>OX421361.1:5000000-7500000 GCA_949126925.1 Cheilosia vernalis
TCGTGGGTGCGGCGATACGTGTGCGTGTGTCTGTGTGTGGCAGTGTGAGGTAGGTTTGGGCGTTTAATCCCGGAAGTTTGCTCTGTCATGAAGTTTTCTTTGGTTGGCAGGATGGAAATCCTTGATAGATATGTGTAGTGTGTGGTCTGTTTTTTTTTCCTTGTGTTCGCTTCCAAAGAAAAGAAGCGATTGCTGATGAAGATGAAGACGACAGAGAAAGAAGCGTGCAAGTTCTAGCACAGTTTGGTGCGGTGGTATGAAGAAAAAAAAAACACGTTCCTTGCGCGTGAGTGTATGGACTTTTTACATAATAGCATCAACGAGAACAGCAGCACTAAAAGCCACAGCGAGCGGCAGAGGTCGATCCTTTGGGATGATGCATAGGACTTATCCTATTATAGATGAGTCCTGAAGGATTCATATTTCCATTAGATGTGTTCAGTGAGTCGATTTTTCTGCCCCCTCCCAGCCGAAGCGAGTGCAAAATTTCCTCCACAAAGATGAAACTTTATTTTTTCTCTTTCTTTTTTAATTTTCATTTAACTTTATCGAATTTTGCCACGACGATGTGATTTTATTTTGGAATATTTGTGCTTAACTTCTTTTTTTTCGTCTGTTGGTGATGGGTAAGGAGATGAAGTTTACACCACAGCCTTTTGCTTTGTCGATCAATCGAAGGTTTTTTTTTTGACTTCTTCTTTCCTTTTAACCAAAATTTGTCTTGACTTATTTTCCTTTTTTGTTGGCGAAACTTTCTTGGCTTTCAATTTATTTCGAAATTTACATGTTAAGTAGTTAGTGGTGAGATTGCGGAAGAGAAATTCACGACGTGATGGGAAAAGGTGCTGCATCCTGCATTGATTGAAATGTTGTGAAGGAAAACATGACCTCTTTCGCATAGAAAATTGTATGATGGTACGAATCGACCTATTCAACAGCTCTAAAGGAAAATGACCCGACTCTCAACATCAAAAGACCGTAGAAAGGAGCTGCTGATCAAGATCTTCATAAGGCCTAGCTGCGAAGAGGTTAAACAACAAAATATTGAGAGTGGGTCTAGTTGGCAAGCTTTCTTCAAAACGTATTGCTTGTTAAAAAGATCGAAAACGCTTATATGCCACAAATCACACCTTGTATATTGCTTTCTCTCCGAGTTTATGGGCCAAGGACAAGCTTTAACTCCGACCGTCTTGCAAAATTCAATACTGACAGCCGGTGCTTGCTGAAAGTACGCCCCGTTACCATACGATATTTTCTAGTTCCGATTCCGTAGAAAAAGCGAGAGCGCTTATGTCGGAAAAAATCGCACTATCTTGCAAATAATTTTTTGAAAAGTAAGTTTACCCAAGCCCCAGCTCCGAGTTTTGATTTTTGTGGGTTATTTTTTTGAGTGACTTCTGCCCTTCATTAGTATAGCAGTATTAAAACTGCAATCGAACTCAAAGCAAAACACCAAGAAATACGCAATGCAAATTCAAACGAATGCTGATTTCCGCAAAACGCCAAAAGTATGCAATAACATTTGCATCAAAATTTCGCTCTGTGTAATCACCCGCCAGACTCATCCATCTCGCCATGCAGCAACCAGTGGCATGTCTGTTGTTCCAGTTGTTGGCCAAACATATTTTTTTCCTTCTCTTTGTGCACGAACAGAGGTTAAATTATTTTAAATAACAACTCGTTAACCTATAGGCATGTCCGGCATGACCGCCACAGGCCCCGTTGTCTGCACTATTGATGGGGTGAGAATATGTCGGTCCATTCTCCGATGGGCTCTGGGGGTATAATAACAAATGTATCTGCGGTTTCCGGGATAAAAGTTGACCACTGCGGTCGCTCTGCCCACCATCACCATCCGCATCCCATAGACAGTCATTAAATCGAAGTTGTATGCCAAAAAATGGTCGCCGAGAACGAACGGGTTGATAACCGTCAAATTGATTTAACGTCATTTCGGTTGGTGTCTGATGATGATGATCGTGATGGGAATACTGCCCCAAGGATTAAACGCCTATGATTGTGTGTAATTTGTAAAAAAAAAAATGGGCGAAAAATATCCGCTCGCTCTTTTATTATCATCGTTCGGGGTGAAATCCGTTATTTATGATATTTAAAGTTAAACAGCAAAAGGCTATTAAAGGCGGACAGGAAGTAATTGATTGGCAAGTGATTTCCATGGAAATTTGTATTATTATTAAATTTAATTAAGTTCCACGAGAATTGATATATATCATCTGGTGGAAGGCGAATTGCAGATGCTGTTCAGGTGAATGGACTAGTTCGTTGCCTTTGTCAATATTGACTTTTGGGAATACCCTGTTTGCTTCAGAACTAAAGTGTACACAAACGTCTTCTCTCGATCTAGCGGCTGCCATTTTTGTTTTCGTAATTTTTTAAAATATCCCGAAATTGTAAAATTATCTTTGAGTGCAAACATCATTTGTAATTTTGTTAAAAAAAACCAGTCAATTGCCATTTTCAAAAGTGACATTCACAAACGTCAAAAAGAGGCCAGACATTTTGTTAAACGTCGTTTAATCACTTTTTTCGGTAACACTCTTAACTGTAGACGTTAACAGAGACAGGACCCATTCAAAGGTTGCCTAAAGCACAGGAAATAATGAACTGTCAACATTTTGACAGATATGTCATGTTTTTAAACGCCTTGGCTTTAAATAGTTTTTCCCTAGAAGTGGTGTTACACGATCTATTAAGAAACACGATTGGAAATATTCTCAGTTGATTTAAGTTATGTCATACTGACGTTAAACTGTCATTGTTTTGAAATAATTCAGTGGCTTCAATTGACAAAAATATTTGGTGTCGCTTTCTACAAGATCAAAGTTTTAAAATGGGTCAAACGTACGACTAGGGTCGTTCTATGCAATTCGAATGGAAAATCACCTTGGCTTAAGCTAACTTACTCTCATTGGATTCTTACTACCGCAATTTACCGTACTAGTTCAATTCATGCGTTTAGATTTTTTCGGGCGCTTTTTTCTGGCAGTTTTAAGTTTGAAGTTATTTTTCCAGCTTGTTTTGAAGATATTCAATATATTTTTAAAGGCTTTCTCGAACATCCCTCTTTCTGGTTAGTTTTTGGGACACTTTTTGTTGCGTTTGCATCTTGGAGTTTTTCGTGGTCGATTTTTGTACGGTATGTTCTTCGAAACGCTTTCCTAGTTTGTATTAAAGCGGATTCTAACTTGTTACTCTAGACTTACTCGGTGAAGGTTGTTCAATATTTTGAACTGAATTCTACTGATAACTATTTTTGCCTTAAACCACACCCGTATTTTTATTGGTCTTGAGTATCGTCAATAAATATGATTATGCTGGCTTACGCTACTGTCAAAAATATACTAAAATCTATTTAACTCAATTTCTATCGACCTTAATATACTTTAACTTTTAATATAAATACAGTCCTAATATTCTCATTCTGCCACCAACATACCTAAATCAACGAAAAAATATGTCAACAAAATTTGTTGTCCAATAACTCCCCTTTACAGCAATATATTCCACTATGCCCTTTTTTAACGTCAAAACTCATTTCTTGGAGAACACAAACTCCGACTCTCAATTTAATAGTTCTGTTTGTATCCGCGTGTGAAAAGAACCGCAGTTTTATGACACTTCCCTTAACAGTGCCATAACAAAAGTCAGAAAAACAACAGTTAATTGAATTATCAGCTTGTCAATTAGGATCAAATAAACATTCTTCACTAGGTTTATTTGCGTCGCATTAAATTTTAAAGCTGTGGACAGTTGGGTGAATACTTTAACTACGCATCGGTTCGCATTCAGCGTGTGTACAACACAAATGTCAATCCACTGGTTGTCATTTACATTTTAAATTCGATTGTTTGCATTATTTAGCAAAATTCTGCCCGCTGTCTGTTTGGTTAGTTTAAATGATCAATACAAATGAACACTGATGCGGAGCATGAACAATATGCATACTCGAATCACGTAGTGAATTTTCGGATGGGAATTTGCCTTTAAAAATATTAACCGCTTAATTAATTGTCGGACATGTTGGTACATTAAAAAAGAGCTTTTTATGGGGACTTCGATGATTGCGCTCAGCTATTAGCTGACTGTAGTTGTAGGGTTTAATGCCTTTGTGTGTTATGACTTTTGGCGAAGTAAGGTGGAAGTTTGGTGGAAACAAATATTTCGAGCTATTATTTTCGTTTCATTCTGCGCATCTGTCAGAAATTGATCTTTTTCATAGGGAGGGGTCACAGTGGGCCGCCATGATTGCTTTGTAATATTTTCCCTTTAATGTGAGTGTCTAGTGCGCTGTAGTCCTTGGTCTACCCTACCACAGGTGTGGACATGACAGCTCGTGAAGCTGAACGCACTTCACGAGCTGTCATCGACTGAATAAATTTCTCTCAGTGCACAAAAGTCATTACAAAGTATTTTCGTCAAATGGTTGCTCCTGTAGCATGAAACTTAAATCCTTTGTCGAATGCCATTGCCATTGACAGGAAAAGAGGGGAAACCCCTCCAACGATTGGTAGGACATTTTATATCGAAAAAGAAACCTGGGTGTAAAGTATCATCTCGTTATTTTTAATAAATTAAAACTCACTGTTGTTTTCCTTGTCCTCTGTCGAAATATTTCCTCTGAATCCTGTACCATTGCGTTTTGTTTTATTTTAATTCCATCGACAGCGATTTTTTTTTATGTTGGTCCTCAAAAAAAGCTGACGATGGAAATTCCCTTTCACCTCAAAGTGTAAATCCATCTGAGGCGGAAAATGAAGATTAAAATTGAAAACTCACCGTGAATTAATCGAATACTCAGCATTTTTTCCACTAGCGGGCAGAGATTTCTTCCTTCTGAATTTAATCAAAAAAAAAAAAAAAAAAAATACCCCCTCACAATTTTGTATCTTTTATGGATTTATTACCTGACATTCTCATGGACAATGTTCACTGGCATGAGTACTATGCGTGTGCGTATGAGTATATGTGATGCTCAAAGGTGGACCACCATGCATATATCAATTAATTACTTTACATTGGATAAGCATAAAAAGGCGAATAAAACTGTCCAAAAGCTTACCTCAAAGAGGCGGTAATAGCCTTTGTATGATGATCCTTTTCATATTTTGTTTTGCTTACTTTGTTGTTGCCTTTTGGATATATAAATGCTGTGTGCATACGTGAAAAATGTATTTATTAGTAGGTACAAAAAATAATAATCGGACCAGACAAAGAGATGTACGCAGACGGGTGACAAACCCAACAATTTAATAAACCAATTTACACGAAAGTGTGTGACAGGGAACATGGCATTTAACCTCGTTTTTGTACATGGATATGAATGAGAAATGAGTGCGGAATTTTATCTACGTTGTGGAAAATTAATTTCGCGGCCATAAAACAACGGAATGTAGAGGGAAAACTTAATTCAATAATGCAAAAAGTCAACCATGTATCAATAGCGTTTGGTGTTCGAGTGACAGCAGTTTCGACAGGGATCGACTTAAGTAGGCTTAAGCTGGCTTCTAGCCTTAGATTGTTTTTTTTTTAATATGTAAGGAAATGGTTTCGTGTTATTGTGAATGTCCGAATTTAAAGTAAAAAGCGCGATAGTAACAATCATTTTTAGTGTCCAGGCTACGAACTCACAACGTGAAAATTTTCCATATAAAGTTGCCCAATTTGACCTACAAATATTTTTTTTTTTTTTTTTTTTATGAGGGTAGGTGAAAATCTTCCAAAGACACTATGAGAATAGCAAGCGCGTTCTCATAGTAGTGTCAGATTTTTACTGACTAAAAACACCACCCTTCTAAAGATTGTTAGATACTGCAACTAAGATATAACTTATCAAGCAATTTTTCTATCATTAAATAAAAACTTTTGACAGGTTACTTTCCAATGAAAGCTCCTGCGTGTCCCGCAAATTAGACGCGGTTAATCTTATCTTGCCAAGTCGAACGGTTTCGTTCTTTGTAGTCGGCGCAATAAATTGCTCTCGTCCAAGATTTGTCGGACTGTATTATTGATATGTCCGATTAGTCGGTTTCTATGCTTTCTCGCGAAGCTTCTAGATTCAGCTTCGATTTTTGGAATTCCGAGATCCCTATGGATATCGTCGTTTCTAATATACCATGGTGCTTGTACAATTTCTCTAAGGACTTTATTTTGAAAAGTTTGTAGAATATTGACATTTGTTTTCTTGGTACAACCCCAAAGTTGTATACCGTAGGTCCACACCGGCTTTAGCACTTGCTTGTATAAAAGCAATTTGTTCTCAGTACTGAGCTGGGAATGTTTTCCGAGTAACCAGTACATTTCTCTATATTTGATATCGAGTTCTTTACGTTTCATTTTCACGTGCGAACTCCATTTCAGCTTTGCGTCGAGTGTCATTCCCAGGTATTTGGCCTCGTTTGCAAAGGGTATTCGGGCCAAGTTTAGAAAAATTGGCAAGTCATTAGTTTTCTTATAAGTGAAATTCACGTGAACAGATTCAGTTTCGTTGAGGGCGATCCGCCAGTTCCTTGTCCATTCATTTACCTTATTCACTGCGGCTTGCAGTTTTGTAGTCGCTTCTTCGATTGTATTACCTACAGCTAGGATAGCTGTGTCGTCGGCGAACGTAGCAAGGGTAGTGCCATCTTCCCTTGGTATATCGCGAGTATATAACAAATAGAGAAGCGGACCAAGGACGCTTCCTTGCGGTACCCCGGCCGAAATTTCTTTTAGCTCCGAGTATTCATTTCCATTTCTAACCCGGAAGAGTCTATTCCCGAGATATGATTCTAGAATATCATATAGGCTTGCGGGGAGAACTTGTCGTAATTTAAATTTCAAGCCGTCGTGCCACACCTTATCAAAGGCTTGTGAGACGTCAAGGAATACACTTGAGCAAATCTCTTTTTCTTCAAATGCTTTCTCGATTACGTCAGTAGTTCTATGTACTTGGTCAATCGTCGAATGCTTGGTTCTGAACCCAAACTGGTGGTCAGGGATAAGATTATTGTCTTCAATAACCGGCTGAGGCGCCTAAGCAATATTCTTTCGAAGACTTTGGAAATTACCGGAAGAAGGGAAATCGGTCTATACGATTTTACTTCATTTGGCGGTTTTCCTGGTTTTAAAACCATTATGACCTCCGCGACTTTCCATTGACTCGGCACGTGTTTTAGTCTGAGCGCAGCATTTATGATATGAAGGAGCTTAATTAATGCTTTCCTTGGAAGAGCTTTGAGAACTTCTCCGGTGATCAAATCATAACCAGGAGCTTTCTTAGGTTTTAGGGATTCGATTTCACGTTTTAGTTCCCTTGGCGTTGCTCTTGTGAGTGTTGAATCGTCAGGTTGTAATTCCGTCCTATTAGTATTGTCGTAGATCGCTTGGCCATCGTACGGTTTAAAGGTTTCTTCTAGATGAGCGGCAAAAACGTCCGCTTTTTGCTTATCTTCCCTTGCCCATTCATTTTGATTTATTCTAATTGGCGGCGCGGGGATTTTGGGCCTTTTGGTGCCTTTTACAGCTTTCCAAAGTGAATAATTGGAATCTTTTTTCGCTGTTAAACTTTCAAGGTAAGAACCTATCGCACGATTTTTAAAATCCTTAATAACGGTCTTCAACAAATTGCACAAATAATTTAAATGTGCTTTATGTTGCGGAGCGCGACTCTGTTGCCATTTCTTACGCGCCTTCCTTTTTTCGTTGACCAATTCTTTTATTTCGGGAGGATATCGTAGACCGTATTTGGCCGGCGTTTTCCTTGGATTAGGCGTATTATTCCATGAAGCGAACTGTACGATCTCAACGAAGCGATCAACTTCAACCTCAAGTTCATAGGGTGTCGTAAGTGGGACACTCAGTTCAACTTTCTCATCAATTTCGTTCCTAAAGCCTTCCCAGTTAGTTTTTCTACCCGTTAATCTCGCTGGCTCTAGGTTATTGACTAGTTTTACACTCAATGTTAATATAACCGGTGAGTGGTCAGATGATAGATCAAAGCTCTCTTCAACTTTAATGTGGTGGGTAGGTATTCCTTTCACGACGAAGAAATCTATCAGATCAGGTAGTTTTGAAGTATCAGTTGGCCAGTAGGTCGGTTTGCCCGTCGAGAGGAAATCGCAACTGTATTCCATACCTGCCCCATAGTGCATTCTACCTTTTCGCGAGATGTATCTGGAGCCCCAGAACGTGTGCTTCGCATTAAAATCGCCGCCAATAATGAAGTTTGGTTTGAGCGATTTAAGCAGGTTAGTGAAATCACTTTTTTCAAGCGCGGAACGCGGTGGACAGTAGATAGATGAAATTCTAAGAGTACGCGAAGGTTCAAAATGAGTAAGGTCCAAAGTGTTTGGTTTGGCGTATATACCTGGAGCTGTGCTTTTCTTATTTTTGTCGAGCTGTTGTCAGAAGAGAGAATTTGAACACTTAAATTTGTGCACTGGAAACATGTTTCTTTGTACATCCTAAATGTATGCAACGATAAAGTATATTTATGTAAGAATCATGGTTCTGTGATGTATAAGCCATCTCAATATTTACAATATTCTCCACCTGCTTTAAGGATGGCATATGCGGCCGGACGCAGTCTCTATTATTCTCTAGTTGCCTTGTATCAAATCTATAGGAGTAGGTATAGGCAATTGAAAAAAGAACACTCTAAAACTTAAGTCTTATTTTAGGCGCAAGCTTAAAAATACTTTTCGCTCTGTGCTCGCTTCTTAAAAAATAAAAAAAAAAATAAAATACCATTATATGGTATTAGTCCGGGGCTGAGCTCGACCTCAAGCCCACATTTGTACCAACCAAGTTTCTAGAGGTCCCTCTCTAGATATGCACGCCACCTTCATATGGAATCAGGTACTTTTTTGGATGTTCTTTTTCATATGGTTAACGTTCTCCAGGGCTTTATAGAGCCTTGTGTATTCCCTTCTTTTAGATGCCTTTTAACTCGAAAGTAGTGCGGCCTATTCGGATAATAGCTTCCCTCTAGGATTTCCGTTAAGTCTTCTTCAGTCTTTGCTACCCATTTTCTTTGCTTCAAGCCGAAGTCGGGTCTAGGAACTTTGAAAATGGATCTGAAATCTAGTATTTTAGTTGCGGTTTTGACATGTTTTTTTTTTCGAGGTTTTGAGATCTGGGATTAAAATACCACTGAAAAATTTTACTGTACTTATTTCACAAGCGTTTTTGACATTTTTTTTTTAGGTTTTCAGATCTACAATTATATACCATTCAATAATGGGCAAAAATTGTGCTGCTAAATTACTTCTTGCGTTTTCGAAAACATTTGACATTTTGCGTTTTTTACATGATTTTTTGAGGTTTTGAGACCTGAAATTTGCTACCACTGAACAATGGACAGTAATTGTTCTGATAAATAGCTTTTTGCGATTTAAGATGATTTATTTTCATAGAAGCTGTATACCAAGGAATTTTTTTGTCGATCTGAATTCTTAAGCACGTAGGAACTGGATCATTGTTCTCATCAGGGCTCTAAATGGCTGGCTTTTTGGGAGGTTTATCTGATGTAAGGCATCCGAAAGTTCGATTGAAAGGTTCCGTTTAAAAGAAGAAGACTTCGTTGGGCCTTAATGGCTTTTCAAGGTGTATTCGAATTATTTTATATTCTGGCCTGTGCATCCCCGTTTTATAGCGTCACTAAGGAAAGGCTCGATCTTTCGCCAGATCAACAGCTACGATTATACAACCGAATTTTGTTTCGAAAGTCTAGATTGCTTGACATACATATATGACCGTTTTAATCTTCTGACCAAGTTGAACGAAGCAGTGATCGGATCGAGAAAGTTTTGTGCGAACAAATGGTGGGGACGCAGCTAATTTCACAGACCTCTGGTGCCAAGTTCACCCGTTCCAAGTCAGCTTTTACCAACATCTACTCCCCAATATCTTTTACACGTTCGACTGACTTTATTGCAGTTTAAACAGTATTATAGCTATATCCCTATTCCGCTTATCTAAAAGGTTGTACATTTAAACGACAGATGCACCATAAAAACACCGACAACTCTTTTCCGTCCATTATTTGTGTTTGCCAACTCAGCGGGATCGCCCCATGGCGCAACATATTGGATGACTGAACTTTAATCAATCAGATATGAATGACAAAGACCGCACAGACAACTTTTTATGTCAAACCCCTGCTCCAACTCCGACTGAATAATTCAAACTCAAACATTCGATTTATCCTGCACACAAACTTCCTAGAGACACATATCCATTGTTGCCCCTTCCGTGTGTGCGTTTTTTTTTTTTTTTTGAAACAAAGTTAACCATAACACACACACATCCTGTGGGGTGGGGAGGAACCGCATGAACTGTGGAACTATAGTTGCCCTGTCACTTTTATGAAAACGATTCTTTCTAGCCAAAGTTCCGTTTTCCCATATATATACAACCCCACAAGGGTGTACCCATCATCGCCACCACACAGTCACCTTTTTCCGTGCTCCCGAATAGAGAAGCCGGATTATCCAAAATTAATTATAATTCTTATCGCCTGAGAAGCAACAGAAAAAGGACACAAAGTTGGCGATTTTTTGTTTTCCTTTCGGCTACGGGACCGCAACCGTCGCATCAAAAAGATGCCAGCAAAAGAAATGCTGCACGAAAGCAATTACCAAATCTCTTAGATTAGAATGGAAAATATTTGATTATGATGACAGGATAATAATAAGATCCCATCCTTCCTCAAAGTGTGCGGCTGCTGCCACACAGCTGACGTTGGATTATCTTGTCATAGATATATGTCATTTCGACACCGAAAGAGAGACGCATAGTCCATTAACCCTGAACAGGCTAATAAATGAAATTATTGTGCGGCACGGGATAATAAATATCCACGTTAAAGGATGCAATTATCGTTATTAAAATTAAGTTTATAGATGTAGATGTGTGCATTGTTTGTCACTGTGCTGTATATACAGATGTGATGATAAAGCGAATTTTTGTTATTTTAACTGAATGCGGTCGCCACAAACCGCCACATGTTGACCATTTTACGGAGTCGAGTGCGTTTCAGTCGAATAAATGGTACGAGAGGGTGACACTGGGGACCACACCGATCCCGACAGTGGAATGAAGTGTAGGTATCTTCATGATGTATCAAAAAGGCCACTGGCGGTATTTAACGTATACACATCGGAGATTAAAATTGGCTGTAATGTATATTGTGAGGCAATTTGTTTAATGGACAATCATATCTCTCACGTGTGGGATTGCGTTGTAGTGGTGGAATATGAAGTTATCGGATTTCTATGACAAGGGTTGGTTGATCGAGCTACAGCCATGACACTGGACTTTTAAAAAATTGTCGTGTACTTCTAAAGACTTTTTAATGAAGTACCTAATAAAAAAAATAGTAAAAAATGAAAACTAGTAATGAAGTCATAAAAAAATTAATGAAAAGTCGGAGCAAGATCAGTTTTAACGATGGGTTGATGGTCAAAATATCTGAGGCTCTGAATTTCAAGAGGACTCATCGAACTACTTCTAATTGTTGGTCAATTCCTCTCTTATGCATTGCTTCACCTGTTGATTGCTGCACACATCACAGCTGATCCTAGACCAGTTTGCTCTATTTAAAACAGTTGCCTAGTTGCTAAGTTTGTAAAAACATGCGTTTATTTTTGTAAAAAAAACACATCATTTATTGACGAATTGACGAATAGACAACTCGATCACTGATCCTCATTATGCAAAGTGGTTGGCCAAGTGTCGCTCATTTGTCAGAAGTGGCTCTCAACTTTAACTGCATAACTCGTTCGCATGGGATTCAGAATAAATTCCTGTTTAAGAAGTGATCTTCAAGCGATCATTCCAAGTAGTCCTTCCCTTTTTTGCATCTAGTGACAGTGGGCCTTACTAATAATCATTTTTAACCTTCACACTTAATATTTTCTATGTCACAATATGCAATTTTGTATGGAAATTTTCGCTATTGTGAGCTCGAAAAATTTAGCCTGGACACTAAAAATGATTATTAGTACCGCGGAGTGCCTTTCCATCTTTCAATAAATTCCATTCTATTCTGGTAAAATGTTTGTACGAAAGGAAGCTCTGTAAGTGATCGTAGCTATCGATCGTTCAAAAGATCGTCGTCATCCCTGAAGTGATTACCGCACTTTAATGCTATTCGTTACCACATATAGTTTACCTGCCTTTGAGAATCTCTATACGATACCATAAAGACCAAAATCCATGTCAGTAATTATGAAAAGTGATCCTCTCAAGAACTGATCATCAGCATATATTCCAACCACTGTTCCAGATTCTGGTTCATTCGCAGGCATTTTATTTTATGGCATAAAAAGTGATCGCGACTACTGGTTGCTTTAAAAAAAACTGATCTTGAGCGTCTGAGCAATGAGAAAGATGAAGGTCATCCTCTGCAACTGATCGTCTTCAATAAATGGACTCAACTCACTTTTTATTAAGAAACAGCTAAACTCCCCAGCTTTAGATCTTCTGGTCAAGCCCAGTGGATTATGTAATTCCCTTCGTCTTGCCTCTTCATAAACCAGATCACTGATTTATATCTAAAGCTGGAGGAATCTACTACTATGACCGCAGTTGCAAAATATAAATCACCTTTTAAATACCTCGAACAAGAAGCGCCAAGGACATCCCTGACTTGAGAAATCAGTTTGAAACCTTCATATTTCATGCGCAAACACATTTTCCAGTTAGCATTAGTTCAACTTTATGCCTTCTTTTATACCCAAAGATACGGCACACACCTTGCGCTTCAAGTCACCCACATTTCGAATGATTTAAGCCACCTCTAAGACAACAGAGAGGAGAACCAATTTTCGTCGCCGCACATAAACCGACAGTCTGTCAATAATTTTATCACCGCACCTCTCATATTGAATTTCCTGGCAGCCAGTTTTCCGCCATCAAAAAATCCGCCACCCGGATTCCCAATTAATTTAACATTTATCTTCCGTTTCGGTAAATGTTAGAAGGAGAAAAAACAAACTAACCCTCTACCGATTCTGCACAACGGCGACGACGAGCATAAAATCAAATCCAATGCCAGTCGGAATATCCTCGCTGCAAAGCATCCAGGGGGAGCCGTGTCGATCGGAGCTCCCTGAAATTGACTGAAGTGATGATATCTACGAAATGAAATCGCATAAATTTTATTCCAAGAAAGTGTAACAAGAAAAGAACTCCTTCGACAAGTAGAAGGTATGAGAGACGACTTCTATATCAACCTATACCCGCCATATCGAACCATTCAGGATTCGTTTTCAGGTTTCTGGTAAACGTGCCGACACACCGTGAACTGGTGCTTTTGCAAATGCGTCTTTAATCATGGATGTAAACAGATTTTCCCAGCCGCAGAAAGTTCATTCTGTTACACTACACTCTGGGATATAGATACCTACGTTGGGCACACCGTATATCCTTCCTTGAGCGTGATATTTGACTGCTGATTCAAGTTCGATATGCAGATTTGTTATTTCTTTTTTTCTTTGCCGGTACCTTCTTTCCTACTTCGCCTGACGTTCGTCCTTATTTCGATGCTTTTATGAATATTAACAAGTACCGCATTGCCAAATGCACATTCTCTATCTATACGAACACGGGTGCGAGTGTGGATGGGTGTGTGTGCGAAAGATTTACTGCATGCGAGGATGCAAAGTAAGCAACATCTATACCGTTGGGGATATGAATCAAGCGCGAGGAAGAATGTTTTCCTTTTTAAATTGAAAACGGATACAGGGAATTAGGTCCTTTTATTCATATTTTCTTTAAAAACGGTGGCAAACAAAGTAGCATCGAATTTCTTTGATCGAGAGGAAGAATTCCATTAAAAAGAAGCGAGCACTTACCGCCTCATTGTCGTGACATCCGCCAAAAGGACGCGTGGAGTGATGAGGCTTTTATTTATCTCTCTCTCACTCTCTCTCTCCATCTCCTCTAATTGAATGTGTGCTTTTCGTTTTGATATATTGTGAGTTTCCAATTTCGTTGTATTGACAATCAAATTATAAATGAATTGACAACTTGTATATATATGGGAGAGTGGTGCCGCGATAAGAGCAGGGGCAAATTCCACACCACGTGCTGGGTTTTTTTTAAGGATATTTACTGAATATATTACGCGTAATAAATGGAAGAGATATGCTGTAGACGCGTCTCTGATTTTTGCGCATTTTAATGGCCGCTGTTACAATTTCTTTCCTACTGCGAACTATAAATAGGCTTCATATGTGTACCATGTATGTCTGTATCTAATCGTATCCTTGTGTAGCTGAAAGTACGGTAAAATACAAAATTGTTCCTACTTCCGACTCGGAACTCGTTACAATAATGGATCGTAAATCTTTTGCCAAAATGAAGCGAATCATACAATCTCCGCACTTTTTCAGTTTTCTTCATTTTAAATTACCTACCCTCTCCTTGTTGGGAGGCAATGAAAGAGTCATAGGGATATATAAAATTTTGCCCATTTTCTATACCTTTAAGTAGGGCTTTTCAATCTATGAAGAATGTCTGTCTGATGCAGTGCAGTTTTTCGTCCTCTGCTACCTTTAGTATGGTACATACTCAATACCAGTTTATTTGAAACGAAAGCTTGGTTTTCTTGCGGTCATTAACTTGAGATCCTTTGTCGAATCGTTATTGTCCGTTCTCTTAATTTATTCTTCAAATTTATAGTTGGTCTTATATAAAAAGCAAAGCAGCGGGTATCCGTTTTCCATCCAGCACTAGCTGCCGTTTAGCATCTATTTTGTTGTTCGATCCGATCGATTTTGCAACGGTACTAGCAGTCGTTTTCTTGATTAATTTTCCGGTGGATCTCCAAGCTAAATGCATCACTTAACTACCTGGAAGTTTGCTGCTAAAGTTGTAACTTGTGATTTTCCGGGAGGTGAACATGCAACGCCTTGCTCAGCAGTCAACCACAATAACCATAAAGCCGCTGCATAAAAGACAATGAAGACAAGAGAATTTTGATAGAGAAAGGTTCTAATCGCACACCTGTAAAACTCAAGCGCACAACAATGTGCGATATTCTTTAAACAGGGACAATTATCACTAATGGACACATTTTTAGGACAATGCGCAATACCAGTAATAATTTTTAGTATCCCGTCTAAGTTTTTCCAACTCACTATGGCGAGATTTTCCATATAAAATTATCCATTGTGACCTACAAAATATTTATTGTGGTGGTTAAAAACGGTTATTAGAAAGGCCCAATGAAAATAAGAGCATTTTGATAAAGAAAGGTTCTAATCGCACACCTGTTAAACTTAAGCGCACAACAATGTGCGATATGGTATAAATAGAGGCAAAACGTTACTAATGGAATACATTTTTATGGTGTGCATATGCGTTTTGTAAATTTTAGTGGCCCTACCTGTAATAAATTTCTATACACATTGCCTAAAGATGATATGATGATATGAGTTCGTGTGCGTTTGCACTTAAACAAAGTCCGTGAGTGTGCGCTTTGGAAATTTTCTTATTCATAGCTATAGGAGGGGCTTATGAAGCAGGAAAAATTAAATATTGTCTTGTTTTCTGATACTGTTGAAGTAGCACCTTTCGATTTTAAAGATCTTGAGGAAACTTTTATGCCAATTGGAACCCATCATTTCTTTCCCAAAACTACACTTATGTATACAACAAATTGACTTACCTAATCGTAAAAGGAAAAATGTGTTTGTAGTGGGTGATTTCTGCCGAAGTGATACCAAAAATTCTTAAGCCACTTAAATACTCAGTGATTGTTACTGTTTTTTTTTATTAGGTATAATTCAATTGAACAATATTAGGCACATTCCCTCTTCAACCTCTGAACAATGTTCCCCGTCTTATTATCGAATCATTCCCCACCCCCTTCTGCAACAATTTCTAAAATATTAAACCACGAATAAAGAAAAACAACCTTTCCAAATTTAGTTCATTTAAACTAGGTGTAGGGTCTTTTAAACAAGCGGCATAAGGGGGGAAAAAATCCCAAAGTAGCCCAAGAGATAGCCTAAACCAAAAGAAAAAATACCCCTCCTCACCGAATGAAGAGTTCACTCTAAGGCAAATGCATAGTAATGGAAAAGGATTCTCCTTTGTATTTCTTTTTCGCAAAAAAAAAAGTCTTAAGCAGATCCACTTTGCGATATTGCTCGAGGGTGCATCCTTATCGGGTTCTTAGCAAATTACTTTCAACCACACGAACAAGTTCAAGGCTTCTAATGAACTTTCCGCAGTAGCAAACAAAAAAATGCCTATCCCTTTAATTTTGCCGTGTTTTTCACCCAGTTGCGCATTTAGTTCCATAAATCTTCCACCGAGTCAGACGAACTGCATTCCACCCCGAAATAGGGTCTAATTAAATTAGCAATCCAACCATCATATATGGTCGGGAACTGCATCCACCCCATATATAGCTTTGCACATTCCCCTATCCCGACAAACAAAAGCCGAAAAGTAATCTTTGAGCTATAAAATCATTTAGATACGAGCCCCAGCATGAGGAAACTTTACCATGTTTCACTTAAATTAAGTTAATTGTACCCAAAAGTCGGGTTTTGTGGGTTTTCTCTATATTTTGAGTGTTTGCGGTCCCTCGACGATAGATGGTGTACATATAGTGTATCCCACAGCAAAAGTTCTATAATACCTCTGAGGATAAACAGGTACCGAGTCTGGCAAAAATCTATTTGAAAACTTGTCGATGTCGCATGAGGAAGGAAATAACAACACTGACTGTGTGTCGGGCGGTGGGGAGGAGATTAAGTTTTCGAGAAGGCTCCTGCTTGCACTGAAGCTCAGTAGAATTTCGACAAAATTTTCTTCAAAAAATAAATTGTTCGGTGCTGCTGCTGTTGCTGTTTCTCGTACCTTGCAGATGTGGGGTTTATACCTATAGTGCAGGTGCATTTGGCCCGAAAATATATTTCATGATTTATCGATGTGACTGGGTTTGTCACAAAGAGAGAGGGAGACGGAGATGGAGACTGCCATCAGTTGGGTGTGTAGTCGTGAATATTTTGTAAATCATATTTTCGGCGAGTTTTGTTTGAAAGTTTCGGCAGGAGAACTGATGCATTTTTGTGTAGGATGGTGTGCGATGAGGGTAGAAAAGAAAGGAAATCAATTTCCTGATTGGATCGAGAGGGAAATGACATTGCTACGAAAATGTAGAGGAAATACTCTTGCGTTGTGCGGCAGTAGTGAGAAGAACTGCAGAGAGGATATAGGTTTTGTTTATGCCTACGAAGTTGACAAACCGATTTTTTTTTTACCTTCCAGACTGTGGTTGCGGTTTTATTCCCTCAACTTACCACGTTGGGAAACTATTGCCCAACATTTTTCTCTCCGAAGGTAGTAATTAGACGTGTGTCGTTCAACTACGAGTGATGAATATAAAGGATTAAGTACGTTTATTCCAATACCATGAGAAGCCACTGGTTCCCAACTCAAAAAGAAGCCAACGACTCCAAGATTGACCCATCCCTTCATCAGCAAAATAACAAAACTTATCGTTGGCAACAAAAGCTGGAGTCGGGGACAAATGAAACACGAGACTGTCAACGTGGATCTCGGAGGGGACACTGCTTACCAAGAAACAGGATGCTGGGACATCGAAAATACTTCCAATCACTTTTACTCAATCTATTTACCAGTGACTCGATTGACTATTTGATAAAGTGCTTATAACCGCACAGCAACACCAAACAATCGAGAACCAATATACAACAAAAGACTGCTATTGACAAACAACTTTTTAACGACCTAACGTCTTAGCCAAAAACTATTCCGGACCCAAGGGAACATCTGCACAACAGGTGGAGTTCATCAGTATATCAACGACCCACCCATGTGCGTGAATGTACAAATTATTAACCAAAGTGTGCGCTATGTTTTTCCGACCTACTATCCCCAAAGTTTTAATCACATGACTTGACAACTCCCGAACGTAAAATGTCTTAAAAAGCATACAAAAAATTCAAAAAACAGTTTCCTAAGTGCTAAAGCTCTCATTCGCAGCATTTTCCACTCAATTGCTTTGCATGTGCCGTTAACTGTTGTTGGTCCACCATCAAATCCCGTTCGTTCCACTTCACAAGATTGCAACCCCTTGCCGCCGATAACCCCTAAAATCGTTTAAGAAAATTCCGTTGCGGTCGAAATTTCCCTCATACCTACCGCTCTCTCTCTCTTTCTCCCTCTCTCAAGGATCTTGGTATTGCCGCTTGCCGGCGCAGTCCAATTACTCAGAATTTGGAAAATTCCTTTCTTTCCTTTTTGCTGTATAGCTCCATGAAACTGTCGCTACTTTTAACTTGGCCAAGCAAGGGGAAAATCGAAAGAGATAACAGGAGAAAGAATCGCCAACCGACGACGAGTTAGAATCCGAATAATGCCAACGGATTATGCCGCCAACAATGCGCGCCCGGACGTACACCCACTCTAAGCGAAAGCTTTCCTATCGGACCATCAACGGTGCAGGAAGTTTGCGGTTGATGCTCGCGCGAACACCATACCAGAAGCAGGACACTAGTTATCCTCTTTTGATTGCCTTAAAGTATATATAGACCGACTCGCAGACACTATGGCTGGTTTGGAATTTCCTACCCCTGCCGAACGTGCAGATGCAGGACTCTTAGTTGAAAGGGTGAAATGTAGCACCATATTGTAGCCAAGTTTTCGACGGCGCGCGATGGCACAAGGTCCTCGCTTTTTAATATGGAAGCAAAGGCAAGACATTAAGTCGCTGCCGCACACAACGTGCAAAAAGGACATAGTCAGAGGCAGGCCAACACAAAAAACTGCTTTAAATGTTCGCAAACTTCTGACATATTGCAGGATTTCTAAAATTACTCAGTGCTCGTCGCCGGTGGTTGGTTCGCTGGTTGGTTGGCCGTTGGGCGTTTAATTTATGTCCTGCTTTTTGGGGGGGGTTTGGGACGCACAGTTAACTACTCGGCGGAGGACAAATGGATGGAAACCGCGCCGCGTCAAAACAATTAGTGAGTGCTTTACTTCGTAGACAAACAAATTGATTTCATATAAAAATACAGAAGGAGATGCTTTAAAGTCTTACAAAACGAGGTTAAGGAGTTTTTGAACTCCGTACACGCTGTCCCAGTTGGTGGAGGAAATTTGCATTTTTGCCAAGAAGCCTGGGGACGTTCTACTATTTGGAATTGTTTGCGCTATACAGATTTATTTTGTCAGCCTGAAAAGGTCATAAAGAGTGAAAGCAAAGACAGTTTCTTTCTCGAGAAGGAGGGAGGGCTCATTCAGATCTAGTGTCTTTCCTCTGTCACTGTCAAAGCGCTTCTGCAATGCACTTGAACAAAGTCACGAAATTAGGTAAAAAATGGTCTTAGAATTCTAGAACTGGAAGTCTGTTTTGATCAGCATACATTTAGAAATTCGTGAGAGATTTTAGAACTTAGACTGCAGGTATAATAAAAGGACAAACGAGTACCAATCCAACCGCAGCAGAAATACGTCGATTCGGATGTTTATTTCACTGTACCTAAGACGGCCTCAGAGAGATGAGCTCATAATCAACACTCCGCCGGGGTACACCACATCCAGAACCGCAGCAGAACAGCAACAGATCCTTAACAGTGCCATAACAGAGCATTAGCATTGCATTAACAGAGAGTAGCATACAAGTGGGAAAAAAACACTTTTACAGATATTTTTGGCGGACTCGAGCAAAACACATCCTAGCAATGAAATGACAAAACAGTACACATATGCAAAAATTCAGCCTGGAAAATTCCTCAAATTACAACTATAGTCGTTCCCTCCACGCTACCTGGATAAAACCAACCTCCAATTACCATCGTGATCATCCAGTTACTCGAAGGAAATTTTAACTGCAAATTTAATTCTATATCCTTCGCCAAAAAGTGAATAAAAAAATAAATCCCATTCTTGTACCGTTTGAAGTCAGAGTTCCATAGTCCATACCACAGACGACAGCTTGCGTCGCGTATCCTTTGCCGTGAGATTATAAGACCAAACAAACAAGTATTCATATTGCGACTGCCAATGGCTGCACAAAAGCTAAGAAAATTTGCTCCTCGCCGAAAGACAATAGAATACCCATCAGGGGTTGGGTTCTATTCTGTTCTGACAGACAATGTCGTTCTCTCCCAGAAGCCTCGCATTCACAGTCACAGTCATGTGATTCCCATGTAGACACAAACATCATTCCCCTGGGATTATGACAACGCTCCATTCTACAAACGACGAAAGGTTGGATGCACTCGGTTCCGGTGGCAAAATGGGTCATGAGCGCCGCGTACACACAAACACATATGTACACACGCAGCCAGTATCACCTTGTAAAGCCACAAAGGATCCAAAGCTATTGGATCTGTTTATGATTTCGGGTGGATTTTTCGGGAATGATTGTCTGTTGTTGGTTTAGGGTCGTATAGGTACGGGAGTGGGAGTGGTGGTGGTGGCGTAATGTAACCGAAATAATCGGGCAGCCACTGAACTCCTGTTGTGTACCCCAGCTAAACATCACATACGTGCAGACGCAGGGATTCAAGAAAACGATACAGAAAGGGTAGTGTGCATCTGTATGCCTTTATGGAAATTCGAGGCGCTGGCTGGCGGGCGCCTGAGGGGGCTATCGCAGTTTTGAATTTTGAAAACGAGCGAGACTTACACACACACACACATATGCTTTGGTGTTTGCGGTTTGTATTGTTTTTCGTGGTGGCTGTGTGGTGTGCCTCCTCGGGTATCGTTTGGAATCTTACCCGAGAAGCAATTCGCATTTCAGATTGTGTTTGACAGTGAAAATCATTCTGTCGTGTGGGAATGACTTTCTGAAAGGCGAACTCAACACGAAGTGGACCATAACGATTGCTATTGCAATAACATGTGTATAAAGCCATTTGTGCAGTTAGTTGATTGGGTAGTAAGCATTTTGTGGTTTCAGTGAGTTCAAGTTTGCCATCCGCAATTTGGTTATCAATGTGTTGATCAGTTTCAAACATTTTCAATCAACTGCGCCAACCCGGAAGTGTGAAACCCATGGAAATCTTTCTATATGCATGCATGTCCTTGCGTATTTATGTCAAGAAAGCTTGGCTTGTACCTCTGTCTGGCAGAAATTTAAATGCAAAATTCACAAAAGCGAATATACTTGTGAAAAGCTAATCCAAGAGTCCTTGATGGGCCTTTCCTCTGCTTCGTCAGAAACTTGCACCTTTTGTGGCTTAAGACGAAAATTCATAAAAGGGAATACTTAAGCTATAGTCTAAGGGTTCTTAATCGACCTTTTGCGTCAAAAACAGTACTCACTTCTTATGCGTGGCGAAGTCCAACTTTCAACAATTTGAGTGCGGAAGTTGCATCAGTCTACAACTATCTGCAAGCTCATCGGGGCGCCGTTGAAGCGATATTCGAAAACTCGCCTTTTCGAAATGAGATATTTTAAAAAAGCCCTGTCTTCGAAGTTCTGACAAAATTGTTTACAAAGGAGAATTGGCATAATTTTGCGGCAGCTGTACGGGACCATACGTTCGAACGGAAGAAATGTACCCAAGCTTTATAAAAGACTAGAAATTCAATCAGAAAGTTTCCAAGTACACCGAAAATGAATATACAGTCCCGGTCTTTGCGAAGCATATGTAAACAGGCTTCTGAGCTCCAGTCATACTTAAAAAAACTCTGTTAAATCAGTTGCTATAAAAGGCAGTTTGATGTTCCAGTCTCCAGTCATACTTAAAAAAACTCTGTTAAATCAGTTGCTATAAAAGGCAGTTTGATGTTTCAGCCTCGATTTGAAAGCAGTCTTTTGCGGGCCACGTGGTGTTCGAATTTTCAGTGGTATTACTTTTAATGCTTCAAGCTCTTCATTGGAAGGATGCATCTTTCTAATGATATTCGATTTCCTTGACATGCACACCTTGAAGTAGAGTTTTCACAAAGCCTTGAATCTTGTTGAAAGTTTCGACATATCGTGGTGCAGATCATATGACGATGATCGCCTGAACGATATCGTTTTTGAAACTTTGATGACCAGAATACGTTATTTTCGGGCTCATTTATTTGTAATTTTCGTCAGTTTTCATTACATTTGGGTAGAATTAACTGGATGAAGCTTTCAAACTTATAATTTTGGTACTAGTTGCTAGTTTTAATGTTCTATCGTTTTTGAGGTTCGAATCCCGAAAATAAACCCAAATTCCAACTCAAGTTTTTTTTCCACTGCGCAACTTCTCGCGAGAACACCCGAGAATGTAAATCATGACAGAGCTTCTCAATTGGCCGTTTGGACTCGGCAAAAGATTGTATAGATCCCTTCCAATCTTCCCAAAAATTAAAAACTCAAACAAAACGAACTTTTGTTTGAAGCTAGGCCTAGGGTACCTACGGACCTGTTGCGCCAACTATTTATTTTATATTTGTAATCGTTTCGACGACAGTCGTGTGGGAAAAGTTAGGTAATCAGGGGCTAGGGTCTCACGCAGGCGTTGCTTACGTTCGGCCGAAGATCTGGTTCTGTGAAAGGTTTTGAATTGACCAGTAATTCGTACTTGCATTTGCTACCTATTCTAAGGTAGGAATGTCAGCCGCCGAAATTTCGAATCTTGTTGTTCATGTGACTGACAAAATTTGTTCATCATCATAAACAAAGTTCACTTCAAGTGATACAGTATGTTCGCTTAACTGCCACAAAGCTACCAAGAACCCTTTTTGGTCAAACTAGTGACCTTTATTTTGGGATCGGCTGTGTCCTATTTTTTGTATGTTTTTTTTTCTAACTAAAAGTCTGTTTTTCCATAAAATCAGATGTGAGTAGGTACAGCTAAATAAAAATAGAAATGCAAGTTCATTCAGTAGACTCGTACCGGGTCACCTCTTCATTACTAGGCCGACCATAAAATCCTTCAACAATGCAATACTTATACACAAATAAACAGCCACAATACTTGAAATGGATTCTCCGAGGGTTTCCTTGCATATAATGTAGTTCTAAGGAAAATTTTCCACATACAACTCTTTAACATTGGATTGGCAGCAGAGCATATGCACTGCATTCACAATCGTGCAAGCAAAAAGCCACCGCCACTAGAGAGGGTCCTCCCGGGTTACCGGTAACGGTGCGGGTAAACAAAATAATATGCAAACCCAGTGAACGCTGGGCGAAGCACACAGAGAGTGATTTAATAGATACTTTAAGTGAATTACATTAGCAAGCCGAGCGAGACGATGGCGTCACTAAAGCGGGTCAAGTTCAGTGCTCTATGAAGTAAACAAATTTTCTGCGCCCATGGACTGCAGCGGGCTCCTTGATAAGCCCCCGCATATATACAGAGTACAGAGCGAGCGTTGCACATCACGCTGAGAGGAGATATACAACAAAGTTCAAGGTGGATTCCATTAGAGATGAGACCAAGTTCTAGGTATACCGTAAATCGCATTATTCACTAAAGCCCTGTGCTGTAGCCACTTGGCTGAAGGAGGACATCTTCAGACTGACTTAATTGGAAGGGAATTTGAATAGCTGTTTGTGTTTGGATCTCTGCGAGTGTATCAATGTATATATATTTCTGGATCGAGGAATCATCGGTCATAAGGCGGGGGCTGTAAGATTTATACACTTACAAGGCCGAGGTGAGGTGGGAGAGTGATGGATCTAATTAAATTGTAAAAAAAAAACGGGCGTAATCTTTGTGAATAAAATGGAATTAAATGAACACGGTCCGATTTACTTGAGAACAGAATGAGTTGCGAAGTATTTATTGGGATGGGTGCCACTTACTCCGGCCCAACGAAGGAATAGCTAAGGCCGGTCCTGGCGTGGATACATTTGCGTATGTCTTTATGCATCTTCAACAGAGACGCAGGTAGTATAAACCACAAAGTAAGTGACAAGAGCATGTGACAATTATCTGAGCTTGTGACATGCGGGAATTCACCTACGGAAATTCATCCTTAATTTGTTCTGGATATTTCATGAAAATCGCTTTCGAAAGAACCCTGTAATCGGTTCCAGTAAAAAAATCATGAAGCCTATTAAAATATGATTTTGCGGGGAAATTGGGCAAAGAAAGCACCAGGCTACAGACCAAAAAAACAGACGACCCTTTTACTTATGTTTGCAGGAAGAAGCTTTCACGGAACGATGGAAATGACCAATTTCTTGTAAAAACCAGACGTACCATCCTGCTACGATCACCGACTCCGTCCTTGTCCATTAGTCTAAAAAAAACCTCGTTCAACTCACGGTTTACTGTGGCTACCTATCTACCAACAGAAGCGACACTTGTGGACTTGCTGACGCAATTTCGTCATCGAAATGTGTGCCAAATAGCCTCACCATTGATATCCTGATTTTCCGTGCAACATCCCTGACTTTCTCCTCAAAGAACATCGCCAGCCATTTCGATTAAGAAAAACCTTGAAAAAAAAGTTCATCCGCCACTTGCAGTTGCAGTTGAGAAACTCACAGGCTTAAAAATATACCTCCTCCCGTCTTCCCGTGCTGTCATTTGATATCCCTGGCGGCTATCTTCAATTACTCTCAAGAAAATACAACTCGTTCGAGTTAATCACTTCATTTGCTTGCCAATGCCACTTGAAATCAAAGGCGGAAAGGCCGCCCAATCTGTCTTAAATCATTGCCCGATCCAGCCCCAAGTGACTGGCACTTGGCCCCTCATCTTTATGCGCATACACACATGCGGACTTCCTCCTTATGATGGATGCAACATCCAACCAATAATTGCATCCTCAAATGGAAGATGACACAACTCCCAAAATAGATTACCCATACGCTCCAGCCAGCAGCACATCAGTCTGGGTATTTGGGAAAGATCGAGAAAGACGAGTAAATTGGACGTCGATCCATCTTACCATAATCAACTTCAAAGTCACTCCGAGCGCACTGCTTGATGTGATGGATGTGTGCAATACCAAACCAATACTGCATGACATCAATATAAACTGAAAAGTTTGACAGAATTGATCTTAAGACTGGGATGCGTCGCACACATCTCTGGAATAACACTTGAATTGATTTCCCAACTGAGGTTGCCGCACACTCGACGACTTTGCATTGTGCGGCTTATTTAATTTGAAACTATCAGAAATCAGGACTCCTCTGGCGCAACACATCTGTGATTTGTCCACACAGAGTGTACGGGAAAAATCCGGATCCATCCTCCCAAACACACCTTATTCTCGGAGGCATTTTAAATTCTATTAATGGGACGAATGTATCCTCCTGAATTTGGACTTGTTCATCTCAATCTCCATCTCGAATGAGGAATCGAAAGAAGCAAATTTTCCTGGAAGACAAAATTATTCCCCAAAGGACACAGACACAAGTTTAAGGATAATAATCTTCACATCCACTCCTCTCGAGAATCGCCAGAATGGAGTCTCTCTCGACCGTTGGGATATCGTTTGTGCTGTCTTGTGTAAGTGTATATCCCAGGTAGCCATGGCTACCCATCCTTTGGAGTATAAAATCATGAATTCAGATTTTGAGCCAGCCGGTGATGCACAAGCACCACGAGTATACAATCATTGGAGCATTTTGCAAAATAGTCACCCAGCAAGAGGAGGGATTTTGCACAGGCAACCCGGGGAGAGATGTGCAATTTTCGGATTTCCATGAGACTACCGGAATGATGATGTCCTTTTACGGCAAGCCCTTTTGGCTGTTGTTTTGTGTGTTTACATTTATTGGCTTATTGGCAGTATTTTCTTTCTGGCTGTATGTTGGCTCAAGTTTGGGCTTGCAATCCCCAGTCATGGGTAATTTAATCGTATTTTTATTACTAACGATGAGACTTTTGGTCTTCTTTTCTGAGGGGTAATGACTACGTTCGTTTAGGTGTAGGTACTCTTTGCAGAGTCTGGTGTTTTTTTTTTTTATTTATTTTTCCTTTTTGTCTACGAAATGGTTGACCTGTTGTTTTTATAATGAAGATGTTTGCTTGAATATTTGAATAATAATGACACTGATACATTACCATAAAAAGATTTGTTTATGTATAACATGGTTCACCGAACTTGTAGCTAGAGGGCGGTTTTCATAAAATCACATATAGGGGCGAATATAAATTGGAGGGACATCCGACTCGTGAATGGGGAAGTGAAATTATTATGTCAGGTGTGCATCAAGACCAAGCGCTGTCGGAAATAGTTATCGATTAGCTAGGTTTCCAACCACTTCTCATAGCAATGAATTCACAGATTGCATGGGAGTAATCCAGCTTAAGGCAATGTGCGATTGTAATTGTGTTGTACCACCTAAATTGATAGATCGCAGTAATATAAACTAATATTTGACAAAAGGCATTTATATCGAAAATTGTTTGTATATTTAACATTTTTTACGGCAAGGGAACAATTTCCTTTTCCTTGTGGAGAGGCAATATCAAAATGGGTGCCCCCTGAAAAGAGCTTCTTAATTGAAATAACAAAGTCCGCGGCTGCGGGTGCCTACCTATCTTCCGCATAGGCGTTTAAATCTAGCAAACCACTAGGCTTGCTTTTTATTCGCTTCGGGTTTCCCGGAAGAAGTTTTTGTTCGCCGGAAAATCCACCAAAGAATCTGATACATTTTTCCTATAAATTGAAGAATGAGTTCGTCTGCGATTCGCTAAAACCTTCCTGGAAGAATAAAATGCAAACATCATCTAGAGGAAGCTCAAGTGAATGCATGCAGGAATGGTCACCTATTTTTTTAGAATCGATATCATGGTGGCTTCGCCATAATAAAGGTCGTATATCTTACCACGTTTATTTTTAGATGATTTATCAAATCAACAACATTTTCCGTTTTCATTGATGACACCGTTCGGACACCCACTGGAGACAGAAATAACGTTTCCGCGAGAGCGAAAAAAATATTCACAAATCTTCCTAATGACTGGTAAAATGCAATGGTTCCAATCTCAAAAGTGACACAAGCTTTCTTTTATAGATCTGCTTGAGTGGGTTAAGGCCCATTTTCCATATAAAAATCCCCAAGTTGTGTTCAACTTCGAGTGAATAAAATGGGCCTAAGACTTTTTGAACAGAATAGTCAGCGAATCATGAAACATTTTAGCGAAAAACACAACCTCCTCGTGATTTGTTTTATATTTTCTTGATTTAAAGTCAGTTGTGACTAAATTGGTGCCTTTTATTTTCTAAGGTGGATTTTGTCGTTGAAAGTAATGGAGTCGATCGGCAAAAGAGAATTTCTTGATCGTTCAAATACCCATGGTATCACAGACCCCAACCCAGCTGCCGTAATTTATGTTGTGTAAAGCCCGCCGTTGGTGGTATTTTATTTGGAGAGACAAGCCTTTAGTTCTTTAAGGTTGTATACTTTTACTTTTTATGTAATTAATAGATTTTGACTTAAAACATGAAACCGCATCCGCCCTGGTTTGGTTTTCATAATTTACAAGATCAAACGAATTCAAGTAAAATAAATTCAGAGACACAATCCAAGTGACACTCTTTATTTACCTGAGTCTGTTAAAAGCCTTTTCCACATCGCCAGTTGATAGCTACACTTCTATCGGCTGTTTCTCATTAATCCAATTGTCAAAAACGCCCTTTTTTCTTAATAAATTTATTTCACTTTTTTTTTAATAATATATATTACATTCTGCTTCATTTCCACTGCTTAGTGTATTTATACGGGTTCCATTTTATTTTAATTTTATACATTTTCTTTGTTTTAACTTTACAATGTAATTTTTAGTTTTAACTTTACCTTAGTCACTTTAACACCCTAGTCCTGCATTTTTTTAATTGTTGCGTATCCATGTTTATATTCACACAAAGTGTTATAGTGTTTTGCGTGAGAAACAGAGTATACAATCTACATTTGTTATTTTTTGTTTTAAGTTGTGTTTAAGGATATTTAGTTTTAAGTATGTAATCTGTGTTTGAAGTTTTTATACAAGTATATTGTAACTCAGTTGTGCATTTTGGGGATAATCTTTTAGTTTAATGATAATGAAATTCATGAGTTTTTTTTATTATTTATTTTTAATCGTTGTCACTGTTAGTTTATTGTTATTGTTTTGCTTGGTGAATTTGTTTTTGGCTTTTCTTAGGTAAAAAGTGCGAGTTTTTGTGTACAGTATAATATAATTTAATTTAACTACATTGATGTAATTTTAGGTTTTCTAATTTTGAAACATAAAATTAATAAAATTGAATATTATTTCTAATTTTCGATAATTTTTTTACTTAACAATTTACATAGTATTTTGATATTTTCTTTTCAGTGTCAGCATTGCGAATTAATAGGTTTTTTTTTGTGGGGTGAGTTGGCTACATTTTCTTTTTAAATTTATGCAGTTTGGTTAATAATGTGGTGGTTATGTTTGTTGGTACAACGAGTTTTTACATCTTTCGGGGAGTGAGTTTCAAGGTTTTTTTTTTGTTGTGATTTCCTTATATATGTACGGTGACCATATTTTCAAGAGCGAAACCCGGGACAAACAAAAATACATAACAGCACACAAATGACCAAAAATAACAAGAATTATTTTACAAATTCAGTTCAGCGGGTATGCAAATATGGTAGAAATAGATGTACTATTATTGTAGTAGATTCCCTTGTGATTATTAAGGTGCTATTTGCGCTTTATTAGTGATCTTGAAATGGTTAATTTTGTAAAATAGATAATAAAATATTACAAAAAAAATAAATTATGAATATACGGGACAAACACGGGACTAAAATAGAAATACGGGGCATTTGTATGTCCCGTATTTCTAAAATAAAAACCAGGGACAGGCTATTGAAATACGGGACTGTCCCGGGAAATACGGGACGTATGGTCACCGTATATATATGTAGATAAGATGTCCAGTTCGAGCCTGAATAAAAGATTCCTCGAAATGTAGCAAAATCTACTCAAACCAAGAGGAATTTTCCAGTGAACCATAAAATACTCTGTACTGTGTTTTTTTTAAAGTCAACAGATGGCGGTAGTTTTCCTAATTTTGCTGGGGATCTTCACAACTCATCCATGGCCATTTGATATCCATACAGCTCATCTACGAAACGAACCACTAACTAACTAAGTAGGGAGGAAAAACGTCTATTGTGGGTTAGGAGAGTTAATTTCCGAATTAATTTATAAAATAATATAAATAATAACAAGACAGCTTAAAAGAGAACATCCGTAAATTGTACCCACCACACTATTCCCCCCTGCATAGCTCGAACAAAAAATCTTTTCCATACACTAAATGCACATAATTAACATTAATCTTTTCATATTCGTATATAGTTTAATTTTTATGATTTATTCAATTTTATTTACATAACATCTTGCAACATTGGTATAAAATATTCTACAGTATGTTGTATATATAAATACTATATTCATATTCCTTTCATTTTGTATTTTCCTTACATATATTTATAAATACTTTCCTTAGGCATTTTTAATTGTAATTTTTTTTTTTTAATTGTATTCTCTTTTAAATCTTTAATGATTCCTTAATGTTTATAGTGTTCTATTGTTTAAGTAAATTATTAAATTTTTTCTTGTATTTGTTATAATTTAAAAAGAAAATAATTTCAGGCTTCCATGTGTTTATATAAATAATTTTCCTTTGTTCATTTTTGTTTTATAAATGCTATATTTTGTTTTAGTAGGTAGTAATTAATTTTTCATTTAAACTTGACTAGTGTTAGTTGAGTGTTGAACAACAAAAACTTCGCCAATTTCTTAAAACTATTAACTGCACTATAACCAATATGGTGGCGTTTAGTAAACTACAATTTGTTGTAGACGTGGTTGGCGCCGAGCTCTTGTCCTTGGACCAGTCATAACCCTTGGGGTTGTCACCGGTTAACTTTTGCTCGGATTTATCGATTTCATTTAGGTTTGATTGATATTTAGAACCTGCTGTTGGAATAGAAAGGAAATGAATGGGCAAATTTTAATCACAGAGGGACATGTCTTAGAAATAATTTTGTTGGTTGCGGAGGCTTTCATGGCATTTTCGGTCGGTTCGTTATCTGGTAGATAGGTTGTGTGTTTTTTTTTTCTGTGATCTATTTAGTCGAACAAATTTTTGTTTTACTAATGGATAGAATTTTATTCTGTTGAAGTGACCGAAAAAGACAATCATACTCTTTATCTAGCAGATAAAGTGACGAATAAGTACGTATTCGGGTTGGTTTAACTTTTGTTTAGCATGATCTAACCCAATTTTTAACTAAGTGCATAAAATGACTAGTATGGATTGGATATACTTAAAAAATCATGTGTCTAAAATGCGTTTTCTCCTCTGTCAAATATGTGGCAGATAAAATGACCCAAGTCTTAAATACTTCCAAGGGATTCTTCTTTGAACTCAAAACGATGCGCTATAAGTATTTATGGAGCTTCTTCTTCAAATCAGATTGAATTAAGTCAGCAGACAAATTGTAAAAGAACATTTATTATGTACGTTTATCGGTCGATACCTTTATCAGTCGATAACTGTACATTAAAGTCGCAAATTAGTCGAACATTTGAGTAATATTGCAAACGTTTTTTGTTGTAAATTTTGCATCAAATTGAAACAGATACCTCAGTCAAACTGTTCTGAATTTATGGACTTCAACTAAAATTTTTTTAGAGTTATCTGGAGGATAAACTGTCGAATAAGTCGAATATTGCGTGTCTTTTGCTTGAGAACACTTTGTAAAACAAGCCTATAGTTTAAACAAATAACTGGTCGAAAACAACTCAACCTTTTCAACTCAGTAAATAATTCTTAAAATTATCCTATGGATAAAGTGTCAAATAAGTCCAATTTTGAGATTCTTCTACCGGAATATTAAAAATCAAATTCTGAGTGCATAAATGACTTTGGAAAACACAATCAATTTTTGTTGTCCTTAAAATTCGTAGGCGGTTTGTAAAATTATCCGGTGGATAAAGTCTCGCATAAGGCGTTTATCTTATGAATCAAATTCTGAGTTTATTAGAAACATAGGTCAGGTAAGCCACATATGTTAAAACTTGTTAAATATTTTTTTATTACAAATTTTCTGCGATTTCTATTAAACAAATCTGTTAAATCAGCTTTTGAATTTTGTAAGGACATATGTCACATAAGGCTGAGCAATTTCTGAAATTATCCGCCTGATAAAGTCTCGAATAAGTCATCAAGTCTCGAATAAGGCAATTTGGGGTTATTTTCTATTTCCTATCTGCACCAACAATTCTTCAATGCAAAGAAAGTTTTTAACAATCCCAAAGTAAAAGTAAAAGTACTCACTTTTATCCAGAACAACTATCGAGTTCGTTGGAATATCCCCATAACTCGGCGTATTGAAACCAAATTTTGTTGTTGTTGTCGTTGTTCGGCGAAGCGTTGTCGTTGTCGGAGGTGGTATTGTTGTAGGCGGATTTGATGCTAGAAATAGAAAGGAAGGCCAAATTAATACACACTTCATGATAAACCGGAAGACACCCTCTCAAGACCCTTATACTGGCCCGACCTTGACCCGACACAATTAGCAAATCACTTCAACGCCCCAGCACAATGGAACTCGATAGGTAACTAGAAAATTGCTTACAAGTCTAAAAGCCTCTTATGACCATCCCCCGCACCCCATCCATATACGACATAACATCGCAACAAATTGCTTTACAGGACAATATCCTCATTACATGACCATTTCATACAGAGTACATCCTCCTCCATAAAAGTGCCCCGCCGTTCCTTGTGTAAGGCCAAAAGGGATAAAAAGACACTTTTCTCAGCTATTTCATTCATTTCGCACAGTTCCCTTGTCCACAAAACAGAACAACAACAAAAAAAGAAGAGAAAACACAAAAAATGGGGAATAAAAGTCATTCACTTCATTCACTGGAATCACTTGTCGGCTCGGCCTCTTTGGAAAGTTTCAAATCGTCGCTAAGGCCACAAAAAGCCCATAAATTACCACAAATTGTCGTCAATAATCCAGCCAGCAGCTAGATGGAGGTGGTAGCTGTATAGGTGGTGGGGGGGCCAGAGGCCAATGAACAAGTAAAAGTAGCAAGCAAGCAAGCCGCCGGCCGGTATGGTATAAAGTTTCCCATGGCAGACTCTATTGAGGCCAGAGAGATAAATATCGACAAAGGAACTCATTGAACTTTCATTGCACACGGATACGGAGCACTAATACAAACCGCTACTAAAATTGCCAGGACCTATCAGCAGACTCTTCACTTTATCATTACATCGTGGCAGTGTACCACCGCCCGGCGGTCGTCTCCTCCTCCGCCGCCACCTTCTGTAGTGTACGTGTTTTCCGAGGCACTTTACCACAATTGACACTACGCTGTTGGTGGTGTCCTGCTGGTGGCGAAAAAAAAAAAAACGCTCTAGCAAGTAGATGGGAGGGACAATTGGGTGCGAGGAAGATTTATCTATTTGCTGGGATTTCGACACTTTTTCGTCGGGAGTTTATTTCGGTTTATTTCAGTTTATTTCGGTTTATTTCGGTTTATTTTCGGATAAATAAAGGAAGTGTCCACTCTCTAACCACTGGATGTCCTTTATTGAGACTTCGATTGTGGTTTTATTTAGTTGTTGTTGACAGGAAAATCCTGTGATTTTACACTCCCGATTTGATCAACTGCGAAATTATGATTTACATGACTTGCGGTCCATGACGTACGTCTGATTGACTGCTGTCAATGTTTTGTTAACAGATTTGACGGTTCAACGGTTGCAAATTGGCTGGTACTATGAAGTGGATGTGGGCTTCTTGGAGGCTCTTGCTAAAGAGTGTGTTTGGGTTTTGTGTGTTCCAGTGAGAGAGTTGGCAATTGACGGTCCATTAACAGAGTTTAGGAGAAATATGCGGCACAAATTAATCGGAAATGCCCCCATGCTCGCTTCACTCAAACACATCTCTGTCTGAAATTAAATTTCAACCGTCAAACCCTCTGCGCCATTGGCTTTTGTATTTTAAAGCTCCAGCTTAATTTACGACCCCCTTGGTGATTTTATTCGCACCGTTTAAAGCTAATTAAGTCCGCTAAGCCCCGGTCAATTGTTGAAATGAAACGCACATTCTAGTTCCGGTCAAACTCCGCCCCCCAAAAACACCTAATTATCTCATTCAAAACCCATTGAATCGGCACAACTGCATTCAGCTCTGAGACAGTCATATTTATCACCTGAAATCAGCTCCCCGCAGCAAACACACACTCGTACCTCCACCTAACTGTAGATATTTATCGAACTTCAGCATCGAAAAGCAGAAAACGTATTTAAATTGTCATCGCACAGAGCATCCATAAATTACGGTATTTGGCAATTTTTGACATTTAAATTGTTGTTGCGGCCCGCTCTGCCTGCCTGCCTGCCTGCTACAACCACTGTTGCAATAATTTCTCATTCCCAGTGTGTGTATGTGCTTATACTGCAGCAAAAATCTGACGAACAAACTTTGGAACAATAACATGAACTTGATCAGGGACTCTACTATGCCAAATTGCCTTTTCATCCTGGTGCCTGGCCCCTAGTCCATTGTTTTAGTGCGACGAGCAGGGTGGGGAGGGGGGGCTTATGTGTGTTTCAGTACCGCAAAAGGGGTAGGTAACAAAATATTTTAATGTGACACTTACTGTATATTTTAATGGTGCCATCCATTTCACCACGAGGATTTCTGGCGACACACTTATAGGGGCCGTAATCACTTTTTTCGACATTCGTTATAGTTAGCCGCATAACTGCCTTGTATGACGGTATTCCTGGTATGGTTTCTGTCCTGCAATTGAGGAGGTGAAGAGAAAGAACACCAGAATTAGGGGGGTGATTATGTGCGGAGTATAGTCCGGTGCTTACTTGTACTTGGTCGATTCGCTGATCATTTGGTCATTTTCTCGAGTCCAGTAATTGAGGGATGTCGGATTGGCCTCGATTATACACTCAAGGGTTATGTTGAAATATAATGGCACACCGATCAGCTGGTCTTGTATCGACACGCTAGGAGTGACTAGGAGTACATTTTGAAAAGAGAAAGAGGGAGAAAGAGACAGAAAATTAGATTATACAATCGTTATGGGTTAGATTTGCAAACCGTCCTGCAGGACATGTTTGTCTTTAGGAAAATGACTATGTACTCACAGTCCACACTGACTTTGATCCTTTTCGAAACACTGGGCGGCACACCATTCGATGCTATACACAGATATGCACCCATGTGTAGTCGAGAGATACGTTCCAGCTGTAAGTCCTCGCCTTCCATGTCAATTACTGCAGGAGAAAAACAAGAGGTTTTCCAGTTGATGTTGATTTTAAATTAAATTTCAAGGATACTTACTCTCCATGGTTTTGTTTATAACAATTTTATTACCATCGTCTCGTTTCCATTTGATTGATGGCTCGGGGCTACCTTTTGCTTTGCAACGTAGGGTCACATTGTCACCCTCACGTACGATGACATCGCTGGAGGTGAGTGAATCATCGATGTTTGGGGGAACTGTAAGGAAAATTTGAAGAATGTAATGGAGTCAGTAGATGGGGAGTTTTGCTAAATTTGCTGCAGAGAAAGGAGGTGAAATAGAATTATATCGTTAAGGGGTTAATAGGAAATGTGTGTGCTTTGTAAGCGTACATAACTATACGTGCGGTACCGACGGTGAAGGAGTTTTGATAGAAATCTATCGTTTAGGAGCTAGTCGCTCATGAGTGGGACTGTGAATATTTGGGTATCTTATAAAATAGTGTCCTTTGTAGATGACAATTTTCGTGAAATATATGAGAAGTATTATTTAGATTTTGAATATAAATAATAATAGCATATGTGTGCATTGTAAACGCACATCGCTATGTTCGGTAAAGAAGGTGAAGGCATTTAGGAAGAAATATATCATCTAGGAGCTAAACGCACATGAGTGGAACTATAACGCACATCACTGTGCGATACTGCAAATTTGCGTATTTTGTTAAACAGTATGTCGGAATTTTATAAAGAATTTATGTAGAGAAGTGTATATTCTTCTTCTTTGGAAATCATCCTTTTAGCACATACACTGCGGTTCATCAGATTAGAAGCACATTGTTTTTCAAACTGAAATTAACTTTTTTGCCGTTGTCTGGCTAGGAGAGAAAAACAAATAATGGTGGAAGAGCTGCCAACGAATACTCAACAAAACAATAAACAAAAAAATATCGTGAGAGCAAGTTAGCGGTTCTTTTGAGACTCTTTGTATAATTCGTCGCATTTACGCGTACATAAATCGGTTCATAAGATTAGAAGCACTTTAAAAACTAAAGAAAACAATGTTGTTTTTTGTTGTAAAGATAATTTTTTATTTTGTATTTCTTAATTTTATCTTACTTAGTAATGAGTTGACCCACCTTTCTTTAAAATAACTTCAAAAACTCGATCGTTTAAGGAGTTATATAGTGACGTCAAGTAGTTCAGAGAAATCTCGTTCCAGGCTGAATTAATTGCATCAATCAAAGCCTCCCTGTTATCGAATTGTCTTCCACCGGCGTATATTTTCCTAGTCAGCCATCCCCAAACATTTTCTATTATGTTAAGATCTGGGGAATAAGGTGGCCATGAAAGCATCTCAACATTTTGACTAGCAATGAAAGACTTAACGGTACGAGCTGTGTGTATCGGTGCATTGTCATGTTGGAATATCCACGGGAGCGGTCCAAAAAGGTTTTTCATTTTTGGAAAAGTTGATTCCAACAGTGCTTTATAGCTATTTCCAGTCATTTTGGTACTCTGAACTACCAAGTCAATTGTGCCATAATAGGATATTGCACCCCAGACCATCACGCCCCCTTCTCGACTATGACGGCGGCTTAAAAATATCTCTTCCTTTCTTATATCGTGAAAGTAGTAATTATATCCATCCGGTCCGTCTAAATTAAATTTTTTTTCATCTGAAAAAACTACTTTCCGCCAGTCATTCAAACTGGTACCTTGTTGCACTGTCCAAGTCATGTGATTTTTCGCAAACTGGAGGCGTTGCTTTTTACGAAGGTCATTCAATGGAGGTTTTTTTCTCAGCTTCAGTAGCTTCAGATGTTGGGCAGTATTAATCACTCGACGAACCGTAGACTTACTTGCCGTTACACCAGATGCATTCCTGATATTTAATGTGGACAGAGCAGAATTGGAGGCTATTCGACGAACCTTTCGTATTTCCTTTTGCGTAAGGGCCGTAGAGGTATTCCCTTTGTAATTTTTCCCATAGGATTGAGGATTCTTCAAATAATTGCCAATAACATGATCACTTCGGTTGATTTTTTTGGCGATAGCACGATTTGATAATCCTTGAGAGTGGTACACATCTATCTTAGCCTTTTCTTCGAATGATAATATTTTTTTCTTTCCCATTTTTGACAAAAAAAAACACTTGATGTACTGCTAACTACGGTAACTTTATCAAAAATATCAAAAAAATATAAGCAAACAGAAAACACAGTAATTACTTCGGCCGCTTCTAATCTTATGAACCGATTTATGTACGCGTAAATGCGACGAATTTTTCAAAGAGTCTCAAAAGAACCGCTAACTTGCTCTCACGATATTTTTTTGTTTATTGTTTTGTTGAGTATTCGTTGGCAGCTCTTCCACCATTATTTGTTTTTCTCTCCTAGCCAGACAACGGTAAAAAAGTTAATTTCAGTTTGAAAAACAATGTGCTTCTAATCTAGTGAACCGCAGTGTATGTGTGCTTTGTAAACGCACATTGTATATGTGCATTATGAGGGACAATTTCGGTGTGCGTTATTGTCATATATTTACGACGTATTGCCTATGGATAAACCAAATTAGCGTGCGCTTGCATCTAATATAAATCTGAGAATGTGCGCTTAAAAACTTCGGAAGTAGACATGTGCGTTAACGGACTAATTCAAAATTTCACATTTGTGCGTAAAAATACTGTTGGTACAGTTGCTGACTTGTGAGGAACTAATGATCACAGAATCCCATTGTGGTAAAATTGAGTGGAAAGTAATGAAACAGAGCAGATGTGCGCTAAACGTTTCTTTCCGATAAGTTGCATTTATTTTATTGCCAACAGACTGAGTATACACTTTTAGCGCATTGGGGAACATCCTTATTAGAAAAGTAATCTTCTTCAGTAACACAATGCTCTCTGTGCCTTTTTCAGCCCAAATTCCACGCTTCACCATTTCAGTTCAATGAACCTGGGTAAGTCCCCATTTTCCTTCTAACTTTCTGTTTTATTTTTCAAGTCTACCTCGTTTCCAATTAGAAGGCTTCAAAGCCAAACCAAATGTCACTCTCTTCGCTACCAAATCTCCCTGACGCACACGATAAATTACTAAATCCTCGGTCAAAATTCTCCTGCGCCCGACCATTAGCCCCTGTCCTCTAGCGGTCAACTAAGTCCGTGCAATTCGTAAAAAGGATTTTTTTTTTCCTTCTCCACACATGCATGACATCTTCCTCCCTATATTTATACACAAAAGGGCCAAAGTTAGTACAAAAAACCAAAATCTCCGACTTCGCAGAGATTTTTCCCTCACTGACGTTTCAGTATGAAACATTGTCCCGCATTGTTGGTGGTATGTCGTGTCCAACTTCTGATTCGGTTGTCCTCTTACATCCTGACAAAAAAATAAAGACAAAAAAAAAACTGTGAAAGGATTTGTAAACGACGGTGAAATTTTCAGTTGACCGTATGCGACATTTACCGAAAAAAAAATATGCAAAAAGCCAACCATCGCAGGATTAAGCAGCGACTCAAACTGTTGCTGTGCAAATGTCCATGTGTAAAATGCCTTCTGGAATGCAAAGCCATCACAAACCGCCACTATATGCTCTGTCTCGCATTTTATCCTCCGTAGCATTCTATATTGGTAGCTTCCCTCCTCGCCGTTTAAAATTTATCCTAACTTTAGTTCGAGGCGACTAATAAATTGCGACAGCGGCGGTGTCGGTGGTACACACAACACCGATGACCACCGTATGTCCTGCTCATATTTTACCCCACTCTGAAAAATGCAAAAAAAAAAGGACACAGAGATCCTTTTCCATCTGAAGTACTGGGCAAATGTGGAATGCAACTTGATGTAGTTACTGTTGGTGTTGCACAGTCCGGTGTTGTTGGTTTGTATAAACCATAATAAATGTGATTTGCACAGGACGACGTCGACGTCCCCTCCGACCAAAAACAAAAAAAAAAAAGAAGGACGACTAATGGGTAGAGAAACGTAATTTGATTGTGAATTCGTGATTTAGGAAACAATTTCCATTGTGTGTCCATCGTTGGCTCGTCCATCCAACAACGGTCCAGTTTTTAGAGCACGCGGCAGAAGGACCTCTACTGTTTTATTGTCATCAGGATAATTGAATTTAATAAATTGCCTCATTATGTTGGGAAATGGAATTAAAAATATATGCTCGGCGTGTGCTTGTATTGTCTCCCCGGGGGCACATTATGCAGAGAATTAAATGCATTTCCGGACCACCGACAGCCGAGGTGGAGGTTGGAGCAAGTCTCCGCTACTACTCGTAGGCTTATTTAATGAGATGCATTGCTATTGTATGTTGCCTGTGCCATGAGTCTGGAGTGGCCAATGCACGGGTGTAAGTTGTTGTTTATGTTTGGGAATTTTTCCCATCGAAATGTATAATTTTTTGTCGGTGAAAACTTTTAAACTGGGAAAATATGGGTTATGTCCTTTGTATGTCCCTCTAGTGTTTCAACAACAAAAATGCCATTACTGGCGAAAAGTTAGACAACAGAGTTTCGGAGGTTGTTGTTTGGATTCATTCTTTTTTTGTATTTTGTTTGCGGGAAAAATCCTTTTGAAAAATGAATGCGTCACGAGATAAAGACAGAGAAAGTTGGGTGGGCTATCGTTTTTTTCTTTGTTTTTTTTTTCGTAACGGATGTGGAATCCTTAGGAAAAACGCAAGAATTTCTGTGAAGTTATGCGGACGTGGTGCATTCTGGTGGCAAATATAAATTGGTTTCTTTTTTTTTTGGAAGGAAATTGCTTTGATATAAGCTTCCGCTGTGGTATATAGATGGCGCACTTTAAAGTTTGCTGTTGGGGTTGTTTTCTGCTTCAATCCTCTGAAATCAGACTAAATGTGATTACAAGCGGAAGTGGTTAGGGCAGGGTCTATAAAATTGTTCATCGCTTGCTTTAAGAAAAATTGCTTTTAAGAAAATCGCATTTCATATTCTTTTTCCAATTTATGCTCGACGAGCATTTTCGACTGTGAAGCCTCTGCCTTTCTACCGTTTCCATCAGAAGATCACTTTCAAAAGCTCGTGAGAAGCTATCGGCCTATAAAAATATTCCCAAAACGAATGCTCGTCGAGCAAGAATATTGCGACCAGTTTATTTGCTGTTTATTTGCCACCAAAAGTACTTCTTGAGACGAAAGCTCAAGGTTAATGAATATAATAACTCATCATGCTCGACGAGCATACTCAATTTGTGACTGCTGCTCTCATACCGCATTCAGAAAATCACTTTAATAGACCTTATGAAGAACTTTTGGTTATTTACAATATTTCCATATGAGAATGCTCGCCGAGCATAACCGTTTTTTGCACATTGGAAGCTTCCCTTTATCAGCCACGAAGTGGTATTTCATTTACATACATATCAGCACTACTGCCTTTAAAACAACATCCCTCATCGTGCTTGGCGAGCACATTCAACTTCACAGATGCTACTATTTTACCGGATTCATAAAATCACTTTAGGGAGTTGTTGAAGAACTATAATGGTTATAGTCAAAAAATTCCCCGATACGAATGCTCGTCGAGCATGAATATTGCTGACTGTTCCATTGATTACAGAAAGTGCGAACCACTGTTTATTTGCCACCAAATGCACGTATTGAGATGACACATTAGACCAATTAAGTAAGAGGTCAAGGTTGATGAATACTATCCGTATCCCTCATCATGCTCGACGAGCATGTTCTAATTTTGACTGCTACTTTTGTATATCGCATTCAGAAAATCATTTAAGGGTCGGATGAAAAACTTTTGTGAAGTTAAACAATTTCCTCATACGAATGCTCGTCGAGCATGGGTATTTTCTTGGCATTTTGCGACACTCTGTTTATTGGCCAGCAAATGAACGCCTTAAGTTGATATATCAGATGAATATTATCACTCATCATGCTCGACGAGCATAAGTAATTTTTGATTGCTGCTCTTGTACCGCATTCAGGACATCACTTTAAGGAGAGCCCTGATTTTCTCATCAGTCTATTTTCGCCAATCCATAGTAAAAAAACATACATCCTTCTTTCCGGCACAACTACCTTCAATTCCTACCATTAAATTCCATCACTGCGAGTAAGAAAAATGCACTTCAACTCCACCCGAAGCAAATTTAATTTCCCAACTTGACAAGTGGCCAAACCTTATTTGGGAAATGGCAAGATCTATATACCTTTAACCAGTCTCTCCTCACTCTGTGAATAATTTAAGGAACTTGAAACCAAGAAAAATTCTAAATACAAGACATCTGCAAATCAAATTCCGTTCGACTTCGAAAAACCAATTCGTTGCAATTGCAATGTCCTTGTTCACTTTTACATCTCACACATGAACTTGCCGAAAAATAACATCAACTCGGCCCCTCTACCAGGATGTGAGCAAAGAAAAAAAAAACCCGAATTCCACTCCAAAGAATTTAGATTTCCTTCCTTTGATTTTCTTCAACTACACTCTCTACATGCAAATTTAACTTGCAAAAAGGGGTAGCCAACCCTTTCGAATTGCAACACAAGAACTATATATTGAGAGGAGTTCCACATCCTATAGTAGGTATACACACAGACGCCGACAGATATCGAACAGCAGGATCCTTAATCCTGCTACTGCTGCTTCACAACTCCTCATTTGTTATTCTGCTCTCGATTATAATCAAAAGTTATCCCGAGACTGTGTGTGCGCACAAAAAAAAAATGTATAAAAAAAGGACGACACCGGAGGCAAACTGCTGCTGGTGGCGCACAATATGTTGCCCTTACGTTACATTTTATTAACGCTTCTGATGTCCTAAGCCATTATCCCTCATCTGCGGTACACAATATACGGCGAGGACATCGACTTGACCGCACTATCCCGCGCTGTGCCAATGTGTAGATCCTAATAATTAAATGGAAAAAGTTAAGAAAGTGTCAAGGAACATTTCCTCTTTTTGTTGTCGTCCCCTTTGTTTTGCGGGTCAGCCCAGCAATATGTCAAGTCATCTGCCGAAGCAGGCAAGGGATCAGAGCATGAAGTACGCAAGCTATAAAACTTTCTTTGCTGGAATTAAATGATAACGATACTTTGCGCTACTGTGTCTCTTATTACTTAGGACTCGGTGGTTGGACAAATATGTGTTTGCAATTTTTGATGTGCGGGCAATTGGCAGGACACGGGAGCAGCCCTCAAATGATTGCTTATCGGAAAATGTCATCCATTCGCCATTAAATGGCCGTGATCTTTGAGAGTTGTGCTCCTTCAGGCACATTTGGTTTGGTACTCATTGGAAGAGATAAGATCAGCAGTGGAGAGTCCTAAATGTGGTACTTGCGGGATAAGCGTGTGTGCAAATCGATACAGACATCGTGGTGGTGGCGGCGGCGGCTTATCTGATATTTGTTGTGGATTTGCAATAAGTGGCTCCTTAATGTCACGGTAGGTTTATGACCGGATCAGAGTACATGCGATAAGCATTCTCGACTGTGGCCAATTCATTGCTGCTGTTTATCCCTAAAATGGCTTTCGGCGGCATCAGATTGACAGTAAAATACTGCGTCAATTTTTTTTTATAAAACTTCCACGAGAGATGCGAATGGGAGTTGGTCCTTCGAGCCGGATACTATAGTTTGGCTTTATTTTTTATATTTTTGTTTCTGATAAATAGAGAGGACTGACGCTTCTTTGACACTTTCACAAAGTTGGTTCGATCATATTTGGTAGAGCTTCAAATCCTTTTCAAGCCCATAAAGACTTCACCCATCTCGGTACTCATTGACATCGACTTCCATTTAGCCTAATGAGAAATGAGTTTAATGACTTCCTCTAGCCATAGCACTGTCCCATTCCACTTGAAAAGGCAATGAGCATTTCCCGACAAATTAAAACACAACACAAATGCCCATGCATCCGTATTATAAGCTCGTGTAAAATATATTTTGTATTTTTGGCAACTTTACAAAACAAAACTTTTGCCACAGCAAAACATTGCCGGCTCCTTTGTCATATCCCCCCCGATGAAGCAGCACCCCAAAGCTGCATTCCAATACGGCTAATGCATGCATGCATGGAAAATGGGAAAGAAGGTCGGGTAAATAGCTCCAGACACGTTGACAACAAATGAGGTAATCACGATGTCCTTTCCCCTTCACACAGAGACAGAATATTTGATAAACAAAAAAACCTTTTGTTTTATTTGCAATGTTGTCGCTGTCGCCTCTTCATCGTTTGACTTTGAGTGGCCGGCTATGGGGCTGTAATCGCCATATCTGACCGCCAGGGATGATATTAAGCCATTTTATGGATAATCCCCATATTGTCACACACACACGAAGAGAAAAGGTAAACAAGAAATAAAACGTGTGTAATCGGTTTTATTAGAAAAGTTTTTCGGCCGACCCAAGTCGTGACACCCAACGGTCGCACACGATAGACAGACAGCCGATATTGGTCTGCAGGACGTTTACGGCAGCAGCGGTCAGTCTCATTGTGTTCTTTATGGCAATTCAAAGTTTTCCTCTCATCGTCTTTGTGTGTGTTTGCTGTTTGTGGATTGCGAACAATCGTCTATGGTTTGAGACATTAATCACCCCTCGTTAACTTCCAGTGTTCGGTAAATCTTTTATGTGCCAATCAACCCGGCGAACGAGCTATCCGCATTGGATCAAAATTGCTACCATGCTGCCCCCTTAAACGACTCCTAAAGGTATAGGGCGACACTCTCGTCCAAGTGGATATTTGTGCCCGTTTCATATTGACTTTCAATATCCCCACATGCACACTGAAAACGATAGATAGACAGCCATTTATGTGTGGAACTTACCGACAACTTTGACAAAACCGTATTGCGTCTTTGCTGTCACTGTATTAATTTGACACATATAACGACCTCGGTCCTCCTCTTGGACATTATTGATATGCAGGAACCATGTTCGATGTTTGTCGTGCTTATCATGTGTCACACTAATGCGTGGATTACGTGTGATCACATGATTGTGTACGGTTAGGATGGCTGACTGTTCGAAATGCATCCACGCCACCTGGGGAGAAAAAAGAACACACAAGAACTGGATTTGAGAAAACAATGTTGTACTGTTGGAGGGTGGGAAGATGTTAGTTTGTTGCGGGAGAGCTATTTGTAGGAGTAAATGTCATGGGAGAAGGTTTTTTTTTTGTTTATTCAAATGAATGGTTTTCAAGTTTTTAAATTAAAACAAAGCCAACTGTTATTGTAGAAATACTTTTAAAAAATTAGGGAAAATAGTATTTCATGATACAAAATTTGTGTCATGAAATATATTATAGTGGCATTTGTTCTCAGTATTACATGTTTGTCCTGTTTACATAAGTGAACCTTGTTTGACGTTCAGTTGGTTAAATGAAGTGATATTAAGAAGATGAAGTCTCCTTGGAAAGTAGTCATGCTTGACATATCTCATGGGAGAAAAAGATGGCTAACAACTACTAATCTTCGGCATGATTTTATTTGCGGTACCTAATGTCTAATCCTCAATGCAAACTTATTTTGCAAGGTAAATATCCCATCAGTCTTATAAGTGAACTGCATGAGAGAAAGGTGATCCATTTGGATTGTTTTTAGACCGAAATAAGTGTCAAAGTAGACCCTGGTCCACCCGGACTGTAGCGACACCTAAGTTAAGTGCAAATAATTATGTTCAATGGAAAACAAAGCTCTATCATGACTTATCACATGAATTAAAAATGTCTGCACTCATTACTAATTGGACGACCAAATATTTTCCAGGAATTCATACCCGCAATTTCCTTGCAAACGCATGATATATATCACGAGAGAGGGCTAAACTTTTCAGCAAAGCACACCCAAGAAGCGGATTTTAAGATTCACCTCGCCCATCACTCACCATCTGTTTCCACAACTCTGCCGCATAATAAATGCAAAAATACAAATCACATGATAAAAGGCAATTCTCTGACATGCATCCACATCCAGAAGTAGACCGCGAGCGGCATACGTGTACAAAAACCGCTCATTCCCAGTGTCTAATTTCGAATGCGTAAGCACGTCGCAAATATGTCCTCAGGGGTTGATTCGGCTGATTAGTCTCTGGCTTTCCTTTTCATCTTCAAATATTTGCATCCTATTCAACCGCTTGCGCCGTAAAACCAACTCCTTGTGGGTATGGGTATATTCGAGATAAGAAATGCCCTCCAATACTGATACACAATTCGTGCAACACATTGTGCCAACTTATTCTCCGTGAGTGTTGGGAAATTATGATCCCCTTAGATGGGGACCGCAATTTGTTTCTTTGATAGCTTTCAAAAGGCGAAGACGAAAATCCTGTTCACCCAATTAAGGAGGTATTTTTAAATGCACTCGTCTTATGTACACATGAAGCCTTTTAAAGTCGCCATCGTATCACGGGTTGTTTTGCACGCCAAGCACAGGGATAAGCCTCCTGGTTGACGATGTTGATGCTGATGCCCATCGTCAAATTTAAGCGCCTTTTTACAGCTTTAATTATCCTCTCCAACCGAGAGAGAGAGGCGCATACCTATAGCCGACGATGCAACGGATGGCAGGATACTCTTTTTTGCTTTTTGTTGGTCGCCCGAACAGGGGGAAGGGATAATTTCCCAATTACACGGATGAAAAAGTAAACTTACACCGTTGGACAATTTGGAAAGGAACGCAGAAGTGGGGTAGGCAGACAAGAGGATGAGAGATAAGGGAATAATGCTGATGATAAAAATCTCATCTGGTTGGCCTAATTAATTTCATTAAAAACGTTTACCTTGCGCCGAGAGAGGAAAGGAAAAAAAAAAACATCCAATGTCAGCAGCACACAGGGTTCCAGGATATTTTTTTTTCATGCTCGTTCTTTTGTGGTCATTCGAGCGTCGCAAATGTGATTTGCAGTATAGAAAGAGCCGACTGACATGGAATTGAGAGAACTGACATAAAACTGTCAGATTAAGGTGGAGGTGATAATTTGATTCAACGAGTGTTTCTGATGAGCTGGAAAGGGAATACAATTAAAGAAGCGTGCCGCGATCGAAGCAGGTCTGTGATGCTCACGCACATTTAGGTGAACATTTTAAGAGCCATCGTTTTACGCAAGATTCAGGATATTCAGTGTTCCTCTTTGACCACCAAACAGGGGTCGAACCGGCGTGTTCGTGGACAAGTTGTACATCCACGGACCTAGGCCTATTTTAGGTAGGAAACATGAGCAGTAGCCGGCGTGCGTAGCTCGGGAGAGACGCTCGGCAAGCATACTCAATTGCTGCCATCGGAGGCTTTTATCCAAGCAATCCCCCTACTGGCCTGAGTTGATGAACTTCAAACTGGGACAACCACATCCACCTGGGATAGTCCATCTATATTAGTTAAAATGTATCTTGCGGACATTGCCTCAGTTTTTGAGCCCTTCCCACCATCCAGTGGCAAAAAACGCTTCTGCTCCTTTGACGCCCCATCGCTCCTAATATTTATTTCATTTTGCTCAATTTTTTGCCGTCAAATGTCATCGCCTCATCACAATGTCGTCGTTGTCGACACCATCCGCACCGACAAGTGAATTGATGATGGCATCGAAAACAACACACGACATGTTGACAAAATGAATAAAAGTCAAACACAACATTAACATTCTTGTTCCATCCAACACACACACACACACAAATGAACAAAGTCACTCCTTCTTCACTCCTATGCAGTAGTAGTCACATGTCATGTACGTGCTATGCCATATAATCCTTAATCGATTCATGGTGCTGCGCTGTGTTGCGAAGAAAAAGGATCTCCCAGCACACACTATACACAACGAAAAATCTCACACCACTTACGATTACAAGTGGAGGCGACTCAAAGCAGGAGAGGAAGTGGTTATGTAGGGTTCTTCTAAAGCTAAGTGATATTATAGATTCACAACACTCGCTTACCCCATCTCGCCGAAAGGATTCAATGAAAAAGTATAGAACATTAATTTCCTTAGGACTCTCAATCTACCTCCTCAATGCATGCATACAGTGTCACCACCCACCCACCGTGAAATTCGACCTCCCCTTCCTTAAGTTTAATTTAGAAAAAAAAAATAAAAGAAATGAATCCTTCGGCCCCACGACGTGAAAAAAGAAACTCATCCGTAAAAGATAGTGAAACGCTTAACCATTTAAGGGACGTTCACTGCTCGTTTTATTGTTGCTATTTTTGTGAGTGCTAGCTCTGCTTTTCCCAAAAGGATCCGATCTGTGTGTGTGCCTGTCTGTGTCTTGTCCCGGGGTTTTTAGTTGAATTTTTCTCGACGACTTTGTCGCATTAGAGAGCAAGATATGGGTGAGAAAGCTTATCGGACAGGACATCAAAGGAATCCTTTTTTTTTCACACTGTTCCCGTTCTAAGCCATACATATATATACATTTGTGTTGTCATCCCGTGTAGGTGGTAATAGGGAATGGCGTGTCTAAGTTAAGAAGGCAAATCAACAAGGAGGCAAAGTCATTAATTTCAGTTGATGGAACTTTTTTCGGGGCAGATTTCTTGGATTGCTTTATTTGAAAGTGTTTGAACCAGAATCTTTGAATTGAATTTTATTGCCAGTACCCAGGGTGAGATGAATTAGATTTGCAGAGGCAATTTGCATTAGGTATCCACTCGTAGATGGGATCAAAAAGATAGCTGCGAGTGGGCTTAATAGCGTTATTTCCATTTAGTCGAAGGTGTAAATTCGAGCTCGTGTGAATATTTTTCTTGGTCCTTGAATGGGTAACGTGTTGTCAGACAGAGAACGAATAGCAGAGCAACGTTTTTTGGCAGTCCAAAAGGTCACTGCTTTGAAAAATACCCTCATAGCATATCCGTCAAAATTTTCAAATTAATGCTAGGCTAGGTCGACTGCCGTCTTACTTCCTACAAGTGCTGTATTTCTTCATTCACTGTTCATGTGCTCAATTCGTCGTTCCTCTTATAGATTAGTGCAGCCTTAGCGATGCAGAAGAGAATATCTTGATATATGTTGTGATTCAGTGGTATCTCTCAACAGATTGTTGTGTGCTAGAGCGGTTGTTACACTCGATAAGATAGTGGCTACCACCGCGAAGATACTGAAGCTGATGTTTTGAATTTTATTTTTTTCTATCGTGACATCTATCATGTAATTGTGATTCCAATGTTAGTTCACAAGTAGTGTAATTTTCATCAAGAAATCAGATGGAATTAATAACGATAATTGTTGGTCATTCGAGTTGTTTGTCTTCATGACATAAGTCATGCGATTTATAAGAAAGTTTGAAAAGAATTGCTTATGGAACCTATTTCATTAGCTATCGTGACTTAAGATGGGGGGCCTCATCTATTTGTTATTCAATAAAACAAAGCCACCACTATTTAGCATTTATTCCTGCCCTTGACAGCTTTAGTAAGCACGTTCCTACCAAATATCCAAACCAAACAATTTGCTCACAACTATCATGACACATTGTGCTAATATTTGGCTCATTTTCTAGCTTATTGCATTGCATTTCACCTTTCATTTCATCACTCAACAATAGCAAAAGACCGCAGTTTACATTATAATTAAAGAACAACTATGCTGCGACATCTATCATGACATCTATCGTTGAATTTTACCGGTGAATTCTATATTTGTCCACAACTTCGTTATTGATAATGGAACAACGATACTCTAAGTAAACTACGGATATTTGTTGAACTGGTTGCATCTGTTATGATATCTCTCGACGTCTCTCATGACATCTATCGTTGCCTTTTTATGCTGAATTCTATATTTGTCAACAACTTCGTTATTCATAATAGAACGACGATACTCTAAGTAAACTACGGATATTTTTCGAACTGGTTGCATCTGTTATGAAATCTCTCGACTTCTCTCATAACATCTATCGTTGCATTCTTATGGTGAATTCTATATTTGCCCATGGCCTCGTTATTGATAATTAGACGACGGTAAACTGTGAATATTTTGCAAACTGCTTCTTCGTTGTTTTTCATTTGGTATGATATCTCTCGTGATATATTTTCTCAAAAGGTTTTACAAATGGAAGTGTCATTTCAGTACTTCCTTGGTGGAGTCCATCTGTTGGCCATATTTAATTGCTGGTTCAAATATTTAGTCTCCTGCCTCACAATCTATCAATGAGATGGCGGTTCTATTGCATATATCATGACACTTTTATAAAATTATGAATCATGGGAGCTTGTATACTGGATTCCAGGCGTCATGCTAAATTCTGCCTTTTTTTCATGACATCTATTGTGATATATTTTCAACACAGCTTTATTTAGTTTTTGAATCATGTCTACCATGTGCAGTTGAGCCTAAACATCGTTGTCAATGGGCGGTGTATAGCGATGTAAGCTACTGACAGAGGATCTGATTCTATCATGATTTCTATCATGATATTTCCTCCAATTTATGTTTTCTATGAGTGCCTACACCAACCAACTAATAAGCTCCTTTTATTTGAATTTTGATTGACAGTTCTCGCATGTATCTCGCTTCTATCATGATATCTGTTATGGTATTCCTTTGAATCATTGCTATCGGTTAATCAGACCCTGATGGCTCTTCAAACTTCGTTTCAATGAGAACCAACCTTTCCAAATCGGATCCTAGAATATTGACTGATTTGACTGACCAAAAAATGTCTCCACTCGATGTCACAACTTCTTCCGCCCCCCTATCAATACTCTTTTCAAATCCACAACATAAGCCACTGACCAGAAAGCCACCAAACATCAAACATCCCTGAACTCTCACCACCGAAATCCGATATATCTGTATGCACCCCCGGGGCCAGTTGTTCCATGTTTGTCTTTTTGTCTTGTTGTGATTGTGTTTCTTCTTTTTGACTTTTTCGGGAGGAAAAGAAAAAAAAATAATAATACCAGCCTAAGGAATATCTAAACATCCGGCTGTACGCACAACCTGCCCACCTCCGTCGTAGAACTTTTGTTTACACTTAGCCAAATGTTTGTCATGTACGTTTCTGGCAAAAGAACAAGATGTCCTGCTGCTTGCAGTTTATGTTGATTCTCGCCTACCCCGCTGGTGTGTATGCTGCTGCCTTCCAGGTGGCAAAGCTTGTCCTTATCCGTATGCGGACTACCCACCACCCGAACATCTGGGAATTTGAATTCTACATGTGTATGGATGGTGGCTGGGTAAAACTGCCCCGAGGCGTATTTTCTAAGCAACTCTACACATACACTCGCTTTGGGGTGCTTGCTTGAGCTTTTCTCCAGATTTGTAATTCCGCTAAGGTTGTCGCCTCTAAGCCAACTGAGATTAACTCTGCCTGCACACATACCTACCGAACGGCGGAGGATCATATATACACGCACATCTTCATCTGGGGAGATAAGAACTTGCTACGTGCACTGCATACAGAATCAAAGTCGTGGTCTCGGCATAGCAAAACTTCCCTTATGCCAAAATTGGTTAATTAATGCCTTGTTAGGGGTTGAGTTTGCGGCATGCCCTCACTTACAAGTTACAACCGAAAATAATAATAAGGATTTTATGCGGTGGGCGGCTGCCCGTGTGTACCTATATGAGGGGTGTACAATAATAATGAACTCACCTTGTATGAGCCCAAATTTTTGACAGAACACGCCAGTTTGACATTCCTTCCGGCAGGCACGGTGATGTTCTCTATCACATCCGTGAACTCGGGATCCTCTGTCACAACTGAAAGAAAGAAAGAAGAAAAGGAAAATAATTGATAAATCAGGTTCTTTATTCATTTGTTCGGGACATGCGGTTTCGCAGGAAAGAAGGCGGCGGCAGGAGCAAGAAAATTAATTAGGGAGCGGCGTTGTGTTGTTAATATCAATTATTTTAAACATTCAAACGTTAAACTCACTGATTGTTTGGGTTTGGGTTGGCAGAATGCTGGGGGAGGAGGCAAAAAATTCACTCGCGTTATTGACGACCTTCTTCCGTGATTCATTGGTTTCGCACGTAATTATTTCGGAGTTAGGGCCATGTGATGGGTGGAAGGGGGGGAATTCTTGAGGTTGGCACTACGTGTAGGGAATTCTGACGGAATTTCGTTGCTGGTTGGAGATCTAATTACTGGGCGGAAGGTATGATTCGCACTGTCTCCGCTGGTGTTGTGGGATAGTTAATTGGAAATATCAAAGGTGACGATTTGACGAGGGTGTGGAGAGTATGGACACGGTGGCATTGTTGTCTCCGCGCAAAGTTAAGCGACAGTATATGGGGTCGGAAATTTGGTTTTGGATAATTGATGTTTGAATGACTGCTTTGAGCTTGAGTTGATATTGACTTGATAGTCTTTGACTGCATTTCGCTCGACGATTTAGAATTTTTTTGTTTATGTTGCAAGTTCATATTTCAGTCAGTAACATATTTATTGAAATGAAATCAGATGTGCGCAGTTGTATGCAGATGGATATTTCTGTAATAGCATGTCAGTGGTTCTTAAACGCACATGTATTTATAGTTTTTGAATATACAAATTTTCGTAAATGACCCTCTTTGTGTATATTGCATTTGCGCACAACTTAACATAAGAAGTAAAGAAGTTTCTTCAGTTTTTTCAACACGCACAAGGTGTGTGCGACTGCATAACTCATTCTAAAATATTTAAAAAAAAAACACTTCCTCAAAATTCCTCTATTACAACTTCCTATATTTACCACCTAGTTGAAGGAATTTGTGTGCGCAATGGGTTGAGAAACTTATTTTCGTTGCGCACATGTGCAATGGGCTTAATTACCACACATTTCTAGTCTCTTTTTAACTGTAGTCACAATCCGCACATCGCGCACGCAGTTCACTAACATTTTGTATTTATAAAGAGCGGTTTCAATTACATATGTGCGTAAAAGTTACTGCTCCTCGTGGGACTTTTAGCGCACCCTGGTTTGCAAATCAAATCTATGTTTCAACCAGTTATTTTTTTTTAACTCGCCCATAAGTATGAGAAGTGTAAAGAGCACAAGAAGATTTAAATATTTACTTTTCAACTATTTGACAAATCATTGATAATATTATTTATCTATCGATTTCATTTTAATAAATATATAATGATGTAAATAGCTAAATAAATATATTAAATTCAAACTCTGAAATTAATTTAAAGACTTTCAAAAATTTATAAGACTCTTGTCTTATTTTGTAAGCGATTTTGAAATAAATAAATAAAATAAATAAAATAAATAAAATAAATAAAATAAATAAAATAAATAAAATAAATAAAATAAATAAAATAAATAAAATAAATAAAATAAATAAAATAAATAAAATAAATAAAATAAATAAAATAAATAAAATAAATAAAATAAATAAAATAAATAAAATAAATAAAATAAATAAAATAAATTAAATAAATAAAATAAATAAAATAAATAAAATAAATAAAATAAATAAAATAAATAAAATAAATAAAATAAATAAAATAAATAAAATAAATAAAATAAATAAAATAAATAAAATATATAAAATAAATAAAATAAATAAAATAAATAAAATAGTAGACAGAATATAGACAAAGTATACCTACTCGTATGCGCAATGGCTTTTTGGGCCAGTGCGACTTCGCTAGTAACATGTGCGCTATACCTATCTACTCTTTTCGCAGGTGTATATCTAGTAAATTAATGTTCGAAGGGCAGGTCTGTTGTGCCATGCTATCGGTTTTCCCCGCTATCACTCGCCGCACTGCATTTTGATCATTTTTAAAAATTCTTCGTCCACCATTATTCTACTACTTTCCCTGGCCTCAATCTTCCAAGTTCCAACATTAGCACGAGCTTCGCAAGTAAACTCGCTGTCCAAACCAATGACAAACATCCAACGCAATACAACAGATGTGCGCTCAGTATAAAGTGCATCATGTTACCACCTTTTCAATCTCGCCCCATAAACAAATTATCAGTGAAAACAGATTCCCCGTCGGCAATTTCGTTTCCCCCCTAATAAAGCATCAAAAACAAACGAATACTACAAGCGCAATGATATTCGATGTGCGATGTGATACAGCATTTGTATCTATTAGTAGCCCAGCGACATAAACAATAAATAATCGTGCATTAAATGGATATATGACAGGCGCACGAGCGGAATGGTGTTTTCTGTTACGTATAAGGCAACAACCGTATTAAGGTACTTTGTTCTGAAAATATACATACATTTATTATTGGTAGAGGAAAACATCCTTAGTCATCATCATCATCATCATCATCTCTCTCCTTCCACAATATGTAGTCAAAGACAAAATGTCAAAAAAAAAAAAAACCTCCATCCCAAAAGAAAGGAGACACATAAATACAAATGGAAAATCACAAGGGCGCCCATAAAAGTTGACATACAGAGAAGTTGCTAATTGTTTATGGGATGCGTTGTCGATGTCGATTCCGAGAAATTGATTTGTTTGTCAGTTGTCGCGTTCGTTTTCCAAATGAAAACGGATATACGCGCGCACTCAGACCGATGAATTATTATAGTTCTCCCCCCTCAATAAGAGTCTGGAAGAAGCACAAATTGTTTACATTTTTATTCCGCGATGTGGTGCATAATTTTAGAAAAAGTGTCATCACGATGAAATTTGGGGAATTTTCATACTACCGACTTTTTGATGGGTTGCTTTGAACAGAATTTTAGGGAATTAGCTTCGAATTCGTTGACTTGTACTTCAGGGGAGCAGCGCAGGAAAACCCTCCATCGAGTTGCTATAACAACTGTCAGTTGCAGCTGGGAATTTCCATAAAATTGCAGAGCAGCGATTGTCAAACTCAAAATAAGGACACTCCAAAATTCGCAAATATCTGCACCGGACAAACTAAACTAAACAGTAAACACGAACCGAATGAAATCACTATATCGCCTGATTGAAGAATTGATTCCCAAATACACGAAGACATCTGCCAATATCGGTGGCCATTTCAATTGGATGCTATTTTCTACCGCAACGTATCGTGTCGTCCACCCGGAGGGAATAAAATATGAAAATAAACAGAACCGTAAATACCCCCATGCTGGTCATCGAAGAGACACCACAAAAGGATACTAAAAGAGGAGCAGAGATCCCTTAATACGAACGACGACGTGGTGGTGGCTTAAAAAAGGACGCGACGAGAATACTAAAAATGATAACTACCGGGGAACTTGGTTTTCTTGATTTCACATATCTTCTTCGTTGGTATAGCATCGCATCGGCAGAATGGGACGAAGGCATCAGGATGACCGCATGAAGTGAAGATGATAATGATTGCGACGGCCGAAGACATTTCCCCCAAAGGGAAAGGACGACCAAGACGAATTATGATTCAGTCATGTGATTCTATTTTTTTTTTTTTTTTTCAAAAATTCATAGTCCTACGTGAATGGACGAAGTTTTGTATTGCTGCGCTTCGCTTCTTTATTCATCCTGTGCGCAGTCTTCTATTTCCTGAGTGATTTCTTAAATCCTTTTTCTTTTGGTATAGTTTTTTCTGTGTTACATTTTTTTCGCTTGTGTTTTACAATTTTCGTTCGTCATTGGTGCAGTTTTTATGCGTTCGTTCTTCTCGCTCGTTCTTTGTTTTGCGAAAGCGAACAACTTTTAACTTTCCGCGCGGCCGTTTTTCTTTGCTTTTCTTTTGTAAGCTTGTTCTGTGTGTTCTGGTGAGAAAAAGTTTTCTTTTAAAATTCATTTAGTGATTTTCTTCTTTTCTTTAATTTTTTTGCTTCCTTCTTTGTTTGACTATGTGTCTGGTGGAGAGTATAAGCAGCGTGCGTGTGTGGGTATTAAGTTTGCACCGGTACGTAACGGTGTATACTTTGTTAAATTAAATTTGACCAAGTCCTGCGGATATATAAAAAGTGAACGGGAAATCCTTCCTTCCACTTAGAAAAATAGCAAAGTTGTGTTGAGTTGGAGAAAGGGGAATACAATGAAACCGACAAAAAAAAAGCAAAAGAAAAAAATTCGTCTTGTGGGATTCTTGTTTGGGATTGCAGGAGTCGCCATATTATATCGTCTCGTTCCGTAATGACATGTCCAGTATTCCACTCACAGGTCATCGTTTAAAGTTTGCAAAATGAGCCAAGTGGGTGAATGGCGATGGCGAAGCCGGTGACAGGAGTCAATTGGGACTGAAATGGGAAAAGTTCGCAGCAGCAGTTGAAAGTTTTCATCAAAAGTGGTGGGCGGTAGGACACAGACATCCTTTTTGAAAATCAATTGCTCGTAAACAGGCTGTGTGCTTGAGTTGAATTGGAAATAGACTAAGTGCTTGACCTGTTGTTGGATAGTAGTCTTTGGCAATTAGTGGTGATTTTACGTTATCTCCGAGTGAAATATGCAGAAAAGTTTGCAAAGGAGCTGGACATGCTGTGTGGATGTCAGACAGTTTTGTTTCTCTTTGTGTCGACTTTGAATCATTTACTTACAAACAGATAATAGATAAACTTGTGCAATGTATATATGCAAACATCAGTCGTTATTAGGCAAGGGGACTGTGATATACAAGTGATGCACTTCGTCCTTCAATTGGACTTCAGACTTCCTTTAACATTGATGATCCGTCTACTTATCTACAAGATCAAAAGGAGAAGAAGACTGTCAGTCGGATCAGAAGCTTATTTGACGGAGATCATGCGAAAGATAAACGATCCTCAAATTAGTCGAAAAGCGAGAACCTATTTATGATCGGCGATCTTGCAGTTTTCTGTCCACTTCAATATTGATAACTTGCGACCACTATACGTATGAAAAGATAAGTGACTTATAGGCGATCAGCTAATGTATGTCCCACTCGATTTTTGACGGTTTCACGGTTTCACGGTTTTACGGTGGAAAAATGGGACAACCTATACGGAAGATCAGTAGACTATACCCAAAAATACGTTCTTAAGTCTAAGCGATGAACTGACGATATAATAAATTCAAGAGATTTTTGCGGATCCTCCCGATATTGCATATTTAACTATTGTGCACACAATTTGCTGGCAATGAAGTAGCGATCAAGATCTGATCCGACAAGATGCCAATACCAATCGGTGACCTGATATACGGAGTTGTAAATGATCAATTTGTTGAATTGTCTGCCGGAATGTTCCAGCTTATAGGGGAATATCCTATATAGCCATCAAACATTTTTCTAGGCAGACTATAATAATCGTGTTCCGGTATTTACATTTAAGGTGCGGACTGCGAAAAATATTCGGAATATCAATATAATACCAGGTTCAGGAGAGGCACTACGAAACATCCCATATCACCTAACTGAAGATCAAACGATCAGCCTAGACTTCCTTACGATCACCAGTGAGATAGGAGAAACTTACAGTAGGCTTCAGTAATTTTCGACCTGTGGTTTATTTTAGACCAATCATCGGCCTTCCAGATGAAAAAGCCATACTCACGATCACCTGTGACATAGTTACGAACTTTCTTTTTATAAAGCTTGATATAAAGCAAGTTAATTCAAAATGTATTTAGCGAAGTACGGTTCAGGAAAACAAAGACTACAGCCGAAGTCAAAAGATCAGCTGTGAACTCAGGAGTATGATAAGCAGCCAAGAACGTGTACGTTCTTGCTTTTACACAACGGGCTCACGACGAATGGAAAGTAGCTGCTTGAGATACTAGAGCGAAAGTCAGAGAAAAACGTCTATAAAGCCCCAAACCAACGGATAGTTGTGGCCAGATCAGTAGGTTTTTGGTGAGCTGATCAGTATTCTGGATACGATCATATATAAAGTCAACATTCATCTAAAACATCAAATAGCGATCAAGGCAAGGAAGTTCCAACGGTAATGAAAAATGAGGTTTTGAATAGATCAAAAGGATTTTGGTGATCAGCAGCCTGAGGACGTTGATATCTGTATCAAAAGTCAGAGAAAGACGTCTATAAAGCACCAAACCAACGGATAGTTGTGGCCAGATCAGTAGGCTTTTGGTGAGCTGATCAGTATATTCTGGATACGATCATATATAAAGTCAACATTCATCTAAAACATCAAATAGCGATCAAGGCAAGAAAGTTCCAACAGTAATGAAAAATGCGGTTTTGAATAGATCAAAAGGATTTTGGTGATCGGCAGCCTGGGGACGATGACGTCGGAAGTTCAAGTCATAGGAAATGGTCTTACAACTGCCAATGCATCGAACAGTTGTGGGCAGATCACCAGGCTACGAAGCATCGCAATATTTCTCCAATGATCGTATCAAACGATTAACAGCGAATATTGAAATAGGCTGATGGTTTCCAAGCATTGTCCAAATGATTGCAGGCATGAATGATTATAAAAAAATTATAAAAGGAGGAGGGGTATACTGCCGAGAAATATTTTCTCGAAGATTGACAGAAAATGATTCTATTAGCTTCCCCAAAGTAAAGCGGCCAGACGAATCTACGCGGATATTAAATAAAAGCCATCAAAAATCATATTGAAACGCACGCAAAGTCAGATTCTTCCGACTGTTAAGATGCTGCTTAGTCCAATCCACGCATATCGCGAAAATATCTCGCAACTACGCCTTCCACTTTGGCAATACATTTTCAAATATCTACTGTCAGCAAGATGACATCTACCGCAAGTGAATGTGGGGCGTCAAAAATAACACACCCCCCAAAAGTAAATAAGAAATTGAATCGCAATTGCTTCCTGTCAGAATCATTAATAAACACCTGTCATCACACTGACATCTCTGTCATCGACTGAATGTCATATTTTTTTGACGCTAAACAAACATAACCTGCACATGCTGAGCCATCGTCACCATCACAATCACCGCGCCGCCGTTATTATTTTGTCGGAAATTTTGGAAATAAAAAGGAAACGAATAGGTACACAAAATAACAAAAGCGGGACACGGTAAATTCCCACACCAAACAAATAAACATCCCGCAACACTGGAGTTTATTTTTGTTCAACTGTGTTACCCTTCTCTCCAGAAATACTTTTAAAAAAAAATCCACCTCCATGCAGCAGACTGGGCAGCTGGTGTTTCGCCAAAGCCAGTACTTTCAGCTCCAAGTCCAATTGAAATATCTTTCTTCTACTCCGCCAAAGTACCATAAAGCATCATTCCTCGGATAAACATTGGAAACAAAATAAATCTCCCTCACCCACTCTCCCTACAGACGAACAACACTAGTAAATACAGATAATCATCATCAGTGCTTCCAAGCCATCCCTATCCTCCTTGCATCTTTCAAGATACGGCGAGTGAACCATAAGTTGTTGTGTGTCGTAAATAAAATTTCCAGAAGGGAGTCAGTGCGCTTCTCCAGAGATAATCCACACACAAAAGCGTATAGTGCAAAACAAACAAACCCTGGAGGAGGACTCACTATACTTTCTATCTCTAGCTCCACTCCATCCAACATCCAAGACGACATGACATCGTCGACAATGAACGCCGACGTCGAAGTGGCTTCCATTTGGGAATCAACACAAAAAGACTCTCCGCCGTCTGAGGGGAGTCCAAAAATAGTTTCCCCTTGGAGCATCATCACATATGAGTATGACCCAGGGATGCTTTTAGGCATTGACATGACGCCTGGCTGGCACTGAGCGCATTCGATTGACATTCGGGCTCTGGAGAGTGCCGCTTTTGGGTGCAGCTGTTGCTAAAACGCACCGACAACGACAAACTCAAAAACTCCGCGCTCTGCACGTACATATACTCGTACTGTACGCGTGGCCGTGTGGAGCGCGTAATGGAAATCGTGATTCCGAGGGACAATTATTTGCATGCGGTTTAGACGGCTGGAATTCTGTGATTTGTTCAGTTCTGTTCGAATGGTGACGGGGAATTATTTGAAGAACGTGCACGTGAACATGTTGTGCGTTCGGGGGGAGGGGTGGACGACTGCGGGTATAGTACGCCACATAATTACGCGACGCAGCGAGCGGTTCCCTTAGGAGGGTATATATTGATGGGTCGTGCCCAATTGATGATGCTGATGTTGATGGAACGCCCAGCGGTTTGAACAGGTTTCGTTGTTTTTGATGGTGATGGAGGAATGCATAAATCGATTTATGTGCTGCGTGGAATGGGTATATGCTTAATCAGGGAGCACTAGAAAAACAAGAGCGAGCAAACCCTGACGTGTTTATGATGGATTTGAAACGCCACGTGACATCCCTGTCACAATGGGAACATTCCGAATACCTACGCGTTTGTGCATTCCTCTGGTGGAAAGAGATGAATGGGTTCAAGCTTATTTCAGTTTGCACTGCAAAGCGTTATTGACATATTGTGTGTGTGTGTGTGTGTAAAATGTGCAATCAAAAATTTAATTTACGGCCATTCGCTCAAAATTGTACACAAATGATTTGAACAAGCCGATGCAATTTGATTTATTTGCACGCAGGACACGCAACCGGCGCAATGTCGATGTATGATGCAGCAATACCACCGATAAAATTTAAGAAAAGAAACAAGTTTCTCAAACAATATATAGAAAGCGTTGAGCTCGTTGAGCACTGAGCCTTCACGTCAAAAAATCAAAGAGCAGAGAGAGCTAAATTATAGCCAATTCTGTAATATAAACTTTTCACCCATGTTCCTCTTCCTGTGATGCAGGCTGGCAATGCTCGTGGAGCACAAAACTCGGAGAGCACACATTTCGTCTTGAAACTTGCGGAGGCGCAGGACATATGCGCGTGATAAAATAACATTCTTCATTCTCCAAGCTCGTCGGGCACGAAACTCTTGGAGCACACAACTCGTAGAGCCTTTTGTACAGAACAGCTCCTCATCAATATAGTTTGAATTTTACAGGTCATACTTTTGGTTTGATTTCTTATATTGCTGCCACTCGTCGAGCATACAATTCACAGGGCAAGAAACCCGTAGAGCTCAGACTTCAAAGTGTTGACGTACCTACTTTGAAAGAAGATCTGAAATTACATGCCCTATTATTGTGTCATGATGAGAAGTATAGAGGCCCACGGTTGTAAGTAGAGCTAAAAAAAATCGTGGAGCTCTTCTTAACGTTGCTTTGGAAATAAATTTTAAAATTTCAGGCAGCATAGATCAGATTCAGAGCCCTTCGAAGCTGTTTGCTCATAAACAAGATTGGAAGATGTAGCCCGTATTTTTGGCTCATTGTTTATGCCGAAAAAACTCGTACAGCTCAAAACTCGAGGAGCACGAGACCCGAAGAGTTATACGTCCCTTGCGAAAAGCTTCACAATTTCTGTTTCGATGAAGCTTACAACTTGTTGAGCAGAAAGCTCGTGATTCAGTTAAACCATGTATACTAGAAAACTCGTGGAGCACATAACTCGTTGAGCAAAAAACAAACTGAAATAATCTGAACTAAAAATCAAAAGTGAATGAATTAAGACTTGGGGGGCAGAAGTCAGATGGAGAAGAAAACTCTTCAAGCAGAAAACTCGTGGAGCACAAAATTAGTTAAGCAAAAAAAAAAAAACAAAAAACTCAAAAATTCCGAATTAATTGAAACTGAATCTGAAGTCTCGTAAGGCAGAAGACGCACTTGTGGATCACAAAACTGGAAGAGCAAAATACTCGTGGAGCACAAAACTCGTAGAGCAAAAAATTTTTTTTTTAAATATTCTGAACCAATCGACAAAAAAATTTGGAATATTCTGAACTAATCTAAACTGACCCTGATTTTGTGATGTGTTGCCAAACCTTAACATCAACAGGCGTCTGACGTCTCCCATTACTAGACATAACAAATCTCAGCTGTTACTCTTCATTCCATTTTATTTTATTCAACTGCTCTCAATTAGGTCAACCCTACATCAAGTGTCCACCTTTCCACTCAATCATGCAGATTCCCAAAAAAAAAATAAAATAAAAAAAAATAATAACCTGCAATGAATCGTCCATAAATCCCTTAAACCTTGACCTCTGCTAGCCGTCAGGCGACACACCATCCATCATAACAAAAGATGCTGTATACCTACACCATGTGAATCTGAAGCCCTCAACCTCAATTGTTTAAAAAAGAGGACATAGATGGGAATTTATTAACTTATTCAAATCCCTTCATGACATTTATCTCGTCCTGTAATTACGAATAAGATAGGTTTCTCCTTCCACCACAGTCTCCCCGAATCCCCTCGAAAGTCTATTTTAAACTGGGGCGAAACATAGTGTTTCTTCTTTTATTCCCTGAAGCTTTCTCTCGCCCCATACCATTACCTCGGGGATGGTAGATGATGATAATGATTTTGACCCGTAGCTCCACTCTAATGCTGAACCCAAACAAATAAATCGACTTGTTCTGGCAGTTAGATACAGCGCCAGCCAAAGCAGATGATGCTAATTAATTAAACAAAATGAAGTTGTCTGCTCCGGTCTGGCTGGAGGGAGCTGGAAGCGGCCCGCCCAGGGATGATAATTCCGTGTCAGTTGGGCGGCATGGTGAAAAATAAATACCATGGAACCGAATCCGTGTCATGATGAGTTGCAATTCGAATCTATGTACTCTGAGCAGCAATTTCACATGAAGTTCAAGTCGTAAATCTATCGAGACGAAGATATTCGAAAAAGGAAAAGGGAACGACTATAAATGTACGTGCAGAGATCGCTTAAGGCAGATACAGTCATGCACTCAATAAATTGCGTACAAAGTACTGTGTGTACTGCTTTAGGGTGCGCATTCAATAGCATATTGCATTCGCAGTGAATTGACGAGTAAATATGCTAAAGAGCTCCTAAATGATGAAACACACATCGGCAATGAGCTGATTTAAGGCTACTGGTGTTGGGTAGAGATATACCACATAAAGGACCGAGTGCGAATAATTTAATTTAGCACGCAGTTACCGTACTGCGATGATGAGTCTGTGAAATGTGTTTGATCAGTCAAATGGGTTTTGTGTGCGCCTGCAGAGGAATGCCGCTTTTGAATGGATGACGTCTGTTTCGTGGAACTTCTTGGGGGGCCCTGCAAGTGTGGTACAGATTTTGACAAAGCCGAACGATTGTGTATTGTCAGTGAGACGTTTTGACATTTCTGTTTCAGAGAAATTTTGTGTAATTCGCCGCAGATGTCAGATATTCTCTGCGTTTGGCAATGGTGCGTGGACATTGGCAGCGGAATGCCAAGCACCAGACTGAAGTCTATTTTTATCCATTTTTTCCTAAGAAGACGGTAAACATGAGCTTAACCAACAAAAGTGGCAACAGGCGACCCTCTTCAAGGTCAAGGTTGAAAGCGATTAATGATCGACAGATTGACTGATCGTGAACAGACCCACCGATCTGTGACAGTTGCTTTAAGTACACATATTTTAAACGAACACCCAAACGTAACCAAAGTATTAGACTTGAAACCAGGACACCGCATCTGAAAAACCCATGAAAATCATTCAACGATCGGTTAAGCAGCTGAGCGTCCTTTGAACCTTGTTCCACTTGAGAGCAGACCGCACCCAAAATGCGAAATAAAACATTTTTCGCTTTTGAGACTGAGCTCGGGAATAGTCACGATCAGTTATTTTATCGATCGTCTGGTAGTTTTCGGTGTATTTTTTTTTTTTACAAAAACTGCGATCACATTTTTACCGATCACTGTTGAAATTATTTGTCTGCCGCTTCATTTAATGCATCCGCGGTGCGGTATATGAAGCCCAGTAAATCCGAACATCGCGAGGATAAAAAGGATCAGTACGATCGGTGATCTTATACCTGTAAAATAAAACTCCCGATCTCATGATAACCAGTGCGATCGGTGTTTCTCTCCTATCGTCAATTTTGCAGTTTTGATGTTTTCTAATGGCGATGGCACTCCCTTTTCATTTTACGCACTTTGCTCCCGATTTTCCGTAATTTCAATCCTCCTTTCAAGTATAGGTAATACCAAGTGGCAACACAAAACGAAATCCCCTTCATGCCGAAAGGCAATAAAGAATCCCATTCATATAAGCGGCGATAAAACCCAAAAATAGATCAATTTTTCCGATGTACAACATATCTTTCATAGGAAATATCTTCCCCCGACACAAAGCACACATTCTGTCATAAGACACGATTTAGTGGATACACAGACGCGTGATATTTCTCTCATAGTTTCACGATTTCAAGTTGTAAAACTCCAGTAAAACATTCATCTCTCCATACAGACATGTAGACGCATTAAATTCGAAATGATTTAATTGAAAGTCAAGAGGCTGGTCCCAATTATTCGCAACAGGCTTTTAAAATCAATTTCACAATGATACACAAACGGGGAGAATTTTAATTACTTCTGCTGACATAATGGCCATTATTGGCGGTTTCGCTAGACCAGACTATTATAGCCTTCTCTGGATGGCGCCCAATGAGAGGTGCACTCCAAACGAACACGGTTACGGATTCGGATACAGATATTCTGTAATACTCTCGTTGTTGTTCGTTGCGAGGGCTTTAAATTTAAATGCAACCTGTATGGTTATATGAGGGCCATTCCACCACCTAGTCACGATTGTTGAGAAAATCGTTGAATGTGTCAAATTTTCCATAAAAACTGATGTAAACACTCGAAAAATATATTCACGTCGCAAAAATACACAGTAGAAAAAAAATTCGAAAAACTATACCAACAGCAGGCGTGTTGATTGTCCTTATGGCTCCTCTAAAGTAAATAAATAAAAAATGCAAAAAAAAAAATTCCACAGAATCCCTGAAACAGTATAACAGACATATCAAACATTCATCTTTTTACCCACACGCTGCTGGGAGAGGGCAGGCCGGGCACAAAAGCATATGCAGAACTCATTTCGTTCGTTTGGATGGGGCAATGGAATTGGTTATGATATCGTGTATCATCCCCTGAGGGTGTATATTTCTCTTCCATTTATTTTTTGCTCTTTTTTTTTAGTCACTCTCTAGTAGCAAGCAGTCGCCACAGACACCCCTTTGGATTTAGATTTTTTTTTTCCCAGCGACTTTTCTATCCTTTTGCATCAGTTTTCCGTTGTGGGTTGCTCTTCTCAGCCATTACTTTGCAATTTGTGAGAGTTTTTATCATTTTTGACTTTTTACTTGACAGCTCCTGCATGACCACATAGAGATGACCCAAATTGCAAATGGAGGGAGTATGGTATAATTTATAGACACTGGGTTCGATTTGGTGTAGTCGCACAGAGGGACAGAGAGAGAGAGAGAGACCACGCAGAGACCAATCATTCGGATGTTCCACTACTGGCGTTCTGATTCTTGGTGTGATATTGTCTCTTTCGGCTGTTTTCTAGGAAACAGAGGCCGAGCAGAGATTGTAAGTGACATTGGACAAGGAGACAGACGTTGGACTTTTTCTTTTTTTTTTCCAGTATTTTTCCGAGGGAAGTCCTTATGACCATCGAAATTTGTTATATGGTTGTAGGGGGGTTTTTTTAAACTTTAAATTTCATAAATAATTTTTGCATACGTCGCTTTAAGGTGCGGGAAGTCGTGGCTATATTTTGAAGGCGGTAAAGGTAGCTTCTTACAAATACTTCTCGCGGAAAAGTCGAGCTTACAACCCTTAAACATACAGTCAACCTTCATAAGACAGAAATTTATTTCACCTCCATATTTGGAGTTGGTGCTTCTGGCTTTTTAGCTTACTCGATTTCGAATCAGCTCTTACCAGTCCACATGCAAAACGTCCAGGTAAATGGGGTAATTTAGTTATTTCGTAGATGTCCGAATTGGGAAGGTACATGGATGAGTTGTCTATAAATGCAATTCGGTGGCAGCGATGTTGAAATAAAAACATGTCAAAATATTTCTATGTTGAAGTAGTCGGCGCAGTTTTTGGCCCAAGTCTAATTATTTGAAATCAATCAAATCAATCGTGAACGTTTTCTGTCCCACTACTGTTATGTAGAAATCTATTTTTGGAGTCTCTGTGGATCAAATTATTATAAAATTTAACCAGGAAACACTTTGTCTTTTCAGGTGAGTGGATCTTGACCGTCTTAAACCAATCTGACGCAAAGTGAGTCGGGCTTTAATATATGTTTAATATTTTCAATCGCGATTTTGACACAAAGCACTAAAAAAGTATTAAAAATAGTTTCATATTTGAAAGGCAAATTGGCATAAGAGACTCAAATAAGTTGAAAGCTTTGCAAACGCAACATTTAGAAATTAATGCACCACCTAGCGGGAGATAGGAGTAGCCAAATTCCGGATCACAAATCGTTATATATCCAGATGATAAGCATGATTTCGTACAGCCGTTAGAAATAATGAAAGTCGGTATATTTCTTGGGGAAAAATCAAAAACCGTCTTTTTTTATAATGCGCAATCTGTCAAGGGAACTCCAAATTTTATGCCAAGCCCGGGCATCTATCGGAAAGCTAAAATGTGTAATTTTCTGTGCAGGTGTGTAGTAGGTCACTATTTATTGAATTTTGACACTTTCCGCAGATTTTGGGCGCCCTCAACCACCTATCTGCGTAAATACTTTAGTTTGGTTAAATTTGGAGCGAAACCTGTTTCTTTTAACGGCTGTTAGTGTCATTTTTTCTTGAAAAAGGTTTGCGTTCTCGAATGTAAATTGCGTAATAGACAGCGCTCTATTGTAAGGGAGCTCCTCTTTCCTTCGACGGATATCACAATGGCTCATTATTGAATCCTATGTGGATGAACTGGGTATGTAATCCTCGCCAGGCTACAAACCGAAGCCTAACCAAATTTAACCGATTTAGAGCTGTTTGTCTGTCAAAATGTCTGATAAATTAAACGGAATTAACTCTAAAAAAATTCAGTCTTATTCTCTGCTCGGTGCTCTATGGAAGTGTACCTTTCCCCATTTTTTAAGTTCTTAGGAAATTTTCGAAAATTCGTTTTATGTATACTGTGCCGAATTGGAAGCTCCAACAATTTTGATTTCCGTTGCTTTGTTATTCTTATACTCGACAATAGTCGAAGTGGTTTCATACAAAGGAAGTCCTTTTTATGGCGTAAATTAAATACCCAGCAAAGCTGCCCATTATTTTCCAAAAACTCCCCCACCCAGAGTTTGATCAGCTTCTCATCTCTGCCAGTCAGAGCCCTCGCTATATTGGAATCCATATTTAATACATCACCGGCATTGACAACATTTTCTCCGAAATCGACTTGGCAAACTCATTCAGCAAGACTTGTACGCAACAAAATCTGAACCGCAGCAAAACTTCCAAGACTTCAACCCTTGTATATAGAGACCGCATCTTTCTCGCTTCCATTTTCATTCGAGTAATTAAAATTAAAAATTTAAAATAATTTCAAAATTGGAACAACAACGGAATATCCAAACAGTAGTTGGGGGCCTTTTTCACCGTTATTCTGCGAACGAGAAGGCGCCAACTCTGCCATGATATAATACCAATTTACACAAAAACGGTTTTCTTCTCGCTTGGTATAGCTGCTGCTACAGTTCGCCGTTAATGAAATAACACTCAGAAATTACTGTTAATGAAGTAACAAATCCACCGCACACACACCTAACGAGAAACCTCCGGTTGGGGTTGTTTCTGAATGCATAGAACCCCACCGCTTACACTTTGCATATACTTGAAACCCCTCTTGATTTTTATAAGTTAATTTATTTCCATCCTACCCCCACCCGCCCACAAAGTGTATTTCAGCGAAAGGAACCCTTTGAGGAGAATGCATTTTAATATAAAAAAAAAATGTAAAACTCTTCTGTTGTGCCAACAATTTGCCGCGTCACCCCAACTAGAATGCGAACACCGAACTCCTCCGCTGCACGCCATCATCACAACGTTCTACATCGCCTTATTCCGGATGGTGGCGGCTGGCAGCCTTAGTTAAGGGTCGCGCACAGCTTTTGTTGTTCTGTGTCACACAAGTGTTGCATTAAAAAATTATTGCGTCCTTTTTCTTGTGTCTGTGTGTGTGTGTGTCTTTACCTTGATGCAAGCATTCGACAAGCGATGATGAGCGACAGAGCGAGCGAGTGGCATTCCTTTCAATAATTCATATGAGTGAATTATGATGATTATAGTCTGCTTGGCCATGGTCGTAAGTCGTAACTGGTAATGTACCACATTTCGGTAGAAGGAAGGACACACCTCGGGACACGGAGGGAGTCTTTATTTTCGGTCCCCTTGATTTGCAGAAATAATGAGTACGCGTCTACTATATTATTTGCAGGCCGCCAAATTGCACACACATGAAGCGAAAGCCAAAGGCAAAGGCAAAAGGAAAAAACGGAAAACGAATTGTGTTGTCATTGACTTAAGGTTGATGTGAAAGGACCAAAGGACGCACAAGGTCGAAGTCATTATTTTTTCTATCATCTTTCGGCGGCGGGGGGCGTGAGTGGTTCGTAATTTGTGAAATATTTAACATTCGCTTTTGTAACGGGTTTTCTTTTTTTTTTGTCTGCTGATGGTGTTGTGCGAATGTGTAGCGCGCATCAAGGGGTGAACTCGACACAGAGGGTTGCTTGAGTTTTAAGTGCTCAGATGGCGCTAAAGGGTGATATGTGCAATTTGAGACCGCTCGCTTTGTGTATACACATGTGATTAATTTGAATTTAAATTGGATTCTTGCAACTTTGGTAATGTAATTAGGTGCGGTGGCTAAGGGGGCGGGGCAACTTGTAGAAAATAATTTTTATCAGATGTATAGTTTGTTCTGAAAGCGGCAAACTAGGGGTAATCGATATAAGTGATGCTGAAGATTGGTAAACTAAAAAGTCGGGGAGTTGTGAAAAATTTGCTTTTTTGAGATAGCAGCGTTTGTAAAAAAAACGTGCACTTCCGCAAAGTTGCTAAGGACTCCAAAGAAGGCATATTCTTGTCTAAGACCAATGTCATCTCTGCTTAGCTTTTGTTCCATTCAATAGACGTTGGTTTTTCAACATCGAAATATTTCTTCATGCGGTTGCTGTCTTTTCTTAGCCAGGGCAAACTGAAGACGGAACTGATTTAGTGAATGGGGTGGTCCATAGGTTTGGGATGATTCTGCAGGCCTGAAAGACACCAAAAGGTATTGGCGTTAGGTCAAAAAAAATTGCCAAAAAAATGTTTAGCTCTCTGAATGTAGATTTCGAAAAAAAAAAAACCGCCCAAAGTGCCTTTCGCTGTGGATCGAAGATGATAAATCGTACCTCGATGGACAGCTAAATTGAACAAATTTCCCGATTACAAGACAACCTTCTATATATAAAAACAAAGCTGATACGTTCAAGCTGAAATCAATGAATCTTCGAGTGAGCTCTGCAAAAAATTCTAAAGTTCTACCAGTAAAACAGTTCAAAAACGTGATTTCCTTTTATCCAAATACTACGGGTGCTACTATTCAACCGTACTTTGCGCTCCTCTTTAAATTTGACCGGTTGCCTCATTATCCAGTTAATCGTGTCAAAACTTTCTGCTCTGTTGGAGTTTCATTGCGCCGTACTTACCTATAACAAATTTTAGTTTAGACTTTAATTTTACGGAAGCGAAATTGCGTAAAATTATAGCCACTGTGAACTTGTAAAATTGAGAGTTGACACTAAAAATGTTTATTTTCTTATATTCACTGTTTGATTTTCAACTTGATGCATGTTTGGATACCGCCCTACAAAAGTTTGCTCTAAACATCAACGCATAATATTTTATCCGGCGACTAAAATAGCATTGAATCGTTAACAAGAAAGTAGAGGCTCAACGAATGAACCTTGTGGTACCCCAAATATGTTTAAGGCTTGAAAAAATATTGCTTCTCGTTTCAGCCTTTTTTTTTGGAAATCCAAGTTAAGCACTTTACTCCAGAAGGGTTTAAATTGTGTCCCGACTTTATGTAGGTTTGTGTTTCCAGCAGGGACTTCTCATTTTCATATATTTTGCCTTAACTTTCCGGTGTCAAAATATTCACTATCGTTTGGTATTCATCATGTTTCAAACTATAGGAAAGTATCAATTCTATAGTATGAAAGAGGTTAGGGCAAAAGTTCTGGAAGGGCCGAAATTCATTTTATAGAACTTTGTTTTCGCAATTCTGTTTCCAAGATTCTGCTCTACAAAATTCTACCTTACAAAATTGTGCCCTACAAAATCCAGCTAACATTAAAAATAAATTTGGAAAATGTTCAAAAGCTCGTCCTTTTTATTGAATTTTGTCAAACATTTCCTTCTTGTTTTTTTTTTTTTAATTTTGTTTTCCTTAAATTTTTAACTTTTCTTATATTAGTTCTGAATATTTTGTTAACTAAATTTGGAATTTTTAGTAGATTTCTTTTCCATTTTCCATATTTAATTTATTTTCTATGGTTTATTTCATTTCTTTTCTTAATTTCAATTTTATACATATAAAATTAAATTAAAATAGTTTTTAAATTTATTTCCTACATTTGTTAGTTGGGAAAAGGCTGAATTTTATTGCCTTAAATTTGTAAAGCAGGACTGAAAGAAAGCTGAATTTTGTGTAAGGACAGAATCTTGCAAAGTAGAATTTTAAAAGCACTGTTTCGACCCGCTCCCGTTTAAAAGTTTTTAAAAATATTACAAAATAAAAATATTATTTCGAGATCGAAATTGGCTCACTAGAGCTTTAAGGCCCATTTTATTCACTGGAAGTTGAACACAACTCGGGGAGTTTTCCATATAAAAATCCCCAAGTTGTGTTCAACTTCGAGTGAATAAAATGGGACTAAGTGGTCAATATTAAGGGGAACGTGATTGAAAGCGAAGTCGTTTCATTTTCAAGAGTGACATGTAAATAAATAAAATTAAATACATGGTTGGCGTAACAGTTCTAGGTTATTAATGCGTAGGTTATTAATTTTTTGGACGAATGGAAGGGATCTAAAATTTTATGTCGGATCTAAATGCCTATGAAGACACTTTCAAGAAAGTTATACTCTCGGATGTTGGTCAGACGTTCCATAGAGGTTGAGTAGTCCAAAAAATACTGGTGCGACATGTATTAAATATTTTAGTTCCATAGACCCAAGCTTTTCCGACATTTTACAGCTGCTTACCGTGCACGACATTTCACATCAGATAGACAACTTGTTAATATATCCATATCCAGTCACCGAATTCGGGTTGAATATTTTCGCCTACAACTTCTCAAATGCCTTGGTGCGTCACGATCGAAATTTTTGTTTTAAAATCTTGCAGTTCGCATTTGAACAACTGTTGGCAAAAATGGTCCCCCAAGCTTCTCAACGAAAGATAAAGTCTGCCAAAGGCCGCCATTTAAATAAAGCTACATATAGTTCTGGTCCACCTAGTCACTAGAAACTACTTTCAACAAGTTCGGATCGAATGCAAAGGACACCATTTGACTGAAACCACCCGATGCTTCCACGTTCCACATAAACAATTCACAGCGTCGCAATTAGCCAGCCGATCTAAGAGCAAATAACACTAGCGATTGGACTGGTCAATGCATGTCTGTCCCGGTTGGGATACTGAACGTTTTTTGTCTTCCATTCAACAAGTCACAGAAAAATGTCTCCGCTGGGGATGAGGCAGTTTTTTTTTTTTTGTTTTTGCTTCGGTATATCTTTTTGCATCCCTACTCCCCTCGCCCAATTAAAGCTGCAAAAAGAAATGCAATGCGGCATCTAAATTTAACCCCAATCTACACTCTCACATGTGACTTCCCAGCAGGACGACGATGGAAAAATCCACAAAACAAACAGAAAAAAGAAGAAATTTAACAAAAAAAAAAAAAAAGGAAGAAAAACGCACAATTCCCCAATTGAATTCAGAAAATGTGAAGTTTAGCCGGGAACACATACCCGAGCGTACGCGCACACACATTGGGCACACAACGCAATACAGCAGCAATACCACTGGTAACGGCATGTCCTAGCGTGATAAAAGACCTGTGAGGTATTTAATCCTTGTACAGTGTACTCCAGCCATACACAGAGTCGCGCACATACAACGGCGACCATCTAGAGTGGATATGCTAATATCGTCCTTGATGTGCTAGGTTTTGAGCGTGTAGGACAGCTTTTTCCACTGCCCTGGCTATAACCCCCACTGGGGGCTACTCCGCCATTCGCCATATATTTCTTCGGTGAAGCACAGGAATTGCGCTCCTCTACGTCCTGTTTTTTTTTTTTCCTCCAACTGGTAGCAGTCCGGCCCGAACAGAGGGAAGCCGAATGTCGGGGGCAAACAAAAAAAAAATCGCTCCGGCATAAAAATACCATTTCTCACATGGACGTTTCCTTTGGTCGTTCTCGCTGCAGTACACATCTCTCCAATCCGCACACTCTCAGCACTAGAGTTTCACGCCGCGTACAACAGTTTGCTATTTGCCTTGAGTGGTGTAATTTTTTTCCCTCCACCAGTGTAGGTGCAGAGTTCAGCTTTCTGAATGTGATAGGGAGTATCGTTGCAAGCCTCTTAGGTGGCTCGTTTATAACTGTAACAACACCGCACACTTTAAGGAGTGCCTATACGTCCTCAAGAAGCAGAACCAGCAGCACCATAAAAAAGGAAAAGAATTGCGAGGCTCCGGATGAAAAATAATTATTGCATTCAACATGTGCAAGTTGGCTGCTTTGTTTGAGTGAATACTGTTTTTTTTTTTCCCCTTTTTTGGCGTCCTTGGACCAGTGAATTCATTGTGTATGTGTGTTTGATTGCTGAGTACTCACTTTCTAATGGAATAAAGGATGCATTTTGATTTGGGTTTTTCTCTTTCTCTATAGCCCGGATTGGGAATGGAATTTTCCTTAAAGAAGGCTCGGAAAGGATTAGTATAATCGATAGTTGGTGGAAATTCCTTTAGCGCTTTGTGATTATTATTTTTTTTTTTTTCGTTAATCTTAAGCCTCATTCGCTCGGGTTTTTTGCTTCACCAATCAAAAGGGGTGGACTGGCGGAAAGTCGAAGGGATGTAGAGGTCTGTTTAAGGTATTCGATAGCGGGTTAGTTTTAAGTATTATTGGCCTCCTAATTAAGCTGGAAATAGAAGACAGTGGGAGCGAACGAATTGCTATAGGTCCCCTCAGGCTATAGGGTATGCGTCGGAGTAGCTTCCCCGTCACAAGAAAGATAACTGTGCTCCCAAAAGTAAATGACCACAGAAAGCGATCCGGAATGTCCGGAACTTTGAAAGGCCGCACATGCTTGACGATAACTTCCACAGAGAATTGATGGGTCTAAAGTCGTCTCTGTACAGACACTGGGAAAATTACATTTGGCTGGAAAAACCGCAAGAGCGAAGCGAAATCCATGTCAGATCAGTTTGTGCCCATTTAAAATCAGCACAAAGATGACAGGTCCGATAGGACAACCCTGTGGCACTAATCGATTTCCATATGGTTTGTTAAAATTACATGATTTTTGTTAAACGGCCATCTGTCATTTCTCCGTTTGTTTGTGTTATTGATTGTTGGGAAAATGAAAGCCCATGGCCGCATTGATGAGCTCATAGTACGCCTCCTCTTTCCGATTGACATATGAGCATGATTTTTGAAAGAGCCCGACGACAAAGCGTGGTTCCCGAGTCAGACTGTCAAGTCACGGTCCAAGAGCAAACGTTATGAGACACGAAGTCGTGGTTCCTAGAAGAGGGCGGCGGAAAGCATCTCAACATCAAACGGCGTCCCGAGGAGGCTATGACAAAGCTTGGTTTCTATACATTTCGTCGTTTTTGCAACTAGTCCAAATCGCAGGAAACCGACTATATATCGGACGAGTTGGATTTTTCAGGAATATTGTAGCCGGAGGTAAAATTATTGCCCACCTTTACTCAGTCATCGTGTCCCCGATGACGTCTGTCATATTCCACTTTAATGTGTCGATTAAAAATCGTCATTGGAAACATTTTCAGGGCACACGTTTGTAATAGACGAGCCCACACCGAAAGCAAAATGTTGAAGTCACAAAAACAAATAATAGTTTAAAGGACCCGTGAGTAGTCTACGTCGTACCACTATTACACCCTTTTCTTTGATTGCACAGCGCTTTTCGATTCGTTGCCATTTCCCCATCCAGTGTAAAGTTTCAAGCGCTACTCGTATATTTTCTCTGCATAGAAATCAACCGAAAATTGCCACCTAATCAACACCAAAAACTGCTTCCGCTTAATTTTCACTCATACTTTTCTGGTGGCACTGTCAGCTGCTATATAACACTCCTCCAATGTTCAGCCAACGATAAATGACTCGTGACGCTCTAGTTATCGTAAAATTAGGAATTACACGCTCCAGATGAGAGTCCTTCTACCACTCGTCTCGCATTTATTGAATTTCCTTCAATTTATTTAAAACTATTACCAAAGATAGCTCAGCCTTGTTATGGGGGGGGGTAGGCAAAATCAGTTCAACCGTCTGTCTGCCATTTGTCTGCACGATGTAGGCAACGAGGGTTCGTGCAACCCTAACCCACGACTCTGTTTTGCGCCCGGGTAAACAAAGCCATAATTTAAGGATCATTTCCTTTATTTCCTATAAACAAATCAGTGATGGAGCAGCACATTGACATTTAGCAGCATCTAACTCCCCCCCAAACGAACTATGTATACGAAACCCTCGCTTGGCATTGGCATCGGGCGTGCGTATCTACTGTTTTCTGTTTTTTTTTTTCTTTTTTTTTTGTCAACCCTTGTTGTCGCGATTGTCATCTTTCTGTTTTACAGATGACGTTGATACGCTTTAATGTAATTCCTCGAACAAAAACACGACTATTAGCTTCTAAACTTTTTCCCGCTTACATTTCCTTCCTTTCGATTTGCGTGGTTTCGTGCGGGGATTTGACATTTTTTTTTTTGTTGGTTTGTTTTAGTGTTCCCCTGCACTGTGGGGCTGCTTTAATAGCTTTTAAGCGATTTAAGCCGGTTCAAGGTTGCTCTCAGCTTTATTTACGCCATCAGTTAAGGTAAACCACTTCCGGAAATTGTTTGGTATGACAGTTAAGTTGATGTTTTACAATGCAAATGTGATTCCCAGCGATCGTTGCTGTGGTTATTACCTCAGATATGCGGGAAGGAGCGCACAAAAAAAGGTACGACGTTAACTGCAGGCAGCAGGACGACTCGGTGCTACAAAAGAAAAACAGTTTCTGTTAATTTTTTTTGTTGCTCATTCTTCTTTTTGTTTTTAATATGGAAGAAGAAAAAAAAAAACAAAAAAATAGATTCGCATAATTTTAACCGTGGGATGGTTATGTGCAAATGGCAGGACGACAACGACGACGATGAGGACGAAGAATGAGTAGTTGATGATGCACACGTTATATAAAATTTCCCATTTTATGATTTTAAATTTGCATCCGCATAAATTTCCATTGTGAATCATATAAGTGTGGGGGGGGGGGGGGATGTGGATGATGTGCGAGAGATGGGACTCTCCTTTAAAAAAATACATGTGGCGTTGCATTGTTTTGACAGTTAAATCGAGTGAAAGGGAGAGACAGCCCCGCTGGCTTTTGCTCTATATGTAATGAACCCAAGTTAACGTTTTACAGGTGGATAGACATAGGGATGTTCTGTTCCTATTCGGAGCTATCGCGTTTATTGCGGTTTGGCTGTCAGTAAACAAATATTCCTCAACGCGAAGGAGTGTGCATTTGAAATTGTTGAGCCCCGACTGCAGACGTTTCAATTTGCTTTTGCATTTTTTACATCTATTCGGTTTTGAGACAAGGAATGAATTTCGGCCGAATTGGAGTCAGAATTTGAGTCAAAATTTTAGTCCGAATTTTATTACACAAATTTCATTCAAAAGCGCAGACGTTCCAATATTTGGGCGCTGTTTTTATTTTTGTTGAATTTTTAAATGACAAGTAGGGAACGTCAGTCAAAATTTTACTGAGGATCGTCGGAATATACATCAGAAAAACTTGCATAATTTTGGGGGGTCCAATGTGTTGCCGCATTTCCCATAAATATACGATTGAGAAAAATAGCTTCGATGCAGATTTAGGTGGCAGAAAGTCAGAAAATGAGTCAGAATTACAAACAAATTCGGATTCGGCTCTTTACAGTATGACTGAGACTATCGTCGTCACAATTCGTTGCTGCAACCCTTAAACCAACTCGATGGGAAATAAGGAATATCAGTAAAAATTTGCTGAGGATCGTCAGAATTTTAGCCAGAATTTCTCTAAACTTTGCAACGGAAATAATACACATCCCAAGTTATTGGCGCTATTAACAAATTTATTAAATTTAGAAGTAAGGAACGTCAGTCAAAATTTGTCTAACAGATGGTCAGAATGTAGCCAGAATTTGTCTGAAATTTTCGATCGAAACTATGGACTTCCCAGTTTGTTGCTGATATTACTAGAACTATTGGGTTTTTAGATGACAACTAGGAAACGTCAGTCAAAATTTGCCTGAGACATGGTCAGAATGTGAGCCACAATTTCTCTAAACATTTGTGATGGAAACAATAAACATCCCAGTTTATTTCCGCTATTACTAAATCTATTGGATTTTGAAATGAGAAGTAGGGAACGTCAGTAAAAATTTGGCGGACGATAGTCAGAATCTCTTCAAACTTTGCGTCCGAAACTATCAACGTCCCAATTTATTTACCGCTTTACTAAATCTATTTGATTTTGAAATGAGAAGTGGGGAACGTCTGTCAGAACTTGAGACTGAAAAATCGTCAGAATATGAGTTAGAATTTGTATAAATTCGGAATCTTCCATACAGCGCAAATAAGCCTTCGACAGCGACGTTGCAATTTACTGCGTTCTTTAGTTCTTAGTCCTAATTCTGACATTAGTCAGAGTATGAGCCAGAATTTCTATGGTATTTTTTGCGACCGAACCTGGAGAATCTCCCATATATGATAACATTCTACGTCAAAGGAAATGCAGTAGGAAAATGGCTAAACGCTTTGCATGATCAAACAGTTTACAAACCAGCCTTCTTCGTGGTGCGGTGAGTGACCTCTATTTATCTTCTTGTGGCAGAGACGACGCGTTTCCTGGATCGAGTCGAATTAAAGTGATGTGCGTTATGTATTCTCACTCTCCCTCCTTCATTTAATCTGGGCTTGAAATTCTGCCCTTTAAGTACTTCAAAAACAGCGTTTTCTTTCGTTTTGAAGTTCAGGCCTTGGTAAAACATATTTAAAATCAACTGACAAATTCAGGAAATACCTCTCGATATAAAACAAGTCGTTCTAATGTCATCTATGTTCTTCTGTTCTAAACATAGAGCGTTCGGGCATTTTAAGTTGATTACAAATGCAAACTCATCTCTCTCCATCGAAAAGTGTATTAATTTAAATACCCCTCGTTGGGCGCCATTTAACATTCCTGCCTCCGGTAGATTTATCCCTCTCAAAGGGCCAATAAAACGATAATTCCTCATACTTGCTGCAGCCATAAATGTTTTGACATATTATGCGCTTCGAATGCAATAAAACAGCTCCAATCCAATGCCAAGAACAAATCAGTCCGAAAGAGTTATAACCCAACCACATTCCATCTGATACAGTCGCCCCCAACAATAAACAATACAAAACAATCTTGACACCTACTCAACCTCATTAGTATCTCATTTAACGCAGCATTCATTCCACTTAACACTTTACGCTCGATACACTCCCGAAACATTTATTAATCCCAATTAATCATTATAACACTTAACATTAACGCACACGAACACGAAGGACACGAAGAACACGCGACGCGACACCGAGTGCTGTGACATTATTATACCATCCACACGATGGGAAAAGTGTCAAGAAATAAATTGTCAATCAAACGGATTCACACTTGGTTCCAGTTCCAGAGTATACAATATTCACTCATGCTCGTTGTGTGTGGTATATTTCAAGTGGTGTATTTGCTTTAGCGCCTTGGCGTGTCGTTCCCTTATTGCCATTGCCGTTGCCATTGCCACTGCCGCCCTTCTGCCTTCTCTGTCTGAGGTCTAGGTTTTTTTTTTTTTTTTGTCTGTTGATGGTAATTGGTAATTCGTTACTTACCCGGAATAAGACACGTCGCCCGACTTCTCTCGAAAATCCGATAAATACCTTCCGAAATCGGATTCATCATCCGCATCCCTTCTCTCATTGAAATGTAAGGACTAAGGACTATGGGAATGTTTGTGTCTATCGGCTGTGTTCTCTGTACCAGGCAGCTTTGAGAACGTTAACAGGGATTCCTCATTTATCATTTCATTAGAGGGCTGTTGTTTTTCGATTTCATTTCGGAGTCGACTCTTGTATGGCCCATCGTGTGTTATTTTTTAAAATCGATCGTTATCCTCTCAGTTTCTGTATTTCCTTTCTTTCTTTTTTTTTGTACTGATTTTTAGATATATTTTTTTTTCGTTTTGGTCGCTGACATCCCGACAACCGACATCCGACACACGACACCCAAACATCCAAACACCCAGTGTAACCATTTGTTCGTCTGACACCCCCACTAGAGAGTGTGTAGCACCCTTAAACAATCGTTTTGGTTTTTTTTTTTTATCCCATTTCGAGGGTTTTGCTTTCTATTTGTTATATTTTTTTGGAAGTGTGTACGATTGCCTTGATGAGGGGTAATTTAACACCCGGCATACCACAACAATTTGATTAGACAGAACACAGTGACGTGAGATGTCATTTGGAAACAAAAAAAAATGGATTTAGCTGAGGAGGAAGTGTTTGCGGTGTAGTTAGGATTTTATTGGATTTGCTTTGCCGTTGATGGGTTGTTGCAAGCAGATGGTGGTTGGAGGGATTTTTGAAACATTTGGTGCAGGTTGGTCGAGCGAATTACCATCGCATTTGCAGCGAGGTCAGGCGACACGGGCTCCGGAGCTCGGCTGTGGGTGTAGGTTTGATGATTAGTTTGCTGTTGGAATATGCAGTGTGACAAATTTTGGTTGGGAAAATGGATCTAACGTGTGTGGCGGTTAGTGGAAAAAGTAGCAGACAAAGTGGTATTTGGTGGGCAGAATTTGAGCTATCATATGCATATCGCTCTAGCATCAGTTGAACTGACAGGTGTAAAGTTTTGAATACTGATCTTATGACCTTCAGGAAGTTAGCTTCCTTCCAAAGGACTACCACTTTCAACAATTTGAGTGAAGAAGCACAGCCTGTATGCAGGTTTCACAGGTCACTGTTGTAGGTTATAGGTTCGTTTTAGTCTCTGTGGTTATTGAGCCAACAGTTCCTGGTTGAACCCCTGGGAAATTCAAATTATATATTTGAACTTAAAGTTGTGTTAATTGAACTCTCGGACGGTCACGAGTGATGTTTTATTGAAAGGACATTCGGATGTTATATATTTCTGTTCTTCGGGGGGTTCAACCAGACTCCTGAGAACTACTAGATTTAGTTGTTTTTGTCAGAATCGCTTTAATGCGGTTCGATTTATTACAAAGATTACTCTATAGTGCTTGAAGAAAAAAAACTTAAAGGTTTATGTAGTTAATGATATTGATCAGTTCCTGGTTAAACCCCTGGAAGACCTAAAATATAAATTTGTGCGTCAATTAAACCTCGGATTTTTATCAGACGATCACAAGAGCTGGGCCATTGAAACGAGCTTTGGATGTCATATTTCTGTTCTTCTGGGGGTTCAAACAGTCACCTGAGAACTGTTTAATTCGGGAGCTTTTAACAAACGCTATTCGTCTTTAAAGTTTGTCAGGCCTTTGCAAGAGCTAGAGACAGCATAAAAAATACTTTAAGGCGTAGTAGGGATTTTCTGGGAGCTCAACCGGGAACCCTTTCGGTCAGTAGTTATAATAAAACAATTAGTCGTAACTATTAGACTTACTAGAGATGAAAGTTTTATACTTTAAATAAATAAATAAAATAAATGTTATCTCCGGACATTCGACAACGACTAGAATAGCCGCAAGATCAATGACAGCGGAGATCGAACTCGCCAATAAGGCAATTCACGCACATGCGTTTTCCGCCGCTAGAACAAAACAAAATACTGTCTCAGTAACTAATTGCAGAAGTCTTACATTTTGGTTAACAAAAACTATAAAGACAGAACGATCCCTGAGTTTGCAATTGCAGCTATGTAAGTTCAGCACAAGGTTGGCAGATTTCATATACGAATTTAAAGTGAATACTAACTGAACATCGACTGAAATTGACGCCCACAAAGGGGCGGGAATTGTGCCTCAATTAGTAATATAAATAAGTATAATATGGGTTGGTAAATTGAAATCTCCCAGTAGTTGGAAATTTCAAACGATTGGTTCTTCAATTGACTGGGTTTCTCGCCGACTTGTGGGCGGGACATTCAAGAAGCTAAGAAAATTAAATGGCTAGTCGCTTAAGGACTGGCCTTCACTTTGTACCCAGTCATTAAATTGCTACGTGTTTCATCGATTTTTTAATAGTACCTTTCGCACACTCAACTCTAGTTGGCCACATCTTTAGAGAGTCTATAGGGTGTTACCTCAGAGTAAGCATGAATAGAATAGTCAAATATAACATCCGCCAGGCCTTAATAAAAAATATCATCCTCCGCCAGTTGGAGCGCCTCTCTTCCAATTTAAAAAAACAATCTTTCGCGACCATTCTCCTTAAACAATCCACCTACAAACGCACAAGACTGCCTCCATTAAAACACTCGACCATTTCTCGAGTCTTCCAAATAAACCATAAAGCCGCTTCCATTATATCTAAAAACACACTTCGGCTAGGTCGCGGTGAAAATAAAAATGCGACAAAAATCCTCATAACCAATTCGAAGCCATAAGTCATAAACCAAACTTCAATTTGCGTCGCAACGGCACTCATTGCCCGCAGAGCCCCATTAAAAACCTATCAAAGCGCCATCGTTATAGCTCTAAAGTGTAAAATCTGTATAATCAAAACGACATCGTAAAGCCACCCAACACCGATACTGATATCCCCTTAAGGCGAATGGAGTCATCCCCTTTTATAATTTGTCTTGCCAATAAAATTCAAATTTCAAAAATGTCCCCCGAACGACACCGACCAAAGGAACAAACGTTCCTTGTACGTAATTAATTCAGTAATTCTACTACTACTACTACTCACCATTATTGGCTGTAATCGCATTCGATGCAGCTACTCCGGAACCGACTCCATTGCCACCACCATTGACACTGTTGCTTATCGAAGATGACGTCGAGTCGCCGGCAACTATAAAAACCGTCATCGAGAACACTCCGAGTGTTGCGTAGAATGACGCCATTTGTGATGTCATGTTAATTCTTCACTCCGTGTTATTTTTAATTTTAAAAAAAATGGATAAAGTAAAAAAATGTCCTTATTGTAGAGCAGCTTTCATTGAGTTTCTCTTTTTTTTTATTTTATTTTCTCACTTATGCCATTTTGAAAACTAAAAACAGAAACCTTTTGATTTGAAAAAAAATTGTTTAATTGTTGTAGCGAATTTCATTTGTTGTATTATTTTCTGTCTACGTGTTCTGTGCAGTGACCCTTGTTATTGGGAAACGTACATTCTCGTTTTATATCCTCTTTGGTCCTGTGAAATAAAAAAAGAAAAAAGAAACATAACAACAATGTGAACAAAATTTGCGTAAGGTTTTTTTTTTATTTTTTTTTTAAGAGAATGGAAATAATTAAAGGATTTCATTTCACAATTTGTTGCCCATTTAATCCGATTATATGTGCGGTGCCGAGGAGGGGGCTGAATGCAACAGATACTGCACCCTCGTGGGAGTGCCGCTATTCAGCTTGTGGATGCATATGTAGTTTATGCAAGGCTCTCGGTTATGCGGTGTCCTCGAGCGAGATAATGAATTATTTGCTCATCAGAATTGTTATTTCGGACGACTGAGGTTATTCGCGTTGTCCCTTTTTTTTACCGGTTTTCTTTTCTTTTCTCATTTTTTTTTTTTTGCTGTCCAAAAATTGATTGATGTGTCGAAAAATTGGATTCAAAGTGAGGAATGTGTGGATGAATGTGAGTAAAGTGCTCTTTTGTTTGAGCTTAATGTGAGGTTAACAAGGTTTTTTTTAAAAGCCCTCACCGGACGGTTGTCGGCGGGAGATAAATCTGCAGAAAGTGAAAGGGAAGCGAGAAAAGGAGTATAATGTGATGGAAATGGTGACAGATCGGCTTGCAAATTTGGACGATTATATTTTGCACATGAAGGGGAGGAGGTTGTGATCGAGGTGCAGAGTGGGTGGACGCAGAGTGGCATAATTCACAGCGTCAAAGTGAACTTTTAAGATGTCAAGATAGCAAACAGTTTATGGAAACAAGAGTCAATCTGACATTTCGAATTTGAGGCAATTGCTAAAACAAACAGATAGAAGACAGGGAATTGTTTTATGGATATCAATTTCATTCCCGGGTTGCCAAAACGACGCCCACACTTTCTGGAAGAGAACTAGTCCACACCGAATCGAAATATGCGAGTTGGGATACTGGTTCTAAGGCGCACCTTGAAGTTACATACACCACAGACACTGTTCGAGCGAAACGAGTAAAAATTATGCGATATTGACCTGCATTTGAATGGGCCTAACGCTGACCTTCTGTTTTGCAAATGAAATGCGCAGGCGCCAGATGAAAGAAGAACATTTCTTCTGATGGGGTATCAACCGGACGAAGAGAAATATAATCTGATAAATTGCCCAGTCCTGCAAACACGTTGCAAAGCCTCCATATTCTTCGACAGCTCTGGTATTGTGGTATTGGTATTGTGGCATAGATTCTTGTATATTTTAGGGGGGCCGAACTGGGTACACCTCGCTCAGTACTCAGTTCTCCTTCAAAGTGAGAAATTAAATATTTTTCTCCATTTCATTCCATCATTCGATGTTCTCATTTCAAATATAGCCTCACGGCAGATCGGTAGACACCTTTGAATGGGAAAATATTCATCCAGCAGCTATGAAAAAGTTGACCTTTCAACGCTAACCATCACCTCAAGAGCTAACATCGTCATCGTAATTCAATTTAAAAAAATATCCTCGTCACTCTCTCTAATTCCTTTATAATGAAGAAATCCGCTTCAAAAAACTTTAAGAACGGCCGCACAGTTTGGCCTTAACCTCAAAACAAAAACATTTTCCACACCCCCACAGCCGAAAAGAAATGCAAAAGTACAAGGACACGGCGACCGTGCGTCACCTTCCTTACAACTTTTCAATATCAATGTGAATATTTGCACTAATTATTATCCGGATGTCCCGTGCAGCACTCATTAGACAAGGGGAAACCCACTGCAGGTCGGTCTTTGAAAATTTTTTAAAGGTGAACCCGCATCCACGTGTTGTTCGTTGTTCCAATTTAACCCTTTTCAAACAGGATAACGACTTAGATGAATGTAATGAAACAAAAAAAAAAAAAAAAAAAACCGTGCTGCTGCAAAAGAAAACATCACACTGGATGACAGGTCTCAATTAGTGGAAAAGACGGTGCACACTCTCCGGCAAGCGTTGAGAGGGTTCTTCCTACTTCTTTTACTCAATTTTATTATCCCTTTAACGCATTGTGAAGGGGAGAAAACACCTCAAGGATAATAATTTAAGGATTTCCATTTTGTTGGTGAAAAAAACGAATTCACAGCGTGCGTTTCCTAGCCGAAAGTGATGATCATTATTTATCCCTATTACGCATTTGCATACATACGTACGAGTATATCCAGCAAGAGTCCTGGAGTGGAAGCAAATCAGATTTAGGCTTTTATGCAACAAGGACAGAGCTAGGGTTAGATATAGTGCGACAACCGTTCGCGTGTTATTGTTTCAAGGATTCTCGCTGTGACGACACCGAAACGGGTTATATAAGGATGCGAATCTGGTTTATGTGTGTCGCGAAAAACCCGCGAGTTATATTGACGGGCAAAACATAGTTCCCTCTCATGCAACTAATGCGAACAATTGTTTCTAGAGGATGACTATTTAAAATGTGTATCCATATACACAAGACGCGGGGATGTAGATTTCAAGTTGAAAGGATAACAGTTTTTAAAGGATTGCAGTTAACCCGAGGATAGGGAATGACAGCGGTAGAGAAGAAACGAATGAAAAATGTGATGTAGCAAACAAATTTTGCGGGTGAATAAAAACAAAAGTGACACTTAGAGAGCGGTTTCGCCTTGCGGGCAGTTAGAGTTGAGAAGAGGAAACACGATTTTCCGCCGGGTTAGTTAAATTTCGTAGAAGAGAAACTTCTTTGCCTCGGTAGAGTGTGCTATTGAGCTAGATGCAGCGATTTAATGTGGTTTTTCCGTTAAAGTCGGTTACCGTGTTAATTTGGTTTAAAAGATTTTCTCAAACTTTAGAAAGGGGAGAAAGTTTGGGGTATTTATAGTTGATGGGGTTATGAACGAACTGAATGGATTAAATGTCGAGGAAGAAAAGTGGCAGCTAGGCAGTAATTGACTTGTATATATATATCAAAATCTCAAAAAAGGACTTTGGGTGGTCCAATCAATTCAATTTTACAGATCAAACTTTAACAAGTCATAGTTAGTCGAGAGTCTTGTTGTAGTAGAAGTCTTATGTCTTCTTTTATCACTTACGAAGGTGTTAGACTACTGCAAGACCGCCTTTCAGGAAACATCCTTTTTCCAGAGAAGGGAATTTTCGGCATCGACATGAGTTGAAATGGAAAAGGAGAGACGTTTTGCCATCTGAAACAAATACATAAATGGGAATTGCTACTTTATATCGAAACTTAATTTAGAACCTTTGAAAATTTTCAAACATAACCGCGAACACTATCCGCAATTTAGAGAAGAAACATTGTTAATATACCTACTTCCAGATTCTCTTCACTAGCTTTTCTTATAAGAAAAAATTAGTCAACTTAAATAACCAATAATATTAATAAAACCGTCCGCTGCTTGATCGAAATCTTAAACTGATTATAGTCAATCAAAACCAGAACTAGACTGAATTTGATACATTTAAGCTGAATTTCAGATAATTTCAAGGCCAACCAAATCCCGTTGGTTGCTTTAAAACCAAGAAGAAGCCATTGACAAAACCACTATCGTAAAAACCCTCATTTCAATTTGTTGGGTTGGTTAAGCGAATATTTAAAAAAACGCGCTTATTTTTCTTCATGAATGATCGCGAATTTGTTTTCCCTTGAAATGACAAACAGTGCTAAATCTTACCTATCAACATTGCAATTTTAAAAAAGTCTGTCAGAACTTGTAAATCTGTTTTGAGAGCTTTTTACCCTTCCATTCGTTCCAAAAAAAAACAAAAACGAATGTTTAAAATAAACTAGGCTGACTATTTATTTATTTTATATTTTGACAGAAGTCAAATGTCATATGTTGTGAAAAAAAAAGAAGAAATCAAGTGACCCTAAGAAACTCGAAACTCGAAAACTTTCGACGAATTTTTATGGTGTGTTTTGCTCAAAAATTGTTGAAAAGTTTATTCCGGACGAAATATTTCAAAAATTAAATTTAGTATAATTATCAAAAGTATTGACAGAAGCTTAAAAGTCGCTAAACAATTTGTTAACAAACTAGTGCTCTGACCGATAAAATCTGTTGTTATTTTCCTACAAGTGTTGCACAACTTTGAAAGAATAAGGACTGCGAAATTTCCTATTGTCTTATGTGATCACGCTGTTTTTTTAATTGGCATTTATTGAGTTAACATTTACATTTTCGAATAAAGTTTGAAACATATTTCGACATTTCAAAATATATGAATATTTCGACTAAATGTCACATGAAAATGAAGTGTTTTCGAAATTGCAAAAAATCTTTTCTGGAATTTAAAATTCAAACAAAGTTTAGTTAAATTCACCGAACAAGATATTTATAGGTAAGATCCTACTCATTACGTATTAAAAGCGCTTTTATTAGTAAGATAGTAAATTTGTGACGTTTGGCTAATTTCGAATACTATCGGACTTAATAGTTTCTTATCAATCTAGTTTTCACAGGACTATCAAGCACCCAAAGTTCAGGGTCTTTGCTTGAGTACAGTTTATTTGTTGCCACTTTTACTTAAATTGTGCATCTCTGTCGAATTACTAACAGTTAGTGTTAGTTTTCATCTTAACAATTTAAATAAATCTACTACATTTTTCCCGTCATTAATCAATTTGCATTCTTTGAAATGTTTTCGTGTAAGACAATTCGTTAAATAAATCTATGATATATTTTATCAACCACGAAACTGAATTCGAGAACTAAAATGACAGTAAATGTAGTAGATTCTTAGATTTGTTCATACTCTAATGAGAGACTGAAAGTTAAAACTATAGGAGTCTCATACAACTTTACAAGTGCAAGCACTAAGGTAAGACTTCCCTTAAATGAAGAATAAAATTATCCGCCTGATATATTAAAAATCAGCTGTCAATGTGATCCGATTAGAAGTGAAAAAATTTTGATAAGAAGCAAAATCAGCGGTGGATTTTGTAGATAAAATTCGAAATAAAGTAAATTCAAGGTTAAAATTGCATTTTCCTGTATAGAACAAAAAATGTAAGTGAAGCCAAATGTCAGTTTTGTTCCATTGGCGGTAGATCATTCAACCATCTGAAATATTTTCTGCCAACGTTCACTGAAACGCACCAACAATTCCTGGACTTGAAGTTGCAATATGTCTTTGGAATACAGCCCTGGGTCAGTCTAATCGCCATTAGCAACTGTCAAAAACGAAAGCACGGCTCTTAAAAGCTATCTCTAAACCGTCTATACAAACGCCCTCTCTATTTTACTAAGACTGATAGACGGCAGCCATTATAATTTTAAGTCTGTAGTTTGTTGGGCCTAAATTGTGCAAGTGAACAAGGCTTAAAATTGACGTTTTTGAAGGGGCAGCTCTTACAAGTTTATTCATAAATTTCTCGATATAAGACGTACTACTTTTTACTTTCAGGCATTCGATAATTTGTACCTTCAGTTGAAATCTAGTCCAAACAAATTTAGTCGACATTAGACGTCTAAAAAACTGACAGCTCGAAATTTAAACCAACCCAAAAATTCGCAGGTTATTTCTAGAGAGTTTTTATTTTTGTAGCGACTCCAAAAACCGTCTTTTTATTATTTTTCAATTGAAACTATAACTGTCAAATGTGCGCTTGTGTTCAGTATACCTCTATACACTTGCTAAGCTTTAAAACTTTTGAAATGATTTGAATTAAACTCATTTCCTGTTGTTCTTAAAAACAAAACATTCTACAGCTCTTCACAATCACTCTTTGAAAAGGCAAGGTAGTCGTATTTTATTTACCAGAGCTGAAGCAGCACCTTACGATAGATGCCTTTCAAATGGTGTACCTATTCAAAAAGCTGTATACTAAAAGTCTAAATTAAATCGTTAGTGCAAATTCAAAGAATGCATTCCACACTTGGAATGCCCGCCTGCCTGCCTCTCTAAATGCAAATCGCATCTCACCAGTCATTTCGAAACACTCAAACTCAAGTTGAATTCCAGAACTGACTGCCTCCTTACACAAAGCATGCACAACATCCAGTTAATAGGATGCTCAAGGATTATAGAATTCACTCAAGCAGTCCTGTTGGGAGCGAAATTGTTTTCCAATTATCTACATTAAGGTCAAGACCCATACCGGCTATAATTCAAGGCACACGTTTTCAATGCCCGGGCAACAAATCCCTTTTTAATGGTACATAGCTCCTTGACACTAACCTACGATAACAACAACCAGAAACAGGAGCAGTCCATCTCCAAGTTCCATTTAAAACTTAAGTAGGTATAGGTACCTAGGTGGAGGAACTTGTCTCACGTCAGTTTCTGAAAATAATCTGCGGACAAAGGCTGTCCGTCCAATTATGTGTCGTTTCGGTATGTAGGAGTGTGTTTCCTTTGAAAATACCGTTGCCAAAGCAACTATCCCCTGCTAAAAGGAAATATTAAATTCATAAATTGGCCCAAATGCAATGAAACTCACTTACACTGAAACATATTCCACATTCGATGTTGTTAGTTTCCCATTTATATACTTTCTTTAATCCGCTTTCATTTTTATTACAACATAATATACCGTTTTGATTGTTTGCGCTTAATGAAGTCGGCGGTCGTATATCTAGTCAAATAGGTACGCAGTAAAAAGTCCTTTATTGGCGATTAATTACCATGAACACGAGAGGACTTAAACAAAACAAAAACTGTGGAAAACAAAATAACAACAACTTGGGGCTTCTGCAGAGACCCCACCGCACTGAATGAAACACTGGCGAAGGTATTACAGCTGTCTCAAGTATGCACTTGATTTGCAAAAAAAAATCATTAAAAAGAACGAGAATCAATTTGCCTGTGCTAAGAATTTTCAACAACCGAAGCACTTCATAACTCGCGCGAGAAACCAAGCCAAAACAATACAACACGACACAGCGATGCTAGTATGGGAGTTATTTTTTTTTATTTATTTATTTTGCAGCGAAACCCCAACACGTGCGATAGATCGTTCCCGACAGACCGACAAATGCTCCAACATCCAATTGTGTAGACGACCGAATTGCCACTAACTTTGGCTGGCCGAACAGAAATCTCATCGGTGACGGTGGCAGTGGCACATACTCGCATCCGCATCCACCACAGGCAAATCACCGCATCCGAGAAAAGCCGAAACGTTTTCACATCTTTCAGATACAAAATATGGATGCGGGATTTACCAGAAGCAGTGTGACCAATTTAGCATATTTCCTGCTAGATTTAGCAGGATTTTTTTATTTTTAGCATCTTTTTTTTTCAAATCATGCCAGCATTTTTTTTAGCATTATTTCACGCACTAGCAGGAAAATTTAGCAGGATTTTGAATTAGCCAAATTATGAATTGAAATAATAAAATAAAATCAAAGCAGACGAACCTTATGGCGTTTTTCGTTGAAGATCCGAGAGAATTGCCCCGAAATCCAGAATTGCTTTTTTCAATGAAATTCGTTGGGGCACTTTTGTAATAGTGGTAGACACCATATTATGTGAGATTGGGTATTCTGTTATTACTTTTTTTTTTGTTTGTAAATAATTATGAATGTTTTAATAGGACAAATCAATATATTTCAATTTATGCTCACATTTTGCACGCATAATTGTATATTTTCGAATCACATTGCGCAAATTTTGTTTCCAACTACACAACACATATTTCAATCTGACATTTTTCAAGTTTGTGTTGGTGATTTCAGGGCAATTATTTAAAAATATCCCGAACACTTCTGTCGTGCTAAGAATTGACCTGGAAGTGCACTTTTCATTTCAATGAAACATAGGAAACATAGAAAGAGCACTTCTAGATTTGCTCTTTTCATAGAAAGGGCAATTCTTTCCTTCAATCGAAAACGCCATTAGTGTGCTACTATCCCCCAGGACAAGATAATGATATCGCCGATGTTTTTGAGGATGCTTTTTTTTCTGAAAAACAGCTTTTTTGTTAATTTTTTTGGGTTTTTAGCAGGTTTTGATTGAAATATCTATTTAGCATGATTTTTAGCACTTTTTATAAAAAACAAAAAATGCTTTACTGCTAAATTTAGCATGATTTCAAAAATTAAATTGGTCACACTGACCAGAAGGGAGATACTGTTGCGGATGGATTTAGAGCGACAGCGAGAGAGAGTGAGAGAGAGCTCGCGACTCATTTAACAGCCATCATCATCATCATCATCATCATCATCAGTACCAGTACCAGTACCATTACCATCAGCAACTGCATGGCACTTCGGCAGTTGGTCCAACATTAACAAAAATCTCTTTCTTTCTCTTCAGCTGTAACAGTAAACCACCCTTGTTGGTGGTGGTGCAATAAAAATCAGCTTGTTGACAAACAGATAAGGGCTGTAAATAACAGAGGAACGAACCGAGAACAGGTGACTTCAGTCTTCAGTATAAAATCTGCTGATGCTGGAATATATTTTTAGGCACAAAAGAGAGAAACCTTTTAAATCTATATTTCGAAAGAGAAATGTTACTGTAATAACTGTAACTGTTTTCTGATAGAGTCTGCAGAGTAAGAGAATCGTCATGTTAAACTGTGAAGATTTTGCATTAAGATGTCATTGGCCCTTGGGAAATCTACGAAAAGAACGTAACCGTGGTTGCTTTGAAAATATGTGAAATTTTTCCCATCCCAAGCCGTTGAAATGACACTTGATGTTGAGAAGAGAAACGGCTCAGGTTGTACTTTGAATGTTTCAAAAGGTTTTTTTTTTTTGTGCAAGTTAAAAACGGTTTAAGCTTAATTTTATCCAGTTTTAGAGACTAAAAAGGTCAGAGGACAAATTTCGCTTCCTTTTTTGTTTGGTGAACTCTTGCTTTTTAGGACTGATTTCAAAGGCAAGATTGGGAATCAAAGATTTGACAGAAAGGTGGTTAGTGTCCACATAAGAAGAGGCGGATTTTTGCTGATTTTTCAGTAGTTTGTCTTGTCAACCGCTGTTACTCTGGGCTGATAAGTCAACTTGGTAGTGAAGACCCTCCCGAACAATAAAGGAGACCATGTATAACACCGGAAAAACCCTATCATGCTCCACGGATCTGAAGAATGAACGTTTTTAAAAACGATTGAAGGTATCCGCTCCAAGGGAATTATTCTTCGTAAGATGCTTGGTCGGATTTGCATTGACGGTTTCGAGTTACGGAACAGACGGCTCAACGACGGGTAATTCCGACGTTCCGGTCCAGATAGACCCAAAACAGTCAAAGTAAGAAGAAAAGAGCTGTACTATATACACGTGTGGAAAAACATCTCAACCAACATGAAGCACACATTTGAAAGCAGTTGACTACGAAGGACCGGCTAGGAAGAAGAGACTTGTTAGTGGAGCCTTTGGTTCACCTTGAACTGTAAGAAAATAAATGTTTAAAGAAGGATCCAGTGAGTTGGTGAGTAAAAAGTATACGCTCGTCTTCTTAGCGAAGTGTTTCAAGATTCAACCTTTGAAAACGCAAATAGCCTTTTTAAGTGATATTTTAAATGTCCCACCTGTCGCGAAAGTCTGAAAAACATCCGGAATAAAGAGGTTTCGAAAGAGCTTCTCAGTGCCGTCGTTCGGACTTCGCCTTAAAAATTGTACATCCTCTTTTTATTAGTCCCAAAAATTAAATGACTAAGTACTCGATAAAACTGGTGTATCAACGTTTCATTTATTTATTACAAACTCCCATAGCAAATGCTATAAGCATATTGCAAGCGGAAATACCTACTGGTTAGGGAGGGCAATCACTTATACTTAGCCAAGCATAGAAACTTGTTTGCATAGAAGCTTGTTTGAAATTGAAGATTGACTACATATGGCGCAAATACCTACAATCGACAACAACAATAAAGAATAAACCCCAAAGAACATAGGGTCATATTCAAAAATTAACAACAATTATTCATTTGTTCTATACAAAATTCTTTAAACAAACCAAATACAAACTCCCTTTGGCACCAGCTGTCAAAACTTTTATTTCTATAAATTCCCATCGAATCGTCTTTGTGAAAATATTTTTTTTTTTTAAACAACAATCAATTTCCGGTGCGTATCTTCCCATTCTTAGCTCCTAAAAAGTCCATTGTTTACATTGTGATTTCGAAAACAACAAAGAAAATACTACCCACAGAATTAAGTGTACTTTCGAATGCAAGGAGAAAGCGCCCACCGTGAAGTTTCTTGTGAATACTGGGATTTTTGTCAATAGAAAAATGTCGGAGAAAATCTGTTTAGTTACATGAGAATGAGAGTGTTTCTCTTTAATTTTGTAAGCTTTTCCCCTATTTTCGAAAATAAGTTTTTCAAGAGAATAAGTGTAGGGAAATTTTCTAAGACACAATTTCCCCTGGTTTCTTCCTCGTATTCCCGAATTTGGTCTTGCTAGGAGATGCTATAGCAGAACATTTCAACTACTTAATGAAAATAGTTGTCGCAAGATTTCTGAGACGGTCTGTCCCTGCAATTTTTCTTGCGTTTTTTTGTTGATGCGGTTGTGTAACGCGTAATTTTAATTGAAATTATTAGTCCTTCCTTAATAGATATTGAGCTGAACATCTGACATTAACAACTTCAGCTCTTCTTGGTATTTCGACCAATTCCAATTTTGTTTTGCAGGCTCTTTAGGAAGGAAAAGTTCTGCCTGTCATTCGTTTCGAATGAGATTTGGGGAAATATTTAAAACAGCAATAGCGCCACTGAGGTTACATGAAAATTGTGTTACTCCGCCTGACACTACCTCCTACTGTACTAGAACGACGACTTTATACCGCTTTTGACTACAACCTCAGATAGAATGGCGCCGTGTTTAGTTGTCACTATGACAGTACAAAGGTGGGAGAGCTAAGTTAATTTTTGGAGCTGAAATATGGCAAATCTACTGAATCACATGTCAAATGCAATACATACTTAGCTTTCTCTCTTCTTTTCAGTCTTCTACATCGGATTCGTAGTCATTTTTCTATTTGGGCGTTATTTTATTCAATGCATCAACAAATCTGACGAAACAAATTGTACTAAAACACATCACGTGGATTAAAAAAAAAAAACTTACTTTACCACTTTAAAAGAGTACTGACAAATTAAAAAAAAGAAAAGAGGTGACAGAATAATAAAGCTAGGATCATATTTTCATATTTGACAATCGAAAACGTTTGACGTATTGCTTGGGGCGAGAACAATGGGCCTTAGAGCCGCCAAGTGGAAATGGTGCTTGTGCACCACACACCCTTCCCTAACCTAACCTAGATTTATAGCTATTTCGAACTAGGTAATCAAACAAATACTGTTCATACCTACTCATCCAAGTGATTACTTGAGAATTTGAATTCTGACAACCAATTGTTCGTACATTTACATAACATTAATTGATTGTCCCAAGTCCCACTTGTTAAATTTACTAAACTCTCCCATTTGTCAATTTATGTCTCAATCTCAATTCAGAAAATTCAAATTTGTGTCATTAACATTATGCATGTTTGTCTGTCAGCTGTCACTATTTCTGCATTTTGATTACGATTCCCTTGAATCATCTTCCCCTTTTGACAGTTTTCTCTTTCGCTCTTAAGTTTCCCCCGTGGAAAACTCAACTCACCCTCATTTTCGAAAGATGCGAAACGAAATGTGTTTCCGAAAAAATAAATAAATCATATTCGAAAAGCGCAAAAAACAAATCCACAACCGGCAAATGATATCACAAATAAATGATAGGAGAGCAAAAAAAGAAAAACAGACAGTCTGCTTACCAAAAAGCTAACCGGCTATTATTTGGTAAATGAGTATGCGTCGTCTCGTGGAGAAGAAAAGTCAGTGGGTATCGCTTGAGGACGGGGTAGCGCCAAACACATGTCAGTGGGGATGAAAGTTCAATCAGCTGACCAATGATGTGCCTGTAAAGTATCTTCAAACTGTTCCGTTGGGTCTTGTGGTGGGGCAGTCGGAGTGTATGAGTAAAAGAAAATTACTCACACACAAATGGATGGGTGATTTTCGAATTAGTTAATTGTTGGTATTATGGTGTTGTATGAGGGGTGGTGAATTGTATGGGTGTTTGGATTCTTTCTTTTTTTTACAAATAAGGATGTTTACTTGGCGGTTTTACTTTATCTGGTGTGAAATTGTCTCTTTCTTTTTTTCTACGAATGCTAGCTTTATTTTGAACTTGTTTCTTTGGTTTCTTTTTAGGTAAGTCGTAACCCTTAAGTGTATGGAAGAGGATAAATATGTACTTGTTCGTGCCTCCAACCATTCAGGCCAATACATTAATCTACATGAAAGGCTTTTCGAACATAAAGGTACTTTTTAGTATTAACAAAAATTAATCTGAAAAGCAGTTTCTAAATTTGAAACTATTATATTATTTTGTCCAACTTTGTATTAATTTGTATATATGTACATTCAAAAGGCATTTCAGAGGCCCGAATTTGACCTTAGAATCTGTTTTCAATTGCGCTGCACTGAAAACCGTGTTTAGTATAGAAAGTGTTACCACTTTGCTGCAATTGCAGTTGCATTCGAAATGTTCTATCCACTGTCATAAAATGTGATATATTACATTTAAATCTTTCACTTCAAAATAAAGAAAAAATCTTTAAAAAGAACGCTTTTTGACAAAAAAAAGTAATTCCTTCTTATTCGGGCAGTTTTCACATTTTTTAGTAGCTCTTTTCAAATTTCAATTTCAATTTCATATTTAGTCTTAAGTTGTAGGTATGTATGTACAATGAGACTTGTTCTTTTATTAACTAGCATTTAAATGTAAAAAATGTAAAAGAAACAGCAAAAGCAACGTTGAATATCTTGAAGTAAAAAAACCTACAGAATCTGTCATAAAGTGACAGCACTTTGCCAAAACATTTTACGACTTCTACAAAACTAACCACTGTGATTACGAACTTTGATAACATTCAGGAAAGGCTTCGAAATATTTATAGTTAGTTATAGTTATATCGCTCTATTACATTTGTTTATTGGACGCAGTAGCATTTGTGACTGTTCTGAGCTTATACATTTTAAAGGAATTATTTCCACCACCATCAAGAGATTGTGTAATATCATGTAGAAAAGTTTTTAAAATCTAAAACAATTCAAAAAATATCAAGATTGAGGGAAAACTTTGGTAAATGTGGAATAGGTACAATTATGTAATCGATAGTGAGTCACCAGTTTTTCGTCTCAATTATGTAAGTTCAATATTTCTAAACCAATTTTTTGCTATGATGCTTGTTATTGTAATATTCGGTAAATTTAGCATCACAATTTCTTTTAAATGTGAATCACAAACAATATTCAATCAAAAATGTGAGGTTTTTGACTTGTGAGTCACTAGGTTTCTAATGATTTTTTTGTTAACTTTCTCGTATACCTAGGTACCTACTAGAAAGGTTTCGTTCAACATTTCGGACTTGGGATGTTGGGATATTTACCTATACATCAATTCTGGTAGACAAACTAAAAAATAGGCTTCCCAGTTTTGTCTGTCCGTCTGTTCAGTGTTAATAAATCAAATTTTCTTAAATTTTGATTGTCTAATCTGTGGAAAAAAAAATCGAAATCTCTGTCCATGTTTCTAATGACTGCTTTTGCCTCCATTTGGACACCACAAGAAAAGTTGTATTAATGTCCTAAAAGGTCACAATAGCTGGTACATTCTAAAGATGAAAGAAAACACGGTTGGTCAAACATGGAAGTTTTTACTGAATATTTGTGCTCAAAATATCAAGCTAAGATCTAAAATGATCAGCATACACCGCAAATGCCTCGTATTTCGCACACGCAAGGGAATATCTAAATTATATAGGCTTTTTCAAACCCATGAAATAATTATATCCTACATAAACTTAAATAAACCGCAATGGAGATAATTTCAATCACATGAATATGCCCTCGATATCCCACCTTTCGTATGCTGTCCTCCTCCAATATCAGTCGATCACTCTCGCTCAGCATGTAGAGTAGAGGTATCGGCTGCAGGACCCTGTTACAGGCGTTTTTTCAAAGGCATCTTGATTTATAGTCATTTGGAAAACTTATTTCAAAAACAGCGTTTCGGAGGTAGAAATCGCGGAACAATTTTCGACATAAATCTTGCAAATACTGATGCCGTGTTTTAAATGCATAAAGTAGTCGTCGCATTCTTTTTTGACACTGTCCTTGCAAATATAAGTGAGCATATAAGTGAGAACGCTTTATTATATGGCGTAAGTGCCGTAAGTGGTTCACAATAGTCACATCACAATTTTCATACAGATTTCACAATTATGAACTTCCGTAAATTTTGAAATCGATGGGCCTTACCAATGAAAATTTAAGTTTCGACTCTAAATTTAAGAAGTTCACAGTGGCTATATTTTCAATAAAAATTTCGCACTTTTGAGCTTCCGCAAATTTAAAGTCGAGACTAAAATTTGTTATTATTATACAACGGCGCTATTTGAATTTATGTTAGCTATTTAAATGAACCACTACAATTGAAAAACCTCAAACTTACTCCGCGGTACTAATAATCATTTTTAGTGTCCAGGCTAAATTTTTCGAACTCACAATGGCGAAATTTTCCATACAAAATTGCATATTGTGACCTAGGAAATATTTAGTGTGAAGGTTAAAAATGATTATTGGTAAGGCCCACTGTCCCCACAGTAGAGGTACGCCAAATAATAACGACACATGTAAACCCACAGTAAAATTCCCAACAAATCTACCACCCTCGCCAAAAATATGATGTCAAAGCGAACAAACTTTATCCAACCGCACCCCCGCATACAAACGAACTCTGCAACCGGCCGTCAAAACATTGCCAGAAGGCATGCGCCAAAAGGCTACCCTCATTCTGACAGCCAATACTTTTCTTTTATCTTTGTCTTCAAGTCAGCTGTGACACACTATATCTGTCAAACAAATTAATTTTCAACCTCATCGTTGCTATACACAGTTTGCACGGACTATTGTTCATAGAGCTCACTTTGTACCGAACAAAAGGACCCACAGTGAAGTGCAAAAACTCATTCACCCCTATACAAATCCATATCCATTGAATGGTTTTGTATCAGACACAAGATGTCACTATTGTCCAGGTGAACTGAAATTTTGCCACCGTAACAGCTGTACCTATAGCTTCTTGAAAGGATGCCAAAATATGGACAAGCTTGAAGTCGCTAATGGATACGCATCTGGATAGAAGCCCAGACTTGCCCGCATTACCACCATCACCACCTACAACCTTAGAGTCCCCCAGAATGGGTGCCTGTATGGGTCGTTGCATTACGGATAAGAGTTCCTGCTTGAAACGGTGAGTGTACACAGACAGACCAATGACCGTTCTAAGAAGTCTCAAGTGTTTCTGATTAAATCGATACACAACGCAGTAGGAATATATCCTTTAAATACTTCCTGTAAACGGTGTCGCCTCTGTTCAGCCATGTTCCCACCCCCCAACCCCCAATGAGTGCATCACGCTACTGTATACAAAACACAAGCCGCTCCAATTTAATTAGAAGTGCAAAGGAAACTGGAACAAAAGTGGCTTTTCAGCGTTACATGTAAACCGACCGCTCACTACTTGTTCTTGTTTTTTGCTTGTTTTTTAATTGAGTTAAAAATGCGGTTGAGAGCATCGTATTCCTACTTTCCACACCACCCCACCCTCACCCTCCTGTAAGCGATATTAAAGTGTTTTTTCCCTTTTGACCGTCTCTAGCATCCTTGAACTGATTTTTCGATTATACTACGTAAATATGTGAGCTAATGCAGATTTTTTTTTTATATATTTGTTTGCTTGTCTCTCTCTATTTTGTACTCGACCCTTTTGCCACCCACCACATAGATGGCGTTCAACAGATGAACACGAGACTGAACTGATGGCTGACGAAGAGGAGGGCCAAACACAAAGGAAGAAGAAAAAAGAGCGTAAACTCATATTTAGAATAATTAAATTTAAACGAAAGGTGAGTCGGCTAAATTGGCATCAGTGGGTGTAAGTGCAGAATGTGGTTAACTAGTTTTTCAAAATTCAAACTTAGGTTGTGCTGGTAAGAGGGCAGAAGATGCAGACAAGTGGAATTTTTCATTCCAACAATCGGCTCATTATGGTGACCTGTGTTTTGTGAGAGTCCGTGTACTTTGAATTTAAAGAACCACTTTAAGTTTCGACTTTGAATTTAAAGATCGCTAGTTTTTCGTGCAAATTTCGCAATTGTGACCTTCCGGCAATTTATGGGCGTGACTAGAAATTTGTATTAGGAAGTAGGCGAGTGCCTTGCTATTGATCATTTTCAACCTTCACCTTAAATTCTTGCTGGGTCACAATAGAGGATTTTTGTATTGGAAACATTATTACCAGCATCGGCCTTCTTAATGCAGGAGGCTGTAGTCAGGTCTGCAACCTATTTTCTGAGACATAAACCATGATGTTCACCACAACCTTAATAACTTTGGGCCTTACTAATAATCATTTTTAACCTTCACCTAAATATTTCCTAGGTCACAATATGCAATTTTGTATATGGAAAATTTCGCCATTGTGAGTTCGAAAAACTTAGCCTGGACACTAAAAATGATTATTGGTATCGCGGCTTATATTTACAAAATAAAATGTTTGCCTTAAGCCTTCTTAGCGCTGAATCCGTTTTAAGTACTATTCATCAAAGACCAAACGACGGTTTGTCGTGCAAAATGTTCTAGTGAAGCTCAGTTTAAGACCTTTACACTCAGACATAAAATATCGGTATAGGCACCCGATAAACTTAGCTTGATGATTTAAATTTTAAACCTCGAACAACTAGTTATACGTGCTTTCGATTCACGCGCTTATTATACTAATAGATAAGAGTGGATGTAACAATTTTACAGAAAAAAAAAAATATAAAACTCTTCCAGAACCGCAAGCAGTTTCTTGATAAATTCCTGGAACGTCAGGACTTAAACTACTCAAGGCTGAGCCGGGCGCCGACAACAGAACTGTAACAAATAATACAAACAGCCAAAAACCGTTTAAAAAAATCATAATTTCCATTTCCAGTACGGACATTCAACTGCAAAGTCTTGACGCTCAAACACTTTTGGTGACAGCGGCTGCCAAAGACATCAACACGACCAATACGTTTGTTCCGGCAGTAGCTTCACGTACAAGTTCCTCCCTGGATCTCGAATGGGAACACGAATACGGCCAACATCATACAAATCGAGCACTATCCCGTTCATGGTTGTTCATAGATGTCGCTGAGACTGATGCGCACCGCGATGATGGCGAAACAAGCGATGACAACAAACCACTGTTCAATTCACCACCATCAGACGATGGTTGCCTTAGAGATGAATTTCTACCGAAACAACATCGATTTGTCAACGGACAATCGTCTATGGTGAAAAGCAAATCTACACAACAGCAAGCGAACTGCACTCGTACCTCGTCGCGAACTAGTTGGTCGCATATTTCGACACCCGAGTCACTCGAATGGGACATCGATGAAGAGCAGCGAAATCAAATGCATCTCGAGGATGACAATTTGGACCATGAAACACTGGAGTTGTTGCATCAAATCGAGATGCTTAAGAACAAAGTACTCAATGAGACTGGCGACGGCTTGGATGGGATGGAGTTTCCCAATAATGGTGAGAGTGGAGATAGTTGATTGAGTCGGCTGTGCGGGAGTGTCACGCTGATGGCGTTTGTAAAACGGGTTTTATATTTATAAGTTACTGACGATGTTTTGATTTGCGATTGTTTTTATATTTTTTATACAAATTTGGTTGCACTTGAGTTACTTGCTATGCCGTCCATTTTGTATCGTGTAAGTCTGGCATTTTTTGACAGATAGCTTCCTAGGTTTGGTTGCATTTCCATTATCATAAATCGTAAATACATACATAGGCTTGTTGTTGACGTACTGCTCTCGCAGCCAAGTATACGCTCAATAATAAAGTGTCAACGAGAGTAGGATTGTGCGGGCTTAAGCTAGTGTCAATTTCACTTAAGCCGAAGCTGAATTACTCCCACGGAATCCTATAATCTGCTTTAAGTTTTTTTCTTACGAAAGTGTGAACATAGAAGCTTCGGATAGAGAAAGGTCGCTGCAGACCTTAAATCGATATATTATGTACTTCAAGCCATAAGTTGGTAATATTACAAAGTGTACTCAGAAGCACCTTTAAATTGAAATGTTCTCAAATTCTCTCTGCAGTTGAACCTAAGATATTTTCTCAAAAAAAACTTACCCCTGAAATGAAATTTTTCCCGACTTTCAAAAAAACAAGCCTGATTTTCGTGAAATACCTCGGTCGAATTGCAGTTCTAACTTGTACCAAAAGAGGTCGCCTGCGCATATGTGTCACTATTTGCTAATTTGTTATGAACGTGGCTATTTAATTTCCCTAAAATTCGCTCTCTTTTTTACACCTTATTTTGTAGTTGAATTTATTTTTAGTTACTATTTATGTTGGTCTTGCCCTTTGATTTAGCAATTACAAAATTAATGGATATAAAATATTGTTATGTAAATTTTGGCTACCATTGTTTATGGAACATTTCACAAGTTTTTGGCAGTCAATTTTTTTAAAACAAAAACAAAACAATTAACATTAAAGTGCCTAGAATAAGAAAGCATTAATTGAAGTCAAGATATATTCAATAATAGGTTTTCCCCTAAAAACTAAACTTTGAGTTTAAATTAAGAACAAGTCTAAAAAAATTAACAGAAAACCAAATACTCTTCCAAATGTCAAATGAATACGGTTTGAACGAACGAATTGGTTTGTATGCCTAAAACCAGAATCACCGAGAATGATTTTATTTAAAACTTAAAATTGTTAAAACAAACTTATATAAAAGCTTTTAGTTATTTTCCGTAAACGGCGTAAAAATCTAGAAAACCCCACCCCAGAAAAAAAAAAAAAATCGTCATAATATGAAAATTAAAAATGTTATAAAATAAAAACACCCTACCTGTATAGTTGTTAACAATTGTTCTATTCTTGCCTAGACTTAGACATATCTCTTCTTTGTTCTTAGGATTATTAAGACAACATGTTATCACAAACCATTCAGAATTATATGTTGTGGATATTTTTAATAGATTGTAAGAAATGTTGAAAGTGCTGGAAATGGTTCTCATAAATATTGATTTTATTTTTTATTACCTAGTTTTCTTTTTCTTTGGCTAAATATGAAACAAAATTATTACAGAAAAACATAAAAATATAAATATTTATCAAATTTGAATAGTTAAGCTTTAGTTAAAGAAAACAAATGATAAATAAAGGAGGATACTCATAGAACAGAGGTTACAAACAAATAAAAAGGATCGTCAAATATTTTGTATATACAAATATATATTCGTATTTATGAAATAAAAACAATTGTTTGAAAATAAAAAGAGAAACTGAATTTGCATGATGACGTAAACCGTCTTTTTATAAAATAATAATTGTCTGAGACAGAAATGGTGGCGAACGTTGCCTGACAGTCCTAAGTATGAGGGTGAAACTTTATTCTGCTTAGGGTACCTTTTTCTTCGTTCTTTAGAACCTTAAGTTGAATTGTTTTGCTTTAATTCAGAAAAAATTGCCTCTATCGAGATATTTTTAAGGTTCACCCACGCTGTCTCTATTGTAGAAACAAATTTCCACTCGCTTTAAAGCGTAATTTGATTTTTGTCAGCTGAAACAATGAAGAGCCTTTTCCAAATAAAAAATTTCAAAATCAAACAAAGGTAACGCTATCCGCGAGAATACAAATTCAATTCGCTTAGTCAACGCGTTCGGATTCATATAGTCCCGACAAAATGTAGTTGACGTTTTACATGAACTAAGTATCCGAACGTCCCCATTATTTGAACAATTGTCACAATTGTTCTTTTTAATTGAAGTAATGTATTAAGCTGCGATTACACGGCCATTTTTTCGAGTCATTTAAATTAAGCTCCGACGTCCGCAAAAAATGTCGTATTAGAGTGCCATTTAAGCTACGATTCGTCATTGGCCATTTGCGAAAAAAATGGCGATCACACGAAATGACTATTACCGTCATTTTTGTCCCAAAATCAAATGACAGACAGTGCGAGTCATTTAGAATTCTCCATTGGGATGACTTGCCTTAATTGACAAATGACACCGATAAACAATGAGAAAAATATAGCTACAGTCATTTAGTGTTTTTCTTTCGGCAAAGACACATAAGTGCCACCTTTTTAAACAATTTAAATTGCAGTGAAAAGAAAACAAATATTATAATAAATAAAAAATGTCAAAAATAACTTTGGCGATGATGGTGGAAATTGCGGAGCGTGTGTGCTGGAAAGCAGTGAAGATCTTGATTACGAGCCAACGAGACGAAACACGAAAGCGGGGTATTTGACAAAAGAAGTGGTTAAGCCGTCGCGAGAAGAGTGGATTTTGTTCTGGATTGGATGGATTGCTGCTCGAATTGCGCGAAAAAGAACCTGAATTATATCGCAATGTCCTTCGTATGTCAGCCAATCAATTTGATTATTTGCTGAGATTGGTTGACACCGACTCGGTCGATTGCTCCACTTCGGTCAATACAATGAACAGCAATTCTCGGAAATGGGGATATTTAATTTTACCTGAATCGATTGCACCTTGACCGGACTTTGTCTTGCGCAGTTTCGTCATGACCGCCTTGAAGTTGCTGCGGATGCTATTCCACTTCTTTCTGGATTCTGTTACATCAACCGCGTCGATGGCCAGCTCCAGTACAACGATTTCCCAACAATCGGTTTTGATATTTTGCAGTTTGTATTGGGGAACTGCGCTATCCCAAAGTGCCCGTTGTTTTTGCACCGCCACAATCAAACGTGATTCCTCCTCATCACTCCTCAAATGGCTAATTTTTCTATTCCGATTCCCTACTGCTTTTTTGCTCTTGGAAATCGTAACATATTTCACTGTACAGTCCTATTTTTAATCCACTTAACTTTGTATGAGCTATATATTCAGTTATCACTTGGTAGTTTTTCAGTTGGTTGATTTTAAGTAAATTTTTCTGCGTGTATTATTTTTTACCAAGCTAGCAACCACAGATGCGACTCATCCCTTCGCTTCAAAAAAAAAACCAAATCTTTCATTATCTATATAATATTAAAAGCTGCATGAATTTCGTACCTAGTCATTTTTTTGAGGCTGCCATTTAAACGACGCAACAGCCGAAAAGTTTAGTCATTTGTCCTAGGCGTCATTGAAGAGCGATCACACGGCCATTTTTTTCCGTCATTTAAATGGCACAAAATTCATGTCATTTGCTCTGCCATTTCCCTAGTCATTTAAATGACGCCGAAAATGTTGTCCCAAAAATGGCGATCACACGGAACGACATTTAAATGACGGCTTTGTGACGAGATTTTTACGTCAGAGCGCCATTTAAATGACTCGAAAAATGGCCGTGTAATCGCAGCTTTACACTTGTGCGAGAAAAGGGAAATTTGTTTGCATGGAGATGGGAATTTTTGTAAAACAACAGTGGCATCACTGATTCGAACTTTGTTTGCTTTTTCTCTCACGAGGCGTGACTTCTGAGTAGGTAGGGAAAATGTTAACCATGCTTTCGAATGAGTTTTATTAATGGGAACGAATGGAAGGGATTTACAATTTTGTACCGTTCTTCTAAACTGGTGAATTTCCCTTGCGATTTTGTGTTCACCTTTGCGTACTTGTGGAATTTTAGAAATTAAGACACAAACTAAAGAACGCTCATCTTGGCACTCAGAACTCTATTTCAAAAGGAGCAGTTGCCTATTTCCCAACTGACACATTGACAAACGTCAAACTGGAACGACCCAAATTCTGACACGACGAGTACTAAGTGCCTCTTCAAATTCGCCCACTAAAAAAACACCGACCTGTTAATATAGTTATTTTTTCGCTTAAAATAATTCATTTTTTATTAAAAAAAAAAAACACATATTTAAAATATTCACTTAATTCGATTTTTTTTTGTTTTCTTTTGTATACGAGTATCTTTATCTTTAGCAATGAGTCGATGGCTTAAAGTTAAGGTTATCAAAACAAAATTTATGGTTTCTGTTTTAGGATGTCGTCCAGTCTGCTTGTTCTTAGCCGAACCATGTCTTGGCTGAGGTCTTGAGTTTACCCCAGACAGATTTTGGTTCCTCGGTGACAGATTCAGCATCAACAATCTGAAATAAAAAAGGAAAAATTGTGTCAGAAGTGCGGGATGGATGTTTCATAAATCTTCGAGTTCTTCTTACCGTTTCTTTTGGTGGTTGATTTTCGATCTGTGCACCAGATTGGGAAGATGTACTCGATGACGCATGACTAGTGCCGGCCTCTTCCAGTTGGCTTTGTTGTAAGTTCTCATGTTGGACTTGCTGTTGACCTTCATCGGTGTAGTGACCCAGTTCGACCTGCTGCTGTTGACCAGGATCCTCGATTTTCTCACTCTGTTGACCGGAATGGGGGTTCCAGTCTTCGACTAGAACTTGTTGCTGTCCCAAGTCCTCTTGATCGCTCTGTGTTGTGAGAGCGTCGGCTTGCATTCTACCGTAGGATGGACCGCGCCCGTGGGAGTAACGGTTTTGGTAGCTATGCTCCTCACTGGGAGGTGTTGGTTCTGGTACTGGAACAGTGAAGGTAAATTCCTTTTTGCGGTGGACCCTCTCCGAGTGAATGCGCTGGTCGGGGATGTAGGTTCGAGATGGTTCTTGCTGATGGTGCCCATGAAGGCGACCGAACGGAGGACCTCCATGATGGTGACCATGACCATGACCATGACCATGACCATGACCATGACCGTGTCCGCGATCATGACCATGTCCTCGTGACGGTTCATATGGCATATGCACCATCGGTGCATTGTGGTCCGAGTTTGTTCCCAGACTAGGCTCTGATTCATCAAACTCCTCCTGATACACTTGTGGTGGCTGATCTCCACGATCCATGCTGATCGTTTCGTTGTGTTTCGCTGAAGCGGACGTGTTAGTATCCAGCTCGAATCCACCATAGCCGCCCTCGTTAAAATCCAAGTCGATCAGGCCTTGAGCCAGAAGGAACAGCCTTCTGCGCCATTTGTCTAGCTTAGCACCCGACAAACCAGTACGTCCGGCCAGAATATTCAAGCGGCTCTCCTCGCGTGTAGCCCATTTCTGCAACTCCTCCTCGGAGAGGGCAGCCTGGTGGGCAGCAACATTTAGCCTTTCAAGCTCACCATATCGGAAGTTCTCCAAGTAGTTCAGGCTCATCTTGTAGTGTTTCGCCACGTTTTCAATTCGCTGCATCTCCTGGTACTGCCAGTTTTTGATAGCATCAGCTGGGATACTGTAGAATGAGGCGATCTTTGTTAGGCGATCGCGACTCTGCCAGCCTGGTAGGTCTTTCAATGTAAAGCTTTGAGTGCGGATCAGGCTGTAGAGGCGATCACGTTCACGACGCTGCCAATCCTCGAGATGTTTCAAGTTGAGTGTCTCTAGAACACCTTCGTTTTTCATTTTCTGCAGCTCCTGCCCCTGGAAAGATTTGAGTTCCTCCGGTGAGACTTTGTACTGCTGAGTTAGGTTGCCCTGGAAGAAGGTATCGCCCTCCAAGAACTCCAAGAGTTCCTCCATGGTGATGATCACTTTTACTGGAATGGCTCGAAGACGGTGCCTTTCGGCTAACTGCCAAGCGTTCAGTTCCCCGGCTCCGTTCTGCTTCACCAAACCCAGACTGCCTAACCGTCCGAGCTCTTTGCGCTGCCAGTTGATCAGCTCCTCAATGCCGATGCGGTATTGGGCGGCGAGCCGTTTCAACGCATCACGATCTCTTTCCAGTTGACGCTCAAACTCTTCAATGTCGATCTGTTGCTGCTGGATGGTGAGGTATAGACGACCCTTTTCGCGTTTCTGCCAGTCTGTGAGGTTCTCGCTGTAGATGGACTTTTGCTGAAGCAACTTCTGGAGCTCTGTGCGGTACCATTCTTCGATCTCATCGATCGTGCAGTGGTATTGGTCGGCAAGTTTCTGCAAATGAGCATGATCGTCGAGCAGCTTTCGCTCTAGCTCCTCAATGGACCACGTGTGTTCTTGCAGTAGTTGCTGGATGTGCTGCTGCTCGCTAACCTTCCATTGGACGGGTTGTGCACTCTCTTCTTCACCCTCAATGATGAGGTTTAACTTCTTCAGGCGATCGAATTCGCTGTGCAAGAAGTCGGTGATCTCGCTAACGCTAATCTGGTAGTGATTGGCGACGTTCTCCATTCTCTGCTGGTCCTGAGCGAGATGCTGTTCAAAGTTTTTCTGCGTCAGCAGGTTGGTCTGAGCCAAAGCGATAATATATTCACGTTCGTGCTGTTGCCATTGAGACAAGTTGTCCTTGGGAGCGGAAATCAATTTTCTGCCCTCTTTGATGATCCATTCTTCGATCTCCTCAATAGTGACGTGGTATCTCTGGGCCAACTGTTGCAGGCGTTGACGATCGCTTTGCAAATTTTTCCTCAGCTCTTCGACTGTGATGTGGTTCTGTTGAACCAGCGTGAGTAGACGATCGCGTTCATTGCGCTGCCATTCGTTTAGTTGAACGGGCTTGATCAGTTTCTGGCCCTCGTTGATGATCCATTCTTCGACTTCCTCAATCGTTACATGGTACTGGTTCGCCAATTTCTGAAGACGTCCACGATCGGTTTTTAGGTTCTGCTTGAGCTCTTCAATTGTCAAGTCATTCTGCTCGATCAGCTGAAGCAGATGATCGCGTTCGCCGCGCTGCCATTGGGTGAGATGAACGGGATTGATGAGACGGTTTCCTTCCTGCCTAATCCATTCTTCGACCTCTTCGATGGTCACATGGTATCGTTGAGCGATCTTTTGTAAGCGGGGCCTGGTGATCTTAAGTTGTTCCTCGAGTTCCTCAACCGTAAGTCCGGCAGGCTGTTGCAGTTGATCGATAATGCGTCTTCGCTCAGTCTGTTGCCACTGTGCTAACGGCTCGGGCTTGATGAGACGTTTGCCCTCCTTTCTAATCCATTCCTCGACCTCCTCGACGGTGATATGGTATTGCTGAGCTACCTGGTGTAGGCGGTACTGATTCACCTTGAGTTGAGCCTCCAAATCGTCAATCGTAAGTCCCTGCGGCTGTTGCAGTTGCTCCAGAATCCGTTGTCGCTCAGCTCGCTGCCAATCGGTCACGTACTCTGGCTTGATTTGGCGGTTTCCCTCTTTCAGAATCCATTCTTCGACTTCCTCGACTGTAACATGGTACTGCCACGCCAATTGCTGTAGCCTAATCTTGTCGGTCTTAATTTGGTCCTTGAATTCTTCGACCGTCAGATTGCTCTGTTTGATCAAGTCTTGAATCCTCAAACGCTCCACCTTCTGCCAGTCTTGTAGGTCGCCAATGATTCCTTGGTTTTCAAGGCGCTCGGCTTCCTTCTTAATCCATTCTTCGATCTCCTGCACGGAGATGTGGTACTGAGCGGCAAGATTTTCTAAGCGGCGACGATCGGCAGTCAACCTTTCCTCGTATTCAGCCAACGATAGCTTGCTCTGCTGTTGAGCCAGCTGAAGGAGGCGGTCCCGCTCAGACTTCTGCCAGGCGGTCAGGTTCTCGATTTGAAGTTTTCCCTCATCCCTTAAGCGTTGCACTTCCTTCTTGATCCATTCTTCGACCTCTTCTACTTGGACGTGGTTCTGGTAGGCAAGCTGCTGGAGGCGGTTGCGATCGGCCTTGAGCTGGTTCTCGAACTCTTCAATGGTCAGGTCGCTGTTTTGTTTGATGATTTGCTGGATTCTTTGGCGTTCTTCGACCTGCCAATCGGTGAGGTTGCCAATATGGAGTTCGCCCTGTTGGCGCAATCGCTGTGCCTCTTTGCGAATCCATTCTTCTACTTCCTCCACCTGAATGTGGTACTGCCAAGCCAGCTGCTGCAGACGGTTGTGATCCGACTTGAGCTGTTTCTCGACATCCTGCACGCTGAGCTGCGATTGCTGCTGAATGAGTTCCTGGAGGCGATCACGTTCGCCGATTTGCCAAGCGGTAAGGTTCTCAATCTGCAACTTGCCTTGGTCACGCAGCTTTTGAACCTCTTTTCTGATCCACTCCTCGACTTCTTCCACTTCGATGTGATACTGATGTGCGAGTTGCTGCAGACGATTGCGGTCAGATTGCAACTTCTTTTCCAATTCAGCGGCGCTGAGATCACTCTGCTGCTGAGCAAGGACGAGCAAGCGATCGCGCTCATTCTTCTGCCATTCGGTGAGGTTTTCTATCTGAACCTGGCCCTGGTTCTTCATCCGCTCGAGCTCCTTGTGAATCCATTCTTCGATCTCCTTTACCTGGACATTGTTCTGCCAGGCGAGGTTTTGCAAACGCTGCCGGTCGGCCTTAAGTTGCTTTTCGAACTCATCCACAGAGAATCCAGATTGCTGTTGGCCGACTAACGCGGTTAAATGGTCCCTTTCGACTTGCTGCCACTCCTTGAGTTTTTCAATTTGGACCACGCCTTGGTTTTGCAGGCGCTGCAATTCCTTGCGGATCCATTCTTCGATTTCCTTCACCTGCACTTGGTATTCCTGAGCCACGCTGTAGAGGTGAGAGCGATCGTTCTTCAAACGCTCTTCCAACTGATCGAGTGATAGCTGGTCTTGTCCCTGCACAACTTGAAGCACATGGTCGCGTTCAACTTCTTGCCATTCCGTTAGTGCGGCATTGGGTTTGATCAACCCGAGACCTTCGAGGCGGTTGCCTTCGTTTTTGACCCACTCCTCGACCTCTTCGATCTCGACGTGGTGCTGCATTGCCAACTGCTGTAGGTAGGTGCGCTCGGTTTTCAGCTTTTGAGTAAACTCATCGATGGTCAGGTCGTTCTGCATGACCAGGTTCGTAAGGCGCTCCCTTTCGATCTTTTGCCAGTCCTTGAGGTTCGCCGCATCAATGGCGGCCTGGGTCTGAAGGCGGAGGACCTCCTTCTTCAGCCACTCTTCGATCTCTTCAACCCGCACTGAGTACTGATGCGCCAGCGAATAGAGGTGCACCTCATCGCTCTTGATCTTCTTCTCCAAGTCGCCGATGGACAGTTCGTTCTTCTGGATGAGCGCTAACAAACGTTCGCGTTCGATCTTCTGCCATTCCGTGAGTTTTTCCTGCTCAATCAAACCGAGGCTCTGCAGACGGTCGGATTCCTTGCGGAGCCAGGTCTCGATGTCCTTTAACTCTACGTGATATTGAGTAGCCAACTGCTGCAGGCGGTTCTTATCACTCAGCAGCCTTTGTTCAAAGTCCTCGACAGTCAGTTTATTGTCTTGGACCAATTGGACGAGCTTCTCCCTCTCGGTTTTTTGCCAGTCCTGGAGATCTTCAATCTTCACGAGGCCTTGGCTCTGCAAACGAAGCACCTCCTTCTTGATGAAATCTTCTATATCGTCGACACGCACTTGATAGGTGTTGGCCAAACCATAAAGCCTGTCTTGATCGTTCTTGATCTTGGCCTCCAACTCCTCGATCGTCAGCTCATTGTTCTGCACGATCGCCTGGAGACGATCACGTTCTTGCTGTTGCCACATGGTAAGGTTCCGTTGAACTTCTGAGAAGACTCCCTCGGTCTTTAACCGTTGGGCCTCCTCCCTCAGCCACTTTTCTATTTCCTCCACCTGGACTTGATACATCGTGGCCAATTGCTGTAACCTTGCACGATCATTGCCGATCTTCGATTCATACTCATCAATTGTCAGGTCATTCTTCTTGATGATGGCCAGCATACGGTCACGTTCTTGCTGCTGCCATACCTGAAGCTCCTTCCGGAGGTTATCCTTTCCTGTCTCATGAAGCCTGTCCAACTCGGATCGTTGCCATTTTTCTAGCTCCTCCAAGCTGATGTGGTACTTTTGAGCCAACCCCTGGAGGTAGCTGCGATCGTGCTTCATTTTCTGCTCCAGTTCATCGACTGTCAGATTGTGATGGCGAATCACATCCTCCAGGCGATTTCTTTCCGATCGCTGCCATTCGGTGATCCGCTTCATCTCCAACTGCTGCTGACTGATCACGTCCGTTAGACGCTTCAGTTCGTTCTTGAAGAACTTTTCCATGTCTTCGACATTGAGTTTGTACTGCTGAGCTAGGTCCTTGTACCGCTCCTGATCACGACGGATCTGGTCCTGCAACTGGTCGACCGTGGTATTGTGCTGCAGCAAAATGCTGTTCAGACGATCGCTCTCCTGCCGCTGGAAGACCTGCTGATTGTTCTTCTGTATGGTGTTCAACTGTGAGTTCTGCTGATTGAAGATCACATAGAGACGATCGAGCTCCTGGCGATGGTACTCCTTGAGCTCTTCAATCGATATATTATACTGTCTCGCCAGGATGGTCAGCTTTTTCAGGTTCTCCCTCTGCCAGCGATCCAGCTCTTCGCGAGTGATTCCATTTTGATGGATCAGCCAGTCAATACGGCCGCGTTCGCTCTTCTGCCATTCAGTCAGGTCAGAGCTGACCACGTTGTATTGATTGATCAAGGCCTTGTAGCGTTCCAGTTCCTGCCGTTGCCACTCTTCAATCTCTTCCAAAGTCTTGTTGGATCGGAAAGCTAGACCCAAGAGACGTTCTTCTTGATCCCGTTGCCATTCCTCCAGCTCGCGTATACTGATCGACCCAGCCTGGAACAACCAAAACAACTTCTCGCGCTCCTCTCGTTTCCAGATATCGTCCTTAGTCCAGCTGACGTTTCCGAACGGCGCAATGTGATTATAGACGAGCTGGCCGTTATCCCAAACAGATTTGCTTTCACTTCCTGTCACAATAGGTCTGCCGTCAGGTCCGGTAATGATGGTGCGGTTGTACTTCCTGATGGTTAAGGTTGTTCCGGGACGGAGTCCGTACTGATTGCTGCTGGAGAAGGCATCAGTTTGGTCGTCTCCCTCGACTGGGATCACAATCGGCGGAGTGTAGCTGTTCATGTGGTTCATTCCGACAACCAAGCTGTCATCGACGGTCACCTCGGGCGAGTAATTCGGGACACCAGCCTCCTGGCGATTAATGTGATTATAGATGCTGTGCTCTCGATTGTTGATGAAGGGTTGCCCGATCGGTGATCCCTGGGAGACGTACAGAGGAACTGTCGTATGAGTTGTGGTTCTGTTCACCCGAACTGTCGTAATGATCGGGTTTGTCGAACTACCACCATGCCTGGTGGCGGTAGTGTAGTTCTTGTTCGTAATGTAGGTCTGGCCATTGACCACCTTGACTTCGGTGGGGTAGTTCATATGTTGAACCTGGTCAAACTTGCTCAGGTCAGTGGCTTCGATATGAGGCACCTGTGGCTCATACAGATCGACTTGCTGTTGCTGATTATCAATGTACTCGGCGTCCTCAGTTAGCTTCTCCAACGCGGTAGCGGCCTGAGCCTCAAAGTAGTTTGGCTTGGCCACCAATCCATAGCTAACTCGACCACTTCGCATATCGGCAATGATTTTGTCGCAAAGCTGCCTGGAGATTGTATCGATTTCTTCGTTTGTCTTGCCAATCGAACTGGCAAAGTTTTCTGCAAAAAGAATTGAGGTTAGGTCAGGAAGCCGCAAATGTCAAGCATTCACTTACCACTCCATGCCCGATTGGTGTACTGTCCAGATAGTTGACCTCTAGACCTCGCATTGTATTCCTGTCTCAGACGATCGGCCATCTGTCGGACATCGTCAATATGAGTGTATGCCCATGGTGACAGAGTACAGCAACCACCTCCAGACGATGACGACGACGAAGACGACGTCATTGAACTGCTTCTTTGATAAGTGCTATATGCATCGCTCAAGCTGCCGGCACACAGCAGGCCGAGAGCAAGGATTAAGGACTTCATTGTGGAAGTGCCCTGCAAAGAGAAAAAAATTTGTCTCAACTTATAAGCACAATCTTTAGCGGTCGGGAATTTCTTGTCGATTGTGCGCCAAGACGAGATAAGGAAACTTTAAATAGAAAATATTGGCCAGAGACCGTAGCCAGATTTATGGAGCGTCAACCGAGTTCAGTAGGCCACTCAATAAGACAGATAACGCAATAATTTTTCTTGATTTTTTGGTCTGGAAATCGCTACTAAAGCCATCAATGTCAACAATAATTTAATTCAGGGAACAGTGATAAAGACATAAAAAAAAAGCAAAAAAAAAAAAAACGGCTTGTGTGAACCGCGATAAGGAGAAGAAATTGGTTTTTGACATTGAGATTTTTTGTGGTCTTGAGGACGAATGTTTTCATGTCCGAATCCTTGGAAACATTTTATTTCCTTTTGTTCGTATTTATTTTACTTCTCTCAAGATAGGTATGTGTCATGACATCTGTATTGAAAGAATAAGTTTGTCAATAGCAGGACGTGGCAGTAGAAATTTCTTCCATAATATCGTTGTGTCATGTCATAATGTGTGACACTTCATACGAGACGAACTTTACGCAAATACTTCAATATGTTTTCACATTCTAATACGAAGTCCGAAATGTCGTGACATCTGTCATTTTTAAGTATTGGAACAACAAGATATTCCAGGTAGTTAATACGTTTATTCACACTCGAACTGAGTACCATTCTATTATTTCGCTAGAAACTAATTATCTGTCAACGATGTCACAATATTTTTTCACATGTCAACTGTTAAAAAAACTTTCGATTTGTTGAGATACAACCGAAAGATCCACTTTTGCGAAAATGTGGAACGTATTGATTGATTTTATTAACGACGATTATTTGACACTTGTCACTTGTGTTTAAAATGTGTTTAATTGACATCCTGAAATAAATTGCTTATATCAGCATGTAAAATGATATGAATGCATTCGATAATATAAATTTCGTTGTTACCTCATTTGAGAAGTGACATTTGTCATTCCAAACCATTATGTTCAGTGACTGATCTCACTTTAAAATCGGCTGCCATTTTTACCAATCAAATGTCAAGCTTCATTTGATTTTATTTCAATACGCACAATGTTGAACTCATCCATTGATGTATCAATACCACTACAACCCTACAAATAATTTCCATTACTTGACAGCTGACATTTTTTTCTTGTTATCAATAACAATCGTTTGGAATCATTTATGACGTTCTTTCTCTTTTATCAGACAATGGGTTGTCGCACATTGTCGCAAAATCTCACCCTTAGTAAATTTTTGCGAGATAACGACACACTTTGGGGTGCATCAAGGTTCCCTCTTATCACCACTATTCAAATTAGTTTTTTGACCTCCCAAAAAGAAATCATAATATTTTCCTCATTCGTTTTAAAATAAAATGTTGAAAGCTTTACGCAGCAACCAGCAAGTATCATAACGACCTCATAAAACCAAAATGGCTGCTTGAGTGCTTGCCTGTCCCATTTTTCGAATGATTTACAACTTAAAATGCAATTTGTGTGTAACACATTTCCTGATCCAGAACATCTAAACCTAAATCTATTTCCTATTTCAAAAATAGCCCGAAAGTCAGAACGGAATAGTGGAAAGAGAATTCCAATAACCAAAATACTCTCAACTTGAAGGCATTTTTTTTTTTTTTTTTTGAAGACAAACTTGTCATTAGATGTAAAACTGTCGCTGGCGCGTGTCTGGGATAGATTTATTTTTAAACTTTTACAATAAATAAAATTAAAAACAATATCTCGCGGCACCTTTGGCCACTTTGACCACTTACGATCTATTCTGTCATGCGATGGGTAAGGCATTGCGGATTTTTCTGTCAGTTATGACAGTTTCTTTTTACATGGGACTAGTACTCGTAATTGCTATAAGGAGTGTTGTGATTTCCGAAGGGCATCAAACAATATCGAGTGAAAGTGATGTGTCATCTTGACATTTTAGACACTACCGCCGGTGTTTAGTCTATATCTCGTATGTGTCAAAGAATATAACTTCCAACAAAAATAGTTGAAAAAACAGAGTATTGACAAGTAACGAGTAGTTATTCCTTTTTTTTCAGAGAATTTCTAAGAAAACTGCTGGACAGAATAGGTATCTTGTTAAATGAAAATAAATATAAAATATAGAATAATACAAATAGGGGAAAATGCGAATGTTCTTCATTTGATAAGGCTTGCGTTTACACAGCAGGTTGACATTGATTTATTTAGCTGAACGTTGGTGGAAGAAGATCAAAGTGTACGTATACACAGCACTCTCTAGTGAATTGTTTCTCTGGTGTAGCTGGCTCGAAAAAGTACTTAATTCTTTTAGATTTTTTTCCTTTGCAGCTTTTACTAAAGCAGATCGGTATTTTGACAGGAGGGCGTTCTATTTCGAGTCGCGCTTAAGTGAAGGTATCAATCAGCAATAAAAAATGGTTTACCACAGGGGTCTTTCTGGTCCTTTCTTCCTTACAATGTTTACTTCTAGTTTTAAAGCACGTTTCTCTATAGCATTTTGTAGGAGTTGTAATAGATCTGACAAGTTTAATCAAACACTGTTTCTGTATACACAAACTAAACCGAAATAGAGTGCACGACTAAGTCGCACGAATCTCTTTCACTCAAAGCCTATGTAAGGCAGAACCTCTTTGAGCAGACGTTCATAAGTTGCCTACTTTCTTGAGTACCTCTAGAATGTCACAATGTCATAATTTTTTGATTGATTGATTTCGTAAAATAAATTGTGCACCCTCTATAAGGTAACTCAAGAATGTTTACCCTGCCAAAGAAGTTCTCAAGAAATCGGAACGTTCATCAATTTAGTTTACTGAGTCTGACAGCAGGCGTTTTTAATTTTGATCGTACTAGACTGATCATAATATGTTACCTGCTTTTTTGATAAGTTGACATTTTTGAAGAGGTAGACGAAAAATTTCAAATTTCTTGGCTGATTAGTAAGTTGACATTTCGATTCCATGGCTGACATAGTAAATGTGACGTTACCAACAAATCTAGTTTATACGTGTAGGGGAAATCTAGTCCAAACTAGAGACTTGAAGTCGCTGTTCGCAATAAGTTGGCTGATTTGGAAATGAGTTTGATTTTGTAACCACAAAGGTTTCAGTTCCAGGGAGAACCTAGATCGAAAAGCGAGCAACTTTAAGGCCCATTTTATTATGGAAAACTCCCCGAGTTGTGTTCAAATTCGAGTGAATAAAATGGGCCTCAATAGTTTGTGCCCAGAAAAATAGAAAAATCTAGGACATTTACTTAGGTGGCGCTACAGTCCGGGGTGGACATTAATATGCTTAATATGAAAACTGCACGGAAATTCGACCAGTGATACAAATAATTGGTTTTAGTCATCTCTCTGGACTATGCCAAATTTATTTAAGCCGCTCTTACCTACATATAAATTAAATAAATTTGGTTGCCAATTTTACGTACAATTTTTTTTAAAATCTAGGCCCTTGGACAATTTGATTAATTTCACAGAAATAATTGGCAAATTTAAATACCACCGACTAGGTTAGTCAGCCACTCAAAAAATCATTTGGCCAATTTTAGCCAAAGACAACTCAAAACGTACTTCTGTCTTGTATCATTTTTTTATTTAAATTCAACAAGAAATTGTCACATCTTTGAAAATTTATCGAACGGAATGTCACTCTAGGAAAACAAATCCCTCAGAATCAAAAGGAGGGGAAAACATTTCTACAGAAATAGCTCATAAAATGGGAATCTCTTTCAAAACACTGTACAGGCACACCCATTAAATACAAAAAAGTACAAACGAAAAAATATACAAAAAAAACTATAATGCACCAATTAATATTCACTTGCAGAGATAACGACCAATTAAAAACTACGCAACCGATAATGTAACAGCTTCTAGTAGAATTGCAATCTTTTTACAGATTTATTTATTTTTCATAGAGCACATGTTTTTTTTTTTTTTTTTTTTGTTTAATAGTAAGAACAATATTTTCATTTGCATTGAGAAAAAAAAAAACTCACTTTTTAGCACTTTCCATTCAAATCTACAAAATATTCGTTAGAACTCTTCTCCGGTGCGTCTAACAAGAAATGAAATATCTCATGCGAGTGAGGGAGCTTTCTTTCAAATCAAATCGAGTTCGAGATACTTTTTCGTCAGATGATGAACCGTTCGGATTAGATGCAAGTGGCGAACTGACTTGGTGTACGCAAATGGCTTGGAACTTAAATAAAACTCTATGCGGACATGGGCGCGAGATCGAAATGCGATGGGATGTGTGAATGTGAATGTGAATATGAGATGGCGCCTGTGCTTTTCAGTTTTAGTTAAGCGGTTAGTTTAGTCGCGCTAGTATAGGTGTTGTACTCAATTTGTATTGTTGGATTGATTCTTTGGAACTGGGAAACCAGATTAAATTTTAAATGATGCTACTAGTGGTTGTGTGTGCAGATGGATGAGAGAGAGACTACCGTCACCGTGTGCAAGCTATTACTCAGCAGGAAGGTGATGATGGTTTTTAGTTGGATCTTGAGTTGGTTCGAATAGAGGACAAATGTGAGTAATTAAAGGTAGACAGTGCAGAGTATTTTTGGAATAGAATATTTGGGTATTTTTTCTTAAGGGTTTTTCTTCTTTTTTTTTCTGAAAATTTCATTGAGGCAAGGAAAATTTATTGCTCCGGGTTCATTGTCAGGCATATTACGTTTGTTGGCGACATGGGGAATTAACTTTGACATGGTCGACAACAAATTGTTGCTTGTGGGGATGTTGTAAGTTTTTTTACATAGAGATCTATGCGATGTCAATGGAAATAGAATAAAAGAGCTAGAAACATTGTAATAACTCCTGACATAGCCCGTTGGGTGATTGACTCTGGTATCAGGCTAATTGGCTAAAAAATTCTCCTGTTCCCATTTCATATAGTGACGGTTATGTGATGCAGCTGAACTCCAATTAAAATGCAGCTCATCAGTTTCTAGAGATATAAAGGTGAGTGGTTGTTCGCTTCGATTTGTTTCAACTTTTCAAAGGAGTCTTGCTGTTTCGTTCTTCAATAAATTTACCTAATTCCTTCTTCCACACCCGTAAAGAACATTGCTGCAAAGGTAACGCACAAATTCCCATAGACGTCGTGGCCATTTTTGGACTTTTATTTGACTTGTTATGAAAATTTGTTTCAAAGGCGCCTTGAAATGAAAGGTTCATATCTGTTTTTCAAAGTAAAGCGCTGTGCAAATTAATTGGGACAGGCAACATTTTTGTGATTTTTTTGTTATTATTTGTTTAAAATAAATAATTTATATGACCGCCTTTGGCAACAATTACATCTTTTACTCTATTTGGCATTGATGAAACCAATGTTTCGCAAATTTTTGTTATTTCTTCGTCGTGAAACCATACTTCAATTATTGCAGTAATAAGCTTCTTTTTGGTGGTACAATCTCTTTTCCTTAGCCTTATTTTTATTATAGCCCAAAGATTCTCTATTGGGTTAAGGTCAGGAGAGTTGCCTGGCCTTTCGAGCACCTTAATGCTTTGTGCCGCAAAGAATGCTTTCATTTTTTTTGAAGTGTGGCATGGGGCAAGATCTTGCTGGAAAATTGCATTTCCGGTCGGGAACTGTCTTTTCATCGTCGGTAAGAGCATTTGGGTCAAAACGTCGACATACTTCAGACTGTTCATCATCTCTTCAATCGGCTTTAAACTTCCAGGGCCCGAGGAGGTGAAACAACCCCAAAACATTACTTTGGGGGTGTTTAGGGGTCTGAACAATGTGACCAGGTCGGAGCTTTTCATTGTCACTTCTCCTCACGACACTTACCCGGTAGCCCTGAACTTCGAAGTGGCTCTCATCGGAAAAAATTACCCTTCCCCATTCTTGCGAAGACTAGTCTCTGTGTTGCTTCGCCCATTTCAGCCTTTTCCTCATCATAGCCTTAGTTAGATGGTAGAAGCTGTTTTTTAAGTGGTCTTCTGGCTTTGCGGCCCACATCTAGAAGACGCCTTCTAACAATTGATGAGTCCACCACCACACCAGCCGACGCTAAGTCCCTTTGAAGATCACCGCTAGTCTTCCAAGGATGAATGACGCTGTTACGGATCAAAGTCTTGTCATCCCGAACCGTTGTCTTGCGTTTTCGGCCACAATGCCCCGTACGAGATGTTGCAATGGATCCTGTAGCCTTGTGCAACGCTATGATCCTAGCAACACTTGATTTTGGAACTCCAACATCATCGGAAATCTTCCGTATGCTTTTGTTAGTGTGCTCATGCAAAGCAATAATCTTAGCCCTCTTCTCCATCGAAATATCCATTTTCAAATTTCTATAAAACAAACTAACCAAAGCTAGTAAAAAATCAGATAATAGTTTCATCACACTAAAATCTCATTAAATGTACAAAAAACTGCAACTTACCTTCGCAAATCTCAAAGAAAATATTTGTAATACCTTATTTGCAAATAAACTTACCAGAGTTTAAAACAATAACGCGGAAATCATAGCCTACTTACGATTATGTTTAAAAAAAATGTCTGTCCCAATTAATTTGCACAGCACAATCTACACTTACTTAAAATATACTTGAGTCTACCTGGACAAATGAACTTAATCGTATTTAGCCTGTCAATTGATAAAATACCCTTGATTAAGACATTTTGTCACCGGCGACGAAATTGCCAGCTTTAGAATCTGACTGTATGACATAGAATCATAACATGTCGCCATTTTTAACCGAGCTTGGTTAAGACTTGTTATACATTTTAAAGTGCTACCTACTTTGGTTCACTAAGTACAGTAAGTTTACCAAAACATTAGACTTACATTTTCAAATTAGTTGTCAGGGCGATTTTTACGAAATTCCGTACAAAAAGCTAGATATTTTAATAATATAAAAGAAAGAAAGTCTGCTTTTGAAAACTGTTATACCTACCTACTGTAAATAGTCGTACGTGCGAAAACAGTTCGCAACCCAACAAATTCGCTTATTAGGTTTTCCTGCATTCACAGTTCGTGCGAAGAAATTGCTCTGCAATAAGATCTTAGCTTTGAAGTACCCGACGAACATTTCGTCATTTGTAAAATTTCATTCGACGAGCGAGTTGGAGTGCCTAATCGCAGCTTTCAATCTATCAAAACAAACATTTTCAAGGCCAAAACATTATTTTATTCAATTGTTTACAGTGGTTCATAGAGATTAGTAACTTTACAATAAATTACACGCTTATCATCTACGAGCCCACCAACTCAATAAAAAATATAATTTTCCGGTTTGTTAAGAAGATTAGGCACTTCTTTCTGGGAAAAGCTTATCGTTAAACAAAAAGAAAAAAAAAAAAAACTATTTGTGTTAATTGATTAATAAAATAGCTGCTTCTAGCTGGCTATTTAATTTTAATGGCGCAAAATGAATATTGCGGTTGGGGGAAGTTTCTGCATAGATCAATACAACGCAAATCAGTTCAACTGAAAGCCTTCTACTTTGATGGGAGATATTCTTGGTAAAGGTTTCGAATTTTGATAGTTTATGACTCATTTATCTAAGGTCAGGGAGACTGAAAGTGGAAACCCCAATAGTATAATCTTCACCAGCTAAGTGGTGGTGTATGGTGTACCTATACGTCAGCTTGAAAAATGCTGCTGCTGGTAGACTAACAAGTTCATTCATAAGATCAAGTTTTTGTTCGTCTCTTTTTTTGTGCAAGCCATAGATATAGTCTCATTGAAAGAAATATAAATAATCCGGTGTATCAAAGCTGAGAGTAGGTGTTGGTATATGATTCACAAACCTTGTCATTATTATGACTCGATTAATTTAAATACACTGCCATTTATGCCGAACAACAATTGTGTTCACTATGGTGTAATGCTCATTTTGTTACACTCGAATTTCCGAATTACGTTATTGTTATTCTTGTGTTTTTTGTTCTTCAAATATTATGACTCGGAAAGGAAACAACAAATTTCGTCGTAGTTACTTGGGGTCTGGTCCGATGCTTTGGGTTCCGGTTTTTATAAATTATGTCAATGAAATACTTGGAATTGGGTTTGACCAAAGATGGGAGATTTCATTCAAAGCTGCTAGATAGTTGTCGTAGATCAATGAACTTGATAGCATGAGTGATTGATGAGAGAATCATTTGGCGGCATTAGCCTAGTGGTTTTTTTATTTGGACTTAAACTTGACGGCCATCCAAAAAATTGTGCAGTAATTTCGCAAAAATTAGATGCTGTAAGTGTGTAAAAGGTATTGCTGGTTAATCGGTAGAATCCTTTAATGAGTGTTTCAAAAGTTTAAGTTTGCAGTCTAGGTTAGGTTAGGTTTGCGGGTAGGCGAGACAGGGGGAACCTGAGCCCGCCACACTTAGATCAATGTAGATCCGTTGTGGTGCCCTTGGGGTTCTAATGACCCTCATACTGTGGAAACCTATGAAACCGGGTAGTCGAGCCATCTCGAGGATGATATAAATCTGTGTATGTCTTTTATAGACTTCTCAGAGAGGTCTTCCAGGTCTTTGAGAAAGTGTTGTCCAAGAATACTGTATCTGATGTGAGAGAGTGCCGGGCAGTGGCAAAGAAAGTGTGGTGTGTCCTCATGCACATCCTCATCACCGCATCCTCTGCACAGGTCATCAGTGTTGATTCCCATTTTCTTGCTGTGATATTTCAGCATGTTGTGTCCTGTAATAATGCCTACAAGAGAGGATAACGATTGTTTCCCCATTTGTAGGATTTTTTCTGTCTTTTGTTTGTTGTAGATTGGCCACATTTTCCTGGTTATGACACAGGATTCGAGTTTACTCCATCTATCATTCGTCGTTGCCAGTATTTTGTTCTCGATTTCCTGTTTTAGGTTGCAGGGAGGAGTTAATACCGTGGTATCGGCTTGGTTGAGATCAAGTAGTGAACCTTTTGTGTCCGGGGACCCAGCAGATTCTTAAATTGTGCTGATCGCCAATAACCTTTAGCTCTTCGCGGCAGCGACTTACAAGCATTGATTTTATTTCCACGGCAGAGATAGCTTTTATGCCGCTTGACTGTCAATGAAGAAAGCGATATCTGCATGAGGTATCGCCATCATTGCAACTTGCTTTGCGGCTGTTGTCACTGCCAGAACCTCAGCCTGGAACACGCTGCTGTAGTCAGGAAGTCTGATTGAACTGGATAGACCAAGTTTTTCGGAGTAGAAACCTGCTCCAACTCCAACATCCATCTTGGAACCATCTGTGTAGATGTGTATAGTTGGTTCGTTTGACAGCGGTTGTAAGTTATGCCATTCCTCTCTACTGGGGAAGTGAGTGCCAAATGGTCGTTCGAAGTCTAGGCGGGTAGCTGTATAGTCTGAGCATATATTGTTACCCGCATACTTGTTGAGGATCTGTGCATGACCCGTTTGGCTGTGTTTCCAGCTCTTAGTCTGGCTTAGTCGTAGGGCGCAGTTTGCAGCCGATTGCTGTACGAGAAGGTCGAGGGGTTTTAGATTTAATATGGCCTCAAGTCCCGCTGTGGGGCTGGTTCTTATTTCCCCCGTAGTACCAATACAAGCCAATCTTTGGATCTTCGTCATAGTTTTCAGGTTGGTGTCTTTAGATAGCGCCTGCCACCAAACAAGGCTAGCATAAGTTAGTACTGGTCTTACTATCGCCGTGTACAGCCACATTATAATTTTAGGACTAGGGCCCCAGGTGCGACCAAATATTCTGTTGCAGGCATAAAAAGCTATCATAGCCTTGTTTGCCCGTTCCTTTGTGTTAAGGTTCCAATTCAATTTACGATCTAGGATTACACCAAGATACTTATGGTGTTCAGAAATTTTTAGTGAAATCCCTTCGATTGTGGGAAGGCGAAATTCAGGAATTGTCCTATTGTTCTTAAGAAGGACTAATTCTGTCTTTTGTGGGTTTACTGCTAGTCCGCACTTCTTTGTCCATCTGTTTAGTGTGGATAAAGATCCTGTTAATTGGTCACTGATAGTGGAGAGGAATTTGCCTGTTGCAAGCAGGGCTACGTCGTCTGCATAAGCAACTGCTTTGACTCCACTAAATTCTAGCTTAATAAGGATCTCGTTTACCACGAGAACCCATAGAAGAGGGGAAAGAACTCCACCTTGAGGAGTGCCTCTAGATGCTGAGGCTTGAATTTTTGCATCTCTAGTTCCGAACTGATTAGTCTATTTTTCAGCATGCACATTATCCAATTGATAATAGTGTTATTCACTTTAAGATTCGTTAGTACTCTTTGAATAGCGTCGGATCTGACATTATTAAAAGCTCCTTCAATGTCCAGAAAAGCTGCGAGAGTGTATTCTTTTACTTTTAGTGATCTCTCCACTATGCTGACCACATTATGGAGTGCTGTCTCAACGCTTTTGCCTTTTATATAGGCGCGTTGAGCCTGAGATATAACATCCGGTCTTAAATGATTTCGGATGTGGATATCAATAAGTCTTTCAAATGTTTTTAGAACAAATGAGGTAAGGCTAATGGGTCTAAAGTCTTTGGCGGTTGTGTGACTGGGTTTACCTGCCTTGGGTATGAATACTACCTTCACCTCACGCCATGATTTTGGAACATACCCTAGTCTTAAGCTGTTAACAAATAGGTTTACTAGATGTGAAGCTATTAGTTTTTCGCATTTTTGTATCATCTTCGGAAAGATGCCATCGATACCAGGGGATTTGTACGGTGAGAAAGAGTTAATTGCCCAGATTATCCTCTCTTCCGTTATCATTTCCGCTGGAATAGTACGGTCCACGAAGTTATCTACTACTAAATCGCTGTTTACATTAGGCGTACAGCCCGGAAAGTGCGTATGGAGTAGAAGTTCGAGTGTCTCATTGCACGATTCTGTCCAAAGACCATTAGAGTCTTTAATGGACCCCATAGCGGTTGGTTCTTTAGCAAGGATTTTTCGGAGCCTAGCTGATTCTGTGGTAGTTTCCACTTCGTTGCAGAAGGCTCTCCAAGCACAGTCTAAGTATTCTCCGTAAATATTGCTCTTGGGAAGGTTGTTGTACTGTTCTACTTTTAGGAAGTGAACCTTGTAACTCGCTCTTCGGCGTTGTGCTTCAGCACAACTAATAGATCGTAAATGTGTCTGTATGGAGCTTGGTACGACCATTAGTGATCGTATTTTAAATCTCCAATTTTTCTGAGGATTTTCTTTGAAAAAATTATATTTACTGCTAATTTTGTCCTATACGAGTACATGCTTCTTTCTCGAGCCCGGGAGATTAAATAATTTGTGTTAGAAAAAATGTAAACGTGAAGTTATCGAATGCCTTAAAGTCCTTTTGTTAAATAACTCACCCTCCACGCTGACAGTCCAGCCTCTTATCTGTTATAATGTGCTGCTCAAAGGAACGCGTCCAATTTATTTAGAAAAGGGAAACAATTTTTTTCTGAGAAAACAAAAAAATACCCAACTGTCTTCCACCAAAACTTGGTGCAAATGAGATTCGTAAATAAAGGAGAAATGCCAAATTTTAAAAGCGAGACCTCTACCGGGGAAATACCCCAAATTGTCCTAAATATACTTAGCACCTAGGCATATTGGCAGTCAATGAAAAGAGTGGATGTACCTACTGACACACCTACCGAAGCTAACCTTACATAAAAGAAACAACCATCAACATTAACGAGTTGGTGTACTTCATGCAAAAGGGCAAAGCAGACAACACAGGGTCAGCAACTTGGATCACTTCGTATATGAAATATCCTACAAGAGACTTCTTGGAACTCAGCCCATGCAAGAAGAAACCACAAGCAAAAAATACACAGCCATTCATCAAAATCAGGGACAAACAGCGCATAATTTTTATGCGAAAGTAAAAGTCAGGAAAGCCCCACGAATTTTCCCAGAATAGGACATCGCTTATCAGTAAAAACATAGTTATCCACAACAACAAAAAAAGTGACGCACAGCAAAGAAATTTTTGAAAGGAAAAAAAAAAAGAACACGCATGTCGTCAATCAAATTATGCTAAACAATTTAAATTCATAACACAATATATTTAAGTCCGCTATCCAGTTAATTACACATGCAAGTCGAGAGGGTATCGATAAATTAGAATTAATTTGCCGAGATGTCAGACTGGTTTGCGTATTGACTCATTTTCGGTTTGTTTTGCTTCTCGAAATGGTAGTTGTTTGTTTATTTTGTTTTTTCTTCTAAGGCAACCACAAAGAGAATTAGGCGATGACATGCTTTGAAAGAACTAGTTCTTGACAAATCGTTTATATTATGGCGGAAGTTAGGTATTGTTCTTAAGAAATGCCCAAGCTCTTGTTGGCTATTTTAAATTCTCTTCGTCAAAGGCATCAATGTGCAAAATCTGTCAAATGTGAATGTCTCATAATATTTCGCCAGAAATTGCAATTCTTTTTTCTCTCATTCAATATGTTTGACAAGACACGTAAATGTACCTAACCAGGTTGTAGGCGATGCACGCCGCCACCATTAATAATCTCAAACAATTGCCGGATAATGAATCCATTTTGTCCGCCTTCCCCTGCTGTGTCACTCTCGCCGTCACTTTTCCATCTGTCATCGCAGCCTCAAGTAGAATGTGTGCAAATATTCTAAATCTGTTTGTGCACTTGAATATGGATGAGCTTAATTCGCAGCTAGAGATTGAGCGAGTGCGAGACGAATTCACGCAACCTCACGCCGTAAGTCGTAACCGTCGCAATTGCTAAATTTAGAACTTAGGTAATGCAAAAAAGAGATCTCGCGGGGAGTAGTACAATGAAACTTGCATTGGCGATTTATTTTGTCTAGAGGTGGACTGGGATTGGGTAATCTGGAAGTTCCCATAACAGAAGGCTTTTACGAGTGTATACTCTCAATAGGCTACCGGCTGACTAACAATTGATGACGTTTCGATGCTGTTTACTGTGTTGGTCATTTAGAATGTCAATGTCAACCAATGTAAACGGTGATGCGGCGGTCATAATAATTTGTAAGACGGATCTTGCCGACTAATCACTTCGTTCTTTTAATTATTTACCTGACGTTAAGTGATATGGTTGACGATGTGCTTATTGGCTTAGAAATTGACTGCTAATAAATATTATTATTTTTATTTGTTTGAACTTTTCTTAAAAAGTAAATGTCAAGTGTTGCATTGCATTATGATGGGTTTCCTTAATAGCATATTTGGAAAACAATTCATTTTCCTGGGTCTCGGTTACATTGTGTGAGCTATTATTCAGCGAACATTTTTACCTAGCAATTATGCAAAAATAATGTAATATATTATTATTATTATCTTTGAGGTTTATTCAGTTACGAATATGAAACTGTTGGCTATAGTAGCTTGATACATTTTTTTCATGTAATAAAAATGGAAAGGTAATGAAATTTAGTAATTGGTTAGTTATTTTTTTGAGCATGAGCTGCAGGCTTGTAGTTTACCACATTGGTTATAGATAAGTTTTGGGAGAGGTTTCGAGGGCCAAAGTTAATTATATGAGGTGGTTCTCAAAGATTGCGAGTTCCCAAGCTAATTAAATCTAGTGTTCAATCTGCCACTCCTGTTTTTATTTGTGCACAAAGTCCAAGGGTGACAAATTGAATAGTGTTTTTATTAAGCTTGACATTTCGGTACTTTTTTATACCAACCTGCCTTCGGCTCGAGGTCAACCATATTTTACGAAACAAATATTTTCTGGAATTCTCAGATGAACTCTTCGTGAAATTCTGATGCTGCTCTAGAAGTGTGTTTGATTCAATTTAAATTTCAAAATCCATAAGAAATAACTTTCTGTAACCAATATTGTTCTGTATCAGACAATTTTTGTTTGACGACCCCTCCCATTATCTACCCACCTTGATATCAATGGAACGCAGCCAATAGTGGAATCGATTAGTTGCCCTGAAAGTAAACTAGGTATGTGGTTGAAACCAATTTCTATTTACTTGTCAACGACTAGGTATAAAAAAAAATGTCGTAACTTTCATAAGATGTAACATGTAATGTGCACTAATCAATTTCTCCGCCAACATGGCGCATTTCCTCTCAAATTCTCTTAATACCATCCAGGGTTCGTGTCTCGGCTGGTAGAAAATTCCCTCCAAAAAAAATCCCACATTCCCCCATCTGTTTTTTGACAGTTTCTCTTGTGTGTAATCTGTCATCGCTGCGTAGGCACTAGGCACACGTCAGTTTTTTTTACACCCCCATTTGCAACGTAAACTAAAAACTTGACTAGCATACTCCTATCCCCGTGTGGATCACAACTTTCAATTGCATTTGATTTTCGCGAGTTCGTTTAGTAAAGCTGGAGTGAAATTATGATTTTGAGAATATCTCCAAGTGTATCGAATAAGAGTCGACATGTTTGCAGCCAATTTTAACATTAACAATCGCTTTGGACAAATTTCCTGGAAGATGATTCAATCGCAGTTCGCCAACATTCTCATCTTTCTGTCGGGCACCTTTGTGGCTCTTGTGTGTTATGAAGTGTTCCGAAATGGCGGTGGTCTCGTCCTCAAGCACTCCCAGTTGATGTATATCCCAGACGAACGATATTTGCAAGTTATCGATGAATTTACAACAGTTTCCAAGAGGACGCTGCGAAGTGACCTTGAGAAAGATCCATTTAATGAAGGTGAGGCAGCGAATGTCATGGAAGCACTTGGTTCGCTAAAACTTGCCGAGGAAATGAGAACATCGGGGAAGGATGACAAAGCGATTAAGCTGTTTGAGCATGCCTTCGCTCTGGCACCAAAGCACCCCGAGGTGCTGGTAAAGTACGGAGAGTACCTGGAGCACAATCGGAGGGATATTCTAACTGCTGATCAGTTTTACTTCCAAGTAAGGAAGTTTAGGTGTTGCAATGGCGACTGATTTAACCCGGTTCTATTACAGGCCCTGACCATCAATCCCAGCAATAGTGAGGCATTAGCTAATCGCGAAAGAACTGCATCTATAGTTCAAACCATTGACGAAAGACGCCTGCAGACGTTAGACATCAAGCGAGATGCGCTTTCTGCGATACACGAATCGAATTCGGCTTTAAGGCGAGCGAAGAAAGAGGCATATTTCCAGCACATCTACCATACGGTGGGTATTGAAGGAAACACTATGACACTGGCGCAGACAAGGTCTATTCTGGAGACGAGAATGGCTATCGATGGCAAATCCATAGATGAGCACAATGAGATTTTGGGCTTGGATCTTGCGATGAAGTATATAAATGCGAGTTTGGTCAATAAGTGAGTGAGAGTCGGTGAACGATTTTGTATAGATTTGATGTGGGATGTCGTTTACAGGATCGAAATCACTCTAAAGGACATCATGGAGATACATAGAAGGGTGCTCGGTCATGTGGATCCCATCGAAGGCGGGGAATTTCGACGGACACAGGTGTATGTCGGCGGGCATACACCACCAGGACCCGGACACCTATCCATTTTGATGCGACGCTTCGAACGATGGCTGAATTCGGACGAGACCATGTCCTTGCACCCGATCAAGTAAGATTGGCTCTTTGGCTTGACATACTTACCTTCCACTGTTTGATTCTAGGCACGCCGCCCTGGCTCACTACAAACTGGTGCACATTCACCCCTTCATCGATGGAAATGGGCGAACTTCTCGCCTGCTGATGAACACAATGCTTATGAGAGCTGGCTATCCACCTGTCATCATACCAAAGCAACAACGGTAGTACTACACATATCTATCAAAGTGTACATGTTTATGCATTTTCCTCTTTTAGTCACAAATACTACCACTTTCTCCAGGTGGCCAACGAGGGCGACATTCGTCCCTTCATTCGATTCATCGCGGATTGTACGGAGAAAACATTGGACCTGTACCTATGGGCCACCAGTGACCTACCACAACAGATTCCAATGCTGGAGCAAACCGATTTCATTGGCGAAGCAAAACCAAAAATTAATTCCCTCAACTCCGGTGCTGAGGACACAGATTTGAATCAATCTGGTTCAGGATTCTCCGACTTGGATAATTCACTATAAAACAAAAAATACGCACAAGCACGCACTCAAACATTGACCTTAATATGTTCTTCCCTGTATCGTTTGCTAATCACTCGCAGAATTGGCAAACGTCACGGTCAAAGGTGAAAAAACTCGCATCCCACTCAACACAAACTACCAAGTGAAGCGCGTGATATATCCAAAAGTAATTAATCATCTCACACAAAGCAGAGAATATGAAATAAACGTCTGTGATCTTAAGCTTAACTCCAGTTATGTATATAATCCTTAAAAAGGATATAAGAGATATTTAATTATTTATTTATTCGTCTTCTAACAATTCCACGACCCTCTTTCTATCTTTCTCTCTAAAGTAAAACGTGGGTGTTTTACAATTCCCGTCTCAAGGATCTGTTGTGATTTTTGTTTTTTTGTGAATTGTAAAAAAGAAAATCAGTTGTAAATAAAAGATGTATAAATGTAGAGCAATTTAGTGTATTGATGTATCAATAAAAATTCAAAGGTGCACTCAGGTTTTTTTATTTCCATATACAAGTGGATTTCCGCTCTGGATCGTCTGTTGTCCATGTAGGTCCTTACCAGTACTTGGATCTAACGCTCTATATGTTTTAGATCGAGTAAAAGTTGAGTCTTTATAAAAAAAAACAAACAAATTTGATTTTTGTCTCTCACCGGACACAATAAAAATAGAACAACTCATTTTACTAATAAAATATTTACAAAACGGTATAAAACGTTTCAACCCCAATTGAACCAGCTACATAATTCTGGTATGCCCACGGTCATAATACTGCTTCAAAGATTTGACTTCAAGAACTGCTTGTAGGTCACTTCCTGCCACCAAGTGGGACGTTCCAAGACATTAGGTCCCTGCATGATTGTCTTTTGCAAGTGCAGGTAGATCTGAAAAGGATTATCTAGAGTTCTTTGTATTGGGAAACTTTGCGGTCGTAACATACATTTCCATCACTCATTCCCAGCGGTGAATTCAAAATGAAATCACTAGGCGCAATGGCATCCACCAAACTGATAGCTTCATCCTTCAAAACTGGCAGCAAAGCTAGAATTCCCTTCTGATAGAGATCAGCTTGGTTGTTGTTGGTGAAGAAGTTTCCTTGGTAAAGCAATGCGATGTTTTTCACAACCAAATTAGCGCCATAGAATGACAATACCTTGGTGAGGACATCCTTTTCTGGACTCTTTGCCAGTTGGTTGACAAACTTGTAGAAAATGTAGTAGATTGTTCGCTGGAAAATTTATTTATATCAAATATTGACCCGCACGAAAAGCAAAAACCCTACCTGAGCGTAAATGATGGATAAGTTGCTGGCGGTGAATACTTGCGAGTTGTTGCGCACTTCGAACGCGTTTAGGCCGCTCTTTTGAAGCTCATCTACCCGCTTAACGGCGATATCCAGTTGGTGGGCGCACAACCAATTGAGTGTGTTCAGGAGGTCTTAAAGAGAAATCACTTTGAGTTTTTAACTGCTCGGCATTCTAAATGTTACAACTCACTATCTACATCCAAAGCGCCTGCGACGGTGCGTAGGTCAGCCTTGCGCCTCAGAATCTCGTCCATATCCTTTAGGAAACTAACAGATTCCATTGGCGATGATTCCACAAAATTGCCGGTGCCGTTGCGACGCAATCCAATCAACCAATTCGAAGCCTGTTGAATCAGAGTATTGTTCTCACCTTCGTACGTGCAGTTGGCGTCGTTGTCGTTTCTCAGATCTCCGATTCCGGTTGCCTTGAGATAGCCATGTCCACCACAGGCCTCTCGGCACTCCTGGATACCATCGCGGGCTGACCATGTGCACACCGGTTTGGCAGCCGACGACAGGGCGTGTAATTCCATACCTTGAACGGAAACGTCCTCGCCCATGAAGGTCTTAACTTGGAGCCCTACACTTTCAGTGCCCAGCCAAAGCGAGAACACCCTCAAGGCGTACGCTGTGGCCAAGTGAGGTAGAAGGCGGTATTGTTGCGATTGATACTCAATAACTGGCCATTCGTCTGTACTGTCATCTGGGCCGAATTGCCTGCGACAGGCTGAATACCTAGTGGCAATAGTCACGGCTTTGTTTAGCGCGATATATGCGAGAGCTACGAGAAGTACAACAAAATGTATTGAAGATCTATAAAAATCCACGTGAGTCCGTACAAACTTACAACAAATGTTCACTCGCCCTGAGGAAAGCGCCCCCAATGATGCGCCCAATCTTTTACGGCTGTCCTTAATCGGGCTCGAGAAATTACCCTGCGCATCTACATCGCCAGTTCTTGATAGTAGGTTCTCCTTTGGAATGCGGTACTTGTTCAACATCACAAAGCTAAACGCGATATGATTACACTTCCTCCAACCTTTCCAAATTTGTTCCTTACCCATTGTCAATACCGTTCAGTCCAATCTTCTCGCCCAGATCTCCCACAGTGACGCCAGGGAAAGACAACAAAGTATTCGGATCACGAATCGGCACCAAAAACGCATTCAAGCCCTGGTAACTTCCGTCAGGCACATACAGCTGAGCGTAGAGAACAGCGTGTGTGCACGTCTTGCCGAGATTTCCAACCCAACACTTGGCCGCCTCGAAATCGGGAGTATGCAGCACAAATTCCTCAGTCCTTGGATCGTAAGTGGCTCGAGTTCTCATACCGCGCGCGTTTGTTCCATGTGAAATCTCCGTCAAAGCAAAAGCGCCTCCAATCTTACCCTCTTGGATCAGGTCAGCATACTTGAATAGACGATCTGTGCCCAGCGATAAAATCGTGCTGGTGAACATTGCAATGGACAAGGAGTACTTAACGGCAAAGCTGAAGTCATAGCTGAACATGCCCTGGGCCATGGCAAGGGACAGAGTTGGTTTGTCTACAAACTTTACAAACGAAACAAGTTAATGGTGTTTAGAATTTTAAATATGATATAGCAATAGGAATAACAGCACTTACATCGTTGAGAGTGTAGAACTGTTGTTGCCACACTAGCATCATTCGTTTGTTGGCCAGTTGTCGTTGACGATCGAGAGTGGGGGTTTCTGGATCGTGTTGAAAGTCTGGATGTGATTCCATAAAGGCCCATATTTTGTGCTGGTGAATAGAAGAAAGAAAAGAACATTCTGTCAAATTTTATTATTACATTTTGAGTTGCCCAGACCCCTGTTGGGCGCCATTTTTCACACCATGTACTTTTAAATTTTACGAATTTTTACTCAATGCTGTTCCTTAACTCAAAAATTTCGTAAAAGAGAGCGTCGTGTGTAGAGAGAGCAAGATATTACCCTTCACTGAGAATCTTACGAATTTTTCAGACATTTTAACGACTTTTCGTACCACTTTTTTCAATATTTGAATTATGTGCCTGTCATTTTTCATAGATTACTGTAAAGCGTTCCCTAACTTTTTCGCAAGTGTCGCTCTCTGTGAGAGAATTTCTCCCACCACATCCATTTTGACAGACTTTTCCATTTTTAAGGCTGGTACGCTGATCGAGTGAAGTGAAATTTTCACTCCTCTCCAAAAAGTGCTGTGAAAAAGAGAGTTAAATATTTTGTTGGAGATTTTAGTTGGAGAAATTTATGCAGGGTGACTGAGCTCAAAAAAAATTTGTTTTGTGGCAGTTCAAGAAGATCTTAGGTCACATATAAAATAAAGAATACTCCAATATTCAACTCTCGCACTTTTATTTTACTAGACAAGAAAACAGCTGAAAGAAACAAATTGGAAACTTCACTTTTTGTGAATCATGTGATACCTACAGTAAAATGTATTGACCTATTGGAAGACATTCATCCGTGATCGACCACAATAACAATAAGTTATTGCCATAAAACCAAATTCTGCAACCAGTATGGACCTACGGGCACCAGTTGTGGGTATGACCGCTCCAAACGTATTTCTAAAAAATTAAAGTCTTTCAAAAATATTACAAAGGAACATAGTCATAGTCAATGCACTTTGGTACACGCACAACGCTGATCTACATACGGATCTAGATATTGAAACAGCGGAGAAATAATTCGAACAAGTTGCTTAAATGCACAGAGCTTCTCCACCACGTTAGCTTAGAAACAACCGAATTATTAAATACAGGCAGTGTAATCAGGAGATTAAGGCGGATAAAACATGTTGATCTATAAAAATTAGCTAAGTCATATGTTTTCTAACAAAAAAGTTCAGAAATTCTACAAAACGAGGGATCTTTCGATTAGTCGAACGGCTAGGCCCAATCACATTCGGTTGGCAAAAGTTAGTGCCCTCGGGAGGTGTTTTAGATCGGCTGAAAGGCCCTCCCTATTGTCGAATATCTCTCGCGTACCTACTAGTTCTCGAATGACTTTCGATGATTTTCCCTTCCGTTCGTATTTCGTTCATGACAATTTTAATAGTTTTCAATTTGGCAAATAATGCCTGATTTGTAAAATAGACAGGACAGTCGTCAAATTTGAATAATTAACATTACACATATTTTCAAAGATCATCTGCTGGTATTGCTTGAACAAAACTGGGTAGAAAAATATTCTTGAGGCACCCTGCATATGGAAAAGGTCATCCATGCCACCAAATATTTGTACACCTAACATTCTCGCACTATATTCAATGAAAAAACGACTTTGCAAGTGTGAAAAACTTATTACTCTCTTACGGCCATATTATTCACTCCCTTTAATCCGGGTTAAAGCTTACATCCGGATTTAAGTGAGTTTAACCCAAAAAATAAACCCAAGTCCATAATATTCAGTCGTTAAACCCGAACATTAACCCAGTTTTTTAAACTTGACAGCGTTTAATCCGATTAAATTTAAACCGCAGACCAGTTTAAGTACTTTAACCCGGGTTAAAACTCAATATCACAATATTCACTGTTTTGGTTTATGTTACACTTTTGACATTTCTTTTTTCGTAGGAGGCAAGAAATAAAAAAGTGAAATAAAATAAATAGCAACAAGCTTTTTTGTTGGTCACGCGTATTCACAGACGGGTCCTGAAATTACAAAAACAACTATGTAAACAAATGGGTTTTGGGGGGATAGACGTATGAAAGATATCTATTCCATCTCTGTCTTTCTCCTTTTATTTTACACAAAGTTAAAAGGAAATGAAAAAACAACTGTTGACACAAAACAAATCCAAAACAATCTAATTAAATGTGACAAAAAACAAATGTCATTATATGAGCATTTTGACATTACGCAGGTTTAAAACGGATTAAAAACGGTTTAAACTTTTTTAAATCCGCATTTAAATCCACCTTTAATCCAGCGGGTTTAATGCATGTTTTTCAGTGAATAATATGGACATAGGTTTAAATTGTCGGGTTAAATGCGGATTAATGGTCGGGTGTAAAATTAGAATAAACTTGCGTTACACCCGGAGTGAGTAATATGGCCGTTAAGGAAACATCTGAAATTCCAATAAATTTCTAAACCGCATCCTACATATCATTTTTCACGCTGAAATGTCAAAAAAATTAATGCGACGGACAATAAAAACCAAGTGAAATAGCTGCGGAGAGATTTTAGTATCGCCACCTACGACTCAGTTTTGGAAGCGATATTTTCCACTCGAACTGCGTACCGCCTAGTGAAATTTTCATTTGGAAAATTCATTTTGACATTTCGCAGTGAAAAATTTGTATGAAAAATTGGATTTCACTTGAACTGCGTACCAGCCTTAAGCATTTGCTTGATTTGACATCCATCTGTCAGCAATAACCAACTAGCCCAGAGAAATTTCTTGGGCTAATATTTGTAGGTTTTTTATGGAGGGGAAATGTTTTGTTCTCTCTTTTTGGCTCTCTTCTGCCCAACTTTTGCGTAAGGAAACGAAGTTTGACTAAATTTGGCTTATGTCTTATGTGTTCGAATGCATTATGGTAAGGGAACAGACCTATAGTGTACCCTGAACGCAAAAACTAAATTGGTCGGTAAACGTCACTTTTCAAAACAGCATTGTTAAGTTAAATGTTTTGGTTTAAGGTTTATACAATTTTCCCGTTTATCATCGATAAAATCGCGAAATAATAAATCGATAAGATTAAATATTTTAATCTGTTGATATAAGTCCTAAAATTAGCTATACCCGTCGTTAAGTGGATAATAAGCTTTAACAAGCATTGCCTTTGGATTATAGTGTGCAACATGTTTGATAGCTATAAGAACCATGCTATAACTATATTTCTCTTGACTACAGCCCCAATTAATCACTCACCTTTAGACGTATAAACTCCTCTCCCTCCAGAGCAATGTTCATACGTTTGTAACAAAACGAAGATTTTTTTCTGTAAATGGTCAGTGGTCCAGTTTTAAAGTTGGGGAAGATTGTTTGGTCTGTCTTGATGTTGACATTGTTACTGAAATTGTGGAAGTAGGTATAATGTGTTGACAATAATGTATAGAAATAAGTAAGCAAATTTTTATAGCACTATAGTTGTAGACTTTTCAATGTTTTAATGTTATCGATAAATTCGACTTCAATCCCAGTTAAACGTAAACCTATAGTATTTGCATTGTTGCTGATTTTGTGCTTGTTTAAATGAAAAAGATTATCGCAATGATGCCTAGTGTTTAAGTCCTCCTACCATTTTTACTCGAGATACAGTCATTTTTTCATGCCGCTAAACTACAAACAACATGTCAATGTCAAATGTGTGTATAACTTGTTGATATAAAAATGTACATAAACATTTGGCTAGTGATCTAACCATTCGAGTTAGAGGGCAGCTTTTTCTAAGTGAAGTTTGAACTTTGGAATATTTTTAGTCATCTAGCGGTCGCTGGAATTCGGGTTGTTGACCTGAGCTCTAAGAATGACACAAGTAATGAGGTGCTTTCACGATCATAATCCAACAGTCTACTTTTGAGTTTCGAACAACAGTCACTTTGAATACATATGAATATGACGATAAACTGTCGGATAAAACGAGCCAGGTTCAACAATTCGAGAATTTTTCGATTGTGTTTGTGTCCATTCACCATGGTTTAATTGTTGAAGTTTGTAATGACATTGAACAAATAATTCAAAGATGCAATTAATTCCGAACATAATCTAGGTTGATTTTATAGTGGAAAAAAAAACTTACTTGTGATTTTCACTTTCAGTTGTAAACGCCGTCATTTTGCGAGAGTTTTTTTGTTTAGCTATCTGTCACTTGCCTTTTCACTTTATTTTGATGTCAAAAGTTCAAACACGACAATTCACACCACGATTTATGTAAAAATGTTGCTTAAGGTAATCCCAATTCAGAAAGAACCGCTATCGTTTAAGGTCGCCAATAAACTAAACACACTTGCAGCGAATTTTGCTAATTTAAACTATGAAACATGAAAGCCACAAGTTAAAGTTAGTGAGGGGGTTATTTCCCGATTATAACTAATGGAGACGCGTCAAAGTTATTCAATAGGTAGATTGCGATGATTTATCAAAGATAAAGACTAGCGCAAGTTTAAAATGTAACCAGGGTGAACTTGTACATAGAAATCAATAGACCACAATTACAAAAAAAAAAATGCAACTATGGAATGAAAACAACGAACACGCACTGACAGCGACAGATAGCACAGTGGTACGTAAACTATGTAGGTATGGGGAAAGAGTTGGAGTAGAAATCGAATACAGCTAGTGCACTGAAGAAATAAAGAAAGTATATAGCTAGCTACATCGTACATGACTTGTTTGTGGAATAGTTTTTTTTTTTTTTTGTTTTAGATTACACTTGTTTGTATGTATGAAAATGGGATCTTCAAGCTTTTCAATGACACTGAAATCTACACTTTGCATTTACTATGATGACGACAATAGCAGCACTTTGCTGTTGTTTTTATCAGGTTTTTCATGATTGGAATTTGGACTATGATTACTCGAACTGTACGTAACAGTGAGTGATAATTATAATTGGTAGAGCTTTGAAAATTAATAATACAATGTTAAATCTTTCTTGCATACAGCTGATAGGATTTGTTGTCTGTTTCTTTAACGGACATTTTAAAAGCAATATGGCTACTTCCGGGGAATGGCTTTTATTTTTTAACAAAGCGGGTCTCAGATGATTTTTATGTGTGTGGAAATTTACATTTAATGTATTCAATTGTATTTTGTTTAAATCTACTGAAGTTACTCTCGTTTTTTATATCATCTAGCAGTGCGTTGAACAGTTGACATCCCTTGTACACAATGCTGTTTTGAGTTATGTTTAGCAGATATGGTGGCAGTCGAAAATCTTCTTGGTTGCTTAAGTTGTATGGCTGGGAGTCCCTTACATATCGGAGATGCTTCTTTAAATAATTCGGTTGAATATCATTTTTGATTTTAAAAATAAGACATAAAACATTTAAAAGGATTCGTTGTTTGACATTTAGCCACAGTAATGTATTGAGCATTGTTCTTATTGGTGTATATCGACTACATTTTATGTCGTTTTCCATTGGGACCACCAGAAATCTTTTTCAAATCGCAGATTTTACGTGGCGAATGGAACATGCAACGAAATTTATCTGCTTTTGTAAATGGATTAGTGTGTTATATGACAGCAATATCAGCTGTACAAATTGCATTTGTTTTTGCAAAAATCACAAATGGATATCGCCTTGAAAAATGTTTCCCCTATTGCACGTACAAATGGAGTATTTTTGGGGACTTGTAGTCTTTAGATGACGAGGAAAACTATGAAGATAATAGTTCCTCTTAAATTATATCCATGGCTATTAAATATATTTCGTTATTTTGGTTTTCACGAAACTACCCCCATTTGTCTTCAAAGCAAACTTCTTAAAATGACGTAAAATAGCTGTGCAAAGTATATTGGTATTGTCAGAGTGCGTGTAGATCTGAAAAAATATCGAGATCTGCAAAAAGTGCTCTAAATCGAAAAAAAGATTAGGTCTGTTCCCTTACTTTTGTAGTAAGAATGGAAAAGACAATTAAAATGGCAGTGGTGGGGATAAATTCTCTCACAGAGAGAGACACTTACGAAAAAGTTAGGGAACGCTTTTGTAGTAAACTATGAAAAATGAAAGATATAACCGATAAATAATTCCATAAATTACAGTGGTAAAGAATATTTTCAATACGATGGAATGTTCGGGGAAAACATTCAATATTTGTTTTGCCACCTGTTGATACCATTTTAATAGAACGCAAGAAATCGAAACAAATTCAATCGAATGTCAAATATGACAAGAAATTTCAAATCAGCTGTTAATTGTTTGGTGACTGGCAGCCCTTCAAATTTCTTACACCAAGAAATTTGTTGAGTAAAAATTCGTAAGATTCTCAGTGGAGGGGTAATATCTTGCTCTCTCGACGACGCTCTCTTTTACGAATTTTTCGAGTTAAGGAACGGCATTGAGTAAAAATTCGTAAGAATTCGTAAAAATTCGTAAGATATAAAAGTAAAGGAACAGACCTATTGATTTTTGGTCCCATCAATGGAACATGAAAAGTGATTTAGATCAAAAAAAAGATTGATTTTTGGTCCCAATGGAAAACCACATTAAGATAATTCTCATTGCCCTATTTTGTAGCCGCTGAAGTTTGCTTAACATACCTATATTCACAACATAAAAACAGAATCGAGGAACAATATTCGAAGTGCGGTTTAACCATTGTGTTATATATATTTATAGCACTTATTAATGAGACTTTATTTCGAATTCTGTTAAGGAAACCAACTTTTTTTGACACTTTTTTAATAATATATTCTATGTGTGTATTAAAATTTAATTTATTGTCTATGACTACTCCTAAATATTTAATTTGTTCAACTTGTTCTATTAACTCATTTTCTATACGGAGATTTTTATTAAGTTTATGCTTGAGAATCATACACTTAGATTTGCTTACATTCAATTTAAGTCTATTTGTAATAAGCCATAAGTTCACACTGGCTAGATCCTCTTGTATCTTCTGAATACATTCATCTGCGTTTTTTCCCGATATAAAGATCAAGGCGTCGTCTGCAAAGAGCGCTATTTGGGAGAATTTAAGTTCATGTCCAATATCGTTAATATAAATGATGAACAGTAATGCTCCCAGAACGGATCCTTGTGGTACCCCTGGTGTCGTTCCCGTACTGTTGGACACCACTCCATTCACAATGGTTTTTTGCGATCTATTGCTGCGGAATGATTTAAACCATTCCAATTCCCTACCCCTTATACCATGTGCATGGAGTTTCTCTAGAAGAATGTTTCTATCGATCGTTTCGAACGCTCTCCTAAAATCAAGAAAGACTGTTACCTCGTAGTTCTTCGCAGCGATTTCCTCTTTCTAATTGATTAAAACGTTGTTCAGTGCTGACTCGCATGAATGCTTTCTTCGAAATCCTGACTGATTTTCAATAAACAAATTATTAGTTTCGAAGTACTCCTCTACTTGATGCTTTACAAATTTTTCAAAAACTTTTTCGTATATATCGGAAGCGAATTTATAGGTCTGAAATTTTCACAATTATCTGTCCCTTTGATTTTTTCTATTGGTGTGATAATTGATTCCTTCCATGTCTCAGGGAATATGCCGCGTGTCATCGATTTGTTTATCAATACCACTAGTTGAGGGCCGATAATGTTGATTGCGAATTTTGATTTTTACGAAGTATTTATTGAATTCTTCAGCGATATTTTTATCTCCGCAAACATAGGTTCCGTCGAAATATATCTCTTTTATTGGTAGTTTTTTTTCATTCAACACTTTAGACTTAATGGTTCTCCACATTGTTTTTTGATTGCTAGCATTTGCTCTTAACTCTTCCGCGTTGGTCTTGGGGAATCGTCAGCGATTTTTACTTTATCAATTTATTTTTCCTTCAATCTGGTAAAAAGGTTATGTTACCCAATGTTATGTAGGACATAGAAACGCAACGATTATGTAGGATTTTCTTTTACTTCCAACTTTGTTTTTCTTTTTGTTCGTACAGCAAAAACATAACCAAACAAGCTTCAGACCGACGGTGCATAAAATTCCACTTTTGTGTTAAGTAAAATTCATAATTTCGCCATTTCAAATAAATAGGTATATGGGCTTCGCTTTAAATTCAAATTTAGCACTAAAACCAAAGTTAGCTGTGCTAAATGCAAATGTCCAACTTCCAAGTTTCAACGGCGATTCACGTCACGCATGACATTAGCTCATGCATCATAAAACGTTTCCTTCATTGTGGTGAAGTTACTTTACAATCGGTTTTATTCACAAATAAATCAATTTGAAATTTCATCACCATGTTGTGCAGAATCCTTCCCATAAAATCCAACTTTTCCTTGATTTCGGCATTGAAAACTCGCCCCCTCTCCAAGTGGTATCCCGATCCGGAATTCATGCAGCAATTCCACTCGCCAGTCATGTATCCAACTGCAGAACAATCAACATGGAAATTACCCCCGTGGAACAGCAAAATACTCCCCACTGAGAAATCCGTTCGCAATTTAACGCTCAACTTTGGACCACAACATCCAGCCGCCCATGGTGTACTACGACTTGTCCTCGAACTAGATGGTGAAACAGTGGTGCGGGCAGATCCTCACATTGGTCTTCTGCATCGTGGAACGGAGAAACTAATTGAGCACAAAACCTACACTCAAGCATTGCCGTACTTTGACCGACTGGATTATGTGTCCATGATGTGTAATGAGCAGTGTTACGCTTTAGCTGTGGAGAATTTGCTGAACATTGATATTCCAAAGAGAGCTAAGTACATTCGAACTTTAATGGCGGAATTAACAAGGATAATGAATCACATCATGGCGGTGGGCACACATGCCATCGATGTGGGTGCGATGTCGCCTTTCTTTTGGCTGTTTGAGGAACGGGAGAAACTGATGGAGTTCTACGAACGCGTATCTGGGGCGAGAATGCATGCGGCTTACATACGACCCGGTGGGGTAGCGTGGGATCTTCCCATAGGACTGTTGGATGACATTCATGAGTTTGCTGGGAAATTCTCCGAGAGATTGAATGAAGTTGATGACCTGTTGACCGAAAATCGGATTTGGGTCCAAAGAACTGCCGGCATCGGGGTGGTTTCATTGGAGGACGCCAACTTGTTTGGGTTCAGTGGTGTGATGTTAAGGGCATGTGGGGTTAAATGGGACCTGCGGAAATTACAGCCTTATGACGCCTATGCGGCTTTGGAATTTGATGTTCCTATTGGCAGCAAGGGTGATTGCTACGATAGGTATCTCTGTCGCATGGAGGAGATGCGTCAATCGTTGAAAATTATCCAACAGTGCTTGAATCAAATGCCCGAAGGCGAAATCAAAGTCGACGACCACAAATTAGTTCCACCAAATCGAGCTGAGATGAAGACCTCTATGGAAGCGCTAATTCACCATTTCAAGCATTTTTCCCAAGGTTATCTTGTTCCACCAGGCAGCACTTATACAGCTATTGAGTCGCCCAAAGGTGAATTCGGTATATACCTCGTTTCTGATGGTACATCCTGCCCGTATCGCTGTAAAATCAAAGCTCCCGGCTTCGCTCATCTAGCTGCGCTCAACAAAATCGGCAAACAGCATATGCTGGCCGACATTGTGACCATAATCGGCAGCTTAGATGTGGTGTTTGGCGAGATTGACCGTTAAAATAAAACAAACGTTTAAATATTTCCAATTAAAAAAAAAGTGCTGTTTCTATTTATGTATGAATTCATTCGGAATCAGATTTCTCTTCACTTCCGCTGTGGCTATTGTAGGTGCCATCGTCTTCTTCGCGAAGGTTTCGCATAACCCTTGCTTTATATTTAGCGTATGCGGTTCCATAACGATCTACGTCTCTGAAATCGACGTCATCTTCGAAGGAATCGTCTTCGGCATTGGCCGAGAACACGTATGGCTGGTGAGCCTCATCGTCGCTGGACAGGTATCCGTCCTCTTCGGAACCTTCAATATTTTGAATTTTGTGTAATAAGGCAAACGGTGAAAATTTCTGAGCAGAACTTACCCAAATCGAGGCCCTCGACGGCTCGCCGCATATCACGTTCGCCGATTGAATCGTTGTCGTCCTCCTCATCGGGATAGTCGTTGCCAAAGTGGTTTTCTTCGTTCGAGTCTTCAGAATCTTCCTCATCATCATCGTTGTTGTAGCGGTCCTCATAGACTAGGTCGTCGAAGACGCGAATGCTGTTCAAAGGAGGAAAGAAGGTACAGATAGGGAAATTCAATTCAATTCGATTCAATTCAATTCAATTTATTTATAAAGGAAAGTACAAATAAGAACAATAGTCTTTTATAGAAAACAAAAACATAAATAAAACTAAAGACATACGCGTAGAGGAGTGAAAAATCGAAAGAGAGGGGGAAGAAAAAGCTGTAAGGAAGGAGACAGAAAATAAAAGAAATTGTTACTGTTGTCAAGTATAGGTAATTCTAATTATAGATACTGCAGTGCAGCATTTTTAAATTCGTAGCTCCAATTATTTGCCTAGTTGCGATTGGGAGGGAGTTCCATAGTCTGGCTGCATGAACGAAAAAGAGGCGCGAAGAGTTTAAGTAATTAGATGTGGGCATTATAAGATTTTGAGGAGGATTGAGCAAATTGAAGTTTCTCAAAGAGATATGCAGGGGATCTTTTGTTAACGAGATTATGCATGAACTTGCAACACCTAAGATCTAGAAATTGTTGAAACGTACAACCAATTACCAGTTTGTGGTAGTGCGATATATGGTCATGGCGACGCAGACCAAATATATACCTAATGGCATCGTTGAACGCGACAAGCAACTTGTGGTGAGAGTGGGAATCGAGTTTGCAGTATACGATAGTTGAATAGTCAATAATTGGAACGAATAATGTTTTGACAAGCCTTAATTTTGTATCTACTGGGGTGAAGCTAGAAGACTTCCAGAGTTTTCGCAGCCCGGCATATATTCGACCAACTATGCAATTTATTTGGTCTACAGCGGAGAGTGACCGATTTATTTTGAAACCAAGATTTGTGACAGTGTCAACAAACTTGATTTGCATATTGTTTAAAAACACGGGTGGTAGCTCACTGGTATCACAATATTTTTTGGATATCAAAATCATTTGAGATTTTTCTGGATTGAGGTTTAACCCATTGGAAAGGGACCAGCTATAAATTTTCAATAGATCCTCATTTATTCTAGCTATTAGATCCTCCACCAGTCCGATTGGTCGTGATAAATAAACCTGGGCATCATCTGCATACAGGTGAAAAGACACATTCGAACAAACACTGGGCAGATCATTAATATACAAGCAAAATAGTATTGGTCCTAATATCGATCCCTGTGGTACCCCTGTTAATAAGGCTCTAAATTGGGATGATTTTCCATCATGCACTACCCTTTGGTAACGATTCTGCAGGAAATTATTTATAAGGCGCACAGATCTTTCACTAAAGCCAAAATACATTCTGAACTTCTGACACAGAACTTCATGGTTCACTCTGTCAAAAGCCTTGGAAAAGTCTAGCAAACAAAGCACGGTCAAGTGATCCATATCATACTTAGTTCTTATGTCATCTAGGATTTTTATCATAGCTGTAGTACAGCTGTGACGCGCTCGAAAGCCAGACTGAACAGAAGAGAGCAAGCTATATGCTGTTCCAGATATTCTGACATTTGATCAACAAGAACCCTTTCCAAGACCTTTGACAGCGTTGATAAAATACTGATAGGGCGAAAATCAGTTGCTACAGATGGGTGAGGTTTCTTTGGCACAGGAATAACTTTAGCTAACTTCCAACTATCAGGAAAACAAGACGACGCAATACAAAAATTGACAATATGTGTAAGACAGTTTATTATATGGGGCAAGATTATCTTAACAAACCGAAGAGCTATACCATCTTCACCGACAGCATTTGATTTTAACGATCGTATAACATTAATAACGTCAATTTCCGAAACAACTTCGAAATCAAAATCAGACAAAAAAAGCAGTTCATCTACGGGAGTAAAGCAAGAATTATTAATTACACTGGTTAAGAAAGCGTTATTAAGTGCAGTAACATCCGGGATGCTTTCAGCAGCAGCCCTTTTGCCAATACCAATGGAACGTAAGTTGCTCCAGAGCTTTTTCGATGGTAGGTCAGTGTTCAACTTGGAATCGAAATATCTCTTTTTAGCTCTTCTTGTAATAAAGGTAGAGTAATTACGAGCACGTCAAAAAAATTCCCAATTAGGAGTTGTCGGGCTTTGCTTCCACCTTGAATAGGTATAACTTATTGCGAACCTTCATCGCTTCTGTAACGTCACTGGTAAACCAGGGGCATTTCTTATTTCGTATTGTAACCGTCTTAAGGGGAACGTGTCTATTAAAGAGGTCTAATACAAGGGATTGAACATGATTCACTTTGTCGGTTACGCTTGACATTTGATAACAAAGACGCCACGGGAGCAAGCTCGCATCAAAATGTAAGGTTTTGTAGTCTATTGAACCATAATCCCTGAATTCGAAAGGAAAGGAAAGGAAAGCCTAGTAAATTTTAATGAAAAGAGTGATGGCTGTCGTTTTGTCAGCAGGCTACAGATAGAATAAGGCAACAGGAAAGTCGTGGTCAATTGGAAGCCATAAGTGATTGGTCAGCGTTCGGTAATGCGTATGAATGTGAAGCTTCATTATTTTGAGTGAAGTTTGGCTTGATATTTGTTATATCAGTTGGGCGTCAACAGATGAACGTCAAGAGAAAGCTAGTCCTACGATTTGGTTGACCAGGGCTTCTCATGATCTTTTTCTAAATTCGTATGCGCTAAACGGAGTCCATACGGAATATGCTTTCTTTGCGACTATAAGAAATAAAACTTGGCCTAAACCAAAACATACAAACCACCGATAGGGCACCCAAGATAAACCCTCCTCGCGGGCTTAAATAAAACAAACTTTTTTCGCTTTCTTCCATACATATTGTATGTTACAAATTTTTTTTTTTAATTTTATTTCTGTTTATTCTTTCATTTCCTTAAGTACTGTTAGGTTTTTCCCATTTTGATTTAAACCAAGAATTATTTCCCATAACGAAAACAAAAAGAACCCTCAATTGTGTCGCTCTATGGCGTTTGGCATGAATTATATACGTTCCAGGCAAGTAGTGACATACCAAACACTTAGAGACGACACGCTGCAAACGAAATAAAATCTGTGTACAAACTTAGCTTAAAGAATATAAAAAAAAGAAAACCTTAAGTTCTAGCCATGATTGGTCATAGTCGGTAGAAAATAAACTAAACAAAGTGGAATTTATCTAAAATGGCATGTAGTTCGTTAATTGCTCGTATAATTTTCATAGGCGACGACGATGTAGAGTAGATTTGTGTACTGTATTTGATCGACGGATAATAGTAGTAGTAATAGTAGTAGAACTGTGGTTTGTTAGTAGCGATAGTAGTAATACGGATAGTACAACCTAAATGAACCGACTGGTGAAATATATCTGATCGACTTGAATAACGAACCTTAAGTAGTTGTCCGTGTAGTCGACATTATCCGCCAGTTGCTCATTCTCTGGCAGATACAAGTCATACACATAACCATCGCTATCAGTCGGTGTGAAGCTGGTTGCTTGCGCTTCGTTATCATGTTGTCTGCTATTCGAACTAGTGCTGGCTGTGTTGTTTGTTGCATTTTCCGTGGTGGGCGGCTGCTTTTCAATGTCTACAATTGTTATCTCCTTTGGAGTGGACTCTGATTCAGTTTCAGTGTCGATGGTGCGGAAGCAGTTGACCACTTTGAAACGATTCTCATGACCATGGGCACGCATTTCTTGTCGAGCACGCTCTGTTGTGTTAATCGGTTGACGATGTTTCTTTGCCAACTCTTTGGCTTCGTCTTTTGAGAGACGGGCAATTTGTGTTGTTGCTTTTTCATCCTAAACAATTTGGAGTTGTACTCAAAAACGACAAATTATAAAACTTGAAAGTTGTAACCAACCTGTGAATGCACTGTGCCAGCAAATTTTAGAATTGTTGAAATTTCATCTTTGGTCTGGAAGAGATCATTCTGTTCTTTGGAATCAGTGGTGGAATTTTCGTCGATGCGACGTTTCTTGCCATTTAAGACAAAGGCTCCAAGGGGTTCTTCGTCAATGCGACGTTTTACACGAACAACTGCTGGCATTTTGAATAGGTTTTCGGTGATAATTTGAAGAAATAACTTGCTACGGGTGTGCACAGAATGGTTTTGTGGAAGTGTGTTAATTTTAGGAACAATTAATTCGTCTTTTTGGCACCGACATGCGGCTTGGTGATTATTTTCTGTACACAAAAACGATAACGATTCCTCACAAAAAAATGATTGACAGATAGCAAAGAAAAATGGTTGCCCAGAGTTGGGTGTATTCAGTGAAAGTTGGCTGAAGGGTGTGGTTGAAAAGATTTCGTTGAAACTGATTTGGTTGTAAGGCAGTTTGAATCGTTTTTTTTTTGTTTCAATATATATTAGTACGTAAAGTGAAGTAACGCAGATTTCAAAGCTCGATTGTGATACAGGCATTAGGAGTATTCACGATTCGATGTGACAGGCCTAGTAAAATTGCGAAATTTTTTTTTTTTTTATCAGATCGTGAAAACACTTTTTCTCATGTCTAGCAAAACTGAAACAAATGACAGTTCCAGTTGGACAATTGACATTTGTTTTGAAGAAAACTTTTACAATTTTTTAAAAGACGAAATTTGCTTTTAATTGTTTAGGTACTATGTTTTCCATTCTCTTTATATTTTGCTGATAGCTACACACGGGAATCAAGCATTTAAATGAACTGTCAACTTCATAAGGCTACCTACTCTGTTGTATTTTTCGGTTGCAATAGGGTCAGGGTATAGATAAAGTGCGAAAAGTGTTGCGAAATTGTATTCTGTATATTTTGTTGATGTAGTGCGAAAAAAATGTGCACTTTGGCTTTTTCGCAATGATACGAGAACAGTTGCATCGAATCGTGAATACCCATCCCTATTATAGAGCTTATGTCGTTTTCGATTTGACAAAAAATCAATTTTTTTGTTGATCGAGATTGCTTTTCATGTTCTATTTGCCACAAAAATCAATTTTTTTTTTTTTGATCTCAGATCACTTTTGAGAAATCTCAATTTTTCCTCAGATTTTACACATACTTTCACTAACACCAATGTTTATGACACACAGCGTCGGTTACGAATTGTTTATCGTAGGAACGATTGCTTTTTTAACTGAATTATTTATTTAACGCGTATGGGATCGAGTTTTTATATTAAATGATTTCGAAATGCAGTACTATAAATGTGTGAAAATCAATTGAAATAGATTTCGGGTGCAAGTGCAAATATGTTTTTTTTTGCCGCCAACTCAATACACACACATACCAATATAATTCAGATTTCATGTTCGATTTGCCAGCAGAAATCTGAAATCTCAGATCAAAATCTGAAAAGCCAAATCGAAAACGACATTAGATTTCCATGTCTTACAACAACAGTTGGATCACCTTTTATTGCTCTAAACAGTGGAAATCAATGATCTATATAGACCATGTCTGCATAATAAAAAAAAGGCCTATTTTCATTACAAAAGGTCGCAACATAAAGCACTCAAAATCTACATAGACTTACAACAACTGATAGCACAAGTCGATTTAAATAGCACTCATGTGGCAGTAAATAGAAAGTTGATTTAACACAGGCATATTCCAATACCATTCAATTGTTAATGGAATTGAATTGTTCCTCACAAAAAACCCGCTGTACAAAATAACTGTCATCCATTCAGCTGTCGTTTTGCAGCTGTCAACATCCCCCAAGCGTTTTCATAACTTTTTTGTTATTTCTTTTCATATCTACACAATTTCTTAACAGCGCAAAGTTATTTTGTTGTTTACGAAATGCTCTGTGGGGATACCACCACACCTCTTGATATTTTCTAAGAAAACTTACGCACAATTGAAAAGCTATAAAAATATATTGTAAACAAAACAGTCATAAGTCGGTGAGACGTGGACACAAAAAAAAAACAATGCACTTCCAATGAGAGTTCGAAAAATAAAAATGTTAACATCGAAACCCTTGGTATGGATTATAATCGCCGGAATTTTTGCCACCACTTGCGTCTACTATTGGTTTCTGTATTCGGAAGTGCGCCTGGAAACATTCCGTGACGGTATGCCATAATTCTATCAATATTCATTCGTGATTAGACTAGGCAATTTTAATAAGACTCGTGGCTTTGTAATCATTTTTTTTTCTCTCACCCAACAGCAACTGCTAAGGCTAGTCGAATTGAAAGCAATGATATTGACGTGGACTACGACTATGATGAGAATTTGATAGTTCTGTACAATCGTGTACCGAAAACTGGATCGACAAGTTTCGTAAATATCGCCTATGATTTGTGCAAAAAGAATAAGTTTCATGTTTTGCATATAAATGTAACGGCTAATATGCATGTTCTGTCCCTGCCCAATCAGGTAGGGAAATTGGTCTCACAGTTGATTGGCATGATCTAAGTTCTAAGAGAATCGTATTTCCTTTAGGTAACATTTGTACGAAACGTAACACATTGGAGGGAAATGAAGCCGGCGCTGTTTCATGGCCATATGGCTTTCCTAGACTTCTCCAAGTAAGTGCGGTGATTCTGTGTAAATTTGGCAGTCATGATTTAATATCGGTTTCCTCTTGCAGATTTCAAATAGCCCATAAACCAATTTATATCAATATAGTCCGTAAGCCTTTAGATAGACTAGTTTCATATTATTATTTCCTTCGATATGGTGATAATTATCGACCAAATTTAGTGCGTAAGAAGGCTGGCAATAAAATGGTGAGTCGTCAGTATTGACGGACCTTGGGAGAGATTTCTAACAAGAACGGTCTTATTGCTTTCTTTGCAGACATTCGACAAGTGTGTTGAATCAAAACAACCCGACTGTGATCCAAAGAATATGTGGCTACAGATACCGTTCTTTTGCGGCCATGCAGCCGAGTGCTGGTAAGTGCTTAAGGTCTCCAAACAGATATGGGATAGATAGACGAAACCCTTTCAATTGCCAAGAGTTGTGTTATCGGCACAGTGTAAAAACGATCACCGACTGTGGTTAGTATAAGGGAATCTTGTAGAAACCCAACTTTGAGGGACGAAGTGTTTGTTTCCAGCATTTCATTGTTGTTCCATTCCACTTTTTGCGGCGATTTTTTCTTCTCGTAAGTTTGATTTGGAGAACATCACTCTACCAAATATTCCCAACCATAAACTAGATGGAAACAGAAAAAAAAAAAAAACTCCGGGCATCACATCACAGAAATCACTTTTCGATGGAAACACGAATTCTGCGATGTGCTGGCCTTTATATTGGTTGAGGTACGTCTCTAAGGTCAAGGTTGTTTTCATTCCCAAAGCAGGTAAGACCTCACACACAGCTCCAAAAGACTTTAGACCAATCAGTCTGTCCTCCTTTCTGCTGAAAACACTTGAAAGGATCATCGATCTTCATATCAAAAGCACTGTTGACCAATCGCTTATTTCAAGCTCTCAACATGCCTATCAAAAGGGCAAATCCACCGAGACCGCAATTCATTCAATCGTCGGTTCGATTGAAAGGTCCCTTTCGTTCAAGGAATATACAATGGCTATTTTCCTTGACATAGAGGGGGCCTTTAATAACGTAAAAACCCGCTCGATTATTCAAGCCTTAAACAAGCTAAACATTGGCGAACAAACATGCCGCCTTATAGGCCACATTCTCACCTGCAGAAGGGTGACAGCTACGTTCAGCAGCAGCGCTGTCGAAAAACTTGTGCACCGTGGCACCCCTCAAGGGGGAGTGCTATCTCCATTACTTTGGAATTTTGTTCTTAATGAACTTCTGATTTCAATGGAACTTTCCGGATGCAAAGTCGTGGCCTATGCAGACGACGTCGCCTTACTCACTTCAGGAAGGTATCCCCAAACCCTTTCTGATGTGCTGCAACTCGCTCTACACAAACTAGTTGCCTGGACCAATAGTTGCGGTCTAAGCGTAAATCCGACGAAGACGGAGCTAGTTCTATTTACTAGAAGGATTAAGATACCTCTTATCACCCCCCTAATCTAAACGGCACTCCACTCGAGTTCGTCAAAAGTGCCAAATACTTGGGACTTATACTAGACAGCAAGCTTTTATGGCGGGAGAACATTGCCGAACGTGCTAGGAAATCCCTAGTGGCTCTCTACTCCTGTAGAAGGGCTGTCGGCTCGAGATGAGGCCTTCAACCCAATATCATGCATTGGCCTTACACCGCGGTAGTCAGACCGATTATGCTATACGGCATTGTAGTGTGGTGGCCGGCCCTGGACAAGAACTCCAATTTAAAGGCCCTTGAGAAGACTCAACGCCTGGCTTGCATTAGCATCACAGGTGCACTGAGGACGTCTCCTACTGCCGCTCTGCAAGTTATGCTTTATTTACTTCCTCTAGACATCGTCAGCAAGAAATATGCCGCTAATGCGGGAAGGGAAACACTGGAGGGGTCAATCAACTGGACATGCCAGCATACTCCTACAGACAAGCCCCTTACCCACAACTACTGATTATCTGCCTACGAAGATCGACTTTAAAAAAGGCTTTACAAACGAAATATGTCCTACACGAGGGAGCACTGTCAATATTTACGGACGGCTCCAAAACGCTAGAGGGAGTGGGCTCAGGGATATTCTCAGAAGAACTAACCTTGAGCCTATCCTTCTCCCTCCCAAAACACTGTAGTGTCTTCCAAGCCGAAATCACAGCTATTCGCCAAGCCGCAGCATGGTTGTTGGTTAATGCGATATCACATAGGGATATTGTAATATACATCGACAGTCAGGCTGCCATCAAATCCTTAGTATCCAGCGAAATTAGATCTAAAGCGGTGGAAGATTGCCGCGCATCTCTTAACGAGATAGCTGGACAGTACAACCTCAGCCTTTGCTGGGTTCCGGGACACTGTGACATCCCAGGGAATTGTGCAGCTGACGAACTTGCAAGATTAGGCTCCTCTGGCGTTGATAGTATTAGTCTACACAACGTGTACGCACCGCTGTCATACGCTAAACAAATCATCATTGCGGACGCAACAAGGAAAACAAATCATAGATGGAAGCATCTAGGATATTGTGATGTTGCCAGGCTTACGTGGCCAACACTGGATAACAAAAAATCCAGGGAGCTTCTTCGACTCAACAGATATAGTATCTCTTATCACCGGTCATTGTATTCTGGGCAGACATGCGCAAAGACTTGGTCTGCCATACAATGACTTTTGCAGAAGCTGTAGGGATGAGGAGGAGGACGAGTCCGTCACCCACCTTCTCTGCAGCTGCCCCGCCCTATCCAACCTAAGGATGGCGTACCTAGGAAACTACTTCCTCAACGATCTTGGCGATCTAAGCTGTATCAGCGCTGCTAATATTCTTAGCTTTATCAACGGCAGTAAATGGTTCACATGAGTAACCAGTAACGGAACCCCTAAACACTAGTGGTATGTACAAAGGGCCGATCAACGACCTAAGTGTTTTTCTCAACGAGAGCCACTTTAACATAACACATAACATACGTCTCTAAGGATAAGTAAAAAAGTAAAAAAGTCCGCAGGGGGCCATTTAATACCCTGTTCTTTCACTTTTGATATATAAGACTTGTTGGTGCATTCAAATTAATACTTAACAGTGTCAGCTTTCCGTGTGTGGGACGTTTTATGTTTCATGCCGTTGCCATCTCCGTCTCTAGTCGACAAGTGTGTCTTTCTCCGAATTAGCCTTTTGTGAGTCTGTGTTTGTTTCTATAAATCACCGTCATTTCACAGGGAACCCGGCAGTGACTGGGCACTGAACCAAGCAAAGCGCAACCTCGTCAACGAGTACTTTCTCGTCGGAGTCACCGAGCAAATGGAGGACTTTGTTGACCTACTCGAACGCTCGCTACCTAGGTAAATATATCACATGCCACTAAACGCAAGTAACTTATATTCACATGTACATTTTCCTCAAAGAATATTCAAAGGCTTTCGTGAGCACTATCAGAACTCCAACAAGTCTCACCTACGGCAGACGTCATGGAAAATCGCCCCCAGTGAGGATACAATCGCCGCCATTAAGGACTCGAAAATATGGCAAATGGAAAACGACTTGTACGAGTTTGCTCTCGCACAATTCCAGTTCAATAAAAAGAAACTGACAATTCCAGACAAAAATAATCGTTTGCAAAAGTTTATGTACGAAAAGATTCGACCAAAGTAGGATTATTTAACACACCCGTTGTTTATTTATTTTCATTTACGTCCGTCCGTCTCACATTGGGTGGGCTTTGTTGAGAAATCCACAGACTGGTTGGTTTTATCGTTGTTCGTCTGAAGTAGGAGTCTTTCTTTGACCGACGGAGTTGTCAACAAAACATTGTCTAGTAATTGGTTTTGTGTGTTTTTTGTTTTTTTTTTTTGTTAAATTTTTAGTTTTTGTTTTTAAGAACTACATCACTTTTTTGTTACCTTTTTTTTAACGTAAATCAAAAGACTTCCCCAACACTCACAGGTGAATTACATTTCCAAGACAAATTGTATCATATATGAGGTGAACAAAATAATGACAAACAAATGCCGTGGGCTAGTGTGTACTTAATGTATGTAACAACAATAATATGAGCAATGTAAATAACGATATTATGTAGTGAAAACCTAATCAATGACATTAGTTGTTAAGAAAATTTAGCTAAAGTCGATTTATAGTTTTAGTAGTTGTATTATTATTATTATTGTCAAAGTGTTTTGTAAATAACTTTTTTTTTATATAAATGTTTAACTCAGTTATAATGCAAGATCACAAATATACAAAATAGAATGAGATTTTCAAGAAAATGCAGTTGTTTCTCTTAAGAACAGGGAGTGGTGACAGATTTTGGTCATCTTTCGCTGGTTGATACCCCAAATTAAGACAAACTGCAAAGCTGTGGACTTTGCCAAGTGGACATTGTTCTGCAATGCACTTACAGAAGAAGGTTGCAATTACTAATCCATTGACATGCGTTAACGACGGTTTTTATTGATTTAAGAAGGTGTTCAATCGGTGTTTCACATTGAGCCAAACGTGCGTCGGCTGAATGCTAAAGTTCAGATTGAAAATTTTTGTTTATATCAGAAAATTTGTGATTGGTATTGATTTTTTTCTGAAAGCCTTGACAATTTTGTTTTTAAAACAAGTCGCAGAATTTGTTTTACTTTTATTTTGAATTAGTTATCACATAAAATTAACAAGGAGGTCATTTTGAATATTGACCAAAGTTATATGGAATAACAATAAGTTAGTAACATTTTTGGATATTGAACAGAACTCAATATTTAACAACATAGAAAAAAAACACAAAAAGAGAGGAAACATGAAGTTGATTATGTTATATAGAACAAAAAATAGTCTTAGTGTTTGGAAATTTGAAAGAAACAAGAAAAACACATAATGTAGCAATGTTTTCTTTTGGAGCGAATCAAAATCACGTGTAAGTAAAAATACTTATTTGTTTCTCAATTCAAATCTTTATTTTATGAAAAAGTTAGAAAAAAAATACATTCTTCTATGCCCACTGGTGGCTGGGGTGCTCGGGAAATACGGGAGGCTCAAAGGGAAGATCCGGATATCGAACCGATTATCGCCTGGAAGGAGCATGAGGGAAAACCAGACTGGCAGGAGATATCCAATAGAAGCCCCGAGCTGAAGGCATACTGGGCGCAGTGGGACTCCCTTCATGTACAAGACGGTATTCTAAAAAGAAGATGGGAAAGCCCGGATGGAAAGTCTTTCGTAATGCAGCTTGTTGTACCCAGGTCAAAGGTTATGGAAGTGCTCAGGGAATTGCATGATGGAGTGTCTGGAGGCCACTTGGGAATCAATAAAATCCTCGAAAAAGTGCGGGAACGCTTTTACTGGATTCATTCAAGGGAGGACGTTGAAACTTGGTGCAGGAAATGCGTAACATGTGCGGCCAGCAAAGGCCCGAGAGTGAAAGTCCGAGGCAAGATGCATCAATACAATGTTGGAGCCCCTTTCGAAAGGATAGCAGTTGATATTGCGGGACCGTTTCCTGAAACGAACAATGGAAATCGTTACATCCTCGTTTTTATGGACTATTTCAGTAAGTGGCCTGAAGCATTTGCTATCCCAAATCAAGAAGCTAAAACCGTGGTGGAGCAAATCGTCTACAACTGGGTAAGCAGATTCGGTGTACCGATGGAACTGTATTCGGACCAAGGACGAAACTTTGAGTCGAAGATTTTCCAAGGAGTGTGCCAGTTACTCGGGATTCACAAGGCAAGGACAACACCGCTTCATCCACAATCAGATGGGATGGTGGAGCGCTTCAACAGGACACTGAATGAACACTTCTCTAAGGTCGTTGGCGAGGACCAGAGAGACTTGGATAAGCAGATTCCCATGTTTTTATTGATCGAGGTGCAGTGCATAACACCACAGGACATACTCCATCTGAAATCTTATTTGGTCGAACAGTCCGCCCACCTAGCGAGTTGATGTTTGGATATCCTTGCGAAGAGCCCAAGAATGAGGAGGAATATATTACAGACCTCAGGGAAATCATCAGGGATGTGCATCGAGACACTAGGGATAAGATTAAGATAGCCAGTGACCGCATGAAAACGAAGTTCGATACTAAAACGACAACTAAAGGATTCCAGGAAGGAGATCTAGTATTTCTATACAACCATCATCGTAGGAAAGGTTTATCGCCTAAGTTGCAACAAAACTGGCAAGGGCCCTACACAATCGTACAGCGCATCAACGACGTTGTGTATCGCATCCAACGAGAAAGAGGCAACCTGAAAGTCGTTCATGTGGATCGTCTTCATCGTTAAAATGGTGAAAATGTTAACGAGTTCGTTCGGGACGAACAAGTTTAAGAGGGGGATATTGTGGCGTGGAAGGTATCGTGTAACCTAAATGGTGTGTGGTGAAACAAGCCCTTAGTCACAAAACAAGTTCCACTCAAGTGTCACATCCCATTGGAGACTGTAATCTGTCAAATAAATGTACATCACCACTGTAGCTAGTTCTAGAACCATTTAGAACTAGCTAGAAAGTTCTCGTTCAGATGGCGGAGCGGGTATAAAAGGACAGCTTTTAGAAGAGGGACACACAGTTGATTTATAACAGTGATTGGTTAAAGTTCGAGATAGTCATCGGTTATGGCGATTAAATAAGTGAAAAGTAATAGAGTGAACTAAGTGATTGGTTTGAAACGTTGAAGAATTGTCTAAGTAATACTGTTCTGGTACTTAATAAGTGAAATATTAGAATAGTCGATAAAAGTGAATTTTATTACAAAAGTTTAACAAAATAATGTTTTATCTTTTTGAATTCCAGCCTGAATGTAACAATAGTAATTAAAAACTTACTTGTCTTTAGGTTCCATCTTTATCACAATGCACAGCGGTATACCTATGGAACTGACTGAGAACTACTTATACGGCGCAGGGACATAAGTCCATAATGGACTATCGTCCCACTTCGGTGGGACATAAGTCCACTTTTTCATTATGGACTTATGTCTCATCGAAGAGGGACATAAGTTCCGAAATTGTTTTGCTGAAGATGGGACATTAGTCCCAAATTTTACCATAGATAATATTTAGCAAAACGTCGTGGATCTCCAATAGTCCCGCTTCGAAAAGTGGAATTATGTCCCTCGAAGTGGGACACAAGTCCATTATGAACTTATGTCTCGTGGACTTATGTCCCTGCGCCACTTATACGGAAATCAAATGCAACAACGGTGATATCGTTTGATATTGAACAAAAGAGAATGAAAGTATACGGTTGGATATTGAACAAAAATTTAAATTAATTGGATATTGAACAAAATAGAAATGAATGAAGTACATACGCATATTAAACAAAACATCCAAAATAGTGGATATCGAACAAGAAAGAAATTATAAAATCTTTTTTTAAAAATGTACTAAAAAATGGTTCTAATATAATACAAAAAAGATGAAAAGAAGTTTATTGAACAAAAATGACGTGGCAAATCGTTAAAAAAGTCTCCTATTGAACAAAACAGTTCTCTGTAGCTTGAAAACTAAAAGAGATAGAACAAAATGGTTTGCGCCAAACGAAAGAGCATCCCAAAATTATAAAGACTGCATACCTAACTCTTTAGAACAAGATAGCATTCAGCCGACGAAATGTCTAGAGAGAACCATGCGATGGATATTTGCTTCTGTCAATGATGCACGGGTTTATTGAATTCTCAAAACCACGCATGTTTCCAATTGTTTGACTATGGTTCGACAATAACCTTCCGACAGTACTTTTACCTGTTCAGAATGTCCGCAGCAACAGGTGTGTGGCGCTCCAAGTCGGTTTTTGTTCATTAGGTAATTGGTAGACTATCCCAGTGAGCATCTGTTACAGCCGTAACAGGGAGGCGTGCTTTCACCTCTACTGTGGTCTTTGGTTATAGATAACCTATTACGTAAGCTGAGTTCCTCATGTAACAATATTATAGGCTATGCCGATGACCTAGTCATCATCGTTATTGGTAAAGAAGCGAATGTACTTACAAGGCTAATGCAAAATGCCCTTAAGATAGTCCTAGATTGATGCCGCAAAGAAAACCTTTCTATCAATCCCAATAAGGCTATCATAGTTCCCTTCACCAGGAGAAGAAATTTAAACCTTAATCAAATTTCAATCAATGACACACTCATTGAGTATTCCGATGAAGTCAAATACCTTGGAGTTATCCTAGACAAACGACTGAACTGGAACTCCCACATAAAGAGTAAAATTACCAAAGCTACTAATGCTTTATGGGCCTGTCGTCGTATGCACGGTAGAATCTGGGGGATTACACCGAAAATCACACACTGGATCTACACAGTCATGATCAGACCCATTATAACATATGCTTCCATAGTATGGTGGAACAAAGTAATCCAAAAGAACACCATTGCCAAGCTGAACAAGTTACAATGCCTCGCATGTTTGGGTCTTTCCGGCGCAATGCGAACTTGTCCTACAGCAGCTATAGAAGCTTTAATAGGATTAACACCCCTCCACATACATGTAAGGCTATACGCAGCTCAGCAAGCCTGGCACAAGGGGAAGAGATAAACTTTGGTGACCATCCGGAGCTAATGACCCTTATCTCTGAACTTCCAGAACTTGACATGATCTGCACGGTAACTGACCGACTCCCTAAAACGTTATGCTTCAACAGGAAATTCTCCACGGAGATCACCAAAAGAGAAGCATGGATAAGCAACAACCCACCAAACTGCCAAAACGGCCTAAAGGGGTATACGGATGGTTCCAAAATGGACTCGGGTGTGGGAGCTGGCATACATGGGCCAAACCGCAATATTTCAATACCGATGGGGAAAAGCCCCAGTGTATTTCAGGCGGAGCTCCATGCCATTAAGGAATGCGCAGACCTCATAAGCTTTACAGGTATAAAAGGCGCGAACATCCATACATTCACAGACAGTCAAGCAGCTATAAATGCCCTTAGCTCACCAATCATTAGGTTCGTTCGCGTACGCGGTTTGAATCGAACGCAATCGGTATAAATCGATCGCAATCGCACAAAGTCTATCCACGTACTCATCAAAAATGACAGAAGAAGAGAAAATTAGCAAAATAACGAGTAACGAGCAGTTCCTCTCTTGGCTCGAAACAGCTCAGACAATTTCAACGGGTTAGTACTGATAAATATGTCAAATCCACAAAGTTCACATAAATTCAAAATCCGTCAAACGTCATGCGCTGAAATAAAATGTGCGAAAATAAAGAAAATACGGTGGTGGTCCAATGTTCTCCTAGAACATTTAATTTGTTGCAAAATGGTAAATATTAAATAAACGAATTTTTGAAAACCCAACTGTCGTGACAAGATCCAGGAAACAAAGATGTAAGTGGCTCGAAGTAGCTAGAAATCTATACACGTACTTTGGAGTCAATTTTTCGCTCTCTGAGAATTACGCTCAATTTTTTTAGTTTGACAGATGTTAAGTGCTCAGCTCGGGAAAGTACGCGAATAGACCTATTGTCTCAAAATCAGTCATGCACTGCTTCAATGCCCTTCAAACTCTTGGCTCCAGAAACAAAACCAAAATTTGGTGGGCTCCGGGACACGAGGGCATCGAAGGAAACGAAAAAGCTGACGAACTTGCTAGGAAAGGGTCAGAGATCCCTTTTATAGGACCAGAACCTTTCTGCGCCGTCACCAAATCAGCAACTAACTCCACGATACGTAGCTGGGAACACAAAATGTGTATCAAACAGTGGGAAGAAATCCCAGGCCTCAGACAGGCCAAAAGGGCAATCGTGCCATTAAAAAAAAATGCCAAAAAAATTCTAAGCCTCAGAAGGCATGATATCAAAAACCTTGTAGGCTACCTAACAGGTCACCACGGTTTGCGGTATCACCTATACAAAATGCATATAGTCAACTACCCGTCTCGAAGAAGACGAAACAGCTGAGCACGTCTTGTGCGAATGCCCAGCTCTATCCAGTACTAGAAGGAAATTTTTCCTCCGTGAATTAATAAGTCCGGAAGAACTGAAGAAGTCCTCTGCTGAAAACATTATCAGCTACATTAGGGAAGTGGAAACTCTGCTAACCTAAACTATTTTCTGGCAATTTCCGGCACAATAGAACTTTTTAGGTCGACGTTCCTCTTTATCGCCTTGGCGAGCCAGAAGTTTAAAAAAAAAAAAAAAATCCCAGTGAGCACTAATGTTAAATCTCTAGTGAATTTTGGTTAAATTGGAAGGTTTTATTCTGTTCAGTATGAAGGTATAAATTTGCGGTTCCCTTGGGTTTACCACTACGAAATAATTTGTGGACGTACTAGATTAGGATAAGCTACACGTATATAAAATTATATGTGCGAATCGCGTACATTCCTTCTTTATACGCAAATTCGCCTGACTCCGTTTGTAATTCGTATACACCGCCTTTAACTATATTAGAGGCCGCCCTTATTAACTGCTTAGAGTCATCATAAACGTGTCGTTTCTGTAAATGCTGCAAGTCCATTAAAATATCAAATAAATTAATTAAAATTGACTTATCCTAGGCTGTAATTGCGCCATTTAGTCGTCCATGGTTCATTAGGTCATGTTGCGTTCTCTGAGCTCTTAACTGATTGCAAATAAATACCCACAGAATCATCAATATCGAATAATTCTCATTTTGATTATTGTTCTGTTTCGATATTATTGGTACCTACCCTTAGTTATAGTTGGCGATATTGTTGTATGCCGCCTGACAATTATTTTAATAGCAGTCCAGCACGCTCGGCATTCCATTCACTGCACGATATCACTTCCTCCGAATTCAAATGTGCTCCTTCTTTCTAATTGGAAAAAAAACTGTGAAAAATAAAAGAAAGCTGGGAAAAAAGAAATAACAATCGCAAGTAATTGCGAACGAAGAAAACTCTGGGGCGAACGCGAAGCACTCGGTTTGCATGTTTAACTAACCATGAAGGGCTCAAGCCGTCTTTCAGTCAGTCTGTGCACAAGCATTCCTTTCACAAGTCGCAATAGAAAAGTGAGTGTTAAGTTTGTAGAATCTACCAGAAATCTTCTTTATTATTGAAGTGAGTTATCTCGTGTGTGGTTCACCTTTTTGGCCTTCTGCAGCGATCAGCTCACCTTTGACCACGTTAAATAGGCTATTACTATAAACGGAATAGTCACTTGAACAAATTAGCAATTATCTAGCGAAGTTATCTTTTAATCTATCCACGGCACACATACACAGTTGGTGGTGGTGGTGCCTTCTAACTTCTAAATAAGTGAACAGAATTTAATTGGACACCTCGTGTGTGTGGAAATCGATATATAAATCTAAACGCAACTAATTAATTCCTTTAGTTGAAATCGTGGCTGCGCTTCGAGACTATAGCGTGCGTGTTTAAGTTCCGATTTGAAAAATTCAATATTCAGTCGCACAGTGCCGGGGTTGTCGTACGGAGCTTGATACTAAATCCAGCTTAGCAGTGTTTTGGAAATTTGCATCAACCAATAAATAAGAAGGTGAGTGAGTAGAGTACCTATGTGGGGGTTGAACTTTGAGAACGTTACACACAAGACATTTTTGTACTCGAAACATTGTAACATAGAACCTCGACCCGATATTGCGGTCAACTAATTTTAAATCGAGGATTTTCAATCGTATGACATTTACGTTGCTTTGGGAAGGTGTTGCAGTAATTATCATGCAACTAAATGGAAGTGTCATTTTATTACTGTTTTTGCTGTGATTGAAGTGTTTTCCGGACTAAAATCAGTCTATTCGGAAGCTAGTATATGCCAACATAAACAGATTCATACAATGAGAGATTCTGGGTAATCTTACTTAAGCGAATATAATTTTTTGTTTTCGCTCGAAGTTTGGTCAAACTTCAGTTGATGTTAAGCGATTTTTGACACTAGCTTTTGACACTATTCCGCTTGACCCATTGTGATTGATAGTGTCGTTTAATACTTAGCACACTATTTGCACCTGTCTTTTTAATGCTTTTTATTGTAATTAAAACAGCTAATATGTCAGCATTTTCGAATTTAAATTGAAATTAAAAATGCATATACACCAACCAAAAGCTTGCGTAATAAGAACAAAGTTATTTTCATTTTATTGATTCAGTTTTCATGACTTCGGCCGAATTGATAATGTTTTTTTTTACCACCCAAGGATGTAGTAAATTAAAGAGTTGTAAGCACAATACAGACTTTTTATGAACTCAAGAAGTTATTTAGTTAACAGTCGTTAACAGTCGACATTTTTCAAGTCGATATCCATTTGTGATTTTCGCAAAAAGAAATGCAATTTGAACAGCTGATATTGTTGTCAAATAACGCACTAATCCATATACAAAAGCAAATCAATTCGTTGCATGTTCCATTCAGGGTTGTCAGGTTTTTAAAATCGAAATCGCCAAAAATCGCCAAATTAATAAATCTCCGTCACCATAAATCGCCAAATTAAAAGTATTGTAAAATGTAATAAAACTAAGCAATTAATTATTTAAAACACAAAAAATAACACATTTATTAAAAAAGAAAACGAAAACAATTTATTTGATACAAACTTCAGCTTATATTGTTAATAAAACAAAAACAACGTAAAAACCAAAAGATCAGTCTAGTATTACTCATCTATTTCATCCTGAAAATCATCTTCCTAAATATTAACGATAATTTTTTTCTGAAGCCGATGCCGGGAGGTGTTTTTTTTTTTTTGCAGGTAACCTCAATATTAATGGTACTTCCCATACAACATTTTCGTACCAGTTTGATTTGATTGAAAACGGCTCTAACGATTTCAACCAAAATTGATATTTAAGCTTAAGTAGGTCAGGTTACTACGACTGCGTACCCAGTTTTTGGCTAAAAATTCGAACAACGGTAGTTTTGAAATTTTGACATATCTCGAAAACGCTCTATACGATAGTAACAAAAAATAACTGCTAAGGTAATGTGGTCATTTATAACTTAATAGCAGACTCAGTTTTTCTCTATATTATCGTACAATGGATTTTTGAAAAAAAAATAATTTTTTAACATTTAGTTTTTTTCAGTTTACTGAAGAACGGCTCTAACGATTTCAACCAAAATTGATATTTAAGCTTAAGTAGGTCAGTTTACCAGGACTGCGTACCCAGTTTTTGGCTAAAAATTCGAACAACGCTACTTTTGAAATTTCGAAATATCTCGAAAACGGTCTACCTATACGATTGTAACAAAAATTTATTTTTAAGGTAATGTGGTCCATTAGAACAACAGCAAACTCAGTTTTTCTCATAATTATCGTACAAAGGATTTTGAAAATTGTATTTTTTTTTTTTAAATTCTGACCAAAATGCAGACTTAAAGTCAAATGGATGTTTTCAAAACTATTGTGTCCTTAATTTTCAATTCGAAGCACCGAAAACGCTAATTTTAATAACTGCTCATATCTCGAAAACCCCATCGTTGATTTCGATAAAACTACGAAGCAATGCTTACATACCGAACAATAACTTTATAATCGGTTTTCACCTAAATATTTACGCAATAGTACTTTTCAAATTAAAAGTTGCAATATTTGGTATTGTTTTGTCTGGCAAATTTTACAAAAACCGCTCTAACGATTTTGACCAATATACATTACATATAAAAGATAATATAAGTATTATTAATAAGATCCCGTACTTTCTTTTTCTCAAAAAATTCGAAGATGCGAGTTTTTTAAATTATTTATCAAAAAATACTACAGAAATCACGACCTATGTATTTTCACATATATCTACGGTAATAATAGGCTTAATGCCCCATATCTTGTGAGTTGTAAGACCTTATAAAATAGTACAGTAGCCGCTTATAGCCCTCTAGGCAGAACTTGCGACAATTGCCTGTTACTGAGAGCTTAAACTTTTAAAAACTTATATTGTTATTTTATATAACTGCCATTTGAGATAGATATCCAATTTTTTTGTTTTCCTTAATCTAGTACCGAGAAAGTTTCGTTCGACCCAGTCGTGCACTTTATTTTTTCTTGGAATTAGTGAGAAATATAAATAAATTAAGATTTTAATTCGAAAATGAAAAATCGCCAAAAATAGCACATTTTTGGGGTATGTCGCCAAACTGATTTTCGTATCGCCAAATGAGACTTGAAATCGCCCATTTGGCGATAAATCGCCACATCTGAAAAAGATTTCTGGTGGTCCCAATGGAAAGCGACATTAGTAAGTAATCGGTTGCAATTATTTTATATACCTAGGATATCTTACTTTTGTTTTTAAAATCCTAAAAGATATTTAATTTTGCATAAGCGCAAATAAGCCGGTGGCCATGGTGTTGTAATTTGTTTGCTTATTCTAGTACTTGCCGCGTAGTATATAAATAATCACATTTGGTTATCCTTCTTATGTAAAATTATTCGCGTCTCCAACTCGTGCTCCTTAAAACCGCAATAAAATCAATTTAAATCGCAAAATGTACGAAATCAGATTGCTTGCATAATAATTGCTTGCCTTCGTTTATTTTTGTTTACCTCAAAAACATGGGCGGCCTCCCAGTTCCGGTCTCAGTAACTGGATCGATATATCGATAGATATTCCACTGTCGCACATACCTCCCTCTAACTAGTAGCTTATTCATATAGGACCTTACTAATAATCATTTTTAACCATCACACTAAATATTTCCTAGGTCACAATATGCAATTTTGTATGGAAAATTTTCCCATTGTGAGCTCGAGAAATTTAGCCTGAACACTAAAAATGATTATTAGTACCGCGGATAATGTTTATAAGCGCTTATGTAGCAATGGAGTCCAATACAAAAAGGACATTTACAATTCACATCTCATTAATTCACAGCGCTATACCAATGTATTCAGAACTAAATAAGCAATAGACGCCGATTACTGGGATGTTTGTCTGTGTTTCTCAATTTTTGATGAGTTTTCTCCCCACATATACAACAACAAAAATCGATTTCCTCCAAAAGCACCACTGTTCATCCGCAGCACGTGTTTGCTCCGTTTCACCCCACGCAAAATTTTCTTTCCTAACCGTTCCTCTGGCGTATGCACCCCTGAAATACGTGTGCATAGGTGCTCTGCTCAATGTTCATTCATGAAAATAAGTTCCATTCAGTTCCAGGCACCCGTTAGAACAAGTGCCAATTGGAACCGTGTAGTTTGACCTACTTGAAGGATAGTTTGTTTATTTTTCCTGTGCCTGGTGTTCGAAAGTCAAGGTTAACGTATATTTTGGTGAGAATTTTCGATTAAATTAAGAACCCCTGTTGTGTTAATATAAAATGAATAAAATATAACTTCGAGTGCTGAGTCATGGCCATAGAGTAAAGTTCATACGTGATGCACTTGAACATGGAATAAAATAAGATAAATGTAAATGTAAATCGTGGTTGAGATACAAAGTTCAGGCGAAATATTTCCGGTTGTTGGCAAATGGAAAAGTTTCCAATTTCCTTCCATTATAAACTTGTTTTGCCTGGGTGACATCAAATTGCACCTCAAAATGGGCCTTGACAAGCATTTAATGCGTTTTAAGGAACGTGAGACACTCCATGGAACTGTCATCGAAAACTGAGCGTCCTTCGAATCTGTAGGTTCAAGGTTCTAGTTTTATGTAGTTGTTTACAACTTCCTTTTGTGCGACGTAGGTAAAGTTGTTTTGTGCAATCGATATTGCGATATGGCTAAGTGGTTTTTCGGTTCGTTCCGTATAATGCGTTTGCGATCCCAACGGACTTGAATTCGCACACGCAAAAAAAGTCAAGTATCGGAGGAGTTCATCACGATATTTGCTTGCAAAATTAAAAAAGAATATGGACGGGTTGGTTTCTTGTCTCAATTTGTAGGTTTATTTCATTTGAAACTCCCTTTGTGGAGCCAGCAGAATCGCATTTGCCAGTCTGGTTGTTTTGTTCTATTTTTAGTACAGACTATAATATTCCTCGTGACTTTTGTTTTCTTTCTTCTTTTTGCACCAGGAATGGCGACTTGCTTTGGAGTAGAACTGTACCGGTTTGTCGAATAATTTAGTTGCGGTTTTGCTTACTATCCGTCCCGATTTTTTGTTCAATTTCCTTTCCTTTGTTACCTTTTTCTTATACGAATTATCTGGAACTTGGTTTTATTTTGTAGTACAGTGTTTGGTGTATGCCATGCGTCACTTTCTACGAATGTGTATTAAACGCAGATCAAGTCAATGGGCCTTACTAATAATCACTTTTAACCATCACACTAAATATTTTCTAGGTCACAATATGTAAGTTTGTATTAAAAACTCGCCATTGTGAGTTTGAAAAATGTAGCCTGGACAATAAAAATGATTATTAGTACCGCGAAATGTTTATTAAAATGAACCGTCAGCCATGGTTGGATTATGGACAAGAATCCACTGGAATTTTATGCCAAACGCTGGAAGTGTGCCTTTTGTCCTATTGTGGTCATGACGTACACTACTTACTTTACTTTATATATTTCAAAGTCCAATATTTAATAGACATCCGGGATTTCTGCGGTTACATTGGGGACTTTCGGATACCTAGTTTATGTAAAACGTCAACTAGATTTGTCGGGACTAGGAATCCGAACGCGTTGACTAAGCAACTTCAATTTTGTTTTGAATTTTCGCGATAAGCGTTACCTTTGTTTGATTTAGACCTTTTTTATTTGAGAAACTCCCTTCGCAATTTTTTCAAAAATTGGTATTTCTGCTATTTCCACAACAATATTATATATAGGGGGCCTTACCAATAATCATTTTTAACCTTCACACTAAATGTTTCCTAGGTCACAATATGCAATTTTGTATGGAAAATTTCGCTATTGTGAGTTCGAAAAACTTAGCCTGGACACTAAAAATGATTATTGGTATCGCGGAGTGTTATGCGAACTAATGTTTGTTAAATATCGTCCGAAAATTCTAAATTTGGAGAGCAGCTTTAGAAATGACACTTTCTTTCTCTCACGGGTACTTTTTTCGAATTTTCCGAATTTTGCAGCGGCCACTCTGTTTAATTTAAATTTGACTCTTCGATATGTCAACTGAGTTGACTGCATTTGTCGACTTCCCCTCCATAAACGTCAACTGCAAGACGTCAACTAAACACGTGACCAGTCTGAGCCAATAGAAACTCAAAAACATCTAGTCAGTCAGCTGTCAGACTTACTTACCTACGAACGTAACCATTGGAATTTTGTTTCATGAGTCCTGACAGGGGTCTGACAGAACACGAGTGAATTTTCGTCAACATTAGCATCTCCTCAAGTCTATGTAGTCCTATTATTACAGTTGATTCACAATGAGAACGTTAAAAAATTTATGTCGTTTTCCATTGGGACCACCAGCAATCTTTTTCAGATCTCAGATTTTACGTGGCGAAAATAACATGAAACGAAATTGATCTGCTTTTGTAAATGGATAAGTGCGTTATATGACAGCAATATCAGCTGTTCAAATTGCATTTGTTTTTGCAAAAATCACAAATGGATATCGCCTTGAAAAATGTTTCCCCTATTGCTCATACAAATGAGTATTTTTGGTGATTCGTAGTCTTCAGATGACGAGGAAAACTATTAAGATAATATTTCCTCCTGAATTATATCCATGGCTATTAATGTATTTTGTTATTTTGGTTTTCACGAAACTACCCCCATTTGTCTTCAAAGCAAACTTCTTAAAATGACGTCAAACAGCTGTGCGAAGTATGTTGGTATTGTGAGAGTGTGTGTAGATCTGAAAAAATATCGAGATCTGCAAAAAGTGCTCTGAATCGAGAAAAAGATTGATTTTTGGTCCCAATGGAACATGAAGTGATTTAGATCAAAAAAAAGATTGATTTTTGGTCCCAATGGAAAACGACATTAGTTTAGCAAGTTTGACAGCTGGCTGAATGGATGTTTGCCCTAGAACGTTTTTGTTCACTTGACGTCTACGTCTAATGGAGGGATAGCCGACGAATCTAGTTGGCTATGTGGCTGACGTAGGAAAACGGTCTATTCGCGTACTTTCCCCAGCCTAACATTAACATAGGTCTGTTCCATACTTTTAAATCTTACGAATTTTTACGAATTCTTACGAATTTTTACTCAATGCCGTTCCTTAACTAGAAAAATTCGTAAAAGAGAGCGTTGTCGAGAGAGCAAGATATTACCCCTCCACTGAGAATCTTACGAATTTTTACTCAACAAATTTCTTGGTGTAAGAAATTTGAAGGGCTGTCAGTCACCAAACAATTAACAGCTGATTTGAAATTTCTTGTCATATTTGACATTCGATTGAATTTGTTTTGATTTCTTGCGTTCTATTAAAATGGTATCAACAGGTGGCAAAATAAATATTGAATGTTCTCCCCGAATATTCCATCGTATTGAAAATATTCTTTACCACTGCAATTTATGAAATTATTTATTTGTCATATCTGTCATTTTTCATAGTTTACTACAAAAGCGTTCCCTATCTTTTTCGTAAGTGTCTCTCTCTGTGAGACAATTTATCCCCACCACTGCCATTTTAATTGTCTTTTCCATTCTTACTACAAAAGTAAGGGAACAAACCTAATCTGTCAAACATAAAAAAATAAAAAAAAAAATGAGCGATACTCTCTCAGAGACCAGAAAAAATACCCCAAAGTACGTGGATAGACTTCGAGCTACTTTAAGCCACTTTCATCTTTAACATCAAATCCATATCACAGAAAAATATATAACGTACATTTTTACAACATATGAAACGTTCTAGGAGAGCATTCGACCACCAGCGATTTTTTTTTTTTAGTTTCACAGGTTTTTTTTCTTTGCAATTGAATTTTAAGACAGATTTTGAATTTGTTTCTTGTAAATTTTTTGCATTTGACATATTTATCAGTACTTGCCCGTTGAAATTCTCTGAGCTGTTTCGAGCCAAGAGAGGAACTACTCGTTACTCGTTGTTTTGCTAATTTTCTCTTTTTCTGTCATTTTTGATGAGAACCGTGTATAGACTTTGTGCGATTGCGATCGATTTATATCGACTGCGTTCGATTTAAACCGCATCTAGTCCAGACCAATCTAGTCCACTTAAGATACATACCTAGATTTTCGAATTTGCTCAATGGTAACACTTTGAAACTTAATTTTTATAATTTTCGTATGAAAAAATGCATTTAAATACATTTGACTGCGCTCACAATAGTTGCGTCATTTCATTGACGGCCATTATTGCTGTTTTTGAAAACGTTCTAAATCTTTCTTCTTGAGTGGGTTTTTCGATACCCAATAGTTTGCTCACGACAGTCGTAAAAACATGCAAGATTGAGTAAAACTATCTGTGTGACGATTTTCGTTTTTCTATAGATAATAAAATAATAATGTATTTGACTTATCTTTTGTTCCGATACCTAGTGTGAAAAAAATTTGAGGCATTTGTAATTAAGTTACTATACAAATACTCATTGCCTATATCAAGTGCGTACTTGCTGTTTGATTTGCTGCACTTTACAAACGTCACGCAAACCTATCACGTAGTAATAAGATAAGTGGGATGATCAGTACTAAATAGTGGACTGCTAAGCAACGCCTAACATGCGGCATGTGACACGCATTTTGTTCGGCCGTCTTGTTTACTTGATACAAATTATGGAAAAGTTCTTCATGTCGATATTTTTGTACGGAATTTAGCTTTAACCAAAATGGCCTCCGGAAGTAGTGGACAATAGATTGTACGGAGTTTGACAGATGCGCCGATCCAACAAGGGTCTAATTGCTTATTTCTGATGAAATGAATTCCGTATGTAAACATTTACACACATTTATGGACAGGGTTCGGTTAACGTCAACTGCGTATTATATATGCAAGAAAATAAACCTCACCTCGGTCCAATAAAAGAGAAAAAAATCCCCAGAAGAAGTTGAAAAAACATCAACGAAACGTCGGGAAATGAATAAAATAAATGGTGATTTTTTAGCTGGTTTGGTTTTGGCAACACTGGTTTTGACAGCTGACGTGTGTTTAGTACCTTGTGTCACTGTCAAACAGCTTCAGTTTGGTTAGCAATTTAACCATGGATCGTCTTACAAATGAACAACGCTTGCAAATTATTGAATTTTACTATCAAAATTCGTGCTCGGTTCGTAATGTTCATCGCGCGCTTTTTTCGAAAAATTGTGTTCAGCGATGAGGCTCATTTTTGGTTGAATGGGTACGTAAATAAGCAAAATTGCCGCATTTGGAGTGAAGATCAGCCAGAAGCATTGCAACAGCTACCAATGCATCCCGAAAAAGCCACTGTTTGGTGCGGTTTATGGGCCGTCGGCATTATTGGGCCATATTTCTTCAAAGATGATGCGAATCGCAGCGTTACTGTCAATGGTGAACGCTACCGAGCGATGATAACAAACTTTTTTTTGCCCGAAATGGAAGTTCTTGACTTGCATGATATGTGGTTTCAACAAGACGGTGCCACATGCCACACAGCACGCGAAACAATGGCGCAATTGCGAGGCGAGTTTGGTGAACAGTTAATTTCACGTTTCGGGCCGGTCAATTGGCCGCCTAGATCGTGCGATTTGACACCATTAGATTATTTTTTGTGGGGGTATGTCAAGGCTAATGTGTATAGGGACAAGCCCGCTTCGATTGACGCACTGGAAGCCAACATCCATGCATTCATTCGTGAGATACCGGCCGATATGTGTGAAAGAGTATGCCAAAATTGGACTCAGCGGATGGGCTACCTGAGACGCAGCCGCGGTCAACATTTGCATGAAATTATCTTTAAACATTAAATTGCAAGGTTCAAACTATCGATTCAAATAAATATTTCATTCATTTTTTCGAATCTTTTGTGTTTTTTTTTTAAAAAAAGTTCTAAACCTCTTAAATCACCCTATAGTTTTTCTATTTTGATTTGGAAAACATAGACCAGTAAGCTCTAACACAAACTTCAAACCTCACGTCATTTAGATGCCATATAACAAACTGTTCTATTTCCATTGAGGGTCCCCCTATTAACAATCAAAAAACCTCAAAAATCAACGGTCAAACTTCGAGTACATAAACCCTCGAGTCATTCGAAATTCGTAAGAAAAATTGTAGTGAAATCTTTATACCGCCTAACACACACCCTGTTGCCACTGTTAAAATGCTGCCAATAGCTGTCAACAGAAATGCATACCCACATCCCACAAGTCTTGATCTCGATATAGGTCCAAGTCGGATGATTCTACCTCCATTCCACGTTAATTAGCGCGATTGGGTTACGGAAAATGGCTCGGGCTCTCTCTCTCTCTCCCAGATCTCGTCTTCCCGTTCCCAGGCAATTGATCAACAAAAGAAGAAAATGAAATAAAAAACCAGACTAACAACTCTCGTCGAACAGCAGAGCTGTGGTTTATAAAAAGTTAAAAGTCACAAGTATGTCCAGTACAACCTTAACCATCGTCACACGCGAAGCCCAGCTCCACTCAATATCCGTCCAGTCGCGCTTTTCCTATACCTCTCGTCCGGTTCAAAAACATAATCAGCACCCGGGCTGGTCAAAAAAAAAAAAAAAAATAGTAAACATTACCATAATCGATTAACTACCTTCAGCTGAAGTTTCTTCTCTTCTCCTTTTGTTGCTGCCGGCCGACTGACTGACGATCACTGAACTGCAGATCGGTTTCACGTTGTTTTGTTGTTTCTTCAAGAGTGAAACGCCTTCGGTGTGTTCTGTTGTTACCCGAAACTGACATTGTTGTCAGCAAAAAAAGTACAAACAAAAAAAAGTGAAATTGGGTTGATCTTCATTCGGGTCTCAAGACCTTGACACGGTTTACTACATTTTGTGTTCCCTTCTTTCCTTTCTTTTTTGTGTTACAATTTTCTTTGGTACGCGGGTGGGGTACAACAGTAAAGTGAAAGAAGCGAAAGACCAGAAAAATGTCAACAAACGCGTTTTATTGCATGTTGTGTAATTTACGTTGACTTTTTGCCAATGGTGCTCTTTTCAATGTTTTGGTAGAATGGCCGCCCTTAAGGCCGTTAACACCGGTTCGGATGAATTACAAAACCGCATAAGAACCATGATTTTGCTGCATTACATCGTGTAGCGTAGCTGTCAGTGGTTGGTCATATAAATAATTCGCTCTGAGCTCATTCAATTTGTAGACTTCTCCTTACAAAAGTTTAGTCGCTCATAAATAAAGAGTGAACCGCGGTTAAGGTCCTAATATCAGTCGGTCTCAGTCAAGGCAAACACGGCATCTTTTAACCGGGTATACTACTTTGGTTTGCTTGTTTTTTTGTTGCAGTTAACTACATAATTAGTTCGTGTGGAAAAGGATTATAATATCAATCGAATTTTGATACGGAATATCTGCTAAAATGAGTAAGTTTGAATTGATTATTTTGCGTTGGACGAAGTGGTTAAACTATTCTATGGGCTTTTACAAAAATTTACTGCTGCTATATTTGCTAAAAGAGAATTTCATAAGAATACAGAGGAGTCACAGTAAAAATTAGAGGATTCATCGGTAGCACTGTCTTCTATAATACTATTTTACAAATTTAAGGCTTTAACTGCATGTCGTTTGAAATAATTTTGTCTTTCACATATTCTCAGCTGAAAAGGGTCGAATTGTTGATACACGTTCTTAAAAGTTAACTTTCCGTCTCCCTGCAGTGCGAGCACATCAAAAACTCTATTCATTTTATTTAAACTAAATTTGTCTGATCTGGATTTTCCCTGAACGCTAAACTAGATTTGCCGGCTACCCGTCCATAAACGTCCACTGGAGAAACTGATCAAGTGACAGCCAACTCTCAGACTTAGTCAGACTTTTAAACGTCCGCCTTTTGTGCCAAATTTTCTGTGTTTTTTTGTTGTTAGCTATTGCTGAAGTGACTGCCATGTGTATGCAGCTTAACAGAAGTTCACTTGGTTGAAATAAGTCACTTAACTCATGCATTTGAGTTCGAAGAATTTATTTTAATTCCATAGTTTATATGCATAGCAAATAGATTTCAGTTTCTGTGACGAATAAATTGGCCTGCACCTAAAATTATGGATACATGACGCGGAAGAATTTAAGTCATGGTCTGCTTCTGACATGGCAACTGACAGAAACATTATTAATTCAAAAAATTTACACAAATATCATGAAGAAGTTGGTCCGAAAAAATACCAAATGTAAATTTTAAATGCACAAGTTTCAAGACAACAGGCGCAGTCTGATTTGGGAAAAATCTATCTTGATTGTGTTTTAATGATGCAAACGTAACCGGTTCAACTTTTTAATTTCGTATTCATATTGAAACCTTTTATTCCAAAAATGACGCTTATATAAATTTTCGTTTTTTAAATTACAGGGGTCCCAACAATGCTGTCCGAATTACCTGAATTGCCAACCCTGCAATTGGGTGATACAGTTTTGGCATTTGAGTTGAACGAATTGTCAGAAAATGGCAGACAAGTTGCCGAAAGGGAATTACGTGAGACACCCGAAGTGAAAAAGAAAGCCGTGGAAGATCTCAAACGATTATTGGAAGGTGAGTGAGAGTTTCAAGTTGAGTTGTATAGTTTTATAGGAATATGATTACTTGGGAAGTATCCAGATGTGTCAGATGTGGGTATGAACAGGTTTAGCAGGGTTTGTTCGATTTTAGTAAGTAACTTGAATAGGGGGATGCATTCGATGTATTTTTCCATTTCAATGATGTTCATAGGAAACCTGTCAAAAACGAATATAAGTGCAGTATAAAGTGAAGCTCATTATTGAACAGTAGACACAAAAATATCGAATGAATATAGTTGAATAGTGTATAAAATTGAACTGAGATTCAAGGTTGAACTGCGAAGCAAAAATTAATGACACACTCTGGCGTATACTTGTCATTTGTATGCAGCTAACTAGAAACTTCATTCTACTCGGTTGTTGAAACACTAAACTTCCAAATATCCCATTCAAGACAGAAAATAAACCAACAGAAATTCGTGTTTATTCCTGTGCAGCTCAAAATGATAAACATGAGGTTCGTTCGGGTATTTTTTTGCTAAATTTAAAAAAATGAGAGAGAAATCCATTTCCCCTCTTTTCATCTTTTCGTAATTTTCTACTCGCCGAATTTCGACTTACTGAAAAATAAAAACTGCCAACTAAGTGACAGCCCAAAAGTTTGACCAGTAAAACTATTTATTTTCGTCTTCAACGACGTCAGAGGAACAAGTTATAACTGAATGTTTGATAGGTATTTACCTTATAAAAAATTTAATTCCAACTTATTTTGTAGAATATCATGCTCATTGTCTTCGAAACGATAACATTGTTTCAAGGGTATTGAAAAATGTGTGTCAGGCCAGAATGAAGCGTAGGACAATCATACAAAAGGATAACACTGAATGAACTGACTGACTTTTCCATCGCCTCTGCGACGACAATAATTCAGACTCTAGTGGGAGTCGTTGTCCGTTTAAAATTAAACAGAATTTCTTTATTATTTTCAAAATGACAAAATGTCAAAATGACATTTCTTAAACTTTTTGTAAGAAAACCGACCAGGTACTTCTCTTGAAATTGAGACAATTCTCTCTCGATTTTTGAGATTTGACATTTTTTATTTTTCTATGCTGAGAGTACACGTTCTGTCATTTTTTGTTGACGGCTCAAACGATTTTATATGTGAATTTCATTGCTGCTTTTGCGAAATGTCATCATAGTGTAGGTTGTTTATTTATTTCTTGCATAATGAATCGTGTTCGACCACTGCAGCTCATAAATACAGAAAATGCATTTTAAACCAATCGTATTTTCTCGTTCTCGTAGGCGCAGTGGCTTAGTGGTTAGTGTGTTGGACTACTAAGCGAGGGGCTCAGGTTCGAATCCCGCGAAAACCCAAATTCCAACTTAGGGTTTTTTTCCGCTGCGCCACCTCTCGCGAACGTCTGACAAACATCCGAGAGTATAATTGTCTTGAAAAAGCTTCTCAATTAGCCGTTTGGAATCGGCATAAAATTGTAGATCCCTTCCATTCGTTCCAAAAATGAAAACTCACACAAAACGAATGGTTGTGAGAAGCTACGACCTGTAGCGCCAACTATTTATTTTTATTTTCTCGTTCGCACATAAAACTATAAACATCTGCCAGCTCATTTACCCAATGCATAGGAATAGATATTATTATTTTGTTTCTTCTCGCTTTTTCGCAACACTTTCTGCATATTATTACCACATTGTGCTGCTTTCAAAGTGCAAGGTTAAGCCAACTTATGCTGTGTATTATATCGTGCGATTAAGTTTCGGAAAAACAAAACATGAACTTTGGCCGCCACGTTAATCCAACGTCTAGAAACTCGCCGCAACAAAAACTCAAAATGGTTCTCCACGATCCAGTGTCATGGCAACTGTGTAATTAAAATTTAAATGGCTCTTGTTAACTCATTGAAACCACAGAAATAATAACAAAAGTCGGCACCTAATGACCACCTCATTCGTAGTGTCTGGCAAATAAAGTTTGAGTGCAACACCTCATAAAGTACTGAATTTTAAGCGTTACTTAGTTTTTTTTCTGTGCTTCGTTCCTGTCTACGTAAACTCATTCGTACTAACCACAAGTCAATTACGACATTAGCCGGTAATGGTGATCATATTCACATTAAGACTGTATGTCAGCCCTGACATGAGCTATGATCTTTCATGTGTTTGCACAGCTTCAAGCTTACGACTGCCTACAAAGATCGCACATAGAGTTGTTAAAAAAACGGATTTAATTTCCCAACAACTGGCAAACGTCAAATAAAAATTGCATTCACCTAACTGTAATAAGCCCTTTCAGCTACTGTCAATTCTATGAACTATAATTGTTGTAAGTTTCCTACAATTTGCTTGGTTTTGCGTGTAGTAATTTTTAAATGACGTTCGATGAAATTACGGATTATTAACATAGAAGAAGTTGTAGAAATTGACGTTCGTAACATAATACGACAGAGTGAGCGATTAAAAGTGATCTTAGCTTTAATTTATGACAGATTGTTCAAGCAGTAATTATAGGTTGTGAATGTTTGCGCACACGTGTCACTTGGGTTTTTGCATTCGTCATTGATTGATTGAAAAGCAGGAGTAATTGTAACTGAACTGCGATGCAGCCAACTGTCAAACAGATCAGCAATTTCTTTTGGGCCTTACCAATATAATCATTCTTAACCTTCACACTAAATATTTCCTAGGTCACAATATGCAATTTTGTATGGAAAACTTCGCCATTGTGAGTTCGAAAAATTTAGCCTGGACACTAAAAATGTTTATTCGTACCGCGGTTTGTGAAATTTTAGTGCGTTGGAATTGGTAAATTTCATTTCTTTTAGGACTTTGTGCGTTTCTTAATTGCTTGAGTTGAAGATAATCATGTCAATATGGAAAGCAATGAGGACAGTGCGCTGGGAGAGGAAATTCACTCAGGTTTTTCTGTTTTTGAGCCGGTTTTACCTGATGTTTTAATGACACATTATAGTATTTCGTAAAGTGATTTTCGTTAAATAATCACTTGGCAATGAGTACCTGTGAATAACACAGAGAAAATAACTGGTTTTGGTTTATATTATACTACACTAATAATTAAGTCAATTCTATTAACTGTCATGTAATCAATCGGCATTTTCTGATAAACTGCAAGTTTTTTTTGCGTGTGCAACGGTTTTTATGTTCACCATTTATGAGGACATATTTTTTTTACAATATTGCTAAATATTGCTTAAACCAATTAAGTTATCAACTCTTTTCCATTAAACCTGCGTGCAACTGTCAAACCTAACCCCACTCTTTAAATTCGTATTTTCAGATGAAACCGACCTCAAATACCCCAAGGACAACGAAGAGTACTTGGTTCGATTCCTCAGGCCGTGTAAATTTTATCCAGAAAGTGCCAGAGATTTGGTAAGTGAGATCAACAAGCTTATTAGTATCTTCCATTACGCACAGTGATGTCAAACGATTATAACCACAAACACTCAATCGGCTTATGTCAATGTCACCGGGAAAAAAAAAACACATCGATGCCACTGATCTGTTGTTTGTTTTTCTCCACTTAAATGAAGTGAATTATCGACCAAAAAAAAAAAATGTATTTACCTGCTAAGGCATTCAGCGAAACAATGGAAACGTCAAGTTGGTACACTCCCATTCGTATATGTAAATCTTATGATATTGATCTTTTTTTGATGTATTATGGAATTTACGTGACATTGACGGCAACAACTTGCTGCACTTAGTCACTTCTCTTTGTTCATAATCAATTACAAGACGCATACATGTGATTGAAGAGTTGATAAACAAAAAAATACATACGCTGTGTCAAAGTAATTTGTGGAGAGAGTTATGACTCGTTAAACGCTTCCCGTGAAATGGTGTATAGCGCCAAGGCCAACTTATTCGTTCTGCAATAAACACTGTCGTCATTTATCTACTACAGCAACCTTGAATCTCTGTTTGGGTTGACCATTTAAGGTGAAATTTGAATTCCACCCACAAAATACAGAATATTTAATTATTTCTATATTTGGCAAAGTTTGTTCTGACGTTATGTCTACAATACTCTGTATTTTATCCATCTCTCAGCAGTTGCGTCAAATTTTCGTACCCAACTTGTGCAACTGAAGCGGCCAGAAGTGCGTGGCAATATTTGAACAAATATTTCTTACTGTCAAATTGACAAGTACGACTCTATCATCCCATACATTTTTTACGAAATGTGTGTTCGTTATTTGAACAAATATTTCTTACTGTCAAACTGACAAGTACGACTCTTTCATACCATAATTTTTTTTACGAAATGTGTGTTCATGTGATTTGACATTTAAAATTTGTATTTTCAGATCAAACGCTACTACGCCTTCAAATTGAAGCACAAGGACGTATACGATAACCTTCTGCCCAGCAAAGAGGAGAACGTATTCAAAGCCAATGTTTTGACAGTTTTCCCCAACCGTGATCAATGCGGAAGAAGGATTTTACTTTTGGAGCTTGGCAGTAAGTGAAATTGGGCAATTTATTGCATAGTTTAGAAGTTGTTTTAAAGAGGAGTGTTTCTTGTCAAGAACCGATCCTAAGCCATTTAGGCCCGTTTTCTGATACTACTCATAGCGATTTAAGTTCCACTAAAAATCTTATGTGACAGTTTATGACAAGGAAAAAGTAGCCCATAAGGTATTTATGTAGAACTTAAATCGCTGTGAGTATAGTATCAGTAAACGGGCCTTAAACATTTAACCAGTTTCCATCGGTTAATTAAGGTCAAATGCTTGTTTGTGGGGAGTAGACAAGCAAAGGAAAACATATTTCAAGTCAATTACTGATATTTTACCGTGTCCAGTTGACCCTCAATCTTACTGTTTTCTTCTTTTCTTTCTCTTCCCAACAGAGAAATGGAAGCACAAACAAGTCTGCCTTGACGAAGTCTTCAAAGGCTGTGTCCTCTTTCTGGAAGCGGCTATGCTGGAGCCCGAAACACAAGTAAACGGTGCCATTGTGATATTCGACATGGACGGTTTGAGTATGCAACAAACCTGGCAATTCACGCCGCCATTTGCCAAGAGAATTGTAGACTGGCTACAGGTAACTAACATCTTATCCCCTTTTCTTTGTAACTATACCAATCTCGTTTCAGGACTCTGTCCCACTCCGTATCAAAGCCATTCACATCGTGAATCAGCCTAAAATCTTCAATCTAGTCTTCGCGCTGTTCAAGCCATTCTTCCGGGAGAAGTTGCGTTCACGAATCCATTTCCATGGAACCGATCGCGATTCACTGCACAAACATATTTCGCCAAAATGCTTGCCGCCAGTCTACAAGGGAATTCTCGAACAAGCGACTGTCGATGGTGAACAGTGGTATCAGCTGATGAAGCTCTGCGAGCAGGAATACGTTGCAATCAACTCGTATGGTTATAACAAGTAGGCGATGTGTATAGGGTATCACAAAAAAAAGACGGTGTTGTGTATGTAAATCATTGTTATTTATTTGTTTGTCGTTGTTTTTCTTGAAATGAATGTTATGCGTCATTTATCGAATTTCCATATTGTTGATGCGTATTCTTAGCTGTTTGTAATGGCCATAGGGGACAACAAAACATAATGTTAGCCTTTAAAGTTTGAATTTTATTTTATTACTTAGCGTAGGTCGACGAATCGAAGGAGAAACGCACAAATTGTGTTATAGGTTAGAGATATCATATATAAATATGTACTTTTCGTTATTACAACCAAATACTAAAATGTTGGGGTCATAAAATAATTATATTTATAAACAGTTGTATTTTTTGTATATAAACAAACCAATAAATAAAGAAACGATGTATTTTTACCAGAAGTTTGTTATTTTTTGTTGGAAAAAAGACCCGCGGATGTCCCAAAGAAGACACTTCAAACAGGCTTCGTAGTCAATCCAAAAAAACTGTCAAAAAATGTCTCAAAACGGATTCCGAAAAAATGCACTGAAAAACGCCCCAAGCCGCTCTGAGAGATGCCCGAAAGAAGCAAAACGTACCAAAACTCATAATTTCACCGATAAACCGTCCAAACAACGACCCAAAATGCCACAAGACTCGACCAGAAATTACCCAAGAAAATCCTAATAAACTACCTACCCGAAAAACTAATTCATTAACAAAAATTCATCAGTCGAATACAATAAATTCCTAACCATCAAAAATCATTTTGGTGTAAAACGAAAACACCAAATTGAACTGAAATTTCTTCGAAAAGTACTAGTCGCCCAGAAATAGCAGCAGGTATCGCTGCAGACAATAATTTCGCCAAGCATAATCTACCATAGGATATGCAATGCAAATTGTGGCGAGAAAATCAGATCGAAGAACAAACATTCAGTGCATACTCTTAGGGGCAGATCGGTTTGACTTTAGTTAATTTTTGTATTGCATACCGACAGGCACTATGGTGGTGTTGGGTAAATTTGTGCCCATTGACACTTCGTTAGGTGAGTTTCATTGTAACGACTTTTTCGTGCACATGCTAGAATTTCTGGGCGCCTAGTATTCCTCGACCAATCGGATTCAGTTTTTGAGTGAATTTTTTTTATTCAAGCATGCAGAATGAATTTGACTGGTCTGATTCGACTCACTTAAAAGGTTAGTTTTTAGAGATTCGGATTAAAGTAGCACATGCAAAGCAAATTGTGTAATGTGAAGATTTAAACAAATTGATTCCTTCGATAGCGAAAGAAGTAGGTAAATGAACAATATTTGAATTATTGAATTTCTAGAAATATTTTAAGACTTAAAGCAGTGGTGCCAAGTGGATTGCAGACAACTCCGAAAAGTGGAAATATAAAATATTTTAGACTTTGCGTTTCATAACTGATTGAGGTTGCGTCATTCAGCAAGCGTGGCGTATTTTACCTCTCAGACCTGTAATATTTAAAATACATCCTAATAGACTTTTCACACCAAACCGAAAACCGTGTTTTCCTCGAAAACTCGTCGATGCATTCACACCGACCACCAACTCGTTTTCATTTGACGTTTCAATCAGCTGTGAGACACTAGTCGTTAAACATCGGTACAAACTCTTTTGGTTACAAATTTCGATCGCATTAATTAACAAACAAAATGAATTTATTGCATTTAAAAACAATATTAGCCCATCAATTAATTGTGGAAAGTGATTTTAATTTGTGAGTTGTGACATTTGTTCGGTCAGCCATTTTGCTGAATATTGCAAAAGGTGTGTTTGTTCCAACAACCCAACGATTGGAAGTCGTTTTCATGGCGTTATCGTGGAAAACTGAAATATTTATGGGAAAACTTCTGTTTTCGTAGAAATTTTCGAGAGTTTTCGCCGTACAAGTTGGTGGGCCTTAACAATAAACATTTTTAGTTTCGACTCTGAATTTCAGTTGTTCACAGTGGCTATATTTTCCCTACAAATTTCGAAATTGTGAGCTACCATAAAATTAAATTTCGAGACTCAAATTTGTTCTTAGTACGAGTTATGTCTCGCACTTTGCTTATGCACGAATAACTTATTCTAGTCCCGACTTTAAATGTGCGAAAGCTAAGTTGGTAAGGAAACTATGCGGAGTGGGTACTAATAACAAATTTTAGTCCCGACTTTACATTTACAGAAAGCTCATAATTGGAAAATTTGTATGGAAAATATGGCCACCGTGAACTACTAGTAAAAGTCGAAACTAAACATTTTTTATTGCTAAGGTCCGCTAGGTATTCCGCGGTACTAATAATCATTTTTAGTGTCCAGACTACATTTTTCGAACTCACAATGGCGAAGTTTACCATTCAAAATTGCATATTGTGACCGAGAAAATAATTAGTGTGGAGGTTAAAAATGATTATTAGTAAGGCCCTATATGTTCCAAAGCTAAGTTGATATGGAAACTATGCGCCGTGGGTGCTAATAACAAATTTTAGTCCCGACTTTACATTTACAGGAAGCTAACAATTGGGAAATTTGTATGGAAAATATAGCTACTGTGAACGAGTAAAATTCGAAACTAAACATTTTTTATTGCTAAGGTCCTATAGGTATTCCGCGGTACTAATAATTATTTTTAGTGTTCAGGCTACATTTTTCGAACTCACAATGGCGAAGTTCACCATTCAAAATTGCATATTGTGACCTAGAAAATTTACACCCTTATCGGGAATAATATTTCCCCCGGAATGTTTTCTATTCAGCAATCTAATTTACATTGCTGACAAGGGAAACACTTCCATCGGAACTTATTTGCGATTGCCCTGTTAGTGTGAAGGTTAAAAATGATTATTTGTAAGGCCAATTGTGAACCTGCAGGTAGAAATTAAAAATTATGAACTCACACTCCACAGCTCGGCAAAGTCAAAAACACAGTTTCTTTTGCATATTTTTTATAATTTGATTTATTTTCTTAATAATATTTTGTTGTTTCTGTTTCTTTTTTGTTTTTTTTTTTTTTTGTTGTTTTTATTTTACTTTTTTTTCTTTTTAATATTTTTACCGTCATCATCAATCAGAGTTATATTTGAATACATAGCTTTTTGTTTTCTTGTTTGTTTTTAACTAATTTCACTTGTATTTTCTTGTTAAATAGTAATAATAATAATTAATAATATAATAATAACCAACATATTTTATTCACGCGCTGTTTTTGCTTTGTTTTGTTTCATTTTTCTTTTTGTTGTTTGCAGATACGAGATAGTGTTTCCCTTCATCCATATTTTGTTTTATTTTTAAATAATAGATATTATTTTCGCAAACAGCTTAGTGTTTCATTTCGTTCTTACATATCGTCGTCCCTTCATATTCTCATTTAAGATTTTATTTATTTTTGAATGAAAAATTTCCAAGCAAGATATTGTAATGCAGCATTATTTTTTTTGTTTTTTTTGTTTTAAGAAAACGAAAAAAAGGTAAAACATTTCTACCGGAAATTTCTCATGCACATCAATTTATAAAGTGTGACAGTGTGTGTATACAGGTAGAGTTTTGTTTTTGTGTACAACATATAGGTATATATAGATGTTAATATTTTGTTTTTGTTGTGTTAAAAATTTGAATAATTAATAATGTAGGTGTGTATAATAATAAATTGTATATTTTTCTTGTATTTTATTTATAGTAGAAATGCCTTTTTTGACAGATTTGGCGCGTAGGTTTTTCTTTTTTTTTTATATATGGGTGTGGGTTTGCATTTGGATTTGTGTTCTGTATAATTTGTGTTGGACAGAATTAGGAGAGATTTGTTGTTTTTTGTTTTCTTTTCTTAAATTACAATTTGAAAGAATTTCGTTTGATACCGCTAAATGTGCTAATAGTTTTAGTGCTTATTATCTGATATAGGAATATGTTAACAAAAAAGAATAAACAAAAAATAAAAATAAACAAAATTCGGTTCAGTTTCAAAATATCAATTGGAATATATTTTGAAAGAGCTAAATTTGTTGTCGCTTAAAATTTAAAATGGAATTTTTCAATTAATAGATAGATTGAATATTTAAAACAATTTGTCTAACTAATTTTATATGTTTAACAATTGACGCTAAGGAACGGAAAAATACACGTGGAGTATTTTACAAAATGTTGGGGTTAATGTAAAATACTGCAGGTGTATTTAAAACAAAAAAGGAAGGTACATCTTTAATTATTATGTTCTATAGATTTGTTGCGAAAATCACGTTTTAGTCAAGAATATAGATGGTTCGGCAATTATGTGGCAATTGCGTTCGATTAGACAAGAAATGCTTACTTTAAGTTCTTCGTATAGCTCATGTGGAACAATTCACGATAGGTATAACAAATTGTTAGGTTATCAAAACCTATCGTGAATTGTTCCGTCGCTTTAATTTATATTAAACAAAGGTACATTTGTGTTATATTGTGTGGAAGAGATCAATGGAGATTTGACGCCACGCACTTATTCTGAGTGACACAGGTAGGTGCCAAGTTCACCACTGTACTACCATCTTGTGTGTAGCCATTTCATACTCATACTACGCCTACATAAACAGAAAATTGGACACTGTTAGCAGATAATTCACCAACCACTAGTCTAGCAAAAGGCAGGGTCGGCATTCTGTAAGGCGAAACGTAAAAACGTTTTCGTGTGCACGAAGAAATTTGCTTGTGTAAGATATGGCCCATCATTCGTGCGCACGAAAACATTTGAACGTTTCGCCTTACAGAATCTGGCCCCAGTTCTCTTTACGATTTAACCATTGTTCAGCATTTAAGTAACCGTCAGTCAGGTTACACAGCAGCTGAGTCGAATGGTGAATCAAGGATCGTGACATGATTTCAATAATTCCACGACCGATAGTTGGTTAATATGTACATGTGTTCAACAATCGATCGTGTTAATTGCCACGTTAAGGAGTATAGCCTGAAATGAACGCCCGAACTTTTACGATTATCGCCGTCGATGCGATTGGAGGTGTACCTAAATATTTAGTTCTTTAGCCGTGTAAATATTTAGTACTTTTGCAAAGGGTTTTAGGGTCGAGTCCACTCCATTTAATACAAATCCGCGAACTATGTACAAGAAGCTGTTCGAATATAGCTCACTGTGATAGTTTAGGAGACAATCCCCAGAGCGCAATCAACACCAGCATTTCTATGGCATTTCTCAAGTCGTACAATTTAATGTCACCCAGAAGCAGACGAATTGCTCCATCCATAAACAAGATATACACCCCTATTGCGAAGATCAACCATCAATTAATAGTTGATACTTATCAATTAGTTTTATTAAATGGTATTGTGACGTGTCAACTGTCAATATTGTTGATCCAATTTGATTTTTTGCTTAATATTCTATTGTGAATAGAAAAAATCGGTATTGCGAACAACAATTTTCATCGATTTTATTGTCAGCTGTCAATTTTCCTTGCAATCGTAAATTTGCAGTTGATAGGTTCGTGTTGATTACAAAAAAAAACTAAAGTAATGTGAGTTTCGAGTTAAATAAGTGATAAAATTTTTAATTTATTTATTTCGAAAGGTCTCAAAAAGTAGTAAGCAACAAAAGACAGTTGTGCAGATTGGTCCAGTTGATGGAAGAGAACCTTGAACTCGCCAAAGGATTTTGCTCTAAAGCTGTAGCTAATGCAAAGTGGAGAATAATTTCAACGATAGCAGGATCATCAAATTCTTCATATTCGTCAATAAAAAGTTCAGTTGAAGTCATTTTGATTTTTTTTTTGTCAACACAATGGCCGCGTTCCACTGCCCGCTAGATGAGCAGCGGCATGTCAAACTCCATATAACAAAAAATTTACATTTTACCATTTGCGCTAGTCGTCTAGCACTTTTTGTGAAATATCCCTTTCAGGGAAATTTCTCAATCTAGCGCAAAACTACCCGCTGCTTTGAGAGAAAAAATGCAAAAAATACAGCTGTCAAAGAAAATCGTTCAAACGTCTACAAAATAAAAACAAAAATACGAAGCCGAGCTGCAATTGTGATAAAATTGGTAATAAGGTAAGTAAAATAGCAATTCCCATATTATTATGGTTTCTATAACATGTAACATTTCTTTTTAAATGTAGTTTGGAAATAATTATGCGACACGAAATGTTTTATGAAGAAAAGTCACTTTGCCGCTGCCGCTGCGCGAGCTTTCCTTCATCTGGGATATTTTGTGCTAGAAGACTAGCGGTCAGAGGAACGCGGCCAATGATTTTCTTTTATGTTTTTCAAAAAAAAAATTCACAATACCGAATTTTAATTCAATTGATAAATTCTATCAACCGTCAATCGGTTGATAGTTGATCTTCGCAATAAGGGTGATAAGTCAACACAATCTCCTACACGTATTGAAATCGTAGAATTTTGTAAATTGCAGTTTGCAGACCTTTGTGTTTAGACGCGAATAAAAAAGGTTCCTTGATTGATTTTCACTCTGTGAAAGTTCGTACTCTTTTGACTAACAGGGGGCAGAAGTGATGATTCAAAGCTGACATATATAAATTATTCAAAAGAGTACATCCCCGATCAACAGATTTACCAGTCTTTCAAAACTTTCAATTAAAGTTAACATTTTTTTCAGTTAGCTACACTTTTAAGACTTTTTTTTTAGTCAGTTTTGAACGAGAGGTAAATCCACTAAAACAAATTAAAGCGATAACCACAATCGTACTAGATGGGAGTAAAGGACTATTCACATGAGAGCGAGCGAACGAATTGCTGAAATGCGAACAAACCACTTTTGATGCACTTATGAACAAAAAATTGTACATTTTACTATTCCAAGAGGAGGATAGTTAATTAACCCATCAAAATGTATTAAGAAAACATGTTAATAAACAGTTAAAATATCGAAATTTCGAATTGCAAACTTTTTGCCGCGAACGAATACACCCTTGGCGCGAATTGTCAAAGTTTATTCACAATCCACATCATTCAATTCGCGTTCCACAAACTAACGAATAAAGCATTCGTTCGAACTTAACCTCAAACTCAAAATGTTATAGAGACAAATAACGGCGACTGTCATTGGATTCGCGGGTTTCTGCGACCAAATTAAATGTATCATGTGAATGGACTGTCAAAACTTGCGAATATTCGTTCGTTCGTAGGTAGTTGGTCGCTCTCATGTGAATGTTCCTTAATTCAGCACGAGCCAAATTGCAATTTCATTTTTAGTGCACGTCGTTGTCACGCTATAATCAGCGGCTCATTTCAAACGCTTATCACTAGCTAAAACCCACATAATCCAATTGTGGTTGACCCTTTAGTGTTCCGCCTACATTTCCACCTTGGTGCATGAACCTGCGACGTGAAATCAAAAGCAAAAGAATGAAACCTTTGTCTCTTTTGTTTGCTGATGAGTGATTTCCAGAAAATAATAAGCAACAAAACTCTCCAGTTGACATATTCCTTTAACAGAATTTAAGAATAAATTATTGACTGCAGCGTTCTTATTTTTAATTTTTTTTTTTATGTAGCAGATTGTTTATTAAATTTTATTGTTGTAATGCAGAAACTCTCCTTCTTCTACATGGTTTTTGACATATAATATTTATATAACATTTCTCTCTCTTGCGTGTGTGCTGCTGTGTGTTCAATTTTGAATTTTTGTTTGTTTATTTGTTCAATTAATACATTCAGTTGTTTGCTGTTGTGTGTTTAAGTTACTTGAGAGAATACCTGGCGGCATTGCAATTGAGAATTTATCATTGTAACCGTTAATTGGGTTAATGACATGATTATTATTACTGTTATTGGCAACAAATCCGTTTGCTAAACTATTCACGAATAGATTTTGCTCGTTACAAAGCCAATTAGCAATTTGTGGATAATTTACCTAGAAAATTAATTAAATTCTTGAGAAATAAACTAAAATGAAAAATTATTGAGAGAAAATCAATTGGAATATAAACAAGAGTGGGACAAAATATATATATATGTATAAATAAAAAAAATATAAACAAAAACAATTATTTTCTTTTGTACAACAAAGCAACAAACACCGATATTTTGTTTAATTTTTGTTTTCTGATTTCTGATTTAACAAAAAATGATTAATATTCACTTGTTGTCGATGTTTAACGGAAAGCAGATCGTTACCCCAATAATGTTTACTTTCTAAGCAAGAGAGAAGTGTTAGAAGAACAACAACAAAAAACAAATCAGAACGTGTTGTTTGTAATACTATTTCAAAAACAATTCCTTGTTTGCATGCCAGGCATCATTTCTGTGTTACAAATTGGAATTTTAAGAGAAAAAAAACACAAAACAAGTTTAATCAAATCCAAAAAAAAAACTGTTCATAAAGTTAGAGAGAGATTTTCTTCTGAATTTTCTTTGATGTTTTGATCTATTGTGTCTGCCTTTGGGTGAGTGTGTGTATGTTTGTGAAGGGGGAAGGAGAGGGCGAAGGTGTGTAAATATTATATTGTTTCATAAAAAAATAAATAAAACGATCATCACATACAAATCTACACAAATTGCCTATTTTTAAGGTATTCTAACATTCCTTGAACGTTGGCATTTACCTGTGCTTGAGAATTCTGTTGAGGGTTTACTAGATTATTTGGTAGATTGACGCCATGGTGTTGTGGTGGTTGGGGCCCAAAACCTGAAATAGTAAGCAAACAAGGCGACATTACAGATGGTGTGTAATACTGATGGAAGGTCGAGTGCTGGGCAGTGGCAGAGAAACAAAACACATTGGAGACAAATCCCACTGTAGCCAACGTCGCACCGACAATCAACTAACCGTTGGTCATGGGCTACACTCACCTTGGCCGTTCTGCTGTGACAAATGCTGCATAAACATATCTGGTCCAGTATGTTGTTGCTGCTGCTGTGGTGCTTGCTGTTGGGGATGATGTTGCTGCTGCTGCTGCTGCTGCTGATGTTGTGGAAATGAAGAGAATTGACGGAATGAAAGTATAGCTGGATCCATGGCTGTCCAATCTGACATATTGCTGTAGCCTATAAAAACCAAACACCTCATCAATTAGTCTGTTAAAAAAGAAACAAAACGATCAAAGTTCAGACACATACCCTTATTGTGATTGCCACCATTCTGGTTTTGTTGGCTCATATGCATTTGGGGATCATGGGGATGCTGTTGTTGCTGCTGCTGCTGTGGCGGAAATCCACCACCTAAATGTGGATTCCAATTGTTTGGTTGCTGCTGCTGCTGCTGTGTCGGCATCGGTGGTGGTAGCCCCCCACCAATGTTGCCGGGCAAATTCATAAACGGTAGTATCTTACTACCCTGAGGCCGGGGCACACCGAATCCAAATGCATTCATGTGGTTAAAACCAGGTGGTGGCATGCGGGTTCGCTGCACATTGTCCAGCAGATGTTTCTGATGGCTGGCGCTTTGCTGTTGAACCATTTCGTTCTCCATCAGCTCAGCTAACGCTTTCTGTGTCTCAATGAAGGGGTCGAAGCCTACACCAACAACGGAAATTCATTAAATCAGAGCATTTTTTGTGAGTGCAATTTGTATTTACCCAAATCATCGTCCGCAGATGTATTGTGTGAGCTAAATTGATTTAACAGACGTGATGGCGGCTGTTGCGACTGCGATGGTGGAGGTGGTTGCTGCAAATTTGTGGGTGGCTGCTGCTGTGGCTGTTGTTGTTGTTGTTGATTGCCACTGTTTCCATTGCCGCCGAGCAGATTGTGTGTACCCATTGGATCGTATTTACCGGATAGCCTTTGTTTTTGCAGCGGCTGCTGTCCCATAAGGCCTGAAAGAAAAATCTCATTGTACTACCGGGACAATATTTCACGTGTTCAACACGAACCATTTGTGTGATCTAAGAACTGTGAATTGATTCGATTATTTTCCAACAGCGACGCCATCCTAAGGTGGTCATTCATTGGACCACTTCCTCCGCCATGACCGTTTATCACAAACTGTTATCGAATAGTTGAAACGGTGTTAGTGTGATACAAACAAGTTTACTGCTCAAAGGACGTACCTGATGGAGCTGCTGTTGCTGCTGTTGATTCTTATGGAAATCAAAGAACCTCGACATATTTGTACCAAACATGTTGTTGCTTAGTAAATGGTCACTCTGCTGGCGTTCCTGCTGCTGTTGCATTAACTGCTGCTGTTGTTGTTGTTGAATCAGCGCGGTTTGGGACAGCCGGCTTAGATCGGCACCGCTGTGGAAATTGTTACTAACATTCGGGAAATCTGCAAGATAAATAAATACATTTGTAGGACATTGGGAAAGAATAAAATATGGTTTGCAAAAAGCCGGCATTGATCCACAGATAAGTACAGGCGTGTACTTAGAAATCATGCCTTTAGTTTCATATTTGCGTCAGAGCTCTCCAATGAGGTGAGTGTGTGGGGTTGGGTTTAGAAGAGTGCACAGCAAAAGCGATCGGAAAAATGTGGTATATTCTCAAGCTTAGATGGAGGTTTCAATGTCAATTATTGTTAAACAGGTAACAACTAAAGCGAAGGCATTTTTAATTGCCCGATGTTTTGCTCATAGTCATCCTGCAAAAACCCAAATTTCCAACTCAGGGTTTTTTCACTGCGCCACCTCTCGCGAACGTCTGACAAACATCCGAGAGTATAACTGTCTTGAAAGAGCTTCTCAATTAGCCGTTTGGAATCGGCATAAAATTGTAGATCCCTTCCATTCGTTCTAAAAGTTTAAAACACACACAAAACGAATGGATGCGAGAAGCTAGGCCAAGGGTCCCTTCAGACCTGTTGCGCCAACTTTTATTTATTATTATTTGCTCATAGTTCCAAGTTGGGGTTTGTTTTGTGGATAATTTTGGTAGGTTTTGGTTGTGGCACCGACATTTAGCTATCCCCCTACCACACTTTCTCTGTGAATACCCGCCACTAGCTAGAGCCATATATAAAACACTTCTTTGAGGATTCCTAACATAAAATTCAGCAACATTATTGATATCCCCAACACTATGGTTACATTTTTATCTTTTTGCAACCTTCCATTTGTCACACAAACGAATGATTGTGGGAGGCTAGACTTTTGTCCTATATGAACCTCTTGCGTCCACTATTTTTAAGTTCTTTTATTTAGCTACAGGCTTACATTGATATCCCACCTAAAGAAGTGCCCCTTGTCTAAAATAGTGGAGCGTTATGTTGCCAACGTTAACGAAGCAGTCAATTTTCTCACCAAGACACTAAATGACTCCTTTAAAAAATCCTGTCCTATTAGTCGCCCTCCCAAAAGAACACACGCGGCTTGGTGGACTAGGGAACTACGACTTCTCAGGTCCAAAACCAGGAAACTTTTTAATAGAGCCAAACTGACAAAAACCGATGAAGACTGGAGTATATATCGCAACAGCTTCAACGAGTTTAAAAAGAAGACCAGAGCAGCCAAACGAGTGTCCTGGGCAAACTGCTGCTCCGACATATAATCCACTACGGAAGCGGCTAGACTCCGGAGTTCTTGCCAAAATTCCTCTCATATAGAGCACCTCTGTAAGGAGGATAATTGTTGGACATCTAATGGCCAGGAGACTCTTGACCTGCTCCTCAGAACACACTTTCCGGGATGCACAATCCCAGTAAGGCCGCTACACAGTTCTGATGGCAGCCCCTCCTCACTTCCGATTGAAGAACTGGCTATCATCAGTGACTGCACTAGCACGAATAGAATAACATGGGCTCTTCAATCCTTCCAACCGTACAAGTCGGCGGGACCGGACGGGATTATACCTGCCATGCTACAAAGAAGCAGTAAAAGGACCGTCCCATGGCTGCAAGCAATCTTTCGTCGTTGTCTGACACTCGGACTTGTTCCTGATTGCTGGAAAGAGGTGAGGGTGGTCTTTATTCCCAAAGCAGGGAAACCCAGTCACTCCACAGCCAAGGATTACAGACCAATTAGCCTCTCATCTTTTCTTTTGAAAACACTAGAAAGGTTATTGGACCTGCACCTCAGGAACATTCTCGAAACAAGTGGTGCTCTGTGTAGTGCACAACACGCATATGTCAAAGGCAGATCCGTGGAAACAGCGCTACATGAAGTAACGAAAACAATCGAGAAATCGTTAGGAAACAAGGAATTTACGTTGGCGGCCTTTCCAGACATAGAAGGTGCATTCAACAACCTGAATACAAGAACCATTACATCCTCACTTGAGGAGTCAGGTTCACCACAGTTTCTGACAAAGTGGGTTAAGACTATGCTTAACAGCAGAGTTATTAACAGCAGCCTAGGGGACTGTGTGATTAAGAAAAGTACTAATCGTGGAACACCACAAGGGGGAGTCCTATCTCCTCTACTGTGGAACATCTCGATTAACAAAATACTTACATCCCTTGTCAACAGAGGTATCAAGATAGTCGCCTACGCGGATGATATAGTAGTACTAATAACAGGAAAATACCTTTCCACCATTGGAGATATTATGGAATCTGCGTTATCAGAACTATCCACATGGACGGAACACAACGGTCTTTCGGTTAATCCGGAAAAGACCGAACTCATTCTGTTCACCAGGAAATATAAGGTACCAAAATGGGACCCACCGAAGCTTAAAGGTGTCCGACTTAATCTTTCAACCGAGGCCAAGTACCTGGGCGTGATATTCACCTCCAAACTTAACTGGAAACGGAATACTGAAGAAAGAATGAAGAAAGGACTTAATGCCTTTTATGCATGTAGGAAAACCTTTGGGAAAAACTGGGGCTTGCAGCCGAACATTGTGCACTGGATGTACACCGCGATTGTGAGACCCATTCTTACCTACGGCTCAGTAGTCTGGTGGGAGGCGGTTAAAACCAAATCCCATCTTAAGAACCTGAACAAGGTGCAGAGAATTGCTTGTTTGGGAATAACAGGCGCAATTAAATCCACACCACAATTAGGTCTGGAAACGCTATTGAACCTGCAACCCATTGAGCTATTCACTATGAACGTGGCAGCCAAAGCCGCTCTCAGATTAAGAAAGAACAAAACTTGGAAGCCTGGTTACTGCGGACACTCAAGCATACTTGAAATCTTCGATCGGAAGGGACTCATGTCACTCACCGATTACGAGAAACCCAGATATGACTTCGAGAAAAACTTTAGAATCACTATACCCAAAAGGCAGGACTGGAAATCACCCAGTACCATCATTAAAGGTATAGCCGTCTATACGGATGGTTCAAAAACAGAAAATGGAACAGGAGCCGGCATATTCTCAGAAAGGCTTGCTATTAGCCAGTCGTACCGACTGACCGATCACTGCAGTGTCTTCCAAGCTGAGATATATGCGGTTAAAAAAGCAGCACAGACTATCTTATCGATGGGACTACCAGCAATGGAAATAACCATCTGTGTGGACAGTCAAGCAGCACTCAAAGCTATCGGCTCCAATCTTATAAATGCGAAATGTGTTACAGATTGCCTCGTGGCGCTCAGGGCTATACGTCATCACTCAATTCTACTCTGCTGGGTTCCGGGACACGTTGGGGTGGAAGGGAATGAAAAGACGGACGAATTGGCCAGATACGGCTCTGATATGAACCCTCAACTTGCGGACGGAGGGGTGTTACCGCCTTTCAACACTGCTAAGACTTTTATTGAAGGCGTCACCACACAACTGGCTAAGGAACAATGGAGCAAAACCATCGGTTGCGTCATAACCCGAAGTCTGTGGCCTGTGGTTGACACCAAAAGATCAAAGTTCCTAACCTCCCTTAATAGAAGCCAAATCCGGATGCTTGTCGGCGTTTTAACCGGACACTGCATCATAGGAAACATGGCTAAAAGGCTAGGACTTTTTGCAAATGACTTCTGCAGAAGCTGTAGAGACGAGGAGGAAATAGAGTCCGTGGAACATCTTCTATGCCACTGCCCAGCTTTACAGGAACGCCGCTCATCCTGTATGGGAGCTAGGTTCTTCGAAAGTCTGGACGACTTGGCAGGGGTACCTCTATCAGACATAAAACTATTCCTCAACAGATCGAAGTGGTTTTGTTAGCCACATGTCCTTGCATGTACAAACAGGGTACTCACAATGGGCCTTCATGGCTTCTGGGTGAAATTTGCATCGGTTGCAAAACTGCCCTCCCAACCTAACCTAACCTATGTTGCCAACAAGTGAGAACTTCTTCTGACTGCAGCATAAACGATAAAACAGATTTAATCGAAACCTAGAATAAGAGGTTGCCCATGCATATTATAAGCAACGCCGTTCGCTGTTTAATATAAAATTCTACATAAAACTCGGCTTAAACTAAAAGTGGCTCTTGCCAAATCAAAGTTGGCCAAGGGAACATCTCTCAGTGTGTCTTTCCCAATCATTTAAATCCACCACCCGATTTTTACTTTCACAGACTGAATATGGCAAAGCACCCGTACACAAAATGACAAGGACTTAATGCTATATGTGGTTTAATATTATTTAGCTTACAACTAGCATCACATGCAAATGAAAAACAAACAAGTTAAGTACTTAAACAGCGAATAAAAGCAAAATGAAAGCCTTCAAATGAATGAACACAATAATACGATACAATCCCTAGTCTCTCCTACTGGATACTTAAACAAAAATAAAAACAAACAAACTCAAACAAAAGATGATAAAGATACGAAATAAAACACAACAAAACTAAACAAAAAAAAACCAAAACATACCGTGTGGTCCGTTCATTTGCGACAATCCAATATTATTGAGTAAATTTCGTTTTTGCATTTCTTGCATTCGAAGGAACTCTTCCTGCTGTTGTTGCTGTTGGTGCTGCTGCTGCGGATGTGGCTGTTGTTGTTGCTGTTGCTGGTGTAGTGGCATTTTCTGTTGCTGTTGATCCAGTGGTAGATTTTGGTCTTCCATTTGCTTACTATTTCTCATCATCACGTATTTGAATGCGTCTTCCCAATCTTCTGTGGGTTTTGTTATCGATGACGGCGTGTGTCGCAATTGCACCGGTGATGGTGAGCACATTGACGACGACGACAGAGGGGATGGAGAGGAGGAGAATAAATATTTTTCAGGATTTGTCATAAAATTTATACCATTTGTTGTGGCAGTGCCATTTACTGTGCCATTTTGATATCCATCGATTCCTATTATGATTTATATTTGGTTTTTGGTTTCGTTTTTAACGGTAGTACACGCGAGTTTAATTTTTTTCAATTGTTTTTGTTTATTTTATTTTTTTATTTTTATTTTTGTTATGTAGGTGCAGGAGGAGTTGCCGGAAACAAGAAGAGAATAGTTTTTGATTGGATCGAATTAGTTTTTCTGATTTTTGCGAGATTTTTTGTTTTTTTTTTTTGATTTTCAATTAGATAAATTTTGTTTTCCATTTCTTTTTTTTTAAACAAACAAACGAACACACACATATTGATATAAAAAATCACACATAATCTACTCGAATAGAATCTATATGTACTCAAAGAATTGACAGTTTTAATGGGTTGAGAAAAAAAAAAAAAACTACGAAGAAACAAGAACTAGCATAGAAATAAAACTTAGCAAAGATGTACAAAGTAATGATAACAAAGATAAAATGGTAAACATCTAAAGAACGTAGGTAATGTAAATTTGACTGATGTCGTTTTCCATTGGTTTCACTCGGGGATCCACTCAACTGCTTCTGATTGAATCCACAAGAGTATTGGTGAAATGCCAAAAAATAATCTACGGCAGCTGTCAGTCGACTTGTATAAAGTACACAAACTACACTGGTGTGCGTGATTCTTGAGTGGATTCTGACTTCAAATCCAGAAGCGAAATTCTCTCCTCAGAATCACCAGAAGAGTATTTTTTGTGCCAATGGAACGGTCTCAGAAGTGAATTTTTCGATTCCGGACTCTCCCGGACGCTTTTTTTTTTTTAATAAACACGCGCTAAAGAGGTTATGACTACTCTTATGGTGTAGTTTGAAGTACACAGCGCGGGCGTTAGGGAAATTGGGATAGAGAAGATAGGAGATTCCGATGCACATTGGTTTTAAATGTCTGCAAATTGAACCGAGGGGGAAAGACAGAGCCGGGCAAGGCGTTCCACATTCGCGTGGTACGGCTTATGAAGGAATCTCTATATTTCATAGTACGACCGAAAGTAGGCTGGAGGGTAAACTGATGGGCATTCCTGGCTTGGCGAGTATTGCGGTTGAATTGTTGAAGGGGTGGAACGTGGAATGCAGCTGGCGATTTCGCTTGAGCACTGTTTATAGAAATAGCGATAAAACAATGAGAGACATGTTACATTTCTGCGATGTTCGAGCGAATTTATAGAATTCGCTATATTTGTGTCTCCAATGAGTTTTAAAGCACGATTCTGTATCCTATCCAGCAGGTGCAGTGAGGTTTTGGGCGCACCAGTCCAGATATGAGAGTTATACTCAAGTTTGGGGCGAATGAACGCCTTGTATATGGCAGCCAGATCAGAAGGGGTAAAATATTTCTTGCACCGTTTGAGCAAACCTAGACATTTCGCAGCTTTCTTGGTGACTTCGTGTATGTGGTCGTTCCAACGGAGTTTGTCATGGACACACATACCGAGAATGGAAAGTCTTTCGGTTTCGGCGATGCAAGTGCCATTCATGGATAATGGCTGAGGATTCTGGTTTCGCTTTAATGACAGCAGACAGCATTGTGTTTTGGAAGCATTAAATTCCACTCTATTGGCCAAACCCCATTTTATAATGCTGTCGAGATCGGAATTTAATGAGCTTAACATACGTTGCCGTTCCAGTTCTACGGCCGAAGAGCAGGGACGTGAGTCTTGGAATGAATATGAGAAGCTGAGGGTGCTGTCATCGGCGAAGGAGTGGATTGGATTAGAAGTTACAGACAGGAGATCATTTATGAAAATGAGAAAGAGAGTCGGAGACAAAACGGAGCCTTGGGGAACACCAGCATTTATATGGTGAATTTCAGACTGGAAGCCATCCAATACAACTTGAATTGAACGGCCAGAGAGGTAGTTTCTAGTCCATTGAAGAAGAGACGCATCGATTCCATATGCACGCATTTTTGATAAAAGAGCTTGGTGCCAAACTCTGTCAAATGCCTTTGAAATATCAAGCGCAACAATCTTCGTTTCACCAGAGTGATGTAGAGATTGGTTCCACTTTCGTTCCACGCCATCAAATCACCAGTGGATCTGTTGCCACGAAAACCATACTGCCGGTCATTAATGAGTTTTCGTGATTCAAGATATTTCATGAGCTGACGATTTATCAGCGTTTCCATGAACTTAGAAAGAATGGATGTAAGTGCTATGGGTCGGTAGTTGGTGGGAGAAGAAGATTCGCCTTTTTTGGGGACGGGCTGGACAAATGCTGTTTTCCACCTTCTCGGGAAGAGTCCAGAAGAATAGGACAGATGGAAAAGCTTACGCAGTGGTTTTGCCAGCGTGGAAGAACACCTCTTCAGAACAATTGGGGGAAATACAATCTGGACCAGTGGATTTATTTATGTTGAGATCAATAAGTACTCTTGCCACTGTACGAGTGCGAAAATGGATTTGTCCCATGGTGTATTCGACGCTCTCAAGTACAGGTAGAGGCAAAGCGCAATCTGGGAGCATTGAGCTGGCTGCAAAATGTGCAGCAAGCAGATTCGCTTTGTCTAAAGAGTTGACAGCTGGAATGTCATTCGGCCTTACCAATAATCAACTTTAGTCTGGCACTTTACGAAAAGACTCCACACTTTCCAAAATCCCTTTACCAATAAACAAATATAGTTGCCAGACTATCGCTAACTGTAGGGTTAAATATTAGTGTTGAGAAAGCCATGTTTATCTCGGACATTAGCTAAATAAATCCTCCCTTATGTCATTTTGAAGACAAGTGTTGCCCAACCATCCAAACTCGCGGTATTAAATTTCGAAATAGGAGAGAATTTAATACGATGTTGTTCAGCCTGAGCGTTTAAAATTATTAATTAATTTTAGTAAATTGTGAATGCTTTCTAATTTTATTCGTTGTAATACAACAATGCAAATGGTTTTTAAATCTATCACACACAAATTTGTACAAATGTATGCAAAATATTGAAAAATATTAAGGGTATTCACTTAAACGCGTAAAACCCTCATAAACTGCGTAAACTGCAGAAATTTACCACCTCGTAAACGAACTGTCAGATTTTTTATGGAGAATAGTTAACGCAAGCCTCATAATTTTCCGCGACCAATTAGGCTCGGAAATCGACTGCAGAAGGTTACGCAAATTTACAAATGTCAAATTGTGACAGACTGTTGTGCGAATTACTTTTCATGGTTTCAGAGTTGCAGCTATGACGGTAACAATTGAATAAAATATATAGTTATTCTATTGCTTTATCGTTATTTGCAGTGAACTACGCAATGTCATTTCCGAGAGGGGCGTTCACTTAAAGCACCGCAGAAATTTATGAATTTACGAACTGCGTAAAATTATGAGATTAAGTGAATACCCTTATTGCGTTTTAGTTTTATTTCTAAACACGTGTTTTTCTTTCTGTTGCTTTTTGATTGGTTTTCCTAGTTAGTTGCTTAATAAAAAATAAATTTTATATAAGTTTGGGATAATTCCAAGACTTTCTTGACAGTCGTCGCCAACAGAATAAAATATCTTCTTACCAAAGTTTGGACGGCTTATAGGTACCTTTTTGCAACAATTCTCAGTACCTTAGGTGACACACCAGGTAGATATTTTGTTGCAACCAAACAATTTTCAAACTCTTTGCAAAAGGTGTTTGTTTATCGAGAATGAGGATCTCTAATGAGACAATGGTTGGTGTGAAAAGGTTCACTTCGCGGAAAATATAGTTATAAAAATAGAATTATGAGCACTCAGCAAAATATTTGCAAAATAACAAGTTTATTGTCTTCTGGAGGGGTAACAGCCTAACAGGTAGTACGAGAATATGTGTGCATAAAATGTGCGTTTTATATTTTTCAAATCGAATTTCAACTTTTGTCGGTTTCTAAATTTCCCGAATTCAGTAATATATAAGCCTTACAATTTTTTATAGGTTAAATTGTATTTATTTTCAAATCAGGAAGCGATAAGTTCTTAACACGCTTCCTACGTACCATTGTAATTTATTCTGAAATGAATGAGCCAGCTATTATTTCTATTTTCAAAAATATTCACTTGCTAACGACGCAATTGGGACGTTTAGACCACTAATAAGTTTTGATTTGCATCGTCAGCCTACGAATAAATGAAACCATTCAAATAAACGGTACTCCATTTATTGAATAATTTGAAAGAGATTTTATTACGACACAAATGCACCCATAGGCGGCTCTCCCACTGAGGCAACAAGCAATAAGCAACTTTTATTTTAACCTATTCTCACATTAAAGCAACAGTGTTGCCAGAAAATTTCTAGCTGTGATGTCATCCGACTCCGATGATACGATTTTGCTAATGTGGTGGAATTTAAGAAAAAAGAGACAAAATAGAAGGAAATTTGGGTGCACCCAGCGATGCCAACCTAGGCTTTTTCATGCCTTTTAGGCATTATTTCATTAGCTAAGGCTTTAAGGTATATTTTTTTTTTTTTTTGATTCAACGTATATACTGACTTTTTATTTTTTTAAATACTCTTAAAAAATCTTGGCAAAAAGAAGACCTCGGTGCTTGGTCTTAAAGAATGAGTTTCCACCTTCAAACAAAAAAATTGTTTTTGTTAATTTTTTTATATTTGTGTTTAATTTTCGACTTATTGTTCCAATTTACATAAACAAATATTTTAGGCATTGTTTTATTGAAAAAGGCATCTTTTGGTTGGTTGGCAACGCTGGCTGGCGTGCACCCCTCATTTACGAATTTAATAAATCATGGTGGAAATATTTGCGCAAAGGAACTCAGAGCACACCATACCCAATTTCAAACTTGTCACTTCACTACTCGCAAATGTTGATACTACGACGCGATATATATCGCTTTTCAACATGCGCTGTGTATCGCCAGCAATAATGTTGCCGCAATCAGCAACATTTTTCGTTCGACCGATATTGAGTTGCTTTAATGTGAGACGTCTAATTTGATTCAATGTAAAATAACTGTTAGCGATAATATCGCATGTTTCCTATTGCCAGTTGCTTGTTGCTTGTTGCCTCAGTGGGAGAGCCGCCATAGGTAAAGAAATCGCGAGGTAGTATTAGAAAACAATGGAAAGTGTACCATAAAAGTACTGAAAATTGCGTCCGATCGAACGATAGGGCATTACTGATTTGCATATGATATTTGACAGATCAGCGGATATTTTGTGCATTTCCTATTTTGTGTTTTGTTTTTTGCTTATAATAAGTCTCAAAGAGTATTGGAAAGATATGTGTTGGGCAAATTTAATTGCAATTTATGTATTCCTTCTTTTAGAATAAAATCCTCCTTGTGAAAGAGACCATTGACCTTGTTTTTCACGAAAACAAATTATGAAATTTGAATTCTGCAATGACAACAAATGTAATAAGATTCTAAGAAAGTTGCCGGACTAGTTAATGTGGAGGTTAAATTGTTTATTGGTAGGTACCATTTCACAAATGCTGTACATTTTTACTAAAGCTGACATCTAACTAGTTGTCGACATTAGTGATTGATTATTAGTAAGGCCGTGTGTGTTTTGTTGGCAAAATCATCCTCTGCCATTTGTCAAGCCACAATCTTGCCATCGACTAATACAGCATCAATCACGGAGCGACATAGCTGCCATTGAAACCTAGAAAGGCAACCATACACAAAACTTGCAACCACAGAGAATCCTGTCTTTAGTTCTTTAATCTATTCGCTCGTTTTTACAAAACCAAGTGATCTCAAACAAATCAGTTGGGTGCCCCAATCAAATACATTTTGTACACCAACTTCAACTACAGAAATGACTAAAAAAAAAAAAAAACATTCCCCCCCCATATTGGTACCCTTCGAAAACAACAAATACACCAACATCTAATTAGAAAGAAACCACAAGCTATTCTAGAAATGAAATTCGCAAAACGCTTCTCTAGCTAAATGTAAACCAACAACTCACCATTGAGTAGATCCGGTAGATGCGATGTAATGACACTGCTCAAATGATTGCTCTGACTGCTGCGCAAGTCCTCCAGTTTACTTTTAAGCGTTGGTTGAAACGATGATGATGATGAGAAAAAACTGTTGTTATCATCAAAAAGATTCAATTTTGACAGACAAGCTGTAGGGAAACAAAAAAAAAAAGTATTAAACATAAGCAAAGAATGACACCACCTAGGTAAACAATGCAAAAAAAAAAAAAAAAATAAACAAACCTGTTGTATCAATTATATTACTACTATTTTCTATATTTGTTAGTTTCTGTGCTACTGATGCTACTGCTGCTGATGTTGGTGTGGGTGAAACAATACCATTTGTTTCATTTGTTGCATTCAATTCGACGACCGGACTTGCTGGCGTCGACGCTGACGATAATGATGACGATAGCTTACTGTTTGTGTCTTGATTGCTGCCGCCACTGCTGCTACTGCTGTGGCTGCTGCTGATGCTGCTACTACTGCTGCTACTGTTGTTAATATGATTTTCTAAATGTTCATCTGTAGTCGGTATGGTTGTGTGATGGTCTGGGAAGCTGCCTGGTGAGCTATTGCCGCTAGTACTGCTCTCACTAAGAAACGGTGACACACGGTGATCGCTACTATTGCTGCTTGAAGAACTGAAACCAAGTTACAGTTGTAGAGAAAACACAAGACAAGTGCAAGCGAATCGAGTACCAACCTTAATGACCTAGCATAAGCATTCTGTCCATTCACACCCACGTGCTCATCACTGTTATCCTGTTCGAAGTCTTCGATTAATTTCATCTCATCGTCTACACTTAGATGATTCGATTTTGTGTCGTTTTTCAATTTGCCAGCAACTGCTGAATTTTGTTGCTGCCTATCGGATGATGATTTCTTATTATCTGCGGTGGTGGAAGAACATTTCGTCTCCACACCACCGACCGTCGAAGAATCCTTGATGTCATTCATTTGCTGTGCCGAGTTACTTTGTTGCAACTGGTTTTCCTTGTTGCTGACTTGATGACTGTTGTGATTGTTGCTATTTTTCTTCGCTTTATCGCCTTTCGATTTTTTGCCGCGACCCTTCTCCTTTTTGCCGCTACCGCCGCTGCCCGAACCATTCGTCAGCTCCTTACTGTTTGTCGGCGATACGGAGAGGCTAGGCCAGGCGTCTTTAACGGGACCGCCCACTGTGCCATTAGCTAGAAATAAAGCATTAGCTAAAAACAAATGATGCTTGGTTACAGCTGTAAGGTGTTTACCATTTGTTGTCGCTCCTGAACCGGGGTTTCCACCCGTAGACGGTCCACCACCTGGCGTCCCATTTGGCCCAGAAGAGGCTATCAGCATGTCGTGCAGTCTCTTCTCATACTCCTGATGCTTCCCTTGGTGCATTTCCTAGGCAAGCAAGAATTTGTTAAACAGTTGTATGAATAATCACAATTCAAACTAACCTCCTTGGTAAAGCTAGCCTCCGGATCGCCCAGTTCGTGCAAATACATACAGTCACCCTTCGGGCACTGCTGGTTTTTCATAAAGTGACTACAATACTTGGTTGTACCTAAACTAGTCTTAATCAGTCGGCCATCTATTGATATATTATTCACACTTTGTATTGCTCTTAGGGCGTCACAGTTGTGCACATACGTGACATACGCTGACGCCGAAGGACCCTGTAAACGGTAGTAAAAAAATAAATATAGTTTCTATAAGAGATCTGTCACTCAATAGGAAGCTAATGGAAACAAAACAATATTCTGTACACTTACTTGCACACCTGCATACGCGGTGCTGGGGTTTATCACAACTTTATGAATTTTACCGTATTTCCCAAAGTACTCATGTCTCTTGAGAATCTACAAAATAGACAACAAGACAGACATTTGACAAAAAAATAATAAAAACCATCAAAAACAACAACTGCAACTTTAGGCGATTTAGTTAGTTAAATACTCGGTTCTCACTTTTGCACTTACATCGGCATCTGCCAGTCTGGGTGGTAGACCAACAACAAATACCAAATTCCTTTGCACTACGCGCACATTGGCCAAGTGCTTTCGGTTTTCGGTGATTTTTTGCTTTCGTTGCTGATCGCGTTGCTTTTTTTGCGACTTGAGTGCAACCATCTGAAACAAAACACACACACATTAGGCCCATTAAATGATTTGTGTTCATCTCTTAAACGTACTTCCTCTTGAGTCAAAGGAGTAAAGTCGGCTGGATTCTCCGGATATGCCTTCCGACACGCTGGACACAATTCATTTTCATCCGTGCGAATTCTGTGCCAGCAGAATCTACAAATCTACAAAGAAAAACGGAAATACATATATTTAAAATTCTAGGAAGGAAATAAATCAATTTTATACCTGATATCCACAAGTGCACGGATAAAAATTCAAATCATCAACTTCCAGTGGTTCCATACATAGTGGGCATTCGGCCACATCATCACTGCTATTGTTCATACCGTTCATAGTTCGTAAATTATTCAAAATCACCTTCTTGTTTGCTTGCAAGGTAGTAACTCTTTTTTTTTCAATTAATTTCCCAACAAAATTAATCGAACGTTAGTTGCTTACAAGTTACACGCAAAGTGATGTTGCACTTTTATAAACGGTATGTATTTTTGTTGTTGATGTGTTTCTTTTTTGGAAAAGAAAAACACGCGCACAGACACACAACGTTTTTTTTGGGTTTTTGGGTGTAGCAACACACTTGCTGCTGGTGCTGTTTCTTCCGCAAAAACAAAAGTATTACGATTGAGGAGAGAGCGTTAGAGAAGTGTGTTAGAGCGTCAAACACGTCTAAACAAAAATAAGTTTTGCAGTTTTACTGATAACGAATTAGTAGCCCAATGCACAGAAACGCAAATACAATAGCTACTGCTGCGGATGCGTTGAGAAATGTATGCGAAACGATTTACCGTCCTTATTTTACTGCTGAAGAACTTCTATTGTAAGACTGGCTGAAATGAGAAGAAGACAAAAATGTGGAATCAGTATTTTGTAAACAGGACATTGACTTTTTGTTTGAACAGGGGGAATGCAGAAATTATTAGGTGAACAGTTTATGAAATTTCCATGTCCCTGCTACGGGAAAGCGATGTATTGCAGCTCTTTCGTCATCTCTTGTCATTTATCTCGATACCGTACCTTTTAGAATTCCAAAACATTTCCAAGTTATTGGGGAAACACTCTACTCAAAACTCGACCCTCTCCCAACTGGCTTTCATTCAAATGCATTTCCTACAGCTAGGGAAGAGTATCGAGCCAGGAGAAGGGAGGAGAAAAATATCCTGCGTAGAAAGAAGACAGCCTACGCAGTATCCCAGCTCAAGGAGATCGAAGAGTCTCGTTATCGCAACAACATCCGGAGGTTCTATAAGAAAGCCAAGCAACTGGCTGCTGGCTTCAAAACCGGAACACAGGCTCTTCGAGACAGCGAAGGAAACCTAGTCACCGAAGCGCAGGGAATAGTAGATGTATTTAAGCAGCATTTCCAGCAGTTGTTTAATGGGCATCATGTTGAGAGAGTGGTAGGGCAAGAAGATAACCCGCGTCCAGCCAATGAAGAACCTGTTCCACTACCCAGTATAGAAGAGGTTGGCTTAGCTATAAGCTTAAGAATAACAAAGCCGCAGGCTCGGATGGCTTACCAGCGGAGCTCTTTAAATACGGAGGTGATGTTTTGGTAGGGCGCATGCACCAAATCATCAACCAAGTATGGATGGAAGAAAACATGCCCGATGACTGGACTATCAGCTTCATATGCCCCATCTACAAAAAAGGCGATCCTATGTCTTGCCAGAACTATCGAGGCATATCCCTGCTAAATGTCGCGTATAAGATCCTATCCAACGTACTGTGTGAACTTCTTAAACCGTTCTGCACCACACTAATCGGCACGTACCAGTGTGGCTTCCGGCCCGGCAGATCGACTATAGACCAAATTTTCACACTGAGGCAAATCCTGGAAAAGACCAACGAATTTCAAGTCGAGACACACCATCTATTCATCGACTTCAAGGCCGCGTATGATAGTATACATCGTCAGGAGCTGTATATGGCGATGGCCGAATTCGGAATCCCGTCAAAATTGATTCAGTTGTGTCGCGTGCAACGTGCAATTTGGAAACAGCTCCTCCGAACTATTCCAAACGTGCACCGGATTTCGGCAAGGGGACGCGCTATCATGCGACTTCTTCAATCTCGTACTGGAGCAGATAGTGCGTAGGGCAGGTGTCAACACGGAAGGCACTATCTTCAACAGATCCGTCCAGCTGCTGGGGTATGCGGACGATATTGACATCATCGGTCGGTCACAGCGCTCCGTGATAGAAGCTTTCACGGCGATTGAAGAACAGGCGAAATCTGTTGGTCTTGAAGTAAACGAGGACAAGACTAAGTACATGCTATCAACAAACAAACAAACATCTGTCCCCTGCCTAGGACAAAACGTCACTATTGATAGCAACAATTTCGAGGTAGTTAAGGAGTTCATCTACCTCGGAGTAAACATGAACTCCACGAATGGCATCCTAGTGGAGATCCGGCGGAGAATTACCCTTGGCAAAACAATTGGGTTCAAAACTCCTAACTCGAGGGAAATGTATGCTTTACAAAACCCTTATCCTGCCAGTTCTGCTCTACGGCGCCGAGTGCTGGACGATAAGGAGGAAGGGAGAGCTAATACTGGGTTCCTTCGAAAGAAAAATTCTTCGGCGGATTTTTGGTCCTGTGTGCGAGGAGGGCGAATGGAGGAGCTATATCAAGATGTGGATGTAGTCCAAAAAGCCAAAATACTTCGACTACATTGGCTCGGCCACATCGAGCGAATGGACAATAATGCTCCAGCTAAGAGGATCTTCGAATCCCAGCCCCCAGGTTCGAGAAGACAAGGAAGACCGAACCTCCGATTCAAAGAGGGCTTGGTCTGGACAACTGGAAGCAGCGTGCCTGGGATCGTAGAGGATGGAAGGCTGCAGTGTCTCAGGCAGAGACTCTCCACGGGTTTCAATAGATGAAGAGACAGTAGTTTCAAGTAAATTCAGGAACCCAAGACTCACCAATTGGGACGCTTTTGCCTCAGAGGCTGTGAGAAATGGCCAAATCCTGAATGATCTAAAAATAGGGACACCAGCCGAAATCGATGCATTCACAGAGAATTTAAACAAAATTCTAAGTAAGGCATATGATAAAGCCTGTCCTCTACGGACAATCAAGAAAAGGAATTGTTCTTCGTGGTGGTCCAAGGACCTCCTTGAAATTAGAAGGAAAGTCAGACGCCTGTTCAATTTAGCCAAACGCACCAATTCCCAGTCAGACTGGGACTTATACAAAGCCGGTCAACGGAAATTCAAGGCTGCTGTCACTAGTGCTAAACGTACAGCCTGGCATACCTTTTGCAATGAAATAGAAGATACCAGGGAATCAGCTAGACTTAGGAAAATCCTATCGAAAGAACCTGCAGTTCCAGGTTATCTTAAAGACAATATGGGCAACTGGACACAGTCTTCAGAAGAGACATTAAGTCTGCTTCTAAAAACGCACTTTCCGGGTTGTATCAAAACAACCGTCCAGTCTGCACCAAGCACTGCAACTACAGCAGCAACAGTTCCAGCTGGTATAATAACCGAGGAAAAACTTAACTGGGCGATTGAAACTTTCTCCCCTTTTAAGTCTCCTGGGCTGGACAGGATTTTTCCAATCATGCTCCAGAAAGCCAGGTCAATTGTCATACCAGCTCTGACGAGACTCTTCACGCGCTGCCTCGAATGTGGTCACATTCCCAGGGCATGGCGTGAAGTAAAGGTTGTCTTCATTCCGAAGGCAGGAAAGTCCAGCCATACGACTGCTAAGGATTTCAGGCCCATAAGTTTAACTTCATTCATCCTGAAAACCTTGGAAAAGCTTTTGAACGTTTTTATCCGCAGTCGACTTGATAATAACGTGATCTCAACGGCTCAGCATGCCTACATCAAAGGTAAAGGTGTTGAGACTGCGTTGCATGAGGTCACTCGCATCATAGAAAAATCTCTAAATGACAAAGAATACACACTAGCCGCGTTCCTCGACATTGAAGGAGCATTCAATAATGTTAAGACGTGTGCTGTGAAGAGAGCACTACTCAATAACAGCGTAGGCCAAACGCTTACCAATGTGATTGAGAGTTTGCTCAATGAAAGAAATATTAACGTAGAATTAGGTGGCATTGAACTTAGAGTGACAGCCTCAAGAGGTACACCACAAGGAGGAGTCATTTCCCCCCTACTCTGGGTCCTTGTCATAAATGAAATATTACTTAAGTTCGAAAACAGAGGGGTCAAAGTTACTGCGTATGCAGACGATGTAGTGATACTTGCTACAGGCAAATTCCTACCGACCATAAGCGAACTGCTAAAAAACGCATTACGAACACTTAGTATGTGGGCAAACCAATGCGGTCTTGGACTCAATCCACAGAAGACTGAACTAGTCCTGTTCAGTAACAAAAGGGTGATTCCAAACTTCGATCCTCCAAATATTGAGGGTATACCCCTTAGGGTTGCTGAGAGTGCCAAATATCTAGGTATAATCTTAGATAGGAAGCTCAATTGGAAACCAAACGTCAATGAAAGAGTAAAAAAAGCAGCAAATGCTTTTTACGCATGCAACCGAATCTTCGGTAAAAGGTGGGGACCAAACCCCAAAATAATTCTGTGGATGTATACGGCTGTTGTGCGTCCAATACTCACGTACGGTAGCTTAGCCTGGTGACAAGCCACAAACAAAGCTTCGAATCTTAAATTAATGACCAAAATACAAAGACTAGCATGTATAGGTACAACCGGCGCAATAAGGACAACACCTACTGCTGGAATGGAGGCTATCCTCAACTTGTTACCTCTAGATCTATACATGCAAGCATCTGCAGCCAAAAGTGCCCTCAGGATCAGCCAAACAAAAAGCTGGAAACCCTACAAAACGATACACACACAGATTCTGAATAAATATGTGGGAGATGCTGACTACTTGTCTCCCTATCTTGACTTCGACATACCATTCTCTTGCTATTTCCCCAGCAGGGAGGAATGGAACACAGATGAACCCACAAAAGGAAAATCGATATCCATCTACATCTACACAGACGGCTCTAAGATGGACCGTGGAACAGGTGCTGGAATCTTCTCTGAAGAGTTAAATATACACCAGTCAATCAGACTACCTGATTACAGTAGTGTCTTTCAGGCGGAGGTTCTGGCAATCGCTGAAGCTGCCCGTATGGTGTCAATGTTAGCAATACCAAATAATGATATTACTATATTTATTGATAGCCAGGCGGCTATAAAAGCAGTATCTGCTATCGAAATAAAATCAAAGCTAGTTCACCGCTGCCGTGAAGAGCTTAAGGTTCTCTGCTCGCAGCACACCACGCGTCTCTGCTGGGTCCCTGGACACAGTGACAAAACCGGTAATGAGATGGCTGATGAATTGGCAAGAAATGGTTCTGCTATGGACCAAGATCGGGCGATTAATTCAATCAAACCACCACTCTGTAATCTCAGAGAAAGGGTGGAAAATAAGACCCGGATGAAGGCCAACAACAGGTGGAAAGAACTAACTACCTGCGAAATACCACGGAAGTTATGGCCGGAATACAATCCAAGTCGGACTATCAAGCTTTTGCGATTTGATAGAACGTCGATGTATAAACTGGTAGGAGCCCTAACGGGTCACAACTTCCTAAGATACCACACAATGAAACTTAAACTCAAGAATGACGATATATGCAGGGGTTGCGGCGACGAGGAGGTACACGAGGACACACCTCACTTCCTCTGTCAATGCCCAAGTCTCTGTCACTTGAGGAATAGGACACTTGGAAGATACTACTTCCATGATTTACATGAACTTTCAGATATATCTTTATCTAATCTTTACAGGTTCATAAACGCATCAGGATGGCTGGACAAGGTCAAGTAACCAAGAAGGAAACACTATAGCCAACAACACCGGCTAACCCGCAAATAAGGGCATCACAATGGGTCCACATGGACCTAAGTGGGGTGCGGCAGAACCCGTTCTGACGCACCCACCCATAAACCTAACCTAACCTAAGCATTTCCTACAATAACGGCAATGATGTTTGCTGCATAAAAAGCTCAACTTTCAAAGTGTAGCCATCAACAAATGAAAACATTTGCCAACTATATACCTTCATTAATGGGATACCACAAAATCGTAGTTTTAATTCACTCCACCCGACGAACGTTATATTCACGTTCGTGAAAAAAAGAAGTTTGGTTTCATTTAAAAATAAATTAAGCTTCATCTCAGTGATGCACTCCAATCTTATCAAAAGCTATCGCCTTCCCATTGCACTCGTGCACCACCTACCTACCTACATGCACAGCATCATGTGCAAAACAAAAGCCAATATCAAACAAATTTACGGTTACATGGAATGGAAACATTTTCTTTTCAGCCTCCCGCAACAACAACAACAACAACAAAAACAACAAACATAAGAGAACCCCAAAGCAGAAGCAGATAAAACCTTAGAAAACTAGAAAAACACAAAGAGAAATACACGATCACAAGAAACGAAGTGTGTGCAATTTCCAAGTAAACTGCTGCACATAGAAAGCAAAAAAAAAAAAAAAAAAAAAAAAATACGGCAACAGATAAAGCAATAGCAGCAACGGCAAACAACAATAAATACGAGTAACTAGCAACTAGGTCAACGACTGGAGACTAGTTTGCGTTTCTTTGAAATTTGTTTCCATCATAGATATAAACATTTCATTTCGCTCCGCGTCTATTTTTTTTTCCCCCCGATAACACATCTAATTATTCGGAAATTGAGATCAGACAGTCGATTTTCATTCTTTTCCTAGATGAAAGAGACGACCATCAAGGTCATGCACAAAAGTAATTATAGTTTAGCACTTGGAAGTTTGTGAGATACGAAACATGAATATCTTTGTCGATATGAGTGTTTAGTATACATCCCTGCTGTTGCCCTGAGCATTTGAACAGAGAGAACAAATACACTCGACTGGCGAACGAATTTTGTGTATGCAAAATTAAGTGGACTTTGGCGTCAAGCTATTGGAATTTAATTGGAGTCGCTATTGGTTGGCAAATCGCTCTGTTGCAATTGTACGTATGACCTTCTACAATCATGAGCGCACAATACAGAAAGAGGAACGAAGGTTTGTACTTTCGAAATGAGATGATCTGTTTGGATAGGGCTATAAGTCATCACTCAATTCTACTCTGCTGGGTTCCGGGACACGTTGGGGTGGAAGGGAATGAAAAGGCGGACGAATTGGCCAGATACGGCTCTGATATGAACCCTCAACTAGCGGACGGAGAGGTGTTACCGCCTTTCAACACTGCTAAGACTTTTATTGAAGGCGTCACCACACAACTGGCTAAGGAACAATGGAGCAACACCATCGGTTGCGTCATAACCCGAAGTCTGTAGCCTGTGGTTGACACCAAAAGATCAAAGTTCCTAATCTCCCTTAATAGAAGCCAAATCCGGATGCTCGTCGGCGTTTTAACCGGACACTGCATCATATGAAACATGGCTAAAAGGCTACGACTTTTTGCAAATGACTTCTGCAGAAGCTGTAGAGACGAAGAGGAAATAGAGTCCGTGGAACATCTTCTATGCCACTGCCCAGCTTTACAGGAACGCCGCTCATCCTGTATGGGAGCTAGGTTCTTCGAAAGTTTGGACGACTTGGCAGGGATACCTCTATCAGACATTAAACTATTCCTCAACAGATCGAAGTGGTTTTGTTAGCCACATGTCCTTGCATGTACAAACAGGGTATTCACAATGGGCCTTTATGGCTTCTGGGTGAAATTTGCATCGGTTGCAAAGCTGCTGCAAATGCAGCTCCTCCATAACATCATCGGTTAAGTAAGTCGAACACAACAATTACCCGAACAGTGTGATATGAATTTGCAAATGGCGGAGTTCCTATCGTACGCTTCAAAAAATCGCAGTTTTTATGTAAAACTGTCAAATGCACGTATGGCGTTTATTACTCGTCTACGTCACCCACATCCACATCCACTTTAATGTCGTTTTCCATTGGGACAAAAAAAGCATCTGAGCGAGATTTACACCTACTTACTTTAACACCAAAACATTTGTCTTTTGTCAAACTTTAAAGTGTTATTAATTACGTATTTGAGGACGTCTGTGAAAAATAGAGAAAAAATTACATTCGGCTGCCGCAATGGATATCAACATAAATTAAGTGGATTTTCATAAGCGATATTATTATTATTTGAGAGGGGTTATTGTACTGCGACCTTTTGGTCTATTGTACCCCCTGCTTACGCCTCAGAGTGGTTTATTACCTCAAAAGAGTTCCCCTCATAGTATAATTCCTTTCGAAATCATTTTAGAGGTTTTAGTACTCTTCTTTCTTCTTGGCGGAAGAAATCCGTCCTATAGCACTCTCTCCAGTCCAGTTTCCTTTAAGAATCTAAGGATGAGAGCTGGGCTCTAGTGACTGTATTTCCTCATCAGATAGTTGGTACTTGCCCAAGTATTTCAGTCTTTTGTGGGTCAGTGCCCCACATGATCCCAGCAAGTGTTCTGGGACTTCACTGGACTCATCGCAGAATCTGCAGAGACCTTCTTCAGATATACCCAGTTTCCTGAGGTGTTCCCTGAGTCTACAGTGCCCCGTTAGGAAGCCCGTTAGGATACGAAGGTTATTTTTGCTCATGCCGATGCAAGCTTGGAATCTTTTCCGGTTGTATTGTCCCAGAAGTTTCTTGGCCTGCCTCATGCCGAGTGTTATGCCAGGTTCTTGCCCTGTTTTCTTTCTCTAGTTTCCTAAATTCTTCTTTGAGGGTGTGATCCCCTATTCCGCAGAATGGTTCAGGACCTATGAAAGTTTCTGATGCTCCCTTCCTTGCTAGGGAGTCGGCCATTTCATTCCCCTCTATTCCTACGTGGCCAGGCACCCAGCAGAGGGTTATTTTGTTTCTCCTACCAAGTTCATTAAGTTTTTGTAGGCATTCCCATACAAGTTTGGATTTAATGATGTAGGAATTAAGTGCCATAATAGCAGCTTGGCTGTCTGACATTGTAGCTATATCACAGTTGACTCTGTTTCTGCCGAGGTTGATTTGGACACACCTGTCTATGGCATAGATTTCAGCCTGAAAGATGCTGGTACTTTTGCCCATTGGTTCAGAATATTTGGTTCCGGGCACAAACACTCCTGCCCCAGTTCCCTCATCAGTTCTCGACCCATCTGTGTACCACTTTGTTGTGTTTGCTCCAGTTCTTCTTAAGCTCTTTCATAAGCATAAATTACAATTTAAGAACAGCTGACTTTTCAAACACGCACTACCACAAATGCGAAGTAAGAAAAATCTCGTTTTATGTTCCATTGGGCACGAAAAATCTAAAATCTGACAGCAAAATCCGAAAATCCCAATGGAAATCGACATAAGATGTTTAATCCGAGTGCCTATTATCACTACCTACTCACCGATGAACACCAAACACACATTTCGCAAGTGTTGTTGTTGTTTACTCTTTTAAAAGGAAAAATTTACCCCACATTTGAAATGTGTTACCTTTCATTGATAGCTGCTGGTTATACAATATATTACGTTCTGGTTCTTCGCCCACTTTCTATTTAAGAACAAAACAAAAAGTCCTTATCAAAAAAAAAAACTTATCTCCAACCATCTTTTAAAAATTGCGCAGATACCTGCAATAATAATCTTGCAAAGTGTTGTTTTTTGTTTATATTTATTGAAAATATCCAGTAACTTAAAATACTTTCACCGTACGTTTGTTTACCTCAAGGCGGTAAATTATTATTTTTTTATACACAAAGAACCCCATTTCTTTGGAAGTGAATTGAATGGAATAATTATTAAGAATTAAGAATTACATAACGCGCGAATCGTTGCTGCCGTTTTGGATTAGCATCCAACGCCCACTTGTCCGTTCCGCAATGTGTTTTATCGCCAAACACCACTCCGACAACGTACCTACGTATGTAGGCAATTAAAACGCAATTCAAGACGTTATGGGAAGTAGGTTCTGTGGCAAGTTTTGTGGACGCATTGCATTCTAGTGAGGACCGTGGGGGTGACATCATTACTGTTCGTCCAGGGTATTTACGTTTGCACCATGTGCCTCGATTAGTTTTACCCTCTCAAGTCATTAAAAGCCTTGCTACGTCTTGTCTGTTCAATTAGAATTCAGAGTCTCCTCTTCTTCTTTTTTGTATTGTGTTTGCAGTAGCCTCTTGCCAATTGCCTTGACGAAAACTACGTTTGTTTACGTAGCGCACACATATACATCGAGTGGTTGCCAAAAAATCAGTGATAACAGACTAGCCTCGAAAGATAACGCGTACAATACTGCCGTGTCTATGAGAAAACAACGACACATCAACAATTTCATTTGCTAGGTTATGTAGACCGTGTTCAATAAGCGTGCAGATTTTTTGTTTTGATTCATTCACCAACAGAACAATTTACAATAATTGAAACATTACACAGAGGAACGCATGCTATCTTCAAACCCAAAGATGACGTATTGACAAAACTAATAGCAAACCGTTAGTATTCAAGCCGCTGATGAATGATGGATTTGTTTTCGGAAGAGGGAATACTAAAAAATGGGATTGTGTTCTATATTTGTACATGAAAACGTGTTTGCACTCGGTTTTCGATGGAAAGTCGAACACGAACTTATGACTAAGTCGTAATAGAGATGAACGGCCTTTACATTTGATCCACAGAATCAAGTATCAAGAATCAAGAATGATTAGATGACAGATTAAAACCGATTCCATTGACATTTGAAGGAGCAAAAGTAAAGGAATGCGACGAAGGTGGCCGTTATTTATTGTTATTATTATTATTATTGTGAAAAAAGTGAAATGAATTTGTAATTTTTGACAGTTCAAAAGGGAAGTCATATGAATTTTGTGTTTAGTTTAGCACGTCTAGTCAATAACCTAGAGCCAGCGCGATTAACTGGTAGAAAAACTAACTGGGAAGGCTTTAGGAACGAAATAGAAGAGAATGTTGAACTGAGTGTTCCACTTACGACACCCTATGAACTTGAGGTTGAGGTTGATCGCTTCGTCGAGATCGTACAGCTCGCCTCCTGGAATAATACGCCTAATCCAAGAAAACGCCGGCCAAATACGTGCTACGATATCCTAACGAAATAAAAGAATTGGTCAACGAAAAAAGGAAGGCGCATAAGAAATGGCAACAGAGTCGCGCTCCGCAACATAAAGCACATTTGAATTATTTGTGCAATTTGTTGAAGACAGTTATTAAGGAATTTAAAAATCGTGCGATAGGTTCTTACCTTGAAAGTTTAACAGCGAAAAAAGATTCCAATTATTCACTTTGGAAAGCTGTAAAAGGCACCAAAAGGCCCAAAATCCCCGCGCCGCCAATTAGAATTAATCAAAATGAATGGGCAAGGGAAGATAAGGAAAAAGCGGACGTTTTTGCCGCTCATCTAGAAGAAATTTTTAAACCGTACGATGGCCAAGCGATCCACGACAATACTAATAGGGCGGAATCAAAATCTGACGATTCAACACTCACTAGTGCAACGCTATGTGAACTAAAACGTGAAATCGAATCCCTAAAACCTAAGAAAGCTCCTGCTTATGATTTGATCAACGGAGAAGTTCTCAAAGCTCTACCAAGGAAAGCATTAATTAAGCTTCTTCATATATTATAAATGCTGCGCTCAGACTAAAACACGTGCCGAGTCAATGGAAAATCGCGAAGGTCATAATCCATAATGGTTTTAAAACCAGGAAAACCGCCAAATGAAGTAAAATCGTATAGACCGATTTCCCTTCTTCCAGTCATTTCCAAAGTCTTCGAAAGAATATTGCTTAAGAGCCTACTACCGGTTATTGAAGTCAATAATCTTATCCCTGACCACCAGTTTGGGTTCAGAACCAAGCATTCGACGATTGACCAAGTACATAGAACTACTGACGTAATCGAGAAAGCATTTGAAGAAAAAAAGATTTGCTCAAGCGTATTCCTTGACGTCTCACAAGCCTTTGATAAGGTGTGGCACGACGGCTTGAAATTTAAATTACGACAAGTTCTCCCCGCAAGCCTATATGAAATTCCAGAATCATATCTCGGGAATAGACTCTTCCGTGTTAGAAATGGAAACGAATACTCGGAGCTAAAAGAAATTTCGGCCGGGGTACCGCAAGGAAGCGTCCTTGGTCCGCTTCTCTGTTTGTTATATACTCGCGATATTCCAAGGGAAGATGGCACTACCCTTGCTACGTTCGCCGACGACACAGCTATCCTAGCAGTAGGTAATACAATCGAAGAAGCGACTACAAAACTGCAAGCCGCAGTGAATAAGGTAAATGAGTGGACAAGGAACTGGCGGATCGCCCTCAACGAAACTAAGTCTGTTCACGTGAATTTCACCTATAAGAAAACTAATGACTTGCCAATTTTTCTAAACTTGGCCCGAATACCCTTTGCAAACGAGGCCAAATACCTGGGAATGACACTCGACGCAAAGTTGAAATGGAGTTCGCACGTGAAAATGAAACGTAAAGAACTCGATATCAAATATAGAGAAATGTACTGGTTACTCGGAAAACATTCCCAGCTCAGTACTGAGAACAAACTGCTTTTATACAAGCAAGTGCTAAAGCCGGTGTGGACCTACGGTATACAACTTTGGGGTTGTACCAAGAAAACAAATGTCAATATTCTACAAACTTTTCAAAATAAAGTTCTTAGAGAAATTGTACAAGCACCATGGTATATTAGAAACGACGATATCCATAGGGATCTCAGAATTCCAACAATCGAAGCTGAAACTAGAAGCTTCGCGAGAAAGCATAGAAACCGACTAATCGGACATATCAACAATACAGTTCGACAAATCTTGGACGAGACCAATTTATTGCGCCGACTACAACGAACGAAACCGTTCGACTTGGCAAGATAAGATTAACCTCGTTTAATTTGCGGAACACGCAGGATCTTTCATTGGAAAGTAACCTGTCAAAAGTTGTTATTTCATGATAGAAAAATTGCTTGATAAGTTATATCTTAGTTGCAGTATCTAACAATATTTAGAAGGGTGGTGTTTTTAGTCAGTAAAAATCTGACACTACTATGAGAACGCGCTTGCTATTCTCATAGTGTCTTTGGAAGATTTTCACCTACCCTCGGATAAAAAAAAAAAAAAAAAAAAAAAAGTTTAGCAAGTTGCATACACTCCTACCTTTTGAAATGAATGCCCATAAAAACAATCGTTTTAATACCTAGGTAGTGCAGTGGCCCAGGTCCACCCCGGACTGTAGCGCCACCTAAGTAGTGCAGCGATGGCCTACCTCTACATCCATATTCTTATTAACAAATATTGTGTAACGAAAATGATAAATTCAACAATGCAAAAGAATATTTTTATTTTGAAAAATATCCACACTACTATAGGTACAACTCAGTATCTATCAGTATGCAAGAATGCAATTAATTTACGTGCAAAAAATTAGAAATTATCTACAAGATAGCATGCATACATACCTACATATTATAGCCTCTTTAAATTCAATGCGAAGTGAATAGGAAGGTACCTACTGCAGGGCAAACGCAATAAAATTAAAACAAACAAAATCGATAAGCCATTGTCATGATGAGATAACCTACTGTAGTTACAGGTAGAGGCAATTAGGAATTATACTCAAGGTATGCAAAATGTATTGACATTCTTTGCCATTTGTGCATTATGTGACCTAAACAACGATATAACGTATTCTCTTGTTAATATTGCATTTATGGTAAAGCAAGGCCCTTTCCCGTTTATTGGAATTTGTATTTTAGTAGCCAAGGCAGGCAATCGTTTGGAGAATAGTTATTTTGTGGACTGGTCAACGTACGTAGAAAGCGATCAAAAATAATGTCCGGCCGGTAAGCTGTTTTCGAAGTGATGCCACCTAGTCTGAGGTATGAAAACAACATTTCATCATGTTTACAACAGCTGTCACGACATTTTGGTACAAAGTCTTTTATATGTCTTTTGACTGTGTAATTGTTTTTTTTTTTCGCAAAATATGAGAAAACCTTAGAAAACTTGTCGGCGACAGGCAACGTCAACAGGCTAATCTTTTCTAAACAGCCCGGACCTAGAGAATCGTCACTGGAAGACACTAGATCGCAGCCAAATACGATTTCTGAAACTGTAAGAGACGCAAAGAAAACAGAAAGCTTTTCATGTTTGCACTCCAAAGACCGGTTATGTCGCATTATCTTACAAAGATGTTGTTATTAACGTTTTGGACTTAACTTTCAAAACTTGGTGCCTTGGTGCAGTAACCTGCAACAACAGCCCCGGTAGCTAATATTGCTGATTTAAATTTACCCAAGTGCGGACCGAAATCCGAAGGAGACAACTTCTAAACGATCTCAACAAAGACTCATGAATTTACCAAAAACAAAGTTTCCATATGGTTTCACTAGATGACACACAAACTAAATACCATACCAAATAACAGAACAAAGACAAATAAAAAGTACAAAAACAAAAAATACTTTCACTCTTAAACGATCAACAAATATTTGTATGGGTAGTTATTTAATTTATGTTTCAAATAAATCAATGATGTAATTAGATGAAAGTCTCTGCTCCAACAGAAACTGAAACATATGAAAAACGAAAAACGAAAAAAAAAAGTCTCATCCCACATACACTTTGTGCATACAGGTGTCTCTGAACCCGAATTTATTACGTTGGAATTCCGTTTTTTGTATACGTATGTATGCAGTACTCACAAAAATTAGATAATAATTTCACAGGCACAGAAATAAACAACAAGAAAGTAAATCCAAATGCAGATGAACTTTTTTTTTCACAAAAAATTATCAGCGGCCATGATTGCTTGTCAGTTTTCCTCCTTTTCTTTGTTTCGATTTCGAAGATGAGGGACAGGAATTTTATTGTAAAGGTGTGATCACATTGCAAATGTGAATTTTATAAAAATAAAATCGACAAACAAAAAGAAATACAACTGTTTCTCTATTCCGACCGTATAAAGTTATGAAAGGTCTTTCAGTACCGACACAAACACAGGAAAAAATCGCTTTCTGTTAAAAATAGAATGCGTGAGAAAATTCATAGGAAATATATAAAATATATTCCTCACAAGAAAAATAAAACTGAAAATATACTTGTTCTTGCCTATCGACACGACGACGGTGTGTGTTGTTTATATTTTTGCACAGGTGAAGTAGAAAATTTTTAGTCACAATTCGAGTGGAAACAAGAACAAAAATCTCTAGGAAATTTCCCAGACAAGTAATATTCCACATAGTGTTGAGTGCATTGGCCACCTCAGCAATGTATGCCATTGAAATTAATTATCTTTTAATTTGCACCGAGTATTTCGAGAGAATCCTGGTACTGTTCTTTGGTCAACATTTTTGTGTAAGAAACACAGAAATTCATAAGATATTGCAAGAAAATAAATAAATATTTTATGTATATTAACCCCTTCACAATTTACACAGTTTCTCTTCTTTCTTCATCCTCACTTTTTGGTGATTAATTTGTAATTTTCTTTAAATCTGTTTTTCACTTGGCACATATATAAAAATTATATTCACAAGAAATCCATCAAATTCACTATTACCAAACAGAAACGATCAAATTAATTGAAAAATCAAATTTTTTACCTACTATTTACGGTTATTCGTATATTGTGGGTGAGAGAATTATGAAAAAAATAACTTTTCTTGTGCAGGTACGATTTGATTGCGATTGCTCTCCGACGAAAAAAAATGACTACTGCTTTAGATTTTTTTGATATTTGATTAGAAAATTCAAAGTTTATCCCTCTTTCTGCACGCACTCACACATCTATCGATGTTGTTTTATGTTTTTCCTCTTCTTTTCTGTTGTCCTTTTGTGGCTGTTGGAATTAAAACAGTTTAAGCTACTCCAACTCACTACTGATTGTCAAATAGTACGCGTATAGCGATCTCACTTCCTCATATAAACACTGCCTTGTAAACGTCACTTCGGTGGGAAATTTTACATCCAAATATAATATGTAGGTACATCCAATTTCATAACACTACCCCAAGAAAATATAGATGTTGAAAAACTTACGGTACTTCGGTATAAATTTCTATAATATTCCAAAAGAAATTTTCGAAATGTAGGTCTTTTTTCAAAATTTCTTCTGAAATTGCAAGAAAAAAGAAAATCAATTGTCAACGTCAAAAGGGCGAAACATCTATTGCTCCCTTTTCCCACAAAATATAAACACAGTTAAAGCAAGACAACTCCATATCGACCCGAAACGCAATCAACAAAGCTAGCTAGACCCTTCATTCCTTAAGTCTGATATGGGTATCTCACTTTATCGTTAAATCACTTCACCACAGAACAAAGAATACACTAAATAATCTGCCCATCTCTTTCATTACATTCACTTGCTTTTTTTTTCGCACGTAATTAGAAAAAAAGGAGAAAAAATGAAAAAAAAATCTCTTTGAAATCAATAAAATTTCAGAAATATCCAATTTTCGCTGCACTTAATGGACACTATTGAGAGGAAAATTTAAAACGTATTCTGGTTTAGTAGGTTTACCTTTGCTTGTAAACCAAATTTAAAGAATCTATTGTAATTGTTTTTATGTAAAAATTGAAAGTTGCAAATTTAGCAGAGAGAGTTGTTGCAAGAAGTATACAAAGACACTCTTTTGACTGATTGGTCTGGCTCTGGTTTCCGGTTAAAATGGGGTTCAAATTGGGAATTTTGTTTGCAAATTGTAATAGATGTAGTAAGTTGAGTAGGGACTTTTTTGACAGCTGCAGATTTATTTGTTTTAAAACAAATGAAATTTAAATGTGAAAAACGATGTAAATGTGACGCATTTACTTATTTTATTATGCATAATGAATTATTTGCATAGGGTATCTTTCGGTAGACTATCGAAACTCAAAATAGTAGTGCCTGATTCTAAAGCTAGGTAGGTAACACAAATGAAAATTAGGTACTAGAATTTTCTTGTGGATCACATAATAATTTTGTTCAACTTCCATTTATAGAAACCAATTTGAGTAATGAATTTATGCTTGTTTATATGTTATAAAACCGTTATAACCGGAAGACGTAAATTGTAATGGTTTCTAGAATTTTCTATAAATATAAGAAGAGCTTTTAATAAAGAATTAAAACTGTTTTATTGCACCATGGATTCGTAAAGGCCCTAGACGTAGATTCTATATTTGAGTATATTTTTTTTAATTGGAAATAATCCTCTTTAAGATGTTTGTCAGTTGCTCAAATAAGAATGTAATTTGCGTTTTTCTGGGGATTGCACTAGACACCCCTCAGTAGTTATCATACAAACCAATGAACCCCCATCCCCCACCCTTTAAAAATTTATACATGAATAAGTATTTAATACCTCACACTGTTACACATTTATTTTAATTATTTTATTTAACAAAGCTCTTTTATTTTAATTTATTACAGAAAAAAAAAAAAAAACAAAATCATATTAGAAACAAATAAAAAATACAGTTAATAAACAAAAAAAAATAAAACAGAAAGATAAAAATTATTTAATAAATTATTAATTATTTAATATCAAAAGAAAATGCAGGAAAATGGCGATTGGACCCAGCCGCTGACTCAAAAAAAAAATTATTTAACAAAAAATGTTTAGTACTTTATCACAGCGTCATGTAGTTCCAGGTTTTGTGAGACTTTTTCCATCTTCTCTCGAATCTCACTGTCTATATCCATGAAATGTTGCAGACGCGTTCCGTTATAGGGTTCTTCACTGCCAGGTGGATATTTCCTCATCTGTGAACAAGAACATACACTACTAGGTGAATAAAATTCCTCATATCAATATAAACCAAAAATGGTGAATATCAACTTGTTGTAATTGTGCATATTTATTTTTAGTTGATACACTATACCTTTTTGTAAATTCCCCGCTTTTTGTTTAAGTTTCAATTAATCTATTTGCAAAAAAGCGTTTGTTTAGTTTTTTGTTAACGTTGTGCGATCTCTTGTACAAATCTGACATATGTCAGTTTGGGTGGTATGAGTGTAAAGCTTAGCGTTTCGGCTGTAACAGAATCTTCGCAAGATTCCATTTGCTATTCTTGCCAATTGATTAGGGTCCGAGCTTCGTATTGTTGTAATTTTTTTTTTTTTCTTTAATTTTGTTAACAAACATACATTGAGCCAAATCAATATAGTGAAAGTTTTGACAGGATAGAAATGTAGGTAAAAGAATGCTTCTTAAGTAGCATAACAATTAAAGGGTGACAGTGGAAGTAGAGAAATGACAGTCGAATGGAAGAAGTTTGGTTTTTTTTTTGTATGGATATCAAGATGGAAAAAATGTATAGCGAAACGTAAAAGTCAATTGCATATTTTAAAACCCACCGCACATTTTATCTAAGCCCTAGTAAATAATATGAACAAAAATTGTTATAGTAGTTTTTTTTATAATATAATATAGTGTTAAGTGTAATAGAAAGTGAAAATAATGAAGTGTTAGTGTGTTTTGCATTAAAGTTTGCATAGTTTTTTTTATTTATTTAAATTTGTTTTGTTTATTAGATCTATTTGCTCGCGGTGTTGGAATCATCTTTGGAAAATCGTTTCTGTAAAAAATAAAACCAGCAACCATGTTTAAATTTGTTTTTAAGGAGTTAATCTTGTTGTTTTTTTGTTTAACTAAAACTATGTCTACTCTAGTTACGTGACGAGTATATGTACCTAAAACAAAAACAAAAATCAATCAATAAAACGTAGGGACTCATTTAATATGCCTGATGGAAATTATGTCTTCTACTCTTTGTTTTTGTGGAACTAAGGATCACAAATGACTACCGCGCACATGTATAGCGATGCTACGATCGTTGCACAAAGACCACGGTTCAGATCATTTGACGAAAGAATCTTTTGATTACCTACACCCATTGTTTGACATGTAAATAAGTTCGAAATACGAACGTGTTCTTTTGAAAAACTGCTGTTTTTTTTTCGGTTACACTCTGTTCCCAAACTTAAAATTTTTTTTTTTATCCTTTTCTGGTTCAGAACCAACAACGGAATGGTTTAGCACTTAAAACGTTTTAATAATGACAGTTGATTCACAAACTAAAATGTCAACCGTCAAGTGTGAAAGTGCCGATAGAGTTACCAACTACAGTATAATGTAGCTGTAAAAAGCAAACCTCGTAAACGGGCGAGAAGCATAATGTCGATGAATACTTGTGCGACAGGATGTTATATGTGTGCTGTAGGTCATGGAGTATTGAAAGAATTAAATGAGAAGTTTTCTACGAAACGAGTGCTTTACCTTAGGCTTTGATACTTTTTTTTAATTGGAAGTCACAAACTCTAGGCCGTATAGCAATCCAATAAATGTCCAGGGCTAAAAGAGTGTGAAAAATATAAGCTCTAAGTACAAGCATATGTATATAAAAGCTGGTTCTCAAATTTTAGGGAACATTTCAATCACTGTCATCGAACTTCAACTCTCGCTGTCTAAAATATAAATAAAATAAAATATCATACCAAATCAATTCTTTCACAAGAGGAGAAAGTATTAATCGACGTTTTTAAAACGAAGTGAATATTCTCCCTTTAGACAAAATGACAATTATCAGAAAATAACAAACAAACGTAAAAACGTCAGTGACAAATCAAAGTGTTTGCGGAATACAAACATTGCGGTAACTGACAAACGATTACTTTGAGACGTGAGATATGTACTCAAGACAAGACTATGGCCCCAATCGAAAGAGAATAAGCACACATGAACCTACAACTTTGCAAAGTGATGCAATCCGTCTTTGCGAGGTCACTTTTGTCATTGAAATTTATTCATGGAAAGCTAAACAACTATAAAATCGCAACGACAAAGCTGCGCTTCTCAACCTGTTACTATTTTAATGACAGAGTTGGTGTTGATTAGAATATTAATCGGTTAAATCGCAAGCAGTACCATCAAGTCGCACTCACCATAATCCTGTATTTCTCCTTGCACGCATAGTCCGATTCATCAATATCCTGGTAACAATCCGATTTATAATCCTCTGGCAGTGGTTGGCCCTCGAATTCACAAAGTTTGTGAAGTGGTCGGGATCTGTTCAAAAACCAGTTTAATCAAAAAAGTTCACATTAATCATTGGTGGGGGGGTTCCTACCTCACAATCAGCTTGTTCATTGTCGACGGTTTTTGCATTGGACAATAAAATACATCCGGTGTCTTTTTATCGAAAACTATCGACTTTCGCATCATGTCCTTCTCCTTGACGGTAATTTTATCGCCAAATTTCGCTGAAACACTCCAACTGCAGGCGAGCAAAAGCACTGCCGCAAAAATGAGTCTGCGATTTGCCATTCTCTCACAATCAACCAGATGTACCTGAAAGTAGGAAATACAGTTGACAACTCAGTCCAGATTGATTAAAGGAAAGTCCTTGAGTAGTTGACACTTGTCAGCAACCTGCTTAACAAAGTATTATTATTATTATTATTTTATTAGCATAAGAAATATTAAAGCAACCGCAAAGTAATTGGCGGGGGTGTACACACTGTACAACTGGCATTTGGATAGTGGCGTCTGGGACTAAATTTGCAGTCAATAAGTTGTAGTAGTGGCTATATTTGACTTGATAGTATGTACGATTGAGATTAAAAAAATAAATGAAACAAATTGTCTTCTCTTATGACTGGGTTAGAATTTTTGAAATATCACTAAAAATCGAAGACCTATGCACGAGTTCACATTGACAACCCTCTCATTTGACTGAAAGATTTCTCAAAATTTCAAATGCAAGAACCTGCCCTTGATATATGCAACATAAAACATTAAACATGCAACATGCAACAGGCAACTTTCAACATGCATCTTGCAACACGCAACTGGCAACATGCAACATGCAACATGCAACATGCAACTTGCAACATTCAACATGCAACATGCAACTTGCAACATGCAACATGCAACATGCAACATGCAACTTGCAACTTGCGACATGAAACTTGCAACATTCAATATGCAACATGCAACATGCAACTTGCAACATGCAACATGCAACATGTAACTTGCAACATGCAACATGCAACATGGAACTTGCAACATGTATCTTGCAACATGCAACATGTATCTTGCAACATGCAACATGCAACTTGCAACATGCAACTTGCAACATGCAACATGCAACATGCAACATGCAACATGCAACATGCAACATGCAGCATGCAACATGCAACATGCAACTTGCGACATGCAACTTGCAACATGCAACTTGCAACATGCAACTTGCAACATGCAACATGAAACTTGCAACATGCAACATGCAACATGTATATTGCAACATGTAACATGCATCATGCATCTTGCAACATATTGCAGCAACAACATTAAAATTGTATAAATACCCTGCAAAAATTATTGTAGTTTTCATTCGATTTCAAGTAAAGGTCAGAGGCGGAAGCTCTGTCAAAATAATTTATTTTTTTTTATTATTAATTCTTTATTCTCTTTCATAAGGCGGGTTTTTTTTTTTGGGGCTTCGATCTCAGTAAAGTAGGATTTTCATCCCACAATTACAACAACTATTGCGAGTCTCGAAGTGTCAAGTATAGCGTAGTTGTTGTAATTAGGACTTGCCATTCTCTCACAATCAACCAGATGTACCTGAAATGTGTATGAAATACAGTTGACAACTCAGTCCAGATTGATTAAAGGAAAGTCCTTGAATAGTTGACACTTGTCAGGAACCTGCTTAACAAAGTATACTTAAAATAAATTTCAGCAGCAAAAAACAACTTTCACAACTTAACAAGAGCAAAACAAAGACCGCATACAACTAAACGGAATCTGGGGAGTGTTTTTTTTTTAAGAGATTATTGAGGTGCGCACTCAGATAGATGTTGTTTTATCGGTATAGTTAGCTGCCGGCATTATTGTGCATTGTGGTCAATGAACAGCGACAGCAACAACCAGCAAATGTTATTATACGACTCCAACTTCTAACGAGCATTAGAGGTATTTTAATGTCGTGTAAAGTCAGAGCTTTATGGAAATGTTTTAAGGTCATAAATATTCAGTGAAGTGGTGCAATGCATTTTCAGAGATTGTACTGGCGGAGAACAAGATTTGAATAAGGAAGTATTGTGTGTGCGGCTTATGCAACTGAAAACACACCAACGTGATCTACAAAATGGAGCAAATGGCAATAAAACGTGACAGAGTCTAGCGAACTTTAAATTGATCAGCTTTGTTATGGAGAAACAATTATTCGGGAGGCTTAGAGGAGGAGTGACAGTGGCATTAAGACTTTCACGCATCTGTCCAAATCACTCGTTTGGTGTGAGCTGGTTTTTCCTATGCAGTCGCAATAGCGTTATTTTTAAATGTTTTGTTTTTCCTCTCGAGTTTCTGGTGCCTTTTATACCACCACCGGCATTCACGGTGACGTCTACCATTTCTCCATGATCTTTCGTTCTCTTCGTAGGTATATGTTTGAAGTCAAATACTCTTTGTATCTATTACAAATTTCCACTTTGGATGAAGAATATGAACTCGCTTTATTAATTGAAAAATCCTACTATTTATACACACAGTATTGTTGAGACATCAATATTGGGTAATTAAAAATTGCTTATGTTGATATTGGGTAATTAACAATTGCTTATGCTAAACGCAAGTAAAGAAAACAAAACTTGCTGATGGCAAATTTAGGTCACCGGTCGCATTGGTGGTTTAAGCTGAGGCGGCTTTTCCGACGGCCCAGAGGTTTTGTGCGAGATTGCGTATTCCTTTACTTGCGGAAGTGTATTTTGTCGAAGTGACGTATTTATTGTAAACAAAAATTCCCGCCGAGGAAGGTGATTAAGCTGTTTCGGTGACTTTGAGGGATATTGAGTCGCAAGTTGTGATATGTGCACAGTTCATCCAGTTGCGTGTCCACAGCTTTGAATTCCAAGTCGGTGATGTTAGTCATGAGGTAGGACACCTTACGTATCCTTTCGCAAGGGTGGGTAGGATTGCGCGTTTCGATCGTCTCTGGGAATAGCTAGCGGTGATACCATCTTTAAAGCTCTTGGCCTCCAGTAAAAGGGCTTCTTTTACAGCTTGGCAGTGCAGGTTGAGCTTACTATGCACATTGTTCTGATACTGATTACAAAATTCAGAAAAGTCTTCGAGAAGGGTGTCAATAGAACGTAGATCGGAGGTGATATTCAGCGAAGTTTCAACGGAAAACTCCAAGTTGAATAGTTTAACCGAAGCTTCTTCTAATCGTTGAATGTGGATGCCTGGTGAAAGAGCTTGGATAGTTAAGCCACTGGATGACGGGAAAGTGAGAGATACGGGATACGGGACTCCTTCTTATGCGGCCTATGGCGATCATCTTGGCTTAAATGGTGCTGGTATTCTCTGAATAGGAAGTCCTCAATTTCGTTCAATGTCGGGAGTTTAGTGTTGTGGTTGACGCTATCTTCTAGCCTTCCACGGGTGATGGGGTCCAAACCTCGTAGGATGAGGTAAGCGATGATTTGTTCTCCATTTACTTCATTCTTTCTCAGATTGGCGACTCGCCCTTTGGTGTGGTGTAAGTAAGCAATGATCGATTCGGAGTCACCTGGGACCGTAGGCCGTTGTGGTAGAGCTAACAAAGCCTCTATTTCTACTTTTGCCAGGTGCCTCGGGTTATCAAACGTTCGATCCAAAAGTGACCAGGCTATAGGATAGTTGTCCCCCGTCATGTTTAGATCGTTAATCGCCTCCAGTGCTTTCCCCGTTAGCTTTGATTTGAGCAAAGAAAAGCTATCGATGTTTGACGCCCGACTTCTTATGACCAGGGAATTAAATTGTTCCTTGAATTCACGGTATTTTGTTATGTCGCCACTATACTCACGGAGACAAACTTCCGGGATTTTGATACCCATCCGGTCGGTATTTGATCCTTCGGCCTGCGACCTTTGCTCACGATTAAGCGTTAGTTGTGCTAAAGCATGTAGTAACGCTTCGGATGACTGCTGTTGTGGCTGTGGTTGTGGGCTGAGGGAGGTATTTAGGACGAACCCAACCCCCTGCACAAATGTATACGTGGGGTGGTCTGGGGTCGCAAAAGTCTGGGTAGTTTGTTCCTCGGGGTTTGCTTGTTTCTGCGATGTCCGTGTACAATTACTGGTTTTCTCTTGCTGTGGGCTCTCAGCGGGAGTCTGACTGGTTTCAGGACTGGCTGGATTTTCTTCATAGTCTGCTTCTTCTGCTTTTTTCTCCTCCTCTATTAACTCGGGGCAATTCTTCATTAAGAATTCCTGAATTTTTGTGTAGATGGCTTTAGCTGCCTCGTATTTTGGCAGAAAGGCGGCAGCGGTTGATCCGCTTAGGTCCATCATTGTGGCGTAGTTTGCCGCGATAGAAGTCCAAAGGCTCTTTGCCTTGCCGTACTGCCTTGCAAGCGTTTCCGGGGTACGCTTATCCAATCCTAGCTTGGAGAGATTAACTCTAATCTCCTCCAGCTGGACGATAACATCTTGAAAGTTATCAATAACTCTTTCAAGATTATTCATGTTGTTAATGTATATAAATATTCACGAACTTTCGCACTTTAGTTTCAATACTATACTCGAAGGACCACTTGTTTGAAGTCAAATACTCTTTGTATCTATTACAAATTTCCACTTTGGATGAAGAATATGAACTCGCTTTATTAATTGAAAAATCCTACTATTTATACACACAGTATTGTTGAGACATCAATATTGGGTAATTAAAAATTGCTTATGTTGATATTGGGTAATTAACAATTGCTTATGCTAAACGCAAGTAAAGAAAACAAAACTTGCTGATGGCAAATTTAGGTCACCGGTCGCATTGGTGGTTTAAGCTGAGGCGGCTTTTCCGACGGCCCAGAGGTTTTGTGCGAGATTGCGTATTCCTTTACTTGCGGAAGTGTATTTTGTCGAAGTGACGTATTTATTGTAAACAGTATAGGTTGTATTATACGGTTATACGGCTAAAGACGTGAATCACCTCCAAGACGCAATTTCCATATGCAAAATTCCTAAATGCCGAAACTATATCCACGATATAAAGTCAAAAGAAATCGTATTCGCCCATATTTCAAAAGTTCCCATACACCAAGCTCATAAATAAATGTTTATGTATGCAGATTTTCCAATATTACCCATTAGCATGGCTCATCTGCTAAATTATTTAATTATCGTTAGCAGTTTATTGATTAATTTGCAACTTCGGTTCAATCAAAAACTTGTTGACCTTTACCCTGGGGCTACTGGTTTCGTTAATCAACCGGAATAAAACGATATAAACCTGCAAACTTTCATATAGCTCAGAATAAAAAATTTGGGAACCCCATATATCTTTTCGAGTTCCCCGAACCAGTCCCATATATTTCAACTAAGTGATACCTGCTCCAGATTACTTGCTCATTCACCGGTTTCTCTCTGTTCGCTTTTTAACAGCTTAATTAAGAAGTGTAATTAAAGCGTGTAAACGCAATATTGGCCGTGGGCGGCATACAAATCACAAACACAATTTCATATCCACACACTCGACTTCGACTCAATGCGGTAGCATCCAAAACAACTTCGCCCGCGCAGAAAAAGGCCAACAAAAGAAATTCAAGTGACCATAGCAGGTCCGCCACCAATCACAAATCCACCTCAAGTTGTAGCAACTTGAAAATTATTGGTAACACAAGGCGTTTGTTCGAGTGGGCGCGCACTTAAGGAGCGCACAGATGATGTTCCAGAAAATCATTGCGGTTTTGAATTTTTGATAAAACTATAATAATTGTTAATAATAATTAACGACAGCTGTAGCATACAAATTAATGCTAATTTAACGCAAATCCGAGTGAGATAGCAAGCCAGTTTTTGAGGTGTGGTTTCAGCCGAGTATATGAGGCTCTGCTTTTGAATTTGCCGTCAACTCCCCCTCTGACTTCGTGGGAAGATGATGAGTAATGCGATCCAAAAGACCGTTGACATCTTGCCTATAAATGGTATTGAAGACAGTTGTGTTTTGGATATTTATGGGATGGTTAGTATGGTTATTACCATGTGTTACCGTATACATGAAATGTGTTGATTTTTACAAATGTTTTTCTATCAATCAATCACTTTGACAGTAAAAAAGACCAATGTTTTGGTGTTAGTGTAAGAAGGTATGAATCTCGCTCAGATATCGAGATTCGCAAAACTGCTCTGACTCTGTTTTTTTTTTTGCGGCCAATGGAACATCAAATCTGACAGCCAGCTGATTTCGAGAGCAGAAAAACTGCTCTGACACTCAAACAAGGAGCTTTTTCTGTCCAATGGAAAACGACATTAATTTTATTTGGGGCCGAAATTGGAAATTCATTGTTCACAACGCTATTGATTTCTGTTTGAAAGAGAAAGAGAAAATACGTTCTTGTGAGAGCGACGAAGGTATAGGTTACACAAGGTCTAGTTGTAAAAAGTTGTAGCTCTTTTCATTTGGAAGGTTCAAATGAGTCCATTCAGGCCAACGGATTTGTGATTTCTGACAGATCGTATGAGAAAAGTATTTTATCTTCTTATATTGGGCAAGAATCTAGTTATCTTAAGTCCACTAGACTGGTCCGGATAAGATGTAACACCTGAACGCCGAAACCATGTGTACTGTTCATGTACTTTCAGCATAGAAAAATGAAAAATGTCAAATCTCTAAAATCGAGAGAGAATTCTCACAATTTCAAGAGAAGTACCTGATCGGTTTTCTTACAAAAAGTTTAAGAAATGTCATTTTGACATAATCGTAAAATGCAGCATCTACAAAATAAGTTGGAATTGATTTTTTTTACTAAATACCTATTAAACTTTCCATTTGAATGCGCTGATATGTTCTAGGAGAACATTCAGTTATAACTTGTTCCTCTGACGTCGTTGAAGACGAAAATTTATAGTTTTACTTGTCAAACTTTTGAGCTGTCACCTAGTTCGCAGTTTTTATTTCAGTAAGTCGAAATTCGGCAAGTAGAAAATTACGAAAAAACGAAAAGAGGGGAAATGCATTTCTCTCTCATTTTTTTAAAATTTCTCAGTACGTGGTCGCATTTGCACAGTTTCTTAGCAAGTTTTAAATAATTTTACGTTTGCAAAAAAGTACCCGAACGAACCTCATATTAGTCGCGAACGTCACTTTTTCAACGTCAGCCACATATGCGAACTGTCAACTTTACTCAGTCACGAAATTCTTGACTAGAATCGTCTCGTCGGTCGGCTACCCCTCCATAAACGTCCACTAAAACAGCTGCTCATATGACCGATTTCAGCCAATATAAACGGAGATACATCTAATCAGACAGCTGTCAGACTTACTATACTAGACACTTCAACGTCCCCATTATGTTAAGTAAATATTGCAAATTTTCAGTTCCACTAACTTATCCGGCTTTTATGGAATTTCTTGTAAATGTCCAACTTGTCGCCATTTTCTACCATTAAACTCTCATATACAGTTATTTTTCATTCATAACTGATTCCACACTTTACAGGTAGATAGATAGCATCTTCTTTTCTTTGTCATGGTAAGGAACAAAGTACCTACTATGACAATGGACTAAAAAATCAACAGACCCAAGAAAAGTAGGTACATACCATGGCGTACCAAATAACGATATAGCTTTAACAGAAAAAAAATATCAACAACTCATCGTGTACCTACGTGATGTGAAAAGAGAGGAATCCATAAAAACATAATGCCGTGCTACTGTCTGACGTTATTATGATCTTCCACGCTACATATGCCATGGTGTTATGTGAATGATTGCACGGAAAATAGTGGCCGTTCACTGTGCAGATGGATTTTTTATTTCAACAATGTGAACGTACATAAATGGAGAGAATACTTGTTTTTGAAGTAGCAATGCATAGCTACTATCCGATCCGTATAATGCTTACAAATTTAATTACAACTTTCGCTTTCTGCATATTAGGCGCGAATGAATGCTAATCAATCGTAGGAGAGAAAGTGAGATATTTGCATCAGGTTGATGAATGAACCAAGGCTTACAAATGTCAACGAAACGGAGGAACTCATTGGATGTGTTCACAAAAAAAAACAGTCGGTGCTTACTTTTATATAGAATGACACTGCCCGGTTTTTATCGAACGTTTTTAACGCTTCTTTAACTCAAAATGTACACAAACTGACAGGAAATGTCAGATGCATGCTTTTGATGGTTTCATGTTAATTCTTATTGGCCCTAACCTCAATGCGAGGCCAGTGGGACAGCGTAGTTTTGCTTGTGACCAGATTTCTGCACTTGTTAAGAATGTGTGTACTAATTCTGAAGTTTCTGAATGTGTCACTTCTGTTTGTGACTTCAGTTCCTGCTTCGGTCTTGCGTTCTTCTTACGATTGCAATTTATTTCTCGAAGTTTATGTTATTTTTCTAAATATGAAAGATGAGTGAATTGTTAAAATATAATAATAATACAATTATGGTTCAGGAAGTAAGTAAATGTAAGACCGATGTCGATCAACAAATTTCCTAAAACAACTCGCTTCCATTGACCTTTTGACGCAATCGACTTAACATACCACAATTATCTTCCCCACACAACAAACATAAATACCTAGTAATGGCCCTACCCAATGTCAGCCATCCATAAAAGTACCATACTCTACTATATATATACTATGAAGCCTACAAAGTGGTTTACAACTCCAGCTCCACATAGCGATTAAACAAGAAACGTCACACAAATGCGGATAGATGAATGATCAAGTTACCAATGTAATAAAAGCCTCACTAACCTGATTAGTACTTACTCATCTGTCACCGAGAAGTTTTGAGGTAAAGTTCAGCTTTGAAGTAACAACCATGCATATATTTGCTGCCTACATTTTGTAGCAATTTGTTATTACCTATAATGACAAAGATTTATACATGGTACGAAAGTAGCTCACCTTATTTGCCATTGAATACACACGTTTTCAGTTTACTTCATCAAAAAGTAATACATTTAGCGAAATAAATGACGTCATACTGTCAGTATAGCGTAATAAAATGAAGACAAAACGGAATCCAAAATGATTGCGAAGGTAATATGCCTCGGGTGATTGTATTTCAATTAAACGTTATTGTGCTGTTGCCCACTTTATTGAAGGCTGAAGAAGGCATTTAACCATTGGTAGAAAATATGATTTACTGTGTGATCTGTCTCTTGATGACCTCTTTATAACAGTACATAACAACTAATTAATATATTACCGCGTTTTAGAAGTAGCTATACCGTCCGGCATATTACACCATCAATCACTACTACGAGACAGACAACTAGTCATTAGAACTTGCAATTATCGGTTCAGTTAGTATGTTACAGACTGACAGCGTAATAGAACAAAAGACGTCATGTTAAACAATGCTGTTAATAGCTGAACTTCCGTGTGGTAGTTTAAAAAAGTTATGGACTCCCAAAGAAGTGTAGTTCGTTCATCATAGATCCATTAAGAAAGTGTTAAAAATTGTAACAGATTTAGAATAGATGGAATTGTCAAAAGTTAAAAAAGAAAAATTGTAGTTAGGTATTATAGTCTATGCTGCCTGGATAACTGTGATAATGTCCACCATATAAGATCATCTAAAAAATCATTTAAAAATCGTCTTTTTAATTGCAAAAACGAATGTTTTATGTAGGCGTTTAAGTTCTCTGTCATCAGTTTTGTGGCAGAAATGACATAATCCGTCTGAGCCGATAGATCAGTTTTGTGGCAGAAATGACACAATAGGTTTGTTTGACGTGGCTAGCACTAGTGCCCACTAGTGCGCACTGAGAAGTGTCAGCTGATTTTCCCACCTACCCAAAAACCTGCACAACCCTGAAAATTCGGCTATCATATCGAACGCAAAATATGCTGCCCTGAAGTCTGGCGGTTTTTGAATTTGAAAAATACTTATGTTTTGATGAACGAAGTACGAAAATGATAACACTTTGTTCTGTTTATTGTTAAAAATGAGTGAACTCAATTCTGATCTTGTGCTTGCCATAATGCAAACAAGTTGATAAAACTGTTTGCAATATATGCGATGCACTAAAAAACGTAATCAGCTTTGATTCCAGATTTTTTTCATTCCATTTGTCTTTAAAATAAGGTTTTAGACCATAAACGTTGTTCTTTTCAAACAATTTCCCTTTGAATATCAAATTTATTGTATTTATCTCTATTACGATATTCAAATAAACGAATAACAGCAAGCGAAATGACAGCGCAACTCAGCACTGAGTTCTTGCCCCGACAAAATAACTGGGGTCAGTTCAGTGCTTAACTAGGGCGCCCTGGAAGTCATGTCAAACACAGGTTTTCAGTACCAGGGCGAGTTCAGTGCTATATCGAACACATTAGGGTTAACCCAGTGCGCACTAGTGCGCACTAGGGCCCACGTCAAACAAACCTAATCCGTCTGAGCCGATAGACTCAAGTGACTTTTATGGAACTGCAACTGACATAGTATGACAGCAATTTAGCCAATGTTCGATTATATTGAAAAAGCGTATTGCGATCATGAAACGATTAATGGCCCATTTCAAGTACCGACTTAGGTTAAATGCATCTATTTTTGACATTAGCTTAAGTTCACAAAATTTTTTTATTTAACTTAGCAGTCGGTGGATGAATCAGGAAATAATTTTGTGACAAAAATGCCTTGAAAAACGCTAAGTAAGCTGTTGATGTTTGTTGATACATCTAGGCCACCAAATGTTGGCATTTAACCTGACAGTCGCATATCACGCGAACACAAAAAATTAAATTCAACCCTGTTCTTTTTTTTTTGAAAGTGGTTAAATTTCTTGCAACGTTCAGTATAATCACAATCATTTTAGCAGGCAACCATACATTTAGCCTACATAACTGCATAATGCCGAAGACAACAAACGATCACCTCTTCGCCTCTGGCACGGAGCTACTGATTGCAAGAAACAGTCAAACGAACATTTGACCTCTCTCTGACACCAAGCCATTAAGTACATTCACCATATATACGCTACAACCCGCAGTCAACCTCAAACGGATTGTGTTTTTCTGCCGTCTTCATGTTAATTTTGTTGGCAGAAAATAGTTTCTAATGACGTAATTGGCGTCAACAAAACAAAGCGCAGTTATACCGACTAAATTAATTAGTTTGCCAGTTTATTGGTAACACATAAATTCAAACTTGTTTCATTCAAATAATTAACTTAACGGCGAAGGTTTTTTATTTTTATTTTCACGTGATTTACTGTAATATCCTTTTAAATTGCAAAAGATTGGATGAAAGTATAACGAAATATGAACGCAACGAGTTGGTAGAGAATTTGTATCCAAGTTTGCTGGTCAACTCTTTTGTTTGAATTTAAGAAAAGAAAGAAACAACAAAATGCTCTCACTGTTTTTGGACTTTCTAAACTTTCAGCAAAAGTTTATTATAGCTGTTTCATTGACGCCATAACAAGATCATTTCGTTGTTTCAAGATCGACGATAACGGAGCAAAGGTCGAACTGAAAAATCGCGAAAATTATGCACAGACATTCAAATTCTTAACAATAGCCCATTTACATTTACTGGCATTACGTTGCCAGTCAGCCGAACCTCTAGAAAAATAAAATAAAATGCTTATGAAAGCGTTACACTAATGTGCACACAAGTATGTAAAAACAAAGGTATTCAGCACAAAGTTCCATTCTTGCCGTTGGCAGATTGTGTGTAGGTGAAACGAAATAAAAAAAAAATAACCTATTTCTGAAAAGAAAAGAGCTAGGTAAGAGTTGAAACTCGGCCAAATCAGTGCGATCGTCTATAGGTCCAATTATGGTGAGCTGCATATATTTTTACGTCGTCTTTCGTTTGATACTTCTCTCTCGGTCACCACTTTTTTTTAGCATTTTTCTGCCAAATTGGCGTTGTTCTACTAAAAGTATCACAATTTACACCAAACATGGTTGTTACACTACTGGCTGATTATGTGTTAATTGCTTGTTGCGTTTAGGGTCACTTTAGAAGTGAGTAAAATCCACAAAGGTCTAGCGGTCATTGACACACATTTAAGATTTGTCAAGCTGTTTTATATTTTCTTAATGATTCATAGTCCTTCTTAGCCCACCAGATAATTCTTAACACTTTCCACACTAACAACAATTTACAATAATTCACCTTTTCGAACCACGAAATTTTATGTTAACTCCGCGTAAACTGAGTACCTGAAGCCTGGCTCGTTTCTCGAAATACTAACTTGGCGCTTCGGACTTGTGATTCACAAAGGTGATCTCAGTCGGACTCAATGATGGTGGTGATGGTGGAGTTTGGCTTTGGAGATTGGAGCGCAAGGCTAAAAGAGAAGTTTCCACAGCGAGAGAGAGAAACATCAAGACCGGTTCTCTTAAGACGACTCAATTAGATAAGATAAATATTATTTGTCCCACCATTCAATAAGTTGTGGAATCTGGGTATTTGTAGACTAAACAGATCTGAGGGGCATTATAGAGGGAAGACGAACACCTTTTTTGTTCGTTTTCACATCGCTTGCAAGTGCATCTGGGGATAGATGTAACGCGCCGCGTTTAGGTCAGTACGCGATTGGATTATAGATAATTGAGAATAATATTTCCGGTGTGGATTTCAGTTCCACTTGGAGTTGGAATAGAGAGGAAAGCGATTGGAATGGATATGTAATATGAGATTAAATTTTTGCAACGAGTTTTCTGTTGTGATCATATTTGTCGGTTACGCTTTAACACTTCTTCTAAACTCAGTCTAATTATGAGGAAGAGGATTAGCAATGGCCAGTTTTATATTCGAATTGGCTAATTGTGTGGTCACACTGATCAATTAATAGAGAAGAAGAAGAATAGAGAAGATTCTATAATCAATTCTGAAATGTGTCAAAATTGTTTATACAAGAAATGGCTATGGGGATGAGATAGGTCTTTGATTCTAAAATGTTTTTGGAATAAAGTTTAAGTTTTTTTTTATAACTTATAACTATTATCTGTATATACGTAATTGTAATTGCAAGTAGTGTTTCAGAGAATATCATAGAATTTTGAGAGACATTTTTATTGGTATTGGTTTTAATTTTATTCCTGGCGGTGTTTGGAAATAATCCTATTTCTTTCTATAACAATTTGCAGTTCTGTATACTTTTCAGAGACAATACTTTTTTGATGAGCTTTATTTTAATTTTAGGTATATCAGAGGGATCAGATATATCCACATGCAAAACCATAAGGCAACGGCCTGGGGCATAGCTAAGGGTGTCAATTGTATTACTATAAGGGAAGAATTGAAGTCAAATACATAATTATAATATTTGAAAAAGTCCAAAAGAGCAGAAAGATCAGAGGACCCAAATTGTTTCTACTATTTTATTCGGTAGTTTCCAAACAAACACACTATGTAAACGTGAAAAGCAATAATACCTATTCACACTCCACGACAACCGTGTTGTCGTCGAAAATGCATTTCAACGAACACCGTAGTTTTTGTTTGACGTTTCTTATCAGCTGTGAGACACTAGTTGTGAAACATTTGCGCTAGCTAACTATTTTGGTTATAAATTAATTAAAAAATAAAATGAATTCAGGGCATTTAAAAATATTCCCATTAAAAGTGTGGAAAATGATTTTAAGTTGTGAGTTGTGACATTTGTTCGGTCAACTGATCTGCTCAATTTGCTGAATTTAAAAGACGTGTTTGTTTCAGAACCCAACGATAAAAAAATTAAAAAAAAAATTCCGTATAAAGTTCACCAGGAAGTGGGTCAAACCTGTAAGTAAGGATTTATCACGGAGTAAACCCGAATATTTTGACCAGAATCGGGCCCTTAGGACACGATTCACGAGATATCTTTCCAAATTGAGATAAAGTAAAACAGATTCTAGCACTTAAAACGGAGGAGGCGACATTTAGATGTTGTACTTACTTTCGCGAGATAGGATGTTTATTTTAGGCCCTACAACAAAAATGGACCAATCTTCCGAAATTTTTATTTCCGTCGGTTTCGGTTTAGCGGTTGGAATCGTTATTTTTACATAGACCAAAGTGGAAAAGTGGAGCGTTCAATAAAAATACAATTCTAACGTAAGTTTTAAAAAATTCGCCAGGAAAATCGTGGAATCCCTGGCGAATCGGGCCTTAAGTTGATGTCGTTCCCTCACAGCCATACCCGTTGCCAATCGCATCAGATCTTCAAACCATTTACCGTCCAATTTCCACACCTCGGCAGGCGAACCACACTTCAGGCAACAAAACTTACCATCCAGAAGGTAGCAAATACCAATCACGTCAGTGCTACCAACTCCAAAGCATCCGAAAAATTGAAGAAAAATAATAAATTTATGTTTGGTGTTTGTTCTCGCTCAGACGTCGCCATTTCTAATATTCAGTCAAAATAAAGTGGAAAATTCTGCAACAAAAACAATTAAAAAAAAACCGTAGAAGTTTTCACCTACAAAATAGTGCTCACATTGGATACAGTTATCAATTAATTATTTAATTCCGATACGTACAAACCCAAACTAAAAAGTGAGTTTGAGTTGTCTTTTTCCTCTTTTTTTTTTTATTATTTTCCCCATTCACAATTCACCATCCAAATTCAATCGCCTATACGCCAAAAAGAGACAGTAGAAACGTCATCTAATGTGTCGTCAGCAAACGAGTAAGTGAGTGCACCCAATAACTGCGAAATTTCTCATTGGAAGAGAGAAAAAAAAATTCTTCGTTAACATTTTTCCTTCGAAATTTCTTTTGTCAAAAAAAATTAAATTCTACTGTGAAATAGAAGAAAATCGGTAAAAAAATGCAAATTGTGTTTCATAATAATGGACAAACTACCCATACAGACAATTTTCTAAGTGCAGTGAGTGCGAAACAATGAACAATTGTGTGCCGAGGAATACCAATTATTGTGGCGAACAAAGTCATCATCATCAGCAGCAGCAGAAGCAATTCATCTCAAAAACCACCACCAACAAGGGGACTAGAAGCAGCAGCAGCACTACCATCATCGCCGTTGTGTTGCTGTCGCTTTTTGGTTTTTGGATTTTTCTTTGGACATTGATGCTGGCGGTGCGGAGTGTCTTTATAAAACTTGTCCAAAAAAGACACCAAATTCCTAGTTATTCCGAAGAACAGACCGACGACCGTAAATTCCAGGTGAGTGGATATTCGTTCGGGCTATGCAAATAGGTCTTCCATTGCTCTGCTAAAAATGAGCGTTTTGCGTAGATGTGTGAGTGTGTGTGTGGGTCTACCCCGAACATTGTACCCATTGGATGAGGAGGTGCAGCACTATATGGTGGGAAAATTACATTTTTCCGATTTTAATTTTTTCGAGGGAAAGTTTTTTTTTTCGAAAAAGTTTGCTGGAAAATTGAATTGTTAAATCGTTTTTGGGGGATTTTTATCGGTAGTGGACGATTATGCGAAAGTCGTTGGTTACATGAGGCAAAGAAACAATTTTTTCTCTTTTCAACTATCGCTGCAGTAGATTGTGTGTGTAGTTGCGTGTAAAGTGGCGGCAAAATTTGTTCATATTTTCACGTTGAAAGTGGAATCGTGGTGTAATATTTTTTATTTGGTCGACTTGGCTAGAAAAGGCGCTAAAATTGGTCAGCGAATCGGAAATATAGACAAATTTACCAACGGCATATAAAATAATATCTATGTCGGATAAAGTGTCAAAAAAAAACTGCAGGGCTCGATCTAGAGGTGTCATTTTTTTTAACATACTTCTAAGTAACCTCTAACCTCATCGTGGTTCGATTTTTAAGACAGACACAGTATGGAATTTTCCTTTGTAAATAAACAGTGAAAGGTGGCATTCACAATTTTTTTTTTTTGTGGAAATGGCGATCATGTAGAAGAAGCAAGTTGCTATGGTTAGGGTACAATTTAATTTTTTTGCTAACTGTCAGGGTGCCCTCGTGCCCTTATAAAGTGCAAATATTTAATAGGGGAGGAGCACTGCCGGTTATGGAACTACCTTAGACAGAAAAACTGAGGTCCGTGCTGATTCTACCTGCAATTTAAGTTCTTCAACCTTGTGGGCTACTTTTTTGTTTGTCATAAACTGTCACATAAGATTTTTAATCGCTATGAGTAGTATCAGAAACGGGCCTTTCAGTTTGCCTAGAACATTATGTGCTAAACATAATTATGTACCTCGTTCACAGAAGCACTATTCCTAAGATAAAATCTTAATCTAGATAAAGTACGAGTGCATCCTTTTTCGCTCAAGTATTTTCTATTATTCATGTTACCGAGTGTTGACATTTACAATAAACAAAGCAGAAACTTGCGTTGGTTGGAAGTGCAGCTATTTCATTTGACCATTGCACACTATAAAACCAACAGTAGATCCTTTCGCCCATCAGTAAATCAATAAACCATTCAAATCTGATGAAACTTCCTTTACAGCGACAAACAACGTCCACACAAACAACTATGTGAAGGAAGCAATTCAATTTCCAGATCCTACTTCAAGCAAATACAAAAGAAAGCGACGAATATTTGTTCAAACAAAAATTATGAAAAAATAACGTGTTATGTATAAAAATCTTTTGATCAGAACATAATGAGCGATCGAGACATACCAAGTGTACCGGTGACAACATTAGCCGGACTAACGAGTCTTTCAGACTGTAAGTTAAATCCTTTTTTTGTTGGTGTTTTTTTTTTTTTAATTCCGTCAACTTCTCTATTTCAGTACTAAGCGAGCTTCCTGTGTCGGACTCACTTTCAAGTGTGACATCTTTAAATAAATCCCTTCTATTTCACACACTTGTAGCAGATGAATCAAATAATTTATTGTCGGTTCGTGATGATAATTTAGTCAGACAATTGGTGCACGCCATTGAGCAGACTAATTCGGATAATATGTAAGTACAGTTCTATTATGTAGGTCTATTAATGAAAACCTTGTACATTTAGTGAGGTTAAAAGTCAATATGCAATCACACAACATGGAACAAACATAAGTACTTATCCCGAGCTTTTGCAAGGAATCTATACGTTTCGGCCAACAGTTTTCAATACTCCGCAGAATCATCGAATACGTATGTCAAACACCAGACCCACCGTATGTACTTAAATATTATATGCCACTTTTTTTTAGAGAACCATCAATCGCCGTTACAGCAACAGGCGCATGTGCAACAGCAATATGTGCACCAACCACAAATGGCACACTCGCCTCAGCTGCATCAACAGCAACCACAACAGCGAATAGGAGTAAATGTTATTCAGAATCTACCTGATCATAGTGTAGCAAATATTCTTCAACAGCAGCAGGTAAGCATACTATAAGAAATATTTATTAACGATTATTTTTTTTTATTATAATTATGGGTGTGATTTTTAGGTAAAACCGACGGTAATCAATAACATAACAGTGCAACAGTATATGCCAGTTGCCTCACCGGATGGTAAACTTCAGCAACAACCTCAAATACTGCAGCAAGTCATAATCAACCCGAACCCAGCAACTACAGCGGGTCAAAATAATTTTGTGTAAGCAAAGTGCTGAGAGTTGGTTTCTTCTATTTTAAATATTTATCCGTATTTCAGTGCTAATGCGGTCACCTATCAGCAGCCTCAGGCAATTGTAGAAACTCCAACGAGGCGAACAAGACGTAGCGCAGCTGCAGCCGTCCTGGAACAGCAACCACTGCAAGACTCGCCTAAACAACGAGCTGCGAGTCCACAGCAGACGATAATTGCCTTCCAGAAAAAGCAAGCTGCTGTGGTTATACAGCAGCAGCAGCAGCAGCAGCAACAACAACAGCAGCAACAACAGCAACAACAGCACCAACAGCAGCAACAACCATCAGTTGCGCAACAAACGTCAGTGATACAGCCGCACACAACAGTGATTCAGCAGCAGCAGTTACAACAACATCAACCTGTGATCCAACAGAATCATCAGCAGAAGTCAGTCATCCTGTCAACTCCTACACAGCAGCCATCTGTTATAATCCAGCAGCAACCGCAATTGACTGTTATAAATGCGCAACCTGCTGTGGCACAGCAACCACAACAACAACAACAACACCAGCAACAGGGGCAAATCATTCAACAGAACACTCCCCCTCAAACGCAGCCGCTACAAAAACAACCGCAACAACAAGCTAAAGTACAACAAACGCCACCACCACAGCAACAACAACAACCACAACAGCAGCAACAACAACAACCACAACAGCAGCAGCAACAACAACAACCACAACAGCAATATCAGCTACAAAAACAACAACATAAGCCACAACAACTCCAGCCACCACCAGTACAGCAACAGCAACAGCAACAACAACTGCCACATGTGATTCAGGGCCAATTCCAAAACGTTCTCAATCTGCAGCGGCAACATTTCGCCCAACAAAAGCAACAACAACACCAACAACATTCTACACAGCCCCAAAAGACAACACCACGCAACAGTGAATACCTTCAACAGCAAAGTAAAAATTCCGATTTACGTGGCCCATCACCAGCACAAGCTAGTACAGCTCCCGACGCCAATCAAATTGGACAAGTTACACAACAACAACAACAACAGAAGCAACAAGAGCTACCAACTTCCCTGCAGACAAGAATGTCAAATGATAATAACAATGGTTCGATGAAAAATGCCATAACTCCAGTGCCGCCCACAATTCCCCCAACAACAACAACAACAACAGCAGCAGCAACAGACGCCACTGTAACACGATCCAATTCGGTCAATTCGAGCACCTCGAACGCGTCCAGATCAACAACAGCAACGACGAGTAAAAGCCACCCTCGGGTATGTATAAATCGCCTAAAAGCCGAGGACGAGCGTCTCATGCAACAGAGTATTAAAGAATTTGTTAAAAAGTCACCAGAATTGGCGAAGAAAATCGGCTTGGCCACGGCTGCTGCTACAACATCAACAAGTCACAATCCGTCTGATCCGCTAGCAGCCACTGCTGCTCCATCGAATTCAACGAAAGAGGAAAAGATGAATAGTAGTAGCAATAAAGTTGTATCACCGCCAAAACAGTCGTCGTCGTCGTCGTCCCCGCAACAGCAACCCCAAGTTGATAGTGGTGGTGCTGGGGGCACAGGCGGTGGTGGTGATACATTTTCAATGATGAAGGCGGCAGACGAAAAACGGATTGCGACAAAGAGGAAGTCGGCCATTAGACCGGAGGTGGACATACCACCAGAACAAATTTGTAAGTTTTTCCTTTATGCTGCTACCTGTGGGCTTACCGTTTGTTTTATTTATTTATGTCTATGTGGGTCTTTTTTGTTTTGTCATTTTCATCTGTTTTCATGTTTCGTATTGTTTTTTTTTTTCACATTTGAATACTAATTTTCTAACAAGAACACTATTTGAAACTTGTGAGGTTAAGATTGACCATTGCACTGGTCTCAAACAGCAGTCACTGTAGATGTGTAGAACTGTTTGAACTGGCACTCTCTTCGTGAATGCAGACGTTTGTAACTTGTACAACAAACAAGCGAAACAGATCTCCACCAGAAGGGCAATGTCAATGCGGTCGGTGTCTAATTTAGATAGCTGTCATGTTTAGTAGTCACTCTTGAAGTCTTCAGGCCAACGGCTGCCACGTTTCCTCAGCTTTTCCGGTAGGTCATGGTTTTACTGGTCATCGTTTCACTTGGTGTCGAGTCGCTGCGGATAATGGCAATCAATTGCGCGAAGAAGATGTTTATTCTGTCAGTAGTAAGTGACGATAAAAAAAGAGCTAAATATATTTCTATCCTTTGTGCATAACACAAACATCAAATTGCGGTATTGGAATAGTCCCTTTCAACGATTGGTTCATGTTACAGATATTCATTTACTGGATTACGGTTACCGCTGTTTGCAAACGAACGAAGTGACTGACATATCAAGGCAATTTTATGGGATGAGTGAATACTGTAACCCATTTTCCGCATCAATTACATATTTTGATGCGCCCTCAGTCTAAACTCAGTCTGTTGCATGAGGTGTTCATTTATATTTGGCGAGTAAAAATAGAGTGGAAAACTTGACATTTAGGTTAGGTTAGGTTAGGTTGGGAGGGCAGTTTTGCAACCGATGCAAATTTCACCCAGAAGCCATGAAGACCCATTGTGAGTACCCTGTTTGTACATGCAAGGACATGTGGCTAACAAAACCACTTCGATCTGTTGAGGAATAGTTTTATGTCTGCACTACACAGAGCACCGCTTGTTTCGAGAGTGTTCCTGAGGTGCAGGTCCAATAACCTTTCTAGTGTTTTCAAAAGAAAAGATGAGAGGCTAATTGGTCTGTAATGCTTGGGTGTGGAGTGACTGGGTTTCCCTACTTTGACATTTAATGTTAACAAATAAATTTCTGGACTATCGACATTCCTCTCTATCAGAAGCATGCGTGTAATTACTCGTAAAATCGTGCTTACACTCATTCTCGCTGTAACTTTTCGTCAAAACAAAGCAAAATTCGCATCACAAAGATAAAGAGGCAAAGATAACAGCTCAAAATGAATTGAAGAGAGCTGTCTCTTAGAAACGTTTCCACTGGCAATTGACTTTAGCACGAGAAGGGACAAGAACAAGAAGAAGGAGAACTTTAAATCAAACTAGAGGTCCAGAGTTGAAACACAAAACAAACAGCTTATACCATTTATAATTGAACACAGTTTTGTATTGGCCTAGACCCTAGACCCTCGATCGGACGTAGGACTCTTTTTAAGGACTATTCACATGAGAGCGAGCGAACGAATTGCTGAAATGCGAACAAACCACTTTTGATGCACTTATGAACAAAAAATTGTACATTTTACTATTCCAAGAGGAGGATAGTTAATTATCCCATCAAAATGTATTCAGAAAACTTGTTAACAAACAGTTTATTCACAATCCACATCATTCAATTCGCGTTCCACAAACTAACGAATAAAGCATTCGTTCGAACTTAACCTCAAACTCAAAATGTTATAGAGACAAATAACGGCGACTGTCATTGTATTCGCGGGTTTCTGCGACCAAATTAAATGTATCATGTGAATGGACTGTCAAAACTTGCGAATATTCGTTCGTTCGTAGGTAGTTGGTCGCTCTCATGTGAATGATCCTTTACAGTGCCGTCCCATTTCTTAGGTGGAGAGGTATTACTTCAAAACGGTAATACACATTTGACCGAGATCTACGTTGTCATCATAACTAACAGCTTGCGATTTGTAAATGCCAATTTATTTATTACAACATTCGTAGCTTGCAATTAACATTCATAATGCCAATCATTTAACAAAAATACAGTTCACTGGAAACACAATACAAGAAACTTCTCCCTAACCTCCACATAAATGTGTTTGTGTACATCTAATTTATGTTTTCTATTGTAAATACCAATTCTGTTATAAACCAAACAATTGGCTTAACTGTTTCATAAAATAACAGCAAAAATAAATAATTTTAATAAACAATATTTCATTAGCAAAAAGAAAAAGAAAAAAGAACGACGATTCTCCGTCCATGCGAGTGGGTATTCTGTATACACAAAACAAATTTTGACTTGATTTCCAAGAGTTTCCTGTTTCAGTATAATTTGATATTATTTAAATTTTGATTTTCTCCTCTATAGATCTGTCAAATAGAAAAGATGAAGCTAACGAAGCCCAAGCCAATGTAACAACCTATTCTATTCTCTTTTCTCCCTCTTTCTCTTTATCCATCTAAATAAAACAGTTTCGAAGCCGAAAGTTCGTCGCGTTGAACGCAATATCGCACCGCCGGCACCGAAATGTTCCAAAGAGGAAGTGATGCGCTCCCAGACGTATCAGCAATTCATGAAGAACATGGAACAAATCATCGAACTTCTCGATGATACGGAACAACCGAATTTCGAGTCTGGTAAGTTACTGCGATCTCATTTGGTTAGACTGTATAGACTGTGAATGTTGTGCGATTGATTGCAGATGACATTGATCAGAACATCGAATGCATATCATCGAAGATGCTGAATGTCATGAGCAATGATGTGGCGAAACTGAAGGCGAAGATGGTTCTCGATTCAATTCCGAAGAATAAGTTAACGCTGCTGATTAACTACGCCATGAGGAATGTGTATTTGGCGAAGAACTACTCGGCAGGTCCGGATGACGAAGACGACATAATCGACGAGGAGGTTATGGAGAAGATTCTGAATGCCACCGAGGCGTGTCTGTTGGTGTGTAATATCTACTCGACGGTGAAGGACTTGAAGTTTCTGCAGGAGGATAACATTTCGCTGATTATCAAGTTTGTTCAGTTTCAATTTCGTGAGACGATTTTTCCCTCGTACGATCCAGTGTACACTGTCAAGAGTATGAAGAAGCTGGACAATCGAAAGAAGACAAAGGCCCAACAGAACCACAATCGTAGTCTTCAGCTGCTCTACTCGAAGGCGGTTGAATTGATGAAGGTCTTTGTGGCGCTGTTTGACAAGTGCATTTTTGTGGACACCATTGTGCTGCCACTGTCGACGTTGGCCATTGAGCCGTTCTTTGTGGATAACATTGATACGTTGCAGTTTGTCTGCTTGGAGCTGGTCACTACGGTAAGTTGTATCACTCACAAACCTGAAGTCCTCGTACAATCTCTAATTGATTGCTTGCAGATCTTTCGTAAGGAAAAATACGATAAAATGCGTAGCAGCATTCTGGGGGACATTCTTGCGTCGATTGATCGTCTGCCGTCGTCGAAGAAGAATCTCCGACCCTTCAAACTGAGCAACAACGGTGGCAACATTCAAATGGTCACAGCACTCGTGCTGCAGCTGATCCAGTGTGCTACCATTCTTCCCGACGCGATCTACGAGCCGCTGCGCAGTTCGAAAAAGCTCAAAGCGCCCATAGAACCAATCGATGGCACAGAGAAGACCGAAAAAGATAACAAAGACGTCCTGGTGCTCAAAAAATACGATGTCGCTGTCAGTATAGGTGGCAATTTCCTAACAACCTTCTTGAACAAATGCAAAACCCGTTCGAATGAGACCGACTTCCGTCCGCTGTTTGAGAATTTCATCCACGATCTGCTCGCGACTGTGAACAAGCCCGAGTGGCCAGCGTCGGAACTACTGCTCAGTCTGCTGGGCACACTGCTGGTAAAGTATGTCTCAGATAAGACTATCGAGCAGAGTATACGTTTGGTGTCGTTGGACTACTTGGGAATTGTGGCGGCGCGATTGCGCAAAGATGCCGTCGAATCGAGGTGTAAGGTAAACATCATCGACTCGATGATAAAGTGCATCAAGACGGAGCAGGAGAAGGAGGGCGACTTGCCCCTAGTTAATGTAAGTACTCTATTTGGATGGTTAAAGAAGGCAATGTAACCACTCCCTTTTGTAGAGTAAAATCCAGCTGGATCCGGAAGAGGAGCGAACGGAGTTTTTGCAAAAGATTCTGCTTGACTTTTTGGCAGTGAATGCCCAGGAAGAGGATCTAGTTTGGGACTATGCCAGGCATTTCTATCTGGCACAGTGGTACCGGGATATTATCTATCAACGTCGACGAATAGCCGATGGCGAGAAGGGCTACGCATCGAGAAAAAAGAAGAAGACTGCGAAGAAAAAGAGACGAAAAGGTAAAAACTAAACAAATAAAAAAAGGCCAACCCGATAAATGCATGTCTTTCTTTCTTGCAGATGAATCCTCCGAATCCTCATCGGACAACGACAGCAGCAATGATGATGGAGATTCCGAAAATGGCGGTGCCAGTGGCAACGCTAAATCTCGAAGCAACAATGACACAACAGACCAAGAGTTGAACTTGGAAATCTTTAACGTACTCGAGGATCGGAAAAAGTATCTCCTTAGCAAGATAAAACCGTACACCGACATGAATTGCACATCACAACATATAAAGACTTACATAGACTATAATAATGCGCATTTAATTGCACAGTATTTGGCGAGTAAACGACCCTTCAGTCAGTCGTTCGATAAGTACTTGCAGAAAATCATTTTAGTTGTAAAGTAAGTCGGCCGCCAGCAGGCAATTCATTGCGCGACACTGAGTCTTCTTTTTTTTGTTTTTAGTGAACCATCCATAGCAGTAAGGACACGTGCAATGAAATGTTTGGCAAATATCGTCGAAGTCGATCCCATGGTACTCAAACGCAAGGACATGCAAATGGGGGTGAATCAAAAATTCTTAGACGCTGCCATATCAGTGCGGGAAGCAGCAGTTGATTTAGTGGGCAAATTCGTGCTTAGCAATGAGGAGTTAATCGATCAGTATTATGATATGTTATCCACTAGAATATTGGTGAGTAAATTGCGGTGGCAAATTGTGTTTGAGATGGCTCATGCGTCGTCTCTTTGCAGGACACTGGTGTATCGGTGCGCAAACGTGTGATAAAAATTCTCCGCGATATCTGCATTGAGTATCCGGACTTTGAGAAGATTCCCGAAATCTGTGTCAAGATGATTCGGCGAGTAAACGACGAGGAGGGCATCCAGAAACTGGTTACCGAGGTGTTCATGAAGATGTGGTTCATGCCGTGCAAGGATAATGACAGGGTGAGTTACTTGCATAGCATCCGAAACGTGTACCCTTACTGAATACGCCACGCTGTTTATTTTATTTATCAGCATGGTATACAACGAAAAATCAACCAAATCATCGACGTAGTGAACACAGCCCACGACACTGGCACCACCTGGTTGGAGGGTCTTCTCGTCAGCGTAAGTCCTATTTAACCACAAATAATATTTGCATCATTCGGATTATACTCGCCTTTGTGTTGCAGATTTTTGCCCCAAAGGAGAACATGCTCAAGCCGGATGGGTGCGCCCAAGACGCTGTGAAGAAGAACACCGAACCAGCACCGGAAATCGTGTTGGCATGCCAGCAACTTGCCGACGGTTTAGTGGAGCGTCTCATTGAATTGGAGGACACCGATAATGCTCGTATGTTGGGTTGTATAACAACATTGCACCTGTTGGCGAAGGTACGGCCACAGCTACTGGTGCGACATGCCATCACAATTGAACCATATTTGAATATAAAGTGCCATTCAGCGATAGCGCCGAAATTTATATGCTCCGTTGCCGATATTCTCGAACAGGTATGTCCCCTCGCCCTTTGTCCGCGAAAGAAGACTGTATCAGCTTGTGGTTGGTTATTTTCTAGGTTGTTCCGCTCATTGTGAATCCCAGTGAATCGTTTCTAGCTTCCTTAGAAGAGCATCTAATGCTTTTAGTTGTATCACTGAATCAGGCTGTCGTCACCAGTTGTGTGTCGTGTTTGGGGGCGCTTGTAAATAAAATCACCAAGAACTACAAGTTAATTAGGGACTGCTTTCAAAAGTAAGTAAACATGTTGAACTCTCTTTTGTTCTCTGTCTAAACTGGTGGAGTTGGTTGCAGGTTTTATCGGATCATTGACAACAGTCGTGATCAAGTGGTGAAGAACATCCAGTCGATCGACAGCATCTACACGCCGATCTTTAGAAGAAGCCTCTTCACAATCGGCATCCTTATGCGGTATTTTGACTTTAAATCGCCAAGGGTTTTAGGTGAGTTGCAAATTCCAATTTTAAATCTTCCCCCATTATCATTTATCACGTTCTTCGGTTCTCCCTTGAAGGTGAAGGAAGTGGTTTCTCACCACAAATCTGTGATGAAGTATTCGAATGTCTAATGTTCTTCACTCAATGCGGCAACAATGATATACGAAAACAAGCCCTGATAGCGCTGGGCTCCTTCTGTGTAATGAACGACGATTATCTGACTCGCAACGAACTGAAGAAATTCTACTGTGATCTGTTGCGCAGCGAAACCGTCGACGCGTGTATAAAAATCATTTGTATGCGAAATATTTGGATATATCTAACCGAGTCCGAGATTTACATGCATAACAAGGAGAAAGACTGTAAGTTAATCCTCCTGTCCACCGAGCTGTGTAGAATTTATTTGGCATTTCTGCTTAACAGGGGAAAAACAACAGCAAACGGAGGATCTGAAGGAGATGAACGATGTCTCGTCGGGTATGGCCAGTAGAATCATACAATTGTACTTGCAAGACATTCTCGATTGTTTTCTCAATCGAGACGATTCGGTGCGACTGTGGGCGGTCAAAGTGGTGCAGATTGTACTGCGACAGGGTTTAGTACATCCAGTGCGGATGGTTCCATATCTAATCACACTTAGCACGGACGCTAAGCAGGAGGTGAGTGCTAAATTCGATTTGCTATTTATTTCGTTTTGTGTTGCAGATTCGAGTGTCAGTGAGAGTTTTTTTTTTTAATGCGTCCAACAAGTTGTAAATCGTTTATTGAGTAATCTCTTTTTCGTCTACAGGCAGCTCACCGGGCGGATGCCCTACTGAAGGAGATCGACAAGACCTACTCGGGCTTTGTCAACATGAAAGTGCAATTTGGTCTACAGCTGTGCTTTAAGCTGCAGGAGCTGCTGCAGGGCGATCGAGGGAAAAACGTTGTGATACGTGGTTTCTGGTAGGTTTTCACTCTCTCGCAATGCATTTTCCCTTTTATTGGGTTGTTAACTGTTTTTCATTTCAGTAAAAGAGAACACGATCTTGTTCCAGTATCGCTCAATGACTTCCTCTACACCCTGCTGCGCACAACAAAACCTCAGAGGCGTGCCCTCGTCCAGACAGTCACCAAGCAGTTCGATGACCAAAAGACGACGCTACGTCAAATGCTCTACATCGCCGACAATCTAGCTTACTTCCCGTATGTCGTGCAGGACGAACCTCTGTATCTCATACATCAAATCGATCTGATGATTTCGATGGCGGGCACAAATCTCTTGGCAACATTCAAGGAATGCCTCAAGCCATCCGAGAATGCCGAGGACATCCTCGAAGATGACGACGACGAGGAGGATCCAGATGTGCTGTTCAAGCGGCTGCCAGAGGATATCACCGAAATCCAGAAATGCATTACATCGGCACAGGCGTGCATGTTGCTGCTGATACTCAAGCAGCACCTGAAGGACATGTACGGCCTGACTGATGGTAAAATTTCACGCTACTCGCCATCGGAAACACAGAAAATCTACGAGAAGGCTGTCGCGCGGAAGTCGGTGCCGGATTTCAATCCCAAGTCAACGATAGACGAGATCAAGAAGTCAGTGATCAGGACCAATCAGACAGAGATGAACGCGGAAGAGAAGAGAGATTTAGTTGTAAAATATTTAGATGTGAGTTGGGCAAGGGGGGGTAGGTGTCGCACTTGTATAGCAACTAATGACGGCTCGTTTCAGTTTAAACAACTTATGCTTAAGTTAGATCCAGATGATGCGGACTCTGCTGATGAGGATCGTGACAAGTCGAGACTAAATGCTACGTCAGCAACGGCAGACACACCGTCGACGCCAGCGTTAAATTCAACCGGTGGTGCTAATCAGAGTAGTGTGGACGGGGCAGGTGGTGAGACTAGTACGGGGCCGGGCAGTGGGACGCCTCATGTAAATAGTTTGAATCATTCGACGGTTTCAACGCCAGCCCAACATAAGGTGAGTTGAAGTTGGACTTTAATTACAGGCACAGGTGCAGTTAAGTATTTGACTGGCTTGAAAAGTGTAGTAAAGTGCAGTCGGGGTAAGGAGCTGGTTTATTGTTGTAGCTTAGCTATTGCCCTTGGCGAAAATTGAAATTTAATAGCTGTCTGTTTGCGCAGAAAATCTGCATCACTGTTGAAAATTGTAATAACATAGGTAGGTAGGTAGAAGTGGCGGTCCCGCTTGCAACCCAAGTAGCACTGTGATGTGTCTTTTTGTTACCACGACTGGTGTTACCTAGTTTGTGATGTTTGTTAAGGGTGTGAAGCATTCGGTGCCTATATCCAGTCTGTGGAGTTGAGGAAACGTATTATGTCTTATATCCCTATACCCGAAATGTCGCCAAGGTTGTCGGAAAAAAGGTTGGTTCAGTGTGCGCAGTCTGGCTCTCGCTAGTGCCGGACATTTGCAGAGAAAATGGAAGAGAGTTTCTTTCTCATGTGTATTCCCGCAACTGCGGCAGTGAGTGTTGTGTGGGATCCCGAGCTTGGCCGCATGGTCTCTAATAGGCCAATGCCCCGTGATTATTGCCGTAATTCTGGCGATATCTGGGCGGGTTCTGTTTAGCAGGTTCCTTGTTCTGTTCTGATCGTATATGGGCCATATCTTCCTTGAAATGACGCAGTTGGTCAACCCCTCCCATTGGAATTTGGCTTTCTGCAGGAAATATGAATGAATTTGTCCTATGACCACTCCTAGTGGGACGTGGACACTTGCCGCGAGTGAGCTGTGCAGAGCTGACCCCCTTCTGTCCAGCTCATCTGCCCGTTCGTTGCCTATTATGTCACTATGCCCTGGTACGCAGAGAAGTGTGACACTGAAATGTTCACCCAGACGGGCAAGCTCGTTCCGGCACTCCAGCACTAGTTTAGAATATATGGTAGCCGAATTTATGGCTTTGATGGCGGCTTGGCTATCTATAAGGATAGCGATGTTTTGTTTGTGAGTAGTGTTACGCCCTAGATGCACGCAGGCTTCTCGGATAGCCAGTAATTCCGCCTGGAAAACGCTGCCAAAGTCCGACATATTCGAAGGTTTTTTGTTTCCACTTTGATCTATTCTATTCGGTCGTCACTTGTATTTTGTCCTCATCTTTTATTTCGTCTCTGTCTCTGATCCTGCAGGAAATCGCAGCTACCCCAACGTCGCGATCAACGCGGACAACAAAATCATCATCACGCAAACAACCCGTGCGAAGTAAGCGGAAAAAACGAAAAATCGTTTCATCCGACGAAGACGAAGATGACTACAGTGATGCCGACTACTCATAATAACTTCACTAAAGGTAACCACGCATCAAAACAGGAACAATACTCAAAATCAAATTGTTTCGAACATTCTAAAACAAAAAGTAATGGCACAGTAAATTATATTTTTGCGAGTTATATCAAAATGGAAAAGCAAAATCAATGAACACATTTAGTTTGGTTTTTTTTTACATTTAGATATATTTAAGAAGAAAAGCAAACAACAACCAATATCCTATTTAAAGATGAGTGTGTAATGAGTATAATTAAATTTAAAATAATGTAACTGAAATCTTCATTATAATTGTTTTATTTTTTTGTTTTGTTTTTGTATAAATGGAAGACTACTTTTAAATTTAACAAAACCAACCCCTATGTTTAGAGCAAATTTAATTTATTTTTAAGCGATGAACAAACAAACAACAGAAACACACATAAACTACACACAAAAAAAAAAAAAAAACAAAAGATTTAAAATATATTCAGAAGAAAAGAAAACAAATTTATATATTTAAAGTTGTAAATGAAATCCAAACAAATTTAAGAAGAAAGTAAAAAAAAAAACTACTGTTACCATATAAAAACTATTATATATTTAAAGAAACTGAAAACAAGTTACACGTGTAAGTAAACAAAGAAATGAGCAAATGTTTGTGTTTTTTATACTTAAAAAGAACGCGCATATAAATATTATATAAACTTTTAGATTTGTAAGTAAAAAAATCAATACAAACGCAATTGTACATTTAAAAAGGTTGAGAAAAAATAAATATTTCGTTATTTTCCGCCCTTAAATAATATAAAAAAATAAACAAAACTAAAAAAAAAGGAGAAAGAATCATCCAATCACACACATACGCGTAATGAATATATATGTTTTTCTTTTCTTTTTCTATATTTTTTTATATATGTATTTAAAATATATTTAACAACACCACCCCTAGTAATATTGAAATCGTCGTCGTAAAAGAAATTGGAAAACATTATTTATAATTATGTAGGTATAATAATATACATAATATCTATCCATAATATATTTTTCATTTTACTTTAGAACTCTAAAAGAAACGAGGAAATGAAATAATAAAAAAACAAAAAAACAGAAGAAATTACTTCAATATGAATAAAAATGGAATGCTAGTGATTTTTATTGTTGCTTTCGTGAAAGGTTGTCGCTGGTTTTGGGACTAGATCATTGACATTGTTACTATAGTTTGTTGGACGTGAATTGAGAGGTGTCAATGCATATTTACCGAACTAGTGCGCCCTAGAGATCGCGTTCAACAGGGGCCCTACTATGAAACTCGATTCTAAAGTGCAACTGTTCAAATTCGCATAATCGCTACTCTATAATTCTATAAGTATGTTATGGAAACGAAAATCGAACATCGTTAGTACTGCCAACCATTTTTTTGTTTTCTTGGTACAAAATCGGTAATACCTTTTCCGAAAGTTCATGTCAAATTCGTTCGAATTCGCAAATAATCATTCTACATCAAATGTGTTTGCGAGAAGATCGATTTAAGAAGTTTTTTTTCTCAGAATGTAAGTAAATAGCAGTTATAAATTAATAACTAATGAATATTTCATAAACATGGTAACATATATGTATAATTTTTTCTTTTTTTTTGTACCAGGGAATCATTTAATTGTTATTGATTTTCATTCAAAAATCCGAAAATATGTGGACTAATTTGTCAAAAGATTTGAATGCTGAAGATCCACCGCAGCACGGTGCAGCGGGATGGAAAAAGGTAAACAACGTTTCAACACTGACAAATTCTATTATTTTATTTCTGTTTTATTAGGTTCGAGCTGATTTTAAAGTACAAACCAAATGCAAGTTGAGAAAAAATTAAATGAATTTGTCCAGTTCTGTTGAAATATTATTCAACAAGTACATGAAGGTATCTTTCGAAAGGCAGTAGTTTTTAACAAAGCTGAAATAAAGTTATTTTATTGGATTCAAAATGCCTTTAAATAAATACTCAATAGAAAAACTTTTTTTCGATTAGCTAGATTTATCTCTTATCCGCCTTCGTTCAACTTGTTGAATTTTTTCCGGATTTCCTTCAGACTCCAATCAAATTGCGACACTGTCCATGTTTATTTATTATTATTTGATTGTTTCACGATAATTTTTTTGGGATATTCCGAACAAAATGCGAGACTCGTTTGGGTTATGTCAAACATAACGCGAGAATCGTTCGAAAATCGCAAATTTGTTGGCAAATAGTTTGGCATTACCGGCATTCGATTCTACTTTCATAGAGAGTGCCAGTTGAAAGTAGAATTGCAAATATCTTTCGAATAGAATCAATAGTAGAATCGAGTTTCATAGTTGGGCCCCAGGCAGGACAAATACAAACTATTTCTCATTCTCCGGCTATTCCTATAAACTCCGTTGGGCATCAGATTCGGATAGGAGCCTTGGAATGGCATCTTACGAACCTCTCACAGTGCATTACAATTGATCGATAAAAGTGAAGTAAGGATGCTTTCCCCATGAGATACCTACATAAGTTCTACTGGAGTTGGACCTAATTGAGGCACAAGAACGAGATCGTAAGTCAACTCCTCTCCTTGTAATGTCGTAATAAGTTGTTCAACAGGTAGAACTAGTTGCGGTAAAAGAACTATATCGACGTCGTGAAAGAACTACCCACAATTTTAAATAAATAAAATAAAACCAAACACAATTTCCAGCAAACAACGCCCCTGCTCCCTGACAACTGAAAATATCTACAATTCAACTTAATTACAAAAATAGTACAATATCGTTTCATGTTCCATGGAAAACGCGAAACACTAATCTAAACTGTCCAATGGAAAACCACGTAACACAAAATGGTTGACTGCAAAATATAATTTAGCAAGGCAGCGTTGGGCGCCATTTGGATTAAAGCCGTGGCCGACTATCGAGACAGGAAGCAAAATGTAACTATCTTTGACGTTTCAAAAATGCTTCTTATTTGTTTATCTTTTGTTTTTCATGAAAACGTAATACATACCTACAGTTGCAAAGACTGTTTAAAATACTACCAAACAGCGAACAAATTAAAAATCATTATTTCCCATAGAAACAGTTTTGCACAAAGTCAAAAACGAAGCCGACAAATGTCAGTGTTCAATGTCAAATATGTACATCAAATTTTACAATTTATATGTCATCGAAAAATATATTCACGTCTATTACAGAATCCGTCGTATTCGGATTTCGGAATTTTGTTACGAACCCCGAAAGAACTCTCATTGAATCCGTCGCAAGGGAAAATGTTTGCTACGAATCGTAGTAAAATTCCGAATACGACGGATTCTGTGATAGACGTGATTGTAATCCACTCAGTGGTAAAATCCCTATATCCGAATGCACTTATACTCACAATAGCCCGAATAATATAGTTTAATAGACACTATTCCTAAGGATACAGTTATGAGCTGTCTTTTATTTCGAAAATTTGAACTACCGCCGCCATATTTGTAGAAAATTCGACTATACCTGTACACAGATTCCCCTGTTCACCAGAGTTGTGCCAAAAGGTAATTTTGAAATAGACATACGATTTAGTACATTTTTATTTACTACAGAAAGGAAAAGATAATCATTTCTCGCGAACGTCTGACAAATATCCGAGAGTATAACTGTCATGAAAGAGCTTCTCGATTAGCCGTTTGGAATCGGCATAAAATTGTAGATCCCATCCATTCGTTCCAAAAATGAAAACTCGCACAAAACGAATGCTTGCGAGAAACTAGGCCTAGGGTCCGTACGGACCTGTTGCGCCAAAAATTATTATTATAATCATTATCAATATTGTAAAGTTAAACTGATTCGCAGACGTCAACGGAAAAAGCACCCACAAATCTTTATTCAAAAAAGTTATTGCTCCGAAATGAGGACGAGACGGACGTTTAATAATTATTGAAGTTATATGTAAGTATACGTCTCGTATTAAATTTAAATTTTGAATAGAAAGTGGTGTACACTGGGGTTTTTCAATTATAATACACTTTTTTTTTTGATACCCAAATGACATTCAAACTCTTCTATTAAGTTCCTAAATGTATAGCCCACTCAATTGTGCTTAGTCTACACACTACAGCTCACTAACGGTTTCCTCTATCATTCACACACAGTATTCAATAATAATATATAAATATATTATATAGATAACAAATTCCATAGCAATTTTCAGTTCGCTTCAATTAAAATGAATTTTCTGCTGTGTTACTAAATTAATTTTCCTTCCAAGTTGTTTTTATATTTAAATCTTATTTAACAAAACGTAAGCCATATATAATCCAATTTCCAGGACACGATAAAAAAAATATTATTCAAATGTAAATTGTAAATACAAAAGGAATCTATTAATTTAAGTTTTGAAATATTCTTAAGGTAAGCTAAGCAAAGACCTGCATCTTTAAACAACTATTACTAAATGTGTAGCTGAAAACTGAAACATTTGTTGTTTTTGTAGTAATCCAATCAAAAGAATAATTGTAGAGTCAACATGAAAGAAAATACTGGTGATTTATATTAAACAGAAATATAATTACAACTATGTAATTGCAGGACGAGCAAATATAATTCAATTACAAAAAATAAAAATAGTTTCATAAGTAAAAAAGAAATGGCGTAAAACGGAAAATAAAAATACATTTTGAATGAAAGAATAAATTTATAGTAGTTACTTTTTGTGGTCATAATAGTTATTTAGCAGTACTGCAGAATTTTGTGATTGTTTAAGCCTAGTATGCTGCTCGCGCTTAAATTAAGCTCCCATACAAAAATGTCTCCAAAGATAAAATTAAGCAAAGCAGTTTAGCCAAGCAGTACGCAGTTCAAGCTAAATTTCTGAGCCGCTGTACGAACACTCTTTACAGAATTTAAGCAAGCGTATTAATGCAAAATACATTTTTCCACAGCTAAATTTTGACAGATCAGAGAAAATATCGGCATTCGCAACAAAATTTCAAACGAAACATTACCAATGGAGAATGGTTAGTTCAACACAAAGAAATTCTTTGTTGTTAATTTAATTTCTTTTAAAATGTAGACATTTATTTAGAAAGTTCCAAGTGACGAAACAGAGCAAGTCAATCACCTATGCCAACACATTTTTTTTTTTACGTCGGAACTTAGAGTGTCAAAATTAAGCGAACATTAAGCGAAGTGGTGGAGAGAAAAATTGGAGGGGCGCTTAATTTTAGCTTTCCTGGAACAGCATACTAGGCTTTAAAAGAAAACTTCTTCAAACTTCGCTGACATTTTCAATAGAAAAGCTGCAAAATCGGGTGTCAAGCAATTCGGTCGTCTTTTTATTTTGAGACGCAAATTGAGAAGTGTGATTCCTTACGGACGATCGGATTTGGTGGTCATACGCAAAACAACGCTATCCGGATTATATTTTCTCGATGTGTATCGGAAAGAAAATGTCAGTATGTAAATATTGCGGTTCACGCTTAAGACCAAAATTGGAGAAGAAAAAGGCAAGTTAAAAAAAAAAAATGCAAAAGATCCCTTCTTATTTTCTCTCGCTCTCCTTACAGATTTTAGTATGTATTACTAAATTGAAATTTTTTGTCTGACGAAATCCTTCTCTCTTTCTTATAACTAGATGTCAGCAGATAGTTTCGCCGTTCAATTCCGATTTGATCGTGTTAAAAAGTCCACCATGCATTGAAACGGAACTCGCGTTTTTTATCTCGCAGTAGTAGCCATCGTTGCTCTGTTTTTTATAGAGCAAAACTTCAAATATCGTAAGGCCTAAATCACACTATTGTGCAATGTCAAACTAAATCAGGGTTAACCTAACAAGATCTAACGTCATGAAAAACTCTTCATTCAATATTTGAGGCATCAATACCATAAATGTCGTTTTCCATTGGGCAAAAAGAAGCGTCCGGGAAAGTCCGGAATCGAAAAAATCACTCTGAAACCGTTCCATTGGCATACAAAATACTCTTCTGGTGATTCTGAGGAGAGAATTTCGCTTCTGGATTTGAAGTCAGAATCAACTCAAGAAGCACTCACACCAGTGTAGTTTGTGTATTTTATACAAGTCAACTGACAGCTGCCGTAGATTATTTTTTGGCATTTTACCAATACTCTTGTGGATTCAATCAGAAGCAGTTTTCTTGTTCCACTGGACTACAGAATGAGTGGATCCCCGAGTGAAACCAATGGAAAACGACAAAAGTTTTCCAATATGAACTGTAAAATGATCCACTTGAAGTGTCAACTGTCATGCCATTTTCTTTCCCGGAGATTTGCAGACTATGAAGGTATGTATAGGTTGTTGAAAAAAACACTGTTGCATGTCGTCATCAAAGTTTAATTTGCAGGGGGGGGGGCAAAAATTCCAAAGTACCTAATTCTAATAATTTCGAAAACCAAACAAGAGTACCTACTCGTATACGCTGACTGAACAATAATGCACCGCGGTACATCGTTAAGACAGAAGCTATCCTCCTAATTCCTCATTCTTGTGCCAGTCGCTGAATTTGCATTTCAACTGCGGGTGAGTCTATTTGCATATTTTCCTTTCCTCGAGATTACTGCGCAACCACATATAGGTACCCAGTTACGTATTCACTGTCATTTGCTACTTCACTCTCATCTCGGCTAAAACTTTGGTTGCAATTAATTAGAATTGAAATACAATTCCCCAAAGTAAACATTTAATTACTTAATTGAGCTTGCAATCAAATTAGGTTTTCCGAATTTTCAATTTTACGAATAAATTTATACAAAAATGGGGTTAAAAGAGATGCAAAAAAAAAAAAATAAACAGCAATAAATCTCCAGCGGAAGGTTAATTTGATTGATTTCGAAATGGAGTTTAGAACTCCACACGGCAGTCAATGAATTTGAAGACTTCATTAAAATTCAATAAAAAAAGGGTGTCCTTAGTTTTCTGCTATAACAAGGTTGAAAAGAACGAAAAAAAAAATATACATATTTGGCACCCTAAAGCGAAATAATATTGCTTAATGTAGCGTCACAAAATGAAGTAATTACTGTTTTGAGTTATGACTTTTGAACTTTCCTTTTTTATTTCTCTTGTTTCGTTGTTTCGTATAGAAGGACGCGCATCTATTTATCGCGTAGACATTTTTGGCAACATTATACGTGCATACCTATCACTTTGTCTCATAAGCCATAAATTTTCAAATTGTAATTACACAGCGTTATAGCAAATTACAATGCGGTTTGGCAGTGCGATGAAATTCGTTGTTTTTGTGTAATATTAATTTTAATTTGCAACCAACCAGACTGTTTTGCGATAGTAGAAGGTAGGAAGGACGTATTGCGGAGTTTATATGAAGATGGCGGTCGCACCCGAGATATTCAAAAGGAACGAATTTAGGGCCTAAAAGTTCCACATCAAACCTTGAACCAGGAGTAGGAAGCACGTCTAGGTTTAATTCAGAAATGCATAACTATATTGATGACCGGCCCTAATCACAATCAAAAACTATCCAAAATATCTTATGCAGGACAGACAAATGTGTATAGTTTCTGCTCTCAGTTGACCATCGAGTTTGTATCATCTTTGCCGACAACCGTACGCTATATTGGCAAATGCATGAGTTGAGAGTAATTGGTGTCCCCAAGCGGTCATTTATATAACTTTGTTATTTAATCGTCCGAAATTTTCCAATCTCTGTTTTTTGAGCTTCGATCTCAGCAAAGCATGGTAAAGTAGGATTTTCAACACACAACTAGAACAACTGCGCTCTTCGTGAAGCTTCGAGACTCGCAATAGCTGTAATTGCGTGCTGAAAGTTCTACTTTACGTTGCTTTGTTGAGATCGAAGCTCAAAAAAACACGCATAATATTGGATAGGTATAGGTATACGAAACAAAGAAACAAAGTTTTACACATAATACAACTTTGACATTGACAGCTTGTTGTGGTGCTTATAGCCAACTAAAGAACGACAATAATTACGAATGCATGCGAACAGTCCAGCTTTTCTAACAAAGTCAATCTCAACACATATACCTAGGTATAATTCATTGCCAGTATTTGCCTAACTTATGTTGGTCTTCGACCATTCTGACATTAGCTTACGCTGACTTCATCCTACAATAGCTTGTTGTCGTTTCGTAGATATTTTAACAGTTATTCTATGTTTGTGAACAACATTTTTGTATACATACACACAGCCTTCAGTAGATCAATACAAACGACAACGAATAACGAAAGACTTTTAATCGGGATTCGGCAATGTCAATATTATATGATCGAGACTCGCCATGACAAAGAAACGAATCGTTCAATTATCTAGTTTTCGAGTTGATGTCTATGGAGGGGTAGCCGACGAATCTAGTCACGAAATTCGTGACTTAGTTGACAGTTCGTAGATAGGTAGGTATATTAGGTATGTGACTTACGTAGGAAAAACGACGTTACCCACCAATTTAGTCCACTTAAAATATATGTAGGTAGGTATACCTATATTTTTGAATGTGCCTAATTCCATGTTCCCACCAACGTGATTTAGCTAAATCATCTCATAAATTACGTGATTTACTATAAATTTTCGTGATTACTAATTACGTGATTTAAACGTGTTTAATTTTTAATTACGTATCTGTCATCGCAAATTCACACAAAATAAAATCGAACATATCTGCAGCGCTTTCAATTCAATTCAATGTTATTCAACAAACAAACAAAAAAACAACACAGATGTCAAAAATATTATCCCAAATTCAATTTTCGTCGTGTTTCGGTGTGTTTTGGTATTTTTATTAAGTACAACAATCATAAATTGTTTTATTTTTGGCAGAGGTGTGATAACAAAAGAAAAACAACGAAAAAAAAAACTACCCTCTCCGAAGTGGACGAATTCTTTCTGCTGGATGTCAAACTAAATCACGTAAAATTCGGTGGAGACGCCTTTCGTGATTTATAAATCATATGAGCTAAATCACGTTGGTGGGAACATGGTATAAAGTCAAATGTCAGTGATCGACTATCGTTAAGTGACGTTTTCTGATCGACAATCACAATTGGGGCCATTGTACCTATATGATTTAATTTCAAAGAACTCCCTCTATAAACGTATATTGGAAATGATAGAATCAAAATGAACTTAGCTCTGATTGCATAATAATAATAATAATAATAGTTGGCGCAACAGGTCTGTAGGGACCTAATTTGGATTTTTGCGGGATTCTTGCATATAGGATACCTATATTTCTCCAACCAGAAATGCCCGATGCTTTAAATTTACACAACCAACCGATTTTTGTAAACATAATAGGTAGGGATGTACACCCGTGCCACGTCAAAGAAAATTATCTTCACAGAGAAACCGTAGTGATCTATATTAATTTCAACTTATTTATCTCTACAAATATGCGTCTCTATTCGTAAAACAAATAGTTACCAACTTAGTTACACAGAAATCGCAATACTTAATAACACTTTAACTTAACATCTAAATATTAATTTCACAGCATTTACATAAATTTCCTTCAACAGTGGCAACAAAATTGCGCTCTTGATTTACAGCCATTACCGCGCCTACAAACTGAGAAAAAAAAAACATCATCGCCCATCTTCGACCTACTTATCCATGATACCTTTAATATACATATTAAACAAAAGCGAATCCTTTCAACAAAACTCCACCCCCTTTTGTTCTTGGCGGGTTTTTTGTTTTTTTCCCTTACACTGCGCCATAACCAATAATATTTAAGTAAGGTTGTAATTTCACCCCACACTCCATGACAAAGAGAAACAAATACAGGCGTATAGGGGTTGGAAAAGGACGACATTTTCAGGGGATGACTGCACGTTTAGTCCAATGGAAAATCATGCGCTTTTCTCCTTCGTGCTGCCGGTGAATTCATCGAAAACAAACACGAAAAACTATTAAAATTACAAACAAATTACGGTTACGGGATGAAGACAATGTTCATAGAGGTGGGAATGATTGGGATATATTTTTTTTTTTGTCGCTAATTCCAGGATGACTTGGCTTAGTTAGACGTGTGATTGGTTCAACCCCCTTATGAAATGGGAATGAGATTAATTTTGCATTTATTGTTTGACTAAACACTGAAAGAGATTACAATGAACAATGAAGTACCGAAGGTATACCTACCTTCGTGAGCATTAACTGCCCCAATGAATCCCCATTTTATCTTCTTTCTCGGATGTTCGTTGGAAGGCAAACAGAGACAGTATAGAAATCCATTTCCAAGGGTAGTTATGCGCACCCATTTCGATTATAGCTTTCGACTAGTCTGTGAATTTTCACTCGGAGTGCTCGCTGGGGGTTGTTGTCGGCCACAATAGAGCTCCAACCATTTTCGAAATCATAAAACAGTATCATTTGTGTCGGGTCGTTAATGTAATACGGATGTAAATAGAATCGCGTCGTTTTCATAAGCAGAACGATTATTGTCTTTCGGTTAAGTGTGTGAATTTTGGCATTTTATTGAAAGCGACTGGTATAAAGAAAATTTGCAACAAAAAAAAAATGGAGCAACTAGCTCAGTTTGTGACAAAATCCTTTGAATACAATAACAATACGAATTCGCGTGTTCAGGACCTTTTAAGTGCAATGTCTGCCACCCGGGTAACATCAAAATTCGACGACTGCTCTGAAGTCGTACCGCTAAATGGCAAAACGGAGACTGTTCCGGACGAAGAATCTGTAGATATAGATATCACAGACTTGTCGGGCACCGAAAACAAGGATAATAACAATATTAGTGAAGCACGTCCATTGTCATTGGTAAAGCTAAGTCATACCTTGGAAAAACCTCAAATTCAAACAAAAAACTGGCTAATTTCCGACTCATCGCCCAAGAGGAAGTTCCAAGAAATAGGTAGAACTGGTAATCATCTTAGGTTCAAGGATATTTTTAGGTTCAATTCGAATTCTTATTTAGGGTCAATAGAGCCGACGGCTCTCACTATGTCTACATTTTCCGCTTCTTTGACATCGATCACACAAACTTCACCATCAAATTCAGCTCTTAATCTGATACGGGTTTCAAATTTGGAGAAAGAAATCGGCACTACAGTGGAAACGCCCGCCCGAATGAGGGCGTTGAGATATGGCGGCGGCACCGGCAATAATGCGGTAAAGGATTATAACACCGCCGACGGGAATGTGCGAATGTTTTTGAGTGCCTGTGTAGAGAAATGCGAAAAACTTCCAACGCCATCAACAACGGAAATGGAGAAATATGAAGCGGAGCCAAATGAAAAGGAGAAGCGCTTTCACACTCTCAAGGAATGCAGCAGTCGGGCCGATTACTATGAAGGTAAGGACTGTGTGCATTTGAACTATATTTTAGTGTGACATAGAATTTAAACAATAAGGCTCGATTGTGGTAAATAGTCCTCTAATGGAATTTCAATTGCAAAAATGGTTTTCTCCGCCGGACTGATTTTAGTCTGATCCTTAGTACCCCAGGGGGTCAATTCCCGTTCTGTGATACTGTGAAATGATAAATAATTTATCATTTCAGTTTTCACAGCAGTTTATCATTTTATCACTTCACGATTACACCTAATGCGATTCTCGAACTTATCATCATAAAAAGTAGTCTAAATGTGTACTAAAATGCACTAAATGATAAATGCTGTCAACTATCTTTGAAGCTCTTTGTCCCCGTTAATTTTTGTGTATCCATCACGTTTTCACACTTCTTCACAAATGAAATGGCTGTGATAAAAAACTTATCATATGAACAAATTCTGACATTTGTTTTCATTTTTTCATCGATCGAGAATCGAGTTCAGCGTGAACTTGTGAAAACTCTTTTCATTTCACAGTATCAAGGAACGGGAATTGACCCCCAGTTTGTGTAAAACTGGATGCGTTCAGAACTAGGACTGTGAGTATCCAGAGGTCTAAATTTTGTCTGCTCATATTGATCACGCTTACTGTCTTTTTTTTAGTTGACAATTTTTTATAATATACCGGCTGACGCGTATAGAATCGGACCAATATAACTAATTTGCACGTTCTCAGGGAAATCTAGTCCAAACACATTTAGTCGGCTAGAGTTTTAAATATTCCCAATTACTTCTATTTCTTTCATTCAGACAAAAGAGGCTATTATGTAAACAGGGGACGTTCAAGAATCTAGTTTAGTAAGCGTGACAGCTGGCTGACTTGATATGTCAGTTTTGATCGACCTATAGATCAGTCACTGAACTGAACAGCTTTCTCGCAGTTGACGCTAAGGGTTGGACGACGAGTGTAGTCAAGAATTTCATAACTGAGTAGGTACCTAGTTGGCAGTTCGCATAGGTATGTCGTATGTGGTGGATTTAGAAGAAGTTGCATTGCCGACAAATCGAAGTTTATCTAGCCCAGACAAATCTAGTCGACTTAAGATAACTAGATTATTGAATGTGCCCATTTTCAGGTTCTACGTAATAACATTTAAAATAAAACATTCGCTGAAATTGGGGACGTTCGGATACCTAGTTTATGTAAAACGTCAACTAGATTTGTCGGGACTATATGAATCCGAACGCGTTGACTAGGCAACTTGAATTGTTTTTTGTATTCTCAGCGTTACCTTTGTTTGATTTTGCATTATTTTCAAACAAATACATTGAAAATGTAACACGATCACAACACTAATAGCCGTTTTTTATTATCAGCGTGATCTGATTCGAATCAGACTTGTGCTTATATTTTGCAACTAACTTTAGTTCTGACTTTTGCTTTCTTTTCAAAGCTTGCTTATAGTTGATGACGACGGCCGAGGTTATCTATTTGACTTTACATTAATTAACATAAAATTTGCAGTGGCACAACTTTTCTGACAAGAAAATCATCAGTTTTATAGAAGTCACTAGAATTCATTTATGACTTCTCTTGCGATCTGTCAACATAAGCACTGAAGAAGACAACCGCATGTTTACTAATTTATTTCTCTATCATCTATTTATCACAACTAATGCACCGTTCTGAAATATAATCGTGATAAAATTGCACTTGCTTTTAATACCCTTAGCAACTTATTTATTTTCTCAATTTGATCATGATTGTCGGATGTCGGTGCTGCCATAACTGAGCGACTGCCATTGACAAATACATTTCAACGAGTTTCCGCATTCAATGCGTCAAGAAAAGTTATTTTCTCTTTTAGTTCGGAGCATAGCCGCCTATACACGGTCAAAAAAGTTCGTGTTGCTTTTTAAGAGTTCTGTATTTTTGTTTCTTTTTTCGTTCAGACTATGATCAGAGTGCACTCTATAAGCTCACAACAATTTTAATGAGGAGACAGAGTAAAAATTCGAACCAGAATATTTTGACATAAAACGATAAAGTTGGTTGTAAAAATACCTATGAAGCATACCACTCTTTATGTGGTGTATTTTTAAAGTCATATGACATCCACAGCTTGAATATGTTTCACAAACAAATCAGATTGATCTGAACATGATCGACGTAATCAAAATATGTGTTCTAAACGAAAGCCTAATATGCTTTTAACACCAAGCCAAAACACACGAAACTTCATCGAAAACAGAAAACTGCATATTTCAGTTTTTAAAACGAGTAGTTTATACCATGTTCCCACCAACGTGATTTAGCTAAATCCACCTGATTTAGCTAAATCATCTCATAAATTACGTGATTTACCATACATTTTCGTGATTACTAATTACGTGATTTAGACGTGTTTAATTTTTAATTACGTATCTGTCATCGCAAATCCACACAAAATAAAATCGAACATACCTGCAGCGCTTTCAATTCAATTCAATGTTATTCAACAAACAAAAAAAACAACACAAATGTCAAAAATATTATCCCAAATTCAATTTTCGGTTTCGGTGTATTTTGGTATTTTTATTAAGTACAACAATCATAAATTGTTTTATTTTTGGCAGAGGTGTGATAACAAAAGAAAAACAACGAAAAAAAAAAACTACCCTCTCCGAAGTGGACGAATTCTTTCTGCTGGATGTCAAACTAAATCACGTAAAATTCGGTGGAGACGCCTTTCGTGATTTATAAATCATATGAGCTAAATCACGTTGGTGGGAACATGTTATTAAACTCGTTTTCCACGATAACACCACGAAAACGAATTCCAATCGTTGGGTTGTAGGAACAAACACACCTTTTGCAATGTTCAGCGAAATGGCTGACCGAACAAATGTCACAACTCACATCTTAAAATCATTTTCCACAGTTAGTTTATGTAGGCTAATATTATTTTGAAATGCACTAAATTAATTTTGTTTGTTAATTAATGCGATCGAAATTTTTAACCAAAAGAGTTTGCACCGAAGATTAACGACTATTGTCTCACAGCTGATTGAAACGTCAAACGAAAACTAGTTGGTGGTCGGTGTGAATGCATCGAGGAGTTTTCGAGGAAAACACGGTTTTTGACTTAGTGTAATGCTACGTTTCCACCGGACACTAATCTCGAGATTTAGGTCAAGAGATTACAAATAAATCCTGAGGTGTTTCCACCAAAAAAAACAAGATTAACTTGACGTTTCACCAGATGTTGTCAACTTCTTCCAAATCGAACAACCCAAAATTGTGATAATAGGAAAAAAATAAAAAGTTTAAATTGATAAAACATGAGTTCCGGAAAGCTTTAAATGTTATTAGCTAAAATTTGATTCTACAAAATATACTGAAAAGTTTGATTGTTGCATTTTTAGAAGAAATCGCAAAATTACAGAAAAAAAATTCGGATATGTTTTTTTTTTTTATGACACAATGTCAAATAAAGCTCTGTTTGCTTGGTATTTTTGACATTCCGAGCTGTAGAGAGTGTGTTCACAAACCTGACTCTACATGTGTCAGTTTAGGAGATTAAATCCAAATCTCCTTTTTATGAGATTAACTTTAGTATGATAAATCCCGAGATTTATGCGGGATTTACGGAAATTTTGCTAAATCTCGCAGATAATCTCCGGTGGAAACATAGCATAAAAAGCATATATAAGGTATTGAAGTTCACCGCGAAAAATAAATACCGTAGCCGCATTATACTTACGGACCTTAATTTACTGAAATTCGCTTGACAGTCATTTTTCACACCTAAACAGACATAAGGATAGCATTTTCTAGTAAAAATCTATATCACAATAAGGAAATATATCTCTAAAAAGAAAACTCTTTTCACGTCCGCCCTTCCCGCACATCTCTGCGGAGCAGAATCTCAGCTAATTAATTAATTGCTTGCCTTGGCAAGATAAAGAAATATACTTAATTAACTGACTTGTTCTCGGGCAACTTAACAAATTGCATAATGATGAAAGTACCGAACAAAGTTCTCCGGCTTAATGCGCCATCTTCAATTTCGTTTGAGTATGTGTCGACAAGAAGTGAAATCACACCCCCTTGGGACTAATGCTATATATATTCAATAAGGATCACAAAAGAGGCGCTAAAAGATTCTCAGAAATTATTCGTTTATTCAAATTGACTGGTTGTTATTTTTTTTTATTTGTTGCCGCCTTTGGAAACGTTCTGTCGGCAATACGCCGAAGGGGGTAGAAGCAACCTATTCTAATTACATTTAAAAACAAATTAAATCAAGGCAGAAAACTGCTCCACTAAGAAAGGCGGTTGCGAAGAACCGGGGCTGTTGTCTGGGATTATGGTAGCGTAACCCTTTTTGTGGGATTAGTGTAAGAAACGGCAAAGAAAAGTCCTTAGCGAAACAATTTTATTTTAATCAGAGTAATTGGGGCTTGAGTTTTCACTTAATTTTATGTGTGCCTCCTAATGTTTCTGCTCACGAGTTTTTTGATAATATGTATATAAAGGGGGCACCAGATGTGATTAGAGGGAGTTGCCTATACAGTCATCTATGTGTGACATCAACTGGTTGCTTGAGGTAACTTAAAGAAAACCCCTTTTGCAAAATTCATATCTCGCTTCCAAGATCTCTTCCATATGCTGTCAATAAAATTCAAATTGAACAAATTGTTAACAACCCACAAATCTTCGCAAGTCGCCCTTATTTTATTAAAAATTATTACACCATATCGCCAATAAAATATCAAGCCACGTCCTCCCTTTGGTATTATTTTGTTTCCTAAATTTATTTTCAAATAAACACAAACAAATCTCTTATTCACCCTTTCGAACCGAATACATGTGAAATGCATGCAGTATACATGTAAGCCGTATATGCAAAATCCACTCGCACACCCCACCCCGGTTTTTATTTAATAAAAGCCCAAATCAGACCGAATCAAGGTCGATGTGAGGAGGCGGAAATAATTTATCGCTCCCCAAGGATCAGCGGGATTTCATCTAAATGAATTTGTTCAAAATTGAAATGTTATTTTTATATCATTTTTTTTTTTGTTTTTCGCCATCCCTTCCTGTTCGCTGGATATAGCAACGATTAAAAAATCAATTATTTAAGTCCCCAGGAATTATCACTTTGAACGCAATCATAATTCAGTCGTCACATGACAGCAATTACAACATCATTAATCTCGCTGCTGTCATTTAATAACTGTGGTTACGTCACATTGTTGAAATGGCTGTCCTGGAAGGGACGTGTGACTTGTTGCGGAGTTGGAGAGGTGATACGAATGATATTCGCACAAAATCATTCATCATATATTACAAGTATTTGGGGGTGTATTTTGAAACGTGCCTATTACATACTTACATATTATACTCAGGCGTGCCAGACAATCTTCAAGGGGTGTCTGCGCAAATGAAAGTCTACTTTCGACCGTGACCTATGTTGCGAATAGAGTATAGGTTCTAAAGTTATTTTATTTTCGAGACAGGTGCTCAATTTTTGATTAGGTACAGAGTTTTTCAGTAAAATTTAAGAAATGGTTTTTATTTGAATGTCTAATTTTGTTTGATTTTGTATATCTTAGGCAAGAACTAAAGATGAAACAATAAAAAGTATACGAACACTTACTTAGTTTGAGAGCAATAGCATGAACAAAACAAGCTCTTTTTTTTTTTTTTTTTTTTTTGCAAGTACATAGCCAATCAAAATTCTAATCTTAAGTCGACTTTATAGATAAGGCTAATACTCACCCTAAATGTTAAAACTAGACTGCTCTGTAACGTCACTTTTCCTACGTCAGCCAAATATGCGAACTGTCAACTTATGTGGTAACTATTCGAATGGACTTCTTCAGATTCGCTCTCAGATTTCAGATTTCGTGTGTCTTTTCGAACATAAAAACGTCACTTGCTATTCTTTGTGTTGATATTAGTGCGGTTCAGATATGTGTAGCCTATCCGACACTTTTCAAAGCGTTTTCCGTCCACTGGCTAAATTTTATATTAAAACATTCGAAATTTGCGTCGCGATTGATTTCTAAATATTTATACATAAATAATTTACAAAAATAGATTCACTCGAGGCAATGCCTTTCTTTGCAGTTAAAAACCTTCACGAAAATATAAACAACTCCACCAGTTACCAAACTCAAAAGCACTTGAATTGTTAAACATGAAGCGAATCTCAAAAAATTCGCATCAAAAGTGCTCTGAAAACCAAACCAAGTGTTTTTTTTTTTACCAAACGAATATAAAAAGTTCTCTGAGAGCAAAAAAAAAGCCCGAGAGCACCCAATCGAATACCACAAACCACATAAGTATAAACTCAGTCTTAAGATTTAAGATGTTCCTGTCAAAATTGCTGTTGACATTAGCGTGTTAATCTGATAGTGGAAGGTAATATTAGCTATATGTAAGTAACTATGTATTTATACAAGTAGTTAGAATTGAACTCTTATAGAATTTTTGTAAAAAGCATATTTTGCCAAAGTGCAGAATTCTCAACAGTATTCCAAACAATAAAGAATAAACTGTCAAAGCAAACAAACATTTTCTAAGTGCTTGCAGTAGTTGTCGCTTTCACTTATTATGTGGGATAGTTATAAAATTAATAAAAGAAGCCCTCACCCATTAACATCCACTTATAACGATATTCACTAATTTCAACTATTCGAATTCTCTACAAACTCACACACACTCAAGCCAAATGCATTTTCCTTCCTTCCTGCGAAATTGAAAATGTAAATTTTACAAAATAATAAAAGCAAACACGATGTCACGGCAGCATAATGTTTTACAATTTCATTAGGGAAATTTCCCAACATTCTACCTCCACCATTCACATTCCAGTTCATACCGGAAGATCCCTCTCTGTATCGCCCAAATGGGGGCAACATTTCCGCCTGTGTTTTCTGCATTCGTATGTCTCTATCCGGAATGAAATCAAAATGTCTGTGCCTCGGCTATTTGCTTAAAAAATTATAATTATCTCTCTCTACGGCTGTACGGGAGGGATTCTGCCATCAGTACACATTTAATCAAGGATTGGGGTTTCAGTTCGTTATAGTCCTCTTTCTAACACACATATGACTGCTATGGGGGTTTGTGTGTGCGCGTGTGATGAAAAATCTGGAAATTTGGCTACCAACGAGACTGGAGTTCTGTTTGTTTAGGTAAAACACAGTAAAATGAAAATCCCCATGAAACATCTCCAACAGCAGGAAACGGAATAGAGGGCTTGTAAACTGTAAAGTCAGACCCGACACTGTATGGGATGTGCGGATACGGAAAGGCAAGGTCTTGCTAAATTTCGCTTCGGGAGAAATACTGTCATTTGACATTTATGTACTTAATGGTGGCAAGGGGAATGGATAACGATGATAATTCTGATGATGGCTGCTGGTAATTCAATTATGTTATTTCGATTTCGTACGCAGTCACCTTTGAAGGAAACCGTTTTTTGTTTGCTTTTTCATTAGGATTCGTGCTGATTGTGCGTCTCTTGGTGTTTTTTTTTTTTTTTTTTTTGTTATCATTTGATGTAGAAAAAAAGCCTTGACATAAGCATTTGTGTGTTTACAAGTTTGGATATGACAAATATATATATATAGGAGGAGCAAAATTTTTAATAATACTTTGAGGTTATATTTATTATTTAGAAGAGACTCAGGCATTTTCAAATAAAAGTTTGTTAGGATTATAGCTCTCTTTGAAAACCAAATCTTTTCGGATCAGATCTGTTCCCTAACATAAAGAAAAGGAACACTTCTTGATGAAATTTAGTCAAACTTGGTTTCCTTCTACCCAACTTTTGCGTAAGGGAACGAAGTTCGACAAAATGTTATTAATCATTATTCTTAGGGAATTATTTGTCTTAAAGAAAAATATAATTTGTTAACTGAGACCATGCAATGTCAAATTGAGTTTGAGACGTCAGTGTTTAGCGAACAATAGGCTTTATTTTAGAAAGGAGTCTACATTTGAGTTATTTCCCCATTCAGCAGAAGAAATTCAAAATTATTCTAAACGCCCCCAGCCCCCACTGAGATTATTACAACTGTCAAAACTTTGGTTTATAGTTACTTTTTACTGTCACAATTTCAAAGAAAAATGCGTCTCATCTTTTCTTTCACAGAAAATATAGATTCCTCCTCCAGTCCGATAACAATAAACGATCGCTTGGACAACAGCAATTCGCCTCATCCCACAACGGCCACAGCGACTATAGCCGCCGCATCTGCCATATCTCTCCGGAGCAGTCATTCACCAAAGGATATTTGCATGTCACCCGATGGTGGACTTTCATCCAATCAAAGCTCCAGCTTAAGCAGTAAACAACGTCGATCGCGCACCAACTTTACGCTCGAACAATTAAACGAATTGGAAAGACTCTTCGAAGAAACCCACTACCCAGACGCTTTCATGAGAGAAGAGCTAAGTCAACGGCTAGGTCTCAGCGAGGCCAGGGTCCAGGTAAGCTATATACAATGAAACAGAAAATCCATTAAATAAGTGAAAATAAATGACCACTTAAGGACAATCAATTGCGATTAATTACATTTCCTAAAATTGGACAGGCGATAAGTCACTCTGAGAATATGGGGAAGTTGACATTTAAATCTGACCGCATCACTTAATCGAGGTGCAAAGAACATGGGGTGTCAAGTAATTCTCTTAACTCCTACCTAAAGGAAAAGAACAGAAAAAATTGGGTATTGGGTGTCTTCGCAAGAGACCACGATTAGATTGATAGGGTGGATGGTGGATTTTATTCGCCTTTTTTCGGGTTGGCTGCAACTTGAACTTGAACTAATGGAAAACTTTCGACTTTCCTATAAGGGTGAACATGAATTTATCGTATGGAAAAAGGGGATTGTCTGACGATATAAAATTAAGTGTTTCTACAAATTGTTTCGTTCATTTTTTTTTTCTTTTTTTTTTTTGTCCGAAATGGCGACACAATTATTTATGACTCTTGGATTTTCTTATGTCACCCTATTAGAGTGTGTGCGGGTATATGGCACTTAAAGGAATTTGTATTTATTTAATGTGACTTTGCTCTTAGAAGTAATGAGACTAAAATGTATATTAGGAAACGATTATTTGCTAATAGATTAGTGGAGAGAGCGGATTTATACAGAGGTCAGGTTTATTTATTGGTAGAAAATTGGATAATAAATTAAGTTCTTTATTAAGGATTTGTATGGGCGCCAGTTAAGGTGATTCCATGATGTGTCCCCGAAAGTCATCCGACTAGCTTACAGCTAAACACCCAGTGCAAAAGATGATACAGTTTGTAAGCAATAGAAGAAGATAATAAGGTGGTCAAAGCTTTGCATATAAATAAAGTCTAAATAAATAGGTCCAACCTCCAAAAGCATATCTTCAACAACGTATATCCCTCTCCACTGCAACATGTGCAATAACAGCTTCATTTTCAATTTGCCTCTTTGGAAAACAAACTTCTCGACGCATCCTCCTCCAACTGGACATTCAAATTTATATTCCATGCACATTATACCCGCACGTGTAAACATTCGTACAGCATAGATTCCTACTTCAATGAAATTGCAAAACATTTTCTGGATGGGAACAAAAAAAAATCTGCTGGCTACTGCAAAATATCCATACACAGAGAGACTAAGGAGAGGTATAGAGAAAGATTATTTATAAGTCCAACTACCCAGGATGCTTTCACATAGGGAACAGACACAAATTGAACATGGACACAGTAAATGGCCATATAACTTTTCACAGATATTCGCCATACAGTTGGCACATAGCAGGACGGACCAAGAAAAACTCCCAGTTGAAGTTGAATTTTCTTCCTTTGTGCAGAGATGCAAGCTATGCATTATCAAGTTTACAACACGTAGGAATTTGTTGATTTATGAGACAATTTATATGATTTAGTAGAATGAAGGGAGATTGCGGGAAAGGGTCCAGAACCACCAGCTGAACCTGTTACGTTATTTTCTAGATTTTATCCCACTCCCCCCTATAAATAGTTTGGTGCCATGCTGCAGGAGTAAATCGTCCTAGTAGTTCTGTATTTTTTCTTTTCTTTTTTGTTGCAGGTGTGGTTTCAAAACAGAAGAGCCAAATGCAGGAAACACGAGAACCAGATGCATAAAGGTGAGTAAACATGAATATATACAAGGTGGCGCAAAAATTACCTTCCGATGTTTTTTGGCTGTAATTTAAAAAAAAAAAAAAAAAAACTTTGATTCTTCTTGTGGGTTACTTTTATTTGGTCTTTTAATTTTTTTTTACATTAACTCGAGAATATGATGTCATGTAAATGGCCGCCGCCACAGTTGATTGTCATTTGAGCCCTTTTTATGGCATTTTCCATCACTTTGGCCAAAACTTCCGGCGATAGGTCCTCACATTCTTGACGGATATTGTCTTTAAGAGCTGCAAGAGTCTGAGGCTTGTTGACATAAACCCGCGACTTCAAAAATCCCCACAAAAAGAAGTCTGGAGCGGTCAAATCAGGCGATCTTTCTGGCCAGTGCAAATCACCAAAACGGGAGATTAGGCGCCCGGGAAATGCATCCTTCAGCATATCGGTTGTGGCACGTGCAGTGTGTGCCGTTGCACCGTCCTGTTGGAACCACATGTTTTCCAATCCCAATTCATCAAGTTGCGGCAAAAAGAACTCGTTGATCATTGCTCTGTAGCGCTCACCATTCACAGTAACCGTTTGTTCCGCGACGTCTTCGAAGAAAAAAGGTCCGATGACTCCTCCAGCGAAAACAGCACACCATACAGTGACTTTGAGCGGGTGTAATGGCTCTTCGTGGGTTACACAAATTTTGCTTATTACGTACCCGCTAAGATGGAAATGGGCCTCCTCACTCATGGTTATTTTCGATGAAAAATCATCTTCCTCTTGGCTCAAATAAATAGTCACCAATATTCCGCGTTCTGGAGCAGTGTAGCGTAACATTGTTTATTAACGTGTATTTCGCGTGTGCTTACTACACAAATGTCAAAACAGAACTGACATTAGGGGCCAATCGCAAAATTTATAGCATTTTCTGATAGGAGGATTACTTTTGCGCCAACTTGTATTATTTCAGCCTTTGCTAAGGCATCCCTCCTTCCCTTTCCAATTTGACTAATCATTCAAAATCACATAAGTGCACATTTTTTAACTAAATTAATCGAATAATGACAAATCATTTGGTTTCTGGATCAATTGATCTACTATACAAATCAAGTGGCCTCTCTAATGATACGTTACCCAATTCCGGCCAAAATAACCTGAATTTTATTTCAATCACGCGCCCCTAATGTGTACGACAAACAATTTATAAATTTGTATCGTTTGCTTACATATATCTGCCACGAGATTTCGCCGCTATGTTTATCATTGATTGCGAGTAAACTTTCCACTTGTCCTTTTTCACCACTAACAAACCGTTCAAGCTCCCGCCGCCACCAGCAGCGCCAATAAACTCTATTTGAAGATTTTTTTTTAACAGGAAAAACATTTTGTTGTCAATCGTTTATAACACCGTACCCGCAGCCACACATCAACAAAAGATAAAAAAATAACAGGCACACACACCCACACGGTAAGCGCACGGGCATATAAATGTTTGCCAGCCAATTTGGAAATGTCAACAACGGCGCGTAGAGGGAAAAACAATTTTTGTTAACATTTTGATTAAAGGTGCACCACATAGAATCCTCTTTTGATATTGCTATTCCCATCACAGATACATCATGCAATCGGTGTCCTCGTACACGACAAAGCAAATAAGACGAAACGGAAAATATCAATGACACATAGAGATTTGTGTGAAGCTTTTTGGACTTTGACATATCGATCAGATTTTATGCCAAAAAGTAAATTGGATTAGGTTGGGAAGAGTGATTGTTCGCAGTCATTTTTTGGTATAAAGTTTTGATGTCAGCTTGAAAAATTTGTACATCTGTCACTTTGAAAAACGACAGCATAAAAAGAGAAGACCGACTGCACAAACATCCTAATTTGGATATATTTGCTGAACAAATTACAATCGTGGTGGATGGAATAAATTAAAATAAACCAACTTTTCAACGTTCGCCCTTCTGTCTGGATGACACATTGCACTATGTGGATGTGGTTACAAGGGTGCGAATTAAGCTAAAGTTAATACACTGACTGTGGGTGGGCGGCAGACGCAGACAACCAGCTAACGAAATGTTTGTGTTAAATGAACTGAAAGAGAGTTGCGCAAGGGAAAGGTTATGTACCATAATGTGTTGCCATAAAAAAGCTGTAACGTAATTGAAAAGTAAAACTACAATGATTTGCTTATAAAATATACAACGGCCAAATCAAGAGCAACGACTGCATTCAGCATTGATTGGGAACGGAACGTTCTAGTACCTATCTAGTTTGGTTAGTCTGACAGCTGGCTGACTTGATGTGTCTCAGTTTTGATGGGCCTAGATCGGTCACATGAACTGCCTTTTCAGTTGACGTATATATGGAAGGTAAGCCGACGATTCTAGTCAAGAATTACATGTACTTAGTTGACAGTTCGCATATGTGGCTGACGCAGGACCAATCTAGTTTTTGCGTTTATAGGGTGCATCTATAGTCGAGACCAACTCGACTTACGATAACCAGATTTTGGAATGTCCCAAATTCCAAATCTAGTTGTCATTAAATTCTCTGCAAGTTAGTTTTAGAATCACCAGCGAAACCCGTTTCAAGTGAAGTTTGACTTCGCGAGGGTAGAAGAATCGATTAGCGATTTTCCGAACTGATCGAAATGGGAATCGAATAGGTTGCTATAATCCTCGGACATTTTTGTTTGACTTAAAAAACTTGACATTGTTTTCTTGATATTTAGATAGGTAAACTTTTAATTCCTGCAAGATCGTTAAAGTTTGACATTTTCCTTCAAATCATATTTCAATCGTCATCACAGCAATCAAGTATTCTTGTCCTATTCTTAACAAATAGCCTAACCTCCAAAATCTCATCACAATAAAAAATAAGCCAACATTATTTCCACCAAAGAAAAGCATCAATTGTAAGTGTACGCACAGACAGCAAAATAGCCATAAAACTCTCTGCCTAATTCCTTATTCAGTGTATACTGCATACATCCAACCCTCTAGAGGTGTCCAGACAAAGTCTATAAAAAAAAAGAATACAAAAAACAACTCAATTGAGAAAGAAAACAAACATTATTCCACCTCCTGCCCTCTTTTGACGGGTGATATTTTATTCACTAAATCTTCTGTTAATCAACTTGATGTTCTCGTGAACAAGTGTAATCATCCCTTAAATGCGTTTAAAATGCCGGAATAATTTTGAAGGGTGGAAAATCTTTTTTTTTTCTTCTTTCCTTTGCTATTCACTTCGATACGCTCATTTAACCACGAGTTTAATTTCAATGAGTGAATTTCAGAATGAACTGGTGGCACAAGCTACATCCAAACGTTTTAAAGGCGGTTTGAAGTTTAGCATGCCGAGCATGTTTAAAATGTTCTACTAACTCTAACTAACTTTTGAGCAAACAACTTAAAATGTCATTGTATTAATTTACACTCCCCATTGCAAAGTAGGTACGCCTACAATAAATTTAATCTCCACTCAAAATGTAATCAAATTAAATCTTTTTAAAGAAAAAAGGAGAGAACAAAAAAAAAAGCGAATCTTCTTAGATGCAATATCACCCCGCAATGGAAAATGTTGACTCCCACGGGTGTCATTTGTTCCCGTGGTGGCAATAAATAAGTGAATTCGCCTCCGTAGGAAGAAAAGAGCAGGAAAAAAGGTTTAACAACCCCACAAGCAGCTTAATTTAATTTACTTTTATTTGATTTACTGACAATCGTTTTTTTACCTCGCCTTCCAATTCATTAGACGTTATGTTATATACGTTGTTTTTTTTTTTTTCGTTTCAGGGATTCTGCTCTCGAGCCATAGCCCACCAGTTTCAACCCCATTGGAACCATGCCGAGTAGCACCTTATGTCAATTTGCCAGCCCTAAGGAATACGTCAACGTCTAGTTCGCAATCGGGAAGCAGTTCCGGACAACATTTTAGTGCATCATCTGCAGCAGCAACAGCGGCGGCTTTTTCGGCTTTCGATCCCGCATTAATATCTGCTGCAGCTCATCAGGTAAATGATTCTGTCAAGTACCGCAGGATGATACACGGTGTTTATGAAAAGGTTTTAGTTTTTAAATATCAAAATATATTGAAAGTTTAGATTCTGCTAAACAAACACAGCTAATTCACATATAATAGAAAAACAAAAGTTTCGCTACGTACGTACGATTTTTATATAAATGATTTGCATCATTTTGACGTTTATGAATGTGAGACTTTTAAAACAGGCAATTGACTGCCTTAAAGCCAATAGGTTCGTTCGGGTACTTTTTTGCAAACGTAAAATTATTTAAAATTTGCTAAGAAACCGTGCAAATGCGATCACGTACTGAGAAAATTTAAAAAAAAAATGAGAGAGAAATCCATTTTCCCTCTTTTCATTTTTTCGTAATTTTCTACTCGCCGAATTTCGACTTACCTACTGAAAAATGAAAACTGCCAACTAAGTGACAGCTCAAAAGTTTGACATGTAATACCATGTTCCCACCAACGTGATTTAGCTAAATCCACTTGATTTAGCTAAATCATCTCATAAATTACGTGATTTACCATACATTTTCATGATTACTAATTACGTGATTTAGACGTGTTTAATTTTTAATTACGTATCTGCCATCGCAAATCCACACAAAATAAAATCGAACATACCTGCAGCGGTTTCAATCCAATTCAATGTTATTCAACAAACAAAAAAAAAAACAACACAAATGTCAAAAATATTATCCCAAATTCAATTTTCTTCGTGTTTCGGTGTATTTCGGTATTTTTATTAAGTATACAACAATCATAAATTGTTTTATTTTTGGCAGAGGTGTGATAACAAAAGAAAAACAACGAAAAAAAAACAACCCTCTCCGAAGTGGACGAATTCTTTCTGCTGGATGTCAAACTAAATCACGTAAAATTCGGTGGAGACGCCTTTCGTGATTTATAAATCATATGAGCTAAATCACGTTGGTGGGAACATGGTATAAAACTAGTTATTTTCGTTTTCAACGACGTCAGAGGAACAAGTTATAACTGAATGTTCTCCTAGAATATATCAGCGCATTCAAATGGAAGGTTTAATAGGCATTTAGTTTGAAAAAAATTAAATTCCAACTTATTTTGTAGATGGTGCATTTTACAATTATGCCAAACATGACATTTATTAAACTTTTTGTAAGAAAACCGATCAGGTACTTCTCTTGAAATTGAGAGAATTCTCTCTCGATTTTAGAGATTTGACATTTTTCATTTTTCTATGCTTAAAGTACACGAACGGACCTAATGTTTGGCACTTTATAAACAAACGTCAACATTAGAACAGAAAGAATGATGACAAAACCAGAACAGCACGTCTATATGAATCAGAAAATTCTTCGTATTTGAACGTTTAGTTTGGCCCAAAACTTATAGCCTTTTGACATACCAAGCCGAAAACATAGTTATAACACACGAAAACTTCTTCGAAAACAGAAGCTTTCCTATACCTACATAGTTCAGTTTTCAAAACTTTTGTCTTTTTCCACGAAAACGACTTCCAATCACTGGATTGTTGAAACAAACACACCTTTTGCAATATTCAGCAAAATGGTTGACCTAACAAACGTCACAACTCACAACTTAAAATCATTTTCCACAATTAATGGATGGGCTAATATTATTTTGAGATGCACCAAATTCGTTTTGTTTGTTAAATAATGGGATCGAAATTTGTAACCAAAAGAGTGTGCACAGAAGTTTAACTGACTAGTGTCTCTCAGCTGATTGAAACTTCAAACGAAATCGACGAGTTTTCGGCTCTAGTCTGAAAAGCCTATATATATACTTACCTATATAACTTTTGTCAAAAAATTACCAACTTACCTTATTCTTTTCAGTATGCTGCTGCGATTACGAACAACTCTAGTGGACTATTTCCTATTCCGCAGTATCCGCTGAATTTGGCAGCCATCGCTGCTGCACACAGTAAAAGCTCTAGTATAGCTGATCTGAGGATGAAAGCGAAGAAGCATGCACAATCATTGGGATTGACAGAGAACCCTGCCTAGGAGTGAATGCACTTATGAGTGTTTGTAAAAATAGTTTACTAAATAAGGATAACTTCTTTAAGTGTATATTAGTGGCGGATATTTTGGGTAGAAAAGACATAGAAAACTTGCTGACAGCAGAGGAAAGAACCTCAATAAGAAAGGACAAAATTCATACCCATTTTTCAGAATCAGTTGTAAAGTAACCCACTCCTTGTTTTCCATGAATTGAAAATCTCATTCCATTGAAAATGGACGCCAATGAAACGAAAACGATATTCCATCTAACAGAGGACGAAAATTCGCACCCCAGGAGGAAGTTATAACACCGCATGTCTTGTCTCGAGATCCAGAAAATGAGAAAACTAAAATAAAATACCTACTTTTAAATTAAATTGTCTACCACATAAATGTAAAAGTTGTAAAAAAAACTGTGATTATATTTCTTTCTTCTAAAATTAAATTTAGTATTTTACTTAACAAATAAAATAATAAAAAAAATAACAGATAAAAAGATAGAGCTTTAATTTCCTCAAATCAATGTATTGATTCAAAGAGCCACACAAAAGTTACAAATATTGTACATGACACAAACGTGTCTAGGTCATTGCATGTGTATGAATCCCTTAAGAATATTCGGTCAAGTTCAGCGCAGATGTCCGAGGTTGTAAAAAGTAATCACCTTAGATTGGATAACTCAATTCACTTGTCTTAAGTAATTCGGATCATCTCGAATCAGCTGTCAGACGGGTGGATAGTCTACACATATCGCTATTGCTATGTTTTCGCTAATCATTATTGAATGACGCAGGTGATGGGGCACTTAAACGAATTTGATTTCGTCGATAAAAATTAAGTCTGACTTTCATTAATTGATTACGGATTTGTTATGATGGGTAATTTTGATAAGTGGTAAGTATACCTTTGTAAATGAATAGAACATTTGTTCATAAGAGGGAAAGGTGATGAAATCGAGAATTATACGTAGCCCCAGGTGAAGTTTGGTGCACATATGTGGAGGATGTAATGATGACGATGGACCATTTCTGTTAAGCAGAGAATTTGCGTTAATTCTGAATGGACTTTGTAAATAATGAAGGATATGCAACAAATTGCGAACTCTTAATTTCCTTATACATTTTTCAATAAATGTTTCTTAATCAATAGACATCCCTGAAGAAAATTTAATGTTGAATATTGACACTAGCTTAATTTTGCTTGTGACAGTGAATGATACACAGAAACCAATTAATATCTATCTCAAAGGAAAACTGCTGCCTATTTTTTTTTAGCTGGTTTGTAGCATATGTCAAAAGTAAGAACATGAATTGACGTACAAAATGCAGAAGGCTATTTAAATCAGTTTATTGTTTGACGAAGACATTCGGTGTAATATAAATCCTATTTAAACAAGTTCTTACCTCTGTAACTGAATTTGCGAAGCTTTATAGGAAAATATACGAAGTTTATTATTAAAAGTAAAAAGTACAAAGCCCCTTTTTTTGAGATACGATCTCAGCAAAGCAAAGTAAAGTATGGTTTTCGGCAAAAAATTTACAACAACTATTGTGAACTTTCGAAGTGTCAGGTATGTCGTAGTTGTTGTAGTTGCTTGCTTACTGCTTAGTTATTGTAGTTGCTAGCTTACTGCTTAAAATCTTCCTTTAAATTGTTTTGCACAGATCGAAGCACAAAAAACAGGGATATTGTACATGCTCGATATCAGCTCGATATATTAGCCGTGTTTTTTTGAGCTTCTATCTCAGCAAAGCAAAGTAAAGTAGGAAGTCTCGAAGTGTCAAGTCTATTGCATTTGTTGTAATTTGCGTGTTGAAAATCCTACTTTACTTTGCTTTGCTGAGTTCGAAGCTCAAAAAACTGGCCTATTGACAAATGTACAAGTTGGCCTGCGATATCTGGTGGCAAAGAAAAGAACCCTATCAGACATACAGAAATCTGTCATCGGTAAGCGGTACGTGTGTTTTTGCAAAAGTATTTTATTTATTTTATAAATGAAAAACTATTTTAATTGATATAAACGCCTTGTCAGTATAAAACCCAAGTATTGTTTATGGAAAATAAAATAACCCCGGGTCAATAAATTATGTTTGAATCGTTTAAAAGTGGAATGAAAAATTTGTGTTGGTTTCGTGTAAACAATTTTTTTTTTTTGGATTATACTCTTTTTTAACTGTTACTAATATTCTATTATTATTAATATTCTATTTATTGTGCAGCATTAGGTATCTATTATTGTGCAGCTGACGCAACTAGCCGAGATTTATCTCAGACTTTCTCGATATGATAATTTTGGAAGGTTTCTGCTGGGAAATGCTACTTCGAGCAAACGCGTGCAGATGTTTTATTATCTGTTGCAATTGGCTTTAATATATCGCCTTCTTTAAAATGTAAACTACATATTTTAAAGAACTTAGGAAATTATTTTCCCATGCGAAGAACAATTGACCACTTTTTTTTACAAGGAATCTAGTTTTAAACTTCTTTTGGATTTTTGTACATGGTTATACCATGTTCTCTATATGAGTTGCACTGTGGTACACCACAATATGAGACACTCAATCCAACACTTCTTCTTTATTTTCCAACACTGTAAACTATTTAGAAATTTATTTGTATGTTTTTAATTAACAAATGTATTTATTTGCCACAATATTTAAATATTTAATCTCGCTTAGCTTCTTTTACGTATATTTTTTCGCTGATCTGTCAAACTTGTATGTCTAGTAGGGTTCAAATTATGGCCGCTAGGGTACACCCTCCATTTCTCAATTGACAAATGTACAAGTTGGCCTGCGATATCTGGTGGCAAAGAAAAGAACCCTATCAGACATACAGAAATCTGTCATCGGTAAGCGGTACATGTATTTTTGCAAAAGTAATTTATTTATTTTATGAATGAAAAACTATTTTAATTGATATAAATGCCTTGTCAGTCTAAAATCCAAGTATTGTTTAGGGAAAATAAAATAACCCCGGGTCAATAAATTATGTTTGAATCGTTTAAAAGTGGAATGAAAAATTTGTGTTTGTTTCGTGTAAACAATTTGTTTATTTTTGGATTATACTCTTTTTTAACTCTTTGAAGTACTTCGAATTGTTGTTAATATTCTATTTATTATGCAGCATTAGGTATCTATTATTGTGTAGCTGACGCAACTAGCCAAGATTTATCTCAGACTTTCTCGATATGATAATTTTGGAAGGTTTCTGCTGGGAAATGCTACTTCGAGCAAACGCGTGCAGTATGTTTTATTATCTCTTGCAATTGGCTTTAATATATTGCCTTCTTTAAAATGTAAACTACATATTTTAAAGAACCTAGGAAATTATTTTCCCATGCGAAGAACAATTTACCACTTTTTTTTACAAGGAATCGAGTTTTAAACTTCATTTGGATTTTTGTACACGGTTATACCATGTTCTCTATATGAGTTGCACTTGGGTACACCACAATGAGACACTCGATCCAACACTTTTTCTTTATTTTCCAACACTGTAAACTATTTAGAAATTTATTTGTATGTTTTTAATTAACAAATGTATTTATTTGCCACAATATTTAAATATTTAATCTCGCTTAGCTTCTTTTACGTATATTTTTTCGCTGATCTGTCAAACTTGTATGTCTAGTAGGGTTCAAATTATGGCCGCTAGGGTACACCCTCCATTTCTCAATTGTTTACAAAAATTATAAAAATAAATCTACTACAACTGTGCCTTACAAAAAGCCGCTGTATTTGCATTGAAATCTTCTACATTATCGCATCTACAACTCTACTACAACTTGCGCTAACTGTCAAAGCCCGTTGATTTAACATTTTTCTTTTCTCAGATTCTCATTCTCAATAAACAGAAGAAAATTCCTCTTAATTTTTCGCAAATAAACAAATTTTAACAGCATCTATCGCTTACGAAATGGATTTATACGATGACCTGGATACAAAGCAACGTGCTGGACAAATTGATGGATGGTCTTCGGGTATAAAAATGCTCCAAACACAGCTGGCTATAAAAAAAGCGACGGTGCCGCAACCCAAAAAGGAACTATCCAAAAAAATCGTAAGTTTTATGACTTGATGCCCAGATACTGGTCCACTAAATCTTGGGATATTTTTGCAGCTCCTAGCACCAATGGTTAGTTTACGACCAAAAAAGCCACCGGAAGATGATATTTTCACACCTTCCGCCAAGTCTGATCCGCGGCCAATGAGAACGTTGATTGCACAGCCTCTCGCCCCGGTAATGGATAACAACAAACCCTCTGACTATGATTGGGATGTTGTCGATGAATATGATCCATTTTGGCCAAATGAATATGAAAAAATGATTAAGGAAAAGCGCGACAAAGACAAAGAACGCCGAGAGGAACGTCGAAAACGACGAACAGGTGGGGGTATTGGTGGTGGTGCTGGTGGAGCTGGAGGTGGTGGAGGAGATAATGGCAGAAAGGATTCTCCAACAGGCAAATATCCCGGCTTCTCAAATCGTCACAACGAGGAAGATTCCTATTCGAGATCGCCACCGTCTGGTGGTGGTGGTAAGGGAGCGGCAATTGCTCCGCCGCCTTCGCTTCAGGAGATTTCATTGACAAACGGGGATGGGTAAGTCGGAAAAAATAGAAAAAAACAAACAGCGTTTCTCATTGTGTGTCCTACAGATCAACCGCTGTGACGATTCCCTATACAACCAATTCGGTGGCAGCTAAAATTATGGCCAGGTATGGCTTCAAAGACGGCCAAGGCCTGGGCAAACAGGAACAAGGCATGTCAATGGCTCTGCAAGTGGAGAAAACCTCCAAACGGGGTGGCAGGATTATTCACGAAAAGGAGCTACTTATGCCACCGCCGCCTAGTCCACCACCACCTGCTGCACCGTCCTGTGAAACTTCTCAGAAAATAGAGCCCAGTATCACCGAGATCATGAAGCAGCCCAGCAAAGTGGTGCTGCTGAGAGTAAGTTGTTGCAACACATCCACCATATCCACTTTGTTTTAAAATCTCCCTTCAGAACATGGTGGGTCCTGGTGATGTCGACAGTGAACTCGAACCCGAAGTGAAAGACGAATGCAACACAAAGTACGGCGACGTGGTAAGCGTAGTCATCCATGAATCGTTTGGTACGATTCCAGAGGATGCCGTGCGGATATTTGTCGAGTTTAAGCGTATCGAGAGCGCAATTAAAGGTAGGTCGTTGCATTGCCACTAGACACGGTGAAGTAATTTATTCAATCTGCAGCTGTCGTCGATTTGAATGGACGCTTCTTTGGGGGCAGACAAGTTCGTGCTGGGTTTTACGATTACGACAAATTCAAGAGCTTTGAGCTGCAGTAACCTGATCAGGACGCATTTTACATTTTAAAATAAAATAAAAACTTCCAAACATACCTAGGTACAAAGGACAAGTAAAATTTCAAATTCGTACGATCAAGATCGGAATTTTCGCCTTTCTTAACTTGCACATATAGTTGGATACATTGAAGAGAGACACGAGAGGTTCTACTGGATGCAACACCTTTTTCCCAGCTCATAACATTTATTAAAAAAAAAAAAGTTGTAAAAACAATTCATGTGAGGAATACAAAGTCCATGCATATTGTGCCTGCAACTTAAACTGGAATGATATGTTGATAAGATTCTGCTAGCTACTGCCCGAACGGCGTTAAGGTCCTTTCTTAGTCAACGCTTAACTTGGGATCACTGATGGCAAACTTGGCATTGCATGTGAACGAAATTGTTATGGCAAATCTAGAACAAGATAAAGATACAGACGATGATCGCATTGCTGGCCAGACTCACCTAGTTCCATCGGTGACCTTCTCGACATTATGCAGATTCTCCGCACCCGACGTAAACGCACTCACACGTCCCATTTTGGGTTCAATAGCGGAAATAGTTTGATTCTTCTCCACACCATCGATAAATAGGAACCGTCCACCTTTGAAGTCCTTACTATAATCATTCAGGTACAGCAGAGACGTATAATGGAATGACTCGTAAGTTTCCTTCAATAAAAGCAAATCCATCAAACACATTCAATATGCTGGAGCAAGTTACCTTATCCACATGCGGATGCCAATATTCATCGTGTATCGTCTTTGCCGTCTCATTTGATATCCTCGAAAAGAACGTCGGATGTGTAAGATACAAACTGGAAACATCAACGTCAAACTGCTGTGCTATTGCTTGCTTGATTTTCGACTTGACCAACTGTAAGTGAATAGAATACAGACCAAGTTCGTTTACTCTTTTCCATTCATACTCTATACGTCAGCAAAGATTCCTTATTGAAGCATTCCTTTGCCTTTGGCAGCGAGTAGACATTCACAAACTGCTCTCCTTGAGAGAGAGCACCCGAATGCAAGTCCAAAATCGATGCTCCACCTGAGGAGCCACCAAATGCAAGCACGCTTTTCGCCAGCTCAAGAAGAACTTGCGATTCTTTTCGGGTAATAAGTGAATCGGATACAAAACGGCCACATGTGGCGGGCACACACTTGGGGAATTCCGCCATTTCTGCTAGGTACTTTTCGGAGCATTGTAGTTTTTGCATTCGCAAGGAAAGTGTTTCCTTTTGAAGGGCAAATTTGATTTCCTTGGGATCTTTGGTGTAGAAATAGACAACAGTCATGACAGAGATAACCATCACAGACCGTGTCCAAACGCGGTGTGTTGCGGATCTAGTCGCTTTTCCGGTTTCGGGGAATGTGATGCTGTAAGGACAGAGAAACAATTGATTTGGTTGGATGCAGCTGCTCTTAAAAAATGTGTTTCGAGTAAGATAAACGGATATTTTCATTGTTAACACATGCATTGAACAGTGGACTGACAACGGTTAGTGAATAAAATAGATTTTCGCGGTAGCAAAGCAAGTGCACATCTTCGGACGAGACGATCCTTATCGGTGACTGATAAAATTTCACTTCTTGCTCGTTTTGTATGTGTATGTATATAAATCGATAAAATGACTACAAACCCTGACTTCTTTTGACCCTTATCAGGATTAGACTTCTTCTCAGCGACATCGCTTTGTTTCTGCTTCTTAATGGGGGATTCTGTCTTTCGTTTACGAACATTATTCTCACTCGTAGTCATTTTTCTTTTAAATAAGTTCAAATAAAAAAAAACAGGATGTAGGTATCCCTCCAGAGAATTTTTTTTTTTCACAAATCTAGTTTCTGTCATTCGGTTTGTTTATCTCCCCTAAACGATGGCAGCGCCGTCACCTGTCGATTCAGTGAACCTAAAATCAGCTGTATTTGTCCACAAGCGATGACAAATTCCAATGACTGTGTCTGTCAAACAAATTTCTCAAAAATAAAATAATTTTACTCTGTTCCGGGACTTGCTTTCAATTTGGGGAAATCTCGGAGAGGTGAATACCACCCGTATTAAGGCCACAAAAATGGGCGACCCAAATAGTGTAAGTAAAAGTTCAGAGCATACTTGCTGATCCCATTGACATAAAATGCATTGTTCTCATGGTAGGATACTGAAACAGAGAGCACGGAGGAGGAGATCGAACCCAAATTCAAATATATGCGCATCGCAAATGATTTACAGAAAATACTCAACAACGATGTTGTCACTTGTGCTGCCGTTCACCCAAAGGTTTGTACCTACTTGCACACGCAGACAGTGTGTCCGATGAACTTTCTATTTCACCCAACTGCATGTCTTTTGTTCAGTTTTTGATATTTGGAAGCTTCTATGGGCGACTGTACTTGTTGGACCATCAGGGAAACACCGTGGACTCGTATCTAAATAAACCTACCTCCTTCTCTCACTCGGTGACGGTCAATCAGATATCCGTGGACTCCAAAGGGGAGTATGTGGCTACATGTTCAGATGACGGAAAGGTATAACAGTCGGTACAGCTCTTTTAAAATATCCAATGCAATTATCCGTCGTAGGTGGTGATTACGGGCCTTTTCAGCGACGAAAATAATCAAAAAATCAATATAGGAAAGTATGTCAAAGCTGTTGCCCTAGATCCAGATCCGAGGATGATTGCTGGCAAGCGTTTCATTGTTGGTGGGTAGATTTGGATCACTATCGACCAATTTTACCTGATAGTCTGTACTTTCTACTTTCTAGGTGACGACAAACTGACAATGTACGAGAAGAATTTCCTAAAAAACTTGAAACCGTCTGAACTGTCCAACGCCGAGGGTGGGGTCCTCTCGATCTGCTGGAATGGGTCGTTTGTAGCGTGGGCCAGCTACTGGGGAGTGCGTGTCTATGATTTGAATGAGAAATGTTCACTTGGTCTCATGAAATGGGAACAACCGCCAAAGTAAGTGCATCTGGAAATGGCTACATTGCTTAATGTAATGATTTTTCTCACCCGCGAAGCGCTAAATTGGAGAGTTTTCGTTGCAACTTTCGATGGTCCAATGCTACTACCCTGCTAGTTGGATGGGTGGACACTATTCGAATATGTGTCATAAGGAAGAGGAATTCCACTGAGGCTTCTACGAGACATCTACCGGGATTTATTGTCGATCCTAGTACGAATTTGTTTGATGGTTTGATTGATTTTTTTTTTTTTAATTCTGACCTATTGCAGTCTCTACATTCCAAACAAGTTTTTACATTTGTGGACTGGCACCGTTGACTACAAACAAGCTGGTCGTGCTGGGATATCCAAAAGAAAAAGACACAAATCGTAAGGCACTGCGACCGGTGCTCTGTGTCATGGATTATAAGTTCAACAATAGCGAGGAGGTGTGCACAGACAGTTTGTCGCTGAGAGGGTAAGTTGGAAGAAGAATTTCTGCTTGCATGTGTCTAGGGCGCAGGTGTGAGAAATATTGGGTTATTTCAGGCGTACAGAGAACGATAACGCACATACTTGCTCTCGGTGCGGTGCTGGTCTCCCAACTCGAACATATAGAGCGGGGATTTAGAAAGTCATAAAGCAAAATTGAAAAAAATTTCGATTTTCCAACTCACGATATAATTTAAATCAATTTTCCATTGCAGGTACGAGGAGTACAAGGTGAACGACTACATTCTCGGCTGTATTATCGAGGAGAACCGCTACTTCATCATTGCCCCCAAGGACCTAGTCGTTGCTAGTCTCTACGAAACGGACGATCGAGTGCAATGGCTGATAGAACACCGGTGAGTCCGATATAGCAAAAACTGCACTTACATTCGACACATTTTTATTGATATACTTTGGCAAAACTATACATAATGACTAGAATCGTTCGGCTTACAACACTACTCTCTAAACTGCGATATTATTACAGCAAGCATCCGCGGGCTTCTTCCAATCGTAATAATATTCCAAGGGGCGCTTCAACATCTTCTCATTAGGACCCTCAAAAGTGCACAGTTTCCCTTCGAACATGTCCTTCATTTGCTGAATTGATCGCTTATGCAGGACCATATGCTGTCGGCGGCACTTCCTCGGCATGTAACCCGTATCAAAACGAATATCGTGGCGCCTGTAAACATTTCTGAGTGGTGCCAACCATGTCCCCATAGAGATGTCTTCACTCACATACGTGTTGAGTATCCTCGAGTTGGCTTCCACGTACTCAGCAACCCAACGACTAATCACATAACCTCCGCCTAGCGCGTACGGTGTATACCGACCGCAGATGTAGTAATGATCTTCCTTCCACTGTCCCTTTGTCTTGATCTGTGCTCTACCGTTAAAGAATCCCCAATATAGCTCTGGAATAGGGTTATCCTTGTAGTCCGACGACTTTCGGATCAACTTCCTATCAAAGGACACCAGCTCATTGAGAAGAAAGTCCATTTTCACGTAGGAGTCATCGTCAACCTTCAAAAGGTAGCTAAAACTTTCATGATTTGTCAGCTCCTCAATGCTGAGGATCAATTTTTTTGTCAGATTCGAGTACGAGTCACGCAAGTCGGGGAGGAATAACATGTCATTAAATTCGCTATGCTCCTTGGTGAGTTCGCCCTTCAACACCGGACTGAGGTTCTTCGTTCCAATAGCAAAGACATGTTTCACCTTTATCGAGCGCCTACTCCCCACCGAGTTTTCGAGGTTATCCAACCAGTCTAGGTAGATGCGGATACGATTCGATTGTTCGGCAACAGATTCCATTTCAAGGAACCCATCTGTATCATAGTCTGGGACATACATGAAATCCTCCGGGTAATACGGTTGCATTAGGGGACTTCCCAGCTTCAGCCAGGTGTCTCTGATAATTTGGCGCTTCTCGAAGTAATTCGGCGCAGATACAATTAAAACCATCAGAAATATGTCATGGTTTTGTTCCAATTTAGAGAGACTGCTTTTTGATGGACACTTCTCTATGTTGGTGAGGATTGTCGTAAGAAAGGACCCGAAGAAGAATGCAAATATTGCACTGAACAGAGTTATCAAATTGTTCATCCGTCGCATCTTGAGCGACAGTTGTTTGCTTTTTAATTTGCTTGGTGTAATTTTGGAATATTAACCTCTTATGCCGTTCAATTCCAAGGGGGAGGTGATTAAATTGTGGTCGAAAAGGGTATTTTACTTTTTATTTTATAATTTGTTAAGTGTTTTCGTCTGAAATGTTTGTATGTGATTTGTCAGTCGGGAGAGAAATGTCAAAAAGGTAAATTCACATACCACTAATCTTCTTGGCGTTTTTGGCGCCCTCTGAAGGAAGAGCTAGGTTTCATGAAGTTAAGGGGAATGATTACATTGGGTACGTTATTAAAGAAGTATTAAAGTGGGTTTTATTGGACAGAAAATACTTTTTTTTTTCGATAGAAACCGTTTTTTTTTTTTCTCCGGTGATCTACATATGTCTGTAACATACAATTTATCTTAGAAACATAGGTTTTTTTTGTTTGTTTCCTATAGGGAGGGCGAAGAATGCATCATGCACCAGACTCTCACTGACTAAACTCCCCCTCTCCCTTTGGCTTTCTTCAACAGCTCCCTGGAACCACTATTCGTATTACTTTGGGGGGCCGTTATTTTCCTTCTACCTCATAAACGTCCTGTTCTTCTATGAGGGTGTGCCATGGCTTTCTTCTCTCTTCTTGGTTTCGATGAACGCTGATACCCGTTTCCAGCTACGTTCGCTTGCGATCATCTTTCCAATGATGTTTTCGGGGGATATATAACCTATTTCCGATTCCAAAGCCTGTCTTTCCACGGTCCACCTGCTGCACGTGAAGAAAGTATGAAAAGCGTCGTCTACCAGTGAGTCGCCGTACTGGCATCTCGAATGTTCAATTTTCGGCATCCTGTGCAGGTATGCATTAAAATTTCCATGTCCGGTTAGAAACTGCGTGGTATAATAGTTTATTTCTCCGTGTTTTCGCGTTGTCCATTCAGCGACGTCTCTGATCAGCCTGGCGGTCCATCTACCTCTTGTTTCGGAGTTCCACCTTTGCTGCCATAAAAGCTTGGTGGTCTGTTTTGCTTTAGTCGTTGCCGCTTCTGCTCCTACTTCCGCTCTCTTCTAATATACAAGCCTTCTCTCTGTGGCTAAGAGGTCAATGGGTGTCACTCCTGTAACGACTAGCGCGGCGGGTTCTGATACAGTGCGGTAAGAGCTTGCGATGCGAAGGGCTCCGCGTCTCTGTACTGCTGCCATCTGTTTCCTGTACTTCTCCTGTTTGAGTGCATCTGCCCATATTTCGCATCCATATAGAAGTATCGCGTGTGTGATTGTCATGAGGAGCCTTCGTTTGCTCTCTCTTGGTCCTCCAACGTTTACCATGAGTCTGCTAAGGAATGTAGTCACTTTAGCAGCTCGTTCGGAAGCTGATTTAATATGACTCCAGAAGGTGAGTTTCGAGTCAATAGTTACACCAAGATACTTTACGGCGTTTTTGCTGGTGATTACGTCTGGGCCTATATGGAATTCAATTTGCGTCGGGATATGTTTTCTGGTTAGCAGAACAATCTCGGTCTTTTCAGGTGCAAGGCTAAGACCATGGGTTTCTAACCAGAAATAGACCCGTCTCAGTGTCCCTCGCAGTTATAACCGCGCCGATGTCGTCTGCGTACCCTATCAAAAAGGTGTCGCTAGGCATTTCGATACGAAGAATGTCGTCATAAAATATGTTCCAAAGGTCGGGTCCAAGGATTGACCCTTGCGCTGCTCCTGCTGTGATTTGTTTAACACGAGGCCCTTCTTTTGGTGGCATACGAAGTAGATACTGCGGTATCCTATAGACCTCCTCGACCGATTTCAGCATGTCTATCCATCTGGCTGTGTTGAAAGCGTTTCTCACGTCTAGGGTTACCAGAACGGCGATCTTTTTCGAGCTATGTCCTCCTCGATGAGCGGCTTTCGTAGTTTTGATCACCTCCTCAACTGCTCCGATCGTTGAGTGTCCTTTTCTGAAACCGTGTTGTCTTTCGGATAGGTCTCCTGCACTCTGGATTGCAGTTTGTGAGCCGGGGTTTCAACAGCTTTTCTAGTAGTTTGCCTGCCGTATCTAACAAGCAAAGCGGTCTATAGGCAGGAGAGTTTGGGTCCCCTTTTCCTTTTATTTTCCATTTCTTAACGAAAATCCCTTCATCCAAACAGCTGTTGTACATATTCAAAAGAATTTGCGAGCAGGTTTGAGCGATGGCTTTTAGCACTTCCGCTGGAATGCCGTCAGGTCCTGGAGCTCTCTTATTTTGAAGTGTACTCGCTGCTAGTTTCAACTCTTCTTCTGTGAACATCGGGATGTCTTGGACTACAGGAGAAATATCTTGCCCCCTATTAGGATGGGTTGGGAAAAGTGTTTCCACTATCGTCTGCATTGTATCTGCACTCATGGGTGGGGAGGCCGATCTTGCGCCCAACTTGCGCATCACTACCTTATAGCCCAGTCCCCAGGGGTTGCTGTTTACATCTTGGCGGAGTTCCTCCCACTTGCGTCGTTTACTCAAATATATGGCCCTCTTGAGTTCTGTTTTTGCATCTCTAAACTCTACAAGTGCCTCTTCCGTTGTTTCAGCATGTCTTCTTCTTCCTCTGGTGACCTTGCGTCTAAGGTGTAGACAGTTTCTTCTTAGTGCAGCAATCTCGGTTGTCCACCAGTATACTGGTTTCCTGCGCTCTATCCTGTGGGTTAGCCGCTGCATTGAGTTGTTACATGCCCGGCAAATAAGCTGCATTGTGGCTTCCGTCTTTAATTCAGCACTTCCAGTCATTTCCAAAATGTCCACTTTCCCATCTTCGATTGTGCGAGTAAGGAGATCTATGTAAAGTCTATCTACTTTCCAGCGAGGTTAAGCATTCGTCGATTCTCTTATTTATTTGTTTTTAGGAAATTTGAAGAAGCAATGGATGTTATCTCAGTGCATGGGGGCAAACTTTCACTTGTCGAAGTCGCAAGGTAAGTTGGTACTTGAAAAGAAAAAAAAAAAAGAAATTTTGGATTCTAACATTCTTTCTAGACTGTATGTGGATCATCTCCTCGCTCTAAAACAGTTCGAAACAGCGGCAAAGCTGTGTCTCCGGGTACTTGGCAATAATAAAGCTCTCTGGGAGGAAGAAGTCTACAAATTTGTTAGATTTCAGCAGTTGCGTTCGGTAAGTGCGTATCTTCCAACCGCCGATGACTGCAAACTGGATCCTCAGGTCTACGAAATGGTGCTCTATGAATACCTAAAGTTTGATGTGAAGGTAAGAATATGAGACGGTTGTCTCTTCAGGGTTGGTATTTCATAACTTTTTCGCCATTCTTACGGTATCTACTTTGGATATTCCATCTAACTAATCGAATGAAAAATCTATAGAAAAAATAGAAAAATCTACTAATGGCCATTTTGAAATCTATAAAGTCAAACAATGCCAACTTTGAAAGGGCTCAACAAATCAGGACACACAATAATTTCTGCTTTTCCTCAGGGTTTTCTGAATTTAATCAAAGAATGGCCGTCAACGCTGTATGATACCTTGGCCGTAATCAATGCAATACACGATAATTTCAGGAAAAATTACGCCAACGAGCTTCTTGAATCGCTGGCGATACTATACACTCATCAAAAGAAATACGAAAGCGCCCTAACCATGTATTTGAGGTAAGTTACACCCGCCTGCCGTCTTCGTGCATCGTAAAGAATACTTTTTCGTAGATTGCAACATAAGGATGTTTTCGAATTGATTCGAAAAAGGGAACTGTACAGTGTCATCCACAAAATGATCATACCGCTCATAGAACTTGACAAAGACAAGGCAATATCAATGCTAACAGAGAAAAATAAAATCCCACCGGAGATTGTCGTCCAGCAACTGGAACAGAAGCAGGAATATCTATTTAATGTATTCAATTGAAACAAACACCACTATCTTCAAATAGTTAACATTATTTTTATTTAGTACCTGGATGCATTGGATAAAGTCGATAACAGTGGCAAATTCCATTGGATGTTGGTCAAACTGTACGCAAAGTTTGACCCAGATAAATTGTTGTCATTTTTAAAGCGCTCAAAGAACTACCCCATCCAGGAGGCTTTGGATATCTGTAAGCGAGAGCTGTTCTATCCAGAAGTGGTTTATTTACTGGGACGCATGGGAAACACAAGTGAAGCTTTGAATATTATTATCCACAAGGTAAGGAGTCAATACTCCTGTATATCAGTTCAAAATGAACCGTATTTCGTTTAAAGCTAGGAAATATCGAGATGGCAATAGATTTCTGCAAGGAGCATAACGATTCAGATCTGTGGGATGACCTAATCGATGAATCTCTAGAGAATCCAAAGATTATGACGAAGCTTTTGGATGGAATCATAGGTAAGGAATAGCAAACAAAATACTTGTGATAAAACTTTGTTTCCAGGCTACGTCAACCCGGAAGCACTAGTTAATAAGATCAAGCTTGGACAGCAGATTCCAGGTCTGAGAAAATCGGTCATCAAAATGCTGTGTGATTATCGACTGCAGGTTAGTTTTAGGAGTATAATAAAATCCCTTTCTATTGCCCACACCCCTTTATAGGTACAAATCCAAGATGGCTGCAATAAGATTATACTCGGCGACTATTTTGACCTTCACGAAAAGTTAGTTCGGAAACAAAATCAAGCCATGCTCGTGTCGCACGAGAACACCTGTGCTCGGTGTACGCGCGACCTGTTCACCAAAGACATTCCCCCACGCAATGACTTGATGGCCTTCAAATGCGGGCACATATTCCATGAGAAATGTCTGCCTAATATATTTGTCGAAGAAAGCTGTGTCATTTGCCTGGAACGAAATGGTTGAGATGAGTGAAAAGAGCCCGAGAAACTTTGTATAGAGTGTGAATAAATAATAACGAAATTTGTATTTCTAGGATTTTTTTTTACTCGAATTTATATGTTTTAGTTGTTCACCCTGGAAGAAATCTTTTGTTAAATTGTTTTGTTGTTATTCTGCAATTGTTTTTGGTTGTATTTAAAAAAAAAAATGTTTAGCCATTCGCCCAATAAAAGCATGCAAGACGATCCCCCAATCATCATATTAAGATTATAAAGTTAAGGCACGAAAATCGATGTTTTTTATAATACCATATAGGTACCTACTCTACTCATACACATAATATTTTTAATTTAGAAGAAACAGCGACATGAAATGTTATTTAATTAAAGAAACTTATCCAAAGAAATATAGAAATACTGAGGTTTCATTTGGCATGCGTGTAGATTTTTTCTCAATCACAGAATTAGGTAGTAGCGGAGTTAAAAAGATAAGCTTTTGAGGATCATTGGATAGATAAGGATGGCGAAAAAAAGTAGAGAGTGAATGGCGGAAGCATAATGAGCTTTTTAAAGGTACCTACAGTAAAAAGCCTGGCATATTTGGGATACTGAAAGACCCAAACGGGGACGAGAGACAGGGGAGTTCAAAAATCAAGGCGGTTGTGAACTCGGCTTTAAAATCTGACAACAACTCTCTTGAATGACTTCTTGGCGCTACTATAGGAATGTATATACAAAGCTACAACAAAAGGCGTTTTTCTTCTTTAGTTCAGAGCACAACCTGAACTGTTATACAAAAAGTTCGTGTTTCTTTTTTAGCTCAGACACTTCAGAGCTCGAATTTGTGTTTCTTTTTTCGCTCAGAGCATGATCAGAGCGCGCTCTATGAGCGCAAAATAAATTGACTGAGCATCCTGAGTAAAAAGCTGAGTAAACATATACATGCACACTTCCAGTCACATTTGAAGGACAAAAAAAACAGGAAAAACAAAGCATCCTCAGAGCGCGCTCATAATGCTCGAACTCTGTTCAGTGCCCAGCTCTGAACTAAAAAAGAAAAACGCCTAATGATTGCAACACTGTACAACTCAGTCGTGAGTGAAATAAATTTGCCAACCTCAATAATTTCGATGAAGGTTACCGCTTCTGTCACTGTCACCCAATGAAGAATGAACATCAATTCTCTGTATGACTGACTGACTGCAAAGATGTATAATTTTTGGGAATTTTATCAAAAAATATATGTTTTATTACTTTTTTGCAAATGGCAGTACCATTCCTCAAACACGTTCCACAACAATACTTCCCAAATGTCAACAACCAAAGGAAACGTCAATTAAAACGCACACACCTCCCACACCACATGCATTTACACTTAATTCGCCGACGAATTTCAACCGCAAAACGAATTCACAAATAAGGCGGACTTCAGCTTCAGGAGAAAATATCAACGAACAATTTTTCCTCCGCCTTGCATTCGAGTAGAGTTTTTCAATATGGTCGGTTGTCATTGTTGTCTTCGCGGATAGTCAACATACAAAAATATTTAACAATTTTACTTTTCACACAATTTCTGTGTCTTTTGCTCTTGAGTTCTTAATAACTCGTGAATTTGTTCTTGCGGGTGAAACTTTCAAAAAAACTTTTTCCCTGCCGTATTTAGTACATCCATTGGATAATTCTAACTCCACCCTTGTTGGGGGTATCTGTGTTCTTAGTTTCATCTTTCTCCGTGTGAATTTTTATACATAGTGCCGTGAATCAGGTATATCGCCTTTTCCTATAGCAAATAAAAAATCAAAAAATTACCCAAGTGGAATCTGTGAAATATTCTTAAAGTGGAAAACAGTGATTTTTGTAATTTGGGAAATAAAATATAAAAAATAAAATATCCCTGCTGTCTGCGACAAAAAAAAAAGTTTCTGGTCGGTTCTCGGTTGTGCTCCGTTTAAATTTAGACAGTTTTTTTTTTGTGGATTGTGGAAATATATGAAAATATTCGCAGTTTGCCAAAGTTCTTCAAGGTAGAATCGGTAAGTTGTGTTTTTTTTAAGTCACAACTCACAAATCTTCATTCACATTTCACACTCTTAAATGCATGTGAAAATCCAGTCAAATAGAAAAAAAAAAATGATTTGCATTTTTACAAGATTGAACATTGAAATCGGGGAAAAAAAGGAAAAAGAAAATCGGTCGAGCGGAGAGGAGAGACAAACTGAAAAGTCAAAAGATGAATTCGCCGCACACGAATATTCTTTCTTGTTCTCTTCTCCATTCTCCTTGTCCAATGTTATCTATCATCTTTTTATTTTCTTGATCGTCCTCGAGCATTTCTTGCCTGATTCCTTTTTGTTCTGTCATCTGACTGCATATTTTTTCTTCTCTTGTGATTCGGATTCCTTTTTTCCTTTTTATTATTTTGGGTAGGTAGGTATATTTTATAAATATCATTGTGAATGGCCCTGATGTCAGTTATTAAGTTTGGTCTTGGGTGTGTTGAAATTTGTTGACAAATTTTATAAACAAATCGTAGTAAATCCGGAGTAAACTTAAACAATCAATTGGTGCAGGTAGAGGAAATGCAAATATTCAACAATTAAGAGTTTGACAGAAGCTTAGGGGCTATTTATCTTGCTTTGCTTTTTTTTATATAATGTAATGTAGTTTTGTTTACAAAATAGCTAGGTACATAATAAACTATAAATAAAATTAAGGTAAGATTAGACTAGCACTAGATGTAGAGCACAAGTCACTTAATTTCTATGTCACATTAGTCAGTTAAAACGGTAATTCTTTTAAAAACATGACAATCTGTCAAGCGTACAGATTTTTAGACAGGCATAAAGTTGTGTGCAGATCTGTCAAAGTGTAATTTCACAAAATATTCCCATCCATTGGGAACGTTCAAGTAGATATCTAGTTTATAAGCTTTTCACATCAAGCCAAAAACCGGGTTTTCGCCAAAACACACAAAAACTTCATCGAAAACAGAAGTTTTCCCATACATATTTCAGTTTTCAAAACGAGTCTTTTACACTCGTTTTCCGCGAAAACACCACGAAAACGACTTCCAATTGTTGGGTTGTAGAAACAAACACACCTTTTGCAATCTTCAGAAAAATGGCTGACCGAACAAATGTCACAGTTCACATCTTAAAATCATTTCCATAATTAATTGATGGGCTAGTATTGTTTTTAAGTGCACTAAATTCATTTTGTTTGTTAATTAATGCGATCGAAACAAAAGTTTGTCCCGAAGTTTAACGACTAGTGTCTCACAGCTGATTAAAATTCAAACGAAAACGAGTTGGTGGTCGGTGTGAATTTATCGAAGAGTTTTCGAGGAAAACCCGGTTTTGGGCTTGGTGTGAAAAGTATATTAGTAAGTCTGACAGCTGACTTGATGTCTCTCATCTTTGACGGGCCCAGATCGGTCACATGAACAGCTTTTTCAGTTGACGTTTATAGAGTCGACAAATTAAGTCAATCTCATAGCCATACCTACGTGAAACAAACCGGTAAAAATGTTCTTTTGCTTTTTTAGAACACTTAATCCTAATGTTTGGACTCATTCTTGATCTTAAAATGTTGCTTATGAATTGTTAAGTTAGTTTATCAAAAAATAACCAAATAACCTTTAAATTTTCTAGAAAAACTTTTACCGATCTACTTTTCAGTCAATTCCACAACAAAAAAAAAAAACAAGATCATTCCACTGAAATATTTCATTTCTTTACTGTTCCATTTGTCAGGATTTTTTTTCTGGTGGAATCCTTTCAGTGGTGGTTGAGTTGTTGTAATTGTTTTCGTAGGGAAACATTTTGCTGAACGAATTTTCGCTATGACCGCGAAACGAAAAAAAAAAAAATCATTTTCATACTGTTCCAACTTTTTCTGTTGCATTTTACGTATGGTTATAACTAGGGCCTTAAGGCCCATTTTATTATATATTTGGGGATTTTTATATGGAAAACTCCCCGAGTTGTGTTCAACTTCGAGTGAATAAAATGGCCCTAATAGGGTCTAACTAAGTTGACTGTTCGACTGACGTATGAAAAGTGACGTTATCGACGAATCCAGTTTTTGGGTTCAGGTTACGTCAAGTCTAGACCAATCTAGTCGACTTAATATAACTAGATTTTTGAATGTGCCCATTAATCGGATTGCTAACATTTGACAATGGCCGCGTTCCACTGCCCGCTAGTCTTCCAGCACAAAATATCCCAGATGAAGGAACGCTCGCGCAGCGGCAGCGGCAGCAGCAAAGTGACCTCATCTTCTTTGGCATCAAAAACATATGACTTTCCTTCATAATTAATTTCGTGTCGCATAATTACTTCCAAATTACATTTAAAAAGAAATGGTACATGTTATAGAAACCATAATAATATCGGAATTGCTATTTTACTTACATTATTACCAATTACATCACAATTGCTTTGACAGCTTTTTTTTTTTTTGTTTTTTTCTCTGAAAGCAGCGGGTAGTTTTGCGCTAGATTGAGAAATTTCCCTGAAAGGGATATTTCACAAAAAGTGCTAGACGACTACCGCAAATGGTAAAATGTCAATTTTTTTTATATGGAGTTTGACATGTCGCTGCTCATCTAGCGGGCAGTGGAACGCGGCCAATACAATTCCGTAAAGTCCGTCCTTTTTCTTTTTAAGCTGGGACTCTACCTTCGGCTAAAATTTTGGGCTTACAAAGAGTTGGGTTAACAACAAACAACACTTCTTTGCATTATGTTCGTTAAAAGGTTTGTAAAAACCTTGCTGCATGTAGATACTGCTAAAGCGGGAACGTTGTTGAGCAATTTATGCAATGTTGTCTGCCCCTAAAATTAAGCACTTTCTTTTGATTGATTTTAGCTTAAATATTATTTTATGCTTAATCATTTAGTTTTTATGAAACATTTGTTTAAGCGATTTTTAAAAGCATTTAAAATATCTACTGCTCGCCATTTTGAGAGTAACGCATACCTAACATTCCCAAATCTGGTTAAACAAAACAAATCACATCTCCGTATATGGTAGGTCATTTCGATTATAATAATCTAATAATTTTGTTTTGCAGGCAGGCAGTCGAAAGTTAAACGCGCTTGTTTGTTTATCAAGCAAGTAAAATAAAATCACACGAGCTCTCAAAATAGCAATCGGAATTGTTCGTTTCGCTTTTAAGATTCAGTTATCATTTTGATTTCTCAGCAGTGCCAAATGCCAAGTGCTTGAAATGAATTTTATGAAAATTACATCAACATCATTCATAGTTACTGCAAAACCCGTATAAATATTTGATTTCTGTGCAAGTTGATTCACACAAATGTTAACAGTGTTAGTAACAACGGTGTAAACAAATATTAACCTGTTTCTCGGTTGTTATGTCAAGATATTATATTTTGTTTGACGGTTGCTAGTTAGGTAACAACGCGATTGGAACCGTAGTTCCGTCGGATTATTTTTTAATGCGTTTTACAGTCATGATTGCATTTGATGGCTTCGAAATGTTCATCAACTTGTTAAAAGTGACAAGTAAATTCAAATTATTTAAATCTATAATGTATGTAAATTTAGGTATAACATTTGTGTCTTGTTTTATTGGGTTTTGGGTACATCACATTTTTATGTCAGATCTTAGATTTTACGTGACATATGGAAGACAAAACTAGATTGATCTGTATTTGTAATTTTATTCGTATGTTACCTGACACCTCCATCAGCTTTGCTGTGGACACCATTTTTATCTATAACAATTTTATATATACAGAGATTTTTGACAGGTCAAAGCTGAAGTGACAGTTGCAGCAACCGACTTTGACTTCCAAATTGATTTTTCTAACATTGCATTGACTTATAACGAGACAAAAAATAATTTATAGGCCAAATTTGACTTATTCTAGCTTACTTGCTCTTAACGAGCACTTTAAACTTCACCCGTCACATCCACTGAGAACATCTTTCCGATGATAACCTGTCCGTGTGATTTTGTTTTTAACGTAAAATGATGAAGCTTCTCTTGTGCACGTCATGTAACCCATCACAGCCGCCATCCATTTTCTTAAGTGATATCAATACACAAATAAACTTATCGCATAAAAAAAGAAAAGAAAAAAAAGTAACTTGCGATCCTGCCAGGAGTCGAACCTGGAATCTTCTGATCCGTAGTCAGACGCGTTATCCATTGCGCCACAGGACCGATGTACCAGATATTGTCTGCCTGCGTATTCGTTGACCACGCACAATAGGAACTATGCCCCCACACCAAACGACGCACACGAATACCAAATCTAAAATTATTCACGTCTTCATCATTGAAATAAAAACAAAAACTATTTAGTTCCACTCCCCACCGTCAGCACATAGCACGGCCACACAGGTTACAGACTCTTTGGTGCTTGTTCGCTTTGTAATCGTACCCAACAACAGCGGCAACATATTTTTTTTTTTTTGCTTTCATTCTCTTTTGTTGTAAAGTTTCTATATTTATATTCTCTACATGCGTGTGGATCGTAAATACATAGTTGTGCCTTGTGCGCGCGCTTTTCCATAAAAACGTTGTTCTATTCACTGGCTGATGGAAGTGGCTTTCTTTTCGCTTTAAGGAAGTGAATAAAATCGAAATGCCACCCACCACCGGACTTAAATTATATTTAAATGTGCTGACATTGAACTTCCTTGGCTTGGGAATAGAAACGGATACACCCTACACCTAGGTTAGTAGTAAATTTTCTCATGAAATAAGTGAATTTACTACGTGTTCTATTACATTTTGGTATTTTTGGCGTCCCATACAATGCGAGAGTGAACAGATTTTGTTGGTGAAGGGGAGATCGTATTTGAAGGTATATTCTGTGTAAGATGTCTCCAATTACGTAGACGCCCCTTGGGATTCCAATTAGGGACACTTGTGGTGGATAAGGGGGACATTGAAAAAGGCGAGTACCTGTTTTGGATTCCTTTCGGGTGTCCTATGACATCCCTCAGATGATAAATGAGAAATCGCAGAAGGTACCCGAGTCCCGTGCTCATGTTGCATGATCTCACTCACGATCACGACTTACATAAGACGCGCATAAACTTCAATCATTTAACCCGATTCATTCGTCAAACAAAACTGAAATACACACCATCAAGTCGGTGATGCAAGCTTTTCTTGTGCACGTCATGTAACCCATCACAGCCGCCAACATAAATAAACACGTTTCCTTTGTTTTCTGATAAAAATATCATAAAGATCGTCATCATCAGCTTTTATGACGAGAAGATCGATTGTTACGCAATCTGCATCGCTGAATGCACTCACATAAACCACACATCATCGGATCCCCGCATCGCTGCTGATTAAGATGGATGACTTAAAAAGTTCCCATGGAAATCAGATTTTTCTCTTCTTTCTCCGCCGCACGCCCATTTTGGAAATGATTAAGAAAACAAAATTATCGTATAGGTAGGTATGTGGGGAAAATCAAAAAAGTGGGCGAAACCATCAACAGGCGAATGCAAAATGAATATTTCGTAGTCGCCACTATCTGCAATCGTTGAAAAGTGAAATTTCCTTTTTCAAAGGTAGAGTTCAGTGGGGTTTTCGTAATTTTTTTTATTTTTGCATTGCAACATTTCATTTTGTGCGCACAAATCTAACGGACAACGATGTGTCGTTCGTTGTTGGTTTATCTTTCCTTCCGTTGTTGTTGTTTCCTTTTATTTCATTTCTGTGTTTGGATAGACTCTCCAAAGTGTCTGTTGTCTATCTGTTCGTGTATACTGTGTGTCTCGGGTTCGAATTCGTGTCCAATTGAAAACAATTTCCCCCCTTCACTTGCACTTGGGTATAAAAGTAACACTTTCCACTGTGTTGTGTTTTTGGTTTCTTTCGTTATCGCACTTTGAATGTGCAACACAGTGCACGGCACTGACAGTCGAGTAGAGTGTACCTTCTGTATAAAAAAAAGTCTTGGCAATGTCGTGATTGCCCGATTATTTACGATCGAAACAGTAATCAGTCAAGGTGCGTTCGTGTTGAATATGTTCAGCACTTATAATTCTTGGCAATGGCCAATGGAAGTCAAATTGAAAGTTTAACGCGCCCACGGGGAAGGGGCGGCTTTTGAAAGTCATGGCTTTGATTGGTCCTTTATAAAAAAAAAACACAACATAATAAATTTGTTTTGATCGGGAGACAAACGTCACTTAAAATCAATTGAAATGGCATTAGAGCGGGATAAATAGTGCTGGAGTTGTACGTAAATAAAATTAGGTATGGGCAAACATAAAATCAGACTGAAATTCATTGATTGAATGAGGTATTGTGAATTATGCCAAACTTTTTCAAAAAATAGCAAAACTGCAAAATTTCATCAAACCCTTAAAAATAAATAGGTAGAGACAGAGATAGAATGAATGTTTTTGTAGAGACAGAGATAGAATGAATGTTTTTGTAGAGACAGAGAGTAAATAAATGCTTTTATTGACTACCACAATATTGAAGTGGTTGTCTCCTCTCAAGAGTGCTTGCATCAAGAGGGTGTCTCGTTGAGCACAGTTGTTCTAATAAGTTAAGGGCGCCAACAAATTTGTTAAATAAAGGTTGAATTATATTTTCCCACGTGTAATTAGTTTCTTTCTTTGAGTAAATAGAATCTTAAACGTAACCAAATGTCATTTTCCTTTCGCTTACGCAGAGTTCCTCAATCTAGCACCATTGAACGCGACCACGGGAACAAAAATAATAATCAAACTATGTATATAACACACATTAGGTCCGTTCGTGTACTTTCAGCGTAGAAAAATGAAAAATGTCAAATCTCTAAAATCGAGAGAGAATTCTCTCAATTTCAAGAGAAGTACCTGATCGGTTTTCTTACAAAAAGTTTAAGAAATGTCATTTTGACATAATCGTAAAATGCAGCAGCATATACAAAATAAGTTGTTTTTACAAGCTAAATACCTATTAAACTTTCCATTTGAATGCGCTGATATGTTCTAGGAGAACATTCAGTTTTAACTTGTTCCTCTGACCTCGTTGAAGACGAAAATAAATAGTTTTACTTGTCAAACTTTTGAGCTGTCACTTAGTTGGCAGTTTTCATTTTTCAGCAAGTCGAATTTCGGCATCTAGAAAATTACGAAAAAATGAACAGAAGGGAAATAGATTTCTCTCTCATTTTTCTAAATTTTCGCAGTACGTGGTCGCATTTGCACAGTTTCTTAGCAAATTTTTAAATAATTTTGCGTTTTCAAAAAAGTACCCGAACGAACCTATGCATATACTATATTTTAGAGTAACCGGATCTACCCTAAACAGGCCTCCTGATCAAAAGAACAATATTAGTTGGCATTTGTTTCCATAACTTAAATAAAAAAAGTAAATTTGACGTAAATATCAATAATTTGACAGCTTTTCACATTTGTTCTTTCCTTACCACAAACATTTGAAAATGTTCTTCCACACAAAAAATGTTTCAATCTGTCAACACATCTTGGCATCTTCTCCCCTGTCTAATCTGTCACAATGTTGTACTTTAGTTTTCATCAAATGTCAACTTTAAAGTTGATATCCGATTACAGAATTTATTTGAAGAATTAAATAAAGAAGATGGCTCCTTGCGAATGTGTTACTCAATGACATGCGATATTTTCCAGCTTTTTGCGTTTTATTTTATCAAATCTTGTTGTCGTTATGAAATCCGAGATACCAAAGTCGTCAGGCAATCTGCGTCTTGTCGTCGTCCTCCACTAGAGGCGCATATCAATCCAAATGCGTTCTATGGTGATTTTACTGCTTGTAAAGTGTTTGGTACGGTGACTTTCATTCAATGGCGGCCGTTCAACATGGGGGTAAAAGTTTTACTTTTATGGCGAAGTTGCCTTTTTCAAATTCCAATATTTTTTTTCCTCCGTTTCAATGGAATTTCGTAGCAGGTGCTCAAACTGGCTGCCAGTATTTTTTTTTTGTTAGCTTTGTGTGAGATTCCACACATCTGGTTAAGCGATAGGGAAAAATTGTTGCTTTTTATGGTGTAGGATTTGGTTGCGGTTATTAAACGTGTTATTAAAAATATGTCCCCAATGTGACAGTGGGAAACGCAACTGAGGCCAATTTGACAGTCTTCCATAATTTTGAGATTCAAGAAAAAACTACGGTTCGAGTGGAATTATTTCTGACATTTAATTAAAACCAAATAAAAAATGTCACTTCCTGAAGAACACCAAAACACAGTGGGGCCTTTAATAATCATTTCACACTATTTTTCTAGGTTACAATGGGTAATTTTGTATGGAAAATTTCGTCATTTTGAGTTCGTAAAATCAAACTTGGACACTAGATATGTTCAATCGTACAGTGATTTAGTATTAGTGAACTACCGATCGAGTGGTTCCGGGTCTAACTCCGAGAAATAGACACTGCGGAAAATTCCGTTCCCCTGAATTCCACTTCTGCTGACTTTGTTCTCTATTCGGAAATCTACAGATCCAAGGAAATCCCATCCGAAAACAAATGAATCACGCGAATATGTAGCTCACCCTTAACTTGTGTTCGGCCTTTCTCTTAGTCCTCATGGTGGATTTAATAGATCATTACTCACCCATAGTGGTGTGTGCTGTGTGTATACTGTATACATTATAAAATGTAATCGAATTTAATTGAAATAAATTGGGTCGATTTATTTCCCACTTGTTATTGCGGCAGTTGATGCATTCGCTTGATGTTACACAACATCTACGCACCATCATCGCAATGGACTTCGGATTTCGAATTAATATCAACAAACAAGTGATAAGAAAAGCGCGAGAAAAAACAAACGAGACGATTACGAATTCGGGGGAAAATAAAAAGCAAACCGAAACTGCCTCAACAAAGACATGCGTAATATCACAGTCAGAATATATTTTGAAATTTTCTATGTCATTTACCCAGATGTTTGTGGTCCACAACACAGATGACTACCAGACAGAGATGCTGAATATAGCCCTGATGCTGGCTCTAAAACGCCGACAAAGTATTTAGTCATGAAAACAATAATGACTAAGGATTCTAAATTTAAAAGTGCGTGTCGGGTGAGATAATTGGCTCTTTGACAGGTCGTTGATTAATCAATGTAAAAAAGACGTGATGGGGGAAAAATATAGCGTAGAGCGATACGCTGCAAGTGAAACTAGTGCACAAGTGAGATGTCGATGACTGCATGTAGGTACTGTTGGTGGAGAATACAATTTTTGTGTTCAATTCAATTCAAGTGATTGTTCGATTAAAGTCGCAGAGTCATACCTACTTGCGTTAAAGTTCCTACTCATTTTTTACTCCTCATTTGGCAAGAGACTGAACTACCCTGGTATAGTCGATTTACCGCATTTGTGAACGATCAGTATGTCACAGAATTTTGTGGATTATGGAAGCAAAACAATAACAAATTCAGTCACGTAGCACTCGATCACGGATGCGGTAATTCAACCCCTGATTTTTAAACACTTATTTACATTTTTATAGGCATACAATAATTTTAAAAACATTCTGAAAGGAACTGCAGCTTAAAAACCTTTCTCTCAGCCGTTGTTGTTATTATTGTTACTTCAGTTGACAGTTTTAGGGCCGAGTATGGTTTTTTTTCCCTTCCAAAAGCATAGGTCCACAATTCGGGACGTAGATAAACTAAAAAACAATTTTTAGCATGAAAATTCCTTACAGAAAAATTATAGCTGCGTCATCTTTAATTTTTGTGACCTCGCATAATCCGCTACCTCTGCATATCGTTCTCTAGGAAGTTTTCTAAATCCTCCTGCTTGCTTCCCCTAGATGTTCGCATTTAGTTCTTCCGCGTGGCTTTTGGTGAATCGCAGGCGATTTTGTATGGCGATTCTATGCGATTTTAACTATTTTAGTGAAACATTTATCGTCCGGAATTCTCAGATGAACTCCCCGGCGAAGAAAAACTTCTTTAAAGAATTAAAAACGAATTGAGGAGTACGTCGATTCACCATTTGCTTTTCCAACAACGCCTGCAAAATTGTAAAGGTGAACTGAACATCAACGCATCTCCTCTTCAGACCATCCCAACTCTTACACAAGAGTGTAACCTCTCCAAGAGGACATCCGTATCGCTTATATACTGCCCTTCGTTTTCTCGCCATATTACACAACCACCCACAGTCGGTAAATCACGGCCTAAGGCACGCTCAATAAACACACTCACACAATCATAATCAAGATGGGCGAACGCCTGCCTCTGGCCCTAATTGGTTTTACCCTGTTCACACTCAACAGCGAAAATATAAGGACAAGATTACACAACCAACAAAAATAAAAATAAAAATAAAGCCACAAACCTCCTGCGCCACATGTTGCTTGACTTAAGCAAATTAAACTCCCTGCTGAGCCAGAGCATATGATTCAAAACCACCGCCATATGCTATGCGCTGATGCCTTTTCAAGTTGCCATATTCGGGCCTTTTACCAGACTTTAGCCATGTGCCAAAATGACATCATCCAAATTAAAGCACACAGCTCAGCGCACTGACTGCCCTGGTGTGATTATTGAGTAAATTTCACGCACAATTTGTCTTTCAAAAAGAAGGCAAGACAACCATCTACTCGGGTGACAATTGACATTTATTGCGCTGTCAAGAATCTGTAAGTGTTTTTTTTTTTTTCCTTTTAATTTTTCTGCTGTTACATGATCGAAATACAAAATACGAAAAAACAAGTCTCATGAAAGATCGAAAGGGGGAAACACAAAACAGAAAGTTGACCCGAGTGAGGTCACTTTTGCCACAATTCTGTCAAACATGTGTTGAGATTTACAGCCTCAAGTACACGAAATCGAGGTCAGATCAAATCATATTCAATGCAGGTGCTTTCAAGAGAAAACCTTAACCCCATATAAAAAGAAAACGATTTTCTCCAACGCAAAACTATATACATCTACATACAGTCGAAGAAATGTCAAAAAACGAAAGAAAAAAAAATCAAGAACCCCAGTCACGTATTTGAGGCTAAGTGGCGCACCAATTCAAGAAGGCACTCGCGCTTCTTCAAGCGAAATCAATTTCCAACTCTGCTTAGAACTCGTTCATTTCTGATTCTGTCTTTGTTTCGCCTAACCTTTCAATTTTTATTACAACTTCAAGTAAATCATCTTGTTGAACTCACTCGAGTTGGTTTCTCCGAATGTCGTCTTCACATCCACTATCACTCAGCTGTCTGAGTCCTTGAACTTGAAAAAAACCTCCGCAAAGAAAAGACAAACAAAAAAAAAAAAAAAACTATTAAAGCAATTAAAAGAAAGATGAAAAACTATGAGAGTGCAAGTGAGAGATGTAGAAAAATATGGAATTCCATTGCTTTTATCCACTTCAACCCACAACCTGAGGCGTGCTAAGTAGAAAAATAACCAAGAGTGAAGCTGACATACTGCAGCTTGTGCCTGAACTCAATTTGGTATCCTTGATGTTATATTTTCTTTTTTCTTATAATAAATCTATGAAATTAATCTATGAAATTAAAAAGAAAAACGTGGGAAACAGGAAACTTCCGACATTTTTTTCATTTCCTTGTATAGTGCTGTGTGTTTGTGAAAGCTGTCATAACGCATCATGGCTGCCATTTATGGCCCTTTAAATGAGTGGAACTACAGTAGAGAGTAGGACTTCTCGTTGAGTAAAACAGTGAAAACGTCATCCATTCAAAGGACGTCGGAGGCTGAGTATATATATATCATTTCGTTGACGTTCCATTGTAGCTGGGAATGGAAAATTGAAAAGCAGGAGGATTCTTAGTCAAGGATTTTGCTCTCCATTTCTAGTCGTTTTGCGTAAGTAAAAAGCCATTTAAAATGATTCACTTCCGTTAGGGGATGTCAAAGAGTGACAATTCGGCTTTGTACGATAACTTTGTTTAGATGCAGTTGTCAAAGACTACAATGGATGTGTGTTCTAGTTCTTTCGACTGTAAAACAGCCGGCAGAATCATTTTCTAGTACACAATAATGTCATTTGTGACAGATGTCAACTGTGAGTAAGTTGGGTTAAATGCTTTTGACTTCATTAGTTCGCTATCGACAAAATGGTCGTCTTATCACCCTCTAGGGGACTTTTTGAGAGTTTGTTAATCAAAAAATGTAATAGGTCCCATACACTATTTCCCATAAAAATGCCTACACAACACTCAACTGTCATCAGCACAATTTTGTGCAATTATTTGCAATCAACCAGCCAACTAACTGTATAAACTTCATTTTCATACACACAACATTAGTTTATATCAAAAAGAGCATCGCCCTCTATTACAAGCCGTTTTGTCATCTTATTCCCTCCAATTTAAAAGAAATAAAGTATGACACGCGGAAGACTTCATGCGGCACTTATCGCTCAATTGCCACCCATAAAACACAATTCCGTGCGCACTAATTTGACTGGCAATCCCACTTTTGACATCTACTGTACTTATCTCCTTGCAACAAAACCGAAAAGTCAACTTCAAATTATGTAAATTTTAAGTCATACCATAAAACAAAGGTACCTAGTACTAGCGCAATTTTATAGCCTGTAATATTTGTTAACGTCTGCACCGGCTTTTAGCTGTTTTGTCTTCTTTTTCTTGTTCGGTTATTATCCTCATTCACGATCGCGTAAAAGTGCCCCAACTAGATGTTAGACTCATTTGTTGACACTGACAAACTGTTTAACTTAACTAGACGTTATTGGCTGTGGGGGCCTATAAAAATGAATTTAGTTTTTATGACAGCAGCGAAGTAAAATAACTGCAACGGTACGGCGGCATTTTGATTTCGGCGACATAAGTAAGAAAGCCTATTTAGATTGATTTGGAGTTTTCACTTTCTCAACGGGTGTAGTGAACCAATTTATGCAGTCGCAGTCGCAGCACACCCAATGACAGTTGACTTGTTGACAGCAATAACAATAATAAACGATTATGACACATAAAGTGTATACGTTTTCCTAGGTGGCGGCACCTAGTTGTCTCAGTTGACCACTTTACGTGGTCGTCTATATAAAACTATGTATACTTGGTGTAATTACTTTTGTATGAAATTGAATTGTGGCGAAAAAAAGTGAAAGTACACCTTATGACAGTTTGAGTTAGTTTGCTGTACATAATGGGTGTTGTTGATTTTATTTACATACGGAGCTGTGTTTATTAGAGCCCAATTAGGGTGTCTATACGCTTTATTTAGTCTCGAACAAGTTTTGTTAATAATTGATTATAAAATTGAACGTTACAGCCGATGGCATTTATTTTGACATTTCTCTTCTTTTTTTTTTCATTGCAGAACTTGCTTGCGCGAACTACTGGGTCGATTTTGGTGAGTGGAAGGTTTTCAATATTATTGTAAATATAATTGATGAAGGGAACCAATGACGTTAGCAACTGTCGAAATGTGTTTCTATCATGTCAGAGAACAACTATAGCTTCCCAATGTAGATACACAAATGCTTAAACTTACACGATAAAAGTATTTCATCTTTTTAAAGCTGTCAGAATTTGACACTTGTCAACTAGAACTTCAGAAAGAAATTGATTTGAATATTATGTTACCGCCTTTGTCTTTTTTTTTTTTTTTCGCATTTTGCATACTAAATCAACCTTGAGTTTAACATAACCTCACTGACTTATTCCATCATATGAGATGACACACCCTTGAACTTGGCTTACCTAATATTTTTCTTTTAGTTCTTTCTTCTCAAATTTCAGTGTTGTTATTGTCTTTTGTCTTCTTTTTGTTTTTGGTTTTCTTTTCAATTTTTCGTTCATCGTCATTATAGTCTGCGCAAGTAATTCGATTGAATTAATCACCAACTGTCATGCAATCTCAACAAATTATACAAGTTGAAAGGTGTAAGTCATGGCAGTAGGAGAGGGGCGAATGGCAAAGCAAAGATGGAGAATTAATAAATTCATTTGGCTGAATTACTGCCGTTTACATGGTTTGGCGACCGAAAACTGATTGGTTTTGGGATAGGTTATGTCGTTCTGGCTGTCAAACTGAACTGATTTAAGACTTGCGAGTAGACATAAATTAGTCGTATTTGATTGTTAAATATCGTAAGGTAGTGGCTATTAGAGGCACCCAGGCCGGCGCCATCAAAAATGATAGTAAAAGCAGACTAACCCAGAAATTATTTATAGTTTATTGAAGAAGTGGATGTTGTAGTAGATCGCATGCTATAAAATTTATAGATTAGAGAAGTGATTTATAGAGCTTTATTGTTGTCATCAGTATCGGATAATCTATAGGAAAGTAACACTGGACGTACTTACAAAGGTTCAAGAGCACAGACACTTAAACTACCGAATAAATACTCGATATAAACTCAAAATTAATATATTTTGAGAGATTCATAAATGTTTATGAAGGTACAACGGAAATCGTAGTACACCACAAATTATGTCTCTGTATAGATGAAAAGCCTAGCGAGCTACTAACTAAATTAGTTTTAAAGATCACACGAACCACAAAAACCTTGGGGCAGAAATAATTAAAATGCATGTAAAGTGCTGAACGTTTTTACAGAATTTTAAGAGCTACACAACTCATTCAGCCCTAACGTGTAGACCACAGAAACACCAAGACAATAGTTACTGAAGCTTATGTAAAGTTCCGCTCGTCTAAGAAAGCCTTTAACTAGAATTCAGAGCCCACAAAACTGACAGGTCACGGAATTTGTTTTATCTAAAAATTACAAACAAAGTACATATTTTCTAAGACCCTGCCACAAATCAGTTGCTGCAATCAGCAACTCTTCATCTTACCTCCAGCTTTTGCGTCAAGTATATTTACCCATTCCCAAGTGCGATTAATCACAGCGTTCCACTACCTATATTCCGTCGAAACGCCAATGCCCAGTGTGAGCCACTCAGTTACTTAACATTTCACCTCCAGAGTCGTCTCCTATTTATTTTGCGCAACTCTAAGCCGTCATAATGTAATAGTACCCCATCATAAATGTACAAGCACTTTCTTCCTCTCTCCCGCTGTCAAAAGCGCGACGTAACACCATACTTAATGTCAACATCACCAACAGCAATTGTTCCCTCGTCTCAAGTGCATCAATGTTTGTTTGTTTATGTCTCATTCAATCCGCTCATTGGGTTAATGGACTTTGTGGAAGTTGAATAATTAGCGAAAACGAAACAAACAATAAGTATAAAAAAATGAAAGAAGAACAATGCGCAAAAACTGACAGATAAGAATAAAAAAAAATGCTTTACCACCAGCAACTTCCTCATTACATAATCGTAATCCTCCCGCAAAATGTTGGCCATGCCCTGACTGCACTGCCTCCCATGTGACAGATATTATAAGCTGTGCCTTTGCGAAACAGGAAAACAGAAATCAAATAAGAATTCTTTATGGCTGTTAACCTGCTGTACATAATATTCAGTCAACTGTTGTCTTCTTATTCCATTCCTTTTCCATTCCTCCTAATAATGCATTGTTGCGCGTATTCCTCCATAATTGTCATTAGTTACATATTTTACAACAATCTCTTGGGTGTTATAGTTTTGTCATAATTCTCCTTTAACCTGGTTACACTGAGTGAAAAGTTGTCGTGTCATGCGATGTGAGGCGTCTTTGCTATTACTTTGACTTGACTGGTTTTGTTTACGTTGGTTGGAAGAAAAAACATATACGGGAACGTTGGATTGGTACGTAGTGTACGCTATCTTAACTTTTTGCTTGTTAGTTAAATTTAAGGAAGTTTTTTTTAGAAATCAAACTTGATTGACAAAGATATGAGCGAATCTTTCCGAGAAGTCCTGTCACCCACCACCAACTGTTTTAGTTGTGTTTCCATAAATTTTTCGGTCTTGGAACTTATTGGAAACGAAATTAGATGAGTTTACGATTTCATCAGGCGGTACTAGTTTTAATGATAATAATCAATGAGCTTTAGAACTCATCTAGTACAATGTCGATCGCAGAAGTCATGAAGAGCGCAATTCATAGATCAAATAATATCAGTTGGCATTCCACCATTCAGAGCACACAATATTAGCGTTTCCGTTTTGGCAAACATCAGTTGAGAAAATGTTAAACCCTACGATCACAAAATACTGTTGGTGTCGTAGCTGAAATTTGTAATAGACTTGTTCGCACTCTGTCGTGCACGAACCTACTCTCAGCTCACCGAATTTTTCGTCGAAAATCACTGTTTGGTTAAACATATTCGCGGTCCAATTCCATTGCATCTCTACGTTACAAACGTCACATCAAACTGAACACACCCTATGCGATAGGTGAATATAATATCTATATGCTTTGTTAGTTATTGTTATGTTTTATAGCCATACTGTCGCTTTGTTATTGTTTTTATAGCAACTCTCTACTTCATATTCTATGTGATGTTTTTGTCTCCCCATATTCCGAGGTGGCTGTATTGCAATACACGTGGTCTTGTGTCACCAGCATAAGGGTTAAGGGTGGTTGCACTATTATTGCTCGTAAAGAACGTTCATTTCGTGTGGGTGTCTGGACACAGAGAACACTCGTTGTGATAAAATGAAAGAGAAATAAAAAAAAAAAAAAAACAGCCATCACAAAGGAATGACATTTCTGTGTCATGTGAATATTTCCAAAGGGGACACGGTATGTTTAATTTCGAATAAAAAAAAGGGTGCGGATACCAGTGCATCGGAGAATATATCCGGTGTACGAAAGAGGGGGACAAGCAAGATACAACTGTTCGGGTCATTAATTATTACGGTGAATTCCTACAAATTCGTCTTTAGTCGAGATTTTTAACTGTCATTCAATCGAAAGTTTTTCACAAATTCGTTCGTAATTTAATTCTATGCAATTTAATTATTGCTAAAGTATGATAATTGGATAATTAAATTAATTTGATTTCAGTATAGTCGAATACAGATTTATTTTCAAGTCAAAGAGATATTTCACTTAGCCGGGAAATAAAAATGCTTTCATGGAGTTTAACTTTCACTGATTGACATTAGTGGCATATCTATGTATGTATTTGTAAATTAAAGTAAAAGAATGTAAATTCAAACTGTCAACGAATTGAAAATAAAATAAACATTCATTTGTTTTTGTGCGGTTCCGGTGATAGGTAAATAGGGCTTAATTTAATTTGTTGATTAAACATGACAGGTGGTCTGACTGTTGTTTAGGTACTCAAATTGTTTGTACTTTTGTTGTAACAATACAGAAAGTTTGAACGCGCTCATCGATTCGTATAGTTGATTTAATAATAATAATAATAATAGTTGGCGCAACAGGTCTGTAGGGACCCAGGGCCTAGCTTCTCGCAACCGTTCGTTTTGTGTGAGTTTTTAATTTTTGGAACGAATGGAAGGGATCTACAATTTTATGCCGGTTCCAAACGGGCTGATTGAGAAGCTCTTTCATGACAGTTATACTCTCGGATGTTTGTCAGACGTTCGCGAGAGGTGGCGCAGTGAAAAAAACCCTGAGTTGAAATTTGGGTTTTTGCGGGATTCGAACCTGGACCCCTCGCTTAGTAGTCCAACACACTAACCACTAAGCCACTGCGACCACAATGTTGATTTGCGAATTTTATTTAAGCTTTAAACTGTCATGTTGTCTCTCCTCTAGAGACGTCATGATAAATTGAACGTACCTACGTAATTTAACGTACAGATCAAAAACCGTCACTTATTTCCTTCGGAATGTCCGCATTCAGCTAGTTATTAATATTTTGACCTCAATTTGCAGTCAACGAAAGATCACTGTCAGTTGCTTTAATTTTGTATACAGTGTTGCTATACGTGTACATATTTTCCATAACAATAATGGTGTCCATCTTTTAGATTGTGATAAACAAAACAAAGCCAACTTATGAAATTGCAATCTTTACAAAGTTGTAAACCTACTTCTTCTCAGCTGACCACGCTCATCAAGGGTGATCAATCATTTGGCTTCTTGCTAGCGTCAAATAATAATTTCTTCCACAGAAGCTTATTCAATAAAACCACGACCGCTGCTAATTAAATTAGTGAATGGGTTGCGAAATCAATTAAAATACTTTTCTCAAACTATTTTTAATTTTCTTTTCTTGATCGATGACATTCTCGTGTCTCCGCATAACTTCTACTACGTAATTTTGTTACATTTTCTCCATAGAGCTTGACAGGCTTTTTAGGAATTTCATATTATTTGCATTTTTTGTGCAACTTCAGCGCGTGGGTTGTGTCCGTTAAATACCAAAGCTAAAAATATTTCATGTATATTGGTATTTTTAAACCAGCTGTTGACAAGAGATTCGAATACTTAGCTTGTTGATGGTATTGGAATATGATATTTAAGCTATGCTAATGTGAAGTGAACGAATTGTTTAAATATTTGCACACATCAAGAATAGATTTTGGGTTAGAATACTTTCACGGTGTACGTATAAAAATTTACACACGTTTATTGATTTGAATATATACACAGCAGAAATAGTATATGCAAATATTTTAAAATTATGGCTTTTGCGGATTGACAATAACAACTTCGCCCGTTTAACAAATTCAGTGAATGAACTAGAATTCAAATAGCTATATTTTATTGAGTGGATAAAAGATAATAGGCCTGGTGTAATAGACTGGTTAAAATACAGGTTTTTGTGAAGTGTGTTAAACAACTTGTTTGTGATTGTGAGAATCATAAATGTATAGATACATATGGCTCAATGACTATCTTGACGAAGTATTCATTTTAGGTTCGTTGACATCGTCCGGCTGAATAAAAGCCAGTTCAGATTAAATCAAATTTGAAGGTCATCTTCTCATCGTAGTAGTATTCATTTATTTAAAATGAAATTAAAATGAATTCCGCTGGACTTGTTTCATTGTGGCGATCACATTTCGTCTATGGGAGCTTTGCACATTTGATTAAATTCTCATTTACTCCCCGACTCTATTCCAGAAATTTCCAAAGTGATTTGTTGTAACATCTGGCTTAAAAAAACTGTCACAAATGGAAACAGATTCGACCAATTTAACAATTTTTTTTTGCTGTGTTGCGTCGTCTGTGACAAAAAACAGAAACAAAATAGATGTAATGTATGTATGTTTTTTTTAGCTTTGATTCTGTTTGCTTTGCGTTGCATGCTCAGCTGCGGAAAATTGGAACAGATCAAGGAAAAAGCATGGCCACCAAAGTTTTAGTGTCACGTTGTGTTCAGTTTTTGGTAGTTTTTCACGAAAGTTTCTTTATTTTGTACTTTTTTTTCTTTGTTTAATATAAACGTGTTTTTTTCTATTTTTACCAAATCGTAGAAACACGTCTACTTGCGCACAACACAAAATAAATTATATGGCTGCGACGACATAAACTAACATTCAATACTTTAAATGAAAGAAATAAATATTACAGGCTTTTGACGTTGGCAAACAAAATGTGCGGCCAGTTAATTCTGTAGGTACTAGATTTTGTTTCTGTTCCGTTCTAATTTTACGGTTTTTGTCATTTCGTCATGATTTCTCAGTAGGCCCGTCACGGAGCACAAATGTCATCTTAATTAAAATACCCATTTGACAGTTCGTTTATATTGATAAAGTAGGAAACAAAAACACCCATTCAAATTCAGACAAAATTCTTGCGATCGGTGGTAGAATTTCTATACTAAAAGCATATACGCGTATTTAATGTCAGAACTTCACTTCACAATATTCTTCAAATGACATTTAATTAAAAACTTTACTAAAAATTCCATAGAAAATCACATTCATCAATAATTTGCATCATTAACAACATTTTTGACATGAAATGCACCCACCGACGTCAAATCTAACGCATTGAATAAACGCGTGACGGTGCGTTCAGTGCCCGCATGGCGTCACGATAAAGTCTTCTCGTATTTTCACTTGATTGGCCATTAAACGTCATTTTCGAGTGATTTCAAATAAATACAAATCAAGTTGTACACCGATTTGCTTAAAGTTGAGCGCATTTTTGTTTAAAATAAGAATACTTATTGTCAAAAGCAAACGAAATTAACGACTTTAATGTGGAGCCAAAAATAAATGTGCTCCATCAAACAGGAACCACATTTTACGATCCACTTAAGCAATAGTACAGCATTTTATTTCTAGCTAATGTAGGTAATAGATTTCTTACAAAACCAGAAAAGAGAAGGAATAGACAAATCAAGTGGGCACTGACAAGTCGCACATAATTAAGCTAAAGTCGATAAGCACACTTCTACTCGTACATCTCTGTCCAAGACCTAATGGCCCAAATTTTGATTTTCGAGTACATTCATTAAGTGGAACATAATTACCCAGTAGCAAAAGAATCCCATTACGAACTTTGAATCGGTTTCCTCGCCTCCACACCCTCTAGAGGCCAATCAAGCTAATCCATTGTGTTGTCTTCTTCTTTTTTTTCTTTTTTTTTTTGTGTACCCTATACCCATTCGATGGATCTAAATGGATCTATCTCTCTATTTAACACTCAATCAGACAAAAAAAAAAAAAAAAAAAATGAAGAAGAATTCCAATGTAGGTCATTCTGGATGTTGGCGCGCGAACCCGTATGGGGGAGGCGAGCGGAAGCATACGATGACGATGAAATATCACTTAAAGAAGAGAAATACATGTATTTTCTATCTCTTGTTATGTCATTCAAGTCGTCCATCAAATTTACGATTGCAATGTGAACAGAACTGAAGGAGAACCAGAGGCGCGAGATGATGAAGATGCCAAAAGGTGTTTTACGCCGACAATGTTGAACTTTGACTCAATTGTTAAGATGTATGGGATAAGTGGTTGTGGTGTTGTGTGTTTGTAAAAAAAAAGGTGGTGAATGGATGAAAAAGTACCCTTTTGTTGATCTCAAGTGGATGTGGTGTGTATGCGATAAATACTCAGGTAGACGAGAGGTTATTTCTATTTTTGACTTTTGACCTAGATGAGTGCTGGCCGTTGAGATTGAAGAGTTTGGTTTGTGGGGATTTTCCCCGTCAAATCGTGAGATTTTCCTTGCTGTTGTGCGTAAGTATTTTATTGAACATTAAAATCCTACCATCAGCTTTGGAAAAGTTGCGAAATTCGTATTTAAATTCAACCCGGGCTCTGTTCTGTCAAAAGCTCATTCATTCAGCCATAAGACATACATGCAGCGCAGCGTCTTTTAAATACAATGCGCCGTACTAATAATAAATTTTAGTCTCGACTTTAAGTTTACGGAAGCTCACTATTGCAAAATTTGTACGGGAAATATAGCCACTGTGAACTACTTAAATTTAATGTCGGAACTAAATATATTTATTGATAAGGCGCTATGTTTCCACTGGCACCATTTAGCAAAGGGATCAACCGATAACGAAAAAGGATTTATTTTGCACATTTGACATAAACTGTCAAACTTTCCCAAAAACATTTCCGTCACTTTCCGAACATCTTATTCCTCTTTCGGCTTATTTCGCTTCGTGGTTATTCGGGGGTATCGGGAATAGATTCCAATAGAAATATTTACCTCTTGTCAGCAATGTTAATCAGATTGCTGAATAGAAAATAATCCCGGGGGAAATATTTTTCCCGATAGGGGTGATTGTTTAATAATATTAAAACTGTTTCACAGATGTGGGTAATTTATTGTCATTTTTTTTGGGCTGAAGATCGTGCTGAATTTAAAAATTGGTGCGCTCTAGTCTATTTTGTGCGTGCACCTGATTCATGTGCATACTTTACTAAATCTAGTACTTTTTACTTAACCCCCGTTGTGGTTTGACTGATTCTTCGTGTGAATATGAATAGTTTGGTGTATACATTGCGACTTGTTTTGAGTTCATTTCATACATTTCATTGAATCAATATCCATTAATTTAAAACTGGTTAACAGTTGCCTAAAAAAAAACAAATAAAAATTCCCTCGTTTGTAGGCAAAATTCTTGAAATTCTTCCAAATTTCTACCACCAACGCAATAATGACGCGAATTTTATGGCCAACAAAATGCAAAATAAAAGTCCCCTGACTCATGTTAGTCTGCGAAAACTCTTAAAATGTCACCAGTCTACAACTGAATGGAGGAGGTATATATGCATGAACCACATCTAGTGTAACATAAATTATAGTTTATTGTTCTCGTTTTCTACTTCGGAATCCGAGTCTTTTTTTTTTTTTGCCATTTTTCAGTGAAAGTTATTATTTTCTTACTGCCGCCCTGATTACTGATTTGTGCGCTCCCCTATAGTTTCGTACTCAACTGTTGGCCCCTCCTCAGGAAGCACCCTTTTTTCTTCCCAAAATTCATCAATGATGGGTGTTGCAAGACGGCTTCATTGCGGGCGATGGTGACTCATACCGGATTGCGTGCGCCAGACATGACGAAAAGCTGGGAAAGTACAATGAAGCACATGACCCAGTAGTACACGCAGGGTGGGAAAATCATATCGAATCTGACAACCGAAAATATAACCCCCCGACAAGGGTTGGTTGTCAGCTCTTTGTTTTGGGCGTTCATCGATTTTGTTCTTGGCCCGTGTTTACATCGTCATCGGTTTCGCTGTCAGCATAATAAACTAAAAACTTTTTGTTGTTTAGGTTTGTTGTATTTCTCGCTTCGCTCTCTTATTCTTGTCCCCATCTCGCTGAAATTCGAGTTAAAGTTTATTGCCTCGGGGAGGGTGGGTGTACATAATTTCCACTGACTGACTTTCTGGTTTTCAAACAACCAGTGACTTGTTGTGACTGTCTGTCTGTATGTGATGGAGCTTCGGCGTTTGCATTATGGAATTTTTATTTGATGAAATTTAAATCAAACAACGTATGTGAGTGTGAAATGCCGACAGTGGATTGATTGAATGGATGGGTGTAATTTAACTCAGCTTTGGTTACGCCAGGCGGTTACAATGAGTCACTCGGGTAATGTGCCAATAAGTGGTTTGTGCTGGTGATAGATCCGATGCGGAAGGTAAACAATACAACAAGTGCATGACAGGTGAGTCACTTGAGGTGAGTTGGGGATTTCGTCGAATAGAGCAGGGGAAGTCCAATGATCTTGATTGTTCTATGGTGTTTTGAGATATCTTTGATAACGGCTGAAATATGGAAATCTGTGAGTCGTTGTTCTTGATGTTTATACGAATCGATGTGAAATGAACACATTCAACTCTAAGAAAGGTGTGCTAAATTGACACAGATTGTTGGGCTGAGTTTCGATTATTCTTTCCAAACCGACTTTGTGGTGAAATCCATTTATTTCCTGCGTTCAATTAATACACTCTCGCCGAAACGTTGAACTCGACACGAAAGAGCAGCATTCAGCAGTTCAGCCACCAAAATATTGATAAAGCTGTTGATAAAAAAAGCGGCATCAAGAAAACAGATTGTTATTCTCAGCTGTGTTTCAAAGCCATACGTCTTTGTTTTATTCAGTTAACCCAGTAAAACGGGTACACACCTTCTGAATGAATAAATTAAACTCTAGATTCGAATGATTCCCTGTTTCTGTGGTAAAATTTGACAACTTTTTGATACCAAAATCTGCTTTGGAAACATATATTGTCTAACGTTGCTTAAATTGTGACGTATCTGTTCAGAGTGGCGGAATTGTCACACTACACAACGTCATACACATGTTTTCTCCCTCGACTACGTCGCTTGTTACGCAGAATTAAAAAGATTTGACATCTTTTTGATACCAAAATATGTCTGGAAACATAATTGTTTAACTTTGCTTAAATTGTGACGTATCTGTGCAGAGTGGCGGGATTGTCACACTACACAACGTCATACACATGTTGTCTCCCTCGAAAAATCCCAACCAAAATACCGTGATCTTATATTTCCCCTTTTTATAAATGACGACCCATAATAATGACATCTTAATCGAAAACCCTGTCAAATTTAATACTGCAGAAGTAGTCTATGTACGTAATGTTTGCGATGATGTGTTATACCTTATACTCGTGAATGCCATCCGCTGTACTGAATTGTATATACAACAAAGCACCATCAAAAGATGACCTCTTGCACAACCGAAAACGCAATATAGCTCATTTCTTCTCTCATCTCCTGCTGCTTCCATAATCCTTTCCCTCTATACATATTGCAAAAGCGTAAATTGCGTTTTTTCTCGAATCAAAAACGAAACAGTTTCAGTCCCATGCTGCGTCGCATTTAAAATCTCGATATCCTTCATTTTATTCCCAACTGTGCACAGTTTGTTGTGCCCAAGTTGTTGGTACCACCATTATGACAGTCACCCCTCTCTGTGGTCTACGACTAAACAATAAGATTTGTTACACTTGTGCTTTATAATTATTATACTGAAGCCCTTCAAATTGTTTGTATTTTGCTTCATTCTTTTTGTCCCATAGTTACATAGATATTCATTTCGAAAAGAAGAAAAAGTGAAAACCAGAAAAGACTGGTGCCCTTTGTCACGTCACTTGCTACTTCCGGTCAATATTAGGTATGTCCAACGTATGTAGGCATCGGTTATTGTTGTATACATAATTGTTATGAGGGCAACTGTACTTTACTGTCATTATACGGTACCAGACGAGTCACGCAACAATGAAGTTCTTTAGCCAAACAAAATACGAAATGCAGTTCAAAAGTTCAGCCACACAAACCGTCATTAGGTTGCAGGGTATATACTCGTATTAAGCACATGCAAGTTTATTGCCCGCAATAGAGTGTGTGCGTTTGTGTGTGTGTGTGTGCGAGGAAAATGTTAACAGTAAGTGCCAAAAGTTGATGGGGAATTTGTTGGCACACATTTGGGTCAAACGTTAACTAATTTCTGGCTTATAACGCAATGATGAGCAGTTGTATTATGTGTTTATACGTCGGTTGAAGTTGATAATACGGGATGACAGGCGGAACTGAGGAATGAAGTGGAAAGGAAATGAAATGAAATGTTTGAGGAGTACTTGACTTAAAGATGTAGCCCCGTTTTAATAAACGCTACATAAAAGCCTTAGATTGGTTACAATGTAGTTGCGTAAAATATTTTGTATGATTTTTGACGTTTATTGGGTAACTGCAACTTGTGCACATTTGTGTATTAAAGTCAGACGGTATCACTCCAGCAACTAGAAACAATTTCCAATTTTGTAGATTAGTTGATTTTCAAGGAGATAATCGAAACAAACCTGGAAAACGCAATCAGCGCGTTAGTGTGCATGACTTTTGAGCGAGGATTCTCAGGTTCAACCCCCGGAACAAGCCCAAATCACACTTTGAAGTGTTTCAACTGTATGCGACCCTTTGCGAGCCTCTGACAAACGTTCGAGGCTCCAAATGTCCTGAGAGAGCTTTTCAACTCTCCCATCGTCATGTCGGTAGATAGATCCCTTTCACTCGTCCCTAAAATAAATTTCACAAACGAGTTACTAAATTTTCTATACCTATACCTTAATCTAAAAAAATACCTTAATCTATAAAAATGTATAGTAATTCATCAACTGAGAACGGATGGACCAATTTGGCTGTAACTGTTTTTCAGTTGTTCGTTATTGCCAGGGGAAGGTTCTTACGAAAGAAAATGTTGAGAAAACCCTTCGGAAAAGTCGAGAAATTGGAATCTATCAAAATTTGATCTTTTGTATGGAATTTTGTGTGTAATTGTTCCGGAATAGCTTTTCTAATGGAAAAAATAGAAAATTATAAGTTGAAAAACGCGAAAAATAAAAAAAAATATTTCAACGAAACTTTGGGCGATGTAAAGGTGGAAAACTCGTTGTGAAGCTTGGAAAATTTCAGATAATTGTAAAATTCATTGTGATAAAATGCGTTTTGCGTGCATTTTGGGTGGAGAACTTAACGAGATACATGCGGCATGTCAAGAAGTTAAAATCGACCACGAACACATGAGTGAATTCTCGAGACAACTGCTGGCGCTTGACAATAACCAAATTCCTGTTGATGTTTCGACTGGATTGAAATCGCCGAAGGAGTAACTCATCACCATAGTGTTCCCCGGCATTGCACAAAATTATAAAAATCTTGATTGGATTAGTGAACGGGCAATTCTAGCAGCGATGAATAAGGACGTGCGTCGATAGCTTGAATTTCATTATTCAAAGTCAAATCGCGTTTCAAAAAACGAAATAAATCACGCGAAAGCGAAAATCTGCTTCATGTAACTCCGAACGTTTTTTTTGTTCACATTCGTTTAGGTTTGAGAAACTGTGTGACAACAAATTTATAGTTTGGCAGTCTCAGTATGTAGCTTTATTTTCGTTAAGTTGTTTTGACGTTGCAGCTTCAAAATAGGAGGCACGTATGTGTTTCGTGTACCTGTATGCAAATGAAAGGCAGCTATGTTTAACCTAAAAAAAACGTTGAACAAAACTAAAAGAAAAATATAATTTTTTAACTAAGAACTAAATTTAAATAAACCAACCTTTTGTCAGGTAATATGAGAGGGTTCGAACAATCACGCAGATTTTTTCTAATTTTTTTTAAGTTTACGTGTTCATTTCACTTTCGTCGCTTTCGCTGGTCAACAAAAAATAGTTTGTTAGCATTTCTAGTAAAATATTCAGCACAATCTTAACACCACCAAATTCAAAGAGAATAAATAGGAAAATGATAAACGTCAACAAAATAGCTGTCGTTTGTTTTCTTTCGTGGAGACGATCAAATCTGTTCGTTTTTAAGGTTACATGAAGCAAGAAAAGCGAAGACGTCGCGCCCACGAGAATTTCTTTCGTTTTTGATGTTACATGAAGCAAACTGTTCGTGTGCACGAAAACGTTTAAACGTTTTCACCTTACAGAATGCCGGCCCTGCATTCATACAAATCCGTTGACAGCGTGACCGACGAGGATGAAGAGTTGGTCTGATCGATCATAATCGTGTTGCGGAATGTGAACCATCTGAAGTCGGTCAAGAAACGGATGAACAATGTGATTCAAGCGACGATCTTGGCATCTGTTCTGTTTTTGTGTCGGGAAAACAAATCGAAAAACATTGTTTATCATATCGCTCTCTACTGCTTCCATTCAAATAAATCACATTGAAATTTGAACTGCATATATGTGGTCGCAGTGGCTTAGTGGTTAGTGTGTTGGACTACTAAGCGAGGGGTCCAGGTTCGAATCCCGCAAAAAAAAAAAACCAAATTCCAACTCAGGGTTTTTTTTCACTGCGCCACCTCTCGCGAACGTCTGACAAACATCCGAGAGTAAGAGCTTCTCAATCGGCCCGTTTGGAACCGTCATAAAATTGTTGATCCCTTCCATTCGTTCCTAAAATGAAAAACTCACACAAAACGAATGGTTGCGAGAAGCTAGGCCCTGGGTCCCTACAGACCTGTTGCGCCAACTATTATTATTATTATATGTGTCTTATTATCACGCTGAAGTTTATCTGAAGATGGTAAATTGGCGAGACTAGTTAAATATATATTGTCATCAGTTTTCTGTTTAAATATCCAAATTGTGAGCAAATCAGTAATGGGTCTCCCTCTTTTATGGTCTTATGAAGCTGAAAACTGCAGGTTTTGACGATTTTCTCGGAAAGAACTTGACCATATTCAAAAAGTTAGAGTCGATCTTCCAGACGTCACTCCGAATAGCAAACAATGTATAAAATTCACATAAAACACGAGCATTGTTAAAGAGGTAACGTTCCAGGTTGCAAGTATATAAACCAAACAAAACATTCTAAGACTCATCTAAAGTCTAATCTAGCACAAATGTTTACACTTAAGCTGTCACTGCAAAACAAGCCCCTGACAAGAAAAGAAGACAGAGTATACCCCCATCAGTTGTACATTTATCCAACCGTTCCATTCCGAGCATCCTGTCAAATCAATTTCGCCTGCTAACGGGCCCAATAATGGACTGAATTGTGCCAAAAGCAATCACATATAGTCGTCGTCGCCTTGTGACGTTTAATGACAACCCCCCATATAAATCGCTTAAAACAATTGCGCTCTCCATCGGTATACTTATAGTTGTCACATTCGGTTCGTTTTCCTATAATAAGCTTCATCGATATGCCACATCAGGCACCGTTCCAAGCACATGCGCACAGCTGCACAACTTGTTTGAATATATAGAATCGCCAACGACTGTCTCAATCAGGCTTCGCAGCCATCTTGTGAAAACCATTCATTTGGATAACATGAATACCGAAAACCCCGCTAGGCACCCAATTTCCTATGATTATTGATGATCATCCTGATGAAGTTTCCATCTGCTCGTCGGATAGTCTCAGCCTCTCAGTCAGTATGCAATTGCGGGAACATTAATACTTTCCCGCGTTATCTATAGCTTGGCTAGAACAAGTGGTATTCTCGTGTTATCTCCTTGATGGGGTTTTCGCAACCAGTTATATATGGTATAACCAACTTGGAGGAATTATGAGGACAAAACCCACAGAGCCGGGGCGATGTAAGTGACATGCTATCGTCGGATGAGTTAATGAAGTGATGTCCCGCACAAACGCTTGTGTGTGTGTGAGTGCGGCGAGATTGTGTGGAAGTTTTATATAATATTTATTTGACAAATTCTCACGGAAGCTATGCTGCGCGATTGCATCGTTATTCTAAATGACGTTAAGGCAGTCGCTGTGGAAGGAATTCCCCTGGCTTGAAGTTTGTGGCGAGAAGATGTCAGCTCATTGAGTGTATTAATGAGATTTTAGTGGCACATTGCGGATGTTTTATGTTCGGTTTACTTACCAGTTAGAGTGACCCAATGTATGTATGGAGACAGAGACAGAGACAGACTGCAGCTGTGCGAATTGTAATGCGTTTTGAGGATAACTTGGTTTACAGTTTGGCGAGGATCATTAATATTATGCAACAAATGGAGTTGGATAAGGAAACACCGTTTGGAGTATGTTTGGGTTGGTTTAGGAGGGGGTTAGGCTCAGTGTTGGTGATGATTTTTATTAATCAGTGGGAAGCAACATTTTTCGCTGAAATTCCGGAACGGTGCCTGACATTTGCTGGTGGAAAATTCGACACGGACTTAAATTTTTGTTGCTGTTTCAGACTTGAAGCTATTTGGAACTCTAAAACGAATTTTTTATGGGACTCATTTAAGTGATTGTTTGAATAGTTGGATTTTGAGAGACATTTCTGTCAGGTTGTGGATCGTGGACTTCACTACGTTCCTTCGATTGAGCACAAACCTCAGTCGTTCGCAGTCGTTCAGCTTTTACTGAAAGCAAAATAGAGCGACGACAGTAGATCGGATTAGTATGAATGCCTGTGAATTGATAAGGCCAACAATTGGATTGACAGCGCATCAAAGCGGTGTTTGGTAAGCTTATGACATATCGAACGAAACGAAAAAAAATTCCCTCGTGTATTGCTCGATCATAGATAAGAAAATGTGGGTCAAATTTATATTAAAAAGAGCGCCCTCTGAGGCTGTTTTTCCCTGTTCATCACGTCTATCGCACGTCTTTTCGCAGTGCAAGAGAAGGGTGCAACCATTTCTGTGTCAAGAGTTTAATCTTTTGTAAAACTCGACCATACCTACCTTTACATCCCCTTGATACAGTTTCTAACAATTCCCTTTACTTTTCTCCTTTCAGATATATACCTACATACACGTAAACCAACTGCCAACAAGGACCAAACTAAAAAACAAAAGCCACAACCAACCCAATCACAATGATGAATTAAACCAGGGTAAGTATCCTCCTCTCACGATGGCGATACTTCAAAGTATATACAACCCTATCAGCTCATTTCTCATATCTGTTTTGCTCCACATAATATCCAGCAGCGAGCGAGCACCATTTAGGAAGCTCTATCACACATGTGAGCGGCTATGCGAGGCATTGCTCATATGATTGGTTTGCACTATGAGTTCTAGGTCAAAATCGTTTATCAACTCCTACAGCCACAGCGTGCCCACTCAATTCAGAATTCCACCCACTGTGGTGTTGTATAAGCATTTGGACTTTATGCCTACCCCTATATATGCGCGCTCCAACCAGCATCATCGTAATTACCATACCAGAGAATATAAAATGCCACTCTGGCTGTTGGTACAAGATACTGAATGCAATTACCAAGATATGTGACTTTTGCATTGGCACAATGATTGTGACCGTCGGTGGTGGGCTGCTGGGAGCTTATGTCACATAGCTGTCACACATGTCTTTCACTTAACGATCGTGTGTTGCATTCGGAATAAATTTGAACAAGCAGATTTGTATTGTACTTGTCGGTCCCGTTTTCAATTTGAATATAGAAAATGGTTTTCTCCTGATAAGAATATATATACGGGAATGGTGGCCATTGTCCATTGACGGGCAATTGTTTGACGGCGAGCAGCAGTTCGCTGCCACAACAAGGAAGCGCATTTTGACGTAATGAACTCGGTGCATTGTGTTTGATTGACACACTTTTCGGTTGGCGATAGTGTTGAGTGGTTTTCCATTGTCAGATAATCATCATGACTCGCAGAAGATGTTGTGTGTAGATGGCAGCAGTATCAGCTGAGACTCAAGTGGACTGCGACCATAAATATGAAACTTGCTCTGCTGCCTTTTACCATGGAAATGAGATTCGATCAATTGCCAGCAACCTACCTTAAGCAGGAGATGCAGGGACAGACCCATCCGGTGCTTTGGCAATTTTTTTTTACTGCAAATCAATCCGTGATGGCTGTTTCCACTGTCTAAGGATGTAAACTGACTTTTTTTTTCGCCGCATTAAGCTGCCTCCGTAGGTGGGAGAGATTGTGATGCGGAAATGTGGTCCAACCAGGACCCCAAGCCAGTTATCGCACATGTACACCGTGTATAGTCTAGCTCTCACTCGGATAGAAGTGGATTAACTTGTTTTTGTGGTTTGTTTTCTATTTTGTACCAGCCGGACCCTCTGGTTCGCATTTGTATACAAACGTACTCTTTGCACTTTAAGTGGAACGAATGTACTACTTGATGCGATGAATTGATTCCGTTTTGGTTACGCTACGCATCGCCACTGAAAGACTGATGGGTTTCTGTTTGTGTAGCAAAAAAAAAAACATGTGAATGTGTGTATTGGAGATCTTTATATTTAATGTCGAGATACCGTAAAAAGTAATAGTTTCTAGGTTATGTGTAACGCTAGTTAGTTGGCGTTTTATGATGATACTTAATCTTTGGCATTTACGTGTGCGCCTATAAAATAAATGGGCAATTTGATTTAATTAAAAGGGGTGCTGCTGTGGAATAGGTGTATTTTTTTTTTTGTATTGGAACTTGAGATGAACAGTAGCTGTAGGAATTTAGCAAGGGAAGTTTGGTACGTGCTGTTCTTTTAATGGGGAGATAGTTTGCCAATACAAACAAGAGGTTGTGGCACAGGGTAGGAATGGGTTAATGGACCTTAAAGCTGTCAATTCAAGTAAGGACTATTTCACTATATAACGATAAACCTTAAACGATTCAAAATAAAGTGAATTGGTCACGCTGTCGCTGGAGTGGATCATTTGCTCCCAAGATCCCCCCATGCATTTGAAGTTACAAATTTGTTTCGTCCAGCAAATGTCTACGCACTTTGATAAATTTATCAGTGTGAAGATGTCACTCTTTAACAAATTTAATTGTTTTTTTTTAGAGGTTGGTTTTTCAATTGGCAGCACTGTTTCCAGTGACAGTTCATTTGACATCTGACACAATAAATATAATATGATTTCTTTTTAAAACACAAAACTTTGGGAAGATTATTGACTTCCAATTTTGTAACATTTATCATCTGAAAATGGTTATAGAAAGGTTTTTATCTCAGTTTTTTTTTTTTTTTTTTTTTTTTTTTGGCGCAACAGGTCCGTAGGGACCCAGGGCCTAGCTTCTCGCAACCATTCGTTTTGTGTGAGTTTTCATTTTTGGAACGAATGGAAGGGATCTACAATTTTATTGCCGATTCCAAACGGCTAATTGAGAAGCTCTTTCATGACAGTTATACTCTCGGATGTTTGTCAGACGTTCGCGAGAGGCGGCGCAGTGAAAAAACCCTGAGTTGGAAATTGGGTTTTTGCGGGATTCGAACCTGAACCCCTCGCTTAGTAGTCCAACACACTAACCACTAAGCCACTGGCAGTTTTAATTTTTCAGTAAAGCTGCGATTACACGGCCATTTTTTCGAGTCATTTAAATGGCGCTCTGACGTAAAAATCTCGTCATAAAGCCGTCATTTAAATGTCGTTCCGTGTGATCGTCATTTTTGGGACAACATTTTCGGCGTCATTTAAATGACTAGGAAAATGGCAGAGCAAATGACATGAATTTTGTGCCATTTAAATGACGGAAAAAAATGGCCGTGTGATCGCTCTTCATTGACGCCTAGGACAAATGACTAAACTTTTCAGCTGTTGCGTCATTTAAATGGCAGCCTCAAAAAAATGACTAGGCACGAAATTCATGCTATGCCATTTTCTACACAAATGACAAATGAAGCAGCATTTAATATGATATAGATAATGAAAGATTTGTTTTTTTTGTAGCGAAGGGATGATGAGTAAAAATTAATACACGCAGAAAAATTGCTTAAAATCAACCAACTGAAAAACTACCAAGTGATAACTGTTAATATAGCTCATACAAAGTTAAGTGGATTAAAAATAGCCGAGTCAGTTTGAGGAAACTGCAAAATTGGGAAAATTGTAATCTGAAGTTTCTCAGTTCTTCCTGAATTTTTTGTGCACGTCAGTTAGTCAACCAATAATTTATAGGAAAAATATCAGGTAGGCAGTTTTGGCAGAATTTTCTACTTGCTCTTCTATATACATACTTGCCATTAATACAAAATAGAATTTTAGGTAGTTGGTCAGTTTTGCTTGTAAGCCGGCGAAATGACGCTTGCTTTCATTTGAAATTTGAATTTTGTCACGTGGCGAAAGGACGTGAAATTAATAAACCGGTTTAAATTTTATTTTTTGTGATTGTGTTGTTCGGTACCTACCTATTGAGCGTAATGGAAAACGAACCGTCGCCCTCAAGTGCCGACAATATGGACTGTTCAGTGAACTATGTTATGAATTCCAAGACCAAAAAAGCAGTAGGGAAGCGGAACAGAAAAAGTAGCCATTCGTGGAGTGACGAGGAGAATTCGCGTTTTATTGTGGCGGTGCAAAAACAACGGGCACTTTGGGATAGCGCAGTTTCCCAATACAAACTGCAGAATATCAAAACGGGAGTGTTTCTCTCAGGCAGTGCTTTTGATATGCTGGGGCAGGTGCAGCTGTTTGCTATCTAATGCTTAACCGAATGTAAAGCGATTAAAGACACCACCACACCATCCGAGAACCGTCCGTTGCGATCTACATCGACATACAACAATTTGTAGTCAGCATCAGCTACTCCCATCTTCGCAAATTGATTAAGACGGTGGCACGCATGTGTCTTTGCCGAAAGAAAAACACTAAATGACAGTAGCTATATTTTTCTCATTGGTCATTGGTGTCATTTGTCATTTAAATGAGGCAAGTCATTGCCATGTGATCGCCATTTTTTCGCTCATCATTTAAATGTCATCCCAATGGAGAATTCTAAATGACTCGCACTGTCTGTCATTTGATTTTGTGACAAAAATGACGGTAATAGTCATTTCGTGTGATCGCCATTTTTTCGCAAATGACCAATGACGAATCGTAGCTTGAATGGCACTCTAATACGACATTTTTTGCGGACGTCAGAGCTTCATTTAAATGACTCGAAAAAATGGCCGTGTAATCGCAGCTTAATAACAAATTTTAGTCTCGACTTTAAATTTACGAAAGCTCACAATTTGCGAAGTTTGTATTGAAAATATAGCCACTGTGAACAACTTAAATTTAGAACTGAAAATGTTTATTGGTGAGTCCCAAGCTTGAATATTTCTACGCTGTAATGAAAGTCGCGCAGTGGCCAACAAAATTCCGAGAGTATAACTGCCATGAAAGAACTTCTCTCAATTGGCCGTTTGGACTTGGCATAAAATTACCATTCGACCTAAAAATTAAAAGCTAATACAAATCGAATGGTTTTGAGCTCCCTACATACCTGTTGCACCGACATTTTTTTTTTAATTTTTAATGCAAGCCAAGATTGAGGTTCCTTCGACCCCGACATCTTCACCCGGACTCGAAGCGGTAAATCAGCACTTTCTATGGAATTTGCATCCTACACCAAACCGACAGATTAAGTGATTGCGTGATCATGCCTTCTCTCTTCGATACTATGTATAGCAATGATCCCCTAGGATTACAGAATGAACCAACAAACCAACCGGTTCCCCATCTTTTTACTTGGATGTGCATTAGATGAAAAATACACACAAGAGCCAACTTGAGCATAGTTTATTTTAGTTTGGCATCTGTGGGCGCTCATTCTTTTTTGGGCCATTCGTTCCTAGTGGGTAAACTGCACATACAGATTCTAACTCAACAGTGTTCCAAAGATACAAGCCTCTCGAATGGAATGTGTTTTCAGGTTCGAAGATGCAAGAAAAGTGTTTCTTTTTTTTTCGAAACAGTTTTCGTTGCCTCTAAATTGAATTGAATCTGTTCTTTGCCGCCTGAGTGTATGCGATTGTATGTTGCCCTCATTGTCCTACATTTAGTCGAGAATGACAGTGCAAATGGCAACAAAATATGCGGTGTGCGGATGCGGAATTGTACTGCCGCCATTCAATTATAGAAAGAGATGAGAGTGCTTTTGGGTTTCGTTTCTGTCATCCCCGACGCTTTTGCGTTTCGTCAAGTCCTTTCGAACGGTGTGAAAAGAGAGCACAAGGTTTTATTTTTCTGTCATTTTTTTTTACTTTGAATGGAAACCATATACACTGACGGGGGAGTTCCTTTTGATTATTTCGCACTGGCATTGAATTACTTTTGGGACTGAATATGTAGGTCATGGTTGAGAGCACTTCTAAGCAACTTTGTTTGCGCATTCATAGTTAGAACCAGTTTTGTGTTGTCAGGAAAATGCTTTCAAGTGGATCGCATGAATTAATCTCAACGATCACCTACCGCATATCGACTTCAAGTACCTCCTTGGGGGCTATTGAAGGCACATTTCCAGTTTATAAACGACCATGACTGCAATCATACCAACAGAAGTTGGTTAGTTTTTTTTTTATGTAATCGTGATAATCTTATTCAATTTGGTGCAAAGTGTTGCCTCCACACAGAGAGCATACCGCATGCACGATCCTTCACTTTGGCATAAAGAATAATGACGACGATGAGGATGATGAATTTGATGCATGTAGCCTCGAGCGTATTAAAGAGTATTTAGTGGAATGGCAGTCCATTTGGTGGTGGATATCGGGCATCACTATATGTCTAGTTAAAAATAGGAATTCCAGACGAGCACCACCGATTTATCATCATTTCACTCTATAGCTTGTTTGTGTGATGTGTGAAGTGCTGGCCAGTGATTTGTGGGCGCACAGGGATCACTTCTGCTTTATAGAGTTGAGCGGAGAGGTTGACAATAAATCTCTTGCCGAGGGAAATGCTTCTTTATTCGTTTAGACATCGCGTAGGCCAAAGATATGGCACGTTGTAATAATTATGCCGGACAGGTGATAGTTTAGAAAATATCATGAAATGGTTGGAAATCCACACCGAACTGCGAGTGGATTTGCATTTTTAGCATTTTCCCATCTACACACGAAGATTTCGCTATAAATAAATATCCAAATGCGAGAGGCGTGTGTTTAGCGCGCACTTGTGTAAATATTTCCGAAAGTGAATTGCTCTGTACAGATTGGCAAGGCGAGCGCGAGAAGAAAGAAAACCACATAGAGCGGCAAGTGACAGATGGAAATGCCACAAGAAACTACAAACGAGAAGAAAACAAAGCAGACGGAACAAGAAGATGAGGCAAAACTAATGGAATTGTAATTAATACGTAGGATCAAATGATTTGGAATGCAGATATCTTTATATGGAATTAAACTGGTGATCCACTTAATACAAGAGAACTGAATCGAACAGGGAAGTAGAAGAATGGGTGTGGAATTCCACACCAAATATAGGAAATTGATACATGAAAGAAAGTCATTGGAATTCATTCGCTTTATCGATTTGTTGTGGCAACACACATTTTATTGTCGACAAAAATGTCCCCAAAAAAATTAAAAGATGTGTCAAACCGTGTTTGACAGGTCCATTTCTAAAAATCGCCTGCGCGTAAAATTTCGGATCTTAAAAAGTCAAAGTAGCCGCATCTTGTGCAAATCACTTCTCGCTAGGATAAATGTCATCCATTTGACGTAGCATGAAACCCTCATTTTTAGAGCGAAGTGATAGCTAAATTTCTTTATAATCGCAGACTACCAGTGCAAATCATTTTAGTGTAATTAAAAAACAAAATTACATTTACTGTCAGCCGCATTACCAGGCAATCTATTACAGAAAAATCTAGGTACCTTAATGAAGCTGTTCTTTTGACTGCATCGAGTTTCTTAATACAGAATTGCCAATTGTGATCTATGTACCGCACCTACACAAATAGTAAATTCGGAAACAACACAAAATGGTGGACTTCCTTTCAAATTTTGAGGATTGCAAGCTGGGCGTTTTAATTTATACTCCCTCTGATAGTTCGTGCGAACAAATATAAAATATATAAATCAACTGCGATATTTGACAGTTGACTGACAGAAAACTTACCTGGAATGCGGCAACGAAGGGTCTTTCTTTTTAGTTGAAAGCAAAACGTCATTGTTTACGCCATTCTCTGCCGAAAGAAACTGAACACCACCCAACACTCGGTGCTCTCAATTTTCACAGTTTCGCAAGAAAATATTGCAACCCATCTTCATTACACGTTGCTTTTAAATCGCACCCAGCGATTATAATTGTTATGCAAAAATCGCAAGCTTCCCATTCACATCGTCTCACTTTTATAAACAGCGACACTTTGTTAAGTGGATAGCAGATAGCAGCTCTTAATCGGCAACACAATATGTACGCCACCTACATCATATGGACTCGAACGAAATAATTATTTATGTGTGTGTATAAGTAGACTACTCGGGCGCAGCTTGCCAAGTATAATGTAGAAATATCAAGGTATATGAAGAGACACTGTGTCTGTATCTATATTGTTCCGGAGTTTGCGTTTGGAATTGCAAAATACTTTAAACAAATCCCCGTGATTGACATAGTGAATGGAATGCGATGGAAAACTAAAAACAAAAACATTTCAATTTCTATATAAAATTCCACATAATCACTTGTTGTTGTAGGTTTGACAGGAGGATGGAATATATAGACTAAGAATCGGTGGAAGAAATTCGTTTGTAGAGATTTTTAATAGCGGCCAAAAATATTTATTTTCATTTGGAAATCAAACGACGAAAGCTGTTCCGTGCGGTAACTTTCAGTGCCGACATGTTGGACAAGTGGTTACGCGTGTTTATTGATTTTTCTGAATTCCTAACATATTGTTTTTCGGACAGGCGAATTCTTTGTAAAAACACACGATTTTTGGTTTTTTTTTTAAATGCGAAAGAAAACAAATTTTTGGGTCTTTAACCCGCTGACGTATTTTGGGTGTGAGAGATTTAGGAATAGGAACTCCTATTCTGAGGTATGTGTTGATGTTGGCTTTGGAAAATTGAAAACATGACGCAAACGTAGAATGGAGATGCACCTTTTTGAGGGTGGTTGCAACATATTGTGCTGGATTAGCTGCTTCGAAAAACTTGACACAATCGAGCCGATTTAGTCGCTGTAGGATGAATTGGAAAATTGTACTAGATTAAGTTTGTTCTTAGCAGTGTTAATTGCTTCCAAAATGTTGCATGTCTATTACTAATTTCATTGCCGACTAGACGTTGCAAAAATGCAGGGGAAATGGAAGTGGAATTTTCCTAAAACTGTCAGCTGTCATTGATCAAACAGCTGATAAAGTTCTCTGACAAATTTCTCAATATTTCGCTGTCGATTTGGAGATCACAGAAAAATTCTGCTCTCCAACAACAGCTTATTAAAATGCAGGACGTTGAAAACTAGTCACAGTAAGATTCGGAGATAAATTTAAGTGACAGGTCTTCTCTGTATGTAAGCCGAATTGTGTTCTCTTTGAAGTTAGTATATGCATTGACAAAAATAACAACACGTGCCAATTTATTTCCCACCGAAAGCACCTACTAATGGATGCGTTCACGAATACTCAACAATTGTAAATCGCCGATTCCTTTTAATGAATGCGTTGTTACTTGCAGTTGTTATTTTGATACCATAAGCTGTCACATTAGCAACCATACAATTGAATACTTATCTACGATTTGAATTTGTTTTTGTTGAACAAAGTTCTATTCACGTACCGACGAACAAGTATTCATTTTTGAAGGAAAAGGCTCTTGTTTCTTAGTTTGTGTATAATCCCTTGAACAAATATCTTTGGAAAAGGTTCTCACCTAGGTCGTAGTACCTGTCAAACTATGTCTTGTGTCGTAATAGTAAAAGTGAACAGTACTAAATCTTGATCGGTTTTTCTATTTTGGTGAGGCCCTTTATTGAGATGTAGATAATCAGGGCAAATGTGAAGCCTTTGACAGGTGAACAAAAAAATGACAAAAGAATTGTGAGTCCACCTAAAAGTGTGCAATATATATTTTTTTTTTTTTTTTTTTTTTATAATAAACACGCGCTAAAGAGGTTATGACTACTCTTATGGTGTAGTTTGAAGTACACAGCGCGGGCGTTAGGGAAATTGGGATAGAGAAGATAGGAGATTCCGATGCACATTGGTTTTAAATGTCTGCAAATTGAACCGAACTATTTAGTATAGTGAAACGTTTCTGGTGGACTCTTCAGATCCCGATCTGCTCTGAATCCATTGAATAAACCACCCACTCATTCGACCACTACAATCTATAACCCATCGCGACTTAAAAATACATTTTCTTAGAGTAAACAAGTTCACTAGGTTACGAGTTGAAGTCGTAACAAATTCTCAACACAAAAATAAACATCAAAACCGTCAAAACAGTGCATTTCCATCGGGGAAAAAGAAAATAAAACACATCAGAAAACCACTCAACACAACCCGCACACACAATATCTCCTCCTATCCAGAAGAATATGTAAATAAAACCCTTGAATCCGAGCAGCAATCAATGCCACACCATCCACGTGTGAAGTGTGCAACCTGACATAAAAGAATCAAAAGAGTTTCTATACTTGAAATGCAATTAAATTGTCAAGCGCAACGGGTGGCATGAACCTGTGTAGTGTATAGTGCAGTTCTCTCTGTTTGCTCCGATTAAAAACCAACAACATCTAATGGAAGGGGCACACCTACCGCACGAGTTCAATAACTTTTTAATTAGTCAACAACTACACTGAAAACTGGCTATCGACCAGATTGACTTGCCCCAACAGCACACTCCTTCTTCGGCTGTGCCCTGCCGACGGATGCATTCAGCAGCAACATCTATATAGCTTATTTAATTCAACATTTTCCAATCGATTGAGCCCCAACCTCAAGATGGCGCAGGCTACTCCTGTATGCAGATATTACTGGCAATTAAAAAAAATCGTTACAAACTTTCCGATCCAGTTTAGCGGAAAGAAAGTGGCGTTTAATTATTAACAACATTTGGTCATCTGATCGAGATCACAGATTAAACTAAACTAGATACACTTAGTATCTATACGCAGGTTAATCACATCCGAACAAGCAACTTTCTATTTATGTCGTGCGTAGAGTATATCTTACGACAAACATCTTCATACAGCGGCGTTTGTTGTTAATTTTATGCGCGGGCTGTTGTCCATAGTGTGTTGTGTCTTGTGTTGTTGGTTGTTTATGTTCCGTCTGGAGTTTTGAGCGCGCAGACAAACTGGAGATATTTAGAGAAGATTGCAGTCGAAAGATAAACGCCGAGTGTGCGGCCAAGATGGGTTGTAATAATTTGTTAAAGAGCACATTTGGGATTCAATTCGTGTGGTTACGGTGTTGTGCTTCCAGTGTTACGCTTTTTTTTACAGTTCAGTTCCATTGTTTTGCAGTACACGGTGTGTGTATATGGTGTGCAGAAAGAGCTTAAAAAAATCAGATCAGCGATGCTTTGTTGTTCTACGAAAGCGGACCGTTGAAAGGGAAAGTTTCCCAATTTGCTGAACGTCTTGTTTTGATTCTTAATTTGAAGTTTTCGTATTTCTACATTTAAATTTCAAGTTCGGCTGAATACTAAGTGAGACTTTTGGTTTTCGGGTTTCACTTTCCGCTTAAGATGCAGAGGCGGTGTGTTCTCAATGTATCGTGACAGATTGCGGATGAAATTTGTTTAATGTAAAGTGATCAAGATCTAGGCCACAGTCTGCAGATCACTAGATCAGCTTACGATTGTCAGTTTTGGATACTCCTGTATGTATACGATCGTCGGTTAATCTAGATCAAATTTTATTTAGATCATCTTTGATTTAAGGGAAGTAGTTTTAAAATAAATAGCGATAAAAGTTTCCTCTGATGTGATCTTGGATCAAATTTAAGGAAATACACCGTTCAGATCAGAATAAAGCCAACTAAAAAGCGTGTTAGCAATTCAAACGCCATCTAAATCTGAAAACAAAGTAAATTAGACAAATTCTCAATAAAACAGTTCACAATGACTTACTTACAAGCATTTTTGACAGCAGTTTGTATAGATATAAAACTAATCATGCATGAATTGTTCGATTTCTAACCGAAAAGTATTTCTTATGCATAAATCTCTGTCCCCATTTAAATCGAAAGAACAAAGTCCTTCAGTTCTCTTGAGAACATAATTTATGAACTACGTGGTGTCCTTGGCAGTGTGTATTGCACGGCTTAGTAATACGCAGTATTCGCATTTTGATTTAAAGTAAACAATCCCATCGCTTGTTTACAGTCATTTTCACTTAAACCTCTCCGGGCTCTTGTGCATACACTTGAAAATGATTTTTCTTTTCAAATTGTTTCGCGACTGTCCCCAGTCCATTCAAGTCCACTTGGAACGTGTCACAGACTCTATTCTATTCGACATACAATGCGAGGGAGCCCATTAGTTCTGTTTACAGTAATACTTAAGCCTATACGTCAAATGTATGACATAAAGCACCGCCTTGTAGGTAATCACAGTGAGCGATGGGTTGTAGTAGTTCACGTGGTGTTTTATTTGGAGGAAAAACATTAAAATTGTGTAAACATTTTCAAATGTTGTATTTTTAATTGTGCTACTTTTTCAGTATAACTTTTTGGCAGTAAATCATCATAAAAATACTTAAAAAATAAAAAAAAAACTCCGCTGGAATGCTTTCAAAATCTGAAAACTTGTTTTCAAAACTCGGCCCATGCCGACAAAACAGTGTCAATTGATGGATTGAAAGGCATTTCTGTGTTTTATACGATGTTGCTCGAAAATCGCTCTGCCTGAATGCACTTTTAAGAGGTTAATACAGAGATGATCGAAATTATCTTGAAAATTCGAGTTCCAAATTAACTGTTCGAAATTGAGCAAGCGATCATGATGGTCTTTGCTATAAATGAACTTATTTTACGTGGCACTAAAAAGTGTTTCCTTTTCGGTTTCGGAATAAAAAGTACCATTCAAAATTCGAGTTCGAAATGAACTTTTCGAAATTGAGCAAGTGATCATGGTCTTAGCTATAAATAAACTCATTCTACGTAGCAGTAAAAAATGTTTCCTTTTCGGTTTCGAAATAAAAACTACCATTCAAAACTCGATTTCAAAAAAAAGAAGGAAACATTAAGTTTCTCTCAAAGCGGTAAACATTAAAGTACAAAGGCGCTTTTATTGCATTTCTGAAGAAGGAAGGAAAACGCAAGTCAGCCCAGCCTGGAATTAGTGATAAACAAACAAATGTTTGTCTCAAAACTGATTGCAAGCAACAGTGATCTTCTCAGTTATTTCTCTCTTGAGACCAATCTTTTGGAGGTCTATAGCATTCTGGATCTGATCTTCGAATCGCTTTTAAAATACACTTCGAAAGTTGCTCGAACTGACCTCTTCGTTTGTTTCATTTTCAACAGATTTAATAACCTAAAACTTGTAGCTGATGGTCAAAAATGTCATAATACTGTTCTTCAAGGCATTGATCCTCTGGTTAGTTTCTCCTTTGGTTGAACCTGAGACCCCTCGCTCCATCACACAAAACACTTAAAAAAAAAAAAACAATTCCTTCAACTTATCAACATTTACAAATCCAAACTGTTAAATTCATGAAAAATATGCGTGTGTGCCTATGAAAACCTACATCCACTGTATAAGTGCTAATTCCAGCTGCTTGGTGATGCGAAATGCGTGTAAAAACTCGAATTAAATCATGTCGTCGAATCGATATGAATACTTGATGCTTTCAACAGTCGACCCTAAGTCATTTCAGTCATTCCCCGGGGGGCTGGTGGTAGGGAAGCGCTGATGATGGAATTTTGCCAAATTTTTAGGGCCAAATGAAAAAAAAATTCTTTTTCATGATTTTCTTTTGTTTTTCTACTCTTTATTTCTCTGGCCAATAGCTTGTGAGTTGTGACTTGTGATGTGAGCTGTGTCAGTGTGTGACTGTGCTATTTAGTCTGACGATATCGCTTCCAGCGAGCGGTTCACACAGTTAGCGCTCCCCGGTGAGTGTGCGTCTTGTTTGCTGTGTTTCAAGCTTCTAATTGATCTAACCCCCTTCTAAGTAACGAGGTCAGTGTCAGTGGCATATCTTTGCAGCTATCTACACAAGTTGTGTATCTTTCTATAAGTATCTGCACTGTGGATCTTTGTACATCGCCTAACATGACCTTGTCCGTGTTTGTGTAAATTAAATTGCTCAACGCGAAGTATTTCTCCTCGTATAATATGTAGCATTGCTGTCAGATAAATTCTTGAGTTTCGGCTAACTGTGCAGCAAATTCCGATGTGATAAGAGGGTGTATTCGAAATGTTTTCAAAAGTTTCCTCGAAATAGACCATTTTCTTTTGTCACGTTTCCGGTGCGGTGTGTGGTGTAAAAGTTCTGTCTCGTTTGATTTAAAGGGGATATGTGGAAATGTCGTGTCGAGTGACAACGGTTTTTTATGAGTTTTGCTAGTTACAAAACTCCTGTGAATGAATGGAGTGCGCTCTGATTTATCGGTTGGCATCGAGTGGAAGTGTGTACCAATCACATACGTGGAATGGGTTTTTGTGCTTAAAATTTCACACGGAGTTAAATACTATTGCTAATTAGAAACAGTGATTTTGACCGTGCATCGAGCTAAACAGCATATGTGAGGTGTCTATATCTAAATGGAGGCTGTCGAGAGATTTATGCGAGCTCGTTTATTTTAATGATCAAATCGGAAACTAACGCTGATTGTTTTGGGGGGAAAAAGAAACACGCACACATGTGGTGAACAGTGTTTGTTTTTCCAACATTTATTTACACAGGCCGAGACTGAAAATGAAACTACACCCGAATGATGGTTGGGTTGAGTTGTAATTTTGTTCTCTTTCTGTAATTAGAGGGCTGGCTGTTTAATTATATCACTTGAGTTATTAGCGACTGACGCAAATCGAGACGAGGGCCTATGTCTGGTTTTTCGCAAAAAAACAGGATTGTGTATCCAAACCATGCTAGTGAAATTTGTGCGAAACTGGTGGAAATTTAAAATTGTCTTTGTTATAATACCGTACTAGAACAGGGGTGGATTTGAATTAAATTTGTCTTTAGTGATGATCTGCAACAATATCGTACTAGAACAGGGGTGGATTTAAATTAAATTTGTCTGTAGTGGTGATCCGCAACAATATCGTACTAGAACAGGGGTGGATTTGAATTAAATTTGTCTTTAGTGATGATCTGCAACAATATCGTACTAGAACAGGGGTGGATTTAAATTTAATTTGTCTAGTGATGATCTGCAACAATATCGTACTAGAACAGGAGTGGATTTGAATTAAATGTTGTCTTAGGCAATCATCCACAGACAATATCGTACTAGAACAGGGTGAAATATAAATAAAATTGTCTTTAGTAATGCTCCCCAACAATGTCGTACTAGAACAGTGATCAAGGGTATGCCCTCCATATGCATTTCGTACCCATACAGCTCATCTGTGGACTGTGGTAAAGGAGCGAAGCGAGTTATTCTTTTATCATCTTCAAAAATTATGGTGGACAAGTATGTAAGATGAGTTGGACGATAAAATATTTATTTACTTTCCTCTGATCGTAAAGCTAAAACTTATTCTAGGTTATTCTTCCAAGTTTACATTTGCAGTGACTTCTTTATCTCGATCATATTGAAATTATTAAGAAAAAAGTACAAGAGCTTAACGATCAAACTAACGATCACGATCGCGAAATCGTCGCTATTCTACAACCTTTATATAAACAGCCTTGTTAAAACTTAGGACTTTACTTTCTCGATCCAATTGTCATTGCTGACGATTTTAACGATCGGTTTCGAAACACCATATATATTTTATAACCCATTCTCCATTATTATTGATTTGTTATAGCCATTGGCAACAAATTCAGACTCTCACTCAAATTAAAGTTTTTATTAATTACTGGCGTTTTTTGAGGAATTACAAATGTGAAAGCCGATTTTATGAACAGTTTTGTGGATGTACCTATTATCTGTTGGCCATTAATAGACTGCTTGCTAAATGTTGGTGTTAACTTCTCAACGCGTTTGTAATAACCACAATTTCGAGCAGACAAATAATTAGATTGATGCGATATATCACTGTTGTTGTTGACACACTATAATTTGAAAACAGGTAGCCAGGGAAGATTCATGTAATATAATGAAAATCGGAAAGTAACAGTTTGGGAGGTCTATACAAAAACTTGGTCCATTGATGGTGATCAACTGATGCAATTTTAAGCTGTTAAAAAGCACGGTCTCCTCACGTTCACGGTAGCTGAAAATTCAAACCGCGTTAGATCTCTTAAATTTGTTGGCAGATCTAGTTGAGTTTAGTTTATTTGTTAAATAAATTAAAATAAATCACGACAAATTTAGCTAAAACTGAGAGCCGAGACTTTGCTGTTGCCCTAAAACAAACAGAGTGCTGCAAAGTAATTTCAGTATTTATAAAAAAAAATATTATCACAGAACTCATAAAAATTAAATTACATTAATATTTTGCACATCGATGCAAAAAAGCGACAAACTTCGGTTCGGCTGAGGGTTGAAACCTTGATGTAGGTAGCTTTTCAACTGGCAGATTAAGCGTAAGTTACATAAATTCTACGTCGCAGCTTTGGCCAAAGAAGTCTGGCGAAATCTGCCAAAATCAAATATTATAAACAAATATATAAATTTAATTTTATCCCATTTCCTTAAAGTGAACAAAAAGTTGTATCAGTGACGAGGAAATTCTGCAAATTTGTGCGTGTTTTGTAACTATTATTTAGTATTAAACTGGTCTTCGAAAAAAGTTGATTAACAGTGGCAAACGTCAATTTCTTTCAACTTCCAGGTTTCTTCACTGTCTGTCGCAAACTGCAGTCAAATTTGATAAAGTCAATAGAAAATTAAATAATTGACAAGGAAGTTGTGGCAATTGGTGCATTTTTAACTTTCTCCATTACGTAGTAAGAGAAAGATATTGGTTTCGTACAAAATTTCGAACTCGAGATTTTAATCAATTCTGATATTACGATGATGAAGGAACTCAAAAAAGTGGGTCGCAAAATTCTGTCCGGTCTGTCCGTCTGTCCGTCCTTCCACGGGCCTACAGCCTAAACGGCTTCCCGGATTACGTTCAAACCTCGGATTTGGAGTTTTTGGGCTTACAGCTCGGGAGGTGTTTTTTTTTTCAAGGTAACCTCAATATTAATGGTACTTCCCATATAAAATTTTCGTACCAGTTTGATTTGATTGAAAACGGCTCTAACGATTTCAACCAAAATTGATATTTAAGCTTAAGTAGGTGAGGTTACCAGGACTGCGTACTCAGTTTTCGGCTAAAAATTCGAACAACGGTAGTTTTGAAATGTCGACATATCTCGAAAACGCTCTATACGATTGTAACAAAAATTAATTTCTAAGGTAATGTGGGCTTTTATAACTTAATAGCAAACTCAGTTTTTCTCTATATTATCGTACAATGGATTTTTGAAAAAAGGAATTTTTTAAAAGTATAGTTTTGTCTAGTTAACTTAAAACGGCAATAACGATTTTGACCAAAATGCAAACTTAGAGTGAAATGGATGTTTTCGAAACTATTGTGTCCTTAATTTTCAATTCGAAGCACCGAAAACGCTAATTTTAAAAACTGCTCATATCTCGAAAACCCCATATTCGATTTCGATAAAATGTCAAAAAGGAAGTATTTCTTTTATACGGAAATCATACAGTCAGTTTTCAGCTTAATAGTTACGCAAAAGTATTTTTCCAACTAAACATTGCAATATTTGCAACTGTTATGTCTGGATAATTTTACAAAAACAAAAACTTCATTTGCACCGCACACACGAGAATCGGGATATTCAATTTATAACTAGGTACTATTGAAAATTCACAAATGCCTGAATTATTACATAATCTATCTTAAGATATCGGTCTATTACGAACAATACTTCCAATAATTGAAAACTTAAATCATATTCCAATCAAAATTAAAAACGTATCCTCAGGTCAAAAACAGAAACTGCTACTAGGTACGCTTGTCCTGTACTCAAAAATCAAGTGAGGAGTAAGACCTTATAAAATAGTACACTAGACGCTTCCGACATTGCCAGTTACTGAGAGCTTTAACCTTTAAAAACTTATATTGTTATTTTATATACCTAACTGCCATATGAGATGAATATCCAAAAGAGGATTTTGTTTTCTTTTGTCTAGTATCGAGAAAGTTTCGTTCGACCCAGTCGTGCACTTTATTTGTAACTTTTATTTAGAATTGAACTCTTTTTTCGAAAAAAGTTGATTGACAGTGGCAAACATCATGTTCTTTCAACTTCCATGTTTATGTACTGTACTGACGAGGAAATTGTGGAAATATGTGCGTTTATTGTAACGTTTAATTATTAGAAATCTTGTGTTCGAAAAGAGTTGATTCACAGTGGCAAACGTCAATTTCTTTCAACTTCCAGGTTTCTGCACTGTCTGTCACAAACTGCAATCAAATTTGATAAAGTCAACGTAAAGTCAAATATTTAGTTTGTGCGTTTATTGCAAGTTTTAAATATTAGAAATCTTGTGTACGAAAAATGTTGATTCACAGTGGCAAACGTCAATTTCTTTCAACTTCCAGGTTTCTGCACTGTCTGTCACAAACTGCAATCAAATTTGACAAAGTCAACATTAAGTTTAATATTTAATTTGTGCGTTTATTGCAACTTTTAAATATTAGAAATCTTCTGTTCGAAAAATGTTGATTCACAGTGGCAAACGTCATGTTCTTTCAACTTCCAGGTTTCTGCACTGTTTGTCACAAACTGAAAAAATCACCTGAAAGTTAAAAGTGACAAGGAAATTTGTGCGTTTATTGTAACCTTAATTTGATGGAAATTTTGTGTTTGAAAAATGTTGATTCACAGTAGCAAACGTCATGGTTTTGCAATCAAATTTGATAAAGTTAACAGAAAGTTAAATAAGTGTCACGGAATTGTGAAAATTTGTGCTTTTTTTTTTGTAACTCTTAAATATTCGAAAAAAGTAGATTCACGAATTTTGGCACAAAAAGGGAGCTATAGTATTTTGATCAGTGTAAAATTAAATATGCGGCAAATTACTACAGTTTTGGTCACTGAATAATACCCAACAAGTAGTCATACAAAAAAAATTCAAAACTTTGATAATTTCCCACTTGGATTCAAGTACATCTTCTATTTTCCTTTACCGGCGAGTTCCCAGTGCTCACCACTGATTCATCTGAAATCTCCTAAAACGAATTTCCTTGTATTTTCGCTTAGTCATCCCCTGACACTTTCTCTGATGCTTCAGTCGAAAAATCAAAGAAGAAACCACTATTTGTACATATACATAGTTTCGCAACAAAAAAAAAATAAAAACTTTAATTCACCTCCGATCGCACATCGGCAGCGTCTTCTATATTTTCATGCGGGCCTCTTCAATTGTTTCGTTTCTATGAGTATTATTGCTTCATTCAATGCAAAAAAGAAAAACAAAACCGAAAATCGAAAATCACTCTAACTTGTTGAGGAAAAGCGACGAGAGAAATTTACTTTAGCCGCATGAAAAGAGACTTTTACTTTTATTGGTAACAACGTGCGGATAGATGGCAATCAAAAATCGCAAACCTTCGACAATTGACAAATTCCATCGAGAGTAGAGCTCTGCATGAATGTAACTCTTTATATTATACATAGAGCGGCTCTATTTCCGTTTTGAAAATTGTGTCTACGATTTCAATTCTGTGATGAGAAATAACCATCGTCGTCATCGTTGTTGTCGTCGTAGTAGTCGTTGTCGGTAGGCAGCAATCGAAAGTTATTGACCGGAACTAATAATATTTGGAAGCGAACCAAACCAAACAACTTCAAGCCAAAAGGTAACCATGTGCAACGATTTAACCGTTACCCAGCAAATAGATATATATACATTATACATGTTCAGATAAGCACGAATACATATAAAATGAGAGGAAGCCTCGTCGTGACAGGGAGACCCAACATTAGCCAGCAGTTTTGCGCTGTCATTTTCAATTGGTTATGAGTGGAAACGTAAAGTAACATAAAGTTAAATAAACTATCCAACCAAGCAGCTGTATATATATAGTCTACCACGTTCGAGTGTTAAAGTTGAGTGCGCTGGGCATGAGGTCTTACTTTTTACATTTTGTCAGCCCAGTACAGTAGTTGTGAGCAGTTTAATTGAACCCGGGTGGCACGGTTTCGTATATGGGCTCCGGAGGAAGTTAATCTGTCGCTCGCGTTGCATGGATAAGTGGGTGATGGTTTTGGGTGGGTGTGGTAAACTTTGTTTGATGATTTAACAATTGCTGGTACTTCATAGCGGGCACACAGTGTAACGAACTCTGAAACGGTGTTACGGATGAAGTGTGCGATGAAATTGGTTGTCATTTGGTGTAAGCAATACCGTGGAGTGTGATTGTGCCTAATGGTGGACAATTTTCGAATCACATTTATTTGATTTGGGAAGCTAGATGGTTTTGGGGTTATAAAGTTTTTTTTTTATCTTCGTCATGAAACGTTCAAAAAGCGAGCTACAACATAACCCGAACATTTTTTTTTTGAGTATGTACTGTACAAACTTATTCAAAAATATTCCAAGTTTTACCAAATTTTATTAAACTTCTTTTTAAATTAGATGTCGCAGAAGATTTGTGTAGAAAAAGACCGTAGAATTGCGTGTTTCAATTCCTGAAGTCATCCCGCGATACTAATAATCATATTTAGTGTCTAGGCTAAATTTTACGAACTCAAAATAACGATTTTTTCCACTAAAAATTACCGAGCTCAATAATATTTAGTGTGAAGGTTAAAAATGATTATTGGTAAGGCCCATTGTAGACCGTTCCTTCTAAAAAATATGTTTTTTGTCGAGATGTCATACCCCATCTAGTGGCTGTAAAAGTTGATAAAGAACCGATCATTATTGAAAAGTTTGTGTTGGGTTTCAAATGACAGATGTATCACAACCTCGATACCTTATAACGTTTGACAGTTGTTGATAAGTTACAGATGGCATTCCCTACTTCTGTGCTTTATCCAACTGCAACTTGTATTCCAATCTAACTCTGTTCTTAAAAGTCGTGAGTTGACTAAAGGAAATTTAAAGGCACAATATTGCCTGACAGCTGCATGGACCAAGTAGTGGGTACTCGCGGTTGTTTCCTTAACCGTAATAGCGGTTGTCTGTTATCAATAATAATACAAATCTATTCCAACATTCGTATTTATTTATGGTCACTTCCAAGTTGTATGTAAATATTATTACCAATTGCATAGCGCAAGTCCTGCGCAAAATAGTCGTTTATAAACGTCAAAAATGAGTGATTTCTTTTGTGTTGTTTTTTTGACAATCAAAATCAGTTTCGCATAAGCATTGATAAAAAATGCTAAAGCCCCATTCACATGATATGCGAACTGCAATAAACTTTTGACAGCTCAAAAAGAAAAGTACTAGAGCTTGCAATAAGAATTTAGTAAATTGAATTATTCTTTTGAACTGCCACAAAATTTCTCATCAACTACGTTTAACTATAACCGTCAACTACGTATGTACAAAGCGACTTTTAGCGCAAACATTTACCCCTCGCTAATTACGAACTGCGCACCGAAGGTAAACATCAGCCAACAATTTAAATTGTCTCTCTCACACCATGTCTCTGACAACTGAAACATTTCCATCGTCAATTAACAAACCCGCAAACCAACCATAAACCGCAGGCTGCACTTGCAATTTACATTCCATACGGAAAACAATGCAATCAAAACTTGTGCACATAATTTTAAGTTCTCCGAATTCCGAAAAGTAGGTATAGACCTTCTACCTGCGAGTATTTCTTATTATTGCCATCACCGTTGTTGGTGATTACATTCGTGTACATTATCTTAAGAGTTCTCTCATGATTCAGAGAGCAATAATTATTATTGTCCGCCACAGAAAAGAACAATTATTGGGGACGAAGAGAACATCAACAGACTTTTGCGTTTGACAGACGATCGGCGCGACGCGAGTGTCTTTTATTTTCATAATATGTAGGTTGCTAAAATACACTGCGATTCTTTTTTGTAGCTCATATTAAGCGTACTTAGGTGAAAGTTGGAATTAACGAAATTTTTGTAGCGTAAAAGATGGGCGAATGAATAAAAAAAAAAATTGTTTATTGTAGCACTATTTCAAACGTCTAACAAAGAAGTGTGCAGTGCGCAATTGTACAAACAATTTATGGGCCGATACGGATGTAGGCTTGATTTTCCGGCATTTAAGCAGGGAATTAGGGTTAAACCGATTTTAATGCGAACCAAAACCTGAAACGGTTGTTTGCGGTAGGAGGCGCGTTCAACGAATGTCTGTGTGTGAGAAAAATAGCATGACAACACTAGGCTTAGTGTAGTTAAATATGCATGTGTCATGAAAATTGTGGCAACTGAATAAGGTAACGTAAACAATTTGAAATTGGTATTGTTCAGCGTGGGAAATAGTTGACAGAAATGGTTGTAGTGTACAAATCTGGGTTGTCAAACGGATTTTATTTCTGTTTACATATGAGAGAAGGACAATTTGAAAACAACTACTTTGTTTTAGTGAATTTTGAAAGACAATTATCCACTTGGAGTGACAGTTATAGCACATTAACATTACAATGACTGTTCCTACAAGCGAAAGAGGCAATCTACAAACTTTCGTTTTCGATCTTGTAGCAGTTCGTATTCCCTTAAATTTCAAACATAGGTACTGACATTACATTGACAGTTCTTTCCCTGCAAAGTAATGTAAGTATACGTATTGACAATTGTCATGAAAACGTCACTTCAAACTGCAAGTAACTTAGTTTATTCATATGTGTTCTGTAAAATCTAATAAAATCGACTTCATTTTGACATTTCATGTTTTGCTGAAGCTCAAAATTACATATAATTTTCTTCGCCATATTTGTGTAATTTAACTGTCTCTTAAATCTGTCTATAAAATTATTCAAATTCTAGTGGAGGTTATTTACGTTTCATTTGGTGCTATTTGTCATATACAAATTTGTCTGCTTGTCAATTTTTCATTGAACAAGCATTCAAAAACAAAAGCGCTTCTGAAAGGGAGATTAATATCTACAAATTTTGGAATTCAAACTGTTTTAAATAATCTCCCAACTTCAAACCACGAAAAGGTTTAATGAATAAATTACGCGAAACAAGAAAATGTTAATTTTCTTCTCAGATTAATATGTTGTCTGGAAGCGCAAAGTTGGGCTTTATCATGGTCTGTGGGGTCGTGCTCGGTCACACATTATCGATGATTTATGCCGACATATTTCATATCATTGGTAAGCTGGATATCGTAGTCGATTTTTCGCAATTTAAATAAATTAAAACAAAAACCACATGCCACTGTTCGCCTGAGCATGGGAAGTTACCATAATTCCCGTTTAACTCGCATAAATTCGAAATTGGGTTTAGCTTGTCATTAGCTCTGATGGGTTATAGAGAATCACGTCAACCAGCTGTCAGACTTACTATAAACTATGGTAAGTCCGCAGGGGCTGCCTTCAAACCACAAGTTTACCAGTTTTTATTGACTTAGCTTTCAGTCAAGAATTTCTCATCTGATTATACTCATGACATTTCTTTTGTGTCAAATTTTGACTTAGACCTCTGTACGCATTTTAATTGGTTTGATTTTGACGTACAGTGACGTAAAGTGACATTAACGACCTACTTGGTTTTTGTGTTCAAGAAAAATCTACTCCACACAAATCTAGTTGACATTAGACGAGTCTTTTAAATATGTCAAATTACTAAACCAATAGAATTGACAGTTGAGTTAAATTCACAAAAGAAAATTAATTGGGATAAAAGTAAAGATCCAACGTAAGTTCTATTCTCTCCAATCCTTTTCCGTGCCACTGAAAAGTGTTCCAGAAACTACTTCAATCGCAAATGAAGTGACATCTTATAAACAAACTGAAAACTTCACTTCACTTCGCTAACAGAAATAGAAAATAATTGCACTGCTCGAACAGCTCCTTCTCCTTTCTCTAATTTCACTTAAACAAAACACTTAACAAAAGTCAAATCGGTTCAATCTTGCCATTGGCCATAGCTTCTTCGATAACTGGAATATCTATACGAACAGCTTTGTTTTATTTGCTGGTGGGTATAAATTTTCAATTTTCTAATTTCCGTGAAAATACCTAACAAAAGTATATGCATGTACCGGCAAAACTATAAATTTTGCTGACAACAGCAGTAAGCCTCTGAGTTGAGAATAAAATGAACGAGACTGCAGCCTCCTGCACCTCACGACCTCACGTATACTCTTTTGGAAACTCTTTTGGAAGACAAATGCAGTATGAGTGAGTGTGTATACATAGCTGTGGAAATAGCCCTCCATAGAATGTTAAGATGGGAAATTTCAAGAATCCTTTTCCAAACTTTGTGCAGTACTTAGTTTATTTATTCGTAGCGCAGAAAGAATGTTGCCCTTTGGATGCTGCTGTTGCCTTTTGTGACGGGTGGAAGTTCAGTTAATGTGCTTTTTCTTATACTTCCTGCTGTTGCATCGTTGGCAAGGGTTTTGTACGAGTTCTTATTGATTTTTTCTTGTCTGTCTAAGTGAGCAAACAACTCCAAAAATAGTCATTAATTCGGCCGTCTTAAAGAGTTGGCAGAGTTGGTAGAGTTTTGTTTTCCTAAAGCTATCCATACATGATGCAAACTGTACGTCAATTTTGTTGTCAGCAACTTAAGTTGCTGGTATGGTTGCCACAGTGATGTGCAAGATTCTAGATTCACTTCATTCGATTAAAGAAAGAAATAATATGGCTTTGGTCATCACAAGTGCTAAATTCTGAACGCACTCACAAGTTCTAAAGCCTGAACGCACTCACAAGTCTGAATGCACTCATTGAATGAGGAATCTCGTGCATTTTGTACAATAGAACTGCGGTCATAAAATATGTCATGATTTTTGCAGAAAGGTCTGAGTGTTGTGAGCAACAAAAACAGAAAACGCTTTGATCTGTCAAATACAAATTCAAATCGGTTTTAACCTTACTTCCCGAATACAATGCAGCGACAACTGTTTGAGTTGTCAATCGTAAAATCTTACGAAATAGTCACGTTCCATTAACGGCTACAGATAAAGTGTGTCAAATCGATTTTAAGCAAATTGGGTGACAGATCTAGTACATAAATATAGTTGGAATTTAAGGCCCATTTTATTCACTCGAAGTTGAACACAACTTGGGGATTTTTGTATGGAAAACTGCCCGAGTTGTGTTCAACTTCGAGTGAATAAAATGGGCCTAAGTCACCGAGCTTGCAATAGAACGCGAAATCACAAAATTTTATTGACTAAATGTCAAAAATACGGACGACTACATTTAGGGCACAGCATTATAAGTTCGTATGGCTCGTGTTGGCTGCCAATTAGTGTTACAGAGTCAATCTTCACCTAAAGTTAATGAAATAAATGATTATTAGTACCTCGCTAAATGTTTCTACGAAACCCAACTGTTACGCTACATGGGTCAAACCCCTAAAGCAATGACCTGACCCCCATAAATACAAGCCTCAGTCAAGAAAAATGGAAATATAAAATGTAAACAAAAAATTCGAAGAAGTTCAAAGCCCGTTGGCGTAGAAAACAATGGAATAGAGTTATGTCATCGCACTTAATCACCCGCAAAACTGCTGAATAGGCAAACACTAAAACCTTTTTGACGCATACGTGATGGCAGCCAGTTAACTGACACTACTCGATAGTGATTCTCGTTATGTTCCGAACTGGGCCCAAAGCTTGAACCTATGAAAGCTAATTTATCAGCTATAACTTAACGCGTTGCCAACGAGGTTAATGAGTTCAAAAGGCGACGAGAAGCGAAAATATATACAGACAAAACTAGCCGTGTCGATGGATGCCCAACGAATCACACTGAGCTTCATTCTCATTTGCCTTCTAAAGAATTTTATGTAAATTACATTCCCGCAGTCATTATCATAATAAAAATCTAATGGTGTTCTTCTCTCGTTCTATCTTTCCAGACAAACCAACACTCCGATATTAGTTTGAAGGGTACATACCTAAATCGGGGGGCCCGAAACATTACAGATTGACATCTGTCGAGGGGCTTATCACCTGCATATGTGCGCCGCATAATATAATGACTGAGAGGCTACGTTCGATAAATATCGGAAGTGTCAGTGGTGGCGGCGGTGGAGGTGTTGGTCCTGGATACACGATGATTGGGGCGCCAACCCTAATATCGAGCACATTTTCGGGAGCCACCTCGTCTTCGGGTCTGACCGCAATTGGCGGCAATACCTCGGGCGGTGTTGTCGGACTAATTGGTGGGAGTAGTGGCATCGGTGGCGGATATATAAACGGCAATAATGGTGGTCAGAGTAATAATAATAACAGTGGCAGCGATACGGAACCAGATTTGTTGCCGGTGATGGCCCAATTGAATTTCCATTTGATGCAGGATCTGGGCAACGCAGGACTAGATTGTAATTCAATTATGAATTCATCGCAAATTTCGACAGCGTCAAATGACTCAATCGCAATGGGAGTGGTGAGACAGCCGTCAGGAAAGCATTTGGGAGCAAAGGTGAGTGTGGATATTATGTGTGCACTAGACTGTGTAAATGTGTTAATAGAATTATGTGGAACTTTCGCTCAAATTGTTTGTGGAATTAAACAATTCCGATAGGGCTATCATTTTAAAATACAATTTCAATCTTGGTAGAAGGTGAAAAAGTCGGTGGGCCCTGTCAAGGTGTACGTTAAAAGCAGCTCAAAACATTTGCTCTGTCACTCAGTCGTAGACGCATAAAATATCGGCAGTTCGACCTGAACTTAGGTCAATTCACCCACATTTCCTTAAATAACTATACGTCCTTCGCATGCAGGACTATCTTCGTCGCCCTTGTCAAACTCAGGCAGAATTTAATTGATGACTAAACGCCATAGAGATCGATATAAACTTCCTCTTAATGCATTCGCATATGGTTCTTCAACAGCTCGTCTCCTCAAATGTTGGAAAAAGAAAAGAGAGCGCTGAACATACTCCTTTCAAATTCCAACGCCCGCCGTACGCACACAATTTGTTTAACATTTGAACTTCAAATTCATTTGAAATGTTAAAACTTTCCACATAACCTCACACTCTTTTACCGCTGAAAAGATTAAACAACCAACTGACACATGAAAACTACGCCTATCCGTCAAAATAACTGTCCGATAGCTATCTGCTGGCTGTGTTAACAACCAAGTTGCACCTACTTCCCGCCGCCTTTCACTTCAATAAAAAAATGTGTTCCGTCTTTTAATGAATTGCGCAGCGCGCACTCCCCAGAACTGAGCACATTCTATGCATACCAAGTGGCGATGTGCTTGTCAGCCCTAGAGATGTGCGCTATAATGAAATTTTAAATTAACAAGATTTTTTTTTTCAAATCTACGAGATGCATCTCTCTCCAGAACACATAACAATAAAACAAAACATCTTATAACTCATATACGTAATGTCATTTCAAGTTCGTGTTCATCGTACAGAATGAAGTCACCCAATTATTGTTGTCTAGCTGGAGAGCGATTGTAGATGGGGTGGTGGTGGTGGTGGTCACTGCCAAGGGGTGGGTCATCGCAAGTGGGTGCGAACGCGCTCTGCGAATATTAAAAATATCGATAATTAAAGACGCAGTCAATTTGTTTCTACAACGCACTGTTGCGAATAACCTTCTAGTACAAAAAGTCATACCAACGGAGAAAAAAAAAAAAAAACAATTCACTGGCAGATTGCCAAGGTTGCGATAAAAAAAAAAAAAGTGCTGAGTGTGCCCAATAGATGGCTGCTGGTGGTTTTGCTCATTAAGAAACCAGAACACATTAACATACTCTTTGGTCTCTCGGACATCGGACCATACATTGCTGATTGTAATCAGGTTGATTGTTCGTTGTCGTTGTCATCGTCGATGTTGGTTCGTTGGTGGCATTGGCCAGCAATGAAAAATATAGGTTGCTCTCTCGCCCCATTGATACTCAATGGTGTTCATCGTAATGACGGACTAATTGGAATAGGAACTCATTAATTGAAAGTACAGACGAAGTCATGTTCGGTTGCAATCAGTGGTAGGTAATTGGTTGGGAAGACACTTAAAAATGGTAGCTGTCAAAATGGTGGGTTGTTTTATAAAAGACTTTTATAAAAATGACGCAAAATGTGCATTTCAAGTTGGCCGTTTATAAAAGGGAAGACTGCAGTGCATTCCCGCATACATGCAACATAAAAAGGGGGCTTAAAAACAGAAATGGGGGCGCAACCGGAACCGTATTTCGGATAATGGAAACATGCCCGATAAATAAAATTTGCCGCTGCTTGCGAATGCATTCTGTGTGTTCCTTTTTTTTGTACATATCCCCACGAAACATTTTTACCTCCCGGTTGCGCCCCCAGCATCATATTCTCATCAGGATATCGAAACTAAACTCGATTACTTCATCTTCTAATCGAAAAATCTCCTTTGGCTGTGGCAGAACTTCCATTACAAATATAACCTTATTTGGTATTCCCAGAACGTATACGGTGTGGAAATTTATTCCACACCATAAAACGAAAGGATGTAAAATTTGTCCGACGCAACCGAAAAAATATCCCTCAGCATCCCCACGTTAACTCCATCAATTCACTAAGACACACTACATACAACATTTTAAAATTTATACGCCGCATTCAAAAATTTTTACACATGTTATATGCGCTTCGGGGCTTGGTGGCAGACAAAATCGATACAAGCACACACCCCTCCTGGCAAATTGACGGTGTGTATAGTCTACGACCTGCAAAGGTGGCAAAGCACATAACGCAGACATAACTGGGTTTGGGTTGGTAATTCAACCCTCTCAACACTGACAAACAACTTTTCAGGTTCAAGTGGTGTGCAAGCTTTTTTGTTTCTTTTTTTTTTTTGAAAATAAATGACAGACTACAAGTTTTGGGGGTGAGTGTGAGCTGTGAGTGTGTCGTCTTAATCTGTCTAATGATCACCACTTCAACCCTCCGCTGATGGTATCCATGGATGACATAAAACACCGTTTTTTGGGGGATGAATTTGTGTGCATAAATTTACATTGGCGATTACTTCCACTAAGGGCGCGGGTATGTTCTGTGTTGTCATGCCTCTACTACGTTACGTGTGACTATTGAGTATCTTAGCCTGGGGGTTAGAGTGCCTTTCAGCCTCCATCGCGGTTAGGGGCCGCAAAAATCCTTACAAATTTCGAAAAGTAGTTAATGGAAGATTTTTGTTTATTTGCGGATGTAAATGCATTCGTTTGGAATGACCGAGCACTTTACTTGTTTAGGGTGCGCTCGGCAAAGTGTGACAGGTCCTGGAGCGACTGTCGGCTTAGTTAAAATTAAGATTAATGTGGCGAGTGGGTTTCGGGCGGATTGAATGGGTAATTTACGAATTAAATCGGGATTTCTACGGCAAATAGTATACAGTTGGCAGTGGATGTCTGGTTTGATAGATATGGCTTGCGACAGGGTGGGCTGTGATACGGTTGTACTTGTAGTCCCTTCTACTCGAACGGAGGGATGTCGCTGCTGGTTATTTCTGTAATCACTTTGCCGTGGCATCGGAAAGTGTTGAAAATACCAAAGTCGTAGTTTTGTATCGATTCGCACACAGTGCTTCTTGTTAAAGTATTTGCGCACATCTGTATGTTGGAGTGTGCGTTTGGATATCTAGCGTGTGCGTTTGGATATCTAGCGTGTGCGTTTAAATATTTAGCGTGTGCGTTTTATTTCCGAGTTTAGCGCCAACCAAAACTATGACATCTGACAGCTTTTTCCCATGAGGAACTCTTCGGTTCCTTGCTTTAAGCGGCAAAGTCATGTCTATTTTAATGATATAATAATCACTCGCCAGTCGCCAACCTAAAAGCCTCCACCAGCATGAATCACCAACCAGCCGACTGTAAATTACAACTTAAATAGTAGTAGGTAATTCACCACCAAATACGCCCTTAGTATCGACCTTGCCCGCTACCCACCTACCAAATGCGAAGTATTCCCCCATCAATTAGTGGGTAGCAGGTAAACATTTGCACTATCCACTGTCCACTCGGAAATGTTGGCCAAAAAGCCAAATTAACAGCCAAGCCCAAATGTGAGCACAACTCCCTACAGCGGGCAAACAAAAAAGGCTTTAGCAAACAAATCTACACACCACCAGACCACCACCCACCTGTGTCATCATCAGTTGGATGTTGAGAGAAAAAAAAATACTGTCAGGATGTTCCCTGTCCCAATTAAAAGCAAAAGAATCTAGGTCATGCGAAGCACATCCAACCTCCCTATAAAAGAATTCTGGCATTCTGCCATCAGCACGGAGGAGAATTCTCATTTTAACTTCCTCTTTTTTTTGCAGAAACCCTCTTCGAATACGTCCTGCCGGTTTCCGAAACTAGAGGAATGCGCCCACTTCCACTATGAACGCGTGCAGTTGGGTCCGCTTTCTGTACGCCTTGTAGATGACAAATCTGAACTGCTAAACAGCAGCATTGCCTCCCAGTCGTTGGGCGGTGATGTGGCTGCATCACAAAATTCTTCACTGCGGTCGTTTAGTCCTTCGATATGCTGGTTCATTGTGAAAGTGATACCGAATCGTTCGGATCCATTCCTGGTGCGGCGTTCCTTCGACAATATGACGCTGCTGGATGAGATGCTGCACCGGTGTGTGTACGACAGGAAGATAAGCGGACTCAAGGATCTGAGCGAGTTGGATTTCAAGTCCGAAGAGGATGTGGAGTACGCGGTAGCTAAATACTTGGAGCGCTTTTCGAAAATCGCTTCGGATTCGTTGACCTGTGGGACTATACTCACGTGGTTGCAGCTGGACAATAAAGGCAGGAGGCTACCGCTCGCGGATACCGATACTATGAAGAGTATCAACACTCCGGCAGTGGGCGCGGCTTATGGCGTTAGAAGGTGAGTTCAGGTCATAGTGAAACCAAAACCATTCAATCCATTTTTGTACAATTGTAGGTACATCGCTCAAGCGTCGGATGAGATCTCCATTGAGGTCGGTGACATGATCTCTGTGATCGATATGCCCAGTCCGGCGGAGTCTATCTGGTGGCGCGGCAAGAAATCCCATCTGCAAAAGTCCCACTACGAGGTGGGCTTCTTTCCGCAGAGCTGTGTGGCAACAATTGGCGATAAGGTGCCACGGCACTTTCCAATGCCAGCACCGCTGGTAGGGCAGCTTGATGTGTCTCCGACAAAGCCCGTTCTTCGCAAGCATGGGAAACTGATTGCGTTCTTCCGATCGTTTATACTTTCGCGGCCGTCTCGGCGCCGACTGAAACAGAGCGGCATCTACCGCGAACGGGTCTTTTCGTGTGATCTAAGTGAACACCTGCTTAACAGTGGCCAAGAGATTCCGATGGTGCTCAAGTGCTGTGCGGAGTTTATCGAGGAGAATGGCATCGTGGATGGAATCTACCGGTTGTCCGGCATCACGTCGAATATTCAGAAGCTGAGGCGGGCCTTTGACGAGGAACGGATTCCGGACTTGAGTAATCCTGAGATTCGCCAGGATATACATGCAGTCAGTTCACTGCTCAAGATGTACTTCAGGGAGCTGCCGAATCCGCTGTGCACGTACCAGTTGTACAATAACTTTGTGGAAGCTATTCAGGCGAAGAGTGAATCAAACGAGCGACTGAAGCTGATGAAGGACACGGTACTGAAGCTGCCACCGCCACATTACAGGTGAGTAAGGGAAGTCCTTCAGTTTTCGTCAAACAAATGTGTTTTTCTTTGCAGAACCCTCAAGTATCTGGCTCAGCATCTAAACAAGATCTCGCAGCACTCCGCTCGGACCGGAATGACTGACAAGAATCTAGCAATTGTCTGGGCGCCGAATCTCCTTCGCTCGCCGGCGCTCGAATCGGGCGGTGTGGCTGCCTTACGTGGCGTTGGAGTTCAGGCCGTGGTGACGGAGTACCTGATACGAAATTGCCATCTCATTTTCGATCCCAGTGACGAGGGAGTCCGACTGAGCTACGCCGGGAATGTCGCTACTGCTGCTGAACAGCGAATGGACTCGTTGACAGATTGTGAAAGTCTGCTGGTCGAGCAGCGTGAACATGACCAGTCGTTGTGTTTTGTTGAGCGACCCAAATCTCTCAGTGCCAGTGGACCGAAGCTGATAAGCCTCGAGGAGGCACAAGAGCGTCACGGTCGCTTGGACGGTTGCGACATGAACAAGTCGATGCCAATCAATATGATGTCGAACTCAACTAATATCGGGTCTTACATCGAGGTGGGAGGAGGGCCCTCATCGTTGCCTGATAAGTACCACACGGTCCTGCCGGTACCGCGGAGTTGGCAGAAGCGGAAAACGCACTCTTGGAAATCGCTTTTCACCAGAAATCCTCGCAACTCGAATAGCAACAATGACATGAAGGGTCTGAACACGTCGTCGACTACACCCGCCCATAAGACTGGTACGGCAGCTCAGGTCACCTTCGCCGATGATCATGACAGTGGTGATGGCGGCCTGCACATGAAGAGCAGCAAGCAAGATAAGCCCAAATCGATAGACCTCTTCGAAGTGGGCAAGCCGATGGACATCTGTGTGAGATCTAGTTCGATTGACAGCCTTCGCACAGCTGGTCACTCCCGGTCGGTGTCCCATGATTCCTACTTCGACCTTTTACAGTCCCCACAGCGCGGTATGACCACCTGTCCGTCGCGTGAGCTCTCCGAGCTTGGATTGAACTTTGACAGAGAGGAGCCCGAAATGCGCATCTTCTCAGAAAGTGAGAGTCTGGTAAGCAGTCCCAAAGTTGGCAAAGAAAACATACCTCCCGCCCGACGAGTGCTACGGGCTCGACCCGAAGAGTTCTCCAGCACCACTAACTCGGTAAACCCCAGTCCGAAGAAGCAGCCCCGGCTCAATCTGCTCTCGCCAAGCAGTGCCGCTGCACCACAGTCATGGGGCGCCACAGCAACTACCACTTGCGGAGTTGGCGATCACAACGACGAGAGCTGCTGCAAGCGATACAAACTCGAAGATCAGCTCTCTGACATACAATTCATCGATTGTAGCACGCCGGAGCATACGATCAGCAACCCCAACACCATGTACACCAGTGTGCAGGTGCATAATCCGCCAAAGAAATCGGTTTCAAAGACATCCCTCGAATCGGAGGGCAGTGGCAAAGCGAATAACACTACGTTCGGGTCGATTTTCGAAAACAAGGAAAAGAATGGCGGCGAAAGCTCTCATATAATCACTCGGTATAGCTATCCAACTGTGCAGGTAGGTGCCAAACGAAAAGACAACGACACTGCACTGAAGGAGCGATTCAGCTACCCCGGCTCGGGCAATAGTGGGAAATATGTGTGCAGGTTGGTTGCGAAGGACATAAAATTGAATGTGAACGACGCAGAGCAGAAAAAGGGACAACAGCAAGACAGACAGGAGCAAAGTACTGCGGGTGATGAATTGCAAACACAGAGGTAAGTGGGGCATGGTTGGATTTTGTTCAGATAAATATGTGTTGCTTTATTGCGGAATTATGGGCTTCAGATTATGCACAAGCTTTTAATAATTTAGAAGGCAGCGTTTATGTTTATGTTTTGCTTTTCAGCAGAGGGTGGGTGTACAAACAAGCAGTCTAAGGGTTTTCCATATAGTTCGCTTGACAGAAAGGTTGATCAGCGAGTATACGTGATAGTTTGCCTGTAATCTGTTTGCTGGAGAAGATTATGCTTGCCTATTGATCTCTATCTTACGTTGACGAGTACGTTTAAAATGTTTAGGACACTCGATTGTCCGAATTTAACAGTCAATCAATTGATCTTGAATCGCGTTCAGAATTTTATAGAATAACGTGATCGTGTGACAAAGACAAGAAACTATTTACGCTGCTTTAAAATGTTTGCCGATATCGCTTTAGATGACGCTGCCAGCTTGCTTGGGTTGTGCCAATATTACGGGAATATGAAGGAAAAATGTAAATTACTCACTAACACCAGCAACAACAACATTAACATTTGTTATTAATTTATAAACCTACCTACATATATGTGTATTGCAATCGTGTAAAAACCGTACCAACAATTTTATAGCTTTCTACAAAAATGTGCCACATGCATTCGTACCGTTAAACAAGGCCTACTTGGAAGGGTCAGGCAACTGCAACCGAGGCCAAGGCTGCAACTGTTCCCTGTGACGGTCGTCTAAGTGAATCCACATCCACTGTCTTATTTCTGCTCCCAAAAAAAAAATATACCAACCAAATCTTTCACATTCCCAAAAATCCAACAAAGTATACAACCGACAACAAAAGTAAGCCGTGTGAATTGTTTTGCCATCTAAACTCTCATCATTTTGGTGCTAAATACCTTTTTCACTGTGCTGCGCTCTTTTACTCAATTCTCATTTAATCCCCTCATGAAATCAGTTAAACACATACATATTTATGTCATCTTAGGGTCACACTAGGACCTTGTTTTACGTTTGTCCATTAATATGTTTTGTGTTGAGCTTGTGCCACAATCTTTGGCCTGGTTGTAGTTTGCATTTTGGAGTGTGTTCTCTGCGCGCGAGCTTGGGTTTCATCATTCATTTAATATGGCTCTCCCCCGTTTTAGAGTGACCTTTTCACAGCAACAACAGCATGCACAGAATAAACTCATGCCAGATCTGTTGAAGCCGAAGAATCGCTACAGCTACTGTGATCCACTGAAGGACTCGAATTCTTCGATAAATTATCTCCTGCGGAGCAACTCTGCCGACTTGAGCAAGGATAAGCTGTCAATCGGCTCCAGCAATGAGATGGAGAGATCCAAATTAAGTGTGACGCCATCGTCGCCTATACAGAGTCCACGCTACTCGCTGCTGGTCGGTGAGACAAGCTCCGAGAACAGCAGTACTGTCAATACTCCACTGTACGAGTTGGATCCGATTGCCATGATGGCGGCGTCCCAGTCATCGTCGCAAAATTATGATGAAACCAAAGAATTTGTTGTGGGAAGCTGCTGTCGTGCTTCGGCGGATAGCATCTGCAGCAATGTAAGTTTGCATCTGGCTTTCGAATTCCCAACTGTACTCATGTGTTTTTCTTTTGTTTGTTCTAGCTAACTTCACAGAACGAAAAACGTGATATGAACGCCCTCAAGCGTGAGCTCTCACTCGACCTGGATCCCGCCAATGTTTGCTCGAAGATGTCTGTCGACTTGACCGACAGCACCAGGCAACCGCAATCATCACATCTCATACCATCACCCAACACTCACACTTCGGACAATACTAGTCAATCGGTCACTCCAAGCGAGTTCGGCTATCAACATCTAAATAGGCAGTCGAACGCTGTCTCATTGGAGAGCTCTCCGAATTTCGATGACTATGAGAACATTGAGCGGGCCTTTCTGAACTATGACAAATCGGCGGTGACGCCGTGCAACAGTACAGCTCCCCTGATTGGACAATGTCTGAGCAATTCATCAAAGAAACTGATAACGGCGGCAGTAAGCCCCATCAAGGCGACAATAAACATTACATACAACTTGAAGAGTCCTCGCGACGGTCCACAGATTCCAGAGCCAGAGACGCCCCGCCAGCCACTCTTGGAGACGAGTTTCGACGAGAACATCGTCTACGAGCAGGTTAAGTTCTTTCGAAACTCGGTGACAGAGGTGAATCAGCTGCTGAATAATGGAAATCCCCTCTACGACGGTGGCGACAAGCAGACTCTGCAAGAGGAGTCCACCGACGAGGATGATCATTCCTGTCCGATTCCAGAGGTAAACAGCAATCTGATTGTCCTAAGCGACGATGACGAACAACACGACTTACGCAACCTCTCGGACGACATTCAAATGTCGGACAACATTGACAGCCTTGAATGTGATCCAAGTCTTTTGCTCTATGAGAATGTCGAACTGCGGAAACCATCCACGGTGTACGAGAACATCGAAGGAGAGTCGATGAAATCCGGCAATGGACTGGAGAAGCTTCACCTAGACCCCCGTCGATCGCCGTCGAACTTCAGTGTCAAACAGTTGGCAACTAAATTCGAGGTATCCCCCGTGGAACAGCACCAGGCCTTCGATTTCAATGTAAGATTGTCGAAAAAGTCGGACAAACCGCCTCCTCCGCAACCTCCAGTCAAACCGACGCAAAACTCATCCAAGCAGTTGAACAAAACCAATCAAATCACCCGAAGCCTCGATGAAAACGCCTTCGTGCGCGAGTTCGGCCCCAAGCGCCTCGAAGACATCGCAAGAAGCGTCCACCAAATGGACAAAATTGAAGAAGCCAGTCGGCGAAAGTCCTTCGATTTCACACGGCCAAAATTTCTTAATCCGCCAAAGCGTCTGCCTGGTATGCCCATCAGCGAAGAAGTCTGCCAAAAGAATCCAAACTCCCTCAAGCTGGACCTCAGTGAAGTCGAGTCATCGTCCTCCAGCGAAACAGAGGCAAATGTGAAAATCACCCCAACCACTGAGAATCGAATCTCGCTCATCCAGAACAACGTGGCCGCGGATGACGCCAACAATCCAGGTGGCATCGTTGCACCTCTGAAAGTGCTAAGTGGGGTGAAACTCGACCGCGAGCGCATCGACAAAATAAAAGAAGAGCGTCGCCATCAACTCAAAGAGAAATACCGAACGGATTCGTTTAAATCAAAATCAAAGACCGAACTGCGTGAGTTCCAGAAGGATGAGGACAAATTTCAATCGGAATCGCTCAGAGTAAAGTCGAAATCACGTGGCGATGTTCGGACTACGTTCTTTCAAAAGGACATTGACGACAATCTGAAAGGATGCGAGACGACTTTTCATACGGTCGGCGGCAGAGTGAGGAGCATTAGCGATGAGAAAAATCAAAACTGCGAATCGGAGAACTTGGTGAATCTAGAGAAGAGCAACACCGACGCAGCGGTGGAGTTTTCAGCACGTGCTACAGTACAGAAATTCGAGAGAAAGAGCCTAGACTATGCGAGGGAACGTGATGTCAGCTGTATGGCCGGAGGCGATGGAAACCTTCGCAATGCCAGTGGAACAGCGCCGACCACAAATGCTGCTGCCATGCTATCGAGAAATAGCATTAGTTCAACGTGAGTATGCAATTTGTTTGATTTAGGTACATACATTCAATTAGCATCGTCTTGTAGATTTTTCTTCGTTCCTGCAGCTTTGACTGCGATTGGAATAACTGACCTTTGATTTTTTTTTTAAATAAAACCCGCCGATTTTCGTTCGTTGTTCAGTCGGGAATGTTTTCAAGTCTTCTTTACACAAATCACAAGTTTCAAAACAAGAGTTATTGTACTAAACCAGATAAGTTAGGTTTGAAACGATATTGACTAGAAATTCCCTCAAAACGGCGCTCATCTATCAGCGATACTGGACTTTCAATCAAACTGTTCAAGGTTCAAAGCGCTCAATCACTCACGAGTCACGACCAATACGATGACTGTCTATTGTCGTTTTTCATTGGTTTCACTCGGGGATCCACTGTACTCCAATGGAACAAGAAAACTGCTTCTGATTGAATCCACAAAAGTAGAGGTGAAATGTCAAAACAAAATCTACGGCAGCTGTCAGCTGACTTGCATAAAATACATAAATTTCGTTTTCCATTGCGCAAAATCAAGCGTCCGGGAGAGTCCGGAATCGAAAAAATCACTTCTGAAACCTTTCACAAAAAATACTTTCCTAGTGATTCTGAGGAGAGAATTTCTCTTCTCGATTTGAAGTCAGAATCCACTCAAGAAGCACCCACACAAGTCAAATGTCAGTTGTCTGAGTGTTGCCATAAATAAAAAGAAACTCCTAAAAACACAACCATTATTACGTCGGCAGTTCAAATCTTTAGTTGTAATTTGGTCGTTATAAGGTTTCCAATTTAGCCATTTCCCAGTTTTACCCCAAGGTTTATATTTCTTCTGGTGAAAGGAACTGTTCCCTTGTTGCAATGGAATACGTGTCTCAATTCCATTCGCGTACTTCTCTTTTAGGCTTTTATTTGTTGTAAATTGTCAGATAGCATAAACAAATTTGACGTGTTTATTAATATGAAACATAAAACGATCTAATAAATTTCAAACATTAAATTCAATTGTGATGCAAGCTACTACCTATTTTGTATCAATTTTTATTTTCAGGAGAGAAAAGATCTCACCAAAGTTTTCAATACGCGACGTGACAGCCATGTTTGAATCTCGTTCTCAAAATCAACAATAAACATTTTAAACTTCTCTTTTACTAACCATTATATATATAAAACAATAAAACAATAACTAAACAATACATTTTTACAAAAAAAAAAAATAACAAACTGTAACAAATTTATATAGAATATTTGTTCTTTACATAAACTAAACTTAATCCAAAGAATTGTACACATTTATATAAACAAAAAGAAAACTAGAAACAAGAAACAATATAAAAACAAATCCAATACTCAAGTGAAGATTGAAAATACGAAAGAGGAAGAAAACTACTAACATACACAAAATCTATCGTTTCCTTTCTATACAATATCATAAAAGATTCTTAATCTCTCGCTCTATCTCCTCTTCCATTGTTGTTCTTACAAGATAAACAATATAAAAACATTTACATAAAATTTAAAGTCAGCTTTAACGTTTAACATACAAATAGAATAGGTATGCCGCATCAAAATCTTATATCTTTCCATTTCTAAAACGCATGCATCCTATAAAGAGCGGTAAACTTCCTTCTAACCCCAAACTATTGCATTATACATTTTTACTAACAACATTATTTAGTGAGCTTGCTTTTTGTACATGAATACGGCGCGTGAACATTTTATGAGTTACCATCTGTTTATGAATGATATATGATTGATTTGACTTGAAAGAAATAAAATTTGTTTTTAGTTTTAGTTGTAAAAAAAAAAGAACATACATAGAAAAGCAAAATAATAATTAATTGTTAAATTATTTTCATAATTATCACTTTTAGGGTTAAGTTGTCATTTTACTCCGTAAGAGTATTCTTTTATTTTCTATTTTGTAACAATGTACTCTGCAATAATGTCTTATTTGAATTTGTCTTTTGTTCTTGAAATATCGTTTTGTTACTGATATAGTTTTCCCTTTTTTTTAAATGTAATATATGATTTTTATTATATTATGCGAAAAGAAGTTGTAGTTTTATTTTCATTTTTCCCCCCGTTTGTTGGCCAGGAGCTGCATGAGTTTGTTCATTATTTAGCCACGTAGGTCTGTCTGTTCTATTACCTGGAAATTTGTACTGAATTCTACTCACAGTTCATGAATCTAGTACTTTTCTGTTCAAAACGATGGCGTTTATCCCGAGATGTATTCAGCTTTAAATATTCGCTCATTGTTTTTGTGATGTAAACAACCCATCAATGTAGCCAGACGTAATTTGTTCCATCGCAAATAAGTTCCGATGAAAGTGTTTCCCTTGTCAGCAATGTAAATAAGATTGCTGAATAGGAAACATTCCGGGGAAAATATTATTCCCGATAGGGTTGAATATGTTTTAAGTAATAAAAATCTAAATGAATCCAGAAGAGTGTGTTTCCTAAAAATTAACAAAATAAGTCCCACAAAAGACACCACAGTTTTGTTTAGCAGATTTTTCTCTGCAATCAGTTTATTAGAATAATACCATTTCGAATGTCAATATATATATAATGTCAGTTATAATAATATAGATTAGCCTACAAGAAACCCAACCAGCACTATGATGTCCCTGTTTTAATGGGAGAAGGACACCATGAAGCTATTTCGGAATGCATCCATTCCTCGACCAAACTATTACATCTCAAAAGTATTTCCCTTTTATTTTCAAACAGTTTATCCTCTACTCACGTATATTGCGTATAACAATAACTAACTTAAATTAAATTAAAAGAAATATTAAATATCGCATAAATATGCTTCCTATGGAATGTGTTTAAGGACAATCCATGAAAAAAAATCGCGCAGACTCATTTATACATTTGATACCATTTAAAAATTAATTAAACAAAACTAAACACATTACATATTATATAAAGTTACTACCAGTTTGACGAAATGTTCATTTTGTTGAGCTTTTCGTACTAGAAGAATTAATTGAAAAATAAATAATGTTCAAAGAAATTTCTTAATAAACCTTCAACAATATAACCAAACGCATTTGAAGCAATAAATAAATTTTCAACAACGTTTAAGAGGTTCTCAAAAATGCATTTCTCTTAGTGCAATAATTATAATAAGGCATAAATTATACAACATGTTTGCTGGCTTTCTTAGTTAAATAAATAAAAAGAATTTTAACATTTTGTTTGCAAGGGCGTTTTTTTTTTTAAATACACATTCCTAGTTTGGGAATTGTTTTCTTTTTGTTCTCATTCTGGAGAGTATAGCTAGGTGCATAAATTGAATTGATTTTGTTTAAACATTTTGTACAAAATATACGCGTTTTGTTAACGAAAGTAAAATATTTAGTTGAGCTTGAGTCATTGTGTTTGTGTTAAAAGTATTTAGCGAAATTATGGCAGCGGTATTTAAAGAAAATAATAAATGACAAACGTAAACGAATTCAATAACTTTTACATATAAACAAAATAAAATTTGGAAATCTCATTCCAGAAAAGGAGAATAATAAAATAAAATATTTAAAGTTTATTAGCAATCGTTTTGCTTGTGTTTTATTGAAGGAAATTGAAGCAGGAAGCGACCAAATTTGGTAAGTCCATCAAAAATGAGTCTTACGAGCAAGCAAGTCATGTGTTGTCAGGATGGAGGAGGTATACCTGGTTTCTTGAAGTTGATGGAGGTGCACTGATTTGTTGAAATATCCATGTGTCAGGGGTGCACAGTTTTCCTACGGAATGCACCTTATTCGTTAAAAATATTACCCTGCGTTGAAAAAGAACTACACAACCACCAGAAGATCGTAAAGTTCATAAGGAGAATTAAACATCATTTCCCGGGCTGAGTTACAAGAAGTTGTCCTCGTTGTTAACAAATAAACGAGGTTTTAACTCCTCGTTGTCAACATATGAATTGCGCCGATCAATATCAAACTCTCCCAATAAATGGACTGCTGACGTGGTGCATAGAGCATAGTGAGACCCAGGCAGAAAAGATTGCCTACGTCCACATAAAGTGGTACTTTGTAACAAAAATGTCACCCAAGTTCCCTAACAAAACATACGCATCTTTCTTATGGTCTCTCCTAACTGCTTACCTGATTTTTGGCTCATTAATTAATGGGCCTTACTAATAATCATTTTTAACCTTCACACTAAATATTTCCTAGATCACAATATGCAATTTTGTATGGAAAATTTCGCCATTGTGAGCTCGAAAAATTTAGTCTGGACACTAAAAATGATTATTAGTACCGCGGAATGAAATCATTGCTTAGGGTAACGCTTAACATGCGCTAAACGTTCCATAAACCGCCTGAAAAAAAAAACACTAAAAAGGTAAACCGCCCAAGAGCAGTGCAAAATGTTGCACAACCATCATTTGAAAGCAAAATCCGCAAAGTAAAAAAAATCTCACAAATTCGGTTAAAATTTCTCGGAAAAATACTAGTCGCCCAGAAATAGCAGCAGGTGTACCTATTACTGCAGAAATTCTCATATCAGCAGGAAGAAATATGCAATTTTTACTGCCAACCAGAGTGACTTTCTCGTAGCATACCCTTAGGTGCTAATTCACTACACTTTTGGGGCGCCTGCTCGTGTTGTTTGCACTAAATGCATCGATGCACAAACCATACGAGTAGTACTCGTAAGAAATATGCGGCGCTGCAATCGGTGTAGGGAAATGCCTGTTTGCATGAGGTTCCAGCATTTACTACACTATTAAAGTGCAGAATAAAAGAAAAAAGGTATTTCCCATACCGGGAATCGAACCCGGGCCTTCTGGGTGAAAGCCAGATATCCTAGCCACTAGACCATATGGGATATATTTACTTCGTGGTCATTCGCTTAATACAAACATATGATATTGAAAAGTAAATAAAAAAAATATTGCCACATAATTAATGGGCTAATATTATTTTGAAATGAACTTATATTTATTTTGTTTGTTAAATAATGCGATCGAAATTTTGTAACCAAAAGATTTCGCACCGAATTATAACGACTAGTGTCTCACAGCTGATTGAAACGTCAAACGAAAACTAGTTGGTGGTCGGTGTGAATGCATCGACGAAAACACGGTTTTCGGCTCAGTGTATCGCTTGATTTGTTTTGGAAAGATAATGCATAAATGCAATACTGTCTGTAAATTATTTTCCAATATGTTTGTGTAAAAGCCAATCCGCGGTATACCAATAATCATTTTTAGTGTCCAGACTAAATTTTTCGAACTCACAATGGCGACGTTTTCCATACAAAATTGCATATTGTGACCTAGAAAATATTTAGTGTGGAGGTTAAGAATGATTATTAGTAAGGCTCACCCAATGTCACTATAATGGTAGAATTTCTGTGCGAACTCTAATATTTAAGGAAAAGATTGTACCTATGTGACCGCAACAAGCCAACAGCACATTGTTTGAGAAAATTTGTAATTTCGCACGCATACCTAATTGATTTAAATTGAAGCAGTAAATAAATTGTTAGTTCCCAACTCTCATTCGTTGCCATTTCCCCTAATCCCACCATTACCATTAACATCATTTTGCATTTTGCATTGTGCACATAGCTACACTTTCACCAATGTGCTGAAACAATATAAACGTCAGCCGTTCAAGTGTCAGAAGGCGCTTTGAGCAGAAGCACACACACACAAGGAAGGAACGACAAAAAGGACATTTTAACACAATGGGCAGACAGGGAGAGTATGGTATACGATACCCATGCCCACTCTCATATTTTTAGTTCAATCACCGTTTCAATGGATGTCGTCCAATTAGCGCAGATCATCTTAATGTCAGTTTTTGTTTTATCTTTTGGAAGGAGTTGGAATGGAACCAGAGGAACGGAAGTGGTTCGTATATCGTTTATTGTATAATGTAGGTAAGTTGAATACAACAGTAATTGAAGAGCGGTATTTTTCTTGTTGGATTTTCGTTCGTCGCACGGCACGAGTCAGATGTAGTGGAACTGTCAATGTGACGACTCTGATGATAAAGGACTTAACTTTTAATATGACGTGTTAATGGATTAAGGTTCAGGGAAAGTATATATGTACCCACATGATTGTGTGCGGACTGGTTGACAATGGTATACAGGAAAACAAACTTTAAGACTGTGTTTATTTCGGTTTCAATCTATACAGATGACAGGGAACTGAAACGATGGAACTTGAATTTTACAATTTTTAAATCAAACATACCTTTTGAAGCATTCAGCGCAAGAAAACTGATACGATAGATTGGCCGCGTTCCACTGCCCGCTAGTCTTCTAGCACAAAATATCATAGATGAAGGAACGCTCGCGCAGCTGCAAAGTGACATTTGACACTTGTCGCATATTTCCAAACTACATTTAAAAAGAAATGGTACATTTTCTAGAAACCATAATAATATCGGAATTGCAATTGAATTTTACTTACCTTGTTACCAATTTTATTACAATTGCAGCTTCGTATTTTTGTTTTTATTTTGTAGACGTTTGAACGATTTCCTTTGACAGCTGTTTTTTTTTTTTTTCTCTCTCAAAGCAGCGGGTAGTTTTGCGCTAGATCGAGAAATTTCCCTGAAAGAGATATTTCACAAAAAGTGCTAGACGACTAGCGCAAATGGTAAAATGTCAATTTTTTTATATGGAGTTTGACATGCCGCTGCTCGTATAGCGGGCAGTGGAACGCGGCCATTAGCTGCAGTGTTGCTCGTCTCCCCCAACTGGTTGAAAGTGTGGCGTGGAGGATTTAAAGTTTAGTAAAACATAATATGCGTGCATTATTGTATATCTAAGCAAAGTAAAGTAACGTAGAATTTAGCTGTCTGTAAATGCTGTTATTGAATGTTGTTATTCCTATTTTTTCCTTTAAGAACATCGATGTTGCTAAAAAGAAAGAAATAATACACGAATAAAGTTTGGTTTTCAAACATATTTCACAGCTGGATCAAACGTCAGTTAAAATATAGTTGTTTCTGTAAACGACTCTTTGCATTTTTGAAAACCTTTTGTCTCAGTTTTCCATGCGGTGTGGAAAAATGTATAAGAAATATTCTTCTGAACACAAAACTTTATAGTTAGTTGGTTGTTTTGACGCAACTGACGTTTGAAGAGATGTCATACTTCCCGAAGGCCTTTTAAAGTTCTGACGGTTTCAGTCTGTTTCAAATTATACTTGCCAGCAAAGTTTAGATGAACAAAATATTTGGATTTAATATGAAGTTTGGCGTCAAGTTAAATGGAAAGGCCTACACATTTGACGCAAAACTGATACATACTTAGAAGAATACGTCAGAAATTAATCGATATCGATTATGCTAGGTATATGCTAAATTTATAGAAGACAGGAACACAAAATCACACTCAAGTCCTGTAGAAGAACCGGAAACGTTAAAACCACATTTCGCTTTCCTTGCAATGGGTCTAAGGCATCTAATTTGACGTCTTCAATCGGAAACGATAAATTTAATAAAACCTCAACAGCAAACCGAACAAAACGAACATATCCTTCTCGTCACCTTTCCAAGTATAGATCACTTAAATGCTCAAGTGATGTAACTTTGAAAATTCGATACACCGCCACTTGCCGCAGGGCCCTTTTGTATACGGCATGCCCTCATTTATTGTCGCACTTATGCGAACCAACAATGCTTAAAGGAAGTAACCGCAACTAGCTCAGGGGACAAGGGAGTAAAGTTCAACAAAACAATCGATTCACTGAAGAGTGTTTAAGGTGAATTTGTAATCCCATCTCGTCGTTCATTCATCAATTTCCAGGATAATTCTCAGCTCCCAGGTATTCAGGATGTCTTTCAATTTGTTGCGGATTATATAAGCAGGAAACATTGCCTCAGACACATGAAACTCAATACTCGGTGTTCATTGTTAAAAAACCGCACCACGGAGCATACTTTCGTCTCATGACAAGGATAATATAGCAACCGACTGACTGTCGTTCGATTATCCTCCGCACAAGAGCGAATCATTACTTCAATTTGGATTAAGAGGTTTGAGTTGGAAGACTGACGCGGATTTTCGGAGAAACATAAAAAAATCTCTCAAAGTGACTAAATCCCGCCTCCGCATTAATACACGGGAAGGTATGGTTAAGTTTATTCACATTTTCATGTGATTGCGTGGCGTTCCCCTTTTGCTCGAAAGGACGAAAATGAAATTAAACCATAGGCTGCTGTTTCGGCGTGTGCCACATATTAGGTTACCAGAAACCGGGTCCGTCTATGCGTTGCAATCAAAATTACCAAACATTGTTACCCCAGCAGTCCATATGTATAGAGTATTGGAAGGAGGAAGGGTGGTTGCCATAGGGATTTCAGGTACAGTGCAACTATTTTGTAGTTGTTGGTGATTTGTGTCCTTTAATTAAGTCAATGACAGCATTTAACTCGATCAATTACCCGCTTTTGGACAGAGCTCAATGTATGCTATACTCGTGTAATGTCATTGTTCGGGCCGTTGTTGTATAGAGCTGATAACATCATCAGTGCATTAAAGTTACATTCCTGCGATAGAATACATTTAGTTACATCTAGATAAAAAGGGGTAGACGAACTGATTTGATCCTGTTATTAAATTATTGCTGCTGCAAGTGGTGGGCGGTGTGGCTCAATTAATACATCGCTTGTGAGCAGCAGATGGTGGGTATAGGTGCGGGATATAAATTGAACTAGTAATTTTACTAAACGTTTACTAATAGTGTAATTGTATTTTAGTGTGTTTGATTTTTATCTATAAATTATATAGCAACTTAAAGAATAAATAGCCAATAAGCGGAAATATTAAAGCTCATACCTACAATTTAAGGCAAAGCGTTTCCTACAATCTACATAAGAAAGACGAAGTTTGACCGTCATAACGAATGCTCATTCTTTGGACAGTTGATAACTCAGCCGTCATAGTTCCATTTTCCCTGCTGTCAATGTGACATCGAGTGTGTTCAACTGTTCAAACTGGGCGCATTCAAGAATTTAGTTATCTTCAGCTGAAAAGATTGGGGCGGATAAGATGTAATGCTACGTTTCCACCGGACACTAATCGCGAAATTTAGGGCAAGAGATTACAAATAAATCCTGAGGTGTTTCCACAAAAAAAAAACAAGATTAACTTGACGTTTTACCAGATGTTGTCAACTACTGCCAAATCGAACAACCCAAAATTGTGATAATAGAAAAAAAAATAAAAAGATTAAATTGATAAAACATGAGTTCCGGAAATCTTTAAATATTATTAGCTATAATTGATTCTACAGAATATACCTACTGAAAGGTTTGATTGTTTCATTTTTAGAAGAAAACGCTAAATTACAGAAATAAATTCGGATATGTTTTTTTTTAAGACACAATATCAAATAAAGCTCTGTTTGCTTAGTATTTTTGACATTCCGAGCTGTAGAGAGTGTGTTCTCAAACCGGACTCTACATGTAAATCTGATCAGTTTAGGAGATTAATTCGAAATCTCCTTTTTATGAGATTAACTTTTGTATGATATATCCCGAGATTTATGCGGGATCTACGGAAATTTTTCTAAATCTCGCAGATAATCTCCGGTGGAAACATAGCATAAACTAAACGCAAAAACTATAGAATGGAAACGCCACATATGCGAACTGTCAAATTAGTACTTAGTCACGAATTTCTCGACTAGATTCGTATGCTACCCCTCTATAAAAGTCAACTGAAACTATTGTTCATGTGACCAATCTATGCTTATTAATTCAAGAGTCAGACGGCTGTCAGATTTAAACTCGATTCTTGAACGTCCCCATTCGGTGCACTGATTTTTTCATTCAGATTAGGACACTGAACATCAATAGAGTTCGAGCATTGTTCGTCTTCGTTTAGTCTGCTACAGTTGTTGTCGATCTACTTTCTTTTTCTATACTCATTAGGTCTATTCGCGTACTTTCCCGAGCTAAACACTAACAATCTGTCAAACATAAAAAATTGAGCGGTACCCTCTCGGAGACCTGACAAAAATACCCCAAAAGTACTTGGATAGACTTCGAGCTACTTTGAGCCACTTTCATCTTTAACTTCTAATCCATATCACAATTAATATTAAACATACCTTTTTGCAACATATGAAACGTTCCAGGAGAACATTCGACCACCACCGCTTTTTTCTTTTTTTAGTTTCCCAAATTTTTATTTTTTCTTTCATTTGAATTTTAAGACATACCTATTTTGAATTTGTTTCTTTTCAACTTTTCGCATTTGACATATTTATCATTAGGTCCGTTGAAATTCTCTGAGCTGTTTCGAGCCAAGAGAGGAACTACTCCGTTACTCGTTATTTTGCTAATTTTCTCTTTTTCTGTCATTTTTGATGAGAAAAGGTATAGACTTTGTGCGATTGCGTTCGATTTGAACCGCGTACGCGAATGAACCTTTCATTATCAGAAATCATAATTTTGTTTGCTGTCAAAATATACTGTGTGCTCATATTTTTACTCAGTTAATTTATTCTGAACTCATAGAATTGAAAGGAAACAAAAATAAATCAAATAGTAAAACGATTTTTTGACAGTTTTGGATTTACTGTAAACAAGGAATACGCATATATACGCGCTCTTTCGCAACCAAGGCTTTACTCGGAAGTAAAAATGAAAAACGAAAGGTGAAAAATGTTTCCAAATGACGTCAAAAGCTTTTTGCATCTTTAATTAATAAATTGTTATACAAAAAATGACACCTACGAGTGTATCTGCATTAATTTGTGTGAAACTTACACCTAATGCCGGGCGCACACTACGGGCCTTACTAACAACCATTTTTTACTTTCACACTAAATATTTTGTAGGTCACAAGGGACAATTTTATATGGAAACATTCGTCATTGTGACTTCGTAAAATCCAGCCTGTACTCTAAGTACGATTATTAGTACCGCGCTACGTGTATTTTGAACTATCGAGGATTAATTTGCATATACCTACCAACAACTAAACATTTTCTCAAATTTAATCAGATTGTAATTCTAAATACCGCGATTTAATTTTTAATTAAATCATTCTTTCCTAACAGCGCTTTGTGTACATAAATTTATGTACCTTTGTAAGAGCAAAGTTCAATCTATCCCTTTGTCATATTGGCTGTTGATTTGAATCTCGCCGAAGAGTAATTGAAGTCACGTGTCATATCTCTGACATCTCAAGAGTGAATGACGCGCCACCGACTACGAGTGGAAAATACCACTTTTCCGCATTACGTGGTGTTTACGAAACGAATTTTTATGTTTAGTAAACAATTTGTTGTTATATTAACCTGGTGATGGTCTAGAGCTTATGGTTCAGCACATTTACACAAAAAAAAAAAAGGGGATGAAGTGGCAAGACAATTTACTCATAATGAGGGTTGCTCTATAATTTGTTGTATGTGCATCATTAAGGAACGACAGCAAAATGGCAATACACTTTGTTGCACTGTAGATGGCGTGATTAAGTGGCTGGGAAGTTAAGAAGCAGCAGCTTCGCGCAAGATTTGCACGGGGATAAACATGGATTTGTTGGTGAGAAATCGCTGGATTGGCTTGGATCAGCGTATAAATTGGTACTTCAGGTGCCCGCAGATTGTATACAGCAAACTCGAGTGAATTTCGAATTGATTTGTGACAAGAAACGTGACGGTGAGGTGTATTAAAAGCGCTGTTATATCTCAGAGAAGTAGATCTTGGTTCGCAATGTTCTTGGAAATTTATTGAAATTTTTTTATGGTTGGCTGAAAAATACTGAATTTGACAGAAATAATAATTGGACTCAGTTTGTACCTATTTATTCTCCTCTACAATCCCATATAATCACTTGTATTTTATTTGCATTTGAATTATTATTGTACCACAGTCTCTGAGCAGATAATAAGAAAGATGAATGAATGACAGTGAAAGCTCAATATTTGTTAGCTATTCTCTGTTAACTTGTGCATTGTTTGCAAAAGCCAAAACCTCCACGAGCTTTAATATAACAACAGCGGCGTTCCACTGCCCGCTAGACGTCTTGGACAAAATATCCCATTTGAAGGAAAGCTCGCGCTATAGAACGATAGCGCCAGCGGCAAAGTGACATTTGACACTATTTTTCTAATCATTTGGAAAATAAAATAAATGAGGACGTTCGGATTCGTAGTTTAGTAAGTCTGACAGCTGTCTGACTAGAAGCGTCTCAGTTTTTATTGGCCCAGAGTGTTCACGTGTATAGTTTTTGCAGTTGACGTTTATGGAGGGGAAGCCGACCAATCTAGTCAAGAAAATCCTGCCTGCGTACTCAGTTGACATTTCGAAGAGTCAAATTTAAAATAAACAGAGTGGCCGTTGTAGAATTCTGAGGAGTCGAAAAAAGGCGCGATGAGAGAAAAAGGTGTGATTTCTAAGGACACTCTGGTAATTTAGAATTTTCACACGATATTTAACAAACATTAGGTCGCATAATACTATAATAGTGTAGTGATTGTCAGACGTGCTACATTTTTAATGTAGTTACTTATTTGAAAATAAAATTTTTTTAAAGATTTATGAAGGGCCTTCCCAAATAAAAAAGTGCAAAATCAATCAAAGGTAACGCTGACCGCGAGAATACAAAAACAATTCAACTCGCTTAGTCAACGCGTTCGGATTCATATTTCATAGTCACGACCAATCTAGTTGACGTTTTACATAAACTAGGTACCTATCCGATAACGTCCACAATTTAGGGGTATTCACGATTCGATGTAACAGGCCTAATCCTATTTGTTTTATCAGATCGTGAACACACTTTTTCTCGGCGCAGGGTCATAAGTCCACAGGCCAAAAGTTCACAATGGACTTTTGACCCATCTATGTGGGTTATAAGTCCACAAATCAATTGTGGGGGGGGGGTTGCAGGGGGGCAGCATGCCCCCCCATACAGAATTCATAGTTTGAAAGCGCAATCTTAAAATGATTGCAATACTGGAGAAGTGTGTCTTGTGGGTTTTGGAGGCAAACACCGCAAATGAGGTCATTACTAGAACTTTTAGCTTCGCTTTCAAGCTCGTTGGTCCTCTTCTTCACCTTCTTCATCCGTGAGCCATAAGACCACAATCAGTGAGTCAAAAATTCACAAGAATTTTGTGAGAACTTTAGGCTCACCTGGGTGGGTAAAAAGTCCATTGTGGACTTTTGGCCTGTGGACTTATGACCCTGCGCCTTTTTCTGAAACAAATGACAGTTCCAGTTAGACAATTGACATTTGTTTTTAAAAAAACTTTTACAATTTTTTGAAAGGGGACAATTGCTTTTAATTGTTTACTATGTTCTCCATTCTCTTTATTTTTTTCTGATAGCTTCACACAGGAATCAAGAATTTTAATGAACTGTCAACAGTCAACTTCTTGAACGATTTCCTTTGACAGGTCGTTGTGTTTTTTTTTTTTCTCTTAATCCAGCGGGTAGTTTTGCGCTTGATTGAGAAATTTCCCTGAAAGGGATATTTCACAAAAAGTGGTAGACGTCCATCGCAAATAGTAAAATGTAAATTTTTGTTATAAGGAGTTTCACGTTTCGCTGGTCATCTAGCGGGCAGGGAGCTCCGCCGACATCTTACGTGCATATAATCAAGTGTTTCTCCCACAAAACAAACCTCTTTACTCTTTTAACAACCCTGCATATTCTCTAACCTCCAAATGCAGCCATATACGCCAATATACCTCAATCCCCATTTAATCTACCCTACAATCCTAATTTTTTCAAAACTTAAGGGCATCTGCATCTCGATTAATTAATTTTTAGAAAAACAACCTAACCTCTAAGCATTTCCACCACCCATCTGCAACCCACACCCCCAAAGAGTACCTATACTTCCCCTACACTGCCGCTGCTCCTCATAATCTTCGTTTATTAAATTTTCATTTCATCCTCGTATTTCGCCTTCATTACTCTTGTTCACGCATCATCTCTACTTAGTTGAGAAGAAAAGATAAGTGTCCTGGATTTTGTACATCAGTAAACGTGGGAGATGGGGGGGCCACGCCAACCTCTCCATCCGTATCCAGGTCGAACAAAAAAGAAAAAAGCTCGTATTACATAAATGAGCGAGAAGTAACCACATAAAATGTTAAAATGATTTCTACTAGAGTGTTGGCATGAATAGGGTGTAATTTGCTCAACCCCCCCCTGTTCAATGGGGACAGACAGAGAGCTGCTGTAGAAAGAGTGTAACAACAAAACTAAATCCCCCGCATAAGGATACATCCAGCTTAAACGAGTAAATTGGAATTTTTTTTCTTTGCACCGAGTAATCACCCGCCATTCTGCCATTTTCCACAATTTTCATTCATCTCTACTAAAGTAGAGAAATTCGAACGAGAAGGGTATACTCCAAGTCGGAATAATGAGTGAGATAGGGCGAGCGGAAAAAGCCTCCACTGAGAGCTATCTCTGATTGGTTGAATGTTGATGCGCAGAGCCGCCCCTAGATTTTGCAAGCGGTTGCAAAAGAAAATTTTGAAAGAGGGTGAGTATATACATTTATGGAGGTACATAGACTATACTGCTCCGCCATTTCATTCCCAGTTTTTCAGCCTTTCCACCCAATTTTCTCCATCAATTGAATTACAAGCAATTCAAGGAATTATGGGAGCAAAATATATAATAATGAGAATCATTAAAAACGGATGTTCATGGTGATGGTGGTGCTTCTGGTAGTGGGTGGTAAGGAGCACCCACATCCCGCGTAGGTAGGTATATATGCCAATGGGGGCTAAGGGGCTGTTGTGACGGCACAAATTAAGGAACTTTTTATATTTTCTTGCTTGTGTTTGGGGGAGCTAAGTAGGTTCTTTTCTTGTAACCTACATTTTTGGGCGGCTGTGCAGCAGAGATAAGAAAATGTGTTTAAGAACTGTAACAGTTTGTAAGTCTTTTTTAAGCATAATTGATGTGATTTGGCACCACTGTTGCGGCTATTAATCTGTGATTATTTGGTTAGTTGACTTAAAAGCTGTACTATCAGAGCCTGCCCTTATTGAAGTGACAAGTTTGCATTCCGCCATAACCTATAATTGATGTCCCGCCTGAATCTTCTATTTCTCTTTACCAAGTTTTAAGTTGTAATTCATTAATAAAAGTTTATATCGATTGAAGGTAATCTTTTCTTTCAATCGGAACAAATAACTACAACAATAATGCTCCCGCTTAAAGTTATAGCCAAAAGTATACCTACATATCTACAATAACGTAAGAAACTGCTATAGAAAATGTGGCTGGAATTAGAACAAACTGCCAAAACCATTCCTGGTCATGAATCAGAGTTGACACACTCCGCAACAAATGTTCTGAATTTTACCCATCCCGGCACACAAAATCTTTGGTTAGAGCGGGAGAAAAACTTTCACCGCAAGCAGTATCTCTGTGGTAGCGTTCAGCAAAGCTCAGCAACTTAAGCCTGAGTGGTGTTGAAAGCCAGTCGTTATTGAAACAGTGAAATGTGGCTAGCGTTACCGAAGTACAGGGAATAGCAGATGTGCTAAGGCAGTTTGGTTTTCGAAAGCATCACGTAGAGAAGGAGAACTTACGCAATATCAATGAAGAAGCAGTTTCTTGGACATTCTTAAACTAAAGCTAAGTCCGTTAAAATCCTTGTTGTCTAAAGGAAATAAATAGTATTGAAGTTGTCTAAAAGTGTTTGTTGCTCTAATTGACGACACAAATAAATAAATAAGAAAGGAAGAAGATCGACACCAAAGGTGGGAAAGCAGAAACAAAAACATTTTGAGCGCATTAATCGCTAGAGTGTTGAAGCCTTCAAGAGTTCACCTTTAAGTAGGGTAAACTGTCCCACAGTGGCCCACGTTCCACAGTGAACCTTTTAAATTTACTTAATCTCTACTTATAAGAGAAAAACGAAGTAAAGAGAAAATAAACCGCGTTACGATCCTTTGTGAATTTACCTGGGAGTTGAAGTAGTGCGCACGTCTGTGTCAGTTGTGCTCAAGAAAAAGTGATTTTACTTATATAAGTAAATTAGAAATCGTGCTTCTTATTTTTGTTCCATTTAAAAAACTATTGTGCTTTATGAGATTTGTGGGATACAATTTAAAATGTTAATTATTATTATTAATTAAAATTAGCTTGTCAATCAAATTTGTGAAACTGTTTTTTTTTATAAAAATATTAAAAAAAAAAAAGGCATTTGTCCAACAGTGAACCAGCTCCTAGTGGTACACAGTGAACAATGGTAAATATGGTAGCATTTCCCAGCTTCAGAATTACGTATTTTTATTAAGCATTTAGCAACGACCATACAGCATTTAACATTCGTTACTATTATTTTTCGTTAGTTACAAGTTTTGTGATATTACTGAAGCCCTTGAAAGTCATTTTTGTTAATGTTTTGCTATTGTTTATTGGTGTTATTACTTTTCGTTGCTTTTTTTACTTATGTTATTGTATTGTTTTGTTTTTCTAATGTTAATATTAAATTAAAACTGAATTGTACCAATTACTTGTTTTTGTTCTTTATTTGTCTTACGGAATAAAAAATAAACACTATAGGCTCACTGTGAACTATCCGTTGGTTCACTATGTCCACCCTCTAGTACACAGGGAACCATTTGAGGTGCGTCTTAAAAAACTAAAAATTTAGTATTTTCTACGATCTTTCTAAAGCTGTATGTGGTTAAATAGAAAGCTAATAAAGCATATGATAAGTAACTTCAAACCGTTTAAAGATTAAACAAATAATTTATAAACTACATCTAGTCAAACGCAAATTGGTCCAAATTGGTTGGACAGTTTACCCTACACATTTAACAAGAACTTGTTTAGCTATAGACCATAAAATATAAAGCGCGACATTTTCAGACATCAGTAATCAGCGCACTCGGGGAGTTTTCCATATAAAAATCCCCAAGTTGTGTTCAATTTCGAGTGAATAAAATGGGCTTAAGTTCTTCTCATAAAATTGCATCGTGTATGGGACACTTAAAACGTTTAACCAAAACCACAGTCCACTTGAATTACCTACAATGTTGGAACTGGCTTTCGAAAACGAAAACTCACAACTCCCTACCACGCAACTGAAGATTTCAGAATTCCACCCACCATGTCAACCCGCTTCCCAAACAACGCCATAACGTTCATAACTCCGCCATGCTGTCATATAATGCGAAAGCAACTCGCCTACGCACACACAAACGCCCGGGTCTGTAAAACCACATCAATCAATACGCACATATGAAAATATTTTAAGGTTTTCCCAATTAGCGTGCTATTGAACAATAAACTAATTACAATAATTGTGGCAGCGAAATTATTTAATACCGTGTAGGCAGTGGATCTCCTATGGAGGCACGAAATTGGAATTTTTAATGGAACAGGCTGTAGAATGGGAGTATATAGGCACATCCTGCTTATCCTGACTGAAATGTTGTCGAATTGCATTATTGGACGCGTCATGTTGGTTCAGGCATTTCAATGAAAATTGACCAAATTTATCAATCCAATCGGCATTGTGATGAGAATTAATGTTTTCGATGACCGAAATGTGGAACGAATTTCAATAATTTGAACTCACCCAAGTCTTTTCGTCCCTTTCCACATTGAAAATGTGACAAAAAAAAAATTAACAACTAGGTACAGCATAATTCATGTCAAATCTCTTAAACGAATTCGATGAAAACCACTTAAGCCATTTTGGTTAGCTTTCAAGATAAATTCCCTCGTGCATGACATAGGTTGGTATACATGGTATACATGTACATATAGCTGGCTTGTATGCTCGCACCCTCTTCATGTCACTCCTTGGTATATAGACCGTTCGTAGAGGCAAAAATGAAACACTTCGTGTACCTAGTAGCATCAGTTCGTTTGACTACAGCAGCCCCAGGGGGTGTGTTTTCGAAATGCAACCCTTAACTGAGGGGGCTGGTTCTAAAAGAAGCTGCGATGACGATTATGAGGATACGTTCTCCCTGATGATGACGATTATGATGTGATTTCTCGTTGATGGGTAAATTCAAACTCATTTCAACCGTCAACGAGTGTGGTGCGGTGCCGCAAGTGATTTCGAAATTCGGTTTAAGTTGAACGGTGATTTATTTATTTCATTTTAATTTTGTTCTTTCTTGTTTTGTTGAAACAACAACAACAAGAAGCTAATAATGTCAATACAGTTAAGTGATCATAGCAACAATAAACAAGGGACTTTGGTGGCTAAGACGCCATTTTCAATTGATCACATTTTGTGTCAAAATAATTTAAACAATAACAACAATTGTGATACAAAAACGAGCGGTGGTATCGAGAAGCTTAGTTTGAAAACGCCGTCGGCTAGTTTAATTGGGAAAATTGGTGAAAATGAAAAGCCAAAAGAACATTTACATGGTGCGGGCCATCATCATCATCAACACCAACATCAGCAACGCGATGAAGAGGAGTATCAAAGGATAATTCAAAGTCATAGGTAAATTATGCTCTGGAATATGAATTCAAATATAGATTCCGACGGCGAAAGGGTTCTTCGTGTCATGTCGCAGTCTTCAGTTAGTATAACAAGGGGGCAACTTGAATAAGGATTTGAAAAGCTTTTTTTTTTCGAGAGAATGAGATTTTTAATTTTAAACCTACTATTCCAATTCTGTGGTGCATCGGTTTATAGCTACGGTTTCTCAGCTTATGATGCAAGCGCTCACAGATTTACGTGGTAATACCGCCTAGCTTTAGCTTAGCTACATGTGGCCTAAGGCAGCTTTTATAGATCTGCATTTTGTACAATAAAAGACGTATTGTATTCCTGACCCCAGTCACTCAGTCTTGCAGTATACAAAAGTCTCAATTACAATCGACGCGACGCTTTGATGCTATGTAAGAAGAGCGATAGGTAGTGAAAACGGAGTTGACCATTTTACGAGTCTTTTGTTTCAAATTATTAAAGAGCGCCAACCGTGCAAAAGTGATTTCAACAATTCGAATTTTGATTAGATTGATAAACAATTTAATAGCTTCAGCCTAATGTATGTCTATACAGACATTGGCTCTGTATTTCGTGTAGTTTGGCACCACTTACCATTTACCGCCTATATCAAACAAAAATGTTGATTTCTGTAGGTACTGATACTTACTGCTTAAGGTAGTAGAATGGAGCCCGTTGAGCTAAAAGTCAAATACAACCAAAACGTTGGGTCATCGTTGCCGCATTCGCCCAAGTTAATGCGTTTTTAGTTTTTGACGCACGTCATGAGAGAAGGTTATGGTTCTGTGTGTCTACTTAATTTTCACAATCCAACAAGCCACACCAAAAGCGACTTCTATCCGATTTTGTCTTTAAAAGCTGCGAAAGATATCAAGCCAACGGAATTAAATGCTATAAAAGTGCTGCCAAATTGTATTTGCATCATCATCATCACTCATATATGGATAAGTTACAAATAATCTATTCAACGGTTAATCAAGGCAATTTTATGTATATCTATACTTAATTTAAGGAGGAGGGGAATTTTTAAAACAGTTTAACAGCAACCACTTGAAAGATAGTGAATCTGTTATTTTCTATAGCTTAATTGTAGAAGTGTCATCAGTGTAGTAGAACACAGTCAGCCATTTTGATTTAAGAAATTCTTATAGGCGACCTATTGCCAATACGAATTTCAATGTGCAACTAGTAGCGCACTAACAAAGGCGGCAAATATTTCCTTTCAATCTTGTTGAAATTGGGGCTCATTTTTGACTCTAATCTGAGCTTTGCAAAATGTTTTTATAGCTTACAGTCCGTTTGTCATCTTTGCATCTAATGCAGACCTGAATGCGATAGCCTTTCGGAATCTTAAACGAAATTTACAGAACTTGTAAAATTATGTTTAATGGTATATCTACACTTGATCGTTAAAAAATAAAGTTCAACTGTTGTGAGAGGGTCTGCATTTACCTACTGTTAATATAATAGACATAGACCGTATAATTGGATTTAGTCTGTCTTTGGAACTAGGAGCTATTTCCTACAGCGTCAGTCTGCGACAAGTGTTCAATAAAGTTTCGTTAAATCACTCTTTTCACTTGAATGCACTTATCTGTATAACTATATACACTCAATTTGCTTGTTTACAATTAAAAAGTGAACAAGAGTTATTCCATATTTCTGAATAATTAAACCCTTTCTTTGTTAGATTTAAAATATCCGATCGTCTTCCACCACCACCAACGCATGGTCCTCCTTCGCAGCAGCAGCAACAACAGCAACAACCACAACTGCCATCAAATATGCAACAATCCACGTACAATTCGAATCACCCGCCTAATTCTGGAATTCTATATCCCAATGCTGCTTACAGCGATCACGGGTTTCTTCAAATGACACTTGGGTATCTGTCACCTTCATCGGGCGCCTACAAGTCGGTGGATCCCTACTTTTTGTCACAAGGTAAGTTGAACTGACAGTTTTTTTTTTTTAAGGCAACCACACAGTTTGTGTCTCTAGCTAGAAATGTTTTAATTTGTTTAGAAAAATAAACGACAGTACGTTAAGTTTTCCCCAGTACTGTCAACTACTAAAGCAGACCGTATAAGAAACTCTACACAGCTGACACAATTTCGTAAGAAAATAGCGATTGAGATCACTTTTTCGCTGGTGACGGAGAACTTAACGAAACTGAGAAATACGGCAAGCTGGTTGAACAAAACAAGTCAAATACGAATGTCACTTTTATATTCATACAGTTACTGCCGTGGTTGTACGAACAGAGTGATATGTCTTCGTTATAAATTAACATATCGATCTCATGGCAGTACTAAATAGGAAATGGCCGAAAATACACGTAAACCAATGTCACAATTTCAAATTGAGTTTTCTTTGGTGTCAATCAATTGCTCAAGTAAAAACTGTATGCGTATTGTGAAACTGTTTAAAAATAAGAGTCAACGGAACTGCTCTTTCGCAAGTGAAGGTAAACTTACCGAAACTGAGCCATAAATCAATATAGTTGATGGATATACAAATGACTTGGACGCACTTTACAATACTGAGAAATAAGTCGTTATGGTTATGGTAAGAATTATTCTTCTTCGCTTATAGATCAGCCTAAAGGGCTGCGAATTCAATTCTCATTCGCGTAGCAACTTCTGTGTGTGTCCTTTTTCAACGAATGCATAAATACTCTTATGAAATCATTCTTTAAAGAACAACTTCAAGTCTTTCTAAACCCTCCTACTCTATGACTGGCCCTATACGCAAATACAACCTCCCAAGGTCCCAAGTGTTAATTGCATTTGAAGAGTATTCATTTCAAAAACACAATATTCACCACACACACACACACACCGGGTGTCACAACCATAATTAATCGATTTATCGAAAAGTTTCCCTTTTGGTTTTTAACAGCTATAACCGATTTCTTTCTCCTCCCAGGACTCTTTGGCGGCGGTCATCTGTTCGGAGGAGCTGGTTGCGGTGTTCCCGAACTAGCCCTGGGCATCGGCATGGGGGTAAATGCACTTAGGCATTGTCGCAGACGTAAGGCACGTACCGTCTTCAGTGACCCCCAATTGTCAGGGTTGGAGAAACGTTTCGAGGCACAAAGATATCTGTCCACACCCGAACGAGTGGAGCTGGCCACGGCATTGGGTTTGAGTGAAACTCAAGTGAAGACGTGGTTCCAAAATCGTCGAATGAAACACAAAAAGCAGCTACGCCGGAGAGATGCCAATAATGGTAAGAGCAACTCCCCCAAAACTCCTTGGGGCTAATTGAGAACTTTCTTGAAAACTTCTTGGCCTTTCATTTACAATTCAATTACGTTCATAGTTCCGCCGAAAAGTTTTCAAGACGACAAAAGTTTTCTTTGAAGTCCAAGTCACTCATCTTAATGCATTTTATGCGCGTGCATTTCAATGTCTTTGTCCACCCAACAAAGGGACATTTTAAATTAATTTCGAAAATCATTTTAGAACCCGTTGACTTTTCACGTTCGGAGGGTGGTGGAGTGGACAAAACGAATGGTGGCAGCTCATCGACGACGGCAGCTGCTGCTGCAACAACAGCATCAGCATCTTCTACTTTGTCTTCCGACTCGGAGAAGGGTTACCAAAGTTACGGTCCCAGTGCGGGGACTGCTGGCCATCACAAGGGCTCCGTGGCACAACACCATCAGCATCATTTGCAAATGCTGAGGACGATATCGGCCTCGTCAGGGGACAGCCTGCTGATGAACAGCGGACACCCAGATCAAGACATGACAAGCGATGAGAATTCAGAAGACGACTGCAGTGATGTAGATATAGTGGGTGATACAAAAATGTTCATGACGTAATAGTTGCTTCGGAAGACAAGTGGACATCTTTGTGAAATGTTATTTTTGTATATATATTAGAAACTTAAAACGGAGAGTGTGTATCTAGTCAGTATGAGTTTAGAACTTAGGTAATAACAAGAAAATGTCAACATTTAAAACGTAGATATTGTGTAAACAATTCAACGAACAACATTTTAGAAAATAAATGCTAAATGAAGGCGATTAGCTAAGTGGTGGTTACTTTTTTTGTTGTGTTGAAGTTTGATTTCAGAAAACTTTCTTTTCAGAGAAAAAGTGCGAGAGTTTTGACAAGGAAACACCATAAATGAACGACTTCTTGAGTAATTGCCCCTAGATGGCTGAGATAATTAAAATCTAGCCATTGCATCCAGAACGCTAGTGAATTTTATTTCAGTTCTGCTAATATAAGCCGCAACCGCCATTCTTGAACTGTCAAAAATAAAGACAATCAAAAAGTGGGTACATTCAAAAGTTAAGCTATCTTTGTTCGACTGGACTGGTCTGGAGTTGATGTAAATTAAGCGCAAAAAATAGATAAGTCGGTAACTTCACTCTTAGAACGTTATTATCATTCAAGAACTGTCAACTCAGTAAGGAGATTCTTGACTAGATTTGTCATCTATCCTTCTATAAAGGTCAACCGAAACAAAAACGGTTCATTTGACAGATCTAGACCAACCATGGTTGATAGTTGTGACACATCAAGTCAGCCAGCTGTCAGACTTATTAAACTAGATCTTTGAACGTATCCCCAGTGCGCAAATTTGTCAGCTATCTCTCCATAAAGGTAACAACTGAATATGCTGTTCATATGACAGATCTAGGCCAACCATAGTTGAGACACATCAAGTCAGCCAGCTGTCAGACTTATTAAACTAGATTTTTGAATGAATGATGTTGGGAACATTTAGTCCACAGTGCACACATTGGCACTAAATGTTTTGTATTATGCAATTTTGGTTGGAAACTTTAGTCATTGTGACGAAAAAATTAACCTGGGCACTAAAGACGATTCTGGGTAAGACACACTGCCTCGCAGACCTGGATTCCTATACATATATATATAACGATAAAAACATAGGGATCCATGAATATTGCATAAACGGACTAAATCTCTTGGCTGCCATTGACAGTTCTGGTAAAAATGCGGTTTCGGTTGCATTGTTCGGATTGTATTTAAGCAGTTAAAGGGAAGTTTTTCAATCTAGCGCTAAAATGTGCAGAAATGGTTGTGAAAAATTCTAAAGCAGATACGCGTGAAAAAGAACAGGGCTATCATCATGGAAAACCCAATCGAAAGAACATTCCGTAGGTATTCAACATTTTTTTTGATCTAAATAGGTAAGCTGTCATAATACTTGAGTAAAGACAGCTTTAATAGTCGTCACGTACAAAAATGTTTGAAACTTTATAAAGACAGCAGTAAAATATGTAATGAACAGTAAGCAAGGGCATAAGTCTCGAAATTTTAAGCGGAGTCCGAATGACCGATTTGAGAAACTTTCTTAAAAAACTTTGCCAATCGTTCTTAAGTGGTACAAATTACATTGTGATCCTCAGAACCTAGAACCCCTTTCTCAGTATAGTGCAGCACTCTGTCTTCTGTCAAACGAATGGTAAATATGGAAAAACTCCCCTGAAGACTCGGCGACCTCTTATTGGGTCACATTTAGAGGGGAATTTGATGCGTATATTTGTTTTAGACAGATCTCCACTTTTCGATGAACGGGAGTCGCGGTGAGGGCTTTACCACTCACCTACTAAATGAGGTCGCAAGGATGTACGAGATTAACACATTTGATAGGTATAGGTTCCCATTTAAAGCGAACGGATCTATTTCGATCGGTGACTGAACGAAAGATTAATTTCATCCCACAACTTTCAAATGAATTCTCAAGCCGAATTGCACCAAAATTACCAGCATCCTTTGCCAAACTAACCAATATTCTATCCCCTCAAGGAGCCCAAGAAAAAAAACTGAAACTTTTCGGCAGTCATATTCCCAACCAACCCTGTACAAGTAGTGTATACGTCTGAAATCGGAGGGTAGGTATGTCTTGATTTAGGAACATAAAAGATGGATAACGAACATAATATGGAATTTAACTCCAAATGAATCGGGGGGTATGAGCACTAAACTTAATAACACATTCATGTATATGGGGAGGCGAGTTCGGAGGCGTACGTCGGGACACAGGACGACTGCCGACAACGCTTGACTGTATATGTAACGACATGATTTTGGATTTTATGAGACATGTTGTAGCAATTTGCAACCCTATTGAGTGGTTGTAATTTTCTAGTAAATTGTTCATTATTGGTTTCTGTAATGAAATTATTCCTCGCTACGCTTCGTTTACAGCGTGCATGTGTTGGTGTAGATAGGATAGGATAAATGAACGGCGCTTCTATGAATAAAGCCGAACTGGGTATAGTAAATATAAGATGAGAGCAGGAGAAATTCGGCAACCTTCGTTGAATATACGAATTATGAATAGGGGGCCTAAGAGGTTAAGGCCCATTTTATTCACTCGAAGTTGAACACAACTCGGGGAGTTTTCCATATAAAAATCCCCAAGTTGTGTTCAACTTCGAGTGAATAAAATGGGCCTTACTTCCTTTGCTTAAAGTTGTGGTTCAGTTATGTGAATCTCTTCAAAATCCAACTGATACCTAAAATGAATATTCGAAATCTCATTATATGCTTCAGTTGGATCCTGCAGCATGTCCAAATACTGTCCAACTACAATTGCATTGATATTCAAATCCTTATTAGCGCCAGCCGGAAACAACTCAATTCTCATTCAGATTTCTTGTTCGCTTTCAAAAATACGCGTGCATTCACCCACCATGGTGATATGTCCTTTAAAAAATATTTCAATACCAAAAGGGGAGCAGACAACAACAACAACAAAAAAAATCCCTGCTTCCGAGAAAATCTAATAACCATACTGCATTTTGCCGTACCAACTGCTTTGACTTTTTTCATCGCTGGAAAAACGTGCATCGACTAGGAATACACTCTCGGTGGATATAAGGAAAAAGGAAATATTTGTGGAGCGAAACAAGAGACACACTTCTCATATTAGCATTGATAAGCATCTTCTAATAAGGTGGGCGTTTTGACAACACCCCACCGGACTAATAAATGGTTAGGCTAAAGTGGGTAAAAAAGACACGCCTATACGTAGGTATATATTCTTTCGTCAACTTCCAGGATCAAAGCAGCGACGAGGGTTGAAATTGAGCAAAAAGGAAACCAATTCTTTGGAATAATTTGCCACTTTGTTGAGCGTGTGCTTACAGAACTTACGATTTGAAAAGCGTATCGCGGATAATTTCATTATTAAGGGTTACATTCGAGGGAGTGGCAGACACTAATTTGTCGAGGATTCATGCAGAGTCTTATTAGCGAAATATAGTCGCAGTTATCACCACGCAAAGCACGACTGGAAGGACAGTCTTCAATATTAGCTGCGTCTATCCGCCATCCCTTCCATTAGTGACATTTATTTAATAAAACTCACAGCGTGTGTTTTTTTTTTGCAAACCAGGTATCAAGCTGGACAAGGGAAATCAGAGGATTATCTAGTTTCTTCATTCACGGGCGCAGACACGTGAAATATCTCTCGTCTGGATGCGACGGAATTTCTATTGAAAGAAAAATGTGTTGACGGGATGGTATAATATTTTAATAGCCCACCCTTGGTACACCTGTCGTTAAAATTTGAATGAGAATTTTACTTCATTATGTTCGAACATCGAACTAATCCTTTGATGAAAATGCTTTAGAAGAATTTTTCAGCTCTAGCGCAGTGCTTGGTTTTGGGTGGTTGAAGTTGGAATTTGAGAGAACACACGAAAGTTGCGTGCTGCTGAATTTGGCACCCGTCAACTACAAAGGTCGAGAGTAAAAAATTCAATGGACACTTTTACACAATGGACATTTTCCACTCTACGTTTGAGTTCCGAATCCGGTGTATAAACTAATGTCGTTTTCAATTGGGATTTTCGGATTTTGCTCCTAAATTCTAGATTTTTCGTGCCCAATGGAACATAAAACGAGATTTTTCTTCATTCGCATTTAAAAAAATCCAACCAATTTATGTTGATATCCATTGCGGAGGCCAAATGTACATTTTCTCTATTTTTCACAGACTTATCTTAAAAATGTAATTGATAACACAATTTAAACTTTGACAAATGTTTTGATGTTAGTGTAAGTATAGGTGTGAGTCTCGCTCAGATATCAAGATACGCAAAATTGCTCTGACCGATTTTTTTTGCGGCCAATGGGACATGAAATCTGACAGCCAGCGGGCAAAAAAACTGATCTGGATCCGAAAAAAGTGTCCCAATGGAAAACGACATAAAGGTTCATTCGCGTCTGCAGTTTAAATCGAACGCAGTCGATATATCGATCGCAGAGGTACAAAATCTATTCACGTTCTCATCAAAAATTAAAGAAAAAGATAAAATTAGAGAAATAACGAGTAACGAGCAGTTTATCTCTTTGCTCGAAATACCTCGGAGAATTTCAACCGACAAGTACCTACCTACTGAAAAAATATAGTTGGCAGCATTTATTTTATATCTTTTGTATGTTTTTGCACGTCACACGAATTGTACATTGACAATATTGACATAACTCCGATAGGAACACAAAATGGTGAGTTTGAAAAAAAAAAAAAAAAAAAATTAGGGGCCAGCTCGAGAGGATTGCGAGTTGGAGGTCTGATATGGATTAGATGCAGAGATGGCAGGAATGTAATTTTTTTTAATTACTACATTTGTTACGTCTGCTACGTAACTGAGGCAGTTAAGTTAAGTAGTTAACGTAGAAAAATGTAGTAAAAGTAGCGCTAACTGTCAAAATGTAGTTAGTGTTGTCAGATCCAACCGTCAAACTGGTAAACTGAAAATTTTCAAATCTGTTTCGGTCTATTTTCTATTGAAATTTAACTTTTTCTAGGTATACATTACCTAAATGTAGGTAGCAAATGAAACAAATCAGGCGTGTAGTTTACTCGATTTACTACGTGTAGTTATTTGAGTAGATTACCTCATGTAGTCTACTCTGCCATCTCTGATTAGATGTCAAGTCAAAGATGTAATTTGCTCAAAGTAGCTCTAACCTCAAAGTCTTCGGTCAGATTCTGTAAGGCGAAACGATCAAACGTTTTCGTGCGCACGAATGATTTGCCCTATGTTACACAAGCAAATTTCTTCATTTGACGAATTAGTTCTAAATTTTGAATCATTTTTCACTAGCACAGTACAACTTTTTTTCACAATGGAGTAGCAAATGTTTATGAATATTATATCAAACACTCACCATTTACATCTTTCTTGCAGGGTTTGTCCTGGGTCCTGGCCCTGAATCTTCAAAACAACATCAAAATACCGGGAAGTAAATCATTTGTCTGATGGAATTATTTAATTTTATTTAAAGTGATCAAATTATTACTACAAATTACATTTACCTGTTCTTATCCTGCGGCAGACTTCTGGAGGAGCATCCAGGACGTATTGCACTCCATTGTGTAGAAATTGGATGAACATTTTTGTTTTTGAATTGTATTTTTTTTCGGTTTTCGTATTTGTCAAATCTCCCGATGACAGCAAAAGAAATGAAATGTCAAGTTAGTACTCAGTCACGAATTTCTTGACTAGATTCATCGGCTACCCCTCCATAAACGTCAACTGAAACAGCTGCTCGCGTGACCGATTTCAGCCAATCAAAACGGAGGTAGATCTAGTCAGACAGCTGTCAGACTTACTAAACTAGATATTTGAACGTCCCCAATGCTAGTTGTCTACGATGTTTACTGGGAGTGTTTTTCTATGTTTTTTTTTTTTACGCTTTTTAACGCTTTCGTCGATGGGTTTTTGGAAGCGTATTTAAGGGTTTTTGCACTCGTTTGTTGATAAGTTTTTCGACAGTTTTTTCGACTCGCACGCATTTTGTTAAATAACTGAAACAAAGATATTGCATTTTGTTAAGGCAGGTACAAATGCAAAAGCTAAACAGAGATATAAGACAAAATTTGAAATGTGCTGCACCACTTATCGCAGTCCATTTCGCCACATTTTTATACTCTATCTACATATTCATACACAACAAACAACAAAAAAGAAGGGGCTCGGCTCTCTTAGTCGATTCGCAAGCGTGATTAAGCCAAAAATATAAATACACCCACGGCTGGATTGAATTTTTGTGCTGTAGACATAAGTAGGTAGGTATACACAAAAAAAATAAACATTAACTGCACTTGATTAAATGGAACCCCCTCATTCCTACCTATATTCCTTGTTACAAATCGAGCCAAATGCTGCTATTGCTATTTGTCTGTCTGAAGAGAAACTGATAATAATTAGCATTCGCCTATATTCCGGTGTTATCTCTACTCTATCGGTAGCTATTTTTATACCCGTTTCCAAGCCCCCTCACCATAATCAACATTCTGTTTTTCTTTCGGAAAACAAGATCTACATTTTCGCCACTGCTTGGATAAGATACTTGTCTGGTTTCCACTACCACTTCAAAATAATATTCACCGTCCGAAAACCGTAAAATACAAAAATTCAGTCTCTTTAGCTCGTTCAGACGATTTAGACTTGCTCTACGCATCGTCTTCCCTCTGGACTATATTTAGTTAAATTTTTTTTTTTAGTACGCACCTTTTCGCTTTTAAGTTTACTTTTAAAGGCAGTTGCAAAACATGTAAGTAGATATTTCAAGTTTTGTTATTGCCGTTTAATCTTCGTGGTGATAAACTTGGGTATTCAACTCGAGTTTTCACGGCCACCGGAAGTTTTTTTTTTCGGACTCGATAAAAGTGAGAGTTTATTTTTGATCGGTAATATATCAGTGTTGAATACGCGTGCTTCGGAGAAGGCACTCATTTTTGGCCAAATGATATAGAAATAACATGTGAGTCTTAAATGTTGTGGGAGGACGAGTCGTAGAAGTTTTGCTTACGTACGGAATCATATGCTGAGGTAGCGTTATGACCTTTTGCTCTTGATATTCAATGGACAGATGGAACGTGAAGCATCGAGCCCGGTTCTTTATTTATTTACTTAGTTTCAGTGTATTTCGAGAAACAACTTTTGGTTTCACTGCGGGATTCGTTTGAAAGTTGCATATGAACTATTATTTTGTATATGGACTACTGATAAGAGAAGAATTTCTGAATATAAAGTGACAGGTTATCATTATTGAACAAAGTACATAAATGATTTAGTTATTGATCTACAAACACAATTTTGTTAGCATTTCGTTAGAGATTGAATTCATAGCATAAATGCTTTATATAAATGACTTTTGACATAAATGTTCCAGTTTAATTTGACCTCTGTCAAGTTGATAACAACAATTTGCTTGGCAGTGATAATAGAGAGTTACATTCCAAATAATGTTTATTTGAGAACAGTCTACTGTCCGGCCTCTGGCAGATTTGTCTATTTTTGTATTCTGACCGAAGAGCTTTTGAATCACTTTAAATATATGGTACTTGGTATGTGGCATAATGACGTTTCGGTTGTCATCTAGCATCAATGTAGCAGAACAGAAAAACAGCGTTAATTATGGAAGCAAACAATACAGAAATGTGAGCAGATCATTTGTTATCTGTTTGGACCTTTTGGGATAAGTTTAAAGCAATTCGATCAACGGCAAATAAATGTATTGTTTTATCTTTACGAATCATTCACTTTTATTGTATATATACATAGATCGATCATCCTTGCTGAAACGATGTCCGTGTTTCTTGATATCGGAAAAGATCTTGCTGTTATCGATGGTGCTGCACTTTAATAAATTTTCTCAGCAATTCCTGGGAATTGACTGCACTGTTTATGATAGGGAAGATTTTAATTTATTCCCCTATCCATATAAATAACAAACTGTCGTATACTTGGGGTCTGTTTAGATACGCAAAAAGAACAAAAAAACGGAAAAGAGCGTGTTCGTTCAATCGGTTTGAGCTTTTCGAGTAGCCAATGATTTTCTAATATGAGGTGGAACAGATTCGTGAAAAGCGTCAAAAATAGTTGTCTAGTGAATTGAGGTTCGTTCGGGTACTTTTTTGCAAACCTAAAATTATTTAAAATTTGCTAAGAAACTGCGAATGCGACCACGTACTGAGAAAATTGGAAAAAATGAGAGAGAAATCCATTTCCCCTCTTTTCATTTTTTCGTAATTTTCTACTCGCCGAATTTCGACTTACTGAAAAATGAAAACTGCCAGCTAAGTGACAGCTCAAAAGTTTGACAAGTAAAACTATTTATTTTCGTCTTCAACGACGTCAGAGGAACAAGTTATAACTGAATGTTCTCCTAGAACATATCAGCGCATTCAAATGGAAAGTTTAATAGGTATTTAGCTTGTAAAAAATGCAATTCCAATTTATTTTGTAGATGCTGCATTTTACGATTACGCCTAAATGACATTTTTTAGACTTTTTGTAAGAAAACCGATCAGGTACTTCTCTTGAAATTGAGAGAATTCTCTCTCGATTTTAGAGACTTGACATTTTTCATTTTTCTATGCTGAAAGTACACGAACGGACCTAGCTGGTTTGTTCATTGTCATTCATTTGAGTAGGTATAGAATGTTTTTATTTCAGCAAATGTCAGATTTTAAAGGAAATTGGTGAAAAACATGACGACGCACCTTTTTTATGCACACGCATAGTACTTCAATCAGATGATAAGAACACAAGTATACCTAGTTAATGTTATATTGTGATTTCCTTCTTGACTTTTAATTGACAATGGAAAATTTCATTGGCGATAAGGCCAAAACAACAAAGTAGGCATATCGAAAAATAAACTGTTATCACACAAAAATAAAAACCAAGAAGGGTCAAACATGTAGGTTAAAGAACTATTATTATACCACAAGGAACTGTTGGACCGCAATTTATCGAAAACACATGCCTACAGAAATAAATAAGTACATAGTGTTTTTTTTTTATAAATTGGCAAGTTGTTATCAAATTGTTTAGTTTGATTTCGAACTAGAAGTTTGACTCAGGTTTGTTTGTTATTTTATTGTTTTTATTAGGCGTTGTTCAGTGAAAAAGTAATTATGTCCAGATATTTAAGTTTGTCTTGGACATGGGACGTTCAATTTTATCTAGTTTAGTAGGCTACCAGCTGACTTGTGTCTCAGAGATTGTCCTAGATCGATGAGAAGGGAGCCGATTTGAATTTTGTGATTTAGCTCGCATATGTGGCTGACGTAATAAAAGTGACGCCACCGACCTATATGTATAGTTTTTAACGTTTTTAAGATCAGGGAACATTTAGTCTAGAACAATAAAAATCTAGTTGGCTTAAGATAACTAAAGTGTCAGACGAAGTGATCTAATCAATCCTAAAGCCTAGTATGCTGCTCGCGCTTAAATTAAGCTCCCATACAAAAATGTCTCTAAAGATAAAATTAAGCAAAGCAGTTAAGCCAAGCAGTACGCAGTTCAAGCTAAATTTCTGAGCCGCTGTACGAACACTCTCTACAGAATTTAAGCAAGCGTATTAATGCAAAATACATTTTTCCACAGCTAAATTTTGACAGATCAGAGAAAATATCGGCATTCGCAACAAAATTTCAAACGAAACAGTACCAATGGAGAATGGTTAGTTCAACACAAAGAAATTCTTTGTTGTTAATTTAATTTCTTTTAAAATGTAGACATTTCTTTAGAAAGTTCCAAGTGACGAAACAGAGCAAGTCAATCAGCTATGCCAACACATTTTTTTTACGTCGGAACTTAGAGTGTCAAAATTAAGCGAACATTAAGCGAAGTGGTGGAGAGAAAAATTGGAGGGGCGCTTAATTTTAGCTTTCCTGGAACAGCATACTAGGCTTAACTATTCAAACACTACATAGGCAATTATTGCCGAGAGTAGTTACTTTTAAAGATTAAAAAGATTCTGATGTGCATTGTTCTTTGGCAGTTCAAATGACATATGTAACGATAATAGATTGTAACCGGATGTAAGTTGTATTTCCGCATTAGGACATCAGGAATCTCTTGAGAAAGATGCAAATGCAACCCCTATGTTGCTTCTGAGGTGGAAAACACATGACACATCCGCGGACTAGAATTCTTTTCCTTTTTTTCTCGATATCCTTCAACCTATGGAGAGACCTTTAAACCGTTTAATTTTATTTTTATACAGAATTACCGCGTTTAAACAAAAAACACACAATCATGGCAAATACCGGGAACAGTAAGTGCTAAATGTGGCCACTGCTGATTGATTTGTTTGTTAAATTTTGCTTAATATTTTGCACTATATTCTAATAATCATTCTGCTTTACTTTTTCTCTAACTGTATAGGTGAAAGTCCACCTTTTTCTAACCTAACACTTGATTTGTCTGATGTTTTACTTTAACCTGTATAAACTGTATCTTAAAAGTTGTATTTTGCGTGTGACTAAAACTGTTGTCTTCAATTTCCTTCTAATAGGTACCAATTTTGTAACAAATTTCCCGCTCATTTGTGGGATGAACAAGTTTTTCTGTTTTCTTTTCCTTTTTATGTAAAAAAGTAACAACTTGGGGCCAACAACTCAAACTTTTGGCACCCCATTTTGTTTTGCTGAAAGCCACCAACTAATCCTGTTTCTCTTCACAGAAGAAATGACGCAACAAGGACCCGTGTTTGATTCCAACTGCATGACCCTGACTCGCTTCGTGCTGCAGGAACAGAGAAAATTCAAACATGCAACCGGTGATCTTTCACAATTGCTGAATTGCATTCAAACTGCTATCAAAGCCATCGCTTCTGCTGTCCGGAAGGCAGGCATTGCCAAGCTGCACGGCATCGCTGGCGATGTGAACATTCAGGGCGAAGAAGTCAAGAAATTGGATGTCCTCTCGAATGAGCTGTTCATCAATATGCTGAAATCTTCCTATACCACCTGCCTGATGGTGTCTGAAGAGAACGAGCATGTCATCGAAGTGGAGACCGAACGTCAAGGAAAATATATCGTAACCTTCGACCCTCTTGATGGATCCTCGAATATCGACTGTTTGGTTTCGATTGGTTCCATCTTTGCCATCTATAGGAAGCAGAGCGAAGGAGTCCCCACTGTTGCTGATGCGCTACAGCCGGGTAATCAAATTGTCGCCGCTGGCTATGCGCTTTACGGATCAGCTACCGCCGTTGTACTCAGTTTGGGCAATGGAGTGAATTGCTTTACATATGATCCAGCGATTGGAGAGTTCATCCTCACCGAACCCAACATGAGAGTCCCAGAAAAGGGAAAAATCTACTCGATCAATGAGGGATACAGCTACACCTGGGAGGAGGGAGTGATCAATTACATTCAAGCTAAGAAAGATCCAACAAAAGGAACTCCGTATGGCGCTCGTTATGTGGGAAGTATGGTCGCCGATGTCCACAGGACGATCAAGTACGGTGGAATTTTCATCTATCCCGCAACCAAGTCATCACCAAATGGCAAACTTCGTCTCCTGTACGAATGCAACCCGATGGCGTTTTTAATGACACAGGCCGGCGGTTTGGCTAGCAACGGAAAGATAAACATTTTGGACGTTGTGCCACAGAAGATCCACGAGAGGCAGCCGATTTTCTTGGGATCCAAGAAGGACGTAGAGGAGGCGCTAAGTTATCTTAAGTAAACAAAATGCGTTGGAATTTTTTTAAAAAATAAATTTTATTTTCTAATAAGAATTGGCTTTGTGCTTGGGTAGGAAGGTAAAGCCCTCGGGAACTGGTCCGAGAAGCATCTCACTGATTTTGATCCAGTCCGAAGAGTTGGGTGAACACAGAAGGGTTTCCATTTCATCACGGCCGCGGTACTTTTGTGGTCTTTGGTTGATTTTTTGTGGTGGAGACTCAAGCAGACTCACAGGTATGTAGCGATAGAGGAATGATTGCCATTCGAGGAGGAAGCGACGGGTGTTCTCGACGCCTTTGGTGTCAGAGCCCCAATGTTCCAGGCCGTAGTAGGCGTACTTCTTGAGGAGGTCAAAGCGTTCGGAACTGGTTGGATCCCAGTGTTGTTGTTCCTTGATTTCCTTGAAGATCCACGGCTTGATGAGAGCACCGCGTCCTATCATCACGGAGGAGACGTGTGGAGCGAGTTTCTAAAAAGAGTGCACCCGGTTAATGGATGAGTAACAAAAAGTATGTGGGTGGGTTCACCTTTCTCTCGTTGTAGTCCTCAAAACTGAGAATGTCTCCGTTTCCAATGATAGGCATGTTCTTTGCCATTGAGGCACACTCTTCGATGTACTCCCAGTTGGCGTTTTTCGTGTACCGCTGCTCTCTAGAACGCCCGTGTAGCTTAAAGAAAACAAACTTAACACTTTGCACACTATTTGTTTGAGAAGTAAACTCACCGTCACAGCACTCCCACCCCATTCCTCGACCTTCGGTATCAACTCATGCGCCACGCTCTTATCCGCATACACTCCAGTTCGCATTTTAACAGTAAAAGGGGTCTCACCTAGCAATCTTGAAACACTGCTCACAATCGCCTCGAGAACATTTGTTCTTCTCATCAGAGCACTGCCTCCGCCCTGTTGATATATGAGATCTATGGGACAGCCAATATTCAGATCTACATAGTCCACCTTGGCGTTATCCTGCAACAACTGTGCAGCCTGTGCTATGAGTTGGGGACTTTGGCCACAGATTTGAACACCAAAGACATCCTCACTTTCGTGGCGTTTTGTCAGAGCCCACTCTTGTGTGAGTCCCTTCACAATGGGCACAGCACATGCCATCTCACCACAAGTGATATCAGCGCCGAATTCTTTGCAAATCCTCCGAAATGGCAAATTTCCTACAGTTGTCAACGGACTCAGCACCAGTTTGTTAAAGAAGTCCACGTTCATTTTGGTAACAGCGTCACGTCCGTTGGATTCTTCGTCCACAACACTACCAATGGGTTTCTCCCCCTCCGTCTCGCTTTTCGTTGCACCTTCCTTATTCCTCTTCTGTGATTTCTGTCGGTCAAAGTCGGCAAGTATTTTCTTCGATCTCGAAAAGTCATACTCCCGTTTCCTCAGCTTCACCTGAAGGTCCGTAGATATACCATTTAATGTCGTCGATAGAGCTTTCTCATCATAATGATCAGCCTTCAAGTTGTTGCGATTCTCATCCAAGTGACCTGTGGCAAAGCGACATGTCAGCCCTCTAGCACAGAAACCTTTAACTTTGTAGATTTGACACGTCTCTGCAATATCCTTAGGTTTGGATTCCAGATACTTGTCCAAATCGTGGACATACCGGCAGTTGGGGTATGTGCACTTGTCTCCAGCTGGACCATTCACCAACGATTGACACAGGTGCAGAGTGCGGTCGTCTTTGTAAACTGGACGATGTTTGTTTTGTCCTCGTTTGCGGTCTCTTTTGGCACCGTGTTCCTGTTTTTGCAATTTATTTGATTCATCCGATTCTGTATTAGAGCCGTCCAGCGGTCGTTTGTTGGCGCCTTTATCTGTTCTGCCCTCTTCGGCGAGGGTGATTTTTACATCGGGAATCAGAAATCTGAAAGAATTATTTTTATTTGTTCCTTTCGATAGTACGAGTTGGCAACTTACTGGGTTTTAATGTAGCAAATTCCAGGATCCATTACAAACGAAAAGCAAATAAAAATTCTTCGAAGAGGTTCACAGCTGTTTTGTTTGACGTTTCACCACGTGAAGAATTTGGGGAACGACGATGAGTGATAAACGTGAGGAAGAGAAGAGGAATTTGAACTTAAGGGAGCAGTCACATCGCTGTTTTTGTTTAAATTTTCGAACTTTCTTTAAAATACAACAGGAAGGAAAACAGGAAAACATCGTGATCAAGATTTTGGATAATTTTTAAATTGTGACTCCATGCATTAGTATATTTGAAAGAAGGTGGTCAAGGCACTTGAATGAAGGTTCCTTTGTTATGAACAAAATGGCTGCACTTAATTACAAGAGACGCGTGGAATGGGATTGTCTAAACCCGATATTTGGTTGTAGGAGAGTGCAATAGGGCCGCCGGGAGAATCAAGTGATACACCGAATACCAATTGCTTGACTATTAAAAGCAATATGAAAACATGTACGCAATGTACCTGAGTATTTATTTATTTAACAAACAAAGCGGAAACACAAATGCAAATACAAACACAATAAAAATAAGCGTAAATATTCTTAAAAAGACTCGCGATTTAATTGATCTTTTTCTGAAAGTACATATTATCGATTTGCACACAAAATTCAACCAACTTCTTGAAACCTTGAACACTCTGCGCTAGTTCGTTATTCGGCAATTTCGTAGTCAGTATGGTGAACAGATGACCAAACGTTACTGCGTCCAATTCTGTAGGCTCATCTCCGAAAAAGAATTTCGAACCGTTTTCCTCCAGTTTACTTGTCAGTGTTTCACAGCATTTAACAACCTTCTCAACAACCTCATCGAGGTCCATATCTCTCCACTGGTAGACTTGCAGTTGCTTTAGGACATGTCGTCGTTTTTTCATGTTTTGAATTGCATTCAACGGCCATGGGAAAACGCATCCATTACGCGGCTCGGTAACAACTTCGTAAACTTCCTTGTCCATGAACGAGATGTACAGCTCAGCGTTGGTAAAAATATTCTCCACCAGTGACACATACGAACGCAAGTCGTACTTCTCGTCCTCGTTCAACCATTGTCCAATGGCACAGTCTTTTTGTTCAACAAAATTAACAATCGGTTCGAATTCGGCCACAATGAAAGCCCCAACTTTGATGAATGGCAATTTCGTCATACGTCCTCCTGGTGACATGAATTCAGCATTTGCTGTGGAGCGGACTGTGAATGGTATGTTGCACATCTTCAAGTAAGCTTTAACTGCCAGACAGCTTGCATTCTCTGCTAAGAGTATTTGTTCCGCCTCATATGGCTGGTAGAGCACAGCATCCTCCGGCCAGGGTTCACTTGCAATTATCTCCTCCGTCTTGTATTGTTTGATGTAAGTTGAGGTGGCTGCCATTAGAGTTGTGTATTTAAAACTTTGAATCAATCCACAAAATGTTGTATAATATGTTTCCTATTCCAGGGAGGACTATATCAAAATATTTAGCAAAATTTGGAACTGCGAATGACGTTTTCCCTTGACTTTTCTCCGTTTGAGTGGATTCATTCAGGCAATGGTGGGCGCAAATATATGGGCGCATGCAGTACCCAGTCAATTGTTTGCCTAGCTTATGTCGTTTTCGATTTGGCAAAAGATCAATTTTTTTTTTGATCGAGATTGCTTTTAATGTTCGATTTGCCACAAAAATCAATCTTTTTTTTGATCTCAGATCACTTTTGAGAAATCTCAATTTTTCCTCAGATTTTACACATACTTTCACTAACACCAATGTTTATGACACACAGCGTCGGTTACGAATTGTTTATCGTTGGGAGGATTGCTTTTTTAACTGAATTATTTATTTTACGCATATGGGATCGAGTTTTTGTATTAAATTATTTCGAAATGCAGTACTGTAAATGTGTGAAAATCGATTGAAATGGATTTCGAGTGCAAGTGCAAAAATGTTTTATTTTGCCGCCAACTCAATACACACACATACCAATATAATTCAGATTTCATGTTCGATTTGGCAGCAGAAATCTGAAATCTCAGATCAAAATCTGAAAAGCCAAATCGAAAACGACATTATTTTCACTGAAAGTTGGTCAAATGAGTCTTGGGGCGTACCTAAATACCTACACAAATCTTTCCGCAGGACGTTAACTCGTTTAGGTAATTAAATAAACGGTACAGATATTTATTTTCTTTAAAGGATCATTCACATGAGAGCGACCAACTACCTACGAACGAACGATTATTCGCAAGTTTTGACAGTCTATTCACATGATACATTCAATTTGGTCGCAGAAACCCGCGAAACCAATGACAGTCGCCGTTATTTGTCTCTATAACATTTTGAGTTTGAGGTTAGGTTCGAACGAATGCTTTATTCGTTTGTTTGTGGAACGCGAATTGAATGATGTGGATTGTGAATAAACTTTGACAATTCGCGCCAAGGGTGTATTCGTTCGCAGCAAAAAGTTTGCAATTCGAAATTTCGTTATTTAAACTCTTTATTAACATGTTTTCTTAATACATTTTGATGGGATAATCAACTATCCTCCTCTTGGAATAGTAAAATGTGCAATTTTCTGTTCATAAATGCATCAAAAGTGGTTTGTTCGCATTTCAGCAATTCGTTCGCTTGCTCTCATGTGAATAGTCCTTAAAACAAAACAAAAAAACTTCCTGAGTTCTCCCAAAGCGATATGACTGGCCGCATTCAAGTATCTAGTTGACTTAAGTCGACTAGATTGGTCTGGATAAGAAATAACCTGAACGCAAAAACTAACTAGATTGGTCGGGAACGTCACTTTTTGATGTGGGGTTTAAGTAGAGCGACTGTGTTCGGCAATTTGGTGCCCATTAGTTACACGACGTTCACATCGCAGTTCAGTTTGAAAGTTTTTATAGTTTATGAAATTATTGTAAAATGGATTTGCTGATATAATTTCGTCACAATACCAAATACCTTAATAAAATCATCTAGCAAAAATCCATCTCATTATAAAATGAACTTAAACGGTCTCTGCACTTAAGATATTTTGTAACTTCAAGCTTTTATTTCGAAGTCATTTTGAAACAAAATAGGTATTTAACACAGTTTGGGGAAACCGTGTTTTTCATGCTGTGGAGAAAAAGATATTTTTGTATCAGCATAATTTATAACATTTATAATCTGTAATTGGTACGTAAAATGCATACTTGCACAATTACGTATGCAAGTATACATTTGTTAAATTCGATAATTTTTTCCATTTTCTGGTAAATCCCGTAATAGACCTCTTTTTTTGGCTTCGATGTCAGCAAAGCAAAATAGGATTTTTAGCACGCAATAAGTTCACTTATGTGGTATTCGTTTGGGCTTCTTCAGATTTGCCCTCAGATGCCAGATTTCGTGTGGCTAATCGAACATAAAACTTGCTCTTGCTCTTTTTTGTGTTGATATTCGTGCGATTTGAATATGTGTAGTCTTCGACACTTTTCTAAGCGATTTCCATTCACTGGTTAAATTTTGTATTAAAACATTAGAAATATTTGTCCCGATTGATTTCTAAATATTTATATATAAATAATTTACAAAAATAGATTCACTCGATGCAATGCCTTTCTTTGCTGGAGAAAAAATTCACTAAAAAAGTAAACAAACTCCATCAGTTGTCAAACTCAAACGCACTTGTATTGGTAAATCTGAGAAAATATCTAGATTCGCAAAAGTGCTCTGAAATCTGAAAAAGATAGCTTTTTCCTGTACCAAACGAACATAAAAATTGCTCTGAGAGCAAAAAAAGTGCTCTGAGAGCGCCCAATCGATTACCACATTATTATTAGACCTGTTTTTTTTGAGCTTCGAACTCAGCAAAGCAAAGAAAAGTAGGATTTTCGGCACGCTAATTACAACAATTACGATATACTAACTTGACACTTCGAGACTCGCAATAGTTGTTGTATTTGCGTGCTGAAAATCCTACTTTACTTGGCTTTGCCGAGATAGAAGCTCAAAAAAACACGGCTATTGTTAATTTATAATTTAGAGAGGCTTTTATAAAAATATCAGTGAGCATTTCAAAATTCAATGTTATTAAATTTGCTGAAATAGAACATGCGAACAATAAATAACAAAACAATTTGGATTCCTGTTCGATTAAATATGCAAAATCTGAAATCGGATCAAATCGCAGAATTAAATTAGGTATATAGCACATTATATTTTCTTTTTGTTAGGAGTTCAATCATATGTACTCATTTTTACGAATTTACGTTCCGAGAATTACCACTTTTTTTTATATGAAAAAAACTTGCATTTATAGTATTCCTAAAAAGCAAGTTGAAAACACCCACCAATTACGTAATGGAAATTTATGCAAAGTTCAGGAATATTTATAAAAAAAATCACTTGCCTAGTGAAAACATGGGCTTAACTCACATGGTATTAACCTATTTTTTGAACAAACTCCCAAATGTAATTGCATGAATTCTGCTGTAAAAAATATTTTTCATGTAAAGAAAACTAAAAAAAACCTGAAATGTGAATGGATGAATACTTTTTGGGATCTAAAATGGATACAGAACAAGTAAAGCTATCTAGAAAAGCATATCCAACATTTATTCCCTTTGCATTTATTGTTATAAATTCAATTACAAATTGTTTTCTTTTGAAAAAGTTCCATGTATTCACAGACAGGAAAAAAAAAAGAGCGAGAGAGACCTTACTCTTTGCTCACGATGACAGCAAAATAGACGTCAACTTACTACTCAGTCACGAATTTTTTGACTAGATTCGTCGGCTACCCCTCCATAAACGTCAACTGCCAAAACTAACCACACGACCATTCTGGGCCAATAAAAATCGAGATAGATCTAGTCAGACAGCTGTCAGACTTACTAAACTAGATACTTGAACGTCCCCACTTTGAAAATCCAGTGAAAATATACGTTTTAAGAACGCTACCACAAACGGCATCAGACGACATTTGACAGGTAACAGCTGATGCCGCATCGCGGCTCATTTTATCCACAAATATTCAAGCAATTTAATAATTTATCCAAGAATATGGTAAAACTGTTTAGTTTTCTACTGAAAACCCCGAAAAAGGTACAAATTATCCATTCCCTCTAATCTCACTGTAAATCAAACAACATCCCATTCATAGACAGTCCGTCAACATCTCCGCGGTACTTTCATCGACAGTCTTCGTCTCACTGTGCACGGCGGTCACGGAGGCAACGGTGTACCCAAATACGGTGGAATCGGTGGACAAGGTGGCTGCGTATACTTTGTCGCAAAAGAAGGTGTTACCCTGACAAGCATCTCGCGCAAGATTGACAAAAAGATCCAGGCAAGCTCTGGCGAAGACAGCAGCAAACTGAGAATTCTTGGCAGGCGTGGTGTCGACGAGAAGATAGAAGTTCCAGTGGGTGTGCAAGTCATCGATGACAAGGGCAAAATCATTGCCGATCTGAATGAGGAGGGTGCGCAATGTATAGCCGCGGGCGGTGGAATTGGTGGTTGCTCTGGTACCGGCTTCATAGGTCGTCCGGGTGAACACAAGGCTGTAAATTTAGATTTGAAGTTGATTGCTGATGTGGGATTGGTTGGTTTTCCCAACGCCGGCAAGAGCACTCTGTTGAAGGCAATTTCTAATGCCCGACCGAGAATAGCTTCGTATCCTTGTGAGTTACTTGCAAATTCTTCCATCGCTCTCTGTTTCAAGTTCTCCTTCTCTTAGTTACGACCATCCGGCCGCAAATCGGCATCGTGGAATACCCCGACTTGCGCACCATCTCGATTGCTGATCTGCCCGGTTTAATTGAAGGCGCTCACGCCAACTTTGGCATGGGACACAAATTCCTTAAGCACATCGAACGGACGCGTCTTCTACTGATGATTGTTGACATCTTTGGATTTCGCCTGAGTCCGGTTCACAAGCAACGCAATTGCTTGGAGAATGTCTACGCACTGAACAAGGAACTGGAAATGTATGACGAATCACTGCTTACTAAGCCCTGCGTTTTGCTCGTCAACAAAATGGACCTAGAGGGCGGCACAAACCTCCTCGATCAGTACCAGCCCACAATTAGCGACCTACAAAACGGTCTAGCGGAATGCCCCGAAGAGATTCGCCCAACAAAACTCATCAACTTTGAGCGGATCATACCCATTTCGGCCAAAAACACTGCCCGCATAAAGCAGGTCAAACAGGATTTACGCGATGTTCTCGACGAGCTGGCCGCCCGTGAGTTACCCCTAGCCGAAGTGCGGAAAGATCTCGAGATAAAAGTCGGCGAACGAGGCCCTCGGGTTACTTGAGAACATCTTCCAATACTTTATTCAAACTTTTGCTCTTAGAAACTAGTTAAGTGTATCAATTAAATAAAAAAACAAAAAAAAAAAAAAACAAAATGAATGTTATGGTTAGACGTAGGATACAAATTACGTAGTTAACTGTCTGTCACGTCGGAGTTGGATTGCGTTTTCGCTACTTGGCCGATGTTCTCCAGTGGGCTAGCATTTTCCTTCGTATAACTTTTGTCGTCCGGCTCTTCAGCCTCGGTATTTTCCAGTGTATTACCGTCGGCAGCGTTGTATTCTCGGGAGTAGGGATTGAACTTTGGTTGTGGCTCGAAAATGACATTGCCCTTGATTACCCGAACGCGTGGGCCAATCGGCCGAGAGTTGAATTTGAATTTACCACAGGTTTGTATACGATTGTCTCGGTGTGTTTTGAGCCCAGAAATGGAAGCGAACAACGCCTGACAGCCGTTGCATTTGTACCTCTTCATGTCGATGTGACGCGAGAGGTGCGAGATGAGGGTCTCGCGATGCGTAAACCGACGTTCGCAAACCTGCAAAAGGAATGAGAGAGGCGATAGTGGGGATAAAGAACTGGGTGGACAAAGGAACTATACGTCTTTTGGAGAAGAACCTTCAAGAGTAACAGTGAAACCAACTACGGCAAACAGATCCATGTTGTACCTCAAACCACTACCATTTTGACCTAAGCGAACATAAACAAAAAACTAGCGTTTCTAACTCACCTTGCAAGGGAACGGCCGCTCGCCAGTATGCGTCCTCGTGTGCACCGTCAACTGGCCCCGCGTTCGAACTCGCTTATCACAATACGTGCATTTGAACGGCAGCTCACCCGTGTGCATGGTTTTGTGCAGTTGCAGGGTACTTCTCGAATAAAACTTCTTCCCGCACACCTCGCACCCGTACTGGGGATTCTTGCCACAATCCGAATGCACGTGATCGCCCAGAGTGCTGCGCGACGAACAGAACTTGCCACATATGTGACATCTGAACTGCAACTTTGATGCGTTTTCATCCTCCGCATGGATCTCTTTCTTATGCTTGACCAGGGTGGCCGCATCGGCCAGCGTCACACGGCACAAATGACAATACCCCTCCACTGGCAAAGAAAAAAAAACGGATTATGTACGTTACGTCCATACCAAAACAGTCTCGACTTACCGGCAATATTTTCAGCAAGCAACTCCGGGCGCAGCTCAAAAAGCACAGTTTTCAGTTCAGCCGCGTCCTTGTAATGGGCGGTCATCTGGTGCTTAAAGAAAGAATTTCGCTGAATGTACTGCTTTGGGCACTTGGCACAAATCCATATGTAGCGGTAGCGTTTGTCCAATTTTCGAAAGGCAGCGTGATAAAACTTGCGCGACTCTGTTAGCGTAACATATATTGAGAGTGGAGCTCCTTGCGATGACTGCTGGCTTCCTTCGTCGGCCGAGGAATCGCCGAGATTCTTCTTCTTTGCCTTTTGGTACTCGTCACGCATGTCGTCTATGATTTCACATTTCACTACCAAATGTGGCGCCGTTGCCGAGTCGATCATCTCCTCAAAGTCGTCCGCACATTGCGGATCCATTTCTACCGAACAATCGGTGCCATTTTCACTCGCAACGAAATTATCACTCGGTTCGTTGACGGTTGCGGTGAGGTCGCTGCCTTTCATTTCAATTTCAAGACCACTCGATGGAATAGCTTCGTCAAAGTCGGTGTCTTTGAATGCCACTGCGCCAGCGACTTTTGGCGGTACCTGCACTTTGATCATATCCAAGGCGGCTTTTCGTTCCTTCGCCATTGATTTTGCCTTGCGATCAAATAGCTCCTCGATGAGAAGATCCTCATAGTTCATCGGATCGGATGTGCTTTCTATTTCGAAGTCAGTTGCAGGCTCTTCTTTTATAGTGAGCTCGGGGGTTTCCTCAACAAAAAGGTCTTCATAGTTAACCGGATCGGATGGGGGTTCTATTTCGAGTTCGGTTGGCTCTTTTTTGACTTCGTCGACAGTAGGATACCTTCTGGTATAACAATGATCTTGGGCAATGAAGAAAGCATCTTGCTGATGGGCCTCACCGATGGAAAGTTTCTGACTAAACTTGAAAGCATTTCCCTGAGCATCCACAACCACCTGTTCGTTTTGAAACTTTTTGATTTGCGGGTACTGCAGAGCGCCGGTAATGAGGTCTTCTTTTTTCATCACAAATGCGTTGCCCTGGCCATCGAGGATTACATCTAGCCGTTGAGGAGCAAACGGCGGTCTTAACTGACTAAGTGTATTGCTTAGCGAAAATGCGTTTCGCTGGGCTTGCAAAGGCGCTTCTTGATCGTGTGAGCTGTACATTGGCGTGAGCTGCGACACAGTAGTGGCAAAGTTGCCCTGCTCCGACATGAGTGCGCGATGCTTATCATGTAAGACACATTTCTCTTCAAAGGTTGTGTCTGTGAATTTAGCCGGATCATCTGGGAGAAGATGAAAGTAAAGTCAAATTATTTAAAGCGTAGAAAAAAAAACTTATAAACTAGTTAGATGTCTCAAGGACTAAGGTCTTTTTGGCTTCCGCCATGAGCTTGCCTCACGTGAACACTAGTTAGCAGGCTTATTCACATACCTTTACTACTTTCCCCATCTGATTCCATTGGAACATCGTCTTCGCTTTCAGCTAAAATGAGAAAATGGTTTCACAACGCCGTCGATATGTTGTTATCTTTTCTTACCTTCTGCCTTGATGTCCAAGCTACTCTCGCTGCCACAGCTCCCGAGGAAATCCGCAACGCTTTCCTTCGTACATGTGTCACCTGTGGTATGTGTTTTTAAGTGAATGGCGTGGTTGAAGGATTTGCCGCACTTCTTGCAGATGTGTTCGTTTCCGCCATGCACCACGTTGTGGTTCTGCAAGCCCTTAGCAGTCGAAAAGCTAATATCACAAAGCTGCAAATTACAAAACAATTAGACCGTGTCATAGCCAAATCTGGAATGCCAACTTACATTACATGCAAAGACCATAACTTTTGGATCGAGGAGCGATTTCGGCACAATACACATTGGCTTGCTTGATTTCACAGGGGAACGCTTGAGCTTGTTCCTGTGACATTGCATGTGCTCTTCGAAAATGAATAATGTACGAAATGTCTGGCCACAAGTATCGCACTCGTACATGGTGCGACCTCGTAAGCGTTTGCCATCTTCCTTAAAGTTCGTGCAGTTGGATTTCTTACATTTGTGATCGAGCACTTCTGTTCGACTTTGAAATTTACGATTACACTTGTCGCAATGAAAGCGTATGTGTTTTAGCAGCTTCCGTTCATTTTCGCAAGACTGCTTGTAGTCGCGTGATTGTTTTCCAAGGCATTTGTGGTTGAAAAGCGAACTTTCGCTGACGAAAAATCTCTGGCATTCATGGCATTGAAACGTACTCGGAGACAGCGGCCGTTTGGGTATAGCTTTGGCATAGAAGTCTTGGAAATTCATGGCATTTTGCTTTGGAAGAGATTGATGAGAAATGTGTTAAACATACGGAACAGAAATGAGAAGGAAATACTTACGAATGCGTTTGGCACTGGCGTAGGGTTCAATGAGTTCTCTTCGATATCAATTTCACCTGGCGAAAAAATAATTTTGTAATGTAATGGGCGACTATTGAATAACTTCTTGTATTTATTTTCGGTATAATTAAAATGACATTTGTCCAGCGTGAGTCTATTTCATCCTATGTGACATCATTTACCAACGAAGGCGACTTTTTCTACTGCAGACAAACGCATTTACCGCCCTAACATTCGTGGTGGACGCCTCTCTACCGTAATTTTGTAATTCACAAATTCAAATGACAAGCAACAACGCAAAATGCTGTTACACCACAAGAGTTTTATGCTATCAATTAGCAGACTGAAAACAACTATAGATCACCACTACTAAAACCATTCGAATTCTATTAACTGCCAACTGCTTTGTCCAAAAATTAACAGCACTTACTTTTAATTATTAATTCTTCCTCGTTAAAAAATAGTGCACCTTCATCATCCAAGGGTTCGGTTTTTATTTCAACGTCAATTTCTGTCATGATTATTGTGCAATTCGTAATAGTAAAAGTGTGAAAAAATATGTAACAATAACAATAATAGATTAAACAATTTTTTTACAATAATTTATTAAACGACTCTCGCATATTTAATTAAAAATTAGAACAAAACCCTTCCCAACTGATCATGAATTGCACACCAAACAAATATTTGGAGCTGTCAAAATTTGATAGGGTATCCTGTGAACAAAGTGGAATTCACCATTATGTGGTGGAATAGGCGAAAGGGATATTTTGTTCATTTACCGCTATGGTCGCCTTTCAGTCTAGTTGTGAGTGACAGGAAATTACCGCAGTAGAATCAAGTTTTTTGTTTTAAATAGTTCAACGTACAAATATTACAGATTGAACTGAAAAAAAAGACTAAATAAGTGGGAAAAGTGATGTTATGTATATTCGCTTATGGAAATGGTGAAATCGGTGCGAAATTCGAGTTGCAAACAAGTTCTAATAACGGTTGCGCGGTCTAAACGGTATACGACGTTGGCAAATATTACCATTCACAAAATCCCGCAGAACGGTTAGAATTCATTCCGATCCGAGAGAAAAATAAAACCAGTTTACTTTACTTGCAACAAAATGGTGGACTTAACATAAATTGGGGTGTTGTGTTTGATAGTGTGCGTATTTGGATAATTTTCTACACCCATTCCAGAAAGTCCTACCTTTGCAACATTTTGGGTGGATTTTTCCATGGGTAAGTTCATAAACTCCACTAAGTACAGGTTATTGTATTTTTTTCCTGTAGTAGGTTATGGAGAATACCTACCATAATTTTGAAAGAATTCCGAATTTTTAGCATACGTTTCTGACGTTCGAAAAAAAATTAACATTTGGAGTGGAACAAACTATTAAGGACCATTCACATGAGAGCGAGCGAACGAATTGCTGAAATGCGAACAAACCACTTTTGATGCATTTAAAAAAAAAAAAATGGAACATTTTACTATTCCAAGAGGAGGATAGTTAATTATCCCATCAAAATGTATTAAGAAAACATGTTAATAAACACTTTAAATAACGAAATTTCGAATTGCAAACTTTTTGCCGCGAACGAATACACCCTCGGCGCGAATTGTCAAAGTTTATTCACAATCCACATCATTCAATTAAGGACCATTCACATGAGAGCGAATTGCGAACCACGAACTGGCGAATATTCGTAGATTCTGACACTTCATTCACATGAAAACTTTTTTTAGTCGCGGGTACCTGCGAATCATTTGTATTGTTGAAGGTTAAGTTCGAGCGAATTTTTCATTCGCAGGTTTGTGGATCGCGACTGTTTTATGTGGATTGTGAATAAAGTGTGACAGTTGGCGGCACGAATTTTCAATTCGCGGGAGAATTGCTGTAATTGTAAATTTCGTTATTTTAATCAATCGTCTCGGTTTATTTTTTAGATTAGGTGCTTTATTAATTGAATATATTGCTTTTGTGGTAAAACAAATAGCATTTTTCAATTCATAAATACAGATAAATTGATTTGTTCTCAGTTCGCCTGTTCGCAGTTCGCGCTCATGTGAATATAGTCCTTTAGCGTTCCACAAACTAACGAATAAAGCATTCGTTCGAACTTAACCTCAAACTCAAAATGTTATAGAGACAAATAACGGTGACTGTCATTGGATTCGCGGGTTTCTGCGACCAAATTAAATGTATCATGTGAATGGACTGTCAAAACTTGCGAATATTCGTTCGTTCGTAGGTAGTTGGTCGCTCTCATGTGAATGATCCTTTAGGGGAAAATTTCTGCATGCAGTTTTTGACATACAAATGTTTTCGGTGTTTTTTTCGTTTCTAAAATTATGGAAACTGATGAAAAACTATCTTCTTTAATTAAAACGTGCTACTGCAAAGAATGGTAAAAGAACAAGAATTTATTATCGTCCATTTTGGTTTTATAAAATTACAGAGAAAAGGATTCAAGGAGTTGCCATATAACACAATAAGGGTATTCACTCATAATTTTATGCAGTTTGTAAATTCATAAATTTCTGCGTTGCTTTAAGTGAACACCCCTCTCGGAAATGTCATTGCACAATTTGCTGCAAATAACGATAAAGCAATAGGTCCGTTCGTGTACTTTAAGCATAGAAAAATGAAAAATGTCAAATCTCTAAAATCGAGAGAGAATTCTCTCAATTTCAAGAGAAGTACCTGATCGTTTTTCTTACAAAAAGGTTAAGAAATGTCATGTTTGGCATAATTGTAAAATGCAGCACTACAAAATAAGTTGGAATTGAATTTTTTTCAAACTAAATACCTATTAAACTTTCCATTTGAATGCGCTGATATATTCTAGGAGAACATTCAGTTACCTATAACTTGTTCCTCTGACGTCGTTGAAAACGAAAATAAATAGTAGGTTCGTTCGCGTACGCGGTTTGAATCGAACGCAATCGGTATAAATCGATCGCAATCGCACAAAGTCTATCCACGTACTCATCAAAAATGACAGAAAAAGAGAAAATTAGCAAAATAACGAGTAACGAGCAGTTCCTCTCTTGGCTCGAAACAGCTCAGACAATTTCAACGGGTTAGTACTGATAAATATGTCAAATCCACAAAGTTCACATAAATTCAAAATCCGTCAAACGTCATGCGCTGAAATAAAATGTGCGAAAATAAAGAAAATACGGTGGTGGTCCAATGTTCTCCTAGAACATTTAATTTGTTGCAAAATGGTAAATACTAAATAAAAGAATTTTTGAAAACCCAACTGTCGTGACAAGATCCAGGAAACAAAGATATGTAAGTGGCTCGAAGTAGCTAGAAATCTATACACGTACTTTGGAGTCAATTTTTCGCTCTCTGAGAGAATTACGCTCAATTTTTTTAGTTTGACAGATGTTTAGTGCTCAGCTCGGGAAAGTACGCGAATAGACCTAATTTTACTTGTCAAACCTTTGAGCTGTCACTTAGTTGGCAGTTTTCATTTTTCAGTAAGTCGAAATTCGGCGAGTAAAAAATTACGAAAAAATTAAAAGAGGGGAAATGGATTTCTGCGATCACGTACTGAGAAAATTTAAAAAATGAGAGAGAAATCCATTTCCCCTCTTTTAATTTTTTCGTAATTTTCTACTCGCCGAATTTCGACTTACTGAAAAATGAAAACTGCCAACTAAGTGACAGCTCAAAGGTTTGACAAGTAAAACTATTTATTTTCGTTTTCAACGACGTCAGAGGAACAAGTTATAACTGAATGTTCTCCTAGAATATATCAGCGCATTCAAATGGAAAGTTTAATAGGTATTTAGTTTGAAAAAAATGCAATTCCAACTTATTTTGTAGATGCTGCATTTTACAATTATGCCAAACATGACATTTCTTAAACTTTTTGTTAGAAAATCGATCAGGTACTTCTCTTGAAATTGAGAGAATTCTCTCTCGATTTTAGAGATTTGACATTTTTCATTTTTGTATGCTTAAAGTACACGAACGGACCTAATAACTATCTATTTGAATTATTTTTTACCGTCATTGCTCCAAATCTGAAAACATGTAAAGCAATTCACACAACCGCTTGCCAGAGTTTGACATTTGTACATTGGCGTAACCTTCCGCAGTCGATTTCCGAGCCTAATATTGGTCGCGGAAAATTATGAGACCTGCGTAAACTATTCTGCATACAAAATCTGACAGTTCATTTACGAGGTGGTAAATTTCCGCAGTTTACGCAGTTTATGAGGGTTTTACGCGTTTAAGTGAATTCATTAATTGAATTAATTTTATTTCAACAGAAACATTTTGGAAAATCCGGTGCAAACAAGATAGAAGTTTACCTAAGGGGCTTATAGTCACAACACGTAAGATTAGTGCGATGACCGTTGCCCATACCAATTTTGATCAGTCGTCTTGTTTAGACGATTCACATAAAACTGAAAGAACCGTCTGAACCAAAAAAGCATTTATTTCAAAGAAAAGTCTTCAGTGCAAAGTAAAAGTTGTAATGCTGTAATGTCTTTTTAAAAAGTCGGTTTGCTTCCCATTAGCAGGCAACCCTTCTGCATTCCTATGTACAGGCATGGCTTTGAGTTCAAGGGGTGCAGTCCACATGAGTCGGCGTATACCTTACGATGTGCCTGTAGATTTGAAATGCATGTGAAGCGCTTGCTGCAGCCATGGCAAGCAAATCGCTTCAGACCAGTATGCGAGGCCATGTGCGTAAGTAAACTTTCGCGGTATGGATACTCCTTCGGACATTGCTGGAAGAAAATGAATCCAATTGCAGTTACGATGAGCCAGTATAGTGACAACTACTTACATTACACTTGAACGGCTTGTTATCCGTATGAATAGTCTTTAAATGGGTCTTGTACTGCGACTTCACCTTAAACGCCTTTCCACACTTGTCACACACGAACGGCGTCTCGTCCTTGTGCAGCAGTAAGTGGGTTTTCAAAATTCCCGCTGTCGTAAACGACTTGTCACACTCCTCACATGTGTAAAACGGATTTTTACCACAATTCGATCGAATGTGGTCGCTGAGAGTAGTTCGGCTGGAGAACGATTTCGCACACTTGTCACAGATCAGATTACGACCGGCTGTCCTTCGCCGTTCCGAGTGTGACCGTTTGTGAATCTTACAGGACTCTGGGGTTAATGAGTATTTTTCGCAGATGTCACAGTACAGGGCCTCCTTGTGTTCAACCTTGGCGTGTTCTATGGCTTCGTCCTTTGTTTTGAAGTACAAGTTGCAGTAGCAGGGACATTTGTGGATGAGATTGCCATCTGGACCTAGAGAGATAGTTGGAATGTATGGAGAGTATGAATGGATGTGTTTAGTGACTAACCATGATACGTTATGTGGGTCCTAAGTCGCTTTGCCATCAGGTAGATCTTTGAACATATCGGACAGCGATGTACGAGGTCCGGGGGAATGTCGTTGTCTTCATCGGCGAACATTGCACGTATCTCCTCGTTGGTTTTATTGTGCTGTTCGCGGAGGTGCGTCTCGTAGGGTTTTCGGATGTGATACATTTTTATACAGTGCTGACAGTTGTAGATGCGGTCTTTCTTAAACAAGACGAGCTTCTTGCGGACAGCTGCACGACGTCGTTTGGGTTTCGGATTATCAATAACCTCCTCGGGCTGAGGTGATCTTATTGCGGTCAGTACCACACGGCATGGCTTCATTTGGGGATATTCTTCCTCCTTGATGCTAGCTAAATCTTCGTCTTTAAGTCCTGTCACTAGTTCAGGTTTAACTTCAACGAGCATTTCAACTGGACTTGGTTCCTTTTCAAAGAGCGGCGGCGCGATGGGATTTTCTTCTTCTTCCTTCTTGACGGACGTGTTCGCCAGAAGTGTATCCAAACCTGGCGGTTTCACATCACTGTCGCAAGAGTCATCCGAATCCTCCATGGTGGGGCATTCAAATGGCGGGTCGTTGTCGCCGTCATCCGATTCAGAGTCACTCTTGGGAGCTGCAGGTGCGACTTCCTCGATTTCATTCAAAGTATCCGTGCGCTGGCTGCGTCTTGGTCGTTTGATTATTACTTCCTCGTCGTCCGAGTCGGACTTCTTATGCTGTGCAGTCGGTGTCTTACGCGCTTTCAAAGGCTTAGGAGCTCGAGGGGCTTTAGCGACCTTGTGTTTCTTTTGCTCCTCGCTGGGGTCTATAATTTTACTGGCTTGTACGATTTTGATCTCTGACGACATTAAGCTGTACGGTACTGAAACCAAAAGATGACAACTTGATTAAAAGAACGAATTGACTACTTAAAAAACACACTTCTCGAGTTGCCGTTCCGTTTCTTCTCCTTGGTGGAGTCATACATCGGTAGACCGCAGGTATCTTGCCTTGTTCGTCGGTGCTTGATCAGATTGGAGTGGCATGAGAACCGTGCCCCACAGCACTTGCACACCACCAACTTGACTCCTGTGTGAATCGACGAATGCGTGACAATACTCTCGCGATGAGCAAAACATTTTCCGCAAACCTTAAAAAGACAAAAGCTAGAAGCAAACCTGAGAAACTGTTCAAAACATACATCACATTTGTACGGCTTCTCCCCGGTGTGACTCCTCTCGTGTATCATCAATCTTCCTTTGCTGAGAAAACTTTTGCCACAGTAACTACAGCAGAACTTCTTCTCTCCTCGGTGGATCTTCTTGTGGTCCGCCAAATTGTACTTCGTGTAGAACGCCATATTGCATTCATCGCAAACATGGGCTTTTATTTTCCCACACTGGGTCTGCTCGTGCCTTTTGTGAGCCTGTGCGGTTTTAAATTCCAATCCACATTTTTCGCAAACGTACATTTGACGGTCAACGCCCTGGTGGACATCCCTAATGTGAGCACGGTACTCATCGGCGCTGGCAAATGTCGCATGGCATATCTGACAAGCGAGAACTTTATGTTTTTCGTCTTTGTGCTTTTTCAAGAGTTCGTCCAGACAGAAGCGGTCATCACAAAAGTTGCAACAGAAACCGCCCGGTGGTTCGTGCCGTTTCGTGTGTTTGATGTAGCCATTTAGCGATACTAGGGATTTGTTACAAATCGGACAGATTAGCTTGGGTCCCGATTTGTCTGTTGTTATCTTAACCATCATTGAGGAGGATTCGGACGCTGCAAGAGATTTTATTTGTTAATCAGTGATTAAAAAGAGGTTCTAAATAAAACTCTAAATAAATTCATATAAATACGAGCGGGGGATTGTCATTGACAGTGAGACTGGGGTTACAAATTTTGCTGAAAATAAAACAACTTAACTGTCATACGTTTTGAATTTCCAAGGTTAACAAAACTGAACGTGTGTTAATTGACTTGCCAGCTTTAGTGGAAAATTTCTCTATCTAAAATTTGGTAAACACCGCATTCGAAATAAAGCTCATTTAAAGTAGTTAAAAACAATTTATTGGATGTAAACACCTGGTAAACACTTCCTAACATTTTTCTTTGTGAACACGCCTTAAGCACTGAGCTCTTTTACTTTTTATCCGTCGTTTTTTGAAATATTAAATCCTTCCTTTTAACAAAGCATTTTATTAATGCTTTTTAATTCACAGCGTGGTCTAATTTCATGTCAACATATGTTTTAAATATTATTTTTAGTTTCGAAATTAAACACAAAAAGTAGGTACCTTGTGTATCCAACCAAATACAAAATAAATTTCCCTCATTGCGAATTCACCAATCTATCCACCCTGTTTCGTGGTAAATTCAACTGTCTCAATCCCAAGAGGCCATTGATTTTGACAGTTGTTGACATGACAACAAATACGAAAATACCTGCCTACACCGAAAAAGAATGGACAAAATGAGAAAACAAAAATCCTACCAACTCAAAGTGGTTAACATTTTACTACAACTACAAAACAAGTACTCATCGTTCAAAACCCGAGTAAAACTCCTTGAAACAATTTTCGGCATTGAATGAAATAAATATATATGTACCTTCCGATTCTTTCTTAACTTCATTTGTAGCTCCACTCATGATGCAGACTTAATTGCTCTTTTCAACTATGTATACTAAAACAAAAAAAAGTGCAATAGTTTGACCGCTGTATTTCAATTCCATTCACCAAACATCGTCAATATTTTTTCACAATTTTATTTGTAAACAAAACGCACTGAGAAAAAAGTTTCCTTAAAAAAACAAATAGAAATATTTACGGCACGACAAAAAAATCGAATTGTAGGTACACTTGAAGAATTTGTCTGTCGACTAGACGTATGGATGGGGATTTTTCTGCTAACTGAGCTGACAGTTAGAAACTCACCACAATGGTGTTCAGAAGAGGCAGGTATGTTTCGGAGGTTGGAGGTGAATACTAAATGCAAAGAAAAAGAAGGTTTTCAAATTTATTTCGTTAGATTTGTTTTATTTTATGTAATGTTTCCGGAAAATTATGTTGCAAAAATGTGGTGGAATGTCAATAATAGGACAGAGATTTTTGAAATTCGACGTACATGTTTGACTAATGTGAGTTATTTCGTTTTATTTTGTTTCTTCTTCTATTGTAGCTTACTGCAATCGGTTCCGTACGAGACCTTGCCTCTTACCTAACCTAACCCAATTTAATTATATAGCGGTTACATAGTAAATATGTATAGAGAAATCTAGGTATATTTATAAAAATGGTGTGAAAAATGTATAGTAATTCATCAATTGAGAACGGCTGGACCGATTAGGCTGAATTTTTTTTTTTCAGTTCGTAATTGTCAGGAACACTCCAGAACACTTCAAAAAAGTCGGGAAAAAATCGAAAATTGATTTTTTGTATGAAAAATGTTGAAAATTGTTTGTGCAATTGCTCCGAAATGGCTTTTCGATTGCACAAATAGAAAATTCTAAGTGGAAAACTCGAAAAATTAGGGAAAAAACGCGAAAGATTTGAATTTGCCGGCGACTTTTTGCATTTTATCGCATGATTTGATAGGTGAAAAATTCATTATGAAGCTTGGAAAATTTCGTCCCTAAACATTTATCGAAGCTCCTCGATTCCAAGGTATATGAATAGAAGGTAATATACTCCGCGCAAATATTTTGGTTCTGTTCTGCGCATCTGTCAAAAACGCAAAAAATGGCGGGCAATTGTGACCACGTAACAACATCTAGTGTGTGGTTACTTTAAATTAATTGTGTTTCTGGTTTTCTACGGTGCTTTTAAACAATTTTATTTAAAAATATGCGGTGTCCAGTTTACGGGTGTATTGTAAACAATCGCAAGAAAAGTTTTAATAAGGAAATATGTTTTCATTCGTTTCCAAAAGACAAAAAACTTTGCAAGCAGTAGAACAAATGTGGTACCTTCGCTTCTTTTGCCGCTGAAAAAACAGGACAAATCATCAACACCTCGCAGTGAAAGACTAAAAAAACGAAAATGGTATCATTTAAATTTACACGAATTTCAATGACATGAATTGTTGAATGTGTTGATTTTCTGTTACAGTGCTAACAAAATTCAAGCTGATTTTGAATTGGGAAAGATCCTTCCACAACCACCAAGCGACAATGAAGTCTTTCCACATTCCGCACTACAGATAGCAGCTGATAGTTATATGGAAATATCAACTTTAGACGATCTCAGGACACAAAGCGATTCTATCTATGTATTGGACATCATGAAAAAAGTTAATATTAAGGATATGGAGAAAGAATGTGTCCTTTCATTCGATGAAATGAAAGTAAAGGAAAAAATAGTATACGATAAAAAATATGACGAAACTCTGGAAGCTGCAAGATATTTTCAGGTTGCGATGATATGAATTCGATCAGAGAATGACGGGGGACATACTTTCTAGTATAATCAATGCTGTACATGAATGTGGATTTTTTGTATCTGCAAATAAAACAATTACATAATAAAAACATTGTTTCAGTTTCATTTTTGGTATCACATTACATGCTTTGCCATAGTAATTGGTCACAATGGTCCGCCATTTTGAAAGTCGAAATTTTGACAGATGCGCAATATACTACCTTCTGTTCATATATACCTTGCCTCGATTCAACGTAGCAAAATATTCAGTTTCACCATTTTTTTTAAAATTTGAACGCCTAGCAAAAGCATGCTGTCCGCTAGTTTAGTATAAAAAAATCTGCATTAATCTATCTATATCTGCCTGTCTTATTTCTGATTTCCTATCAGATTCTAAGCTGATATTTTCCGAGGAATTTTGGTGTTTAAAAATTATTAAATTTGCACAGTTTAATGTACAAGAATGGGACCAATCTCAATTGGTGAACGTTCAAGGTTCAAGGCCAAGCAAGGTACTAAAACTAAGTGCGCTAAATTTATGAACTCGACTAGTTTTCTGGTCTTAAATAAACTGTCAACGAACTACTCTGTTGGGTAATCTTGTTGACGCTTACTTCTGCGTTGCGTTGCGTTTATGGTTAATCGAGCCACCGAAAGTGACAGTACCTATACCTAATTAATCGTAGCTAAAAAGTCTCGTGGAGTGGCTAGCGTCTTATTTATTTAATTAATAGATGGCAAGTAGAAGAATGTGATAAGATTTTGGTCATCAAGTTTAAATTACAAATTGACCCCGCACAGGGGCACTGCACCCTGAAATCGACTTCAACCTACCCTACCACCCTTCGCTCCATAGTAAACATAATCACATTCACTGTCTCACTAAAAATTAATCCATCAATATCTTTTCGAATCAAATTAAAGAGTATACCTACCTTTATCCTTGGACCCTTTTTCTGAAGCTGACAGCTTCATTACCAAAACAAAAAAAAAAAAAGGAACTGCACCGAAAATGTGCAACGGAAGTGCAATCAACTTTTTCAACTATGCCAACGATTGCATCCATCCGCTGAGCCTGGCAAGGTGTACACAACGTATATCTATAGGTATTCGCATTCACATAGTAAGTAAAGCGCATTACACGAATTGAATCGATTCCGAGAAATTTGTTGAAAACAATCAAACCGCTTTCGTGTGCGCGCATCAAAACTACGAACGTTCCGGAGAGTCAAGGGTGCCACAAAAGCGGTTATTGATAACCCAGATTGCATATATATACCTACCTTATATCCACTCGACAAATTTAAGGACCTATAAACGAGCAGCGATATTTCCGTACTTGTTTTTCCTCATCGCATTTGAGTCAAGACTCCGTAATTGGGGCACACATTCTCAGGGTACGGTATCATGGAAAATATTGGAACCTCATCATCATCGCAATCATTGTCCTCGTGAGGAGACTTTCTTTGAATTTTCAGCATGGTTAGCATGGTTGGCAGACGACAGCCGGTATACGACCGACATCTAATTTTGGTTATTCTCCTGAAAGGCGACGTGTTTTTTTTTTTTCAGACCAGACCAGAACGATAATATAGCGAGTAATGGATTGGTGAGCATGAGAAGCGAACATCCGCCTATATACATGTCGATTCGAAATTCGAAAGCGGAAAATGTGTCCTCGTGGCGTAATAGCAAACGGAAGTAGAATCAGAAATGCGCACGTGAAAATAGGTCCCCGATATATGGTACGATATAGGTAGTTGCTGTAGACATTGATAAGGATATCAAAGGAATTGCGACGAGAAATAACGAAATGAATTCAATCAGGTTTTTGGCTGGCGGTATAGTATAGGCTACAGGGGTATAGAGAGATCTTCATAACTTGTACACTTTTATAGGGCCAGAAGGAATCGATTCCTGGCAGATTTTAATTCATTTGCTGTGGCTAATTGTTATTGATTTTTGCGGGGTTATAGTCTGTGCCTCTGTGGTTTCTGTTCTAGAAAGTCAGGATCTGTGCCGAAGGACGGCTACTATAGGTGGATGTGTAACTGTGTATTCAGTGTACCTTGTGTGTTGATGATTTTTGGGGAAGACTTTGAATGTGGTCCATAATGTTGGTTGTAAGGATTGGTTATATTTTGTTTGGGTATAAGCGAGTTCATGCGTGGATTGTAAAGGGATTCAAGAAGGATGTGAGCTCCTATATTGAGTTTGATTCAAGTCGAAAGGGGGTAAGTCGAATGTTCATGTTTCCTTACTTGCCAAATTATACATTAAAGACTGTTTCTCTTATTGTGTCAAAGACGGAAGTGTCTCGTTGGGTTTAGGGAAACGAAAACCTTGAGCTAGCTTTGAGCGCAAGCCGATAAGAAAGGACATGCAAATGAATAGAGCGACAACAAATATGCACTGCCGCCTCATTTCTGTTATTTTTATAATTTGGCTAGAAGGTTGACACCGCACTACAAATCGATTGTTGTTGTGTTAGTCCCTTGGCACCCATATAGTTCCTAACTGTGACCATGATTTAGGTGGAATCCAGCATCCACTTGATTCTTTTGCCACATGAGTTACCCTAAGACAAACAAACTACTTTTTATTTCACCCCTGTGCACGATGAATCCTATTAAAGCAAATGTCAAGTTGACAGGCCTGCAGCTTCCGGATGTTGCAAATCAATGGCACCGTGATTGCATTTTGCATTTTTAAACAATTTCCTTAGGCGTACATCAAAGTAGAACGTCCTCCTTCTAAATAAAGAACATCCCTTCAAGGTCCCATCCAATCCATTTCTCCCACCATCCCTCATCAGCACCATTTTGACAGAGAAAAAAAAATCTATAATCACTGTAAAAGTGCCCGCTTACTGCAAACACTAAAAACAAACCATCTCCTGTTCGCTTTACGTCATAAAATTGAAGAAGAAGGCACAAGGGAGAGGGCATAGAATTTGAATCACTCAATGGCCGCAGACAAGGCTAACAAAGAGCCTTAAGCTGATTTGTATATAACTAGTACTAATAAAAACTACACATTTGCACAGGTCAGCTTAAAAGCGGAAAAACACGAAAAAGCTCCAAAAAAAAAAGAAACTTGTGTCGAAATAAATAGTCCGAAAGAAAATTGATTGACAGGCCTGCCGTGTAGGGTGGAAGACTCTGCCCAAGGCGGCCTACTTACCTTGCTGATACAACACATGCAAGGAACTACACATTGTAGCTGCAGACGAACAATTAGCTTTCAAGGATTTTCCTTTGTATCATGCTATTTTGTGCGTGCATCGAGCTAACAATTTTAAGGTAGAAGGAGGACGTTTTTGAATGAAGCGTTCGTTTATCATACAGAAGACTGAACACGCTGTCAAAAGTAAATGCATTCGAGTATAGTGAGAGCACTCAGGCCTTTTCTTTGTTCAGAGGAAAAAACTGCGCCTACTTTAGGTGCTGGATTCCAAGATCTTTCCAAGTTTATTTGTAGTAATATCCCCATCTGCCTTCACACTAAATCTTTAATATGAACTCATAAACGAAACACGGTTCATTATAACAGCCTATACCTGTCTAACAAAGCAAATCCCTAGCTGTTCTAAAAATAGCAAAACATCCTCCCTCCAGAGACAAAAACACCTATTCACATGCACGTATGTAGCTTAAAGACTTAAATGTTAGTCAAGCACCCTGGACAGATTGCGGGACCATTTCAAGCAATTTATTACACCCATGGTGTAAATATTACCATTATCTGCTGGCAAACACGATAAAGCACGTCAACATCACACCTATAGGTACACAAACAAAAAGCGGACCCCAATTATTAGGTAGTTCCCCTCTCCGGTCTGTCACAATGATAATAGGTAAAATTAAGCACGATAAACACGAGATATCCCAACCGTATACCAATCCCAACCCGACATGACAAATGAATACGAAAACATAATGGTATCATCCTTAAAATTAATCCTTAACGTCAGAGAGCCTGTAGTCCGATCCGAGCACAAGTATTAACATACGTACTTGGTTGGCTCTTGTAGTTGATGGCTTTGCATCTGTTTTCAACGCGGCCTCTTCATCGTTCTACCTGATGACGCCACTCTCGTGTCTGCTTGGATCTGGCTTCAGAGGCGGTATTTTGTAAATTCCTATGCTTTCAATGTCACTTTTGACAATTTTAACTAAATATATTGCGTGAAAGTTCAAACCGCTAGAATCGTAGTATATATTATTGTATTCTGCTACCTATCTTCCCTGAGCGCACTCACCCTAGCCGGTGCTGTACAACTGTGTATAGGAAAGGAATACAACAGCTTTAAAGCTTGAAAACGAGAGAGAATGAGAATTAAGTGGTTATCACAATCACAAGCACAACTGTGGAATAAGGGGGCATTCCACAAAAGTAGTTCGCTGTCGCTCGTATAGGGGGTTGAATTTTCAACTAAGTGGCTTTAATTTTTTTCATTTTATGTAAGTTTTTAAGAGAGGAAGAGCGAAAAGAGGAAGAGCGAAAGCTTTCTGTAAGAAAATTCGGTGGGATTTCTTTCAGGCATCAGGTTGTGCAAACTGCAAACACAAAGACACCTTTTTCGGGAGGTTCTCTGTTAAGCTCTACGCAAACCGCCAGCCTTTTGATTAACTCTCAGACGAAAGACAACTTAAAAGGAGACATATTATTTCCCGAGGACTAACAAGAACAAGGGACAAGAAGTCTCTTAGGTTCACCTATTTGGCCGAAAGCATTGTTAACAGCGAAGTTAAAGGTTATATTCGAATGGAATCGAACTACCGGGGGTTTAAATTTGATTTTCGGCAGAGTTTTGTAAAACAGATAGAGATAGAGAAGCGAGAGAGAACACATCAAAGTTTTAAAAGAAGAGAACTCTATTACAAAGATGTTTGCATTTTGCTACATTCAAGCTTCAAGACCAAGACTATTTTCTGTTCTTTACGTCTCCGCCTTCCGCCATAGTCATAGGAAGAGCGGACTTTCAGTTCAGCAACGATAGGCATCTCACATTCTCACCGCAATCACAAATTCGCTTTAGTAGAAAATTTATCGTGGAAAAAATTAAAAAAAGCTCTCCACCACAAAGAGAATTTCAAATTACTGACGCAAGCGAATTGTGGTCATGGAGAGATTTTTATTTGTAATCGCAAATTGACAAAGCAAATATCTCGTCCTAGTTTGAGGTTTACACGAAAGGTTTTTTTTTTTTTGTACAATTCCCCAAGACAGCTTTCTCTCAGGTGAAGACCATTTTGTTTAGGATTAGAGTGAAGAGGAAATTTTCTCTTAAGACTAATCATAAAAGCTCTCGCTCTCTCTCGCTGCCTTAAAAGAGTATGTCATATTGTCAATTGTCTTGTCAGTTATCATTTACTGTCAATTCTCATTCTGTTATGAAGAGAATTTCAACATCACAAATTTCCATCGGCAAAAACATTGTGTTATCACTTCCGAATCACGATTTTAAAGGACACTTTCTGCAGAGCTTGTGGAAGGCCCTTGTTTCCTCTTTCAATACCAACGGAAATCCTTCGAGAATCGCTCTTTCAAAAATGAAAGACACACATTTCTGAAACAAACTTTTTGTCCTTTATGATTACCTCTAGGATACGTAATGCGCCGGCGTTTTACTTGTGTATCCTAGATAAAAATTGCTTTTTCTTCTCATTTTTTTTTTGTTTGTATGTTAAACATTTCGTGGATAGTTTTGCGTCCTTTTTTTTTGTTGTCCTTCTATAGGTACTCGTAGTTGAGTCCTGGTTCCTTAAATCAAGGAGTTCTATTTTCGGCTTGTATTAGATGAGGAGGGCTGGGACATAATTGTTGTGCGGGGACTCCACGAATTGGGTGGCGGCACATTTTCTTTTGTAACGATTTTCATTCTGATAGTTGTGTGAAAGTCGTCGACGACTCGTTGGGAGGATTTATTTGTTCTTTGGAATGCCATTATCCAGGTACTCTGTTAAATTGGAATGAAGACATTTTTATGTATCAGTTAGAATGATATGATGGCAGTTCAAAGTTGTGGTAATGGCGGAGATTCCAGTCCCGTTTTATATATCCTTTAATTTAATTCTGTCTGAGAACTGATTTTTTATATTGCCTTCTTTAACCCGAAGCTATTTGGTTAGGGTAAGTCAAAGGAAGAAAAAAAAAAACACCCGAATGCTTGAGAGTGAGGTTAGGGATTGAAGTTTCCAACAACTCCAATTGAACGTACTTTCAGTGAGTTCAAATAAAATCCCAATCGCACAACCTCTGCAGATAGAAACTAATGTGAGCGAAAGTCACAAGTTCCCCAAAATACGCTTACGTTTTTGGGCTTAAAACTTCTACTGATACCATTGGCCAAACATCACTATGTCCGAAAGTCTTTCACTGGAGTGCTAACTAGAGTTACTTTTTTTATTAGACAGGTGTATTTATATATATAAGTAGGCGCAACTGGTCCGTAGGGACCCTATAGGCCTAGATTCTCACAACCATTCGCTTTGTGTGAGGATTTCATTTTTGGAATGAATGGAAGGGATCTACAATTTTATGCCGATTCCAAACGGCTAATTGAGAAGCTCTTTCATGACAGTTATACTCTCGGATGTTTGTCAGACGTTCACGAGAGGTGGCGCAGTGAAAAAACCCTGAGTTGATATTTGGGGTTTTGCGGGATTCGAACCTGGGACCCCTCGCTTAGTAGTCCAACACACTACTTTACTTTTAAATTCATTCTTATTCAAATTATTCATTAAACTTATATCCTAGAAAAAAACGATTAAATCTAATTTAAAGCTAACATTTATCTCATTCCAGCTTACTGGCTCTGAGCGAGCGCTCTAAACTTAACTATATCCTTAAAATTATTGCCTTACGGCCTTAAATCTATCTATATTTAATTTGTTTTGTTTTTTATTCTTCAAGAAACTTTAGAAAACTTGAATTCTTTATTTATGTTCTTTTATTTAAAAATTACTTAAAACTACCTAAGCTACTTAACCTAAATTAATTATAATCAGGGTGGTGAGCAATCTTATGGATTGGTCACTATCCTGATCGCGTCCGTGGGCGCCTGACAGCCGCCAACAAGGGGTTCATGTTCATCCGTACCGCCGAGAGTCGATCGAGGCCATAAGCTACGGTCGAGTCTCGGTAGCACTTACATGTTGGCTGGCCCAGTCCCTCCCAAGGACCCCCTACTCTAACCTAAACCTACCAACTTAATATCTAGCTTAAAACTAAGGAGGATGCTACGTAAGTAGCGCACCGGCACGGGAGAGCGTATCCAGATACTGGTCGAGCCATATTCCAAGATACCTGACCACGGTTTTCACCGCCAAAGGCCGCCCCTGTTGTCCAATAATTGTTAATTTTCTCCAGTTTTTTCTGGTATCCCCAGAGGCCCCAGCCAATGGAGTTCTGAACAGGATTGTTTCCGATTTTTGGAAATTGATTTTCAGATTCCAATCATCGCAATACCTCTTAATTTGTTCGAAGTCACGTTGCAGAAGGATGTTGATGACCTCGACTTTTGGTCCTGACCTGTACGCCACTAAATCGTCTGCGCACGCTATAGCATGTTTGAGGGAACCCACCAGATCACTTGTGTAAATATTAAACAGGACCGGAGAATTCACTGCTCCCTGTTGTAAGCCGTTTTTAATTTCGAAAACCCTTCTCGAAATTACGTTGCCAGCTTTGACAACGAACTTCTTTCCCATAAGCATGTCATAAATCATATACAGCAAAGGTTTTTGAATGTCCAATCTGGTCAGCTTAAAGAAGAGTCCCTCCAACCATACGGTATCGAAGGCCTTCTGAAAGTCGACCAGGCAGGCACCCGTGCATTGCTTCTTACTTTTATTCCACTGAATGTCGGAGACCAGTTTCGAAGCGACATGAATAGTGTCATGCCCCGCTCTAAAGCCAAACTGATTTTCCGGAATAATCTTATTTTCTTCGACCCATCTTAAAAGAGCTCTATTGACGACCTTCTCGAATACCTTGCTAACATTCGGGAGCAAACTAATTGACCGAAGATTAGCAGGGTTTGTCCTATCTTTATCCTTTTTCGGGATAGGATGTACCACCGCTATTTTCCACTGCGCCGGATAATATGCATTATTCAGCGCATTGTTAAATAGCGTGGCGAAGATATCTATCGCCTCTAGCGGCAGGTGTCTTAATACGACGTTTGGGACACCGTCCACTCCCGCCGACTTTTTGTTTTTAAGTGACTCGAAGATGCACCGAAGTTCATCTCTACTCACAAACAGATGAGTATATGCATCGGCGATTGTGCCAACACACTAACCACTAAGCCAGTGCGCCTACAGGTGAGTTAATTCAAAAATGTGATTCATTCTTTACTTATTGCGTCAAACCAAAAATCAGTTGCAAACAAGGCCGTAGCCAGACTAATATTTCGGGGGGGGGATATGATCTTTAAAAAATAACTTTTTAATTTAAAGGGTGGAAGCGATTGAGGAAAATAAAATAATCTTCAATTTCAAATTTCATCTTTCGATGTGGCCATGTTGTTTTGGTGGAGCCTCTCTAGTCTGCTGTTTATTATTCAGTCACTGAAATAAGTAGCATAATAATCGCAGCGGACATTTAAACGATGTTTTATTTCATGCATTAAGGCATGAATGACATTTTTAAATTAAAAAGTAATATTTCGTTAATACCTCATACACAGCTTGTTTCATTTCATTTAAAATTTTTAAATAGTGGCGGAAGAAAATGAATTTTCAGGATTTTCAAGAGTGTGTTTCGAAGCGAATGTAATAAAATCGATTCACGAACAAAAATTTGTTTTGCAATTTATTAAGGCTGGTACGCAGTTCAAGTGAAATCCAATTTTTCATACAAATTTTTCACTGCGAAATGTCAAAATGTACTTTCCAAATGAAAATTTCACTAGACGGTACGCAGTTCGAGTGGAAAATAGCGCTTCCAAAACTGAGTCGTAGGTGGCGATACGAAAATCCCTCCACAGCTATTTCATTGTCCGTCGCATTAATTTTTTGACATTTCAGCGTGAAAAATTAGTTGTAGGATGCGGTTTAGAAATTTATTGGAATTTCAGATGTTTCCTTAAGAGAATAAAAAGTTTTTCGCACTTATAAAATTGTTTTTTCATTGAATATAGTGCGATAGTGTTATGTTTACAAATATTTGGTGGAATGGATGATCTTTTCCATGAGCAGGGTGCCTCAAGAATATTTTTCTACCCAGTTTTGATCAAGCAAAACCAGCAGATGATGTTTGAAAATATGTAGGTATAATTTCCATGCACTTTCAATTATTTAAATTTGACGACTGTCCTTTTTATTTTAGAAATCAGACATTATTTGCCAAATTCAAAACTATTAAAATTGTCATGAAAAAAATACGAAACATTGTGTGTTTGGAGGTTCGCTGGAAGAAAATAATCGAAACTCATTCGCGTCAAGTAGGTACCTACGCAAGAGATGCTTCTACAATAGGGAGGGCCGTTCAGCCGATCTAAAACACATGCTTTTTTCCTCAATTATTCATTGACTATGAATTTATGTTTCTTTCTAATATTTTTGAAGCACCTTAATTTTTTTAGAAATACGTTTGGCGCGGTCATACCCACAACTGGCCCGTAGGTCCATACTGGTTGCAGAATTTGGTTTTATAGCAATAACTTATTGTTATTGTGGTTGAACACGGATGAATATCTTCCAAAGAGTCAATACATTTCACTGTATCACATGATTCACAAAAAGTGAAGCTTCCAATTTGTTTCTTCCAGTTGTTTTCTTGTCTAGTAAAATAAAAGTGCGAGAGTTGAATATTGGAGTAACTGCCACACAAAAAAAAACTTTTGAGCTCAGTCACCCTGCATAAATTTCTCCAACTAAAATCTCCAACAAAATATTTCACTCTCTATTTCACAGCACTTTTTGGAGAGGAGTGAAAATTTCACTTCACTCGATCTGCATACCAGCCTTTAGGTAAAGGAATGTTAAGGAAAAGTCAAAATAGTTCGATCCGAAATAAAAAAAAAATAAGAGTACAATTTGTCGTTGGGGAGTACCGGAGTACTTTTGGAATTTATTTTATTTTTGTGGTATTCTTGTGTAGTGTGTAACGGTGCTTTGGTACTTTTAATTGAAAAAAAGTCAATGCTATGCTTGATTTGATTTGAACATTCTTGCATTTTGGTTAACGGCCAAATTTGGTCATTTTTGTTTAGATTTACTCTGTTCTTGTTTTAAGAAAGTGCAATTGTTAATGTTTCGGGGGGGGGTTCAAACCCCTGTGATCCCCCCCTAGCTACGGCCTTGGTTGCAAATGCACTTTTTGAACATGCTCGCATGGATTATTTGTTTATACGAGTACGTACCGACATCCTTTGGAAGTTGATCAACTTTTTTACTAGTTAACTACTAGAGTCGACTACAATTTTGAGTTTCTGTTTTATATGTCATTTGCTATTTATTTTAAATCAACTTTCAAGCAATTTTTTTATAGGAACTGTGTTCAAAAAATATCTCTATAAGTGGTGCAGTTTCGTGATCTTTCCATCTTACCATAATCAGTGTCATAAGCATGTTTCCCGTTCTTCGAAAATCACATTTTTTGTACAAACAGTCAATCATTGGTAATGTAAACAACTAATTATTTTAGGTTTTGTATTAAGAATTGCTCTTGCAGGAACAAATTCGTTTATGTCGTACCAAATAAATTCATAGGAACAAATGTGTCGGGAGTTGGCTGCCAAATTTCTGCTAGATTGATAGTTTGCTGCAGATCTTTGTGCACAGTAAGTAGGATCAACTGAGTTTTTCTAGTTTCTGTGCTTAGTACGTGAAATATGGAAAACATGGACAAAGGGGAGTGGTTAGGAAATGGGATTGTTGATAGACACAGTCCTGATCCTGTTGTATTTTTTTCTTGATTGGAGTCAACCCTTTTTAGCTGTTAGTTCAAAAATCAGTACGTTTTATTAGTTTGCGCCTAAAATTATACAATGTTTGCTTTTCATTCATGCAGTTAATGCAGTTGCCTGTGTAATGGGTTTTGCCATCAGCTATGGAACGAGAGAAAGATTGGTTAGGTTGAAAAAGCGGCTGCTTTTCGTGTTCGACGATGTGTGATCACCCTAAGTGGTAATTTGCCAGTTGCCACCAGTGTTGCCAGAATTTCAAAATGGAAAATGCTTGACTGCAAAAAAAAAATGATAGAATGTATGAAGCCAACAAAAAAAAAAAAATGCTAGACAAAACAAAATTTGTTTTCATCAGCTTTTTAGAAAAAAAATTATAATTACAGTCGAATCCCTCTAAGTCGAGTTTTCACGGGAGTTAAAAAAAGTTCGAGTTACAGGGATTTATTTAAATTAAAAAAAAAAATAGAAAAGTAGGTACATTTTCAACAAAATTAGTTAAAAAATTTGTTATTTTTGTGGGATGGGAAAGTAGCAGCGTTCACTCGTTTAATTAATGATTCTATTTTAAATAAGCAGTAGTGAATCTCCTCTGGGACATCTTCGTTCAATTCAATTGCAGTTTGCAACATTTCAATTGCGTTTTCAATATCACTCTTTTCCGGCATATGGTTAGTAATGGTTTCGCCAAACTCTTCTCTAGCTCCGAGTTTTTTTTAATTTTGTTTTCTTCAGACGAAAAGGGATATTGTAGTAGGTCAAGAATCAAAAAATATGTTCGAGTTAGAGGGATTTTCGACTTAGAGGGATTTCGACTTAGAGGATGACTTTTCTATGCAAAATTGAAGGGAATGCAAAAATTAGGTCGAAAAATTCGAGTTAGAGGGAAATTCGAGTTAAAGGAGGTTCGATTTAGAGGGATTCGATTGTAACGGGTGATTTTTTAAGAGGTTTAGAACTTAAAAAAAAAAAAAAACACAAAAAATTCGAAAAAATGAATGAAATATATATTTGAATCGATAGTTTGAACCTTGCAATTTAATGTTTAAAGATAATTTCATGCAAATATTGACCGCGGCTGCGTCTCAGGTAGCCCATCCGCTGAGTCCAATTTTGGCATACTCTTTCACACATATCGGCCGGTGTCTCACGAATGAATGCATGGATGTTGGCTTCCAGTGCGTCAATCGAAGCGGGCTTGTCCCTATACACATTAGCCTTGACATACCCAGACAAAAAATAATCTAATGGTGTCAAATCGCACGATCTAGGCGGCCAATTGACCGGCCCGAAACGTGAAATTAACTGTTCACCAAACTCGCCTCGCAATTGCGCCATTGTTTCGCGTGCTGTGTGGCATGTGGCACCGTCTTGTTGAAACCACATATCATGCAAGTCAAGAACTTCCATTTCGGGCAAAAAAAAGTTTGTTATCATCGCTCGGTAGCGTTCACCATTGACAGTAACGCTGCGATTCGCATCATCTTTGAAGAAATATGGCCCAATAATGCCGCCGGCCCATAAACCGCACCAAACAGTGGCTTTTTCGGGATGCATTGGTAGCTGTTGCAATGCTTCTGGCTGATCTTCACTCCAAATGCGGCAATTTTGCTTATTTACGTACCCATTCAACCAAAAATGAGCCTCATCGCTGAACACAATTTTTCGATAAAAAAGCGCGATGAACATTTCGAACCAAGCACGAATTTTGATAGTAAAATTCAATAATTTGCAAGCGTTGTTCATTTGTAAGACGATCCATGGTTAAATTGCAAACCAAACTGAAGCTGTTTGACAGTGACACAAGGTACTAAACACACGTCAGCTGTCAAAACCAGTGTTGCCAAAACCAAACCAGCTAAAAAATCACCCGTTAGTTGTCTTTTATACTACACAATCATCTAAATGCCTGCGTACCTCTGTATGGAATCAAAATCACTCATTAAGTGGATAATATGTATATGCACCGAGTACTGAGAGTTAGAGGGACTTTCGACTTTAATAATATAAAACTGAAGAACAAAAATGAAGTCGCAAAACTAAACTACCATGAAATATACTGAGATAATGATTCCAGTTAAAAAAAAAAAACATGTGTTTAACAACAACGAATTTTATTTTATTATTAAATCAGTCTTCAGAACAAACAGAACAAACAAAATATCAAGAGTACCACTTTTTAAAATTCGATATACCTATCTATGGTAGGTACCTACTCAAAAATAAAAGTCTTCGGTATTTCCTTGTTCTTCATAAACTTCAAGGGAATCATTATCAGATTCATTCGATGTATTTTAAAATATAAGTAGAAGAAGCGATAAACTGGATTCATCGCACTCACACTTCCCCGCTCACGTTTCACATTCAATCTGATGTATGGGAAAGTGAAGGAAAACGTCCTGAAACTTCGTTGCAGTACAATCATATTGTACACTAAAGACCCTAATTCCAGTAAAAAAAGGCAAAAATCGAAAAATACAAAAAATGCTAGAAAAGCATTATTTGGCACTTTTCTGTTTTAAAAAAATGCTTTCTAGTTTCTAGATCTAGCATTAAAAATGCCAGAATGGCATCACTGGTTGCCACTGAATGCTGTACCTACTCGCTAAAATGCATTTCTCTCTATCTTCTATCGCTCTTTTGTATAATTGTAATAAATGGATTCACTTCTTTATTCTTTTTGTAATCTAAACGAAATATCAAGTTTTTTTTTCATTTCTCTCGATTAAACATTTTAGTTACATTATTTTCAGTCTGGAAATCTCAAAAATAAAATCCCATCAAAGTCCTGTAAGCGCGAACGAACAATCAGTAGGTGAGCATTTTTTTTATTGTTTTTAATCAATCGCTTATAATTCACAGGGATGTTTTTCAAAGTTTTTGATAGACTTTTCATTTATTTTAATCGTTGGATAAGTTCGTATTTTCGCATATAGCTGGGAAAAATATTCGCGCTGTCCTTAGACCACCGACAGGAGTTTGCAGAAATGATTGTTGTGACTTGCATTCAAATGTGCACTAGTTCCTTGTGTATTTTCTTGTATTTTTTAAGCTTTTAAACTCCATTTTGTTGTCTTTCAATGAACAAATAATCTCTATCCGAAGGAGCAAGACAAAAATAAATTCAGCAACCATCCTTGGACTTCCTTATATACCTATGAATGCACGCCTGACTCCATGTTTGCCTAAAACTTGACATTTTCTTTATCACTCAATAAAAAAGAAAACGCCACCAACAAACTCATCTCAATCTTTGCTGATTTTAGTCCACAACACAATTACAATCCAAAGTCTATCGAGGACATTCCAACAGTCAAACAGTCACAAGTGTGCCAACAAAGTTGTAAAATGAATTCTTTGACAAGAACCTTCCTATGGGACGACATTTAGCGTTCACATGTGACCTTTTATGGTGGACCCATAGCGGGCACACTTGTACAAACTCACTCACCATCTTTATGGCCAAACACCCTACATTTGAATTACAGACATTAATTTGGAAGCCCATTCGCTAACCCAATTTAATGAAGTCTCGCACGAACGATAGAGCAAAAAAAAAAAAAACAGAAACCCAACAAGAATTTGGCCCAAATTCGACGAATTTTTCTGCTTGTATCCCATAGTTTGTGGATGTCTTGCCACCATTCTAATCCTGCTTTTATTTCACGGTTTTCTTCTCCCCTTTTTCTCAGACCCCTTCCTTCAGACGAAAAGTCGAAATATCAAAGTTGGAAAGGATAACACACGGAGGAGTATAGAAAATCCAATGCTAATGAAATATCCTCGCTTCACACGAAAGAGAATGTTTTTTTTTTTTTTTTTTGGTTTCTGTTCCTTTCGTCATCGTTTTTCCTTTCAAGTTTTCGTTTGTTCCATTTGATTTTATATACAATTTTATGATTTTTAATGGACGTCCATACACAAACGTGTCTATCTATACCTACATGTGAATAAGCGCGTTCCATGTCCGTTGATTGAAGATAAAAGAAAAGTGTTCCAAGCCTAGGCATGAGCATTTCACATAATACCAGGTACAGTGGTGGCGAAAAGAATTCGCTGCAAGGGGTATTGTTTTTTTTAGGTTAGACGTGTTGACTTTGTCGATCGAGGCATTGACCGTCCGAAATTTGATCCTGGCAGGGATATTTTTTTGGCAGCTGACTAAAGCGCGTCATATTTAGTGTACAGGCTAAAAATTCTCCATATAAAATTACCCATTGTGACCTAAAAAAAATATTTAGTGTGAAGATTAAAAATGAATATTTGTAGGGCCCGAATGAAATGTCGATTTTGACATAAGTTCATTGGAATGGTTCAAAAATTAAAATCAGATCATCAAGAGCCTTGGATCCCTTTTTTCAACCGCCTGTGCACGTTCGCAGATGACGCTTATAATATAGCAAACCGGCTGCAAACTTCCGAGGGCGAATGTAAGCATATACCTGAACAGAACACGTTAAAAACATGTGTTGTTCCTAATTTCAAATACAAACCCCTTGTTATCGCCACAGAGCTAGATTCCAAACCTATTTCTCTTCAAAGGAAAACCCCACGAAGCATCCACACCACACCGACATCGACACCGCCACCATATACCACACACCACACCAAGCGAAACAAATACTCGTGTGATTTTTTGTGTTGTTGTTTTATTTTTATATCCCTTCGCTACTTAATACATACTATCGCACCATTATCCTCGTTAAAGTTTAAGCCTGCCCATCACGCAGAGCAGGAGTGAGCAAGCACAAAATGTGTAAAGTAACCATAACTATGCCCATCGCAGCCAAGTACACTATTTGGAGCACCTAGTTTTCCTAGGCATGTGAATTAATTTTCTCCAGCAGGACATCATTTTCGTGCACAGAAAATCTCTGCATTGTGGGCGGCGATTCTAATACACGCTCGCACATGCTGCCACCTCGTACGGCCAGAGGAAAAAGCTTCTGTTTGAGCTTAAATACCCACAAAAGGACTTTTTGTGTTGTCGTCAGTTAGCAATTTCTGCAATTACCTCCTGAGATAGAAGCCCCCCGATGATGTGGTAGATGTGTGCAACTTTCCTGTCCGTTCATTTGTTTTGTTTGTTTCTTTTAAGTTTTTCTTCGCTTCTCTAAGGATATGTATCTCAATCTGCAACTATAAGAATATGAAGAGTGCGGGCAGCGGCGCACGGCGACGGAGAAATAGATAAGAAATCTGTGTGCACTTTAATTAGAGGGATTTTTGTTTCGAGCAGAATTGTAATTCTTTTCATTTTGTTGTTCTCAATGAGTTTGTGTTTGTAGTCGAAAAGGATAAAAGTAGATTTCAGGGACATTTTTCCTTTTCTTTTCTTTTCCGATTGCACTGAGTGTGTGTGTGTGCATAGTATTAGTAGAACGATGACAACAACGTGCATGAAGCACGTGGTAAAGGGTTTGGGCTTGGGTTTGAGCTGTTTTTAGCAGCTGCATTTTTTCGTCCTCAATCTCGCTCTCTTGTGCCGTTGAACGGATGTGTGATGAACTTAAAACTGAATGTGTGATAGTTATCCACGAGCTTGCTATCGTAGCTTCCCGTTTCAAGGGTATTACACATCCTGCCGAACAATGTAATGCAGATTGCCGAGCACACACGAGCGCAGTACCCGTAGCGGCTTGATTGTGGATTGTAAATGGAAGTGTTTCTCACGTTTTATTGTTGTTGCTTAAATCCAGTCAATGGAACAATAAGTGTGCACACATTTACTTGAATAAAGTTTTTGCTATTTTCTATTTCTGACAAAAAGAAAGAAAAAAACTACTGTTTGGCGATGCAATAAAATGTTTTCACTTGCCTTGCCCGAGTGTGAGGGAAAAAGTTTTTCGTTGTAAGTGCATCTTTGAGTGGTGCGGCCATGGAAGGGAATTGCATTGTTTACTGTGTGATTGATGGTGGAAAAGTTTCCATACATCACGGTGCGAAAATATTGTCTCAAGGTTTTGTGTAAGTTTTTTTTTGTTTTTTTTTTTTAATTTTTCTAAGTACTTGATGATGGACATTGAGTTTGCACGAAGGATATTTTCATCAAGGATTTGCTCTTAAGTAAAACTTATGAGAGGCTTTAGTTGAACTTATGTAAAGCGTGGCAGGGTGTTGGGGTGATAAAAGTTGGAAAGACTGTCGCTGTCCTGAGACTTTGTTGACTTTTCGCATGCATGAAAAAATTGACATAGGAAGTTTGTCTAACCTATAGTTATTGGGAACTGACCAACCCTTTGACTACTTTCTTTCAGTATTTTAAGACGAATGACGCCCTTAAACGTCATAATGGAATTATGTCGGCGTAAGCTAGCGTTAGTGATTGATGAACTTGTTAAAACGTTTGAAATGGGCCTTACGTCATATTAAGTTCACGGCGCACTCTTTTAATGTACTCCCACACCGACTTAACCTGGATTACTCCAACTCAATCCAGCTTAAGATTGGAGTTTTATTTTTATTTTAAATGTCAAAACGAATTAGGTTCACTAAAAATGCGAATTGGCTTTCGTGAAAAATCATGCACCAGAGTAATCTGGCTTAAGTCACCTAACAAAATTAATTTTTCTACCTCGATTGCAATTAAAGACTTAGTAGTATTAAGAAAAAAAGTCCGACAAATGGTTCGAACGTAACCTAGCTTAAGCCGATGTGCGGTTTGTTTGCATTATGTGTCGTGACCATATTGAGAATAGTGCTCCATTCCGCACCGACTGTAATCACTAGCTTAAGTCAGCTTAAGCCTCTTCAGCAGCTTTTCTGCTGAACTGAGTTTTTTTTTAAGAGTTTCCTTTTAAATCGACATAAGTTTTATATCTGACAAGTTCGTGCCCTACTTTGACTATACGACCACCCTCGATCAAATTCCCATATTACTACTTTTGAGCACGCTTTCCTTCCCTCTTCTGCCACTCTTCTCATTATACGCAGCCAAACTAGAGCAAATACATCTGCGAACAACCAAACAAGTACCCTAATTATAACACTCTTTAACATCAAAGGACATATCCTTCTGCGGTCCAAGACAAATGATACAATTTAATGGTTATTCGGCATGTTCTCTCCTGCCGACAGCGACTACCTCTTATCAGAGACGTTTCTAAGTCAAAAGAGACAAAGTCAACACAGCTTTTTCACTTCACAGAGGCAAACCTGACGTTCCTTATAATAGCTTTCGACCGTGTTCGTGTTCCCTCCCGCTGCCGCATATATTTTTGATTTACTATTTACCTACCAATGGGTTTTTCTTTTATAATCCTAGTATTTAGGCCGAGAAACAGCGCCTACTGCTCAATTTGTACTCTACGCGTATTTTACCTTCTTTTTTTTTCCTCTTCGCTCTACTATACTATGACCTATAGTCCTGCCACATGCGCAAAACTACCAAAACACAGCTCGAAGGTTTCCAAACAAACGCCGCGCCGTAGGTATATATACCTGCCCGAATAAGAGAACATAAACTGAGCGAAATAAGAGCAAGAACACCCTACTGGCCTATACATTTCCACTCGAAAGGACACGAGGTAAATAAGAAAAACCATCGCCTCTACCAAGCAAATATCGTTCACTAGGTTTCGCGAAAAAGTCCCCATTTCTGCGATCCCATACAAACATACACTATACAGGCACACACACCAAAGAGAAAAAATAGAAAAAAAAAAAAAAAAAAACAGAAAAGCTCCCAACTCAACCAAAAGGACATGCCGTCACTTTGCTCAATACAACCAGTTTGTGCGCGTCCATTCTGATTAAAGGACCGACAATACACAATACTCTCTACCAAATAATAACCTTGTGTATGTGTGTTATCTAATAAGCAATTTTTAGAAGCAGAACAAAAATGTAGAAAATTCTTCTAATGTGCAAACTATTCGGCCAACAACTACCAAAAGGCCCTACCTAGGTCCCTTTCCAATGACGAAGTGAACAGTCCCCCCACCCTCCCTCCCCCAATTCAACCGAAGAAGAATATTTTTTTATATAATCATAGTCCTAAGAATGGGTGTGTGTTTGGTACCAGAAAAAAAAAAATAAAAAAAAATTACCTACATATCTATATATAACATGAAAAGTCAACAAATTCAAATAAGTTTTAAATCATAATCAAGTGTGCAAGTGTGTGATATAAGGATATAACCAACAACAAAAGTATTAAAATTAATTGTTAAAGCAAATGCTAATGTTAAGTTTTAATAGAAAATATATCTTCAAAAAAAGTGTTACTTGTTTATAGAGAGTTTTACATATATATACCCACATATATACGAGTATAGCAATGCAATTTTAGATAAGAAAATAACAGTTACATAATAATTTACAGTGGAAAAGAATTAACTCGAAAACATTTTCGTCTGTTACGCAATCCGGACAAGGATAACGACGGTGTGTTGTTGTTTTTAATATTTTGTTTTTTTTTCGTTGTTTCACTGAACGAAATATAATTTTTGGTGAAGAAAAAAGAAAAAAAAAAATTATACCACGAAATGGGAAAAATCGAAAGATCCTCTTTTTACATACCTCTATGATAGGAAAGGTACATAATACCCAGAAATAGTACATGTGTATTCACACGGCGCACATATATACGAAATAGAGGCTCTTGTGTTTTTGTACCTAATTTGGGTGGTATACATAAATACATCTGGAAATCACAACAACTCAGCGAAAAAATACAGCGAAACACGATAACGTCTTTGGGGGCAACACCATACCATTATACCAAGCACCATCCAACTGGAGAAACGACAGAAAAGCTCTTCCCCAAAGAGACACGCGCGAGACCCAGCTAAAAAAGAAAAAAAAAAAAAAAAAAAAAACTCAGCGAAAAGAGAGAGCTCTTCTATGCAACGGCCGAAGAGACACTGCGAAAGTTTCGCAAATCGCAACCTCAATTGAAAAGTGATTCAACGAAATTTGCCGTACAATAGTTGTTCGCGTTTCGCGAGCTAACAACGTTACCTTTACACGGAGAAAAAATAAACAGAAAGAAACCCTATCAAAGAACTAAACTACCATGGAACCCTAGTAGCTGTTTTTAGTGGTCAAGTGTCATCGAATATAATTAAAAAGCAAACTCCAACCAACGATGGAGTTCTCGCGAATACATTGCCTTCCTAAAACCGCCTCTAAATAAATCCGTATCGGGGAGTACACTGACAAAAAAACAAAGAAGGAAAAAAAAAACTTGTAAAAATGTAAACAAAATAAAATTCCATTAAAAATGCTAAAAAGTGTCAAAAGAAGAACATTCAAACTGACAATGAATTCTGTTAAAATGGTGTGATACAACAACTAGTACCGCTTTCTCTCCCAAATGAAAAATCCACTACACTGCGACACTACTATATTTAACTACTATTCGAGGCGTGTGCAGCAGAGTCTGCGGTTTCTTTGCTTTTCCTTTAACTTTTTTTCTGTTTCAAATTCTGCGAAAAGGTGTTGGTAAAATAAAACAGCGTTTTCTTATTCAAAACTTATGTAAAACGAAAAAAAAAAAGAATCAAACAATCTTCTTCTTCCTTTACTCTCCTACCTATACTCTAAATAAAATAACTTTAAACTAAATAATTACTATAATTAATTTTACAACTTCTACGTCGAGTCTGGGTTTTGAATTTTTTCGCTTGTAAATCTAACATTTTAAGTGCGCCAATTAGAGGAAGCAAAACACACACTACAACGATTTAGCGAGCGTATTATGGGTCCAATGTTGCCAGAACAACCAAAGAATAAAATCGAACTACAACAACCATGGAATGCCGATAATCATCAGAGCACAATTTATGAATCTAACAATGGAAGTGATCAAGTTTGGAGCGTGCTATCACCGAAAAACCACAATGATTATGGAGAAATCGTACAAACAGAGAACAACAACCATTACCTAACTGACAATGAATTTCTTGCAGATTGTAATATAGGACATTCATCGTCGTCATTGTTGAAAATGTGTCCACTATCATCGGTCGCACTAGTCGACAAGAATAGCGATGAAAAAAGCCTTCAAACCACATCAAAGCGGAGAATAACAACAGAACCAGCCGATGCCGATATGGATTTCCAATTGAATTTCACGTCTGAAACACCAGCCGATGTGAAGAACAACTATACCCGTCGGCGGCGACGTGGACGACTAAGGCTGCAATCGGCAATCTACTCGGACTATCTCCCAACAACAACCACAACAACAACAGCGGCGACAAAAACATCAGAAATAACAACCGAAACAACAGTAATAAAAACAACCAACAACAAAAACAACAACTCAACCGCACTCACAATAATTAATTTAGATAATAATACTACTCGAAAAGTTATTTCGCTGCTGCAACAACAAATGGACAATTTATTGCAGAAACTCATCACGTTACCTTTGCTGTTGTTGTTATTAGTTATCACATCGTTATCGAAATTTTCTCGTTATGTAAATAATTATAAAAATAATGCAAATAAAAAACGTCGACTAGCAGCCAATATAAATATAAATAAAAATAATTATAAATTAAATAGTAAGATTGTAATAAATAATTATATATTTTTAATTGGTTTATGTGTTGCCACAACAGTACTTCCATTAAATTTAGTTAATGCAGCATCACCATTTCAAAACTCCCAAAAGCATACAAATCACAATAATCATAATAATAACAACAATAACAATAATAATCATGGAAACGGTGGCGTAGGAGGTGCAGCCGTATTAACACCGTCACCATCATTTCCTGTCTCATCGGCGGCATCGTCATCGGAAACGGAATTTTTATATCCATCATCACAATCGGAGGAGAGTTTCGATGATGACGATGACAGGTTATCACAATATTCCAATTCTCTAAATGGTGAGTTTGGCTTTATAACAAAAAAAAAACATTTTTACAAAAATATATGTTAGATTTTTGAAAACCCAAAAAAATTACACTTATTGGTAAGAATTCGGTTATGTTCGGAAAGTAGCGTTTAAATGGACAACAATTTTTCATTATTCAACTCTCCGGTGGACACAAGTTGAGCTCTGGCTTTGGCAATATTTTTAAATCATTTTTAAATGGTGGAGGAGCACTAACCACTGCGTGATGAAATAAATAAAATCTCTAAACACTTACCCCTTAAAGGTCACAATGGCAATCTTGACGCTAACTTCTAATATCCCGCAAAATCAATGAGGCTTACTGGTTGGCATTTTCCGTCTTTTAATTCAATGGGTCTTCCCTATAATCATTTTTATCGTCAGTATTTTGTAGGTCACAATAACAATATTTTCTATGGAAAGTATTGTCATTGTGAATTCGTGCAATCGAACCTGAAAACTAGAAACGGTTTTTACCACCGTAAAAGGATCCTGGCAGTACCTATTTCTATTTCCTCCTGCTAATTTAATTGGGCTTTCTTATAAGGGTTTCAACCTTAAATTTCTTGTAGGTCACAATGACCGAGATATTATTTCTAGTTGATTCTGTTTCGGTTGCAAATCTGTTCGGGTTTCTGTTGTTTTTCAGCAGGCGCTGTTAAAGAAATCTTTTGGCAAGTATTCACTTCAAGAAGAGCCATTGTCTTCGTCCCTTTACACAGGTGTTTTTAATTTTAAGATCCACTAAATTAAAAATCTTTATCTTCTATATATATAAAAACGGTGTGAAAAATGTATAGCAATTCATCAATTGAGAACGGCTGGGCCGATTTGGCTCAATTTTTTTTTCAGTCGTTCGTAATTGTCAGGAGAAGGTTCTTACAAAATTTTCGGAAAACCCTCTGAAAAAGTCGGGAAATTTGAAAAATCGAAAATTTATTTTTTGCATGGAAAATGTTGAAAAGTGTTTGTGCAATTATTCCGAATTGGATTTTTGAATGGACAAATTGAAAAGTCTTAGTGGAAAAAACGCGAAAGATTTGAATTTTTCGACGAAATTTTGCATTTTATCGCATGATTTGATAGGTGGAAAATTAGTTATGAAGTGTGGAAAATTTCGTCCCTAAATATTTATCGAAGCTCCTCAACTCAACGAAGCAAAATATGTAGTTTGAAAAAAAAAAAAAAATAATTTTAACGCCTAGCAAAGTAGGTAGGGTTCCGCTAGTCCTTGCATAAAAGAAAGACTGTGATGGGGTCGTTCCACTATGTGGACTTAAATCGTTAAATGTTGTTTTCACATAGTACGTTAATTTTTAACAGTCATAGCAACTTCTGTATCAAACATTGAATATATTGAAAAAGACTTGTTAATGGTAGACAATTTAACTTATTCTTATATATAAGAAAATTGTTTACTGGATCAAAAAATAAATGTGAAAATCTGCATAGTTTAAGTGCCCCAGGAATGAAATCAAATATTGTGACAAATTTGTTTAACTGGCGCCCAGATTGTTCGAAAAGAAATCCAAATCAATGAAATTTGTTTACGAATTGCTATGTGTTTCTTTAAGCGGTAGAGTACTTAAGACGTTGAACAAAGTCGTGTTCTTTCAATCGCCTCAGTTTTGCCGACAATAATTTTTCATTCCCTCTTTTGTGAACTATGTTGAGAAAACTAACAAATTGCAAGTTTCTGGTGTTAGCACTCTGTCGTCCACAGTAGGAGCAAAATTGCGAAGCTTTCTCGGTCGGGACAGTGATACTCTTGGGTATTGTTCAGACATTCGAGAGTAGTAGGTGTACATTTTTCAGATGTTTGAACCTAGGACCCTTCGTTATTAGTTCAGCAAACCAACCCCTAAGTCAATGAGCCCACTATAATAAATACAGTATTTTGAAAAGCATCTCGTTCTTACTATTTTCTTATTCAGTGATACTCTTGCGGGTATTGTTCAGACATTCGAGAGTAGTAGGTGTACATTTTTCAGATGTTTGAACCTAGGACCCTTCGTTATTATTTCAGCAAACCAACCACTGAGTCAATGAGCCCACTATAGGTTAGGTTAGGTTGGGAGGGCAGTTTTGCAACTGATGCAAATTTCACCCAGAAGCCATGAAGGCCCATTGTGAGTACCCTGTTTGTACATGTAAGGACATGTGGCTAACAAAACCACTTCGATCTGTTGAGGAATAGTTTTATGTCTGATAGGGGTACCCCTGCCAAGTCGTCCAGACTTTCGAAGAACCTAGCTCCCATACAGGATGAGCGGCGTTCCTGTAAAGCTGGGCAGTGGCATAGAAGATGTTCCACGGACTCTATTTCTTCCTCGTCTCTACAGCTTCTACAGAAGTCATTTGCAAAGAGTCCTAGCCTTTTAGCCATGTTTCCTATGATTCAGTGTCCGGTTAAAACGCCGACTATAATAAATACACCATAATAAATACAGTATTTTGAAAAGCATCTCGTTCTTACTATTTTCTTATCCAATTATTGTCAGCAAGCGGACAAGGGACTAGTGTTGAATGACTATTTGATCATTTTTCCCTCGACCAAATTCCATTATTTCCCTTTTCCCACAAAAATAAACTAAATCATAAATCATCCGACAGTTTCCCATTTTCTAATTGCAAGAAATAACCGATATTTGTACAAATTAAGCTTCTACAATATCTTAATACATATAATTCTACTGTACGTGTGTATGTCACTGAACTCCTCCTAAACGGCTGGACCGATTTGAATAAATTTTTTTGTATGCATTTGGGTGCCGACCTGGATGGTTTATATTCACAAATCAGCCCGGCAGATGGCGCTGCAGTGGGTTCGCTAGTGATTTATAAGTCTTGTAGTTTTGTTCAAAACAAAAAAATACATTTTCCAAATCAATTAAATTTTCTAAGCTTGAATAACTTTGACCTATATTGTTCATCAAACATTTACTGCTCGTTACTATTTCAAAGGTTTCCGTGTGAACAAAAGATCTGCTCGCGAAACGTTTTCGCCTTAAAAAATACCGACCTCGATATATTGTTACGACACCACCTCGTTAGCCTATCATATTCTTAGCAAAAGTGTGTACAAAATCGCTCTCCATTTTTGGCTCAAGCAAGTTAGCCGCTTTTAAAACGCGTCGCATAAAAACCGCCTCTCATATGCTATATCCCCCATTCGAACCATTCTGCCATAATCATTCCCGTTCTCTGTCAAATCAATAACGAATATCTCATCACTAGTTTGTCTCAGTCCTCATCAGATCAATTACAATCAATCGAAATCAATATACAATTAAATAAATTATCCATCTCCGCTCATGTTGTCGTCTGCTATTGTCCTATCGCCCACCCGCTATGTCACTGCTTTTCACAAGAAGAGTGTCACAAAAGTGAACAGTCATCACAAAATCCTTTTCCATTGTAATTATCCTTGAGAGTGCTCTAAGCAGGAGCAATTAGTTTTGTCTATTAAATCTTATACAACAGTATGTATAATTAAGACTCTTTTTTTTTTACAGTGTTTTGTTTTGTCTCCATTTATAATATATAACTTGTGCTGCTCCTTCCAAGTGAATGATGTTACACGATGCATTAAGCAGCAGTACTCACATCCTCTTCATACGGTTGACTCGGCTATGTCACATCTCATTATTCTTAGAACTATGACAAAATCCTGGTGATTTCCTTACATAAATCATTCTAGCACAAAATCATTCCATAAACACTCAAGGGAGTAACGAGTATAGAGTGCAATTTGTATTTTTTTTTTGTGCTCGGTCTTTCTTCTTTTGTTCCGATTGTGGTTGTGTAGTCATTCTTCTTCTGCTTTGTTTGGTGATATGGTGACTTAATGAGTGGTGGCTTCTTCTGGGTTGCCGGGAAGAGTTATTTTCCTTGTAACCTATAATGGCTTGAACTTTGCTATTTATGCTGGTGAAACTGTCGAGGGGAGTTTTTGCCAGAGTGTCTGCATAGCATGACGTTTAATTTAAAAATTAACGATCGAAAATGGTTCATAAATTTGACAAGAGTTGCATTTTGCATATATGACCGAGCCAAGGAACTTCAGAGTGTTTGCTGCAGCAACTCCATCAGGGAGTAGGGTGGACTGTTGGTATCAGTTCAAGCGTGGGTACCTATGCTAGAGAAATAAATATATTTAAATGGCTACAAAAATTGCTGACTTTAGAAGAAAGAAAGCATTCCATATGCGGTAACCTTGAGGTGCTCTCTCGTGCATGAACTGGGTACTAAGCAGTGCGAAATGTTCCGCTTTTGAATTCCTTTTGTTGAATCACGCATTCGTTTCACTGCATGTCGTGCTTAACGAAGTAAATTTACATCTGTAACTACGTTCAACTCACGCCATAAATTCTATCCCGAGAGATTTTTGGTAAAGAACTCTGCCAAATGGAGACAGGTGATACGACACGGTACCCGCTTTACTGGGCCTTGTAGTTAAGAATGCTCACTCGATAAACTTAAACCGATTTCAATTCCCTTCGATGGTTCTCGATTTATTATTGGTACTTTTAAAAAATAAGTACAGGCGCCACCTATTATTTTTTTTCTTAAGCCACGCTCTTAACACTGCCGAAACTTGAAAACAACAACGGCGCCACCTATTGGCTTCTACTAAACCATTCCCTAAACACTGCCTGAAGCAATAAGAAGAATGTTTTCAATTTTCAGCGCAATAGGTAATGTAGTTTTTGCGTCTACAGGTAAAACACCTTCGAACAAAATTAATTTGACATGTATGTCAGCTTACAAATGTCAAAGAAGATTTTTTGCGAATTTACATAGTTTGAAGAGTGTGCCAAAAACCTTACAAATTAAAGACAATTTTTTGCGAATTTACATACATAGCTTGAAGAACAGCCAAAAATTTCCTTCATCTAACACAGTTTCTCCCAGTCGAAAACAGAAAAAAAAGAATAACAGCGCCACCTATTGCCTTTTACTAAAACCACCCTCGGAACTCTGTTCAATTTTCATCAAAATGGGTAAAGTAGTTTTTTAGTCTACAGACAACGCTAGTGCGAACAAAATGAATTTGACACGTATGTCAGCTCGAATGAGTAAAACGTCAAATGCGATTTTTAGCAATTTAAAGAGCAATTACTCAATTAATCAATTACTAAATAACTATTTAAGAGTCGGTCAAGTTCTGGCTATGCCTTTATAATTGAAGAGTTCAGTCAAATGTGAGACTCGTTCGTACAGTGAAAAGGAAGTTATTAAAAGGGGATTGTCTCGTTCTAAAGTTGTGAAGTATTAGCGCTAGAAAATTCGATTATGACGGAACCAGAATATGGACTTTAGTCTTACAACTAAAAAAACTATTATGCATGTCACAAATTAAAATATACCAGATCAAAGGTAATGAATCAAAGAATGAGTTTTCCCTAGTGGGGATTAAAATGTCATCCGTTAGATGGAGCTGTGAGCAACCATTTTATTTAGATTTTTTTTTGGCGGACTTATACGCAGTGGGCCTTACTAATAATCATTTTTAAACCTTCACACTAAATATTTTCCAGGTCACTAGGTCCATGCAATTTTTTATGGAAAATTGCGCCATTGTGAGTTCGAAATATTTAGCCTGGACACTAAAAATTATTATTAGTACCGCGGATTGAGTCTTTCGACTCGACTAAAAATGCCGACTTAAAATTTACGGAAGCTCACAATTGTGAAATTTTTAATTGCAAATATGGCCACTGTGAACTACTACGAGTAAGATTTAGTGTCGAAAATGTTTATTGTAGAAAACATCGGTTTTGAGTTATTCTACAGAAAGTCTCTTTAGTTGGTGGTGGAAATAAATTCATTCCGACAAAATGTCAACTAATACTCTGACTTCGACAAGGAATTCAATTTTAGCCTTAGCAAATAGAAACGCGATTGTGAACTAATAAACGCGAATCACTGCTAGAACTACGATTCTGATGACGAAGGCCTCGTAGTTATTTATAGTTCCTCCATCGCATACACAAATTGGTCAATTCAAACCATGTCCACCATTGACCTTTTATCAATTGCAAGTTTCTAAAATTGCACACCCATTGGCGTATATGCAACCCAATAATAACATCCTTTATTATCAACCACTAATATTTAATTGAGTTGATTAAATTCTACCACTGATTGACAGCATGTTGTCCAGCGATCTATTTTCCTGCCACAAAACCAAAATACAATCCCAAACAGTGAACATAAGGAGAACAAAAAAATTATAAATAGGTAAATATATCCCATTGCATTGCACATACAATAAATACCCACCACCCCAAAAACAATATTTAACGGTGTCACTATGTTAAACGCACAACAGCAACTCACTGGGCATTATTATCCCCACATCAATTTTAGTCGAGTAGACTACTCATAGAAGTCCGTATGTCATGCTACCCCCACTCGTCCACCGCCCCCATTGGGAATTGGAGAGTTAATCAATATTTTCTGGAGTAATTTAATGTTTGGCAATGGCAGCAGAAAAAGAGATTTATGACGGCGACAACAGCAACACAACTGATTTCCATTTAATTAGAAAATATTTAATTACCAAAGGTACTGATCCTGGACATGTGACAAAGTGGGTGCTTGCAATTCAGTTGCATGGTGTTTGTGATGAAATTTATATTTTGTTCCCACCACTCATTACAACAAGCTTGCGGGTGTTTTCGAGAGCTGTGCATAAATCAGCAAGTTAGCACACACACACACACACACACCCAGATGAAGAGCTAGATTTGGGAATTAGTACGCGCCCTAGGGAACGGATGAGTGGATTAATGTGCGTGGCGAGAGTTTGGATATTAATTATCACGGGACGCGTGTGGAGGTGATAATTAAATGGAATTTTGTCAAAATAGTAAAATATTTGACACATTTTGTGGTTGCGTAATGTCATTTCTAATGAATTGTGTTTTGGTGTGGTTGTGTTTTAGTGCTTTTAAAAATGTCCCTCTATTTTTGCGCCTTAGGTTAGTAAATTTAAGATTTTGTAATACGTGTCGAAATATTTAGTTTTGAACACAATATACGAATTTGATGAAAACTATTTAGTTTGTTGAAGATGAACAAAATACTTTCCTTGACAAGATTGTCCGCAGGCCAACCTACGATTGAGATGAAAATATTGAAATAAAATACTGCAGCAATTTGACACTAGATGGCGTACTTAATTTGTTGCCAGAATAACGGCGAAGAGTTGTCCTTTACTCAGGCAGTCTTTTAAAATATGTTATAGAATAATTTTCTTGAAAAAGGGAATGTGTACCATAGCTACGGTAATTGAAACTATGCATTAATTGTTGGGGAAATAAAATGCTACTGCTATAATCAACTAGATGGCGTGAAAAGGTGATTTCTCTAAAATAATGAAGAAGATCGATATTTCACTAAGACTTTTTCCAAAATCACTTGTCCTTTCGAGAAATATTTTTCCAAAACCACAAATCTGTGGATTCACATACATACGAGGTGATACGCTAGCACCAGGTGGCGTACTAAATTTAATTCTCTAAAATGACGAAGATCTGCATTTTCGCCAGCAAACTCACAACAAAGCGTAAAAGTTAAATGTGACCCAGTCGTGCACTTGAAATTGGTATCAGTCAAATTGTTTGCAATCTTTTCTGGTTCGTGATTCCACTTCTAACAAAGAAACGCACCATTCGTGGGTGGGTGGGTCTGCTAAAATTTTCTCCAAATTCCCGACATTTTGAGAGCATTTCGTGTCGATTATCCTTTTCGATCTCTGACTTAAGCGGCCCATAAACGATAAGCTAATAATTTTTGACATTCACACTAAAAACACTTTTAGGTCACAATGGGTGATTGCATATGGATAATTTCACAATTGTGAGTTCGGAAAATCGCACCTGGACACTGAATATACATTCCGCGGTACTGATAATCATTTTTAGTGTCCAGGCTAAGTTTTTCGAACTCACAATGGCGAAATTTTCCATACAAAATTGCATATTGTGACCTAGAAAATATTTAGTGTGAACGTTAAAAATGATTATTAGTAAGGTCCAATGGGATTATTAGTAAGGCCCAATGGGCCGAACTCACAATGGCGAAATTTTCCATACAAAATTGCATATTGTGATCTAGAAAATATTTAGTGTGAAGGTTAAAAATGATTATTGGTAAGGCCCATTGGACCCATCGGGCAATTTTCTATGGAAATATTCGCCATTGTGAGCTCGAAAAACTTAGCCTGGACACTTAAAATGATTATTGGTATCGCAGAATATGGTTAAATGCATCGAATTTGTGTCGTCAACATTTCGCATTGGTAGCGATTTTGACAATTTGTAAATCGGTTGACAATCCAAATGTAAAATTTTTCCAACAGTTCGAGTAAATAAATAAAAAAATTACTTACTTTTGTGATTGACAGTATTAAAGCCGTTGGATAGTGCAAAAAACTTTGTTCGATTGTTGTGCCCTGTTTTTTGACCGTTTATGGGCAGCTTAAAGTTTTTTTTCCAATAGAAAATAGACAAAAATTGAAGTAACTTCATGGTGCAATAATTATTATGAGTTGAATTCTATGCTTTTTAAAATTGTTAGGACAATTTGTTTATATACATAAGTTTCTGTTTAGCAAATTTTTTTGTCAGCAACCCAACGTCCGTCTTCAGAGCGTGTCAAAGTGATTTCTGTAAAATGAACGAAAGTGTCGGATATGCCCTTGCATAAACCTCAAGCCACCGATCTGTATGTTATAGATTTCCCATTCTTATTCACCACACCCAGCGTTCCATAAGACACTCCAAATCCTGGGTGAATAGAAATAAATAGTTAAAAGTCGCCATAAAATAGCGTGCCCAACAGCTTACCAACAACGGAATCACGAAACAAATCATATCCTGTGTTATAAATTTGCCTCTCCTTCCGTGCGTGTGGCAGTGTCCTCGCCTTACTGCATTTGTGTTGTGCCTGCTTGTACTCAGTAGTTTTATAAAAAAAAAACAAAAAACATACTTTGCCATGCTTGCTTCCGCTAATCGCCACTGAATCCTTTTGTGGCTGTTACAGTTTTACACCGTAAAGCTTTCAGTGATTAAGCTTTTTTTTCTTCCTACACCTACACACACATACACGAACAAATAAGAAAAAAAATGGCAAGCATTACCTACGTTTGACTTGCAACACATAAATTCAAAGGACAGCACCACCTAATGCTGGGAAATTTATTACTCCCCCACAGAGTCTTGACGTTTCAAGTGGGAAAGAGGTACGCATTGAACTTGGCAGGCATTCTTGGCCCATTAATGCTCATTAGTTGCAGCCGCCCTAAACGTTCACTCTTGCCCATAAATCGTCCGTCCTGCCGAAACATACATTTCGCATTCGCTGTGTGGCGGTTCCTCCTCTTTTCATCGTGTTTCCTTGAACAGAAGGACACCTCCTGGTATATTGAGAGAACCAAAGATGTGGTGAGCTTCGGCAGCCGGGCGGTCATTTAAAATTCAGCTCAACTACTGGAACTGCCTCATACTATACGTAACGTACACTCGGGCGATGACTTTCTATTTTTTTTTTGCTGTTGTTGTTGCCCTCTTTTTAATTGTTTGTAGTAAACTTGAAATGAGGTCACACTTGAAAGGGGGGGTTGGAACTTGGAAGTGTGACAAAGAGAGTGATGAAAAATGACCAAAAAGGAATTAAGTTGCCACCGTTGTTATATGTGGCTGGCGTGACACGTCCTTTATGATCAAAATGTAAAAGGTCGTTAAGTTTTTAGTTATTTATTTATTTTTTGGGTTATACACGTGATTTTTGAGAGGTTAAAAGGGAGCAGCATTTTCTTAAAGTCTGTTATTTGTGCGACATTATCGTCGGTTGGTTGGTTGGTTGCTCTTGGCGCGTGAGTTTTATAAAGGCAGCGCTGTGAATGGGGAAGAAAAGAGAATTGGTAAGGATAAGGAATTCAATGAAATGGCAGGAACTCCTTTCTCAGTGTTTCTGTGTGCCGGAAGGCAGTTTGATGGCCGCAAATACTGCAAATAGCACCCGGAGGCGACAGGGCATGTGATAAAGAGGGGCTATGCATTTGCTCGTAAATTGTAATCGAATCATGGGTTTATTTGTAGGCTTGGAGGAATCGTAGTCTATTATCTGGGAAATAATTTAAATTAGTTGATAATCATACATGTTGTCGAGTACGAAGCGCAAGTGTTTGACCGCCAAAAATGAATGACACTTGCAGACTACTTTCAAGAAATTGTAAATCTCAGCTTTCGTATCCTTTCCACCCAAAGTTGGCAGCTCCTTCGAACGATGTTGATGTCAGTCGGAAGTGAAAGTAAAATCTGCTTCACCCGTCAAAATTGTCACCAAATTTGTGCAAACGCTGTTCACCTCATGTGCTTTTAAAGAAAGCAAAAAGTATAGTTGCCTGCATGCAGCCTTCAGGTACCCCAACGTATACTGCCTTCACCATGACTGGCAAATGATTGGTCGAGCATATCAATTCAAATCCACTTAAAAATGATGATGAATAGTTTCCTAGACGCCTTAACCCAAAGGTCCTTCTCTATTTCTACTATTTCGTGCGCCACCTTGACAGAGGTTGAGAGCGGTTCTCAACGTCCGTTTTCCGTTGCTGACATCAGTATTTTCTAATTTCCCGCCCAGCCATTATTTCCCAATTCAGTCGAGAAAAGGACGACATTCTTGTTAGCAAACCCATTAACGACAACGCTATTTTTTTGTCCTCTCTCTCAAGATGATTTGCCAGTTTTCTTTGGATCCTTTGTTTTTTTTTTTTTTTGCGATTCTGTCGAAACAAAGTGCCTCCCCGATATAACTCACTTTCGGTCCCAGGATATCACATGATAAATGGCATTGTCGATCTTATTTCTAAAAGACATTGGATCCCTGTGCGGTGGATAGTCAAGCAAGTCTATCCTTTTTGTTTGCTGTTTGCCGTGGTGGCCATAAAAACATCCAAATGCAATGTAGTGTTCGTTTTTGCATGTTTCTTTCCCGATCAGGATTATTACCCCCCAAGGGCTTGTGCATAGTCTCACATGGGTCAATCATTAAGGATAACAGAAGAAATCCAGCGCGCCTGCCCCCTACTCCACGGAGCACTCAGATAAGCTCGAGTACTGAAACTGGTGTAACTATAACTCTGCAAAGTCATGCGGTGGTGGGAGCGTTTATTGTTTTTCGGCTGTAATGGTCTATTTTTTTTTTTTTTCTGTGGTTGTGAATACAAAAGGGGAACGGGAAACGCCAATGGCAGACCAAAAATAAAAGGAAATCTGAAAGAGAATACAAAAAAAACTACAAAATACGAGTTAAGAGCTTATTTTTATGTGAACGGCGTAGTTTGTTTTCCTGGCCAAATTTTCATTTTATTTTTCTTCTTTTTCTATCGGAAGAGGAATTTATGGGTTTTAACTGTGGAAACTATGTAGTTGGAGTAATTTTACGAGGACGGTCGAGTAAACCTTTGTTGGTTTCGATTTTTATTTTGATTTTTTTTTTCTTTGGGGACTTGTACTATTTCCATTGTTTGGGCGGCTTCATGTTCAGTGAATACAATTGAAGAGCAATAAGTGAATTGGATTGCATTACTACGTAAGAAGCAATACAATCGGATTGGATACCGCCTATCGGTTGACCCAGATTTAAGCGGAGTTTATTAATGTAGACAGCTGGAAACTGGACGGGAATGCGGTTCTCACGTGTGAATTAAATTATTCCCTTCGAAGGTGCAATTTATTATCAGGGTCGAGTGATAGTTGTTTTAAATGATAGATTAGGTGGAAAGCTTGGCAGCACTGTTTATTAGGTTGCTTTTAATGTATGGATTTAAACATTTTCTTTGAGAAGTTGGTAGCACTGATACATGTCGCATTAAGTTGGTTGGCTATTAGTTGGAATTCATGAAATTTTGGTGCACTGATGATGCGCTGCAAAATATTGCCACTCAATGGCATTTTATTGCGTTTTGTTTATAAGCAGGTAGTTTCGGAACATTTGGCATCACTGTTGTAAGTTACATCAATTTCCTTGAACACAGATTAGACTGTAATGAATTTTGCCTCATTTAGCCCACTGCAAGGTAACGAATCGTGGAAATGATTTGTTTCATTAATTTTACAAACTGTTTACTTGCAAATTTGGCATCACTCTTACATGATATATCCGTTTTATCGTCCGAAATTTGGCAGATTTTGCTGCACATGACAGACTGCGAAACCAAGTGACGTAAAAATCGTCTGTTTCATTGTGTTTATAACCGGCTTGTATGTGCATTTGGCATCACTGTTAAATATCACAGCGGTTTTATGAACTAATTAGTATGTACCAAGTGTATATGACACAGTTCAAACATATTTTTTGCTGCACATGACATGATCTTCTGTTTCATTGTGTTTATAACCGGCTTATGTGAACATTTGGCATCACTGTTAAATATCACAGCGGCGTTATGTACTACTTATTGCGCACCTTAGATGCCGCAGTTCGAAACACTACAACACGAGTGCGTTCCATTAAATTAGATGCAAAATGATTGCCAACAGTTTTGTGCCAACGCTTGGCAGCACTGTTCCATCGACTACATGGTGGAATGTAATACTGACACTGTAATAATGACACGCAACTTTTCAAATAATTTAGTTTGTGCTACGTTCCGAAACAGTGCCATGATGACAAGTGCAAGAAAAACTCCTCTCTCGTTTTCGGGGATTCAGTGTCCTCGAAGAATGTTTGAGTCTTTGGTTGTTTCCTATCAACAGACTGTGGGCCCTTGCCTATCAGCTGTTTTGTATTTTTCTCATTGTGCGGGCATTTAATTTTTATAATTTTATTTTTCCTCACATACAATGGCGTATCTCTTGTCAGACCCTTGAAAATCCATGTGTTTTCCTGACGTTATATATGTTCTATCTCGAACGACGGATACACAAAACTGTCGTAGACAATTAAACGTCAAGGAGCGTATGTATTCCTTTGGAAGATTTGTGCCCAATTTGAGTCCAACTCTGTCCACACAATCGAAATCCATTTTCGTCTACTCAAAAAAATAACACAACAGCATATTTGCGTCTGTATTAAAATTAGCCCAACAAACTAGACTAAAATAGAGAATTAAATTAAACATGCCCGACCAATTTTGTTGCATTGCAGATGTTTCTTTTTTTTTAGTCTTCCATCGTCAAACAGTTTATCATATTTCTCTCGTCCGATGTGGCACAGATTTTCAAGTTTTTTTTTTTAGCTTTCACTCTAGCATGATCTACTTTTGTTTGCAACGATGAGCGGAAACGTGAGAGAGAAGAAAAAAAAAAAAAAAAAACACAAATAACCAAAGCAGATGGGTATGGGAGAATATTGAATAACCACTGTTGCACAGACACCTTCTTGTGTTCCAGAATCAAAAGACCGCAATGCATCTAAAGAGTCCTAGACGTGAGGTGGATTCTGTCGAGTGCTTTGGTGTGTTTATAGCGTTTTGCAGATTATTTCTTTCGTCGTGTCACATTCTACGGCGCCGTGCATGGTACACAGCAGGGGAGAGCTCGATTTGAAAAGATGAAGATAAAAACGTGGTTATTAAAGGAATTCGCCGAAGGGGCTAAGCCCAGCAGTAGTCGCCCCAATGATAAGTAGTACGATGGCGGCGATGATGCTGATGATGATGGCGGTGGTGATGATGGTGATGCTGTGATAGGTTGATGGTTGGCTGTGTTATTTTTATGATTATAGTTGGGTTTTCGGTATAATGTCAGTTTATCGTTGATGGAGTAGGTGGTGCAATATGAAACCAGATGCGGCAGATGTAGTCGGTGTAGTCTGCACCGCGAGAGGGTTCATTTTATAGCACTTTCTCCACTGGAGCTGGTTTTAATGGAGGCATTAACGATATCCGAACCACAAGATAAATATGAAATCGTCGTCTGTTGCATGGATGCAAATTTTGTACCAGCTTTTATGGCTTGAGTCCTAAAGGTGCTATTAGCGGTGGTTCCAAAAAAGAGGTGCCTTTACATTTGTGGGGAAAGTTTTGTCATTTTAAACAGAGCTGCTTTTAGTGTTGTTGAAATGCAAAACAAAAGAAAAATCAACCAGCGAATTGTGCAATAGCAGGAAGGACAAAGCTAAAGAGCGGGCTAACCACGACTCATCCTTATCTGTAGTTAGTCAGTTAGAAAAACTACTACCTGACATTTAATGGTGTTTAATTTAGGACGCAAGTACATCTAAGGTTCGATGTCGAAGAAGACACAGACGGCAAAGCTTCTCAAAGAAAAAAAAAAAAGAATCATGCAGTCGTTTAAATAAATATTGGTGACCAAACCTTTAATTTTAAGGAATCCATGCACCTTCTTAGAGTCATAGTCAATTCGGGAAAAAATTGGCAATACCACTTATCCACTTTCGCAGGATAAGCGCCCTTAAAGCTAAGTAACCTAGTTACAACAAATAGGTAACTTAGTTCAAAGCAACTTCTGCTCTTCCCCTTCAAGTACGGGTTCGACCAGGTCTTGGATATTGCTCCAATGTGTGGATTTAAACCTCCAAACGTTCACCTAACCGACGTAACAGCATTCAGAGACTAAAGTCCCCCAAACATGTGAATCTACATTAAAACCATTTGCTGACCTATGGGTGTTCTATAAATTTCAGAGGAACGCCATCTACGAACGTGTGGCACAACCAGTCTAAAAATCTGGTACATTTAGTACGTTTGTCAACTCGTTCATAGATGGCAAGCCCCAACCAACTTCAATTGGTAAAACCGCCGAGTTTCTGTCATCTCCGTTTTTCTTTCTTCTTTTACCGATCATTGACGTTTTTCATGTCATGTCGCAATAAAAGTGAAGTTTTTTTTAAAAAGAAATTAAGTATCGTTTTAATTTGTGTGGAAATCAGGGGTCGAATCGTCACTTCCGTGAACGAGCTATACTTTCAGGGAATTAAGTTGATTTTACATGTGAAACAAAAACAAACTCCGTCTCTTAATGCTCGTTCATGGCAGCTGCAATCAGTGCTAAAAGTCAAGCAAACCGTGGAACTTGACTTGGAGATACTGATCCATAGGCACTCAAATATTAAAAACGGGACAAGGATACCGAACTTCATCCCACTACTCACTTTCCGATTCAAAAAAGAACCGGAACTGAATGGAGTGCTCTAGGGGGTTTGCTCTGACGAAGCTTAGTCGGAGCAAGACTCTCAAATATGTTTCTAAGAAGAGTTGTGTGTCACCGAGTCCTAGTTTTTGTCTAAACAATTTTATGCATAACGGAATTTGTCTCTAAAAAGACCATTTTTGGAACATAATCCAGTTGTGTAAGGTCTACTTCACTAGCAAAGAAAATCCCATTTGTAGTTGTGAAAAGAATATTTTTGGGTCATCTATTTAATGGGCTGATGTTGTGATATTGTGAATAAAAATTTCGTTGCAAGCGAATATGACGAGTGGACTGATTTTTAATTTTTTAAAAAATGTCCGTGGACATCTGGCATATTTCCAATGATGACGCACCTCGCTGTCACATTTTCACACATCTGGTCGTTGTATTCCCAGCTCGCGAAGCCGATTCTGCTCGATTTAAAAAATTAGTTCAACCTTGATATGTATATCTCGGTGTCATCTGAGCAAACGCACGCGCATCAGTTCTATTCCAAAACGGTTTCATTGCGAAACATTTCAATATATAGACTGCGAGTTCGAGAAACTTCTATTACAATCAGCGAACATTTAACCAAGTCGACGGGTGTTTATTTTATGACATCTGCTGGCGCACAACGCTGAATGCATTTATCAAAACGAGTAGAAAACATATAATCAGCATCGACACCGCACCATTTGAATAATTGTGCCATCAGATTAATAAATGAACGAGTTTGACCGGAAATTTTAATTTTTCGCAATTACAAGAATATTCATCCATTTCATTATGTCGGACCGGACCGTGCAACGTCAACTATAGTAGTATCGTTGAGTTTGGTGACAAAGCAGCCGGTTTCAGTGCGTGCCACAAAAAATGTTTCACAGTGATTTCGGTGAGCCCTCGAAACAGTTTATTCTCTCTCTCTCTATCTCTATCTCTCTGTCTCAGTACAACAAACTATCACTTATCCTTCTCGAATTCCCTTTCTGTCTTTATATTGTGTTTTTCTCTGAATCTTTATTTTTTGTTTAGAAACATTAAAAACAAAAAAAAAAACAATAAACCTCTATTTAATTTGACGACACTAATTTTGCTTCCCTTTTCTGTGTTCTTATTTTTCTTTCCAGAAACGGATCATGGTAATAACGTCACAATCATAAAAGCTCCCCTATTCCCCACGGACCTCTTTACAAGGGAACAGTTAGAAAATGGTGCTGTTTTATGTCATATAGTTGGTGTTATATATATGTTTGTCGCATTAGCGATTGTTTGCGACGAGTTTTTCGTGCCTTCATTGGATGTGATCATCGAAAAACTAGGTATTACAGACGATGTAGCCGGTGCTACATTTATGGCCGCTGGCGGTAGTGCGCCCGAGCTCTTTACATCCGTTATCGGTGTGTTCGTATCGTTCGATGATGTTGGTATCGGTACAATTGTCGGTTCGGCGGTCTTTAATATCCTATTCGTGATCGGTATGTGTGCGTTGTTCTCGAAAACGGTGCTCTCGTTAACGTGGTGGCCATTATTTCGCGATTGCTCATTTTACAGTGTTAGTCTGTTGATATTGATATATTTTTTTCGTGATAATAAGATTTATTGGTGGGAGGCGCTGATACTGTTTTTCATCTACCTGGCGTACGTGGGATTCATGAAATGGAACCAACAAATGGAGCGATGTGTTAAGAAAGTCATAACGAAAAATAAGGTGACTCGCGTTCGAAGCACTGATCAACTAATGCCTGCAGTAAGTAGTTGGGAAGTTTTTTGTGTCTTTTCAGTTTGTTTATTTATTTATTGTTTGTTTACTTTTTTTAACGCACGAATGGTGTTTTTTTTTTGTTGTTTTTTAATTAAGCATTGATCATCGTTTTGTCACTGGCGTTCTTTTTGTTGTTTTTTTTTTTTTTTTGGTTATGCTTCCAGCATTGTATTTGATATTGATTTGACATTCGCATTGAGCTTTGTGACAATCGTGCACACTCTGGGGAGGAAATGCTTAGATCGAAAGAAAAAAAAACAAACACTTCATTTTACAGCAGGCAGTGGGTAGGTCATCTGTTAGTGAGGAGAAGTCACTCCACGTCCTTCTGCTCTTTGCGATATCATTTCCCGAACTCTCCTTTTTGTGGAAAGCACTCCCTTTGGTAAAGATCTGCGGGTTCTAAGTCATCGCTTTCTAGCCACCTACGCACATTTGGTTCTGTCTCGTTACAGTGCGTTCCAATTCATTCTATCGTTTTTCCACAACTACCACGGTGATGTCGGTTGCAAAGAAGAGAACTGGCGCTTAATTTCGTTAAACTCGTGCATAACTTTGTACAGAAGGGGGCCTAGTACTGAGCCTTGTGGCACACCGCCTCAAAGTCTTTTATTTCCTTGCCAGAATTACAGATTTCGGCTATATTCGGAAAGCTGATGTTTATTAAGAACGCACAGGACTAAAGCTAACTTATGATGCGTTTTCAACACGCGCTTTCGGGCCTTCATTCGACCACCCGCTCTGTTGCCTCAGACTTTTGATATTACAACTTTGATGTCGCCTACAGTAGCTCAAGGCTTACGAAAACCGGATTGATTTTCCGAGAGAAATAGGCAGGTGGAATAGCTGTCTTTAAACTGATCATACTTCATAGAGCTATTACCAAAGATACCTCCTCTCGTTTCAGTTGCAAGTTGAAGCTTTTTATAAATTAAACGCTTCTGTCTTTCACCAATCGTGTCCAGTGGGCAACCAAAGTCTCGCTCGACTTCTATCGGCAGAAGAATTCGTCTTTTCTAACCTCCAACTTTCGGGAAAAATTCTTTTTGCCAGTTAAAGCCTTTTATAAATTAAACGCTTCTGGATTTCACCAATCGTGTCCAGTGAGCAACCAAAGTTTCGCTCGACTTCTATCGGCAGAAGAATTCGTCTTTTCTAACCTCCAACTTTCGGGAAAAATTCTTTTCGAAATAAAAGAGAAAGAGAAGACACCACGATTGGGGTTTGTCTTCAAAAATTGATATAAATTTTATGACAAACCCGGGCGAATGTAAAATGCCTGCTTCAATCAACCCAAAACCCTACTCGTAAATTTCCTGTTTAAATGCCCCATTCTGCGCTCGTTTAAACAGAGCAGATAAAGACAAGTAAACTCAATTTAATGTGATTATTCAAGGACCCATTGTATACGAATCGAATCGCATTTCTCTTCTCTCTCTCTCTCTCTCTCTCTCTCTCTCTCTCTCTCTCTTGATCGCTATCCTTTGCAACATAAAGCCTTTCCCCCGCCATATGAAAGGCAAAAAAGATTACTTAACTTTAGCACAATTATTATGGCAAATCTGTAAATTTGCATTTTTATGGATGTTTGCACCATTCAAGTACATGAGCAGTACTCACATGTGTGTCTCACCTCGCTTGTAGCTCAAGACGGCCGCCATTGATGTCTGACTTTATTCTTTTCAATTTATCCCTAATGACACACCCAGAATGCCGGGTGGGCAAATCCTCCTCTTCAAATGTAAATGACAAAATTGCCAGCAACAGGGATGTTCACAGAGTGGGAAAACGATAGCCTCATAAATCAAAAAAAAAAAAAAAAATGTTATAGCATTATTAAATAAAAATCTCTCGGGCATCAGCAGACATACCGACAGACTGTGAGTGTAAGGAGTCAGGTGTAGAATGAAGAGGGATGTGCACGATGAGGAGTAACTCGTCGAGTATGATATCAGTTTGCATTATTTTCTCTCATTTTTTTTTTAATAAGTGTATGGTTTTCTTACATTTTTTTTTTAAGTTTTAATTTTATTTGTTAACTATAATTAAATTTACCACCAACAGCAGCTAAACAAAAGTAGAAAAAATTGCCTCACATGCCTGCAATGACTTTCAGCATAAAGCCATTTATAAGAAATCTGAGAAAAGGCTTTCACGAGTAAGGCTTACAGTTGGCGTTAATTGTTTTTTTTTTTTTTTTTTTTTTTTGTTTTGTTTGACAGTTGAGTTTCGTTTTTAGTTTTTCGCTATATATACATATTTGTACTTTGTGCTTGATGAGTTTTGTTTTAGTTTTGATTAGCTTAGCCTAGCTAGAGTAGAATAGAATAGAGAAGCATCACCATTACCCTTGTTTTCAGTTTTGCTTCGTAATGTTTCTTAAAGTGTATATACTATTTTGTGGGTTTGAAGTGGCTTGGTCAAAGATTTTTTTTATGAATTTTTATATTTCATGGAGGAAAACCATTGACGTTTGACGTTTGAGAAGTGTTTGTTAGAGTTTGGCCTTCATTTACTTAGATTTGATGGGGCAAATGTATTTATTTATGATGCTCTTTAGGAGGGACATTTTTTTGCTTTTACTCATTCGTAAAACAAAGAGAGGACGACTGGAAAGTATACCCAAACTGAGGACCAAACGTGAATTGGTCTCTTGACAAAATACTTTCTCTATTACCCTCTTTGAAACTTCAGCTTAAAAAAATGCAATTACAGTGGAATCCCTCTAAGTCGAACCTCCTTTTACTCGAATTTCCCTCTAAGTCGAATTTTTCGTCTGAAGAAAACAATGGCGAAACCATTACTAACCATATGCCGGAAAAGAATGATATTGAAAACTGCAATTGAAATGACCGAAGATGTCCCAGAGGAGATTCACCGCTGCCCACTTAAAATAGAATCATTTATTAAACGAGTGAACACTGCTACTTCCACATCCCAAACAAAAATAACACACATTTTTTTAACCAATTTTGTTCAAAATGTACCTACTTTCCTATTTTTTAATTTTAATAAATTCACTTAAAAGAAAAATAAATCCCTCTAACTCGAATTTTTTTTTTTTAACTCGCGTGAAAATTCGACTTAGAGGGATTCGACTGTATTTAAACGTAAAGCTTCTTTATTAGATTTTTGGGTTAAAATACTATTTGAACTTCTGTTTTCCTCTTCGCATGTGTTACGAACACAAAATGATAACATTAGGTTGATGTATCACTTCTTTTTTTAAAACCATAAATTTCAAGAAAAAGTACCACTTCAATCTGTGCTTCCCTTTTCGTAGCGCGCGTATATTTTTAAGTGGATTTATATATTTTTAAGTGCAAATATGGGACTCGATTCATGTGATTTAATGTCGCTCATTAGATTGAATCCTTCATCATGGACACAGCCGAAATATTCACCATCGGCGATAAGATAAGAAGTTGAACAAGCGGTTATTGACGTTTCCTTAATAGCTGCTACTCAACGCTCTATAGGTCCCTGCAGAATCGGAATACTTGCACCGCATGATCTATAAAAAATAATTAAACACCACTCCACCGAAAAATAAAATCAAACCCATCATCCTAACATCGCATGATACAAACAATTAAATCAGTCGACTTACAGCCGAAAAGAAACGCAAAAAACGCAAAATAACAACACCATCTCAGCCTCGCACAATTTCAATTAATTTGCCAACACCCCTTCCACACCCGTATCTCCTTTTATTGTGAACAAAAACAAAACAAAAAACAAAAAGAAAAGAAAATCACAATCTCTTGTACCTACACCTTAACTTTTACATATCATGTCTCGACTTCCATTCTGTACGTGAAACTTTGTGCGCCCCCAACAAAAAACAAACCAGAAACACTCCTCGTCCTCGTCTTCGTCCATTCCATGCCTCCACTACCCTCCAAAGGCCACTTGGCAAATTGTACAACAACCACGAGGAGTAAACGCGAGCGGCAACTTAATTTATTATAATCCAAGTCAAGGTAACCATTCTCTTGTTGCGCAGCAAAGAATAGTAACAGTCACAGCACACTACCACCAGCGAAACTAGGACATGTCAAAAAACTGTTTATGTACTTTCGCCCCAAAGTATTGGAGTTTCCAAGTTTGTAGGTTTGTTATGTTATGTATGCCTCTGCCAGAACTAATTTCCTTTGATTAGCATATTACTTTCGCGAGACCGTGAGTGAGAGTAGGGGGGTATGGCTTTCAAACAACTATCGATTACAATTAGTCGGGCGATTGAAACACAAAATAGTTTCGTGTTAATTGTGTATTAGAGTGCAGTGCGCTGCGCATATACGTTAGACGGAAGTCCTTAATGACAGTTATGGCAGTTAAACCATTTGAATTATATGCCAAGTGAATGGCAGTCGGCTCAACGAGGGCTGAAGTTGAGGGGGGCACGATTTGCTGATTCTATGATTTGTTACGCATGAAATCGGAGGAAAATTTTTATAATACTGGTAAACACATGGAATAACAGTCGAGCATAATGACCGTGATATTTAAGAATTTCAAATGTTAATTGTGCAGGTTTTTTCAGAGGGATGGATGTAGGGTGGCGTATACTTAACTTTTTTTTACGTAGGATATGATTTTGCGTGGTTGCGACCTAGATAGAAGTTGTTAATCGGCACAAAAATTTCCACCTCCTGTAGGTGATTTGGGAGATTGTTCCAAGAAAGTAATAATGTTAGGGGATGTTGCGTTATGTTTTTGCATATGGGAAGGAGAGGAGCTACAACTTTACTCGACTGTTGACCAGATCCTTAAAATTGTCTGCTGGAAAAACAACACCAGTCGAATTTTGATTTGCTATAGATTTGTGTTGGACTACTAAGCGAGGGGTCCAGGTTCGAATCCCAAATTCCAGCTCAGGGTTTTTTTCACTGCGCCACCTCTCGCGAACGTCTGACAAACATCCGAGAGTATAACTGTCATGAAAGAGCTTCTCAATCAGCCGTTTGGAATCGGCATAAAATTGTAGATCCCTTCCATTCGTTCCAAAAATGAAATCTCACACAAAACGAATGGTTGTGAGAAGCTAGGCCTAGGGTCCCTACGGACCTGTTGCGCCAAAAATTATTATTATTATATTATTGACGCAAATCGCTTTTAATAAAAAAATAATTTTCTCGAATTCGCGTGAGAGTTCTCGCATGCGAGTATATAAATTCTGTTTGATAAATAAGGAGACAGAGTCTGTTGTCACTCTTAACAAATTATAGTAAGCATATGGAAATATTAAAAATGTTTCTTGGAAACACAAACAGTCGGACTTTGATTATTAACTATTGAAGCGAAACTACAAAAAAAAAAAACGCGCGAGAGTTCTCGCATGCGGGTATATTAATTCTGTGTGATAAATGATGAGATGGATTATGGTGTCACACTTAACAAATTATAGCAAACATGTTCGGCAACGAAGAATTAAACAATAGCTTTTTGATTTCATTAACGAATTGCCTATAAAAATAAAACGCATGAGAGTTATTGCACGGGTATAACTACTCTCTATAGAACAGATCCCACTTGCAGTTGTCGCATTGAATGAGTCTTCTCACATGAACCCTCAAAAAAGGAGTACTTCTTAGAGGACCTAATAATTGTCAATTTTTAATGTAAATATTAACGATTGAGGTCTCGCATGAGAGTTATTGCACGTTTATAAAAAAATTCCCTAGCACAAATCACTTCTGCGGTTCATGCATTGAGCCAGTCTTTGCACATGAGTCTTTAAGAGTATTTCCATTTTTTAGTGCACTGAAGAATGGCAAATTTTCTATCTTAATGTCTTGCGTGGGAGTTCTCGCACGTGTAGATATATATATAGAGTTTTCATTGCACACAGAATTCTTTTGTAATTCTTTTGCACGTTACCAATCATACAACCAGAGGATTTCATTTAAGGAAAAACCTACGAAATGTTACAAAAATCGCATGAGAGTTCTCGCTGAAAGTATGTCTATTTCTGGGTCTATCTTCTATATAACTCTGCATTTTGGGCATCACAGCCACTTATCGGCAAGAAATGTCTAAAAACAAATAAAAAAATATCAATAAAATTCTGTCATTGATACATCACACTTAACCAATCCCCCCACTCCACCGTACTCGGTGACATAGGTCACCTGACGTAAATAAAAATCACAAATTTATGCTTGCTGTTGATGATTTATTTTTGTTTTGCTTTTGGTAAATGTGTTGAAAATAGAGAGAGAGAGCTCGTAATTAGTCGATCAGTAGGGTAAATAAATAAAAGCACACGCACATCAAACCCATCCGCCCACGTAACTGCGAACTTATTGATTGCTCGGTAGAAGCTAGTCCTTCATCGAGACGATGTCCTTGGTTTATAAATATTTGAGATGGCAAGGGTTGGTTGGTTCTGTTATTTTGAAAATGATTAGGGTTAGGAAAAAAAGAGCGAATACCTACCGACAAAAAGAGTTACAGGAGGAATTTTCGATGAGCGAAAAGGGATATTTTGGAAGCAATACCTTATGCGTTGCTAATAAATCTGGTCATCTAAAAAGCAGTGATACATTTTTTGTGAAATCATTTCGGGATTTGTTAATATATGAATGCTTTGAAGAAGATTAAGGTAATATTCTTGGAACTTGTATTATTTAAATTTGAATTGAATGAATTTCTCTTTGTCAATTCATTCAGTCAGCGTGTAATTACTCGTTACTTTGGTTTTGGTATCTATTTTCTTGATGAAAAATGGGAGCAGAAAAAGAGCCGTAACATGCACGAATTCGCCTAGTGACATTTTGATAAGCAATTTTCAATAGCCAACTATCCCTAAGATTGCGTATAGAAGTAACGAATGAAAGTAACGAATTCATGCATTTTCTACAAGTCTCCTTGGCAGCGATTTTACCCTCGTTTTTCTGTGAAAATGCGCGACTCGTTGCTGCTTAAATAATCGGCCTTAAGTCAACCCTTTTATTGAACAGTGGTTATCCCAACCAACCAGTCCGTTCCAGTCTTGCGGCACTGTCCGGATCTAAAATAGAGTATAACGCAATCCACGCCTGGGATATTGTGCATGCCTGTAGTTGGTTTTAGTATTGAAAATCCATATATTGAACAACTACTCAAACCCATGGAGTTGTAAACAACCACAAACCGTATCCTGTATACCCACAATGCTATTCACTTGAAAAAGAAAAAAAAAATCCTTTACACATTAAAATGGCATGTTGTTTGAGATTTTGTTTGAATTTTTGCGAGTCTCTCTTTTATTATTTACTTCTATGTGTACGTGCATTTGAATTAGGTACTACCAACCGAAAGAGCAAAATTATGAGTGAGCTTTTTATTTTCCTTGCGTGCGTGTTAACGTTTTGTTTTGTTTTGTTTTTCCAACTTTTCCAATGAATGTTTTTTTTTGTCGAAGAGTCGAGGATGTATCGGTTTGTATACATATATGTAAATATTTTTTGTGAGATGGGATTCGTAGTTTGGGTTGGCCTGTGGTAACTAAAACGTTATTACATTTGGATCGAATTTTAAAATTAATTGTAAAAAAGTTGTTCGCCATCTTAATTTGTTTAGACTTTCAAAACTACTTTGTTAAGGTGTTTGCAATTGATTCGCAAGTTCATCATAAGAAATCGGTTGTATTTTTGTTGCAAGGACAAAACCACAACGAAACCAAATCGAAACGGCGAGCAATGTATACGGTGGCGTATACGTAACTTTTTTATTTTGTTTTCTATTTGGCCAACTTTAGGCGCCCTCTATGGTTATAAAGCCATATCTCCAACAAAAATATATATTTTCTTTAAAATTGTTTAAAATAGAATGTTACTTAATCATGGTTATACTCCCCTCGTAAATAACGTCTTCACTTTTCAATTCCCCTATTTGCTGTCACTTTTTCTGTAGTAAATGACGACACTCGCTTTTTATTTGATGGAGTCTAGTTTGCCTCTTGGCAAATTTTTAGTAGGTACGCAACCCTTAACTTCGCCCCCTTTCCATGCCAATTCCATTCCATATATATGTAACAATGTTGTCGAAACAAAATCTATTTCTGAAGCAAAATTCATTTCCGCTAAAAAATAAAGAAAATAAAAAACAACCTACATCCAACTTTCACATGTCATTCCACTATAATAAATAACTCCACTGCGGTGAAACATACACTAACTTAATTATTTCACAACCGAAAAATACCCAGACAGTCAAGACCACAGCCTTTTTCTCCAAAAAAAAAAAAAAAAAAAAATTGCAATGGTTTCTGTCCCTCCACTGTCAGGGCCAACCACACCAAAATAAACGTTGTGGTCTTTTCAATCTGCTATAATTTACTGGAGAGCATTTAGTAATAGCAGAAATTGTCTGCTTGACATTTTGGAATATTTATTGTTTCTGGATATTCATGCTGGGCGGAGTTTTTTTTTTGTAGTAATGTGCCAACCCACAGAGCTCTCCACTCAGTCATATTAAAAAGTTTTTAATCATCTGGTTTTGTGTGTGAAAATGACAATGAAAAGGATCGTCCTTCACAAAATGTTATCCTCTCTTCACTGACATATTCTACTCCTACAACGCGACGCGCCTGTCAATGTCAACTTCAACGACAAGGTATACGCGACGTGGTCCGATTAAATGTTTTCAAGGGTATTTATCCAAAAAAAAATACAACATTTTCCAAAGGACATGTATGTATATGTTGTTGCTAGTCTGTGTATGCAATGTAGTATGCCATGCATTCAACTCAAAGCTGACAGCATGTCATGCCAATGTTCCGTTGAAGGGCCATAACAATTTATGTACTTTTCTTGTACTTAGTTCTTAAGCCGAGGAGATTATCAACATACAGCTACAAAAAAAAGGAAAAGAAAATAGGAAGGCGGTGGAGTTTTCTGAAAATGATTGAGGAAAGGGCGGACAAAAGTCGGTTCGATAAATATTTAAACTACATTGTCACCACTTTGGAGGTGGAACCCTTTCGGTAGAAAATTATACAAATTATGTACTCGAAGGAAGATAATGGACTGCGAAAAGGGATATCTACGGTTTATCGGTGACGAGGATTTGAAGGCGTAAGCAGTTGGTTTAAATAAAATAAACGGCAAGGAAAGGGTATGGTACTGAGACGAATTCAGGAGCTGACCTTCAATGTCGCTGGGAGAAATTCTTCCTTTCGTTTGCACTGAAGAAGATAGGACAAATAAAAATACTATCACCCATCTTGATTTTGTAAATCATTAAAGAATGTTCCCTACTACAAAATGTATGTATCCGAACCATTTCAATATTATGCAGGATCAGGCATATTTTTTTTGGGAGTTTTCAGTTGACAATCGATCCCGAAAAGTTATTTTCTAACCTCTGCATCTCATTCGCCTTAGGAAACTCCATTCATTTTTATATTTTCATTAATACCGACGTGAGTTACGCTACGCTAGTTACATACGATTTCCTGATTTTTATTGAAAATATAAAATAAATTCTTTCCGCACACCGATTTCTAAATTGCGGGAGGCAACTCGACAAACAATTGTTTTGGGGTATAAAATTCGTACACAGTAGCTCAAAAAGACTGACAAAATTGGCTCGTTTGTGCGGCTCTCTTCAACTCATCGTCGTGAAACTTTTATCGCAAATTGCTGACATTGGAAGTAGTATACTGGCATGAAAAGATGTTCGAAACCGCCCACTGTGATACGCGCTTTTCAAAAATATCATTTTGCCCATAGACGTGATCACCACGCCCACTTTTTGGGGGCGTTTTTAAGCAAAACCTTGCTAAAACGACAAGTTTTTTTAGAAAACAGAGAAATGCTTTGACAAGCAAGGCCAATTAAGCCACGCACTTTTCAAAAATATCATTTTGCCTATAGACGTGATTACCACGCCCACTTATTGGGGCCGTTTTTAAGCATAACCTTGCTAAAGCGACAAGTTTTTTTAGAAAACAGAGAAATGCTTTGACAAACAAGGCCAATTTAGCCACGCACTTTTCAAAAATATCATTTTGTCGATAGACGTGACTACCACGCCCACTTTTTGGGGGCGTTTTTAAGCAAAACCTTGCTAAAGCGACAAGTTTTTTTAGAAAACAGAGAAATGCTTTGACATGCAAGGCCAATTTAGCCACGCACTTTTCAAAAAATATCACTTTGCCGATAGACGTGACTACCACGCCCACTTTTTGGGGCCGTTTCTAAGCAAAACTTTGCTAAAACGACAAGTTTTTTAGAAAACAAATAAATCATTTAACTAAAAAGGCCAATTTTGTGAATTTGGTAAGTTCTGTGTATGAATACGTCTTCAAAGCAGGGTCAGTTACTGTAGGTCCCTCTCCTTTGAGCGACAGCTCACTTATTCTAAGAATATTATGTCTAAAAAACTATAAATTGTAGCAATTTAGGAAGGGAAAGAGATATGTGTCAAAGGGGGAGTCGATGGGAAAGGGTAATATTGCGGCGTTCTGATGTGCGATCTGGAAGGAAGCAGACGTAGTAAGAAAGTCCCTAGGAAAATTGAATGTTAAATCAATACTTTCTATAAAATCGAAGCTTTTTTCAGCTAAATTTTGAACTTGAATTTTGTATGAAGGAATTTTCGCATCAATTTCTGGTACGTTTCCCCTTACCTCATCTATCAGAACTATAGCATCACATTTTCAGTTCTTTTACATAAAACTAGTTAGGTAGAAACTGAAATTCCTGATTAATTGTGTGCACCGTTAATGGGGGATGCCCAGTCCCTAAATATTAATTCATTTCGAACTTCAAATAACCTTTCCCACATACATATACACAGAAGACCTTCCCACAACGATTCCAATTCATTTGGAACCTTCTTCCAGACACTCTGCCAAATATGACGTGTGATATTGACATTTTCGGAATTCATGTCATTATTTTTTGTTTCCATCAAGTTTGGGCGCCCTTCCTCCATCCATATAGTATGTCCTGTCGACTCCTGTGTTTTGATAATTTTTATGGGTTAATATATTTCGATTTGCCACGCCTGCCTCTGAGCCCACTTTGTGTGTGGCATGCAATATCAAGGACTGTTGGTAGAGGTTGCTCGCACTGATATTTCCTTTGAGTTGGTATTTTCCCCACCCAACCCCCAATTGGTAAGGAGTAAAGAGGAAATTATTTACGAGTTTGAGTTGATTTTTTCTCTTTTTTTCTTTTTCATCTTTATTCTCCTCCACCGGTTTTGTGTTTGGCATTTTATTATTAGAATTTTCTGTTCGTCGTCGTCGTCGTCTCTCCTTTGTCTGGGAAAATTATAATTCCGAAAAGGAGAGCTATGCGAAGAAGGGCAAACGATGGAAACCCAGAATGACAAGGCTACGAAAATAAACACAGAAGACTGTATAGAGTTCAAGTTCGAGGTATTTGCGCCAATGAATGGAATATCCGAAAAATCTCTCATCGAGGAGAAGGGGGGTGTGTGTGTTTCTTTTACTTTATTTTCTGCCGAGGAAAAAGGATGTGAGGGTATTTTTATTGAATTGGATTATAATAGTGGATGTTGGCAAATTAATTTCGTTATTAAATTTCTGCCCAAACTAGGGTATTATGTCAAGTGGAATGGGCGTAAATAATTGATAAAAATGAAGCGAGACAAGGACCTTTCTGGCTCGTGTTTTGGATGTGGGTAAAGGATTTCAGCATATTGCATTGTCGGGGCTTAAACTCATGAGCTTTTGGCCGTATATAAAATCGACAGACAGACAGAGAAACGCATTTGCCCCCCTCCTTGGCAAATGAAATGAAATTCTCTCCTTGCCCAGCAGAAATTTAAAAACGTGTTCAGAAATTCGGCTCATTATTGGCACTTGTTACAAGAGGTAATGGTTTGAAGTGGTCCTCCGTTAGATGGGGTGTACTTAGCCCAAAGAAGGTGAATTTTGCCGGAATCTGAGAGATCTCGTCTTGATGCCTTGCACTCCTCCTTAAATTACATCGATTAGACATGTAAATCAAATAAAACAAAACATTCCTCAGACTTGAATGCAAAAAGTTTCCAAATCCCAATCAGTGTGTCGGCGGAAACAAAATAAAAACTGAACTCCTCTCCCCACAATGACACTTATTGCATTTCTTCGAAAAGTGCTTAAACGTTGAATTTTCAGCAGGAAAAACTATGCAAAAACAAAAAGAAATTCGCAACGGAAAGCCGTTCGGACATTGGATACACCAGCCAGCACAAATGGCATTTCCCATTGACAGGCAACTTTGCCTCCTCCCCTCATCTGGATATTTTCTACATTTCCATTCGTTTCATTCTTCTTTTCTATTACAAATGAGTGGATGGCCGATCCGTATCGTTTTACTAATCCGCCGAGTCCTACCTTCTTGAAGAATAGAAAACCGAAACAGAAAGCTTCCCTGCAAGAAGAACCGAGCGGGGACAACAGAAACAAAAAGGATAGAGAGAAATGAGAAGAAACACCTTCCTAAAATTTGAGAATGCTTTTGTTTAGATATTTTCGTCTCTATTTCTAAACCATTATAAGAGCAACGGCAAATACGACTTTATACAGGTACATACCCACATATACATGGAAAGAAATTTCCTAAAAAAACGAGCAAAGCAAAGTATAAACCTAAAATGAATTAAATGAATTGCTTGACCTGGTTCTTGTGTGTGTTTCTTTTTTTTTTGTTTTGTTTTTTGCTTAAGGTATAGGCACAGCAGTGGGCCACCGTGTGTACCGAAGGAGGGGGTGAAACTTTTCATTTCTGGTCTTTTTCCGGACATAAAATCTAGATAAGTAAAATGGCTACGTTGTATATATATATCTCTTTGTCGTGGTCCACCTCGCTCTTCGGCTCGATACACCCCCTCTTTGGCAAGCGAAACGAAATTCCTTGTCTTGCGTTGCCATTTCTAGCATATATAACCCCTCGAAGCTGGTTCGGCTTGAACACGACCAACATGGCAATAACAATGCGAAAAAAATACCATAAACAAAAAAAAAAAAAAAAAAACCAAGGAGCGAGTGATGGCAATAACAATGCGAAAAAAAATGCCATAAACCGAGCGAGTGAGGCAGGGAGAAAGAGAACAAGACATAAAGTCACCCCTTTCACAATTATATCATTGGGGTTGTCATAAAGTTTTTGCTTTGCAAAAAAAATTTTCTTTTTGTTGGTGGGTGAGAACAACAAAAATTCGATTTGCCAACCGCCAGACATGCAAAGCGAACACAAAATGAATCGGATATATGTCCTGGAAAGAGTGTTGGCGGGATACACCAAATAATGCGGGGTTATTAGTACTCCCGCATAGAAAGGACTTCACCCTGGTTCACTTCTACAGTCTTGGGGTAGAGTCACCACTTGCGCGTATACAAAAATTAGAAAAATCAATTGATCTTCAATGAACAGGTACATTTGTGTGCCTTCACTCGGTTGTATTTAAGAGGCTAACCAACTCCGACGAACTGCAAAGGAACCACGAGCTGCTTAGGCTCTGAACCATCTCATTTTTGTTAGTTCTTCATTTGTCTGTTGATCGCAGGAGAATAACTGATCTTGATCGATCGCGAAGAAGAATGTATATCACATTCCTAAGATATATTGTGATCTTGATCTTGATCGATCGCGAAGAGAAATGTGAATCACATTCCTAAAGTACATTGTGATCGTTAACTAATTGGCGATCGTTTGGTCATGAATAAGTCAGTCTGGGTCAGTTCTTGATGGTCTTAACTAACAATCGCCTGTATCTGTTATGAGCATACGTTCGATCAATATAAGCGTAGATATCTTTCGACGATCGTTTATGTGATCTTGAGCTGATTTTGATCTTGACTACGAACTACTGATCGTGATCTTTGGTACACTACCGATCGTCTTGAAATGATGATCAGTCAAGGAACATGTATACCGAAAATGATTATGAACAAAGCGACCGTAGTGTTGATCGTGAGTCTTCAAAATCAGATGGTGATTTCTACTCTTCAATGTCGGAAATAACTGATAGTAGTCTTTTTGATATTCCTGATCGCCTTCGAAAAATGTTCTACATCGTTTCTGTCGTCTGACTTCTGATCGTTAGTAAAACACAGAGCTGTGCTACTGATCGGCTCTCAAATTCTTGGAATACAACTCATTTATTATGTAAATCAAGTTTTCCTCATAGTAGCGACGATCACTCACTCAAAAATAGTGAATTTGTTTAAGAGTCCTCTGTTCTAAATCTGGGATTGACCTTGAATAACGTATGTAATGTCCAATTCACTAATCATGAGAAATTAACTGACAGTCTTGATGATATTCCTGATCGACTTTTAAAAGTGTTGACTGTAACAACTGTCGTCTGACAACTGATCGAGTGATCGGTAGTAAAACGGCTGATCACTTAATGTTGGAGTACAAATGTTTGATCGTGTCCAGTTGCAACGATCACAGCTCGATAATAGTAAACCTGATCATTAGTCTTTTCTACAAAATCTGATGACAATCATCTGAATTCACCAATCGCCAGAAAGATATTTCTCATTGCCTTGATCTTATAGCTGATCACATTAAAAGAATGTTAGCTATTGCTCCTGCTGATCGTTTAAAAATAGCTGACCGTGATCTTGACCATATTGAGAAAAACCGATTGATCTTGTAAGTCCGTCGTCTGCGTGGTACCATTTTTTTTTTGTATTTTTGTGGGGAAAGTTTTGCAGTTTGCAGATAAGCAATTAATTCCTTAACTTACCGGTAGTGAAGTGGCTCGTGTCTATATTCACCAGAGTTCTGGGGCCGAATAACCACATCCGTGAGCGAGCCATACGTCACTGAATTTGGTGAATTTTACCAGCTAAACAGTAACAAATTCAGTCACGTATTACTCGATCACGCATGCGGTAATTCAACCCCTGTATTCATACTGACAATGAAGCTCTTAATACATGACCCAGTTCGTGGAATTTAACTTCAAGCTTTACTACTGAGCAGTGTTTCTTTTGCGCAGTAAAAGTTGGCAATAATTTTATGAACTTTCAACCAAATAACCAAACACACTTCCCTCTAAACCCCGTGCATCAGCCACAAGACATATCATAGTTAAATTGGTTTTTCAAATGTCGTAAGATGTCAATTTCTCCTAGCTGTTCCTACCTGCTTCTGTTTTATTCATTGTCAAACTATCCTGACATTTCTGGTCGCCCCCACACTCGGTAAACACTTTTGGAACGACCTTTTCAATGGTGCGTCACTGTTTCGCTACTCACTGACTAGAGTAGTCACCTGGAACGCGTGTCATTATAGAACCCACGTCTTCTCAGTTTAAAAAAAAAACACAGGTCCTACACCCCGAAATCCATTTTATTTATGTCTGCAAATTACGCTCTTCGACGAACAACATAAGAACCACAAAGAGTGTCATGCAATTCAATTATGCACACTATACATAAAAAAAAAGTCTCAGCACAATGTCGTCGTCTTCCTCAGTCCTCACTTATTGATTCGGGTTGCGTGTGTCTGGGCGAAGCACTCATGCAAAATGCAAAAAGACAGCACAGCATAGCTGGAGTGGACTTTTCTACCTACACTCGAAAATTAATATACATAACAGGTGCGCATTAAATATTAAAATAGGCAATAAATCGGATAAATAAGAGCAAACGAAGACGACAAGGCAAATACATATATCATGACCTTATTGGCATACACGTTTTGCAACAACACAATAATTTTGCTCTTACGTGCTCCTTCAAACTGGTACACTCGCACACAACATATCTGATGATGTACAAGGACACCGTGCAGATGAAAAGTGTGTATACACACGTAAGGATACGCGTTGATGTTCATGTATCTCAATTGTGTATCCTGCGTAGCGATGCAACTGTGCTCTGTATAATAGATGGGGAGAAACAGTATGCCAGTCCATCAGCATCCATCCTTTCGCAGTAGGCCAGTGGCGCTTTTTAGCCATTCAGTCATTGTAGTAATAAACATACACAGTAAGGCTAAGGCAAAGGCAAACATTACGAACGAGAGAAAGGATAATTATTCAGATCCTTGGGGCGTTAAAAATGACTATGCTCTCGTAATGTCCCTCCCTTTTGTGTATCTGCTTAATTACGTAGCTGAACTTAGTAAATAGCGCGACAAGGATATCCTAGTGGGACAGAGATATTTGTGTAGTGTGTGCAGGGTGACAGCGACGCGCACAATTATTGTGTGCTTTTCTCCAGTTAAGGATACTAGAAAAGTTGGGCCGTGTGTGCATAGGACGCCAGTCGGTTCTTAAAGTCGTTATCATAAAATTTTGTAGTAGGCCTCTTACACATGGATGGAGGATGGCTAATGGGGGTTGAAAAAAAAAACCTGCTAAAATGCATCCAAATTCAAATAGCGTGTCTTCTTGCATTTTTTTCTTCCACATCTAGACCGATAATGGCTCCAATGAATTTCAAACACCACACAAGAGGAATTTGTACCAAACGCCCAAGGTCATCGAAGTTTTTGAGTGTGCGATTTTATTTTTCCTTGCATTTAATAGCGTACGACCATTAAGAGTCATAAAAACCCAATTTAACGACATATACAGCCCGAAAATAAAAACACAGACACACATACATATTAATTTGTTTTTTTTTGCGAGGTGAAAAGTTTACGGTTTAAGTGGTCTTTTTTACGGCATGCTTTCAAAGTCATTGTTGCAATTGTTTGATGGTTGCAGTTTGGATGATGGAAGTTTTCCTTATTTGAGGTTGTATCGTTTTATCGCCTCTGGTCATTACCAAAAGTGATGGCTTATCCAATCCAAGTACCTACTGAGGGATACAATGTAGAGTGGATGTCGTACAATTTGACCGGGGAGAGTGCCATATGGTACACGTGTACACATTAAGGTGGGGAACAGTTTTGTGGAAGTTATTGCCAAAGTCAGATGGTTTTTGTGTCGTTTGGCAATATATCAACTATTCAAGCTCAAATTTAAGGCAACTTCCAAGCAACATTCAATGGAATTTTTAGAAATCCAAAAGTTCTCATAAAATATACTGTTTGTGCTGCCAGCTTTTGGTGGTGAATACGAACTAAGATCTCGCCGAGTTCTTTCGTCTATGTCGATGTCAGCCTTTGGAAGTTTGAGTACCTCTAGTCTCTAGTGTTCTAAAATGTTGTTCCAACAAGTCGATGGATGTACAGTACAGCGTTGGCAATGAGGCTCCGAAAGCCTATTTTCTTTTAAACAAAATTATGTAGATAAACTTGTAGAATATTTTTTGAACTCTATACCAACATTTTAAGTGCATAATTATTTCAGACATTACCACATAGAAATTGCTATTTTTTTAGTGCAAAAGGCGCAGAGAAACTCAACCCTGAGCCATCAAAATTCTTACAGTTCTTTTAGAATTATGTAGCTTAACTAGTAGAATATTTTTTAACTCTGTTTTTAGTGCAGAATTATTGCAGACATTACCACGCAGAAATTTCAATTTTTTAAGTACAAAAGACGCAGAAAAACTCGAACAGCGACTAAAATTGCAGATTTCTGATAGTTCTTTAATAATTATGTAGGTAGCTTAACGAGTAGAAAATTTGTTGAACTCTATACCAATATTTTAAGTCCAGAATTATTTTTGGCACTACCACATAGAAATTGTTATTTTTTTAGTGCAAAAGGCGCAGAGAAACTCAACCCTGGGCCATCTTTGAATCTACTCGAACAGCCACTTAAAGTAAAAAATTCTGACAGTTCTTTAATAATGAATTATTTATGACATTACCAGACAAAAATTGCAATTTTTTAAGTACAAAAGACGCGGAAAAACTCGAACAGCGGCTTAAATTCCAAAAGTCTGACAGTATTTTATTTTTTTTAATGCATCCTTTTTGATTCAAACTCCTGTATTGTATTGCTTATTAATTTAGTTAATTTAAGTTGGAGCTGTTTGTTGTCCACACGTCTCAGTAAACCAGAAAATTTGAATCGAAATTAATTGCATATTTTTTTTAAGCCTACGTTTTAAATGATTTCCATTATTATTTTGGTCCTTATTTGTAATATAACTTATTTGTTTATTATTTGCATTTTTATTTATTTCAAATATTTTTTTTCAGTTGCAAACACCTTTAATGAACGACATATCGTTAAAGCCGACTTCAGAGAGTGTTGTGAGTAATAAAATCCAGTACCTAACAATTATACTAAGGGGTTATTTTACACAGTAAATAGGTTGTTACTTTTTCTACTTAAATTTTGAATTTATTTATTTATTCACAACTTTATTTATCTAGCTTCTCTAAAATTGTTCTTGTTCCCCCTTCCCAGTTACACTTTTTTGATTCACAAAATGTTTTGCAATCTCAGCACAAATAAGTAAGCATTTTTTTACGTCTACCAATTAAAAGAAAGATTTTGTAAGGTACTGTCAAGTTAAATGACAGTGTCATCTATCAGTTAATAATGAGCAACTAGTTGGGTTGAATCTAAGTTTTGGTAACGAATTTGGCTCCAGCTTCATTAGACTTACTAGGATCCATAATTGTCAAGGTGCAACTGCATTATCATAAGTGAAACGTATTTTATTCCTAAAAGCTTTGCACCTGATGTCGTTTTTTTAGCTACTGTACTCGCCGGGTAGATGGCTTTGCAAGTTTAGATGCAGGGTAAAATGATCTATGAACGATCGAACTTTGTCGATTTTACATACTCTCTGCGCGTCTCGACAAAGGTCTGAATATTTATTAAATTCAAGTTTAAAGCATGTACTTTCACTGTTTAAATACAATTCATGTGTTGATACTGATTCCCATATTGCCATTTTCTAACGTCCAATTCACTAAACCACAAGTTACAATCTACCATTCTACTGGTCGCGTGGATTGCACAGATTACAAGTACAAGTGTCTCTCAAAAAACAAAGCAAAAACAAACAACGACTGGCTTTTCATCAGCTTACATGGATTCTCTGTTTGTGTTGCCTAAAAATTTTTTTTTTTTTGTAAAATTAAAAGCCAGAGAAAAATAAAAAAAAACCAAACCGCACTTTCACACATCAAATTGAAATTCTTTATTTCCATCATAGAATAACTTAATGCTAGTCACATATTTGCCCGACTTATCCTTACAACAGTCGCCGTTCGGCATCTTGCGGCCTGGCATCACTTTGTTCGTGTGTGTCTGCTCTTCGACAATAAACTTCCTTGTGATGTTTCTCTCGTACTTGGGGTTCGCTTGCATCGCTCTCAATAGACGACTTGTTGGAGTGCCCTCATAGGGACTCATAAAGCTAGACATTGGCCTTGGTTTTCTCACATTCGCTTCTGGATACCGTCTTTCATCGTCCTCCACAATTGACGCTGCTCTCTCGTTCTCCAACGCCACGGTTATTGTCTCTGAACAATGTGGAACCTTGGCCAAAAAATGCTCCTCAGCCGCTGTCCAATTTGGATTCGCACTACCACCATTACCACATCTCTGATGTGCTTGTGGCGCTGCGGAACTTTCCATGTTGCACTTTTTGAAGAGGCACAATACTATGGCATGCACCATCAGATACACGATAAGCAGAAACAATGCGAAGAGCAACGCTTGACCCAGATGATTCACTATGCTCGGAGGACGTATGATGAACCATATTATCGGGAATAAAACGAACCAATAGATACTAAATACACAAATTAGAACTTTGTTCATTCGGGAAAGTTTTGCCATTTTGAGGTCGACGACGAGGTTGGAGCGACGCGCGTACAAGTGCGAGAGGTCGTCTCGTTTCCGTCCGACTTGAGAATACAACTGAAATTTTTTTCTCGAATAAAACGCTTTTCAAACTATCGTCAAAGTGGGGAAGTTTTTGTCGTCGAGTGATGTGGTTTCAAGATAAAAAATTTCAAAACTAACGCGATATAGAGAGTGAAGTCGGTTGTGGCCTTGACGCATATTTTGCTTGCCCTTGTTTGACCGGCTTATCAGTAGGTTTGCCATGGGAAACAAAGTCGATACCATTCGGAGTTTCAGTATAAAATTCTGCAAGCGTTTCAACTTGCATTCCGTTTAGATATTTATAGCGAAGCTGATTAACCTGTGGTCTTAAAATATGTTGTTGGCTTTGAAACATGTCCGATGTGTACGGCTGGGATAAATTGTGTTTTGCTTTTGTCGGAGGTAGTTTATATCCGATGGACCAATCAGACAAAACTACTGGTCCATTATACATTGTGCATTGTGTTTTGCTAAGGGAAGCATTTTTAATTTTAACTTTGGGTATCAGTCTAGTGTGCCAGGCGTACGATTTGATGTTGTTAACAGCACAAAGCCCTCAGGGGATTTTTCAACGACTACTTCATCAAGTCAAATTTACTACCTCCCTTTAGGAAAATACTGAAAAGAAAAAAACGCCCCAAGACAACACGTTAAATATGAATCACGAAGGAAATGTCCCTTTTTCCATATGATTTAATTTTTTTTAACGGTTATTGCTGATGCAATCGCAGCCCTTCCATCAAACAACTTGATGAACAAAAAATTCCTAAGAGTAGGTACATAGTCGGAGAGTTACGACTTGAGCAATATTTTTGTGCTCACAAGAAAATAAAAACGAAACAACGTGATTTGAACTTTTGACATTTGTTCAGCGCACATTTCCGGTGAATTTCAAGTGCCATATTTCAGCTTGTTTTGGTCTTGTCATTTTCTAATACATTATGTAGTAAAGGGGGAGAAGTACTTCCCAATGAATAATGTTATTGGTACAGATCCTTTGGTTTTGGGGGTAAAAAAACGCCACGTCAAGGCGCTTGCAATACATTCCACGTAAGATGGGTGCATATTTGTGTTCGATTCTTCTCCACTGCGGTTGTGTGTGTCTTTTTATCTAACAAATAATGGACTATTTTTTGAAAAGGTCAAGAGAAGAGTTCCCCACAAAAAGGTTATAGATTCGAGTAGTGTGTGTTTGGGACTGTTGGCAAATACAATTTAAAGGAAACTTTAGAAAACTTCCTGGCAAGTGGCCAAATGGAACACCCTAGAAACTATCCCGGTGAATGGGAAAAAAATTAAGTATTCAATTCTGTATGATGGCGTTGCATCTGCTCGACTGTCATTGTACAGAATTTTCACAAACAGAACCTACTTCCTGTATTTATCTGTAGTACATAAAGATTTTTTTTTAATGAAATGTTGTATGGAGAAAATGAACCATTGCTCTAAATTAATGAACTCTCAAAACAACACTCTTCCACCGTTGTCATGAGCTACACACTGTGTCAGCTTCAAACACCCCCTGAGCGAGCTTCATTTGCGTTTAAAAAGAGCGCTTGATTCATTATTTTGGTCCGTCGGTTCATATTTTTGTACCTTGCAAAGCTACATGAACGAACATTTTATGAGTTTAAGAAAAATCGCTTTGTTCATTATTTTGGTCCGTCGGTTCATATTTTTGTAGCTAGCAAAGCCAAAAATAAATTCCCCAACCAACAGATCTAAATGAACAACAGTAGCCTAGTTCATAAACTAATTATGCATCCTTATGCTTCAGCAGTAAACATAATTAAATGTCCTACACTCGATTTGGCAGCATCTGCATTTCCTTTTCTCTATCGCACCATTTCCCTCGGATGCACATCGCCTTCAACATTATCCTTGCCTGCCATTTTGGCAGTTCAGTTCGTAATGAATTTCGAATGCAAATTACCGTAACCTTAACTGCTTTTCTGTGGTGATAATTTTCATCCGCATTAATATTATTCATCGTTTCATGGCAATGCGATCTGGTTTGGTGTTCTACAGCTACAGCTTTCCACTTCAAATGATGAAAGATTTAGTTTCACAGAGCCTAATGAGATGCCAGCCACTAGACTATTAGTTTTAATTAAGGTTATCTTGTGAAACGGTATTGGGAAAACCGTGTTGCAGGACTGGAGATGGAGCAAAAATTATTGTTTCATGTCAGCAAAATTTTTTGTGGAACATGGAAAATGGTAATTGGAGCAGGTTTTTGTTGTTTGCTTAGATGCTGGTATTGCACTTGCTCGGGGGAATAATAACTGAAACTAACAGAAATGCGAAGCATGTTTTGGGGAATTGTATTCTGGTTAGAGGAGAAGATACAAAACTTTGGCTTTCCACACATCCGCTAGGATACTAGAAAATACAGTCGTGACCTGAAACAGTTGTTGAACTCTTTTTCAAAACACTAGAGATTTGAATATATAAAATGAATCATTGCAGGCAATCAATGAACGAATGCATGAAATTAATGAAAGGCTTATTTTTAATTTTTTCTCGTGCCAATGCACTGAACAACTTATATGTAACAGGGAACTAATAATTAAATATTCTTTACGTTTTCTTTAGGAAGGGCAAATTCAATGAACGCAAATTAGGTGTCTCTGTACGCATCGCTAGTTGATAACAATCGCTGTGGGAAAATCCAATGAATGACTTCACACGTGCGATGGCCGATTGGGGTAAATTTGTAATGTGAAAATTCAAGACCAAAAAAATTATACCTAATCCGTTCTGTTCAAATTTCAATTTAATGTACTTATCCGCAATTTCTTGCTGCAAAACTCCACAACTAAAGTGTTTTTACTAATCCCCAGTCTCCTACCAGAAAATCTGTAAATCTGTCTACCTGGACTTTTTAAAAAACTAAATTTAAATATGAGGATCAAGTAGAGAATTCCCCTCTCACAAATCCATCTTAAGAATCCACATGACCTCAATCATTCCTTTAAAGCATTTTCAAGTGTTGCGGATAATTGATAAATTCGCATAGTACCGCAAAATCAGACATTAGAGAATGAAAAGACTAAAATCGATAAGACGTACTTGGTTACAAAAAAAAAATTCAACGCCTACATGCAGTGGATATATTTTCTTTCTTTCCAAATCCTAAAAGCGGGAATATCCCATTAAGCAGAAGAAAACGGAAAAAAACTTGCAAAAAGAAAAACTCAAGAGGACTAAGTTCTTGAGGCATTGTTTTGGCTTCCTCTCTCTACTCCATTTGAAAAAAAAATTATTTATTCAAATCGAATGATGAATATAAACGGACAGTCTGTCTGGGAAGACTCCGTTTTGCATGACATGTAAATTAATTATCTTGTTTCGTCTAAGTACGAGTATTAATAAATAATTTGCAGGAAAAACATGATTATCCTTTGTGTCAGCCATTTCCATACTCGGGTCGATTCTCCCGGTGTGAAAGGGCCGCTACTTTTCATACACTAGTCTAGTGTTTGATTAATGACGCTTTGCTATATATATCCTTTTCCATTGTTTTTAATAAAATTTTTTTTTTTGTGAGCGTCCTCATCTGCTGTTATTGAACGAGCAATTCGTTAGTGTTCGCGGGATTGTGCCAAAATAAAACAAGAAACAAAACCAAACATCCGAGATATACATTCAAGGATGCAGCGATTCGTCTGCGGAACTGGCTCTTCACTTCCAGAATTGATAGGAATAAACATATTAATCTCGGTCTTGGACCTACTTGTTCGCAGGATATTTGCTTCCTTGGTATTCGGTTTCAGTTTTCTATATATCCTTTGGATAGGTAGATATTGTCTATAAGGGATGTCGTTCCAAGTAAGGTAATCTATTAAACAAAAAGCAGCTAAAAGCGGAACCTTGATGGACCCCAACTTTCATCTCAAAACTTTTTACCTCGTTTCGGAGGCAAGCTACTCCCGCATATAAATGGTAGGTTCATTCTTATGTCCCTATTCTGAGCTTTTAGGCCCATGGCGGTCCTCCTTGTATTTTTTTTTAAGAATTTCCTTCAGTACAATTTACATTAAATACTTAAATAACGAGTAATTTGCATTCAACCACGCCCTAGTGGAACACTTAAAATGCTCTTAACTCATTTTTTCTTAAATTATAAATGTCGTTTATTTTATTTAATCCTTCGAAATTTCCCGCATGTACCTCAAATAAAAAAAACGTTCGTGGCAGGCAGTGGTTATGAAAGTAATCCCAACCATAAAATACAACATAAGCGACTCTTGTTTTAATAAATCCGCGTCTTTACTACCCCGGCCAGTTGCTTAAAAAAGAGGGTACAGCACACGATCCAACAGAAAGATATAATTTCGTGGCATAAACTTACGAATTTATATTCACATTTTTGGAGGCGTACACAAGTAAACTAAAAAGAATTGAAATACCTACTAATCACAGTGGGGTGGATGCTGTTGAGTGCCGAGAAACAAATTATTTTACTCTGCTGTTTTTTCTTATTCAATTTGAATGGCCGATTGTAATTGTAATCGGTATTTAATTACTATAATAACTAACCAGATTAGCTATGGACCTTCGGGCCACTTGTAGAAAATCACAAAGCTAGTTAGTTACTTTTATTCGTTAGTTTTGGTCGATCTGACTAATAAACAAAAAGCGTTTACTCAACTAGTCGATACAAGCTTGAATACCTCAAAAGAAAACTTGTTTATTTAGCCGATGAGATGTGGCACACGATTATCTGACAAATATAACAGTCAAACAAACGAATTGCTACTAGCTATATTTGCTAATTTGTTATTTAAAAAAAAAAAAAATATTGTTGTTGAGCAAAATCTAAATAAGTAAAATTATTTCATATGTAAACTTAAATTATAGCAAACATCTTGAACGGGTTACACTCCTTTCGTTGCAAAACACGAAATTTACGAAAGCAATCCTTCGTCCATCCCACTGTATCAAACAGATAAAAAAACACATAAAAACGCATTTGAATTTCATTTGCTTGTCTATTTTTTTTTTGTTACAATATCCTTAATTCGCTTTTGTTGAGTGTATTCAATTGCAGTCCGTCTGTGGAGGGTATTTTTTTTCTTTTCACCTGGTGTGTGTTCTTGCAATGATTCCCAAATGGTTTACACAAGGATTTCGTTGGCCAAAACAACCATACATTCAGTGAGAGAATGAGATTTACTTCATTTTTTTTTTTCTCTCTGTTCGTTTTGTTGACACAAAGAACGACATAGGCTAATTGAGAAATATTCACATAGTGGGCTCCCTTACTACTCAGAGATACTTCGTAAAGTTTGTTCTTAATTTGCACTATGTAGATCTGTTGTTTGGTTAGTGTTATGTGTGCATATTTTAGTTGGATACCGCAGGGCGAAATGAAACTCCAAAGGGATGGAGATTTTGGTTTTTTCTTCTTTTTTTGTTTCGGGAATAAAGACGTAAGGAATTTGGCTCGTGTTTGCTGGATGTTTTTGTTTGCATTCTCGTAGAAAATGTGCGTGTATTTGGGACATTACCTTTGGGTAAAACGGACGAAACTGAATTATTTAGATTGTTTAACAAGGACAACTGTGCGGTGGCACAAGGGGATCGTCTTTAAATAGATGTATTTGTAGAACGAGTAGATAAAGGGCAGAAAAATTGGACAACAGTGGATAAGAATAACATAAAAAAACACCTTTTGTATTGTTTCTAATTTTGGGATAGTTTTTCTGGCAATATAGCTGCTGTGTAAGTAAGTCTGTACTCATAATGAAATGCCAATCAAAAATGAGAAGAAATCAGCTGTCAGCTGTCACTGGAAAACGTACTGCCAACTCTAAAAGTTCACCTCCTAAAAACTGCATTTTCATCTGTTCACTTCTAAAAAATAGAGAGCACTAATTCTTGCGCATATATGACAATCAAATTGGGCACAAATCAGCTGTCAGCTGTCACTGGATAAAGTACCGCCAACTCGAAAAGTTCACCTCTAAAAAACAGCATTTTAATCTGTTCACTTCTAAAAAATTAGAGAGCACTAATTCTTACGCATAAATGGCAATCAAAAACGAACACAAATCAGCTGTCAGCTGTCACTGGAAAAAGTGTTACCAACTCGAAAAGTTCACCTCCTAAAAACTGCATTTTCATCTGTTCACTTCTAAAAAATAGAGAGCACTAATTCTTGCGCATATATGACAGTCAAATTGGGCACAAATCAGCTGTCAGCTGTCACTGGATAAAGTATTGCCAACTCGGAAAGTTCACCTCTAAAAAACAGCATTTTCATCTGTTCACTTCTAAAAAATTAGAGAGCACTAATTCTTACGCATAAATGGCAATCAAAAACGAACACAAATCAGCTGTCAGTTGTCACTGGAAAAAGTACTGCCAACTCTAAAATTCAACCTCTAAAAAACAGCATTTTCATCTGTTCCCTTCTAAAAATAGAGTGCACTTTTTTTTGCACGTATATGACAATCAAATTGAGCACAAATCAGCTGACAGCTGTCACTGGAAAAAGTGTTGCCAACTCGAAAAGTAAACCTAAAAAATATGCCCTTCATCTGTTCGGTTCTAAAAAGGGAAAGAACACATTCTTAGAATCATAGTTCCAAAGATGGACACAATGACCCCAGTTTTTCGCTCTAAGGAAGTAGCCTCTGCGACTCCCAGGTCCCAGCGTTAGTTTTAAGCGCGTCACAAATTAAACTTGAAAATTCTCACTAAATCCCAAATGCATGCCTTTCTTTTTGAAGCTGTTCCAATTTTTCTCACAATCGCAAACCGCCAAAACAAATGTTCCAAGTCAAGTTGAATTAGTGTGTACTAATTACTTTTCATTTAGAACGTCCTTGCCCATACGGAACGTGTGTTCCCTTCCACAAATCGCAGATATTATATCGCATTCATTAAAAATGCCGCACAATTGTCAAAAGGCAGCTTTAAAAACGTCTCGCACAGGAATGTTTAGTATAACTGAATTAATTAAATGTCATTAATTTTGTTCCTTTTTTCGCGTCTCAACTCTCTCACTGGAACCGTATATACACATAATAATTTCGTTTTCCTAGGTTCTCGGTACACTCTACGATTATTTATATAAAGCACGGTATCTTCCATCTTGTGTGCGTGCATTTAATGGAGATATATGTACGGCTGTAGCTTAGTACGCACAAGTTATCTGCCCTCTGCCTGTCACCCCTTATCCCTGGAGGCAGAGCAAGACTGCTATGGGGTTGCGGTGGTGAGGATGAGTTTTCAAAAACACAACATCAAATTCGTGAGAAGAATTCTCTAAATACTCCACCGCAATTCCACGTTGCGTTGTCAGGAGAATTGTTCTCCGACACCTAGCGCCTCACCTCGCATCGCAGAGCATATAGAAGATTGTTTACATGATAAATATTTACAAGGGTATTTCCGTCCGTCAAATGTGGTTAAGGGTTTTTGTGTGTTTTAAAGGTTTACCCAAAAACCGCACACACATGGCGCCGTGTAACGCGCCCGCAGAGTTCTGGAAATATGATCAAGGGATTTTTGGTCGCGTTCAAAAAATTTACACTCATCTGTGTGGGACATATGTATTTCCAGGGATGGTTGTCGTTTATATACTTACCCACCTATTTTTGGAAGTCGTTCAACTAAATTTTCCAAGGAATGAAATCCGCCATAATGGTATTAATTATGGTAACTCTAAGTAGGAGAAATTCAATCAAATATTATAATAGCGCAAATTATTCAGACGGTGTGGTACATTTTATAAGACTGAGAGCTTATTAAAGCCGCCGTTTTTTAATTGAAATTTGGGGCAGAAATATTTTCTATAACTAAGATTGAAAAAACTCAAACTGGATATGGACGGATCGCATTGGCCTGCTATAAAATGTTAAAATATCGCGGTAAACATTATTTGCCAGCGAATTGAGCCCTCAAAATCCCTCGTTCAATATTAATTAATTGCGGTCAGACGCAAATAGTTTTTTGCCGCTTTTTTTGTTTATTTGTGTGCTGTGATGATCAATTAAATCATTTAAATAAATCAGTTTACGAAATTATTCCCCAAAGTGCACAAATATAAAAAAAAAACGAATAAAAAAAAAAGTAGAAATCCTGTTTAACCGAAAACAAACATTCAATACCAATTGGCGGTAACCTTTTTTCCAACGTTTCAATTAGCGATATGTGCATTGTGCATCCATCCCGTAATTATCAGTATGAAACCACCCCCTCCGCCACTGCGCTCTCATCATTACCATAATTCCATGAGTTTTGCATATGTGGTTTTCTATTTGTTTGACGATGGGGGTTTTCCACTTTCTGTTTGGCCCCCAACAAAAGGCAGGATGCAAGAGTTTTTCCCCCAGGAGACGAGCATTAAATGAAATCATAGGAAACCATTAAAACCATTCGCATTGCATTTATTCGCGCCAACAATTCGTAACCACGAACTTATCAGCGTGCTATCTTTATATCTTTATGGATCCTTCTCCGGTATTCATATTTTGTTGCATTTATGTTCCAACACTTGTAATCGGCGTTGTCGTTCTTCTCGTCGTGGTGTTGGGTTTTTTTTTCTGTCTCTCTCTCTGACTGTGGCGAAAGTGGTGATACAGAGTGAAGGCGCAGTTTTTTTTTTAAGTTCCCTCCACCGAACAGAAGCGCTTTGCCTTCCGCGTCCTGTGGTAATTACGCTCGGGATATATTATATTTTCAACGTGCATTTGTAAATATTACATGGTGTTGCAGGGGGTCCTTTTTCCCTCTCATAAATTATTGGGCTATGCAAAAAATCGTCATTACGTCCTTTTAAAATGCAGCGGTCCTTGCTGTGGGGAGAACTTTTTGCAGGGGAGACGGAAATAAATTAATGGTGTGGACTGCTTTAAAAGGGAACCCAATTGGGATAGTAAGTTGCAGGCGTTGACATATAGACAGGCAGGCAAAATCTTTGACTTGGTTTAAAAAAATAAAGTATACCTACCATAAAAAAATAAACTCCGAAACAGAAATAACGTGTCAAATACAATAAAACATCTAGCAATCATAGAAAGTGGCAATCAAGTCCGCAATCGGGACCCAATAACTCACCGAAATTGGTCAGCAGCAAGATGTACACCACTGATGCTTTGACAGGATTTTGGGCGATAGGGCAACATGAATAAAATTGTGCCCCTTTAAAAGGGGATCAGGGGGGCTATTTTTAAATAATATGTCGGAACTTTAGCTAAAGCGTTTTTATTTATCTAATCATTTTTCAAATCAATATAACCATTGGTTCGTGAGTTATCGTGTTTTTGAAAATTATAAAATAATATGTATACCCCCGAAAGGGGCAGGAGGGGTCATATCAAATTTACTTCTAGGTGTAGTCAACTCTACAGTTATTAAGTTTCCCCTTAGTATCTCTGCGACAAAAACCTTCAGTCTAATCGTCAAATTTCGATCGGAAAATATCAGCACAGCCCCACGGCCACGGTGCACCCTGTGCTCTCATACGACAATCTGGTAGCAGCATTTATGCTACCATGCAGCACCGCAAACCACGACACACACACACACACACACATGTTCACTACAGTGTTTCATTAGCTTGAAAATTGTATCAGCATGAAATCATTTAGAGCAGAATGGTGCCACCACCACCAACCATCCGCCAAGGAAACTAGGACAAGTTGTGTACTAAGTAGCAGATGAATTCCTTTTGAGTGCACACATCCGAACACTCTGCCTCTTCAGTATTGATCGAAGGGCAGGACCGCTCCGCACACAGAAATGGATTACAGATAGGGTTGATAGTTTTGCACAAGCTCTCGTTCTCGTTTGGCGCGTTCATTTCACTGTATGAACTGGGCGGCTGCTGCTACTGAGCTTAATGGCACATCGTAAAAACCGAGTCTATAGGTGGGTCTGGGTGGATGTATGTGCCCACTGTGGGCCCGCCAATCGACTTCTTGCCAAAGTTAATGGTTTAATTATGTATTTCGCCTTATTTATTCATCCCTGGGGTGCGTGTGATAGAGGATAATCACCCAATTTTTCGGTTATCAAAATAATGGAGTGTGACGCTTAGATAAGCACAGTGAGTCAGATGGGAAAAAATATACATATATGATGTTGAGGTTGAGAGGAAATATGTGTGGTTGGTTTTAATTGAGGCTTATCTTCTTGTGTGTGACACTTGATGGTCAGCGGTGCGTCTGCGTAGGGCGAGGGTGTTTCATGGTGTACGATTTGAGTTTTGTGGGTATAGTTATAGGCCGAATGAATGAATGGGAGGCTTTTAAAGCTACAGTGAAGATGGGCACGCAAAATAGTAGAGACGACATCCGTTTTTAAAAACAAGGTGTGAAGGTCTTTCCTTGGTTTCCCTGAATCTTACTGTCAATCTTACTGTCTGTCAATATTATCCAATTTGACGGTTTGACTGGTAAGCCTACTGTACAGCTAGGGATTTTAATTCCAGTTTTTTTATACTGGCTGTGCATGCAGGTAAGTGTCCATGATCAGGATCTGACAGTGAAGTGGCCCTAGTATGAGTCCATAATCCAAGCCAGGACCTTCTAGGTAAAATTGTAAGAGTCTGCTAAATTCCTCTGCTTAAGAATATCACAGTTTTCTATGATGAAACAAATATAGGCCCAAGTATGCAGCCTTGTTGAACCCCGCGTAAAATTTCTATCGAGCGTCTGTTTCGCTGTAGGAGGGTATTTTATTACTAAACCAAGCGAGTAAATCTCTGAAAATGTATACCGATTAGGCAATCAAGGCCCATTTTACTCACTCGAAGTTGAACACAACTCGGGGAGTTTTCCATATAAAAATAAAATGGGTCTAAATGTTTGCATTCTTGCGGCTGCTTAGAAAGGAAGTTATGTCGTAAGAAGCTCTTGCGCAAGAACTACTCGGACTGGAAAACTAAATTTACAGATCAATTCGCTGGAATTTTTTTTTCTGTACATAGTTGGTCCTTGCGTCTGTCTTCGCCAAATTGGGTGCACCCATCCTGTCCCCATCCGGGTAATGAGTATTTGCCCTCTTAAAACACGTGACTGTTTAAGTGTCTGTTTTTCCGGTTACCCGCCGCCATTTTAGGACATGTGACTGTACCCAACAAATTTCATTTGAAATGAAATCTTTTAAGTGCTTTGGCAAATAAGTACAAAAGAACCTCTCCCTTCTGAAGGTCATTTTACAATACCTATACGAAATGTAAGGTCACACCAGACCTGTCGTCTAACCCATTATTCACATATCCATATCCTTTAATGATATTTTAATCGGTTTCACAATTTCAGTTTTGCATAAGATAAATCTTGTCCACCCGCACGAAACTTGTCGCCCTCTTCGTCCTGTTGTGCAGACACGTATCCTTCGTTGCGTCACAGTCCATCTATTGAATTGAGTAGAAGAAAGATTAAGGCGGGATATACGCTGAGGGGCTATGGATAAAAGGCAGAGTTACGGTCGAGTGGAACCGTATGAAAGTTGCATTTCCGGAGAAATCTACTTTCGAAACCCAAGTGCCGAGAGTCCATTTGCATATCAGAGTGAATGTGTGTTGTATAAATGTACATATATATTCCTTGGGAAAACGACGTCGACAAAGAGGATGAATGAGGTATTTCATGGAAGCATGCATTTCATGCATGAGTTGGGTCTTCTGCTTCCTTTTTTTTCTTTTTGTATTCCTCGAGTAGGTGTATTCATACATAAAGTGAGATGATCAGGAAGGAAATTATGCATTTTGCTAAGGATAAGTGCTTTGTATATTGAAAATTCGAGACCAAGTTTTTTCTTCTTTTTTTTGAGAGCTGCCGCACTGCATAGAGTGGACTAAAGCGGATTTATTAAGAAATTAATGTTGGTAGAAGTGGAGAGGGGATTTGTTCGGACTTGGGGCAGGCCATTTTGCTTGGGTATTTATCACAATAAATTGGTTTAGCAAGTGGTTTTAGTTATTTAACTGGATTGAATGTTTCTCTCTAGATAATTTAAAATAAGTTGCAATTTGCTTGGGACTCGGTGAACTTTTTTTTCAGAGCTATTCAATTTTAGCGAGAACTAAAATGTGTGACAATACTTCCGTAAAATTCCGCTTCACTCTTATAGATTTTCACTAACCAATTTCCACGGCATGAACTTGACTGCGGAAAAGTTGAGATCAATGGTGAAAATGGTACTTCACACTTCAGAGGGCCTCACCAATAAAACTTTATATTTTCGACTTTCAACTTAAGTGTAGTTCACAATGGCTTTATTTTCAAGGCAAATTTCGCCTTGAAAGTTCACAAGTTGTGAGCTTCCGTAAATTTAAAGTCGACACTTAAATTTGTTATTAGTAGAATAACTAACGTGTGTCAGGTACTAATCAATACTCGAGTTCGCCCTGTGGTTGAAATTCTACCATTATATTGACCTGGTTTATACACAGCAAATTGGAAAACTAATTACAGCATTGCATCTTCCCAACAAACAAATAATCAAGTGAATAAGTCGTGGCTAAGTCAGTGAAAGTGGTTCTTAAAGTTTTCCCTTCGCCTATTTAAATGTAAGATTTTCGAAAGCCATCTACCGGGCGATGGCTGTAGCTGAAAATTCACAACTCCAGTAATCTAATACTGCATTTACAACATCACGCATCACGCGCATTTTGACTCGAGACGGGGCAGTGGGACCCTATTGTCCGCAGTCAATGCTAAAGCTCAGTAGGTACGCAGATGACCCGAAACGAAAAATCCCATACAAAAGTGACACAACGAAATCATGAACGAAAAATTTCGCCCTCCTTTTCGTTTTGCAGTACGCAGCTGGTATGCAGATGCTGCGAAATGATGGCGGAAAAGTGGTTAGTTGTAGTAGATTGCTTGGTACAATTCACCACTCTCTTTTCGCACACGTTTATTGTCCGGGACATTATTTGCTTGCGAAAATTTGACATTTGTACTCCAGTGTTGCCAGAGCTGGAAAATTTTGGCTCCAAAAATACCTAAACTCAAATATGAAGATCAAAAATGCACATTTACATTGTAATTTTTTGGCGCACTTATTAAATTGTTTTTAATAAAGACGACTATAAATTAAAAATAGGCGGTTATAGCAAAAATTCTGACAGAAAAAATGTTCTCTACGAAAATTATTAAAGCAAATCAACTACCACCTATTGGATTCCATCAGAAAAAAAGTTCCTGGCAAATGGAACTGTAAAGAAATTTAATATTTCAGTGGAATGATATGATGAAAAATTTGTTCATACGGAAAAATTTATAAATTCTTTTTCTAGAAAATTTAAACATAATTTGCTAATTTTTTTTGATAAACTAACTTTATAATTCATAAGCAACATTTGAAGACCAAGATTGAGTTCAACCATCAAGTTAAAGTGGTAAAAAAAAGCCAAAGAAAATGTTTACGGTTTCGTTTTACGTATGGCTAAATGTAACGAAAAGGGTACATTCGCAATGGAAATAAGCATTTTTTTTATAAATACCTAAGGATCCTAAAAATCACCAAACTTTAAACTAAATAGTATAAATTAGGATAATTCCCAAATGAAAGTTTTAAGGAGCCAGCGAAAAGTTCTCGTCAGGTTCGAGAATCCAAATCGGAGATAAAAACAAAAGTTATGGTAACACTGCAGCTGATGGAACCCTCCGCAAATGATTTTCCGCTGCCTTTTCGCAGACGTTCCTCTGTCCTTTTGGAGACCACCGGAAAATTTCGTTTCGGATCATCTCCGTACTACGCTTCAGGCTTAAGAATGAGATTACAAATTAGATGCCCAAAGTGTCATGGATGTTTTCCAAATAATTAAAGATAAGGGAAAAAAACAAAAGTTCCAAGCAATCATAAGAAAACATTTCTATTTCTGATTTAAAATAATGGAAATGAGAGTGGTAATGAGTTCCAGTAAACTATACCAACAATTCATCTATCAGTTCAACGAAATAAAAAAAATCCATCTGCAAGCCATTTTGTTTTATAGGCAAGCGAGATTTCGCTACCCCTCGCTATAAAAATATCAACATTCTGAACTTTCCCATAATTCCAACCACGTAAACAAGATGGCCGACCAGAATACGTGTCACATACTTTTGGGTGTTATGTAATGCTGGCTCTTTTCAGTCACACGGCTATTTAAAGTGGCATTTGGTTAATACCCACAACCGTTTAAATGCTAATTAATCCCAGCTTGCAGGAAATACCAGAATAGGACTACTGTATGTATCTATAAATAATACTTTGTAAGTTTTAAGGTGGCGCTGAAAAGAAATAACAATTCCGTTGAAGCAAAACTATCCAATCCACCAACCTATATCCAAGAATTGTTCATTTGATTACCTCGTGTCTTGAACCAACCTTAAATATGTTTAGCAATAAAAAAAAAAATAGACAGCAAAATGTTGCACATGCTGGGGCGCAGTTTAAAGGGTTTTTCGAACCCTCTGAACTTAAATTGTCAGACTTTTGGCCTGATTCTTTTTTTTCCCCCATTTTCTGTTTCGTGAGATTCTGGGGACATAACCCATTCACAGAGTCCGCTTTGACTCGAGTTCGGTGGTTGACGGAGCTTATAGGATCTTCCTTGAATACAAATTATTCCGCTTTGAAGCCACTGTACCCATCTCAAGTGACTGTCCTCGGTTCCATTATATCTCAGCCCGTCAAACTGTCAGCCCCTTGCAACACAACGTGTTCGATGGAACGCCCCATCGCTTCGCCATTAAGAGTAAAGAAAACCCTTTTCATGCTGCATTGCCATATCTGCTGACAAACTGCCTTTCAAGGATAATCAAATCTTAAATCCTTAGAACCATCTCTTTACGCACAATGCTTTTCTTCATCAATTATTCTCCTCAAAAAGGAAACAGGATATTTTTCGATTTTGCCTTCTCATTTCAACATTATTTCGCATTTTCATTGTACTAATTGTCGTTCAGTTGCCATTTTCTGGGGTTTCTACTTTCATATTTCAGCACCTAATTAACAACAGAGTTAAATTCGGTTTTTATACACAACAAGAAAAAAAAATCACCAAAGTTTTGTCCCTTTGCGACATATCCTCCTTCGTTGGGAATTCCATGGAATTGTTAATTTTCCTACCCCTGTAGGTTCTCGTATATAGTCTGAGCTACTGCTGCGTTTTCTTAGAGTAGTAATTTTCCAACAATTTCTTGTTCGCTCTTGTCCTTTAATTAAATGAATGAGAAATAATGAAAACCCACCAGATGGCGGTGAAACTGCTGAAATAAAATATACTCGTCTATAACACAAAATGCATGGTAAAGTATGAGATGAACTAAATTTTTTCTGCCGGAAGAAAGTGTACTTGGCAGGGATGATTGCTGGAGCCTTGACTGATGGTTGACTGGTAATTAAAAGGGGTTTTCAGATTGGTAGCGAGTATATTTAAATTTGTTTTTTCTTTTTCACAAGTTGATAAGAACGAATAATTTGTTATTATTTATGAGGTAGTTTTAATGAAAAAAATAAATAATTAGTGTTTAGTTAGAGAGTAGTTTTCCAAGTCTGTTTATAGGTAAACTATACAGAAAATATATGTCACAGGTTGATTACTATAATTCCGTACTAGTTTTGAAGTGTTCTAAGAAATGACATATTTTTGCACTGAGATTGAGCGCTTTCTTTTGTTTTCCGTTGCACTCTCTATTTAGTCTTCTTCATGTGGTATCACAAAGGACCTAAACTAATTTCGTTTAAGTGTGTCTTTCTAGACAGCCATCTTACCTAACCTAACCTCTGTTTAGTCGTATGAAAGGGATCACAACATTTGTAACTTGAATAAGCGCACTTGACACCTGGCTTTCGCAACTCTTACAAAAACTAAACCTTGCTTTTGACGATTTTATTGCTTTTTCGATTGAAATACCGTCTTTTTTGACAGTGAAAAAAATTTCAAGTCAGAAGTCCGCGGCACTAATAATTATTTTTGGTGTCCAGGTTAAATTTTTCGAACTCAAATTGGCGAATTTTTCTATACAAAATTGCATATTGTAAACCTAGGAAATATTTAGTGTGAAAGTTAAAAATGATTATTTTATTAGTAATTCCCTTTGATTTGTGACTTTTTTTAATCGCCACTTTTGCAGCCGCTCAAAGTTTTCAAACAGAACTAACCAGCAGCATATTTTAAAATGCGTTTTCGAACAGCGTAGCTTGACATACTTCTGACGTCTTTCTTATTTTTTAATACTAAAAGAGGGGTCCCAGGTTCGATCCCCGAAAAAAACCCACTCGGCATAAATTTGTAAACCCCTTCCCAAATGGTTGTGATAAGCCAGCCTAGGGTCCATACGGACCTGTTGCCCAACTGTTTGTTTATTTATTTATTTTATTCATGCATTTCTAGCATTTTTCTTATAGCTTTGAAAATGTTGTAGAAGTAGTCTCCAAAATGCTTGAAATTGAAGGTCCGACCGGTGTCCCCTGTCTCGGACATGTATTTTGAAATAAATTCAAATTACATGATTGCGGACTAAGAGCTTTGCGATTACTCAAACACGCTTAACCACTCCTTGATTGGTCCATATAGTGCGTGCGAGTCTTCTGCAAAACGTTTCACTTTTCGTTACGCACCTATTTGCAAACATACCTACTTACCCTTCACCGCGAGATAAGAAGCTTAAGCAGTTTTCTTAAGTCAAAACTGATATTTTTGAGGGCTGACTACTTTTTGCAAAAATATTAAACTCTTCGCCTCACTGATTTCTTATGACACTAAAGGATTATAACAAAATTCATCTGCAGACAAGTGAATGTTGTACAATTCAGCACAAGTACTCGTACATGTCTCAAACACTCTCCCTGTGTCCCAATTCCTCCTGTGAAATAATTCTTCACACAGAGAAGAATCAACAAACGAAGCATACACATACCGTGCTCCTTACAACAAGGACCAAACCAGCAGGAATCGATATAACTTCGTGAGCATGCATCACTTAAAATAGTTGGTACTAACTCATATGCGAGAACAAGCTGATGCTTACAAATGATTGTAGAATCGGTGCGCTATTACAGCAATTTATCTAATCATATCCTCGTCGGTGCGCTCACATTTCACTATCATTTAAAGCAAAAAAAAAAAAAAATAGAAAATATATAGGTATATGAAAACCACGTAGAAGCCAAAAATGTGGAGCAAAAGTCAGCAGGAAAATCTAAGCCCAAGGGTTAGAACGTTTATTTTATAGAACACGGATGGAGGAGAAGCCGTCCAAAAAGGCTTATGCTTAGGACAACTAAGTAGAATAAAGAGGATGAAAATAATAATAATAATAATCTCTTCTGTAAGGAAAACGAGAGATGCCTGCGCCTTGGGTATTTCTTCATAATAATACTCGTACATCCACCAGACGGAGTGCATATGTGCTGGCTATGTGCATGTAGATTCTGTATGCATCTCCAAGGATATTACGAAGCTCTCTTTGGGGATGTGTTTGTTTTCGCGAACGAGGATATTCCAAGTGTGTAAATTGCACACTTTAAGCGGTCGGAATTATGTTCAGTGGGATTTAATAAAAAAAAGAAGAAAAACAAGAGTCACAGGCGAAGAGAAATAGGGCTTTGTGTCTCATCAGTAATCCGAATTAGGTGAAGATTACGGAACCGGAAGGGTTTCTGTTCAATGGAGACGGCGCTTTCAGCTTTTGTTTGTGAAAGCAGGGGTTGCGGTCTGTTTACTGACTGCTCCATTGTGGAAGGGCGGTTGTAGTACGGATTTGACAGGCAGGAAGTGATTTCGCCAATTAGTTTGATGGATCGGCAAATTTTGTTGTATATGTGACATAATTTAGTTGTAGGAAGATCGATTACGGTCCCGTACTTTGACTTTTTGGCAGATGTTAAATAGGTTTATAAGTTCAGTGGGAAAAGTGATTTTTGGAAGAAATTGCTAGGTTTTTGTGTTTGTTGATTTATCACTAGATCAAAAGATATCGTGACACTTTTGCGGATTGTAGCAAATTTGGTGTATTACGATATATATCATGACTGCTAAATATTTGGGACTTTTTTCAGATTGTTGCATTCAATAGTCTGTCAAATATATCGTGGCTCCTTACGGTTTGTTGCAATTTTGATGTGTATTATTATAATATGTCATGACACTTTTCGTATTTTACCGAATTTGATATATCTATCGGTAGACTTTTCATATTCTCGCAAATTTTAAGGTTAATGCTATCCAACGTGACACTTTGATACAATTGTAACATCTTTTTTAAATTTGACGTATTTTGCTAGATAACTATCATGACAGTCAGGTATTTGGTGACATTTTTCAGATTTTTCGCGCAGTCAATAGTCAGTCAGGTATATCGTGGCGTTTTAAGGATTGTTGCGTTTTTATGTGTAATGAGATATATCGTGACACTTTTCGTAAATTACCGAATTTGGTCTTAAATGTGGTACATATATCTACCGGTAGACTTTTGATATTCTCGCATATTTTACATCGTGACACTTTGATACACTTGTTACATCTTTTTTCAAATTTGACGTATTTTACTAGATAACTATCATGACAGTCAGATATTTGGTGACATTTTTCAGATTTTTCGCGCAGTCAATAGTAAGTCAGATATATCGTGGCATTTTACGGATTGCTGCGTTTTTATGTGTAATGAGATATATCGTGACACTTTTCGTATTTTACCGAATTCGATGTTAAATGTGGTATATCTATCGTGAGAGACTTTTTATACTGTCGCAAATTTAACAGTTGACGGTATACATCTTGACACTATAATGCATCGTTACACTTTTCACATCATTTCAACTTTGAAGTAGGTATTATGATATATATCATGACAGTCAGATATTTCGTGACTCTTTTCGGAGCCTTGCAAATTTGACGTTAAATAAGATTTGCATATCGGACCACTTTAGATTGTTACGCAACTGATGGGGAATCCAATATATCGTGACACTTTTCAGCAACCTGCACGATCAAAGAAATTATTTATTGAATAAGGGAAAGCGTACAAGTGAAATCGGCATCTGACAATTTTTTTTTGCTGTTAGTTTCCGTGACAACATGTGAACCATATGTCACCCAAAATATCCAACTACTCGGTTTAAGAAACGCAATTTTGTTTGGCGCCATTTTTCTACACTAATTGCTGAGCTACTTCACGAGTCATCACAAACAACAGTCAACTTCGCTGCCGCTGAATTTTAAAAGAAGTCGTTAACACGGTTCCCCATCAAACACGACTCTGCTTGATAACTGCGTCCATAGTCCTGCATACTCTAACTCCTGCCTTGATTTTTCAAAATGGCCAACCGCAAGAGCGGAGTAAAAATATAAAAATAATAACAAGCCTATTCTAGGTTGAGGTTCCTAAAACCAAAATTAGATACCACACTCTGTCTATGACAAGATCAAAGGAGAATCAGCCCCTTTACGTTTACACGTGTCCGCTCAATTATTCAAATCATTTCGTCTAGCGAACAACAACACAATCTTTGGCAGAAATCAACTCGACAAACTTTCACTCGCCTTAAACTGCATGCAATGTCGGACTACAGCTACAGCTACAGTCAGGTGTTCATTTTAATTAAAGGCCTGCTCTGTGATAAATTGAACCCTCTCCTTCAGACAATCACACACACTAACACACACAATGGTCAGTCAATTCAATAAAGTGCCTTCGGACTTAAGTCATTCGTTTGCGAGAGTCTCTGTCCTAGCAGTGGTTACGAATTTATTGACTTCCTTTCCGTCGGTCTTGGTCCTTCCTGCTTGGCTTTCTATTTGCCTAGATTAACGTTGTTGCTTGGATAAACTTTGATTTGCTATTTCAATTTACGATCAAAAATTTGTCTCCATCTCGGCCTCTGGCGAGGTTATCTAAGTTTTAAATAAAGTTGCTGTGCGGAAATTACATTCCACTGCCCCTGACCGAAGAGTGTTTGTTATCAGCTTCCGACGTACGTACAATGCACATGTGACCGCTATTTTAATAACAAAAAAACACTCACACACATTTGTTTCCACTTTCATTTTCTACACCATGCCACGGAAGGCCTGTGTTCCAACGGCTATCAGTGATTTTCGCTTGAAAAGTTTTGTTTTATGGGCGACGCGGTCGCATTTGCATTCGAGAAAAAAGTTTTGAAGGTGACTTAATTAAAACATTGGTTAGGTTAGGTAGGACGTTACGCTCCTTAGTGCTGTGAACTTTCATTCTGCTGATCTAACCTCTCGTTTTGTTTGTGACCGTGTCGTTGAACATTGTTCGGATAATGAGAAAGTTTGCTACACACCGTTATCATCGGTTGAGAATGATTGACGTATGCAGACCTCGAACTTTCTCTCGGTACGGGCAGAATAAATTAAAATCAAATGCGGAACTGTATGGGTATGCGAGTGTGTGTGTGCATTATGTGTTAGACAGAAACTGGGGATGGTGATAAATTTCCAATTTATCTCGGCTGTATGCAGCTTGTCCTTCTCTCCCTCCCGTGGTGGTGCTTGTATGCAGTGGCACTTGGTGAATAATTATTTGGAGCTGATTCTCTATGACTTGTGTGTATGAGGAGGGGGATTTCATTTGGGAAATCTCTGTAAGTTTATTGAATATTCATAGCGATTCTAGGTGCCTGCTGAGATATGGTCAGGTTTGATAAGGGACTTGATTATGCACGACGATGGGAGGCACTTAATTATGGTTTACCAATGAACAGCTACAACTAGATATGTAGGTCTTGTCTTTACTGAACGTTTAGCCTTTCTTGCACATGTCAACAGTTCATGAGCAGAGAGACGGCCTTCAACGGTTTTTTTTAAATATCTTCAATCGGAAAGCAATTTTTTTTTTAATTATTATTTTATTATAATAAGAAATGTAGCCCGCCAATAGATAGGTAAACCTAAGTGCATTTTGGAGGCAATTTTATCATTTCTGCCAATAAATTTATATACATAAATTTATATTATATGCAAACCTACTGCAGCGTCATCTGCCGGGCTTATTTGTGAATCTGAACGATCCAGGGCACCACCCAAACGCATACAAAAAAATTCATTCAAATCGGACCAGCCGTTTAGGAGGAGTTCAGTGACATACGCACGTAGAATTATTATATATTAAGATACTAGCTGGCCCGGCGAACTTCTTTCCGCAAAAATTCGTTAATGTAGCTAATGAAATTAATAATTCCGAGCTTTCGCTTCCGGTGAATTGAAATTCTTTATTCAAAAATTATATTAAAATAAATACAATTTATTTCAATAACCGCAGCGATTTACTTATCGGCCAACCTACCGCTTTTTCACTGAAGTGCTTTGGTAAATTGCATTTTTCGTTCCATTTACCGGGTGCGTACACGTACAAAGCGAGAGGTTTGCCGACACGTGAGCACGTCACATTCAACTGACCATGTGAAAAACGTGGAACGCTATGCTGATGACGATTGTGTTGTTGTCTATCTCGGTCTCCTACGACTACATACAATATTCTTTCCCGAAGTTCCGACATATTCTCTCGATTGTTAATATTGCGATCTGACTGTTCGTCCTGATTTTCTGCGACGTGAAACGTTTGACCTTCTCACTGGCGGCATGATCAAATTTATATTGGAATCGCCGAATCCCACACAAACTTTCATCTTGTCAAAGTTTTGTTTTCGAGACTTAAAGTAGCCTATGTCCTTCCTTGGTCCAAAGCGAAACCGTCAAGCCCTAAATCGTTGTAATCAAACAATCCGTTATCGAGTTATGCGCGCACACGCGGACTTCATTGCCTTTTATATAATATAGATTGCAATAAAAAAAATGTTTCCTTCATCAAGAGTTTTCCAGATGCAGGCATTTTTCAATTTTCAGCTCCCATGAACTGTCAAAACCGCCTCTCTTTGGTTCACCACGCCAAGATCGTGCTTTAAACATCCAAAGTAGGTTGTCTATAAAATTGACGACGACTTTAAGCTATTCCAAATCGGAATACCAGAATATTCGTAATAAACTAGAAAGTTTGTTTTGTACTACCAACATCATCATCCTTCGTTATCTCCACTTCCGCACGTCCCACAATCGTAAAACCTTCTGAGCCAAACTCCAGCTAAATAAAACGTGCTGCCGGTACATATTTCATAGCCCACCTCACCAACCCAACCCGTCTCTCTATGTTGTATGTTTTCCAAACAATTAAGTCAGAACAAAAGCTCTTCAGTTAGCAGAAAGCAAATAGCATTTCAAAAACAAGAAAAAGTTGTTAAGTCGCCTGTAGGTCCTTACTACCCTACACACCCGACTATCGCGTATGTTATAATTAATTTCGCAAAGTAATGAGAATTTTATTTAATACATTTTCTGTTTTCCAGTTGTTTTTTTATGTATGTAAAACAAAATGAGAAAAACAAATAACTCCCCAAGGAATGCTAATTAAAGTGGGGGAAAAAACAAAAACTGACGAAAAAAAGTTTTCTGTTTGTCCGTTGGTTGCTTTTAAGTTGCTTTCTCATATTATTTGTTTAAATTTTGTGTGCAAATTCAAAAGGCAGATAAATGGGGGTCAAATGAGCTGTGGTGGGGTAGAGTTTTAATTCTTTAGTTTTTTCTCAGTAGTAGTTGATGTAATATGTTGAGCAAAGTTGGTTATTTTTTTTTTTTTTCTGGGTTAAGATAAGAGGTAGACGGATATTTGGCAATAAAATAAAATGAAGGGAACTAATGAATTTAATTTAAACTTTTGTGAAGTATAGGCACTGATATATGGGGTCAACGTTTGGTAGCTGCACAATTGGATTGGATGTTTGTGATCATAGTTTTGAGAAGTCACAGTGACTCATTAGATCGCGCATAAATTGAGACAGATTTAATTCGTTTCACTCGAATTTCAAAGTCACGTTGAACACGATGTTAAACCAGCGATTGTTCTCGAATGGAGCAGAGCATTTCAAAATTAAGGATGCAACCGTCCACTCAATAACACATTTTCACTACTCATCTGGGTCCCAATCCCGAATTTGTATATCCCATGATAAGTTGACTTCTTTGCGAATCCGCTTTCCAAACTCTGAGTGCCAAGCATTTGACAATCGGCACTTAGTCGTATGTACTTGAACTTTTAATCGCTTTTGCCGAATCCACTTAATGGATAATTATCAAAATATTTGAACTACTCAACTTGGCAAAATCAATTGAAAACCATTTATTTTAGATACCATTCAAGTGATTTTTAGACTACCTACATAGAGGTAGAGGACGTCTATTCCAGCTTTGTGGAATTGGTTTGTGACTTTAAAGTTTGAAATAACATTTCTAGGTTAATTCGAGATTCGTTCGTTTAAAGTTGGGACCATTAAAAAGGAAAGTATTTCTTTTCGAAGGAATAACAAGAGTACCTACTTAAATTGAGAATAATTTATTTGAATTTGTGAGCGGTTGCCATTCATTTTAATTGGCGTATTATTTAGAATTCTAATATCTCATTTTTTGGTCAGTCTTTCAATGAGTCTTCTCTCACAAACAAAACATCAGAATGGTGGCTAAGAAAACCTGAACTATTAGTAATTTGACATCGTAAACGAAAGACGAGTTGAGTTTCATATCGGGCTCTATTCAGAATTTCAAATTAGGTTTTTCTCCATCCCACTAAGTGAAGACCCGTTCTCCGTCACTTTTATATTCAAAAACGATAGATTTTCCAAATAAGTTTGAATGATGAGGAAGCGTATACATCTTCGCATGAAAGTTTGTCAAACAAAATTCAATTTTAATTTTAAAATCCCTGCTACATCCGTCATTTGAGCGATGAGCGCCCTGGCCCACCAATTTTTGTATCGAACAAAGACGATCGCAATAGCAGTGCATTTTTACTAGGCACTTTCACAAAGTTGTCGGTATTTGCCTCTATGGTCAGTCTATGTTTGTTTTAGTCCTTCGAAGGTCGTAATATTTCCACAAATAAGGACACTTATTATTGAAAAAAATGTTTTGTCTCTAGTGCCGTGTTTTTGGTTGATTACTCGAAGTCATTACTGATGCAGCTATCTGTTTTTAAAATGCGTTCAAAACCCAATGAGTAGGTTCATGGTTTGAAAATTGTACAGGTCAATTGAAATGTTAATAACATTTGTACGCACAGGGAATGTTATTATTCGAAAACATCCACCCAAATTTTTGTAATGGTTCCTTCCAATTTAAATAGTATATAGTCAACCAAGTTTGATTATTTAATTTTATTATTACTGCTCTATCGTTATTTCTTTAAATGTTGTTATATAAAAATAGCATGTGTTTTGATTGTTACTCTTTACTTGCACTAATCCCATCCACATCATAATAATATAGAGAACTATTTTTGTACCTAAATAAAAAAAAAAATTCAAAAACCAAACCATACAACAAACTGAAAAACGAAAATCTCAATTCATCCCCATTTCTAGAAGTTCTTGAACTATTTCTGTTCCTTTATACATATATTTCCATTTCTAGAGCGTTTTCTTTTTGTCAACAAAATAAAATAAACTGTTCTTATTTATTTTACTAAAAACTTCCCACTGCGCTTAATTGAAATACGAAAAAAAAAATAACTAAAAATTAAAAACAAAACAAAAACTAATAATAAACATTTATATATATTGATACGTATATTTACTAAATAAGAATTTTATCAATTCCATTTATTATAAATTTTTTATTTCACCAATTAAAGCAATTAAACAATGAAAAAAAAAGTTCTCTTATGCTTTGTATCTATCTGGCAACGCTTTTTTAAGATTTGATGTTTTTTGCGTTTCACAAAAATAAATAAATCACTAAATTCAAAACCAAACTAATAATTTTACAATTTGTTAACGCTTTATTTGTGAATTTTAAACTAACAAAAAAGAAATACTAACAAAATCAATTTCTTCTTTCTGTTTTTATTTTGAACAAAATTCAAAAGAAAATTCCTCTCAGTTTCTTTAAGCAGCATATCTGCGCCTCCGCCCCAAAATATAACTTAATTGCTAAATTTTCTATTTCTCTAGGGTAATGCGGCGAATTCCTCAGAAACCTCAATGGCAACGCAACCCGGTGGTTCGGTTACATCGCGGGCAGCATCGGAAACACGTTCGGGGCCAGCGGGCTCGAGTAGCGGAGCGACAGGTAATAGCAGTGGTGGAACTGCTGGTAGTACACAGACCGGTGCAAAATTTCGTCATGGCCTATTGCAGCTTATGATTCACACAATAGATCCGCTCCATGATGGTGAGTTCATTTTGTTTGCACACGACGATCCATCTTGGCCAACAAACAAAATTTAAAATGTGTTTATTATTTTTAATTTTTATTTTATATATATATTTTTTTTATGTTTGTGTTTTTTGATTGTTTGTGTTTGGATTTAAACAAAAAAATGAAGCTTAAAAGTGTACAGTTTAGTTACTTAAAAAAAAAACGATTTCAGTTTAGTTACCCTGTTTTTTCTCAATGTGTACGTTTGGAGTTATTTGTGTGTTATATATTTATTTATTTTTTGGGAAACGGGGAACTGTCTTTTATTTGTTCATAAAACTGATAAACTTATATCTGTCATAATTTGTGTGGCGAATAGGCGTTTCCCCTTTTTCCCAAACTTGATGTGAATTATATTATATAAATATGGTTAAAACTATTTGTTTCCAATGAATGAAGTTTGTTCGATTCGTTGTTTGTTTTGAATACGACCAATTGGTAATTTCCGTTGACATTTTAATTTCACTGATTTTGTCGGTATATGATTTCTGCTTTATTTGTTTTGTGTTTTATTTAAAGAGCAAACTTACCTTTAACTTTTTTTTATACATTTTGTGTGACTGTGTCCGAAAATCGTGTGACAAGATCATTTTTATCCAGATTTTATTTATTTGGCCTTTTTTTTTGTTAAATACCTGTCCCGTGTACGTCGTTTTTAAGTGTAATTATTAGCGATTTATAAATCTCAATATGGTGCTCTGATTATTTCTATAATTTGCTGATTCTACTAAATTCGATTTAAAAATCATCTGATTTCCAAACAGTGTTTTTTGATGCAATCTTTTACCTGTCTCCTCTTCATCTATGGTGATTGGTTCCGTGCGCGACTCGCAAAGGTGATCTACACCTTGCAAATAATATGATTTTATCATACGCTTCAATGTAGCGCTTAAATCTCTACTCTATTCAGTTGTGCTTTAAATTTCAAGCGATTGCTTGCTTATTTATGTTGAAGCGCTTTATTTGAGTGAACGGGTTATAAAATCAGAATTCCAATAAAAATTTGTTGCTTAGGAAAAAATGATGTTTAAAATACAAGACATTCCGATTTCAAGCCGGGAGTACTTAAACGTCAATCTGACAGATCGCGAAAAGGTTCCAACAGAAAATGCTTGGCTGCAACTTCATCAGTTTTTATAGAGTGAAAATATTTAGCAACAAATTAACAAAGCTTTCTGTTTATAAGGCGGAAGCTCATAAACGTCAGTTCATTTGACAGATTGACTTACAAGAAACGCTTCTTGTGTAGAATTTTGTCTTTATTCTTAAGTTTCGCGGATCGAAAGAGAATGCAGAAAGATTTCATTGAATTTTATAAGAATGGTGATTTAGAAAGAAGACATATAAACGTCAGTTCATTTGCTTCATTTGACAGATTGACTTACAAGAAACACTTCTGGCGTAAAATTTTGCCTTAATTCTTAAATTTCGAAAGAGAATGTTTACAAATTTCATTGAATTTTATAAGAATGGTGATTTTCGGAAAGAAAACTCATAAACGTCAATTCTTTTGCTTCATTTGACAAATTGCGCAGACTTATTAGGAACATTTCTTGTGTAGAATTTTGTCTGCTTACGACTTTTGCTGCTCTTTCTCGTTGACGAAATTTCACTGATCCAAAGTGGATTTAAAAAATTTCGTTGCATATTATAAAAATTATGATAAGGAACTAATATATCTTCTGGTAAGCAACTGCCACTTAAAAACTACTTCAATTGAGTGGATAGTGTGACCCACACCTACGTTCGTGTTTACTGTGTCCTTTCTGTTCGCTCCAGACGATGTTTTCAACTAAATCGCAGCTAATTGCTGAAATTCCATGTTCCACACATAGACATACATATCGATTTCATTCTCCTCTACACTTTGGTCGATTCATAACACAGGAACATAACCTCAATTGAATATTTTCCAATTTTATGCTCCATTTCATGTTGTTGTGGACATAAACCCACATGTAAGGATTAATCGCATTGCACACACATGGTTAGCCTCTACAATGCTGTAGGTTCTTGCTCAACCATTAACGCAAAACATATACGATGCATGAGCACAAGTCAATCTGCCAATGAAATATAGCATTGTAGCCACACATGGCAATTAATTGCGTACACAGAAACACACTTGCTAATTACATACATAAAATTCATTTAAACAACAATTAACTGTGAAAGATGGTGTCCTTGTCCACCAGCCGCCATCACCATCATCATAAAATTAGCGAAAATACGCCACTGTAACGAGTGTCCCGACCTAATGATGTATTGAAGCTAAACGCGAATATTGTCTTCTTCCGCTCGGGCAAACTCAAAGCAAAACTAATTGTCCAAAGATGCTCAATGGGTGGAAATTATGCTTAGCCATAAAATTAACATGAAAAAGTTGTGTTTTCAATTAAATGCGCAAAAGCTTTTCTCCCATCGATTATTCTATTATTTTAAATGGGGACACCACCCGGGTGGGTGCTCTGTTAAGCGGTGGTGGTTGAATTCATTTGGGGTTATACTCGCGGGGCTTTTTTTCGTGAGTTGAATTTTTAAAAGGTTCGTGTATGGGTATGAAAAATTGATTGCCAAACTAAGCACCGCAATAATGGCAATCACTGTCATGTGTCCTAGTTTCGCTGTCATAAAAAATGTAGAGAAAATTATTTTACGAGTTGTGCTGGGAGGATTGAAATGTTTGTTATGGCATAATATACATCAAATGAATATAAGGATTATACGTGAAAAGCGTGCCAATAAGGACATGATTCATCTTACCGAACTGCATTTCAAAAATGGGCTTTTTTTACTCACAGTCCATTTCATCCTCATCCTATAATTAATTCGCACAAAAAGTTTCCCTTAATGCTTGGCTTTTACCATACGAACAAAAATCAATTACTGACGCACAGAACTATTCGTTTAAAAGTTTACAATTCAATTGAATGTCCTTATTCCGAGTGACATGGTAGACAAATTGGCTTAGTGAAGTGCAGTCCTCTCACCAAAACCCCGCCACAAAAATGACACCGTTGAATTTCATTCAGGTACGAGCGTAACCATGTAAACCTCGTCTAGCTGGGCAACCTCAAAATCCTTGGAAAAATCCTCTCGGCTTATTTTCCATTACGGTCCACAGTGGGTATAAAATATATACACTATACAGGCAATGATAAGCTTTAAAGTGTCACTGTGTATCGTTGGCTGTCGTATTTCCGACAACACTACGTGTCTGTGGGCGTAAATTTGCAAAACGAAAAACTGAAACCATTCTCTTCACTCTGCATCATCATCATTGGCATCGATGGCGCACCCCGATTCCAACGTTTACTATGCCGCTGGGATTATGGTGGCTCCGACCATGCAGGAAGTTAAGAACACTGTCAGTGAGAGCTTTTGTCACTCTCATTCCATTTTGACACCAAAATTTGTGAAACATTTCACAATGCACCAGCACCATGTGTCCTCGCATGTGCGGGTTCAAAAGGGACTTTGGCTGGTTTAGGGATCTCGCAAAAACATTGCGTGTAACAAAATAAGGAAGTGTATCGGGATGAAAGAGATATCCTTCGAACACACTCTGACACACAATGAGCTGGCACAAAATCAGGCAGACAACAGCTTGTACCAAGTGTACGTTTTGACCAGCAAAATGGACACAAAACATTGAAACATTGGACGTCTAACATGGACATGTGTTTGTGTATTGTGTAAATTGTAAATCAATTTGATGTCCGCATATGTGGCTTTGGCATTGAGATTAAAGTTTTGTTTTGAGTAGTTTTGCGGGCACCGGATATTAGAGTCCAAGGCGTGTTACTTAAAGACTTTAATGTGTTACCCAAAGTTTTCCCTCTTGTCGGAGAGTGATTTAAATGAAATTATTGCAAAATTTACGAGTTGGATAAAAATCATGTGAGTGACTCGTTACTCGTTACTTTGCGGGTATTATATTTCGCTTTAATTTTTGCTGGGAATACAGACTTTGTGCGACTGTGATTGATTGACGCCAATGGAACTGTTGTCGAAAAGGTTGAATTGAGTATTTTTTTTGTTCACTTTTGTTTTCCATATCTACCCCAACAAATAAAAGTACTAGATCTTCATGGAGAAGCTTCTACTACCAATATTTGCATAAAGATCTACGTAGTACAGTTTCTTTATATTAATACTGTGCACGTTTTTTAGTCGTACCAATTATGGCGTTAAGTCAATTCCGATTTTTATGAAACCTGGAACAAAAGAAAGATAGATTTTCGTAGGGCTAATCCCGCCAGTACTATTTCGTCACGAAATTTAGACCGCTGGGTTCCGTGGTCGTAATAAATCGGTCGCAATAGCACACATTTGGTTTTTGTGTCAAAGTTGAGGGAAGAAGAAACAATTTGCATAATAACGAGTAAATAGTATTTCTCCTCTAAAGTGATCACAGTTGGTTTTTGCATCAAAATTGAGAGAAACAGAAACCATTTTCAAAGTAACGAGTAGCAAGTGAGGAGGATTTCACCTCTAAACTGATCACATAATCGTAAGCATACTGTTAGTTTTTGCATCAAAATTTAGATACAAAGAAACCATTTACAAAGTAACGAGTAGTCAGTAAGAAGGATTTAACCTCTAACGTGATCACATAAGCAGATAGTAAGTTCTTGCATCGAAACTGAGAGGAAAATAAACAAACAAACTAAGTAACGAGTAAATAAGACTTCTCCTCTAAGGGATCACAATAGCCAACAGTCGGTTTTTGAATAAAAGTTGAGAAAAAAATAAACAATTTGCAAAGTAACGAGTAAATAGTATTTCTATTCTAAAGTGATCACAGTCGGTTTTTGTAAGCGGGTAGCAAGTAAGGAGGATCCCACATCTTATGTAATCACTAATCACATAAGCAGACAGTCGGTTTTTGCATCAAAACTGAGAGAAACATAAATAATTTGTAAAGTAACGAGTAGTGATTAAATAAAATGTCTCCTCTAAAGTGATCACAGAATGCGTTGCGTTTATTTAGACTGAAGTTCTTAAACCTATTGTAATGCTGCCGGAAAATTCAGAATTCAGATTCACCACATTTAGGTGGTCTTAGGGTTAGCTGTCACACTGATGTTGCTTTTGTCACTTATTTTCCGTGCAGTCATCGTGAACATAAACTCACAACTCACGCTTGAACAATACTACTTAATTATTAAAATTAACTTTGAAAATGTTCTGGCTTAAGGTGGGCAGATTATAGAATATTAACATCGTCGGATGACATTTACCACAAAATGTTCTAGAATCTGTCATTTTCTTTGTTATTCAACTTCCTTCCATAGGTTGCGCCAACAGAGTTGCAATTGGCTCTTTCTTTCTAGTTCTGACTAAAATGACATCTTTCTTATTAAACATTATCCAAAAATGTCAAACAATTTTCGACTGACATTTGTCATGTTTAATGTCAAAGCATCACTTTGCCAACAAAATATAACGAAAATTCATCTCACACGTGAGAGGTTAACTGAAATTCCTATTATCCACTCTGTTCAGCGTATAATTTCCATGCAAAATAAATAAGTAATAAATCATAAGGTACAAAAACGAAATCGTTGGCAGCAACTTGGGAATTTTATACATTTATATAAAATAAAAGCGTTTGTAATTTTCCGTCGAGCAAACTGAAATACTTCGTACTGTTTCTATTTGTGTGCTCAATGCACATTATGAGCGATATATATGGCACCGTATGTGCGGTTCTGATTGTTTCATCCTCGAAGCGTTTTTATTTAAAGCAAACAAACAAAAAAACACAAACTCACACACATTCTATGTGCGGTTGTTGTACGAGCATACTATACATCGACATCCTCCATCCAGGCGGCATTTCGGATGGTAAAAGGAAATTGTTTGACTTTTTGTTTCATCCCTCGTTTCTTACCGTATGTGTATTCACCGTTATACTGATGTGTCCATTATTCTTCACAAACATACACACACACACAAGTGTGAAACATTGAATAACACCCAATTCCAACCACATAAATGATGGTGATGGTGAGCGTTCATCTCTCTATGTAGAGACGGAAAAAAAATGGGTAGAAATGATTTAAGCCAGCAAGACGGCTATACCAAGTAGAGAGAGAGAATGATAAAAGTGGGTCAATATATCAACAAACGCGTTGCGGTATTGATCCCTCTACCTACTCCAGGATTTAATAGAAACTTTTTTGTTTGCTTTCAACGAATGTGCGGTCTTAATTTCGAATGCCAATAGCAATGCGCCGCGATGCCATACACCCTCTAATGGGAATATAAATAAAGATAAAAGTGCACAGGACCGCATGGTATGATGGCAGACGGGAGCGAGAACGAACGAAAAATAAACACAATCAAATTTTAGCTTTACCGTGGTACTTAGCCTAATTAAAAACAGGTCGGGGACGTTGTCGAATATTGATTGTGTGTTCTGAACCAGAAAGTCCACACACACAATAAAAAACAATAAAAAAAACTGCGGACTCTTTTGTATACTCAATCTGCATTGAGATTGAAATTCAATTACATTTGATATGCATGATGCTGGGTGTGTCAATTGGAAGGGCCTACATAGTTTTTGGCGCACTTTAAAGAGAGCTCATCGGCAAATGGGATATTGTTTGCGACATTTAAAATGTCATAGTAGGTCCTTTCGTGTACCTTCAGCATAGAAAAATGAAAAATGTCAAATCTCTAAAATCGAGAGAGAATTCTCTCAATTTCAAGAGAAGTACCTGATCGGTTTTCTTGCAAAAAGTTTAAGAAATGTCATTTTGACATAATCGTAAAATGCAGCATCTACAAAATAAGTTGGAATTGAATTTTTTACAAGCTAAATACCTACTAAACTTTCCATTTGAATGCCCTGATATGTTCTAGGAGAGCATGCAGTTATAACTTGTTCCTCTGACGTCGTTGAAGACGAAAATAAATAATTTTACTTGTCAAATTTTTGAGCTGTCACTTGGTTGGCAGTTTTCATTTTTCAGTAAGTCGAAATTTGGCGAGTAGAAAATTACGAAAAAATGAAGAGGGGAAATAGATTTCTCTCTCATTTTTAAAAATGTTCTCAGTACGTGGTCGCATTTGCACAGTTTCTTAGCAAATTTTATATAAATTTACGTTTGCTAAAAAGTACCCTAACGAACCTAGTCACGCTTATTTTGAGATTCGATTTCGTTCGAAAGTGTCTCGAATTCGAAGAATCTGTATTTTGACATTCGAACAGATAAGAAGTTCATCCTATCAATCGAAAGTTAATTTGTCTTTCGAATATTTATCGTATTTTGACATTCTAATCATTCGAAACAAATGTCATTTTTTATTCGTGTGTATTTTCCTAACGCTGAACAGCGATTGCTTCCCTTCAACATTTTTCTGACGGTTTATTTACAAAAATGTGAGTTTAAATTTGCTGTTTAAAGTAAGAAAACATAGACTTCCTTTATATAGGACGCATTCCAATTGGACAAAACGGGAGCAAAAAGAAATGTTGATCAGAAGGAGAATCATGAAGTTGCAAAAGGGTTCTCAACGAGCCGTGTAGATATAGGACGATTTTGGAAGGATGCCGCCGACAAGCTGAATAGTTACGGAGCTACGTGGAAAAAAGTAACTCATCCAGAACATATTTAAATGGATTTTTGTTAAGGCGAAAATTCCTTACAAATCTTTAAACAAATGAAAATATTAAGAAAATTGAACGTGTTTGGAACAATTGCCATGATTTGTTTTCACTTTCAACGAATTTCGCGGACAAAATATGTGTTTTGTATACCTACAATAAATAGAAATGTCAAATGACATCAGACACCCAACTTCGAGAGTAAAATTCACTTGAATTCATTTGATGACATTCTCGATAGTGAATTTTATTCGTTCGAATCTCAAAATACACAAAGTTCATTCGAACGAATAGAGACATTCGTTAGAATTGACTATTCGTTCGAATCTCAAAATAAGCATGAATATGTTCCCATCTTTCAAACATAGAGTTGTCATTTTTTGACAGCTGTCAAGTTAGTAGAGAGTCTGTCAGCTGTCAAGTTAAAACAAGGAAATGGAAACTTATTTGTTTAGAGTTTGTCCAAGTTCACTAGAGCGAGTTTGTACTTTTTCTCGTGCTCACTGCTCACGCTCAGGTATTATAAATCTGTTCCATAAGTTTGGCCAGGTTAGTTAGCGAAGTTCCGGTTTCGTGGCCATATTGAATCCATATTGAAAGCTAACATCAGAGGGTCCGGAGATGGGTCTACAACTGTGGCGATTAAGTCTTCTATTTTCAACTTTCTATTTTTAAATATCAACGTCCGGGCACTGAAGGTTCGGTCTGAAGTTTCGCCATGGTTATTGTGGTTCGGTCTGTAGAATTTGGGCTCGTGTCTCTTTTTCCATTCGCCCTTCTCGAATTAAAAATGTCTAAATCACTTAAGGTCCGACAGTCTTTCTTAAAAAGAAAAGTATAGCTTCTAGGTAATAGTATTTTGGCTTAAGCTTGCTTACACGCACGCACGGTTATTGTGGTTCTGGCTATTGAATTTTTTGTCATGTCTCGTTTTCCATTTGCCCTTGTCACATTAGAAATGCGAACCTCCTAAGATCCGACAGTCATTTTTGAAAAAGTAGTCATTTGGTTGAGTGGAGATCGGCTCGACGCTTTGTGACTTTAGTTGGGGCATATTTGACAGTACAAGGCCAGTGGTTAACTTTTTATTCACTCGAAGTGAATAAAATGGGCCTAAAGGTTCTCTCAAGACGAACATGGGCAGCGTTCAGTAACATTCCCAGTTTGATAGTTTTGTATGAAGGAACAGACTTCGTTCTTGTTAAATTTATTTCGTGGTTCAGTTGCATTATAATACGAACACACGCTACACACTTTTGCAAGCGAAAACACTTCAGTTTGAAGACAACCCTCTGCACCCTCACTCAATCAACTGCGAACGACCTAAATTGCAACACATTTTTTCTATACCCTCCAAGCACTCTTAAACAGTTGTTGGGACATCCAATCGACCACAGAAATCATCATTCCGCCTGTCTTTGAAAGGAAATGAACTGCCCATTGCACAAATTGCCAAATGCGCTCCACCCCCAACCCACTGCACTACCGCCTCGCTGAAATAACTCCCGAAACAAACAACTCAATTCACTTGAAACCTTGGACAATGCAATTTAGGGAAAATCCCTGACAAAACTTCAACCACACAGAGAATGCAACCAGAGAAATGGGCTATCTTCCAAAATGGATTCGCTCGCGTTTAATCTATCCATGGATATATATATTTGCAGTATCCCCGGCCAGGACAAGAACAAATGGCAATCTATTTCTCTCTGTGTGCACACACCACATCATATCGTACGAAATTCCAACAATCGCCATTCAACTGGAGAACATTGGTTTTACTTTCACAGCGGTCCTCCTTTCTCTTCCTTTGGTTTGACGTTGCATAACTTGACGTCCTTATAAAATGTTTTGCTAATTCTCTAAAAATGAATGTATTTCAAAAAAAAAAAAAACAAAAATATAACAACGCAGAATATGATGTCGGTGTCGGTTATGTCATATATCACGGTGTCCTTGCTTCGCATTCTTTACATTTCTATTTCTATTGCATTATTGTACATTTTTAATCCCTTGCCGCCTTTTGTGTTGGACAGAATGCATAAATACTGCTGAAAAGCACGAGGGGGAACAGCTATATGAAAATGAAAAGGATATGCGTTTGGATATGAATGAAAATTGTGATGAAGGCCATCACGTAGCGAGCTTCCATCTCGCCCAATCAAATGGATTCCTTTCGCCATCCTTTGTCGCATACACGGTCGTAAAACGCAAACGGGGCTTTGTTGTTTTTTTAATGTTTACATTACTATTATGCAATTTCCGTATATTTATTGCGTAAACTGACTTCCATCTATGTGAACATGTGTGCTGATCCTGTGTATCCCGCATCGGGTGCTATGTGTGTCGCATTATAATTATAATGCAAGCGTTTCGTTTAACGCGCCCCGCACTCTAATGTGTCTGTTGAGTGACATTAAAGACGGGAAAAGCGAACAAATTGAAAAAGAGAAAAACACATTTCTAAGGCGTAAGGCCTTGCGGAACAAAAGGACGCTCCTTCTGTCTCAACCTCGTCAAGATTAAGAGTCCCTCTATAAAAAAAAAACTGTGCGTCATCATGGCGGTGGTGGTGGTGATGATGATGATGATAAAGATGACACAGATCCTTTATGGCGAACTCAAATGTATAATTCAATTGCGAATAGCCAAAGTGGATGCCTGAGACTTTTAGCACCCTTAAGGACATGCAAGGGGAAAAACAAACAAACAAATATATCGAATGCGACTTAAAAATTAGAATCGTGGCGTCTTCGGTGATTATTTCAGCTCCTGTTTGAATTATTTGCATTCTTAATCTGCGCACGGATAAGCGCCAGTTGTGGTGAAGGAGGTCAGAAAACTTATCCGCGTAGAGCGCTCCAATATATTTTTTGGAGTGCAATGTTTGCAATCGTCTCTGGGTCCTTCGCCTAACGAGAAGAGCACCAAATTCAAATTCTTTTCATCCCTCAGCGGCATCCTTGAGAGTTTCGTTATCTGATTTAGAATTATGACGCTCGTCGGAGGTGGGTATTTGAGGGAATCCTTTCTTCTTCTTTTTTTTTCTCTCAACAGAAGTATAAGTATCTGCAACGAAGAGAAAAGTTTCCACTCGCTTGGATGAAGGGAATCCATTGATTTATTTGACTGAAAAATAGATAAGGTTAAGGAGATGTGAAGGATGCTTCAGCTGTTGTAAGGTTAAAAGTGTGGAAGTCGAAGAGATGGTATCACGTGTTTGTTTGTTTTTTAATGGAATTTAGGAAAATGCTCGAAATGACCTTTTGTAAATGTCTGGCTCCAGCTTCTATGTCAAATGAACGCAAGAACAGATTTGAGATGGAAGCTGAGTTGGGTAAATATTTGGCACGACCCGATCTGCCCGATTAACAAAGGGTCTAAAGCTGATGCATAAGTTGGAGCTGCTATAGCAGCAGGTAATCATGAAGAAAAATGAAGTTAAGCTCTTTTTGTTATTGCTGCTAAAACCACTGGTCTAGTCTTGTTCTGGATTTGACAAGCTGCCTGCACTGACCTTCCTGTTCTGAGTTTAGTGCAGAGTTCCACAGAGCTTAGAACCAATCATGTCCCTAAAACTTGTGCTACGAAGGATTTTATAGCAGCACAATAGGCTTTGAAGTCCTTTTTAAAAAATAGCGCCCCACCCAAAGCGAGGTTTACCTTCACAGTGTTCAGATCTTCATTCGCTATATTTGTTGTAGCCATTTTAAACGACTTATGTAGTCCGACGACTTCGACGAGTTCGCTTTTAAAATACTTCCACATTGTCAGTACAAACGGGACGGAAAATCCCTATCTTGGCTTTCGGGGTCTAGGTTAAATGATTCTTTTTTGTTTTTACTTGACAGCGGAATTTAGGTCACCATCATCCTTTTTAAGCGAGGGGTCCCCGAAAAAAACGTAAACTCCATTTTATCTTATTTTTTTCACTGCGCCACCTCTCGCGAACGACTGACAAACGTCGAGAGTATGACTGTCATGAAAAGCTTCTCAATTGCCCCTTTGAAGTCGGCATAAAATTGTAGATCCCTTCCATTCGTGCCAAAAAATTAAAAACTCACACAAAACGAATGGATGTGGATTTGAGGCTAGGTCTGATCGGGTCTCTATTTAGCTGTCGAGTCAATTATTTATTTATTTTTAGTCTCTTTATTTTCTTCCAAAGAAAGCTTCAGAAAAAGACCTATCTTCTTTAATTCTCGCCAAAAAACTGTTTGAGGCTATGAAAAGTCGATTCTTGTCAGAATCTTTCTATATGACTGACTTCCCTTGTCCTGTTTCCATTCTGTTTCTGAATTCGTTGACACTAACCCCATTCCTACCTGTGTCTGAATTCAAATTTCCAATCGAATGTGTCTGCGTTTAAGCCTCTTTCATGTTGGTCAGGTAACAACAAACAATGCCACTGGTGGCTTCCGTCTACATTGACCACAATTTCCTCATATCGAACTAATTAAGCAACAACAATCGATTCCCAACGGACGATTACACCTAGAAAATTAAATCTGATCCATTCACAAACCCCCTTTGAGGTAAGCGTGTGTGCCAAAGACCGCTCGAGGTGTTTTGAAAAACACAAATTCACATTAAAACCCGGTCAAATGCACCTCAGCGCTTGTACACATACTGTGCCATATGCTACATACAAGACACACACCCACACACAGCATTGATTGTTTGCAAAATTCATAACCGATTACATGGCTCCCCGGAGGGTGTCAAATTGCAGCAGTACTTTACATCGCACAGAGAGCTCTCTATCTCTCAATCGATGGTGTGGACTGCGGCATGCAACCAGATCCTTCTAACACATCAATAAGGATTTGTTTGCAAATGAAATCATTTTCAGTGTTGTGTGTCCGGTGTCCGAGAGTCGTCGCTCGTCGGTGTTGTCGGGCAATTAGGCAAAAGGTGTTTTGTTGCTCTTTCGCCATTTTCAGCAAAAAAAAAAAAAAACAATAAACCTTCCAGAGTAAAAATGACATTAAATGGATGGTGGAGGTTTTTTTTTGGAAAATGAGCACAAGGCTGTTGACATGTATGATTGGTTGGCATGTTTCCTTACACGCACATAAAGACATTATGCTGGATTCGCTTTCATTCCAATCGGCATTAGGGGTTAAGCTTTGCACGAACATGAAAGACGATTACTGTGTTGCTATAAGTACATAATGCGACATTAGAATTTTATAAAACGCAAGGAGACATCTAAAGGTCTTCGAGTTCAATACTCGGATTGCTTTGAGAACTAGGGGGTAGTGGCAGTTTGGCAGATACAGAAGTATATTTTTAGCTGCAGGCATAGGAAAAAGCTTACAAAATTTTACAGCTTTGGCTTGGGAATGAGTTTTCGTTGTCGAACTTGTTATATCTATCTTTCGCTTACATAATAGATCAGTGGGTAGTGTCGGGACTAAGTGTTTTGTGTTCCACTCCCGTTGGCGTCAAGTTTTTGAAACCTGTAATGCACTTTTATCTAGGTCTGGTAATAGCTCTCCGGTCTTACGGGTTTTCCCACGACTACCGCTGATTTATTAAGGAAAAGCTTGCTAACGATATTAATACTATAACAGGGCCTCTTTTAATATTTATTTACTTCAAAGCGCAAATAAAACACAAGTCACTTCGATCACAATTTTATTTCTACGTCTGTCTTCTATCGCTGATTTACTTCGACTGACTCTTCATCTATATGAATTGAGTGCAACTCATGCATATGCCCTTCTTATTCCACCGGTAGCACCTTTACATTTTTGTTTCTTTTAGATTCTTACTTCTTACTGTTACAATACCCTATTAAACCGGGTCTTCGCAAAAACACTCAAAAACAGAAGTTTTTCTATACATATTTTTGTTTTCAAAACGAGTCATATTGTTGAGACAAACACACCTTTTTCAACATTCAAATATTCAGCAAATTCAGCAGCAGATCAGCTGACTGAACAAATGTCACAACTCATTTCCCACAATAAATTGATGGCCTAATATTATTTTTAAATTCACAAAATTTATTTTATTTGTTAGTTAATTCGATCGAATTTTGCAACCAAAATATTTTGTACCGAAGTTAAACGAGTGTTGTCTTACAGCTGATTGAAACGTCAAACGAAAGCTGGTTGGTGTTCGGTGTGAATGCATCGAAGACACAGTTTTTATTGGAGTGTGAATAGGGTATAAAAATGTCAAGATCTCTATGGTTTTTCTAAATGTTCAGTAAGCGGCCAGCAACAAATAGAAAGCAGACCAAAGATCAGCGTTATATAGAAAGTCTCTGAAATGAAAGTTAAAAAACGGGCTCCTTTATTTCCCCGGTGTTTTTGTAGTTGAATCAATCGTTGGATAATTTTTATATTCCTAAGTAAAAGTCGGTGTTTAACAGTTCGAAAAACTGCTCAACCGATTTTGCTGAAAATTCATCAGTTTTTTTTTTTTAGTGCCGGCCGTTTTTAGATGTTAGTTCGATTAAAATGCAATAGATGACGCTGTGCTTAACCTTTTACTGTGTCTATCGGCATGACTGCCCTAACTCCGAACGGATTTGGATGAACTTTTTCTGCAATCTTCCGTATTTCTCGGGAACGTACAAAATTCCTTTTTCAATTATAAGAGGTCTTCATTCGAGGCGACTAGGTAGCGCAAATATGTTTAGAAAATGTTCACAAATCTGTATCATAAACTTTGCAAAACCTTCTCGTATATATTACAATTTTATGGTTAACGTCAAATGGAGCATTACCAGATCCTAGTCATAAATTTCGCAAAACCTTCTTGTATAGGTATATTACAATTTTATGGTTAACGTCAAATGGAGCATTGCCAGATCTTAAACATAAACTTCCGAAAACCTTCTCATTTATATAACAATTTTATGTCTAACGTCAAGTGGAGCATTGCCAGGTCTTAAACATAAGCTTCGCAAAATATTCTCCTATATATATTAAAATTTTATGGCTAACGTCGAGTAGAGCGTTGCCAGATGGAATGCTTATATATATCAGTATTTCTCGAACTGCGACTAAGTGCTAAAATTCGTCCATCTTACATTGCCTCATCTACCTCATAGAGCAGATATGTGTTGCAAAGTCAAATTCATACCTACCTACCAAACGGGCGCGTTAATTTTAATGAGGCAACCATATCGGCACCACTTAACACCGCAATCGGCTTACCGACATTCATTCACCTCAGTGGTTCCGGCTGACATTTTTTAAGGCCATCAATTGTCTCGTTCAAGTTTGAAAATAGACTCTTACCTAACCAGTAAAAGTTTAAAAATAAATTGGCTGAGGGTGTGCATAACCGAAAACCTGCACATCAACGTCAATTGTTCTGCACGTGGCTACACGAATTAAATCAGTCACTTTGACAACGTAATACAAGGAACAAAAAAAAACCAATAATGAAAGGAAAGCAGAACTTGGTTGACGTAATCGATTTCAAAGCCTAACCATTGAGAAAACATATGACTGGCGGAGACGTATGACGTTCGACTCAGGTAAAGGCAGATGCATTCGGTAATCGGCTTTGATATGTAAAATAGTTTTTTTTTTTGCTTTTTTTTTGTTCCACCCTCTGTTGCCCTATTATTTGTCTAGATAGGGAATGTGTATAAGCTTTGACGTACAGCCAGCTCTTTTATCGCTCAATCAATACCCAGGAATACCGAGTGTGTTGACATTACTCTTCACCTTCATGAGCGATGTCAAAGGTAAGATGTTTGGTAATAATGTATGTGACATCATTTGACCTCGAAGTGATGTTGACAAAGGTAGAAGTAAAGTGTCATTTGTGATGGAGTGTTACCTCTGAAAGGGGCTTTTTCGATTAGCCGTAGGTAAATTGACGCTGCGAGGTTGTTTCATCGGCTTCCTGTCGCAGATTTTAAATAATGTAGGTACATATATACATTTTGAAATGTCACTAAGTTTGCTGGATGAATGCTTCTAAAGGCACAGCACAGAAGGTTGCAGTACAATATGCGTGGCTCTAGGAGCTAACTCTGACGCATCGTGAATGACGAAATCTTTTTTTGGCAGTACCAACTTGTCAACTATAGGGGAACGAACCTTTTCCTGATTGATTTTGCATAAATGATGTGGACTCTGTCTTTGGTAATGGAATTCAATTTTCGTTAGCAAAATTTTCTGCATAAAATCTTTCATTGTGGCCGGAAAAATGTTTGAAGGCTGGCATATTATTGTTATCGAAAGCAAAGCAGTCATGTCCTTAGATATAAAATCGTGTATACTTTTCTCCACTCGGTTTAACTACTTTCTAAGAAACCAAACGTCCTCGCCGTAAATAAAGATTTCCCCACGTAGCTCCTTGAAAATAAATCACTCCTCTCCACTGCGATTGACTGTTGGAAAAATCACATCGCCCTGTTAAATGCTACGGATCTACACTTGCCATATTTACCACACACTCCATCCAGCTACACTCTCTCAGACTTAACGTCTACCACTGACCCAATTAAGTCATTAACAAGGGGCCGCCTTCATCAATTCTCTCTGGCAACATCCACTTTAGGGAATTTCAAATTTAAGCTGCCTCTACCCAATCAAACACACTCACACTGCACTTGATATGGATCAAAATTTCAACCACGGTTAGGTAATAACTCACACTCAATGTACAAACCCCTTCTCAGTCTCGTTCGTTTTAAAAGCAGAATGCCATCGTTCATCATTTTATGTCTGTTCGACTTTGTTTTCTCTGTGACAGAAAAAAAGAAAGAAAACGAGACAAAAGAAATGAAATTCTCCAAGTGGGATAAAATTAAAGTATTCGGTTCGAGTATGCCATTGTGCATAGGGGTAGGGGGTGGGCTGAGCGAATGTAAGTAGTGAAAACAGTAATTCTAGTTTCATAGCGAAATGTCATCCAATTGTTGTCGAGAGACGGAAATGTCTTCTGTCTGTTTTGGTTTTTATTCAACCTTGTCATTGTCACACGACACGAATATAAAGAAAAAGAGAGAATCTCTCTCATAGTTTAATTCGGTTTCCACTGGCGCCTTTGTGGAATGAGGATTAGTGACTGGGATATTGGTTGTTACGGGGACTGAAATAACTTGGATTAAGCTAACAAAGATATCCGTGTAACAACACTCGCACTTTGCATCTTTTCCACTCCACCACTCTGAGGGCTCTTTTGAAGACTTTGTTAAGACGGAAAAAGGGACAAACCACTGCGGCTCTGTCAGCAAATATAAATCCTTCAAACGTGTCCGTTTCGGGGTAAAAGATCGTAACGCGAGTGGCTGATTAATTCGTTTTCAATTTCTCCCTGGGCATCTCTTGCGGCGCTCACTATAATCCCACTTACCGATTACTGCGCCACTTTAGCTCGTTTCAAATTAAATCCATTTCGTGGATATACGACTCATTGAAAGTAACTCAATTCGCTTCCACCCAAATTGCATAATTGGATATTTGCCATGTCTCCTTGTGCTGCGAGAACATCATTTACCATACAAAAGAAGGGTTCCACCTCAGAGAGAAAAAAGAAAACGAATTTTCTTTGCACTTTGCCGACTACATAAAAGTTTCCCCGTTATGCAAATGTAACCAATCCCCCTCTTGCATAACAAGGTATCTTTCCCCTCCTTTTGCGATGGTGAAAATGTTTGCTTAGCCACAGCAATACATTCGTATACACGGCACACAAAAAGGATTTCCCCGCACGAGTCTTTGCCAAAGAATTCCAATTCCAACCAACTGGCAAAACAACGCTCTCTACTCAATCAAAAATCCTTGGCACTAACTTTGACTTTGGTCTTCTTTGAAAATGGAATTCTTTCCTCTCCAAGTAGGAATACAAAAACTAACCTCAAATGACCCACTTGGATGAAGCATTTCAACTTTCATACAAACGGAAAGGAGTAGGTATACTGCTTTTTTTTTTGTTTGTTATTATTAATGGTTCCATGGCAAGAGTTATTGATGACAGGAAGCCGCATCGCACATTCGGTTTGAATACATTAGCAAAGATTGATGGGCTATGTAGTTTGAGCCGGCTGTCAGACTGAGAATGAGAAATAATCCGAAATATTCCTAATTGATTGTAATTTGAATCGAAATGGAAATCGAAGACACAACAACTGTCACTCGATGGAATTTGCAATAAATCGAGTGAATGTCAGGACACGTGTCATATACATACCAAAACATCGAGTCTTCTTTCGCTCCGCCACACATGTGTAAATCAATTGTAAGGAATTGTTTTATTGAAGGAGAGAAATGCTTTTCCACACTCGTTGTCATGTTTCCTTAAATTTAATATACCACAAAATCGATTGACAGAGCTGGAGACATTTCATACAATTTTGATTATCAATGTGGGAATGACAGTAAATCTTCATTTTGGGGGGGTTCCATATTACGCAGGAGCAACATATGCATTTGCAACATTTCGAGTGGCAATTTTGAATATTTTCCTCCCACTTTGGCATAAATGTAGTAAATGTGCTTGGAATTCTGTGTCAAAAAGTGGTGTTGATCTTTCAATGGCTGGTTTCTGTAAACATGTCAGAAGGAGCAGATAGTTTTGAGCAGTTTAGGGGGGAATTTAATCTATTTGCTGTGGATTTGTATTCCTGTGAGGGGTCGTCTTTTAAAGGCGGACCACAAATGCCAATGTCAATGAAAGACAATAAATCAATGATTTGGCTAGGGGACAGCGAATGAATGAATTGACTTAATTTTCTTCAAGAGGTCAGTCTCATCTGAGGGATTTATGGAGATTTTAACCTTACCTACACATGAAGGGAAGACTCCCTCTAAGAACCGGTTTAAAAGGCGCGGACAAAACTATAAATCTTCATCTTTATGTGGCCGAGTGAGTAACCGTGTCTCATTAAACTCAACGAAAGCAATCGAAGGTTTCCTCTTACAAACATGGGGAAACATTTTCCTCGCAACTCGTATTCACTTATCCTCATCATCTATCTGCGCGTTTCCTCAGAAAAACATTGTCGCTGTTGATTTCATTCATGTCGCTTACTTAGGCCCTAGTTATAGCCATACGTAAAATGCAACCGTAAAAATGTTCTTTTGCTTTTTTAGACCACTTAATCCTAATGGTTGAACTCAATCTTGGTCTTAAAATGTTGCTTATGAATTATTAAGTTAGTCTATCAAAAAAAAAATTAGCAAATGATCTTTAAATTTTCTAGAAAAATAATTTATACATTTTTCCGTACGAAAAACTTTTTCCGATCCACTTCTCAGTCAATTCCACAACAAAAACCCAGATCATTCCACTGAAGTATTTCATTTCGTTACTGTTCCATCTATCAGGATATTTTTTTCTGATGGAATCCAATCAGTGGTGGTTGATTTGTTGTATTTGTTTTCATAGGGAAACATTTTTCTGACAGAATTTTCGCTATAACCGCCTAAACGAAAAAAAATATCATTTTCATACTGTTCCCACTTTTTCTGTTGCATTTTACGTATGGCTATAACTAGGGCCTTACCACTTTTTCGTTCCATTCCAAGAGAGAAAACGACACGCAGTACTTTTGATCAAAAACTTTTTTAATGATATTTGTGAATTTGAAAAAGTTAATTTATTTTGATCATGTCAGATTTTGGTCTGTAGCTTCTCAACTGAAAAAAAAACAATTGATAGCCTGAAATACTTGAGGATGTGTTGGCTTCCTGCAGTATGTTTTGTATTGAGTAATGCCAAGTTAAAATCAGGTGAGGCCCCAGTTATAGCCTTACGTAAAATGCAACCGAAAGAGTTGGAACAGTGTGAAAATGAGTTTTGTTACGTTTCTGTCAGAAAATATTTTCCCTAAAAAAAATTACAACAAATCAACCAACTCTATTTGGATTCCATCAGGAAAAAAAAAATTCTGACAGATGGAACATTATGGAAATGAAATATTTCAGTGGAACGATTATTTTTTTTTGTGGAATTGCCTTGGCACTCATTCCGTATGTCGATTATCGCCAGACGATATCGTTTCGACGATAGCTTTGCTTCACGTAACTTCAATAATCGTCTATCGTTCAGGCGATATCGCTTTGACGATTGAAAATTTGCTTCACGTAAATCAATAATCGTCGAAACGCTATCGCCCAGACGATACAATTTGAGCGATACCTAATGAGGTATCGTTTTGCATTGATTTGTATGTTTTTCAAACAATTATTGAATTTCAAGAAGAATTCTTCACTTTAGATATTTTTCAAATGCTACCAAATATATAATTAATGACTTATGTACATTTTAGACTTATTTTGTATGAGCCTCACGCAAAAGCAAGAAATATTGTGGAAATGTATATTGGTGTTTACAAAGGTACAAAACTTATATCAATAATTCACTACCTATAGGTAACATTAAATTACATGTTGTCATAATCCTCATGTTGATTTGGAATTATAATTGGAAAACGGAAAAATAGTTTTTGCAAACGTTTGTGCTGCCCTCCATAACATTTGTATTGGCAATGATAGTACACCAATCAAAGTATACAGTATATAGCTTAGGTACCTATCAATAATACATATTTTCGATGTTATTTGTTATTATTAATAAACTATGGAACAAATTTGAAATAATTCCACTTTGCAATTTTCAAGTTTGCCGGCATCAAACACAAAATTGTTTGCCAAAAAACTCATTTATGACATTTTAAACGACGTCTGACTGGACATTTTATGTAGTTTGAGGGTCTCTGAAAGACACTCAATGCTCTCAGTGCTCTCACGATTTGTAAAAAATAAACGATAGACGAGACGATAGTGATAGAGTTACGGAAAGCAAATTGGAAACGAGATCGTTGACTACTATCGCTGAAACGATTATCGTTCTCAGAGTTACGGAATGAGTGCCCTGAAAAGTAAATAGGAAAAAGTTTTTCGTACGGAAGAATAATTAACTGATTATTTGTTTATTTCGTTTTTTTGATAAACTAACTTTATAATTCATAACCAACATTTTAAGAGCACGATTGAGTTCAACCATTAGTTGTCAGTGGTCAAAAAAAGCAAAAGAACATTTTCGTTTTACACATGGCTAAAACTAGGGCCTAAGTCAGAAAAAAATAAAATATGTTTTGCTCGCAAATGCTCCCAAAAAATAGGCATTGCAAAGAACCATACAGATGATATCCTTCTCGGAACCAAGAAGCATTAGAAAAAAGTCTGTCTAATTTTTTTCACATCAACTGAGAACAAACACGCAACGGTTTTATTATTTCCACACAACCGCTCCACATACGAACCTAGAACGCTTTTCTAACAACCAATCATTTGAACGATTTTTTCCCCGTTTTCTGTCGCTTTTTCGTTACATCGGAGCTTGAAATTATTACCCAATGTGCAGTACCCAACTGCCCCGCTGAACTTGAAAGGTGTTCTGTTTAATTTATGCCTTGTATTCTTACTGGTTCATCTTACTTTCTTCTTTTATTTAGTTAATGCATTCCAACTTATTCCCATCAACCTTGGTAAGTCTTTCTCCACAAGCCCTTGGTTTTCCTTATCATTTGTATGGCTCTTGTATGGATGGATCTTCTTTATTTGATTTCATTTATTCTATATGTTTTTTTCTGTTCGTTATATTTTTATTTATTTTGAAAAATGTATAATATTTGGAATTCTCAATCAGAAAAACAAAAAAAAAAGTTTAACAAATTTTGAACCCGCTTTACTTAGATACCATTAAAATGCTAATCATTTAATCAAAACGTAGCTTGTTGCTTATTTAATTACAGTTTCATTGTGTTGTGTTTGAAATACCAAATGAAATTCGCAGCTACAAGCCTTGACACACTCACACAAACATCCACCAAAACCAGAGACTAAATTCCCATTTACACTTTAAATTCGAACTTCAAATAGAAACATCACAAAACATATCCACCTCCACACAATGTAAAATAATCTCCATTTCCAAAAATCAGAGACAGCATAGTTTTGGTGTTTAAAAACAAGTGTTAACCTAGTTTTTCATTCTTTGCAACCGATTTGCTGTGCCAAATGTGTTCAATTGAAAATACAATCGTAATTAATTGCAAGTAAATAAAAAAAAAAACTATTGCAACAGGCAGTACTAAATGTCTGCCTAATTCCAACTGAGATACAATTTTCAAAATTCTTTTAATTTTTAACAATTCTTCATTTTCTTTGGGTTTTTTTCCAAATGACATATCAAAGATGATGTTCCAGGCAAAGTGGACGAAAAGGCGACACAACTCCATGCGATCGCATCGCTAAAGGTCCTCCTCGATGCGACAAAGCCTCAACGCGGTGGTGCCACCACCTCGGCAGCGAATCATGTGAAAATCAATTTAAAAGAAACAACACTGGCCGATCGTCCCAATGGAAACATCGACACCACGTTGGATTCGGTGAGTTAAATCGTTTATTTCCCAAATCTACCCAAAAGTATTATTTTGATTTTTCAACTTTCATAGTTGTTATTAAACAAACAACAACAAAGAATCGTGTCACACACAGTCTAGTAATTTTTTGTTGTATTTGAACATTTAATGGACTATCATCAGTCACACACTCATCGTTTTTTTTCTGTTTTGAATATAACTTTTCACCAAGAAAACTAAAACCTCTCTCTAAGATTGCGTGCATCTACAAAAATGTTTTTACTGTATCGTTTCGGAAATAAAAGAAAATAAGGAAATGCTCAGAATATCGTGAATGTATGAACTAAACATTTTACTCTTGTATTTTCTTGTTATCCTAAAAGGAGATGAAATGTAACGTTTTTTATCAAACGAATGCTTTTGACTTGAAATTTATTTTTCTTTTATCTGGATTCTTCCATAAAATTCTCTTTAAAGAAAAAAAAAAAAAAAAAAACCAAAGAACTCTGTGCATTTGTGTAGTTTTTTTTTTAATTTATTTCATTGTCAGGCAAGGATGTGTTGTTTTTAATATTGGGCGTGGTGTGTGGTTATTTTTTTAGTGTCTTTTGGTTTTCATTAAATAAATATGACTCGAACGAATGCGTAACTTTTTTGAATCAACGGCGGAGCAAGGAATTTTTTAGATGACTCGGGCGTATACGTAACATTTTTTTTTTTGTTATTCAATGCAAAGGAAAAAGGTGGTTTATTCAAGTCTTGTTAGTAACTTTAGAGTTGTTAAGAAAAAACAAATATTTGCAGTTGTTAAAAAAAAGAGGCTTATAAAATGCCAATCGCCTTCGATTTCTAAAACGTTGATTTGTTACCTACAAAGAGAAGCGTACAGGAAGAGATTTCCCACCAAAAGACGTGGAAAATGACAGAAATCATTAGTTCTCAGTAAATCCACTGTTGATCGTCTGATCTGGATGCTTTGAGTTTGGTTTCTGTTGAGCGAGAAAGATATTCCTATGTTGGCCCTTTGGATAGTCCAAAATGAGGGCTACCTCCCGGAGTGTACCCGTCCGTCTAGAAGGCCTAACGCGAAATTTTTCGAGGGACGGCCCGTATAATTAATCGTAAAATGTTCTCGTTAAAAAATCCCCAAATGGGAGCGAATCTCCAACAAAGAATTTTAAAATTCTTCCTTAAACAAAGCCTTCCAACATTGTCACCCGATGACCTCATTTCAAAGACGTCGTTATTCATCTCGCTTTAGTGTTAATCTAACCCAAATAGCTCTCATCCCTGTATTATCAGGAATTTACTACTCAATTTTTGTACGCGTCTTTTCACCCCAACAATAAATACCCCCACCCATTCATTTCAAAGAAAAAATATAGCCAAATCCAAGACAAAGATTTAGCACGAAATAAAAACCACATCAATTCGCAATATAATTCTCTATTTAATTAGTTACAACTATACACAACGTTAACATCAATCATGTCAAAAACGAGACCACAACTGTGTACACACACACATATACTAGAAGTCCTATCAATCAAATAACACATAAAAATAAATATACATATAACCATTTTTCGACTATGGTTGTGCGGCCGTTTTCTTCTTTTTTTCGTCATATTTCGAACTGATGTATCTCGACAGATAAATGGTTCATACCCCCAGAACGGGACATTTGGGATGGTAACACAACCGAACGAACGAGCCCCACCACTCCCCCTACGCTCTGCGACTAGTCTAGTAATTTAATAGGAGAAATACTCGTAAAGTAATGATGATGAATATTTGTCAAGGATAATGTTAATTAGTAATTGGGGGAATTAATTAATCCTACAGCAGGAGCAGATAAAAACCGTTGAGGAACAAGCCAATTAATTAGGAAGCTGCATAAAGTATATACTTAACCTTTGGCCAACGCAATGTGGACATTTTGTTTTCAGTTTCGTTTTTTATATAAGGACTATTAGCAGCACAGATTGAAGTGGACTTTTTATTTGTGTCACACCACACCGCCGCCGATATATTTGTATACACACACAAAGCAGGAGGGGATGACATTGCATTTCTGCATGATAAGGAATTAATGTTTATCCTTCGTCGTTTATTTTTTTTTTTTTCGTACACCCTCCATTGTTTTTGATGTTTTCATATCACGATGTATCGATAGGCTACAGGATGCAACAAAATGTTTAACAAACAATTATTAACGCAATTAAATATGTACACACTTCAGTACGTTACTAGTCATAATCAATGTTCACTTATATTTCGTTGTTGTTTTTTTTTTCTATTATTCTTTGGCAAACTGGGAAAGGACGAACACTTTAAGATGCGATGTTTTGTAACGTTTTAATTGTATCGGTCTTGAGAAATGTCTTGAATGTTGTAGTTACTTTGTTTCTTGGAAATTGGAACTCGAGTCGTTTTCTAGACATTTTTTTCCTAGGAATTTGGTTTTGAACAGAAAGGAGTCCCGACGAGTGTGTGGACGTTTTCAAGTCAATATATCAGAAATCCAAAGATGGCTTCTTATGTGCATACAGAATGTCACATGCTATTAAAGGAGACGTCAGAAATAGTCACGTACTGAAATTCCTCTTTAAATTCGCTCTTGTACTGGAAGCATAACAAAAAGCCGACGATACCAAATAAATAATAATTAAAAAAAGCGGAATGGAGTTTCGCCTTGAAAGTCAAAAACTATTGTTTATTTTTAAAATCATTGCATACAAATTCAACGAATTTATTTCATTTAAAAGGGATCGTGATGTCGCACTCGAAACGAATTCAGCCGAACAATAATTTTGTAATCGTTTCGGAGCACAGGTCGCAGTATTACTTTTTGCCTCAGCAACATTTTCATAGAAACTGTCGCTTTGTAAACTATTTTTGACTCAGCCCTAATTTATGCAACAATTCGAAAGCTCAAATCGGTCTTTGTAAAAGCAACAACAAGTTTTCGTCCTTTCACTCGAAAATCATCTAATCAACTACCACCTGTGGTTTCAATTTCTTTCTGAATTTCGTTTCCTAAACTTTTCATTTACTTACCCTTCTGAATAGAGCTGATTCGGAAATGAATAAAAAAACATTCAAAATATCTACTAAAAAACTAGTTAAACATAAATTAAAAAAATATATCATTGCTTTGTCCTTGGTTTCGCTTTGTGCTTACTTCATAAACAGAAAATCATCAGCTGAAAACTAAAACTGAACAAAAAAAAATCATTCATTCCAAACCAATGTTTATGAAATGTGTTTAAGACTTAGAAATTAAATTTATTATTAATTTCATTCTCGTAGTTATTTTTGGCATAAAACAAAAAAAAAAAAACGATTTTTTCTGTTTATATTTCTTTTATTTTTCTTTTTTGAAATTTGAGTTGACAAAGCAAAGCAACCATTCCGAGTTGGGCCTAAATATTTTTAACCAAACAACGTACATAAATCTCCCTCTATATCTACTTATCTACTAAACTTTCTCTGTCCTCTCTCTCTCTCTCTATCTGTGATTCGTTTTTAATTTCTTAAACAAATATATATTTTTACAATTCAAAATCTACTACTATTTCGTATTATACTCTTATCGTATATACACATGAAAAAAGAAAACTTACAATAAAAATTAAACTAAATTTAATATTATAATACACACAACAAAAAAGCCATCGTTGAATGCTCGTCGTCCTAGCTGGATTGAACAGAGGGTCAAAATTCAGACAAGAAGATTTAGTACCAAAGTTAGTTTTTATCAATTTTCTACAATTTTTTCAAAATAGTTCTACTTTTTTTTTTCGTTTTGATTTTGGAATAATTTGCATTTACTAAAAAAGAAAACTATAGTAAAGGATATTAATTTTTGTTTAGCGATTCTCTTTTAATTGGAATTATACTTAGAGCTTAGTACAGTTTATTTTTTTGTCGAAAAAAAAAAAACAATTTGCCTTCAAAGAAAATAGATAAATTTTGTAAAATAAATTTGGCTTCTTATGAAAGAAATTTTATTCAAATTTTAGTAATACTTAGATTTGAAATATTATTTTAAGGTGAAATTTAATTTGTTCTTTCTTATTTTTAGTTTCTATTGAGCTTCCATTATATTTGAAAAAAATAAACAATATATTTATTATGTACCTATACAGATACACGAGTCATGTTGCTTTCAATGTGCCTTCCGATATCTAGATGTGTGTAAATGGACTTTAATTGTTTAAGAATCATGTGGTATTTATTGTATAATTTGCATGCAAAGTACACTTGAACTTATTTGTTGTTAAACACACGCCTTTGAACACAAACACGCTGAGAGGCTATTTTTAACCTTTTTTCTCCAAGTGAAGAACAAGTTGGTTTTGAAAAAGTTAAGAACGCATTTACTAGTAGTTACCGTTCATCTCCACGGGGAAATAAGAAACAACTGGGATCCTTTTTTTTTTTTGGTTTTATGTAACTGGAAATACCACAATTGAAAGACGTTTTTTTCTTTATTTGGCTGCTTTTGGTTAGCCTTGGGACAGAAGAAGTCTACGTGAGTTCGTGTGGAATCGGGAACTTTTCTTTATCCGTGAATTTGCCAGAAGTAGGAAACAAGCAAGTGCAAAGGTATTCAGTTACAAAGTGCTGCATTGTTGCTTACTCCCTATTAAACATTTAAAAAAAAATCTTAAAACAAATTTAGAGATACTATAACCCCTTCCATCCTCTGAATTTTAAAAGGACATTCTTTTCTTCATGATTCGACGGTCATACCAAAAATAATCCCCTACCCCCTTGACAGCCGTTTCCATTCCATTACTCTATTACACAACTCCGGTCTGTTGGTGCGCTTTAATCCAGTTTTTTCCCACCATTTATCGGCGTAGTCACGTTCCGTTTATCTGTGCGGCAGCGGTGGCAGTAATTCTTCATAAATTACACTATCGTTCACGGCACGTGTTACGATTCATTAGTGGGGGGAAAAAAAATACGTACCTATATATATAGTCTCCATATCAACTGCGCCTGCAAGTGGCCAAGTGAGAGTTGCAAAATTTTACTACCGATAAACTTTATTTGCATCCCAAATTGCACCGTCGAAACATGAAGGACATTAATCAAAGCTGATAAATTGAGTTGGTTTGATTTTTGGATGGCCTTCGGTAGATCGGTCTGCTCTACCATAATTCCGAATAATTAGTAGACTAGTGGATTATGCCTGCTGCACCCTTAAATTATGCATCACGACAAATTTAAGCACTGAGTTGAGTCCTACTGCACTCACCTTGGACTGAGGATTATAACAATACAAAGGAGTTGTGAATTATTTAATTCGGGGCACTCTCCACTCTCTGTGAAGAGATTAAACATCGATAATGGACGCGTCCATTTATCTCCTTTTTACGAAAAAAAAAAACCAGCACATCCTGTTCCTGTTCATGAAATTACAAAACAAATCGTAAAGTTGTGTAATAAATTTCTCTTCCCCCTCGTGTGCACCTGTTTCGGGAAATATGTATATGTATATTTATTTTTCTATTAGTTTTTGGGCCGTCAAAAAAGCGTTCTTCACACATGTGAGGGGTTGGTTCTTCCACAACTGGAAGCGTTACCCGTAACTGCTATTCGATGAATTTCTTCTTTTTTTGCAGGAGGAAACTTTTCAATCAATTTGGGCAGGGGAGGGAGTTTTTTTTTTTTTTTGTTTTTTTCCAAGCAACCTACTTAAAGTGTTTTTCTGAGATGGAAACGATGTAAGTAAACCGTCTTGAGTAAAAATGAAAACGATTGAGAAGGCCGTAAAGAAGGATTGATTGGTTGTAAGAAATTGGGAAGGGAAGTCGGGTTTTTCCACTTCATCCTTTTACCTAGATGGTAGGGTAATTGAAAATAATGAATTAAATGAACCCTGTAAGTAGATAACTGTACGAGCTTCGCATGGGGGATTACATTATTTAGCAGTTTACTGCGAACAAGGCATTTGCAACCAATTAAGAACTGAAAAGTGAGCGTTTTGATTTGAAACTTTAGCGATCTGCAATCAAGTTGAGATGGAAAAGTTTTCCCAATAGATTGAAGTTGGGCAAGGACTTTAAATTGGAGCAAAGTGCATAATGATGTGATTACCGGAGTGGAATGGGGTTTCATTGACCGTAGATTGGATAGAACGAAGAAAACTTTTTCTGGCTGTCTGATTTCAACGCTTTAATGAGTTCAAAGAGTTTGTCGGTCGTACTACGAGCACTAAATGTCTACACATATTTATGTGTGGAACATTTGCCTAATTTAAGCATCAAATCTCGTATAGAGCAAGCTCGCCAATCTCGTTAATAGAAGACCAATGGTGCCTTTACAAAAATACAAGACTTCTGCAGCAAAACTGTATCAATTAAGTTCCCACAACGAAATCGAGACATCAGTGCTGCTGGCGCCTTGTCTATGACGCATATCCGAGTGACATAGACCTTGACGGTGTTCCAGTATAAGGCCCCTGTCGACTTGTCGGCTCCTACTCCACCGAATGGCTGTGCATCCTCATTCATATCTGGAATGTCTGGCACAATTTTCTTTGTGTTGCTTATTTATTATTTTGTACGTTTCTGGTCATGAAGCTTGGCCCACATTCACATAAATTGCAGAGTCCATCAAATGACACAAAAATCGTTTACAATATTTTCACACACAATAGCCCCTATCTTACCACCCTTACACATTTGCTTTGAAATGTTGCAGCCTGCTTGTTTTTAGACAGCTTGTTTTTGGAATATTTATTATTATTTGCATTTTTTAATGGAGCTCATTAACTTTAAATTTTTGCTTGCTCAATTGTTGTTACACAAAAATAAAAATTATATACTTGTATCACTCATTTTACATTAATCTTCACAACATTGTTGCATTTATTTCATTAATCATTGCGTTGTATGTTGTTTTTAGTTTGCAAAAATTAAATTCACATAAACCTTATAAATGTATAAAACTATTTTTAAACATTAAATTATTCAACAAAAAAAAAAGTGAAACATTTAATTCAAATTCATATTTTCTTGTCCAATTTTTTATTTTTACTTTAATTTTTAATTCTTATTCTTTTTTCGTAATTTTAATTAAACCATAACAATTTGCCATAAGCCGTGACAGACAAATAATTCAGTTTATTTGATTTTTATTTTTCCTAAATTGTTCCCCATTCAATTGGACATGAAGCAGGGCAACGAAGTCGAGGAACCACCAGAAGCCTTAAGTATGGCGTGGCCATCAACCGCACGAAAACGATTAACATATGTTCTGGTGGCACCGCTTCTATTTCCTTTGTGGTTAACATTACCAGATACAAGAACACCCAGAGGTAAACGATTCTATCCGGTGACATTTATTGGTTCCATTTTATGGATAGCCGCATATTCATATCTTATGGTGTGGTGGGCTAACGTAGCCGGTGAGACTGCACAAATACCACCTGAGGTAAGTAAAATTAAAAAAAAATTAAAAAAAAATTAAAAAAAATACCATTCTAAATTTTCAGCCGTGTAGTTAAATTTCCCTTTGAGGGAAATTTCTTAATCTATTGATCTACTACATTTTCATTTTCTATTGCATTTTACAAAAGTTGGACTAGATCAGTAAAATCACTCTTCCTACGTCCGACACATAAACCAACTGTCAACTTGGTACTTCGTCAGGACATTTTTGAGTAGACGCTCCATAGACGTCAACTGCAAAAAAAAATAATTTTCATGCCGATTGATCTAGATCTAGACCAATCAAAATTGCGACAAATTAAGTCAGCCACCTGTCAGACTTCAACTACATTCTTGAACGTCTCCATTATTTCAATGTGCCACAATAAATTGTTTTGTATTTTATGTAATAATTTCAATCTTTATCTGTCAATCACAGTACAGAAAACTTCGTCTGCAAGTTTAATTCGAAATCTATTCATTCTCATTTGCTTGCTCCATGAAATACATTGCCTATACTTTTGACAGTTCAACAGTATCCAAACATGAATATTGTCTCCTTACCGACGTTTTCTTTATGTTCAAAACTACTTGTTTTTGAAATAAGTTCTCCTTTGAAATCGATTATAAAAAGCTTAGCATTCTGTCAAATACTTGAAAACTTATAACTTATTTTATTTACAGGTTATGGGTTTAACATTCCTCGCTGCTGGCACATCAATACCTGATCTAATTACCTCAGTGATTGTTGCTCGAAAGGGATTCGGTGATATGGCTGTTTCCAGTTCCGTTGGTAGCAACATATTTGATGTAACTGTGGGGTAAGTACTTTGACATGTAAAATATTTTTCTTTCTATCGCTGTAAATTTTGAAAATCATGTCAACGCTGTCATTGTCATGATTTATAACTGTTTTAGATACATTTTGCAAGTTCTGATGCTATAAAAAAGCCCACTATAAGGAAGTGTGTCAAATTTAGTCGCGCTTAGTATTTGGGTCGATTTCTTTTTCGAAGAGGCTAACGATCACCAAATACACAAGCCCGTAGTATCGATTTTGTTATCGACCTTAGTGTCATATTGTCGAAGTTAGCTTTTTTTTTCATAAATAATTCACGATTACCAGTTTTGTAAAAAAAAACTCTAGGCACTTTCTTAAGCCCCATTCAAAAAAAATGTTCTAAAAAATGTTACCAAAAGTGACAACAAATCATATAAATGTCAGAAGTGACAAGAGATAATTTAAATGTCCGATTTACTGCATTACCGACAAGTGAATGCTCGAAGAATAGTGGGAATGGATAGTTTGACATTTTAAAAATTAATTCACTAGCTCACTCGAGTTGTGGAATAGGGTTTCATTAAATCATGCAAAATAACGATTCAGTTTTAATTTATGATGGGTCACAATAGAAATTTTCGTATGGTAATGTTTCGCCATTGTGAGCTTGCAAATGATAAATTAAACACGAAGAGCGATTATTACAGTTTTTTTGATTGGTATAACATTGAATATTATTACATATTATTATTTTAGTAGCATAAAAATAAATTTTTAACTAATAAAAGGTAAGAAAGAGAGCACTAGCTGCAGAGGCTTTCAGCTCTAATCAAGAGGTAACGAAAGAAAATCTTATATTATCAAGTTCTCCCTACGGAGAAAATTATAAACTTTAGTTACATTATCGTGGTTGATTGTATTTGGTAAAGTGTAGACTGTTTGATTATCTAACAGGAGTGAGTTAAATGATCTTTAGATAGGGCAAGGAATGTGTCCGATGATTATGTTCAATGTCGAAAGTGTTGTTGCAGACTGTGCATTTTGGTTTGTTTTTTCCCTTCAGGATATGTTGATGCGTTGTAATAGTATGACCCAATCGAAGACGGGCGAAATTGGAGTTTATTTCCTTAGATGTTGATGTCGGGTAGATCGCAGTGGACCGGCTGGTGTTAACTTTTGAGTAGTGGTTTTGGTAATTTTGCCAGCTATGGATTCGGAGCGTATTAATCTGTTGGGCGATTTGTTTTTTTAGATCAAGTTTTGATACTATATTAAAGGAAGCGCAAAGTAACTGCCGGGGGTGTACAACTGGCATTTGGATAGTGGCGTCTGGGAATAAATTTGCAGTCAATAAGTTGTAGTAGTGGCGATATTTGACTTAATTGTATGTACGATTGAAATTAAAAAAAATAAATGAAACAAGTTGTCTTCTCCTATGACTGGAGATGTTTCCAAGGCTCTGCAAAGGACTGCTCCAAAGTCGGGGCTGTAATTTTTGAAATATCACTCAAAATCGAAGACCTAAGCACGAGTTCACATTGACAACCCTCTCATATGACTGAAAGATCTCTCAAAATTGCAAATGCAAGAACCTGCCCTTGATATATGCAACATAAAACATTAAACATGCAACATGAAACATGCAACATTCAGCTTGCAACATGCAACTTGCAACATGCAACATGTATCTTGCAACATGCAACTTGCAACATGCAACGTGAAACTTGCAACATGGAACATGAAACTTGCAACATGTATCTTGCAACATGCAGCTTGCAACACGCAACACGAAACTTGCAACATGCAACTTGCAACATGCAACATGTAACTTGCAACATGCAACATGTAACTTGCAACATGCAACATGCAACATGCATCTTGCAACATATTGCAGCAACAACATTAAAATTGTATAAAAACCCCGTAAAAATTATTTAAGTTGTCATTCGTTTTCAAGTAAAGTTCAGAGGCGGAAGTTCTCTCAAAACAAATTCTTTTTTTTTATTTTTAATTCTTTATTCTCTTTCATAAGGCGTGTTTTTTTGGGCTTCGATCTCAGCAAAACAAAGAAAAGTAGGATTTTTAGCACGCAATTACAACAACTATTGCGAGTCTCGAAGTGTCAAGTATGGCGTAGTTGTTGTAATTTGAGTGTTGAAAATCCCGCGTTTATGCAGTGTTTTTTTTTTTTAAGTTAAGTACAGAATTAGAAATTAAAAGGAATGGACATATAGATCATGGATTGACTTTATTAGAGAGACAATGGGGCACATTCAGAAACCTAGTTATTTTAACTCGACTAAATTCGTCTGGATGTAGATGTACCTTGAATATACGAACTGTCAACTGGAAAAAAAAACTTCGTGATCGATCTAGTCTAATCTAACCTGAGACCCATCAAGTCAGCCAGCTGTCAGACTTACTGAATTTCTATTTTGTTTATAATAATAATAATAGTTGGCGCAACAGGTCTGTAGGGACCCTGGGCCTAGCTTCTCACAACCATTCGTTTTGTGTGAGTTTTTAATTTAATTTCAATGGATGGAATGGAAGGGATCTACAATTTTATGCCGATTCCAAACGGCCGATTGAGAAGCTCTTTCAAGACAGTAATAATCTCGGATGTTTGTCAGACGTTCGCGAGAGGTGGCGCAGTGAAAAAACCCAGAGTTGGAATTTGGGTTTTTGCGGGATTTGAACCTGGGACCCCTCGCTTAGTAGTCCAACACGCTAACCACTAAGCCACTGCGCCTACATTTTGTTTGCAATGACAAAAAACAAACAAAAAATAACTATAAGAACTGAAACGCATAAGCAGTTGATTAAGTCTGTTTGACAGCGCTGTCAAGGGGTTCTGAATCTTCTACAGCGCGAGCATTATATTTCTTAAGTGGCGCTTAAAATTTGACTCATTTTCTTGCTGCATTTTGCAATTGGGTTTTGCAACTACCAATGTTTGATTAAAATTCGAACTATAAACAAAAGGAAAAACAGGTCGTGTTCAGTGGGTACTTTTTTTCGTTGCTAGGAAAAATGTGTCAGAAGTCCCTATACTAGTGAATACAATTTCCAGCTCGATTCTTATTCACAAAAATTGTTTTTTTCCCCACAAGTGTTATCAATTTTCAAAATCCCATTTAATCTTCCGCAAATAATCTGTCCGACTTCAGTTCCCCTTTGGATACTCTGCGCATTTATTAAAAACAACTCTTCACCTTCACCACAACAATGTGTCCTAATTCTCGCAGATGACAACCCCTTCTCAATAAAGCCTGCTTAGCATATACTCGTCCACTTGAACTGAAAGTCACTCGCCATTTATAAACCACACCTGTATGCGGCACTGTCGTCATCAATTCTTTTTTTTGAGTTCGCCTGGCATGTCAATCTACTACCACGTCAATTATGAAACATTGACATTCTTCGTGTTGTAAGCATCTCGGCGACAATTTTCTAAAGAATGCACTTGACAAAATGCCGCATGTAAGACTCTTCGAGCGGATTTACATGGTATCCCTGCCGAAACGATGTCACACTACTTGGCGCGTAGGCGGATTATGCTTGCTTTCACTGATATCGAACGGGCATTGTCAGGAGGAGTGGGGGGGTCGCAACTGATGAAAACATACCATGCTATGTAATTTCGAAAAAAAAAAGAGTCGTCAATACATCGTACATGCATTATGTAACGAACTGTGACGCCGATGGATAAGTGGGTGCTAATGGTTTTTTTTTGCACTTCCCTTGGCTTAGATCTGGTGTACACCCTACCCCGCCGGGATTAGCCCACAATTACGCCTTAGCTTTACTAGTGATGCTACACTTGCGAGTCATGAACGTATGAATGGATTGAGGTAGATATGAAATAAGAGGAACAGAAGAAAAAACACACACAGCCCTGAAGGTTGTTAGTTTAATTCAACTTGTTTCCCGCCCCGCATGGTGTATGTTTCTTCTACACCGACAACGACTGGGGTGAAGGTTACGTAAGTGTAGCGAGTACATGTGTAGCTGATGGGGTGCTCTATAGATGAGCATTTGTAGGATGGTGATAGGGTATCGTCTTGAATGTCGACGCTGATGAGAGGAACGGAAAAGTATCCTTGGTTGCATTTTCAACAAAAAAACAGAAATAAATGTAGTGCTTTCTGAGGATTGTTTCCTGCTCATGCTCGCAGCCTTGGCTCACCTTTCAAACGGAGGCGAAACCTTTTGCTCTATGCCAAATAATTAGAACATAATACTCGTTACGAATTGAGGTTCTTTGTGTACGGAACGAGGCTTGAGTGCCACGCAATTGTCAACCTGCTGAAGGGGTTTACTGATGAGTGAAACGTCCCAGTTACGGTTCTCTAAATAGACAATTTTAAGCCGATTTAAAGAGGCGACAGTAAAAAGATCATTCAATTTGAATGGAATATGTTTCATAAGGAGTGTGGTCGCCTAAAACACCTGCCCCCCCAGCGGAATGTTTCATTACGTTTTCGTCCTTATTGGTCGCAAAAATTCCCTCCTGGGGGATTTAACTCACACGAAACATGCCCACAGTAGTCTGCCATGCATCCGGTGTGTCCCGAAATTCCTGAGAGAATTTATTACCACACGATATTGTCGGTGGGTTTTTCACTGCTTTGTGTGGTTGTTTTTCTTTTGTGTGCTGTCCTGTGCCACACTAAAATGTTGGACAGAAAAGATGGTCGACCGGCGTGAGGCAATTCCCGGTGGTAGTAAATTTCGTGAACATCCAGTGATGTAACGTGAGTTTCGTTTGGAATTTAATTTACTACTTTCTCTATATACCTATACATTGTTATGTCGACGATGAATTTTAAAATGGATGTGGAGATGATTGCGAATTTTCGGAGAGATTACCAAGTGGAATTATTCTGCCACGTGGCAGTTGTTTGCTCTGCCTGGCCGCCCATCTGCTGCGGTATGGTTTTTGGTGGAGAATTTCTCCTTTCAAATTGCACATTCTTGCACATTCACATACGTAAGGTTCTTATAGAGAAAAAAATCACGGACCTGTCCTTTGCAACAGAGCTTGCTTTCACTTCCGCTTTCGGTAAAGTATTTGGATTTGTGACCCGTTTTTGGTACGCAATGGTTTGCATCTCAGAACTATTGCGTCAGTAAAAAGTTGCCCGAAGGGAACTTAAGGAACCACCCTTTCGAGCTGTAACCAAGCTTGAAAGAACTCCAAAGACTACCACAGCTTGTTTCTGCCTGCGCAAGGCGTTTAATTGTTGCGGCTTGCATGTGTCTGTGCCGAGGAGTTTTGATTTTAATTCGGTTCTAGCCAATTGTCAAATAGACAAAAACAGACTCCAACTCTACGAGGATCAACATTTTCCCAATTAAATAAAATCTCGCCTTACACCTGCAACATTATTCACAACACTCATGTATACAGTATACCTGATGAAAAATCCAACTCACAGCTTCGATTTCGACCTAGTTGTCGTCGAATAAATTAACTGTCTGTGCCGAATCTACATCGGGTTCCAATTTCATTGGACTGGCATTCTGGGTCGCCATGATTGACCACTCACTGCATGGATTTTATTTCGAGAAAAATCCATAAAGGGATGACAGGCTCAAGCTGTGAAAAATGTATTTTCAATTTAAATTCTCATCCATCCACATCATTCCATCATGCAATGGGCTAGCTGTATGTGCTCAGCGGTACCTTGTGTGTCTTTCAGTACAAGTCTTGGACTGCCGCCCATCTCTAGGCTATTCCGACAGAAAAGGGATTGAATGGTGGTAGATAAATATTATATGAAAGGAAAAAATAAATATGATGGAGACATCACGACGATTGGTTGTGATATAATCCTCTATTGCTTTATACGAGTAGGTAGGAATTCAATGACTTTTATAGCAGAGCGTACAGTGTCTGTCAACGATGACAATGACTGCAACTGCAGAAAGAATGGGCAGTAGAGAGAAACCTACTCTATCGAGTTGAATGGGAAATCAAAACAGATGAGAAGTGAATCGTTGCTGCCGATATAAAGGATGTCCCGTCGTTTTTTTTTCCCCTTTTTAACTCTCAAGGGATTACCGGATTGTAGATATTTCTCGAATTCAAGTCGCAGAATGGTTTGATATGTCACGTTTGTTTTATTTAAAAAATTGAATGCATGAAAACCGCATAGAATGAATACCCCTTGTGGGCTTTATGATAGTCCCAGGATACTCCCAGGACACTTTTCACAGGAAAAGTTGCAATAATCTCCATAAATTTGAGTAAAGTGAGATTAATTTCCGAGCAGGAAATGAATTAAACAGAAAAAGGACACACCACACATGTATGCATGATGGCACGAGCCTGTGCCTTATCGTGGTGCCAGCCGAGGAAGAAAAAAAAAGTTTTTCGGGATAGATCCGCGGAAGGGAATCTTTTTTTTTCACCCGAGAGGTGGTTTTGTTAAAAAAAAAAAAAAAAGCCAGAACAGGTGGCATACAAATCAACGTTTATCTAATTGCGAATAATTTAAAATTGTCAAGTTTGTTTCGTAAAGTCTATTTATAGCCCTGTTCTGGGTTTCCCCATAGGGAGTGCCGAACGAGGGAAAAGTTTAATGAATTCCTTGTTCTTTTTTTTTTTTTTTTTTTGAAGGGCGGAGCAGTTTTAATTGCATTTTCGTAGCACTGGTCCTAATGAGGAAATGTGCTGTTTTGTGGATTTCGGGAAACTTTAGTCGTACATTAAAAGTTCGAATGCTTTATGTTCTGGAAAGGGATAAGCTGAGGACGCATACAATAGTGTTATTTTGATACTTTGTCACATACAGTTTTGCGGCATGGATATTGTTTTGAGAGAGCTTAAGTTGGGAGTGTTATAATGCCCGAAGGATGGAGAAATGTTTTGAAGGTTTTTGCTTACACTTGAACTCGAAGGAGTTCTTTCCTTATTTTGTAGAAGTCATCAAATTTGTTAGCGTATTCTCATGTGGTTAGCGTAGTTTTGACTCTCACGTCAGTATATTACTAGGACTTTAAAGATATGTTACAGAAATGCTGGTGGATTGCGGACAATATCTAAAATTATTAAACTGCATTTACACCATCACGCGCATGCAGACAGAGAGATCCGTTTATCCGCAGTCAATGCTATTAAAGGCGTAAGAATGAGATCACAAATCAGATTATGGATACGTAAAACGGAAATAGACACAGGTTCCGCTCACATTTCTGCAATTGCTCGAAAACATTCCTATTCTTGATTTGAAACACGTAAACACGTCTGTAGGGACCCTGGGCCTAGCTTCTCGCAACCATTCGTTTTGTGTGAGTTTTAAATTTTTGGAACGAATGGAAGGGATCTACAATTTTATGCGGATTCCAAACGGGCGATTGAAAAGCTCTTTATTATTATTATATTATTAAAGGTGGCGCAGTGATAAAACCCTGGGTTGGAATTTGGGTTTTTGCGGGATTCGAACCTGGGACCCTCGCTAAGCCACTGCGCCGAGAGTGGTATTTACTTTCAGTAAATTAAACCAACATTTCATCAATCAGTTACAAGGAGAAAATAAATAATTGTCCTCTCATCATTTCCGGAAGCCATATTGTTTTATAGGAACGCGGAATTTCTTTAACCATCGCTATAAAAATATCAACATGCGGATCTTTCCTATAATTACTATCACGTCAACTAGATGGCCAACCTAAACAAGTGTCACGTTTTTTTTTTGCGTGTTAGGTAATGCTGTCCCTTTCAGTCACACGGCTATCTAATACTTAGCATCCCTTTAATTTTCCGTGATAGGAATGTGTGACCGTGTAAATGCAGCATTACCTTCGGAATCAAATCATGTGCTTCTCATTTTGAGGTTGGGACTTCACACCCCTGGCATTTGTCAGATCGACTTGCCAGATTTGGTTCGTGCATCTTTGTTATTTTATAAATATCAACGAATTCCAAAAGACTACTAACTTACTTAACGGGCTCCCGACCCGTGGAGAGTCTCTGCCTGAGACACTGCAACCTTCCATCCTCTACGATTCCGGGCACGCTGCTTCCAGTTGTCCAGACCAAGCGCTCTGGCATTCACGATGGCTTGGTCTTTGAAACGGAGGTTCGGTCTTCCTTGTCTTCTCAAACCTGGGGGCTGGGATTCGAAGATTCTCTTAGCGGGAGCATTATTGTTCGTTCGCCCGATGTGGCCGAGCCAATGTAGTCGACGTATTTTGGCTTTTTGGACTACATCCACATCTTGATACAGCTCCTCTATTGGCCCTCCTCGCACACAGGACCATAAATCCGACTAAGAATTTTTCTTTCGAAGGAGCCCAGTATTAGCTCTCCCTTCCTGCTTATCGTCCAGCACTCGGCGCCGTGAAGCAGAACTGTCAGGATAAGGGTTTTGTAAAACATGCATATCCGTCCCTCGAACCAAACCGAAGTAGCAGCGGTTGCCTAGGGTAATTCTTCGCCTGATCTCCACTAGGGTGTCATTCGTGGAGTTCATGTTTACTCCGAGGTAGATGAACTCCTTAACTACATCGAAATTTTTGCTATCAATAGTGACGTTTTGTCCTAGGCTGTGGACAGATGTTTGTTTGTTTGTTGATAGCATGTACATACTTAGTCTTGTCCTCATTTACTTCAAGACCAATGGATTTTGCCTGTTCTTCAATCGCCGTGAAGGCTTCTATCACGGAGCGCTGTGGCCGACCAATGATGTCAATATCATCCGCTTACCCTTGCAGTTGAACGGACGTGTTGAAGATAGTGCCTTCCGTGTTGACACCTGCCCTGTACACTATCTGTTCCAGTATACGTCGCATGATAGCACGTCCCCTTACCGAGACCCGGTGCAAGTTTGGAAAAGTTCGTTGGAGCTATTTCCAAATTGCACGTTGCAGCGCGTGTTTTCGAGCGTCACGCGACACAACTGAATCAGTTTTGCCGGGATTCCGAATTCGGCCATCGCCATATAGAGCTCCTGACGATGTATACTATCATACGCGGTCTTTTCCAGGATTTGCCTCAGGTGGAAATTTGGTCTATATTCGATCTGCCGGGCCGGAAGCCACACTGGTACGTGCCGATTAGTGCGTTGCAAAACGGTTTAAGGCACACAGTACGTTGGATAGGATCTTTTACGCGACATTAAGCGTAGTACGCATATGATCCGAAACGATTGAACCCATACAAAAGTGACACAACAAAATCATGAACGAAAAATTTCGATCTCCTTTTCGTTTTGCAACACGCAGCTGCTGCGAAATGATGGCGGAAAAGTGGGTAGTTGTAGTAGATTGCTTGGTACAATTCTCCATTCTCGTTTCGCACATGCTTATTGTCCGGGACATTAATTATGACATTTGTACTGCAGTGTTGCCAGCTTTTATAAGAGGCATGGAGCCAAATTGTAAAATTTTGGCGCCAAAAATACCTAAACTGAAATATGAAGTTCAAAAATGCACGTTTTTATTGTAATTCATTGGCACACTTGTTCCGGTTGAATTGTTTTCAAGACGACAATGATAAATTCAAAATAGGCGGTCATAGCAAAAATTCCGACAGATGGAACAGTAAAAAAATTAGATATTTCAGTGTTTTTTTTTTGTGGAATTAAGACCAAGATTGAGTTCAGCCATCAAGTTTAAGTGGTCAAAAAAAGCAAAAGAAAATGTTTAGGGTTTCGTTTTACGTATGGCTATATGTAACTGGGGCCTTATAAGAAAAGAGTACATTGGCAATTAAAGTAGTATGCATTTTTTTTTATAAATACCTAAGGAGCCTAAAAATCACCAAACTTTAAAGTAAATAATCTAAATTGGGACAATTCCCATATGAAAATTTTACGGAGCCAGCGAAAATTTCACCTTGTGAAGCAGCTGATGGAACTCTCAACAAGTTATTTTCCGCTGTCTTTTCGCAAACGTTTCGCTGTCCATTTGGAGACAACCGGAAAATTTCGTTTCGGATCATTTACGCACCACGCTTTAAGCAGGAATTCCAAAAGAATCTGTCTTCATTCGTGTCTTTCTTTTTTATATTTTTAGATTATTGATATGAATATGAGAGCCAAAACTGATTTTCTCAATTTTTCTCTTTTCAGATTACCAATTCCCTGGCTACTCTATGGCATCATTTACGACCAACCCGTTGAAGTCAATTCCGTTGGAATGGTCTGCTCTATAACAATACTGTTCATGATGTTACTATTCGTGGTATTGTCTATTGCGTGTTTCCGCTGGAAAATGAATAAAGGTCTTGGCTTTACGATGTTTTTGTTATATTTCGTATTCGTAGCTGTATCACTGATGTTCGAATACAATATTATAGTATGTCCAGTGTAAAAGGCATCATTACTCTTACTTATACATAAACATGTATATATATATACTTATATATATATAAACTCTAAAAAAAAAAACAATATTTATGGTTAAGATTATTACGAAATTAAAAACCAAAAGAAAAAAAAAACTAAGTACTAAAACTTCCCTTGCATAAAAACTATATTTCTCCTGTTTAACGAGTTTTGTTAAGATTTCCCTCATTAATAACTATAGTATTATTAACAACACTATCCAAACCAAACAAAAATGATAATTATCTTATAAACAAATTGAATGAACAATACCATCGTTTTTTTTTTTTTTGATTGAAATTACATATTTCCGTTTTATTTCTTTATCGATTTTTATGTAGATAAGAGAATATATATATATATACTATATACTAGAAATCAATTGATATTAAAGTTTAAAAAAAAAAAAAGAAGTGAGATAAAAGGCACAATTTTTCAGTATAAATAACGATAACAATAAACAAAAAATATCTCATGAAAAATTTTCAAATCAGCACAATATAAATTAACTATACTTTTCTTGTTGTGTTTTGTTTGTTTTTTTTTACTACAAAATTTATCTATCATTTCGAAGAAGCTTTTCAAAAAAATCTCAGATGTTCAGTTTGATTTGAAGAACGAAACAAAAATCTCGAATTTTATTTTTTAAGCTAAAGAAAAATTTACATAGTCAAATTTATTATGAAACTTTAAAGAACAAAAATGTAAAATGCCTCAACTATGTATAGACAAAATGAACAAATTAATTATATACTCTACTTCACACTTAACTACGAACATTTAAATAGAATTTTAACTACAAATCAAGTTCTTATAACTCGCATGCTCATTTTAAAGCGCTGGCTTTATTTTTAGCAAAAGTAAAACGGAATTATTTTTTTTTTTTTGGCAATTTATATTTAAACTACATATTGTTAATAGAGTTCTGTGTAACATACGAAAATAACCTCAGAAATAATTTCGTACTTCTCGTTTTCGGATTTTTTGTTGGTTTATGTAGCACATGCATTTCGAAATCTACCAGGACACGTCATGTCCACAGAAAAAGAAAATAACAATCATACATTAGGAAGAAACGAGTGAACCGAAGTAACCGAATTGGTTCAGCAATTTAATGAAGATCTCAAGCGTCACTTAAACTTCTTAAGTATTATTCAAAAAATTGTGATAAAAGCACTCGAAACTACATTTCTGGCAGTGCTCTGTTTAAAAAAATAATATATTTCTATCCCCAAAAACTCCCATCTTGAGTTCGCGAATAATTTCTTTTCTATTCAACAATCCAATTGTATGATTTGTGTTCTTAGACAATTATCACTAAAAACGTTTTCAAACGATCAGTATCTTACATTTATAAACAATTACCAGTAAACCCTAGTAAGTTGCGGCAATTCATTTGCTTGCGAGATATTAAATCGAAAATAAAATATATACTTCTCTGCCAATTTTTCTAAGAATCTTAGTACTTTCAAAAACTGGAAAAACGCAAAAAAAAATTGATAAAACTAATTTTTAAAACAAATTCAAAAAAAAAAACTCTAGCTAATTACAAATTGAAACTAAAAAGAAAAACACGAAAAAAAACTTTACGAAAATACAAAGAAGAATACATATTTTATAATATGAAAGCAATAATTATTTATAAAGTATTTATATATAAAAAAAATGAAATTGACATTTTTTTAAGAACAATACATAAACAAGCAAAATAAAAAGAAGAAGAGTGTACTAGAGATTAGAATAATTGCAGAAAATATTACAAACAAAAAAAAAAAAGAGAGAAAGAAATTCCTCGTATTTTTTATTCTTATATGTCTTTCAAGCAATGAAAACATATCCAAGGAAAAAAGAAAACTTGCTTTAAAGGTAAATTTTAAAATTTATATATTATATATACATTATGTATCTAATGAAGAACTATATACCCAATCTTAACCTTCAACAAAAACAAAAAAAAAAAACCCCAAATGAAAAAGAAAAAAGAAAACCAAAAACAACAACATTAAAACCAATTATAAACTATTACTAAACAAAATTGTTAAAGAATATCTTAAAACAAACGAAGAAGAAAAAAGTTTTACTGACTATTTAATCTTATGCGTTACTTTTTGCTAAATATTGGATTGCCTACTTAGAGTTAATTGAGAACTTTTGCTAAGCGAATGTTAAGTGTTCATTTTATTTGTGTTCATTTTAAATTATTTATATGCTGTACTTATGTGAACGGTGTTCAAGGCTGACGGTCAGTGGTGATTTAGGGTAGTTACTTAAAGTTGAAATGTCCCTTTCGTTATTTAGCATTCAATTTGTACAATTTTATTATTTTATGTTGCTGTATACTATATTGTGAGTTAGCTCCGACAGCAACAACGCTTGTTTTCCATAATAAAACTAAAACCAACATCTAGCAGTTTTGAAGTAAAGGGTTAGCCAACTATTTTAGTGGGTTAATTTCTAAAGAAGACCACCTAACTTTGCAACGAACATTCAGATTCCAGCTATGAGGAATTCAAATTCAGTAAGACATGTATTTTTGCAAAAATTGTGCAGTCGGAGAATGGAAAAAAGTTCTTGAAGATCAACCGGGCAAACTATGTTTGAAGCCTAATGATGTGGACCTCACTTGGTTCAGGTTTTTGCACAAGAAAATGTAGTCCAATTGCCAAAAGAGACTGTTTCCGCTATCATTGTGACAGCGTCTTGGGCCTCATTTCAACATCTCTTTCTTTTCTTGTTTGTTTGTCGTCTCTGATTTATAAAAAAAATTACACTGTCTAGTTACTTGAGGAGTGTGTAAAACCGAATTGGCAGTCTTGTCTACATTGCCTGCAATGCCCCAAACCAAGACTTGTGTCACAATTTTTTCCGAGAAAAATACACAAAATGGCAACCTGCTCCATTCAGTGACAACATAATTGCAAAGGAATTTTCCCAAAATTCCCTTTAACTAACCTTTGGCATCAAAATCCATTCAACCGATCGAAGGAAGAAAAATCAGTTTCAGCGAGTGTAAAATGTTGCATAAAATACTAGTCGCCCAGAAATTGTAGTAGGTGAAGCGCCAAGGCGAAACCGGAATTGAAACGCCTATATGGGAAATTTATGTAGTATGTACTTCAACCTTCCACCACAGTGACAGCATAGAAATGAAACTCACCACTATCGGCGCCTACTGCTATGCACACAGTACACATTGCATACTTGTAAGAGTTGGTGAAATTGATATTTTTTGTTAGTGGGTACACCACCTGCTGCTGTTTCTGGGCGACTGGTATTTTAAGAAGAATTTTGCACCAGCGATCTTTTCGGATTTCCTTCGATGGGGGAGATTTTGTTTGTTATTTCTAAAGCGGAAGCACCTTTGGACGGATTTCAAGTATTGACCACTCATTTTGAAGGGAAAATATTCGGGATTCAAGTTAAATGCTTCGCAGGATTTATAAGCCACATTCAATAATTTTAATTTGGCGGGATTTTTGTAGACTGTTGCTTTGAATGGTCTCCTTACAAATAAAATCGCCAGAGGGGATTCTTCTTTACTCCCATGTCAGGATGTTTGAAGTTGTAGAATTTCCAGGGTTTTCCATTAGAGGAAAGGTATAGTAGCTTACCCGGTACATGTTGGGATAACATTTTATGTGGATGTGGATCTACATGGTCCTTTCTTCTGGGCAGCAATGCTTACCTCAAGTAGGCACCTAATTTCCGATTTTCTAATTCGGTCCGGCCAAGCGTTGCGGTTAGAAACCAATGTCCTATTTGACAGCCACAAGGTCCCATTCAAGTATACTTACATTGGAACGTTTTAGCCAAACTGTCCATACATTAGGTCAGGTGTTGGACAAAATAGAGCCTTCGATCAAAATACTTACATGCAAATAATTTTTGTGTATGACAAAAAATAAACAATTTCCATGGTCAAGTTTTTTTTATTTGTATCAATCTGTGCACATTTGGATTTATTTCAAAAAATAATTGTAGAAGGACAGCTGATGTGCAGTTCCTTACAGAATGAGATGCGAAGGTTCGGCCACGGATTTGGTAGAGTAATTGAATATTTTCTGTGCGAAATGCAAAATTTCTGTCAATAATAAACCAACGAACTACAATTTTACGAAACTTTCACTTTAGCCTTAAAAGTCAGCCTATTTGACAGTTTGCGGATCATACCAACATTGACTTTTCCTATGTTAAATTAGGTAAGGGTTTGTATGTACCTACCTGTCTTTTTTTTCGGTGGTTTTCTCCTTCGGAACGGGAACGGTGTGGAGTAATGTATTTAGTGAATGTTAAGCCAGATCCTTTCTCACAATTATTTATGTCAGAAAACCCCAACAGTAAGATTATGTGCTCACCTTAGCCATTTGGAAAACTTGCAAAAACCGCCGAAGCCTTCCATTATTAGAACTGTCTGATTTTATATCGAGTACCTACCTTAACCGCAACTTACCAACACCATACATTTTTTCAATATTTTTCCTTTGATTCCATTTGACAACAATTTATTATGAACATTTTAAAAAAAACCTAAAGAATCAATATTTTATCGTTAAATTTTCTCCAATTAAAATTAGAAACAAAACTTTTTGCTTACACTAAAAATATAAACTTAAAAAAAACCTAATCTTAAAATACTCATACACTAATAAAATTATTAAAGAGAACAAACTTCAGCTTTAATGACAAAAAAAAAATTCTATAAATTTAAAGAAAACACTTTTTAAACCAACTCTGTTTCTTCCTCAGCACATTTTGCTATATACCAACCAAATTTTCACACTTACCTAAAAAAGAAAAGACAACCAAAAATATTCCATGGGAATAGAATGCGCGGCAAAATAAAATTCAAATCCATTGCGTCCTAGTTAAAAAGGCTATTATTTAAAAAAAATATATAAATGAAAGAAAAAATAAAGTGTTTCAGATAAGTTATTTAATAATTCACTAGCCTCGACCGCAACAGATTCAATAAAAACTAAAAGAAACCAAATGCGATGTAGCTAAAGACAAAGAAGAAAAAAAAATCGGTAACCAAAAAATAATGTTTAATTTTTCAATTTTGCTATAGAAGAAAAAAAAGATATAAGAAAAAACCACATGACAACCAAAATTCAATTCAACAAAATGAGAAGCCTTTTTATAAACACAATACGCAATATGTATATGAATAAATGAAATTAAAGCAAATATATACATATATATATATATACATAATGGCAATTTAAGTTTGCAAACAAAATATATATACATACAATAAATAAAATAAAAGAAATATATATGTACTGTTTAAAAGAGGATATTAAAAAGTTTATAGGATTTTTTTTTCTTTTACATTTTATTAAAAGTTTTAGTTCACATAAACTTACTGCAACAAGTAAGAGTTATAAATTAAAAGAAAATTAATAAAACAACAAAAACCGAAACCTTTTTAAACAAAATCACGGAGAAAGAGGAAATAGTTAACATTGTAGCTTAAATGAATTATAATTATTATTAGAAAAGAAAAGAAAATTTTCAAATACCAAATCTATTATGATATATATATTTTTTTCCTCCGATAGTGTATTGAAAAAAATTGTTTTAATTAAACGAAGAATATCATTTTATGCAGATTTTTGTGGTGAGTTTACGAGGAAATATTAAATATTTGTTTTTTATGAAATTTTCGTCTACATATCTTAAACATATCAAATGCACAGACATTTTTTTTCAACCATATCTTGTTAAATTTACTTTGGTTTGTTTTTCTACATACTTCCACTTGGAATTGGGTTGTTTTGATTAAATTTGTTTCGCCATTTCTAATTGGAATGAAGTAAAGAAGACAGAAGTGCAGCAAAGCAAAGTTCATGTTTGGGGCTGCGTTTGACATTTCAGTAGTTTAGGTAAACATTTACGGTAACCAATCTGTGTAAACTTAAAAAATCATCTACTGAAACGATATGTAAATCTTAATGATGAATTCCCTGCTGAGTACAAACAAATTAAGGTTCAAACTTAAGTCCTGCAAGTAGCCATCGCAATGTTTATGTATTTTTAAACCAACAAGGAAGTCTAACATAAGGTCTGTTCCCTTACTTTTGTAGTAAGAATGGAAAAGACAATTAAAATGGCAGAGGTGGGGATAAATTCTCTCACAGAGAGAGACACTTACTAAAAAGTTAGGGAACGCTTTTGTAGTAAACTATGAAAAATGACAGATATGACAGATAAATAATTCCATAAATTGCAGTGGTAAAGAATATTTTCAACACGATGGAATGTTCGGGGAGAACATTCAATATTTATTTTGCCAACTGTTGATACCATTTTAATAGAACACTAATTGTTTGGTGACTGACAGCCCTTCAAATTTCTTACACCAAGAAATTTGTTGAGTAAAAATTCGTAAGATTCTCGAGGACGCTCTCTTTTACGAATTTTTCGAGTTAAGGAACGGCATTGAGTAAAAATTCGTAAGAATTCGTAAAAATTCGTAAGATATAAAAGTAAAGGAACAAACCTATAGTTAGCAGAGTTTTTTTATTCGAATTTTTTACGATTGCTACCTGCTTACAAAACAAACGCCTGACGTGCGAACTGTGGAAGAAATCAATTTTATGACATTCGAATGACGGCACTTTTGACAGTTGATGTTGCTACTTTAGTTTTCTACATATCCCACGTTGCACTAATGTACTTTATGGACGAAATTTATTTTTCTACACTTTACTTATTGGAGTTATGTGCCTAACTGCGAAAAATCGCTAATTAGTTGAGTGAAACTACGTTTAAAAGGTTTCCATTGGCAAGCCGATAGTTCAAGTGTAGAAACAGACTTCAGTATTGTCTCCGGATGTTACGATCTACTTAGACCTTATGACGAATTTTACACCTCTTCATGACATTTAATTCTGAATAGTGTAGATCGCGAAGCCCATCCCTTCACAGATGGGCCATCTTTTTGGTTCAAACGTCAAAAACAAATTTTCTGTTTATAAAGGGGTTTCCCGAAACTGCATCTAGGTATAGACTTCTCACATAAATTTATGTAAAAAACATGTCAGTTCACTGTCTCCAATTGAACGTCAAATCGGAGTACGACTTGCGTTTTAGCAAGCAATATATGCCAAATGGTTGATCCACTTTCGAGTATTTTGAAAATTTCACTAGGTATAGGGAAATAGTTTAACGAAGCATTCGAAAGGTATGAATAAAAATTCAAGGTTGTTGGCGTTGGAATGCGTTGGAACTTTAAGTCATTTTGCCAAGAGTGAAACTTCAAAGATGGCAAGTTTGTGTGCCCAAATAAATTACCAAAAAGCATAACGAAAAATAAAACGGTAGCAACTATTAAAAATCAATTTACTGACAGGTAGCTGCGTGAAGTCTGGGACGTTCGATCTCGTTTCACTTTTCGTTACGCTTCTATTTCCCATAATATGCCACAGCGACAGAAACATTTTTACTTCTAAAAGTAACACCAAGCAACAGAGGTGACAACTTCCGTGCGATTGTTTACTGCGCGTATTTATTTGTGATACATTTCATTCGATGCATCTCTTTCTCTATCTCCTTCCCTCTGTCGTTATTCTTGTTACATATATTTTACATTCCAAACCCTAAACTTACCACAGAAACCCAAAAATGCGTTACAGAGGTAAATTTGTAAATTTTCTCTCATATTAAAAATAAAGGAACTACCTTTGTTGAAAACCTAAGCAAATAATAGTTATTACGAAAATAAAAACCAAAAACAAAATTAGTTAAAGTTAAAATGAAAAAAAAAAATTATATTATACACAATTATGTATAAGTAATAAATACGCTTTTACTTCCTAAGGACTGTATAAATATAAAAAAAAAATAAAACTTTAAATTCACATTTAAAAGTTTTTAGTTATAAAACCAAAAAATCACTAAAAAGTTAAGTTTATAGAAAAAATTGTAATTCATATGATATAGACATTAAAAAAAAGAAAAACAAAAAGTTCACGCTTCTATAAAAACCAAATATTTAGAAACAAAAAAAGAAACGTTAAACATACGAAGAAAAGAAATAATGAACATAAATAAGAGACAATTTAATTGCATTTATTCATTCGCAAACCAAGGTTACAACTATAGTTTTAAAAGAACCATTTTGATGTAAAATTCCTTTCATGTTACTTAACTGGTTTAGTTAGTTGGTTTCCTTGTTTGTTTCTATTCGCTGAATTATGTACAAGTACATGTATTATCCGGCACTAGTTTCTTTTCATTTAAACGAAATCATTTAAGAGTTTAACAAATTAAGGCCGTATATACATAATAAAATTAAATCAAGTACTTAAAATGCAAAACAACGATACACTTAAAGGACAAACAAACCAAAAGATCAAATATTTCTAGTTGAATGGTTTTATTTTACTTTTACAACAACAAACAAAAAAAAAAATCGAAATAAAGGTTTTTTTATGAAACAGAAAAATAAAAAGAACAAACAAAATTATAAACGCTGAATTATAATCCCACAAAAAAAAAGAAAGATCTTATATATACATTTATAGAGAAGAAAATTATTATTAAAGAACAAAATAATTATATAGAGAAATTAAAAAAAAAAAAACAAATAAAAAATGAAAAAAAAAAGAAGAAGAGAAACATGAACGATGAAGAATTATATTATAATGTTAACTAGTTATGTAGGTCAGTTAAATAATATTTATTATAAATCATTAAATTATTATTATTACGATTATTATAAACGAAAAGAACAACATTATAAAAGAAAGCAACTACTTAGCAGTTTGAAGAACAAGTTGTGTAAAATACAAAAAAAGAAAAAAAAAAACAGTAACAGTTGAAGTAAGTAATCAACGCGGGCTTATTAAGGACAAAATAAAAAAAAAAATGTTTAACACAAAACCCAGCAAAACCCCGAATGAATATGATTATTTATTTAAGATAACAAGATTCAGCAACAGAACTCAATTTGTTAGCTAAATTAATACAAAATTATATAGTTATTAATATAATTAAATAAAAAGAAGAGATAAATAAAGATCAACTAAAAAATTTAGACTGTGTGTTGTTTTGTGGACTAAATAAATAAAAACTGAAATATATAACACGAAGAAAATAAATAAAATGTAAAATTTAAACGGAGAAATATTATAACACAAATAAAACGAATTCAGAACAACAAGAAGGTGGTGAAATGAGAAGACAAGACGAAAAAAATAAACAAGAAAAAAATAAATATATAATTTATTCCATTCTAAATAAAACTGATCTGTGTTTCATTTCGCTGACGTTTGTAAGCATGATAGTTAAGATGCCTCGTACCCGGAGTGAACCCGGCGAAGGAAGATACGTTAGCTGACGAATAGATCCACAGGCGGTAAATTATTGACATCCGGTTGACGTTGCGGCGGAGAATTATCTACGGCTCGCGGACGAAAAACATGTGAGCATATTTATGAAGCTAGAGGTCTGTTCCTTTACTTTTGTAGTCAAAATGGAAAAGACTGTCAAAATGAAAGTGGTGGGGATAAATTCTCTTACTTACGAAACAATTATGGAATGGAACGCTTTTGTAGTAATGAAGTATGAAAAATGACAGATACATTTACATAATTCAAATTTTCAAAAAAAGTTGTACCAAAAGTCGTTTAAATGTCTGATAAACTCGAGGACTTTGCTAGTTTACTAAGAAAATAAGTTACATCATCTAAGTACCGATGAACTTCTTCTTGATGAATCCGAGTACCTATGGGGAAGAGTTTGACTGATTGAACTAGGTACAAGCATTCGAGAAGAGGAAAAAGCGACCCTGCATTAACTATTCTCATAAATTAGATAAACTGTTAGAATTGTAATAATTTGTATAAACTATCAATAAACGTATGAGAATAAAGGGAACAAAAATAATTACATGGTGGAGATTGCTCCTTGCTACAGCGAGGAAGGATTTCGTTGCCACTTTCGAAAAGAGGAGATCATATTCAATTTTATTTTCCCGCCTGTTGAGCACATTTTCATAGTTACGCAAAAACCCACAAGAAATGCACGCCAAAAATGCCAAATGGGATAACAAACCTCAAAGCAGCTGTTAATTGTAAGGTGGTTGACAGCTTTATCACTTCTTACACCAAGAAATTTGTTAATTAAAAATTCGTAAGATTCTCAGTGGAGCGGTAATATATTGCTCTCTCGAAGCCGCTCTCTTTTACGAGGTTTTCGAGTTAGGGAACGGCAATGAGTGAAAATTCGTAATAATTCGTAAGAATTAGTACAAATTCGTAAGGTTTAAAAGTAAAGGAACAGACCTTTTGCGAATGTATACTTCCTACAGAATGATATGCCAATTAATGAGGTGGAGCGAATAATATGCGAAACATTTATATTTATCCTTTAAGGATTTTTAAAGTTGCAACAGTTTTCCTTTAAGTAATTCCGGATTGCCACAGGCAGGAATTACCGTCATCACATTTCTTTTCACATTTTTCTTCGCCTCTAAATATCGAACGAATTCCTAAGTTGCAGTAAGATGGCCTACATTCTTATATTTATTAAAAATGGTGCTTTAGGTCAGTTGGGTGCCAGTGGCTTTTTTTTTGAAGTCGACTCTTGAAGTTATTTAACTGGAGGTGTGTGGTTCCAAAAATATGGGGCCGCAGCCGATATTTAAAAGGGCAGACCTCAGTAAAATTGACATTTATTTGAGGCACATTGGCAGCATTCTTCTGAATATTGGAATTTCACAATAACAAATGAAGACTTTTTTGGCGGCTAAAAGCCTAGTATGCTGCTCGCGCTTAAATTAAGCCCCCATACAAAAATATCTCCAAAGATAAAATTAAGCAAAGCAGTTAAGCCAAGCAGTACGCAGTTCAAGCTAAATATCTGAGCCTCTGTACGAAAACTCTCTACAGAATTTAAGCAAGCAAATTAATGCAAAATACATTTTTCCACAGCGAAATTTTGACAGATCAGAGAAAATATCGGCATTCGCAATAAATTTTCAAACGAAACAGTACCAATGGAGAATGGTTAGTTCAACACAAAGAAATTCGTTGTTATTAATATAATTTCTTTTAAAAAGTAGAAATTTCTGTAGAAAGTTGACGGAACTTACACTGTCAAAATTAAGCGAGCATTAAGCGAAGTGGTGGAGAGAAACATTGGAGAGGCGCTTAATTTTAGCTTTCCTGGAACAGCATACTAGGCTTAACTAACAAAAAAATTCTCTGTAATCAAAAATTAAATAGGTCGGTATCGTCACTTTTTCTACGTCAGCACATACTGTCAAATTAGTAATCAGTTGCGAATTTCTTGACTATATTCGTAGGCTACCCCTCCATAAACGTCCACTGAGAAAGCTGTTCATGCGACCGATCTGGGCCAATCAAATCTAATGTCGTTTTCCATTGGGGCCACCACCAATCTTTTTCATATCTCAGATTTTACGTGGCTTATGGAACATGCAACGATATTGATCTTCTATTGTAAATGGACTAGTGAGTTATTTGACAGCAATAACAGCTGTCAAAATTGCACTCGTTTTTGGAAAAATCATAAATGGATATCGACTTGAGAAATGTTTCCCCTTGCAGATACAAATGGAGTATTTTTGGTGATTCCAAAGTCTTCAGATGAAGAGAGGAACACGATGAAGATAATAATTCTTCCAAAATTATATAAATGAAAATGGCTATTTATGTATTTCGTTAATTTGGTGTTCATGAAGCATTGCTCATATTGTTTTGAAGGTAAACTTCTTAAAATGACGTAAAAAATATATCGAGTGATTCGAATCAAAAAAAAGATTGATTCTTTTGCCAGTGGAACATGAAAAGTAACTTAGATCAAAAACAAAATGCAATTTTTCTCAAATTGATCTTTCTGTCAAATCAAAAACGACATTAATAAGACGTCCCCACTGACATTCAGCAAAACGAACCGTTTCGGTACGCACAGGCAAAGTCCTCTCGAACCTCGAACATACCTAATAAATTTCCTCTTCCTAGTCGTTCCGTTGATTGAAGTTTACGGAACACTGACAAACTGACATTGCAACGAAAAAAAAAAGCCAAACACAAATATTTTGCACTTGTGTTTTCTTTCGTACTTTTGGATAAAAATTGTTTCGAAATTAAAACAATTTTCAACTTTTTCGTGTTTGTTTCCTTCTCTATTTTATTTCGTTTACGTCAATTTATAAAAACGATATGAGTACAAGTGGTGATTCAACAAACAATGCGCAATACCACGGCGATTATTTGGTCAAGGAAGAGGACGATGGATCTGGTAAGTTACACAATTCTATTCACCGAATAGAAATGCTAACACAATTACTTCTAATCTTAGATGACTCTAGCAAGAATTCCAATCCGTTTATGCTCCGTGAGCAGGATCGGTTCCTTCCCATCTGCAACATTATTAAAATAATGAAAATGCCTGTCCCAGATAATGGAAAAATCGCTAAAGATGCCCGCGAGTGTATACAAGAGTGTGTCTCCGAATTTATATCGTTCATCACATCCGAGGCCATCGAAAGGAGCATTTCAGAGAATCGAAAGACTGTCAATGGCGATGATTTGCTGTATGCATTTGCGACACTAGGTTTCGACAACTATGTGGAACCGCTTTCGATTTACTTGCACAAGTTTAGAGAGGTGAGTTGATTTGGCGGGTGATTTACTTATAAATCAAATCGTCATTTCTCTACTTCTCTCGTTGCAGTCCACGAAATCAGATCGCAATCTTGCATACGGTGATCCACTATTGTTCGATGATTCATCGAATGACCTTCGCAAGCCTTAGCTTCGAATTGAAGTATTTTAATATGACTTAGTTGGTTTTTTTTTTTATATAAGATTTACAAGTATAAAGTAGCATTAACATTGAACAAACACATTTCCGAAGCAATAAAATAATACAAACAAAATAATGTTAACCAGGTAGAGAGAGAGACATCACATCTGCACAATACTTTTACCGCATGACCCACCCAACAGACAATTTGTATATAAATGTACCGACAAAGACTGGGTGTCGGGACCAAAGAGGATCTATATAGATCCTCTTTGGTCGGGACACCCAAATTAGGCTGACTTTTATCACTGACCGAACGGCGAGTAGACGCATTTGCAACACAATAAAAATGGAATCGATTCATGTATTTATTTTAAAACAGAATTTAGTGTGTATATTTCTTTTTTGGAATAGAATTGAAAAGAGTGAGTAAGCGGCCGAAGAAAAATCCTTGAATAATGTATAATACCTATTCATATTTTTACTGGAAGGTGAATTATCCCCTACGGGATCATACGACCCCCAAGCAGTGATCCACAGTTGATAATATTTTTTCTCAAAATGAAGACTTGCAATGAATAACATAGGTACCATCAATTCTCTGATACACTGGACACCCTGTCCTGATCGTGATGGGGATAATGCAAAAGAATTTGATACCCGTGCAAATCTTAAATCCAGTTTCGAATAAGAAAATTAAAACGTGCACTACAAGACAATTTCGTCCGGCAAAAGAAACACACCTAGTGAACAACTAGTGACATTTTGTTCCATATTCCATTTGGCAAAAATGAATTAATTGTGCATTTTGTCAACTGGAAATAAACCAATGTGGAAAAAAAAACCATTAGCCGTGTGGTTTGTTCTTTCGTTTAATTTTTTTTAACTAGGAATTCGTTTATTTAATCAAAATCGTTTGCGAAACCAAGTTTGAAATTCGCTACCAAAATGTCAGCCGTAGAAACGAAAATTGAAGAAGTTGCCGTCGTCGATGAGGTGGTTGCCGAAGGCGAGGTTAAAAAGCAGAAAAAGCCAAAGCCGAACAACAAGAAACTTCGGCAAGGTGAGTGTAGCTAGCCAGCCCCATCCTTCCCCTCTACACAAGGGTGTGTAGATTAAATGAGGTCGCATTTTATTTTTCCATCATAATCCGTGTGGTTGGGACAAAGTTTAAAATTGTTCGTACAAGATGAGACGTGAGACGGGGAAATAATATGGAAGGGTTTAGTTTAGAAGCAACGGGTAATGGTCCGGCCTGCATTTTTGGTCTAAGGTTATGTTGAACAGGGGCCGAAAGAGAATGCGGTTTTCATACGCCATCAAGAGACGTGCTTTATACGATAACCAATGCAACTGTGAACAGAATCTAGCATTGCATTTGTTTTTTTATTTCAGCTGAAGCGGCTGCAAAGCGTGCCACCGATGGCGACAATGACGCAGAGGCCGACGAAGATGCGTCGAAAGAAAACGGTGTTGAAGTTGCGGCCGGTGACGATGCTGCCGATGCCGATAAGAAGAAAAAGAAGAAGCAAAACAAAAGCAAGCCCAAGGGAGCTCCCATGACTCCTATTGCTGCGCAATTTCCCGATGGAAACTTCCCAGAGGGCGAGGTAGTAAAGCACCCAGTGCCTAAGGACGTCGACGAGAGAACGGCAAAGGACCGCTTCACCAACGAAGAGAAGCGTGCCCTAGATCGCATGCACACAGATATTTACAACGAATTGCGTCACGCCGCCGAGGCTCATCGCCAGACACGCTTGTACATGCAGAAATACATCAAGCCTGGCATGAGTATGATTCAGATCTGCGAAGAGCTGGAGACAACTGCAAGGAGGCTGATCGGTGAGAATGGACTTGAGGCTGGCTTGGCATTCCCAACCGGCTGCTCGTTGAATCATTGCGCCGCTCATTACACACCGAATGCGGGCGACACCACCGTCTTGCAGTACGATGATGTGTGCAAGATTGACTTTGGAACACACATCAAGGGCCGCATCATTGACTGTGCCTTCACTTTGGCGTTCAACAACAAGTACGATAAACTGCTGGAGGCAGTCAAGGACGCCACAAATACCGGCATTCGTGAGGCCGGAATCGATGTCAGACTATGCGACATTGGAGCGGCCATTCAAGAGGTCATGGAATCGTATGAAATCGAGTTGGACGGCAAAACGTACCAAGTGAAGAGCATTCGCAACTTGAATGGGCACTCCATCAGTCCATATCGTAAGTACTTCTTTAGAGGTTATTGTGGGGGAGCTCCTCTTGACATTTTTTTTTTTCAACTTTCAGGCATTCACGCTGGCAAGACTGTCCCGATTGTCAAGGGCGGTGAATCGACCCGCATGGAGGAGAACGAATTCTATGCCATCGAGACATTCGGTTCAACTGGTCGAGGTTTGGTTCACGACGACATGGATTGCTCGCACTACATGAAGAACTTTGATGCGCCGTATGTCCCGTTGCGTCTGCAGTCATCCAAACAATTGCTAGGAACAATCAACAAGCATTTCAGTACTTTGGCTTTCTGCAAGCGGTGGTTGGACCGTGCCGGTGCTACCAAGTATCAGATGGCACTGAAGGATCTCTGTGACAAGGACGTAGTGGAGGCGTATCCACCATTGTGCGACATCAAGGGCTGTTACACAGCTCAGTATGAACACACGATCATGTTGCGGCCGACTTGCAAGGAGATTGTTTCACGGGGCAGCGACTATTGATCGGAATGTTGGTGGCATCTCTTCGATGATGATTTATACTTATTCTATAATCAACTTTAAATTGTATTGTTTATTTAACTCGAACGCTGGCGGTTTTTGTTTTTTTGTATTCATTTTGTTGAAGATATGTAGAAGAGGAGAAAGATTAATTAAAGTTTTGAAATCAATCAGTCGTCGGGTGTAAACATTTTAAAACAACCGAGTGGAGAGTCGTAAATAAGTTGGAAGGGTGCGTATCAGAGCATATTGACTGGATAAGTACAAAAGATGTTCAATGTGGGAAGGCGCTGGGTGAGAGGGTGTGGACGATCACCTCGACAGCTTGAGTTGTAAAAACAAAGAAAGAAGTTTGTGTCATCTTTTGATAACGATGTCGTTGTTTACGTTAGCGTCTAGCGCTATCTGCGTATCCAACAAAGGCAATAGTCAATTAAATCGGCAAAGATAAGTAATGTACATGCACAACCTTTAAAAATGAGCATGCGGGGATTATGTATGAATGACCCTAATGTTTTCCGTGACAAGAGAGAAGCGATTCACTAGATTAAAGTGCAGTTGCGAATGTGCTGCCATACTTCACCCTTATTACTGTGGAGGTGTTTAGCGAACAAATAGCAACAAGAAACGGCCTGAACTGAACACAAATGAGCTATCAAAAATGAAATGCATACGAATTCATACATACAGCGAAACGCTACTGCTATAGCCATAGTACCATATCGAAGGAAAGACCTTACATGTCAATAATAGACCAAAGGAGGACCAAGGCCAACAAAAATTACTCATGCATCTCTGACCAAGGCACTTGCGTCGGAATAACTGAAAGCAAGAAGCAACATGTTAAGGACTATTCACATGAGAGCGAGCGAACGAATTGCTGAAATGCGAACAAACCACTTTTGATGCATTTATGAACAGAAAGTTTATTCACAATCCATATCATTCAATTCGCGTTCCACAAACTAACGAATAAAGCATTCGTTCGAACTTAACCTCAAACTCAAAATGTTATAGAGACAAATAACGGCGACTGTCATTGGATTCGCGGGTTTCTGCGACCAAATTAAATGTATCATGTGAATGGACTGTCAAAACTTGCGAATATTCGTTCGTTCGTAGGTAGTTGGTCGCTCTCATGTGAATGATCCTTTAGTGATCTTAGAACAGGCTAAATTTATCAACCCCCTACTTCCTGCTAACAGATCAGTGAACTCTCTGCTAATTTTGACAAGAAGAGCGAAAAGTTACCTTACCTCAAAAGCCCTAATTACTATAGTTTATGATGAAATGTCACCAAAAATGAGTAGTTGCTATTTCTCCACATTTTTACAGACTTTTCTTGCTTTTCCCTATTTAAAACAAATTTTTGGACAAGGAAATTTCCTCACAAAGGGAAAAATACCACGATATAGAAACACTGCATTGTACAACCTAATTCACATCCAACTTCACACCGAGCAACCATTTTCCAGCCTAGCTGTCAGATTTTTCGACGTCGACCTCTGTATTTGTGCTATCGACGAAAAATCGCCCTACAACTTTCTGTATCGAATCAATAAAAACAATTGTCCTCAGGTAAACTAATTTCAACTGTTCAACCGTGGCTACTAATTAAAAACGCATCTACTTCGCATTTCAGTCAAGGGGATATCATTTAACAAAAACGATTACTCAGATCCGGCGGCGTCGTCGTCAAAACACAGATCAATCTGTCAAAAAAATTTTTTGCTTGGAAGAACTAGAATCCGAATCCGACACCCCAACATATTTGAAAAGAACAAGTGCGAACGAGAGAACCGTCTTAGCAGCCACGTCGGCCACGTCATTTTTGGAATCGTGTATGCGGTCTAGCAAAATCTCAAATTTCATTTCGATTTAATGCTTACAGTATTCTTTTCTCGTTTGTTTTTCATTTAGTTTTTTATTTGTGTGAAAAAAGTACGCGCGCCCCCAATCGACACTGACACAATGAATATCTTTCGATTGGCCGGTGATCTGTCCCACTTGCTGGCGATAATAATTCTGCTGCTCAAGATCTGGAAGACTCGCTCGTGCGCGGGCATCTCGGGCAAATCACAGATTCTCTTCTGTGTGGTATACGTGTCCCGGTATTTGGACTTCTTCACCACCTACGTGAGTCTGTACAATTCAGTGATGAAAGTGGTCTTTATTGGCGCATCGGGAGCAACAATCTATCTGATGTATGTGAAATTCAAAGCAACCAATGACACAAATCACGACTCGTTCCGCATTGAGTTTCTGCTAGTACCGTGCGCTCTCCTATCGTTGGTTGTCAACCATGAATTCACACTGATGGAGGTGCTGTGGACGTTTTCGATTTACCTCGAGTCGGTCGCAATTTTGCCACAACTATTCCTGGTCAGCAAGACGGGCGAAGCCGAATCAATTACCAGCCATTATCTGTTTGCATTGGGTTCGTATCGGGCATTGTATCTGCTCAACTGGGTCTACCGGTATGTCATCGAGTCACACTACGATTTGATTCCGATATTTGCCGGTGTCGTGCAGACAATTTTATACTGTGACTTCTTCTATCTATATATCACCAAAGTGTTGAAGGGCAAGAAACTTCAACTGCCTGCCTAAGCGCGACACGACCAGTGGCTGGCCGGGAGGAGGGAGTCATTCGATTGTAGTTTGTAGTTATAGTAGTAATCGTTCTTAAAACGTCCTTCTCCTCTGTCTCTGTAATTCTTCTTTAATTTAAAAACAAAAACAAAAAAGGAAACAAAAACCAACAACCGAAATAAACAGTTTACAAAACAAAACGTATTTAAGAACTCTACTGGAAGATATATACAAATTTGCATGGTCCAGAGGATTACTAGGGGAAGAGGCAACTTGATGAATTGACGATATTGCATTCTCGCTCGTGTGCTGTATTTTTTATTTAAACAAAACCAACCAACATGAATATTATTGTGTAAAGTTGGTGTTTCTTCAGTTTCGCGTCGGAAACAAACAAACACAAGAAGCGACAGAGATGAGGAAAAAAAAGTTAAACCGAAAAAATCATTTGTAATAAAAGAAAACGTTATAATTAATAATCTTAGCGATAATATTAAAGATAAAATAAACGAAAAAAGGAACACAAATTGGTCGTTTGTTTGTTTTTCTCTTTCTTTCAGGCAACCTCCTTCAAGAAAGAACCGGAACTGCTGTGTAGCATGCGGAAATGTCACGAATAAGCTACGCGAATTGAACATGTTCTAAGGAAGAAGCTTCACTACCCTGAGACATTTGATATTCCTTATTATTTGCCCGGAAATACATCTTTCAATCGCCAAAAGAATGAGTAAAGAGTCTATAGTCGGCTCACTGATAATCAAATACGTTTGTCGTCATGGTGTTAAGATACGAGCTTCCGGAACGTCGTTCGCAACGATCCAAAGTGCCACGTTTTGTTTGGAACATATTGCATTCAACCGACACACTTCCGGTTAAGCCAGCTGTTGAGATTGTTACTTCGGGTTTTGTCTGCTTGCACAGCTTTAGCTCGCCAAGGCTGAGTTCAAATTGAAGCTGGTTTGTAAAACTTGTGTACACACAAGTACGAGTACACAACTATAAACAAGCATCAACTATGATTACAAATTAAGGCGATAACGAATTTATTTTCTAATTGTTTTATCATTTCTAAATTGTAGTCGTTCCTCAATAATTGTCAGAATAATCTTATCAGCCTTGTGATAAGGCACGACTGAATTATCTGTCTATGGCATTAAAAAAAACCCTACATCTTCCATAGTTCCTCTACAAAGTCTATCAACTTCCTCTACGTTTAAAACATTAAAACGTTTATGCTTTTGCGAGAAAAGGTTATCGAACTACTCGACTAATCGATCAAAAATATGTAAATTCATAAGAAGCAAAGAGAGAACACGAGAGCGGTTGAATTTGAACAACTGATCGCATCGATCACATGCGATGATACGTTTCTATTGACGCGAATAATCAAACACATATTTTTTTTTATGATGTAAGGCATGCCAGTGACAAGACAAGTCAACTGTTTGGTAGGAGGGGGAACTATAAAGCGGCCGCATAATGTTATCATTAAAATACACGATTCACCGAATAAATACGTGATTCGTATGATCGTGGTGTAGGTAGTGAACGAGGTATGTGATAAGAAGCCGTCATGGACAATGAAGTTTGTAGGTAATTTATGTGTGATCAATTTACAACGATGTGGTCGCTCATAATGCACAAGCATACACTAGTCGGCATAAGTATTTTGACGAAACCATTTTCTGGCTATTGAATGAAGCTTAGCTTAGTATCGTTAAATAACGGGGCGAAAATGATGCGCAAAAGAAAGAATATATTTTTAGCTCTATGCATGCCAAATTTTGTACCGTTTACCTTTTCCATTTTCTTTCTGCTGATAAGAATTCATGGAGACATCAAATTTTTGCGCGGCATAAGTATTTTGACGGAACCTTTGAGTAAATTTTGCACTTTTGATCACGTTAAAGCCAAACAACTTTTGTATTTAACTTTAATTAATCATAAACGCTGATAAAAAAATACATATTGATTAAAAGGTGTTATAAACCATGGGTAAAAAGGCAGAGTTGAGTTTGGGTATCAGATCTTCGATGGTAGCAAAGTTTAACGCTGGACCGGAAGTAAAAGACATTGTAAAATAGTTTAATGTGTCGCGTCAAACTGTGCACTATCAAATTAATAAGTTTAAAAAACATGACGACATAAGTAACTTAACGAGATCAGGAGCTAAGCGCAAAACAACGCCCGCTCAAGACCGAGTCCTTCTACTTGAATTTGAGAAAAACATTTTTCTGAAGCCTCAATCTACTGCAGATCAATGGAATTTGACGGCCAAGAACCCAAGCGCACTGTCCGACGACGTTTGAAGAAAGGAGATTTTAAGACAATTAATGCTAAGAAGTGCCATATATATCGAAGGCAAACAAGCTTAAAAGACTGGCCTTCGCAAAGGAAAATCTGCACAAGCCAAAGGAGTTTTGGAGAAGCGTTTTATGGACAGATGAAAGATCCTTTGAGTATAACACTTCAAAAAACAACTTTTTTGTAAGATTGCCAAAGGTAATTGGGCAAAAGAAACGACCCGTTTGTCAAAAAGTGAGCCATGGCGGAGGCTCTGTCATGTTCTGGGGATGTGTGGCGTATAATGGACTGGTTGACTTGGTTCCTATAACCGGCTCGATGAACCAAAACCAATATTTAATGATCCTAAATGATAATGCCTTTACTTCTGGAGAAAGGCTTATTGGGGAATCATTTATCCTGCAACAGGATAACGCCGCGTGCCACAAAGCGCAAAAGATTTCTTCATTTTTGAAAGATGTTGGGGTTAACACTTTGGACTGGCCACCTCAAAGTCCGGCTTTAAGTATTATAGAAAACGTCTGATCTCTTTTGAAACGCAGTTTCGTTAAATAAAACAAGGGAGGAGACAATTTCTGAGATCACTTCTCTTTGGGAAGAGTTATCTCCAGAGATTCTCCAAAATTTTGTGGATTCGGTACCAAGGCGCCTTCAAAACTAATTTAGTCTTCATTTCTTTACTTTTGTTAAGTTTAAAGGATCATTCACATGAGAGCGACCAACTACCTACGAACGAACGAATATTCGCAACTTTGGACAGTCCATTCACATGATACATTTAATTTGGTCGCAGATATCCGCGAATCCAATGACATTCGCCGTCATTTGTGTCTGTGATATTTCAAGTTTGAGGTTAAGTTCGAACGAATATTTTATTCGCTAGTTTGTGGAACGCGAATTGAATGATGTGGATTGTGAATAAACTGTGACAATTCGCGCCAAGGGTGTATTCGTTCGCGGCAAAAAGTTTGTAATTCGAAATTTCGTTATTCTAACTGTTTGTTAACAAGTTTTCTTAATACATTTTGATGGGATAATTAATTATCCTCCACTTGGAATAGTGAAATATATAATTTTCTGTTCCTAAGTGCATCAAAAGTGGTTTGTTCGCATTTCAGCAATTCGTTCGCTCGCTCTCATGTGAATAGTCCTTAAACAAGGTTTTCTTAGTTTTATATTCTTGTCAAAATACTTATGCCAACACATGAAATTCCATATTAATTTATAGGTCTGTTCCCTTACGATAATGCATTCGAATACATCCGTCAAACTTCGTTCCCTTACGCAAAAGTTGGTTAGAAGTGAACGAAGTTTGACTATAAATGTATTCGATGCATTCGAATGCATTATTGTAAGGGAACAGACCTTATATCTTTTTACGCTTCTATGAAAAAATTAGGAGGAATTCTTTACAAAGCCGTTCAAAAGTTAAACGTAAAAATTTTTATTTTGTTCAAAATACTTATGCCGACTAGTGTACATGCGTCTGATGTTGTAAATCGTAAGCTGGGAGTGTAAATGAAGTAACCAAAAATAATTTCGAATTTGTGATGCTTTGGGCTCTAGCTGTGAGTTAGCGCTTTACTGTCCGTTGTACTAAAAATCTCGAAAATGAAGCCGCAATAACTTGAAAAATATAACATGTTTGTTGAAATGTACTGTCAACCATGACTTCATTCACCTCATTCTGTATAATGAAAGAATTATTAGTACGTAATTAGATAAGCTTCGCGTGAGCTCGTCGTATTTTCGGCTTACTTTATTTCAAGGCTCTTTTTCTTGAAAACGATTTCTCTTGTGAAAAATGTCAAAACAGGACCTATTTGTGTAAACCCCTATACTTCCAATCTATTGATTTGCACCGCAGACGTAAATGTAAACACAATCAGAAATGCGTTTCTCAGACCGTTGAGTCACTTGCGCTAAAGTAATCGTCGAGTTATTTTCTGCACAATGAATATCAAAAAAATATAGGTATCAGTAGATATGTCCTAAAAGATTTTGTTGTTTTTAATGCAGGTAAGTCAGGGGGCCAGCAAATAAAACCTATTTATATTTCCATGATCTCTGAACCAGCTCTGAACCCTTCTTAACCCTACTCGCTAAAAGTGAATGGCCGCTTTTTACCAGATCAAACCGTGCCCAATCGCAGGTGATTAATTGAATACTACAGGTACGAAAGGAAAGAAATTTGGGAAAACAAACAAAGTTTGAGGTAGGCAAAATTCGCAACTAAAGGACCATTCACCTGAGCGCGAACTGCGAATAGGCGAACTGCGAACAAATCAATTTATCCGTATTTATGAATTGAAAATTGTTATTTGTTTTACCACAAAAGCATTATATTCAATTAATGTAAAACCTTATCTAAAAAAAAAACCGAGACTTGATTGATTAAAATAACGAAATTTACAATTTCAGCAATTCTCCCACGAATTGAGAATTCTTGCCGCGAACTGTCACACTTTATTCACAATCCACATAAAACAGTCGCGATCCACAAACCTGCGAATGAAAAATTCGCTCGAACTTAACCTTCAACAATACAAATGATTCGCGGGTACCTGCGACTAAAAAAAGTTTTCATGTAAATGAAGTGTCAGAATCTACGAATATTCGCCAGTTCGTGGTTCGCAATTCCCTCTCATGTGAATGGTCCTTAAGGAAACGACATTTTTGTTCCGCTAGCACAAGAACTCCACCGGGCGTTCGTCCATTCACCCTTCATGCAACAGGGCCATACGTATTTTGTACTTTAAATAATTCTAATCACTCACCTTATATCCGGCTTGTTGTTTTCCTTGTGGACACTATCGAACTCCCATGTCGACTGCATACGAAGTTGATGAAATTTAATTTTCAAAACTACAGAAGGGAATGCGTTTATTTAGAAAAATCCTGACAGTAAATATTTTATTTTTAAACCTTACCACGTCACAAAAATATCAGTTTTTCAATCAAATCTTGTCACTTTTGTTATAACAAATACAATTGCTCTGCTGAATGCTGCTCCCAAAAAGTAGGCAAAACACTCTTCCGACACGTCCGTACAAAAAATATCCCTCCTCATTGACAGTTGAATAAATTTCCCTCATTGCCGGCGGTCTCTTGTCGTAACTTTGGCAACAAGAAAATAATCGACATAAACAAAACTCCTCCGGTTCAATTCTTTGTTAATTTTCCATCGGGCCATCCAAATTCTAGTTCACTTCGTAAATTGCAGAACACACGTTCAATGTTCAAGAACACATTTCAGTCGGGATTTCTATCGATCCTCTACAGCATTGGCAGCAAACCGCTGCAAATCTGGGACAAAAAAGTGCGAAATGGTCACATCAAACGAATCACGGACAACGATATTCAAAGTTTGGTGCTGGAAATCGTCGGTACCAATGTCAGCACAACGTTCATCACATGTCCGGCAGATCCAAAGACTACGCTTGGCATAAAGTTGCCTTTTCTCGTGATGATTATAAAGAATCTGAAGAAGTACTTTACATTCGAAGTGCAGGTGAGTAACAGGCATGTGCTTGCGTTGGGGACCAGCAACTGTAGTCTTTTCTTCGGCAGGTCCTCGATGATAAAAACGTTAGAAGACGCTTCCGAGCGAGTAATTACCAGTCCACGACCAGAGTAAAACCTTTCATTTGCACGATGCCGATGCGATTGGACGAGGGATGGAATCAAATTCAGTTCAACCTTTCCGATTTTACACGGCGTGCGTATGGAACCAACTATGTAGAGACGCTGAGAGTGCAAATTCATGCAAATTGCAGAATAAGGCGAGTGTACTTCTCCGACAGGCTCTATTCCGAAGATGAGCTTCCGCCAGAGTTCAAACTGTTCCTGCCGATACAGAAGCCACTCGCAAAGACAGCCAGCCAGCAGGTCGCACTAGTATAACAGGGAATAACCAGTAATAGCCATTTAATGTAGATTAATCACTTTGCAACTAAAATTTTTAATAAAATGCACAAAAAGCAGGACAAAACTCGACTGTTTCTATTCGACGGTGGTTAGAATTTCGGGTCCCTTCTCTGTGACCAGAATTGTGTGCTCAAATTGAGCACTTCGCGCCCCATCAACGCTAATGGCAGTCCAACCGTCTTCCTGGATCTCTACATCAGGCCCGCCTAATGTTAGAATAGGTTCAATGGTAAATGTCATACCTGATTCCATGACGCCAGGCATGCTGTTCTTGTAGTGAAGAATCTCTGGGGGTCCATGGAAGTAGCTACCAATGCCGTGGCCAATAAACGCTGGTATCAGACCCAATTTTTTCTTCTTTACGAAGCCGGCAATGAATCGCCCAATTGCATTGAATTGCAAACCGGGGTGGCAAAGTTTAATCGATTCCATGAGGCATTCCTCCGTGCATTCGACCAAATAACGACCCCGTTCGTCTACATTGCCAACCATAAACGTTTTCGAGCAATCACCATGGTATCCATTGTAATAGACGGTGATGTCGACGTTTATTATATCCCCATCCATAAGCGCGCGACTATCCGGGATGCCATGGCAAGCGACGTTGTTTACCGATGTACACACAGACTTGGGAAAGCCGGCATAACGTAGCGGCGATGGGTACGCATTGGCGGCAATGATTTGATCGTGAACAAAGACGTCGATATCGTTGGTGGTGGTACCGACCTGGAAAGTAAATATTTCTTGTAACATTCTGATGGAAAATCACTAGTCACTCATGTACGATGTACCTGTACGATTTCGCCACATTGTTTGAGAATTTTCGCTGCCAACTTGCAACTGGCACGTAGTCGGTGGATTTGTTCGCTGTTCTTTATTTCCACTTCGCCGATGGTGTTTCCTGGCGGCATATATTCAAAGTAGTACGCCGGTTTGCGGATATTTGCTGGTACTGGCCGTTCTGGCGACACCTGCCCAATGGCCACAGCATTACATACGCCAAAGTCTCTGCAAGGGAAACGAACACAAGTGACAAATGAAACACTGAAACTAATGGATTTATTTGTGGCTTTACTTCTTGTTGCGTAAATTAAAGATGGAGCGACTAGATGTACGTGTAATTTGCTTAATTGGATTAAAAGCCAACATCACAAAAAACCCTGCCGTTGCAGCCGCAAGCCTTGAAAACCCTGTTTTGGTTGAAATGGGCTGGAAGACTTCACAACTTACGGTAGTTGTTTGCAGGTTGTTTGTTTCTCATGCTGTACGAATGAAATGTCATAGTAAGGGTACGAACCATGCGTGGTGAGTTAGGTGGACGGAAAAAAATTCCCTGACCACTTGGCGAAATTTCCCTTGTGGTAGAATATTGTATGTTAGGAAAAGTTTGAGGTTACATTTAAATATGAGCGGTTTCTAAATGCATCAGAAGTATGCACTTGCCACGGATTGTTTTCTATTAAATAGCTTTGATAATATTATTTGGAAACGAGAACTTTTTAAAAAAGCATTGCCAGAAAAAAGTTCAATTATTTTATTGAATTTTAAGTACGAGTAAATGACGGGGAAGGCTTCACAAATACTGGCTAGAGGTCTTTCCGTTTTTAGAAGCGTCAAACTTTGTATCGAAGTTAGGGCCCAAGGGAATAAGATCGGCAACTTGTCTGCGCTATACAAGTCGACAAAATTTGTCAGATAAGGAAAATTTACAAACATTATGCGGAAGATATTCGGAAATGTATTTTTTCGCTACCTTGATTGCTCCAATCAATAAAAATACTCTTCCACATGCAGAAAAGGATTCAATGAGGTTAAATCGAGGGGGAAGTAATCAATATTTTTGAGTAGTCCTTGACTACAGATTTTCTACTTGTGATTGCATGCGAATTCGTTTGAATACACTGTGATACACTGTGATTCACCATGAATACGCACAGAAAAGTTCGTTGAATACACCTGATTACTTCCCCCTCGGGTTAAATGTATCGCTTGACAAACTCTTTTAGGTAAAATCCGAAGCCATTTTCAGTTATAAAACATTGGAAGCTAATTAATTTGGCATTTTCATATACCCCAACAAGTCTAATAGTTATTTAAATATCGTGAAACGAACAAAACACACACAACCGGTGTCATTACTCCCTTTCCAAAATGTGACCACTTCTTCCATCAATGTCCTCATTATAATTGCAGCGGTTTTTACGACCAGTCAAAAGAACAATCTGATGCAATACCAGGAAGCCTAATCTAGACTGAAAAATCTTTCACATCTCGCGAAATCTTGTATAATGGTCCTTTACAAGGGCAGAACAAAAACCATCCCCAATCACACACATTTATGGATACGCGGTGTCAGGTTCGGCTTTCATTTCTGAGCTGTTCCATGAGTTTGGTGATTTTGGTTGTACCTTTGATGGGGTCGGAGTCGGACACTCTGATGATGATGACCATTACAGTTTCCAAGAAATAAAATGCTAACTCGTGCATTGGCATTGGCATTTTGTGCCTCGTCGGTCGTTTCCTCACACCGAAACCGCCTCTCCTCCTTGTCGAAAATGCAACCGCACTACAAATATTTTGTTATCATTTGACAAAAGGACATAAATCATGCTGTGACACACAAGATCACAAGCATGATTCCTGAAAAGGGGAATAAAAATAAAATCAACCAACGACTTGGACGAGATCCGCAAAAAGAAAACAAAAAAAAAAGGAAAAAGAAACGAACTGCTAAAAAAAATGGGCCCGACAGACACTTCATTCGTTATTTCACTCATTTTTGTGTATGCGCGCGCGCGCCAACGCGAATGCCCTCCCGAAAAATAGTGAAAAGGAACACAAGATCATCGGCATCATCATCATCATCAACATCGTCATCATGATAGTCGCGTCCCGTTTGTTGCATGCCACCACCTCTTGTGAAATTTCGGTTCACCGAAATGGTGGGAACAAGCCCAACAGCAGCAGAAGCTCCAGCAGCGAATTAACCGCATTATAAATATCCCGTGCAGTCCTAAGTGACTGACTGAATGACTGACTACCAAAAATATACCTGTGGTACCTCGTACCACGTATCGTACCTACTGCCCTTTGAAAAATCTTCCATGAACGAGAACAGTTGTGCTCGAAAACACTGCGCAGGCAATCATTTCAATAAAAAAACTAACTGCCATCGAAATGTCAGCTTCAGGCTACACCTACGAACGTCAACTTGGCAGATAATACTGTCACACTTAATAGAGTGGAGGCTATAGTTTAATTTATCAATCAGCTGCTAGCTCCATGGTAACTAGCTTGCCCTCTCAATGAAACTCAACGGCGAGCTGTAATTCGATGACATTCAATTAAGCCAGCTTAAGCCTCTGTACGATTACGATTATTGGAATTGTATGTACTTGTATGAAGTGATGCGAGTTTCAGTGTAAGCCCACAAAATTGATTAACCGTGCTTAGGAGCAACAATAGGTCCGTTCGTGTACTTTAAGCATAGAAAAATGAAAAATGTCAAATCCCTAAAATCGAGAGAGAATTCTCTCAATTTCAAGAGAAGTACCTGATCGGTTTTCTTACAAAAAGTTTAAGAAATGTCATATGTTTGGCATAATTGTAAAATGCAGCATCTACAAAATAAGTTGGAATTGAATTTTTTTCAAACTAAATACCTATTAAACTTTCCATTTGAATGCGCTGATATATTCTAGGAGAACATTCAATAATAACTTGTTCCTCTGCCGTCGTTGAAAACGAAAATTAATAGTTTTACTTGTCAAACTTTTGAGCTGTCACTTAGTTGGCAGTTTTCATTTTTCAATAAGTCGAAATTCGGCGAGTAGAAAATTACGAAAAAAATGAAAAGAGGGGAAATGGATTTCTCTCTCATTCATTCATTCATATAATTCACTCAGACCTAACTGAATTAAAAACTCTTCAGCTCCACTGTCCACGAACCGCCACAAAAGAACAAAAAACGAACGACAACGAGCCATTTTTATTTATTTACCTTTTTGCGTACGGCCGGCGTATCCTGTGGGAATGCATGCGCACATCTTTTTTGGTTGTCGTCGTTTTGCTGGCTCTACATTTATAGATGGACTTCGCCAACTCTTCAGTCTTCACTGGGAAACCCTGAAACAGAAAGAGAGACTCTCATCCATAGGGTCATTGTTCCTTATTCTTAATTCCTAAGTTGTAATAATAATGACGATGATGAAGACTCTTGCATTCGCGGCAAAAAAAGAAAGAAAAAAAGACGAAGATTCCCGAAAATCCATCCCAAATCACCGACGTTATTTCGTATACACACATTCATATGTACATATGCATGCAAACGTTACAACTACGAAAGAACTCTTTGAGAAAAAGAATTATTTCTTCATTTGTCTCAGCTCTCAGGTTGGGCCTGGGCTTGGTAAATGAAATTTATTCAGTTGCAAGGTTTGGAACCATTTTTTTTTTCCTGCTACTCCTTTTCTCGGACTCTGCCTTGGGAACACTTCCAGAAAGTGCAGCAGCAGAAATTCTCTTTGAGTTGTTGCACTGAAGAAGCCGGATGATAGAATTTTTCGAATCTTTTTTCGTAGACCTTTTTTCTGACCTTTTTTAGTTATACTGCGTCTTTTTGGATGTTTCGTTTGGAGGTATATGCGCACTCACAACGAAATACCTTGATCTGTTGTGCATAACTTTTTTTATTTATCAAAAACTTTTTGGAAGTTCTGTTTTATTTATTTTTGTAAAAGGAATATATCGTTTTTGGGATGCATTTCTCGGTGTCCTTTGATATCTCGATTTGCGAAAGTGGGCTGTGTTCTGCGCGTGGTAATTGTTTTTGTTTATAAAAGTTTTTTTTTTTCGCCGCCACATTTGGTCAGAATGCATTTGTACCTTCAAGTTGGCGTTGTGGTGCGCAGTTTGTTACTAATGGATGCATTTATTTTGGAACTTCGTTTTCGGTTATTCGATGAGGAACGACGAGTGAATTTGATGTAAATAGCTATTGTAAATTATACAAACGTTGCTCGTGTGAGTTTTTGTCGACTTGATGGTCAACAGGGAAAAAAAAAATTTTGTAAGGAGGTAGGTATTTAGGTGGAAATAATTGGACTTGTGAAACTTGCGGGACGTATTACTCGATGTTTCGCGTACTTTCAGGAGTATGCATCTGGGATGGAAGTTTCGTCATGGAACTCAAATACTTTGGGGAAGAGCAAAAAGGTCTTTATTGGCTTAACTATTAGGTGTCAACAAAACGTTCATCGACAGTCGGATAAGATCGGCCAAGACAGACCTTAAATCTACCTATACCCGCAAGAAGTTTAATTTGACACATTTTTAAATATATCTATTTAATAGGAAGCATAAATTAAGTACCTATGCTAAAAGGTTCGCAAATTCTAAAAAAAATGTTTGTAGGTAAATTTTCGTTAACCTGATAAGTACCTAATGTCGTTTTCCATTGGGACAGAAAAAGCACGTTTTTGAGAGTCAGAGCAGTTTTTCTGCTCTCGAAATCAGCTGGCTGTCAGATTTCATGTTCCATTGGCCGCAAAAAAGCACTATTTTCAGAGTCAAAGCAGTTTTGCGAATCTCGATTTCTGAGCTAGATTCACACCTACTTAGGCCTCAGTTATAGCCGTACGTAAAATGCAACAGAAAAAGTGGGAACAGTATGAAAATGATTTTTTTTTTCGTTTGTGCGGCCATAGCCAAAATTGCATCAGAAAAATGTGTCCCTACGAAAACAAATACCTACAACAAATCAACCACCACTGATTGGATTCCATCAGAAAAAAAAATCCTGGATAGATGGAACAGTAAATGAAATACTTCAGTGGAATGATCTGGGTTTTTGTTGTGGAATTGACTGAGAAGTGGATCGGAAAAAGTTTTTCGTACGGAAAAATGTATAAATTATTTTTCTATAAAATTTAAAGATCATTTGCTATTTTTTTTTTTGATAGACTAACTTTATAATTCATAAGCAACATTTTAAGACCAAGATTGAGTTCAACCATTAGGATTAAGTGGTCTAAAATAGCAAAAGAAAATTTTTACGGTTGCATTTTACGTATGGCTATAACTAGCGCATTACACTATAACACCAACACATTTGTCTTTTGTCAAACTTTAAAGTGTGTTATTAGGTCTGTTCCCTTACAATAATGCATTCGAATACATTCGAATACATTGGTCAAACTTCGTTCACTTCTAACCAACTTTTGCGTAAGGGAACGAAGTTTGACTGATGTATTCGAATGCATTATCGTAAGGGAACAGACCTATTAATTACGTATTTTAGGACAAGTCTGTGAAAAATGGAGAAAAAATTACATTCGGCTGGCGCAATGGATATCAACATAAATTAAGTGGATTTTCATAAGCATAAATTACAATTTAAGAACAGCTGACTTTTAAAACACGCATTACCCCAAATGCGGAGAAAAAATATTTCTCTATTTTCACAGACTTTTTGACTCTGAAACGTAAAATAACACACTTTAGTTTGACAAATGTTTTAGTTTTTGTGTATGTATATAGGTGTGAATCTAGCTCAGAAATCGAGATTCGCAAAGTAGCTCCCGACTCTGAAAAAAATTAATATTCTGTCCCATAATGGAAAACGGCATAAAACACATAAGAGGCTTAGGTATTTCAAAAGACGATTTCAAATACCTGATTATTCTTTAAAGATAAGGGTGCCGCGGCTGACTGAAATGAAGCGCAATCTGGGAGTTCAAATTATGACCATTTAAATGTTGATTTTCTAGTAACAATTGCGTAAGTAAATGTCAAAACACACTGCGCCGAACTAATAATAAATTCTAGTTACTACTTAAATTTGCGGAAGCTCACAATTTCGAAATTTATGTGGCAAATGTAGCCATAACTGTGATCTACTTAAATTTAAAATTAAATTTAACCACAAAGCGAACTGTCTAACTGACTGATATTAGAAAATGTTGCCAGAATATTATTGTAAGACAGTAGGTTCGTTCGGGTACTTTTTTGCAAACGTAAAATTATTTAAAATTTGCTAAGAAACTGTGCGAATGCGACCACGTACTGGGAAAACTTAAAAAAAATGAGTGAGAAATCCATTTCCCCTCTTTTCATTTTTTCGTAATTTTCTACTCGCCGAATTGCGACTGACTGAAAAATGAAAACGACGTAAGAGGAACAAGTTATAACTGAATATTCTCCTAAGAACACATCAGCGCATTCAAAATGGAAAGTTTAATAGGTATTTAGCTTGTAAAAAATTCAATTCTAACTCATTTTGTAAGTTCTGCATTTTACGATAATAGCCGAATTTTTTTGAGCTTCGATGTCAGCAAAGCAAAGCAAAGTAGGATTTTCAGCACGCAATTACAATACAACTACATTCCAATTGACACTTCGGGACTCGCAATAGTTGTTGTAATTAGCGTGCTGAAAAGCCTACTTTACTTTGCTTTGCTGAGATCGAAGCTCAAAAAAACTCGGCTAATGTCAAAATGACATTTCTTAAACTTTTTGTAAGAAACCCGGTCAGGTACGATTCTTGAAATTGTGAGACTTCCCTCTCGATTGTAGAGATTTGACTTTTTTTTTTCATTTTTCTATGTTGAAAGTGCACGAACGGACCTAGTATGTGAAATGTCAAAATACAGGAAACGCTTTAAAGTAGGTATCTAGTTTATTAATGTGGTATTCGATTTGGAGCACTTTTTATGTTCGTTTGATAGTTATACAAAAAAGCAAACTTTTTTGATTGCAGAGCACTTTTGCGAATTTAGATTTTGTTTTAGATTTACAACAACTGTCTTTGAGTTTGACAACTGGTGGAGTTTGTTTAGCTTTTCGTGAATACTTCCTACAGCTAAGAATAAAGCAATTGCATTTGTGAATCTTGAATTATTTATATATAAATATTTATATTTTAATCGGTACGCAAATTTCGAGTGTTTTAATATAAAATGTAACCAGGGAAAAGCTTTCAAAAATGTCGAAGGCGGCTACACATATTCAAATCGCACGAATATCGACACACAAAAAAGCAAGTGACGTTTTCATGTTCGATTGGACACACGAAATCTTAGATCGGAGATCAAATCAAAAGAAGCCCCATCGAATACTAGGTACCTACTTAGAAAAGTCTATACAGACTTGATGTGTCTCAGTTTTCATTGGCCTCAATCGATCACATAAACAGATTTTTCAGTTGACGTCTCCGGAGGGGTAGCCGATTAAGGCCCTAGTCATAATTAAAACGAAACCGTAAAAACGATCTATGTTTTTTTTGACCGATCTACTTCTCAGTCAATTCCACAGCAAAAATCCAAATCAGTCCACTGAAATATTTCATTTCTTCAGATGGAACACTGTCGGGAATTTTTTTCTGATGGAATCCAATCAGTGCGGTGTTTGATTTGTTGTAATTGTTTTCGTAGAAGAAAATTTTTCTGACAGAATTTTCGCTGTGACCGCCTAAACGAAAAAAAAAAAAATTTCATACTGTTCCAACTTTTTCTGTTGCATTTTACGTACCTATGGCTATAACTAGGGCCTAATCTAGTCAAGAATTTCTTAATTATCAAGTTGACAGCTAGTAGAAAAAGTGACATTACCGACCAGTCTAGTTTTTGCCTTCAGGGGACAACTAGTCCAGACTAATCTGGTCGACTTTAGATAACTAAATTTTTGAATGTGTCCATATTGACCGCAAAACATCTGACAGCCTTCCGCAGAAATAGCCATTATGAAAGAGCAGATACTAGATTTGTTGCATTGCTACCAACCAAGGAAAGTGTGACAGTCATTATGCACCCTACTTCAACTTGATCCTAACTAGGTGCTAAGGCAGTAACTCTACCCCACTAAACATCACTTTCCCATTAACCATACTCTAACCCAAATCCATTATGCATCATCACCATTTTACACAGAAGAAAATAAATGGACCCAAACCCCGACGAAATGAAACTTGTATTTTTTTGCATGGAGGGCGTTTACCATACGCGTACACACACCGTACACCGTCCATATACTTAATTATATTTAATTATGCATTAAATCAGAATCTATCCACCACCGGTCAGATTGTAGTTATAAAGATCAATCACTGTGATGAGCCATAATTTTCCTATAAATAAACGCTACCCCCGGACTTGGAAGCTAAATAAAAATAGTTTTCCCTAGCCGCACTCTTGTACTTGTATTATGGCTCGTGGAGAGATCATATATTGATTAGACTCTGATGGCAATTCGATTAAAATTTCGTTGGCAATCCATTGTAAGGACACAATCGAGCGAGATACCAGCTATAAGGACAGACGGGATGTTCTTGGAGGCATGTAAATGCACAGACATGAGCATGAGCAAGTTCCGAACACAGTCATCTATTTTGAACGACGACGACCCACAGGGGCACAGGATGCTAATTCCAATCTGTATAATTAGAGCGGCTGGTTAGTGGTAGTCACTGTCGCAACTGTGCCTAGTTGCGTTGAGATCTAGTATAATTATTATTATCATGTAGCTGGTAAATGTCTATTAACATTATATAACCCAATGGAATGTGGCCCGAGAGTGTGGGACAGGTTCGTCGTAGTGGGTTTCTGATGCAAAGTAGACGTGAGAAGAAATTTAATTTCTCCTTCATCAACTGATGCTATATGCAGGACAGGATGTGTGATGGTTGCGGCCATGCGAAGGTGGGAAATTTAATATGAGATTTACGATTTACGATGAATGCGGTGGGACACTACACTGCCACTAGCTCAATATTTAATTTATTATATGTATCGTAACGCATGTAATCGATTTTTTGTTTATGGCAGTTATTTCGAAAGGAGCTCAAGTTAGGTAGTCCGCATGAATGCAGTTATTGAAGGTATTCGGAAGGATATCGATTCTAATAGATAGACTAATTGGGTAGCCTCAGAAAATGAATATATGACTATTAACTTGTGGCTTTTTGTGTAGAGATTTTTCTAATAATCAATTTTTCAATTGACATTAACAAAGCCGAGGAATGTCCAAAAAATCCCCTCTGAATACTCAGTTGGCATTTACAATTATTTCAAACATCTAGGTTGCGTTCTGAATTTCAGTTGTTAACCAAATTAACAGAATTTGCACCATCTGTAAAATCCTAACAGACACAGAACCTGTTTCGCCTATTTAGCCTATTCATTCCAAAACATAAGAGGTCTGTTCCCTTACCATGATGCATTCGAACACATTAGCCAAATTTAGTCAAACTTCGTTCCCTTACGCAAAAGTTGGGCAGAACAGAGCCAAAAAGAGAGAACAAAACATTTCCCCTCCATAAAAAACTTGCAAATATTAGCCCAAGAAATTTCTCTGGGCTAGTTGGTTATTGCTGACAGATGGATGTCAAATCGTTCAAATGCTTATTTGTTATTTGTAACTGACTTTTCATTTATGGTTTGTGATTGTATAGCATTAAAATAGATGTAAGACGCAAAAGAATTGAACTTTTTAATTTTTGCAATAAGAGCAATTCAAATTTCGGTCTTAAATATAGATTTGTGTCTTGTTCTACTGATATTTAAATATTACCGCCTAGAAAAATTCACATTTTTCAAATTTGTGGTTCAACGCGTTCCTTTTCTTTTCGGTTATATTTCATTTCGGTGAGCGAATTCTCTCGCAATGAGATAAATGTGACATATTGCCAAAATTGAACCAGAAAGTAAAGGAACAGACCTAAGGTAGCTTGCGATTTCTCGAACACTGCCATTATCTCTCCAATGAGTTGCTAAACTTTTTTTATTTTTATTGAGTTGAGATTTAATCTTGTGAATTGTGATGAATGTGCGAGGATAACAGTTCTTTGGAAAAAAAAAAATACAACAAGTTGTGCCTTCTTTTTTAATTACAACCTGCGCTAGTAACGCTGCGTAGACATTTACGAAACAAAAATGTTCTTCCACTAACAAATTCATAACAATATTCTACTCTCTATCTACTTTAAAATAAACCACAAATTGATATCGGTTTCAGAATCAACCAGTCGGGTAAAAAAACAATAGAATTAATATTGTAGCGCTCGTGCTGTTGTTGATTTTGACGTTCGCTGCTACACTGAACGACTTTATTCCGATTAATCTAATATTTGTGTTTTTTTTACTATTCAATAACAAACTATGTAACTCTACTTGTAAATATAAACAGTAAACTCACATCAGTGCGTTCTGATTGACGCTTCCAGCTCCATTTTCGGCGTGATCGAAGAATAGTTCTCTATCCGACTTTATTTACTATGTTCACAACACTCACCGCAAACACATTAGAAAAGACACTTTTAATTGTCAAAATTTAAAATACACTTCACATAAATTGAAAGGAATTATGTTTTTTAAAAGCTGCTGAAAGACGTGGTCTGACTAATACCCTTTGCACTGGCGGCAATCTTCCAGTTATCTGTCAACAACACAAATGTGCAATTTTACGCTCTCACAACAGAGATTAAGTGCGCTTGTGTGGGTGTGGTGTTGTATGGAAACTAGAATGGAAAATCATTTGCACAACCGCATTTGCAAAAAGAATGAAAAATTGAGAGAATTCTATATGACATGTTCTCTTCTACTATTTTCTAAAAAAAAAAATGATCTCCAATATTTATAAACAAATTGGCACAAGTCAGGTTAGGTATAGCAAACGTCAGATAACACGGAAATATGTATTTGACTTGATTTTGTCGGACACCAGAGATTTATGGTGAAGTCACTGTGGGAATGGAGAATGGAATATGAAATGAACGCTATGCAGTCAAAAAATCGGTCCAAATTGGAGAAATTTCATACGCAAAATATGTGACCCACCTGTCATAACGTTGTTGTGTTTCAAACCTGAGTCAGGTTGGATATATTATTTTGCTTCTGTTTCAAATATTATACCAACTGTTTCCATTTGTAAAGAAAATATTAACTCACAGTGATTTTAATGAGGGACTGTGACAAATTTCTCAACAGATGTATTTCTACACCACACGTCATGCTTACCCAGAAATGTTCAGCTTTCCTTTAATCCACAAAACGTACCGAAACGCGATTTCAGAAAAAATCCAAACACACAGCCCAGTTAAATTAAAAATCATTTATTTATTTTTCACATATTTTACATAAGATAAAAGTAGTTTTTCTTCTGTTTTTCATAATTCTTCCTGTGTTAAATGCATGGTACAAGTTAGTATGATAAAAAAAAATACAAAAATAAAATGTAGAAATTACAAAATTAATCTTAAAGGCAAAAAAAAAATAAAGTTAGCTGTAAAGTAGATGTTTAATTTGACGTATTTTTGTCTTTCTTCAACTGACCTAAAAAAAAAATTGTTCTAAAAAGCACATTTACAAAAATAAAAGAACTTGCTTTCTTTTCAATTTTTCCCTTCAATTTTTCTAAATAAAATTATACATAAAACAAAATAAAAAAAAAATTTACATAATAAGGAAACAGATGAATCACAAATTAACAATGGCATTGGTCAAAATTTTGATCTTAAACAACTACAAAAAAAAAAAAAAATACATTTCCTTTAAATATATAAAATAAAACAATAAATTTCAAATGCCTCTATTTAAGTATAATTTAATAAAATTTTGTTAAAATTTTGGTTAAGCTTTTTAAAGAAAATACAAATGTGTAAGCTTTCTATGTTTTTTTTTTTTTTAGCTGGAAAATACTTCTTTTAATTTAGGTATTTATATTTTTGCTTCTTAAACTCTATACCTTACCATTTGAATGGAAATAAAACAAATTTTACAAAGTTTCTATGGAGGATAAAGTTCCATTTTTGTCTTTTATTTCAAACTTGTCTGCACCGGAAAATTATTATTGTTCTCTATTTTCTGTTGAAGCAAAACTGTATAGTGTTTAAGCAGTTTATGTATTTCTATAAGTACTCGCTTGTATGTGCTATTTGTTTTGTTTAGAAAAGTATAAAATGAATGGAATGCTTGTGCGTGTTCTTTTACATCTAACTATGAAATATTTTAACTAAAATTTGTGTATTTAATATAAAAAAAAATATAATTGTAAAAAATAAATCACATTCACTTGAGCTTCAAATTCTCTTCGTGTTACTTACAAGCTACAACTTAAGACTTAATTACTTTTATATATATCGAAATTATTTTACTTTTGAGTTAAGTTAATTTAGTTCTATACCTTAAGAGGGATATGAAAATTGAATGAACTATGTTCACCCTGAAAATCACATCTATTTTAGTTGGATGTTGTTTTATTTATATTTATTTATTTTTTAATACAATCTAAAGTTTACAAATTATGTTTGAAATAATTTCCTAGACAATTTTGAATAGGCCGAACGATCGGACAAGTTCTTATTGAAGTACACATGTATTGGCGAGGAATGTCAAAACAAAGCCTGTCGAATTGATTGGAAATAATCTAGTTCTCAAAATATGAATGCGCAATGTAAGGGGGATAGCAATTCGGAGAGGTTACGGACAAACATACTTTTTGGCCAGCATCTAAACGCAGCATGTTCTAGTTATTTTGTGCCCTCCCATGTCAAATTGGTTGAAGTATTCAACTGCCGAAATAAAAGACAAAAAAATAAGTCCAATTTTCAACAGTTTATTGCCGCGTACGAGTATAATTAGTTCACTTACGGCGAGTGAAACCAAAGACCACGACTTAGCCGTACGATTTCAGATTATTGTCTAAAAAACACACTTCTTCACCATCTGGGTTCTGTTAAATGCCGCAAAAGCAGGACGCGGCCAGTGAAAAGTGTGCCTGAACCCACACGGCGTGCGAAACTCAAGGTTACCAGCTATGGTTGGAAGGCTAAGGAGGTCTTGGAGATTGCGGACCTGGGTCCCTGGTCAACGATTCATCTTTTACTGTATTTCTGTTGATAACCTTCAATTTCGAGGGGACTTGTAGATTTGCAGATCACCAACTAACTGAGGATATATTCGGATTTTATTCGAAACGGTCGCGATGTTTGCGTATGCCCAAGGCTTTTAGAAAATCACCGAAAATATATGGCCCTTCTATTTAAGGTCACAGAAATGGCGTTTGACACTTTATGGAATTTATGAAAGGCAGGTTTTGGCGGACGAATTGAGAAACAAATACTCGTACGTACGTACCTACTTTTCTACATCAAAATGTATTGGTTAAAAGCCCTCGTTAGCACGATTTGATTATTCCACTTATCGGCTAAACTTTGTCTCAATAATGTAACTTCCTTGCTCCCCCCCACATTTAACGATAGTAAAAAAAAAATAGAAAATACAAAATTAACCTCCTGTGCCGAAAAATCTGTTGTTGAGATCATCTTTCTATAAAAAAAAAAAATTCTCTAGGCACTTGTAATATTAAAAAAGAAAATGAAATTAAAACGTTCGTACACTCTTCTAAATCCCGCCATCATCATCTCTAAAATGTTCAAATAAATTCATTTTGTTTGCAGAAAATTTCAGGATTACCATATCAAGCGCCACCTTTAGCTATTCATAGCATTCCCTCCACCAAGTTGAGTATGCGCCAACATTAGTATATCCTTTTTTTCCTTTGGAAATCTCAGCTCACGTCCAGCCAACCGTGCAGTCTCTAATTCTCTCTCGGCCTGTGCCAACTCTCTGCCCAATACACCGGGATTCTCTTGTTCGCGGGCAATCCAATCCAACGCCATTTGGGCACGCATATCATCGTCCAAACTGCGATTGGAGTAATGTGCGACAACCTCTTGCCGAGAGCACTGACGTTCACGCATCGCTTTCAGCGATCCATTCCAATGCAACAGCTGAAACACGGTCATTAGCTCTTGAAATTCCAACATAGTTCGACCTTTGTTCGCTTCCAACATAAATCTGCAAGGAACATATAAAAGTCCGCATTAAACACGACCAACATTTTATTGGAAAAGAAAATTAATAAAATGGATGAGAAAAACTTACCGAAAGGCTCCAATGCCAGTATCGGGACCATCACCTTCCTGAGCGTCACCTTTGAACGATGCTCTAGCTTCTTGTACAGCTTTCTCGATAAACTCATCGCTTATTCGTCGCGATGGATGCTCATTGAACACAGAATTCATTAGAGCAATTTTCGCTGAACTTCGACGCGCCTCCGCCTTGGTTGGACAGTTCTAAGGGAGAAAAGTTGAGATCATCTGTTTGTTGATAGCCCTTGGGCTTGTTCTTACTTGAAAACTTCCAAAACAGCTTCCACCGGGCAGGGTCACATAGCAAACATACGGCTGACTATTGGACGGCACCGATTCGTAGATCACAAGGGCGCCATTCTTTAAGTCAGCGCCACGGGCCTGCTTCATTTGCCAGAATTCTTGGAGAGCTTCCACAACGTTTACTGCAATAGAGAGAGAGAGAGAGAGCGACAGGTTATAAAACGGGTATAACGTATAAGATCTAAATCTAATGTCGTTCATATAAAAACAAAGGAGTCAATTGAAAGAACGATTGTGATCCGTAAGGCGGAACGAACAAACTTTTTAACGCTTCGTCTTACAGAATCAAACCCCAGCTTTGTAGGGAGAACTTGACAGCGACCTGACAGATGTCAGAAAGAAATTAATTGGTGTAGCAGATATTTTTATGTAAAACTTCTTTTTGCTCGTTGGGCAGTAACAACGATGGAACGAAAGAGCGACAGTTGTTACGGCAGGGATTTTAAAATCTAACGCAACCAGGACACCTCTCATTGGTCAGTATCTACTTCCGAAATACGATGAAACGAAAAAGCGACAGAAAACCCCTTAAATCACAGTGTGGACTTTTTAAATACAAGTGCACAAAATACTCCCCGTTGAAACCGCCTATACCTGCTGCAACTCACTGTCCAAACTCCACTAATTGAATAAGAGTATCTTTTCCCTTGACTTTCTTTTCCTTGCTAGATATGCACAGGCACACTCTCCGACACACTACCACCTCTGGATTCGTTATACAATTTTTATCAATCAAACTGCAATTTCCAGTTAACACCATTCAACAAGTCCATGCCGCAAATACCCAGCCACGGATGCATCCACTTAATTAGAACATAAGCGTCCAGTTTAATTCGGATTCATGGGGCAATGAAGAAATATACTTTATAGGAGGCTATCCTCAGTCGGCTCTCACACCAACTAACACTTTGGCGGACAGATTTTGCTTCTTTTCCCTTGTTTGTGTTAATTAAAACAGTTTCCGCAAAGAATGCGGGCACGCAAATTAATTTACGATCGCACATAATCGCTATCAGCGTTTGCTTATCTCCATCTTTCAACTTGTCCGCGCCGAGTCGTATTAGAGCAGTTGCCGTCGAAGGATTGGAGTTGGAATCCGTAAATCTGTGAAGGATTTACGCTTTTGCGGAGCATTCATGCTTTCGTTACATTTTATTCGCCGAATGAATAATTTTAGTTGGCGTTCAATTTGAAGATAAGACGATGCGAGAGGCGTAGTTACTTAAAAGTGTTTAATGACCAGAGATATGCATTTTTTTTTTTGTGTTAAATGAGGCGACTGTGTGAATGATACGAGTGAAATGCTTCGAGTTGGCGTGAAGGATGTGGGCAGAGGAGAGAGGGAACTCAGTTCGATTGATCAGGGGAAGATCCACGCACATTCCAACTGAAAAATGTGCATTAGAAAAGCAAGAATTAATCCATTCATTCATTTGTTCTTACAATTTGAATATATAGAGCAGCAGCAGCAGAAAGAAAAAAAAAACAAAAGAGTCCAACAGCGAACTGATAAATAAGTACTTTTCTCCAACCAAATGACAAAAATCAAACAACCGCCATTGCACGGCAATCCATTGAGGAAACCAAATCTTTAAAATTTGTTCCACATTTGATTGTCGTCCCGACACGACTACAACCCATACAAGTCTTTCATCCAGTTTGCATTTGAGAAAAAAAAAAACTCTGCATGAGCTCTGTGCGCCAGTCAAACAAGCGGCGTGTCCAATAAAACTCGATTGCGAATTGCTTTCGATCGTAATAATTTAGTTAAGATGGTTTCCAGAATAAAATAGATAAACAGATATACGCCTCTCAAAGGCGAAAGATACTAGTTACGTTTCGCACACAGATTAACGCTGTATCAACCTACGCAATTGATAGCCCAACGCAAAGTGGGTTGCTTTTAATCTCGCACTCATCTTGGATATCTTTTAAAGGAATAAGATGTTATCAATCGTTCCGCGATTTATTCTTGTTTTGAATAATACGACAACATTTATATTCGAGAGATTTGTGTTGGGTGAGAGAATTTCATTTGCAGCTGGACGTGTTTGGCCAGAGGTCTGGAAGTGGGTCAGGGTTTGGACAAATGAAGTTATTACTCGATAGAGAAGTTGGTGTATAGTTGGTTAGTGGATTGGGCAAAAATATTTTTACTTACTATTTTCAATTTTTGTTAACATCTGATTTAGTCGTAGTACGATTTTCGTTGTGGAAGAAGAAGAGCATCTACACTAGTCGGCATAAGTATTTTGACAAAATAAAAATAGTGAATTTTACGTTTAACTTTTGAACGGCTTTGTAAACAATTCCTCCTAATTTTTTCCTTTTTATATATAACTAATTGAAACTTAAAAATAAAAAAACCAAGAATTTTTTATAGAAACGTAAAAAGATATAAATTAATTTGTAATTTCATGTGTTGGCATAAGTATTTTGACAAGAATGTAAAACTAGGAAAATATTGTTTAAACTTAACAAAAGTAAAGATATGAAGACTAAGTTAGTAAAATGAATACCCTCCTTTGGCTTCAAAAACTTTTTGAAGGCGCCTTGGTACCGAATCCACTAAATTTTGGAGAATCTCTGGAGATATCTCTTCCCAAAGAGAAGTGATCTCAGATATTGTCTCCTCCCTTGTTTTATTTAACGAAACTGTTCTTTCGCGTTTCAAAAGAGACCAGACGTTTTCTACAATATTTAAAGCCGGACTTTGAGGTGGCCAGTCCAAAGTGTTAACCCCAACATCTTTCAAAAATGAAGAAATCTTTCGCGCTTTGTGGACGGGGCGTTATCCTGTTGCAGGAAAAATGATTCCCCAATAAGCCTTTCTCCAGAAGTAAATGCGTTATCATTTAGGATCATTAAATATTGGTTTTGGTTCATCGAGCCGGTGATAGGAACCAAGTCAACCTGTCCATTATACGCCACACATCCACAGAACATGACAGAGCCTCCGCCATGGTTCACTTTTTGACAAACGGGTCGTTTCTATTGCCCAACTACCTTCGGCAATCTTACAAAAAATTGTTTTATAAAGAGTTATACTCAAAGGATCTTTCATCTGTCCATAAAACGCTTCTCCAAAACTCCTTTGGCTTTTGCAGATTTTCCTTTGCGAAGGCCAGTCTTTTAATAGGGTTGCTTAAACATCGATAGTCTATCGATAGTATCGATAGTTTTTTACTATCGCTACTATCGATGGTTCAAAAAAACTATCGATACTATTGAAACCCATATATGAGCACATTTTCAAAGCAAACGTAGAAACTGAATATACTTCGTTATTAGGAGTACTACTTTTCTACGCATAAAGAAGTAACGAAAAAACGATATGTGCCTTTATTTAAACAATAAACGAACATTTCTTGACCACAGCTGTTTCGGTATTCTAATATTTTTCAGTGTATATGTATATACATCGGTATTGTCAAGATAGGCATCTGGTTTACGATGCTGTAATAAGAAAAGAACAATCAATAACAAATCTTTGGCAAAAGAGAGGTAACCTCTTTACTACAAACTGCCTTTGCGCGACTATGTGGTGAATGTGCTTATGCGAGTATCTACTCTTTTCAACCCTTCCAAGAAATAATAAGTGGCCGCTGGCGCTGGTGAAAGTGATTTCGAATTTTTGTTTTTTTTGCACATATTTAGTTTTTCCTTGTGTCAACAATGAAACAATCGCATCATTTATGTGCATTTATGCATAACCTGGTATCATTTATAATCGCAGATAGTGCTACAAGTGCTGCAATTGAAGCTGGTTGTTCTTACGCTTAAGTTCAAGTTTGTTGACCAATTACAATAAAATAGTAAAGTTATTTCTTCAAATTTGAAGTGAAAAATTCAAGTGAAAATTTAATCGAAGTAAAAAATCCGTTGTGTGGATTTTTTTTTAAATATGTATGTTGAAGGTGACAATAAACTTGTTAAGTGTACTTTGTGCCAAAAGGAGTACAAGTACTCCGGTAACACGAGTAATCTCTCCGACCACTTAAAGCGTAAGCATCAGTCGGGATTGCTCGCTAGAACTTCTCATGATCAAGATGGTTTGTCTGAGCCTGAGGATGTTTTTTTATTAATAAATTATGGATAAATTTCCAACCCCGTCTATACAAAATTGTAAGTATATAAAACTATCGGTACTATCGATACTATCGATAGTTTATTCCGAAACTATCGATACTATCGAAATGTTAAACTATCGATGTTTAAGCAACCCTATACTTTTAAGCTTGTTTGCCTTCGATATATATAGCACTTCTTAGCTTTAATTGTCTTAAAATCTCCTTTATTCAATCGTCGTCGGACAGTGCGCTCACTGATTGGGTTCTTGGCAGTCAAATTCCATTGATCTGCAGTAGATTGAGGCTTCAGAAAAATGTTTTTCTTAAATTCCCGTAGAAGGACTCGGTCTTGAGCGGGCGTTGTTTTGCGCTTAGCTCCTGATCTCGTTAAGTTACTTATGTCGTCATGTTTTTTCTAACTTATTAATTTGATAGTGCACAGTTTGACGCAACACATTAAACTATTTTACAATGTCTTTTACTCCCGGTCCAGCGATAAACTTTGCTACCATCGAAGATCTGGTACCCAAACTCAACTCTGCCTTTTTACCCATGGTTTATAACACCTTTTAATCAATATGTGTTTTTTTATCAGCGTTTATGATCAATTAAAGTTAAATACAAAAGTTTTTTGGCTTTAACGTGTTCAAAAGTGCGAACATATTTACTAAAAGGTTCCGTCAAAATACTTACCTATGCCGCGCAAAAATTTGTTGTCTTCACGAATTCTTATCAGCAGAAAGAGAATGGAAAAGGTAAACGGTACAAAATTTGACAAGCATAGAGCTAAAAATAGAATCTTTCTTTTGCGCATAATTTTCGCCCAGTTATTTAACGATACTAAGCTAAGCATCATCCAATAGCCAGAAAATGGTTTCGTCAAAATACTTATGCCGACTAGTGTATGAACTAAATTGATTTTTTTCCTACTCAGGGTTTTTTAATTTTTTCACTGCCCCACCTCTCGCGAATGTCTGATAAACATCCGAGAGTATAACTGTCTTCAAAGAGCTTCTCAATCGGCCGTTTGGAATCGGCAAAAAATTGTAATTCACTTCCATTCGTTCCAAAAATTAAAAACTCGCACACAAAACGAATGGTTGCGAGAAGCTAGGCTCAGGGTCCCTACAGACCTCCTTCGCCAACTATTATTATTATTAAATTGGTTTTGGGCTTAGATACAACCATAAGCAAGCGCACCAACCATTGAGTGAGAAGTTGAGATCCGTATTTTGTCCGTGGAAGAGGCCTTCTTTACGACAGTAAAATCGACCAGTGTCTGTTCCTAAAGATTACAAAACCCTCTCCTTGCGAAATTCATAAGACAAACTTCAAAATCTAACAGAGCCATAAAGCAAGATACCCTCAAGCGGCAAAAGCCTCTTAATCTATTCAGTTTTTTTTTTTTTTTTCCATAATCAATCTGTCAACCTAAATGACATCATTGGGTTGATGTGAAAGCCCGACTCTCTAATCCCAATAACAGAAGTCTAATCATCTAATTGACTTGACTTGTGCCTCGTATTCCGTGTCAGAATCAAGACATTTCACTCGTGCATTTCAATAATTCCGCAATTTGTATTCGCCCCCTAATAGATAACCGCCGACAGATAGCATTTATATATTTCAAATAAATTTCCATTGAGAATTTTCAGAAGCCAATAAGCGGCGGTCCACGCCTGTACCCACAGCGCGAGTTTTGAAACTTAACTTATTCATGTGTTAATTTATTTTCTTCGGAGATTCTCGAAAACTGACAGTCTCGAATTGACCAACAAATAATTGTTATCTGGAAATTAATTCCACCCACCTCTGGCACCCGATACCACTTATAGAATCATCACTCACTGGATATGGATGTGTCCCTGTACTTTGTTGCACGCCGTTTATCCGGGAGGGCAAACTCCAAACGAAGTCTCTTCGTCCATTTGGACAGAACGAACAAAAAAAAAAAAAAAAAAAAAAAACCAAAGAAGAAACGAAGACAAAGTCTCCGGCCAGAGTATCTATATCTCAAAATGTTAATGTGTCCAACGAAGTGGTCTGTTCTACTAACTCGTTGGCTTTTACAAATATACACATCTCCGCACGGACTTGCAGTGAGTACATCTTGTTCCTCGTTCACACTGCAGCCAACATGTATTACAGTTAGAATGCAAAATAAAATCTCTAAAGATCAATTAAAAGAGAGAAAAGTTGAAAACCGCCTAATACCTTAAAGTAGGTTAATTTGTGCGAATGCGCCATGTGTTTGTGTGTAGAATACCACTTTTTATATATCTACACCATGGAACTGGTTCATTAATGGCAATCTGCATGGTTTAACAAATTTAATTCGTTTCACATACTTTGGGCTTATAGTGAAAAATAAACGGAGAACTTTATAATGGATGGGTATACGCGAGAAGGTGTCAGGCAACATTTTATATATGTAGGTATCTTTCTTTCTGAGGGCAGCGCAACTTACAACTGCATACAGTATCTGCACCTTAAAGTTATATAGCCAGCCGAGTGCGAGTTGCTGAATTCATGTTGGCAGTTCATAAATTACGCGGAAAACTCAAACTCCAGAGAGAGAAAGATATTTATATTTAACAAACTCCTAAATTTATTATAGAAAACTAAATATATAATATTCGAGTTGTAAAGTTGTCAATAACAATTAAAATTTATGCGATGACTAATCGACTAATGGGTGTTTAACCTACTTTTGTGGACCAGCAAACGTTGCTTTGTCTGCAGAAGTGATGTTTGTGAGGGCAGTAGCTTCACTGAGACTAGACACGGATCACTTGTGATTTATGGAGCTTTTCGAATTTGCGGGTTTATAGCTTTTTCTTGCTGTTGGTTGGCTTTGCCTCTAAGTAGGGCTTAGAGAATGATTTGGGGTATACATCATCTGGGTGAGTAATGTCCGACATTATGCTAGACAGCCTTTGATGGTAAGAAAAAATAATTGCTTCCATGAGCGAAGCTTTGGAATTTGATGATATACCGAACTCAAAACGCAATACAGCAATAAATTGTTTCGACAGCGGTGTAACCTAGTTCGTTATAAACTCTTTTGTCTTGCGCAGACAAAGAATTCGTCGAACTATTTATAAAAAAGAAAATATTAATAATAATGTAACATAGAACGAATATCAGCGCCATCTATTAACGCTTGGGGAGCATTGGACTCATGACGTTTTCCATTGGGTAAAATGAAGCGTCCGGGAGAGTCCAGAATCGAAAAAAATCACTTCTGAAACCGTTCCATTGGCACAAACAAATACTCTTGTGATGATTTTGAGAAGAGAATTTAGCTTCTCGATTTGAGATCAGAATCCACTCAAGAAGCACTTACACAAGTGTATTTTATGTATTTTATACAGGTCAGCTGACAGAAGCCGTAGATTATTTTTTGGCATTTCACCAATTCTGTCGAGGATTCAATCGGAAGCAGTTTCTTGTTCCATTGGACTAAACATTAAAGAATGAGTTGATCTCCGAGTGAAACCATTGGAAAACGACATTAATTTATTGGTAAACAAGACTGTTCTGAGTGAACGTTTGAACCCATTTGTCAACGAGCTGATTGGAAGCTATACCAGTCCGATTTTTGTTTGTTTCTAAAAACACAAACATAAAATAAGCAAACCCTGCACAGTGTGCAACCAAGCCACCGCCAACAGTTAGGTTAGGTAGGTTAGGTTAGAGTAGTTCACATGTACAATTTTCACCAGGAAGACTAAGAAGCTGTCAAGATATAGATCGGAACTGAAAATTCTCCGCAGAGCATACTCTGTCTGAGCCTCAAATCACATTCGTGGTATCCGTTTTCGGAAAAAAATAATTGAAATGCGTTGACGCATTGATTTCACGTAATCGTATGTTTGGTGCTTGATTTTGCACTGGAAACACTAATTCAAGCAATAAATACAAAAAACTCCTTTCTATATTGTTTGTCCAATTTATTGCTTACATTTATTAACACTTCACTGCAAATCGAATAAATTCCGCGACTGATTCTTGTCGGAGGATATCGTAAACAACCCCTATGAAGCTGTCCAAAATGTCACTCAAAAACAAACGTAGTCACACTGCAATGCAAAAAGCTGGAGTATACGTGACTTTTGTATCGGAACAATTATTATCCAAACAGTTGTTCGGAAGACCAACTCGCAGCAAACATTCTCCGAATAGTATAAAATCGGAGAATTTTCCGTACCGACGGATACCGCGCTAGGCCCGAGTATTTTCATAGGCCTTAAGGCCTTAAGGCGTACCAGATCGAGTGAAGTGAAATGTTCACTCTTCCCCAAAAAGTGCTGTGAAATAGAGAGTGAAATATTTTGTTGGAGATTTTAGTTGGAGAAATTTATGCAGGGCGACTGAGCTCAAAAAAAAAATTGTTTTGTGTCAGTTCAAGAAAACAGCTGGAAGAAACAAATTGGAAACTTAAATTTTTGTGAATCATGTGATACCTACAGTAAAATGTATTGACCTGTTGGAAGACATTCATCCGTGATCGACCACAATAACAATAAGTTATTGCCATAAAACCAAATTCTGCAACCTGTATGGACCTACGGGCACCAGTTGTGGGTATGACCGCTCCAAACGTATTTCTAAAAAATTAAGGTCTTTCAAAAATATTACAAAGGAACAAAGTCATATTCAATGCACAACGCTGATCTAGATATTGAATTAGTATAGAAAGAAGTCGAACAAGTTCCTTAAATGAACAACGCTTCTCAACCACGTTAGCTTAGAAACAACAGAATTTATATATACAGGCAGTGTAATCAGGAGATTAAGGCGGATAAAAAATGTTGATCTATAAAAATTAGCTAAGTCAATATATTTTCTAACAAAAAAGTTCAGAAACGAGGAGGAAAAGTACAAACGAGGGATCTTTCAATTAGTCGAATGGCTAGGCACACAAAAACACAAAAAAAAAAAAAAAAATGGTTCGTATTTTGTTCATGACAATTTCAATAATTTTCAATTTGGCAAATAATACCTGATTTGTAAAATAAACAGGACAGTCATCAAATTTAAATAATTAACAGTGCATGGAAATTACACATATTTTCAAAGATCACCTGCTGGTATTGCTTGAACAAAACTGGGTAGAAAAATATTCTTGAGGCACCCTGCTTATGGAAAAGGTTATCCATGCCACCAAATATTTGTACACCTAACATTATTGCACTATATTCAATGAAAAAAAACAATTTCATAGTGCGAAACACTTTTTATTCTCTTAAGGAAACATCTGAAATTCCAATAAATTTCTAAACCGCATCCTACAAATCATTTTTCACGCTGAAATGTCAAAAAATTAATGCGACGGACAATAAAAACCAAGTGAAATAGCTGCGGAGAGATTTTAGTATCGCCACCTACGACTCAGTTTTGGAAGCGATATTTTCCACTCCAACTGCGTACCGCCTAGTGAAATTTTCATTTGGAAAATTAATTTTGACATTTCGCAGTGAAAAATTTGTATGAAAAATTGGATTTCACTTGAACTGCGTACCAGCCTTTATTACCAATAAACATTTTTAGTTTCGACTCAAAATTTGAGTAGTTCACAGTGGCAATATTTTCCATACAAATTTCGCTTTTGTGAGCTTGCGTAAATTTAAAGTCGAAACTAAAAGATCTATTTATCGCAAGGTTCTCTATTTAGACAATGGACATGGAGTTTTTAAGGTTTTTATTTATGTTTTTTTTTCAACGAAAGTGTAACGCTAATTTATCTGACTTTGACCAAACTTTAGAAAAACACTCCTGGGCCAATGCCGAAGAATGCCTTAGGAAACTGACCTGCACTGGCTTTTGTTTGGAAACCTATTTCGTTCGTACACTTTCAAACGTAGTCTCATGAACTTGAAAGCAGTGTGTTTTAAACAACAAACTTCTAACTAAAGCTACTATTAGACGATATGATGAATCAGCATACGTATGCTGAAAAATGTGCCCCAATCACAACATTTCGTCTAATAGCGAAATTTCTGTCATCGCTATTTTTCAGCATACGTATGCTGATTCAGCATATCGTCTAATAGTAGCTTAACTAATAATTTATTCTAATTAATAAAATCGCCGTCGGCATAGACTCGCGCTCGAATGACTGAAATTGAGGCACTGCCAACAAGCTGGCTGTAGCTCTGCTGAGGGGAAATTTAGTTATAAAAAACATCCCATAAAGCACGTCGAAAATTCCCCTTTTTCACACAAAAAATATCTTGCTCAATCAATTATTCATTTCGTTACTTTGCAACTAGTTTCGTTAGTTTTACATTAACGAGTAAAAATAGGTGCGTGTACCAATTGGGACTTCTCTGTATTTAGAAAAACAAAATAAATTCCCAACAAAATAAAACAATTTTCTCCAATTTCCGAAATAAGTCTCAAAGAAAGAGATTCTACTCATGATCCTAACTCTGGTCTGCAGAGTTGTTTGGCGACAAACTACTTCTGCTCCTTGAAAGCAAATTGATAAGAATACACTGACATTGACACCTTATAACTTTTGCAGTATATCGTGAATACTACCCGGGAATTGTTTAAACGTTTTGAGAGATAGAAACACAACCTACGAAATTGACTTTTAATAGTAAAATAAGGAAACTATAACTTGCTCTCGAACGTTTGTTTTGAAGCTTTAAAGTGGAGCACCACAATGGAGTCTAGTTTCATTCCTAACACCACTGAACAACTCAAACCAGGATTCCCTTTCCACCAAATCAACTCCAACTCAAATAACCTATGTTTCCCGCCCTGAAAAGCCCGCATTGCACTTCAATTCGAAACCTCATCATCATCATTGAATAGCAAATTAATTTCTCCATAAATCACATCACCGAATGATATTGTTACTGCTGTCATTATTTGCTATCGATACACCAACTCCATCCCCTTGGGCCGTCATGTTCACACACATAAGCAGACACAGAATAAAAACCCGAAAACCAGACAAAGTGCCGAATACCTCCAGGGCGCTCATTGACTGCTTTGTATGGATAGTTTCTCTTTTCTTTTGTTTTCCTACCGTTCCTTCCTCTCTCCAGTCTCCACCCTACTCTATTCAATTATTATGATCAACAAAAGATCAATTCATGTCTCGATCAACTGATGGAATTATGGTTTTCTGCACGCCAACCGCACGCAGCTCGAACCCAAAGGCTAGACCAGATTTAAACCACACAGCAGTACCTGATCTGAATACACACCATCATCATGTTGGGGCGAGAAAATCATGATTTCATTTAAAAACAATTTCATTCGACACTTTTGAGAGCTAAGAAAAAACAAACAAGAACAATTTTCACACGCAATTCCGAGATCGAATCAATTCCTGCGGGCTGACTGGCACTGGTCGACTGGTTGGCTGACGGCCGGGAAGGGTATGCACTTAATTTACGTCGACAGTTTTGACTTTAATTTGTATGAAGAAATAAAAAAAAAATATCTTCTCTCTTGTACTGTAAAAAATTGGTATGAAAAATTCATTCGATAGACGCGGCGCGACGCGAAATAATTGCATCATTACAAGTGAAGAAAAAATAAGTAAATAAAAATTCACACTGAATAAAATGGTAAAACCAATTAAGTCGCATGAAGTTCTGCTCCACTTTTGGCCAGGTATAAATTTGTCGACTTGACTCTACGTTAACAGTTATTAAAAGCTAAGTTGGTTATTTATGGTTAGGTGGCAGCTAATTGAACAGGATTTTTGTATAATGTTTTTGCCTCTGAATAGTAATTATACAGCAATTTGAAACGGGATAGCTGCGTAGTGGATAGATGAGACCTTAATTGCTTTTGCACGGATTTTGAAACGCTTTTAGCCACTAGATCGCGGTTGTGGACGGTTGAAAGAAAGTCGTGCGTTTTTATTTGCAAATGGACTGAGTACTAAAATATTTGCAGCACTATGCGCCGTACTAATAACAAATTTTATTCTTGACCTATGTTGCAGAAGCACTAACCATGCCTAGTGTGACCAATTTAGGATATTTCCTGCTAAATTTACCAGGATTATTTTATTTTTAGCCTCTTTTTTTTCAAATCATGCCGGCACTTTTTTTTAGCATAATTTTTGAGTAGGTTTTCAACGAAGCGCAGCAATATTAATTTATTTTAAATTTAATAATAATATAATTTAACAAACAAAGACTGAACTTAATAGTATTAAAATTGTTTTTTATGTAATACGCGTCACGAAGCGATTTTTTTTGAAATATGTAATATGAAATATCTTTCTTTTTTTTCTGAAAAAAAAAAAAAACAGATTTTTTGGTAATTTTTTGGGTTTTTAGCAGGTTTTGATATGAAATAAATATTTAGCATGATTTTTAGCACTTTTTATAAAAAAAAATGCTATACTGCTGAATTTAGCATGATTTCAAAAATTAAATTGGTCACACTGACCATGCCTCTAATTTTAGTGTTGCAATAGTCTTTGAGAACGTGAGACCGAAAAAAGACCATCCTTTTCAATTTTACCGTAGAATTTTTTTATTTTACAAAAATGGAAAAGGGCGTGGCACCTCCCATACAAGAAAGACGTTTAAAAAGCTACCTACCCTTATGACAGCTCTGGTTGTGACATTCGGTACATTGATTCATAGATACTGCATGTCTCAAAGATTTTGCAAAATGTGGGCGGAATTGTAGAACGAGGTGTGGATATGCAAACACCTAGCTATTGAAACTTCTGGCAGATTTGCCGTCGGAATTTTGGTAAGTAAATGTATGTTGGCTGTTAAAAATGTTTTGCAAAGTGCGGGCGGGATTGGCAAAAGAAGGCGTGGCAGTTCCTATACAACAAACAAAATTACAAATACTGGGCCTTGGCAATAATAATTTTTAGCTTCCACACTAAATATTTTGTAGGTTACAATGGGCCTTACCAATAAACATTTTAAGTTTCGACTTTAAATTTGAGTAGCTCACGGAGGCATAAATATAATTCTACTGTACGTGTGTATGTCACTGAACTCCTCCTAAACGGCTGGACCGATTTTTATGATTTTTTTTGTATGCGTTTAGGTGGCGCCCTAGATGGTTTAGATTCACAAATCAGCCCGGCAGATGGCGCTGCAGTCGGTATATAGGTATATAGGTCGGGTTCGCTAGTTTTCCATATTAATTTCACAATTGTGAGCTTCCGTAAACTTAAAGTCGAGCTTAGAATTTGTTATTAGTACGGCGAAATGGGTAATTTTATATGGAAAATGTTGCCATTGTTAGATCGTGAAATACAGCCTGGACAATAAATATGAATAGGTATAAGAATCGCCCAATATATATGGAAGCTAATAATAAATTCGGTTTCTCTTGCCTTCCATCTTTACAGCAAGAAGATGGATCGACCTTAGCAACACCTTTTACAAAAAGTCAACACATGGTAAAGGACCCAGCAAACTCAGCCGCTTACAAAATCAACTTGCTTCTGTTTTTGCGCAAAAACATCAACCTTCCCAGTTCCTGTCAAACTGGGCATTTTCGGTTGTTTTCGAAAAACATTTTGTCGCCGTCACAACATGGAGTAAGTAAACAACAGATATTTGACTTTGGGCGAAATCTAATCCATTTAAATTTTCAGAAGTTCAGAGGAAAACACCGGAAAGATGGATCTGCGCAAATGTCTTTTTGCCCATTGGCAAGGAACTCTTATGTTCAGTCTTCCTTTTGTATTCCTTATAGCGATGCTCGTAAATGATACCCCGGTGAGTTCACACAATTTCAGCGATTACGTTCGAGTTATACAAAGTTTGTGCAAATTCTAGCCGTACCGATGTTTGTACGTAATAGTGGCGATGTTTATTTGCTGGGTCACAGAAGTCTTCCCGCTAGCAATCACCGCCATGTTTCCTATAATAGCGTTTCCCTTAATGAATATTATGGTAACTATATAATATAGTCATTCGGAACAGTAACAACTCATAGATTGACATTTTGCAACAGGCCTCCGACAAGGCGTGCTCTTTATATTTCAAAGACACTCTCGTGATGTTTATGGTAAGTATTATGATCGCATGTGCGATCGAGTTCACCAACCTTCACGTGCATGTCGCGGTCACTGTTTGCCACGCAATGGGTTCAAATCCAAGGAGGTAGGGATTTTGTATGAAATATTATTTAATTACTTCTATGTTGGAATTTTTGTAGGCTGCATTTTCTGTTGGTGGCTGTGGCTTTGTGTCTGTCTGTGTTTGTGCCGAATGCTGTGTGCATCGCTGTGATGTGTCCGTTTACGTATGCCCTTTTGGAACGACTGTCTAAGGTAAGATTTTCAATAGAGAGGGGGGGACACAATGGAGTTGCATGGGAATGACATTTTTTGACACTACCTTAAGGGAACATATAGTTCTATTCTTATTCTTGGTTAAGAAGGAAAGGTCTTTGTTTTGAAAAATAATCAGAGTTTTTCATTTACAGATGGGAATCTGCAAAATGTACGACGACAACAGCCCAGACGTCCCAAAGACAGAGTAAGTACCAATAAATTTTGCCATCCACAGACAAATTTACAACTGATTAATTTTGTTCAGGAAAAAACCGTCCAGGATAGCGCTTTGCTTTTACCTTAGCGTAGCTTATGCGTCGTCAATGGGAGGCAGTGGCAATTTGACAGGCAGTCCCACAAACATTGTCTTCAAGGAGATATATGAAGCGTGAGTTTTATTTGCTAAAAGAAATTGTTCTACCCTTAAAGTGGGCTTTTTTTTCAGACAATTTCCACACAGCCCAGACAAGATTGACTTTGAAAACTATCTTCTTTATGCTTTCCCTCCCATGTTGGTGTATTCGGGATTGATGTACATAATTATGGAATATACATACATGGGACTGTTTAGGTTTGTCCTTCTTATTTAACAAGATTCAGAAGTTATGAATTTTTTTTTAAATAGACCAAGTAGTGAGGACGCCATGGCACTGAGACTGAGTGAAGAAGAGAAGGCGGCTGTCAAACGTATGGCCAATGAAAAGTACGAATCGATTGGACCGATTACGGTAGCCCAATGCACGATGGTAACTCTGGTTATCGGTTTGATTGGGATGATGGCCTCAAGAAAGCCGGAGTTTGTCGACGGATGGGCCGATGTCCTCAATGAAAAGTGGGTTTAATTTGGGGTTATAAGAGCTTGTCAAAGTGACAAGAAACATATGACTTATTACAAGGAAGGTGGAGGATATTTGTCACTGACCTTAACCTTACTATTTTGAAACTATCCATCGCAAAAGTTTTAAATTGTGGGTACGAAATATGTCCCAAGCAATTTAGGTGAACATTTCGTAATCACAATGCACATAAAAGCTGTCAAATCACTGACTGATTTGCTGGCAGTTGCCTTGTAACATGCGCAACTGTTTTAAAGTAGAGACGGTCATTTTATCGCTCATCGACCCTTCCTTTCCTTGACTTTCATTACAGGGAAATCCAAAACACATCTGTAACGACAATATTCATATTCCTGGTATTCAGTCTGCCAGCACAGCTTGTATTTCTCAAATGCTGGGATGGTAAATCAAAACAAATAAACTTTTACAAACTTTATGGTATTTTGTTAACACTATTTGACTTGCAGAACGCTCAGTTGAAAAAGCAGCCGGACTATTGAATTGGAAGTTTCTGAACACCTCTGTTCCGTGGGATCTCATTTTTATAATCGGTTTGTAAAAGAGTTCAATAAATTTACAAATTATTTGATAAATCCAACTTTATTCAGGCTGCGGAGGTACAATAGCAGAGGGCTGCCGATCAAGTGGCCTAGCCAGCCTACTGGGTGATCGTCTTGTGGACCTTAAAAACCTTCCAAGCCCAATCGGTCTTTTGATCGCTATAATCGTAATGGAAATTTGTACGAATTTAACAGTCAATGCGGCTGTTATGAGTGTCGTTGCACCGGGTGTTATTGAAATGGTAAATATTTACTTTTAATAGTGCATAAAATATTTCCCCTCCGTAAAAATACTAGACAAATGGATTTTTGCGGGCGGATGGTTTCTGTGGAAAACTAAACGTATGGCCGAACATAGCCACTTTTTTTTTCCACCTTCGTTGAAAAGAATTAATGATATAGAGTAAATTTTAGATCCTGACAGTGTTGATATTTGTAGTAGAAATTTTCCCACACTTATAGCTTAAATTTCCCAATAATTCAAAAGTTGCCGATTTGGCTAAATATTGTCAACGATGGAACATTAAGAAGCTGCAAGATGTATGTCTAGACAGAAATTGTCAAAAGTGACAAAAATATCAAACTTCAGTCTTTCTGTCATTTGGGGTTTGGAAATTCAGCTGGCAATGTGTGAGACTACATTTATTTGGTTCACAAAATAACATAGTAAAGGTAATTCCTGGTAAACCATGTTTTGTCTGAACAGTGTATTAGCATCGTGGGAATTTTTATAAAACATTTACACTAAAACGTTGACTTGTGAGAAAAAAATGAAATATATAAGGCAATAAATGCATGTTTCTATTGACGACAACTAGGGAATTCTTAAGCTTTTCAACAAAGTCACAAAATTTGTTTGCGTACTCAGTACTATAAATTATTTTTATGAACTAAAAAGCTTTTAACCAAGTTGAAGATTTCCCTAGACCGTTTACATAATTGGCCAATACAGAATGCAGTTTTAAGCTGCACAACAAATCGTAAATAAAAATTTTATGGGTAATAATAGATTATGGGAGCAAAAGGTAAAAATTCCACCTGCTCAAGGAAATTATCCAACGGTCGTAGCAACACTGCACTTGACGATGACAGTGATAGATCACAGAAAATGAGAGGGATATTCGAAATCGCAATTAGCGGTGGACACCTAGACAGGGCTTAATAGTTTGAGCTTTCAAAATTTAATATCAGTTTATTACTCTTTAAAAACATATATGCAACAAATATATATACAAAATAACCATTTTTATAGGCTGTGGCATCCAAAGTGCATCCATTATATCTCCTGATGCCTACCGGTTTAGCTGGCAGCATGGCTTTTCTTATGCCATCAGCTACAGCTCCCAATGCTTTGGTGGCAGCATATGCAAATATACGGACAAAGGATATGGTGAGTTATTCTTGATATCGAATGGGGGTGGACTTTGTTTCAAAAAAAAACATCAAAAACTATCTCTGTTTTGCGTCTCATATACTTGTAACCTTCTTCAGATCTACGCTGGAATTGGACCAACAATTGCGTCGGTGATCACTATCTTCATCTTTGCACAGAGCTGGGGATCTTTAGTTTACCCCGATTTGATGGAATTTCCCAAATGGGTTACAGAGAACGCAACCAAAACATATTTGGGTCATTACGACTTCAACTTGGGAGAATAAATTCGTTCACAAATTTTTAAAATACCTCCAAAGGTTCTTTTTCGATCAAATTATAACACAGTTTGGTTAAAAATAAATATAAATGGATATTGCAACTGGTCTAAGACCCGCATTCATACAGAGAGACCTTTTCCAAATCAGAGTATAAGGTAAGTAAATTACGTCGCGTCTAACCACTGTAAATATCAACTGCACCGAGTAACCCCTGCATTCCACAAAGTCCTGAACCTGCTTTATAATTATACATGTAAGTATTTTCTGTGTGGCACATTGCATTCACTTCATAAATTAGAGGATTAGCTTCAAATAGCAATATTCGCCTGCCCACTATACATTTCAATCACCAGCTGTGTGTTGGCAACTGTTCAACTTCTGACATATTCGAGATATCAACAGACATCATCATGAATATAATTACAATCTGCATGCAAATCTACACACAAGTGTGTAATTAACGAAAATTAAACCATTTTGAGAACTGGAAAAAATAAATCCTGTCAGCTTGTGATTATGGCGCATAAAATCGAGATCGAAACCGAGACACCGCCTCCGACCTGTCCTGTCTATCTGTCTGTCAGATTGTGTTTTTTTCCCCCAGTCCCATGCTCGTGTAGCGCAACATAATTCAAGTCAATATGCATTTTTGTATGTTTCAATCAACAGGTAATTTCATAATCAACACACGGAAAATTTGCTATTTTTCCTATACTGACAGTTGAATGGTTGTAATAGAGTTATTATTACAGCTGACACAAATATTAGAAGAAAAAAAAATTGCCTCAAACTTGCTTGAGGTGTAGTTTTGTGTTTTTACTTACCACGATAGTCACTTTCGTCATACAATCCTGGAACGGTGGGTAATGCCCAAAAGGGCTCCTCCGGATAAACCATCATCATTGAAATATTCACTTTGGAGTTGTTCGAGGATAACTTGGAGTTTGTGATTTTGAATATTGTTTTTGAGGTTTTTTTTTTGTTTTAATCTACTGGAAGTAATTTTATTGTAAATATTTTTGCTGCCGGGTTTGTGGGTATACTTGGTGTTTTCAACTTGATTTGGCAGCACTTATTAGACGAGGGTGTCATGTGTCAAAATTGTATATACACAAAAAAAAGTGTGATTATAACTTGGAATAAATAATGAATCAAATAACTGAATAGGTTTGAATAGTCTGCCGCTGTCAGAGATATCAAATTGACTGATGGAAATACAACCTGAACGCAAGTACTAGATTGATAGCTAACGTCACTTTTTTCTACGCCAGCCATCATGTTCGAACTGCCAACTTAGTAGTCAGTCATGAACCATGAAGTTCTTGACTAGATTTGACGGCAGAGAGACTCGGTAAACGTCAATTAAAACTCCTGTTCAAGTGACCGATCTAGGCCAATCAAAACTGAGACACATTAGGTCTGTTCCTTTACTTTTAAATCTTACGAATTTTTTACGAATTTTTACTCAATGCCGTTCCTTAACTCGAAATATTCGTAAAAGAGAGCGTCGTCGAGAGAGCAAGATATTACCCCTCCACTGAGAATCTTACGAATTTTTACTCAACAAATTTCTTGGTGTAAGAAATTTGAAGGGCTGTCAGTCACCAAACAATTAACAGCTGATTTGAAATATCTTGTCATATTTGACATTCGATTGAATTTGTTTTGATTTCTTGCGTTCTATTAAAATGGTATCAACAGGTGGCAAAATAAATATTGAATGTTCTCCCCGAATATTCCATCGTATTGAAAATATTCTTTACCACTGCAATTTATGGAATTATTTATCTGTCATTTTTCATAGTTTACTACAAAAGCGTTCCCTAACTTTTTCGTAAGTGTCTCTCTCTGTGAGAGAATTTATCCCCACCACTGCCATTTCAATTGTCTTTTCCATTCTTACTACAAAAGTAAGGGAACAGACCTATTAGGTTCATTCGCGTACGCGGTTTAAGTCAAACAAAGTCTTCACACGTTCTCATCAAAAATGACAGAAAAAGAGAAAATTAGCAAAATAACGAGTAACGAGTAGTTCCTCTCTTGGCTTGAAACAGCTTAGAGAACTTCAACGATCAACTACTTATAAATATGTGAAATGCAAGAAGTTGACAGGAAACAAATTCAAAATCTGTGTTAAAATTCAATTGCAAAGAAACAAAATCTGTCTCTGAGAGAGTATCGCTCAATTTTGTATGTTTGACAGATTGTAAGTGTTTGGCTCGGGAAAGTACGTGAATAGACCTATTAAGTCACCCATCTGTCAGACTTACTAAACTAGATACTTGAACGCCATTGAATTCAAAGTGAAACGTCTGTCATTTCGAACGTTTGGACATTATTTTCTACTAGATCTTCTAAAGGATTTCGCCCGAAATCAAAAGGCACTTACGTCTTTTGTTTGAAAGTAAATGTCTAACATTAAATTTAGCATTTTTTCTTCTTGAAAATCCCGAAGTATTAATCCCTTGTCAGGAAGTGAACCTTCGCACCGCCATTGCCAATTGAGCCCTTATTGAATAGAACAGAGAGCGTGACAAACGCATGTTTTGTTGCTCACTAAAATGTTTAACTGATTTCACACAATTTTATTCTGCACTACCGAATTGCAACAGTATAGCACACATCATTACAATCCAATCGTAAAAGGTCAATTTGGAGGGGCGTTGATACATCCATCCATCGATCCACCTTTAAGTGTGCAATACCTGTTTGATGGCACCATACTTGATCACGCTCAAGCTCATTATGGCTCAATATGCATGTCAATCAAATCGGACAAGGAACGAATAATAGCACAAACTTAATGCACTATCAACTCGAATGCATTGACAGACGCGCATCTTACTTAAGGCGCACTGGTGGGGCTTGCAGACTCTGATCTGCCGCCACTTATCGACAGTAATGACAGTTTAATTGAAAAGCGTGTTTAATCGCCAATGTATGGGGGCACTTAAGCGTAAGCCTTATGGCGTTTTAAATCGAGTCGTGATGGATATTTATTTTATTTTTGTTGCTTTGGTTTTTCAACTCCTACTATATCGTACAGTGCAATTCCACTTTCGATTAAGTCAGTTTATAGTGCATTCATCCTGCTTTTTTGCAGTTCTTTGTTAAGGGATATAGGATGAGAGTGTTATGCTGGCGTGGGCTTCAATTTGCTTGAAACATAACGTAGAGGCTTCGCCATTTCGGGTTCTTCACTCAAGCTTGGTCTGTCCAGAGAAAAACGCAAATTTTTGACTGATAGGCAAGTGCTAAATTTGGCAAAGCAAGTCTACCTGAAAACATATTGCAATTTTAAAGTTTGATAGATGCACAAGGAAGTAGTCGACCGATTGTCCCCACCGACAAAAATATGACAGTCTAAAAAAGCAGTCCGAATTTATACATCAGATTCACATTCATTTGCCGACTCCCAAGAATCCCCTCAATCCAAATTTAGCCAAAACACCCCTCCCGAAAAATCCCAATCCCGCAAAACTGCATGTTCCAAAACTTCTGACAACCATTCATCTCGGCCAAAATCTGCACTTTCAAATCCAAAATCTAAAGCGAAGAATCTTGTTCGGCCACTTTTTCTTTGAGAGGTTCGTTATCAAACTTGTTTATTTTGTTTTTTTTTTTTGCCTCTTTGTTGTGGTTAAATTCATGAGTGTGTAAGAACAAAACAGAAAAAGTAAAAAAAATCCAAATATCTCTCCAATATCTGAACCACTTTATATTGCGTCGTCCGCCAGAGATTACTTAAAACATACGCACGCAGTAGTTGCCCGTTTCTCATTTTAATAACACTCGCATGACTTGAAACCAATTTATAACCTACTTACTTGGACACAGGGCATCATGGTCTGTCGCTGGAAGAATTTATGTGTATTGGCTTCAAAAAACAAGAATGAAAAAACTCCAGAGAGGAAAAAATGCTCGCCAAGGGAGACAGTGCAAATATATTACTTATAATTGTTATCATACAACTTCTGGGTATACCAGGTATTTTATTTTTTCTCGCTCGCCTTCCCTTTTCTTCCTCAGCGAGTGGTTCTGTCTTATGCGGTATCCTTGCATCAGTCAAGGGGGACACAAAAAAAAAGAGCCTCGACGTTGAATAAAGAATAAAGTAAGCAATTGCTTTATCGGCAGTATTTCATATTAAAGTTTATGTACGTTAATTGACCCTAAACTGATGAGCGGTGTTTTGTACTTGGATGGGTTCCTTTTTTCATTTTTATTTTTTTGAAAAAGGGGAAATGAGAAAATATTCAAATTGGGGTTATGAATCTGGTGTTGAAAAATGCCGCTGATGGAATTTAACATTTTTGACGTAGATTATGCGACACGGGTTATTTTAATAGAACTGCATTGTCAGCTGTCAACTGTCATCAACGTCATACATGTCGGTTGGGTAGTTGCAATTTTAGGACCAGAACGGTCTTTCTTTGTACTAAATTCTACAAATGATTGCAAATAGAAAAGCAATATAGACAGACCGTTCTACTTTTGAATAGTTCTGTTAAGTTTTAAAAGCTTTTGTGACTTATGTTGAAAAAGAAAAGAAATTCGAAGCGAATTCTGACGAACTTTTCAAATCAAAAAACATCTTTTCTTTGGATATTGAGGAGACAAGTCGATAATTCTTGCAGTCTCGTGAATTTTCGATCTCTGGGTTTTTAAAGAAGTGTGAAACACTTGTAGAAATTCCATTTAACTACAGGTGGGTACTTGTCCCGCTGTGCTACAGGAACTAAGGTTTAAGTATGAGATGGACCTTCCTCGTCAAAATAACTTGTAGTCTTTATTGCGTTTAAATACCCAGAAGTTTTGATCTTTCCCACCCTAGATTTACACTTTAGACGCTGAATTTTGGGTGTTGTCCATAAATGAGAAAAAAGGAAGAAGCCTTGTAAAACCCTCAAAATTTAAGTTAGATACGAGATAGGAATGGTAGGTAGGTAAATGGGTGCTCTTGTGGCAATTTGCCACAGCTTCACTTAGAGAGAGGAATAAAACTGTAGAAAGATTACGACTTGCGTTAATAACGAAGAAGACTCGAAAGACAGAGCAAGTCTTTGTAAGCCACAATAGCAGTTGTCAACTCTGTTGTTTTGTTCAAGAATTGACAGCCTTGGTCTGGTCGCTCAGTGGTAGCCGCTGGGAAAACTGACTGTAAATCGAAGTAGAGCCTGACCTCCAGACAAGGGAAGAAAACGATTATCACGCTTATTTTGAGTTTCGATTTCTTTCGAAAGTGTCTCGAACTCGATGAATCTGTATTTTGACATTCGAACAGATAAGAAGTTCATCTATCAATCGAAAGTTAATTTGTCATTCGAATGTTGATCGTATTTTGAATTTCTAATCGGTCGAAACAAATGTAATTTTTTATTCGTGTGCAATTTCCTATCGCTTAAACAGCGACTGCTTTGGTTTTGCTCCATACTCTTGGCGGATAAAATTTGCAAAAATGTAATTTTATCTCGTCCTTTTCTTCCTCGCTAGCTCGGATACGTTTGTCCATTTGTCCATTTGGGACAAAGTTTAGCTTCCAATGCGTTTGTTACAATTTTTATGCACTTTGATAAGGATGATTGAGACGAATTTCACTTTTGCATCTTTCCCTACTCTAATTTGGTAACCACCTTCTGCGACAAATCTTAATGTGGTCGTTAGCATTGAGATGGGAGGAATAGATTATTGTTCCTCCTTGAAATTCTGTTACTAACTCATCCAGAACATATTTAAATCGATTTTTGTTGAGGCGAAAATTCCTTACAAATCTTTAAAAAAATGAAACTATTAAAAAGATTAAACGTACTTAGAACAATTGCCATGTTTTTAATGTTTTATTTTCACTTTCAACGAATTTCGCGGACAAAATATGAGTTCTGTATACAAACAGAAAAAATGTCAAATGACATCAGACTGATGTTTGATTTCGAAAGTTGAATTCACTTGAATTCATTGGATGACATTCTCGATATTGAATTTTATTCGTTCGAATGTCAAAATAGGTACACAAACATAGACATACTATAGGTTCGTTCGGGTACTTTTTTGCAAACGTAAAATTATTTAAAATTTGCTAAGAAACTGTGCAAATGCGATCACGTACTGAGGAAATTTAAAAAAATGAGAGAGAAATCCATTTCCCCTCTTTTCATTTTTTCGTAATTTTCTACTCGCCGAATTTCGACTTACTGAAAAATGAAAACTGCCAACTAAGTGACAGCTCCAAAGTTTGACATGTAAAACTAGTTATTTTCGTTTTCAACGACGTCAGAGGAACAAGTTATAACTGAATGTTCTCCTAGAATAAATCAGCGCATTCAAATGGAAAGTTTAATATGCGTTTAGTATGAAAAAAATTCAATTCCAATTTATTTTGTAGATGCTGAATTTTACAATTATGCCAAACATGACATTTCTTAAACTTTTTGTAAGAAAACCGATCAGGTACTTCTCTTGAAATTGAGAGAATTCTCTCTCGATTTTAGAGATTTGACATTTTTAATTTTTCTATGCTAAAAGTACACGAACGGACCTTACTGCTAGTGAAATGTCATTTTCATATACTTCTGCGAGAAAATGGGGACGGTCGGATTCGTAGTTTAGTAAGTCTGACAGCTGTCTGACTAGATGCGTCTCAGTTTTTATTGGCCCAGAGTGTTCACGTGTATAGTTTTTGCAGTTGACGTTTATGGAGGGGAAGCCGACCAATCTAGTCAAGAAAATCCTGCCTACGTACTCAGTTGACATTTCGAAGAGTCAAATTTAAAATAAACAGAGTGGCCGTTGCAGAATTCTGAGGGGGGGCGGGGTTAAAAAAAAAAGTGTGATTTTTAAAGCCACTCTGGTAATTTAGAATTTTCACACGATATTTAACAAACATTAGTTCGCATAATAAAAAAGTGCAAAATCAAGCAAAGGTAACGCTGACCGCGAGAATACAAAAACAATTCAATTTGCTTAGTCAACGCGTTCGGATTCATAGTCACGACACGACCAATCTACTTAACGTTTTACATAAACTAGGTATCCGAACGTCCCCAATATGTTCCAAAACAGCACAGGCTCCACAGTTTGCCAGCGGATTAGCAAAGAAGCATAGCCGCCGTCAAATTTAAATTTCCATAGTAACGTAAACAAAAAAGCGACATCTTGTGCGAAGAGACTCATTTCCATAGTAAAATGTAAACAAAAGAGCCTCATCTATTCGAAAGATGCAAAGCTACAAATTAGTGCTTTTTCTGTCCCAATGGAAAACGACATGAGCGAGATTCATACCTACTTACACTAACACCAAAACCAACCAGAACATTTGTCAAATTTAAGAGTCTGTTTTTAATCACGTATTTAGAAGACAAGCGAAAAATAGAGAAAAATTAGCATTTGGCCGCTTCAATGGATATCAACATAAACAAAGTAAATTTCTATAAGCGTAAATTACAATTTAAGAACAGCTGACTTTTAAAACACGCACTACCACAAATGCGAAGAAAGAAAAATCTCGTTTTATGTTCCATTGGGCACGAAAAATCTGAAATCTGAGAGCAAAATCCGAAAATCCCAATGGAAAACGACATAAATTAGGTCGTTTGAAGTTTACTTTATTTTCCGCTTGCAAACTGTGGCGCGTCAGTATTTTTGGAACATGCGTGAAGGTGGCTACTAGCAGTCCATATAATTATAATAAGTCAATGTACACAAAGTTCATTCGAACGAATAGAGACATTCGTTAGAATTGACTATTCGTTCGAATCTCAAAATAAGCATGACTGAAACAATTGTGTGGGTGAGAAGGACAGAAGGAAGCCTAATGTTGGATCCATCAACGGAACTTACGGGCAAGTCTTCAAATGACTCGCAAAAATGTATAACCTCGTCTTGACGGTTTGCAACTCTTTGCCAATACGTACAGAAGTCTTCCAATCAAAAATTGACCTGGCAGCATGTCTCTATGAATGACATTTTCTAAAATGCGAATTTAGTGAATATTTCTGTGCCGTTCACTTGCAACGAAGATATTTAAAAAAAATGATATCAGCCATCTTAGAGGCGTAGAATGCTCCATCTTTTTGTTGCAACATGTTGCCCTGACCTGACTGTGATTATATTGTCAAATCAAAATATGTGACTGCATTTTAATCAGAATGAAACATTCAGCTGCCATTAACTTATCGGCATAGTCCGCAACAAACCAATTACGAGATGAAACTTATCCCAACGGCATGTTTCTACCCAAAGCCAGTGCACCTAATCCGCATAATGTTACCTATCTCATTTAACTAAACCGTTATATGAGCAGCAAACAACTTCCAATAAATTTTATGACCAAAACAACCTCATTTCGGAGTAGAAGACTTCCAAGCACACTCGAAACCAATTCGATGGAGTTTCTTTTAAATTAGATATACACATCGGGTAGGACAGCTCATGGGAGCACCAAATGCCCTCTAACTACACCATTTCAATTTTTTATTGTCGATCATTAAAATTGTCCACTACCACCCACTCTTTTGGGTCGTCTCTGGATCTATATAGCTTTCGCGCGTCTTGATGCCAGCTGCGAGGGGGGCAGCAGCACTAAATTTTCCTGTACTTTACTTCCTCCTTCTTCATTTCTTCTATACCTACGACTTTCAGGCTCTTACAGTCCAGAACACACGAGACTTGTACTTCCTTCCTGTCCCCCCAGATGCAGAGTTCTTCTCCTCCGCCACCACCAAGACTTGGTTTGTTGGGCTTCTGCTCGCTGCTATGGGTCGCAACTTGATTTGCGTTGTGCGATGTACATTTTTCGCTGTTGCCCGTGCTGTTGCTCTCTTAAAGATGCCTTACAAAAGTGTGTTTCTATTTTGCAAGAAAACCAAAATCAAACACAAACAAAACAACAACAACAAAAAAAAAAAAAGAAGAAAAATATCAAACTCGGCTGGTTACATAAAACTACACTACCAGACGATGAGTATGTGTTTTATTACCCACAAAGTTGAGTGTCGTTTCAGTTAGGAAAAATCACCCCAACTAACTTAACTCTCCAGCGATTTGTATCCCCGGTGGTGTACAAAGAGGCCGGAGTGATGCTGCACGCTGCAGCAGCAGCAACAGTCAGCAGGCAGGCACACACAACATGCAGTATGAATAGTTGGCCTTTAAGGCGCACTGTGCACTGCACACACGGTCTTGTTTGGTTCCCTCCACATAAGAGATAGAGATACGTATAGGATACACATATATATTTTTTTTTTTTCCTTTATTTATAGCATGGAACAAAAGTCGTCCTGCAGTTGTCTCGTTATTCAAACATAGATATATGGGGAGCATATAAATAAAACGAAAAAAAAAAAAAAAAACAATCTCAAAAATAACTCAACTTTTTTGCAAAAATAAATCGAAGCGCAGCAGTCAGCAGTGAAGAAATAAAACTGCAAATGAACGAAAACAAACAAAAAAAAAAAAAGAATCCACGGACTCCCAACTCACAACAAACGAACTCTGAAAGATGAAGAATCTGTGTGGTGGGACTCTGTTCGCGAGGTGGTTTGTTGTTCCGATCTTTGTTGGTTTTCTGTTTGGTTGAGAGCGCGAATATTTTTGTATTTGGAATTTTTGTTAGTTTTATTTGCTCGGACGGTGTCTTTTCTTGCCCACCTTGTGTGTCTTTTTTATAAACTCAAATTGAAAAAAAGTCGACGTCAGAAAGATGCTGGATGTTGCAGATAATGTTGCTAAGATCGTATATGCATTGCAAGAGTGTTTAGTTATTTAACGCTTATACAATTGACATTGGCAACATAAGGATTGGTCAGTGAGTAGGGTGTAATGGGCTTCGGCAACATGTTGCTGGGTGACAGATAGGCTGTGGATGTGTAATTTTACAGCTGAAGAAAACGAGGAAACAGCATTTTAGTGAGAGCAGTTCATTTCAAAAATGGGTGTAGAAGAAGGTATACTTTAGCAACATGTTGCGGGAATTTTCAGATGTTATGGATTTTTTTCGATAGCTCTATATCATTTTGCTGAACTAGGTGTAAAAGAAAGTATACTCTAGCAACATGTTGCAGATATTTTCGAGCATTTTCAGAGGTGATGTTTTTTTTCGCTAGCTCTATATCATTTTGCTGAACTAAACCTGTTTTACAGAAGAAAAATGTAATAGTGGATATACCTCCATAAAGCAATGATGCAACATGTTGCAAAAAGTGTACATATCTCTAGATTTCAGTCTTCGAAAGGTCTTGAATTTTACTGGATTTTCATCCACCGAAATTGCATACAATAAAAAAGGGAATGTGCACAAAGGTACTTAAATGTTGTAGCAACATGTTGCAGTCTGCAGATATTTAGCAAAATTTTAACACATATCTCTAGATGTTAGTTATCAAACGGTGGTCAATTTTGCTGGATTCTAGTGCAACGATATTTTCTACAAAAAAAGCAGCATGTTGTAGCACCATGTAGCAACATGTTGCCCCTACAAAATGACCGTTGCTCGGATTAAATTTCGTTTTGTTAGGTTTCGGAAGCGTTCGAGAAACCTTTCAAAAGCAGGCAGCATTGACCCCGTCAGTTGCCTCACTAGTTTTAAGTGAATAACGATCGAAGTGAACAAGAGTTTGTAGCAACATGTTGCTAAGCGATTTCAACAGTCTCCCATTAGGTTGTAAAATACACACTAAAATGTGGTAACCGAAAAAGTATGTACCCACTACACCGCTGGCTGTAAAGCTCACTATAAACATGTTGCCGGCCACTATAACGCCTCTAGTCATTTGTTTGTTTCCAACCAGTATTAAGTCGTTTAATTTCATCACCAAACCAATCATTAGATTGAGTGTTTTTCTAGATTATGTAATCATTACCCTTCCTCTAGCAACATGTTGATTACAATCTTCTCACGTTACAATGACAAGAAAATCCATTTAAAAATATTCATGAGCCTCTTAATATCTGACTGGAATATTGAGCCTCTAGCGAGAAACTCTGTTTATTGATGTAAAACAAGAAAATTCAAATTCATCCCCGCCCATCAATCCTCTACCAATTTTGTTTAATAGATTTGTTCTCTTAATCTTAATGAAATTAACAATCACAGATAATTCCCCCCCCCCCAAGTGCCTTTGCTAGTTAAATAACAAAACAAACCAAAACAAGTTGAAAACTAAAAATAGCCACACAAAGGAAACCCACAAATGGCAGTATAGCCGACAAAACAAGTAACAAGAAAAAAGGTTTTTTTTTTTTTTGTTTTACTCTGCTTACACTGAAAATCCAAAGCTGTTCTGTTTTACTCCGATTTGTTTCGCAAGTTTTTATTTATTTATTTTTTTTTTTTTTTGTTCAATAGAAATGGACCACCAAATCAAAATAGAGAAATTTAGTTTGTGAATAACTTTTTTTTAATTATTTTGTGAGAACAGAAAAAAAAAAAAAAAAAACACTTAAGGTAGCACAAAATTCACGTCAATACACGTTCGACACATATCTAAGACTAAAAGGAGAGAGTTTTGCCTTTATCCCAGGTACACACACTCTACACATGAAACCAGATGTTATGGGTTGCCAGGGTGTCTCGGACTTTTGATATTCCTACAGGTACAATAAAAGACGACAAAAAAAGAAGAAGATAAAACAACCGACTTAACCAAAAAAACTTGCCCAGGCGTCTGTGCTGTGTGCTCTGCGCTCTGTGCAATCAAAATCACCAGAGAAAAGAAAAGAAGGAAAATCGAATCTTTTTTTTTTCGGTTATTTTTCTCAGTTTCTTCGTATTAGTCGTCTTCTTCTGGTAGATGGTATGGTAACCTCAGGTCCTCAGGGTATCCAGAGAGCGGAAGGTACCTGATACCTGTTGAGTGTTTATTTTCTTTTGTACTCTCCCGATGGTGTTTTTTTTTTTGTTTATCTCTTTTATTCGGTTTCTTTTTTGTTGATAATCATTTTTGGATTTTTTTTTGACATTTGTTTTTCTTCTTATTTTACATTAATTTCATTTGAGAGTGTAATTTATATAAAAAAAAAAGAAGTACTATCGGTGGTACTCAGATAAGAGTTCATATCTCCTGCTTAAGCAATATTTTCTTTGCTTTAGTTTCTTTTTGGTTTCCTTTTTTTTTTTTTTTTTGGGAGGAGGAACAACGGAACGAAATTAAAAGTAATCGAAAAAGTTTGATAACGGCGCATTGAGTGAGGTAAAAGGTGGCTCTCCCTCGTTTCGTGTTGTATATTAAGTGCAACAAGGGATCGATAAATGTACGTATGTACGGCAACGGCATGAATTCAAAAGAGGTGAATGTGCTTTTGATATTCAATTCGAAAAGGTGGAGAGGGGGTGGAATTGGAGTTTTTTTTTGGCACGCCAAGAACATTATTTATTAATTAAAAATAGTCGGAGCAAGAGTGCACGAAGTGTAGCGAGCTTTTGGGTCTCCTAACGAAGAAACAGTGAAAATACAAGAAATGCACAAAACAAAAGAGTTGGACAGCGAACTGGGTATTGAATTTCTGCGAGGTAGGTAGGTACTTTTCGTTTTTGGTTGAATTGTTGTTATTTCACATGATTTTCCGGAGTAAATAATTTCTATTTACAGCGAATTCAATAAAGTGCATATTACAGATGGAATGGTATCAAAAAAAATCTGTCAAATGGAAGAAAATAATTCTGCAACAATTTCGGAGGTGGGTTTCTTCAGCTAGCTGTAGGTTCCAAAGAAATAAAATACAAGAACCTCAACTATTATCAAGTTTTAAAAAAAAACCCAAAAATTGTCAAAATAATGACGAACCGTTCGAACTACTTAGGGAGGCGAACAATTTCAAAAACCATTTACAATAGCAATCAGACCAATAACAACCCTATTCAGACAGAAAAGGCTTTTGGGGTTGCATTTACCACTTACGCATTATACAGCCTTAGGAAAGCCGTATAGTTACCTACAAACGACGCCCCATTCATGGAGCAAATCGGTTAATTGTCAAAGAATGAACAGACCACACCCTCGACAAAGCGCGTCTCGAGAAAGACAGTGGCAGCAGAAAGCCATTAGAAATACTAACTCTATAAAGTCCCGATTTACCCATCAGGCAACCATTCAGTAGAGAGAAGCTTCGATGACATTTCTTCAGTTTACCAATAGCAAATAAAATTATTAAATCCTTTTTCCTTCGCTTTGGAGCATCAAATCATCGCACCTCCAAACATTGGGAACCCTGAACAAGTGCAAGTTCTATCCAACCCCGATGTAACCACTCTCAGCAAAATATAATTCACTCGACCGAAGAGAACGAGAAAGAAGAACCCATAAGAACATGTTTTATGCAATATCCAATCGAATCTGGTTTATTTATGTGCGTGTATGACAGGACAGCTACCAGCACAAAATCGATTGTCAGGACAAGGTTTACAATCAACTCTTAAACAGATTTCCTATATCCTCATTGATTTCCAGAACCTAGCCGAAGATTAGTTCAGTTAGCAAGCATTATCCTATTATACCTTTTTTTTCGGGCTTAGGGTTGCCAACACACAGGGAAAAAACAATCGAATCAACCAATAACGATCAGCGACCATATCCCCGTCAAGCTGTTGTCTCGCTCGTGTGTAATAAAATAGTGTAACGAATTCATCCGGCGACGACTTCTATGCTCTCTCTGTTTCTTGTTTTCGGCTTTTTATATTTTTAAATTTTCATTCTTCATTTTTGTAGATTCAATTTGGAGATAAACCGAATTTTATATAACACTTGGGGAGTTGATGGAATTGCCCTCTTATTTAGAATTTATTTAAATTTAATGATTTTATGGTTCTATTACTGTTGTTTTCCGTTCTTTAGGTTTACGTTTACGGTCTTTTATTGTGCTTAAGTATTGTGTTTTTTTTCGTTCGTTGAGTGGGATATGGCTTCATAAAAATGTGTAAGGAATTGCTGAGCATCCGGGAGGCATCTAACCATATTATAGCCGAGTAGGCAGGTACATTGGCACATTAGAGGGAGCATTGAGAAAATAGTAGTTTCGATAAGAGATTAAATTTAAGTATATGTAAATTTATTTCGATTCTGCATGCTTTCGCTATTAAGACAGGAATGAGATGTTAACTTTCATTGGGAATAGGCTTGCGGTCGCACGTGAATAAAGCATAAAATGTTGAAAATAAAACCAGCACATGCTTCGGTTATAAAAGTTTGTTTTGCGAAAGTTGAGTTACCTATGTATGTCTATCGATCGGATTGGTTTAGAAAAGCTGACGATGATTGGCTTACAGACTTTCACGGGACCTTTGACTATCAACTTTACTTGGTGTTGTTTTCCCATGATAGGCAATATTTTAATTGACATTAAACCTTCACAGCTCCATGGTCCACTGTACACTTGAACAAGCTACTGGATAGTAAAATACACTTCTGAATCGCTAGCCCAAGATAAACAAATAAATACTCCTCCGCTTTGCTTTGCACCAATTTTAAAATTCCGCCTGTACAAGAGACCTTGGATTATATTCATTTTGCCAATACTACCAACGCAGACAAACTTTTTAATGTGTCAAAACAAATTTGAGTTCTACAGACGCAAAAGAACGGTCAAATGGATATGGAATTTTTCCCCAATTTACGAAAAAGGACTAAACAGTGGATAAATAAATAAACTATGTTGTCAAATGAGTTTTTGCACGCTAATCATCATTATATTAATACGTGAATATCCGAGCTTTCCGTACGCTTTTTTGGTATTTAATATGAAATGAGGAGAATGAAACTTATGTTATTTGAAAGGTGCTGTGCCATAGATGTGCACAAAAACACAAAATCGTGGTTATATGTCGCCATTAAGACTGGTAAAATTAATTTATGAGTTCCCCATACAAAACCGGTAGTAAAAGGATTTTGGTGACAATCAATTTGTCGCCGTCATGTTTCCATAGTAACGTGTTGAATCATCTTAGATTAGAACCATAAAGGTATGCAATTTACCTGCCCCTAAAAATAAGCAATAATTGTAAGAAATTTATTTAGGGGAATTATTTATTATTTGTCGCCACCATATTATCATAGTAACGTACCTATTTAAATATAAATCATATTAGATTAGAGTGTGTTTCCGATGGAGCAGCTCATTTACGTGTTTTTTAACTTTCTCCATTACGTATAGTGTGGGCGCAGTGGCTTAGTGGTTAGTGTGTTGGACTACTAAGCGAGGGGTTCAAGTTCGAATACCGCAAAAACCCAATTTCCAACTCAGGGTTTTTTCACGTCTGACAAACATCCGAGAGTATAACTGTCATGAAAGAGCTTCTCAATTAGCCGTTTGGAATCGGCATAAAATTGTAGATCCCTTCCATTCGTTCCAAAAATGAAAAACTCACACAAAACGAATGGTTGCGAGAAGCTAGGCCTAGGGTCCCTACGGACCTGTTGCGCCAAAAATTATTATTACATTACGTATAGTAAGAGAAAGATATCAGTACCAGGGTTCGGACTTCAGAAATCTCATATCGAAGTGAATGAAAAAAAAAGGCGGAGTAAAACAAAAATTTCCGTAGTAGATTTTCAGTTTCATATTAAATGAACAAAAAAACAGTTTTTTTTTAAATAAGTGTATTTAAGAAACAAAATAAATAAACGTAACATAAATTGCACATTCAGTTTGCAAATCACAAGAACCTTACCATGTGAATATTGTATACCTACATAAAGTATGTATCAAACCAAGTCAATAATTTTAATAAAAAACAGTACAGAGTATAAAGGCCCAAATGTGTAGCCAAAATACATAGTTTTTTATAAACACATTTGGGGGTTTTGTACTGTTTTTTATTAAAATTATCGACTGCCACTTTAAATTAAAAAGCGAAGTATGTAGATTTTGAAGAAGAAGGAGTGGTGGAGTATATTTTAAAATATTGCAAAAGGCGAAGCAGATCTACTCCTTTCGGAGTAAAGTCTGATCACTGATCAGTACGCCCTCGGTAAAAACAACCGATGGAAATTCGAGCAGTTGCGTTAATTGAGTTTGTCACCGAGTCACAAAAAAAATGTGCCTTGAATTAGAGTTTTGAGCTGAAAACCATAGTATTAAAAATAAAATAATATTGTTCGTCGTAAAAGAAAAGAAAAGGAATGTAATTTAATTTATTTAAAAAAATATGTATACAGTTAACACAGTTTTTTTGGTAAATTGCTTTAAAATATTGGGAAATGTTCGTTTGCTTTTTCTTAGAGGATATACCTATTAATGTCAACGGCCAGCTCTCTTATTTTTGAAGAGTCAAGGTATCTTTTAGTGGAGGGTGTTTAAAATTCTGAAAGAAGTTGCTCTAAAATAACCAATCACAAAAAAAAAAACGAAACAAATAATATTAAATGAAATAAGAGCATGAATGGAAAGTTGCGTTTACCAATTCGCCGTTTTTTTAAAAGTTGCAATCACTGAGTCACTAATTTTGAAATTTTAGGTGTTGCTTTAACCGAGGTATTGCGTTTATCGAGGGTTGCTTTTACCGAGGGCGTACTGTACATATTTTCGTACAAAATTTCGAACTCGAGATATTAATCAATTCTGATATTACGATGATAGAGGAACTCAAAAAAGTGGGTCGCAAAATTCTGTCCGGTCTGTCTGTCCTTCCACAGGCCTACAGCCTAAACCGCTTCCCGGATTACGTTCAAACTTCGGATTTCGTGGCCTTTTTTTTTGCAAGGTAACCTCAATATTAATGGTACTTGCCACATAACATTTTCGTACCAGTTTGATTTCGTCGAAAACGGCTCTTATGATTTCAACCAAAATTGATATTTAAGCTTAAGTAGGTGAGTTTACCATGACTGCGTACCCAGTTCTTGGCTAAAAATTCGAACAACGGTATTTTTGAAATTTCGACATATCTCGAAAACCGTACATACGATTGTAACAAAAATTAATTTCTAAGGTAATGTGGTCATTTATAACATGAAACTTAGTTTGTCTCTATATTATCGTACAATGGATTTTTGAAAAAAGTATTTTTTTTTCTTAAATTTTTTTTTTCAGTTTACCGGAAAACTGCGATAACGATTTCGACCAAAATGCAAACTTAGTAACTCTAAGTTTGCATTTTGGTCAAAACTATTGTGTCCTTAAGTTTCACTTCGAAGCACCGTAAACGCTAATTTTAAAAACTGTCGAGATATGAGCAGTTTTTAAAATTAGCGTTTACGGTGCTTCGAAGTGAAACCCCATATTCGATTTCGATAAAACATTAAAAACGAAGTACCTAATGCTTACATCCCGAACAATAACTTATAATCGGTTTTCAACTATATAGTTACGCAATAGTATTTTCCAGTGGCGTCTCGTCAGGGTGTGCAAGGTGTGCATTGCACACCCTGATCTTACCAAAAAAATCACTCATCGAACACTCAAATAATAATAACACACATAAATATGATGTGCTCAATTGCACTTTACATATCCCTTAAAACCTCCATCACACAGCCTACTATAATAATACTCATATTCATCCTTCCTAATTTTTCTTTCAAAATTCCTTCATCGTTGAGAGAAACAAAGAGAAAAACAATAAACTCGCACGAAATCTGGCTGTGCACGTATTCATCAAATAAGTTCATCCAACTCCAAACTATATACCTTCCTTCAGCTACAAGAATTCATCCCCATCGTCATTCGTCACCCGCACGCCGTACCTGCTAATGTCGCTTTACTTTGATGAACTTGTAGGGAACTCGTGCACTAGCTTTCTGTGCACACGGAATATTCATTATTTTCTTTTGTTTTGTTCTGTTTTCGTAAAGCGTCCTAAGTCAAATAGACATGCAATACATCGACGCTCGTGCAAAAAAAAGCAGTGCACGACTGTCGATCTCGATGGATGAATGAACGAATTTCGCTTTTCGTTTAGGTAGTAGGTATAAGTGGCTACAGTTTCGTGCGGTGCTTTTGCTTTTTTTTCTATTATTAACTTGAACAATGGAGTTTTTTTATTGTTTTTTTTTTATTTTAATTAAGAAAACAATAAATAAATCCGTGTTTTTATAAAATATATAATTTTAAAGAATTGCACACCCATCTAAGTAATTCACGCGACGCCGCTGGTATTTTCCAAACTAAACATTTCAATATTTGGTACTGTTTTGTCTGGCAAATTTTACAAAAACCGCTCTAACAATTTTTACCAAAATACATCATCGTAGTAAATGAACTGCTGAACATACTCAGAAACGAGGGCGTCTATGTCCATATGGATACCCTAAACGAGAAAGTTTCTTGCGACCCAGTCGTGCACTTTATTTCGATATATTGTAGATGTCGCTCTTTTCGTTTCGTTTATAAAAAACATAAATAAATAACGAGAATAATTGTAGTACGTTTATTAGCAATCATACTTATAAAAGGTATGGTCGATTTTCGACCACAAGCGATACTAGTTTAAATAAATTTAAAAATGTCTATAACCCCTGCAAACTCTAAATGTTATTCCAAGCCTTCGCCTAAAAATAGGCTCATTTTTGGGGTCTTCATTGAATTTTGGTTCATGCACAAGCTAAATAAAATGTAGAAAGATGGGAGGGAGAAAAGTTGGTATGGGCAAAGTGGTTAGTATGTTGAATTACCCTAAAATATCTCTCCCTAGTCCCTGTCTGTCATGTATCCTAGAGGACAAGAGTCTTAAAAATAAATTTTTTACCATCCAAGGGTTTTCGAAATTTTTACAACCATAATAAGCTACGTTCGGAATGATTTCTCTTCGCATATCATTACATTTGCAGAGTCCGAACTGAATGCAGATCTCAAAATCCTAACTTCACCACTGAACTGCTTACTCTGGAGGCCGTCATAGAAAAAAAGTTACACGCGCTGTATAAAACAGAAGGTCCCTTCCAAAAACAAAACCGAAATCCACGAATAGTTGTGCCAGACCTATTGACCCCTCCCAATATAGGTTTAAGCTACAACTCCCTGTGGGAAAATCACTCAACTAGGTCTTGTGACAAACAACAACAAAAAAAAAAAATCTATTCATCCGATCAATTGTTACATCATAACAGTCCGCTCTTGCCTAAGCGTAGACAATAGTTGCGATTGAGCACACACAGAGGGTACCCTTGGAGGAGGATTTCAAGTAGAAAAATCAACCGAAAGATCATTATCGCCTAAACATTTACTTTCTCCGCTTTTGTTATGATTGCGCGTGTTGGCTTTAAGTCCACCACACTCTTCTCGCCATTTCAACATCCCACAACAGGGGGGATCAGAAATTATTCAAATTAAGTCATTCAGTTAATTTTTCTATATCAATCTATAGTGAAAAATGTATTTAAAAGTGAGAAGAATAAATAAGAAACAACATTTTTATGTGGGAGGCTGTCATCCAACACACTCTTTCGTTCATTCAAAAATCCCATGAAGACAAAAGTCTTTTACACAAATAAATGTTTCTCTCTACCTGGGTTGACGTTTCCCTCACGGACACTGGGGATTATATTTTTTGTTGGTCATCTACTATTTTTTTATTTTTTTTTGTAGGCGTGTCAGAACCAAAATGAATCATAAGTAGAATAAGAGATAAGAAATTGGGTATTAAGTTGTTAATAGGATTATGAACTTCTGTTTGTCGTTAGGTTTATTTTTATTTAGTCAGTTCGCTGTATATTTATAGAGAATTGTAACAATAATTTTATCCGATTCCAAACGGCTAATTGAGAAGCTCTTTCGAGGCAGTTATACTCTCGGATGTTTGTCAAACGTTCGCGAGAGGTGGCTCAGTGAAAAAACAATAGCTATTGCGAAATAGATGAAACATTTTTATTCGTACAGATTGGTCAGTTAGGGTGGAAAAATGTACATGGCTTTGGACGATTTTCATGGTAGAAAAAATACATCGCATTCCTTGTGGTCGAGTTCAGAAATGTAAAATTGCTGCACTCCTGTTAGTTTCGCGTTTTTTATTGTAAGCGACCTGTATTATCATCGCCATTCATTCAAATACCACCTTCTAGAAAAACTAAAAGAAGCGAAGAGGGCAATCAACTGCAACTGGAAGGTGATACTTGGCAAAAAAAACATTCTAAATTCAAAGTTGTTGATGCTGCCGTTCGATCTATATTGTGTTATGCTGCACAAGTTTGGGGTATCTCTCGGTATGACGAAGTAGAAAAACTTTTAAGATATTTTTTAAAGAAAATCTTCAGGCTTCCGGAAAACACTCCAAATTATATGTTACATCTAGAAACAGGACTGCCTCCTCTGTATGTACATATTTACAATCAGGCTGCATATGGAGTATATATTGAAGGTAATGACGCTTCCCAGCCACCGCCTTCCGCATATAGTGGCAAAACACGCAGTGCGTGGACAGCTTCAATTTTTGAAGAATGGACAAGATTGAGCGTCGAACATAACGTTCCGATAACGGAATATAATGCAGAAGTGTGGAAGGGGAATGTACAGGAGCTACTAAGGAAAGTCGATGAAGCTCATCGTGCGGAGTGTAGAGCCGGAGCACAGCAGAGTGAAACCAGGTGTGGGATTCTGTAAATAACAAAACGAAAACCACTTTCACGTTCCAAAAAACGAAATAAATCACGCGAAAGCGAAAATCTGCTTCATGTAACTCCTAACGTTTTTTTGTTCACATTCGTTTAGGTTTGAGAAACTGTTTGACAACAAAATTATAGTTTGGCAGTCTCAGTATATGTAGCTTTATTTTCGTTAAGTTGTTTTGACGTTGAGGAAAGCTTTAAAATAGGAGGCACGTATGTATTTCGTGTACCTGTATGCAAATGAAAGGCAGCTATGTTTAACCTAAAACGTTGAACAAAACTAAAAGAAAAAAATAAATTTCTAACTAAGAACCAAATTTAAATAAACCAACCTTTTGTCAGGTAATGTGAGAGGATTCGAACACTCCCGCAGATTTTTTCTAATTTTTTTTAAGTTTACGTGTTCATTTTCTATTTCACTTTCGTCGCTTTCGCTGGTCAACAAAAAATAGTTTGTTAGCATTTCTAGTAAAATATTCAGCACAATCTTAAAAGTTAAAATCACCAAACTCAAAGAGAATAAATTGGAAAATGGTAAACGTCAACAAAATAGCTGTCGTTTGTTTTCTTTCGTGGAGACGATAAAATCTGTTCATTTTTAAGGTTACATGAAGCAAGAAAAGCGAAAACGTCAAAGAAAATGTGGTCGTTCGTTTTTTTTCGCGCCCACGAGAATTTCTTTCGTTTTTGATGTTACATGAAGCAAACTGTTCGTGTGCACGAAAACGTTTAAACGTTTTCAACTTACAGAAGGCGATTTACGATTTACGTATCGAATACTCAACCATGATCTTATGGAGAAAAACTACTTCCATGATCAAAATAGTATAGACATTTTTTCAACAATTTTTAAGGTCAGAGGGGAACTTCTTTGTTTAAACTATATGCCACACAGATCGGACAGACATGCAGAATGCAATCTATGTAATCTACGTGTGAAGGAAGACATTCAGCATTTCATCGGAGTTTGTCCTATACTAAAAAGTATCAGAAGAGCATATTGGGATAAATTTACACTTACGGAAGATGAGGTTGTTCTGTGCTTAAATGGTCAGGATTGGAATGTACTTTCAAGTTACGTAAGATCGGCTATGAAATATCGACAATAAATCGTAGATGAAGCATTCTAAATGTAATCTTATTGGTGTAAGCTCTAATAGAAATATTATTAAAATTAAAATTGAACTTCAAAACTTTTTAACTTTTGTTAATAGTTATACCTATTGTAAAAATTATCTCTTTATCCGGCTGACGGCACTAGCCAATGCACGTAATTGTGAATCATGTAAAACGAGTTCAAAAATATTTAATTAAATAAAAACACAATTTAATACATACATTATCATCGCAGAACTTTGGCAGTACTTGCGTTCATGAAAGAAAATTTACAGTCAGCATGCACGCACATGTAGTGCATGTGGTTTTCTTTTGCCTGTAGAGAAAACGGAGGTAGAATGTTTGCAAATAATTGAATTATTTAATTACTTGTACTATTTAGAAATGAACAAGAGCAATCCCAAATTTTCCGATGATGGCACAAGACGCCTTCTATCATTTCGACTTGGAATGATATCGGAATTGATATTAAACATCCGAGTTGTCATTGACAAAATTGTTTTTTAGCTGAAATTCATGAATTTTGTTTATTATCTTCTATATATATAAAAGACAATGAAGTCCGTGTGTGCTCGCATAACTCGATAACGGATTGTTGGATTTCAACGATTTTGGGCTTGACGGTTTCGGTTTGAACCAAGGAAGGACAAAGGCTACTTTTCGTCGCGAAAACAAAACTTGTATGAAAGTTTGTATGGGGAAATGCACTTTGGAAAAAAAACAAACGGGGTAAAAATCGAGTAGTGACACTTCAAATACAAAAAAATGTTTTAGATTGTAAAAGCAATTGTTGTTGTTAATTATTTTAAATATTTTCGAAGCAAATTGTTGTTGTCAAAAGTTTAGAATTTTTTTTTTAAATATACCTACCTAATAAATTTGCTCATGTTTACGTTTGGGCCCAAGGAAGGACATAGGCTACTTTTTTTTCTTTGTATGGGGAAAAGCACTATGAAAAAAATAAACTGGATAGAAAAACGAGGAGTGTGACTTTCTAATACGACAAAAATTATTTTATATTAAATTCTTGAAATTATTTCATTGAATGAATTCGGTGATTCCAAGCAAGTGTCCGCAAACCTCTCGCGTTGTACGTGTACGCAGCCGTAAATAGACGAGAAATGTTGTGTTCCATAAAGCACTTCAGTGAAAAAGCGGTAGGTTGGCCGACAAATCGCTGCGGTTATTATAACCGGACTGGATTACATGAAGCGGAAGAACGGAATTATCAATTTCATTACCTACATTAACGAATTTGGGCGGAACGAAGTTCGTTGGGTCTGCTAGTATGCAATAATGAAAATTGAATTCGAGTTTTACAGACGCAAGAAAATCGGTCAAACGGATATGGAATTTTTCCCTAATTTACGGAATATGACTAAACAGTGGATAAATAATTAAATACTTTTGTCAAGTGAGTTTTTGCACGCTTTTTTGAAAAAAAAATTAAAAAATTTCCATAACCCCTGCAAATTCTTAAATTTATTCCAAGCATCCGCCTAAAAATAGGCTCATTTTTGAGGTCTTCTTTGAAGACCTTCATTTTTGTCAATGCTTTAGGCAGCTGTAGTTGGAGTTTATAATTGTATTTACGAGTACTTGTTGCATGGTTTGGGCAACATTATTTACAATTATGAACTCACACTCTATTAACATTGAGCTTTAGACTAAAAGCACCAACAAAAGGTGTACATCTACAGAAATAACTTTCTAAGCCAATTGCGAAGTACCTAACTTTGCAAATTGTTTTTTAATTAACAAATATGTTTACTAAATTAAAAATAGAATTGCTTATGCAAATATTAGTGGAACGAGTCACTTCTTTTAGGGGTGATAATATGCATTCCGTTCTTTAGCTAGTTATTTAATAAATATGATTTTTTTAATATATGGAACAAAACTTACATGAGACGATTTATTTAAATTGTGTGTACATACCTGTAAAGAGACAAAAAATGTATACATTAGTAAAAAACACAAAGAGAAAACTTTTTTTTAAATAGAACTAAAGTCTGTATAAAAATAATATTTAGATAAATACTAATAAGCCCAAACTGGAATGGCTTCAAAAATATGTATAAAGAAACAATGTGGGGCGATCGTCACTTTGTAAGAAAATAAATATAAAATAAAGCGTCGGAGAATCCCAATTGGCGATACCGGTTTCGTGTGGAATGTTGAATATAGCGGCAAATATCGATGGAAGATTCGCCGAAAAATCACCCAAAGCTTACACGAAAGAAGAAAATGCCAACCTGACAGATGAAGTTTATTATTCAAGTTGTAAAACGACATGTAAATTTAAGAAAGTGGTTAGATAAAAATATACGAAATATGAATCACTATACTTTACATACTATACTATAAGTTAATTAACGGGCTCCGGACCCGTGAAGAGTCTCTGCCTGAGACACTGCAGCCCTCCATACTTGCTCCAAAATTTGTAATACTCCAATGGGGTTGCTTCAATGACTGCTTCTTAGTTACACATCAACAAATGTCTGTCCCCAAAAACCCGTCTTCGATTTGTCTCTTATTCCAAAATGTTCTAATGCACATAAAATAACCGTAGAAGTATAGCCACATTTTACTACCGCATAATTTTACGACTTTTTGTTGACAAATTAAAAAAATACTTCGACTTAACCTAGTCCGTAAAAGAAATTACAACGCCCATTCGACCTTAAGTCGTATTTTTTGTAATACCAATCAATTTTATTTCTCCAAATTTTACGGTTTTGTAAGTTTATTTTCTTGTTTTTTGTTACCTCTTATGCTATTAAGTGGCGATGAAAGATCCAGTTTATAATTTTCCTTATCACACGGTTTACGAATAATTGTCAACTTTATTGTGGTTTTGTGGCTTTAAAGATCAGTTTTACACATCAAGTTGAGCATCTAAAATATTTTATGACAGATGCAAGAGCAAAAGTAATCGATTAGTTGACGATCATCGTTGAATTTTATTGTGCAGTGATCCACATAGAATGCCGGCCTTTACACAACTTTTTAGTGATGTAAAATCTTAAGATCTTGATCACTGATCTAGTTGTGATGATAATAAAAATCTACTCGTGATTGATGATCTCCGCAAAATTGTCAACGTCAGAATAGACTCAAAATCGTTTATTTTTTATGAATAAAATGTACCCGACTTATAACAGAAGACAACGTATTTATTAAAGCTACTGATCGCTACTGATAACATTTTTCTACACTTGATCGCAAACTGATCTTTACGCTGAATATGATCTCAGACTCAATAATACCTTAGCAGTTCAATGGGCAAAAGCAATTTTAGAGTCAAAATTTCACCAGTCACCAGAAAAACGATCACTGACCCAACGATCAACTCTGGAGAAACAATTTTGAAGACTTTCAAATACTTAAAATCCACAGCCTAACAATTCCAGGGTAAAAGAAAATTTAAAATCAAAATTTCATTAGACAATAGAAATCCGAAGACTGATCTGACGATCAACTCTGGAGAGGAAATTTTGTAGCCAAAGTTAAGACCGATCGATTCATTAATTGTAGGGTCCTAATTGCTTGTGAATTCTACCTCTAATTCAGACAGATCAGAAAGCTCAGTTTGACTGCTGTAGAGTGTAGATCACTGATCTCTACCTGCCCGACTTAAGATACATTTTAAAACCACTGATCATCAGCCGTCTGCGCCCTTCGATGCAGAGTGTGTGTTAGTTGAGACTCTATTATCCACATAAACTGTAGATCAGTGATCTCTACTATTAATTGGATCGAAAGGAAATGCGCTCTAGACTGGTCGAAAACTCTAGACCGATCGGGCCCCTTAAGGGAATATCTCCGGTAGCTGTCATAACTTCCAAAATCATATATGCCCTTTCTCAATCGCTACCGAAATACCTCCGCCTCCCGCAGTTGATCTCCTTTGCAACATTGCCCTTTTCGTTCATCGGATTTTCCCTTTCATCAATCGGATTTTCATTCTCCGGCTCCGGTTGAGCCACCGGTTCATTGAAACGCCACCCAATTGCCGCCTGGGTATTGCATCACCTTTAAATTCGAGTTACTCCTGCCAGCGCACACCAGTATGATGAAGTAATTACACTTTCAAGTTGCTGCAATTTCGTGATGAGCATTTTTCCTTTTATCAATGAAACATCCATCCCAAGAAGATGGTATGGCACGCACTTTCAACTCACCGAGTGTATCTTGCTGGTCAGTCAGCAGTCATATCTTCGCCCAAAGGAGTGACCGAATTATCTCTGTGCACGTGATTGAATAAAGCGCAAAAAAAAAACATAAAAAGAAAACGCGTCCGCAAGATCGTGATCGATAATTTAAGTCCACCGTTCGCGCTCGTGTAGCCGCTTGCAATTGATTTTAAGAGATCCTTACACAGATTGCGTTTACCTCGACACACCGTGTCGCGGTTAGTTGCTCTATATGTCTGTATACATATGCCTATCTGTTGATCACTGTCTGTTAGCTGGATTATGGTGTTTCTTTAAAAAAAAATCAGTCGATTGCATTTTGAGATACGTGTGACCTATCAGCTGCTTTGCTGGTGGTATATATTTTCTGCGATACGCTATTCCATTGCATGCAAGCGGACAAGGGGTGACCTCATCAGTCATTGGTGCACAGACAGATAGATAGGGCTACCTACCAAGCACCTTGTAAGATATTATCTTATGCGATGTATAATCCAATTAAAAGTAAAACAAAAAATTGACAGAAATACAGAGGCCAGCGAGGGAGAGAGATAGAAAAAACGGAGATCATTGCTTCAGCCATAGGGAACGTATTTGCAGTCGACCTTGCTTTTGCTATGGCTCAAGCTGAAACCAGAAAAGAGAAGGGGACACGGGTGCCAATAGTCCAATGGTGCTACTGATCATCTACGTCTATCCGTAGCGCTGACCAGTGATATAGACAGATTTCCACGTTATGCAAAACCCTGCTGATCATTTACAGTGATCACGCACATGATCACTCTTCGAATCGCTCGATCACTGATCTTACTTCCGCGGATAGTTTTGTCCACCTGGTCCTCTGATAACTTTCAATTAAACGGCGGACGAATTATCTCATCAAATGATCGTGCGGCATTAAACGATCGTCTTTGCTCGATCCATCATCTGATAGTTCAACTTGATCACTGAGCAACTGATCTTCAATTTGCTGATCGCTCAATCAGTGATCTCTAAGACTAAAAAAGAATAAATGACGATCGATAAACTACCGAACTAGAGACAAGAGCGGATTGCTGATCTTAAACAGGCAGGATTAAAGTCATTTCCGACACCGCTTAGCTCAGTGATAATCAGTTGAGAGTTCGGGCAAGATGTAGATCAATAATCGCTGATTCTTCAGGGGGCTATTTTCTGTCATGATCAGGATCACTGATCTTTGTCATTCCGAAGGTAAAAGTCCCCAGACGGACTATTGGTGGTCATCTGTGGCAGAACTCAGTGGTCTCTGAGAAACAATTTACAGAAATGCGAATCACTTGTTTAATCAAATATACAGAGAAAGTACGAATAACTGATCCCTAGCAGTCAGGATCAAAGATATGAAGCCACCGCTTCACTTGGACACTTCTATAACCAGTCCAAAGTGCGAAGAAAAAACGCAGATCACTGATCTTCGTTTCGTTAAAAATTAGTTTAACAGGCGATCGATCATCTCTCTTAGTTTGTAGTTCAAAGTTGCGACTGTCTATTGACATTGATCACTGATCTACTGCCTGATGCAGAACCATTGCTCAGTGAAGCAAATGGTCTAAGGCCCATTTTATTCAACTCGGGTAGTTTTCCATATAAAAATCCCCAAGTTGTGTTCAACTTCGAGTGAATAAAATGGGCCTAAGACCTTTAAAACAGACCTAGCGTCGATAACTGATCTATAGCAATAGTTGACAATGATGTCGATTCATTCAGACACTGATCATGGTCTTTGCCAAACAACATTTTGGACTGTCGATCACTGACCTCGGCCGACTAACTTTTGATATCGATCAGTGATCACTGATCTACAGCCTGATCCATTACCAATATCAAGGATAGAATAACACACGGATGACCAAAACTAGTTCGTGTTAAATGAAAATCCCATTAGCAACGTCTCCTTCCCTTTTTAGAACACCTGCTTTCCGGTCAGGATTTATAAAACATTTAAAAAATGCTTCCCATACTCTTTTCACGCTAGCTACCAGCAAATTCATTCGTCACAACACACAACACACAACTAACATAAAACATTCCGCAATTAAAAAGAAATCAAAGCAAACGTCCCATCAGAGAGTCACATATATCCTACCAAACAGCATAGCTCGACAAACGTGGACGCATACGACCAGCAAGTGCGTAATTCGTAGAATCCTCGATCTGACATATCGTCCGAGCCTATGTGAGCTATGCCTATTTCGCACGAAACTTCATATAGCCTCACGAATGCATGGAATCCCATCATTGTCATATATCGTTTATGCGACAAATATTCGCTCGATATGTCTACTGATAAAATTGTATCGCCGCCACCGCTGCTGCCGCCGGACAACAACGTCGTCGTCGTCGTCGTCGGCGACTGTTAACTTGATCGCAACAACAAATGCTTAGATACGACGCGTGATGATACAAATGGATGAGCGACGAGCCGAAGAACCAGCCAGTGCGCACAAACAGCCTAACAAATTATCTTAAGATGATGGCAATCATAAAACCAGATCTGGCAGTTTGATCGCCGTGTGGCTGTGCGAGGATCACTAGTTGCTCTAGATACATTTTTCCGAGTAGTCCTCATAATTTTCTTCCTTTTTTTTTCTCCTGTTCCCCGGTAACAATTTACTGGCAGCACGAAGAAAGTATGCAATAAAACTGTCGCCACGTAGTATACCAACAACTGGCAAGAGTGATCGAAGAAGCTGAACGTTCTATCTCACCTTCAGAAGCACGCGCAACTGTGGTGGGTTTTGTTGCAACCGCCACTGGTTGTGTAGTGCGAGCTAGTGTGAAGTGAAGGTCTGGTGTAATTGTTCTGAGAAATTTCCACCCATTTGCGATCGTGTATACGTAATTATGTTGATTATGATTTGTAATAACTGGCCGATATGAAACGTCAGAGATTTACTTTGACGTGAGCATAGCGTGTGTCAGAATCTGACTGAAGAAAACAAGTCGAAGAGGCGCTTTAAACAGACAGATGTTGGTGGCACGGACGACGATACTATCTCCGCACCTTACTCATATCGAACTTTCTTGAACTCATCCAGTTTGCTGTTCAACTCTTTTGCTTTCTCAACATTGGCATGGCAACAGGGATCAGTTTTACACCGCCGCACTCCACTCGACTGCTAATTTAATTTCGTAGACTAAAAGAAGAAAGTTTTCCCGCACGGAAACATCGTGTGCGAACACATTTTTCATTTTTTCTAGGCGGCAGCGAGTTTCACTTACGAAAGTCACACTCTTCCACTTGTCAAGAAAAAAAAAAATAAATATCCACAATCAAACGAGATTTCCCGATCCAGTTTTGGTCATACAAAAACAAGTGAAGTGACTCTCAACAAACAGACGGCAAATCCCTAGTGAACACAACTCGTTACTTTCCTCTGGCGAATTCTCGCTGAATTTTCACTTAAATACCGAACGACATGGATTAGCATTTGCGTTTGAAAAACACTGCTCCAGTCCGTCGAAACGTGTGTACTTCAAGCCGATATGGATGCGATATTCCATTTGCCATAAAATGAAAGTCTTCATTATAGCATGCGCCCTCATTGCGAAATCAAATTCGAGCCGCGATGAATGTAAACAAATGAACCGGCGCGGCGATGGCGGCATGTGTGCCAATCGATTTCAACTCAATTGAACGCCCACCGCACATAAGATGTGGGCGTCAATTGATCACTTAATCATGGAAATTCTCCATCGCAAACTCGCACTTGTGGTAGCAACAAGCAGCAACAGCCGCTGCCATAAATCCGTGAGGAATTGAGATTACTTTTGAGAAATTTATCAAAAAATCATAAGCGCACTACACCATCATCATCATCGTCGTCATCGTGATAGCCATTACGGCTGCAAAGTCATACGCCACCACCACAGACACGGCGGCAAAACGGCTGTCTACAACAACAGTAAGCACTAAGCAATCAATGATCAATAAGCCCGGGGAATCTAATTCTCTTTTCGGCTCCAGAGTTTCGACGATCCTCGTGCAAGACGCATATCCGAGCGTATACGGATTGGGATATAGCAAATCCGCGCAGGCGCAATATTAGTAGGAGGTGATGAAGTTAAACCGAACCCGGCGCGCTGCTGTGTATAGCTAACAGCTCGGTGCGCGGTCAATTTGAATGAATGTAAATTGTTTTTGATTTAGAGCGCGAGAGGGTGATTGCCGAGGACCGATTAACATATGGAAAATGGAAGCAGAAACAGATACTAGATCTATACGTTTATCTGCATCTGTGCGGCACAATCAACCACAACAACTGTGTGGCGGTAATGAATAGCAATTAGATTGAGTGAAAAATATTTGTTAACTTTGTGAGATATTCAGCTTGGCAATGCAAATGCCTGTGGGCGGTAACTCGACTCGGAGTGGCATGGATATGTGTGCATCGTGTATCTCACTCAGCGGGTGATTGATGCGAGTGCAGTCGGGTGGAGCAAAAAGGTGCTTTGCGGTTTGAAACTGTATCCCCATGAGAAAATGTGTTTTTGCATTGATAGATTGACGAAATGTAAAAAACACACACGCCCACTTTAGGGAGTGGCTTTTAATTGAGAAACACTAGAATGGAAGGCCAGAATTATTTTTAGGACAATTCGAGGGAAATACTGTGACAGGCGGACTTCGAATAGTAGGAATAAAGACAACTGTCAAACTCCTTGGAACAAAATGGACAAGAGACGTTTATTATATGTACCTATAGCGAATTGCTTATAAAATTGACAATTTTTTTAGAAGGGGAATTGTGGGCGATTCAGTAGCGAATTTCACTCTACTTTCGAGAATGCACTTTTGAAGAATATCGTTTCGAATTCGATTTCGACATTTTAATTTTTGTTTTCGAAATTCTCTTTAACAACAGAGATGGTTTGTTATAATCAGTCTCTTTCCATAGAAAGAAAGCAAAAATTTGTTAAAATAATTTTGTGACATGACACAAATGTCAAACTGGAAATGGCAGCTCATTGAATAATATTCATATTTCAAAGAATACTATGAGCTGAGACATAACTAGGATTATATTTTGTTCATTTTTGTGGTATAAATGAAAGAGTACCTAATCGAAATTTGAAGAAAAAAATGTATTTTTTCGAACACGTATATTTTTGACATTTCTATACATGTTTTCGAAAATTTCAACTACACGCCGATTATTATCTGGGGTAAAGAAAAGTATAGCCCACCTAAATTATTCAGTCTTACATTGACAGCTTGTTTAAAAGTGTCGGCACAAATTCGTAGTTCGAAGAAAGATAATTTTTCGAAATCTGTTTTAAGGGAAATACAAAAAAAAAAATATTTTTCCCTTTTTTTTGCAGCTTGTTTTGAAGTGTTTTAAGCCCGTATGATACTACATTTTTCTCTAATTTTTTTCACATTTAATCATGTTGAAATGTCAGCTTGGTGTAAAAGAGAAAAACTATTATGTATTACGAAAGGGGCAGCAATTGTTTGCAAAGCAACCACAAATTTTCAAACGTACCTACTTATAACCGCAAACTTCAAAGTGACGGGAAGCAAATTCCATAAATGTTGAAATGTCAAAAAAAAAAAAGCTGCCAGCAGCTGAAAATTGATTACATTTTCAATGAATTTTTTTTTGACATCTCTACATTAATGAGGTTGGTGTGGTGTACGCACTCAGTCCTATCGGGAATTTTCGTAGTAATTTTTCGTACTGCTCTAGTTTCATTACCTCTACAAAAAGCGAAAAAAAAAAATGTAGTGTCATACGGGCTTTACAAAAGCGAAGTTCGAAAAAAGATGATATTTCGAAGACGAACGATTTTTTTTCGAATTTCGAAAACAATAATCCTGAAATCGACAATTGGGTGGTGAATCATTTAAGAACTTCAAAAATGTAGGACTGTGGGTTTAAAATTGGGTATGATGAGTGCTATATATTATAAAACGAAATTCCCGGGGCTATCTTTCTTTTGCAATCCGCTGATCCTTTTTGCTATCGAAAAAGCCCTGATAAAGTCGCTAATCAATACGAAACTAAGCTGCTATATAGCGCAGTTTTGTGGTTTTTTGAAAATTAAACTCAATTGCCGACGGGTATGGCTAATTTTGACGTTTCTCAAATCAGTTTTATCTCAGGAGTAGCTGCAACAAATCGTGCGTTACACAATTTAGCGCTGCCTTAGGAAACAAGACGAAGAAGATTTTTAGGCTGAGAAGGGTACAGAACATTCTATGCAGAGAATCTACACATTTACTAAGATAGTTCTTTGAAGTGACAGTTTCATTGATCAGATCAAGTTTGTCTTCCACTTAAATAGTGACATGTCAGTTTCCAGGGTCGGCATTCTGTAGACGACAACGTTTCAGCGTTTTTACCATAAAGAATCTGAACCCAGGTTTAGCAGTCCTGGTAGCAAAAGCCGCGTTGCAATAGTGACGTCCCTTTGTAGTTGCTAATGCGTACTATAGTATTGTTTAAATTGGTTGTGTCTCATACGAGTATGTAGCACGTCGAGGAATAATTTTCCAACATTTAGTATACCATCGCTGGTCTGGTCACACTGCTTACAAATCACTTCCTTAATATTTCAGGTGGTCTCTCACATTTTATAAGGAAAATTCCATCCCTACCATTCCTGCTTAATCAATCCTTTTAACGTTTTAATTTCATTTCACACAAAACCAAAAAAAATAAAGAAACCAACCAATCAATTCCACATTTCATTAGCCAACTCACGAGCACATAACTGCCACAAAAGACCACCACCAGATTGCCTGCTAAATGCGTAATTCCACCTACGAAATCCGGTTCCACCACCAACGCTTGTCGGCGCGACAACGACATTGACCGCCACAGTACCATCAACGTCACCACCACAACACCACCACAACCACAGTCAGCCGATCTCAGCAGCAACAGCAATCATCACCATCGCCATTAATTAAGTGCAAAAAACCAATTCGCACTATTTAACAATATTTTATTGGAAGGGAACTAACAGAACCTCCGGGTGTACATTAAAAAATAGTTTACACCAAAAACGTTGCGTCACTTACGTCACAGGTTCAGGTTAACTTCGATGTGCATCAGCATCAGCAGTTCGCTTTTGCAAATTATCATAAAAATACCAAACGGAATAATTTCGAAAGGAAGAAGTAAGGAATCTCACGCCAACCACCAACAAGCGCCTTAAATAATCTAACAGCTCAATCGACGGCAATGGCTAACAGCAACATACCGCCAGGACAACTAATCCCAACCAGCAGGAAGCTGAAGCTGGCTAACAGCTCTGATGCGGTCTTCCTGTTCCCCTACGCCTCGCGCATGTGGTTGCACCTTCAAAACGCATTCTTAGTTTTCAATGTTAATGGGCCAATTAAAAACAATGTTTATATTGAATGTTTATATTATTGCCATTATGGATGCAGATGTAACCACCAAGATATTGGCAGGCCCAGCTGAAGGGTGTCCTCCTCACAGGCGGTCGATCGATCTCGCGTGGAGGCAGGGGCTCTATATACACACACGCTCTTATACCACTTTGGAATTCAATTTCCCATCCAGACGCGCACATGCAGATGCGCATGCACACATCTAACAGTCGGGCAGACGTTCCACCGCGCCACCCCCGAGCAGCAACATTTGGCCACATTTTATTTGGCATCTCGTACTTCTCGGCCAATATACAAATTGAGTGCCACCAATAAAGTCCGTGTGTTGCGCACATGCATACAACTGCTGACTGCCGTGCTGCATACGGCTACGACATACTGCTGCCGTAAGACGTATGTGTCACTCGCATAGATATTTTAATACATGTTATTGGCATATGGTGGATGGGCCAGGCCATGTCGCGGATGTGTGTGAGTGAGCGGCACAAAATATGTTAATGACTTCATGCGGCTCGAACGCGGCCGATACGGGCGTGTGTACGTCTCAAAGCGCCGCTAAAGAGGACAGGTTGTCGCCTGTGTGTGGCTAGGCGGTGTGATTGGGGTACTTTTTGAGTAAAATATGTTTCGGGGGCAGCGATCATGAATGGGCATACATTACGAGCCGAGAGTTGGACAGAGACCATCGACCGAGCAGTCACTTGAGTGCTACATTGCAAAATCTAATCTGGATCCATCAATGGAAGGGGAGGTCCTACCCTCTTGTTTTTGCATTTGATTCAAGGGACGTATTTCCTTGGCACCACTCATTAACAAATCATACGGTAATCCCTTCCAGCTCAAGCTAAGCTTCTCTCTCCCGACAGGAACCTGCTTCAAACCACATCCTAAAGACGAAGTGTGTCTTCCACTCGCCGACTGCAATCTTCGTCCATAACGACCCCGAACCATATGCCGCTCCTGTCAAGCTGAAAGCACATAGCGCCACAACGATCCCATGTCACAATCAATTACAATCCCATTCCGATGCATTCCCGCCACAGTAGTACCTATTCGTATAGATTGGCTCTCTACTCAACTACCACTATTGTGACACCTGTAATTTAATTCATTTGCGCGCAATTAAAATCAAATTCATCTCTCTCTCTCTATACCGGGGCACAGACGCAACACCATAAAAATCAGATGGCTAGCGACCACTCTCTGACGGCAAATGCTCGCACTTGCATCCTCATTCTTGAGGCTAAATGTGCCAGAAGCTGGCAACAGATGAGCGTTCATCATCGTATAGGTATACATTATACACACTCCGCACTTGGACTTGGGGATACTTATTCAATTACGCGCAGCTGACTGAACATGCGGTGAGTGCACAAATCTATCCGCATAGAAGAGCTCGGGCGAAAAACATCAGCGCAGATATATGAAACGAAGATTCCATGTGACACGAGTTGGCTGCAATTTGTGGTCGTGCCACAGACCGGGCCACAAATGTTGCAAAAACAGGTGCAGGAATTATAATGTCAATGCGATACAGCACAACAGCAACATCCCGGTGAATGATGATCGTTCTAGCTCGATGCACAGTGTCATTTGGCTGTAGAAATCTGGCGCAAACTTTTCAACACTCTTCTGTCGCTGGCACTGGCAAGTGGCAATGTCAAAATGTGTATAATTGCTTGTGAAGATGTCATGACGACGAAGCAAGGAATGACAGCGCGAGCAAGGCAACAACAAACAAAACTTAGAATATGTATATGTATATAGACTGTGGACGACGTTGCGCAAATCACAGATTGTTGGCCTTTACAGAAATATATCCAACAAACAGCCACATGGTGGTATTGTGCCACAGGCACTGCCACACAGATGACATTTACAGATGCAGGTCAGGCTTTAAACTTTTGACGGCTGTTGTGCGCACGGCCCGAGGTGATGGTGATGGTGATGGTGATGGCGAGTGGTAACTAATGGAATAGTGTTCTACTCCAATATCGTGCACCGAATCGATAAATGTTCATTCGGGCGACATTCGTTTCGTGCCGTAGTAACTCGATATGACGCAAATTAGATCGTGTTACGATGACGACGACGGAGACTATATTTTTGTTTGGCCTTCTGTTGTTCTGTATATAGGTTTTTCTGCTCTCCTTTGGTAAACGTAGTTGGTAAGTGGATATAGTATTGCTGAGGGGATGTCTACTTCTGTGCTTTTCGGGGCATCAGGTTGCACCGATTAATCGTTCAAGTTTAGACAATTTTAAATAATTTACGTATTGGGTTTCAAATTGCCGCATATTTAAGGACCGTGGGAGAAACAGTTTTTGGCTGTTTTTTTTTTTTTTTTTGTTTGAATTTTAGGTGTAGTGAATCGGCAAGTAAAACTAGATCAAGAGTTTGACGTTTAAGTAAATAGATGAATACATATTTAGAAAAAGTTATCTGACAGATTTGTCATGTGGAATGTTTACTGTCAATGTCAGGTAGCCCATGACCAAAAGTAGTTATCATAGTGCATTTAACTGACAGATATGTAATTAAATTTAAGTTATCGGACGTAGAAAGTTATCGACAACAGTTATCTGACAGATTGCTTCCTTTTTGCATTTGGCATGTAAAACTAGTAGTGCTTAACTGTTAGAATTAAGTTTGGCAGTCTAAACGAGCCGATATTCGACTGCTGGATATTGTTTAACTATATCAGTTGTTGAATTTAGCACTAAATTGACAGTTAGTATTATACCATCTGATACTATTCAACTGTCAGAGTTTATTTAACTGTCAAAATAGAGTTTAGCAATTCAGACGGAACTAAATTGGTTGATACTATCAGAAAATATATAACTTAATGGGTGCGTTTTAGTTTGGCGTTTGAAAAAATCGAAAAAAAAACGATATCTGGTGGAAGCTACCTGTCAGATTTCTTCAATATTTCATTTGACACAAAAAAAAAACAGACGGATGTTGAGGTCAGTTTAGTCAGACTTCTTCAATATTTCATTTGACATAAAGAACAGAGAGTTGAGGTCAGTTTAGTCAGACTTCTTCAATATTTCATTTGACATAAAGAACAGAGAGTTGAGGTCAGTTTAGTCAGACTTCTTCAATATTTCATTTGACATAAAGAACGGAGAGATGTTGAGGTCAGTTTAGTCAGATTTTAATTTCTCATTTGACATAAACCACAGACAGATGTTGCGGACAGTTTAGTCAGATTGCTTCAATATTTCATTTGACATAAAGAACAGACAGATGTTGAGGTCAGTTTATTCAGATTTTTATTTGTCAAATGAGACATAAAGCACAGAGAGATGTTGAGGTCAGTTTAGGGTGTAGTACCTACTTACTGAATTAATAATAAACTGTATGTTTAACAGTCCGAAAAAAAAACTGAACTGTCAGAAAATCTTTCAATGTCAGAGAGCTTTTCAATATTTTATATACTGGGTTTACATTGCACTTTAAATAAATGTCAAATTCTGTATAAACCAAAATTTACAACTAGCAAAAGTGGTTAGAACTCTAGCGGAAATGGTTTGACAGGCCGCTAGTCTCCAGCGGAACGAGATCATTAAAGAGATAAAAAAAATCAACTGTCTTGACTGCGCTATAGGAAAATTAAGTGTCAGAGAAGAGACACTGCACGACTTAGATATCTGTTTGTCCTAGTGGTGATCTGTTGTTTTTAATGAAGATCAATCAGCTATGAACACTGATGAGTGATGAGTGATGACTGTTGAAGCTATCTGTGTCTCTGTTCAAATGAGATATCAAATTTCCACGAAATGGTTTACAGAATTTAGGTATAACCGAGTTAAAAGGGGGAGACGATAGAAATAAAGGCCTTAAGGAGCGGGCAAACCTTATGATAACCTAGAAAGCACCACAAGAAAAGCATACACCAGAGCTGACTGGGGGAGTTCATAGAAGAACAGCTCGCTATCACCCAGGTGGCGAAAAGTATGGAAGGTTTCATAACAAAGTCCAAAACAGTGGGTGATACAAGGATGTAGGACACTAGCTAGCTTATCGTTGTATTCTAAAAAGTTCAATTATGCAACTATATAAAAATAGAAGTGCCTTTTGTTTTAAGTTAAAAATTGTGCTGTTCGTAAATTTGGGGACAGTATCGTGTTTCCGATGAGCAAGAGTTTTAGTCTTGTAATAGGCTTTGTAACCTTAGACCCAGCTCTTTACAGCTGTTCGTTTGCATGAATTTAAAGGTTTTAGGAATGAAAGAGATCTACAATGACAAGTCCGAATGGATGAATTGAGAAACTTTGTCAGGGCAGTTAACCAAAAGTATAGGTACTGCCCTCGACAAAGCTTCTGATATCAAGACGTTAGCGAGCGGTAATTCTTGTCTTTCTCAGAGTCCAATGCAGGACACTAACTAACAGAGACACTTTCTTTACTTAAAACGTGCCCCTCAAAGCTCCTGTAACAGAAATCAAAAACACGGAAAAATTCCCAACAACCTGACACATGTAACAAGGGAAAGTTCTCCTTTATCAACCCAATTGACCTGATTTTCGTGAAGACATTCCCTCGGAAAAGACTGATTGCTTTAACGCGCGTGCTTTCTTCATTAACTGCGGTCCAACCCTTGATTATTTACGCGACGCGCATGCTAATAAGCATCGGCATCTGCAATTAAGTTTAATGGAATACCAATACCAAGTGTGTGGAATGCTGCCACACGCTCGAGACCAGCCTCTCGAATGAATTTCGGTGAAAGACAAAAATTCTATAGTGGACATCCTCACGATGGCATCGCATCGGGTCGGGTATATATTTTCTGCGAAAACATTCCACGGACGGGGAAACTAAATTAATTCCTCCTCCTTGATGCATGATATTAATGACTCAACAATACACACGCATACACTCGTACAACCAGTTGCAGATTAAATTTCTCTCTAGTGGACCGTGGCTCCAGCGGTCTTCGATGTTGCGTTGCGTCGGTCTTCCATATCTTAGCTATTTATAAAAATTAACTTTATATTCGCACAGCGGCAAAATACACACACATATACTCATATGCTCGCACAATGCACAGCCAAACTACACAAGTGAAATTACATTCTCAAAAGAAAGGAGCAGTACACGAGTAAGAACAAAAAAGTGCAGCCCGCATCTCTAAGACAAACATGGCACAAACGCGCGCATCCGTGAAACAATTAAACGTGAAAATTTCCCACGAAAATTAAATGAACCAGCAGGAAAGTTTTCTTCGTCATCTTCTATGGCGTGTTATTATTTTTTTTTTTTTTTGTAGTTACTTTGCTCCTTTTTTGCCATCTCCTGCCTGATTGCATTTTACCATAGGGTCTTGGAGGGGTCGTTTTTTTTAGCAAGCGAGCGAGAGAGAGATAGAGACTCACTGGTATGATCATAACTTATATGTCATGTCCGACGATTATTTTGTAATTAAGATTCAAGGAACTTGTGCGTAATTCATCCACCACCAACTTGACCGCCCTCTTTGGATTCTTCTTCGGTGCCATCGGGCGCATACCATTCTGTAACCCAAAATCTGAAGTGAAGCTCTGGGGTATTTATGGAGAAGTGTATAGAGGGCTGGAGATGGAGAGTGCTTCTTTGGATATAGTCGAAAAGTTGGAGGGTACACGAAGTTTTAATGTACAGTGGGTCACAGCAGTAGGCATACTTCGAGTCAGAGAGTTCTTAAATTAATTTTTTCAACAACTGTCAAAAACTGTCATCTGTCAACAACAAGTAATTTTAAGAGTTGTTCTTACTGCGACGAGAGTTCTTCATTTTCGTAATGATAGTGATTGGAAGTTTCTAGTAAAAAAGCCGAAAAGAAACTGCTGTTTGGCAGCAAAGAGTTACTGACAGTCCGTTGACATTTCTATTATTTTCTGCCAATGGAACTACCATTTGAAATTGAGCGTAAAAAAAATGTATCTCTGTTTAAAATTTACTGTCGAAGTCTGACGTCTTCATCTTCATACACAAACATTAAGCTTTTGTTACATTTCTATTTCTCCCTGTATAAGGAAGAACATTCCAAACATTTTTCGGTAACAGTTTCCACTTCTGATTATGACTTGAAAAGTATTTCTGAGTCACTGTGTTTTCCATCCATCAAGTCTGTTTTCATGCTGCATCAATTTTCAATGCACAAAGAGCCCAGCACAGCTATAGAGACCAAAAGGAGCGCATATAATGTTCTGAAGATACTTATTACGTATGCATGCATGTCGTTGAATTTTGTGTCGTCCTTTGTGGACACTTGTGTAAAAATTCTGCATTTTTTTCCCTCCTCCTCCAGCTACTGAGCTGGCATGGACGTTCTCATCTTTCTTGATTTTTTTGTCCGGTTCTTTTTTTTTTAACTCATCACGCAGATGGAATTATGATGAATTAAAAGGGTAAAGAATTATTTCAAGGACATAGAACGTTGAGGATGACAAACGAGGTCGTCGTTCGTGTTGTCGAGACAAAATTCTAGTAGCCAGTATAGCTTAATCAGAAGCCACAACGTGGACCAGTTAAGAGGGGAATACTCTCTAGCTAAAAATTTGTTCTTTTATTTAGTTTTCAGTTTTCAGTTGTCGTGTTCCACTGTACAACATTGTTGTGTTTGCATTGTGGAATCTTTTTGTGTGCAGTAATTATAATGAATCCCTGGGAAACTTTATCATGGGGTAGGGATTTCGTTTTCTCTGTCTGAGATAATAACTTTATTCAAAAGGGAAGTTGGTTTTAGATTTGTTTTTTTTTTTTTTTTTTTTGAGGGGAATTCATGGCCATATTGTTGTTGCTATAACTGAGTTTAGACGAATAATGCCTTTGATTGGGTATATTTATAGAGCATCTGCTGCAACAGCTATTAAGAACCATTTGATACTAAGCTCAAATTTACTTAGCAGTGTACCCCTTAAGATATTAATTTTCTAGAAGGTCAAAACAAATCTGATCAAAACTCCGGTTAGACCCCCGTAGGGTAGCGACACTTATTTTCTAAATATGCGGTATACAAGTAGACAAGTTTAACAAAAATATTGTCGATATGATGTAAGGTTTCTTAATAGAAACAAGTTAAAGAAAAATCCCTGATTAGACCCCCATTTTGACGATATAATTCACTTTGAAGTTAAACTAATCAATAAGATCCACAATTTTTATTCCCAACTCTGGTTAGACCCCCATTTTGGCGATATAATTCACTTTGAAGTTAAACTAATCAATAAGATCCACAATTTTTATCCCCGACTCTGGTTAGACCCCCATTTTGACGATATAACTCACTTTGAAGTTAAGCTTATCAATAAAATTCATACATTGGCATTCCCGACTCCGGTGAGAACCCCATTTTGACGATATAATTAATTTTAAAGTTAAACTAATCAATAGGATCCACAATTTTCATCCTCAAGTCTGGTTAGACCCCCATTTTGACGATATAATTCACTTTGAAGTTTAACTAATCAATAAGATCCACAATTTTTATCCCCAACTCTGGTTAGACCCCCATTTTGACGATAAAATCCACTTTGAAGTTAAACTAATCAATAAGATCCACAATTTGCATCTCCAACTCTAGTTAGACATTAGACCCCCATTTTGTCGTTAACTTGAAGACGAACCATTACATTTTCGATTGGTACGTATCGATCAACAAAATACAAGATTTTGTAAGCGTGAATTTCGGTTCGGCCTCAATTGTCACTATAATAGGTAAAGACACATCATCGACTTCTTCCAAAAAGGTCTCAATAAAGCAAGTGTTTATGTTTTTGGATGGCAAAACTTCGGTTGAACCCCTCTACCTTCAAAGAATACATACAAAAGTCGACATTTATTTAGAACTGCTATGAATCAATAGATGACAGACATGTTTGTAAAACTGAGAAACTGTTGGACCCCATATTTACCCGATATATGCTTTTTGCCAAAAATCAATATTTTCTACAAAATGCACCTGTTAACATGCTCCAGAAAAATCAACCAAAACTAGAAGACGATTTTTTTTTAAATAGGTAGATATGAACTCCGGTTGGGCCCCGATTTTTTCACATGATGTTTTTTGGTTTACGTTCAATTATACTCAAAACAAAGGAAAGAAGATCTTTCTAGCAGTAGCGTAGTGGTAGGTCAGCGCGGCGCTTCTTCTTAGAAGCCTGTCAACCAGTGATAGGAATGGAGAGAGAGCCATTCGAGGCACATAATTAAATTTACTTGATCGACAAGTCTAATAAACTTGTGCGTGCTAAACAGAATATATAGAACCGCCGACTGTGATTACGCTTCCTATTATGAAGTGATTCCAGCAAAGTCTCTGTATGTCTCCAAAGACACTTCACTCTGTGGTGAGTGTCTTGCTTGGAATTCCTCATCTATTGACACACAGCACTCCTAATCACCAGCACAAATATGGAATCCCATTGGATGACCCACGAAACTGTGACGCTCCAATTAACACATTTAGTAAACCTCCGAGTCCTCAATAGAACCAAAATAAGACCAACTAAGCCGAACCTCTCTAATAAATTAAACAAACGCTTCCTGCAAGTGTGCGCAAGTGTCCGTATCATATACACATAAGCGAACGCCAAATAGTAAACGCTGAACGCTGAACGGTCGGCGCGCTTCCTGGATTTCTCCGTTGGTATCTAAATGCGTAGACAAATATTTACCAGGCATCAGTGTCTGGAGTGCAGATGCAGCAGCAACTGGCAGCGGCCGGACTATCCATGTACACGCTTCGGTGCCATCAGCATCATACTCATAGAGTGAAGTAAGCGTGCACGTCATGTTGCATCATTCATCATGGGTATACAGAAGGATCAAAATATGTCTTCTGCCCATCATATTCCTCGCACATAGAGCGAGAACAAACCGGCAGATTCACATCGAGACCGTTGGTGATACACGGAGTGGTGTCGCCATCGCCGCTCTTATGCTCGCCTACCACCCATAAGGAAGTCCGATCTCTTCCTCCCCTTCCCACGGCCAAGGTGTTTCTCTTCTTCAACTGCTGTGTCGCTGATGCCACATGGCTTTAGCTGTGTGCTGCTTCACGCAATTCATGTGCTGTATAATTTAATCCTAAGGAATTTAGTTTAAACATTTGTAATGCGGCGGCAACGTCGACAGGGCGAGTTCCAGGAAGAACTCCCCGAAGAAGAAATAGCAGTAGCAGAACACAAGTGCGCTTATTTGCGGCGTGTTTTTTTTGTCAGATTGTTTTTGTCCGTTCCCCGTTTAAGTATTCTATCAGTTTTATCATCATTTGTCCAGTCTCTTTGGAAGGAGGAGCATTTAGCAAACATGGGGTGCACCTGATTAACATGATGGTCTCATTGTTGCGTCTTTGTGGTGGATGCATTTGGTGGATGTACTTGGTGGTGATGGTGACGCGCTATACGTAGTGGATGGTGGTCGTTTGTTATGCAACAAAAAGTCAGATGGACAAACAGCATGGACTGTGGTATGCCGAGTGGTATTTGAGGAGTGAATATTTGCTAAGGAATGTTTAACCCTTACATGGGTGGTTGTCTGCCACTTATGCAGAAGCGTATGTATTTGTGATGGTTTGCTGCTGCTTTTGTCAGATTTCAGAGATATGCAGTTTATTTCTGTAACTAATTATTTTCAGCACTATCACAGATGGCCGATTATATTTTTCCCGTCAAAGATAGGTGTTCCTTAGGGCAAACCAGTGCGCCAAATGACAGCTAAAAACTTACTTTATGAAAACTGTGTGATTTCAAAAGCATGCCTACAATTTATAAAGAATCGAGGGGTGTACCTGTACAGAACAGAAAGTCTGGGAACTACCGAAAAAGCGAGTAACGAGTAATAAGCATTCTTCATACCCCGTATTCTTGTCAAAATCTACAGAAAAAGAAATCGATAAGTAACGAGTAAGACATTGAAAAAGATCAGAGAATTTCTTCGGATGAAAACAATTGAAATCGATCGCAATCGTACAATCTTTTCATTCGTAATTGATGACAAGTCGGAGAACTAGAATATCAACGAGTAACGAGTACTTGTTCAAATAACTCTGAAAAAGTCTGAGAATGTCTTGGAACGAAGTTTACTTAAATCGATTGCAGTTGTAGGTGCACCGAGTTCTCATCAAAAAATGTAGGTAGGGAAAGAAATGAAAAAGTAGCGAGTAATAAGATAGGTATCGTGCGTACTCATGAAAAATGAAGGAGCAGTCAGATAAGTAGAAAATCAACGAGTAGCGAGCAATCGTTTTAATTAATGGTTCAGGAATGTTTAGAAAATTTCTTCGGATTCTAATCGATCGCCATCGTAAAATATCTACACATGTAGGTGGAGGAAGAAATGCAAAAGTAACGAGTAATAAGTAGATAAGTTCCGGCTCAGAAGAGCTTAGAGAATTTGTTCGAACTCCAATCGATCGCATTCTTATATATCGTGCGTGCTCATGAAAAATGAAGGGGCAATCAGAGAATTAGCAAATCAACGAGTAGCGAGTATTTGTTATAATTAATGGCTCAGGAAAGTTTAGAAAATTTCTTCGAATTCTAATCGATCGATTGCACAATTTCATATTGTGCGTGGTCGTGATCATAAAAAATAAACAAGCAGTCAGAGAATTAGCAAATCAACGAGTAGCGAGTAATTGTTATAAGTAATGGCTCAGGAACGTTTAGAAAATTTCTTCGGTTCTAATCGATCGCCATTGTAAAATATCTACATAGGTAGGTAGAGAAAGAAATGCAAAAATGACGAGTAATAGAATAGGTAAGTTCCGGCTCAGGAGAGCTTAGAGAATTTCTTTCAATTCCAATCTATCGCCATCGTAAAATATCTACATAGGTAGGTAGAGAAAGAAATGCACAAGTAACGAGCAGTAAGTAGGTAAGTTCCGGCTCAGGAGAGCTTAGAGAATTTCTTCATTATTAGCAAATCAACGAGTGACGAGTAATTGGTCCAATTATTAATGGTTCAGAAAAGTTAAGAGGATTTCTTTGGATTCTAATCGATCGCCATCGTAAAATATCTACATAGGTAGGTAGAGAAAGAAATGCAAAAGTAACGAGTAATAAGATAGGTAAGTTCCGGCTCAGGAGAGCTTCGAGAATTTCTTCGAATTCCAATCGATCGCATTTTTAAATATTGTGCGTGCTAATGAAAAACGAAGGAGTAGTCAGAGAGTTAGCAAATCAACGAGTAGCGAGTAATTGTTATAATTAATGGCTTAAGAAAGTTTAAAAAAATTCTTCGGATTATAATCGATCGCCATCCTAAAATATCTACATATGAAGGTAGAGAAAGAAATGCAAAAGTAACGAGTAATAAGTAGGTAAGTTCCGGCTCAGAAGAGCTTAGAGAATTTCCAATTCCAATCGATCGCATTCTTAAAGATTGTGCATGCTCATGAAATGAAAAATGAAGGAGCAGTCAGAGAATTAGCAAATCAACGAGTAGCGAGTAGATAATTGTTCTAATTAATGGCTCAGGAAAGTTTAGAATCAATTCGAATCGATCGCAGTCGTCTTCATGCCTACTTATCAACAATTTATGACAAGTCAGAGCAAAACAACGAGTAACGAGTCATAATAGATCGAAATCCCCAAGGACCGAAAAAAAAATAAAGAATACAAACTGACAAGTAGTTTAAAAGAGCTCAGTATGCTCGGATCTGTAGTTTACCAAGTTAAGGTAAGTCCGCACTAGACTGCGGTGAGAAAAGACACTTCAAGAACACAACAATTAGCTTATGTCAATGTCAGATAGTTTTTCAAGCAACACGACTATGAGAGCACGGTTGATTAATCGAAATGATATGCTGTCTGTCCGAAGATATAATCTTTCCGTCTGCCATAGTCAGAGTTTGCTTCCCACCTCAACGAATAACGAAATAAAGAAACAGTTACCTACGACAGTCCGGCATTATATATGCACGGTCAAAACAACAGCTATACGCAGTGCAGAAAAATATCTCTCTTTCTTTGAGATATGCTGTACCGCAGCGTGCAAAATTTCTTCTCGCCGTCACAGTCTTTCTTTCTTTCTTTCGGTTTAATTGATTTATTTTTATTTTTTCCGCACTTGTTGGCCAATTTATCAAATCAATGTGTGAATACACCCAAACCGTGTTGACCGTTTTTGTTTTCTGCACCGTCTCTCGCACCCCACGCATACACTTCTTCTTCATCATCTCCTTCATCGTCGCAGTCGTCGTTCTCTTCTTGATGTAGGTCGTCAAAGTATCCCAACAAGATGGAAAATAAAAACAAGCTGACCCGCTGATTAGCACCAACCGAAACCAAATATAATTCTTGTGCCCCACACAAAACTGCGCGCACAATTACGCGCCGCGCCGCTCATTGTGACGGAGGAGTAGTAGGTATCAAGTAAAAGATATCCTCTGCTTACTTTCATCCTAATGAATATTTGAGTACACGCCGGACAACGGCAACGGCAACAGCAACTTTCTTAATTATCGAATAAATCTCGGCTTTCCAGTCTACACACGGGAAAATAATTACCAGAGATTATCCCCAAACAGTCAGCTTCAGATATAGAGAAAGAGAACGACCAACGTGGGATTGGCGTTTAAATTGATTAATCATGTTTTGTTTTCCGTTCGTCTGCCGACAGAGAAAGATTCAAATTGAAACGAAAAGAATTATTGGCCATGGGACCCATGGCCGCATATATGATATGGTATATCACAATCCCACACCACCGCCGCTGGACACTGCACGTCCATTTAAACGTATTTGCTTAAATTAGTGAAAAGATCGAGCGGGCGCGAGAGAGTGACGAGTGAGTGGGGGGCAACTTATTTTTTGCATCGCAAAAGTGGAACGGAAAAACGAAAGAGTTGACCAGCGAACTCGAGTGCGTTTTCATTTACATTTCGAAAAGAGATGAAGTGAATTATATGTGCCCGGCACTTGGACAAGGTCCATCGTGGTATAACTGTAAAGGAAGACAGAACAACAGACGATTTTTTTTTTCATTCTCCACGCCACACGAGAACTTAAGCGCTGAGTGGCTTTGACTTGAACATATTTGCGGCTGATTGCCAAGTGAAAAATTGACTTTTTAATTGAATATTCTCATTATGCGCCGCTGCCGATGCTTGGCGTTGGCAGTTTGTTCTTTTCGTTTTCGTCCAGCAGATCTCTTCTTTTCTTTGCTGATCTCTCTCGGCAGATCATTTTCAGTTTTCATTAATTTTTAGTCAATTTGAAATAATGCGCCGCCAGATATAGGCGCAGGTATATGCATCTGTGTGTGGGTATCCGAAAATAAGGAAAAAAAAAATCCCTTTTGGAATGCACTTTTGAGGTACTTTTTTTGGGGAGGTATTTATTTTTTCTTCTGTTTTGTGGGATTTTCGATGCCAAAAAAAAACTGTCTTGGATTTTGCAATGTCTGGGCATGATGACAAGTTCGATATGGGTGGAATTTGGTGGCGCATATGCACGTGTGGGAATGAAGTGAGTTTTGAGTCAAATATTTGTATGGAAAGGAACGAAATATGCGCCTAGCACTTGCTGGGTGACGTATGTAGCTGCAGTTGGGTTGGGTCAAGAGAGATTAGTTGCTGTAAGCGACGGTTGCAAAGAACAGGACAGTCGGGCTCTTAATTTCGACACCAGAGTTCGAGATAACGTCTCAAATGAGAGTTAAGAAAAAAAAAATAAATCTTGTTTGCACAGAAAAATCTTTTTGACATTTCAGGAAAATATTATGTGCAAGCTCCTGTGTAAAATACATCTTTAAGAAATGTCCTATTGAACTGCAGATCGCAACTTACTCGTTATATTTATAATTCCATTTTAATAAATCGCTACTTTGAAAATGTTCAGTTTTTCTTTCGTTTTTCCTGACCAAATATACAATTTACATCGACTTCGTCCAAAGAAATTCTCTAGCCTCTTCGGAACTCGCTACTCGTTATTTTGCTAGTTCTCTGATTTTTCTGTCAATTCTGATCAGACGAATGTTAGACGAATGCTATCGATTAATATGAAATTCGGAGAAATTCCCTGAACTCTTCAGAGTAAATGTGTGCATAACTCGTTACTCGTTATTTTACTAGTTGTACGGTTGGTCACTATTTTGCTTCGAAAATGTACTTTGTGATTACAATAGACTAAAATTGACTTGGCTTTACCAAATATGTTAAGATCTTCTAAGCCGTGTGGGACTTTACATGTTACTCGTTATTTTTCAATTTCTCTAACCATCTGTATTTTTTGATGAGAAAGTGTTAAATGGGTTTCGTTCGATGAAATTCTTATACCTCTTCTGAGCCACAACAGTGATAACTTATTACTCGTTACTCGTTATTTTGCTAGTTCTCGGATTTATCTGTCGTGTTGCACGAATGCTATCGATTAATATTAAATTCGGAGGAATTCCCTGAACTCTTCAGAGTAAATGTGTGCATTACTCGTTACTCGTTATTTTACTAGTTGTACGGTTTGTCACTATTTTGCTTCGAAAATGTACTTTGTGATTACAATAGACTGAAATTGACTTGGCTTTACCAAGTATATTAACATCTTCTAAGCGTGGGAGATTTTACATGTTACTCGTTATTTTTCAATTTCTCTATCTCTCTGTATTTTTTGATGCGAACGTGTTAAATGGGTTTCGTTCGATGAAATTCTTATACCTCTTCTGAGCCACAACAGTGATAACTTATTACTCGCTACTCGTTATTTTGTAATTCCGCAGTTTCCCTTTAATTTTTTTTCCGAACGCGTAAACACGTTGTGCGATGTAAAATGAGCTTTGGATTTATGATTTAAACAGTCGGAGAGTACGTTCCTGACTATACGAGAATGGGAATGGACCATGGAGCAATACGAATTCTGATACAACATAAACTCGTACTTCAACTTGCAACATCAGTAATTAAAGCCAACCAAAAAAACAAATATCAACAGCAATTAGCCCAAGAAAAACTCACCCAGAATCCACTTTAGAGTTGCACACTCACTTTGAACTTCCATTTCGTATTATCCGTTGTCATTAGATTACACGCATAATTTATTAAACTTGATGAATATAGACACATAAATGCACGTTTTTAACCGGACTTTGCCAGCCTACAACTGGTTATACATTATAGAAGCAGATGAAGAAGACATCTCACACCATCATCGCATACAAATGAACAGAATGTGTGACTATTTGTTAACATTGTCATTTGTGTGGTACCTATTCCTGTTTGGAGAATGTTCCGGCCTAACAACATCATTTAGGAAATCTTCAAGTGTATATACATTCTAATGCATTGGGAACATTTTAATTTTATTGGCATTCTTATATACAAACGCACCACCATCAGTTTGCTACGCGCGGTTACCGCACGCACCAAAGACAGGACTATTTGCATTTCAAATATATTTATCAGATATAGTGATGGGTTACACCGACCACTCCTCACAGAGTGCTTCGCAGCATCAATGTCATAATCGAGAATCATCGATTGGCATCATGTAAATTATGCTAATATTTATATGGGTTTATTAACTTAAATATAGGAATGTGCTAAAGAATGCGTTGATTGAGGAACTTGGATTCGAGGAGGTAAAGTTGCTAAATTTGCACGTGACTCTTCTTTACTTTGTGTGACACTTTGTTGATTTCATAGAATTTGTGGAAGAGCAGTAAAAAATGTGATGACAGAATGAACTTTACACACCTATATATGCTTTACAGGACAGACAACGGATTCATGTCACTTACCTCAGCAGTTAGAACCGCGAGGACTTTACATTTTCAAAACTACGACAGCTAAGTTCAAAAAGATCGACGGGCTCACTAAAGTCATCAAGAAACTGATTAAAATTTTGAATTGTAAACGCTGTCAAGACTGGAAAGACTCTGGCCTCCTTTCAGGCAACTTTTGCATGAACGAAATAAAGTATCCTTCGATTTCAGCCAGCCTTTGTCTTCTAACATCTCCACAAATTGGCAAAAAGAAATGATTACCCACTTAGCGTTGATGCTATAGATGGAGCGGAATTTCCTGTTGGGCGAGGTCTGGCAAAAGGGTCAGCCGATCCACCCAATTTCGTTCCTAACATATTTGCAAATAAAGCTAAGTTCGTACACCAAGGACATAGAATGCAAACGCTCCACTCCAACACTCCATATGAAGAAAGAGTTGAAAAGTTGTGCCGTTAATTGCTTCGACTATGTAGCGGCGAGTTGCCGCCGAATCATGGTCATTTCTTACTACTTTATCATTAGAACATACAAAGTCGCCCATCAACGAGATATATCGATTATAAGGCCGGTTTGCCTTTGCCATTAACCGCAACAAGTAAAAAAAACCCTTCGCAAAACTATTCGCACTGTCTCGGAAGTTATTCTTTTTAAGCCATCATTAAACAGGTTCTTGTCTTCAACATATACGCGCTTAATCATTACAAACAAAAAGTAAAAGAAAAAAAAAAATCACCAACAAAATAGATATACTGCAACGACCAAAGAGAAATTAATAAATAAATCCCCGCAGCTAAATCAATCAATTTATTGTACAGAGTGCATCCCATTGGGTTTGAGAGAGTGCTTACATTTCTGATATCCTTCCAACACACAACACAGGCCATCCAGTCAGCTATCCGACCACTCACTCTCGCGTCGTATCTCCTCCATCCATCTGATAAATGTGTCCTTTGAACCTTTCAATTTATCATTGAGTGGTCGATGTGTGTCAGATGAAGATGGCGAACAAAAAAAGAGAAGAAGCAGCCCCACCGACATCGACAGTCACTGGTGGATTGGCTTGCGAATGCCAATGTGAATGCACCGATTCTGAGATTTGTAATGCGTGGAACCAGTTTAGAATTACTGCCTTTGTACAGGGAATACATATATATAAATATAGTGATTGCCTCTGGCCTATAGGTATAGTGAATTTACCGCAGGATGTCAAACTGAGAGACACCACCAATCATCCGTTTCGAATATAAAATTGGAATTCGCTAAGTGCGCGTGCGTTCAGATTACTCACTGTCCGGGAGTATTAACATCAAAAATTTCCTATAAACCGTTAAATATGAGTAAGGATCATGTAAATATTTTACGTGGAACACGCTTTTATGATGTCATCTAATTATTTCACCAAACAAAACGAACTTGATATAGGATAGCAGAAGGTGACTAACGACAAGACGCATGGACATGAGTAGACCGTTAGTGTTTTAGACATTCGCCATGTGGAATTTGACGGTCTAACCGGATTGAACTTCCTTTTTGTTTCTTCGATCGCGTGTTGTCGCACCTTTTCCAGTGGTTCGGCACACAATGTAGCCAACAAAATTGTTAAAGAATCCTTCTAGAGTTGCGTCTGTGCATGCAATCAAATTATATTGCTTCTACAGAAGCTTCAGGGATGTGGCGCATGCTTGCGAAAGTTGTTATGCGATCTTGAGAGAATTTCGCCGCAAGACTGATTAAATATTGCATAATATGTGGGGAAAGCTGTTTCGGTTTCCTTTTTTATTTTTACTCCTTTGAAGAGGTTTTTGGCGCACAATTTGGTGTCAGTTATTACAGTTATATAAAAACAACAACAAACAAACACGACTCCAAGGGAATTCTATTTCAATTCCGGGAAAACAAGAAACTGAGAGAAACCTAACCTCAAAGAACTAATGACAGATGAGTAGGTATACTCAGTTGATTTTTCCAGCAAAATTTGTAAATAACATTCTCTCTTTCCGTTCTTAGTTTTCTTATCTGATTAAAGAAGTTCGATCTTTTCGCTAGTCGTCACGCAACTGCCTAACTGCCTGCGTAATCGTCGTGAGGAAACTCAAGTCATAAGACATAACCGTTGTCTTCTCAGAGTTGTTGTGTGTTGAGTTCGAACTTGTTGGAGATCAAACAGTTAGAATGTGAAAACATTTTGAACTTTGAATTTTTTGCGTAAGGTTCGTCTCAGGTGAAGTGTCACATTATGACATGACACAATAATATCATGAAATAAATTTCTATTCTTCTTTGTTTAACGATAGAAAAACAGCTAGGTACGTCCTGCTATTGACAAACTTATTTTTTTCAATACAGAAGTCATGACACATATCTTGAGAGAAGTAAAACAAATACGAACAAAAGGAAATAAAATGTTTCCAAGGATTTGGACATAAAAACAATCGTCCTCAAGACCACAAAAATTCTCAATGTCAACAACCAATTTCTTCTCCTTATCGCGGTTCCATAGAAGGCCTCACTTCGCACACAAGCCGGGTTTTTTTTTTGTTTTCTGTTTAAATTTTATGTCTTTATCACTGTTCCCTGAATTAAATTATTGTTGACATTGATGGCTTTAGTAGCGATTTCCACACCAAAAAATCAAGAAAAAATATTGCGTTATCTATCTTATTGAGTGGCATACTGAACTCGGTTGACGCTCCATAAATCTGGCTACGGTCTTTGGCCAATATTTTCTATTAAAAGTTTCCTTATCTCGTCTTGGCGCACAATCGACAAGAAACTCCCGACCGCTAAAGATTGTGCTTATAAGTTGAGACAAATTTTTTTCTCTTTGCAGGGCACTTCCACAATGAAGTCCTTAATCATTGCTCTCGGTCTGCTGTGTGCCGGCAGTTTGAGTGATGCATATAGCACTTATCAAAGAAGCAGTTCAATGACGTCGTCTTCGTCGTCGTCATCGTCATCGTCTGGAGGTGGTTGCTGTACTCTGTCACCATGGGCATACACTCATATTGACGATGTCCGACAGATGGCCGATCGCCTGAGACAGGAATACAATGCGAGGTCTAGAGGTCAACTATCTGGACAGCACACCAATCGGGCATGGAGTGGTAAGTTAATGCTTGACATTTGCGGCTTCCTGACCTAACCTCAATTCTTTTTGCAGAAAACTTTGCCAGTTCGATTGGCAAGACAAACGAAGAAATCGATACAATCTCCAGGCAGCTTTGCGACAAAATCATTGCCGATATGCGAAGTGGTCGAGTTAGCTATGGATTGGTGGTCAAGCCAAACTACTTTGAGGCTCAGGCCGCTACCGCGCTGGAGAAGCTAACTGAGGACGCCGAGTACATTGATAATCAGCAACAGCAAGTCGATCTGTATGAGCCACAGGTGCCTCATATCGAAGCCACTGACCTGAGCAAGTTTGACCAGGTACAACATATGAACTACCCCACCGAAGTCAAGGTGGTCAATGGCCAGACCTCACAGTTGAACACCATACAGAAGAACAATCAGCAGGTCTTCCAGCGGCAGGAGAGCGATCGTCTGAACAGCATTTTGCTGCAGCACAATACCACGGTCGACCAGTTGCAGGACCAGATCCGTCGTGATCAGGAGCGGTACAAGGACCTAGCTCGGCAGTACAAACTCAATGTCGAAGACATGGAAAAGGTCTTCAAGAACGAACTGAAGCGCCTAACGGACGTGATCAGTCAGCAGCAGTTGGAGATGAAGCGGATCACCGAATGGCAGCGATTGGAAAGAACTCGCCTGGAGGATGTGATTCGCCATCACAATCTGACAGTCGATGAACTGGAGCAGAAAATAAAGCACGTTCGCAGCTACCTCCAGGGGCTGGCTCACATCAGCTTGGAGGAGCTAGAAAAATGGCAACGATCCGAGTTGGACAGGCTTCATGAGACAGGAAAGGATAACCTCCGGAATGAGCTTCAGGTATGGCAGCAGCAAGAACGTGACCGTATGCTGGCCATCATCAAGAAGAACGACCTGACAATTGATGAGTATGAATCGAAGATCGGCAATGATCGTGCAAGGTTACAGCAATTGGCCACGATGTATCAAGTCCAGGTGGAGGAAATAGAAAAGTGGCTGAGGGAGTCTTCTCAGAAGTTCAGCGAAATCTTACCTTGTGGCAGCAGCAAGAACGTGATCGTCTCCAGGCGATCGTGCCAAGGTCTCGTGAAGATTGAAGATCTCCAGGACTGGCAAAAAACCGAGAGGGAGAAGCTCGTCCGATTGGCCCAAGACAATAAACTGACTGTCGAGGACTTTGAACAAAGGCTGCTGAGTGATAAGAACCGCCTGCAGCAGTTGGCTACTCAATATCACGTAGAGTTAAAGGACATCGAGACCTGGCTCCGCAAGGAATCCGACCGTCTGCAGAGCCTCGGCTTGAAACTGCAAAAAACAAGAAAAGTTCAAAATGATGGAGAGGTGAAATATAAGACCTGTCATCTGTCATCATAATGTTGTGAAGTTTGACAAATTCCACTGAAAAAAGATTATAGTTGTACACAAGTAGTAGTAGAGTAGTAAACTGTAGTTTGTATATAGAATTAAACCCACAGGAAATGTAGACGTAGACAACTCTATCTACAGGGAGAATGGAAATTGTTTTCCCCCAAAAGTGAATGGTTTCTTTTAAAACTTGTAGGTGCCGTAGAGCTGAAAGTATTTTTTTCAAGAAGTTTATTTTTCGAATTGGCAACGCTTTCTCCAGTTTGACAGCTGACAGTTGTTTTGTGATCATTTTGGTGTGCAATTTCACTGAGTATAGACTTGTGAAACACCGCCAGAAAACCAAACGGAAATTAATGTCAATATGCTTTCCACGGAGTTTACTCTTTTTATATGTTAAACAAAAGTGTAGACAAACTATTACATTCGGGGTATTATCGTAATATTCTCATCAGCTATTAAGGAAGACTGGGGACAACTACTTTTTTTTCCTTCCTGTCAAAATTTAATTTAGGAAAATATGGCGCGCAATTATTTTTAAAGTGAAGCTTTAAAATAGTGGAGAGATTTCTGTACAGTATTTTATTCTGTGGGTAAGTTTTATATGGACAGTCTTTGGAGGAATTTTATGCGGAAGTTTGCTTTTAGCGTAAGCCGCCTACAAGCTTCCATATTTAACAATACATTTTGACAGATAGGAATTTGTGAATCGTAAAGTAGGAGCTTGATAATAGCCGTGTTTTTTTGAACTCCAATCTCAGCAAAGCAAAGTTAAGTAGAATTTTCAGCACGTAATTACAACAACTATTGCTAGTCTCGAAGTGTCAAGTATAGCGTAGTGGTTGTAATTAGCCCGCTGAAACTCCTACTTTACTTTGCTTTGCTGAGATCGAAGCTAAAAAAAACAGGTCGAATAACAAATATAAAATCTACTACAATCTCTAACTTTTCTCATCAAAAACTCAATAAAACTGACGTTTAGTCAAACCATTCGTTACTTCATAAAAATACAAATTCAACCGCTTTAATAGAACCGAATTTTGATTGAGACAAAATGGTGAATTATTTATGTACCCAGCAAACATCAAAAGCATATTTCGTATGCTGTATAATTAGTTGATTGCTTTTGCTATGCAACAATTTGTTGTCAATCTGTCAGCTGTCACTTTTATAACCGAGCAGATCATTTATGTTATCTGGCTTAAACTTGAGTCGGTTTTATTACACGGTTATAATTATGTCTGCCTATGCTTTGTGTAAACGAGAAACAACACAAATCTGGCGAATTTCCATGCAAACATTTTGGTGCACGAACCCAGCCAATTACCATCATTTATAGCGAAGTGTGCAAACCCCCTTATTCGATACGTATCCGCTATTAAGCTATTATGACCGCGAGTGTTTGCGAAATCCGTTGATGATAGATTAACAAATTAGTTATGTTGTGGTGTTTTTTTTTTTTTTTGTTGTTGTATTTTGAAAAGATAATGGAAGTTGGTAATGATTGTAATAAAAAAGAAACAATTTTTCAATTAGGTCTATCAAATTACACACGTAGATGCATATGAGTGTAATAAGAGGGTAATCGGTTGAGTTTGTTCTGTTGTAGTCTTTTCTAAGATGGACAAATCTAGCAACAGTAGTTTTAAGAGTTCCATGTGCAGCAATAGACGCGAATGCCGGTCCAATTCCATTTCGTTTCTCTCTATTTGCATTGCATTTGCTATAACCTGCTTCGCTCAGGTCTCAAGCAAAGACCCCAACCATGGACAACATTTTATTTAGCAAACGATTGCTGCCTAAGCCTTCTGGAAGTAAATCCCCGCCCATCACACAAGTTCGAATCCTTGTGCGATGAATTCACCAACATACAGCCTGCTTCCGTCATTTAAAAATAAAAATTAAAATCGGTAACCTTCCAACCTTTCTCCACATGTCCGCCCAATAGATTTATTGCAAAATCCAAGAACACAATCAAATACAACCGAGACAGCAAATCCGTAAACCGGATGCAAAAGCACATACAAAGACGTCTCCTCTAAGTTTACTACAGCTAATGCAATAACTTGGTTTTATTGCGCACACACAGGATTCATCCTTTTCAACGGCGGGGGACAACGTGCAATAAAATAATGAAATCTTCGAACAAATGACTTGAACGGGCTCGCATTCGATCCGATATTTTGCACCATACGGTGTACGCTATAAAGCGGACGGATATGTAGGCGCAAGTTGTGTCCAGTTTGTTTGCGCACACGACGACTCCTTCACAACCCACTTCCAGAAGAAGAACCATTCTAGTTTGTCCGGCCCAACCGCCAGCACCACCACCACCACTACCACCATCACCACCAACGCCGGCCGCGGTCTACTTATGGAAAATCGGATAAAATGCATGACTAGCTAATCTGGTTGTGAAACTGCTTTGGTGGACACTCGCTGTCCTTTCTTTTCTCGTATTTTTTTTTTGGAATTTTGGAATACGCTTTTCACGCAAGATGACACACATATACGCTGCGCATAAACTTTTAGCCGGGCGAGCATTGTCGTCAGCTGCATCAAACCGCGTATGCCAATCATTGATCATTTCAGTTCCAATAATGGAACCCTGGTGGTAGTTCATAAATCATCGCAGCCAGCGTTGAACAGATGGGTCGCGTGTTGTGTTGGCTTTTTGCAACGCGTACACAAATCACACAAGTCTTGTTCTTGCAGGAGAAGGGCATGCGGATTAATAAAACAAAAATCTCCTTCCATCTACTGGGTGGGGACGGACAGCGGCGGCTGGGATTATTTGTTTGCGCAATGCCGGACATGACAGCCATGCTATGCGCTGATTGAGAGTGAGAGAGAGAGAGCAGGCGCAAACGAAGGTAATATGACATATAGCTAAAAAAAAAAGCCCCAAGATGAAGTGCATATGAATACCGAAGATAACATCTGGAAGGGAGATAAAAGGATTTTGATCTGCAGAATGCAGGAAGAGATTTTCGACCTGACTGACATTTTTATTTGGCACACAAATGTGTTAATCGTTGCGAGAAGTGGTCCCTTACTTCAAACCAGCTCCATCTGTTGGTGATATTTTTTTTTTTCTTAACAAACAGAGTGCTTTATTCACTTTTGGGAATAATTTCCCTGGAAAGCATACATGCCATGACATTTGCCAACTTAACAATCAAGTGTTATACAGTGACACAAGCTTATGACGATGTTGATTCCACGGCGAAACAGAGATGTCGCCCGTGTTTATTGCGTCGCTCAAACCTGTCACCGGCCTACGATTATACAAGTGTCAAATGTCAAACAAATATATACATATCACCTGGCAAACCGATAAAACTGACTTTACATTCCTTTTACTGCCATAGCACACTGCGAATTTGCATGATAACGACTGGTGTTGGATTTTATTTATATTTATATTATTTCCTTTTACTACGCGACACTTATATCGGAACGAATAAAACGGCCAAGCGGAGAAATAATAAAACTCTAGTTTCATGGCTTAATAAACAGCAAACGAGTGTTTGAAGGAGAGATAACATGAGCGTTTAGGGAGTAATTCCGCAAATGGCGAGCCGTGCCATTGGTACCCTACCTATACCACCATGGCTATTGTTTGTGGCTGTTTTAGTAGGGAAAAAAAAGATCATTGCAGTGAACCGTTCAGCTGGTGCAAAATATAAAAAAACGCTTGCACGTGCAACTAATAAAAAGCTGTAAAAAAAAAAACAGATCGTAATGTAAGCCAGCGGGAAGTTAAATTTATTTAACGTCCAGTGGCGTTTTCAATGGATAAGCCAAGTTTTATGTAGGTACCGTTGCCGACATGAGGAATTCATTTGCTTGCCATAGAGCGATGTGTGTTAGTTGATATGTTGATGAATAACTTTGAACAACAGCAACTGCATTTTGGCTTTAAAAGTCAGGCGCATAGCCTGGGGCGTGAGAAATGGGAAAGACTTTCATAAACAGTTTTCTTTTACGGTGGCTATTTTAGTGTTTGCTATTAAAAGATGGAACAAATAATATCACTGACCTATTCCAATCGCTTCTGGTATAGGTAGAGATTATAACGCTGCTGTAGGTAGAGACTACTACGTTTCATTTTTATTACTCTTCTCGAAAACGATTTCAGTCATTACATCAGAGTTAGCGTGTATACAAAAGAAAATGCTTAGAAACAGAAAATGGCCGCGTTCCATTATGTGTAGCACAGAATATTACAGAGCTAGCGGATAGAAAATGACGTTTGGTTTTGTCTACCCATTATTTTATCTGCAAAAATCAACAAATTTCCGAGGCTAACATTTAGTTTAAACCTTTGATTTAGTTCATTCCGAGTTTTACCGATGAACTCGCCCATCGCCACATCTCCACTTGTGTGCTGTTTTTTCCCCATTTTTTTTTTACTTTTAACGGCCACTCTGTTTATTTTTATTTTGACTCTTCGAAATGTCAAATGTGTATGCAGGCAGGATTTTCTTGACTAGATTTGTCGGCTTTCCCTATATAAACGTCAACTGCAAAAACTATGCACGTGACCACTCTGGGCCAATAAAAACTGAAACATCCAGTCAGACAGCTGTCAGACTTACTAAACTAGAAATCTGAACGTCCGCATTGACATCTACTTGTTGTCATCGTCTTAATCAATCGATTGAGTAATTTTGCGCTAGATCGATAAATTTCCAGTTTGTGCTAAAGTTCTGGCGGTAGTTGTCTACTTGTAATTGGAACGCAGCCATATAAATTTATGAGTAAGTTATCAAAATTGTAAAAGCAGACAGAAGTGGATTTCGTCAATGGAATTTGTAATAAAGTAGGTCAAATTATTTAACCATGAGTAATAAATTTATCAGCTTGAGTGTGAAAGTTTCTTAAATCAAATGTCAACAGTCATTCTTCTTGTGTCTGTTGTAAAGAGTCGACTTTGTGATCGGAATTCTCTGACATTTCAAAACTCTTATTCCGAAAGTGTCCATTTACAAATAGTTCAATGTTAGCGAGGAAAAATGCAGCCCAAATATTGTCCGAAGTAAAAGCGCGTTCCGTTGACAGCTGCACGTCAAAGTTACGTCAAAATCAATACAAAAAAAAAATGACACAAAGTTTAGATACCAATTTTTTTTTGACGATGGAATGAAACAGCGATAGGTCATTGTAAGATCCGATAAAACAGAAAAGTGACAGTTCATTGGGTACTGATTGTAAGAACCGATGAACCAAAAAAAAAAAACAGAGATGATGGTAGTACAGCTTGGGCAGAATGTATATGACTCGTTGGGCAAAAATTCCTGACTACAATGGAGAGTAAAAGTGGCAGCAAACGATAGTAGGGAACAACAAAAAAAAGTCTCCAGACACTCTATTGGAAATATACGATCTGATTCAAGAAAGCCTGCGGCGAACTGAATATAGTATGAGGAGCTGGTCTAGGAATTTAACCTAGGTCACAAAACGGAATACAGCCTGAAAAGATGCGAAATAAATTCTCCACTCACAACTATTGCTGGTAAACAGAAAGTTTTTTTACGACAATTACAGGACCAATCCCCACCCATCAAGCCAAGCCTCTGAAAAGACTAACACCCCAGCATATACGCTTAATCGATCCAATATCGCCCAACAAAGAACAGACCACTTAACTGCTTAACACTTAAGAAAGTAATTTAAAGTAAAACAAGACTCACCTCTGCCATATCCCTGCGTATGTTTGGCGAAACTATTTACTACCGCATCGACAGCTTCTTTTAGCACTTGTTTGGCCCGAGCATCAGGTGCCGTCCCAACTGTTGTGCCATTTGTCTGTACGTTGGCCGATGTTGGTGGCGGTGGCATTGGTGCTTGAATTTTACCATTCCCCCGTACGACAGAATGATTGCCGGTTACTGCTGCCGTCGCTGCCACTGTTGCTGCTGTTGTTGCTCCTGTTGTTGCTGATACTACTGCTACTGCTGCTGCCGATGATGCCACTACACCCGATGTTGATCCTGTTGTAATCTGTTGTTGTGTTTGTGGATGTTGCGTCGCTTGCTTTTTAACCACCATTGATGCGGATGCGGCTTGTTTCTGTAGCGATGCTGCTGGATGATGGTCACTTGATAATTGACCACTACTATTGTTCATTATAACGACACTACCATTACTAGCGAGAGTGCTTAGACTGCTGCTGCTCCGGCTACTGTTGGTGCTATCGATAATGTCCTTACCATAGAAACGAATGCTATTTCGGAGATGCGACTGCTGATCCTGACCACCGAGTACATTGGGTTTATGCGATGTCACCAGGTCACTGGATTTGAATTTGTTCATCACTTTAGAGGACTGATAGTGATCTAGTGTTGGTGGTGGTGCATGTGGATACTGTTGATGCTGAGGGTTGATTGTGAGTAGGGACATTCTTTTTATTGCTCATGATTAGTTCTGAAACGTGTTTTTTTGATTTTTTTTTTTTTTTTTTTTTACATCATTTTGGACGTAAATCGCATACAGTCAAATGGGACAGTGTTCTGCGAATGTTGCAGGCGATGCAAGAGGCATACTGACGAGGGTTCGACTTGTTTTGGTTCTGAAAAGAAAGAAGAAAAAAAACATTAGTTAGAAGGAGAATTGGTTTTCAAAAATATATACAAAGAATCGCTTTTATCCGTTTAGTATTTTGCAATCTCTTTAAAAGGAAGTGTTGCCAACTTCAGCTGTTAGAAATAATGACAAAATCTATCAGAATGAGTTAACTAGAATTCCGAACGTGACCATTGTTTATAAAGAACCATTTGGCAGAAGCCAATGTTGACAGGTAGGAAAATATTGCTAGCATTCGAAAGTCAGGTCATCTTATCGACTAACTTTGTTTTTATTATATTTCCACTCAGCCTGATTCGTAATCAACGTCACTTTTACTATGTCAAACAAACAATTGAAGTATCAACCGAATGTAACAAATTTTGGCTGGATTTGTCCCATATAAACGTCAACTGAATAAATCCAGAAACGTCGACCTATCGAATAACTAATGTCGTCAGCGAAAAGAAAAAATTCAGACTTCTGTCACATTTCGTAAACCAAGTAGGTAGATGGATGTAGATGCAGCTTTAGATTTTTGTAGTCTTTGACAGTAGTAGAACAAAAGGTCTGTTCCCTTACTTTTGTAGTAAGAATGGAAAAGACAATTAAAATGGCAGTGGTGGGGATAAATTCTCTCACAGAGAGAGACACTTACGAAAAAGTTAGGGAACGCTTTTGTAGTAAACTATTAAAAATGACAGATTAATAATTCCATAAATTGCAGTGGTAAAGAATATTTTCAATACGATGGAATATTCGGGGAGAACATTCAATATTTATTTTGCCACCTGTTGATACCATTTTAATAGAATGCAAGAAATCAAAACAAATTCAATCGAATGTCAAATATAACAAGAAATTTCAAATCAGCTGTTAATTGTTTGGTGACTGATAGCCCTTCAAATTTCTTACATTAAGAAATTTGTTGAGTAAAAATTCGTAAGATTCACAGTGGAGGGGTAAAATCTTGCTCTCTCGATGACGCTCTCTTTTACGAATTTTTCGAGTTAAGGAACGGCATTGAGTAAAAATTCGTAAGAATTCGTAAGAATTCGTAAAAATTCGTAAGATTTAAAAGTAAAGGAACAGACCTAAATTGTCGGCCAGATTTGACCGTCAGCTTTACTTAAAAAAAAAAGGTGAGCCCTACAAAACTGATAGTCTACCGTGTGCGAATATTTATGACAATCCAACGTCAAACTTTTGCAACTACGACTTTGACAGTTTGTTGTGAAATCCACTCGTCCTTTTTTACACGTCCCTATTTATACCGAGAGAAAAATCCAAGAGAGTATTTACTTCTAAATTGTGTTTCCGGCTTAGTTAAATTTGACCTTGTAATCATTTTTCGTCTTCACTTTCAATGCAATAATTCTCCAAATAGCTAAATTTTGTACGAAAACTAATGCCATTATGAGTTCGACACAAGGTGGCTGCCAAAAATGAGTTTCTATACCGCTGAACAAACTGCGAAATATCCACAGCAGTTACAAAAGCTGCGACTTGAATCTGAAATATTTTACCAGCCACTCGTAGCAAAGTCCATCGATTCCGTCCCCTCCAGTTCATCGGCCTGTCTTTTATTTACAAAAATCGATTAAATTAGTAAGAAGAGAGAAAAAAAAAACAACACAATCCCGCTCAACCTTAACCTCAAATTTGATCATTATCAAAGACTTATACTTGCATATACATCCCTCTGGGCATTCTCACGTAGGATTTCCAACAAATTACCTAATTGTTTGTGATTTATGATGGTGTGAATTATAATTTTCATTTTGTTTTACTTTTCCCATTCTGAAGTGGCGTCTACAATACGAAACACGTGCACTTTATCACACCTTAAAGCACAACAAAGAACGCGGCTTTCACTTGACTACATGTCAGCTGAAAGATTAATTTTCAATCGATAGGATGACAGTAGATATTCGTTTGTGTTGGCACCCAAACTTTCTCAGCTAATTGCCAATAAAAATGAGTAAAATCTAATTCTCACAGTTTTTCCACTCTCCGACATGAATGCGGGGTCATTAACTTTGGTACCGCACCTGCCTGCGCAACAACGCATATAATACAAGAACTATAGCCAAAGACAGGAAGTTGTATTCGCGCGGTCTGGCGTCGATTGATTTTTGTCCGAGCGCGCATTCAGTCAAACACAGATGGATGGAGAATAAATTACAATTTTCCCGTTTTGTTGTGAGCAGAGCTCAAAGAGTAGCTCTAAGCCGTGAACAAACGTCAAGAGAGCTTCAAGCCGATCATGTTGCTGGAAATGCTTGGCTATACGCTGTTGCTGCTTTATGACGAAGATGATGATGAATTGTGAATGAGTTAAGAAAACAACACTGATGGCTGGTTGAGGGCCTCAAGTGGATTGTACATTTTTACGACCCACAATGGTATAGAACAGCGCAAAAGAAAAACTAATCTAAGTAGCAACAAACATACGGCTTCCGGCTAAATAGTAACTACAACAACAGCACAAAAAGTTAATTTGCATACCTAAACATGTAAGAGAAGTGGTGGTTCTTCACAACTTAGCAGATACAGCTCCTTGTAGTAGCTGATGTCCACCATGTGACGGCGCGACGGCCAAAGATGTCAGTTTTCTTTATTTACCCAGCTAACTACATGTGTATATTAAAACAGAGGATAGTTTCACATCTCACAACATGTGCAGCAGAAAAAACAACAAAATGAATAAACTTCTGTCAGGGTATCGAAGTAATTAATCATAAAAAAAATATGTACGCTTAATTAGAAGTACGTTCGTAGTTAGTTTACGATAGGAAAGCTATAACCGTAGCGCTAGTTATCGTGATCGGGTTAGTTGTGCGGCTAATTTTAGGGAGCACTTTTGACAAGTTATTGTCAGTTTTTAAAGTGGGTCGGTAGAAAAGGACCTGATTTTTTGAAACTATTGGTTTGGTTACGTACTGATGAATTTTCAATTTAAATTGGGTAAAGTGCCGCCAACCTTTCAGTATAGACATCTGACAGATGGAAGTTGTTGAAGATTAAGCGCCGGGCAAAAAAAGAACTCGTTTCCCCACAGAAGTTATAGGACTAATAGGAAGTACATTATTGAGTGAAACCATAGGTTTGGTTAGGTATTGAATTCTATATCTAAATTGGGTAAAGTGCTGCCAACAATTCAGTGTGACATCTGACAGATGAGGGTTGTTAAAATGTAAGCGCTGCGCGAAAAAAATTACGCGTTTCTCTTGTTTTACGTTCGAAAGCCCTCCCTGTCTAATCAACTATTTCAGTTCATGGGTCAAAGACTTTTACTGACCTTTCACAACTCCATCGCATTACTTCTTTACGCAATCCGCAAATTGATTCATTCGCCGCACAAGACAAAGATCAACTTTGTCAAAAGAAGTAACAACAAGAGAAAAAAAGCGACTCCGTGACTAAGTAACCGCAAAATAGATCCACTTCATTGTGTGTCACCAACTCGTACCACATTAAACCGCAACACAAGTCACACCAAGGAGGTGAAATATAAAAACCTCAAACTCAATTCAGGTACAACAACTGTGAATATACAGAAACTATCTATTCGAAAGCAGGTCTATGACCCGATCTGCAAACAAATGAAAATACGTATCACAACCATATTAACCTCATGCAAGCCCACGAACTCTGGCGACAATAAATCTTGGTAAAAGCTTTTCATTCCCCAGCAACACCACCAACACTAGCGGCAGCAGCCACAGCAACATCAACAACAACAAAAACAGAATATGCATCCCATAAGCCTTTTTGCGCGAAAACCCCAAAAACAAAGCAACCAGCACCACCACCACCACCATCATCGTCAACAACAACAACAACAAAAAACGGCTGCCTTCGTTGTACCACCACCACAAGCGCATTGAAAGGTCCAGAAAAGAGAAAATAGCTGAATAGCTAACCAATGAGCCAATATGTTTTGGCCAGGTCTGCATTTCAGCTCTCAGACTGTTTAGAATGCAAAGGCAGGGAGTTTGTTCCTTTTTTGTATTTTGTGTGATTCACTTTAGCTGGGATGGACCTGGGCCCCCGGTGTATGTGTGCAATGTGAACTTCGTCGTACGGTTTAGAGGCGAACAAAATATTTTTTTTAGTGATGCGCGTTAGTAGGTGATACACAGTGATCGTTCTCTGGTATGTAAGGTGAGTAATAAAACATGGTTAAAGCCATGACGGTGGTTTGGGTGGACGAGAACAATCTGGTTGCCACATAAGGAAGTGAAGATGCAGCGGTTTATTTATTTGCAAGAAAAGTGGTTCAATGTTATTAGTGCCTGCGAATAGGTTGTGTGTCGTTGAGGTTTGGGAATAAGTTGAAAGGCTATATGAAAATTGTGAGCGGGACCTACTTGCCCGGCTAAGTCATAGATTCCGTTGAAGGTTTATGGGAGTTTGCGAAGCTGTTTTAATTAGGTTTGAAGGCAGGCAATGAACTTCTCAACAACTTAGGTTCAAAATTTTAAACTTGCGACTTCTAATTCGGAATAACGAGTGTTGCCAAGGCGCTGTTTTTGTTACCGCATGGAGTGGCATCGACGCAAGTTAAAAAGAAAGGTTTATGGGAGTTTGAGAAACTCTGTTAACTTAGTCGTTTACGAACGTCTTAAAAACCTATGCTCAAAATATGGACTTTCGAACTTTTATTCGGAATAACGAGTGCTGCCAAGTTTCATATTATATGTGTTGTCACTTAAGTGGAGTTTTGCATGGGCGCAGGTATGTGAAAAAGAGAAAGTAAGATAAACAGAGAGTGGAGACTGAAGACCGGAGAACGTCATAAAGCGAGAACGTCTATTCTTCAAAATGTTTGACGGATGTTCAAGTACAGCCGGGTGACACTTGCAGACACGAAGCGACAGACAGTATGTAAACAGACAGTTATGAAAAACATTTCGTGGTAAGAACGTACCACTACCAACTATCATCTAGAAGTTCAGGTTATTCCGAAAGGTAGTAACTTGAATCATCAAGGCAGTCACAAAGACGATCGCCTTTTGCAATCAAGTTTCTTTACATTCCCATCGTCGCAACTTCAATTTACCAGCCATTGATCGAAAGAACTGCTCAACTTTTTATGGTAAAGGCGAAAGTGTGTTATAACCGCGGAACAATAAATTTTAGGATTAAAAATAGTCCCGCGCTTACATGACATCACATGCTAAATTATGTCCGCCTAGGTCGTTCCGCTATAAACGAACACGAACAAAAAATCCGTCAATAGATGGCAAAACGATTCCCACGTAATAAATAAGCTCCCCAATTCTATTCCATTATAATTATTATAATCAGATTAGTTAAATATATAGCGGCAAAGCTAACGAGGCTTTTGCATAAATGAATTATTCATCTTTGGGGGTATAGTCTTCAGCCACAAAAGTTCCTTAAGATGTCTCTATTTAAATGAATTTGTTCAGATGAATTTGTTCATTTAAATAGAGACGTATAACTAATAAAATATTACTTCGAATATTAAGTTTAACTATTTTATCGCTCACGGTGAGGCAAGCATTTTGCATACTCGCAGTTCCCCAATTTGACACGTTCATTAAAAGTGAACACGAATTGAAAAAAAAAACACGATTGACAGTTTAGCAGCCATTGCCTCTTATATTTATCAATATTTTTTTTTTTTTTGTAAATCAACTCTCGTTCTGTTGTTAATGATCTATTAATTATTATTGCTAGTTCTTTGAACCGTGCGCATTGTAGCTGTCAATCTGACAGCGTATACCGCTAACATAATTTTTCGCATTCGAACGAGTGTCCGACCATAGAGTAGAGTTAACTTGTTCTGTATTATCGGTGCCTCACGTCTATCCCATTCCATAGATCCTGACTCACTGATTGATTAATGATCATATGTCAAACATAGTCAAATGGTCAGTTAAATTCTGAAGACATGAGCATACATAAGACACAGTGCGGCCAAGGGGATGAAGGACTTATTAGTAGTTTATGAATTCTTTTTAGCGCAATGATTTATGAATATGTTGATGGCCTTAGTGATCCATGACCCGAGTAAAATAATTTGCATTTTATTTAAAGGCAGAAACGATAATGAAACGGACTTTTTTCGAACACAGAAAACATTTCAATTTTCACGACCTAATATCAGGAAGTACTTTACTCGTATAGCCTTGGTTTGCTAGTTTGCTGGTTCGATGATATAATGCTGAACGATGTACCCAATGGCTATCAACCAGATGCGGTCAGGAGTGTAGTTATGCTTTAGAAAAACCGTTTCGGCAACAAAGTTGCGGATGAAATTGATAATGAAACTTAATTGCGCCATAAAAAATTGTGGCTATAAAAAGTTAGAGGCAATGTTATGCAATGTGAAGGGTAATATGCTGACACGAACCGAATGCAAAGAAAAGGTGTGAGTTGCTTTTTTGATAGCATTCAAAGTGATCGAGTATATTGGCAGCATTTTTGCTACATTTGATTGTCGTGCTTAAGACACTTGACATTTCATTAGCGTTGTTTTTTATGGTTCTTCTTTGATTTAAGGCACTTTCTGTTTCGGATTTGTGTGTTTGATCGTGTTCGCAAATGCCGAAAGGTGTCACAAAGAGACGGGGAACTGACTTAAATATGAAATATGTCTCAGGCGATATACGTATTGTGAAAAATATTTAACAATACGGAGAATTTTGACAGAAAGTTCACCTTTACAAGGCATTTTCCACATTGAATGATCGGGATGACGGTAAGCAATGCATAGGCCTGTAGACCGAATAACAGTGGCAAAAAAAAATCAACTGTCACATATTTTATGTTAATTGTTTACTAATTCTGTTTCTTTCTCAATCCTTCCACGCAAAAGAAAATTTGCAATTTGACATATAATTGACAGGTTGAAAATGATATTTGATATGACAGCTGTTACCACAGTTTGTGGTTGAACAATATAGGTTCGTTCGTGTACTTTCAGCATAGAAAAATGAGAAATGTCAAATCGTAAGAGAAATCGCTCAATTTCAAGAGAAGTACCTGACCGGTTTTCTTACAAAAAGTTTAAGAAATGTCATTTTGACAATATCTTCAAATGCAGCATCTTCAAAATAAGTTGGAATTGAGTTTTTTATAAGCTAAATACCTATTAAACTTTCCATTTTGAGTGCGCTGATATGGTCTAGGAGAATATTCAATTACAGCTTCTCTCTCTCTGACATCGTTGAAGATGAAAATAAATAGAGTTTTACTTGTCAAACTTTTGAGCTGTCACATAGATGGCAGTTTTTACTTTTAATTTTTCAGTAAGTCGAAATTCGGCGAGTAGAAAATTACAAAAAAATTAAAAGAGAGGAAATGGATTTCTCTCTCATTTTTTTCAATTTTCTCAGTACGTTTACAAAAAAGTACCCAAACGAACCTTATGATAACAACTGCGTTGTTAGACTGTGAAACGATCAGATGACTTTTCAGTTTTTTTTGTGACGCAAATACGTATTTGAAATGTCAAAGATTCAATTAAAATAGTACAATTTTAGAGCAAATTGAGAATCCAAATCACACACCCACTAGGAATTGCAATAGAATATGAATATCTCTCAATTTATATCAATGCCTATAAATTGCTTCATCAAATGAGCCTCTCCGTAGTTTTGTGCGTTTATTGAACAGAACCATTCGGAGTTGTGAGTCGGCCAATTTCCCTATTCCTCTGCTATGTATTTTCTATTTATTGAGCTCACATCTGACACAATTACTTTGGCAAACACTATAAACGTCACTCAATCGCTTATGACACCTTCTTCACCAACTCATTATTGCGGCGGTGTAGTCTTTCTCTTCATTTGGTCCCATCAATGATTCATTCAATAACTTTTGTGTTGATTATATTATTACATTCCCTACTATGGGGGTCATTCTTTATTATCATTCTGACATCTTAGACAGTGGGGTCCCTACTACTATAATAATCTCTTGGCAACCACTTCACAGCGCGTTGCTTACTCGACCAGAAATGGTATGTGGTGAGGTGATTCGTGGGAATTAATTTTATCACTTGTGCTTTTCGTACTTCGTTCTTTGGTGGGATCGTCTTTTTGTTTTTTTTAATTTATTTTGGTTTTGCTTTTTCTTATTATGATTGTTGGCGTGGGGTCGATGTTGATGAAGAATTCACACTTAAAAAAAAAAGAAGAATTAATTCACCTTTTGTGCGTGTGAAACTTCCATCTACGGATATAGCAGTTTACAATGCGTATCATTATTTAAATGTAGTCTGAGAGTGTGAAACTTTTGTATTTGGTAATGAAACGCTTATTTCTTTTATATTGCCAACTGTTGTGTTTGTAGTTTCAGCGCAGTTCTGTTGTGCGAACTCTTTCCTTAAAGTCAGAGCAGAGTATATTACATATACCAATCAAAGGGGTGACAGATGCTGTCAGACTTAGTAAACATAAATTCCGAAAGTGCCCATCCATAATTATGCAACTTATGCACAAACCACTGATAACGTTACTGTCCCCCTTTCGAATCTTCAATTATAAGAAGTTGTGATAAATGGCTCTTCTAACGAATTCATGTGATGATTGATCAGTTAAATGTCAGTTTTAATGTCATATAGTTGGACTTAAAAATATAACAATGGACACAAGACTTTCGATGGAATGAAAGGTGAAAATCTCTACCTTTTTTTATGACTATCGAAACGGGATATCATATTGTTGTAGTATTGTTACATCGATCAAATCATTGTAAGATTGGTGTCAGTGTGGTATTTCTTTACTCTCTAAGTCTGGTGAAATGTTTTTTGTGTTATTGGTAGATTTGAGTAATCAAATTACGAAATGCGTATAACTGAGAAAGGATTTCGATGTCAATTGGCGAGATTTTGTGTTGAAATGTTGGTGACGTTTCGAGAAAGGTCCGTTGTTGTACTTTGGAAAATGCTGCCCAAATGGCAATGGTTGGGTAATTTTTTCTCACAGAAAGGAAAACTTACAAGGAAAAGTATTTGTAGTAAAATTTAGCAGACTGACAAATATGGCAGATCTTTATTTTTTGCATAATTTGCAGAGGTATTAAAATTTCGCAATTTCAAACGAAAATACAAACTTCCAATAATCTGTCATCTGTCAAGCATTTTATACTTCCTTTTCAGTTCGTTTCACATGAAATTTTATGTATGAAAAGTACATAGCAGGATTCTCGGTGAATGGATGGGTTTTATCTTGATCGCTTACTTTTTTTAAAAATGTATCAAGATAGAAAACGAAATATGGTCACAATCAGTAGAAGTGCGCACAAATTCGGAAGCAATCGAACAGGCTTGATACTCTGCGGGTGACGGTTGTAACTATCAAAATGGATCTAATTGTTGGACCCAAGCCCGAATCTTGGTCGGTATTTCCCTTGCAACTAATTTGAAAAAAATAAATATCACCAATTCCACAAGTACCTAGGCTTACCACAAGTAAACACCAAGCCAACCTGCACAAAGGCACACTAGACCTACATAAGCAATCAATTACTCACACTCTAATTAAATTACCTTGTCACCGTCTTTTTTCCTCACTGATGCCTGCCTCCGCCTCCTAATGGCACACATGTTCGTTTCTTCATTACCAATTGAATCAAAGGAATGATGTAATCGAATACCATGCCCACCACTCAGGCACGTATACCCATGTGTATGCGATCCTCCGCAAACCAATTACAAATGCCATGCATGTCCCCTGAAATCTATACCTCAACCAGAAGGTTAAATCAACTGAAGATTGAAACTTAATAAATGAAACCACAAGAAAAATAGACACAAAAACTGATATTCATGTCATGCAGCTTGGGAAAATCATCTTGTTGAAGCCATTTATTTGCGGAAGGTGCTGTAGGAAAAACCTGACGTGCCACTGCGGTGAATAATGTTGCCAGATATGGATAATGCAACTTTGTAAAGCACGCAAATAAAAAAATAAAACTTATTAAATTCTTCCCGGTTCGAAAATGATTGCACAACTTTGTGACATGATATGATGCCGATGGCCGCGCCGCTTAAAATAAAGTAAAAGTCTAAGTCTCGATTACATTTACTGACTCCCAAAGAGTATGCGGTGGCTTTTCGTTTTTCTTTTATCTCTCTTTTTCGCAATCACACAATAAACTCACAGTGAAACCGAATGTCATGATTTGGATTTAAATTTCACTCTTGTGTATGAATCCTATACCTCTAACTAGCTTAACTAGGTCTTGCGATGCATTTTGATGCGCTGCACCGGCTAGTGTTTCCACTGCTCATACTCATCAGCATCTCAGTCGTCGAAATGTCGCAATACCTGCATGGTGAACTGCAAGAGATGTCATTGTGCGGATAACAACAACTGTCAAATGTGGAAAATAGTCGTAGTCTGCGACTACTTTTCGATTTTTCATCATAAATCTTTTTTTTTTTTCTCGTCTCTCGGTTTCTGCACATGGATTTGGATTCGAGCTCATAAAGACCTTGCGTAATATTTATTTTATTTACAAATGGAGTAAAATACTGAACGGCACCGGATTGAGTGCACCGATAGATATCTAACAGCTCGACAGACACAGCGACAACTCTGGCGGTGCGGTGGAGTTGGGTGAATTTTCCGAATCGAAATCATGTTTCATTGGAGTTTATTAATCAGAAAGTTTCCATATTTTATTCAAAATGTGGAGAAACAAATTGATAATGTTTGTGTGCATTTTAAGGTTACTTTATGGGCTGTGCATAGTATTTTTCCTCATATTTATTTTTTTGCAGATTTCACGCAATTGAATTACGATTTGGCAATAAATCTGGTTTGTTGGGTTGGTTGTTGGTTTTACGGCAGAACGAATATCCTTAGCAATAGTAATAGGTAAGTGCAACTCATTCTTTGCAGTTGTGAAATAGTTTTGATTTATTTAGTCGCTATTGGGAACTAATGAGGACTGGAAAATGGTCGTTCCCATTTTGAATAAAATGATTCGGGTGGCAGAATTATTTATGGGGAGTTTCAGGTATAGTGGTATAGTTTGACACTTGGGGTTTTTGTCAACCTGCAGGAGCTGTCACTATTACTTTTTTGTTGTCTAGCTAGTGCACACCAAGGCGAATTTGTGTTCGAACGAAGACCCACATGAATCACTGACTCAATGCACCCAATTTGACAGACTGCGAAAATCGAAAACTTGTGGCAAATTTGTATAAGTTTTATGTTGACGTTTGCTAACACAGAAGACGACAAGATGTTTGACATATGGAATCGGTGTGTCAATTTGACGGATAATTCAAACACCAATGAAAACAATAGGTCCGTTCGTGTACTTTAAGCATAGAAAAATGAAAAATGTCAAATCTCTAAAAGCGAGAGAGAATTCTCTCAATTTCGAGAGAAGTACCTGATCGGTTTTCTTACAAAAAGTTTAAGAAATGTCATGTTTGGCATAATTGTAAAATGCAGCATCTACAAAATAAGTTGGAATTGCATTTTTTTTCAAACTAAATACCTATTAAACTTTCCATTTGAATGCGCTGATATATTCTAGGAGAACATTCAGTCATAACTTGTTCCTCTGACGTCGTTGAAAACGAAAATAAATAGTTTTATTTGTCAAACTTTTGAGCTGTCACTTAGTTGGCAGTTTTCAGTAAGTCGAAATTCGGCGAGTAGAAAATTACGAAAAAATGAAAAGAGGGGAAATGGAATTCTCTCTCATTTTTTTAAATTTTCTCAGTACGTGATCGCATTTGCACAGTTTCTTAGCAAATTTTAAATAATTTTAGGTTTGCAAAAAAGTACCCGAACGAGCCTATTGTGGACGTTGAGATACCTAGTTTATGTAAAACGTCAACTAGATTGGTCGGGACTATATGAATCCGTTGACTTAGCAAATTGAATTGTTTTTGTATTCTCGCGGTCAGCGTTACCTTTGTTTGATTTTGCAAATTTTTATTTGCAAAAAGGCCTCTCATACATTTAAAAAAAAAGAGTTCTTTTCAAATAAGTACATTGAAAATGTAGCACGGTTGCCTATTATAGTCTTATGCGAACTAATGGTTGTTAATTTTCATGCGAAAATTGTAAATTACAATAGTAGCCTTAGAAATGACACATTTTTCTCTTACCGACCCTTTTTCCGAATCTTCAGAATTTTGCAGCGGCCACTCTGTTTATTTTAAATTTGACTCTTCGAAATGTCAACTGAGTATGCAGGCAGGATTTTCTTGACTAGATTTGTCGGCTTCCCCTCCATAAACGTCAACTACAAAAACTATACGCGTGACCACTCTGGGCCAATGAAAACTGAAACACATCCAGTCAGACAGCTGTCAGACTTACTAAACTAGGAATCCAAACGTCCCCATTTTCAAACAAATTCAACAAACTCGAAAACTTTATATCGCTCTGTTGACACGTGACGTTTATTTTTTGGTTTCGCCGGCCGGTATTTTCGAACGCGATATTTAAAAATAGATATTTTGACAGATAGAAAGAGTAGTAGATCTTTTATTATCTGAAATCATATTCAGATGCAATGGGCCTTACGCCCATGGACCATGAATGCTGTTTGTGACGGTGAACCTTACATATTTATTTATGGTAGCAATAGACAGTTTTAAATAGAAAATTCCGCCGTTGCGAGTTCGCCAAAGATAAACAAGTGGTGAGTAGTACCCATCGCAGTTTAAAAAGAACATATTTTTTCCCTGACTAAGCATCACCCTTGTCCACAATGAATGCAGAAAAAACAAGCCGTTTAACCGAAGCCTAGACAGGAAGCCTTCAATTGCAATGTCAGATGTCGGATTTCAAATGACTGCTTTTCGTGCCAAAAATGTAGGTACGACACGTGCCCGATAGCATGAAATTCACTTATAAATGAAAACAATACTAGTACGTTACAAGGGAGTGTGATACCCCTGTTCCATCGCAGACTGTCATCACTGCAAGTGGACTGTCCGTCACAACGATTCTAACCATTCGATTCAAGGAATCTCAATAGCCTGCCAATTCCCCAAGTATTATAAGAAAAAGAAACTTCTTCAAACGCCACTGTCATGTCAGTGATATCTCTGTATATCTTCAAACTGACAGCAATAAACCAACTCGATATCTCAAGACATATATCATAAAAAAATTTAAATAAATAAATATTCATATAGCGCACTTACATGTGACAATATGTCCACACTGAAAGCATACACCTCCTCGGCTTAGTTTTTATTGGCAAGACGTCAGTCAATCGAATTCAAAAACCACTTCACTATACGCTTACCGAAACAACAAATAAATTCACAGTAAAAAGAATAATAGTAAAATCGAAATTAAGCGCAAAGGAATTTGTTCCCTTCCCTCAGCCCAAAACCCGCAGCACTCGTGAAGCACAATGGACTGAAGTAGAAAAAAAAAACAACAAAAATAACTCAAGACAGGTAAAACATTATAAGATACTTCCCACCGATTGCTAGCGGTGGCAGTGGTGCACTTTATTTCACTGAACGCGATGCTTTTTGCCTCCCGTCTTTTTCACCTCCTCCCCATCTGTGTGTACAGAATATGTGTGTGTGAAAAATAATATTTTTCTTCTTATGAATAATAACACAACAAATTATTATTGATTCCGAATAAATTCACATCAGTTGTGTAGGAACGTGAGTGGACTCGGTAAATTCGAATTCGATTCGTACCTATTACGAATTCCCAATGTTAACACGCGTTTTCCCCAAACTCGCACTAAAATGGAAACCGAGAAATTGGGAGAAAGAAGTTTTCAATTAACAACCGAAAATGTGATTCAAAAATTAATTCACAATGGCCATGCAAAACGCCATAGGTAACTGTGAGTCTGTGAAGCTAGACTAAGACATCTGACGTATAACTGGACTTGGACTTGAAGCAGAGCGCGCGACCGTTCAGAAAACAATTCAAGACCGTTTACGATGAAGTTATGGCAACAACTGAGTGGATGAACGGCTCTGCAAGTCCGATTGGAGTTGGGCTTAAGAATGACGACAATGGGAGACAGAGGCGGCCCCTCCAAAACTGCCGCAGCCGACAACAAGTTGTGTGTGGTTCGATGTGCGGTGGTAATGGTGCTGCGCGGCTGTTGCTGTTGCTGATGCCAAAAGAAAACTTCACCATAGCGATAGAGGGAGAGCAAAAGAGGAAACGCACTACTTATACCACTTTTGTGGCATGGATATGGATGGAATGGCTGTGAATGATGCGGGCGGACGAGGGGGGTGTGGAGGCGTTGGAAGCCACAGATAAAGTAGTGGTAGATAGGTAGATGATATATGGCGACGGGGGAAGCTTAGAAAATTTGTTAAGCATTAAATGCACCTACATCGCACAGAATACACTACCTCACTGTCGTCATAACTGTGCGAGTTGTCGGTTAGAAACAAATAACAAACACAAATATGGGTAGTGGGTACCTATACTTGAGCCAAATTAGTTGTTAAACAATCTGACACTTGGGATGGCACGAGTATCAGTTGCACATTTCGAGATGGGCGAATACATTGACGTGCGGTACAAGAGTTTATTGCTGATTATTGCAACGAAGCGGATAGAGTGGATTCAGTAGTTGTATTGGGTTATAGGTTCCTTATGACACCTTTAATTTACTTACCCAATCCGTGAGTGTTAAAGATAACATCAGCAGAGTGTGGACTTGGTGGCGGTAGAAGGCCGGTGCAGCACATTATCACTAAGATGGGAGTGCACATTTTTACCACCGAGGACGTGAATAGTCCTTGTCAGTTTTATTTTAAAAGCTACTTATATGAACATCAGACTACAAGCCAAATAGGAAACGGTGAAAGGTAGAGCAAGACAACTAATAAAAATCAAGTCAGTTGGGAACGTTCAAGAATCTAGTTCAATAAGTCTGACAGCTGGTTGACTTGAAATGTCTCAGCTTTCATTGGAATAGATCGGTCATATGAACAGTGTATTCAGTTGACGATTATAGAGGGGTAGCCGACGAATCCAATCAAGAACTTTGCGACTGAGCACTAAGTTGACAGTTCATATATGTGAATGACGTAAGAAAAGTGAAGTTACCGATCAATCTAGTTTTCAGAGCACATCTAGTCCGGACCAATCTAGTCGACTTAAGATAGTTAGATTTTTGAGAACACCCATTGTGATCAAAGATGGACGAAACGTCACTTTTCCGCTGAGTTTTGTGATGGTGTCACAGCAAGTGTCATTTCAGTATGTTTCAGCCTGGACTCGTTATGAAGTTAGTAAATGCTTCAGTTGTAAAATAGGGGGTGCCATTTAAATGTCTCAAAATGTACTTATATGAAACCATTGGAGCAGTACAGCATAATTGTTTTAACTTGATTTGAGATTAGGAACATTTTACAAAAATGCTGTACTTAAGTTTAAATAATACAAGTGACTGATCGAATCACTTAAATGTCACCCAGGGAACTACCAAATGTCTATGAAATTTCAATTTATAAAATTTAATTTTAGCTAAAGCTAAAACATTAGTAAAACCATTTACTTGTCATTTCTAAACATGTAGCCGAAAAATTTATGAAATATGTTCAAGCTGTACCCCCAAGTCTACGCTTTCATCGTGAAATCCTCTATCGATCTCATCTCATCTCTTGCAAGCCCACAAAGAAGATCGCCAGTGCACACAGCACGCAAAAGGTGATTCGCTTTTTTATTTTATGTGTTCACTTCATTTCCGTCTCTCTATGCATTGGCGCATTGCCTCCAACCCAACCACCACCCGCCACTCTTGACGGCTATCAGCCCACTTGCATTGCAGAGATTTCACTAAACTGCATACTAAGTATGTATTTGTTCTCACATTTACATAGGCCTGGTCAATGTGTGCAATGCACTCGCTTTAGAAGTACTGCCAGGCAACATTTTGGCTTTTGCTTTATTACCTTTCTTTTAAAATGTATGTAGCCTTCTTTCCCTCTTCGTTCGCTTTGCAGCGGTCTTCCTTTTTTCCCACCTCATGCACTAATTAAAAAAAAAGAATGTACATCGACGACAAAGGACAACACATTCCCACAAAACAGATCCGAGCTCAAACATGTGTGACAGTTTAATCTCTTTCCACATAGAGTGGTGAATTGTGGTGAGTTTTGCGAGCATTATCTCGAGATGGTTGCGCATGTGCGCCTGATCTCTGGCTGCTGTGGGAGCTTCTATGCTGCTTCCTGTTGCCCGTTTGGTAATCCATCTCTCTCTTTCACTCATGTCCGCTTTGCGCTAAAGTCAGCTACCAGAAAATTGGTATCGAGAGGGAAAAAAATCGAAAAGGTTGTGAGAAGAAAACAAAGCAACAAGAAACAGGTAGGTACACCGTAGGTCTGTAGTACCGTCGGACTCGGAACCTGAGGATGAGGATTGAGGACTCCCCCGGACAAGGTGGTGGTGGTGGCAGTAGGAGCAGTGACGACGACAGCAGCGGCAGCCTAAACACGTACAATGGTCGGGTTTTCGGGATCTCATACTTAGGTTCAATTGAAGGTGGCTCTTGGAAAAGGTCTTACGGTAGGATATGGAGAAGATGCCAGCGGGAAGGGATCGGGCCAATCGAAACAACGATCATCGTTGTTGTCTTCTTCGTCGTCGTCGTCATCATCATCATCATCATGTCGCCTTATGCACACATAGGAGGAGGCAAATATAATTTGCTCTCATTAGTGAGCGAGTGAATTTCTTTGCACTTCTTCGCCTTCCCTTGGCGTCCGACCGCATCCTCATCCACTTGTGAGTTGTGATTGTGACTCTGTGGTGAGAGAGAATATCGGTGGTGCCCGTGCCCGTGTCCTCCCGTAACTTCTGCTCCAGCAGCTTCTGAGCGTTGTGCGCCAGTTCGTGTGACTTCACTTTTTTTGCGCCTTTAGGGCGCGATTTTTGGTTGCAGTTTTTTTTCCGCTGTTTCTGTGTCGCGTTTTTTCTTAGCCTTCTTTTTTTTCGTTTTTGTTTATAATTTTTAACTTCAATTTAGCGTTCTACTAAGCGCAGGGCGGTGAGTTGGGGAGGTCCGTTTTTTTTTCTTCTCCTGTGCGAAAGATTTGAACGAACGTGCAACATTAATTTTTCCATCAACATTGTCGCCAATCGATGTGTGAGTGTGTATCTGGGGTTAATGGATCCCATGTGCAAATGCGCAACGCAGTGGAAGGCATTAAATATAGTATATATGCCCACGGGTCTCTCATGAGACCCTTATTGGATGATCTTGGTATGGATTTTTTTTTCCCCAGCACAACAGTTGCACTCTTGAGCATTTTTGTGTCAATCGTGCACAGAAGTGAAAGGTTGTAAATTTTTGTTGGTTGTCCAGTATCAGCTAACAAAAAATTACTTCGGCGGCTACGACTTAGATTGAGGTTGTTTCAATTGACATGCAGGAGAAGTGCTTGACTTTAGGGCAATTTCAGAAACCGGACACGAACTGAGAAGTATAAGAAAAAAACAGCACAACCACAAAGGCTATGGGCAAGGATTTTAGGACCACAGCTAATTTTGTGGGCTTAAGCTAGAGCCCAAAATTGAAGCAAACCTACTTAAGTTCATGGTCGTGGAATAGATGGTCAAAATATATTTTGACGTGTAGCTGTCATCAATGCAACTCGGACATTGGCAAGTGTCATGACAAATTACATTGACAGCTAAATTACTTTGCATTTTATCCATTGCAATATACTTAATATTTGTAAAATAACTTTTACGAAAAGAACAAATGAGTATCAAACAGCCAAATAAATCTGAGCAAATTTAGCAAAAGAACAAGTGAAAGCGGGTGGGGATTTCATTATAATTTGTGTAACAAACCAATTTACGCAGGTTAGCTTCTTACCAAACGTCAGATAACAAAAGCAAACCCCATTGTGACATATAACATTTGCGTAGCTGGTTGAAAGCTTTTAAACAGCATTTATAATAGGTCTGTTCCCTTACGATAATGCATTCGAACACATTAGCCAAATTAAGTCAAACTTCGTTCCCTTGCGCAAAAGTTTGGCAGGAGAGAGCCAAAAAGAGGAAGTAAAACATTTCCCCTCCATAAAAAACCTGCAAATATTAGCCCAATACATTTCTTTCGGCTAGTTGGTTATTGCTGACAGATGGTTGTCAAATTCTTATTTGTTATACCATGTTCCAACCAACCAAAATTTGGTGATTAACCATACAATTTCGTGATTACTAATTACGTTATTTATAGGTCTTTAAATTTTAATTACGTATCTATCTGTCATCGCAGATCCACATAAAATAAAATCGAACATACCTGTTATTGTTTCAATTCAGTTCAATTGAAATCAATTTTATTCAACAAAAAGAAAAACAAATGTCAAAAAAATATTTCAAATTAAATATTCTTCGTGTTTCCGTGAGTTTTGGTATTTTTATATAAGTGGCAGGTACGGGAACAAATTAAAAAAAAATACCTGGTCCGAAGGGGATGAACTCTTTCTCTTGGTAGTCAAATTAAAACATGTAAAGTTCGGTGGAGACGCATTTCGTGATTTATAAATCACATGAGCTAAATCACGTTGGTGGGAACATGGTATAACTGACTTTTTATTTGATTTCATTTATAGTTATTTTGTTATTTTGTGCTTGCATATCATTAAAATGGATGTAAGACCCAAAAGTATTAAACATTTAATTTCTGAAATAGGAGTAATTAAAATCTTGGTTTTAAATACAAATTTGTGCTTTGTTCTACTGTTATTTAAATATTCCCGGCTAGAATAAATTCACAGTTTTAGAATTAGTGGCTCAGAGCGTTCCTTTTCTTTTTGGTTATATGTATTTCATTTCTGTGAGAGAAATGTGACATATTGCCAAAATAGAACCAGAAACTAAGATAACACACCTAATATAAAAGATAGTAAAAAAGTCAAAAGTTGGACAATGACAGACTTTCGTTCGAAAATCTGACAGCCTGTCTTTCGATGTCGTTAAGGCCGACAAAATATACCTCTTCCGGTTCAATATTTTATAAATATTTTCGCTAACTCCTGTCGGTTGTAGAAAACATAACGCAATGCTTCTTTTTTCGACTAATGGAGGACAATTTAAAAATGTAACACCCATTTAGCAAATTCGATTTGATTGACTCTATTCCGATTACAGGCATCAAGTATTCACCCCTGTTTACTCAACGGCTTAAGTGATATTAAATTACTCACACGCCTAGCCAAACACAATGTCCTTTTGCATAATTTAAACTTGTCAATCAAGTGCACAATTTGCAACCAGAAACAACCCCCACATAAAGTAAATAAAATGAATTGCATGTGCAATTCTTTACAAGTCAATAGAGCGACATGAAAGTGTTTGGAAGTGTCATAGTTTGTACTGCTCTAGTACATTTATCTACAGCACTAAGTGCTGATCTCATCTCGAATTTTACTGTGAATGTCGTCAAGACCCAGCATGCTGTGGTATTTGGATGCAACGATGCAGGTAATTATAAATGTCATTGACGCGGTTTCGGATTTGTCTTCGGTATCGAGACTGCTTCGAATTTAAAAGTTTACTCGAATGAACTCGTTACATTTCCCGCTAGATGGCTCATTTGATACAAAACATTTATCGCTTGCGATTCTCCTAAGAACTCGCAGGCAAACAAAAACCTATTTTAGTAAAATCGGAGTGACAAACTGCACTTAAGAAAAATACCAATAAACAATAAATTCGCGTGTATTCAAAATTGTACAGCTCGTACGAGCTACAGAGTTCATCGGTAAAAAAGCGATTGTTGTAGAATTTTGTAATAACTATATTCAATGGCGTTTTTTTAGATTTACTAAATGCTGGACGAGCCCTCAGCCAATGGAACCAAGTCATAATGTTAATAAATTTGAAGAGAAACTTTTCCTTACCAGACACCTTAACCCCACGGAATCGCGCGAAGACTGCAGTAGTCATTGACTGTTCATGTCCAGAGTGCAAGAGTGTTTTAAAAACTTCGTCAAATATGAAGACTTTCAACAAAACGTATCAATGGCTGATTTGGGATTCCAACAACTGGGGTTTAACTGAACTTCTTGAAGATGTGACATATATTGGACCAAATACTCAAATGACATACGTCAATACGACTGGTGCGAACTACTCTTTATATGATGTTCATTCAAAGGGCGCCCACCTGAATGCCCCTCTGGAGGTTGTTCACTATGGAGATTGGAATGGAAAGCTAACCACGTATGCGAATATATTTAACCTTCAAGGGATACAGAGTCGGGCGCAATTTAATCAATTGACACTTCGAGGTGGAATTGTGGTTTGTATAGCTTGAATGAGTGCTCTGGCAGTCTGACAGTCGGACATTTATGACGATTCTAATGCTGCATTTATACGGTCACGCATTCCTTTCACGGAAAATTAAAGGGATGTTAAATACTAAATAGCTGTGTTACCGAAAGGGACAGCATTACCTAACACGGAAAAAAACGTGACACGTTTTTAGGTCGGCCATCTTGTTTAAGTGATAAGAATTATAGGTAAGCTCCGCATGTAGATATTTTTATAGCGATGGCTAAAGAAATTCCGCGTTACTATAAAACAATATGGCTTCCGGAAATGAGCGGACAATTATTTATATTTTTCGTGTCACTGATGGATGAATTGTTGGTTTAATTTACTGAAACTAATTACCACTCCTATTGCACGTGTTTCAAATCGGAAAAAGAAATGTTTTCAAGCAATTGCAGAAATGTTGGTGAGCGGAACCTGTGTCTATTTCCGTTTTACGTTTCTATAATAATTATGGGTAGAACATCCATGACACTTTAGGCGTCTGATTTGTGATCTCATTCTTACGTATTGAATGCGGATAAACGAATTTCTCTGTCCCGTTTAATGCAAAATTGCGCGTGCGTGATGGTGTAAATGCAGTTTAAGGCCCGCGTTCCATTGATCTCTACATTAGCAGTGACACAAATGCTTATAGTTTGACATTAATTTGACGTATTCCCTCAGTGGAACGCGACCAATCACTGTTCTTTTTTGTCACTTTCATCGACTGTATAGCAAGTGGAAGTTCTCACAACCAAATTATTTATGTTCCTCCGTTCTAGATCGATCGTGACAACATTACCACAAACGAACAAATCCTATCGATCATGGCCAAATCGAAATACATAAAGGAAGATGGTCTGACTTCTTTCATTAAATACCACTATGACTTGCTAAGTTTTCTGCAAGAACGCTTCAATTTCACACTGAATTATAGGAATGCGCGCGGTTGGGCCGGACGTCTTGGTGGCAGGACATTTCGCTTGGGCTACTTGGGGATTGTGTCGCGCAATGAAATCGATATTGGAGCATCGAGTGCATTAAATCGAATAAATCGCCTCGCTGAGTATGATACGATTCATCAGAGTTGGAAATTTGAGTCGGCGTTTGTGTATCGATTTATCATCGACCTGGATACAAACGGTGGGAGTGGCAATTTTTTAGCACCATTTACGATGCAAGTCTGGGCTTTCTTTTGCCTGACGATAGTGCTGGTGATTGTTATCTGGCGTTTGATTGCGCGGCTCATGAGTAAAGGGAACGAGAAGGAAGTAGATGATGGTTTTCTTCTGCAGACTTTAGCTGCTATTTGTCAACAAGGTGAGGAAGTTCACTTTGTTTCACCGTAACACGAAATTAGTTTTGTTTTTTTAAGGAATGGATCCGATTCCCAAAACGCTACCATCCCGAACAATCGTGTTCACGTTGTTTGTATTCAGCCTGATGATGTATAACTTTTATACGTCATCGGTAGTTGGTGGACTACTGAGTAGCTCAGACCAGGGACCAAAAACTATCGCCGACATTGTTAACAGTCCACTTAAGTTGGCCTTTGAGGATATTGGATACTATAAGGTCTTGTTTATGGTTGGTTGCATAGTTAATTGCTAAGCAGAGTATTGAATTTTTGTTTATTATTATTCAGCAACTTAGAACGCCTCTTGTTCGTCAAATGTATAGGACAAAGGTTTTACCCAAACGCGGCACAAATGAGTTACAAGTGTTCATCCGCACGAAGGATTCTGTTCCGTACTTGAAAAAGGGTGGATATGCGTTTCATTGTGAGTTAGTTGATATCTTTCCCGAAATCGCTCGACACTTTGATGCGAATGAGGTTTGTGATTTGAGAATTGTTTCGGGACTTATCGAAACTCAAGTTATGAATTGGATTGTACCCAAGAACAGCATGTACACCGAGTTATTTCGTATAATGTATGTTTTAGTTACTTTAATAGGTGCTCAAATGTATTGGCAATGACTTTGTTTGTAGGATGTGTTGGGCTCGCGAAATTGGAGTAGTAACGCATACTCTTGCGTTGCACAGACCAGAAAAACCACGGTGCGAGTCGGCTTATACAGTTTATCCTGTCACTTGGTCTGGTGTAGTTACTCCCTTTGCGCTTCTGGGAGGTACATAAAGATCACGGATTTGTTATTATTATTTTTTGTTATTGGATTTACTTTTCAGTGGGAATGCTTGCCGCTGGAATAGCTTTGGTTGCTGAAATTGTTTTACATCGAAACATAAAGCGTGTGAAGAAGTGAGAATGCAACTTGCTAATATTTGGCTTCAAAAATAACTGTTGGATGAGAGAGAAGAAGCCAAGATGAGACATTTTGTTAGTAGATAACGTGCACTTTTTATCGAATTTAATAAAACGCCTAGCCCGCACAAGCAACTAACTTTTGTGAATTTTATTTGAGGTTAAGTTGGGGCCCCTATCTCAATTGGAAGAAACGACACGAAATGCTAAGATTTCAAAAGTTCAACTAGAATGTGGAAGTGTGCGTTAACAAATGTCACATGAACCATAGCCGCCGCCGTGAATGTTTATCAACTTCTCCTTCTTTGTATTCTGAGTATCGGTTTGTTTATATTTAAATTTTACAGCAAGAAACGAAACAATGGCCGCGTTCCTTTGCCCGTTAAATGACTAATCACTACTGGAATGTCAAACTCCATATAAAAATTGACATTTCAACATTTGCGATAAACGTCTAGCACTTAAGGATCATTCACATGAGAGCGACCAACTACCTACGAACGAACGAATATTCCCAAGTTTTGACAGTCCATATTCACATGATAAATTTATGTCGTTTTCCATTGGTTACACTCGGGGATCCACTCATTCTCTAGTCCAATGGAACAAGAAAACTGCTTCTGGTTGAATCCACAAGAGTATTGGTGAAATGCCAAAAAATAATCTACGGCAGCTGCCAGTCGACTTGTATAAAATACACGAACTACACTTGTGTGAGTGCTTCTTGAGTGGATTCTGACTTCAAATCCAGAAGCGAAATTCTCTCCTCAGAATCACCCGAAGAGTATTTTTTGTGCCAATGGAACGGTTTACGAATTGATTTTTTCTATTCCGGACTCTCCCGGACGCTTCTTTTTGCCCAATGGAAAACGACATGATCGAATCCACAAGATTATTGGTGAAATGCCAAAAAATAATATACGGCAGCTGTCAGTTGACTTGTATAAAATACACAAACTACACTGGTGTGAGTGCTTCTTGAGTGGATTCTGACTTCGACGATGTCATGTCAGTCGCCGTCATTTGTCTCTATGATATTTCAAGTTTGAGGTTATGTTCGAACGAATGTTTTATTCGCTAGTTTGTGGAACGCGAATTGAATGATGTGGATCGTGAATAAACTTTGACAATTCGCGCCAAGGGTGTATTCGTTCGCGGCAAAAAGTTTGCAATTCGAAATTTCGTTATTTAAAGTGTTTATTAACAAGTTTTCTTAATACATTTTGATGGGACAGTTAATTATCCTCCTCTTGGAATACAATTTTCTGTTCATAAATGCATCAAAAGTGGTTTGTTCGCATTTCAGCAATTCGTTCGCTCGCTCTCATGTGAATATTGCTTTATTGTAAAATATCCCTTTCAGGCAAAACTACCCGCTGCATTGAGAAGAAATCGTTCAAAATTTTACAATATAAAAATAAATACCTACACACTTCCAGGCCAATTAATAACGCGGCAGAAGTGTCTGGGATATTTTTAAAGAATTGAACTGAGCTCACCAATACACACTAGCAACATTTTAGACAAATTTTGCGTTAACATAAATTTAAATTTATTGATTTGGCCCATTATAGCAATCATATTTACCTACGGTGGAAAACAACAAAAATTTAATAAGAAAAGCAAATCTCAGTTATGGTTTCTACCCCTATTAAAAAACTGTTCATCGAAATTCATTTAAAAGAGCAATTCTGAATTTCGGGTCAATTCGCTCGGATCTTCAACGAAAAACTACTGTCATGAATTAATTTTAAATTTATAAATATCCCGTCATTGCGTTTCCACCACAAGAAAGAACAAGTTCCCCGCACTGGATTATGCCATTGGCCAAATTCTCAATCATCTGACAGCTGGCACTGACACTTCGTCTTTTATTTAAGGGTTATCAAATTGGCCCCAAATATTGGAATCCCCTTCGTCGATCTAACTTCGCTATTTACTTATTTATTAAATTCAATCCCAACAAAACTAGTTAAAATGCTGAGGAACGCAACAAGAAAAGTTCTCAATTCGTTTGGCGTAAGAATATTGTACGGGTCAATTAGTTTTTTTTGCGTAATATCAATCCATTTGTAGAAGACCATACCAGTTCAATGGAACCATAGCAAATTCATCTCAACCACCGATACCAATCAGCAGTTCCTGATACCAATGGTGGTGGAACAAACGGGAAGAGGCGAACGAGCTTACGACATATTCTCCAGACTTTTGAAGGAACGTATCATCTGTTTAATGGGTCCCATACATGATGGGCTAAGTTCACTGATTGTCGCACAGTTGCTCTTCTTGCAGGTTGGTTAAATAATACCCAAAGCGGCAGTAGTTTTTTTTTCATGATTGTTTCTTTTAGTCAGAGGACATGAACAAACCAATCCATTTGTATATAAATTCGCCTGGTGGGGCAGTGACGGCCGGTCTAGCCATCTACGATACAATGCAATATGTGAAGCCACCGATTTCTACATGGTAAGGTGATGATGATATCTGCTGTTTGGTTACTCCTAATTGAATTGAATTGCCAGGTGCATTGGTCAGGCGTGTTCCATGGGATCTCTGCTGCTGGCCGCCGGGGCGCCGGGAATGCGATACTCACTGCCAAATGCTAGAATTATGATTCACCAACCTTCGGGTGGTGCTCAGGTATGCAGACAGCAACAAATAGGAAAAAGGATGGAATTACATTTTTTTTCAGGGTCAAGCTACAGACATTCAAATTCAAGCCGAGGAGATAATCAAACTCAAGCATCAGTTGACACACATCTATGTAAAACACACAAAGCAAGAGTTCGGCGTCCTGATGGAAAAGATGGAGCGTGATAACTTCATGTCGCCGGAAGAGGCCAAGACGTTTGGCATAGTCGACCATGTATTGGAACATCCGCCGCAGGTTGGAGAACAAGTCAAAAAATTAACCACAGAAGAGCAACTAGAGAGAGACCGAGGGGACGAGACGATTATTTAAATGGGTGTTACCTGCTTAGGCTAGACAATAAAAATGAATTTTTAGCTAAATATTTGTTTAAATCGGGCTTGTGGTGGACTAGAGATTAATGTGGTATTCGATTGGGCGCTCTCAGAGCACTTTTTTTGCTCTCAGGGCAATTTTTATGTTCGTTTGGTACAGGAAAAAGCAATCTTTTTCAGATTTCAGAGCACTTTTGCGAATCTAGATATTTTCTCAGATTTACCAATACAAGTGCGTTTGAGTTTGACAACTGATGGAGTTTGTTTACATTTTTAGTGAATTTTTTCTCCAGCAAAGAAAGGCATTGCATCGGGTGAATCTATTTGTGTAAATTATTTATGTATATATATTTAGAAATCAATCGGAACAGCTATTTCTAATGTTTTAATACAAAATTTAACTAGTGAATGGAAATCGCTTAGAAAAGTGTCGAAGACTACACATATTCAAATCGCACGAATATCAACACAAAAAAGAGCAAGTGACGTTTTTATGTTCGATTAGGCACACGAAATCTGAAATCTGAGGGCAAATCTGAAGAAGCCCAAACGAATACCACATAAGGGTGCATCTACACGGGATTTTTGACATTAGTTTTGCCATATAAACTTACAACTTACGCCAGTTGTGTGCGGGGGATAGGCGTCGCTTTGCGTTTGCAAGAGAAACATGAGTTGTGCGGTTTGAGGAAAACCAGTTGAACTGCCGTCGCGTCGATGGATCAAACTGAACTACACAGGACCAAAAGTTACTAAGGGACTTTGTCTACGCTGGCTCTACTTTTTACCTTTGAAAACGACATCTCATCAGAACGTTTTGAGATGGCTACATGTATTGCGATTGAATATTAACCCCGCAGCCTTTGATTATGAACCCTTGACAGTAGAGGAAGCCCCTCTGCCTATGGTGCATGTGAAAAACGGCCTCAAACTTCCCTAGTTTACCACAGACTGCAGTGCGGCCAAAGCATACAAGACATAACCCTGAAGTAGCCTCCCAACATATACCCAAAACCCGACTCCTTGAACTATTTTTGCCGATCAACTTTGCAACGACTGACTTTGTATACTTGAGCTGAATATGTATGTTCGAAAAAGACACTCACCATGGAAATGAGGGCTTGAAATCTGCTTCCATCGTTGATGTTTGTACCTGTGTGTCGGTATGAGTTTAGGACTGTTTTTAATGAATTTGTCAACACAACTTACGTCTAGGAGAAACCCCCTCGATGGAGTGTTACAATCCCCCGACGTAAGATAGGACATGTGATGAAACTTAACGACTGTGTTAAAGTGTTGACGGTGTTTGTTGGGGAAGTTCAATATAAATGTTTCAATATCCGGCATTAAACTTGTAGCAAACACTTTTCAATTAAACATTTTATTGTTCTAAGTTGCTTTTTGTTGACGTGGATTCTCCGCTTGCAGAGTTTCTATTTTATATTTAAATGCCTTCTCCATCTTATGAGCATTGGATTTGATTATTTGTACACACACACACTACAAGTAGATCGATAGAACTAGTGACAGCAAAAGCAACACAAAAGTCATAAAAACGCATTTCCTCAAACCGGCTTAAATGCAAGAGAAAAATTAAGAATTTCTTTGTAGGTTGGATCATCTGTCTCTATCACTCGCTGTGTGGTTGATCATTTTTGTTGTTTACATAATAATATTGTTAATAGCTTTGTAATTTGTAATGTTCACAATTTCGTTCACAGAATATTTTTTTTTTATATATATACGCTTGTTTAAATATTGATACTGTCCAAGTCGAATCCGATTCTGTAGAAAACCAATTCTGGAAAAGAGAAGCTCTCTGGTGAGTGAGAAAATGGAGGGGTAACAAAGAACTTACGTTCATCTGCTCGTCTACGTATCTCTAAAACTAGGCGAGTGTAAGCCAGACCCTAGCTCTGATCCATTGAAACCGTGTCGGTGTTGTTGTTCGAGAGGGAATCTTTTTGAACGTAATCGTAGATTTTATTAAGTTCTGGTGTTTCCTTGATGGACTTTAGGAAATCAGCAAGATGTTGGTTTTTATCTGTTCAGAAAGAGAGAGAGAGAGGTGTGATGATGATTGGGAAACAGACAGTTGTTCGAAACTTACCCGCTTTGGGAATCTGCGCTAGTGCGGACACAGCTCTAAGAGCGGAACGCTTAAGTTCATCCTGTTTCTCGTATTCCTGTTTCACCGAATTCGCTTTGACCTTGTGTGTGCAGGTATCACGTAATTGTTGCACAAATTGATCCAGTCCTGGAAGAAAAATCCCCATGTTTAAGTAGAACACTAAACAAGAGAGCGGCCCCCGTTTTTATACTCACTTAACAAGACCGCCTCGGGGCACAAGACGGCCAATCGGGCTGTCATTAAATAGGTTAACATCTTTATGTCATAGTGATCACATAAGCCCGCTTGGACATGATCCAAAAACTGCATAACATCCACTCGATCCAAGCCCTGCTCCAACAGGGTGTACATACATTCGAAAGCCGCCTTGCGAATATCCAGACCATCGTCGACGGTGTGCTTGAACGGACCCATTTCCACTTCGCGGATGAGTTCACCCTGCAAATACAAGTCAGTCGCGTGTACGCATAAAACAAAGCTACAGGGTTACCCACCTTAACTTTAGTTTCCGAGTACAACCACGGCAGGAGCGTGGGCAACAGGTCTCGGACCAGACTTGGCTTGTTATGGACTGCAGAGTTGAAGGCAACCAATGCAACACGCCTCACCGATGGCTCGGGATCTCGCAGAGCAAACAAAAACTCCCCAATGCACTGTTTGAGGAGCAGGTCGAACGGCTGTGGCTGGTCCGAGATGGTGAACTTTACACTGGAGACGACAGCCGTTCGCATCAGAGCGCTCTCACTGTGCAATGCCTGCTGCAGAAGTGGCAACAGCTCGTCGGGGTTGACCAAGACTAGTTTTCCCAAACACTCGGCGACCACGTTGCGCGATCCTTCCTCGGAACACTCGCAGTGCTTGAAGAGCTGTCCCCAAATTGATGGAACCGATGGAAGTAATTGATCGAGGCCGTTGGGCGTAGTCGAGAGCGAAGAAATCACCTCTTTGAGGGAATGCAAGAGGAGGTACTGGCGCTTAGGTTGCACTTCGATCTCCTTGAGGATCAACGGCAAGAAGCATTGCAGACTTCCAACAGCAACGGCGCCTAATGCGTGGCTGGCGGCTCCCTTTACGTCCTCGGAGCCGGCGCCAAAGCAGTCAATGATGATCTTTGGTAGGGAATCGATTGAGCTTAGGTCGAAATGCCGGCCAATCTCGCCAATTGTCAACAAACAGAAGACAAGGTGGGTGTCGCCCGAGCGCTTTTGCAGATCGCTGAGGAGTTGCGATGCCAGTGGTACCGCTTCATTGGGACACTGCAGAGTCAGTGCTGCAACACACTTGGCCAACGAATGGTAGGCTTGCTTGTGCAGTTGTTCTGCATTCGTTCCGTTTAAGATCGGCTGCATTAGCTTCTCCAGCAGCTGATGATAGCCCAAGCCTGGTAGTTTGGCCTGTACGAGAGCCTGAAATAGGTCCAAAGTGCAGGTGAGAGCAGTGCCTTGGAGCAGCGGTGATCGCACCAACACCAGGACCGACGGTATGAACTGATCATGGATGCCCACCAGTGCTTGTGGCTGCTTGCGAGCGGTGGTTGTCAGGAGGACCAGGGACAACTGAGCGACGTGCAGGTCGGAATCGGTTAGGAGTGGCTGGATCTCGGTTATGGCGATCTGCAACAACTGTGGTCCGAAGGAGTGGGAATAGTTCTCCACTAGCGTGTTGAGTAGAGTCAGGGAATTCAACTTTAATGCACGCTGGTTCTTCCTGAGGAACGATCCCAATGCTGGAAGGACGTCCTTCAGGATGGGAGACAAATCAATGCGCAGTGGCGATCCGGCGATCATTGTTAGCGCCTTGACGGAGCTCAGGCGAGTTACCTCGTTCTTTAGACGTTCCATGAAGATCGGCAAGCAAGTGGCCAGCTCCGCCGTCAATAGGTCACCCATGTTTGCGATGATCTGTCCCATACAGGCGATTGCACGCTCCTTGACCTCTTGATCCACATCGGTGGCCTTGAGCTTTTGCAATGTTGACGAGTACAGCTTTCCCAGGTCGAATGGAGCCACCTCATAGGTAGTTGGCACATCCAGCGGCCGGATAACCTTCACCAGCTGTTGCAGAACTAACAGCGCCTCTGTGGCAATCTTGTAAAACGGATCAAACACCGCTGTGACGACCAACGGCACCAACATTGGAATATGAGGGTCAAACACCTGTGGGTTGTGTCCCTGAAGTAGGCTGCAGAGGAAACTTAACGCGTCAATCTTCATGTTCGACGAGGAGTTCTTATCGCCGAGCGAGTAGCTGATGCCGGGCATAACGTTGTTCAAGTGGTTGCCCAATGCCCCGGGCAGAGCGTTAAGCAGCTCCCGCAGCAGTAGGAAGCAGTCCTGTCGCGTTTTCATCGACTTCTCCCTCATAAGTGGCTGTATAGCTTTCACGATCGCCGGAACTTGATCCTGTAACATGCTTATCGGGCCGGGAACCTGCTCCATCGAATCTGGGTCGTGCGAGATTTCATCCGCCGGTCTAGTGTTCTTAAGCAGAGCAATGTACGCGTGAAAAATGTCCGACTTGACGTTCTCTTCACGTTCCTTGAAGCGTGAGATCAAAGCCGGCGACAGATCACGATAGAAGTCTTCGATGAGTTCATGTCGAGTGGAGATCAAAGCCTCGATACATTTAGCCGCTGCACGTCGCACTTTCCAGCTCATGTCATCGTCGTCGCTGTATTCTTCGCTGTCGACGTATTCCTCTTCTTCAGTGTCCATGGCGACACCAGACTCACCGTCATCGGCTTCATAATTGTAGTTGGGGTCGTACGTGACGTATTTCATGCACATAACAAGGATCTACAAGGAAATTCAGACAAGAAGCTAGATTATGGAAGAAATCGATGCACTTACCATGTTGATATGGGGGCGAATGGCATCGGGACAGCGAAGAACAAACGCCTCACAGGCCTGTAGGCAAAACTCGCGTAATTCATCGTCATCCCGCTGACTGTACTCCTTAAGCAGGAACATGGCTCGTTCGAGGTGGGTACAAAGACGATGACCAGCTTGGCGGCTGCAAGAAATCGAATAAGCTAAAGTAGCTGACCAGTGGTGTGCCAGTCTATACTAACCATATCGATGCCAAGCATTGGATATAGGTGCGAACAGCCCCCTGATTCTGGGGCTTCTCTAGTCCCTCCAGCAAGTGATCGATGACTCCATTGTATGCGTTATTGTTGGCCAATGTCAGCAAGTGTGAAAGCGCAACAATAGTACGCTTGCGGACCGCCTGGCGGGAGGAGCCCAGTTGTGGAACAAGCGCTTTCAATATTGTCGGATGGAACGGAACTAGAAAATCACCGAATCGTGACAGTAAGTCAGAGAGTATGTCGAGGGCCTCAAGTTTTACAGACACATCTTCCTGTTGAGGGTAAAACCAATTAAATTAGATTACCCCTCTGAATGACAGTTGTTGCAACTCTCACCTTTTCAATAGCATTGCTCAACTTGCCCGTTATTCGCTGGCAAACATTCGGTGCAAGCGAGTTCGATGCCTGTGGCAGCTCCGAAATCACAGTCTTCAGTCCAATGCTCGATATATCCCTCAACTGTTCTGTATTGGAAATCATATTTGCACAAAGCGAATCGACAATTGTTTCCACTTGATTCTCCTTGACTTTGTTCACCAGGGGACCCAAACATTTGACAGCCAAATTCTGCACCTCACCATTTTTATCCTCCAGCAATTTCAGAACCATCCGAACGACTTTTTTCTCCGATTCATCGTCCAGTTTGATACTGTCCTTTTGTAGCTCAGTCATCAAATCATTTGTGGCCATGAACCGAAAATCTTTGTCGCTGGATGTCATCTGTGCGAGTGGGTGCGTGAAGGAGACATATTAATATGCATTTGCACAAGGGTATTAATAATTTTTGGTTGTGCAAAACTTACCTTTTCCAGTAAATTGGCAATTTGATGATATTGATGAGACGCCATTGTTTCTGCAGCAGAGGACTCCTCTGTCCGTATATGTATTTCACAAGAAAAAATTACCAAAAATGTGTTGTGCTTGTGCTCCTTTTTTTCGTAAGCCTAATGGTTTTTTTTTTTTTTTTTGACGACACAATCGCAAAATGTTTTTGGAATCGTTTTACTTTTATAGTGCGGTATATATATTTGCCGTTTTATGGGAACGATCGAATATTCAATTAAACGCATACAATTATAGAACAATTATTGCTTAAAAATTCACAACAGAATATTCGCATTCTACGACAACCCGGCACAGAACAGAACAACTCTCATCAAAAGAAAAATGAACACAGAATCAGAGAAGCAGTTTTAACGAAACTCTTATTGGAAAATGGATTTCGTTAAAAATTGTTGACATATCAGTGCTGCCAGTAATTGAAGAAAACCTTTCGAATTCAAACGAGTAAAAACGAAAGTAGGTACATATTAAATTGAAAAATAAAAATTACGAAAAAATTAAAATTGATGAATGTTTCTAGAAATTGTATTGAATTTTTAAGTGGCGGATTTCTGCCAAATAAATTTATTAAAAAAAAAAATAGGTAATGCAGTTTGGTTTTGTTCAGTATAAGAAAATTAATAATGAATGTTGCCTACTGCATGAGCACAGTGGTCCTACACATGCAACTGTATACACCCCTATCGGGAATAATATTTCCCCCGGAATGTTTCCTATTCAGCAATCTTATTTACATTGCTGACAAGGGAAACATTTCCATCGGAACTTATTTGCGATAGCCCTAATATTGAAATGTATCCAAAGCCTTCGTTAGTGCGCGATCAACATCTTACATAAGAAACGTTTTAGCTATAGCATTTTGTGTTTGTAAAACCAGTCAAGAAATATTTGCACCGATTTTGGGAAAAAAATTTACTTATTTTTGTATGAATCATCTTTTCCAGCAATGATCTACTTCACATTTTAGAGTATACCTAGTTACCCCCATGCCTAAAAAACTTCAATTATGTAGTTCATTGACTCAATTCCACTATACCCCAAAACACATGAATAATTTATTTTTTTACGGAATAAATAAATTTCTTGTAATTTATTAAATCAAATAAATTTATTTAAATAGTGGATTATACACTAAATACAAATATACAGTACAATATAATCTGTGCGCTTTAACCTAAAGGACATTGGCCTTAGAGGTGAAGTACTTTTTAACAAAAACACGATAACGTAGGTATGAAACTGTTTGAAAATTCTATAAGACGCCAATCGTTATCGATTCAGAAAACCCCTCAATTCAATTACATCACAAAACAAATGTTGACAGATCTTATGTGTGATGATCTGTCAACCTAGAGTACTTATTCAATTGTTATCGCATTTATACCGTACACCAATTTGTTTTCTTATTTCATCCTGAATCTGTGCTATCAGCAGCATCTCTTTAGCAGACACCACATCACATTCCAATTTCCCTGATCGTATACATTTCAGCACTGCGTCGGCTTCGTACCTCAAGGCGAGTGTATTTCTATAATTCATCGGAACATCTGTGCCTATCAGTGACCATTCATGTGCGCCAGTGCATCCAAACAGTTTTGTGGGGCACTGATAATCTGGAATCTAGAAACCGATCTCGTTATCTTTACAAATCACAGAGCACTTAAATACACAAACTTACACAAATCGGACCTTTTTTCGAGATTATTGTAGCTTGATTATCAAACTGCTGCAAACCCGAACAAATTATAGTCGCCTTACGATCGCCTGAGAATAGCATTTCAACTTGGAAGTGAAGATCTACTCCTTCCGAGTTTATTTTTCCCGACGCCTTAATCGATTTTGGACTTTCTCGGTATATAAGCAAGACAAACTGTATCGCATCAACACCTATATCAAGAACGATGCCGCCTCCCTTTTCCTTTTGCGTAATCCTTTCAATTGTGGTTGCATTATAGCCATGTTTCACATACACTTCTCTAACGTCACTTAGAGCCTTCATATCAATTAAGCGGGACAGGTATCGATATAGTGGAAAAAACCTTGACCACAGTCCCTCCATAACAAAAACACCTCTTCTTCGTCCATGTTCAAGAATTTCCTTCACCTGTTGTCGATTCATGCACAGCGGCTTCTCACAAAGTACGTGTTTTCCGTGCTCGATCATTATTTTGCACACATCGTAATGAGAAGGGTTTAGGACTGCGACATAGACCACTTCAATTTGATCGTCTGCTGCCAAGTCCATATAGTTTGTGAAGATTTTCGGTATGCCATGGCTTTTAGCGAAGTGTTCTGCTCTTTCTTTATTTCTACTCGCGATCGCGACAAGTTCATGATCACTTGGGGTAAACTTAAAATTCAGAGCCACACAAAAGTCGTGAGATATTTTCGAAGCACCGGCAATTCCCCAACGGAGTGACATTATTTGCGGGAAATTGATTTATAACTGAAATGCATCGTGCAGCTTTGATTGGTGATAAGCTGGGAGCTACTGACTGAGCACAACGGCTTTATTGTTTCTGCGATAGACCGTGACAGTGACATTTGGAGAGCATTTAAGCTTCCTGTTGTAATCGTATCATCTATGGCTATGTAACGATGATTTACTATCATTGGGTGAAATAGGCGTGAATGTTTTGGAACTACCAATGTACACAGGGCTGTGTGGTTAACTTCTTCCGATTATGTAAATTTGCACTCATCACGCTATAATAATTGTGATTTGACGCTTTGATTCATTTTCCCTATGTGGAAATTATGGCACATTTACGGGCTCACGTCGTGTCGTCTGCGATAAAGTTATTTGACCGATCTTTCTGTCAATATGAATATGAAAAACTGTTTTTATATAAATCCTAAGTTGGTGTCAAATTTCAATGGTGTCAAATATCCGTCGATTTGACTCGCGAAACAGCGATTTTTTCACATTTCATCCATCTCGAACTGCATTACCTACGCTATTGTATATAGACCCTCAATTATTCAACACAAACAGGAGTTTTTGCTGTCAAAAAAAGACGAAAAAGGATATTTTCTCTCACCGACAGCTTTACTCAATGAAAATCATCCTCTCCCTTCTACGTTCCCATGAAAACGCCTAAAAATATAGCCTCTTGTCACTTGAATAACACCGCGAACAGACTTTTTCCCAATTTTTTGACAAGTCTATTCGTTGGCGGCGGCGATGGTGGTGGTAGTTTTATTACCGAAAAATAGTACCAAAAGGGCTCTCCACAGGACACTCGTTCGCAGGGGTGGAAAGAACCTTTCAATCCCTTGTATATCATTTTTTTCTTTACGTTATTTCTTATTAAATTCTTCCATTTGCAAATTGGACTTCAATTGGAATTAAATAATGAACAAAGTTCATATTGTATTAATTTTCCAACGATAACGAGCTGCAATATACCCACGATGTGTATCGTTGTAAAGTGCAAAGAATAAATTTTCAGTGTTTTTCCTCGCGAACGGAAAAGTGTGAATAAAAGTGGAAAAAGAAAAGGAAAAAATATATTGATACGGCGATTCCTTCAAGCCCAAAGTCATATCCTGAAGTCAATATGTTCAAAAATAAAAATGAAAGCAATATTGTGTATAAGTGTACAGTGCGACTTCTTGAGGACTCGGATGTCCTCGAGTGTGAATTTCAGGTAAGAGCGGTCAGCAGTGAAAGCGTTTTAAATGCACACCACCCCTGACATGGTTCACAGCAAGCCATGCTCGTTGACTGGGTAAGAGGGAGCCGGGCTGTGGGTGAAGATGCTCCATAAATAAATCGCGGGTTACGATGTGATTTATGAAGGTTATGAGGCACATTTAAGAAAATGTCTAATATCCTTAACATAATAGTTCTCTGATGCTATGGTGGGCGAGGATACTACTCATCCTATTTAAAGTCCTTGTGTAGTGTTTTTTTTTTTTTTTTAATTTGTTTGACATAAATGCGAATGGTAGGCGGTTGAAGTGTATGGTATACAAGTGTTGCCAACTCAATAAGGATTATAGTTTATATGTTGCTGAAGGATCTACTCAAGACCGGGTTTATCTAAGAACAAGGACTTAGGGCAGTACCTGAAAAACCAATCCACTTAAGAATAATGAGTCTTATTAGTGTGTTTTACAAATTGTTCAAAAAACAGCCAACTAATGAAAGTACCTAATTCTTTTCATAATTGTTTGCATTGGCAGCACCTCCATCGTAAGCCACTTTTTCAACCAACTTCCTGGAAATGTCAAGTGATCTATAACTGTGAGACAGAATCGTATTATGGTAATTTGTCATAGCACTTCCGGCCCCTTAATAAGACGGACGTACGAGACACTTCTGAGTTATTATTTGTGCAAAATCAGTTCGAGTATGAATATTAACCTTTGACAGAATAAAAACACAGGAGCTTGCACCAGCTTGTGTAAAGATACAGCAAATCACACGACAGATAATATGCATTACTGCACCGGATGTAGTAGCTGTATTCGGTGGACTTTAATTCCAGTCGCTAATTGCATTAATACAGCGATATTTAAGTCAATTCGAAATACGTTGCGTTTTATGTGACCGATCTAGGCCAATCAAAACTGAGACATATCAAGTCAGCCAGCTGTCACACTTTTTCACCCTTCCACCGCAAATTCCAATTCCGATTCTCGTTCTACGAAAATGTGAAAGCAAACTTCAAAAATGTTCATAAAAATGAAAGTAGTGTTTGAAAGCGAATGTGAAAACGAATTATTCGATTCACTTTTTCACAGAACCAGAATTGAACCCCAGAACTGAGTACCTATAAAAATTGATAAGCGCTTTTTTATTCTTTCAGTAAATTATTTGACAGGCTACCTGTCAGATGTAGGTATCACAAACACTCAACCGGAGTTAGCACATGTGTCAGTGGGCACATTGAAAAATCTAGTTATAATAAGTTGACTAGATTGGTCTGGATAAGATATAACTTGAACGAAAAAACTAGATTGGTCGGGAACGTCACTTTTCCTACGTCAGCCACATAATGCGAACTGTCAACTTAGTACTCAGTCACGAATTTCTTTGACTAGATTCGTCGGCTACCCCCCCATAAACGTCAACTAAAATAGCTGCCAACATGACCGATTTCAGCCAATCAAAGCCGGGATATGTCCAGTCAGACGACTGTCAGACTTTTTAAACTAGATACTTTAATGTCCCCAATAGCAGAGCATAAAAATAAGAGTCTCCTATTTTTTGATTTGACAGATAACTTAAATTAAATGCTGCGAACTTTGATTATTTATCAATAGTCGTATACGTCAATGTATAGAACATCTTCATACTTCTTAAAGATGTAAAATCACACCCGACTAATGTTGCATCGCTCAATAGCACTATCCGTTTAATTGCACCCGAATGCTACGTCAGATATCTTTTTCGAACCCGCTTATAGTCACATTATTTTGTTGCCCGTTTTATGGGTGATTATGTGGATTCGACTGTATTCATAAATGTAACCCAACCGAAATATTTTCAATTTTATCGACTGCAACTCTTGCCTGCAACTATATACAGTCAAATTTCACACTTCTCCAATACTCCTTGTGTTATGTAAAAAAAAAAAAACTAACGGAAGGATCATTTATTATACAATAATAATATAACAGTAGGCGAACTCTTAATGCCATTTATCAATTTTTTGTCTAGGCTATTGATTTTTAGTCAAGAAATATGTGTGATGACATAAAAAGTAAACGTCCTTCGGCCTGTGACCAGGTCGCAACTCCCCAGGTTTCCCGGCAGTCTTCTTCCATCTCCTAGAAATGCAAATGACTTCATATAGGGTAGTCTAAAAAGTCTCCCCTCCGTGTGGAATATGGAGATGGTAGTAGGTATACCTTTTTTTATATTTTTTTTTATAATTACATCGCGGCTGGTTGCGTTTTGTAAGGCTTGCGTGAGAGGATGAAATAAGGAAAACCAAATAGTTTCACAGGACGTTTTTATTCGTTGGTTGATTTTCTTGCCTTCTGTTGTTGTTCGGTGTGTTCAAGTATTCATATACGACTCAGGAATTTCTCATTTTAATTGTCCGGGATTTGGACAGACCGACTAATATGCAACTTTTCAATGTTTTTTTTTTTTTTATTTCTCTTCTTGAATATGGATTTACTACCGGTGCTGTTGCGACAAATCGTAAATCCTAGCCGTTCCACAAGGGCAGCTTTCTTATAGAATATTTATGCGATCAACTGGAGATTAAGGAGAAGGATTATTTTGGTCTCAGATATGTGGATACCGGCAAGCAGAGGGTATGTTAATTTTATGCGTTGTTTATGGAATTGAATTGATATGAAATACTTTGCAGCACTGGCTGGATTTGGCCAAGTCGATTATTAAACAAGTTAAAGGTTAGTACAGATGGCTAATAAAATATATATGTTATGTTTTGTGACAGATTGCATGCTGGTATAATAATAACAACAATACCCATATGGCTTTTTAGTTCAATGGAGTTGGGTGGACTTACGTAGGTCGTTGTGTTTCGGTGGGAGGGTGACCTGTGCAAATAGCACACGTATGAACCATTGTGTTGCATGACGACCAGTTTTATTTTTCGGAAACAATTAGTACCTTTTAAATTATATATATTCCCAGGGTTATACTTTAAGTGGAGTAAAGAAACACTTTTGTATAAACAACGGCGTTAAGTAAGCAAAGGAAATGCGGCTGGGTTAAGTGAGTTTGGGACATTGCCAGTGCGATGAATTTTCTACATAAAGTCGCGCTTTAATTGGAACGTAATTAGGAAGAAAAAACAAAAAAACAAAACAAATGGGCTTACCATTCCAACTCAAGGCTCCTGTTACACTTAGGCCCATTTTTATATGGAAAACTCCCCGAGTTGTGTTCAACTTCGAGTGAACGAAATGGGCCTTAAAATACTTATTGTTCAATGAAAGCAACAAAAATCCTATCAAAAGAGGTTGCGATCATTTCCCAAATGTCAAGTAATTTGTGTCGTACGCCTGTGTTAATGCTGTTTTGGTTTCAGTCTAATCGTCAAACTATATATTCGCAGATGTCGATCCGATCTTGTTCTCCTTTCGTGTCAAATTCTATCCAGCTGATCCCTTTCGACTGACTGGTAGCGGCCGACTTATGCTATACCAACAACTGAAACGAGATCTGCGGCATGGACGGCTGTACTGTTCGATGGGTGAAGCCGCGGCGTTAGGGACCGTAATTGTGCAAGGTTTGTAGCGCGGCTTATTACTAAAGAAAAACATCTTCAAGTTTGTTCTTCTTTTCTTTTTAGAGGAACTGGGCGACTACGACAGTGAACTCCATGTGGGCGACTACGTCTCGTCAATGCATTTGGCACTTCGGCAGACGGATGCGCTGGAAAAGAAAGTCATGGAGTTGCACAGAAAACGCGAACCCGGTCAAGATTCATCTGTAGCTATGGACGAATTTATGGGTATCGCCAGAGGCCTAGAGACTTACGGTATCGATCCTCATCCTGTGAAAGATCACCGCGGTTCGCAGCTATACATAGGCATAAATCACTCGGGCATTAGTACATTTATATCCGGGAAACGATCACAGCACTTCCGGTGGTCCGAAGTGCACAAACTCAACTTTGAGGGAAAGATGTTTATTGCCCATCTGAGCTACACTGATGCCAGTCGAGAGCCGGTAAGTTTTACCATTATATTCTCGTAAGCTGATGATGCCTATGGAAATTCTTGTAGAAAAAACACACAATAGGCTTCAAGTGCCCATCGGGAGCTGCCTGTCGGTATGTCTGGCGTTGTGCCATCGAACAAATGTTATTTTTTACGTAAGAACAACCGTAAAGACATATCCCTAAAGGCATTAACAATAAATGTTCTCTGCTTGCAGACTTCCAAACAGCCAAAATGCCTCAGTGGTCTCCGGCGGTGGATTCTTCTCGTGGGGCACTAAATTCAAATATACCGGCCGGACAGAGCGTGAAATTCTCACCGAGAGCATCAATGCGCTGCGCGAACAAAAGATGACCAATTCAACGGCGAGCAAGCGCAAGGCGAGCAGTGTGCCCGCAACACCGTCCAGTCCGCAAGGCGATCTCGCACAAATCCGTAAACTATTACGTAACTCATATATATCGAGCGATTATAAATTCCCCTATTCCCCTCGTATCATTGATACAGGCTATAGCAGTTTACCTCGTTCAACAATGTCTGAACCGTTGGGCAACTGTCCTATGGCCGCGACCACAGATCACTTAGGTAATATTATCTACGGTCCGATTCCTCATGACGGGATTCAAATCCCATCGAGTTTGGAGCCCGTCTCTGAGGAAGCGGCACGCCTACGCAGCGGCTCCAATTTGGACAGCCTAAACGGTCCCGGCATCTCAGAACTGCCCGACTATTATTTCCGGGATTCCGTTGAGCATTCATCGACAGAGAGTGGTCTGACAAATCCCTATGCGGATCCATCACAACGTCTGCATCATCATACAACGAATAAACAGCACATGCTGTACGGTGCCGGCGGCAAACAGTTTACCTTACCGAATTCCGCCATCAACTCGAGTACTTCCAACAATACCAATAGCAATTCAGCGCATCAGGATAAAATGCGGTTGCAAAGCGCAGCGCATAGTGCGAAAAGTGTGCGAAAATTTAAGCTCCTGCATGCGTTCATACCGTCGTTCATATTTGTTGTCGTCACAATGGCTATATCGGCTGTCTTGATATTGGAATCCGAATCAGAGGTCTTTGAACGCATACGTAATCTACCTGAGATGATTAGCTTGAGGTATCAGTACTACCAGCCGCTGAAGGAATTCATCGTACGGAAGCTGGGGCGGAAGTCATAAGGGTAGGTAGGGGATTTTATTATATTTCATAGTTTTAGTTTTTAAATGTTGACTTTAACGTTTTGGGCGATGAGCCAAATTGACACTCGATGCATTAGTGATTGGCTAAGCTGGCATACAAGCTGAACAAATTATTGGCCAGTTACTGGCGAGGTATATTGTATTATTTGGCGTTAAGAGAACTCGCTTGCATTTTATTAACAAGAAATCATTTGCTGCTGCTAAGAAATTTATCTGCATAATAGACGGCTTTTCAGGCTGTGCTTATTGACTGAAGGATAATTCGTATATTTTGAGTAACTCTGCAACGAATACACGGACATTTATACAATTTTCCTAGTGATTTACACTTTCAGCCGACCCAAACCGGGTTATTAAGCATTCAGCCTAAATAGACGCTGTGGTTATACAAAGAAATCACGTCTATCACAGAATCCGTCGTACCTATTCGTAATTTTGTTACGAACCCTGAAAGAACTATCATAAAATCCGTCGTAGAGGAAATGTTTGCTACGAATATCGAAATTCGTAGCAAGCAATTTCCCCTACGACGAAATTCGTAGCAAACATTTCCTCTACGACGGATTTTATGATAGTTCTTTCGGGGTTCGTAGCAAAATTCCGAATACGACGGATTCTGTGATAGACGTGAATATCTCCCTGCGTTGGCGTATTTCGTACTTTTTTTTTAAGTACATACATAAATTTCATTTGTCCAATATCAGGAAACAGGAGTAACTATCATACTACTTCTTTTAAGCAGCGAACTTTAAGCGTTCTCCATCGCCGCTTATAAATTCGAATGTGCTATTTGGCTCCGACAAAACAAACAAAAACCAAACGAACTATTGATAGACTACTATACAAGTTAACTAAACATGATATTCAATACCAAAAAGAAGCAATCACAATTTGAGAAATAATTAAACAACTAAATGTTTATATACAAAAAAAAAAAAAAAACAAGAGTTATTGGTACGTAATAATAATTAGGCATATAAATTAAACCAAGAAATATGGAAAAAAATTGTAGTCAATTTTATGGGATAACCCACACCCACTTGTAACACGTGACTTAATTAGTTTTAGCTTCTAAGTTGAAAAAAAACTAAACACTGTTTTATATACATTTCCAGGGGGCGCATGCAAACAATATTATATTTTTCATTTCGTATTTAAAATGTGCTCCTATAGATTTTACTTTCAATTATTTATATAATGTATATTTTTCCAATTACCTTTCCTACCGAAACCAGCAGAACTTATCAACACTCTTCTCTCCCACACACACAAAGCTCAAGCTCAAACCGAAAAACAAAATATTAATACAAACATACATATTTATACATAAAAGTCCAACCCAAAAACTGGGACCATAAGGTTTGTTATAAAATAACAAAAAAAAAACATTTTAAGTAAATAAATAAATTACTGAACTCAACTTATATCACACGAATGATTAAAATAAATTAACTACAAGGTAAACAAGTAAATATAGCTAATTTCTAATTTGTATTCTTCTCTCTTTATAAATTTTTTCTCTCTACAACATTTTTGATATAACGTAAAATAGCAAAAAAAAAATATAATAAAAAATATCAGTATCTTTAGATAAACAGTTTTTTGGATCATCTTTTATAGATATAGAAACTGCATAATATTCATAGAATAGCAATATTTAAATAAGACATTGCCAAGGGTTGTTGATATACGGACGCAAATGTTGGCTGCACTTGAGAAGTGTACATTTTTTGACTCTGTTCGAGACTTCTCAAGACAAACTATATACAGGAAAGGCTTTAGTTCACTTTTATCGAGTAGTAATGTGTTGAAAGTATGGGCGGCGGTTATTTCATTATCCTTCATCTATTGAAAGGTATTTGGAAAACGGCAGAACTTGTAAATAGCTCGAGAGCACATCTCATCTTATACATATAACATCTGACTTTTATCATTGCTTGATTGACTTTCTAGTGTTGCACTGAAATGTTGCCGATAGCAAAACATGATAACCTCTTGATCTGGAGATCACTGTTTCCCAAATGAATGAAAACCTAACGAAACTATGCAATAAGCTTTTGTAGTCTTACTGCTGCAGTTGTGAGCATACCTACGTAGTTGTCTGCTTTGCGCCGTTAATCGGGACCAGAAAAACACAACGCAGATCGAAATAACGATAAAGTCACAATCAAACAAAAGTCCAGTAATGTCAAGTTCTAAAATCATACCCATAACGGACTCGAATTGGCTTTTCTGAATGACGCTCTAAAAATTTAAATCGACAAGCTCGATGATTCGTTTCTTCTTCCCCAATCTAAGTATTTTTGTTATTCCTCTTTTTTGAGCAAAAGGGGACATGCAAATCCGGCTTTACTATCAGCCGCGCCCGAAATTCAATGCAGTTCCGTAAAACGGCTCGAATTCGAAGTTCCAACAAGTATACTCGAGCTTACCAAACTAAAACCCCAACCGAACACATTAATTTCACCTACTTAACGCACAACCCGATAAAGAACTTTACCCCAACTTCATTCAACAACTATTCACAACCGCAATAAACGTCAAATTATCTTTTAAAATACCACAAATGTCAAAACGTTTACCATAACAGATTGAACACTCCTCGTGCCACCCCATCGCCCTCGCATTTCATTGATTTTGTCTTGACGTTCGATTTTATTTACAATTGTACTAAATACTATTCTTTTACCCATTTCGCCTTAAAAATAGATTTATAAAATGTTATATAACAATTAACAAGTAAAACAAAAATATTATTCAATCATTAAACAATTTGTTCTTGCACAATCTCTCTTTGTATACGCCTGCTATACTCAAATCATTAAATACACTACAATCATTAAATTAAAACAAAAAAAGTATATATTTATTCAATTTACTTTTTATTGTATATTTTTTATTTAAATAATATACCTATATTAAACGACAGCACAGACAAAAGCAAAACTATTTTGTATTTTTATTAAGAAAACAAAACAAAAAATATGTTAAATATGTATTTACAAAACAAAACAAGAAAATGTGGTAATAATTTTTTACTTTGAGGATAACGAGAATTTTTTTACACAAAACCATTAAGAAATATATAAATACATACATAATTATATAGAATACTCATAGGATCTTGTAGATTTCATGTAAAAAAAAAATCTCCAAATGGAAATGGACGATATTTTGTTTCGTTACAAAAGTGTAACAGCCAAAGACAGTAGGGAATAATTCAACTAAATGCATTCATTATTATTTTAAAGAAAGACATCATTGTTTGCTTTGTTTTTATATATATATAAGTAGGTTAAACAAAAATGTTTAACTATGCAAATCGTTATTATTTTTAGCTTTTAGGGTTTATATGAAGATAAATGATAATTGGAAATTACATGTTGAAATGTAGAAAAAAGATAAAAAAAACCAAAAACCGAAACATAAACATTCGGATGAAAAAGAAATTGCATTTGGAAAACGAGAAAACAATAAATATATAAACTTTTTAGTGAACACTTTCGTTTGTTCTTATTTTGTACATACTCAACTGTCTCGCCCTCTTCTAAAACCTGTCCTTTTATACCTGCTCCGTCATCTGACGAGAACTTTCTAGCTAATTCTAATTGGTTCTAGAATAAGCTTCAGTGGTGACAGATTCCAGTCTCCAATTGGAAGTGACACTTGAGTGGAACTTGTTTTGTGACTAAGGCCTGGATTCACCAAACACCATTTAGGTTACACGATACCTCCCACGCCAGAGTGCATTAAAACGTGCATTCCCACAACATCTAAGGCACCGTTCTCTTAGGTAAATGTATTGCAACAATTGATACATTTTATTGTGTAATTTACTTCGATAAATTTGTATAAATCGTTCCAAAAGATGTTTGCAAAACCATCTTTCCGTATATTTGCATTTTGTTCTTCCGCGTGGGTTCTGGCGGATCTTCCAATCATTTCACAAGAAACACATATATTGTAGCCTGGGGTGGAATCGGCTAAGGTGATAGTTGATAGTTGACAATCAAAATCATAGCATTACGTCCACGTAAGGTGATTATCAAATTGACAATCGCTTTTTTGCGATCAATTTCATGTGACACCTATTTAGGTGTCGTTTTCATACATTTTAGTCATTCTCATTGGTATGCACCTCGGCTTCGAATCCAAATAAATTAAATACGTTCGTGAAAAAAGAATATGGGTACTAGCTACTAGGTATATTAAAAAAATTAAATTAAAAAAGTGAAATTTTAAAATCCGTGAAGAGCAATGTTTACTTCATTGAAACTTTTCTACAGAAATGAAGAAAATAATTATATCAAAGTCCTGCTATTGAGCTATTAATTAAGAACAAACCTGAGAAATAAAACAAATAGGTAGGTAGGTATCTTGGAACTTCCAAACGCGATGTAAGAATGCATTATCTATAAATATTCATTGTTGATTGGTGGCATTTATTATTGAGTATTTTAGATTTTTGGAAATCTTTCGCTTATCGAAAAAAGCGTTTGTGTTTGTTTTGAGACTACCTGATTTACCAACTTTAGTAAGGTCAACGCATGTTCCACCCATCCTTCAATTGACTGCAAATTTAAATCCTTTAAATCTTCTTTAGGGGTGGTGGCTATTTCAAATTTTCCCTTTAAATTTTGCAGGTAAAGGGTTGATGGAACCAATAATACCTACCTATCATGATTATAAGGCCAATGGAAAATGAAAACATATTCTTCAATCGGAAGCATACCTAAATGTGCTTCCCTAAAAAAAATAAACAAATTTATTGCACTTTGTGAACATTATTATTACTATTCTCAAATTCACTTAGGTACAATTTTCACAATAAAGAAGAAACACTTCAAATATGTAGGTATCATCTGCACGAAATGACAGCGTCGGCAAGGAAGTGACGTTTAAAACTCTAAGTGCTGCCAATAATCAATCATTTTTTAGTGATCGCTTTACACAGAGCAAAGAAGAGCTGATAATCAAAAACGACAATCAAAAATGCGACAATCAACTATCACCTTAGCCGATTCCAGCCCTGTTGTTGTCACTGTCAGTCTTCTCGATCTCCATAGTCCATACACATAGCACTGAATTATATTGTCACACTTAAAATAATTGTTTTCGGTACTCTTAAGCACTATTCACATGAGAGCGAACTGCGAACCACGAACTGGCGAATATTCGTAGATTCTGACACTTCATTTACATGAAAACTTTTTTTAGTCGCAGGTGCCCGCGAATCATTTGTATTGTAGAAGGTTAAGTTCGAGCGAATTTTTCATTCGCAGGTTTGTGGATCGCGACTGTTTTATGTGGATTGTGAATAAAGTGTGACAGTTCGCGGCAAGAATTTTCAATTCGCGGGAGAATTGCTGTAATTGTAAATTACGTTATATTAATCAATCAAGTCTCGGTTTTTTTCAGATTAGGTGTTATATTAATTGAATATAATGCTTTTGTGGTAAACGAAACAGCAATTTTCAATTCATAAATACAGATAAATTAATTTGTTCGCAGTTCGCGCTCATGTGAATGGTCCTTTACTCTTGTTTAAAGGTAGATTGAACACTTTTTTCTACGCACAAAAAGGTTGGTTGGTTGACTTCTGTTTTGGAATCCGTTTGATTATACTTTTTTGCCGCTCACTTTACATACAATCAAATTCACACAAACACTTGACCACTAACTGCTTAATGTTCACTCTGTACAATGTCAATCGCTCTTCGCAAAAAGAACAGCCCACAAGGCTCTACAAATGTCAAATGAAAATCGTGATCGATCTAGATCAGAATTATGTAAAAAAAAAAAAAAAAGTGATAGAAAGAAGCTTTCATGAAAGTCCGGAATCGAATAGTTACTTCTGAAGAAAATACAATTCTGAGAATAGAATTTCGTTCTCGATTGGAAGAATAATGCCGACCAGTTCCCATAATCTTTACTATCAGTCACATTTATTAGATTCTTAGTTCTTACCTATCTACATGTGTTTATGAATAATCTTAAAACAAAAAATAAATACCTAGAATTAAAGTTAAGCCCTCATAAATGCTTGCCTAATTCACTCATAGGCGGAAGGACTATTTTAGCTTCTCAATGATCAGCCAAAAGTGTTAATTTCAAAGAGACACATTTTGCCTTAAATTAAACTAAATTCGTTACTATTGACGTACGTAGAAACCTACTGGACCATCGTTCGTGCTGCATAGCCCGATGTATAGCCCGGGCCCATTTGATTCATTTTGATCTTCTGCTCCATCTGAAGCCGGGCTGCTAAAGTGCAGATCTGAAAAGAAATACCAATCAAGCTCCGCACGTTGCTATACCTTACTCATGCTTACAAATGTTACAGCAATTGACAGGAGCAGTCCCAAGAATCCAGCAACAACTAAAATATTTCGACAGGTTTCTTGTTCGGATGTCATTCCGACTTCGCCCGGCATTATCACTGTGTACTCAATATTCTCCTTAAATCGTGTGTACTCTGTTTTATTTGTTTGTAAGTCTAGTGTCCTTTTTCTCCTGCCATGCCCGGATGGTTCATAGATGTCCATACAAAAGTCAGGCTGACAATCGCTAGGATCCATGCAGGCTTTGATTTGAGAATGAATCCACAAGGTAGCGCGCTCCTTCATGGAACTGAGCAGGAACGCTTCAAAGTCGAGGAAAACTTCATTGTGACGGTCACGATAGCGCGCTGGCTGATGTGGAATGATAGTTGCAAAATCACGATTTCGACATCCATCACGGACTAGAGATACCGCTCCCATGGAATGTGGATCATCTGGATCTGGCGAAACAGTGACCTCCATCAGCTTGACATACTTCCACACCGATTGGGCACTGATTCTGGCACGGAGTTGTAGCTTTGTACCGATTGGAACGGCTTGATCGACTGGCAGCTCACTGGACGGTGGCGGATCTTTTGTCGTACTGACTGGGGTATTGGTTCCGCTTATGCGAGCTATTGGCGGTGCCTCCTTGTAAAGGGCGACTTCGTATTCAAGGCGACCGGGAGTTTCTTCAACTACACCCGATACTCGAGCTCCATGTGGGCTGCGATAGATATAAGTGGAATTAAATTAAATTAGGAAAAACTATGCAAAACTAGGTTGAAAAGGAAAACTCAAAAGAAAACTTACAAGCTTCCCGCAAATCCGGCTGCCTTGTTCTCGATAACTGTCGGTTCTGGTGGCTTACACATTATAATCAATTCCTGATCGGACTGCATCACAACCCCAGCAAATTGTGGAAACCATATTCGCACGTGGACAAATCCCTATACCAATTGGATACATTTTACTCCGTCTCCCTCCTGTATTCCAATTCCAATACTTACATTTCTCTTCAGCACACCGCACCGGCTAAAGTCCATGATTTTCAAATTATAAGCCAACTCCGCTGGATCGTTGAGATCTTTCTTGATCGCACAGTTGCGATCTGTCTCCGGGTTCACACTGCGATCATCTGCGAACAGTGGCGCCCCTTTAAAGCCAGCGGGACGCTTTAGCCGCGCCGTTATCAAATCATCAACACTTGACCCCGGAGACGTTGAGAATGAGCACTGTATGTCACCAACTGTAAGATACCAGAGATGCATGTGTGATAATTAAATTCAAACAGAAAGAAACAAAGTGTACGCGCTAGCCACGCTACCGTTAATTAGTTTCTGTGTTACGCTTACATTTTCTCCCCACAGATACCATACATATGTACATTCTACTACTCAGTACTCACCGTCGTAATCTTGGGCTCTGCTACATCCAATGATTGCCTGGAATGGGAAAAATTAATGCATAAGATATACCAGAACATTACATCACGTTAGATGCTTCTTATTGTTTCTTTCTTTTATCAATTTACACTACGTGATGCCTGAACAAGAGTTTCTACACACAGCAGACCGAGGGGCTTCACTATTCGCGCGGCTGCCACATCAAAGTGTGTCTTGTTCGCCGATATCTTAAAAAATCGCTCATTCAGGGTGGGATATTAATTTATCAGTTAACATAACCTAAAAATAAGAATCTACTAAACTCCGGTGACTTGGTGAAAGTATACACGAGTGCGTACCAACACAGAGGTGGGAGACAACCGAAAGGCGCCCATAGAATGGCATGTTGCCATTCTCTTCCGGAAATTAGTAGTCCACTGCATCTGTGATCTGGATTAATCTATTGAATTGGTTATTGGGCAGAACTGTATTTTTTCCCTTTTTGCTGAACCAGTTGAGGCAGAACCAAAAGAAATTGTCCTATGCTCTAAGTAATCTTGTGCTGCGGACAATGCAATTAATTGGGTTGCTTTTAAATGGAATTCGTTGAAGAGTTTTTCCAATGCAAAATGTCCGCAGACTCCGATCATGGACATGGAGATTGTTTTGTATTAAGACGTTAGTTTTGACCTGATTTGGAACTGAGCTGCAAGGAGCGGAAGATGAATATTTAAATGAGCTTGTTTTTACCCAGATAATTGGGGGAAAAGGCAAGTTGGCAAATATTGATCACGTGTTGTCTAAAGAAACAAGTGGAAAAGGCGGAAATGACAGTCCGTTTCCTCTTTTAGATGAGGTGAGGAAAACTATCGAAAATATATCGAAGGAATTGGTTATACTCACTGGAATGTATTTTGACAAAAGTCGAAAGTTAAATTCTCGAAGCACTGTCAAAATCTTTACCGGAAACGATATTATTAGTGATTAGTACTCAGTTTTTTCCAGTGTTTTGTTATGAAGAATTTTTGAAAACTACTTAAAATCGTGCACCCTTGAAGCATTGAGCGCATTCAGCAAACTCCCTGATAGCACAATTTGGCAATTTGACATTCAAGTATCTAGTTTAGTTAGTCTGACAGTTCGTAAAATTTATTTATTTCAGATTTGATGAATAGCTTGACGTTTATGGAAGGGTAGCCCAATATAAGCCGTGTTTTTTTGAGCTTCGATCTCAGCAAAGCAAAGTAAAGTAGAATTTTCAGCACGCAATTACAACAACTATTGCGAGTCTCGAAGTGTCAAGTATAGCGTAGTTGTTGTTATTAGCGTGCTGAAAATCCTACCTTACTTTGCTTAGCTGAGATCGAAGCTCAAAAAAATACAGGCCTATAGTCAAGAATTTCATTACTGAGTATACTAAGTTGACAGTTCGTATATGTGGCTGACGTAGCTAAAGTGACGTTACCGACCAATCTAGTTGTTGCGTTCAGGATACATCTAGCCCAGAGTCCAGATCAAACTAGTCACTGTCAAGCTCTCAAATTTTACAACAAAATCGTATAAATGTCATAGTCATGTTTTGCTTTAATTCAAATTTCCACCTGTCAAACTTTACTTCTGTTTGCAAGCGTAACCAAAGGCTAAACGTTGCAATGCGAAATAAAAATGTCATTCCAACTCGTAGATTGAAGACGTTCCCGTCACTTTCTTTACACTCTAAACTCCTGAAGGTATAATTAACAAAAAACAACAGTCATCCTTGAGCTCTTAAAATTCCGTTTCGCATTTCTTTCTGGACAACAATTACCATTACCCCTAATACGGGTAAATTAGTAGGCACAATTACTCACTCGTTTTTGCTTTGCAAAAGCAGAAAATGCATCGATATCAATCCTATAGAAGGAACAACTCTTCTTCTGTCTTTTTCCCTCGATTTTAATTGAGCTCGACATTAATTTCTTGATCGTTAAGTCAACTGTGTAACAATAGTTGCTTTTTGTTTTTAGTTTCTGATTGATGAACAATGCCAATAACTGTTAGCCAAACATACTTAGTGCGCGTATACAGAGCGTGCGCATGCCACACACCACGTAAGCCGCCGGCTACCATCCCCAACCCATATCACTTAGCTACTCACTGGCACAGTGGAAATATCGTAACAAGAGGAAGCGACATGAAACTCATTCGAATGACATCCCATGTCCAGGCGAATTGCATGCATCAGTGCAGTGTAGAAAAATAGCTTGCCGCCAAAAACCGGTGCAGCAAAGGGAACTGCGAACTAGTTGGTCTAATTCCGATGTTCTCGAGATGTTACACATTTCCCGTATAGAGGGGATACGAATGGGAGTTGTATAACTGACCGTTTCCTCTCCGTTATGCAACTTAATTCGCGATTTTGTTGTTGCGTTATTTCCACTTGGGTGCCAATGTCCAGTATCGCATATCGGTTTCCACAAAAACGAAAGAAAAAAAAAATTCCTTCGAGTTGTTGGCTTAGATCGCAAAATGGAACATGGCTTCGAAGTGTTTTTATTTTTTTTTTTTTTGTTCGTGTTCCTTATTTGCAGAGCCAAGTTAACGCTCTTGTCATCGATTGAATTGTTTAATGCGATGCAATTAAGCAGCGATGCGAAGCACTTGACTTATATTGTTGGTTTTCTCTGTGTTTCCCTTCAACCGTGTCCTTACCTATACCGACTGACCAATACAGCAATTAAAAAAAAAAAAAAAGGCAGCGAAAAACGTGCAATAAACTTATAATTATGACATTAAAACTGTTGATGGTGATTTGCATTTTTTTCACTAATTGACACATATTCATATACAAGAAGCTCCAAGAATGAGATAGAGAACCATCGCGCAAATAGACACAGCCAGAAACCGTTTGAATGCAACTGATGTGCATCGATGCGACGATCGACAACAATGTGCACGGGGTGTTATAAGGCGGTGTGCTGTTCGATTAAAATTTTCTTCTGTAAAAAAGTGTTTTTTCACGGGAGCATAATGATTGTGAATATACATTTATATTTTCGAAAAAGAATATTTATTACGAGATCCATGAATAGCCATGGGAGCAAATAGTGCCAATAGTATGCAATGCAATGCAGCGGGACTTCGGAACACTGACCCAATTCGCAAGGCAGACTGGACATGTGGGGAGTTATTTCGGTCGGATCGTACGTAGTAGTAGAACCAATTAATTGACTTTTAAAGTTTGCTGCCAGTGGATAGTGCAGTTGTTGCGAAGATTTAAGTGTTAAAGTGAGTGGCATTCACGCAAACACGTTGCAGTTGGTTTGGCTTTGTGTCTATAGTCATGAAAATGTAAACGCTTGTTTATTTATGGCGCAGAGGAAATACATTTATGTACATATAGACACACATGCTAAGTTTTTTTATGCAAAATAAATCGGGAGTATTCAACTGCGAAAAATTCTTTGCACGCTATAACGCTTTTCCGTTTATGAATTGTTAGGTTAGGTACGGTAGTTTTGTTTAAAGTTCAAAATCAATCAGTTGACATTTAGTTCAAAGTTGTAGGTCCGTCCCCTAACGATAATGCATTCGAACACATTAGCCAAATTAAGTCAAACTTATTTCCCTGCGCAGAAGCTGGGCAGAAGACAGTCAAAAAGAGAGAACAAAACATTTGCCCTCCATAAAAACCTGTAAGTATTAGCCCAAGAAATTTCTTTGGGCTAGTTGGTTACTGCTGACAGATGGTTCTCAAATCATTCAAATGCTAGTTTGTAACTGACTTTATTTGATTTCAATTATATTAGGTTCATTCGGGTATACTTTTTTGCAAACGTAAAATTATTTAAAATTTGATTAGAAAATGTGCGAACAAATTTAAAAAAACCGGCCAAGTGCGACCGTCACTCGCGCACCGAAGGTTCCGTATTTGGCTAAAGTCCAACACATCAGATATTATTTGAAATCTATAATATCACCTCTTCATGAATTCATCACAATTTAGTTTATTTTAATTACTTAATATTTTTACTCTCAAAAATTACTCGCACATGAATCTCATTTTCTAATTATTACCTAGTACCCAACCCACGCCAATTTTCCATTCTGTATGCGACCTGTCCCAATTAAAAACTATTACTTTTATTTTGTTCTGTACTCCCCAACAAAAATGTATTATACTCCCCAACGAAATTAGCAATCGGGAACCTTGGTGGTATGCCACCAGTGACTCTCTTCTGTCTTTGATGGGGTCAATTCGTCAATTGTGCACAACTGCGTAGTAGAGATTACAACTTATGAGAGCAACGTATTTTACATGGTAAAATTATCTTTTTTGAAAATATCTTGTAAACTATTAACTTTTCGGCAAAACAGTATTCAGCACATATATAGATAAGAACATTATCTACAAAAAAGGAATTTATGTATTTTTTTGTGAATCAAGAAATAAACCGTTTTTTAGGCGAATGAAAATATTTTTTTCACCAGATTACTAATTAATCGAAAACCAATCGATGTATTCCTCCATTGGTATTTGTCGTTTAACTAGAGGTTATACCGGATGTTGTGTGTAAATTTTAGCCTCCTATGTCAATCGGTTCTTGAGATAGACCTGGTAACAAAATTGGCTTAGTGGGTTCGGACAGACAGACAGACAGACAGACAGACAGACAGACGGAGAGACATCCGAGCGAAACTAATAAGGTTACGTTTTTTTCCCTTTGGGTACGGAACCTTAAAAATGAGAGAAATCCAATTTTAATTTTTTCGTAATTTTCTACTGGCCGAAATTCGACTTGCTGAAAAATTAAAAATTAAAACTGCCAACTAAGTGACAGCTTGAAAGTTTGACAAGTAAAACTCTATTTAATTTCGTCTTCAACGACGCCAAAGGAGCAAGTTATAGATGAATGTTCTCCTAGAACATATCAGCTCATTCAAAATGGTAAGTTTAATAGTATTTAGCTTGCAAAAAATTCAATTCCAACATATTTTGTAGATGCTGCATTTTACGATAGTGTCAAAATGACATTTCTTAAACTTTTTTGTTGAAAACCGGTCAGGTACTTCTCTTGAAATTGAGAGAATTCTCTCTCGATTTTAGAGATTTGACATTTTTAATTTTTGTATGCTGAAAGTACACGAACGGACCTATTTTGTATAGCGTTAAAATAGATAGCTGTTTAGTTTCTGCTATAAAAGCAATTCAAATATTGGCCTTAAACATAAATTTGTGCTTTGTTCTACTGATATTTGAATATTCCCGCTAGAAAAAATTCACATTTTTCAAATTTGTGTTGAACCACTTAATTTTCTTTTTGGTTATATCTATGTATTTCATTTCGGTGAGTGAATTCTCTCTCCCAATGAAAGAAATTTGACACATTGCCAACATTGAACCAGAAAATAAAGGAACAGATCTTCTATTTGATTGAGCACTTCCGACAAACTGGCTTGGCTGTCAATTTAAAGTAAAAAACATTTGTTTATTCGAAAATCAAGCCTATGTGCATGTCAAATTTAGACAAGTTATTATTTTTGACAGCTCTCGCTATCGACAACTGAATCAGGGGTGATTACCTACTTAATAAAAATCGGTTGTCAGTTTATCGCAAGTTCCAACTGAATAGCTTCCTATTAATGCCCGCCTTACTCTCCAGACCTACATGTCATGCCATCAAATAAAATCATTTCTGTTGCCAGTTTTCTGCAAGATGGTAAAACATAACCACATTCTGGTTGGCCTCCAAAAATTAGAGCGAAACCCAGCACACACATAATCAATGCTGGCAAAGAGCATTCCATTTCTTTGAAGTATGTGAACCAGAAAAAATGGAGTAGCATTTCTGCCCCTCCGAGGGCTGTAATCATCTATACTCCCGTCGAAGCGGTGTATAGTCAGTGAACTCTATCGCTTTGCTGTATCTCCTTTTTAACACAAAATTCTGCGCAATGAATCTTATAGTGTGCTTAAAAGCGGTTGCACTCCTCTAATGCAAGTACCTGGGAATAATGGTTCGAAATTGTAGTGCAGAACATCCAATGGGTGAAAGGTGTTGTAATCAAATCACCGCGGCATCAACTGGAAGTGGTGTGTGGTTACTTAAAGTTTGATATTCCATACAAACGAGAAAGGTTTATCCTAAATTTATGGAATCATAACAAAGGCTGTCAATCGATAGAATATCAGCGATTTTCTGCAAGTCCCTTTGTGACCTTTTGCCAGCTTGTAATTAGCCTTTCGATTATCCTCGACTACAAACCATATACGCGCATGAATGAAGTACGCAATAGAATTGCATGGAATCGAAATGAATCAGCTGCGCACATGAACTTCCGCGAAAGGTAAAATTAGATTTTACCACCATGATGCGAGAAGACAAACACTCATCGCAAGGTGCCTTAATGGACGTACATAAATCCGTAAAAGGAATATTCCACTTTCCATGGAATTTATTAGTTTTCCCATTTGCCACAAGTCTATAATGGGGTTCTTTGTCTAATTATATTTACTCGTTCGTATACATATTTTTTTTTTAACTAATGATCTGCCAATATGGCGGAGAGACATTTCCTTTTGTCAGCAAACACTCTTCCTCTCCACGTGAAGTCGTATCAATTTGAAAAGAAATGTTTAAGCTGGAAAATCATTTTCTGTTTCCTTCTATGACATCCCAGCGCGTTCCTCAGGTGCCATTGCTACAGTCATTGTTAAACGATGTCTATCCAAACAGGCATTTTCAACGGGGAGAACTGTTAAATTGCTAAAAGTTAGTTTTCCGCATCCAAATTATCCTAGCTGGCAGCCAGTAAAAATGGTTTTGAACTTGTTCAACTTGATGGAGCGGACTGGCTCGGGGGAAAATGCTAGCGATGGCGGTGGGTTGGTTAGTGTGCCATGATGCGGAGTCGGAGTGTGCCATGTTGACTTTTTATTTCGGTTGTCTTGTTGCGGTTTCGCGCCCGGTTTACCTTGTCGTATGGGCTCACTGTGCGAGCGGCATAATGGAATCTGCTGCGTTGCCTTTAAGGTGGTCTTGAAACTCGAAATGGGTCACTGGAGCTGATTTTACGGTTCGAATGCGGAGAGAGAAATTCTTCGGGTAATTGATGGGGCGGGGAGAAATGTTCACAAACTGTCACAGCAGAGCGTTTTCTTAAAATGACAGAATGATGAGGGCAAATACAATACGACTTGCAAAGCTGCCAACCTGATGATAGTAATTGGAAATGTTGAATGAGTTGAGGCTTGCATGAAGTGTGCGGATTATGTTGACACTTGTCGAGGTGGAGGTTGTTTTTTTTTGTTCGTGGGAAGACGATAAAAATTAATGGAATGTAGAAATTTGGAATTGACTGTTTTTGGGTTGATTGACTTAGGAAATAGAAGAGTTTAATGAGTTATTTTTATGACAGCCAACAGAGGGTTAAGGTCGCATCACGCATAACTGGAACTGGAATGGTTGTTATTTTCTCTCATTTATAGCGTTACTAATTACCTATTGTGTCGCTTCATCAATTGGTAAATTAGTGCTTAGGGATATTAAATCAGTTCCCATATTATTATGCGAGTAGGAAAAAATCACTTCAGCGAGAGGCGAAAGAGGAAAAACAAATTTGTCAGAAGACATTTGCCAACTTATATGCTAATATCAAAGTTCCAGTTGTCAAATTAAAGTCGTTTCTAGGTTAGTTTCTGGAAATTTCGATGAGTGTTCGAATTTTATTTGACTTTTTTTACCCGTTTCAGATGTGGTATTTAGTAAAACATTGTCGCATACGGAAACAGGGATAAAGTTTTTGTTTTAAAGACCCTATATGTATAGCAGACGCTGTGTAAGTAATTTTTCTTAAATTTGGGAACTCTGGACTACCTATACTGAGCATGGGGTTACAGGTTCAATCGTCGGGAAAATACCTTCAGTTAAATTCGAATGCGGTACAAAATTGTGGAAACCTATCATTTGAAACCTAAAACCATAAGAACCTAGAGTCACATTGAAAGCTTACAATGCCAGTTGCTTTAGGTCCGTTCGTGTACTTTCAGTATAGAAAAATGAAAATTGTCAAATCTCTAAAATCGAGAGAGAATTCTCTCAATTTCAAGAGAAGTACCTGACCGGTTTTCTTACAAAAAAGTTTAAGAAATGTCATTTTGACATAATCGTAACATGCAACATCTACAAAATAAGTGTTGAAATTGAATTTTTTACAAGCTAAATACCTTTTAAACTTCCCATTTGAATGCGCTGATATGTTCTAGGAGAACATTCAGTCATAACTTGTTCCACCGATGTCGTTGAAGACGAAAATAAATATAGTTCTACTTGTCAAACTTTTCAGCTGTCACTTAGTTGGCAGCTTTCATTTTTCAGTAAGTCGAAATTCGGCGAGTAGAAAATTACGAAAAAAATGGGAAAACAGGGAAAATGGCTTTCTCTCTCATTTTTTTTAAATTTTCTCAGTACGTGGTCGCATTTGCATAGTTTCTTAGCAAATTTTAAATAATTTTACGTTTGCAAAAAAGGACCCGAACGAACCTTTGTGTTGTCTATTTTGACAATTGATTAGGAAAGCCTTGTCAAGACCCACCGATGAGATTGTCATTGAAAATCCATAAAGAATAGCATTTAAAGGATATAACTGATCAATGACAGTCGTGTAAGGAGTGAGAACTTTTTGGAATAGAACTGTATGTTCCTATGTCAAATATGTAATTGAAATAGGAAGTAAAATATGTTTCGCACTTCATTTCGGTTTAGTTTCACATGTTCGGATCGCATTGCGTATAGTTGTTTGCAATGAAACATAAAAGACATAGACAGAGCTTTGAGTTTGTTTTTGTGATAAGAATTCAAACAAGACCCTCATCATCCCAGTACTCTATTACGTCGCATAAAAATGCATTTACTTTAACAAATTCGGTTGAAAATGAGCACAAACATCATTGGCCATTTTTAATCCAGCTTAAAATGTTCGGTTTCGGCGCTTACGGCCTTTGAAGGCAGCAAATTATTGGGAGAGCCGCATTGACCTAAAAGTAGGTACGTAACACTCCCCTCATATGACAAGGACATGTAAAACAATTGGACGCAAAAAGCTGATTCTGATGTAAGGTGAAAACGTTACAACGTTTTCTGATTGATTTGCTCTAAGTTACAGAAATAAATCATTTATGCACAGGAAAACTTTGTTTCGCCGACAATCTTTTTATAATTTTAACATCACGCAGAAATTTTGACCTTAACCGAGTGGAATTTTTGCTCGGTTAAAAAAAATGGGTTAAAATTAACTAAGTCTCTGTAGAAAATAAACAAGTATTTGTTGTTAAAAACTATCGAGTTAAAAAGGTTAAATCATACTGTTAAAAATAACACACTTTATTAGTTGGTATTAACCATGTTACTCTGTTGTTATTAGTTAGTTTGTTATTTACGACCGAGAAAATTTGGAGAGGACATTGATAAATCGGTTATTTTTAACCGAGTTTCGTTAAACAATTTGACTCGGTTATTTTTAATCCACTAACTCTGTAAAAGCTTTATTAACAATATCACTTGGTAGTTTTTAACCGAAAGTTGGTTTATTTTAAATAAGTGATTTTTATGCGTGCAAAAATGATTGTAAAAGAGACGTAGTTTTAATTTTAAACACGATTTTAATTTTAGCGATCATCGTAATGAGATGACAAAAAAACTGTTTTACAACAATAATGGACAGAAGGGACCTCTCGCGAACGTCTTACAAACATCCGAGAGTATAATTGTCTTGAAAGAGCTTCTCAATCGGCCTTTTGGAATCGGCATAAAATTTGTAGATCCGTTTCAACAATTAAAAAAAAACTCCCACAAAACGAATGGTTGCGAGAAGCTAGGCCCAGGGTCCCTACAGACCTATTGCGCCAACTATTATTATTATTAATGGACAGAAGGGAGTCATGGAGCATTTATTGCAAAAATGGACAAATCTTTCCAAGCGTCTAGATTCAATCAAAGTCTGGAGAGGACTGCAGAATATGTTCCTAATACATATATAAAAAACTTAACTCTTGTTCAAACATCTTCATACTCTGGCAATTGTTAATAATAATTATTCTTTGTATTACTCACCATGATAGATCCGAGCAGCGTCAGCCTCTTAATCCAAACTGTCTTCAAATGGTTCATTTTCTCGATTAGAATTTTCTTAAAAATTTATTTTTCACTGAAACTTATGTGTTAATAATCAAAGCAAAATCACTTCACAAGTCACAACAAATGTGCGATTTTCACAATAATAATTCTTTTCGGGTTTATTACGTTCAAGAGCGATTTATCGAATCGAACACAATCAGATTAGTGTCTTTCCCGGATAATCAAGAACGCAGAAAAAATCTTACACAACATATCACCTCAAGTGCAAATTTGAAAATGAACCAACGATCATCGGCGGAATTTCATTTTGTAGGCTCTTAACGCTTTTCCATTCCAGAGGATTTTCTATTCCAGAAGCAACAACAGCAGCACCCAAGAACATTCACCTGTCTATCGAGTTTCTATTACAGAAGAGACAATCTAAGTGTTCTAACGTATAATGTGAAGAGGAACAAAACAAAAACAAACAAACAGTCACGGTAGTACGTCTCTAATAAGATCCACGACCACTACCACATGCGGCAATGGCCAGGTACTCTCCCCGAATAGTTTTTTTCTATCTTCATTTGTGCACTCGGCGTACACTGTTCTTTCTTCTTTGGCGAATGTAGAGTGATTCAAAGAATATTCCCGATATTATGCTGGGGTGAAGGCATAGGGGCGATGTAGAGGTAGAAAGAGGTGAAGCGCGTGAGAATTGCAGCAACGTTTAGGGCAGATCAAATGGGCGTTAGAATTGTGGCGGCGATTGACAGACAATGCAATAGATTCGGTGCTTCTCTAGCTTAATGGTTGTTCAATTTGGTGACATGTTGTGAGTCAAGAAGTCTTAGTGCATTGATATATAAATTGAATGTGCAGCGTATACGGCGGGCTTTTACGTTTTGGCGTGCAGGGTATGAGGCGCGCTGGCGAACACACAAAGTGCTTGGGTTAGTTAGTTCGATTGTATTGAAGTCACGATGCATCAAAAGTGTCGTAAATGGTGCCGACGGCTACTACAGTGAACAAAGATTGCAGGTGAAGAGACCGTTTTGAATGGCTTCATGCGAAGAGTTTAGTTTTCATTCGAATCTAACATTCAAAACCGTTGGGATAAAACTAAAATAAGCTTACAGGTAAATTATTGAGGATTGTGACTGATTGGGAGAGCTATGTTATGCAAAATCATCGTTGCTAGGTTAGGTTAGGTTAGAGTGGCAGGCCGCCTCAAGTGCAGCCACACTTAGGCCCATTGTGTTACCACAGGATCGAAATCGACTCCTTATCTACCCGTTGAACCAGCCGGAGCTAAGAATGAAGCGATGGAGGCAGTTGATACCTATGTTTGCGAGTTCGCTGAGATTGTCGAAGAAATATTCTCCGAGGTATAGTTTTCTACGGAGTGACAGTGCTGGACACGTACAGAGAAGGTGCAGAATAGTCTCCTCCTCCTCCTCGTCCATACAGCTTCTGCAGAAATCATTTGAAGGGAGGCCCAATCTGAGAGCATGTCTCCCTATGACGCAGTGTCCCGTGATGACACCTACTAGAGTGCTTATTATGGGTCTTTTCAGTGTAATGAGACTTTTTGAGCGCTTGGAATCCAGCTGAGGCCAGATCTGTTTCGAAGTGTGGCACGTTAAGCAACTAGACCACCTGCGATTAGTAGCGCTTAATGCGTTTTGTTTAATTAGGAGTTTGCAAGTAGCAAGAGGCATATAGAGACTCTTCTTTTCTGGTAGAGTCGACATAGTAGTGCCTTGTCTGGCGAGCTCATTGGCGATGCAATTGCCTGGAATGTCTCTATGGCCCGGCACCCAAATAAGGTGAATTTTGAATTGTTTCGCCATCTCGTTCAGAGATAGTCGGCAATTGAGGGCAGTTGTTGAATTGAAGACGACCGAATCCAGGGATTTAATCGCGGCTTGACTGTCGGTAAAGATGGTGATATCCCTTACAGATATTACATTATACCGAAGCCACGACAGGACCTCTTTGATCGTCATGACCTCCGCCTGAAATACACTACAGTGATTAGGAAGGCTGAATGAGATTTTATAATTTAGATCAAAAGAGAAAACACCCCCCCCCCCCCCCCCCTACTCCTGTTTCAGTTTTAGACCCATCTGTATAGAAACAGACAGACTCCTTACGGGGTACTATTTCGTATGTAAGTTTCGAAGTCCTTTTCGAATTGAAACTGAGGGAGGGTGTAATCAGTATCTTTTGGAATGCATTCCAATGTATTTAGAATAGATGAGTGACCAGTTTGGCGACTGGCGACTTGCTTTCATCCGAGTGGCTGCATTTGCTGCCACTTGCTTGCAATAGATGTCTAGCGGTAGCAAGTGAAACATTACGTCCATGGCCGCTGTTGGAGTGGTTCTAAGGGCTCCACTTATGCATATGCATGCCGTTCTTTGGACGCGGCTTATGATGGATGGCCCCCTAACGCCATAAGTGAGTATAGGTCTGATAACGGATACATATAGCCAATACGTAATTCGAGGCTGGAGTCCCATCTGCTTCCAATGGCCTTTTTACAGCAGTACAGAGCCGTGGTGACTTTCTGAACTCTCCGTAGGATATTGGGTTTCCAGCTCAATTTGCTGTCTAAAACTAGGCCTAAATAGCTAGCCGTACTGGTTAGCACCAGGAGTGTGCCGTTTAGTTTTGGGGGTACAAAATTGGGAATTTTGTATTTTCTTGTGAAGAGGACCAATTCAGTTTTCTGGGCATTGATCGCCAGACCGCATTTTTTGGTCCATTTAGAGAGCTTAGAGAGGGCATTCTGCATGAGATCTCTAAGCGTGTTGAGGTGTTTTCCTGAGACAGCGATGGCAACGTCATCTGCATAGGCAATTACTTTGCACCCTTCCCCTTCCAGTATTAGTAGTAGTTCATTCACTACTAGGTTCCAAAGAAGAGGTGAGATAACGCCACCTTGAGGCGTAGGCGTACCCCTACTAACGAACCTCCGGACCGATGCATCGCCCAGCTTTGAGTTGATAAACCTGTTGGTGAGCAACTGGTTGACCAATTCGCCAATCGATTTCTCAATTCCAAGGTCCGTCAGTGCGCCGAGAATTGCCCCTGCTTCGACGTTGTTAAACGCTCCCTCAATGTGACCATTGATGTGAATTCTTTACAATCGAGAGATTTCTCGATGGTAGATACAAGTGAGTGAAGGGCCGTTTCAACCGATTTCCCTTTGCTATACGCGTGCTGAGACGTTGACAAGAGATTTGAGTTGACACTGCAACGTATGTGGATGTCTATCAGTTTCTCTAAGGTTTTTAGCAGAAATGATGACAAAGTAATTGGTCTGAGATCTTTGGGGTTAACGTGTGAGCTTTTACTAGCCTTAGGTATAAACACCACGTTAACTTCTGTCCACAGCTTAGGAATATGAGCAAAATCCAGGCAACTTTTTAATATTATAGTTATCCAAGGGAGGATTAGGTTAGTGTTCCTCTGAAGTTCGGCCGGTATTATACCATCCGGTCCAGGAGATTTAAATGGCTTAAATCCTTTAATGGCCCAAAGAATTTTGGTCTTGGTAATAAGACTTGAAGAGCCGCTTTCTATTGGTCTTTCATCGTTGCTAAAGTGAGGTTAATTTTGTAGTAATGAGTAATCTTATTTCTTATTGGTTCGTAGCCAAAGTGAAGGTGATCATTAAAAAAGTAATAAAACCGATCTAATAAAGGTACTAGTTTCGAAGCAATTGAAATTTCCAGTGAAAAACGATGCGGCTTGTTCGATTGATCATCTTATTGCTCTTTTTTCTTAAAACTTATAGTCCATGTAGAAAAAATACCGATTACAACAGTTTCGTTAAACATTTTTAAAAGAAAACTTAACCTAACAATTCGACAATTAATACAAACATTTAAACATGTACATAGATAAGGCGAAACCATTTAAATCGCTAACTATTTAAAATTCTCAAAATAATTTCGATAACATTTGCCAAGTCCTTGGCTTGACTGCGTGGCGCTGTGTGCTCCAACTCGGCGGCGTTCAGTTCGTCCAGTATTGTGTTGAGCTTCTTCGCAATCTTGGTATTTCTTATTGTAGCGGCATATTTCGCTCCGCCGGATATTAATCTCCATACTGCAGTGCAAACTACCAGCCGCTCGGAGTAGCACTCACTGTTGGTGATGATATTGTTGACGGTGTAGAGAAAATCAGCTGAAGCGAGCAGTGTCGTGCGATTGCTCGGCAGGAATGTCATGTTGCGAAGGATTTTCAGTCCAATTAGACGAAGCGATGGATCATGGCACTTGTTGACGGCTGTACAGAGGCCGATTAAGTTGCGGCTGGTGGCGCCTTCGGGATAGCGAGAGAATAGTTCCCAGAATGAAAGCCACGCGATGAGAATGTCGGTTTTGGTTTTCGGCGATTTCGGATTGAATGGATGGACCGAGTCGAAGGTGTCCAACGCGTGTAGTTTGATAAGCGCTAACCGACCTTCCTGGCAAGAGCAACAGTTCATGATGGTGCGCAGGCCAATTTTGATGAGAGACGCCGACGTGGAATCAAGGCTTTTCACCTTGTTTGTTTCGCCGTTGAGTAGCTTGAGGAGCATCTGGAGAATGGTGGACGTGTTGCTTGCAACTGGAACGGAGAATTGCCGACACACCGGAACGGATTTCTCACTTAAGAAGGCGAGTGTTTTTAAGCACAGGATACGGAGGTCGTGCGAGTGATTATGCCATGGCCAAGTTTGAATGAGAACTTTGGACAATTCCACTACCTGCAATTCATCGGTTAGTACATCGGCAGAGAACCAATTTAGAATGATTCCATAGAGTAGGGTTAGGTGTTTGATGACGGCCAATTTTCTGGATTCTCCGTACCGCCGAACGAACGTTGTGCACGGCACATTGATGCTATCCAGAAACGCGTTGAAGATCAGCAGAATCCTGTCGAGAAATTTGATATTCTTGGCGGTGGCCCTCGCTTTCTCGGATGTCTTTAGCAGCACAGCTATGGCTTCACAGAGAAGGACCTTCGAAGCACTCGGCGCCACGTCGAATTTGGTCAAGTTCGATGGAAAATTAAACGCCAGAAGCTTGTTCATTCGAAGAAAGAGAACTTGGGCCGCAAACTTGGCCTGTTCGGGATTGATGAGTGTAGTCTCCAGGGTGTCACTGAAACACTCATGGTTCGTATCTCTCTGCTGACACTTGATGAGTAAGAATGTGATAAATGCCAAGCAAGTGGGCTGAAGCAATGAGTTGGACAGCGACACGTCCAAGGAAACTGTGACTAGGTTGACGATTTTTTGCGAGTTCACCGCAAAACTCTCGCAAATATTCTGGAAGCCGGTTTGATCCTTCGACAGGACCATTAGAAGATTCAGCATGCTCATTAGGTACTGTTGCGGGTGGGAAGTGCTCAAGAGCGTGCACAGGGAACTGAGAAAATCGTGGTCTCGACAGAGAGTCATTTGAAGGAAATGCAGGTGGGTGCGACTAAAGCGGGAGTAGAGGTTGCATATCTCGCCCACCATCGATGCGAACGACTTCTGTGGCTCATCCTGCATGGGCGGCGACTTCACCAATTGATACAGTTTTACCAGCATCGGTTTCTCACACAATTCTGCACAAAACGTCGGCTTCAGCTCTATCAATCGTATGCAAATTTTGCAATACGATCGCACTATGTCGCAGGTCGTGATCTCCTTTCGTTCGGCCGGTGTAAGCAGCTCTCCCGGAAAGAAATGCTTGAGCGACCCATGCGCGATCCGGTAGAAGTCGTGCTTCTGTAGGATTTCGTGCACCTGATCAAACTGTGTCACGTTCTTCAGCAAATCGGCGAAAAGCAGCCCCGCCAGCTGCCGCACCATTGCCACTTCGGTTGTGTCGAGAAGTGTGCTCAAGCAACACGCACGGAAGCCACCGGGAAGGAAAGCCAGTTCGGTTATGAGATTTTCAGTGCCTTCTTCACTCTTGGCGATTCGAGCGAGTATACACCAGGCCAGCGTCCGCACTTGATAGTCGTTGTGGCCCCCTAGGCCTGACAAATACTTCAAGTAGGTTCCATTCAACTGAAAGTCCTGCAGCGTAGCTGACAAGCTGGAAATGATCAACAGCGCGTTCTTTTGCAAGTCAGATCCCGTCTGAGTGAATGACTTGAGGGCGATGGTGAAGAGAAACAGTTTCTTGACTGTGGCGTATACTTGCTTTTTGCTGAGAAGCTTTTGAAGGGATCTTCGACCGGAAATGACTTGCAGCACTCCGAGTACGCAACGCGTTCGGTCCAAGTCGCGCTTCGTAAAATACAGGTCAGTGGTGGACATCAGCGCTTCAAAGATTTCCAGTTCCAAGTGCGATGGCTGGAGAGTCGGCGGCGCTCGTTGGAACACCTCCGTCAGAAGAGCGCAGACTTTTCGATATAGACTCAGAGGGATGTCACTGGAAAAAAATGAACGGGGGTTTGTTAAGATTCCAGATTCACAATCACTCGCTTTTGGATGGCGATATTGGGCGACAATCAATTTAAGCAAATTTCTAGGTTCTACTAAAATTACTTACATTCCATTGCTCAAGAGGTGCAGCAGAGGTGCCTGTTCTTCCCGCAGCGTGGATATCAGCCACAAAATGATTTCCTGATTGTTCGCCTGTACCAGTGTCGAGAAGAGCTCCACAACGCTCTCCAACAATACCAATTGACTGCGATTCATGATGAACCTTTGGAATATCTTCGTCACTGCCTCAGTGCCCATGGCATTGCCTCCGCTTAGGAGCTGAATCAGCCGCATGGACGTAATACTATGCACGATGTTCTCGTGTTCGGTTGCATTCGATGCGTACTTCTGGAACTTGGCAATATTCTCCGACATCGACGTGGACTTTATGAGACGAAGATCACTCTTCGTCAGACTAGGTGTGTATTCCGATGAGAACCGTCCCTTCTCCATGCCTCCTTTGAACCAGAGCTCAGCGACCATCATTCTGATGAAGCGTTGCCTGGCTTTCGAATCCCTGTCTTCGGCGAGATAGAGCTCCTCCAGTGGACCTCTTTTAACAGCTGCATTTGACTGCGATTGGCATTTCACCGGTAGCTGGAGGTTCTGCAGGCAACTAGGCACTGTGAGGTTTCTCTTGCCAACCACAAACGAACTGAACAGCAGGAGAAACATGCACAGGGCGGCGTCTTGTTTGAGGGCGATATCATTGACGTAGAGAAACAAACTGCGAGTTAGTAGAATCAGCACGTTCTCCTCTTTGGCGAGTTCCTGACGGAATTGTGCATCGCAGAAGAGCAACTTTGACAGAATACCGACGATGGGTAGCACCGAATCGGGGTAGTCGGTGTGGTGTTGCTTGTGAAGGGCGGCCTCTAGAGATTGCAGGCAAACCATCCAACCGCCAGCATCGAAAATGGACCGATTGAGGTCCTCCTCCTGGCCGACCACGTTCAGTTGCATGAGAACAGTTTTTCGGATAAGCGGCTCAACATCCGGCGACATTATTAGCTGCATAAGGTTACCCACTATACTGGATTCGTAGAAGCCTCCGCAGAAAATGCGATCAATGTCCCGGGGCACCGCCATCAGGCAACAATCATTCGGAATGATGTCACTGATTTGCATGACATTCGGCAGAAGACTGTCTGCATCTGGTCGTGATGTCAGAATGTATATGACACGTGAGAGCGCTTCCGACCGAATATTGGCATCGGGGTGGTAGAGAAAGCGCAGGTTGCCTTGGAGAATGTCCAGCGGTGGAAGGCACGCCGCATCTGGATTGAGAAGTTCAAGTACTCCGTTTTGTAACTTCGCCGATTCTGTGAGGCACTGGTACAGTGGAATGTTAGGCAGAATAATGTCGAGCATCCTGGACCAACTATCGCCGAGTATGGGGCGTGCTTTCAGTGGGAGAAATAGTATGTCCTCGGCGAGCTTTCGCAGTGAAACATCTTGAAAACCACTGCTGGCGATATGAGTTAGAAGTTCTGTGGTCAAAGGCAAGCCCACGATGTGATCTTCGACCAATTTAAGGTTATCCTCTCCATTAAGCAGCCTTGCGAAATATTTTTTCATACTGTTGGCCGATTCCTTGTACATGAAAGTTTTTATTTTTATACTGTGATGCGAGAACATCTGAAGAAGGGCTGCGTCTGCTTTCATGCGCAGCTGCTTATTGCCAGCATAGAGGTTGGCCGAATTTATGATGCTTTTGAAGATTCTTTCAACCAGTTCCATGCTTTCGTGGATGGCAAACGTTTCCAACACAGCGCTGCTGTTCTCCAAGACGTACGTGTCCGAGAGGGTGTTGTTCCTTAGGATTTCCACGGGATACTTGAGTACTTCAGCGGATTTCAACAGTGTCTGCAGTTCCAATTCTAGTTCTTCACCGAAAATCTTCAATATCTGAGCATACTGCTCCGGCAGCATCTTAGACAGCGGTAAATCCAACAAAGCGATCTTTAGCTCATTGCCAGGCTCAAGATTACTGTACTTCTCGTTGCCCAAGATTTTTCTCATTGTAAACAGCACAAGGAGGTATTTCACACGATTCATGACGGGAAAGTCATCTCCGTCAAACGAGAGCCGCAGATTCTTGACTATAATGCGTAGCTCATCGAATATTGTCTCGATCGGAGGCGACTCTTTTGTGGGAAGTAGCTCAATAATGCGAAACACCTCCATAATCAAGCGGAACACATTGAAAATACCTTTTTCCATTTGAAACAAGTTGTACTTTAGGTAACTTATGCACAGCTCCAGCAACCGAGTGCACATTGTGGCCACACTTAGCTGAGATTTCACGGGCACACCCTCCGTCTTAGTAGAACAAAATGCGACAGCTTTTCTTCTCGTTCTCAGCCGTCCCAGAAGGGATTTACTAAAGCAAATGAACGTCTCCGACAAATCCTCAAAGACACACTGATCCGAATCGAATAAATCAAGGAGATTACGAAAGATATGAGGTGGCTGCAGAAAGTACTCCGCCGGATAGTCATCAATAGTGACCTGTAGATGCTGCAGGGCGTTGTGTAGGTCCTCTGGCGAATTGTTCGCCTTCAAAATGTCACTAATCACCTTCAGAGAGTTGTAATCCGGCACAGACGCCTTCGACCACGCAATTTCATAGTTCATCGCATCCCTCTGACTATAGCCGTCCGATAAGCTATCATAGCTATCCGAAATACTCAATGAATCGCTTATCTCTATAACTGCGCCGTCATTATTCTCTAGCATATTCAAAATATCCCCGACCAGCTGCACTTCGGGTGAACTCTTGACCAGAATTTTCACTTTACCCAGTTCCTTTTTGAGGCGTTCCTCGCCCAAATACTCGATGGCCTCCTGTCGATAGTTGCTCTTCAATATTCGCATAATCAAGCTCAACACTATGTCCTTTGCCTGGAGTGGCTGAAAGGCAAACCATCTTATCAGATACTTGATGAGTTCCCCCGGACGGAAATCTATACGTTCATTGTGTGCCAAGGCACGAGCGACTTTATTTTCAATTTGCTCGAGTGTACGAAGGCGAATTTCTTGGGTTTCATGGCCAAGTTTTTGAATCGACGAGCGATCTATTTTGATAGACATTATTATGTGCGCCGTGTGGTGAGGGCGGGTGATGAGATTTGTTTCGTTCTACGACGTGAATATGGAAGATATGGAAGTTTAACATACAAGTTTCCATAAATGTGACATTCTACTTACAATGATGAACGAATTTTATGTGAATGTGGATGCGGTATGAATGATTAATTATGGAAAATTGTATGGAAACGTTTTCCAAAGACCAAACATTTCGAAAAACAATTTCTTCTTTTTTTTCCTTCTATCTTTTCCTATTTGAAATATTTTGACATTTGCACTTTTGACAGGTAACCGTGTGTGTGTGAGCAGCACAGCGCGGAATTTACAGCGGGGCACGCAACAGTTGTGAGCTTGAATGGTTGCGCTGGAAACACAATGCGTGGGGTTACCGCAGCGCGTAATATCCGACATTGGTAGATTTATAAATGCAGTGAACAGTGAGCTGAAAACTTGCATAAAGGACTATTCACATGAGAGCGAGCGAACGAATTGCTGAAATGCGAACAAACCACTTTTGATGCATTTATGAACAGAAATTTGTACATTTTACTATTCCAAGAGGAGGATAGTTAATTATCCCATCAAAATGTATTAAGAAAACATGTTAATAAACAGTTTAAATAACGAAATTTCGAATTGCAAACTTTTTGGCGCGAATTGTCAAAGTTTATTCACAATCCACATCATTCAATTCGCGTTCCACAAACTAACGAATAAAGCATTCGTTCGAACTTAACCTCAAACTCAAAATGTTGTAGAGACAAATAACGGCGACTGTCATTGGATTCGCGGGTTTCTGCGACCAAATTAAATGTATCATGTGAATGGACTGTCAAAACTTGCGAATATTCGTTCGTTCGTAGGTAGTTGGTCGCTCTCATGTGAATGATCCTTAACAAAGTGCAAAACACATGAAGGAAGGGTTCATTCCAGATTATTGTGGAGGCGAATTGCATTTTACTTGAGTCTGTTCACTTAAATTAAACAGCTTTTAAGTTCGTACTACATATTTACTTTATTTCTATCGATAATACTACAGATGTGTTCTCGCATTTGCTACAGGTATTGATTTGTGATCGAAATGGAAACTCTCTGGAACTAAATTTTACAATTGATCAGTTTTTACACTTATTCGGCGATTGTTTGGGGCCTTAGCTCGCGGACATTGGCGCAAATGCATGCATTAAAGCTGACTTTTGCTGAAGCATGGATTCAGTTGGAGAATCCGAGTCCCGCAAAGATTCAAGGTCCGCTTTCGATATAACGCTGACCTCATCTTTGAAGTCTAAATCACGGTCGTAGGTTTGGGCACTGCCATCATCCGGATGGAATTCCTCAACAATACCATCGTGCGTAAGAGCAGCGACTGTTTTATTGGATGTTCTAGGGAAAAGGAGAGAGAATACAATTTTTAGCCGCAAAGAGCCCAGCAACTTGACTTACACGGCTCGCAGTTGCTCCAACTTGGGAATGTTTGTGGTCACACTTTTAGTGCCAGCCGCCTCCATCGCGGCCAGTTCTACTGGATGTGATTTCTTTTTGTGACTGCGACAGTTTGAACCATTGGCGAAGCTCTTTTCGCAGAAATTGCAGGTGTAGGGCTTAAGCCCAGTGTGCAAGATGAGGTGGTTCTTTAACGCCTTCGCTCGCTTGTACTCATTGCCGCAGTAGTCGCATTTGTGGCGCTTCTGGTCCGAGTGAACGACCATGTGCATCCTCAGTGTGCGGCGGGTGTTCAGCTGTAAGCCACAGGTTGTACAGACATAATTCGTTTCGTTATGTGTGTCCTCGTGCGTCTGTAAATAATTTTTGGCGGTAATTCAAGTTGAAAATCAGTCAAATCCAGCTCACCTTAAGTCTTGATTTAGTTTTAAACCGTTTGTCACAGTAAGTGCACTTGAATGGCCTGTCCTCGGTGTGGGTCAGCTTGTGCTCCTTGAGCGAACCGTAGGTTTTGTAGGTTTTGCCGCACTCCTCGCAAATAAACGGCTTCTCGCCCATGTGCACAGAACGAATATGTGCGTCCACTACAACAGATTTGCTGAACTTTTTGTCGCAGTACAAACAGGGAATAATCAGCTTTTGGTCCAAAGGCAGGTGGGTATTATCATGGTTTTCCAGTCTCCTAGCAGTCGTAAAGGATTTATTACACTTTAAACAAGCAAACAGGGGTGGATCGACTGCGATTTCATGGTCTGTCTGCATGTGATGTCGGTAGGTCTGGAATCGCGAGAATTCCTTTTGACACTCGAGACATGTGAACGTCTCTGCTTCCGTCCTAGGCTTTGAAACAGTCCTCTTCGAAGGTCTGCCTCTCTTTTTCTTTGGTTCTACCACGACCTCCTCCTCTGATTCCACTTCACTTGTATGCTCATCGGAAGAGTCGTCATTTACCGGAGAATCCAGGCGATTTGTCCATTCTTCTTCCTGCACAACCATATCATCTTCGTCAACATTCTCCGTCTTGATATGACTGGGATTCAACATTTCCTCGTCGATATACTCCAGCTCCTCTAGATCGATCATCTGCTCGGCCATACTTACGTTCATACTTGGTTTCGATTCGAAGAGCTGCACGTCCGGACTATTGGCAAACAACTTGAGGTCCATTTCCACATCGCCCAGCTCATGGAGATCATATTGAAGTTTTAGCTGTGCCGGGTCAATTTCTTCCATGGTGTTAAAAAGTTCTGCGAACATCGCCTGCACCTTGGAAGTTCTCTGACTGAAAGCTGCAATGGATGTGACTAGCTGATGGCACTTTGTACAGATTGTTTGGGGCCAATCGCTGTGATGGGTAATCTAAAATTAGCACAAACGTTACTTTCACTAATCAAAGAACACTTGAACTACCCTCGAAATTCTTACGTCTACAGAGAAACACTTGTTTATAGTTTCAGCGATAGGCGACAGCAGGTCGTTGTTTGTAAATATATTGATGTGCGTGTTACTAAGGTCTTCTCGAGCACATAGTCGACACCACATCTTCCAGAGTTTGACCATTTTTAGTCGACTTTGTTTGGATTCGGTGTTTGTTTAATTACAGGCATACACACAGATCACTACTGACTGAAAGTGTGTTTGTACACGACTTCAGGGGATTTCTTACAAATTAAGGATGTTTAACTGCACATGTGGACTTGTTCTTATGCATTAATATAAACTAATAGAAATGCGATGCTAAAAAAAGAGAGTTTTACGCAGAAATAAAAGTTATGATGTACACTTTGCAATATTTTTCCACTACCCTGTTTGGAAATAAATGTCAGAATTGCAATTAATATGAAGTTGGCTGCAGTTTTCGGATAATATTGTGCTGCTTGGCTTAGTAGTAAGGAAACCGATTATCGAAAAATCAACTACAACCTGAACCTAGCGGCTCTTAAATGTACTATGTAGGTACATTTCAAATACTGTGTGAAAATTGAAAAAAAAAAAAAAAAAATTTATAAATATCTGGTGACGGGTTTTGCAATAGAAAATGACGAAAAATTAATATTTTGCTTGAATTATATCACTTTATGTGGGATTCGTATTGGAAAGTTAATTGGTAATAGAAAATTAGCAAGTGGACGGAGTACAACGAAATGCGTCGTAAAATAACAGCTTAAAAATAAAACGGCTTATTTTAAGCTAAATAAATATCTATCTATTCATATAGGTGAAAATATATTTGTATATATTGAATTGTTAGTTTTCGCTTCATCTTAAAAACCTATAAATTGCATTATACTCTAATAAACTAAAAATAGGCACATCCAACTATGAATAAACTATAAATAACGTTAGTATTCCTTGCATTACGTACTCCTACGAGTTTATATTTAACCACACAATTCAATTTCTCCGATATCTATCGACTTGTTCCCAACAAATTGATAAAACAAGCACATATTGAATTTTAGTCGTTTTTTCAGTTATTTGGTGCATAAGATGACAATAGCCGTGTTTTTTTGAGCTTCGATCTCAGCAAAGCAAAGTAAAGTAGGCATTTCAGCACGCTAATTACAACAACTATTGCGAGTCCCGAAGTGTCAATTGGAATGTAGTTGTTGTAATTGCGTGCTGAAAATCCTACTTTGCTTTGCTGAGATAGAAGCTCAAAAAAACTCGGCTAATAAAAACAAACTATTTATCTTGTACCTTCATCTCTAAAAAGAAATGTATAGAATAGAAGAATATCTTGCATTTTGAATGCCATCCCTGCAGCCCATTTTCGATCTTCGAAAATTTCCAATAGGAATTATAAATTTCTGTATGGCAACACTTACATCGCCATCTTTCTTTTTTCCCAATTTCGTTACCGCGTGGACGTCATTTAATACGAGGTTAGTGAATATTCGCAATTTTCACCTAAAAAAAACAACAATTTCCTACTTTAAACGCATTTTTCTTACACAGGGATAATAAATCAACATGACCAACTCAAAGGGTTATCGTCGCGGCACCAGGGATATGTTCTCCCGTCCCTTCCGCAAGCATGGTGTCATTCCTCTGTCCACCTATATGCGTGTCTTCAAAAATGGCGACATCGTTGACATCAAGGGACACGGTGCCGTACAAAAGGGTATGCCCTACAAGGCCTACCATGGCAAAACTGGACGCATCTACAATGTAACTCCCCATGCTGTCGGAGTCATTGTAAACAAACGTGTCCGTGGACGCATCATCCCCAAGAGGATCAACGTTCGTATTGAACATGTTCACCACTCCAAGTGCCGTGAGGATTTCTTGCGTCGCGTCAAGGAAAACGAACGTCTGCTCAAGGAGGCCAAGGAGAAGAAGGTGTGGGTTATCTTGAAGCGTCAACCAACCCCACCAAAGAAGTGGCACTTTGTCAAGAAACTGGAGGAACCAATTGCTTTGGCTCCAATTCCATACGAGTTCATTGCCTAAGTTGAGAGTGTGTAATTATAATAAATAATTTTTTATTTAAAAGAGACGACTTTGTACTTGGTATGAGAAAAGCTGTTGAGTTTCCACGACTGGTATGTTGTATACATAAAATCTCTACTTGATTGAGGGAAGTCATCGTTCGTGGATATCGGGGGAATTGTGATCTGTGGATCGTTCAATTTCATGGAGAGTTCTTTGTTTCGTTGTGTACTGATCTAGCTTCAAAATGCTGAAATGAATCGACAGCGACAGTGAGTGGTAAGGAAGGAGTGCCAAAGACATCATTCAGTTAATGGTGGCGAGTTGAAGCTATTTCTGTGCTACCACCAAGTTTTTGCTTTCCTGATAAGCCAAGGTCGGACATGTGGTACACAACTTGAAGTGCAAACTTTGGTTTCGCAATAAATGAACTGCTTTTTCCAAAAGGAGAGCCCAAGCTCTACCCATCTCTCGTTTCTTTTACAATTCAATTGAGAATAAGACAGACATCTGCACAACTGTTTAAATCGCTGCCCTATTGTAAGAGCAAAGATCTATAAGACGAGCCTCTCGAAATAACCTACAAAAACCCCGGGGGGATGTCTCCAACTGTGTGGAACAGAACTAATTAATTTCTAAGGAAAAAAAACTTCAATTGATGTTGAAATGAATGTATTTCCTATGTGACAGGTGCAAATTCGTGTTCTTCAACTTCCGTCGAGTCTCTCGTCTGTCGTCTTCCGCACCTAAAGAACTTTTCATTAGTCACCCTTCTTAAAAAAAAAATTTATCATCTCTAACGCAAATTTCTGTTTGGAAATATTCGTAATAATAGCACCAGTTGCATCTTGCGCCAATTCCAATGGATGAAACCTCCTCAGATGCGTTGTACAGTTCCAGCGTAACGAGAACGCCTTACTGCAAAACGCACAACTAAACGGTTGTACTCCTGTGTGTGTCAACAAATGGCAACTCAAGTTCTTCTTATATCTGAACTTCTTGTCGCAGTATTTACACTTGAAGTGCATTTCACTCGAATGCGTCTGCATGTGACCACGAAGGGTGTGCATTGTTTTTAGCTCTTTGCCACAAATGTTGCACATGTAATTCTCTTCACTGTGAATCTTTTCATGCATCTGAAAATACAGAAAATCTTAGTGATTGTTAGACAACAGACAAACCGCGAATGATTGCACCTTAACAACTAGTTTGCTTGAGAACTTTTTATGACAGATCTTACAAGCAAAAGGAGTATCATCCCTATGGAACTCCTTGTGACGAGTCAAATCGCCGGACCTCTTAAACGCTTTCCCACATTCGTCACAGATGAACGGTCGAATATTCGAGTGGACTAGTTTTTGGTGGTTTCGGAGAGAGAAGGATGTTTTAAAGTTGCCGCCACAGATATCACAAGAGAGTTTGGTGTTGCAAGAAGGCGGCAAGTTTGCGTCTGCCTCTTCCAGTGGATCATGGACTTCTTTAATGTCGTCCAGCTGATAAACGGGCGGGATTTCGAATTCTTCTTCGTTTGTACTGTTGCTACTGCTGACGCACTGAAATACTGATTGAGATCGAAGGACAGTTTCTTCGAACTCGACAAGTTTTAGGAGGAATTCATAGCAATCGTCACATATTGTCGTGGGCGCTTCATCGTTTGGTTGAATCTAAAATTGATTGAATATATTCGCACTGATTTTAGGTAGGTAATGTAAAAAGTGGAAAGAAACCTTCAGGCAAAAGTGTTTTTCAATTGTTGAGCGGACGTCTGGGGAGGTGCCGTCATGAGCTAATAAGTCTTTTGTACAACCTTCGTCCTTGGCACATAATCTGCACCAGTTTTGAAATCGCTGTTGCATTTTATTTACAAAATAAAAACTAAAAGTAAACTTTGTTTTCTTGCGGAGATAGGTTAGGTAAACAAAATACAAACAACTGGATGGCCACGTTTCATAGAGTAGCAAGGCAATTTGTTGCAACTTTGCTGAGAAATAAAACTCCAACCCCGCGAACGCTAGGTAACTAAAAATATGTCAAACTCCTAGCAAGTTTGATCTACCTAGGTAACAAATATTCACGTTGGGACAAAAAGAAAAATTAGAATAATCTACAAGCATGATGCAACTTTGTATATTGTCCAAACTAATTTAACGTATTATGCAAAACAAATTCTTCCTTATCGACTTCTGTCAGTTAAATGCGCCAAATAAAAATTTCAAGTCAATTCTTTTTCGGCTTTGGCATCATTGGCCAACTCGCCTCTGACGTCTGACGTTACATTTGTTTATTCTCGTAACTAAAAATTTGTTGACCGATATTCGTTGTACCCTCGAGAAACCCTTAATTTTCTAAAAATAGCGACTTTCGCCTTACGCCTAACTGCACATAAAGCGAAGAATATCCAAAAATGGACAAACCACTGCAAGACCTCTGTCGACTGTGCGGCGAGGAGCGGAAATGTTCATTCAATGTGTTCATCAAAAGCAAAGACGATATCATCCTTGCTGATGTTATCAAGGATAGTTTGAATATTACCGTAAACCCAATTGATCTCTGATTATGTTTACAAATAAAAGTACGTGTTTCTTGTCCCTACTTAGATATCCGAAGAAGACACGATTCCAACGTTCATCTGTTCGCTGTGCAATACGCACCTTCTGCAATTCCTCAAGTTTCGAGATGTTGCAGAGAAAACCCAACTGTTCCTGGTAGATTTGGAGATAAACTTGGAAAAGGAGAAAGCAGCTGCACATACCGAAAGAAGACACTCACTCAGTTCAGTCAAATCTGAAGCGAGTGTTAGTCCTGTCAGCAACTTGCCGGAATCGCCCGATCACAATAGCTTCAGTTCGGATGATGATAATATTCCGCTCAATGAAGTCGCCGAGAAGAGTTCGACACAAAAGCAGAAAAAAGTGCGAAAGCGCTTGAAAGTGAATGACAAGCAAGAAGAATCCGACAGTGAGAAGGAATCGGAACAAGAAGTTAAAAGGGCCGACAAATCAATGGACTGCGACTACTTCGAACGTTCCGTAGAGTTTTCCATTGAGAGTCCTCTTGACAATCCGGAACAGTGCAACATTTGTCAAAAACGATTCACCAAAGAGCGATATCTTCGGCTGCATCTGAGACTGACGCACAAAATAGTCATCGAAGCCAAGTACCCATGCAAGCGCTGTACTCGACAATTTACGCAAAAGGAGTCCTATGAGCGACATATTCGGCTGCATGATGACCCAGAATTCAACAAGCGCGAACGATGCGACACTTGTGGTAAAATCTATTCAAACAAACAATCGTTGAAGTCGCATATTCGCTCCATCCACATGGACGACGGAGAACGGAAATTCGTCTGCGAAGAGTGTGGCGCTGTATTCAAGAGGTTCAGCAGTCTCAAGGCTCACCAAATCAGACACACAGGGGAGTACCCATTCGAGTGTTCGAAGTGTGATCGACGGTTCCAAAATAAAACAAATCTATTGGTGAGTTGCGCTCCCTTGAAGTTGTACGTTTCTCAAAGTTTGCGTTCGTTTTAGATCCATATGGATATTCACAGCGAAACGCCATACATCTGCACAATATGCGAAAGTCAATCGACTACGTTGCGGGGTCTACGCCTTCATATGATCAAGCATTCGGATCGGAAGCCACACAAATGTTCAGTCTGCGGTAACGCATACAAGCGAGTGACGGCGCTCAAGAAACACCTCATCGTGCATAGCGGCATCAAGCCGTATTCGTGTAACTTCTGCGAGCGCACCTTCGCCGACGGCTCGAACAAGCGGATCCACATGAAACGAGGGCACAAGAAGGAACTGGCTGAAATGGAGGCGTCTGGCATGAAATTGACGCCAACCATGTTGCCTAAATTGCAACAGTTGAGAGATGGCGCTCCTAATCGTTGAAAGCGTCCGCTAGCTTCGTGTTTGTAATTAGTACCTAGTTAGTGCATGTGTAGAGAGTCCGTAAGTGTTCTATCGTAGGTTTTTAGGAAAATAAAGCTTTACAGAAAAATGACCTGCGTTTAAATGGGTTGTTTCCGCAGCTGACAAATGGCCGACAGTAATCGCGTATGAAATGACCTATAGGCGAGTAGATGAAAACCACCGCCAGTTTTCTCATTTAAGCATTGACGATGAAAATTTTCGCATTTTCTAGTTCCAAGCGCAACAAAACTCAAGCAACATTTATTTTCGTGTATCCCTATCAAACCCTAACACACTACCCCATAAACCTCTGCTGGAACTTCTCAATTCCGTCCATTACCCTAAGAGTCAGCTTATCAATAGCCTCTCTAGCTTCGCGGTGGCTCAAGTCATGTATGCTTCTACGCGTAACATAGTGATTGGGAAGATTTACCTAGAAATAAACAAAAATATCAATCAAAAGCTCGCAGGATTCCTTACTGAGCTTTTACCTTATGTCTAGCGATGGATTTCAGGATCAGCCAAAGTACGTAGAAGGTGAACCACAGCGTGAAGTACAACGGAATGTACCATAGCTTGCGACCAATGTAGAAGTAGCTGTATTTCTTGACACGAGGCTGTTCCGGTGCTGGCGCTGGAGGTAGTGGTGGCGGTTCAGTTGTCGGCTCCGGATGATGTTCGATAATGTGATCGTGGTGGAAGTGGTGGTCGTGATAGTCATCGTAGATAACATCGGGATAATGATGATCGGGAAAGTGGTCGTGATGGTGATCATCAAAGAAAGGCCCATGAGAGAAATCTATATCGGGATGATGATGATGGTGATCGGGTTCATGATCATGATCGTGCTCCTCCAAATAACCTGGCGGTGGTGTTGGGTATTCTTTGTCATCCGAATAACCGCCGACGGGATAGTCATGATCATGATTGACATAATCTGCCGCTGGTGATGGTGGCGAGTCATTTTTTGTATCGTCATCGTCAGCTGGTGCCGGCCTTACACCAATATCATCATCTGGGGCGTCACCTTGATCGTCTCCGCCATCGGTATTGGGGCCAAGATCAGCATCTAATGGCGGTTGAGGTGGATCATAGCGATATCCACCTCCAGATGCATCTTTGGGTATTTCCGCGTTCTTCATACTGTCGGGCAGCAGATCGGGATTAACAGGCCCCACCAGTTTACCCGGATTCAAAGGACCCGCAGCAGGTGCCAAATAACTAGTGACAGTGTCAGATGGCGACGCCTGTTTCGCATCTAACGGCGAGGGGTATCTAGCGTTTATATTCGGCGGAAAGCTATAAAGGTCTTTGGTAGGGACAAATGATGTGACTTTCTTTGAGGGCTGTCCAATCGGGCGGGAGATTGAGGGCTTGTGGTTATGATTGTGGTTTTGTGTTTGCTTAAAGGCGTTTGACACTACACCTTCACTTGGAGTGAATCGATCCGAAAATTTGCCTAAAATGACAAGAAACGAAACACAGGTTAGAACAATTTGAAAAAATATGATGGCAAACACTTATAAAACAATCACATTCCTAATCGAACCTACAAGCTCCAACCACAACCCCCGCCGAACCGTTGAGCCGTACAAAAGAAGTACCCCCCAAAGACAAACAAGGATTTCAATTTTAGAATTAGCTTTATTTGGTTTTCGTTTTTCTTTTGGATCAGTCTTTGTATTTCTCTTTGAATTTTTCGAGACCAACCATCACAGTAATGGTTAGTTTATCGATTACCTCACTAACGTCCTGCTGGGGTGTTTCACCCAAGCTTCTAACTACACCATCCTTGTATTGACTGGGAAGCTTCGACTGAAAAGAGCACAATTAACAATCAAATCTGTTGCCAAACTGAGTCTTCATTTGTTTCTTACCGCATGCGCAGCTATCGACTTTAAAATCAACCATAGCAGGTAAAAACCGAAATACACCGAAAAGTACAGCTGAGTGTACCACATGGTCTTCCCAATGTAGAAGTAACTGTAGCTATCGGCACGTGCTTCGGCTGCTCGGGCCTCGGAGAACGCCTCCAATAGGAGGCTCAGCTTTGACGATGGTGGTAAATTAAAAGCGCGACCAATATTTATGACACCATTGTCCCGAAACCTCTCCATAACATCGTTCTCGTAGCTCGAACTGCCGTCAGATCGAAGAGTTTCTAATGATTTAAGGTGATAAGCTTTTACTGGTAAGGAAACTTTGGATGATACGTTGGATTTAGCTTGGTTCGCGTGTTGTCCGGCAGGGTGGGATTGGGAAAGCATGGACACAACAGCATCGATGGGAGTGGATCGATCGGGAAATTGGCCTAAACACAAGAAATTATTAAACACTTTCTTTTTTTTTGTGTAACATTAGGGAGTTTCACAAGCGTTAGTTTGTCAACTTCAATGTTTTAAAGTTAGTCTTGAATACAAGGGAAAAGAGCGAGGAAAGTAGAGAAGGATAGTTAAGAGTGTTTCGGAAACCTTCATTGGTTTCGTTGGTGCTAGATGGAAAGAAATAAAAAAAATAAATAAAAAATCAATGAACAATTTTCTAACTTATCGCCTTTTGTGCCTGCCTTCCAAACATTTTCTCTTATATACAAATGTATATATATATAGTTATATAAAAATGGTGTGAAAAATGTATGATAATTCATCAATAGATAACGGCTGGACCGATTTGGCTCAAATTTGTTTCAGTTTTCCGTAATTGTCAGGAGAAGGTTTTTACGAACGAAAAATTTGAGAAAACCATAAGTAAAAGTTGGGAAATTGAAAAAATGTTATCATACGATTTTTTGCATGGATTTTATTGCATAATTTGATGTAAGGGTGGAAAATTCGTTGTGAAGCTTTAAAAATTTCGTCCTTAAACATTTATCGAAGATCGTCAACTCAACGAAGCAAAATATGTACTTTGAATACTAGTAACTTATAAATTAGAGCGTAGAATGCTCATCTCTTCACTCAGAAATCTAAGTGAAAGCTAAGTATACTAACGTGTTTGAAAACAGATTATATAGTTTTATTGAAAAGCACTGCCTCATCCACCATAGTCAGTATGGTTTTCAGAAGAAAAAAAGTACTGGAAGATTGCTTGGAGAATTCGCAAACTGCATAAACGAAAGCTTGAATAAAAGTCATCATATTCTGGTTATGTTTATGGACTTTAGTAAAGCATTTGACACTTTAAATCACGCGAAACTACTAGATGCGCTAGAACGTATTGGTTTGGTATACGAGGAGTAATGGCGGACTGGCTCAAAGATTATCTGCTCAAAAGATTGCTTTGTGTAAAAATCAAGGAAGTATACAGTGAAAAGAAAGAAGTAAAATATGGAGTTCCCCAGGGATCTAAGCTTGGTCCAATCCTTTTCATTTTGTACACAAACGAGCTCCTGCGCCTTTTAAAAAAGAGCACCACATTTGCTTATGCTGATGATACCGCAATAGTGGTTCGTCATAGATCGCTGGAGATCGCGACAAGTATTATGCAAGAGGAGTTTAATAAAGCTGTCAAATGGTGTCACGACAATGGATTGGTGATAAACGCGGAGAAAACAAAACTAATGCATATCCGAAGTCCACATCATAAAGCTACACAGCATTGTATATACCTCCAAAATAACGCCTGCCCTAGTTCAAGGAAACAGTTAATTGACGTCGTGGAAAATTATAAATACCTGGGAGTTATAATTGATAGCCATTTTATCTGGAACATGCATATTGATAAGGTACGCTCGGATCTAAAAAAATCGATGTTTGCATTAGCTCATTTAAGACATCATGCCACACCTCAAGTTTTGAAACTAGTTTACTATGCCTTGATCGAATCTAAGTTGAGGTATGGGGGGCAATGCTTCGAAAACACACATTCAAAAGTTGCAAAAACTACAAAACTCTGCGTTGAGAAAAATAAAAGATCGATCTTCTCCAAATGATAGAAGCTTTGAGGTGCTTCAAGTGCAGCATATCTACAAGATGACCTTGCTACTTGAATATTATGATGATAACCGTTTTAAAATGCCAATCAACCATGATATCAACACCAGAAGACGTGCCGAAGGAATGCTGCAAGTGCCCCGCAACTACAGCAACTATGGTAACAGGCAGCTTAAACACAGCGTTCCAACTGAACTAAATCTATTACCTCCAAATCTTAAAAACATTGCGAATTTTAAAACCAGAAAGAAAAGTATCAAGACCTTTCTTTTGCATGCAACAATATAATTTTCAGTTAACAAACTTGTCAGTATATTGAATTTATAGTTATACTAAGCTTTTACTTAATCAAATTAAATATTTTTGAAATGCAACCTTCTGCAGAAAAGCCATTAAGGCTTCGCAGGAATTTATAAAAATTGTTAAGGATTTCTTCTTTGTTAAATAAATTAAATTAAATTAAATTAAACCAAGTTTTGCGTACAAAAAAACAGAGTTTTCTATGTTATGGACCTAGAGCCATCTATTGGGGGTTTAATTCGATGTTTTTTTTTTACATTTGACGTTTTAAATGTCAGATTTTACTTCTAGTTAAGGTTCACAGCAGAATTTTGTTTAGGTAGTACCTACTTAACACATTTTTCTGCGTGTTTTGTGGCTGTTTTCATTTTAGTAGACATCACAAATAATGGATAGAATGTCAACCGGAACTGACGTCAAAAAATGGCTGTCAATTCTTTTTCTTCAAGGCTGCTATGGGCTTGAAGTTTCTAGTATGTACCTACTGCAAGGATGCAAGAAGTTTTATGCCACCAAACATTTTCTACCACGTCACAGTCAATTGGCAGTTGGTCAATTGGTCAATCGACAGTTGACATAACTTGTATTCATGCTCAATTCGTACACAGGACTCTAGGAACTATCCAATCTTTCTGAAACCGAATTAGCTGTCAATCTGAATCGAGTAGAATAGACCATTAGTTTCAAACTACTCATGATTTATGTCGATTTCCATTGGGATTTTCGAATTTTGCTCTCAGATTTCAGATTTTTCGTGCCCAATGGAACATGAAACGAGATTTTTCTTCCTTTGCATTAATTGTGGTAAAGTCAGCTGATCTTAAATTGTAATTTATGCTTATGAAAATCCACTCAATTTATGTTGATATCCATTGCGGCAGCAAAATGTAATTTTTTCTCTATTTTTTACAGACTTGTCTTCAAATACGTAATTAATAACACACTTTAAAGTTTGACAAAAGACAAATGTTTTGGTGTTAGTGTAAGTAGGTGTGAATCTCGCTCAGATATCGAGATTCGCAAAACTGGCTTTTTTTAAGGCCAATGGAACATGAAATCTGACAGCCAGCTGATTTCGAGAGCAGAAAAACTGCTCTGACTCTCAAAAAAGTGTTTTTTATGTCCCAATGGAAAACGACATTAGAAAATATGTTTATAAAAGAGAATCAAGCTCAATTTTTTTTAATGCTAAAAAGACATTAGTCTCCAGAATAAAAAATCAACCATTGTTTGATTACGCTGGCTTAAGTTCGGATCAAACCCTTGAAATTCTCCGCTAGTTTTGTATCATTAAAGACGATGTTATCACACATTGGGTGAAGCTGGGTTGTTCAGAGCTTATGGAATTCACTTATTATCAATCATAAATAGTCTCAGTTTCTCGTTTTTTTTTTAAAGTCTTCATTTTTGGCCAAGCATCAAACATTTTTTTTTAAATATTCACAAAAAAAAAGAGAAGAACCCGAGGGCTTAGAAAATTATGTGTTCAGTCCACTTTGAATGGCTTCTATAATCTTTAAACACATCCTCCCCTACAGCTCATTGTTGGCAATCCACTATTCGAAAGGAATTCTCAAGACCCACGCCCCATAAAGAAAGAAGTATAGGTACTCCTACCTATCCAAATTCATTACCAAGTCATCCTTCCCCGTCTACCCACCTAGAGATAAAAATAATTCACCCATTCAACAAAACCTCACCCAACTCTATATGTCTGCTGGACACAACAACCAACTGATTATTACCTTTTCCGCTTAGTTTATCAATTTCAGCACGGCTGGACGTCCTTGATGCTTGATAGCTTGGATAAACAACACGATGTGCACTACTGGGACTGGATGCCACTGGTCGTGAGCGCAATGGATATTGCTCTGCTGATGGTCTGTAACCTTTGCTGTGCGGTGTTAATAGCTGGGAAAAAGGATAAGCTGGACGATAGTCAACAGCACGTCCGGTTGCTGGCGGTGGTAATGTTGCCCCATATTCCTCTGATTCTTCAGCATGATTGTCGGCAACGACAAAAGCTGGGGGGTAATGATTTGCTGGTATTGGTGGTTCTCCTGGTGGTGGGTCTGCTGATATTTCTGATGAACTGTACTCAGGTGTAAATTGTTCGCCTGCGGTAGATGATAAAGATTCAACGGCTACTGTCACCGGTTCGGGTGCTGATGTTTGCGTTGTCGAGATGACATTTTCACTCGAGTTGAAACTGTAAAAGAGAAAAGGAAAATTAAAAATGTACAGAAAAAAGTGCAGAATTGTGAGTTCATAAAAGTGGGCAGAATGTGTGTGTCTTTGTGTTTTGGTTTATACCGAAAGGGGGCTGGAATTCAGACTTCAAAATTGTGACAGTAGAAGTGGGAGTCACTGGAATAGTAGAACTGGGATGCCCTTCAGCAAACGAAACGCATTGAAAAATGACAAAACGTACATAGTTGATATTGAGTTTCGCCTAGAAGCTACCGCCGTCTTTTAAAAAGGAAAAGACACTAATAGGGATATAAATAAAGGCGCAGACATTTTGTTCTAAGCGAAGACTGACGGTGAAGAGCTTTTGCTGTCTGGAAAAGATTCTCACCGAATCTTTTGATGTCTGAAAGGGGTCCGGCAGTCTGATAGAAAATATTTTGCCAATTACACTGTTTGCTGCAGTTGACAGATATTGCATGTCACAAAATGGCTCACGCATGACGTTTAGCCATGCAATCTAATCGAAGCTTGAAGGTTTGTTTGACGTGGACTCTAGCACGTGTTTGATATAGCACTCAATTGGTACTGAAAACCTTATTGTGTAATCATCTTCATACTTCGTTCAGCAAAAGAGAAGTATTTGTCAATTGCAAAAACTGACAGACTTCAGGGCAGGATTTTTTGGGTTCGATATGATAGCCGAAGGGTTTTTGACGGGTGCAAATTATCTGACACTAGCCACGCTAGCCACATCAAACGAACCTTTAGTTTTATTGCCTAACGAGAACCTGATCGGAGTACTCCTCTCCTTGAAGACACTTCAATCGAGCCATCGGCGAACAAACGACTTTGAGCCAGGAAAGTGTGCGCTGATAAATATGCAACATTTTCTTTGTAGATAACTAAAACCGGCATCACACACGGACAATTCGCAATGCACTTTAGGGCCACCATTACTAAATTAAGTCGACTTAAGCTCATGTCAAATATTTGCGAAAATTCACTCTATTAGTCGAAAATACATCAAAACTACTTACGTCCTCGGATAAATCAGATCCATGTTCAACGATTTGTAAACCTTCGGTCCATTCTCGGTGCCTGAGCCCGATGTCGACACTTGCGAATAGCTGTCCACTCCATAACTGCCCACGGTCACTAGCAACAAACTTAAAACACAAACTTTCATGATTCTGACCAAAGTAGTTCGCCTCAAATCTATCAATGTGGCTCGGGTAAAATTTCACTTTTTCTTCTATCTTATAGTTCACAATCAGTGCAGAAACAAAAGCGAGGATATCCTTTTCCTTTCCTTAAACTATACTGCTATAGGTACTTGTGTGCTGTTCTTTTGTTATCGGCCCAAACTTGTCATTGTGGCTCGTACCACCTTACTAAATCTATATGACAATAATAAATAGCTGCTCGCTGGACATTTACAGAACTTTTTCTTCAAGTAAGAACGAATTTGGTTCGTTTTCTTTTTGTATTCCCCAGCTCCAGATATCCCCACTACCTGGTAACGAACTTCTCTATGTAGTGTGTAAGATAAACACGCTTGTGGCCCACATTTTATAACTGAATCAATGCTAAATAGTTATCGATTGGACCAATGTTGCCCGGGCACGATACATATAAAATAAATGCAGCTATACCGTCGAACAGAGCCGGCGAGATAATATATCTCAAGGAGAAATAATTAGCAACCCTCCGTTCATTCTAGTTGGTAGTATATTCTCTCTGTGCAGACAGGCAGAGATTGACCTACCAATTACCAGCATCCACAGACACATGCTCGAAAAAGGTGTTAATTCTGGGTGAATGGAATTCGGATGCAGATCTTCTGACTGACCCAGTGTCCGTTTAGCATCCCCACCACGTACAGTAGCTGTGTGTGGACTGTGGACACTCGAATCGAATGGAATGAGATCGAAATTAATTATTTATCAACGTTATTTGATTTATCGATTTGGCACATATTGGCCCGGAGATTGACGGCAATCGAATTGGTCCGAGTCTTTCTATATTTATTTCTGCTTCATCGGTTCGCTGACCAAAACTGGGTCAGTAGAAAATTCTTTAAGAGCGGCGCGGCGCGAGAGGAGTTAATTTATTATTGACGGCCATTTTATTTGATTTACCAATTAGAACGCGAGAGAAAGATGATGGGATGATGGGATGATGGGATTAAGCTTAAGTGTAGGGATGCGGTTGCGGACTTGTTTGGGGTCAGTTGTGGGGGTTTTTTTTTCTTTTTTTTTTTTGTACCGACTTTTGTACTTTTACTTGTGGCGTAATGATGGTGAACCTTTATTCTTCTGTTGGTTATTGCCTGATGAATGGGAACGAGACTGGGTTATAAATATAGGTTGGGTTTTGAGTATAAAGTGTGAAAATTAGAAGCAATTGCTTGAATGAATTTACGCATCACAGTTTATAAATCGCGCGCGCATCTTGAGTAGATCAACTGTGAGAGTAAGGGCCCAGTTATAGCATTCATTGAAATGCATCATTGAAAATTTTGATTTACGATTTTAAGACGATTAATCAAACAATATTGGCTTTAGTTGGTATCAAAATAAAGCTAATCAATTGTGGAATTTTTTTTACGAAAAAATAACTTAATTCTGATTGAAACTTTTATTTAAATCCACTTTTATTATTTCACTGATTGAAATCGATTTCAATGAAAATGATCCGGAATTCCCTCGAAAAATCATCTTGACTGATGGGCCCATTTTCAACTCGGTGGCTACGTCAACAAGCGAAATTGTCGCAATTGTTGTGGCTCGGAAAACCCAGGAGTTATTGTTGAGCCTCTCCATCGTCAACGTGTGACTGTTTGGTGCGCTTTACGGTCCGGTCCGGTGCAACATTCGTGGGCTACGATCGAATCTCTTCTCGGTGTACGTCCACGTTGCTAAATATAAACCAGCTGTTTTGGCACTGAGCGAGACCCAGGTGGGTGTAAATTCTGATAAATCGAAGTTTGATCTACCTGGGTATCGTTTAGTGCCTTTATTCTTTTTTCACCGCGGTCTCGCCATCTACGTACGTGATGATATTGCCTACCAAACTCCAGGTTCTTATGGCCAATGTTCCAATTCGGAATTTAATTTCATATGGCTGAAATTCCACATCCGTATAGGCAAATCATTCACTACTGTTTCATCTACAGAAGCCCTAATCTAGATAGCAACTCGACTTTTAACGAGTTTGATGCGCTGTCTGACTCCATTACAAGAATTGTCTCCCTGTATCCTAATACTGAAATTGTCGTTGCGGGCGATTTCAATATTCAAAATTCTAACAGGCTTCGACATACTGGACAGACAACACCCGAAGGAATTTATGTTCAGATCTTCGCTGAGGTAAATCAATTAACCCAGCTTGTAAATGAGCCAACACGCGTACCAGATATTGACGGTCAACACTCTGGACTTGTTCCTTACCTCCCACCCTGATAAATACTCTTTAGAAGTATTATCGCCTTTAGGCTCGTCGGACCACTGCATCATATCAGCTAATTTCTCGTACTCCAACCACACAGTTAAAGAAAAATCTCCGAAAAGAACCGTATGGCAATACGAGAAAGCCAACTGGAGCGGACTTAACAGCTTCTTTAAGAGTTTTAACTGGTCGTTATGCTTCCTCGATAATGACGTGGATGCCGCCGCTTATATGGTGTCCAGTATTATCACCTTAGGTATGAAATCCTTTATTCCTAATAGGATAAAGAGTATACCGAAAGAAAATGCATGGTACGACTCGAGCTGTAAAGAGGCTATCAGACACCTTCTGAAGAGGTGTTCTTCAACGCTGGCAAAACCACTGCGTAAGCTTTTCCCTCTGTCCTATTCTTCTGGACTCTTCCCGAGAAGGTGGAAAACAGCATTTGTCCAGCCCGTCCCCAAAAAAGGCGAATCTTCTTCTCCCACCAACTACCGACCCATAACACTTACATCCATTCTTTCAAAGGTCATGGAAACGCTGATAAATCGTCAGCTCATGAAATATCTTGAATCACGAATCAGCTCGGTCTTTCCCCCTCAGTGCAATTTGCAGACATTTAAAACCAATGTGCATCGGAATCTCCTATCTTCTCTATCCCAATTTCCTTAACGCCCGCGCTGTGTACTTCAAACTACACCATCATAACCTCTTTATCGCGTGTTTATTATATAAAAAAAAAAAAAAAAAAAAAAAAACAAGACGGCGCTACGTTCCACACAAGCAACGACCATTGATCTCTTACGGGAAAAGTTTCCGGACCGTGTTTTCTCTCGAAGAGGTGATCACAATTGGCCACTGAGGCCTCGTGATTTAACACCTTGCGACTTCTTCCTTTGGGGCCACGTGAAAGATAAGTTCTACGCCAACAGCCCAGTGTCGATTCAAGACCTCAAAGATAAGATTCGTGCGGCTATCGAGGACATAGGGCAGCCACTTTGCGATTTGGTTATGGAAAATTTCATGAAAAGGATATGGTCCTGTTTGCGTGCTCGTTGTGGCCATGTGGCTGATATTGTTTTTCATTATTAAAGGCATATACCTTCCTCTTTATTACGAAATAAACATCCGATCATTTATCTCAAAAAATGGCATTTTGCTTTGAATACCAAAATAACACCTCTTATTGGAAAACCCTTTACTTACTTACTTACTTAGGTAACAGTTCTACAGTTCGGGGTGAACCAGGGCCTCAACCAACCCTTTACGTATAATAATAATTTCTATGAAAAATTATAGTCGAACTTAATTGAAATTAAGGTATTTGGGAAATAGTTCAACCGACACTTCAATATCGCCTTTACTGCACTGCGATATCGACCGAGTCAAAAGTTTTATTCTAGAAAAATGAGAACTCAGACAGACCACTATGCGAATTCGCTACCGTGCCCTGAAGAACATTTCTTTAACACAATTGACTCCCTTTGATTCACACGTCCACCCAAACAATTGCAAGCAACTATGTGCAAACCACACACCACCTGAAAAGGCTTAACTCTTCGCTCCAGCAAGTAAATCCGCGCTCCATCAACACGAATTAACTTTCGAGCCAGTTGCTGAGAGTCTTTACAATTTGGTCCCGCCCAACTGAGCACCATTTCAATAGCAGGTTAACATAATCAATTATATTTTTCCCAACTGCAAATTAAAATCTCTGCACCTCATAAGTATTAATAAATTAATTCACTCGCCATGTAGCCCCAGGCATCAGTGGCAAACCATTGTACCCGAATCCGGTCGAAAAGGATATTCAAACTGATTAATTGCTGTATGCATTTCTGGCCATCCCCAGACACATATGGCTGCGGTTATATAACATAATGTAATCCAATCGAAAGCAACAATTAAACTCAAATTATAAATAAATTCTGGATTACGTTTCGAACATAGTGGTGCAAGTGGGGGGGGGGAGAAAAAATATCCTGAAATCCTCTCAAAGAAAATCCCAGTAATTTAAAATCACACACCCACATGTACGGTCAAATCACGTAGGTCATCCTTTACGTGATCGGAGCATCCACCTATGAACGTATACGGTGCGGTGTGGAATCATCGGCGACGGCAATATTTAATTGTGTTCAGGTGTGGTCGCCTCATTTAAATATACGGCAACTCAATTCGCAACCGGAGACAATGCCAAGCCATCTCCTGGAAACTGATGGGTGGGAATGGGAATGCTTTTTTGTCCTCTTCAAGTAGTCTATATAGTGAATGTATAGTGTGGAAGTGGAAGTGTGTTTGTATACTCAAGGATTAACTCGATTTGTGCAGATAATTAAGTGGTCAAGTCACAAAGACATTTCATCGATTTGCATATCACGCCCGAGGACCGAGGAGTAGCAGATGCTTCTGGCATTATCGCGTGAGAGAGACCACGGTGCGGAGGTGAATTGTGCACCCTGAGTGGCTGTGTATATCTGGGACCAGGAGTAAAGAAACATTTAGATCTGTTGCGGATTAAAGAGGCAAATTGATTGAAAATCTGGGAGATTACGTGAGATTAAGCGGAAACGAGGAGACCCCTTCTCGGGGTATGGCTGAACTCTTGAGAAGAGCTTTTGCTGCGAATCGTAAAAGTACAGTCAAATTAATTAATTTTTGAGAAATGGGTCTGTCCTTGAGCTTTGTATAGTTGCATCAATGACTAAGGTGATGAGCGAATGCATTCTGCCAAAAATCTGTAAGATGGGCTGTAATTGGGCAGCGCGTGAAGAAATTTCTTTCGCATGTAAAAGTACGTCAACGAATTAATCTTAGTTTCGCACATGTAGATACCGCGGATTTAGTTTCGTCAATAATTATTGAGCTCATTCACGGATGCGGCGATTAAGCCCCAACCCGAAGACAGTATAGGTTCGTTCGTGTACTTTCAGCATAGAAAATTTAATAGTGTCATTGAGACTTGACACTTGACAGAAAGAAATCTCTCAATTTCAAGAGAAGTACCTGCCCGGTTTTCTTACAAAAAGTTGAAGAAATGTCATTTTGACATTTGACAAGGATCTCTTTAAATGGAGCATCTACAAAATAAGTTGGAATTGAATTTTTTTGAGAGCGCTGATATGTTCTAGGAGAACATTCAATTACAGCTTCTTTCTCCGACATCGTTGAAGACGAAAATAAATAGAGTTTTACTTGTCAAACGTTGGAGCTGTCACTTAGTAGCTGTCAGTTTTAATTTTTATTTTTTCAGTCAGTCGAGATTCGGCGAGTAGCAAATTACGAAAAAATAAAAAAAGAGATTAAATGGATTTCTTCCTCATTTTTTTTTCCATTTTCTCAGTGTGGTCGCAAAAAACTACCCCAACGAACCTCGTGTTGGTTTTACCAAACTCATTTTTGAACTTTTTTTCTAAAACTTTTCTCCACCAATTTATTTTTTATTCTGAATAAGACAAAGAGTCAAAAACAGAGCCCAAACAGCGAGTTAAAAAAACACTTGAAAAATCACATCCAAACTTGTATGTCAAAACTCAATACGATGTGAAGATTTATAAATAAAATATGAAAAAAATCCGACAAATTTGCGCGTGAGCATGTCAAATATGAGTAAAAACATTTTCCGAAAAATACCGTCAAAACGTGTTACAAAAACGGGTGAGAAAAGAAGTCAAAAAGTGTTTATTTAATACTAGCTGGCCCGGCGAACTTAGTTCCGCCGCAATTCGTTAATGTAATGAAAATAATAGTTCCGAGCATGCACAATGCATATCCTCCTTTATACAATTCGGTTAATTCAAATTATTTATTCACAAGTTATATTAAATACGATGGCACTTAAAAATAAAAGTTCGATCCTCTAGTCCACTTTTGCTCTAAATTAGCAAAAATAAACTTCTGCTAGCTATTGTGACTGAATTTTGTTGTTTCACTTGAGGCGAACTTCAAGTTATTGATGATGTGAACTAAATAAAAAAATTGTTATGATTTGACAGATAAAGGAAGGGGAAATTCGAAAAAGTAAAAACGCTTGTTACAAATGAAACTTTATATTTCACTTAGTCAGCAATGATCAGTGATGTTGGCTCCGATCCTTGAGGACAAGTTTTTAGAAAGTAGGCATCATTTTTTGTGAATTGTTTTTTTTTTTACAATCAATTCACACAAATACATTTTGAATTTGGTAAATCTGGTACATTCTTTGATCAAAATCGCATTATAAATTTTTATTTACAACTGTGCGTCATGCTTATTTTCCAATTATCTACTTGACTTTTACTCACCAAATCAAAACCTTGGATTATAAGATAAAAAATATAGAATTGCCTATCAATCGACCAACATTATGCCAACAATTTCTTAAATCGCCTTGTAGGCTTGTTCTTTGTAAGATATGCAATTTTTATCTTTTTTACCAAAAAGGCATAATTTTTTAAGGGTTCAGGCATGAAATCTTCGATCCGGAATAGCACACTGGCGGTGATTCCAATCTAACTATTTTTCAACTTAACGTCAAATTTAATGTTTTATTTCTTCTAATTTAGACTAAAAGTTAATTTGTTGCCAAAAGTCGCGTCTAAAATGTTTTATTGCTAAGGGCCAATAGAAATAACTGAAGTATATCAATATCGATGTGTGTCAATCAAACCGCAATGATTGACGTGCCACCTATCGGGTCCAAAAGTATCCTATCCTTCAAACTGGAACCAACCATACGAAACAACAAATTTACATGGAAATCGCCTGATCGAAAACATTTCCTATTGAGTCTAAAAGAATGTTATCTTTTAAGGTTTGCTAAACCTAAAAATTGGCCCATCAGTTATTAAGATATAAAGTCATCGAGTTTCACACCGAAGGAATTAAATTTATAAATTATTGTTATTGTATTATTATATTTTAGAAGTTAATTGAATTTATGTTGAGAATTTTATGATTTTTTATAAACCATCTCTGATTCAAGAAGAACAAAACAAAACAAAAATCATTCAAATCTAACTAACGCACATATCTATTTCCTTCTACATTTAGAGACACAGGAATCTCAATTTTGACTTCGGTGAAAGGGTTGTAGGGTCAACAAAGCAAGGCATGCTTGTTTAAGCCTGTGCTTATCTCGTCGGTGGAGTGGGATCTTCTGCTTGGCTTGCGGACTACCGTACTTTTAGATGCCTGAATTTTGATGCGAAAATTTTGAAATTTGTTGGCATTAAACTGATAGGAAGAAAATTGGGAAAGGATTAACTCTAAACGAACTATTTGTAACTTTAAAAGCCAAGAAGAAAACTAAACACACCTATCAACTTGGTTGGTAAGCCTTCTCCCTTCTCTCTCCACACCAGTACTGAAGGTGTTATGATATCTTTGAGCTGCCCTCCCCACAATCATACTCACTAATGAGCAGAGTACCATGATTGTGAACACTCAAAACGCTCAACAACTCCTGTTGCCTGTTATCATTGTCCTCGTCATCTCAATCACACATACATTTCAACTTACTCACACATCCTAATGCAAGGATTCTGAAAATGCTTGACAAAAATGATGGATTTCAACACCATCAAACAAATCAACGTATCTACTCCATTTCAAAAAGTAACTTAATGTAACATAGTAAACTACTTATTAGGTATATTTAAGAAAAAAAAATTCAAAATTGTTGACAACAACAATTTGCTTAGAAAATAATTAAAATATTTGACAACAACAATTGCTTTTAAAATTTAAAATAATTTTTTTTTTTATTTTGGAAGTTTCGCTACTCGATTTTTATCCAGTTTATTTTTTTTCAAAGTGCTTTTCCCCATGAAAATCGAAATGTGCGCCTGCAACGCCACCTGTTGAGAATTTTCCGACTTTTCTTTTTTTCTAAACCATCCCTGATTCAAGACGAACAAAATGAAACAAAAATCATTCAAATCGGTTTAGCAGTTCTCGAGCCTTTACCCGACTAACACACAACGATTGATTTTTATATAATAGATTTTGCGAGATGACGATTGGCAAATGATTTTTGGCACACAATTTGAGCCGTTTGTAACCACCAACCAAGTATGGGTGGAAGATAGCGTCCCCTGTATCTGAACCATCAGTTTCATGTGCACCACACCTACACTTTGTCTTGCAACACTATCAAAGCATATCCCTGCTAAATATCGCATATAAGATTCTATCCAACGTACTGTGTGAACATCACGAACTTTTAGGGAGCGGGTCGAAATTCTGCTTTCAAAATTCTGCCTTTTACCACAAAAATTCTGCTTTTCAAAATTCTGTTTTTTTTTGTTCTGTCTAACAAAATACTGCTTTTTAAAATTCTACCGGGAAATATTTTAAACAAATAAATTCTGCTAATTCTGTTTCAATTTACGAATTTAAAGAAAACAAATATTTTTCAACTTTGTCAACAAATTACAATAAATTTCATATAGGTAAATAAGGTACACAGGTAGGTAGCAGGAACACACACAAAAAAAAAAACAGCCAAAAAATTACCTTATATTTTCCTTTATTGGATTTAATTACATATATGTACATTTATTTTCACTCACTAACTAACAGAATATTTGTCTAAACCAAGAGAGCAAACTTAAAACCAATAACAAAACTCCTATGACCTCTTCTCTTCTATAACCAGTGAGTATGTAGGTAGAATGTGGGAACACGACCTGAAATATATTTCCAACCAAACTCATTCACTTCTGACTTATTAATAAACTAAGGAACAATTTTGAATTAATTCCACTTTGCAATTTCCAAGTTTGCCGTCATCAAATACAAAATTGTTTGCCAAAAAAACTCATTTATGACATTTTAAACGACGTCTGATTGGAATTTCCATTTTATTTGATAAGGTATGGCATGAAGGCCTTAACTGTACATTAAGACAAGTTCTTTCCGAACGGTAATGGAAAATTTTAGAATCGTATCTAGCGATTTGACTTTTTCATGTCAAACACTGAAACGAATTATCCGAATTTAAATAAATAAAGGGCATATGTGCCCACTGCCCCAAGGAAGCGTCCTAATTACAACAACTACGCTATACTTGACACTTCGAGACTCGCAATAGTTGTTGTAATTGCGTGATGAAAATCCTGCTGAGATCGAAGCCCAAAAAATCACGCCTTATGAAAGAGAATAAAGAATTAAAAATAAAAAAAATAAAAATTTATTTCCACAGAACTTCCGCCTCTGAACATTACTTGAAAACGAATGACCACTACAATAATTTTTACAGGGTTTTTATACCATTTTAATGTTGACGCTGCAATGTGTTGCAAGTGGCATGTTCCTTGTTGCAAGTTGTATGTTGCAAGTTGCATGTTGAACTCGTGCTTAGGTCTTCGATTTTGAGTGATATTTCAGAAAATTACAACCCCGACTTTGGAGCAGTCCTTTGCAGAGCCTTTGAAACATCTCCAGTCATAGGAGAAGACAATTTGTTTCATTTGTTTTTTTTTAATTTCGATCGTACATACTATTTCAACTTATTGACTGAAAATTTATTCCCAGACGCCACTATCCAAATGCCAGTTGTACACCCCCGGCAGTTACTTTGCGGTTCCCTTAATATAATAGCAAAACTTGATCTAAAATAACAAATCGCTCAACAGATTAATATGCTCCGAATCCATAGCTGGCAAAATTACCAAAACCACTACTCAAAAGTTAACACCAGCCGGTCCACTCCGATCTACCCGACATCAACATCTAAGGAAATGAACCCCAATTTCGCCCGTCTTCGATTGGGTCATACTATTACAACGCATCAACACATCCTAAAGGGAAAAATGCATAGTCTGCAATAACACTATCGACATTGAACATATCATCGGACACATTCCTTGCCCTATCTCCATATCTAAATACAATCAACCACGATAATGTAACTAAAGTTCATAATTTCCTCCGTAGGGAGAACTTGATAATATAAGATTTTCTTTCGTTACCTCTTGATTAGAGCTGAAAGTCTCTGCAGTTAGTGCTCTCTTTCTTACCTTGAATTAGTTAAAAAATTATTTTTTATTCTAATAAAATAATAACAATAATAATATTTTTTTTTGTTGGTAAAACTTGTGGTACATGTTTTGAAAAACTCTCTTAAACGGCCGACTACATAAAAAGAAGTCTCTGATGGGTGATTTGAAAGAATTTGAGACAATTTTGTTTCAAACATTCGTGAAAATATTTGTCGAAAAATCGACAAGGGTACTTAAAAAAAACACCTCATAGAGCACTACCTATAGCTATACACTATAGCTGATTTAAATGGAATTTTAGAGGCGACAGTTGAACGATTTTTGGAAAATGTTGAACAACAATTTTGTGGACAAATTGTAAACGAGTTTGTTCAACGATTGTTCACCGAACATACGTGATTAAACTGGTAAGAAAATGCGGCGTGAAAAGCCGCACAAAACGACTCAGAGATATGTCTTTTTTTCGTGTGCATTTGTAAGTCGGTTTTTTGCGAAACCTTTGAAGGTTATTTAAAAGGAGATTAAGTTGCATCTTTGGGGTGAAAATTAGTGCCAAGATATTGGTAAAAAAAAGAGTAAAAATATTCGTAAAAACAGTCGTGGAACAGGTATGAAAACAAAATTAAAACAGGCCTTAACAAATCTATATATATAAAAACGGATCTTGGTTTGTTCGGATGCTTAAAACTCGAAAACGACTGGAGCAAATTGGATACTTCCTTCTGCGGATTTGTTCGTAATTGCTCCGCGAAGGTTTAGGAAAAAAGAAAAATTGAAAAATTCTCAACAGGTGGCGCTGTAGGCCTGTAAAGTCGGGAAATTAGAAAAATTGAAAATAGATTTTTTGTATGGAAAATGTTGAAAATTTTGCGTGCAATTGTTCCGGAATGGTTATTTCGAATGGAGAAATAGAAAATTCTTATTGGACAACATGGAAAATTCCCGAAAAACGCGAAAAATATGAAAAAAAAAAAAAAAAAACTTTTTCGACGAAATTTTGCAAGGGTGGAAATTTCGTGCGAAGCTTGGAAAATTTCGTCCCTAAACATTTATCGAAGCTCCTCGACTCAGCGAAGCAAGATTATGTAGGTTGAAAAAAATAATTTTTGACGCCTAGCAAAGCAGGCTGGGGTCCGCTAGTAATGTATAAAAACGGGTTAAGAAACAATATTTGAGACATTTGAACAGAACTGTCGTTGTCGATTTGTGTAATTAAATAGGATTTCTGCGGCAGTTATGTCAAATGTGAGTTAAAGAAGTGCAAACAAAACGGTTAAAGAAGCTTCGAAATGCACGTCAAATAAGCACAAGTAAGAGCTTCACAAATCGCTTTCCTCTGAGTGGATTTTGTGGGTTTTTTGGGAACTAAGCCGTAGTTGAGTTTTGCGTTCACCACATGTCAAAACAGCGTTAAAAGGGTACGGCGAAGGACGCTACAAAAAATGTGTTCTATTTCTGAGGCAATCATTAAACGATTTGTGATAAAAATGTCAGAAAAAACCTTGAGTCTCATTGCAACAATTTTGTTCTAAAAGCTGTTTATAGAACGAACCGTTTTGTGTTGCTGATTTTAGTCCTTTTTTTTTTTTGAGACACCACTTCACCTTCCACCCGTAGTCTATCACCATATTTAAATCACTTTTGTCTTCAACTAAATTAATTTATTTCGCGCAATAGTCCAACCTCAGGGGCACTCAAAGCAAGCCACATCCTCCAGCTAATTTGCCAAATTGATCCAATTAAAAAAAAATTCATGACCGGAACCGCAGCCCTCGCAAATTATTAATATTTTTAAAGCAGATTCGTCGTTTTCATATCTCAAGAGTGCTCGATTACAGTTTTGATTAATAATTGAAACGTATTTCAGGTTTGTTTTTTTTTTCAGCACATATTTTTGTACGCGAAAATTAAACAATAAATTGAAGCATCCTCATCACAGAGAGCGCACTTCGCCGACGCTATATTGTCAATTGGGTGACATCACAGGACAGAGGATATACATCGACACCATACCATATGACTTCTCATTTTAATATACAAATTGAAAGGATGCTCCGTACAGCATTTGTGAATTTTTGTCCTCTCATAAAGCAGTACAGCCCCCGGCACTCTGACATTGTAAGTACCAAACACTTAAAACAAAAAAAAAAACACAATTTGAATTTAAAAATTGGCGTGTACAAGGGCTTTTTGGAAAATAAAATAAAAATACATTTGTCCTATGTATGCACTGTTCCCGAGCGATTCGCGAGTAGCAGGAAGCCACTATATAGATTTGTAGGTGTATTTTGTGTGTTGCTTGTTGGATGTTGGTTTTGCGGTGGAACTTTTACATTAGTAATAAATGTCAACCGCGAACATTTCCAGAATTGCTGAGCTCATATCGGTGTATGGTGGGAGGTGAGTGCCACTGCCACCACATCCTCTCAAGGACTCCGTCAGGATGTGGTACATGGAATATGGTTTAAATTTGTGTTTGCATATGCAATGTGCGGGACGGTTTGGGGGGGGCGGCCAAGTAATTTATGCAGCTTTCAAATGAAATTATGGACTATTTATTCAATTTATTCAATTGAGCATACGGTTGGTTTTGTTTGTAATTTTTTAGAGCTTTTTTTCCCATTGTTACTTATTCAAAATAATTTATTTTCATTTGCTTACTTGGTTTATGGTTTATGTCTGTTCTGCGGTTTGGGATTTTTTGTTATGCGGACAAGTATTTTTTTTGCACGAACAATAAAATTCTATCTCCCCTCGGGGAAGGTAGAGAGGTTAAGAATGCTCGCGTGCGGAATGGGACCCCTGGCGAAGATGCAGTGTCAAAGAATGGGACCTCGGTCATACTTAATAATAACTGCCCATGAAAAAAGGTCGCACATGTTCTTTTTAACCGATTCGCGAAGCAGGTTCATTGAAAAGATGTTCGACGAAACATCAAACCCAATGAGGGGGCTATTGCAGCGATGCCACGGTACCGAAAAATCCAGCGGGTTGAAAGCTATAGCTAGATTTATGGAAACCTAAATGTCAAAGAGGCGACAGAAAATCCAACTGCCTATGAAACTGCAACGCTACTAACTTCACCCAAGGCGCTAGGAATCATGAGCATGGGGCTGTCGGTATAAAAGACTGACCTAAGCAATGAGGGCAGAAATAACTATTTGGCTGATTTTTTGACACATATGTTGGCATAAAGCGATTTGACATTTAGTGGTAGGAAACGGAATCTCTTCGACGATCGTCGTCCATATTTTGCGGCCCAATATTTTCCCGATTTACAAATAAATGTGTAACCTTTGCAAACTATTTTGAAACAGCCTTCAACATACGTCTGTCACAACAGATACCACAATAAAACTACTTACCGTGGTACTAGATTTTCGAAGAGACCACTTTCCTTCTCTCCTGCAACAGATGCTGCCAAATCGATCAGTTTTATGTATGGGAAAAAGTGGAAACGTGATAATTCTTTTCTATATATAAATAAAAAGTTTCTCCTCTGTGGCAACATCATTTCTATTCTTGTGCATATTTTTGCGTCTCGAAAACAAAGGCCCCGAACTACATTCGAATTAGAACGAAAGCATTTTCACTCGCACGACTCGACCCGATTCGTGTACGACCAGAGCCAGCCAAGAATGTGACAGTTCAATTCAAATTATTTGATTTAAGTAGACAGTTACGCTTTGCCCCTAATTACACATCTATATACATAATAATGACTAAGCTATGGCATTTGAAAGTTTAAACTTGAAATTAGCACTGAACGCGCAATGATCATAACTTCACTGAGGACCGCTTTCGATGTCAGTCGTCTGTTACAATGGTGGGTGTTTCATATGAGAGGGTGGCCAACATTTTAATTGTTTCGCCGTTTTGTTTATTCATCGCGACAGATGCAAAACACAAATGTGTACACAATCCTTGTTAAATGGGCTTATGCGTTCATATTCTGTCGGTGTGCGCGGTTCTTGTATTTGCTGTGTGACAGCGTCAGTGACAGCTTAAGGGCGGTTTATTCTATATATTGTGGTGGTGCAGTGAAAGTACAAATGCCAATTTGCTACGAGTGCCTAATTAATAACACTGTTACGAACGATTACGCACATTAAATCGATTCGGGGATAAATAAATTATTGACAATTTACTGTTAATTGTGTGACATTAAAACACAGAACTTTTGGCGAACAACGAAGCGCCTGGCTAAAAACCAAAGAAAAACACAACAGACACACACGAGTGCGGTGCGGTTTGGTGGAAATCTTTCTATTGCGGTTCTCCATACACTATGTGCGGATGTGAGTGGACTATAATTGACAGAGGCGTTGGAGGGCATGTTGCGGGCGTTAATTAATTGGCTGTGGGCGGGAGTAAATGGTTTATTTATTAAGATGGCTATATTTGATGAGTGTGTGGTGGATGATTTTTGGTCCTTTGAGATGGGTGATTGGATGGCCTCTGTTAAGAAGTATAGCACTCTAGTCTTTTAGAAGGCGGGTAGTAGTAGGTGGAGGGCGAATTCCATTCAAAGACATAATCAAAGGCAGAGCGTTCTTTCGGGAATTTTTCATAAATCCAACCTTATTAGAGAGTCAGTGTGGCACCCCCCTTTTGCTAACTATCTGCGGTGAAATCTTCCACAACCTACATCAAATTGAATGAGGATTTAAAAAAAAAACAAATCTGAGACATTACGTCATTTCCAGATAGAATTGGACTGCTGACAGTAGATATAGAACAAATGTACAGGTTGCACTCTGTGGTCCTAAAAGCCAAAAGGTGTGGCATAAATAAAAAAAACCTCATATTTGTTTCAGATTTCTAATAAGAAAATAAAAAGAGCCTTAGAAACAGTAAACGACATGATTTTTTGACGACTTGTTTGGTTTAGGTATAGCGATTTTCAAAGTTTTTGACTAAGAAAAATAATTTTTTGACGACTTTTTTTGGTTTATAGAGCAAAGTAAGACAATTTTGTTCTTGACTAAAAAAAAATAAAAAATTAAGTTCTTTACTTTCCGTATGCGGATACGACATTTTTAGAAAACAATTTTCCTTCTCTTAAATGTTATAGTGTTATTTTGTTTGTAAGTAAACAAAAATGACAAATAAAATACAAAACAAAAATCATTTACAATTTTTTACAAGAAAAACAGAAAATCACCTTTTTGGAGCAGTTTATTTTTTTATTTAAATATAACTACAACAAAAGTGTTGGTAGGTCCAGGGCAGAAATATCCAGCTTTATTATGCTCAAGTATTTGTTAAACTATATACAAAATTGCAGCTGAAACGTTTTGCAATCTTAGGAGATATGGCTTTAAAAAGAGCCTTCCCAGAGCTAACACTTCGGTGGTCAAATTTACTACTTATTTATTTAAGTAACAATTTCCTTCTCCAAAAATAGCTTAAAAATATAGCTTTATTTTTAAATAAAGATGTATAATTTTAGTCATTCTCTTGAAAAAAAAACCGCCCTCTTCCACGCCCCTTTTTGATTAATTTCCTGCTATACTTTTAGACCACAAAATATCCATATATGAGAAAAGTTACGATTTAAAATGGCTGTCAACCAAGGAATCTATTAATGTGGATAAGTTCAGCCAGTATATTGAAAACTCTTTTGAGTCTGCTTAAATCCGAAAATAGTCATAATACTTTGGATTAAGCTATTCCCTAAAAAGTCAGATGAACCAAAAAAATAAAAAAAATAAATCACTATTTAAAAACGTTTTAAAAATTAATTCGTTAACTTTATCTGCCAACTATTGGATTCGGTTTTCTTCTGGAACACCCTGTTATCGTTAAAAAAGTTATGGATTTTTTTTAAAAGTTCTCCAATACTTGAAAATTTCTTATAGTTCCTTCCTCTGGAAAAATCGAACTTCGTCAATAGTTTGTGAAACACCCTGTGGAGTAATTTCTACACTTTGCTGTTTTTACATCACTAAGATTTTAACTTAAAAATACATATACAAAAAAAAACAATATCTTCATTCGTTCAAAAGTTATGATTTTTTCCATGAAAATCCCTTTTCGACCGCACTATGGTAATATTCGTAGAAAATTCAAACGTAATTGTTAACAAAAAACGGTTCAACTCATGCATACAAATAAGACAATATCGCTCCACCACATACATTATGACGGTGATGGCACTTTCACAGTTTTCTTCGACTTATGGACCCTTACACTCACATTAATTCCAAAACCCCCACTTCAAATATCGTCCTGTTTCCAAATGCCACAGCTTCCTCTAATTTGCAATCATTTTCCATAATTATTCCCACACAAAGCACTGAAGTTAAGATCACTCCTTACACAACGTCGAGAAGCCAGGCGGCACTATGCCACCGCACCAAAAGGGTAACATGCCACGAAATCGACATTCAAAAGGACTCGAGACCGTATCTATCTATCTGTGTGCTTATAGTTTCATATTTACAGTAGCTAAGCGCATATCAACACAACCAACTATGACGAGCTGAATACTGAAAAAAAAAAAATAAACAGAAATAACGAAAAACTTGATTACCCCGTAATCAGAATCCGAAATTCAACTCTTTTGGGACAAATGAAATCTCTACTCAGTTTCAAGACACAGTTTACCCCAGTTTGTTTCATAATTGCAAGGATTGAGTAAGCTACAAACACACAGACGAGGGACGCACAAGCATACTATGGTGCTTGGCAATTTTCGGAGTGGGCTACCGCCCAGAATAGGTCTTATTTAGATGCTAACGCTTTTGGGTACTTTCTCTTCGAGCATATCTCACCGCACTCTCATGGCAATCGTTCTAATAGATAAAACGAGGCAGCCGAAGGAACAAATTGTTGTGTATGCTATGCTAAATGGTTGGATGGGATTTAGTTGTGGATGCTGCGAAAGGATGTTGAAGATGATGTTGGAGCAAATAAGCGAAGACAGTATGTGATGCAGGTGAGGAAATATTATTAAATGGAAAATAATGACAACTTCTGAACTTGAGGACAACTCATCCATGGACTGGACATTCATGCATTATGATGTTCGGAAATAATTTTTAAAATGTCGATTTTTAAAATGTCGACTAGAGTTAAGTGAATGATGTTGACAGGTGCGCGCTTCATCTTCTAGGCGAGTGAAAATGTTGCCTCCTGCTTATGAGCCATTTTTCTGGTCAGTGCACGACCAAATGAAATTATATCTTCCCAGAACTCAAAATAGTCTGAAGTGCTTGTGGGATCATCACATGTTGGGGCATATAAATTAATTTCAAAACTATCTAAGGAGTACATAGTCGTCAAGCAAACATTGGACAAAATTCAAAATTCAGACAAAAAGGAACCAACAAAATATATAAAACGAAAGGAAAATCAACTTAAAACAATTTTGAGTGAAAAGGAAAATTATTCAAGTTGCACTATTTAAATATTATTGCAGTTCATTTAAGGTTGAACTAAATAATTAATTTTCATTCGGAATACATTGTTCTTCATTTCATTCAAATATATTTCATGAAGAAATAAAGTGAGTTTTGTGTTTAGTTTGCTCAAAGAAAAAAAAATAAATTAAATCAAAATTAAGAACATTGGAGTCTGTTTTATTTATGTCATAAAGTCACAATTTGACTGACATTTTAAAAATAAAGTCGATATTTTAGTGCCGAGATTTTAATCTTTCGATATTTTTAAAAGTCGATAAAAACTTTGTCGAGATTTTAATGAATGGCAAGATCGACATTATTTGTAGTCGAATTTGTTTTCTCGGTTATTCGTACGACTCCCATTTAAACCACATTTAAGAATATTTCCTATATGTTTCAACTTTCAGCCGAAAGCCAAGGTAGCTAACGCTGCATTACGTTTTTTTATGTTTGTAATAACTGTAATAAAAAATAATAATAATAATAAATAAGAATGTTTCATAGTTGAGAAGTTCGAATATAGCATAAAATTGTATAGGATTCCCATGCCCACATTTGTTGAAAACTTGCTTAAAAAATGATTCTGAGAAGCTGGACTTAAGTCCCCTTGGAACTGCTGTCCTTTTCTGTTTTTTTTTTTCTTTTTTACGGAAAGACTATAGTTCACTTATTTAATCAAACCGCCTTGAAATTTCTGGGAAAACTCAATTAGGTCTTAAATAAGAAGAGGCTTAGAAGTTTACGATAGATCACTGGTTTTGTATTCCGATAAGTATAACACATCTTACTTACTTACTTAGGTGGCGCTACAGTCCGGGGTGGACCTGGGCCTCAACCAATACGCCTCTCCAGTTAGCGCGATCTTTGGCTAACTGCCTCCAGTTGCGCACTCCAAGTTGGTTGAGGTCCCCTTCCACTTGCGCGCGCCACCTAAGGCGAGGTCTTTTTCTACTGCGTTGTCCCTCCGGGTTGGAGTCGAAGACTCTTCGGGCCGGAGCGTTGGTGTCCATTCGCTCTACATGTCCTAGCCATCTTAGTCGACTGATGCGTACTTTTCTGACCAGGTCGATGTCGCTGTACAGCTCGTAGAGTTCGCTGTTAAATCTCCTCCTCCAAAGCCCGTCAACGCAAACGGGACCGCAAATCAATCGAAGAATTTTGCGTCCAAAACGACCAAGGAGATCTTCATCCGCCTTTGATAGCGTCCATGCTTCTGCGCCATAGAGTAGGACTGGGATGATGAGGGTCTTATATAGAGTCTCCTTAGTGGTTCTTGACAAGGCACCTTCTTAGACCAAAGAAACAGCGGTTGGCAAGTGTAATTCTTCGATTGATTTCTGATATGATGCCGTTGTCAGAATTTATAGCGGAGCCGAGGTATAGACAAAATCCCTAACTACCTCAAAATTATAGCTGTCTATCGTGACGTTCTGTCCGATTCGTCGGTGTTGTGTGTCCCTTCTTGTTGACAGCATATATTTCGTTTTGCCCTCATTCACAACTAAACCCATTTTTGCCGCTTCTGTACTGATACTTGCAAACGCACCAGTGACAGCTCGCTGTCGTCAGCGTATGCAAGTAGTTGCACAGACTTCTGGAAGATTGTGCCTATGGTGTTGGCTTGCGAGTTTCGCACAATCTTCTCAAGAATGATGTTGAAGAAGTCACAAGACAGCGCGTCACCTTGTCTAAATCCTTTTTTGACATCAAAGGTCTCGGTGAGATTGTTTCCGACCTTTATGGAGCAGCGAGCATTCTCCATCGTCATTCTGCACAGTCGGACGAACTTGGAAGGGATGTCAAAACTAGACATGGCTCTATATAGCTCGTCTATATAAATGCTGTCGTATGCGGCCTTAAAATCGATAAAAAGATGGTGAGTATCGATCTGGAGTTCTTGGGTTTTCTCCAGGATCTGCCGTAGTGTGAATATTTGGTCGGTAAAAACACATCATGTCTTCATTAATCAACTGCCAAAAACTGTCATATGTAAAAATAATTGGTTTTACAAAAATATACACCGATATTAATTTTTTTTTCTCTGGCAATGCTTTTTCCCGAATTTACTAAACAAACCTCTTCAAGTCGGATAATCGAGGTTCTTAAAAACGTTACAAGTAACATTAGTCAAATAAAACTCTCAGTACTTATTGATATTTAAAGAATTCGTCAACTTTTCGGTGGTGATCCTACTAAAAAAAACTCTGTATGTGGAGAAAGACTGGACATATTTTGGTACATTTCTGGGGTTGATTAACTTTGATTCAGAAGATCAACGCAGACACTCAGCAAACTTAAAAACAGAATTTGCAATAATGACACTTAAATTGGAACAGTGTGTACTAAAAGAATGTAGCGGAAAATAATAGTTATTTCAAAATTTCCGTGCGACATTTGGACAGAACCGCGCTGAATCAGTTACACCACTACACTTCGACCAAACACAGCAAATCACCCCCAACCGAAATTCTTTCCAATTTAAAGAACACAACTTAAGACTGCTTTCCTTCTTGTCCATTCTATTGTGTGACATCTACGAAACAACAAACACGTTCACAAGATATGATAGCGGCGGTGGCGGCATCGGTAGCTGCGACGATTAGACCAGCAGTAACCATCAGAAACCATCAGGGTATATTATCCCATGGATTTCATCCCCTTATCTTCCATGCTGCTGCTGCTGCACTGCTCGGTGGAGCCGCTCGTTGCGCCAAAACCGCACACGCTCGAGTTCTCGAAACATAACCACAAGTGAGCCATGCAGGAAGAAAGGCAAAAATGTAGTATGCCATGGGGGGGTTGACGAACCGTGCGGACGAGTCAAATGTGGTGGGTGGGTCGGTGTTGATGGCTAGCTTTGGGGTGGCTGGTGGAACGAATGCGCACCAAAACAAATGAGAGGGAGCTGAAGTGCTCCCGTTGAAGATGAAATTCCAACTGCTGCTCTGCGGTATGTTGAATGTTGTATGTGGTCTTAGTGGTTGGTTGGTGGTCCTGGGTGAGTTTGAACACTAGTTTTCATTCAACTTTTAATTTTGTTTTTTTTTCTCTGTTTCTGCCCGCACACACATTTTGAGCGAGAAAAAGTCTCTTGGGTGAAATGTTTATGGAATTGGCCACAATCGCTCAATTCGAAACGAAACCAAGTGGAGCGCTGCAGCTGAAGTTGCATGTTTTTGTGTGTTTCCGCTAGACTATATTTTAACGTTTTGCCAGTCCTGTGGGCAAGGTGCGTGTGAGAGTGAATAAAGCCTCGTTCACATTACCGAACTGGTTAAAATGAACAATTTATGTACACAAATTGTTGTCTGGGAAATTGAAAAACTTTTGCATGTGTATTAAATAATTGAATTGAATTGAAAACGCCTGGGAAAGAACCGTATGCGGGGAAGAAGAACAAAAAAAAAAATAAAAAATTAAATTACGGTCCTGGGGTAGGGAAAAAAAACATTTTTTATAAATGATGCTGTTTGGCAGGATCCTATTTTGGAGACGGCAAAGTTTACGAACGGCAAAGGTTTATTTTGTGAGTGAATCTGGACCGAGGGTATTGCTCTGCAAGAGCGGATTTCAAAAGTCTCAAGTGGCAGACAAGGTACCGACTGAAACTCCATGACAATTGAGCTGACAAGGAGTAAAAGTTCACTTTTCCGAATGGAAAATCTAAGGTTTGCTAATCAAAGCCATAAAGTTGATGTCGTCAAATTAAATTCAAGTGGAAGTGGTCATGAAAAAGTTATGTAAACATATTCTATGTGTCTGTGAACGAAAAGCCATCGACGGATGGTCGCTTCAGCCAACACGATCTTCGTGATGGCAAGGAAGATCGAACCTCCGTTTCAAACACCAAGCCATAGAGGGTTTTAGGGCCCCAGGTCTGTGAAACAGAAAACAACGTAGGGGTTCGCAGAGGATGAACGGTTGCAGCTTCAGTGTCAAGTACGAAAATAAGTCCATATCTGGAGTTTTTACTCTGTCTTTAAGGATTATTCATGGGGCCAAAGTCAGCGCGTCAAAGCCATCGAGTTAATTCAATAATGTGCCAACTCGTAGAATAAATAAAACCTAGATAAAGTCAACGTCTTTTAGCCCATGTTCTCAAGTCATTCTTAACAATAGCACATTCAGAAGTCAAATTTACGTAGCCTGACGGCTTAGGCTTGATGTATTTTCCTTGTGGAAGCATAGACGTCCTAAGAAGTCACATACAGTCAACCAAAGTCACCTAACCGACCTATTATATTTTTCAGCAAATTTTAATGTCTCTCTGAAGTTAGGTATGTGACAGTAGATCACATCCACATTCACATTTACGTTACCTGACAGCTTCGACTCGATGCCTTCTCCTTGTGGATGTGTATAAGTCATAAGAAGTCAAATCCAGTCAACCACAGTCACTCAGCCGAGCTACCCTACTCATCTGCAATTACCACGCCTCTCTCAAGGAAGGTATGTGACAAATAAAGTTGTTAAAGCCGACTCTCCATCTAACCACAACTGTCAGCTAAACTTCTACAAACTTCTACAAAGTACATACTTTTACAAACTTTAATCAGATTCAAAATTTTTGTAATTAAATTGTGGTATAATTCCCACGAACGATTATCGGGAAAAATTAAAACAATTTGTTAAGTCTTCACAGCTCACCCGCCACCCACCGGAATGCCGAAAGAACACACAATAATTTGAATAATGTCACTTCAGCCGCCCACCCACATAGACTAGAGAAAGATATTCAGCAAGAGCAAAACCAAAATCAATTAAATCCCCGAAACAATCAGAAACCAGAACCTCTACAACTTCCCATTAGTTCGTCGCCACACACCATATAGACACAACAGCCCTTCAAGCCTTCAAGTCCCCCATACAAGCAACAACCACCCTTGGCGTGTTGTGATAATTTCCAACTTTAAATGGAAACACAACAGAAAGTCAAGTATTAAGACTACATGGGAGAAAGAGGGATACATCTATGCACACCCTCTCTAATTCAAAAGCTCATAATGATTTCAAATTTTAATCCGTCGAAATGCTCGTCTCTACTCCGCCGATTCGAAAATGCCAGTCGTTCAGCCGCTTTCCACTCCATTTGTGTGGATCCAAGTGTCTGGGAGCGGGAGGCACACGAAATTCCAAAAAAAAGGAAGCCTCCGACAGAGGAGGGACAAAGTGTTTCCACTTTAGTCAGACAAAACGTCTGTGACATCATTATCCCGTTTGTATGTATATCCGGATAATCCTTTTCCTGTTTTCTCATCCCTCATCTGCTTATAGTCTAAGGAAGATATGGAAATTTCGTTTACCAACTCAAGCAGAGGCGATGTGTACAACAGCAGGAGGCGGCGCGGTGTGACAGCAGGCGAATGACTTTTCTGACACGCACTCACTTGACGGCAAAAGTTTGCTCTGTGTCTCAGCGTACTCCTACTCAAGTCTCAAGTCTCGCCTCTCGCGGTGGCCTCAATTCCGTTTAGTTCTCATCGCACTCATACACACTGGCTGTCAGGCTGTGTTCTGGCTAATTCAAAAGTCATGCATGGTGTGTGCTCCAAATGATTTGCTCAAACATTGCTCGGTGTGCGCTGGCAGCTTGTTATCTCTCAGTTCTATGGCTAACAGTATTTATTGAATATTTTTATTGGTTTATTAATGATGGAATGCTAATTTCTTAGACCTTTTTGAAACGGGGGTAAGGCGGGAGGGGGACTCTTTTACCAGAGTTGATGACTCTATCGCCAGGCAATTGGCAGGTGAATGGAACGCGCGATTCGGCCTGCGGATCGAGGTTGATCGTGAGACAAAAAGGACGTATACCAGTTTACTGGGCCAATTGACACGGTCCAATGGCGTTTCCAATAAGAAAATAAAACTGTAAATTAATTAAGCGAAGTGACAAATGTGACAGTAAGAGTGAAGTGTGTGACTGTTTGATGAGCCCTAGAGCGACCATCCAATTTTTACTTATTAATGGGTGCACATTGGACAACCACTGTGCGACTTTTGAGAGATTCTACGGGGGATGCCCCTTAAGGCCAACTTGGGCTGATGTTTGCCTCCATACATTGTTTGACCAAAGGGCAAAACAGTTTGCCATACTTTCACCGTCGCAAACGACAGCTTAAACATTAGGTACTACCAGGAAGAGCATTCGAGTAGAAATATGCTGAATGTACGAGGACATTAGTGTGAGGCCAGCAAGAGGTGATAATTAGGCTGACTCGAGTCTTTAATCACAGTGAATGACGTCTGCCTTTCTCGTCGACCCTGTTACAATCGAACATAAGAATCAAGTTAAAGAATGCTAAACAAAAATAAGAGCTACCACCTACACTCACAGAAGGCTCGATTGATTGGAGTAGATTTGTCGAAGTGCAACTTATTGAGCAGTACAAATGACTCCATACGTGAAATATTCTAAATATTTACGACCATCAGATGACATGTCCTCTTATTGGTTCGAAATTTGCGCTTTAAGCGAAGCAAAGCAAAGCAAAGCAAAGCTCGTGAGGTTTTTTCGCCCCTTTTTGGGCGTTTTTTTTTTTATCGTTTTTGAGGGTTTTTTTTTACGGTTTTTCATGTGTTTTTTTGACACGTTTTTGATGCAATCTTTCACCCGATTTTGGACACGTTTTCAACCCTTTGTTCTATGCGTTCTTTGGCACGCTTTTTGACGCCTTTTTCTAAGCTCTCTTTGGCGCGTTTTTTCACAGGTTTTTTGGTGCGTTTTTCTACTCGTTTTTTTATGCGATTTTTAGGCGTTTTTTGCTCGGTTTTTTAAGAGTTTTCGTTGAGGTTTTCTACGCATTCTTTCACGGGTTTTTTTATGAAATTTTTAAGTGTTTTTTGGTCGTTGTTTTTTAAGTGTTTTCGAGGCGTTCTTTCACGCATTTTTGCTGCGATTTTGTGCGTTCTTTTCACTGGTTTTTGATGCGTTTTTCACGCATTTTTATATGAGTTTTTCGACCGTTTCTCCACACGATGCATTTTTTCGCGTTCTTTGAGGCGGTTCGTTTTAAGACAATTTGAAGAGCCGGTTCTGTTTGTAATCGACTCCACAGATTGTCTGCAAGATGGCGATTTTATGACCCAATGACAAGGGCGGATCCAGGATTTATTTCTGGGAGGGGCACAAAGGCCAGATAGGTGATGAGTGTACCCCATAGTATTGCATTTGAATTTGTCCTTGGGATTCATTCTTTATCAATGGCATACAAAAATAACAAAGAATAAAAAACACTTTTTATAATTGTTTAATAATGAAAAAATATATATGGTTAATAATGACAGTTTTTTTTATGTTTTCTGCTGAAGATATCCAGCACTTCTTCAGGGTTCATCTATGAAGCAATGTCTTGATGGATATGCATTACACCGCGTCTCTACGAGTCTGAATTATGTCAGACTTTTAAGTCAGCAGTTTTGTCCGCCATATTTGCATTGCTTTGGTTGGGCAAATTGTGTTACGACATTTCATTTCACAAGACGCGATCAACGAAGAAACAAGTGAAGGTGGCTCTTGCTTTGAAAGCATTAATCGACCTAGAAAAATTGGAAAACCAGATGTTAGCCGAAAACAAAAGAAAGCACAGATTGTGGGTATATCCGTTTCTTCAGAAGAGAGAGCTACACGATTTGGAAGCGCACTTTGACGCCATATTTCTTCACTTTGCGAAAGTCTAAAATCAGCCATAATTGCATCCGCGCACATGTATTCCCAAGAATTACCAAAACAAAATGATTTTTTGCTGTCAAACGCTGGTCTAGACTTCAAATGTCAAATTTCAGTCAGAAGATCTGTCTGCAGAGATGGCAGGAAAAAAAAGTTAGACTGAAAAGTCTAGATTTCTGTCGTGTCCACAAAATCGCGGTCTACACGAGACACAATGTTGTCATGACTGAAGTCTTGACTGAAATTATGTCTCGTGGAGACGCGGTGTTAAGGCTAGTCCATTCAGGCGATCTACTCTCATATTGCTGCGAAGATATGTCTTTAACCGGCGTAAGGTGGAGAAAAATCTTTCGGCAGTGCTGGTTGTCATAGGAAATGTGCACAATAATTGACAAAGGGTTCTTATGTTTGGCAGAGCCGTTGCTTTTTTATAAGCTTCTGCTGGTGACTTAGGAATATGTTCTTTCATCTGTTGCCAAATTTGTAACTCTCCCTTCAAAACTAAAATGCAAGGTAGATCCTCTTTATATACTTCACCGCCTGGCAAAACTGAGATAACTTTTGCAGCTGAGCTCTAGGAAACCTAGACGACATTTCATTTAATAAATAATCTAGAAAAGGTATATACACTTTCACGCTTGTGCCCCAAGATTCACATGTGTTTCTAGGTAGCATATGCACTATGCAGACATAGATTTGGGTAATTTTTCGTCTTGATTTCCATTGAAAAGTGTTTTTTGTTTTCGCACATAGGCACACTTCGCCTGTTTTGATAATGGAATGAGCAAGCAGTAATAATGCAGTGCTCTGGGGGGGGGGGGGGGCGTGCCCCTGTGCCCCCCCCCCCTGGATCCGCCCCTGCCCAATGATATTTTCCAATAGTTCGGATCGTTAACAAGGACAAAGAAAACCCTAGTGGTAATATTTACTCCAAAAAAAGGACACCAAGTCAAATTACAGCGTATCAGTCGTTCCGCTGTAAAAAGTCCCTACAATTAAACCAAGCCGAAGAACACTGTCTTCTACATTACTGATCTACTACTTTATTCCAAAATGGCTGGTAGCCAATCTGTTCTAATCTGTTCCGACGAAGGAAACAATTAATTTTTTGTTTTTAAAAGTGCTATCAAAAGTCGTGTCTTGAGAAGTCGTAGGACGAATCATTTTCTCCTTTATGTAGGGTAAACGATCTGCTCCAATTACTACACTTCACAAATACCAACGCAACATGCACATGTTCCACAAAAAAAAAAAAAAATCGAATCAGACTATCCAGTTACCAATCTGCGACTGTCCGTTCCCCATATATGCCAACCAACTCAAATGACACCCGATGATGATGCTATCTCTGCAGAAGGAGCAAATCGATTTGAGTTTTCCGATGAGGAAAATGCCTTTTTTCCGGCATTCCACAGTAACAGGCGGACAACCTCACTTCATCTATTCGTGTAGCCACTCTGAATCTGGTATTAAAAAAAAAAAAGAGAAAACAAAATGCCTGAGGGTACATTTCGTTTGTCGATCCGTCGCCACCCCCAATCCATATGTCCAGCGTATAATGAATGATTTCGATTTTAATTTCTTCTATCCCTGTTCCGTTTTTTTCTGCTACTGCTGTTGTGTAAGTCGATACTGTGATTCTATCCATCAGTAACTCCATCGATGACCACTCACAGAGAGAGAGACAGAACGCAGCCAACAGCAGGATACGGATGTCACTCTATGTGTGTGTGTGAGTTGAAAACCGCCAGGAATGACTGGGTATGCAGATTGAATTTTAATTGAACATCCGAGGGATAGATAGGTTTAAGGTGATGGTCATGGTGCCTCACCGTCCTTTTCGAACAGAGTTCTTGTTGTTGTCATCCGCTTCTGGTAAAAGGATGAGCTGTTTGCGCAAAAGGTTGGGGGGTGCAATAAAAGGGTTAACATTGCTGCAGTTCCTCCGGACGGAATATATACAGACTCTCAGTTAGACGTGTGGAGAAGTTGTTTGGTAAGTGGATCAACGCTTGGGATTCGTGTGGTGGTTGTTTCTTTTTTGTTATATGACCAACGGATGAAAGGGGTGATGCAAAGAAATATTTGCATGTGGCTTAAATGTTTATTGCAAAAAAAGGTGAGAGCTACTTGACACTTGATTGCATTCCATTCATTAAGTAAGACATCAAATCAGTGGTTGGGTGCGGTGATCTAATGACTTTTGAGGTGCCGATTTCAGTACAGTAGCGGCAAGCAAATGATGGACAGTTTGGTGATTGCAACTGTGCTTGACAATTGTGACATGTGATTGTTAAAAGATGGCTTAAAACAGTCGACTGGATGGATGTGGCGATTGTTCAGGGATGTGCGGACTTTTTGTATGTCTAGCGAAGCACAAAATGTACAATTTCTTTCAGCTTTATTGATGATTCTAGCTAAACATAAAAAAAAATAAGAAAAAAGTTGGCGCAAAAAGTCCGTATCGACCCTAATCGTTCGTTTTGTGTGAGTTTTCCATTTTTGGGACGAATGGAAGGGATCGCTAATTATACACATGGTTCAAACGGACAATTGAAAAACTCTTTCATGGCAGTTATATGTCAGACGTTCGCGAGAGGCGGCGCAGTGGAGAAAACCTACTAAAATAGGTATAAAATTTAAGTCCACGAATTTTTACTCTTGTTAATCGACAGAGAGAAGGAGAGAGAGGGAGAGAGAAATAGAGATAGAGAGGGAGAGAGAGAAAGAGGTAGAGACTAGAGAGAGCGATAGCGAGAGAGAGAGAGAAAAAACTAAGCGTCAAATGGGCCTGAATCAAATCATAATTTCTTACTTGGAGTGCAGATTTTTATGGATCGATTCTTGCGCCTCTAGACCAAGATTAAAGTTTCGTTTCATTGAGTTCCATCACAAAGTTGTACAAATGCCGAAATAGGTTACCGAAGCCAAACGTTGAGGAAAGACTCATTCAAAACTCACACCTGAGTTTAATCCATCACACAATTATCAAAGAAGAAACAAACTGCGACATAGAACCCTTAAAAGGTGACAAAGACTTAACAAAAAAAAATTGCTAAAAGAGGACTCTGGCGGCTAAACTGAGAACCTTGTAGTTAAACTTAATGAAGACGTCTTTAAAAGACATCTCCAATGTTGTCCGGCAGATATTTCAGCAGGAAACCTAAGCGTGTCTGTTATATTTCCAAGTTTAAATGGAGGTACCTACATCCTACACTATACTGTTTGAAAGCTATAGCTGCCAATATTTGTCTGAAGACAAATCATAAGACAGATTATAATTTTGTCATTGTTTTCACCTTAGTATATTTTTTTAAACGAGCGGAGGTACCCAAAGTTTTGCTCAAAAGTAAGGCTTATTTTTCAAAATCAAGAGGTGTAGAAAGCAGGCCCATAGCAAAGGCCGGAACTTCTACGCCTACCGTTCAAAACTAAGTCCGTAGTTAAAATTTCCTTAATGAAACAAATAAATAGTTGGGGTAGCATCTTTTAATATAGAATCCCAAGTAAGTGTTGCCTTACTTTTTAAGGGAATGGAAAGAGTTCAATGACTTCAAGACCAAGTTCCTTTTCCATTCTTTAAATACTCATCTGGGAAGGCAAAGCTATAAAGCTTCTAAAGCGAGTCGCAAATAGGTTTTGGATCACTGGGTCGTTGTTTGGCAGACACAAATCGTCCTAAGGATAATAAGAACTTTCCAAAAATAACAATCACTACGGAGAACGACTTGTGCGTGCCATAGCGGGATAAATAAATAAAATCCCGGCAGTCTTCCACATACGACTAAGATGCCCATTTGGAATCGTCGAATAGGCAAAACAAAAACCATAAACTACGTGTCCCCAAACACAATATCCTACACAAAGCTCATTGCAACAGACAGGAGAAACGCCTAATCCTGCCACTGGTCTCTATTGAGTCCCAAATTGTTGCACACGAGTACTTCTTCAAAATCGACGAAACAGAACACCAACCAAATCCGAAAATAAACACAACACAGATGCATGCATGAGTCGTCCTTCGGCTTCCGCATGCCAATGGTATAATCATCCAGCAAAGCATTCTTAAGGGTGCAATTATTTACTGCAACGATGCAAGAGATAGCTTATTGGATAAACAAAATTAAAATACCCAGGATATTACCAGTACAACGCTCTGGGCTGGGCCGTCTGCTCGCATCCTTTCCGCCTGTTTCACATACGTTTGCTTATTCCTTTGCCATTTATTTATTTATCCTTTCAGGCAGATCGAATATATGCTTAAAGGGGGTGGTGCAGTAGTGAATTTTGATTTCTGTTTTCAATCTTTAGGGGATTGAGCCCAAACATTGCGGCGACTATGCACCGAGATAATATGCATCCTGATAGTTCGTTCTACATTTGGCAAATCCTCGTTCAATTGCATCAGGCGGTTTGCATTCCAAAATAAACCCCCTTCGTGTATGATATGCGACTTTCTGATTGGATTTAGTTTCCGGCCGCACACAAGTCCTTTTGGTTTAATTCGTGTGGTATTTTATTTTATCTTGTAGATAATATTCAGCCAAAGGGTGCGCTAACCTGCAATTAATTTCACCCGCCCTCCGAACAACAAAAGTAACACAGTCATTTAGATATCAATCGCTGCTTGATGTTTCGTGCGCTATTCCGTCAGTGCGGGCTGCTATGCAGAAAAGTAAAATTCGGGGCCTATTTTTCAAGATAATTGAAAAACTTTTTAATTAGAATTGAGAAAATGATTTTTAGCTGAATGTTAGCTGAATTACCGGTTCTAGTGGATGGGAACAAATTTGTATTGTGCTCGGGGATCGACCTGAAACATTGGTTTTCGGTTGGGGCGATTTTTTTTTTTTTGTTTGTTCGAGTGCGGTAATAAAATTAACGAAACTCCGGATAAATAATGTCAGAAGGGTTGGTTGGACGAGAGTTAATTGTTTAACAAATGGCAGGTAATGCATTGTGTTGATCGGGTTTCATGATGGGATTAGGGAGGGTTTTGAGTCACTTGAGATAACTGGTGGTTTGTTGGTCCATTTCAATGTTTAGTTTTTGTACGAATTTAGAGGGACGGATGTTAAACATTGGAGGCTATGTTAGTGCGAAATAAGGCTGCCGATGAAAGGGGCTTAATGGAGTCGTTGGAGCAGGTGAAGGCAGCAATTAAGTGCGCCATGCCATGATTGGTTGAAGTGGAGGTTTTTGTGTAGAAAATTAAGAGATAGGTATGACTATTAAACTTAGTCTGGGGTTCCAACAATAAGTCAGGCACGACGAAGGTCATTCCTCATCTAAGAGCTTACAATATCAAAGTCTCTAAGTAATAAGCATTAGTCCCGCCTGTGCTTAAACCTGGGCCTAACTTCTCTAGGTAAGCTATTCGTTAGTTTGAGTTCTTATTTTCGGGACGAATGATAGATGGCTGATCACTTCAATAATCAAGTTCAAAATTAATAAAATAAGTGCAGACGTAGACAGTGACTATCATTTGTTATAGAAACATATAGGACCACAGGCCCAGCTTCGCTCAACCAATCATTTTGGGACCTACAATTTTATACCGAAATCAAACGGCTGAATTGGCAACCCGGTTATACTCTCGGATGTCTGTTAGTTGGCACAGTGGAATATACCCAATGTATATACAAAAAATGGTTTGCTCTTCCGAGTTAAAATTTTACTTCGTTCTGTGCATCTATACATAAGTAGGTACGTGTATCCTGCAATTTGACGTTTTGCTTTGTTTACATTGCTATGCATGAAAATTAATCGCCAAAAGTAGTTTTCGACTCTCGATAAAATAAATAAATAATAATGCTGGAATGTTGGTAAAAACGTGAATTTTTTTACATGTTTAAATAAGTAATACTTCTTCTTTCCTGGTTCGAAATGATGATCTTAACTTAAGGAAGCAACGCCTGGCAAAGGATCATTTCTATTTAATAAAACCCTATAAGCTTTCGGACCGCTTGAATAAATTGCAATGGCTTAACATATGTCGTTGACCTCCCATTTAATCCTTTTTCCATTTGTTTGCAACTTTTTTCATTGCCCAGGCGTAAAAATATCATCAATGCATTTACTTTTCTGTCTAAGAAAATAAACTTCTTTCAATACACTATCATTTTGTTTAATTTACTCATCCATTTCTGTACTGTTAATTTTAAATTAAATAAATTGTACCAATTAATGATATTTTACCTCATAAGTGTCTCTCCTCTCTCTCCTTTTCGGTGTTGGTAGATTTGTCGACTCTTGGTGTAGTATCCGTACAAGTAAGACAACTGCTCTGTGTCGTAGTCACGTATTTAGTGTTTATTTTATATTTTAGTTTCAAATACATTTCTTTTACATTTATAATGTTGCCAAGGAATATTTTATATGTACAGTAGTTCAGACACTACACTTGGCACAATAACTTCCGCTGACAGTTACTTTATATCAACAGTTTTTAAAAAGTTTGTCAAGATTTTCAAGACCTGTTCCTTCAACTACGTTTCTGTAAGGAAAATTGTTGTTAACATTTCAGGTTATATTTATAATAATTAATCTTACAAAATATCCTCGACGGTTTTTTTCCATCTTTTTCCCACTAGGGCTACCTCGAGAGCTGCCTTAGGTTTGGTAAAGAGAACTTCCGACCTATTTTACTATTATTTTTAACTATTAATTATTATTAATTAAATTGATGTTATTATTAAGAACTTATAGCGCCAGCTACTAGACCTTTCGGCTAAATCTAAGGCTAAGTGAATTATAACTTATTTATTCGTACTTAGATTGGAAGACTCCTTAAAATTTTACCGACCATTGACCATTTGGCTCCCAAGCCCTCAAGCTATGGGAATGCCCCTTAACCGTACGGCGACTATTGTAAAAGAAGCTTCGTTAAACTTTCTCTTTTTATGGTCGGCATGGCTAATGTCCAAAGACTATTCAGACAGCGCATGCTGCATATCTTCTATTCAAGGACGGACAGGTCTAGAGGCTTGTTTCTATTTTAAAAGTCTGTTAAGTTCAGCTTTGAGCCGCATAACCATGAATGCATGATGTTTGAGTGCCGCTTGGTAAGTGAAAAAGGGGTTCCCCGGTTCGACCCCCCGAAAGCCGCATTTTTTATTTTGAAGTGTTTTCATTTTGCCACAAGTGTTTGGGAAGGATAATTCTGCTAAGAAAGCTTCTACGTTTAGACGCTGCATAAAACTGAAGGTTCAATTTATTCGACACAAATCGAATGGTTGTGTGAAGCTGAACCTATGGTCCTATACGATTGGTGATCATTTTCTACGCCTGCGCTTCTTTTATTACAATAAAAAAAAAAGTAAAAGTAAAAGGTATACTTTTGAACTTTATCCGCACGTTCTTTGTGTTCTGCCCGGAATGGTGTAATTAACCGACTTTCTTTCTGAAACTCACGCTTTGAAAGACGTGCTTCTTTTTTGGCTGCATGTCCTCGTCAAAATTCACCATCGATCAAGGCGTTTCGACTTGATGGTGGCCCGTTGAAACCAGGCTTGTGTTGCCATTGTTTTTCCATACTTGGTACTAACACGGCACTTAAAGCTTAGCCAAACCTCTTAGTAGATTGAAAATAAAAAATTCCTTCTATTGGCAAACATTCCAACTATATTCCAGAGTATAAGCACTTCAATAGGTGTACCTACAACAAAATCTAGTACAAATAAAAGTGCAAGGAAATGAAGCATCACCTAAATAAATAATAACATGCGTAGGTACACTTCCCGTGGTAAAAGTGTTTACACTTAGAATTATTGAAACGAACATAAAATTCGAGTTCTTCGACAAACATGTGCGCGCACTCACACACAAGTGGCCGCCGTGCAAATTAATCGCACTTACCGAAATGATTCTAGCACTTCAAAAATTTAATCACATTCAATAGATCGAAATACATTCGATTATTAGACGTTTATAGGGCGACCCGTGACTGTCCCATATTCGTGCACAACAGTAATACGCACAGCACACATTTATATATCTCAAATACAAAGCAGGTTATGTTTCCTGGTCAATTGGAAACATAACCATTGTTCGCTAGTTTTGAATACGAAACGACTCATTTTTGATTCATTGTTTTAGAAAGATGAACCAAATCGAAAAGGGGAAAAATACGTTCTAATTTCGGAACCGTTACCCACAGAACTCACACTCAAATGTAGATCGCATATAGCCAGGTAGTGAAGATGTGAGGCTCTAATTGGAATCACACGATTTGTATCGAAACGGAGACACCGGTCGTTTCTCTCGAAAACAAGTGGTGGCAACGGCCAAGTTCATGATGGCTTCTTAGTGTGTTGCTCGAACGGAAGATCCCATCAGTCAGTGATTGTATCTCATGTTGATAAAAAGTTTCGAAAACCGAATCGATTTATAAACAAACCGAAATTCCATCTGGAAATAGTTTAAAAATTCTCTATTCACAATTGCGTTGCGAAAAAGTGTGTCACCCACCAGTGAAGTGCAAGAAAGGGAAATCGATAAAACCACAGAAAACGAAAGCAATCGCAAGCGAATAGTCCTCATTCAAAGGACGCAAAAAAAAAAACCAAGTGATCGTGAACAAAATCAAAAAAAAAAAAAATAAAACAGAATAAAATGACACAAAGCAAGAGCCACCATCATCATCGGTTGAGCCTTCTGCTGGTTGGATTCTATTGTACAGCCATTGTGGCGGCATCCGATTCATTATCGATAAGCAGTCAAAGTTCTGCCGAGTCCTCGACAAGGGAAGGCTCCTTGTTGAGGGTTTTGTTAATGCCCGTAACTAGCAGTGCATCGCAGCAGCCGCACAATGTCGAGGTTCAGGAACGAGGTCAACTCTATCTCTATCACAAGGATAACGAGAGCGTTACCAATGACAGACTTCGATTCCGCAGAGAGGATCCGTCGGCCGTGGGTGGAAGCAGCAAAGTCATTACCACTAATTGGGGGACTTATGAGGAACAGGCACCGGTTGTTGTGCAATCCGAAAGTCGTACAATTGATACTGGTGCCCCGGCAACAGTTGATGAATCTCCGACGTTCGGTGATGAATACCAATCACGAGAGCTGGATGATACCTCAAGTGAATATAGCAGTGGCCCTGGTTCCATTTCGTATGATGACTACGAATCGGGGCGCTTCGAGGGCCGGCAATTCTACCCGAGTCGCGGTGGTGGCTATGACAGTGGTGAACAGCAGGACGGATACTATCGGCAAAAGTACTATGCAACGACAGCGAAACCACTGAGTGAAGAGCAGCGGCAGCCGTCAAGCGGGGAGGATGCGGAACCGGAGCCGGAACACACTGCAAATAGGTGAGTCGTGGGAAAAATGATATAAGAGGGCGGGGGAGATTATTGTAGAAATTTCTCATAATCGTGTCTTAAAAGGAATTCAATTTGGACAAGTAGTAAAAATGTTTGGTTATACTGAAAGACTGCGAACAATGTACCGTGAAAAATGTGTAAGGAAAGTTCGTGGATAAGCTCTTAGAAAGCTTTCAAATTGTAATATTGGCGACCTGATATCCTGTAAGAGAAAACGAAAATAATTGTAGAACAACAGCAAAATGTTTCCTCCGTGGATTTTTTTCTTTCTTGTTAGTCCGACGTATACGTTTAAATGGAATGCCGCAAAAGACCGATTCTCTGTAGGCAGGTTAGAGCTGACAAAAGTTTTCTAAATCCCCATGGAAAAATAATCAAAAACTTGTCACAGAATATCTATGAAATTAGCCACTGCACCAACCTTTGGAACTGACAAGTGTTCCCTAAATTCGCTGGCAAAAATAAACAAAAACATCTCACAGAATATCCATAAAATTAACAACTTTACAAACCCTTGAAAATCAGGAAATTTTTCTTAATTTGCTGGCAAGAACCTCATCCCATGGAATATCTATAAAATTAGCCTCTGCAACAACCTTTGGAACTGACAAAAGTTTGTAAACCTCTTTATTTCGTATGGGTGTCTTAAAGAATTGCTATAGAACAGGGGCCGGCAACAGGCGGTATGCGGTCGTTAAACGGACCCCGGAGGGTCCTTCCTTGGACCGCCAAATATTATATTGCCTTATGGAGAATTATGAGCTTTTTTTCTGGACCTCGATGAAATTTTGCAATCGTATCTGGACCCACTTAAAATTACTTGCCGACCTCTGCTATAGAAGCTCAAACCACTGAGAAAAAATGTCTAAGTTTAGGCGCAGTTCTAAAAGTAAGCAAATAACTGCTTAAACCTCGTTCTCATTCTTTCTACAGCTTCAGTCTAAACCAACTCAGTTGTTATGAATTCACAAACCCCAACGACAAAAATGAGTCCAAATCTAATCCAACCCACACACATTCTCCTTGACTATCACACCGCATGAATGTCTAATAATCGGTTTTAGTGTCCATGCTAAATTTCTCAAACTCACAATGGCGAAATATTCCTTACAAAATTGCATATTGTGACCTACAAAATATAAAAGGTGAAGGTTAAAAAAGATTATTAGTAGGTAAGGCTCACAGACAATAAGCCCGACCTAAGAAACTTAAAAGTAGAAGCAGTTGCTCAATAAAACAATTCGGTGTCATCCTAAAAGTATGCGCTAATTTGTCTATATCACAAAAATCTGCTATAAACTGGTATATTTGATGTCTGCCGCGGCTTTTGGTTTGATTCAGCGTTCTTCTAGTAGGTACCAGCTAACTCGAAGTGAATGACGTTAAAAACAGTTTACTAGCAGTGCCACGAACCTATTCTACCAGAAAGGTGCCATCATCCATTTAATATTTGTCGTAGGGAATTTTTGTGTTCCCAAGTAAAACGTAAATCGCAAATAAAATTATGGTAAAAAAAACTCCAATTTAAATGGCCTTGTGCCGTTGCCGTCTTGATACAGTGATTGGGTCAATCAAAAGACGGCCACCAGTCAGACAGTCTTAGACACGCTGTTTCCTCGATTGACACTGAGACTGTAGGATTTTCAGTGGAGAATCAATACAGGTCCTTCAAGCTGACCCAATGCTTAGAAAAAGCCTGTAACTAGCTCGTTATGTTTAGCGAGACTTTTCATGTTTCTACAGAATGGATGAAAGCCCCAATTAAGTGCGAAACAAAATGTTGCTAGATTCCTAAATTGAATATCCAATACCAAAAAGAATTCACCATTAAGGTCTAGTTCCACTTGGCTATCAAAACGACAGAAGTGGAGCCTTTTCCCTAGATCTGGCAGTTGCCGGTGAAAAAATGTTAAAAGTGAAATAAAAAATGTGCACGAGCCAAAAAAAAAAAAACGCGTTCATAGCCCAAATGACCTCAGCTGGATACCATCCGTTTCAAAATATCCGCGATAGAATATCCCCCTTTCTCACTGTCAATCCGAATCCTGCCCGTTGTGCATATATTTGAAAAGAAAAGTCCGATTTATATTCCGTCTTATCAATTCAATCAAAATGTCTGCAAAATAAAAGAATCCCTGATCGAGACAACAAATATAAATTGTTCCAATGTCAAGTAACTTATCCTTACTCCAGCTGCCAGCTCCGTTTAGCGTCTCGTTACAAGACTATAAATTGTTCATGCAACAAAAAGCGAGTCAAACCCCCCCATTCACCGCGAAAGGAAAGAAAAAAAAATTAACAACAACTACGAACAACATGAATTTTTGATCCAATCTTCATCGCACAGGATAAAATATTTATTCTTCGTTGTCTGCGTCTTAAAGTTCTCAAGCGCAAGTTGAAGAAAAAAAAATTCCCATCACGACCGAAAGTAAGAAATCAATTGCCCCCAAGGTGTTTATATCCTGTCAGAGGCACCTACCTCTGTCATTCATACACGCACCTCCGGCAACTCCCAGACACATAATCTACATCGCCTATAAATTCGATGGAGTTTTTCTTTTTGTCCCACCTGCTCTACCTTCGTTTATTAATGGGCGCCAGGATAAAACCGTTACGCATCCATTGAATTTCAATAAGCTGCAGGTTACGAAAAAAAAATCATCATCATCAGCCGAAGCATATCCTTGTCGAAAGGATATAAGTAAATAAAGTGAACGAGCCGGGGGTGAACAAAAAATACGTACAACAACAAAAGAACTCAAACCCGACCATAATCCACCTTTCGTTTCACTTAAGTATAACAGGATCAAGGTAAAGAAAGGAACACCACGCCAATAAAATTATTATATTCTCTCCATTTACAATGAGCTCTGTAGTGTGTGGTGTTGCAGTAAAAAAAAAAAAACAGCCTGATGGCGCGAACAAAAAAAAAAAATGGAAAAAAGACGAAGAAGATATTAAGGACGATTTTTTGTTCGTCTCTGAGAAGGGTGTAGATTGTTGGCAGCAGCGCAGCCTTTTGTTGTCAAAAGGTGAAAAGTTGTTTGCACGTCGTCGTCGCGATGGGGCGTCAGTCCCCCTTGCATGCCCACACGTTTTGCAACTTTCGATTGATGCGAAGGATTACACCAGGATGTTGTATTAAATGGTTGTTTTTTTTTCCTTACGTTGCCTTTTATATACGCTTAATTCCCGTCGACAGCGTGGGTAGATGGATGGTGGTTTTGGTTGAAGATGCGAGAGATTCTTTTAAATACCACGAAAACATTCATTTGGCAGAGTGGATGGTTTAATCCTGGCATTCTTCGCGTGAGAACTGAGGCAACTGAGGAAGTGTTTTTTTTTTTTTTTTTCATTTTCACTGCCTGCTTAGGGTTGGTTTAAGGGAGAGAATGCAGGGAAGCTGGTTTCATGGTAGGTATTACTTTTAAATTTAAGCTTGGAGATTACGAGTATGTGTAACGTAAGTTTGAAGGCAACGGATGTCAGCTGTACGAATATAACGCAGACTCGACATACTTTCGGATATTTGTCAGACGTTTCCGAGAGCTGTTGCAAAGAAAAGATCCTTAAGATAGAACTTCTGTTTTTTTTTGGGGGTTGAACCGGGCTGTTTTTTTTTTTGGGGGTTGAACCGGGGACTCCTCCCTCAGTAGTCGAATTCACAAACCACTTCGTGGAATATAAGCAAAACATGATTTAAACACATCAAATAATATGTAATGCGTTTGAAGCTTTACTTCATGGGTGAGAGGTATCTGGTTCAACCCCCCGAAAATATACAAATTCCATTCCGTAAAACAATAGACTTCTGGGCGATATCGTTTTCCAAATTTTTATATCCATATTCAGAGATATGCAGGCCGAATTTGTTTGGCTGTCGTCAGTTTTTATTGCATTTGTGGGAAATTAACTTAAGCTTGCAAGGTCGTAATTTCCGCACTAGTTTTGGAGGTCTTCGTTTCGGCGATAATCGTCTGAAAAGTTACGGAATGAGTGCCAGATTTTTTGCAGTTCCTCACCAAACGTTAAACAATGACAGACGACCGAGAGAACAACCCTCCTGTAACGCTTCAAAATTAAAATCTAGGGAAGAATTGTGTTAGAAGCTGGGCCTAGGTTTCCATGCGGACCAGTGACTATTTGATTTTCATTATTCCTTGCGGATATGATAGTTTCAAGACGGGAGATTTTAGACGTTTTCTTTGAGGCGGGGCCTAGGTTGGATCAGTTTTAGGGCCTGAAGCTCAGTGGGACATTCAAGGTTCTGCACCTTAAACTTTGTACACTTCCTAAATTTTTCGACTGCCTTACCTTTGCGAATGTCTGACGGAAATATACAAACGAATACTTCGTAAAAAGCTTTCTAATTTAGAAGTCCAAATGTAGGATAAAATTGTAGGCAGCTGCCAAGTTTTTGAAGGATGATTAGAAGCTGTCTTCTCACTAATCAAATAGCCAATGAATCACATGACAAAGTGGTTCCTTTTCTTAGCTGTTTTTGAGGTCTCAAACTCAAGCAACAAGCCCAAAACCGACCGTAATTACCTACCAAATCCACACAATCCGAGATTATAGACGTGTATAATCCCTTTTTGTAATTCTTAGTAGCCTTCTCAATTACTCGTATGTGGCTTAGGATGTCCTCCCCTTTTCTCTGGTGTCAAAATCATAACCTAAGCCGACTTCGTACACAAACTTAAGAGAGTGTAACAAAGCCCTGCCAATCCGTTGTCACCTGCCTAATAAATTTCTATAACCAACAATCTCCAATTACATGACAATTAAAAGGCATTCCAAGCTCAGCACTTCTCCTGCAATACATTTCATCAGGATAACATTTACGATGTGTAATCAGTGTCAGCATTTCTGCTCGACAGGTGGTGTGTGCCTGTGCACTGTGTGTGCCCTGGCTTCAACTATAATGTGAACAAAACAAACGAAATGCAATAAGGATACAAATGTGTTCTATTGGTGTTGTTGAAATTCGATCCAAATTATGTGTCTTGTATACTTCAATTGCACAAAGCACTTTCCGTTCGAAATTGATGTCGCTTGGCAGGAGAAATCGTATTCCTCTCCTTTTATCCTCATCATCTAAATTGGCGTATATCGTGTTGTAGTTACACAGAAAAATGGCGAATCTGCATCTGCAAGTGAACGAGCAGTGAAACACAGTAGTGCAAATGCAAATATACTGCAGGATGGATACGTATGCATCATCGTCTCAGAAGGAGTGCTCACGTGTGGCGGTGGTGTGTGTGCTCGTGCTCTGACACACGATAATATCTCTGTTGGATTTAAAATGCCAATTATAATGACAGGATTACGATGAATGTTTGTGTAATAATTACTAAGTGCACTAAGGCTGGTGCCACACTGGAGGTTGAGTGCAATACCTCGTTTAAGTTGTCGAATCGCTGGGAGAACACACAGTTTTTGAATTATTAACCGTATCGGATGTCGGACTGTTGTTCAACCAATACTGTTAAATGACATTCATATAAAAAAGTTTGTTAAATTTCACAAACCAATTTATATAAAGATTCCTCTTTTATTTGGAAGACTGCGATTATGTTTGAAAATGGTTGGTGCATCAAATAAAATGATTCATGTTGCACACGAACTATTTAATAAATTTTTTTTTTCACAGAATCTTGCTGTTCAAATATTTATTTTTTATTATTAACCCTTGGTCATTCAGAGCAGGCTCTTAAACAGACAAAGGGGAACTTTCAAGTAGGATCACCTGATCTGTGCCTATTTAGTTGCAGTGTGAGACCCGCCTTAGAAAGTGTTTTGAATGTGCGCCATTATCCAAATATAAGCACAGCATGTGTGATATGATAATGTTGAGAATAATCGATTGAAAGAGGGTGTCAGCCAAGGAACAAAATTCAGAAGAATGAGCAATAATTAAGTGGGGAAAACACTTGGCGAAAATATTTGGAAAAAACAATTTTTCTATATGTAAACCGAAAGCAGAGAGTATCTTCAAGAATGGCTTATTTATTAGGAAGGAGAGGTAGCTATTGTGTAGTGTCGAGAGAGTTTGTGAATTGTGAGTTTGTTTCGAGTGGGAAGTAGAGATAAGGAATCTCCCGTCACAGTTGTGTGAATCTCTCCTCGAAAAAAGTTCCACTCTCAAATTGGAGAATACAACATATCTCTTGACAACTTGCGTTGACAAATTTTACCCGAGTGTTCATTTGAAGTGTCGTTTGATTGAATTCGTACCTTCTTATAAACATCACATATGAATAGAACTAAAAATCGGGCTCGGAATTGATAATAATACAACAAACTGATACACAGATGGCGCTGTTAAATAAAAAGAGTTATGTCTTGCTTAAGTGAATATAATGACACAACAAACTGATCCACAGACCGCGCTATTAAATAAAATAAAAAGAGTTATGTCTTTCTTTAGTGAATATAATGATACAGCAAACTGAGCCACAGATGGCGCTGTTAAATAAAAAGAGTTATGTCTTCCTCGTTGTAGGTAGAGGTAACTCTTCTCAAACTTGCCGTTTGCATTATATTTTGCTTCGGGCTTACTTTTCTGCTCAGTTATTCAGCTGTTTCCAATGATTGCAGTTGTTAGTTAACACACCAGCTGACAGGAAACAAAGGTAGGACTTAGCCCAGCGCAGATTGGTGTATCTGTCACAATGGGTGACCTAGCCCCTTCTGTCAAAATGAACGTTATTTCCGAGTCGAAACTGGAATTTAGAACACAGTTTAGGCGTATAGTTAAAATAATATATTATGAGGTTTTAAATATACAACCAACAGTATTTAAAGAAGTCCTACAGTTTTCGCCCAAAAAGAACGCCCCTAAAAGTGTGCAACATTATATGTTCTTATATTTTTTTCTGACACAGCAACTACTAAAGTAAAACACCTACATAATTATAGTCTTTGCATACAATTCTCTGTCAGATAAAACACAATTCGGAGATCTAGGGCGTCTGGAAATATGCAATTTTGAACCCAGATAGATCTTGAAGAGAACATGGTTCGGATTAGGTATAACAACGATCGTCTGGATGATATCTGCCACATTTTTTTGGGTATCGTCAGCTTTCATTACATTTGTGGAGAATGAACTGGATAAAGCTCACAGACCTGCAATTTTTACACTAAGTTGATATTTTTAAAGGTCTTTCGTTTCGACGATAATCGTCTGAAAAGTCTCTCGACTAGGACCCAGGTAAAACAGGACAAAATAGTTTAAATAGTAACAAAGTTCCTTAGCCATTCAAATTTTAATAACTCAACTAATTTGACAACTTTTCGCCGAGTGTGTTTTATCTACTTGTCACAGCAAACTCACGGAACTATCTTAACCATCACTCACAAAAGTAGCTTTTATTTAATGCCCACCCACCTTCATTCATCTCAATCTTGTTAGTAGTCAACAAGAGGAGTTTCCCTGTCCCCATTGCTATCTACTTTACCAAGACCAACTACCACCATAGAAGTCGTCATTTTTGGATTTTAGATAAGGATAAGAAGTGTTTATGGGTATTCAGTGGAAACCATCTCTCCCCCCGCTTTCATTCACAAAGCGTTAATATACACATTCAAGTGGATGCTTCAGTGAATTGACGAGAAGGCGATATGAGAGGGTATATATGACAGCAACCCTCCTGTGAAACGAAAGAAGATGAGAGTTTCTAATGTTTCTAAACATGAAAACATGAGGATTTATTAGCCTCAATTTCTGACTCAAGTGCGTTTTGTGTCTGCCTCTGTGCCAGCGAGAGAGAGAGAGAGAGGAAAAAAACCTCTTCGAGTTCTCTGGTGTGAAAAGGATAAAGGAGCGCAGCAGTAGCACAAACAAATAAAAAAAAAAGGAAAAAAGTCCTTAGCGCTGGCGGATTTCATTAACCCTTTTGAATTCGGAGATAATTATAATGGCTGATGATAAGCTGCGGTGATGTTTGTTGGTGGTTTGACGACAGCAAGGTATACACAGCGACTGGAAGGAGTAGTTCGCCTGCTCCTTATCTGGTGAGGTGCACATTGATGATAGAGGGCGGTATGTGTTCATGGTTCCATATGAATACCATCTCAAGTTTATTTCCACTTAATTTGTGAGTAGATGGCTCGTAATTAAATGGATAATAAACCGAGAGCAGCAGGAAGAGCCCCGCTATTCAGATGTGGAGCGTGAGAGATCGTATCTGTGTTTAGTAATCGTCAGTTTTTAAAAAGAGCACTTTCCTGGTGAAAGGCGACACGGATTAGATATGGATATGGATACGCAGAGGAGTGTTACACAGAGGAGCTGTTCCATGGAAACACAAACAGTAGTCGCACCGATTTGTACGTCAATTAAAAGGATTCAAAGGACTCGGGGTGTATTGATGAGTTGATGATTTCATTTGGATTAGCTTAGAGTCGCATTTGGCATATACAGTTCATTGAGTTGAATTATTGTTATTCAGGGATCACGAAGAAGTTGCGATGGCGGATTTACTAAATAGATAGATCCTTGCGAAAGGCTTTACTAGATGAAGGTGGTTTAGGTGTCAGGAAAGACAGAAATGCGTAGTTGGGATGTGATTTTATTACGCTCCGTTTGTTGTCATATAGCTACGTGCTGGGTAGGAATCCGTCCTTGCCACTGGTGTGGCAATGTCTCTGATAATATTTAAGAAACTCTGAGTAATTTTATGTGAAGTCCAGTAGGCTTGGACAAATTTAAAAAATTGTTTAAAACATTTCAAGTGGCGCTTTTTTGTGTAATAGTGAACTTTCGTCTTCCCTTTAAGCCGCCTTTAGCCCAAAAATTCAAACAGAGTTACCAGATTGCGCTGTGTACAGAAGTCAAACTGACTTTGATTAAAAACAAAATTGTTTAAATATATAGCTGTTTCAAGTTGATGAGCAGCTATTTCTCTTGATAACCTACACAGCTCTGCAATCCTCTTTCGTATCGCTCCAACAGAGAGAACGACACAAAATGCTTTCTATGTGCAAACACCGCCTCAAAACGGGACTACGATCAAGAAAAATAGTTGGAAATAGTTGTTGGATCAACTATTTAAGAAAGTGTTGGATTTCTTCTTCTTTTTTTTAATGATTTAGAATTGTTTAAATAATGAAAAACTAAAGGCAAACAAAAAAATATTTATTTCTCTACAAAGAAAAAAAAAACGCCTCCAAAAAGTAGGCGTGGCATTGAGCGACATAGCCTTTAGCTTTCGCGTAACCTTAAGGAACACTTGAAAAAAGGTTTCATCGAAATCTGTTCAGTAGTTTTCACAGTTTTTTAACGTGTATTGATTTTGTTTGACGGAATTTTGAGCATATTCACAAATATTATGCACCTCTTGCAAAATGTGGTACGAAGGACCAATTTTTGTAACAATTTTGAAGCAACTGTTCCGGTATATTGCGAGTATTGTGGACAACTATTGATTTGAAAGCCTGGTTGGTAGGAACTCTGATATTTTTGAGAACTACCAAGCAGCGCTAAAGTTGTAAGCATCATTTGCAATGTTCAACTTTATATGATTTTTAAAATATATTTCCAATTGTTCTTTTATTGCGAATCCGTGTATCCCTTGTGGCATCGTCACTGTCCGCCTAAAGGATTTTTCACCGAAAACCCCCAGTTGAGTCTAAGTGCAACTGATGATCCAACTTAGTATCTTTAGAAAAAACAGCTCCGGCGTCAAAATTCCAAATCACATAGCTCTCCAAATCAAAAACACCTCCTGCAATAAATCCAAAAGTTAACCAGTGCCCTCGGCAATTAAATACAGAAAACCTCGAATAGAACTAATCTCAACATCGTCTCCGCAACAAGGAGCAATTCCAGGAAAACCCCCCAACCCTCCCAAAAAAAAAAAAGCCACACAGTTTCAGCCTAACGCCCTCACTACAGTGGATCGGTCTCATTCCCAGTAATTATCACCTTGGAAACTATACATTTCTGCAGATGAATATTCACCTGCATATCACGTGACATCTGAAAGATTAATTAATTTTCTCCAAAATACCATGCCACATAATAAATGATACACATTCCATTTGCAGCTCCTTCGGGAAAATATTTCACCAAATTTCCATGACAAATCTAGAGTTTCTTCCCCCTTGAAGCCAGGACCCAGGACCCCATCAGCCATATGCTTACAATGAGTTGTGATATATATTCATTTTCCACAACGTCATGTTGTAGTGACAATAAATATATTTTATTTTAGTTCTTTCCGGGAATATATTGCAAATAAGTTGTTCTTAGTGAATAAAATTTGCCAACAGGCATATTCGGAACATTTAATTGGGTTAAAGTGAAAGAGGGTGCAAAATTCTTTCTGGCAATCTAATAAATTCCCCTCGGAGCACCAGAAAGAAATCATCCGCAGTTACTTGGCCTAGGAGCGGGGAGTGAAAAATACCTGCTTACGATGTCTGATGTTTCCTCAATTCAATACAATAATTTGATTTAAAAATCTATTTATACATGTGTTTATTTTTTTCTTTCTCCAGGGAAAAATGTGAACGGGATCATTAGGTTTTGATTTAAATAATCGAACAGTGAGACCCTCTTTTCGTTAAGGGAAAGTACAAAGCGGAAAGGTATAAATATACATAATAGGCTTTATATTACGGAAGAGAAAGTCGCTGTTGAAAGATTGAGGTTAAGACTTCTGAAGAATGGGGATTTTCTAGTTTAAGCGGTTTGAGCTGTGTGTACAATGTCACATGCGGTGTTTCACGTTGTAAGTTTTGGAAAAAGATTCCCAACTACACATGAGGAGGGTTGTGTAATTAAAATATGAAATCGGCCGGTCTTTTGTAAAGAGGGGAGGCTTTCTCCCTCAAGGATAGCTGAGAATGTTGGCGACAGTTTTCCGACAAGGGATAATTGGGATTTGGGCTTGGCAGGCATTGAAGTGCAGGAGATTGTTTTTTGAAATAAAAAGAGAGCGTGATAGAGTCCCGAATGGACCTATGGGGAAGTGTTTAAAAAAAAAAACATTTTCAACAAAGTGACAAGGACATGTAAGGTACATAGAAAAATGGAGTAAATTGGGTGAAGAACATGAACAATTTATTTAAAATCAGAAATAAACTGACATACAGCTGGGGGTCTTTTTAAACAGCTAATAGTCCTGCGTAGTCTAACCTAACCTACACTCATCATCACTAACCTAAGGCGATGATCGCTGTTTTGTAAGCCTTCGATGCGGCATTTACTATTTCAAATGGGAAACTTTTTTTTCGTTCCACCCTGTACTTTTTCCAACTCCATTTGTTGTTGATTAATAATATCAACCACAAGAAACAATAAAACAAACAAAAAGAAACCACTAAAAACGTAGAAGAAATATTCTTGTTTTTTTTTTTTTTAATTATGTACTTTCGTTTTCAAAATTCGATAGAGCAAAATGTTCGTGCAGGCGAAAACGCTTGAACGTTTTCATAATCGAAAATTATCTTAAAAGTAGCCAATTAAAACTGCACAGCTTCTTAAACTTGAGAAATGTAAGCGAATTACAAGGAACAGATTTTCGCTTTCGCTTTTTTTTTCCTAACGTGTGTATGCTTTTCGTTTCGCTTCTGTTTTTTTTTTTTATAAAAACCGACCTTGATTTTCAGTCAAAGATAAAGCCTTTTCACAACGATTGAAAATAAAAAAATAGCAGTGGCATTGTTGAAAACAAGAAAATAGTACCCGAAGAGTGCTGCCAAATCTGCGGTTTATTCCAGAGGTATTTATCAACTTTAAGTGGCTGATGAAGTATGTCCAAGCCAAACTTAAAACACTACACCATCTTAACAAAAACATGGTCCCAGAATAAAAAGGCAGGGAACCATAACAGAATTGCGTTGGAGTAAGTCAGCTTAAGCAAATCTAGAAAGACATTCAAATTGCATAGTATTACACTGGATTCTTATCCATTCGTGACAATAGCTTAAGCTCACATAAGTTTAAAGCAACAGAACAGAATCATAGTTTATAAGGTTTAAATAAAAGAAATGTCAATTTCAAATAATCAAAGTAGATGAGCACACTAGCGCTCAGTTGTCAATTGATCCAGTGTCATTGGAAAAAGGGGTAAATACGCGTAGTTGGGGCTGGTATTTTTCTAGAGTTGCGAACTTGCGATTTTAAGGACTAAACCTTTAAAAATAAATTTTTAAATATTATGAAGTGTCTCAATTACAAGTATACCTATATTAGTAGGTGGCCATTTTAAAAGTATAACTTCGGATAATATTTTCTACGTAAGCTACAACACGATAGCGCCTAACTGGGGCACAAAATTATCTTTCGAATGGCGACATCTATTGCCGTTACGATGACTCAGGGTTTACTACTACTGCACATGATCTACTGTCTGACAGAGACATTAAAATTAAGTCAAGTATACCATGTCGGCAAGGCAGTGACGGTTGCTAAAATATTTCCCAAAATATTTAACACAATTTCATTTGACATCGCAACTTTCCCATCGAAATATGCCTCGCAAATAGACGACATTTACTCGTATAGCAAAAAGAAGGTCACCACGTTTGCGCACTCAATCCCAATTACTGCAGAAAACATTTCAAGGCTGCAGCTACAAGGATTGTACCTCAATACAATCTCTTTGCAATTCCCATTCCTATTAACATAGCAATTCCCTTAACCTACAGTGATTCCTTACACTCGAATGACACGTCCTGTACAACTGCTATCGCAGTGACATTCATTGCATATGCAACGGTTATTCTGAGTAAAAAGGATCACATCGGTGGGTATGGTGGGGGGGCTCGCCACCGCATTCGCAGCCACTACACAACTGACAGCACAAGAATGTTTATTGCGCATTTCGAATTCAGCGACACAACGTGATATTCGTCTTTTCTGCGTCGTCGTCGTCCTTGCGAATGTACGAGTGTACGAGTGTGTCTGCGTATGTGTTCTGTAACCCTTTCAGTTCAGTTTAAACAACAATTATTCCGGATCGAGACCAAAACCAGTACCGAGGCCAACACTATGTGTGCGCACACATCAACGACGACGACGACGACGAAGAAAGTTGTATATCCTTGTGTAATCCTTCAAACCATCTTCGTCGCTGGTTGGGGAGTTGAAAGCGAATTTTCCACCAGCCCATTTGTGCACGGAAGCGAAAAATTCCTCCGTCGAATTTTCAACAGCTGCAGCGCGAGTCGAAAACCAACTTACCCACCCACTCCTCCCTCCCTCCATCACTCCCCTGCCAATCTGGTGTGCAGAGCGAAAATGGCTCGAAAACTCATTCACTTGGCAATTTTGCTTGATAATTTGATGATGCGATCACTGCTATACTATACACAGACACACACTCCCACACACATCCACCAGGATGCTCCTGCTGCTGATGATGATGATGATAATAGGACACATCGCGTAGATAGATGTTGGAACGGGCGAATATCCCCTGGTAATGTAGGCCATGCTCATTAGCAAGTACGCGCCGGAGGAGCAGATTGACAGACAGACCCGCACCTATACTCGCATGCACGCGGAAAATTTTCTTGCCAAACAATCATCATAAGGAAAATGTAAATTTTCCTTTGGTTTTATGAAAATTTTCGCAATTTTCTCACAGCTTAACACACATCAAAGATGTCTGCTTGAGCAGCTTCACTGCAAGGTGCAAAAGCATACAAAATGTGGATAAGTACAGAAGCAGGCGGCTCAGCAGCAGAAGGAGTCGAGAACGAGGTCCTTGTGGTGCGTGTGGTTTGTGTGCACCAGAAGTGTACATTTCTCAGCGTGTGTGTATTTTCATTTGTTCGACCGCATGTTTGCTGCGCTTGCCGTTAAAAATCTAAACGAAGTGGGGGTTTGAGCGGGTGGAGGAGCTGCTTCCCTTTCGCACTGACAAATGTTGCAAATGAGGTACGAGAAACTAAATGAATGGCTGCAATCCGGTACGCGCTCAGGGAAATGCTGGAATGGCAAGTGCAAGTCGGTTGGGATTTTGTTTGGCTGATGTTTTTGTCTGCGGTTGGAGGAAGGAAGACGGAAGAGTGCTGTGAAGAAAATCGCACAGATGGGACTTTCTTGGGAACAAAAAATATAGGCAGAGATAGGTGCTGATTGTGAAGGTGCGGGGTTGTATGGGTTTCTGAGGCGCGTTTTAGCGCCGAAGTAATAGGGATGGGAGCTTTGCAAAATTCTGCCTTTTTACACAAAAATTCTGCTTTTCAAAAATCAGTTTTTTTTTTGTTCTGTCTCACAAAATTCTGCTTTTCAAAATTCAGTTTTTTAAAATTCTGACAGGCAATATTTTAAACAAATAAATTCAGCTTTTTAACATTTTCCAAACCTTTTTGTATTTGCAGTATTTTGTAAAGCAGAATTTTGAAAGCGGAATTTTGTAAAACAGAATTTTGAAAAAAGAATTTTGACCTCGCCAGAATTTCGACCCCAACCCAATAGGGATTTTACTGCATCAAAAACGTGATCAATTGGTACAGAGCAAGAGACTCAAATAGATATGAAGAACGATGACACTTGGTCAGAGTCGTGAACTTAACCCACAAAGGTACGAAGTCAAATATGATGAGAGAGTTATTTGTTTGAAACTCAATTGTTCACTTGGTGAGAGTCGTGAGCTTGACTATGACTTGATAGGTCTCCACAACGCCCTAAAATTAGAGAAGCGAGATTTTTTCGATAGCGAATTACCCAAATCAATGTGAGTCGTGAACTTGACTGTCCAAAAGTCCCATAAATACGGAGCCAAATATGACGAACGAGTATTTTTTTTTCTCTTTGAAGTTCACTTGTTCAGTTGGTGAGCGTGAGTCGTGAACTTGCCTACGGTCATCGCAATTTGACAGGTCTCCACAACGCCCTTAAATTAGAGAACCCAGAGTTCTTCGGTAACAGACTTGCGAATGACCGCAATCAATGTGAGTCATGAACTTAACCGCAGCAATTGACATGGTGTTCAGCCCCCACGGGGCCGACTGCAAGTTTTGTTTCTCCCTTGTCCCTCGGACAGTCCTATGGTTAAAATTAGGTGCGACTGGTCATGTGCACGACCACGGGCGCCTGAACCGAGCTATAGGTAGTAGTTATCCCAGTATTTTCTTTAAATTAATTTGCAGCTCACTAGCGCCCATTTCGCTGCATTTATCTAATCCCGCTTTGTCCCGTTTCAGACCGCACCAACCCAATCGAGCTGGTCAGCAACAACGCCCACACTACCGCCAACCCCAACGCAATGAAGAAGAAGAAGAATCCACCGGAGGCAGTGTAATGGGTTTCATTCAGAAGGCAAAGACATTCTACGACATCTTCAGGGCGATGAACTCGGCTTGGAAAACCGTCGAAGACCACTACCGCAAGACCGGCGAAGGCATCTTCCCCGAAGATCTCAATAAGCTTAAACAAAACCAACAAATCCCTCCTCACGAAGCAAATACCCGACGACCCAAAACAACCAACGCCCCAACTACACCCGCCAAAGAGACAACGCAACAGGACACCACACACGACAGCGACGAGTACCGTTCACGTCGTGAATCACTTGATGAAAATGTCAGCGCCGAAGAAGACACCACATCCCACCTAACAACGGACAACATCCAATCATCGGAATCGGATTTGGAATTGCCGTCGTCCTCGTCCACGGATAGCACCGCTGTAGCGGAAGGACGTTACATTAAGGGTGATCCCCTAAAAGGTTACTATGACTTCGTAATCACTGAGGGCTCCTATAAATTCTGGGCCGCATTTCAGGTAAGATTAGGTTTTCAGCAGCGCACCGCACACATCCATTGTATTGCATTTGTAATCCGCTTGCATTTAAATGAATCCCTCTCGGACAGACACAATGCATTCAGTTGCAGGTTGTACACATAGTCCAGTCCATCTATCCACAAAACAACACGTAATCCTCTTTTGCATATTGGTGCGGTGTATACACAGTGTACCCCCTGCCCATCCAGTGCGGCAGCGGCCGCCCCATCTAATGAATAAGTCCGTGAAATATTGAAAAGCCAATTGGCTTGCCGGCTCTTTTCGGAGCTGCAACTCTCTACTACACAGCTTGTGACTGTGCTACTGTGCATTTCGGTGCACCGAAAAGTTAATGTCCAGAAATCATTATAGATACCTTGATCCCGTGGCTGACTGTGGCAGCAGAGAGAAACCAATAAACAGCCCTAGACATATTGGCAAACAGAGATTTGGATTCGCTTTGGCCGGAACCGAATATTTGGGTGAAGGGAGTCGTTTTGATTATTTCCGGGCGAGTTTTTTTCTTCTTTTTTTTTATTGCTCTCTGCTGGGGAAACATTTTTTGAAATAGAGTTTGGTAAGTTTTCCGGATTTCATCTGGTTTATCTCTCGGGTATAAATTGCGCATTGGCGCGAAAACCAATTGAAATGTTTTCATAAATTCATGCCATAAGCCGTTTTAGTGTGCGTATAGTAAGCCCTGCGAGGGGGAGGGTTATTTACAGTCCTGCCATCGATACAGTGAAATTTGGATGTGAATTGTAGGCTTTGCATTGCAGGGAATGATGATTGGGTTCGTCGATTAGGGTTAATCCCTTTTGCAACTGATTTCAATTTAACGAAGGCTTACGGGGGATGTTTTGAAATTCAAATGGGACTTTGGGGAACTTTTGCTCAATTTTTCCATGCATTTAAATACTTTATGCGGCTTCCAACTTGACAAGGGAAAATTGTTCTCCATAAATAGTTATTTGTGATCTCTTTGAACGAAAAAAAAAACGCGTGGGTCCTCGGTAGTTGGTATAAAATTAACCAGATTGTGATGGATTTGAGGTGAAATTTCTGAAAAAATTTACACAGTAAGGTGGGCTAAATTTTGACACAGTTCAGACTTTCAGAAAACGAATTCTGCTCGTGAGTATACCATAGCTCAGTTTGGGTTGATATGTTTCCTTAAAAAAAAAATTATATAGCACCAAAGGTAGTTCGGAAAAAACAGTCGCACTACCTCCAATGGAGTTCAACGACCGACACATTGATTTGAAGTGTCAAATATTGCAAATATCTATTCGTGCGATTTATAAAAAAAACCGACTTTTCTTTTCAACCACCTCTTGCGCGGTATTAATTTTTTTAAAAAGAAAACATACCAACCAACTGAGGTAGGGTTCGGGGCTAACCAGGGACTTCAACTAAGAAGCCTTTTCAGCTGGAATGGTAAGTTTGATAAACCGATAGTCGGTTGGGGACGTCCTTCACTTCGGAGTAGCCTTTCTGGGTGGAAATGAAAACTCTTCGGTCTGTACGTAGTAGGTACGACCTCAACGTCTTAGTCATTTTTATCGGATTGTTTTAAATAAGTTGCTCAATTCGAGGTTAAACTCTCTCCTCCGTGGGCCGGCAATGTAGGGCGGCACCATTTCAAATGTTCGAACGCCCCGATGCGAAATTTGTTCCACAGCTCTTAATTTTTTATTCGGAAAATGTATCGGAATAACAGCTAAGAGAAGAGCATCGCTCGCGTGGGATTTTTTAACAAACCAAAATGGAGAGTTTTATTTTTCCCACGGAAACTATCAGTTAGACGGCGATAAATTGTAGGCTATGCCTGTCTCCGTATGACGAAGTAACCGTGTGACAAATATCACGACGATCGGGTGGGGTGTTGAGCTATGAAAGTAGGCCAAACAAAAGAATAAGCTTCCATCCATGAGTAAATTTGTAAGCAAATGTGACAAATGACACGAATGACATCGACGGGTAAATTTATTCTTCTCGAGAAAATGCCATGAAACATGACAAAACAAAAAGTTCAAAGGTCAAAGCAACAATATTCAGATGCATGTGCATGTACCTAGTTGTGTGAGACGTAGTTTATTCATGGGATGATGCGCCCCTTTAACCCAGGCGCCTCAGCCGACCGATCGGGGGTTGCCCCAAACTAAATCCGCTACTGATTACTATTGATTGAAGAGATTGCATTTGATAGGCGATTTTCTGGACTCTTTTTCCTTCGTTATTTGTACACGCACTGCGGTCTACCTTCTTTTGTTATACTACGAATCCGGGCTTCAGGTTCAAATAATAATCGGGCAGACTTTAGTTGGACCACATTTTTCAGATGAAGTTTTTGATGGACCATTTGGACCTGGGTTTTTTTTAAACTAATTTAGATCAATAATTAGGTTTGCCTGACTCCATATCCTGGTCCAGTGACTAAAGGTATTGCAGGGTTGTAGGTACTGCAGGTGGAGTCTTAAGGTACCTATCAGCGGGATCTTAGCGCCTGTTGTAAGTTTGGCTTATGTTCCCGAAAAGTAACAACTGCTCACGACAACATTTTTTTTATTGAAGTCAGTCCTTCGTTGTAAGGTTTTAAGTGAGTAAGCAAAGGTTCCGCTTAAGGTAAGACCGACTTTTCTGCTTCAATTACAGCTGCCTATGGGTTGGCTAGAAAGAAACCAGACCAAGTCCTATAACTCATGAATATACAGCCACAAATAGGCCGAATCAGCCTATGAATCGTTACTCCGATTGGATTTGACTTTTATCGCGATGATTTGTGCATTCTTAAAATTGTGCGACAGAATGCCTCGAACCTTGGCAAGTCAATACCACCTTCAATTGCTCGTCACACAAAAGAGCATATGCAAAATTCAACTTCATTGTTTGTCCCGTTTGTTGCGCACATTTATAATCAGTACCAGATCTGAAGCAAGTACGTCTGGCACACTCAAAGTATTTTATTCCCAATCAAATACACTTTCTCTCTCCAAAGCCATTCCATCATCATCAACATGAGCGATCCTTCTTTGTCCAATCAATTTAGCTGCCGAACAATACCCGTCCATAACTACAGCATTTGCAATTACTGCAACTACCACAGATGCTAAAAATAATTAAAAAAAAAAAAAAACTCTCTACGGCTTCAATATCCCCATTTGACCCCAATTAATAGAACCCCTCAGAGATTTACTTTTGTTGTGCAGCCCGGATCCGCCCCCGTCAAGCTTCACATTTCAGTTTGAGATAAATACTCCAAACAAAGAGCCATTACTCAAAGTATTAACTTACAATTAATTCGTTTTCCTCCAAATTGGATTTCAGTTCAGAAAACGAGTTCCGGAAAAGGGAACAAATGGAACTTTTCCATACCTGGCCTGTGCGGCCCGCATAAAAAACTTTTCATTTTCCATCGATGGTATAGTGTGGCGAGGCCTGAAAACTCATTGGAAATCAGGGAAAATGTCTGGTCCCCGATCGCGATACTCCCCACAATTACACATCCCGTATATACGGGCTACGGGGTACACATCCTGAAGCACGACGACCTGACAAGAGAAACACGCAACTACAGGCGTATCATTGGTTGGGTGTGCGAGGGGGGCGCGCGATATCTATATGAGCGGAAAACAAATGGAAAAGTTAAATCAATTTTTCACAGACAGGATTTTGGAGAGCAGTGGTTTTTCCTATTTTTTTTTCCGGTTTTCACTAAAAGGATACAAATAGGTTCTGCGTCAGTCAGATAGTTGTGCTGTCTGTTCGATCGTATTAAACTAATATTTCATCCAATGAGAGTTGTGTCGGCTTGACTTGGCAGCGGACTAATAAGTGGCAGCAAATGTGGACCGGAAAAGGTATAAATGTTAGATTGCATTTTGGACCGCAATTCGTCATCGGGAGGAATAAAGTCGTGGTCGTTTTTAACGAAATACAGAACACGACTTGAAAGGGTTTCTGTTTGATTTGAAAGGGTTTCTGTTTGATTTTACCAAAATTAAATTTTTCCAACAAAAAGAGGTAGCTCTGGTTAATATTTGTATGGCTTAATGGAGTCAACAAGCTGACTACCTCCGCTGTTGCTTTTTCGTTACATCGCGGTTTGGAATTCATAACCAAACTTTAACGTTTCGTCGGCGCTCGGAATTACCACCTAAAGAGCTGCCTCGGCAAGCTTACTACCTCCACCTGTTTGCTGTCGCTTTTTCGTTGCACTGGAGGTCGAAATTACTCGAAATTGTGCACAAACCTTTTCGTACCGCCGGAGCTCGGAATTACTACCTAAAGAGCCGCAAAATCTGCACGAGCTGCCTCAGCAAGCTCACTAAGTCTGCCAGTTTACTGTCGCTTTTTCGTTTCACTGGAGGTCGAAATTACTCGAAATTGTGCACAATCCTTTTCGTACCGCCGGAGCTCGGAACTACTACCTAGAGAGCCGCAATTCTGCACGAGCTGACTCAGCAAGCTCACTACTTCCGCCCGGAATAACTTGCCAATGACCTGTCGCTCTTTCGTTTCATCAGAATTTCGTTTCACTGATGCATACCTCTCATCAGTCACTTTAAAAATGCTGTAGCGGTCCAAAAGATTGAATCGTTTATCTGTCTGCCTGAGCTAAGCGAGGACCTTAAAAACGACTAAATTAAGCAAAACGAAATTTAAAACTACCTCAACCCTTACCCATTATCAAAGCAATTGAAGTAATTTCCCAACAAGTCTAGCAATGCCTGTGCTCTGTGCATGCTGCACATTCCCAAGTGCACCCATCTAACCCCCACCACCAATAAACATGTAGGTTGTGAATAATTTTGAAATTCGAAAATTCCTTCCAACACTATACAATACATATATGAAAATTATGCCCGAGTTCAATTGCAGGGCAAAAAATGACAAAAATTTCATTTTCCATACCTAATCCTCAATGGAATCCGTCCTTGCAAAACCATTTTACTATTATGTCGAATCGATTCGGTCGTCTCCATTCATCAATTGTCCAGTGTTGTCCTGGGCTTTAAAATAGCACCACAATTCCGGCTAACCGGTGCAGAGGATGACATCGAATTTTGTTCATTTTATTATTCCCCATAAATTCCAGTGTATCCTTAATATGGAATGTGCTGTGACATCCTTTATTTTAATGCCATAAATTCTACATTTTTTCATTTTTATTCATACATGTCTTTTATTTTATTTGTTTTTTTTTTTTTTCTGTTCTGCTCTCTGCCGGTTTGGGGGTTCTCTTATTCGACTCGCTATAAAATGCACACTTGGACTCTGGCTGGGAAATAACACACATACACTCCTTATCCTTGCTGGGCTGGGTCGTCGCGACTGCAGGTTGGAACGGCGCTTTTAATTATTTATTCAACATTTGCGGCAATTTATTACTCGAAAGTTAATCCCTTGGTAAGCGACTACGACTACATCGACTATCTCGGCGGTGGACGGTCCCTATCGGACGATTCCGATTTTGTTGATACCGATGCACCGGCAGCGACGACAACGACGACGGGCGGCCGTGTAACCGCCGATGCCAGTAAAACAGTATCGCCAGGAGGTGCCTCCAGGAGCCGACAGCAGTACGGCCAATCTAGTGCAGGCTGGTTTGGTTGGGTCCCGCATGCGGGACACTCGTTACGATTTATCCTCGAATCAATAGATAAAGTGTATAATGATGAATAAAAAAAAAAAAAAATAGCCGCCACATCCGTACAACAGATGCGAATAATATTTATTTTACTTTATATCTATATATTTTTTTATTTTTAATAAATAGAGACAAGTATAGGCACACAAATTGGAAGGACGGCAGCAGGTTGATGCAGCGCAGTTCTTGAGAAGGGGGACTTCACTTGTGCTGTGCTTCTGCTCTGCGGCGCTATCAACCGAAATGTCCTCTCGAAGATGGGCTGCACAAAAGCGATTAAATAAAGGCGGATAAATGTTGTAATTGGAAAACCGAGACAGATGGCTATACGAGTGAAATGTATGCAAACGAGTTTTTCTTTTTAAAGAAAATAAATAAAAACCGAGCGACATTTTAAATGTTGTGTTGTGTGTTTAATTTGGCGAAATGCTCGCATAAGGAAGGAAATAAAATATTTTTCAGTGCAAAAGAGGGGTAAGTCCTAGTGGTGAACATACAAAATGTTTATCGAACTTTTGTACACAAGAACAGAATTTCACTGGCTTTTGAATTTCAACAACATGACGCGCAATTCATACTTAAGCTACTTAACTCATCTGGTACCTCGGATGGGGTCCAAGCGTTTCTACGAAAATATAAACCGCATGTTCATCATAAAAGATTACACAGGGATGGTATTGTTTAAGTTTAAACTGATTAATCGGTGTTTTATGTAATTTCGAAAACGAAAAGAATTTTCGTTTTATTTTTTTTTGCTTCAAAAAGAAAGGAGAAAATAACGACACACTTTTCATTGGAGTTTTTCGTTTGCTCTGGTTGTTTCTAAAGTAGAAATGCCATTTACTTTTACACCTTGTGGTGCTGTCAAAACTAAAAGAGCTCTTCAAACTAAGAAGATGATAATAAAAGTGGAATAAAACGTGATAGAAAAACGAAAACGAAATTCGTTTTTTTTTTTTTTTTTTTTAATGCGAAAGTGCGCCTAGTACTTTTTTTTATTTTTATTTTTTTATTGAAGCAGGCTTTGCTTTTACCTATAGAATAACAAATTTTCGGTGGAAACTTGGACGGCATTGTTCCGAATTTTACACCAAATTTGCATCGTCAGGTCATCGAAAAAAAACATTTTTTTATTTCTGCTTTCGCCTCTCTGTAAGACTACCGAACTTTTTTTTTTAAATTGATCTATACAAAATGGGAACCAACAACGCTTCAAATATTCGTTTATAATCCTATCGACGACAAGAAGTCAGTCAAGTCAACTCGGATCACCTGGAGTCAACTGATGTCAAATTCAGTCAATTAGCCTCTCGGATCTTTCCCAGTTTATCCACAGAAAAATGTCATCGTTTCAATTCAAATCTGTCCAGAAATTGACTATAAGCACAGTCGCATGTCTTAGCGAATAAAGGGCTCTTAAGACCATGACCAACACTTGGGTTGTTCTAACAGATAAGCGCACTACTTGTTCTCAATTACTTCTGCGACCACCAGAAGATATTTTAATCGAAACAGTTTTGCCCAAACGAACTGAAATATGTCCAAAAAAACAAACAAACGTGATCCCTCTTAATACCTGCAATACACTCTATTTAAGTCATCAGGAAATGCTCTCATTTAAAATTACACCCAAGGAGAGAGATTACAGTATTTACTAACAAAAAAGTTAAGGTCCTAACAATGAGCCCTGAGGCATACCAATTTTACAAAAACACATCTCCGCTTTTAGTTTAGGGAATTTTCCATTTCCCAGGCAGCATTTGACCCACTTAAACATACAGATCTTGACAGTATCATTTGAAAAAGTTTCCTATGCTACACTTTGATTTGAAACGTCACAGCAAATCCACCAAAAATATCACTAAGGCATTTTCTGCCTGCCGAAATTTGTGCATAGAATAAAAGAAACATCTTCGGCCTTCTTAGAAATACAAACTTCCATTTAAAACCTTCATAATCCCATTTCCATTTATTCCTTTAACGATTCGACCAACAGATGGCAGCAGCGATACATGCGAGACACTCATGAAATTTCAAATGCAATGCCATACACCATGTTTACGAAGTGGAACTGCATCCATAAATCTAAGTGCAATAGGAAAGCTCCTAGTGATACAAAATTACAACCTCGATTCGGCCAAACTAAATGGCCATTTCATTCCCCTCCCAGTCACCCCCACTTCGTTTAAACTGATTTCCTAGAGCACTTTGCATGTGCGCAACAACCTACTCTTCTGATTACACCAACAGTATCAAACTCGCTTTAGGTTAATGCACCAGTAACTTTTTTCATTTCATATCCAACTTTATCACTCGCACTACACCTCCGTCAATCACATTAATTTCAAATTTACCAACAACTTCGATCGACTAGATACACTAACCTCTCAGCCAACATCAAACCTAACTTCGATTGCACTACACAGAGCGAAGATAAAATTTTAATGTAACCAAACCATGGATCCATGACGCTGGATGGGGAAAATAAAACAAAATCACGTCTTACATCCTGCCAATCTATCGCTGTTCCTTTTAAATTGCCTTCCAAGTCCTTAGTTCCAATTTGAACCCGGCTATACTCCGTTGACAAGTTTCGCCTTTGACAGGCGCACAAACTGTCTTTCATAAAACCCGTTCACGTAATGCAACGCAAATATGGGACGGAGGTGGTACAAAGGATCCCGTGTATCCCGGTGAAAATCGGCATCCAATCCAATACCCAACCGTATGCATGTACCTTTAGCTGGCAATCATGCATAAACACCTAAGACCACACCGCTCTCCCTGCCGAAATGAGGGAATGAAGAACCTCTTTTCAGCTGGAACTTTGTCGTCAAGAAATCTAGGGTTGGGGCGGCGGCGCGCGGATGCAGGCGACGACGAATCTCAAAACTTGCCAGAGTAAGGAATGCCATTGTTGGTGGTGGCAGCGGCAACGACATAAGTTAAATGAACGAACAAACAATTGCGGTGCGGATGCAATCGTCGCCATTGACGGGAGAGATGCTACTGCACAGGAAGGATGCAAAACAAACATTTATACACTTGTTTACCTACTCAACCGCATTAACGGTAAGTAAATAGTTGGGTTGTCATGTGTTTTGCGTTTGTACTCCTTCGTCTGGCTGGGTGGCGGGATCCCCGAGTTCGTCTGTGCCTTAAGAAGTTATTCCATTCCAACTTTGCCACAGAAATATGCTCGCGTTTTAAATTTGAAGGGCCTGTCATAAATTTCAATGATTGTGAATAATGAGAAAGGATAAGGCAGTGCAGGTAATGACAAAAAAAAAAACAAGTACAGAAATCAATTAATAAATTGTCACAATCCACTTCAGCTGATTACGAAACCAATAAATTCAATTGAAAATCATATCCCGAATCTCATCTGGATGATGATGTCGATGGTGCTGCTCTTTCCCATAGTTCGGTCAATGCGCGCCGACCACCCGCCCCGCTGCTACCGACCGCGTGCACCAATGCATTTTCCATTAAATGATTAATAGTCAATCAGTTTCGGGGGATGAGTTCCGCAAAATGGCGCCACTATCACACACAAAACAGATATAGCTACATGGATGGATAGAAGCAGAGATGAGCCCACCTGGAGCCACTTAAACCACTTTCACAGCCCCTAAGGCAAATTGTGGAATTCGCGCGAAAAAAAAATGCACTGGCTTTCAATTTGCATGACTGTCATTCCCATTTTCACGAAAACAAAAAACAAAAAAAAAAAACAGAAATCCTCAAATTGGAAAAATTATTTTCAATGATTTCGATTTCGAAGGCAGTACGAGTACATTTGGTTTTGTTCATGTTTCATGAGGCAATCGGCAATCCTATAAATAGCGGCTCGAAAGGATTTCATTTTTAATATGTCCAAGTAGTCAATGATGTTTTTTTCCTTTTTTACTGGGAAAATTTGTGATGGAATAAGGTTCTCATTGCAGATTACACGTGTAGGGTTACATTGATCGAGCTTATTTAGGGGAACGTTTGTGAAATTACATTTAAAAACCGTTTTCAAAATTCTTTAGAGACTTGGCAGTACCTACTGCTTTTAAGTTACTGTCAAAATTCAGTGATTAGTTTTCGAGGACTGTGCTCTACTGTTGTAACGCAAGGTAGCAGGAAGTATTCAAAATACAAAAAAAAAAAAAAAAAACACACAATCAAAGCTTGGCAAGTCTCTCTCGTCTACAGTGGAACTCTATAGATTTGGCATCACTGTTTCGCCCTTAATGCAGTTCAGAAGCTTATCTCTCTATCAAATATTTTTTAATGAAGACAAATCACTGGGAACAAAGTTGAACAATGAGTGGACCATGTTGTTTTGCAAAGGTATAGCCCACTATACTGGCGTGGCTTAATACAGATACTTGTACGCATTAAATGTTGCATATCTTTAGGAGTTTTATTTTTCTATTATTATTTTATTTACTAAGTTGGTGTCTTGGGGAAATTTTCGGATCAGATGTTGTAATTTAATCAATCAAAGGCACATTAATTTGGTACAATAAAAATTTAACACATTCTAGGAAAGACTTGCGACGAATGAACACATGCGGAAATTCACCTACGAAAATTCATCGTGTATTTTGTTTCATAATTCAGAAGAATTGAAGTTGAAGTAACGCCGCATATGGCACGACAAAGAAGTCTCTAAATATGCTATGAATATGGCACGACTTTTTAAAAGCACATAGTTCGCGGAACAGAAAGCTCAGATTCTTTCCGACAATGAAAACATCTTATTGACAGCAAAATCTTTACCCTATAGACATCCCTCTTGGAAGGACATTTCTGTAGTTTTGGACATTTTTGTGTTAAATTTGCGGGACGTTTTCGGCAACGTATTTTTTTGGAACTTTTCGGGCAGTATTTTTAGCATAATTGGAGTGCATTTTCAAGAGCTTATAAGGCGGCGACTAGTTTGTGCCAAGTGACAGCAAATAATATTTGACAGAGATGTCGTCTTCCTACGTAGATCAATTCTCCACGTTTGGCTGGGTCGCTGTAGCAAACACAGGATTTTTTTAGCAAAATTGAATAGACCCAACAAAAAAACAGAAGTGCCTGACAAAAATGTACGTAATGTCCGTTTTAAGGTTATATTCTCAAAATGTATTGCATTATTCAAACTTTAACAATTTTAAAGGCCTAAGTCCATATGTAAAAGTTGTAATAGAAATCAATAAATTAAATGAAACAGCAGCCAAAATAAAATACCATACGTTCGGTCCCCGTAAGTGTAAACTTGTAAAACCCTACTGCTGTCTGACACTTCTCCGACAGAGTCTATCAACTCCAACACTTGTAAGACCGCGACCCCTTAAAGTTCAATGGCTTCTACTTTACCCATCATAACCTTCCGCTTCATCTGTTTCAACGTCACTCCACGGCCATCGACCGGGCTTAAATATTCCAATTTAATTGAACGGAGGAAAATATGTATGAACGCTATGAGAAGTGTTCCAATTTTCGCCGCTACTTCATATGATATGCCTGATCAACAGTGTGTTAAAAAAAAATTAATTTATATAACAAGGACCCTCAATTGCAGACGCCTTTTTCACTTTTTCTTCTGTGCCATTCATGAAATTTAATATATAGCAATTGTATCGCACATTGGAAGTCGGATAAAGACGCATGATGTCTGGCACATGCTTGCATAATTCACTTATGAAGGTGGAGCCGACAAAATTAGGTGCACGTTCAGGTGGTAGGGAGTTTTGTCAAAATTGTTGTGACCTCGGGGGTAAAAGGGTTTTTTCACTGTGCCACCTCTCGCGAACGTCTGACAAACATCCGAGAGTATAACTGCCTTGAAAGAGCTTCTCAATTAGCCGTTTGGAATCGGCATAAAATTGTAGATCCCTTCCATTCGTTCCAAAAATGAAAAACTCACACAAAACGAATGGTTGTGAGAAGCTAGGCCCAGGGTCCTTACAGACCTGTTGCGCCAACTATTTATTTATTTATTTATTTACGGGGGTAAAATTGCAACTTCCACTTCTAAAATATATTTATCTTTGTGGTAAATTTTACAGTAGTTGAAGTGTTTTTGTAAAATTCATGTTTATAGCTCGAAACCCCTCGTATAGTGCTTGTGACTCTTTTGAGTTAAAAAATTCCCTGGTAAGGCAGCACTTCACCTTCAGACGAGCAAGTTAAAAAAATTAAAATAACTTAAGCGGAAGTGCAAATGGAAAATATGGCACTGGAGGCGATGAACATTGATATCATAAGAGTGCCGCGAAAAATGGATACAGCGAGAGAAAATAAATTCTGTTCACTGTGGAAATACATTTGCTATTGTGATCTACAATAAATTTACAAAGATTTGACAATTTAAATTTAAAGTCGGACTGTAGTGCTTGTTATAATTAAGCCCATTAAATATAATTATGGTCACGGTAGTCCACCCTGTTGGGGACCAGTTTTGATAAATTTAAGATCACAATAGATGAATTTATATGCAATCCGCGGTACTAATAATCATTGTCCAGGCTAAATTTTTCGGACTCACAATGGCGAAATTTGCCATACAAAATTGCATATTGTGACCTAGAAAATATTTAGTGTGAAGGTTAAAAATGATTATTAGTAAGGCCCAATATATCGCCACTGTGGGTTTGTACAATTTAATCTTGACTATCAGTAGTACTTATTACTTGTATGTTGTAGGTAATTCGCCCAAATGTTAACCGAATTGAATTCCCCTTTTTTCGGATAAAAAAAAACTCCAGCCCTTTATCCCCCGTCGCAGACTGTACTCATCTTTCTGCATCATTTAATGTCCCCCACTTGTACACTGCCATGCTGCAGCAGAACCAGCAAAATGCGCAACAAAACTATGCCATACAAGGCATTCCAGTTGTTTGACTCGTCACATTATAAGCAGGACTCTGCACAGGACACTCCACAGTTAACAAAAAAAATATAAAATGCGAAAGGGTTTAATTTAAAAAAAAAAAAAAATTGTATATATATTGAAAAAATCCCAACATAAATAGCAGCAACAAAATAAGTAGCAATCCGTAAAAATAGCAGGATACATGAGAAGCAATATTTACACCGTGGTGAGCTTAATTAAAATACGAACAAAAGATAAAAAAAAAATACAAAAGCGACTGCCAAAAGGACTTCGGTTGTTTTATATTTTTGTTTTCCTCAGATGAGAATTTAATAAAATATTTTATTAAGAACGAATGAAATTAAACAGGCAGACAGATGGAGAGAGAGAGAACGAGAAAGAGATCGAAAGAAAAATTTAACATAAATGAGAAATGATTAAATTGTGGTCAATGAAATGCAGCGATGCTTAATCAATGATATGAGGACGTACAACTGCACACACGTCATGCAATTTGTTGGCAGGAAAACAAAAAGGAATTAATTACTTTTTGTCTCTTAAATGGGTATTTAATTAACATGTTCAGAGTGGATGACACTTCTCTGAAGAATATTGTTCTGCTCTGAGTTGGAATGTAGATGGGTTCTGTGTAGGGTGACCAGATCGAAGCCCAGCAAAAAGAGGACACCTTCAGAAATCTCAAATGAAAAATTGAAGAACCTTAATAACAAAATACATATATTTATTTTTTTAATTCATTACTACAAACGAAAAATAAAAATTCTAGTGTAAGAAGCCGAAAAAAAATAAATTTGTGTCCGCCTTAGCAATGAACCTTTGGCAACCGAGGTGTGGTAAGAAACCACAAAAACCACAACCAACTTCGTATATATAATTAAGTATGAAAACTATCATTGAGTCGACGCCGACGAGTCGATATAATTTATGTATATATTCTTTCATTTTTAGATAAAGTATCCATTCTATGCAAGCAAATTCAATAAAATTGCAAAAGAAATTGAGCTGTCAAATGTTCAGACGATTGTTAACAAAAAAATTAAAGATGGGGTTGTGTTCATTATTAATATTATATTATTAGTATTAAAAATAAATTTTTAGTATGACCCAATCGAAGACGGGCGAAATTGGAGTTTATTTCCTTAGATGTTGATGTCGGGTAGGTCGGAGTGGACCGGCTGGTGTTTACTTTTGAGCAGTGGTTTTGGTAGTTTTGCCAGCTATGGATTCGGAGCATATTAGTCTGTTGGGCGATTTGTTTTTTTAGATCAAGTAAAGTAACTGCCGGGGGTGTACAACTGGCATTTGGATATGGGCGTCTGGGACTAAATTTGCAGTCAATAAGTTGAAGTAGTGGCGATATTTGACTTAATAGTATGTACGATCGAAATTAAAAAAAAAATAATGAAACAAATTGTCTTCTTCTATGACTGGAGATGTTTCCAAGGACTGGTCCAAAGTCGGGGTTGTAATTTTTGAAATATCACTCAAAATCGAAGACCTAAGCACGAGTTCACATTGACAACCCTCTCATGTGATTTAAAGATTTCTCAAAATTTCAAATGCAATTACCTGGCCTTGATATATGCAACATAAAACATTAAACATGCAACTTGCAACGTCCAACATGCACCGTGCAACATGCAACTTGCAACATGCAACATGCGACTTGCAACACGCAACTTGCAACATGCAACTTGCAACATGCAACTTGCAACATGCAACTTGCAACATATATCTTGCAACATTCAACATGTATCTTGCAACATGCAACATGTATCTTGCAACATGCAACATGCAATTGGCAACATGCAGCTTGCAACATGCAGCTTGCAACATGCAACTGGCAACATGCAACTTGCAACATGCAACATACAACATGCAACTTGCAACATGCAACATGTAACATGCAACATCCAACATGCAACATCCAACTTGCAACATCCAACGTTCAACACGCAACATGCAACTCGCAATATGCAACTTGCAACATGCAACTTATAACATGGAACATGCAGCTTGCAACATGCAACATGCAACTTATAACATGCAACATGCAACATGCAACTTGCAATATGCAACTTGCAACAGGAAACATGCCACTTGCAACATATTGCAGCGTCAACATTAAAATTGTATAAAAACCCTGAAAAAATTATTGTAGTAGTCATTCGTTTTCAAGTAATGTTCAGAGGCGGAGGTTCTGTCGAAATAATTATTTTTTTTTTTTATTTTTAATTCTTTATTCTCTTTAATTAGGCGTGATTTTTTGGGCTTCGATCTCAGCAGGATTTTCATCTCGCAATTACAACAACTATTGCGAGTCTCGAAGTGTCAAGTATAGCGTAGTTGTTGTAATTAGGACGCTTCCCTGGGGCAGTGGGACACATATGCCCTTTATTTATTTAAATTCGGAATATTCGTTTCAGTGTCTGACATGAAAAAGTCAATTCGTTAGATGTGATTCTAAAATTTTCCATTACCGTTCGGAAAGAACTTGTCTTAATGTACGTACAGTTAAGGCCTTCATGACACACCTTATCAAATCAAATGCAAATTCCAATCAGACGTCGTTTAAAATGTCATAAATGAGTTTTTTGGCAAATAATTTTGTATTTGATGACGGCAAACTTGAAAATTGCAAAGTGGAATTAATTCAAAATTGTTCCTTAGCTTATTAATAATTCAGAAGTGATTGAGTTTGGGTAGAACTATTATTTCAGTTCGTGTTCCCACCAGAAAGATGGAGAACATTATTTGTGAATTAGTGTTGAAAAGAAGTTTTTTTTTTTTTCGAAAAGATACCCGACATTTTTTCCCGATAAAAAGAGGACGTCTGGTCAGCCTACTTCTGTGGGGTATTGTTGACCAGAAAAGATGTAAATAAATGTGTGTAGTGTTGAAGGAGGATTGAAACTTCGAGGGGAAAATACTGGTAAAAAAAAAGAGGACAGTCATCAGGATTCAGGGTTATGCACATGTTTTAGAAAATAATAAACAAAACTAGATCACATTTGACCGTTGAAAGGGTACTTAAATGGAAAGTCAATTGAAATCCCGTTCCAAACACCCCCTTGTAGTCCGTTTGTGTCAACATAATAGGCAAAATTGTTATCGCAACTGTTTCTATCCATATATGTTTGGTTTTTCCATTCGACATTGCAAAAAGTTAGAATAATTTTTTTTATTTTATTTCATGTAGGAACTGAAAGTTTAGGTTTTTTTTTAGTAATTTTAAAAATAGACTATCAATATGCTTTTTAGTTTAATTATATAGTTAGGAGCACTAGGAGCGGCCTTAGATTTAAAATCACGTTTGACACAAACACCCTTAACTTATCTATGCAGCTTTGTTGACTGTATTAGTATGCCTGTGCCCATTTCGGAGTACGCCCTGCCGTTAACTCTTTTAAATTAATTTTCATTTGAAGACCGTATAGAGCTTGTGCTATTTGTGAGATAATCCCTGAGCACCTACTCCCTACAAAGTTCCATTCCCTCCCTGTCTGTGCATTTTTGTAAATGTCATTAATTGACAATTCCCACTCCACGTATGCAATTTATTATACATACTTCCACTTCCGTTCTGACTAATTTAAGGGCAAATTGCACAAGAAAAAAAAAAACAGATACCCCCGAAAAGACAAAACAAAAACCAACGGATATACAGAGAATTTTTAAGTGCCACCACCATGATTAGCATGAAAGACGGACGGACGCTATGATGTCCCTCCATCCGTTGGTATCCTTTTTTTTTTTGCAACTCGCGCTAAGCATTTACAATTTTAATTCTATCCTTCCAAGGATTAAGTGCAGTTCTCCTGATGTTTCAAGTTAATTTATTTATTTATTTATTTATTTTTTATGTAGAATATAAAGTTTACAGTTTCCTTGGGGAGAGAACAAAACAAAAAAATATAATCAGACACATGTCACGTGTTGTGTCTCACTGAATTTGTTTGCGCAATTTTAAATCCCTTAAGCTGTTAATTTAATAACAGAAAATAAAACACAGCAGGAACGTGCACAGATAAAGGGACAAGAACAGTGGGAAACCAACAATGTCTGCCATTCTCACGCTGTTTGCCGAGCGATATGAGCGAGGTAAATATTTGATTGTTCCCTGAAAAGTCAAACGGAAATTTACAAGAAAATTCGTTCTTTTTTTTATGTGTTTTCCTAGGAAGACAATTGTTAAAGGAAACAGTAACATCCATGGACTGTGGCTTTAGCGTATCTTTCGGGGAAATGTATTCAAATCTCTTCGGCTAACATCAATGATATGTTTTTCCAATGGAATGTAGTTGGTATTGGTACGAACATCAGAGGTGGAACAGTGATACCCATTCATTCATGTGGAGGAGACGGAAGATGTGAGAAAAGTAAAATTGATAGAGAAACTGGTAGTGAGCGAGACTTCACTCTTCACATCGAGGTGATCCAGGTCTTGTGTTGGGAATTTGAGATGTAACAAAGGGCCTGTCTCAGACTATGAAGACAGGCGATAGGGTTGAGAAGTTACGCTTAAGAGCGAATGCTGTAGGAAATGAAATTCCCAGGTATAGTGTAGGCACTCTTAATAATTGATCAGAAGAAAAACACAGGGTGGCCATGGCTATATTGTCATCTGTTTACACTTTTGACATTGCTATAGAATTCATATATTTTAGAAGAGGTTTCTAGGAACAAAGATAGAAAAAATTCTACGGTACGAAAAATCTAGCACTTTTGTTGAGTAGAATACCAATTCACAGGCAGATCATAATTTTTTAGGATTGCTTAAGTAAGAGCCGCATAAGAATATTCGCAAAATGTAGTACAGTATTTCTGTTTGCTTGTCTATTTGCGATTTGAAAATCTTAAGCCGATCTTGGATCTATAGACTTTCACATCATAGGTATTTTTTTAACAAATTTATTTGACCTTTTTCGGCATATTTTTCACGCGTTTTTAAGGTTCCGTACCCAAAGGGAAAAAACGTAACCTTATTAGTTTCGCTCGGATGTCTCTCCGTCTGTCTGTCTGTCTGTCTGTCCGAACCCACTAAGCCAATTTTGTTACCAGGTCTATCTCAAGAACCGGTTGACACAGGAGGCTAAAATTTACACACAACATCCGGTATAACCTCTAGTTAAACGACAAATACCAATGGAAGGAATACATCGATTGGTTTTGGATTAGTTAGTAATCTGGTGAAAAAAATATTTTCATTCGTCCAAAAAACGGTTTATTATTTGATTCACAAAAAAATACATAAATTCCTTTTTTGTAGATCATGCTCTTATCTATATATATGCTGAATACTGTTTTGCCGAAAAGTTAATAGTTTACAAGATATTTTCGAAAAAGATAATTTTACCATGTAAAATACGTTGCTCTCACAAGTTTTAATCTCTACTACGCAGTTGTGCACAATTGACCCCATCAAAGACAGAAGACCACCAGGGTTCCCGCTTGCTAATTTCGTTGGGGAGTATAATACATTTTTTTGTGGAGTACAGAACAAAACAAAAGTAATATATTTTTAGTCAATAGTTTTTCAATTGGGACAGGTCGCATACAGAATGGAAAATTGGCGTGGGTTGGGTACTAGGTAATAATTAGAAAATGAGATTCATGTGCGAGTAATTTTTGAGAGTAAAAATATTAAGTAATTAAATTAAACTAAATTGTGATGAATTCATGAAGAGGGGAAAGATTGAATGATATAGATTTCAAATAATATCTGATGTGTTGGACTTTAGCCAAATACGGAACCTTCGGTGCACGAGTGACACTCGCACTTGGCCGGTTTTTTTTTAACTTGTTTATGAACTGTTTTTTGGTGATAACGTCTGGCGTTTTTGGGCGGTATTTAAATGCGTTTTTGGACTCTGTTTTGGTGCCTTTTTTAAAGCTTTCTTAAACGTCTTTTTAGAAGCGTTCTTCTTGTTTTTTTTACTAGTTTTTGGATTATTTTTTTAAGCAGGTTTTGACGGGGTTTTTTGACACGTATTATACATAATTCTCCGAAAAGAGACCCGTCAAACGGTGGTATTCGCATACCTCTCAAAATATATATAAACATAATTTTCGATACATTTTTTGACATTTTTTCCGACGCATTTTTGATTAGTTTTGGACGCGATTTTCGGCATATTTTTTGAGATGATGTTGGCACAATTTTTGAGCGTATTTTAGGTTTGATTTTTGACGCGATTTTCCACCCGTTTTTTGGAACATGTTTTAACCAATTTTTTGCGCATTTCGAACGGTGTTTTCGACGAGTTTTTGATGCCATTTCAGAGACGTTTTTTAGTACGATTTTCAACACAATATTTGAAGCATTTTCGACCCCTTTTTGGCCGCTGTTTTCATGCGTGTTTGGCGATTTTTTTGAAAAGTTTTCTTCGTACGTTTATTGACAAGCTTTTCGACGCATTTTGTGTGATGATTTCCACAAAATTATTTATCGCATTTTAAGAGCGTTCTTCTATACGTTTATTCATTTATTGACATGCTTTTTTGGCGCACTTTGATACGGTTTTCGACACGTTCTTTCATGCGTGTCCGACGATTTTTTTTTAAAGCTATTTTCGCACTTTTTTGACAAGTTTAGTGACGCATTTTATGGAATGTTTTCCAACACATTTTTTGACGCATTTCTGCCAACTTCTTTCGATGGATTTTTTGGGCGTGATTTTCAGCGTTTTTGTGCACGTTTTGAAGAATTCTTTGTAGCGGCAAAAATTTTCAAAACGCTTTTTTTAGGTATTGATTATGATGGGTTTTTGGCGGGCTTTCTCGCCAATATTTTGATGGGTTTTCCAGCGATCGTTATTTGTTCTTGGGGATGTTCTTTGTCGTTTGACAGATTTCGAACGTCAAGCTTCAACAAACGATAAACATGTTTAGCAAACTGCTGGGCCCTATTGCACAAAACAATTTATCAACTTTTTACTTTGCATTTTGCAAAATTTTCGTCAATTTGCAAAACTTTCTGTTCCTCAAAACTATAAAATTTGAAAATTGTCAAGTTGAAATTGAAAGTGTAATTTGCAAAGTATTTGCAATTTTTATAGTTTCTTTGCAGTTTCTGTTCCACATACGTTCTCCTGTGCAAAGTGCAAAGCAAATTTTGATAAATTTGTCAAAAGTTTGCAAGGTAAACGATCGCCCTACAAATTCATATTGTTATAACTAGTGAAGCTTGCAAAATGTTAAGACGTGAGTTTTTGTTCGACGATAGTGAAGACGCGGTTGTAACAAGAAATTATAGAGACCGAATTAATTTTTCGGGATTACAAAACCTTAATTTTAAAGAGTGCTTTCGGTTAAATCAAATTCAAGTTGATTTTATTTTGAATAAAATTGGAAAAAAATTATAGCACAATACACAGCGCAATCATGCTCTGTCGGCTAAAAATCAACTGCTACTGTGCTTGCATTGGCTCGGAAATGGTTGCCAGTACCATGGTGTTGCAGCTATGCATGGTGTTGCAAAATCAACAGTTTGGTTCTGCCATCCATAGAGTTGTCGACGTTATAATAGACGCTTTGTTTCAAAACATAGTGCGGTGGCCCGATGACGTCAGTGGTATTGCTGAAAAGTTTTTTATGATGGGTGGATTCCCTTGTGTGTGTGGTTGCGTGGATGGCACAATCATTAAAATTGATGCGCCTACATTACACGAGGAAGGATATGTGGACCGGCATGGAAACCACTCATTGGGCCTTACTAATAATCATTTTTAACCTTCACACTAAATATTTCCTAGGTCACAATATGCAATTTTGTATGGAAAATTTCGCCATTGTGAGTTCGAAAAATTTAGCCTGGACACTAAAAATGATTATTAGTACCGCGGATTGAATGTGATGATGATATGCGGGCCAGACTACACATTTTACAGTGTAAATGCAAGTTGGCCGGGCAGCGTTCACGACTCAAGGGTGTTACGGAATGCGGCTTTAAGTCAAAGATTTGACAATGGATGGAGACCATTTCCGGATGTTGTTGTTTTGGGTGATAGTGGTTACGGACTGAAAAACTGGTTGATACCACCATTACGCCGAAATCGCGATAACCCTGCTGAAGAGGCTTTCAATCGTTGCCATCACAAAAAACACGGCGCATAATTGAAAATAGTTTTGGCATTCTTAAAGAAAGATTCCCGTGTCTAAATTATTTGCAAATAAAACATTATTTTTTCTTTGATCAATTTTAACACTGCAAGTTTTTTTCTCAATTTTTATGTTGCAACTTTCGTTCGGGTGGGAAATCACAAAAAGTGCAAAATGAAAAGACACGTCTTCTTCTTAGGCTGGTCGAAATCCAAGAGACCAATCTTTTTTTTACGGAAATTACAAAAAAAAATGAACGATATGACACTTGACGACTGTCAGAGCGCCATCTCTATGTAAGATTACACGTGTACAATATGTATGGGCAAGTAATAAAGATTGATAACTAAAAAAACTAAAAAAAGGTATAAAATAGAAATGCAAAGATGATTAAATGCTTTGTGGAACACTTTGCACACTCACTTTGCAGGAGATCGCAAAGACTTTGCAGGAGCGCAAAGTCTTTTCAAAAATTTTCTATTGCAAAGTGAGATTTGCAAAGAATATTGTGGAACAGAAACACTTGTCACTTTGCCAAAAAATTTAATTTGCAAAATGTAAAGTGCAAAGTATATAAATTGTTTTGTGGAATAGGGCCCTGGTGTTTTATTCAAAATTAAATATTACTTTTCATGAAAAAAAAAAACAAGAAATTGACGCCTGACTACTCGATACAGAAAGACAGTTCACCTTTATTCCAAGTAACTTGTGGAGTTCCACAAGGTTCCTTTCTCGGACATTCTCCCTTTACCTACTATTCATACAAATCATCAAATATAAGGCATCCTCCCACAAGACAGCGAACAATATAAAAGTAAAAAATACCTAAAAGCCACAAAACCCTCACTAAAGAACGTCAAATTTATGAAATTAATTTTCAATCGGTCCCCATTCATATAGGAAAATAAAAAGAAACCATTCTGCGAAATGCTGCCAACCAATAAATCCGCAAAACCTTTTCCCCATCCATTAGGCAGGGGATTCTCTTAAACTCTTTAAATGGTACGTGATCACACGCTTATTCTCGTCTCTTAGCGGTTTTTATTTTCCATTCATTGCGCCATACAATTTATCTACGTGACTATTCGATACGGCGGCGAAGACGCTTCTCCACTTTTTCTCTTACTCTCCACAACTTCTTCTTCATTATGATATGACCACCATTATCACCATCACCATCACCACACCACTATCGTCGTCATCATCATATGTTGCGTCTTGTGTGCTACCTTTCTTCGCATGTAGTACAAAGAAGCGACGGCCCCAGCAAGCAAAAACCATTTCTTCTCTCTTCGTTTTTAGCTTCCAAAGTATCCGGTTCTTCGTCTTCCGTGGCCATGATCTTTCCTACGGACCAAACCAAAGTGTAGATAGTTTGCAGAAGTCTTCGACCGCAAGAAGACCTCAAAGAATTGCTTTTTGTTCCTTCTGCTGTTCGCTTATCGTTTTTCTGCTAGACAGCGGTGTGGAGAAATCCAATCGGTTTGGATGCGAAAACGTCGAATTATATCGCATATATCCAGGTCCGTGTGTATCTGCAAGAATTGCAAACCGATTTATCATTTTCAGTCGTCCTCGTGAGCGGGTGTTTATTTTTATTTCCTTGTGTTTTGTTGTTCGTTTCGATTTCGTGTATCCTTGTGTATCCCGGTTTTTTAGTTGTTTACCAAACACATGCTCGAGTGCTTTTGAGTAGTATTTTGTTGTTGAAGAAGTTTTTTTTTCCCCCTTTTCTGTTGTATAAAACTTCAAGAGTGCACTTGTGAAAGACGGAAGAAGTTTTAAAGTGCAAACTTTTTTTTTACCTCCTCCAACATATCCATTTGATCCTGAGAAGTTAGTTAACAACAACAAGATAAAAAAAATAGTTACCAACCACATCATGAACAAGTAAAGAGAGACAAAAAGAAGGAGAGGAAAAAACCCGCAGCACAGCAACAGGATACTTCCGCAAAAGAAAAGGATCTCAACTGCAATTTAACATCAAGTGTAAGTACTCACCATTCATCACTTAACATTAGAAGCGCCGGAGAACCGGCAGCACCATCACACTTCTCCAATCAAGCGGATTATCCGTGAATGATTATGTGGTGCAAGGAAGTGTCTATATAGGCTAGGTAGATAGGGGCTTTCTGCTGCACCCTCGATGAGGAAATAGGTGAGGTTTATTGTGATTATAGTCACCTCACACTGGCGCACACACACGCGCCTTCTGAAAAGGTTCAACGAATTGATAAATTGCCACAGCGCCCAAGAATGAAGCTGTGAAAAGGGCAAGGTGGCTAGAAATGATTCGTGAACGGGAAGGATGTTCCGCACTTGGGATATTTTTCACAGGTATATGGGCTGACGTATACATAGCTGAGGGACCTCAGATGTATCTGCACATTCCATGGGTGTAGCTGGCAGAGGAATGCGGTGTTAAAAATTTAATTTATAGCTCGGAATGGACGTGGGAAGATGAGTGCGGTTATCGAGGGGGTTTTTGGCACAGCGATGGACGGAGAATGTTAATAGGATGTTTATGGATGCTCGGACCACTGCAGGATAAATGATTCGCGGAATGTTGCTTGGGGTCCTAGTCACGATCCGCCACAAAGTAACCCTAGGTGCCCCTACATTCCACGAGTCATTGGTCCGCCACAGGGCAGGACATCTATTAACGTCCACTTTGACACGATTAGGATCCAAGTGAGGTAGATTTAGAGGCATTTGACAACGATTGTAAAATTTGTAAATCTGTAAGTCCGCAAATCATTGAAGTGAAAGTGGCGAGGGATAGATTTTTACGGAGGAATTTCTTGGTAATAGAAATCCTGTGAAGCCTACCAATATTTCCTGATTCTTTCTTTTGGGCTCGAACAACTTGCAAGTCACATTCTATTAGTGAAACAATTTCTACTGAACCCTGGAAATAACACAGAAGCTAGAAAAAATGCATTAGCTCACACCCGGAACAACCTTTGAAAGGTGGGACAGATTTGAAATGAAAAACTTTTATTTTCTCCAGAATTGCGAAACAAAATTGTGAAGGTATGGAAATTTCTTTGGATAAGTTGTCATGTTGACATATTACGATTCTTCCTCAACTGCCCGAGGAATACTTTTTTTTAACCTTTCTCGTCCAGGATTCGCCTTCGGTCCGGTTCCAAGACTAATCCAAATCATAAGTATTTAGTATTAACCCCTGTAAAGCTTTTTGGCACCTCTTTCAAAAAAAATTTCAAACAGGAACTGAATTGTTTAAAGTTTGACAAGTTAGAAGCAAGTTTTGCACATTTGTTTATGTGCAGCTGTGCCTTTGAAAAGCTTTCCAATATTTTCAAGACTTTGGTCTGAAGCTCTTCAATCAATGACGCGTTTTCTATAAAGCCTAGGCTTGTTGCAAGTCCACAGGAAAGGACTTTAGTCCTTGGGTTATTGAGTGTCAAACTACCTTTTTGCGGTAAGGTTGATAAATTAAAAACAATTCGCCTTAAAGTGCATTGAAACGACTTGCGAGTGAATGAAGAGTCTTTTGTCCGGCTTTTGTAATATTCAGGCCCGAGGTGCCGCCGTATTGCACAGGTTGTTAAATGGGTTCCACTTGATGTTGGCTGGCATTCGAATCGTATTCTGACTTATTCTGGTCGACTTAAGTGCTCAATTGTGTTTGATCCTTCTGGATTGAGCCAGTCTACACTAGAAGACCAAGTATGACAAATAATTGCAAAATTGAGAATAGGAGCCAAAGTCAGAGTAGGTAGTCTTGAAGAGATTTGATGCTTTCCTAGAACTCTCGTCTGAAACAAGTTTCAATGTATTTATCAGGGGAATTATCATTAATGCGTTTTTGACGATTTTTTTTTAATTCTTCGACGTCAAAAACGCTTTTTTTGGTTTAGTTTTGAATTTTTTTTGGCGTATTTTTCGAAGCATTATTGATTCGATTTTGATGAGATTTTTGAAGTGCTTGCAACTCGTTTATGACTGGTTTGGTCTGTTTTGTGTTGCGGTTTTGGACGGTGTTTTAATGTGTTTTTGGACGCTGTTTTGACGCTTTTTTAAACGTGTTTTTGAAGCTTTCTTCGACACTTTTTTGTTTAATTTTCCATTTTTTTTGGAGAAAATTCTTTGACAGGTTTTTGATTCGTTTTTGGCGAGGTTTTTGACGACGTTTTTGACTCATTTTTGAAGGGCTTATCAACTCGCTTGGAACGTATTTTTTGTCTTCCTTTTTAGAATAATTTTCGAAGCGTTTTCAATGAATTGTTCGTCTTTTTTTAGCACTGTTTTGACAATAGTTTCAAAACTTTTTCTGACGTATTACCGGCATGTTTTTGAAGACTGTTTTCATTCGCTTTTTACACTTTTGCAAACCATTTTTTTTGGCACAATTTTTGAAGAGTTCTTGACCCGTTCTTAGGCAAATTTTTGAGCGCCGATTTTAGTTATTTTCAACACGTTTATGGCGGGTTTAATGGTTTTTTTCAACTGATGTTTTCGTGCGATTTTAGACCCATTTTTTCCTAAACCTTTTTGTTTTTAGTTTGAACACTTTTTCAATGTGGTTTGTACTCGTTTTCCAGCGTTTTTCCGAAGGTTTTTTCAGGGGCTTCCCGACACGTATTTGACATCATTTTTAGGCACATTTTTTGGCATGTTTCCCGACACATTTTTGACTTGTAAAAGAGGCTGCACTATTCTAAGCCCCACAAAGGCTGCCCCCACTAACAGTCTAATTTAATCTACCTTCGACAATCTTCTCGCGAACTTGCAATAAACGAAAAAGTTTCCTGCGATTCAGTAGTGCATACTTAATTTGGCTACGTCAATATCGTTCACATTAAATGTACTAGTGGAACATTTTCCGAGCGACTGAGGTGCGTTCCTTCAGTCAAAAAATCGACAGATCTTTTGTATTGTAGGGTAGAAAAATGTCTTATAAGACTTCTTATAATAGAAGTGATAGTTTTAGGAATTTCTTAGTGATTCCAATCCACGGGAAGGCCGTCACAAAAAACCCGTTTCTTGTTTCCCTATATAGGGGCAGCCAAGTTTGTCACCTCTACACGAGTACCTACTCATAAATGTGCGTCCACCCACAGCGATGAATTCCATCGCCCACTACCAATCTCCATCACTCCAAAGCGACCCGTGGCAATTTGCTAAACGGGAAACCTCCTTTCGTCCAATTCCATTTCCAAAAACATGTCCGATAGAGCCCAAGGCGGAAACGTGTTATTGCCCCCAGGGATTTGGCTATACAACATCTCTTCATCGCGTGGCCCATAATCGAAAATGCAAATCAATCATTGCCAACCTCTATGCACTGACCAAACCGACCCTATTCGATTAACCAGCGGCAACAAGACAACTTAATTAATTATCCCCAGCGAAAGCGGTTGACTGCGTTTTACCATATTCATTTCATATGTATACCACCGAGAGAGTACGATTGTGACAGGGTTCATAAGTCACATGTAAAACCATCGAAGAAAATCCCCACCGCCGGAAAACCGGATTGAAAGCTTCGACGAGACACAAACAGAATCAAAGAACAACAAGAAGAAAACCTTGAACTGGGCCATGCGACGACAAAACACCTCTTCAGCTATGGCGGGACAAATACCTTTATATACCTCCACCGAAGACACACAGTTTTTGTTCCTTTTCTGCCACTTGTTCGCGCTTAATTACCCTAAGCGGCGCGTCGCGCAGAAAAAAAAGGTGTTAAATCGTGTACACAAAAACCTGGTTACATGATTGTGGGCTTAATCTTGCGCTTCGCTTTAATCGTTTTATGCGTTCTTCGTCGGAGCTGTGCGCGAATAATTGCCGCCATTGCATTGTCACCGAAATTGCTAGTATATACGAAATCAAAAAATCAATTGTCAGATGGCTTTGACACTAATTTCTTAGTATTAACTGCGATATTCGTCATTTGATTGACTGGATGATTCGGCAAGAAGAGATCGGGAGAAAGTAAGTTTTTTTCATCATCCAGGGCTAAGCTCAAGTATGATTCAAAACGGTTAGCAAGCGATATGCAAACGTCGCGTCGACTCAGTCGGTATTCTTGGGATGAAAGTCGAGTTTAGTTGGCAGCACGTGTGCGCTGTAGAAAGGAGCCGGTATGATTGGTTTTGGTGGAGTAGTTTTATGACTCAGATCGTGAGGAATTTAAATGAAAATGAGTTTTAGGTTAGATTGGGTAATAAAAGCGCTTTCTGTTTGGTGTCAGCGCGGAATGCTAAACACTCATTTGGAGCGAGCTTTACGATGTGTGCTGGGTTTTGTTTTTAATTGGGAAGGGTGTAGTTTTATGAGAGAAAATGCACACGAGGATGGGTGGTCGTTCTATTGAGGGGGTTCGCATGAGCTAAATAGAGCTTGAACAATCATACGGAAAATATGCATGACTGGATCGCAGGTAGCTTGCTCTTTATACTGTATCGAGTATTGTAAAGAGGTGGATCAGAGATTTCTAGATTTTCAGATGCCAAATTCACTTTTTGTATTCCTCTATCATGTTGCCGGTCACCTAGCGCCATCTTGCGGGAACCACATCTCATCCGCTTAGTTGTCATCAACATTTTTGAACGAAAAACATTATTTTTTATACGGTTCCGGTCTTTTGAAGAAATGCGGTCCGGTGACGCCACCAAAAATAGCAACAAGTGCAACACTTCTCTAGATGGAAACAGGCTGCAGGACCCCTTGTGGAATTGGCCTCATTCTTCCGATCAATTTGTCGAATTTTCAAAACCAAATTGTTAGCCTCAATTTTTTAAAAATTTGCAACACAATTTCGTTCGAAAATAAAAATAATAAAATCAAAAAGTCGACTGAAAGTTGTACGACTGTTTTCAAGACAATTTGGTGGAAGAGTCGGTCTATTCATGGTGACTTCCTATAACACCTTCTTCATCAACGTCAACTATACGAGGGACAGTGCATGCAACGACTGTCAATTTGTCCTTTCTACATGTCCACAACGTTAATTCGAGTTAATATCTATGAAGGGTCATATTTTTTTTGGCGTTTTGGCACTATTCGGACTAGGGTTTGGAGTTAGGAGGCGTGGCACCCACCATACAATAAAGTCACCTAGCAACGCTTTGTCTTGGCAGTTCTGACAACTTTAGAAAAGGAATTTGGTAAGCAAATGGACGGTTTGAAGTAGGTACGTATATAGGTATGCAAAATGTGGTCAAATGTAGGCGGGATTGACCAAAGGGGCGTGGCACCTACCATACAATTAAATCATCTACAATGTCACGGAAGTTTTAACAGCTTTAGCTACGAAATTTGGTTTCGAATTGTCTGGTACAAGGTTTTGCAAAATGTGGTTATATATGGACGGGATTGGATCGTTAAAAACGAACGAAGGACTTATAAAGCTCTACAGTCGTTTTGGACAACGGGGTGTTGTTCTTCGCATACGAAAAAATCATTAAAAACGAACGCGGAAAAACATTTAAAACTCTACAGCCGTTTTGGACAAGTGGGACAGTAAAATAAAATAGGCGGTCCCAAGAGCTGGTCACTAACTTTTGTGCATTTTCCCACACTGAGTTGACTAACTTGGTTCAGCACATGTGGAAGTTTAACGAGCACGAGGACGTGGATTCTTCCTGTAAGATGACACAAGATGAGCTCTTCTGCGAGGAATTCTTTAAACGCACTGTACAACGGACCAGTTCTGGACGTTACGTCATCAACTACCCGTTTAAAGAGTCCGTAGACCGATCGACGCTTGGAGACTCTAAAGCAGACGCATACAACCTTTTTAAACATCAAATATCACAAAAATCCTGTTCGCCACATACTGTTTATGTTTCCCAGGGTTTGATCGAATCCAGCTTAGAGTTGTCTTATAGAGTCCGACCAGCAGTAAGTGGTTGTAGACGGTAGATTTAAAATGTCGCGCTGGATACCTTTGAGGCAAGAAGTGCCCCGTTGAGTTCCAAGCACGGAACAGAAATTTTCTTCAGAGGTGCCACCTTAGTTTTGGCCATGAGTATCGACACTTTATATTCACCGTCACACGTTTTGACTAGCAGGTAGCAGACAGCTGCAAAATAAAATAGGCGGTCCCAAGGTTTGTTGGTAGTAACCTCCTACCGCAGTTTGTAGTCAGAAAACTGATTCACATCTGAGCTGAGTGCATCATTTCCGAGTGATGGGCTTCAATCAATCATAAGTATTATGAACGGTGGCACGAAAACTGATGCGTAGCCGATTTTTCACTCGCACGCACTGCAAACCTATAGTGCAACTTCCCGAGCCCGTTACCTGTTCCCCCTTGTCATTGCCATAAATCATTATTGTGTGCAGTGCTTAGCAGTCATAAATTCACCCATAACCACACTTGAATCACAATAATTTGCCATCAACATGCAATGCGCTGTACTCGAAGGTCCCCATTCTGCTGCACTACTCCGAAGCTCATAGACCGCGATACAAATAGAAGAGAAGAATACCATTCCATCACAATTCCAAACTGATCACTTTGAGAAGAATTTTGTTCGTGCAAGTTGAAGTCGCGCCCAGAAGACGAACAACAACACTCATGCGAATGGATCGAGAAAATGCTCTATAATGATGATGATGATGATGGTGGCTGATAGCTGGCTGACTGATGCAAATTACACGCGGCGGCGTCAATAATTGTGGTGACCTTATTTCGCATACCTACATCTGTTCGGTTTTTGCTACCAATTTGCATACATATACAACTAAGCCGACCAACCTTCTTGTGTATTCTCTTGGCAGAAATCGGCCACAGAATTACGCGCTGCGTTATAACCATCAGTGGACTGTTTACAACAAAGCCAGGCGCAGAGAGCACTTCTGGCCAAGCTTATTGTAGGTATCTCGTTTCTTTTGTATTTCATTCCGATGCGGGGCTGGTTCGTTCATGAATCGTGATTGAGGACGCGCGCCCCGCGCTCCAGTTGGTGTCGATGATTACTTTATATTGATTTGAAAATCAATTTCAATTTGAACGCTGAGCGATAACTGACAGTGATCTTCTGCCTAATGGGCGCAAAATTTAATGGTGGCCAACTGTCAGAATTTCACTTTTTCGTTTCTGACTGAAAATTCCACGCAACCATAATTGTGTTAGAATCGCACAGAACATTAACTCGCTGTGGAGAGAGACGGAGATTCATTTTAGAAATCGGCCAGTTGATTGATGGATGTGATGTCGAATATTATTCTTGAAATCGAAATGGCGGTAGTTTCACTTGAGTAATTTGGGGAAACTTTCATCATAAATTGGGCCGCCGCCACGTCGAAGGAGAATTGTTAAATTATTTTTTTAATTTTTTTTTTAAATGTGCTATAAAATGCGATGACCTAGAAAAGACTTTTAACCAGCAATTGTGCGAATACAGTACTTTAAGTGCATTTAAAAATATGTATTGGGAGCAGCATGGTGCCTGAGGGTCCAGTTTCAATCAACCAGTTGTTTATGAAGTGTATAGATGTTATGCTCATAGCCACAGACTCGTTTGTCCTCTTGTTGATAGTTTTGCTTTGAAACAAAAAGAAATTGCAACAACAAGATGGAATAAATTTCCATACAATGTATGAGCCACGCCTACTTTTGGTGGGCGTTTCTCTTAGGGAAACTGAATTTCACTGCACCAAATCAAACTTTTTTCACTGCGCCACCTCTCACGAACGCCAGAGAAACATCGGAGAGTAGAACTAGGAGTAGGTTCTGCATAACAATAAAACAACAGGATAATTTACTCCACACAATGTATGAGCCACGCCTACTTTTAGTGGGCGTTTTTCTTATGAAAACTGAGTTTCACTGCCAAAATCAAACTATAAGTTCAGTCAATCATTTGTTTGCCCAAGTAAAACATGTTGACAGCCAACTACTGAGCGAGGGTCCTCAGGTTCAGCCTCGAGAAGAGCACAAATTAAGTTTTATGGTGTTTTTTTTTACTGCGCCACTTCTGACGAATGTCAGAGAAACATCGGAGAGTAGAACTGGGGACAGTTTTCGTACAACAAGAATCCTCTGAATATATAATTTAGTTATATTCCGACCGATTTTATTTGGACAATCGTCAACTATCATTAAATTTGTTTAAAATTAATTGAATTAAGCTCTCAAACTTGTAATTTTTTACTTGCATTGGAGGTCTATCGTTTCGACGATAGTCGTCTGAAAAGTCCCGGAATGCGGACCCTGTCCTGAGGAAGCTAATAAATCCAGACATTCGGCAGCGTTGCCACTGAAAAAAATGTAAAAAAGGGGTATAAAAAGGGGCCCGAGCCGAAAAAAGGGGCCACCACATAAAATACTAATAAAAAAACAAAACAGAGCCACAAAGACATTGACTTTTAACAAAAAAAACAAATTTATTCATCACAAAACTCTTCATTTCATATGTCTACATTATTTTTCGTTCAATAAAGAATAAAATCATACTTAAATTGGAAAAGGGGCCACTTTGATCATTTTTCAAAAAGTGGGGGCCAAGGGTCCCCAGCTTTAAAAAGGGGACATTTGGCAACGGCAACGCTGATTCGTACTCGTATGAAATTCTGTGTCTTTTGCAAAAATAAAACCTCACACAAACGAAAGGTTGCAGAAGCCAGACCAAGAGTACTCTAAAGACCTCAATATTCATCGTAGAACGACCGACTCAACCAATTTTTAACGACTGAATTGTGGACAGTTTGCATTCAGAGAGTGTTTTGAGAAGACCAAGAGTTGAAAAGGAAGATTTCAAGTGTGCTTTATGGACTTACGTAAAATACATGGCACAATTTTTATAACAATATGCCAGTTGATAGAGAAAAAATGTAGAAAAATTTACAAAATTCCATCGACAAACTTTCGTAATTTGGGAAAATGTGAAGATCGATTTTTTTAAAGCTTCCTTTTTTGCGAATTGGCAACACTTTAACCAGCAGCAATCAATTTGAGAACCGACTAGTACCTACTCAATTTGGTTTGCTATTGCACCAAGAGTATAGACTTATGAGTCATGATGTGATAAAAAAACAAGTCCAAAATTAGAAACCATGTTCAATGTTTTTTTTTTGGGAGGTTTCTTTTTCCAATTGGCAGCACTTTTTTCAGTGGCAATCAATGTGACAGCTGATAGTTGATTTTTTATTTAAAAAAACTTTCCATTCCACTATGAGTAGCAATACATGTGCCATCTGTCCGTGAACAAGGACTTACGAAGCAGTGAAACCTCATACTAAAGTCATTCAATTAGAAGATTTAAGCCCGTTGGTGTTGCCAACGATATTTTTTTTTTTAATTTTTGTCTTGTTCTGATCATGCGTTTAAAACAAGGAAAAACAGTAACTCGTTGACCTGAAAAAACAGTCCATCAGCAATGCTCCGAACAGTTTGATCGATCAGTTTTTCGCACAATCCAGATTGCACCGCAACTCCATCAAAAGGTCACATTAATCCAGATCAAAAAACGCGCACACATCCAAATAACAGACATCATCTCATAAACTCAATTACCATGCACACACCGCACACTCAATCGATCAGTAGTTGTCCATCGCGATCGATCCACGTTTTGATTGCTACATTAATCCCATTTAAAGCCAATCGACCACGTTTCTTTCGCATCTACTGCTGCTTCATCTGCGTCGTTGTATATATACAATCGTAAGTACAAAACTCCACAACCCAAAAGAAGAACAAACATATTCATCTGACACGAAGTTGTTAGAATGAGCAACGATGGCGAACACTAATGACGCTCTATGGCAGAGCATGATGCATTACGAAGCAGCGCGGTATGGCTGGCCGATGAGAGCGCGAAGGGAGCTCAATGCTCAACTCCACTCAACTCTAGTCGACTGTATAGCAAACGGCATGGCTTTTACCTCTTTTGGTATAGTGCAAACAATAGATTAACGGGAAAACTGTTATTTTTTACTCTTTCTCTCAAAATCTACTTTAGTTGAAAAAGCTGTTCTTTTATTCAGGGTTACAGGGTAGAGCGGCGCGCAGAGATGCCATTGCTGCAGGGGGGAACAAAAATACCCATAGCTATCTATGCGATGATGGTTCTTTTGATTTGTGAAGTCGTTTTGTATTGTATAACGGCGCTCCACGGGCGAAGGTGCAATGATGAATAGGACGGCAAGGCAAGTAGTCAGACAAACATGTGTAGTGGATAGATTTACAATGTGAGTTGAAGAGCGAATGCTGGAGGATGAGGGGGGCGGACAAATTGTGTCGGGCTATGCCACGGAGCTGAATGGTTGTTGTGATGTTCACTAATTTTTATATTGCTCTGATTCGAGGTGGCAAGCTTGGCTTTTGGGTTGGCTATTAAAAACGAGGAAGCCTGTTGGCATTTTGAGGCCAGTTTTACCACCAATTTTGATGTTTGTCGGATGCTTCTGAGAGGTGGCGTTGTTTGTGTTTTTTGGGGGTCGAACCGGAGACCTCTTGATTGCTGGCGGGAAGTCATCATCCTAAACACCCGTAAACAGATGATGACGATGATTGAACGCCTCGAACTTTAATCGACAAGAAAATGTAGCTCTCCGTAGATCTACAGAGAAATAAACTAGATTTACACGAATTTCTATCAAAAAAACTTTCAATATATAGTGAACTAGCGAACCCACTGCAGGGCAATCTGCCTGGCTGATTTGTGAATCTAAACCATCCAGGGCGCCACCCAAACGCATACAAAAAAATTCATTCAAATCGGTCAAGCCGTTTAGGAGGAGTTCAGTGACATACGCAAATACACAGTAGAATAATTATTATATTAAGATGTAGATTTAATTTTTCCTAAATAAAAGTCCAGTGAAAGAAACCTTAATTTTCTTGTCAAAGTTTGCATTGGGCTTGCTATCAGTTGACGTAAGAACCACTGAAAAAATTTCAATGAAACTTCTTGTGAAATGCTTCTTAAGACTCAGAGAAGGCTATAGGCCAAGTTGCTCACTGCCACGCCTCTTTTTTGTTGGCGTTTTTGACTAAAATCAACTCCTTTCCGCGCAGAATGAAAAGGAAAGATGATTGTTATAAATGTCAGTTGAGCTTCAAATAGATATCTCTCATTTTCAACCTTAAAATTAACATAACCCTTCTAGGAAACAGTATTCCACATATTTATTGACCGACAGCACCAACAACACCTCGTAACATTAATTTCCATCAATCATTGGATACATTTCCAAAAGGATTTTCCCATTCAAAACTCAAAGCTCCGTTAGGGTTCAATGCTACTTCAATGAATACCCTCCGCAACATCATAAATACGGCGGCATTAAAATAAATTTATTTGTTTGTTTGTTTTAATGTAAACGTTTAGAATTATTTTATAGCCAAAGTTCGAATGAAAGTAAAACTGCAAAATTATTGCATAAGTTGCCTGTCAATGCTATTTGCATTTTGTTATTTAAAAAAAACATTAAGTCAACAGCACGCTAATTTATTTAATTAGTCTGTAGGATTGTTTGCTAATTTACACGCATCTGTCATTTGATTGGTAACTTATTTAAATCGGTTTATACTTGAAAGAGTATTACAAACAAAATCGATTTGATATTATTATCAGCATAGAATACGGTCTACAGTTAAATATGCTAATGTACCTAACGGGCATTGCGGTCATTCCATTATTCATTCGGGTTTGATCTAATCTATTCTGGAGGCATTTTGTGTTTCCATATATAGTATTTGAACTTTTCATATGAATGTTGGGAGAAAAATTGGGTTGATATCGATACCGATTGAAGAAATGCTCACCTTGTGGTAGGAGAAATTCAAAAAGAAAAAAAAGAAAGGAACTTTAGATTCTGGACGGTTGCGTGGGAAATGGACAGCCATTTGGGAATAGACTTTTAGGAACTGGCAACACTCAGGATCAACGTGGTGGATTTATTTTTAGAGCGACAACTGTCAGGAATAGCAACATCCCGTGGTGTTTATTTTCATCTTCAGTTGACTTTTTTAAACCTGGGTTAGGGATTTTTATCACATTTATCATGCGACTAAATTTTGACATGTCTTTCTCACGTACTTTTTGTTTCAAAATATCACCCGCAAACCAGGAGGCGATTCCTTTTCGTTCGCCTCAAGTTCCCCGAACACACATTTTTCTTCGCCCAAGAATCTCAGGCGATACTAAACCGTTTGGGGTAATTGTCGCCGGGCGATGGTTTTTTGGAGGTGAAATACAGAATAAGAAGAACGTAATGCGAATTCGGAGGGGAGGATTTTGCGAACTTATATTATATATTATTTGTTTAAATCACCTGCAAACCAGGAGGCTTTTCGCATTTCGTTCGCCTCGAGTTCCCCGAAGAGACATTTTTCTTCGCCAGAGAATCTCAGGCGATACTAAATCGTTAAAGGAAAATGTCGCCGGGCGATGGTTTTTCGGTGATCCGCTTAAGAACATGCAATCCAAAAACGATCATATTCAAGAAGAATGTAAGGCGAATTTAGAGGGGAGGAATGTGCGAACTCCCCGAAGACGAATATGCGACCTAGCCAATAAATTTTCTGTACAGATTTTAAATGGTAGAACAAGGCAGTTATTTATAAATAAGTACGCATTGAAGACGTTGTCTTCGTTTCTCTTAAAATATCCGGCTTTATGTAGCTGAATTACTTCATATCACAAGTTCGCTTAAAATTGTCACCAAAAGCCATAAGCTTATAAAGCACAGGACAGCAAATCCACAAAAAATCGACTGGAGACGGTAAACTGCTTTCGGGACTCCTATTCGTGTGGTAGCTTATTTACATGTAGATGACAAAATGCCGCCTTTTTTAAATTCCAATTCACAACAAATGGAATTACCAGCAAAAGCTGAGCAGACAGTAAACCGCCTTGAGGTACACCGCTTTGAATCATCATACATGTGACAGTTCACATGCATACAAGACAATGGGTCGCCGTTCATTAATAGTTTTTAAAGACAGCCCATTCCTACCCTACGGGTTTGATTGTTTAATCTTCTCAGACAGTGCCGATTCGTTTTCATGTTAATTAGGCTGATAAGTGATAGTAATACCTTCCTTCGTCTGATTCTTTTTATCAAACTGAAATCGTTCGGAAGAGGGTCAATTACTCCTTAGGTCCTCTCTATACTGACATTAGTTTGGAGTTTTTTTTTTTAGAGCTTATCAAGCCCTGCAGAGGTGTTTGTATATTTATAATGGTAGGTATTTCAAGGCCTGTTCTTCCGAGACAGCTTAGGAATTTTAAATTAAAACTTCCGATTCTTGGACTATATAGCCATCAGACAGACTTTAAATGAGTGCAGAGGGTAAATTTAATAAGTCAATCCCTGTATCGCAACTTCGAAGACTTGTCTAACTGCGTTAAGATATTCGTTTGACAATTTTGTCCCGAAAAAGGGAATTCTTCTTTCGGATACGGCAAGTAAATTCCCGATATCAACTTTATTTCCCCAACTACCACACGAAACATTTATTTCAAACAATCACACTGATGCATAAAACATACGCCCATGACCCTGAAATGTACAAAAAGTTCACGTTTTTCTCTTCTAAAAGCCATTAGACGCACACACGCGTTTCTGATTTGAAGCTTCTGATGAAATTAAATTCAAATTAATTCAGTGAAATTCGTCTCACTTGGTTTGGTTGACTTAGCGAACGCTTTAAGCATTTCTCTGCCTTTCTGGCAAAACAGAACTTCAACTAAAATAAAGGATTTCATGAGAAGAACAAAAATAGAAACAAATATCCCTCCAGTCAAATATTATATTTCAGAACCATCAGCATCTCAATTATTTTCTCATCCTTCGATACAAGTAGCAAGTGGCGACGGTGGTAAAAACTCAACGGAAACAGGAAGGAAATGGGAAAAAAGATCTTAGCAACAAAAAAATTATATAGGTAATCTTGTTTTTTTTTTTTTTGCATTCGATAAATTAACTCACCGCCTGGATAATGAAAATCTGTACAAAACGCCGGGATAAATCCAACACAAATTAGGAACTGGCGGCAATCAGATGAGCGTTGTTATCAGAAAAAGTGAGATGATATCTCTTTCTGCTTGGCTTTCTTGATGACTATCCAGAGGGAGGAAATCCAATAATGATTAACTTCACGCTAGTTAGGCTCAAACGAAAGACATGGGGGAAAATATTGACAAAGTAACGCTCCAGGCATGCGATGCGATGGTGCGTAGCTATGCAAATCAGGATTTGGACTTGATTAGGCGCGGAGCAGCGTGGGAGGCGGTATTTTAATCAAATGAAGTATGATACTTTGATCTATATCTATATATGGCTATGGAAGGTGGACGCAAAGGATGTAGATGAAAAACGCCCGGATTGGCAGTTGTTTCCGATAAGACATTTTTGAATGTAAACGAAAGGACTTGCACAAGTTAACTTTCTTGTGTAGTAAGTAGTATTTGAACGGATGAGTAGACGCGTAACGTAGAACAAGGTAAATTGACCGCAAAGCGAGTAAGGGGGGTTAGGCGAATTTTAAAGTAGATTTGGAATACACCTTTGTGGAAAAAAACTTTAGACGTATTTTTTTTTATAGGGGGCTCAACCGAGGACCCCTCACTCATTAGTCCATCACACTAATCAACTAAAATCTCTGTAGACATCAAACAAAATGGATAATAAATGCAGACCGCGAGAAATTTGGGGGTCGAACCGAGAATCTCCTACCCCTACCTGTCCGCGGACAATAAATGCAGATAGCGAGAGGTTGGGGCTGAACCGAGAAGCTCTCACACTCAAAAGTCCATCACACTAACCAGTAAGTAAATCCAACTTAAATCTCTGTAGACATAAAACAAAATGGACAGACAAAGCAGACCGCGAGAAATTTGGGGGTCGAGCCGAGAATCTCCTACCCCTACCTGTCCGCGGATAATAAATGCAGATAGCGAGAGGTTGGGGCTGAACCGAGAAGCTCTCACACTCAAAAGTCCATCACACTACTCAGTAAAATAAATCCAACTTAAATCTCTGTAAACATAAGACCCAATGGACAATAAATGCAGATCACCAGAAATTTGGGGGTTAAACCGAGAATCTCCCACTCAAAAGTCCATCACACTAACCACTGAGTACAGACTACCTCCATAGTCCCACAATATAATTTAGGATTTGAAACGATATCCTCTCAATAATGAACTCTGTGTTCAATAAAAAAAAAAATCCAGTAAGAATTGGGGCGCCAGTTAAAGCGTTTAGGGGTCAAACCGACAAGCTATATATACTTGCATTTTTGTATACCAAACAAAGAAATATTACTTCAACTGATGCTCGTTCACGAATGAGACGGCCCCAAAACTCTTCAAATGTTTTCTTCAATTTTTGAGAGGCTACAACGTTAAATTTTGGGTAAAACCTGAACTTTGGTTGCGTCTTGTGTAGCTTTATCAGAAATCAAATAATGATTTTAAACCTATCCAACGGCTAAGGCAAATTTCCAAACTTAGTTTGATACTATCAAAATGTTTTAGCTGTCGTTAGACTGGTAAGAAGAGAGAGAATGACAGTTTTTACCATGAATGAGATCAAGAAACACAGGCGTTATTAAAAATCAAATCATAGAATGTCTCGCCGAATGTACTAAAAAATGTCTTTAAAATATAATTGACTTACCGTGGCGACTATAGACGTTTCTTGACCAACGATCAAAGTCTAGAAAAGAAAGGAAACAAAAGTTAGTTCAAATGTAAGACACAACTACGGGTTGAGCGTTTCCACAACAGTTTTTTGAAGTGGGCGCTGTGACTTAGCGGTTAATTCTAAGGTTCCCCGGTTCCACCCCCAGGAAAACAGAATTTGTTCACTTGATTGCATTAATCTGTTGTAAGAATAATAATCAATAAATAATTTTTGGCGCAACAGCTCCGTAGGGACCCTAGGCCTAGCTTCTCACAACCATTAGTTTTGTGTGAGATTTCATTTTTGGAACGAATGGAAGGGATCTACAATTTTATGCCTATTCCAAACGGCTAATTGAGAAGCTCTTTCAAGACAGTTATATTCTCGGATGTTTGTCAGACGTGGCGCAGTGAAAAAACCCTGAGTTGGAATTTGGATTTTTGCGGGATTCGAACCTGGATCGCTTAGTAAAAATAGTAGTTTTTAAGACAGATGAATAAAAAACAATACTATACAATTCTCGGGGACTCCAATGTACACTTTCATTCAGTTAAAAATTCAAAGCCCTAAGACAATTGTACGAGAGCCTAATACCCCATTAAACATGAAGAACTTCCTGAAAAAGCTACCCCCAGACTTAAAGGTTACCGAAGGCATATCTATGTTGAGAAAGCTTCTTAACTTAGTCGTTACGATCGACCCAAGAATAGAACTTCCGCGATTGGTCGTGAATATCTAGCTTTGTACTGATTTTTAATTATTTTCCTTCAATTGAAGAGTGCCTCAGGGAAGCCACTTGGGACCCATATCGCTTTCTGTTGAACCTACGTGTCTTTCACATGGAGTGTTTCTTTTCCCGTCAATCGATAGGGAATTTAAGACCGAAATTCTCCATATAAAATTACCCATTGCGACCTACAAAATATTTAGTGTGAAGGTCAAAAATTGGAATTTTAGTCAATACCCACAATTGGCCGTCAGTTTCACTTTCTTTGTATACCCCCCCAATTGACCCACTCACATCAAAAGTAAGTTTCTAATTCATAACAGACGATTTCTAAAAAAATATATACCTCCTTCCCTATCAGATCTACTGGCCAAGTAGTCTCCTCATAGCTTAATCTAATCTCTAATCTAAATGTCATCTCGGTGGTCAGTGACTGCGCAAAATACCCAGAAAACAACCACTACCCGACCGCTTTATGTCCAAATACTCGGCCCAGTGTGTAAAAGAAAAATTGCATTCCACTTATAATCTCATTTTGAGTCTTAAAATCCACCATCATGGTGATCAGCCTTACCACTTTCTCTGCAGTAGTCAGCCAGACAGAGAGACAGGTATAAACACAGAATCAGAGTTGTCATGTACTTCCTCATCTAGTGTGTGCCACAAGTGGATGTGTGTGGCCAAGTTGTTTTACTTAATTTTTTTCTGGTGTGTCCAATCCATCTGTCATCATTAAAATGGAGTGGAGAGAAGGAGATCTTTCGGATTTCACTTACCAGCTAAATACGATGTGTTCGAACTGACAAAATGGCAAATTCCAATTGCTAGTGTGTGTTTATAGATGCGACTTCCGATCGGGCTGGCAGATACGCCTCAGACAGAACTAGTTTAATCCATACTAAGCCGATTGAAAAAAAAAATCTAGTCCCATCTGCATGTGTGTTTATATATGGTAATTTAAAAACAGAGAAAGAAAAAATTCTATTTATTCAATTGGCTTGGGGACGAGCAAAACAGTCAGCTATGTGGATGAATTATACTAGACGCATGCAGATGTGTAAGATAAACAAAGTGAAACGTTTGTCGCTGTGTGTTCAATGCATTTGACAGATTGCAATTAGCCTTGTTTAAATGAGCTGCAACCGCGCCTTATCTGAACTTGAATCGATATTAGTTTTGCACAAATGTGGGGGCGTGTGTGTCGGTATGCACAACCACAATTATGGCCAAGAACTTGGAGTGCTGCACTTTTGTGTGCAACTCACGATTACCGTTTATTGTGGCTTTTGGTGGCCACGAAATGCATGTCACGTAGATGATGCCAACTTCAGGACTGTGGTCACGATTGTCGGCTGTCGGCTGTCAACTGCGCGCGACTCTCGCTTCGGATGACAGAAGATAGTTGTGGCCTGGCCACAGCCAAGCTAACCACTGCCCTGTAATGGTTTTCCTTTGAGGTTTCGAGGTCAGCAATGTAGCCTGTTACACTCTTGTTCTTTATTGTTTTTGTGTAGTTTCATATTGTTTGGCAAATGGGCACAGAATTCCATAAAATTCTTGAGGTTGTTGTTTTAGTGGAAACATTTTGTGGGGTACCCCAGGGTTGAGCACTATGGCCTACATTTGGAGAGAATGTTCACACAAATGTTGCATGGCGAATGAAATGTTGTCGAAAAGAAAGAAATTGGCTACAGCCTAATATAGACGGACAATGGCCTAACTCCGTACGTAACTAGACGACTCCTGAGCAACTGTGGCGTGGTGGAAGATTTTCTGTTTTTCCAACAATTCAAGTAGACAGTTTAAGCAGCCAGACAAGATCATCTTCACCGAGGAACAAACAGCTCCGGTTACGGCCACCAAAAGGTCAACCACAGTGAGATTTCCTCTTTGTTGCTTCGATTATTCCTGTGGGCGTTTTGACGTGAATTGCATAACGCGACCGTAATAGGATTGGTGCACGATTTTGTAAAACTCTTCAAATCCTGGTCCTTTGGGTACGTCAAGAGTCATGTCGGTTGAAGATCATTTTACTAAAAAAAAAAACAAAACCGAGGAAGCTTTGGTAGAAATTCGACAGTAAACCCATAAGAAAAACGAAGCTTTGCTCAAAGCCGCCCTCCAAAAAGTGGGCGTGGCTCACACTTTGTATGAGGGAATTGTTAAAAATTAAATAGTCTACAAATTGTACAGAAAATCCTTAAGAAAAACAAAGCTTTGCTCAAAACCGCCCTCCAAAAAGTGGGCGTGGGACACACTTTGTATGAAGGAATTGCTAAAAATGAAATAGAAAAACAAAGCTTTGCTCATAACCGACCTCCAAAAAGTGGGCGTGGCACACACATTGTATGAAGGACTTGTTAAAAATTAAGCAGTCTACAAATTCGGCCGAAAATCCATAATGAAAACAAAGTTTTGATCAAAACCGTAACCAAAAAGTGGGCGTGGCACATACTTTGTATGAGGGAATTGTTAAAAATTAAATTGTGCACATTTTTTGTGCAGAAATCTTCATTTCGCTAGATATTCTTTCAAAAAATGGGCTCTGACGAGCGGTCAGATTTGAATAATCTCAAGGTGGTAGTAGATTTTTGTTTACGGGCCTTGTCATAATTTTTATTTGGAGACAAGGTGGCGTGATTTTTTTCTGAATTAGGTAGAGTGCTGTGGATTGGTACGATGTGAATGTTTTCCACTCAAATAGTTGAGTGAATCTGACAGCTGTCACTTTTTTTTTATCCGATATGGTTTGACAAGTCATTTGGCGATTATTATCGCTTGAGTTGCGAGTTCAATTATTAGGCGCTTAAGCTGTTGGAATTCGAACCCATTTTTTACCATCAAACGGGTGGCTTTTGGAGGCTTTCTTAATAAGAAGGCTCGTCGCACTTACAGCGAGGGGAGTTGTCTAACTACGACGTCAGTTTAGTTCGTACTAAACAAGCCACCTTTTAATTTCCTGATTTTGTTAGTGCTTTTTTGTGTTGGGAATAGGAAAGCCACCACTAAGAGATACTCCGCCGATAGCTTTAAGCCCGGTAAGCATGGTAGCTGCCTAACTCAACGTTAAATCATCACTTCCAACACTCAAAGTAAACGCTTGTTGACTGTTCCATAAGCTTCACAACTTTCATCGAAAATTTCAATTAGACGACAAACAATGTGGTAATACACTTTCAAAGTTATTTAACGACTATACTTGAAATCGAAAGCAATCAGCTTAATTAAGTTGCCGTACAGCAACTGAGAGGATGTACTACGGTAGTGTCACAATTTAATTGTGTACAGCTATTGGGCATATACCGGTTAATTGCTTTAGCAACTGACGATTTAACTCGACGATTAGTTCCGCAGACATTTTGATGGTATCTTTCTCTGATGTCAGTTAGTATTCAAGGCGATGAACTCTAAATCAATTATTTATAACAATTTGTTACATTGTCTTTGTACATGCTTGGAGGTAAACCTATTGAGAACCCTTCTATTGTCGAATAAGTACTTTCTCCATCGTTGGCGGCGATAGCGCCTGGGGGTGTAGTTTGCAGGACGTTGAGCCACCACCACCACCACTCACCGACTACACCCAGGCGCTATCTACACATCAATGAAAAGACAACCGTTTTTGCTTTTGACCATTCATCGTATACAGGTCAATGATGTGAGAAAAATCAGAATAGTTTTGTTTGCAACTTCAAAATGGATAAATTTCCATAGCACCATCACATAGTTCCACTTTCCTGACCGTGGGAATATACAGCAACTCTCTATTTCTCCACCAGTCCATCTTCTTCGCTATTATTGGACAACCTAATCAATCGCAAACATCCACCTCTCCTTTGATGGTGGACGGCAGCGGCGGCACACCAAACCTGTATTGTAAGCGGCATGCTTCCTACAAGCACTCACAAACGACACCATCGTCATCATCATCAGTGATGAAGCGCTGACCCAGTTTCAGGGAGTGAGGTTCGCCTCGAAGCCAGCACTAGGTGATTCACACTTTTGGTGCGGTAATTGACTCCTTCTGCGCCATCGATGGACTTGTTTTGAAAGATAACAGTTCCAGTGAGCCGCCGCCGCCGCGCCATATCGCACAAACAACAAATTCAATAGATTCTCCATATGTCCATATTCACATCTGAAAGTTATGTAAATGGGAGTGCCGGGCGAATGCTTATAGCCACAGCATGACAGATGGCACCTCGCACTTCTAGCGCCAGATTCACTTTGGTAGAAGAACTTGTTCGAGAGAAGAGCTGAGAAGAGTGGGCTGCTGCTGGGAAGACTGGTCGAGGCCCAAAAGTAAAAGTTATGAAAATAAATTGATTTGAAATGGGCTCCGTGTGGATGCAGTTGTTTGTTCGGAAGAGGTTACAGCAGGCCATCTTATGACCTCATTCCTCTGGAGAGCTGTAAGTAGTGTTGGCGTTGTAAAAATTAATTAAGGGGCACTGCCACTACAGTAATGGTTGGATTAAGTACAAGCTTGCTTGGTTTTATGGTGTGTCCCACTTAGGGGAGATAGAGTCAATGGGTAGGCTATTGTAAAGATAGGAAAATGTTGAAAGTTGGTTAAAGTGTTTGCGAAAAAAATTTCCTCTAAGTGTGATTAGGAAAATGAGCATAAAAATGACATTTAAAATAAAATTTGTTGGTGGACCGGTGGTGACGCTTTTACCAGATGAACTACAGAATCTAACCAAGGATGCAATGAAGAGGCAAAACAACTCAAGACGGAGTCGATGAAAATTAAATTCATCGTCATCATCATCATCATCGTCATCATCATCATCAACAACAACAACATCACCAACAACAACAACAACAACAACAACAACAGCAATAGAAACAAACAGGTGAACAAGAACAAAAACAAGAAGAACAAGACAAGCCGCAATAACAACGTTACAAGATGACGAACAATAGCTACAGCAACAACAGCATCATTAAAAAACAACAATGTCACCACCAACACCAACAATAACAACAGGGACAGCTTCATTAGGAACATCACTAATTTATAAGACTATTATTTATTCAACATAAACAAGAAGGATAAGTCCAAAACAACAACAGCAATAACAACAACATCATCAATAAGAAAACCAACACCGAACTCTGCAGCATGCACGCACACTTCCACACGACCCAGCAGGACGTGAAGAGTGTTGATCTGCGTTGCAAGCAATCAAGAAATACCTTATCCAGGTTTTTTTATTTTGATTTACAATTCACACTGTCTTACTGCAGGCAATTTCAAAAATACCGATAGAGAAAAGCACTCGAAAGCTGTAACTTGTTGTTGTCACGTTAAATGTATTTTAAATGCTCTTGAAGGTTTTGTTGAAGGAGGAGGAGGTTTTTTTTGCTACTTGATTCATGGAATGGCACAATGATGGACCCTATTTGACTGAGCAATGAGAGATTTCAATCACAAGCTGCAATTTTTGTAAGGTCATTTGCACAACAAACGAAATAGAAACGAACTTTGTTCCTTAACAAACCAATGACAACAATGTATTCAATCACTTCCAACAGATCGGATGGTAGCCTCTTCTGTTTGTTAAATTTTATGGTCAAGTTAATACACGATCGTAACTTTTGTTTTTATGGCCCCGGAATTCTCAAAATTCCGATCTACAGATCTACAGATCTACACTATAAAAAGTGTGTTTGCGTTTGACCACTTACGCGTTTTACAACCTTTTCGTTGTTGATACCTTCTGAGCGAGACAAATAAAGGAAATGGAAAGTTTTTTTGACGATCAAAAGATACATAGACGTACGTGATCACTTTTATGAGACATTTAACTGATCATAGCTGCGACCGCACATACAGTCATATGGATCTCACTAAATGAAAGTAAAAATTAATTGTTTGCTACACAATTAACGACCAGCGGTCTCATACTCATTGGGAAAATCTGTCGATCTGGGAAAGTTTTACACTTGCCCAGGCCATCACCATACGTGTCTGTGTATAATTGTTAATGTAAGACCGATCTTTTTGATTTGTACGGCATCTTTTTCTGCGCAACCTTTTGTTAAGCTATGCAATTGGTTTATTATTATTATTTTCTTTTTTTTTCAACTTTCGATCCAAGTTGTGTTTGTTTATTCAATTAAGAAGACAAAATAAAAGTACCCCCTCCTGTATAGGAAATGTTTATTTTTAACACAACCACTGGTAGTTGAGTTAAATTAATTTTATTTACCATTTTCGGTTAGCGAGGCAGAATAATTTCACGTAATTAGCACATAATGGACACTGGACAGGACATTGCATTTAAAGTGGCAGACAAGCAAGCTAGCAACTGAACTGTGCACTCGAAGTGATGTTAACTGATGATTAATTAAATTAATAATTTATTACGAGTGCATTGCGTATAGAAAGGGCGATCTAACCATCAATATAAATAAAGTCATGTACATTTTTGTGTTCAAATAAGCGGGTTGGCTGTTGAATATGGAAAATTTAATTATGTGTTACAAAAGAGACGACCAAACGATGTGGAACCAATCACACCAAATGACCAAAATGACTTTCGAAGCGAGCTGTAAATGTTTGGCAAATTATTTTAAAGAGGCTTTCACCAGAAGGACGATTTTGTAAAAGGAAGTCTACCGTCTGACGAACAACGACTTCATCAATGCCTACCCCTTGAAATTTTAACTACGAATCGAGAAATGGCACATATGTTCCATCCCGTCAGAAAATATTAGTCAAATTGAATATTTTATACAAGTTTTCAAATAAGGTAAGGTGTGTTACTGCTGTAAAGAATTCACAATTTAATTAAAAATTAATATTTGTCTTTAAATACGGACGGCAAACTAGTCTTCTTTATGTGCTGGCGCAGGTACCTATTGTACTCCTTTTTTTTTTTAATTCAAAATCACTTCGTTTTAAGTCGAGTTAAGAGTTGAAAAGGAGCTCAGAAACGGTTTCCACAGATTAAAGTCACCGAGTTTTTGATATGTGGCAGGTTTAATGCGAACTTTGTATATTGCACTTATACCCCACTTCACCTTATTCTAAATGCAACAAGCCGGTGTTCTTGATCTGCAAAAGGGCTATAGACACTAGTCATTCAAAAACGATTAAATCTAATTTAAAACTAACGTTTATCTTATTCTAGCTTATTGACTCTAAGCGAGCGTCCTAAAATTATCAATATCCCTAAAATGATTGTCATTGCAATTTGCCGTAAGTATGAGAATTGTAAAGAGCACAAGAAGATTTAAATGTTTGCTTTTCAACTATTTGGCAAATCATTGGTAATATCTTTCTATTTATTAAGTTTTTATTATTTGCTTACTCTTTTTAAATTTCAATTTATTTTTAATAAATATATAATAATGTAAAAAGCTTAATAAATAAATTAAATTCAAATTCTTAAATTATTCTAAAGGCTTTCAAAAATTTATAAGACTCTTGTCTTAGTTTGTAAGCGATTTTCAAAAAAATAAATAAATAAATTCGTCCTTACATTTATCGATATTTTATTCGGTTTGTTTTTTATTCGTCAAGAACTTCCTGAAACTTGAAGACTTTATTTTTATTATTTTGTTTAAAACTACATTTCTTATAGTCAGGTTTGTGAGCAATTGGTCAACATCCTGATCGCGGCTATACTCGAAGGCACTAGTTTTCCAAGAATTGTGGTCACAAACTGACAAATATTCAGAGCACAAAAGACCGATGGTAGTTTAAAGAAATATGCCGTGTATTTGGGACGGCAACAATTTAAGGGGCACTACCTTACCATATTTTACAAACAAAAATCACGCTTTACATATAACCTCAGCTTTCACGGAATTGTTGTCAGAAATTTAATTATTTAGATCCGTCCATTTTGACTTGTAACAACAACAACTATGCCACCATTCGTTTAAATGCCTTAACTAGGACGACCACTGTGTACAGCACAAAGCTTCATCAAGGTCAGAAAAAGAAATTAACCATCTTTTTCACAAAGTTGTTATTTTCCCATTTGCAGCTTTTCCCTTTTATGACATTAATCGAATAATGTTACCAACCAACTTTACTAATTACATGGCCATAAGGAAAACTACGCACAACCTTGCAGCAAGTGTTCGTCACGTCTACCATTCGAAGAGCATACAGCTACACGAAAACTACGAGCAAAAAGAAACCACTGCGCAGGCAACCAGTTTAAGAAGTTATTTTCTTTCGCCTAATAAATATATACACATTTTTTTATTTACTTTCTCATCTTTGCCTTTAAAATCAACATTTGTTTTACCTTAATTTTTTTTTGCAGAATAATTGCAGAGGACCAGCCTCTTAGCGCCAGGCCAGGTAACGACTGACGATTCATTTTCCGTCTTAGAAAATCTCGCATCATTAGTAACGGAGAAGCAACAAAAAAAAAAAAAAAGCACGTAAACCAAACCTGAGACAGGATAGTCCGGTTTTTCCACAATATTTTCACCGCACATTTCCAGAAAACAGCATGTACTGGTGATGGTGCGACTTTAACAAAACGCACCGTACATTCTTGGACTGCTCTGTTGAGCGAATTTTTCCTAACGGAAAATAAAACGAAAACTTTTATCACGACTCTCGCTCTTGTGTGGAGGAAGCGCACTGAAAGCGAAAAGTTTGTAGCGCAGTTTGCGTCTTCTTGGAAAAAGTTTGACATTCCTTAGAGGCGATGACTGATGTTCGGTAATATCTCGTAGCTGACAGTGTATTTGGAGGGTGGATACATCTCATAATTAACTACAAATGAATTTACGCGCTCAAGTGCAAAGGAGTTGTGCAATTTTAATTTAATCCTCAACGAAGAGGAGAGAGAGACAAAAAAGAAATACGAACAATAGTGAATTATATTTAAGACAACATTGACACTATGGATACCGTGTACGGGACGAAGAAGTACTTTCAAAGTTTATCCGGCGGAAGTGACATTTATAGATCGTCCACATGCAGACCTATGGTGAGTAAAGTATTTTTTTTTTACATTATTTTCGTTTCAGTTTCAATTGCTAGCCACTAAGAAGAGAGTTCAAAATAAGGCATTTTGTAAAAAAAAATGTCTCCTGACGAATTAACCCTTGCGCCACCTATCGCCCACTAATTGTGCTGTTTTTAATTTGATAGCCATCCTAGGAGCGTAGCCACTAACTTTCCAAAGTTTCATCGCAATGGAGGGCACCATCAAATTTAGGTATATGAAAAAGACAGATCTAGCTAAGACATGAACCGCCTAGCAGTGATTGGTTGCCTGATTGATTGTATAACCCGATCGAGTTGTGGTTAATGCAGTTAAATCAAACAAGGAGTATTTTCGCATTGCAACGAGAGCAAAAAAAGCTCCGCTAGAAAAAAAAAATGTTATCCAAGACAGGACCCATCTATTTGAATGCAGTTTTTAACGAATATCGTTGTATGCTTTTACGTTTACACGGTCGAAGTAAAGCGTCATGAAGGAGTGAGTGGAATTCCAGAATTGAGTAAATGGATCAGAACCACAACCATTTGAAAAACCGCATGACCATCTCATGCTCTCCCAGATAATTACTTGTACAATGAAAAGTTATCATGGAAGATCGGTAAACGAAATATTAATCAATTCGAGACCCTAAATACGGTCTTAGGAAAACAACAAATAATTTCACATGAGGTAGAATTTATTGATCCAATTTAAACTACTTTTGAACTGATTAAAATCAAAGACATAACCAAGCTGCACAAGTGTTGCGTTGCTTAAGCAGCTGTCGTGGCATCAACAGTTGGTATTGTTGTTTCATCGCCAGTTTGGGCTGTCGAACCATCAGCAGTTGGTGTTGTTGTATCATCGCCAGTTTGTGCTGTCGAACCATCATCAGTTGGTGTTGTTGTATCATCGTCAGTTTGGGCTGTCGAACCATCAGCAGTTGGTGTTGTTGTATCATCGCCAGTTTGTGTTGTTGTACCATCAGCAGTTGGTGTTGTTGTATCATCGCCAGTTTGGGCAGTCGAACCATCAGCTTGTGGTGTTGTTGTATCATCGCCAGTTTGTGCTGTCGAACCATCAGCAGTTGGTGTTGTTGTATCATCGCCAGTTGGTGTTGTTGTACCATCAGCAGTTGGTGTTGTTGTATCATCGCCTGTTGGTGTTGTTGTACCATCAGCAGTTGGTGTTGTTGTGCCATCAGCAGATGGTGTTGTTGTATCATCGCCTGTTGGTGTTATTGTACCATCAGCAGCTGGTGTTGTTGTACCATCAGCAGTTGGTGCTGTTGTATCATCGCCAGTTGGTGTAGTCGTACCATCGGCAGTTGGTGTTGTTGTATCACCGCCAGTTGGTGTTGTCGTACCAGCTGGTGTTGTTGCTGTTGCCTTAGCTGTTGTTGTTGTCTTACTTGTTGTTGTTTTGGCTGTTGTTTTTGTTCTAACAGTTGTTGTTGTCTTAGCTGTTGTTGGTGTCTTACTTGTTTTAGCTGTTGTTGTTTCATACTTAGCCGTTGTTGTTCTAATCTCCACGGTATCCTGATCAACCAATTTCTTGATTTTCCTTTCTAGCCTATCTGCTTCCTTTCCGATTCTAGAATAGGAACCACACAATTTCTCCTCCAGACCAGCCAGGTCAGCCCTGATTATTCTTTTTCCAAGAACATTAAATTTAACTGGAGCTATTGCAAGCGGTACCATTGCTTTGCGAATATCTGCAGCACATTTGTTCAATGCCCTATAGTCGTTCGCTTTCAATTTAGAGCACGTTCGAACCCGACCAACAAGAGTGCTCATTGGTTCACGGAAACGTTTACCAGTTGCATTGACTTCCCCCTGCAGCTTTTCCAATCGACCGACTATAACATCTGTACATTTCTTTAGATCATCAGAGCGCTTCTTGACAAACCCATCTATAATGGCTTCACCCGCAGCTTGAGCTTCCTTTGAGGATTTACTCAATTTAATCTTGTTGTTATCAGCCCATACCTTGGTACTTTCGTTGTTCTTGTCATGCAACTCCTTTGTAGTTTCTTTAACCTGCCTGTTAGCACTTTCAATTGCCTGCTGAGCTCTCTTGGTGGAAGTTTGAATGTTGGAAAGCCTCTCTTGGACCTTTTTTAGTGTACGTTGCAGAACGTTGCTGCGCACTCCATTCGATTGCTCTCTAACAGCGCTGTTAAGTGAGCCAGCAACTTTGTTAATGTCTCCGATAATATTCGTACCAACGGCAATTGCTGATTTAGGAACGCCCGTAGCAACCTTTATAACACCGTGTGCAATATTGGTGCCGGTTTGCAAGAAACCCTGACTAATTGACCCGGTTAAATCAGCAGCACCTTTGCCTATGGAACCAACTGCGCGGGCCCCCTCACCGATTAGTTCAAAGATGAACGGTTCAGCTATGGCTTGTTGCACCGTGACGGCTAAGCAGAGCACGAGAATCGGTGCGATTTTCATGATTACGGTCGTAGGAAACTTGTTTCCAAACTAACGGATGGACGGCTAGGACTGGTATTTATATGCTGGAAGTTTCGACAAACAGATTTAGAATTGTTTGTTATTCGCACTTGTGTACACACTCAGTGATGATGCACTGGCTTTGACAATGAAGCCCACACATGTGTTTGCCGTTCATAGTGTTTACTGTATGGACAAGCGGTGCTGCTTTTATCAGCTTAGCGGATCTAGGTGGATCTTACGAAAGGTTATAATCTTTCCGCATAGTCTTTGCTACCTGACGGATCACTTCCATGGATGAGTAGGGCTTCGTAGATGAGCTGTACGGATATGGAATCGCATGAGCTACAATGAGCTCACTAATTTTGTGCATGATTTCTAACTATAGGCTTAAGATGACCGTGGATGAGTTGTCCCTTCATGAAATATGCTCGCACGAAGTTAGAAACATCTAATGATTCAGTAAACTTTCTTTTAGAACGCAGACGGATCGTTCATAAACCAAGAATCCTTCCTAGAGGAGCCTTTACGAAGGGCTCCGAATTTGCTGCTAGGGATTGTTATATGCCCTTCATGTTTAAGAAGAAAACGGCGAGCAAATCGAATAAACTTCTCTCTCTTGCTTACACAGGAAATACAGTTTTGAAAAGCATTCGGAACTTTTTCGGCTGTTATTCATATATTGATCTGATCATTTCGAATGAAATTTCCGCGATTCAAACTGCAGCCCTTATAAAGCTGAGAATTGCCCTCAAAAAATCAGCAAAATCGCTCAACATCAGAATCATTTTGACAATCAGCAAATCGTTCTGTTTAGAGCGGAATTTGGATTTTAAAAACTAATGAGAATGCATTTGGGACCACGTTTCAGAAAGATGAGAGGACTGTTATACTCGTATGTAGATGACCAAAATATGTTTAGGTTTGTTTTTCTTAAATATTCAGACGAATAGTATTGGAATCTAAGACTGCAGCGTATTTAACAAGTGATCGTAGTCAATTTCAAACAGAATAATTCCGACGATCAGGAATCTAAAGGCTGAAACAGTTGTTACAGGCAATTGATCTTTTTAATTTTTAATATTTCAGCATCTGAAATATAGAAAGTAATCTTAAGAAACTACCACTTCCTTGAAACATTATATTTATGTACAAAGTTTTGCAGACGTTGAAGGGATCTTAATTTAAGAATTTTTGCTGTAAAAATTATCTTCACGGGATTGTAGGTTCGAAGCTTGGAAACCATTTAAAAAAAAACAGAATTTACACTGTAAAAATTAACAAATTCCCCAAAAACAGTGTCGGAGAATTCTAGCAACGACAGCAAATGGATCCACCGCTCTTCGAGTTCTAGTGTACTCATATTCGTGGGTACAATAATCACACAAAATAGTTTAGCTTTCAATATTTATTAGAGACAATTTCTCAATAGCATATATACAATTTAAAGACTGAGTCACGAAAATATACACGATAAAGCTATAAGCGGCGAACAAATAATTCATTCAGCTGCTTCGTCTTCTTCAGCTGACAATGCTTGTTCGTCTTCATTTTCTGGTGCTGATTGTTCCTCATCGGCTGGTAGTTCGTCCTCTTCAGCTGGGCTTGTTTCGTCAGCAGTAGCGTTCTGCGCATCATCAGCAACCAATTGGTCAATTTCCTTATCGACACGATTAGCTTCGGGACGGAATTTTCTCAAAACTGAAGCGACACATAGGTTCTTCTTTACATCTGTCAGACCAGACTTGACAATTTGAACGTTGACAGCACCCAATTGACGAGAAGCGCCCTGTAGAGGTTTCAGGGCCTTTCTAATTTCAGCAGAACATCCAATCAATGCCCTGGCGTTAGTTGGCTTGCTTGCGGCGCACTTTCCAACCTGTTCGATCAGTTTGTTCATTGGTTCATGGTAACGTTGCGCAGTTGAGTTGGCCTTCTTTTGTAATTTTTGCAATTCTTCGCCGAGCTGGTCTGTGCAAGTATTTAAATCCTGGGAACGTTTCTCAGCAAAACCGTCGATAAGTTCCTGACCCTTGATTTGGGCATCTTCGGAGGAGTTAGCAAGCTTTTCCTTAGCTTGATCGGCCCACTCGTTGATATTTTCCTGTTGCTTGTCGGTCAACTCTTGAACACCTTCTTGAACTTTCTTGGCGGCAACTTGGATTGCTTGCAGGGTTCCTCTGGTGGCATCTTGGATGTTCTTGAGGACGCCTTGCACGCGCTCAATGTTGGCTTGAGGAATCTTGTCCCGAATGTCCTTTATTCTGTCAGCGATGGTATTTCTTAGCGATGCAGCAACATCGGCAAGATTTGCGACAGCACCTGTACCAGCACCGATTATTCCCTGACTGATGCCAGTGGCAGCACCGATAGCACCTTGAGCCGCATTATTTGCTGTTTGAGAGACTCCCTTGGCGAATGAACCAGCTGCACCGATAGCGCCTTGCGCTATGGATCCTGCTGTGCGAGCTCCACCACTGATTGCTTCGAAGATCAATGGCTCAGCACTGGTCTGGTGGACCGCAATGGCCAAACAGAGGACGATAATTGGACCAAGTTTCATGGTTGTTGTCGGTGATCTTCACTTAGAGAGGAAAGTTAGACGTTTTCAAACTGATTGATGGACTGTTTGAGCGGGTATTTATATGCGAAGTCTGACAGCACATCAGCACGGGCAGCCGGTGATTAAGCATGCACTTGTGTCAATATGTAATTGGTTAACTACTAGGCTATTGTTTGACTCCAGACATGTGCAGCGTGTGTGCCTATGCAATATTTGCTGTCTGGTTCTGCTGCTTTGCATTTCCGGGGACTATGTCGTCTGGGTGATGTGATCTGCCTATAAATATGAAACGCCCGCAATGAATCTCGCGTAGTAGTTTCAAATAGCAAGACGCTGTGAAGACTGGACCGTTGGAATAATAGAATTTTTCAAAATCATCGTTCAGCCCCTATAGTTGGTGCAACTTTTTAACTTTATTTTCTGTTTCTTTTTTTATTTCGGAACAGTTTTTCGACTGCTTTCACTAAGCTTTTCTAGTGGACACAGGACACGGAGTAGTTACTTACAGTTAAAGGGGCTTGCATATACGTTTATTAAGCCGTCGGTAAGGCAGCAGCTTTCGAGTAATAGTTTAACATCACACTGCGACTGTGCACTTTCAAGTGTGAGCCGTTGGTTGTACTCGTGGTTTTTCACCAGAAATAATCAGTTTCGTTTCCGGTTGAGCCCCTTAATTTCCCGCTGATTATTATTTTTATTTTCTTTACGTTTTCCTCGTAGTTTGAATAAGGTCGGATGTCATCACTAGATTTCGTGGCATAAAGTTGAACTTTTCAAAAATCACAAGTATACGGTTCAACCCTCTATATTTTTGCTGATGACAAGATCACTTAGTGAAATCTAAATTCCCTAGAGACACATCCGAGCACATTGAGGTTCTATCCTGTCAGTCTTGTAAAATCTGATCTTGTCATGATGTTAAATTTAAGTCACGACAGAGTGTACATTTTCGGAACTGATGTTGTCAGTCTGTTAAGGTGTATGGTGATCTTGTCATGGTTGGAAGCCGATCTCATTTAGGATCACCTAAAAAAAATCTGAGATTCTCCGGGGGACACCTACAAAAACTAGAACCAATGTGATCTTGTCATGGTTTCAATTCGGAAGATCAGTAACAGTGATCGTGTCGCGATATTAAACTAAAAGACATGTTATGTAAGTAAGTAAAGATCAGATGACTAAAGTTGCGAATAGGAAACGGCCTTAGGAGACATGATCTAATAGAGGATCAGTAACCAACAAATTAAAGGAAGTTTAAGGCAAAGCAAAAGTCGAGATAAAATTTAGGTAAAACGATTTATTAACAAAAATTCCTCCCAATTACCGACACCGAGAAGTGTTATATTAACCAAAAAAAAATTACTGAGCAGATTCGTCTTCACCATGGACGGTTTCTGCTTCTTCGTCTGTTGCCCTTTCTTGTTCTTCCTTCGTCTTGTCATCGGCAACCAATTTATCGATCTGCTCGTCCAATCTAGTAGCCTCTCGATTGAATTTGCGTAAAGCCAGTGTGACACACACGTTCTTTTGCAAATTTGTCAGACCAACGCGGACAATTTGAGTTTTGAGCGCAGCCAAACGACCTGGAGCTGCAGCCAGTGGACTTAAATCGCTCCGAATGTCATCAGCACAGCTGGCCAATCCCTTGAAATCGTTTGCCTTGAGTTCAGAGCACTTTGCAACTTGTTGAACAAGCTTGTTCATAGGTTCGTGGAATCGCCTAGCAGTGGAGTTGGCCTTCTCTTGCAAAATTTCCAATTGAACGATGACATCGTCTGTGCATTTTTTCAGCTCTTCAGAACGTTGACTGACAAATTGATCAATAAGATCTTGACCCTTTATTTGAGCATCGTCAGTGGAGTTGGCCAGCTTGTTCTTTGCCTTGTCGGCCCATGTTTCGATGTCTTCCTCCTGCTTTTCCTCCAGCTCAATGATGCGTTCCTTAATGGTCTTACTAGCTTTCTCATAAGCTTGCAGAGCAACCCTGCTTGCCTTTTGAATGTTTTCAAGGGTACTTTGCACCTGCTGAAGGACACGTTTCAGTACCCTGCTGCGGATTTCAGTGATCCCATCAGCGATGGCTTTGCCGAAGGATGAAGCAGTGTTACTCAGGCTTGAGATAGTGCCTGATCCAGCACCGATAAGTCCTTTGCTGATTCCAGTAGCAGCATCGACAGCACCTCGAGCAATGCCATTGGCGGCTTGGACGACACCATTGGCAGCAGAGCCGGCGGCATCAATAGCACCATAAACAATGGAGATGCCAGGTTGGACGGCTTCGCTGACAGCGTCAAAGATGAACGGTTCTGCTCTGATTTGGACCGTGATGGCCAGGCAGAGGAAGAGAATTGCAACGAATCTCATGTTGGGGTTGTTAGAAGGGTGATTTCAAACTGTCGCCTGGGAGGGGTCGTGCTGTGGCTTTTATATGCCAAGTGTACGATTGAAAAAAGCCTTAAAATGCAGTTGGGCAGAGAAGCTCCAGACGTTAGTGGATTGATTAGTTTCCAATTGTGCAAACATTACGTAAGTGGTGACATAACAGCAATTTTATGGAACTGAGGAAGACACTTGTGTGTACCAGTGGTACTGCGTCTTCCAGTTTCGCGAACAAGAGAGTGACGCAAACTGCATTCGGCATTTGTGCGACACCAGTATAAGGGACAGCTCGGGGTGGTTTGTTCACCCAGCTACAGCATTTTGCAACATTTCCTAACGAAGAAGAAATCAATTTAGTGGACAACCGAATTTTGTGGATGAAATTGTTCAATTGGGTGTAAGTTCGAGTGGAACCACTGAACCAAAATCGACACTACCTTACCTACGTATGACAAAACATTTATTGTGACTTTGGAGTTGTGTGGGAGAAATCGTTAAATTTATTGTAATGTACATTATCGGAACTGATCGTTCCAGCCTGTTAAGGTGTATGTTGATCTTGTCATGGTTGGAAGCCGATCTCACTTAGGATCACCTAAAAAAATCTAAGATTCTTTGGGGGACAACAACAAAAACCAGAACCGATGTGATCTTGATGGTTTCAATTCGGAAGATCAGTAACAGTGATCGTGTCGCAATCTCAAACTTAAAGTACCTATTCTGCCTTTATTCGGGACATGATAGGTGAGTAAGTAAAGATCAGATGAATAAAGTTGCGAATAGGAAACGGCCTTAGTAGACATGATCTAATAGAGGATCAGTAACCAACTTTGCCTACGTAGGGTAAATGTATAATTATGGCTGAGGAGCTTTGTCAAAGAAGAAACTCTACCTTACCTACATAGGGGAAACCATTTATTTTGACTATGAAATATTGCTGAGTTTGCGGTAAGACACGATAGCACCTTTGCGGGGCAAATGTATTACCAGAACAAAAATGTATTAGTATGGCTAAGGAATTTTGCTTCAGGAATTGTTTAATTTGCACCATACAGAGTTAAAGCTACCTTACCAACGATTAAAACGTATTATCCTGACTACGAATTTCGTTCAGAAATCGAGTGAAACAAATGTTTCCCGTAGAAAGTACGGTTTTCCTGCACATGGAACGTCACCCTTCCTTCAGCAAGTAAACTTGAATCTCTTCTACGATCCAGTGCGCTTATTTTCAAAGTCCACTGCCACAGACATATAAGTGATAGGTAGGCGGTTACTTACATTCTCCCATAATCTTGCATCACAAAGGGCAAAAATGCTTTTATCTCACCCTCCTATATTTCTCTCAATCCACAAATGACAAGAACCCTTCTATAGTACCTATCTATATCAAAAAAAAAACCTTAAAAATGTCCGACAAAAAAGCACCAGATTTACATGGAATATCCTTTCGCAAAGCCCCAAAAAGGAATATTAAATTCCACAAAGTGACACTGCGACTATACGTAAATCGCTAGATGAACCTATTTTCGCCTGCATAAAACCGCACCATTAAAAACAAGAGCGAGACCGTAAAAGGACGAAAAATCCTTTTGGCAACTTTCTGCAGAACACATCAAAAGATTTAACGAAATGAAAATTTCCCCAAGAATATGCCACGAACAAGACGCAGATTTTCTTTCAATTCACACGTTCCGTTTTTTTTTTTTTCTCTGGCCGTTCAATTCAAGTTGTATTGGATGGCTTCAAGTCTGAAATTCACCATATAAATGCTGGTGTTCCCCAAGGCTCCGTTTTGTCTCCGACTCTCTTTCTCATTTTCATAAATGATCTCCTGTCTGTAACTTCTAATCCAATCCACTCCTTCGCCGATGACAGCACCCTCAGCTTCTCATATTCATTCCAAGACTCACGTCCCTGCTCTTCGGCCGTAGAATTGGAACGGCAACGTATGTTAAGCTCATTAAATTCCGACCTCGACAGCATTTTAAAATGGGGTTCAGCCAATAGAGTGGAATTTAATGCTTCCAAAACACAATGCTGTCTGCTGTCATTAAAGCGAAACCAGAATCCTCAGCCATTATCCATGAATGGCACTTGCATCGCCGAAACCGAAAGACTTTCCATTCTCGGTATGTGTGTCCATGACAAACTTCGTTGGAATGACCACATACACGAAGTCGCCAAGAACGCTGCGAAATGTCTAGGTTTCCTTAAAAGGTGCAAGAAATATTTTACCCCTTCTGATCTGGCTACCATATACAAGGCGTTCATTCGCCCCAAACTTGAGTACAACTCTCATATCTGGTCTGGTGCCCCTAAAACCTCACTGCACCTCCTGGATAGGATACAAAATCGTGCCTTAAAACTCATTGGAGACATAAATATAGCGAATTCTATAAATTCGCTCGAACATCGCAGAAATGTAACAAGTCTCTCATTGTTTTATCGCTATTTTTACAAACAGTGCTCAAATGAAATTGCCAGCTGCATTCCACCCCTTCAACAATTCAACCGCAATACTCGCCAAGCCAGGAATGCCCATCAGTTTACCCTCCAGCCTACTTTCGGTCGTACTATGAAATATAGAGATTCTTTCATAAGCCGTACAACACGAATGTGGAATGCATTGCCCAGCTCGGTCTTTCCCCCTCAGTACAATTTACAGACATTTAAAACCAATGTGCATCGGAATCTCCTATCTTCTCTATCCCAATTTCCTTAACGCCCGCGCTGTGTACTTCGAACTACACCATAAGAGTAGTCACAACCTCTTTAGCGCGTGTTTATTATAAAAAAAAAAAAAAAAAAAAATGTTTTCGTTCCCATGCAATTTTCTACCGAAGGATAATACATGTGGCTGCTGGTGCTCAGTATGCCAAGCACAAACTTCAGTAATTCAATTAAAAAAAAAATAGAAAAAAGTACCTAACCAGAGGAAGACGGCAAAGTCCAGGTGCAACACGAGATTTTAAAGAGACTCCACGATAGCAAGACCCGAACCATGACCTAGCAGATCGGTATTTTTTTTTAACCCCATCACCATTATGAAGGAGTTGGTCGGGTAGTGTCCCAAAAAGGAGCACTTATTGCGAATACATTAGTGCTGCTGACTGGAGTGCACGGATTCAAGTGCACAGCGGAGAACTTGAGGGAATATTAAATTATTGCGGAGAAGATACAAAAAGGACGATAAAAATTTGTGATACAAAGAAAGGAAAAGAAAAGAGAAAAATACCCTTCCAATAGAAAATCGCCACTTTCCCTCCCAAAGTGGCAAATCAGTGGATGACGGTGTGTCGTTGGGATGGTGGTCAGGTGCATTAAAGGTTATTAGAGCCACTTCCCTGTTTGTCGGGTTGGCCGCTTGCACTTTGCACGTCATCCTATCCAATTGCAATCGTTTTTTTTTTCTCCTTTTTTTTATGCCCCCTTCCCCCACCCCCTTTTTATTACATCTCAGACGATATTACTTTCTCTCGTCAAGGAGCTCCTAGGGTTGATTGTAATAGCCCCACGACTAAAGGGGGCAAGGGCAGATTCTTCTCTTTTTTGTATACTAGTTGTGCTCGTTGTTTTATCCTTTTATAATTTTTTCCTCATTCAATTTGGGCTCAAGCTTTTTTTGGATTTTTATTTTTTCGTTTTCCAGGATTCTTTTAATTTTTTTTTTTTTTTTTTTGGTTTGCAGTTTGTGTTCTTTTGAAATTCAATTATGCTATGATGAGAGTTTTATTTGGTTTTGTAGAGAAGCGCTTTTTCGTTAAATTAAAGTTCGAGTTTGAAAAGTTTTTAAGGACTTGAGTTGTTTTGCCAGTTTTGTTGTATTTTTTTTTTTTGTTTGTGTACCATGGATGAAATTTGTTTTGTGATTCTGGGGAAAATGGACTCAGAAATTGATTGAAACTATGAGTGGGTGTGCTACTTGTTCTTCCGAGGAACTACAACTAAACGATTTCAATTAAATTTGAAGGCGTTGGGCGGCCTGATGGCTGTAGGCAGTTTGTTTTTCACTAAGTCGCTGCGGTGGAAACTTGAGGTGGCTTGAAGGACACTCCTTGAGAAGGTTATTTTAAGATACAGTTTATGAATATCCTTGAAATGCGGTTCTCAATCTCAATCCTCGTTAGGCACCCAGGCCTTGCTTCTCAAAACTATTCGTTTTGCGAGAGTTTTTATATTTCTTGGGACAAATGGAAGGCACTTGAGAGGCTCTTTCATGACAATTGCACTCCCGGATATTTCTCAAACATTCGGTAGAGGTGGCGCAGTCGAAACAACTTTAAGATGGAATTTGTATTTTTCCTGGGATCGAACCTGCTGCGCTCAGTAGTCAAGCACACCAACCACTTTTAGGAACTATTTCCCTTTAAGGACAGACAGGGCGAGTTTATTGTTCAGACATCTAGATTGTGGGAGCTCTTTTCTCTCGGCCTTATACCCATTGTTTCACTACCACCCCATCATGCATATGAACTTCATGACCTCACCTTGAATATTTTTACAAGAAACTTTATTATTTATGCAGTAAATTTACCGCCCACTCAACAGACACACTTCAAGGACTACCACCACTCGGCGCAATCTCCTTTCAGTAAATAACAAAAATATATATGCAGATATAGGTATAAGAAAAATTCAATAAAAAAATATGAGCCCACCGAATCTTGTAGAACTTTTAACCTCTGCATATTAAATTCCTCCTCAAATAAAGAAAAAAATATTTTTTCCGTCTGCATCCTGAATTGTCTCCTCATGGGCTCTCTGCGTTACATGAAGTAAAATAGGAAATTTCCCTGCAGCATTTTTTTGTTATTCGATTTGTACTTTGCAATGGAACACAGAATGCTCTCCTTCACCTCCAGACTACCTATTGTTGTGTCGGTGGCTGAAAAAATTGCGGTTCAAACAGGAGGAGGATGCAATTCGGGTAAAAGTCAACTTGGCTATTATGACGACAACTATATGCCGATGGTGATAGTTGTGGTGGCAGCGATGCGGCAAGTTCACTGCAATGCATTGCAATTTACCCTGGGAATAAAAAGAAAACAAAAAAGAGAGTAACACGGGCCAGCCTGTCTCCTGGATTGGAGTGAATTAAGCCTTTCACAGGCTTTCGCGCGACGGGATGCAATAAAAAATGCATAACAAGTCGGAGACATGTCGGGAAGGTGCGGTACTCGCTGAGTTACAGTGCTGGAAACAAGCTGTGAAAATAAAATCAAACATTTATTAAGGCTCACGGTGACTGCGCAGGAAATGGGTAAGATTGAAGTGACATGAATTGACATGGAAAACACATCTACCAAGAGTCAGGCAGGTGTCACTTGCTCACAGTTCACTCAGTGGGGGGGCGAATATTTTTGCAAAATCAAACAAAAAAGCGCACGGTCACATGCAGCATGAGACAGTGACAACTGTGACGCTGCAAACAGCTTTTTAGGGTCGTGGAGGTTTGGAAAACTGTATGATTCGAAATTAAATAAAAGTCGACAACAATTTGGCAAAAATTTCACAAAAACTTAACAAATAGTTGACAAGTTCCCAAAAAAAATAAAAATGGTGACAAAACACTGGTTGATAGTTATAGTTGCTAAGAACTTGACAAAAAGCTGATAAGTTGACAAAAATATGACAAAAAGATGACAAACAATTTGGCAAAAAGTTGATAAGTTGACAAAAACTTGACAAGAAATTGACAAATGGTCGACAAAAATTTAGCAAATATTTCACAAAAACTTGACAAGTTGTCAAAAACTTGACCAATTGACAATAAGTCGTCAAAAAGTTCACCAGTTGACGAAAACTTGACAAGAAGATGACAATTTTCCAAAGATTTGACAAAACAATTACAAAAAATTTACAAACACTTGGCAAAAAAGTTGACAAAAACTTGACGAGAAATTGTCAAAAACTCGACAACAATTTGGCAAAAATTTTGTATTAAAACGTGACAAAAAGTTCACGAGTTGCTAAGAACTTGACAAAAAGTCGGCAAAAACTTGACGAGAAATTAAATAAAAGTCGACAACAATTTGGCAAAAATTTCACAAAAATTAAACAAAAAGTTGACAAGTTCCCAAAAACTTCACAAAAAGTCGATAAAAAGGTTGATAAGTTGACAAAAATTTTACAAGAAATTGACAACACGTTGACAAAAGGTCCACAACAATTTGGCAAAAAAAATTTACAAAAACTTGACAAAAAGTTGACAAACAATTTGGAAAAAAAAATCACAAAAAGTTGACTTGACAAAATAAACTTGAAAAAAACTTGGCGACAAGTTGAGTTTGGTTGACAAAAACCTTCCCAACAGAACTTATCAGGGACCCGGATAACCCTATTAAGGCCAAGATCATTTTTATCCCCGCCTTGAACCTCCTTGCCTACTTTATCAAACTAGATTTGACTGCACAAATTTCCACATGAGCTCGTCAAATCAAACCAAAGAATGGGTCGCACTTTGAACTCAAAATTTCAGTTCAGTACCCAGGTGGAAAAATGCCAGCATCAGTAGCATTTCACTGCTGTGGGACATTACTCTTCCCTGTAACGTCATTATTAGCTGAGTCCGGAATCCCTGGCGCGAATTTCTTTCATTCTTCTGCATGCCAGGTAGATGCCGGAGTCATCTTAGTCATTAAGCGCGAAGAAAAGAAATCACAATGTTACGCTTATGCCCCGCCATCTCATCATCTCATCATCGCATCACTCCTTCCACATCGTTGCCGTTCTCCCATCCACTTATCTTATCCGCAAAACAAATTACATAACGAATCCTCTTGTGCAGTAAGTCAACCGGGCCAACAGAGTGTCTCTAGTTTTTCCCAACACAAACGGCCGGCATTCCACACAGACGAACAGTCAAAATAAATAATTTCCTGGAAGTTCTCTCTCGAAATCCTTGCCCCCCAAACCCACTGGTGTATCATTCCCACTATATTCTGGCCCGGCATGAAGATCTCATTACGTTGAGCGCTTTTGCAAAGTGAAGAGCTGCCCCCCCGCCCAGTCCGAGGATTCTATTCCTTGTTATATACATTTGGAGATACCCTTGGCTGTGCCGCGTCGCAAGGGTGCTTAGGGAGTGTTGCATGAAGATGAAATCACCTAGATAAGTTACAAAGAGTTGGTAGAGAAAAGCGAAAATAATGAACAGTGAGGATTGAGGAATAAGAGGCGAAAAGCAACTGGCAAGATAAAACTGAATCCCCGAAAACTAGTACCAGAACCAGAAGGTTACCGCTGTGCGTCCTGACACAACACATCTGCTTGAAGTGATTGTGCAGCAGCAACGATGGTGGTTGGTGCTGTGGATGGATGTTTTCTGTTCGCAACTGGATGGGACAGTGGGGAGCTGTTATTCTGGGCGAAAACAGGAATGCGGTATGATTACATTTTTGCTCTTGCCTGAAAGAATGTTTTTTTTTGTTCTCTTGTGTTTGCCTTTAAGCTAGAATTTAGTTAAAGTCTGGAGAGCCACCTGAGTCAACGCAGGTTTTAGGTGTCCCTGGGATGGTGGAAGATGCGGACCCAGACAGCAAACATTGAGTGTAAACACGAATGGGCTTCAACGGCAAACAATAGCCAATGTATCACAATTTAATTGTTTGCTCAGGTGAAAAATCCGCTGCCCGGCGCTGTGTCGCATATATATACCGGCGCAGCGCATCCGTCAATCAGTTTGAAATCATCTGACTAAAGATAGAAAACTACTATGAAACTGACAGCAATTTTCGTCCTCTGGTTGGCCTTTGCGGTCCACCAAACCAAAGCTGGACCGTCCATCTTTGATATTATTAGCGGAGGCGCCCGTGCCGCAGGTTCCGCTGCTGAAGGCACTGTTGATGCCATCGGAGGAATCGCTGATGGTGTCGTCGATAGAGGCAATAACTTCGTGAAGGACGTCATTAACAGAGCTACTAGAATCAATAAAGGAGTAATCGGTGTTCAGACAGGCATTGTTTCAAATCTCGCCAGCGTTGCCAGTTCTTTCAGCCAAGCCATCGCCAACTTATTGAACGAGGTCAAGAGCAAGGCCCTTCAAACTGTCCTGCGTCAAGTGCAGGCCACCCTCGCACAAATCCACGACGCCAGCAACAAACTTCTGCATGCAACTGAAATTGCCGGCCAGAAAATCGAGAGAGGTGTCATCGAGTTGGAAACCAAGAAAGAAGATAGCATCAACGCATGGGCTGATAAGGTAAAGAATAGGTTGGCTGAGGCCAGCGAAGACACTCAATTTAAAGGTGAAGATCTTATCGATGACTTTGCCAATGAACGAGGTGAGGACCTGAGCAAGTGCACCGAAAAAATTGTCAGCCATTTGGAACAGTTGCAAGAGAACGCCAACGCTACTGCTAAACGATTTGACGCACCGATGAGCAACCTTGTGCAACAGGTTGGAAAGTGCGCCCAACTGAAGGCGAACGACTTAAGGGGATTGTTTGGTTGCGCTGTTGATACCAAGAAGTTGTTGCAACCTCTGCAGGCAGCACCGGGTCAGCTGGCTGCTGTTCAGGCGCAAATTGCCAGCGTGGGTCTGCAAACACTGCAAAATAATTTGTGCGTCGCAGCGGATTCGGTGAAATTCCATCTAGAAGCTATGCGTGTCGAGAAGGAAATTAAAAAACTGATTGCTGAGGATAAGAAGAACACTGAAGCGCAACCTGCTACTGAGGCTCCAGATGAGGGCAATACTGCTGGTGAGGAGAAGATAGCACCCGCTGATGAGGAGAAGACAGCACCCGCTGATGAAGGAAAGACAGCACCCGCTGATGAAGAAAAGACAGCACCAGCTGATGAAGAGAAGCCAGCACCAGCTGATGGAAAGAAGCAAGCACCAGCTGATAAGCAACAAAATGGAGAGAAGGAAAAAAACAAGCCCTCAGGAGGCACTAAAAATACCTGCCTAAAATGGGCTTAAGGCTGTTTTGTATTTTTTGTTGTTGCAGAAAAAAATATGAATAAATTTTGTGAGCTTTAAATTACGCGACGACCAAGCTGTTCAAATGTTTTTCATCGATCCGCATAGATCGACAGTTTTATGTAGGTTGACTGAGGGTCGCTTCCCGCTTACTGATCTTCATAGATCGACATTTAGGGATATCAGTGAAAGGCTGTCGGTTGTATATAGACCGGCAGCAGGGCAACTATCCCTTAGAGATCAGATTACAGCTCGACATGTAATACCCGCCTCCTTTTAGTGACTGATCGTGCAAATATTCAGAAACTGAGGATCACTTAAAGATTTCGCATCAAATACTCATCTTAAGATACCCAGAGATCCAGAGATCCTATGTAAAACTACGTATCACTAGTACCACCGATCATGTAAGCAGTGTAATACTGCGATCACTTGATGATCGTGCTCTTAATACCCTTCCAAGGATAATTCTTTCTTTTGATCGATCTTCATAGATAAACTCCTCGTTTGTCGGCATATTTGCTATCAGTAACCGATCACCTGATCATTCTAAAACTGAGGATCTCTTTAAGGTAGTGCAATCTCACTGATCTTCATAGTGATCGATCGTGTAAGAAGGATTTCAAATTGAACGTTTAAATACGTTTAGACTGATCTTTATAATTATATCGACGGATCTTTTTAAGATCAGGCAGTAGTGAGCTGTCTAAAACTGTGGATCACTGCAAGATCGTGCACTAAATACATTTTGGACAGACTGATCTTTTGATCAACAGAATAGTGAACGATCGTGTAGAGGTATAGGCAATCCTCAAAATGCTTCCCTTCCGATGGTCAAAAGTTCTGGTCGGTGTTCTTCTCAAATGGCACCATATCAATTAGCGATCTTTCTAGAAAAGTTAGCTTCATAAGACGAACGTAACGAGCTCTAATCACTGGACAAGGTTGTGCGCAACATAATTTTTGAAGACCAGATGAGACACATTACGGACCAATAGACGTTCAAAGACTATTTCCAAACATCCATCATATCCATTTGGAAGTGAAGAAAAGCCAACTTGCCCCGAGTCGACATTATCCGTATATCTATCACACCCCAAATGACGGAAATCACCATCTTGCGTTTATCCCTCAAAATGAGTTGGACTTTCACCGCATTACAAGTTCTTCGACAAAACTTTAAGCCATCAATCAGATTTTCTAGCAGCCGTCCTATTGGAAAAAAGGTCCACCCTCTCAACAGCCACAACCCATTACGCCCTAGCATTCGTAAATAAATGCCCCACACAAAAAAGAAATCAACAAAAAACTTATCACGCAAAATTGAACTTTCCCACAGGCACTCACACATAGCCAGCTTAACCTGGTAAAAAATATACGAGAACAAATTCAACTCGAGCTCCCTTCGCTATAAGTGCTTCGTAAACGTGAATTCTTTGCCAAACAAGTCCCACACGTCATGCGTGAATAATTAATCATCACGTGAAAAGTTTTCCGCAAGCACTTGCTAAGCAAAAGAAAAAATTATACCACGAAAAAGGGGAACATAAATCCACGGTGACTGCTACAGTTATTTAATATCTAAGAGATACTCCAACATAGAGGTGCTTAAACGAAAATTCGTCTCTCATCCGGTGCTGTCGTTCGTCTTTCGTCGCCGTCCGCATCAGCCATGGCTGACGGTTATTGAACCTTGTGCCTCGACCGTACTGTGTGTGTGCGAGGCGAAGAATGGCGGTGGCGCATCTTCCGCTTGTCTAGGTTATGTCATCATAATCATAATCCATATAGTCATGTTGAGAATGTAGTAGATGTTCGCGGTGGAGAATGCGTGTGTTCTTACTGACGCAAATATATCTGTGAGATATGAGGTAATTATTTCGGCAGTTATCCCGAGGTTCTTTCTTCGGGGGTTACACAAGGACAGCCGGTTCCATGCGAAAAAAAACGCTTTTATTTGTACTAATGTTGGGGTATATTCGAACGAGATTGTGTTATCGCGTTAGGTTATAGGGTACAGTGTGTGGCGAAAATGGGCGACTTGTTATAGTGCGGCTCGAATCTATGGAATGATTTTTGGGGAGGCCTTTCACCAAATAACTCGTGTTACATTTTATCAGGATTTGGAAAGAAAAAAACGGAGAGAAGAGTCTAATTGATAGCGCCCAAAAAAGAGGCGATGCGGTTGATGTCCTGACTAAATATACAAATTGTAAGATGCCTACTGAATCATCTTACTGTGAGATTAGCTAAATACCTCCGCAAGACTTTTGAGTAGCTTTTCCAACGTTCCAAATATAATTTAAGGGATTCTTCAAAACTACACACAAAGAGAGAGAGAGAGAGAGAGAGAGAGAGAGAGAGAGAGCGAGAGAGTGAAAGAGAGAGAGCAGGCAACGCCATGCCATCTTTTCGGGGAAACCAGTTCCTGTCAATTATTCCTTGAAATTCCGATTATGAACTAAAAAGACAAATCATAAGCGTACACTCGCGTAGAAATAAATTTTTTAAAAAAAAAAAATATGGGTCTATGAACGTTCCCCTGAGGCACTCAAGTAACTCCCTGCAAAGACTGAGTTTCCATAGAAAATGTGGGCAATGCTATCTTTTGGGGGGAAACCAGTTTCTGTCAATTATCCCTTGAAATTCAGATTATGAACTAAAAAGACAAATCATAAGCGTACACCGTACACTCGCGTACAAATTCTTAACAAAAAATATGGGTCTATGAACGTTACCCTGAGGCACTCAAGTAACTCCCTGCAAAGAGAGTTTCCATAGAAAATGTGGGCTATCTTTTGGGGGGAAACGAGTTTCTGTCAATTATTCCTTGAAATTCAGATTATGAACTAAGAAGACAAATCATAAGCGTACACCGTACACTCGCGTACAAATTCTTAACAAAAAATATGGGTCTATGAACGTTCCCCTGAGGCACTCAAGTAACTCCCTGCAAAGACAGAGTTTCCATAGAAAATGTGGGCTATCTTTTGGGGGGAAACGAGTTTCTGTCAATTATTCCTTGAAATTCAGATTATGAACTAAGAAGACAAATCATAAGCGTACACCGTACACTCGCGTACAAATTCTTAACAAAAAATATGGGAACGTTCATAGTTCCCCTGAGGCACTCAAGCAACTCCTTGCAAAGAGAGAGTTTCGATAGAAAATGCGGGCTCGAATCGAACAAGGCTTTTGCATTTGAAAGAAGTTCGTAGATTTCAAAGAAATATAACACCTTGCTTAGGCTTCAAGGCTGCCTACAAATAAATTTGTCGAGCACGGTTTATCTGACAGAAGAATCTCCTTCGAAAACCCTCGAAGGGAAGGACTGTAGGTCTACGTATCTTCGGACTCTGATAAAGTTTTTGCACTATGGTTTTGAGCCCTTTTCTGAGAAAGTAGACATATGGCAAGAAAGCCAGAAAAGACTGTCCTGGTATGGTACCTAGTTATAGGCGACTGCTTAAGGGAAAAATAAACTTATTTGGAACTCAACTGGACTCGTGTATATCGCGTCTTTCCTACCCCTCTCACACCTCTTACCGTCACTTCCATAAAATGAGCCTCAAGAGTTTGTTAACTTTTGCACCACCCTGTCGTGATTATATAGCTTCGCAGAGGCAAATACAAAACTACCAAGCTAAACTAAACCGTCACCTGACATGCGATCAATTTGTTACCCTTAACCCTCGGACCGAAAACCTTCTGAGTGAATAAAAATGCAATAGCAACGATAATAAGACATTCAGACGTTTCACTTTATTTTGCGGCAAGTCGAAGAAGAAAATAAAACCAAGTCAAGATATAGATATCGGGGCATTAGATACCCCGAAATGGAAGCACAATCTATATACCTACACCGAATGGAGAAGAAAATTTATTAGAATTCGACAAACACGCATGCATGGATAAATGTAATGTAATGTACCTACATCCAGCAGATTGCATGAAGCTCAGACGTTTATCAAGTTAAAGTAAATCCTTAGTGAGAAATTCTCATGCGCGCTGTAGCTTCACAGGTTAAACAATTGACTATCATCCAACATGGAAGAGATCGTGGATACGTTCAGTTGTTAAGCAGCTGTGGTAGGGGAGCACGTTTGTTGCGCTCCCCCATTAGGAATCCCCTGTGTAAGAGTTTTGTGAGGTCAGGCACGACTTTTTGTTCCCAGAATCGGTCAATGGTAACAATTTAGTTGGATAGTTGTGACTGCACTTGAGTGATTTTTTTTTCTTTCTGTTGCCTTTAAAAAACAAAACCCTTCATTGCCATGCTCTACTTCACCCGATGTATACGTACAAAGATTTATCAAATTTAATTATGGCTATAGCAGCACCGTCTGGAGGAAAGGTTCTACAGGTCGCGATTTAATTCTATTACAAGTGAGTATGCAAACGAGAAGGCAACAACGTCTGCTGGTAGTTTGCTTGGAGACAAATTCTTGTTTCAATTTTCTTTTTGATTTGTGAGTGTGATTGGGGCCCCTGTGCGGTCTGTGTGACCACCGAAGATGGTAATGTCAGTTGGGAAATGGGTCAGCAGAACTTTGCAAAAATTACCTCCAAATGGACGGAAGATTAATTAAGATGGTACATGGGACACGATTTAATGTTTATGGTAATTATTTTTAGGTTGGAAATTGGAATTACTTTCTGAAGTAAAGTTGGGGCACAAAATTCGGGCATTAGGAGGAGAGTCTCAGTTTAACCTCGATTAGGGATAGCGGGCTTAACAAATTTAGTTGCTAGCATTTAGCTAATTGAGAATATTTCGAAAATACCTACGTAAGTACCGTTGATTGGCAAGAATGACAAAAGACCTTATTATATATATAGCAATAAGGTTAACTATGTAGGGCACCCACTACGGAGCTGAGTCTGTTTCTACTTATAGAGAGAAGTCTCTTAGTCCTTTTAGCCTCTAAATTCTTTCCCGTCTATCGCAGACAAGGCAAGTCTACAGGCTGACTCTCTTATAGCCTTTATTTCAGCCTGAAAGACGCTGCAGTGGTCTGGGAGGCGTAGGGCAATGTTGATTTCGGGTGATTGAGAATATACTCCCGCTCCCGTGCCCTCCGTCATTTTAGAACCATCTGTGTAGATTTCATGTGCATATCTACTATCTACTGTGCCATTCTGCCATTCAGAACGTTCTGGGATTATTGCTTTGTATTTTATATTAAAATCCTCGAAGGGAATAGTGTAATGCGTTTTATCCGGGATTGAGTTAGGTAGGATACTCGTGTGGCCTATCTGATAGTTGGTCCATTTCTCAGATTCCCTAAGCCTCAAGGCTGCCATAGATGCAACTAATTTCCCGTATATGTCGACGGGAAGAAGATGACGCATTGTGTCTAAGGCAGCCGAAGGGGTGGACCTGAACGCCCCTGTGATGCATATACTGGCTGATCTTTGTATACGTTCAATAGATCTAGAATTTAATTTTTTTCTCTAGTGCGGGCCACCAAACTAAGATTCCGTAAAACAGAATAGGTCTGACCACCGCGGTATAGAGCCAGTTTGTTACCTTAGGCTGAAGGCCCCATCTGGGACCTATAGGGCCTTCCTGCACTGGGTCTAGTAAACATCTGACGATTTGAGGTTAAATTAAAGGCGGTTTTGGTTTTCATTCACGCTGACAAATTTAAAAGAAATTGCCCTTCGAAACAGTTTTTCCCTGCGACTGAACAACACTGGGGACATTTTTTTTTTATTTTATTTTTGGTTTTATTAATGTTAATAGAAATGCCCAAACTTGTTGCCATCGAAATTTCCAAAAGAAAGTGAATTTCCCACGACTGAAGAACACTGGGGAAATTTCCTCACAAAAACGTATTTTTCACAATAAAATTGGACACGCCAAAAGAGTACATCTGATCATATAGTTAACCATTGAATGAAACACACCGACTGCTTTGAGCACTTTATTCCAACTGAACTTACAAATAATTTTAAAAATATTGTAAAGTTCAGTTTCTCTTATCTCGATCTTCCCATAAATATCAAGACGAAAAAAAAGAATTCGCGTGGGTCATTCCTGGAAAAGGCGGAATCTGATTTCGAGTAAACAAACTCGAAATCTAGACAATATACATTTATTCACGATTTCAATGTAAATAAAGTAAAATATAAGTAAGCAACAATACTCACCGCTATCGCAGCTGTTTCTTTTGTAGCAGGAACTGAGCGCCGGAAAATCACGACACATTCGGAGGGTTATTTAAAGCGATTGATATATTACAAACCGATATATAAATTTGAATAGGGGAAAATTGTTATTTTTTTTTTTTTGTCAGGGGAATTTCACTCGGGTATTAGTAAACAAAAAAAAAAGAACGACCGCTCACAAACACATTTGTATACACATTTATTAAATTTAAAAAAAATTTTAAAGACAGCAAGAGGGAAATTTTCTTGGCCATTTTTTTTTTTAAAAACGCGTATTTCAATGACGAATGATCTATTTTCAGAGAAAAAAAAAAATCACGCACAAAACTAATTTACTAGCTTTATTCGACGATTTGGCACATTAATTGTAACGCAATAATTTCAACGCTGGTAACACTATATCCGACACTATATTTCTTGCTTTTGGAATTACTATTTTGTAGAGTGCTGGTTTGAAGTAAGCATTTGCATTGGCTAAAAAGAAAAGAAGTGAACATTTTTAAATAAATTTAAACAAATCGATACAAAAATAGTAGTAAATTATAATAGTAAGACTTATTTACATATTTTGTTTAAATCGAGTTCTTTAACTAGTTGACAAGATGGAAAGTAGGATATTTTATAAAATCACAGAAATTCGACCTTCTTTGTGACAAATTAATATATAAAACTACCGGACCCAAGCCTGCTTTGCTACGCGTTATAATTAAATTTTTTTCAAACTACATATTTTTTGATCCGTTAAGTTGAGGTCGAGGAGGAGCTTTGATAAATATTTATGGAAAACATTTTCCAAGCTTCATAACGAATTTTCCACCTTTATACATCAAATCAAATGCGATAAAATGCTAAATTTTGTCGAAAAATTCAAATCTTTCGCGTTTTTCCAAGTTTTCCACAAAGAATTTTCTAATTCCGGAACAATTGCCAAAACTTTTTTCAACATTTTCCATACAAACAATCAATTTTTTAAATTTCCTGGCTTTTCCGGAGGGTTTTCCCAAAATTTTCGTTCGTAAGAACCTTCTCCTATAAATTACAAACAACTGCAAAAAAAAAAAAATTGAGCCAAATCGGTCAAGCCGTTCTCAATTGATGAATTACTATACCTACATTTTTCACACCATTTTTATATAGGTACATAAATATTAGATGATTTTGACCCTTGGACGACTGGACGTCCAGCTTTGGGTGATTTTTTTCGAAGTTTGATATCCGTATGTCACACGATAAATATTGGCAACCGATGCGTAAATTTTTGCTAGTTTACAAACATACCCGAGGGCTTTACAACTGACCCAAAAATCGTTGACGCTGTTCAAAAATGCTCCTTCATTTATTCTTTGATACCCCATTAATACCTTTTGTAGCGCTTAAGGAATATAGTATGAATTTAGCTCGTATATTTCTACAAAACTTCACAGAAAAAGAACAGGCCCAAAATGACTGCTCTGAGGTACTGCAAAATAGCCCTAAGCTGCTCAAGAGAGTTATTTAAAGGAATACCAAAACGATTTTAATTCAGAGAACATTTTATTAGTTTCTTATAGATTAAATATATTTAGAGCAAACTTTAGTTACAATCAGAAATCACTGTATTGCACCAGACTTGCCTTTACTTAAGAAGAATTGGCATCACTTCCTAAGGAGAGCTTTGATTGGCTTAGTTGTGTTGGAATTATATTTATTCCGTAATTTATTTCTATAAAGGTATAGACTGTGTAAAAAGAGAGAGATGTACAAAATTGTTGTAAAAAGTTGTAAAAAGTAACCGGCACTTTTTGCCACAGAGAACATGTGGCTTCTGCGTCGAAAGACTTCATCACCCAATTTAGCATAAAAGTGAGAGGCTTTCGGATGTATTTTACCAATCAATTACAGTTGAACCTCAAAAAGAAGTTTTGACATCACTTAAACAAAGTTTCCACTAACTGCGACCACCTTTTTTTTCTATTCTCTCGAAGCGGTCCAATATAATCAGCATGCGGGAAGATGCAATATTTTTGGTGAGGTAAAATTGTGGAAACTTTATAAAAATTTAGGTCTTGTGATCTAGAATAAAGAAAGGTTTAATATATTTTCATTTACAGTGTCCTATAGGAATAAAAACTTAAAGTATTAAGTAAAGTAAACGTTTTGTCGAAGACGATCTAAAGACCTACTTAGAGGGGCTAAATTTATGACTTAACAGCTTGGCGAGCTTGGAAGTACACTACTGTCAGTACTACACCCGCTTGAGTCTAAACTCCGTTTATTTAATTTTGACAGCATCGATAAGTTTACTTAGAATACCTTTGCACAAGTTTGAAAAATAATAGTCAAAACTGAGTGTGACTATCTTTAGAAGACTTTCTTTAGTTTCGTGAACATTTCGACTCCACATTTTGGTAGATCAAATCAATACAAAGCCAAGAATGGGTACAGTGAAGATGATCGTACAGTAAAGACTTTGTGGTTTTTCTGGTATTAAAAATTTGGCTTTTCCTTGCCCCTTCACCAGTTCTACCAAAGCTCTAAACCTATACTCTACCTACGCGAAGTGTATACCTATTTGTGATAAAAATGCAACTTTCCCTTGGCGTAAAACCACCAAAAATTCACACGCCCTTCATCGGTGATAAAAAATACAATACAAATTCTTCCACTTGTCACAAAGCGTCATTTGTTGCCTAAAACGTACCGCGTTACGCCGAATTTCATTCCCTGTTTAGGTCGGCTTCCGGTTACACACGGTGATCCATCATATACTCGTCCACCACTCATAACTCAACCTCAAAAAGTCCTAGCCCATCAAATTCAAATTCATCATCACCGATCTTTACCCTTCAGTTGCAATGTGATAAATGGCTGTAAGTATGTTGAGTAACAACATCCATTGTCCTACTCATAGAAACCGTGTCTTTCACACACAAAGCACCTCTTACACACTTCGCTTCGAATTAATCTCTAAACAATTAGGACCACCTACATAAATCTTTAAAAATAAAAAAAAATAAAAACCAAGACAACATCCATTAAGTAACCCCCCCTATTGAGAGTCTAATCCTCAAGTGTAGCTCGTGTAAGTCGCTTAATCCCAAAGCCGAAACCAAATGGAAAGTAATGAAGAAATAAGAACCGAAAACAGAAACCAGAGACCAAACCGGAATAACAAAAATGCGCATCCACACAGGTACACAGACAAAAATGGGGAAAAAGGAAGAAAACATCTCTTTTAGACAGACAGACGGTTTTTCTTCTTTTATTTCGTTTTCTGTGCCCCCTCATGCAACGTATTGAATAATTCATGCGAATGAAGAAACACCAAGTAAAACGCATTGCAAGTCTCCAAAGAAAACATTCAAATACTCGTACAAAACGCCAAGAGTCTCTCTCTTAAGACGGCCAAATCACTGCCCTTTTCTCTGTCTCTCTTGCTTTGATGGCTCACTGACAACAGGTGATTCACCTGCTTGACGTGACAATGGAACGCCAAAGCAGGCAAGATGGCACGAAATACAAAGACCGGGTGCATTCACCTTTACTGATTTTGGAATTTCGTGTGTCTCCCTTTGGCAGAGTTGGTACCTATATCTTTCTGTCAAAAAGAAAAAAAAATATCCAAGTAACGGGGACCATATCTAGCCCAGGCTGTGATTGTTTCGAATTTTGTTGTTTTTGTGTCGGAAATTCTTATAATTGAGTCGACCACTATGTCACTGTGTCTGTTTGTGTATCTGACAGTTGCGACTGTTAATTATGACACACACCATTTATAATGTTGTAACGGTGGCTGGTGGTTGGTAAAGATTATCATAAACGTTAGGCCAGCGTATGCCTTATGATGTGACATGTGCGAGCACTTACCATCAGAGATCAAGATACACATGCATGCTGTTCGTCGCGAGGGCCATCGTTAGAATGATGCTACCGCCGCCGCAACTGTCATCATGCGATTAGGACGGATCGTTTACATTTAATTCGGTTTGGGGATTTGGTTGGGCGACAAAGATGTGTAATGAACACGAGACCGCCAAAGATGGGCTTGGGAAATGGTGTGTGGTAAAGATAATAACGGAAGAGTGTGCGTGGCGACATAATCCATTGGTTTGTGTTGTCATTTGTAAAGATTTTGGCCTCTTGGATGAGACCAATGTGCGATGGAATGTTTGTGTGGCTTTGGAAAAGGTGATTATTTTGTTTTGCAAGTGCGTGTTAAATGAGAGAACCACTTCGCCATCAGGTGCCACAGATGGTTACGGGAACAACTGGGAGTGATGTTGAAGAGGCTTGTTCTGGGACATACAGAAAAATTGATTCCTAGGGCTATCTCTTTTGTGAATGACATCCGCGAAGCCATATGAATTCAGAATCCGATAGAATTCTTTACACACTGTTTATTCTGCTGTCCAAGGACCTTGTCTATAATATCCAGAAACCAGTTTCTTCGATCAAATCTGCACTCAACCACATTCCAGCGCAAGCAACAACAAGTTGACCTTAACATTGAACCACGACTCACTCACGTCATAAATCGCCAACCCACTCTATGGGCAAATTAAAGTCCAACAAGATCATAATAGTCGTCGAGAATCGTATGTGAAACATGATCCGCCTGCTTGGGTAATTATAGATCGGCAAAGTTCTGTGGTAAAGATTCAGTGAGTTCATCGAACGAACCCAGCGGCTGCATTTACGACCAGAAGGTGGATATATACCATGTCTGCAGTGTTGATGGAGGACGCTCTGTGGCTGTGTTCTCTCTGTCATCTGAAACCATTTGTTCTTGTTTTATTTTTGCGTTTTATGATTCTAGTTTGTTATCTGGTTCGTGACTGGTTGTGGTTAATGTTTGCTCATAAATTATTTTCAACAAGTCGCTTTATGCAATAGAAAAGTGGCCCAACAGGAAGGAACTGGCGAGTGTGGCGTCAGAGGATCAGGTGTTTGCCGGCGGGGTGTACTCGATTGCAAGTGCAAGTGATGATGCACTTTTTATTTGAACTGCACACGTTTGGTTGGTGGCGGCGGTATTATTAAGATTTTTTAAGCAATTCCCTTGTCCAATCCTATCAAAGCAATTCACAACAGATTTACGATATAGGAAAACTCGCTTAAAATGTTTGTTAGTAATGATTAATGAATAATGTTTTATTTATCGTACATATTCGCTGAAACGTTTTTTATATAACCACGATTGACATCAGTGGCATTTTTACGATATCGGCACAGATTTACCGTTTTTGATGAACGTTTTACAAATCGTATTTATTTGAGGATTGATAGTTATTGCCTATTCAACGCAATCAAAATAAGTAAAAATACGAAGAACGTATTTACGGTATTGTTAGGTTAACTCTCATTATTTTTTAGGGAACCATTGTAAAATTACAAAGCTTCTTAAAATAACGCAAACTTCAAAACACAATATTTCTTGCTTTTCTAAACGTAGAATGTTTTGATCGTATTTACGATATAAAAAACTAACAAATCAGAAAATATTCAGAATTCATCAAAAATGACAAGCGGAGATTGTTTTAATAATGTACCTACTCTTCGAATTGATATGTGCATACATGTACTAAGACCGTATAAACGATATTGATAAAATCAGATAGATTTCAATAGAAGAAGCAATTTTGAAATATTCTATTATTTCCCAGTATTATAGAACGTTAATAGTACTACGTTTTTACCGAACATTTGAACATAATACTTACGATATACAGAACAAAAACTTCTCAGAGTAAAAAAACCCATTGTTTTTTTCGCAGACAGTGTCAAAATTGAAATGCAACATTTTAATTCATTCCATTCAAGGCTATACTATAATTAGGTGCAATATCGTATTTACGATAAATTGAAATCAGTCATATTTTCGCATAAAAAAAAACTTTTCTTTACCAATGTTCATGTGCAAAAGATAACTCCCATTAAAATTTGCGAAACATATTTACGATATTAGCACGTGACTTTTTTTAGCACATTTTTAACACCTTTTTTGCACCATAAGTACAATTAGGAAATAAAACGTTCCATATTAATTACATCATTAACTATAAGTTTAAGATCGTATTTACGATATAAGTTAAATTTTGACTGTTTTTTTTTTATTTCAGACAAGCGACTATTCCTATCAAAACACACTTGGCCGGCGTTCAACTCTCGGTGCCTACTACCACATGAACAAGCAACCATCGTTCACAAACGATCACAGCCTGGGCAGCCAGTATGGCGGTGGTGCCTACAGCACGTGGGGCATGTGGCGGGACGGTAGAAATATAGCTCCATCCACATTCTCTGCGAAGCCCCATCATCCGCATAGTAAAACAAAGTCATTCTCGATTATCCTATCAACGGCGGCATTTATCGTTCTGCTGGCGGTCATATCAATAGCAGGCCTAGCGTTCTACTTCAGCTCACTGAAATCGAACATGGAGGACAGTAAGTTACACTCAACTTCTCCTATAATTTGTCCTCACATTTTTTCTTTCATCTAGCTGTTATTGGCTTTGAAGGATCATTCCGTATCGCGAAAGGTGACCTCTTTACCACTGGCCTTAAATACAATCACACAACCACCTACAAGCAGAAGATTGAGTATTACAAGAGGTTTATCGAGAGGAGTTTGACAGACAATGCACTGCAACCGATCCGAGTAGATGTTGCCGGCTTCGGTGATGGACCGTTGATCAGGGTGAACTTCAGAACCTATCTGGATGTGAGGAAGTTGCCACAGTAAGTTGGGAAAACAAAACAGAATTTCAGAAACCCCTTCTAAAAATGATATATCCCCTTAGGAACATTCACAGTGTGGAGGACTACATCAAAGAGTCTCTCTTCCTGGAAACAACCGCCTTGAAGTCGCTCTATCGATCTTTGCGGATAGACCCGGAGTCTGTCGAAGTTAAGAGGATTCTCGATGAGCAACTGGTAAAGTCCGCGTCTCTATCCAGGGATACCGTAAGTAAACCGAACTCTAAATCGTCGAAGAAACCTTTATGATCGACCTTGCATCTTTCAGCAAATGGCCCCAACAAGCCAGACACAGTTGGAGAAACGCCTCCTTAAGAAGGGAGGAATTCTGGAGAAGCCCACTCTGAAAACACTTCCAACAGTGGCTCCAAAGACAAAGTTTTCAAAAACCCACCCTGTCGACGATGAACCTGAAATTGATGTGGAGAACGCCCCAGTTATTCAGGGCTCCTTCGAAGGCTCATTCGAGATCACAAAGACTGATGCTGATATTACCCGCAAGAAGGCTTCTCCCACCAAAGCCTACACCAGTACTCCCAAAACGGTGACGCCATACTCTTCGAGGGCCAAACCTAGGAAGCCAGCAAGCGACAAAATTACGCTCCGGCCAACAACGATCGAAGAGCCCACCACCACAACAAGCCCCATTCCGACAACAACAACAACCACAACTACCACCACTACTACAACGACTACAACCACTCCCAGGCCGACAACCACAACGACTACAACAACTCTGCCACCAGCAAAACCTTCCCGCCAAACGTACCCCTCAACATACAGCCCATCTACGACCACGGTGGTGGTCCCCAAGCTCGATGCTAGCCTTTTCACCTCGTCCCCAGTTCTTGACACACAACCCTGGAGGCCAATTCGAGGACCCGGTTCAGATAATGGCGAAGCAACAACCACACAAACTGAAACATCAAACGGAGCTACAGTTCCTGATGAACCCCTAAAGCCACCACCGATGATCCAAATGCCATCATCCCACGAGCCGTATCCTTCGGGATTTTTCAGCAAGCCGAACTTCAACAAGCCAGAGACACGCGAAGACACCAACGTCGAGGACTTGGTCTATTACCATGGCTATAGTGGACCGGTGTTCATGCCCGGTATTGATGGCATCGAACCGCTTGGCGCAGCACATGTTCGACCTCACCAACTGCCAGTGCCACTGATCGATGATGTTGTCATTCCAGACTTTAGACCGCTCAATCCCACTCTGGGGACGAAGGATAAGATTCCATTCGCAATTGAAGCTGGGGACGAGAAGTTCGAACATCTTGGAGGCGGCGTTATTGTGAAGAAACATGAAAATGAGTCGCCGACTACAAAAACCACCACAACAGCATCCACAACATCGACCACGACAACTTCAACTACCACCCCTGCTCCACTGGTCTCGTCTAAGCCAGAGAATGGGTCAAGCTCTCCTGAGATCACCCACCAAATTGGGGAGTTCTTGATGGACTTCCTCAACCTGCCCAACGAAGAGAAGAACTCCACCGACCTAGCGCTCGAGTCCCGCATCGAGCCAGACTCCGCGGAGAAGCCAAACTTTATGAACCTCAAGGAGATTATCTTGCAAAGAAACCGGGCGACAACGAGCACCTCAGCAGCACCTTCCTCCAGCCCAAAGACCACAGCGGCGCCCACCACCAAATCACCGACAACGAAGAGAAATCGCGTTCGACCCTCTCGCCCATCCAAGCCAATAGGAGTCATGGACGAGTCCGCCCTCTTCCCCAGTCACTCCAAGTGGGAGTTCGTGAATGGCAGCTCGCCCAATACCTACGGACACACCGGGTCCATGCGACGAGTCTTCAACAAAACCCTCCAAGCTTGGGTATCTGAGGACATCGAAAAGACCGAAAACCTTACTCTCAACGACATCAAGACCCGCATCAACAACGCCACGAACATTCAAGACATTTCCCTCATTTTCGACACTCTGGCGTCCAAGCTTGGCATCACCTCCAGCATGCCGACGAAGGTGCCTCCCTTCTCGCACAACAAGCTCAAGATAACCCAAAAAAACGACACCAAGGTCAAGCTGATCACGACCACCCCCACAACAACCACAACGACGGAACCAACCACCTCAACAGCGACAACATCCACCCGCATCGACTTTTCCCAAGTTCAAATACGAGACATCCTCCAGCCTACCTTCAGGCCGCTCGAGCCCATTCTACTACCAGAGATAATCGAAGGCGAGGCCGAAGTCGAAGTCATCGATCCGAATAAGTACGAAGAGATGCTCAAGTCATCACAGGTTCCAATGGTGGCCACAAGTACAACCGAAATGCCCCGACTTGTCACTCTCCTACCGGTACGATCGAATTCCGGCATTCGAACGCATCGACCGATGACTCTGGTGAAATCACCGCCAGAGGGCAGGCGATTTACAACTCCATCCGAGGCGGTTGTTAAGACTGGTATACACGTCACTGTCTAATCGAAACCCTGATTCTGCAGGGATGGAGCTTGAATGCAATATCGTAAAAGCGGTGGACTTTGTCCATCTTGTTCCGAGGTTACTTCGATTGATTTAGTTAAGTTTGCGGGGGAAAGATCCCCGAGAAGTAACCTTGGACCGACTTGGGGACAAAGTGGACTAGACAATAATTTAAGAAGTAGGTTAGGCTTTTATTTTAACTATTATTTAAAATTAACAAAGAAATCGTAAACGAACTATAGTCGGATAAGTGTTTTTACTTTTGGTATTTTTTTTAATTAGAAGTTTAAAAACAATTGTAAGTCAACTTTAACTGTATGATTTAAGCGATAGAAATAAAGGAGAAAATAAATACAAAATGGAATCGAGCGTTTGCATTGGTAAACATCGAGAGAGGTTCGAAAGATTTTCCGTCACTATTTGTAAATTGTTTCTATTTTTAGTACGGCTACTTAAAAGGGTTTAAGCAGACCTTTATGAACCAAGCCCTTGTTGCAAACAGCTTTCGAAAGAAAGGACGATAAAACACGCCCAGAAAATCTATACTGTGCAATGGAATTACCTGTTACGAGTTGACGTGAAAATTACTGCACGGTTTTGGATGACACTTAATTAAAAATGCTGCTGAAGACTCCGTGGACAATAGAGGCCATATCGTTCATTTCTACGCCTACTTTTTGGGAGGGTTTTTGAATAAAAATATATTTCTGGATTGACGGTCTTCAAGTCGTCATTAATCAAATAATTGTTAATCAATATCAATACAAATATCGCGATTTAAGGGGCCCAAATCTTCACTAAATATTTTAAACTATTGATAAGCTTTCTGTGGCATCCAGAAGTTGAGCTTCGGACCACAAGCTGATATGACCAAATTCAAATGGTGAGTCTGGATGCACATCGGAAAGCACTATGTGGCGGCAGGAACATCCTAATTTGAGGTCTTGGCCGATATAGAACTCCTTCAGTCTTGCCATCTGCGGAGTCGACGGAAGTCTTCAAGTCGTTCAAATAATTTCTTCTTGCAATGATTTCAAACATCACAACGATAGGATGGCGGCCCAAAAGGCTCCGCTTTGTCTACATGTTTCTTATAGAAAATTTTAGTACCCCGAGACACAGCCATCCAAGGAACTTATCGCGCAGACAGTATAAAGGACATGTCAAAGGCTATAGAGCCCGAACCGAAGGCAACAAAGGCGAAAAAGGTAACATAAAAAGTACCATGCCAAAGTCTGTGACGAGAACTTGGAAAGACCTCTTCTAAAGACTGATAAACGGCGATGACTACCTAGATGGCGCTGTTGGGTAACAAGAGACATTTGACATATAGACGTTAGATTTAGTCAACAAGATTAAAATAAGTCGACAATCAAAGCTCCGTTCGAAACTGAAACGACCTGCATTAGAACATCTAAGGGATCACTGTTAAACATCAACGACTCCAGTGTGCTACACGATAGAAGCTCAAGACCTTTCAAAGAAGACAGAATCACACCTCTGGAGAAGCACACTATTCTCGCCATATTTTCAGCGACTCTCTGTCTCTCTTTCTGTTTTATGACACCGGTATATATTTGACATGATCCACCGGTCAGTATCGATGGTAAAACTACTTTTACAATCGTGAAAAAGCAGCGGACCTAATACGACGTCTTGTGGAACGTCGCAATCACCCGCGATGAAGACACATCTCTTTCGTGGGCAAACTAATTTAGGCTGGGAACTTCAATAGGTGTTTTCGCAAAAAAATGGGAAAATTGCCAAGATCCCTGACAAGTAGGATTTTTTATTTCCGACGCTACTTTCGAGTGGCAGCTTCAATAAGAACTAAATAGAAATAAACATCAAATTGGTCTAGAACCCTATCTAAAGTTAGGACTAAATATTTCTGCCCAGGATAGAGGTTAATTGGTGATCGTTTTCAGGTCGAAACAAACCTTTGTTGGTACTTCCCCTGACGGTAGAACATGTATTTTGTCCGCCCAAATCAAATAAGTGACAGAATTTCCGCTTCTTTCGCATGTTAAACCGATTAAACTCGACGAAGAATTTAAAACTACGAACAAAACCACCCAAGTCGAACCCCTATACCCAAGTGCATCCGATTCCCAGTTTCTCTTCTCATATTTCTAAACTTCACCTCAACTCAACTGGAGGCAGTCGCCTTTACCCCTGCCTTCCAATTAACTTAAATCTTAACACTGCATCTTAATTGAAAAGTTTCCAGCAAACTTTTCCGATTGAATTTAAATTGTGGCCAACCATCGTGCCGCCTTTGAATTTCCCTCAATGAGCCACTCGCTATACTATCACTAATTATCTTTTGTTGTATTGCACTAAAATTTCATATTCTTCAATAGACCAGACAAACAATCGGGGTGGAAAAATCCCCTGCAGCACTCCAGTTCGGCCGCCATTCGCAACGGAAATCTGACTCCAGTCAAGAGGGATAAAAAGAATACACACCCCACGACCCATCTTATTCCTAATTTCAGGCAATTTAAGAAGCCTGAACTTTACGCCATAGTGTGTGTGTGTAACCTACCAAGCAGAAGGCTGGTGTAGAGACGGAGAGAGAGAAAAATCGTGACGAAAAAAAATTATATAATTATCCTGAATTATTAAAATGTCCTGGGGATGTCTTCATTCCATTACGTCGGCTTTGGGTGCGCACATTCAACGTCCAGCTTTACATTTATTTCTCTGTAATTTTTCAGAAAAATTATTCATCTTTTGTTGGCCCTTGGAAGAGAAATGAAATTAAAGCGAAACTTTATATAGAAACTTTGGGGAGGGGGGCGGAGGGAAGATGGTCAGGCCCGGAACTAAGGGAATAAGCTGAGAACGAACTGACAATTTGCAGCGCACATAAGAAGGTTTACAACTTTGCATGCCATCCGGAACAAGTTGCTGCTAAATGTTTTCTAAATTCTTCGGGGAGTGGCGGGAGTGGCGCACATGGACATTGGACAAGGACGTGGTACTTGTATTGTATAATGAAACATTCAGTTGTAATGAAGGAACAGATCCTAATTAATTTAATTATATGCTCGTCTGTGGAAATGAGGTCGCTGATGAGGGGGGATTTCTGCCGGGGTTTTTAATTTTGTGAAGGAACTTGGAGCGGGGAAAAGGCTTATCTGTAAGTAGCGCCGGTGGGTTCGAAAATAGAGAAGACATATTTTACCAAAAGAGGCTTGCAAAATAACATGGCTGTGACAAACAGTATAGGTATGTTCCTGGGAAACAATTATTTAACGAAACGAGTTTGGGAGACATAATTGCCTGTATCCCCGACAACGGCCATTTAAATATATACAAGGTACAGCCTTAAAAAGAGGCTTAGTCTATGAGTAACGGCCGACATGTTTGGACGGAGAGAATCGTATGTTTGACGAGTTTGAATGTCGAGCTTCTGAATGTTTACGTCGAACAAAAACCAAAGTGCTGCATCTGTGACCAAATATTTCATGTTTTGGAAGGTTTTTATATGTAAAAACATAAAAGTGAAAGTTGGGGCCAAACATGTCGAACTTTAAACATCATCTGTGCAGTCAAACATCGAAGCGAAACATCTATGACCAAGCATGCCGGAGTATGAAATGTTAACTTCGAACATCATAAACGGACCTCTGTGACCAAGCAAGTAGGCGCGGCGTCGGGATAGGAAATGTTTACTTCAAACAATATAGAATGACATCTGTGAACCAGCAAGTCGGAATGTTTACGTCAAACATTATAGAGTGACATGTGACCCAGGAAAGTCGCTGTAAGCAATTTTTACTTCAAACATCGAAGCGTGACATCTGCAACAAAGCTGGTGGAAGTTTGGAAAGCTTTCTCCAAAAGTGACGTCTGTCATCTGTGACTAAAAACTTCATAAAACTTTAACTTTGCCCAAACATTTTAAAATACAAACTCATCTTGATCTCTAAGAAGAGCTTGACTGATAAAGCTTCCAAATTATAAACAGATTCCTTACTGCTTCTGAGATCTACTGATGCAACTGTAATTCCACTTGAATGTATGGAAAGGGACACACACTTTTCCAACCACACCTTCTTCATTCCATGCGACACTTTTCCAAGAATGAAAACAAACATTTTTCGACCCCATTCGATGTCAACTACATCTCAAACTTGAGCAAATACTTGGATACCAATTTTTGGGTCTCATACACAATTGACATTTCGATTTATTTCTGTGCCAGTGACACCTTGTCCGCCCATGGGAGGAGAGCAACTCTCCAACCTCAAAACACCGTGCACAATTCACCTCCCCCACTACTTGTCCTCGCATATAAAACAAAAGTCAAAACCACAGTCATGAATTCAATTGCGATTTGCGTGCCACAATGAGTCCCGTCGAATTTAGTATCCTGCGCTTGGTGTCAGTTCACGAAACAACCACCCTTAATCGAATGCCGGACTATTGGCAGCCGAACGACGTCTATGTCATCTTGAATTCTACTGACGCCAGTGAAGATATCATCACAACGATGACATATCCCCGTTTCGTGAGTGTGCGAGGAGATTTCTCGAATTTCATTCGAAAGAATCCAATTCGATCCGCATTTCCGGATAACTTTGTGCTCGTCCTATTTACCGAAGACCGTAGTTGTGGGAGTGCGATTCCAATTCTACGGGATCAGATGTCGCAGGTGATTATTGTCAAACGCTCGAAAGTGGTTATTGTTGCCCGAACCGGGCAGAGGACTCAGAATTGAAGCGGTATTCCGCACCTTGTTACAGATGGGACTGTTGAATGTGTTTGTCGAGACGTTCATACGGGGCTACAGCCCATTTACGGATGAGTTTCTCATCCAGCGGCAAATTGCAGACTACCATAGCCAGATATCAGTAGACCGGGAGGGTAATTTTTGTCGGCGCCCCAGCTGAACATTCCCCTTATCGAGTTATATCCTTCGGCTCAAAACATCACCTGGCAAAATTATGCGATACAAGTTGGCAACTGCATCGAAGTGTAGCGTCCCTTGGCAGAGTTTTTCAACGCGACTCTGCGCGTATATCATCCGGAGGCAGCTCACTTTGGGTTTGAGTTCTTCGTCGGTGATACACCCTGGAATCGGCAAAGAACTGGCCCACGGTCGGGCAGACCTATTGCTGAACAACCGAGTCCACGCCAGCTCCAACTACTTTGACTTCACAATGCTACTCCACTTCCGCGAGTTTAATCTTATCATACCAAAGGCGGGACGGACTCCTCAAAACACCATCGTTGCGTCAGTGGCTTTCAGAAGGATGGGCCTTTTCACCATCGCCACGCTGATGGTCACAGTTCTCTTTGCCGTGGCCACAAAGCGAGCTCTTCGTGCCGAACTGGATGTGATGCGCTTTGGCCTCAAACTAGGCTCGGTCTTTATCAGACAGAATTTTCAATTCAAGATCGAGACGGTGTCGATTACGGGTTACATCTGCCTGCGGGCCATCTTCAATGCTGAGATTGTGACGAGCTTTCTGACGCCGGGCCGTTGATGCGATCAGAAGTGACCAGTACCGGGCGATTTACACGTTCTATGACTTTTCCTACTATTTGCAGGGGTGAGTTGCGGGTAACAGGTGGGTTCAAGTAATGATCTGAGTTTTGCAGGAACTCGAGGGAGCTTTGGAGCAGGTATTCCAGCTGTTGCTGAAGAAATTGCGAGGCCTACCGCGCGAGGAATTCCTCGAGCGGGTGATGCGTCCTTATTAGCGAGACATGATCTTGATGATGTCAATGGCAGATAATCTGTTGGAGCAGACGTAAGTTCTGGGCGAGTTGTGCGGGTTGGGGTTGAGGTGGATTCAAAGCCTGAAATGGCCGAAACGTGGAGAGGGGAAGTGACAAGTGTCAATCGCTGTTAAAAACCTGTTTAGAAACCTCTTAAATCAGTCCTCTATAGCGCAGAAGCATCGAAGTTCAAGATGAAAGATGATGAGACGCAAAATTCCCTTATTTGTTTTTGGTCGTTCATGCCTGGACGGACTTGGAACTGGAAGACGTAAATTTTGCAGCGCACTCTACGAGCGATATAGCGTCAGAAAGTTGCGAATCAGTCGTCTCAGATGGGGCTACACCTATTGGACCTCAACACACTGAGGTCCGAAAAGTCTTTCGATTTAAAATCGGAGACAGAAGAAAAAGTCCTCGTCTTAGCGGAAGGTGTAACCTCACCCTAACTATACAGAGGTCAAGGTACAGTGGATAATTGGTCGTCAACAGACAGATCTTGGACATCTTTTTCAACCCACTTCAATGACAGACCCATCCTTATAACTGTCGCCACAAACCAACCCAACCGATTTTCGCAAACACCCAATTTTCAAGCCCACCACACAGATTACCCCGTTACCATCCCTCTTTCAGCGAGTTCCCTGTCTATGTTTTTGATGAAATTTAACTATCATTTACTGAACTGCAAAATCCAATTGACTTTCGCAAACACCACCGATTCAGCTTTTAGTTGAATTTTCAATTACACCGTTCAGAATCAAAAAGGATTTGCCTCAACCACCGAACGCGTGCGATCTGCCTCTCTGTGCAACTTTTAATTAAAACCCAACAAAATAAAGTTGATTTTTTTTTCTGTCCTGCCCCTCACCGTACTACTTGTTGTAATCCCTTCGCTTGGCTTTCTCTCTTTTCAGTTATCAGCCTGATAGGAAACATTGTTCCCCGCGGCTCCATCATTTACAATCACTACAATGACTTTAGCTATCGCATTTTCGAGGCTGGCCTGCTGCAGCATTGGAAAGTTCTTGAAATAAAGTTTGGCAGCAGCAACGAGGCGCAGAAAAAGTCCTTAGCCGCGGAGGATTTGTATTCCGCTTTTCTGGTGCTCGTCTTTGGCTATGCTATGGCAGCGCTACCACCGTCTTCGGCATGGAGATGTTGCGGGTAAAGTTTGTGAAATCTGTTAGGATGTAAGTGGCGCCATCTATTGGTGATCAATCGTGTGAATTAATTTTAAAGTTTTAACAAAGAAATCCCGAAAACCGGTACCGAATGAGAAATGTCGTTTTAATTAAGAAGAAAAATACGTACATTCGGTATTAATTGAATTGGAGCTAACTTCAGGACGATTGTTGCGGACGGGCATTGGGATTTGGGAATGCTTTCTACGATGTCTCTGGAGGCGGGCAAGTCGGCATCGTATTGAGTGTGAGTAAACAACTTGTTACCTGGATACGGTGGAGTCCCTTCAACGAGAAGAACGTGACCCGACATTTGGAGGCGAGAACTCGGCTCCACTGGAGATGGCGGCCAGCGAGACACATAATAAAATGAAATTTAATTATGGGGTTGTAAAGATGACGGTGTAGAAAACCACCGCATTATCCCCAGCGAGCTGCAGTCTTCGTGTCAGGTAACGTTACTTGGGTAGATGGTTTTGCCGTATTACGCTTCTTCATTTTCCACACGAAGTCCTCGAAATTAATCCTTTTCTGGCAGTTTGTTCGTTTGCTTTGGTTTTTTCTATTTTTTTTTTTGTCTCACTCCTTGGGATATAATGAAGCCACGGGAGACGTTAGAAAAAAGAGCAAAGAATTTAAGGATGTTGCAACTTTTAATGAGGTCGACATTAGAAAAATTTCCAGTGCGCGCACTGGTTGTTTCTGTATGTGACACCCCCCAGCGCCGTCGGGTTTAAGAGGCAACAGAAGCAGCAGAGAACAAACGGTAAAACTATTAGTTGAGTGCTGTGTTATGTTGTCCTGTTTCCTTGGCGTCCCTGTGTGCAGGAAGTCAGTTGCTGCTGCATGAGGTTGTGTTGTCTAATTAACTTTATCTTAGCCTCTCCCGACAAAAGAGGAAACATCCTTTCGCTCGTTCGTTGTGCATTTTCTTATATCCGTATGCTTTCTTCTGAGACATTCTCCACCAAGACGGCGGGGGGTTATTTTTTTTTTTTAATGCAAATATTTACTTGAAATAGATGTCCCTTCCATGAGCACGGCTTCACTTGAAACCCAAAGTGAATGCAAGTTGCATTGGTGGGGGTCTTCTTCTTTTGTCGTAATTAACATGACTGCGCGCGAATAAAAAATAAGCTTGAGGAAGTAAAACGGGGGTGAAATTGAAATTTATGCGGCAGCATTAATGCGACAAGCCCCGCCATTCACTCGCGTAGACATATAGAAGTGCTATGTTCACGCCTGACAGGAATGTGACAGTCGGATGCTTTCTGCGGTAATGTTTTGGCTGGGACTGTCAAGGAATTTACGGAAAATATTTGCCAATCTATCGATTGCCTCGGAATATGTATAAGATATAAGTTATCATCCGAGGAGGTGATTCCTTTTAGGACATGTACTTTATGGAGTTGATTGGAATCAACTAATGTGTTGGTAATATTTTATTTATGTGTGACAGTTCATGCTGAAAATAAACCAAAGTTCTCCCGGAGAAGGAGTAGCTAACTCACGTGAGCTGGAGATCGCGACTTCTACTTCTGGCTGGTGTTACTCATCAGTGGAAATACATTACTGTTTTAATTGTAAGTAGTTTTTGTAGGTCGACGTTTGGCAGCAAACGAGGGAACTTGATGACTGACTGACACTTTGTTACATTTGTCTGAATGCTGCCACCCAAGGTGTGCCCAGGAATGGATTGGGTACAAGAAATCAACGTCTATCAGGGTGAACGCTAAAGAAACTTCGTTAAGAGTTGGTTAATTATGGCGACCTCTATGTTCTGTAACTGGCCACCGCTCAGGATTAATAACTATACCTTAAAGTTATTTGAATTTGATGGTAGTGACTGGAGTGCGGATTTAAAGTCTCTAATGTAAGGGTTAATTTATCTGAGCATTGTTTGTATTTCATCGACCAATGAAGCATTCGAATTTGCAAAATATAAGTCAATTTCGTGTTTCTTTGATGTATATTATCGCTAATAAAATCCATTTGCAAATCCTATCAAGTGATAAACTTGACGCTGAACATTAAATTTAGGTATAAGATGTCCTTCGTAAAATTGCCTTGCTCCAAATGAAGTCATTTGGAAAGCTGAATTATACAACCGTACATTTTGTAGAAAGTGCTGCGAGAATTGCTGATTGTCACTTACCAAAGATTTTAGTTGAATCGGATCCAACAACAAATGCCCCTTCGGTTAGCCCCTCCATTTTAAAGCATTGCAGAAGGTGCACAATATACTCATTGAGCCTATTTCTGCTTTTGAGAATGAAGTGCATGTCCAGTGTCCACTCACCCAGGTGAAAATCATAGAAATGTTCAACATTTTGTCTATTTATTTAAAAACCAATTAAGTTATCGAGTTAATGGATATCCTAAGTTGTACCTGCATACGTCCTCTATAAGCTGGTATTTACTATATTTAAATGCTGCCAGTATTTTCGAACACAAAGCGTCACAAACAAAAAAGCGAAAACGAAACGAAAAAATAAACAGCTGAACGTCGCGTCGGCCTAGATTAGATCTTTTCGTTGGTGGCATTATGAAAGAACAGCTGCAATACAATGAAAACCCGAATAGAAAATTTGAAATCAATGAAACACCAATAGAAACGTACCACTTCTTACAGACAAATCCCAATAGCCAACAAACAATGCAGCACAGCACAAATTCGCAAAATGCCTCAATCGCTCAATCGCCACTGTTCGAATGAAATGAAAATGCATATGAATGCACTCATTTCTATTCTATTATCAATTTTAATTCACAAAAACTCACAAAATGGCAATGAAGAATCTGTAATGCGCAATGGCCAGCAAACGTTATTCGATCATAGATGGCGTTACGTAGCGTGTCTACCTGACAGTTCAATTGTGATACGATATGTTACATTCAAATTTGATTCTTTTTAGAAAGTCCATTTATATCAAGGAAATAATATCTTCAAGTGTTCTATTTTTCAAGTGACATAAACTCGGACAGTGACAGAGGGAGTAAGGTGTGTCCTAGTGGACCTTCACGTAAAGCATACCTTAGAAGCTTAATATGTATATCTGCCGCTTCCAAATTCTGAAAAGCAACAGCTACAGACACAAGAGACAAGGCGCAACGGTTTGTCTCTAGCCCTCGTATAATATTATGAGCCCTTGACAATGATTCCAACAGTGTTCAGCCAAGAAAGAACGAATCACCGAACCTTTTGAAAGAGCAAGCTATTGCGGATTACCAGCGCTTGATAAATTCGTTCGTTTGGGTACTCAGCACAGCAAATATCCGCCGATCGCCCTGCTTTCAGTTGCATTCTTAGAAAACCTCCAGATATTCCCTCTAACTCGAAAGGAAGATGGTCTAGTCTCTTCTCTTTTTACGCAGACTGTTGCATTATATAGAAACACAAAGAACTTATTTTGTATCCGGCTCGAAGGACCAATTTTTTGCAAACAAGTGACAAGTGCGAAGACCACAATGGTTTTCTAACGTTTATGACAATTTGTCCCTCGTTTATATGAGCCCTTGACAATGATTCCAACAGTGTTCAGCCAAGGAAGACCGAATCACCAAACCTTTTCAAAGAGCAACCTATTGCGGATTACCAGCGCTTGATTTAGACAGTAAATTTGTTCGATCTTCAGGTACTTAACACAGCAAATAGCCGCCGATCGCCCTGCTTTCAGTTGCATTCTTAGAAAGCCTCGAGGTTTTCCCTCTTTCTCGAAAGGAGGACCGTCTAGTCTCATCTCTTTCTACGCAGACTGTTGCATCATATAATAACCCGAAGAACTTCTTTTGGATCCGACTCGGAGGACCAATTTTTTGCAAGCAATATTTACGGCCACACAACACATTTTGGGCGTTTTCTCACGAATATAAATACAAAACGATGACTACAGTTTACAAAATCCTTACACTTTCGATTCCCGTGGTTTCAATCCGTAAATTTGAGTGAGAAGTTGTTATAACCACTCTTACTTGAAAGACAGGGTAGCTGACGATCCCTTCAAATAAATATATAACAAAAAAATGATAAGCGCCGTAGGAAAGTTGCAGAAACTATGACTCCGATGCATAAGCACAAGTCAACATCAAATTCTCGTCAACTTGGTTTGAAATTCCATTAAAAATTGGCACGAAAAACAGTTTAAAAAATTGCCACCTTCACCCACATAATAGGGACACCTCTTTACTCTGCACAAATTAACCGCCAGCGCCATCTGCTAAAACAATCCGTTTCACCTTTGTGTCTTTGTTTATCCTCGTCAATATACAAAGAGTGGCCGCTTCCAATGGAACCAGAGAATTTTTTTCAAACATATTTGTTTATTAATGAAGTAAAATTAAAATGTCAATTGGGTTAATCGCATAAAAAATGCACAATAATGCGTACGTAGAGAGTGGACGCGCGTATTTAAGTGCATTTTATGGTCAGGTTACGATCGGAGGACATCGCAATACTGCATTGAAATGCAAACAGGTCGTGTTCATTCTCAATTTGATGTGGGGCGGCTGAGCGCAGCCATACACACAAGTATGTATATCCGGTGGGTTATTCGGAATGCAAGTTAATGAGGCGGAATTAACCAATAACATGAAATAAGCACTGTATGTCAGTGTTTACTTTAACGTTATTATTTGTATGTGGCATTCGATTTTGATCCCAATTATTGTGAGCCAAAAGGAGGGTTTTATTTTCTGATTATTGTTTGTATTATCCGGTTCGAAGGACCGTTGGCAAGTTAATTGGATTATTACGGGTTTAAAAAGAGTTAAATCAGATATACTCTGGTGGCAATTAGCTGGGTTTGTTGTAACCTTATGGTTACAAGGAGAACAATGGCGTTATTCGGCTTGAGCGGCGGCTGAATGCGGTTTGTGTTTGATGTTTGAACCAACAGATAGAATTAAATAGAAAAATTCAAACCGTCTTCGGGGACCAACTGGACAATGTATGAGTGAGAAGCATTCTGAGAACAGCTAACTTGGTCTGTCTTTCTTATCTTATCGAGCACGGAAGTTTGTTTGGAGCCATTTCAGCTCGATGTATATAAAACTATTCCACTATTTTTCTCGATATTCGAACGCGGAGTAGACACACGAACCTCGCAACAGATGCATCGACTTCTTTATTATTCGGTGTCAAAGTCAGAGCTGAGAAATTCATTTGCCAAAGGAAAGTGGCTTCTTCGAAGCATACGTCACATGTCATACTCCCTGAAAAATGTCCACGAAAAGCAACGAAAAAGACACTCTCCTTGATACGTCTTCGGTCACTGCATGTTTTGAGAAATCCCGTCTCAGGGTAGCTCTGACTGGTTCTCAATCCCTCTGAACACATCCGTAATTGGCATCGACATTCAATTAACCTAATTATATCAATACCAAACCAGTAACCACTTCAATACTAAAGCAACCCAAATCGTTCTTTGATTTGGCCGATTATTATCGGTTCACAAGATGCAGACAGCTTCAAACATATTAGGCGGCTGCCCACACATAACCCCTAAATAGATAAACTAATCCTGTCACCATGACAAAGTCTAATTTATCAAACAACTAAGCCATGCCTGTGGTATATATAATATACGCTAGCATTTCGCCACACCAAATAGCCATGCATATTAACAGCAATTAACCCGAAGACACGCCGTATATCTGGCAAGAACTGATTTCGGAAAACTTTGTCAAAGGCAAGTTTATGGGCGACACACACCAACCATGTCTGCAAACGGCAAACAGTGATTTAATTAAGGCTGACAGATTATCTCTAAACACTTTCGTCAGCCATCATTATCCTCTTCTGCTTGTGTTGTGATTGATTCATGAAATAAATATCGGCTTTGGCATTCGAAGCTGCCTTTGAGGATGAAGTTAAATGTTCTTCAATTTGAATACCAAATAGATTGATACAGGGAAGGACATTTTTTGAGAACTGTTGTGTGTGTGTGTTTGAAGAAGCGATAATATTCCGATCGGTCTTAAATACACCTGTGCACAGTGTAGGTATAATGTAAGCCAGAGTATCCTTGAATGGACAAAACAACGAGAAGGTAGTTATCATGCATGTGAATTAAGTGCAAGATAGCTTTTATTTGTCGCACTGGATCGACCAATGTCCTTTCGGTTGTTCAGGTGGTGTTCTGGTTCTCGGAGCGATGAAGTAGACGATGGGACTGTGAATAGAAAATGTTGCACAGAAAATGTGTGGCTTGAACGAAGGGACTTCTCTACCCTCAGTTTGTAGTCACATCTGTGTGTGTGGAAAGGATGTTAGCAGTTTTCAATAAATACATACACTGCGAGATATTTTTGAAGATTTCTTTGCGACAGGGAAAAGGTTGAACTGTTTCACATAGGACGAGCTGAGAATGAACTCCATCTGATTGAATCAAGTGACAAGAAATCTACTAGTGCAATGATCTCGGTAGCAAATCTTCTACTTGAGACAACTCCATGTTGTGAACAAACATGCCACTTGGAAACAGCAAACCGTTCGCACATCAAACTGATCCTCGTTAACTTGAAAATTTCCCAATTGGATCCCGATGGAACTTGAAGTTAGACTTTTAAATGCATTTTTATTGGGATTATAATTAAACATACATACAGACAAAAACGATTAAATCTAATTTAAAACTAACATTTATCTTATTCTAGCTTACTGGCTCTTAATAATAATAATAATAATAATAATAGTAGAGAGGGTCTAGTGCACTGCGACCTTGTGGTCTATTGTGCCCCCTGCTTATACCTTAAAAAGGTACGTGCCCTTTTCCAGAGCGCCATCGCATCACAATTCGATTAAGAAACGTGTTTGAGGGTTTGCTCTGTCTTTGCCTTGGCGAGAATATAAACTTTAGAGCACTTCATCCAGCCCAGTTTCTCTTATGAATCTGAGAATGAGTAGTGGGTCTATGGTTTGTATATCCTTATCTGTTAGCTGGTACTTGCCCAGATGTTTAATCCTCTTGTGGGCTAGTGCTCCACAGGATTCTAGAATGTGGTCTGGGGTTTCAGCGCTCTCATCGCAGAATCTGCAGAGACCCTCTTCCGATAGGTCCAGTTTCCTCATGAGTTCTTTAAGCCTACAGTGTCCCGTTAGGAGACCCGTAAGGATTCTTAGGTTGTTTTTGCCTAGACCGATGCATGCTTTGAATCTTTTTAGGTTGTAATTCCCTATAAGTTTCTTAGCCTGCCTCAGGCCTTGGGTATTTTTGAAAGCTGCGGTTCTTTTTTCCTTTTCCATTTTGCTGAACTCTTCTCGTAGGGTGTGTTCCCCTATGCCGCAGAATGGTTGAGGGCCTATAAAGGGCTCCGCCGCCCCCCTGTCTTGCCAGAGCATCTGCAACCTCGTTGCCCTCGATGCCGATGTGACCAGGTATCCAGCAAATGGTTACTCTGTTGTTTTTACCTATTTTGTTAAGCTTGTGCAGGCATTCCCATACAAGCTTTGACGTTATGATATAGGCGTCAAGTGCCTTGATGGCAGCTTGTTTGTCTGACATCACTGCTATATTACAGTTTTTGTAATTTTTCTTGAGGATGATTCGAACGCACCTATCTATGGCGCATATTTCAGCTTGGAAGATGCTGGTACATTTGCCCATGGATTCGTAGTGTTTAGTTCCTGGCCCAAACACTCCTGCACCAGTTCCTTCATCCGTTCTTGCTCCATCTGTATACCATTTTACAGTGTGCTGTCTCAGACCGTAAATCGTGGATTCATTGCTCCAATATTTCTTATTGCTGAGCTTCGTTATGAAATTCTTCTCAAAATTGAATTTCCTGATGCTATCATCTCTGGGTATAGCTAGAAGTGGAAGTTTTTCGAGCCATACATTATATTCTTTTGAACTAATGCACTTCTCCCTTCCGATTCCTTCTTTTGCCATCCGTAGAATTGTTTTATATGCCGTATCCTCAACCATGAGATGTAGAGGAGTTAGCTCTAAGAGTACCTCCATGGCTGAAGTTGGGCATGTACGCATTGCTCCAATAATGCAAAGGCACGCTAATCTTTGCACTTTACTAAGAGTGTCTCTTGTTGTGACTAGACTGGTTCGTTTTGCCCATGCTACAGCTCCGTATGTGATCATAGGCCTCACAATTGCAATGTACATCCATCGCAGGATACTTGGGTTACATCCCCACGACTTTCCTGCTAAGCTCTTGCATATCATAAGAGCGCGTGTTGCCTTCTTAGAAATCTCTTCCGTATGCTTACGCCAGATGAGTTTACTATCTAGGTGTACTCCTAGATAGGTGTACTCCTAGATAGTAAACTCCAGTCGTTGACTGGAATCAGTGTTGTGCCTGATAATCGAATTGTTTTCAGTCCCTGAAGTTTTCTTTTCCTTGTGAATGGCACTATAGTTGTTTTTGCCGGATTGATGTTTAGTCCTGCTGTATGGCACCATTCTTGGGTTGCTCTTAGTCCCATCTGTATGATATCACAAAGAGTGCCCTCAAACTTTCCCCTGGCAATCAATACTATGTCATCGGCATAGCATATGCCTGACAGTTAATGCCAATGCTGGTTAGTTTCTCCAAAAGTTCGTCCACAACTAGACTCCACATTAAGGGTGATAGTACCCCTCCTTGTGGACATCCTCTAGTTGTGTTTACTTTGATAGTTCCGGTTGATGTTTGAGTCTCTGCTGATCTGGTGCTCAGTAGTTCACACATCCACCTGGATATTGTGTTGTTTACTCCTTTTCTATCCAGGGATCGTCTGATGGCCTCATGGGAGGTATTATCAAACGCCCCTTCTATGTCGAGAAAGGCGCACAATACCGTCTCTTTTGAGTTTAGAGCACTTTCAATCACTTCCGTTAGCTGATATAAGGCGGTCTCTGTTGATCTGCGCGCTCTATATGCATGGTGCCGATAGTGAAGGGGGGATGTCGTTAGTACTTCCTCCCTTAGATAGTTGTCAACTGCCTTTTCTGTAGTCTTTAGAAGGAACGACGTTAGGCTAATGGGTCTGTATGACTTTGGGTGAGATGGGTCTTTGCGAGCGCTCTAAACTTAACTGTATCCTTAAAATGATTGCCTTTCGGCCTTAAAAATCTATCTGTATTTAATGTGCATTGGATCGACCAATGTCCTTTCGGTTGTTCAGGTGGTGTTCTGGTTCTCGGAGCGATGGAAGTAGACGATGGGACTGTGAATAGAAAATGTTGCACAGAAAATGTGTGGCTTGAACGAAGGGACTTCTCTACCCTCAGTTCGTAGTCACATCTGTGTGTGTGGAAAGGATGTTAGCAGTTTTCAATAAATACATACACTGTGAGATATTTTTGAAGATTTCTTTGCGACAGGGAAAAGTCGGAACTGTTTCACGTAGGAATTGCTGAGAATAAAATCCATCTGATTGAATCAAGTGACAATAAAATCAACTAATGCAATGATCTCGGTGGCAAATCTTCTTCTTGAGACAACTCCATGTTGTGAACATATATTGATGCCACGTGGAAACAGTAAACCGTCCGCACATCAAACTGATCCTCGTTAACTTGAAAATTTCCCAATTGGATCCCGATGGAACTTGAAGTTAGACTTTTAAGTTCATTTTTATTGGGATTATAATTAAACTTACATACTAGACAAAAACGATTAAATCTAATTTAAAACTAACATTTATCTTATTCTAGCTTACTGGCTCTTAATAATAATAATAATAATAGTAGAGAGGGTCTAGTGCACTGCGACCTTGTGGTCTATTGTGCCCCCTGCTTATACCTTGGAAAGGTTCGTGCCCTTTTCCAGAGCGCCATCGCATCACAATTCGATTAAGAAACGTGTTTGAGGGTTTGCTCTGTCTTTGCCTTGGCGAGAATATAAACTTTAGAGCACTTCATCCAGCCCAGTTTCTCTTATGAATCTGAGAATGAGTAGTGGGTCTATGGTTTGTATATCCTTATCTGTTAGCTGGTACTTGCCCAGATGTTTAATCCTCTTGTGGGCTAGTGCTCCACAGGATTCTAGAATGTGGTCTGGGGTTTCAGCGCTCTCATCGCAGAATCTGCAGAGACCCTCTTCCGATAGGTCCAGTTTCCTCATGAGTTCTTTAAGCCTACAGTGTCCCGTTAGGAGACCCGTAAGGATTCTTAGGTTGTTTTTGCCTAGACCGATGCATGCTTTGAATCTTTTTAGGTTGTAATTCCCTATAAGTTTCTTAGCCTGCCTCAGGCCTTGGGTATTTTTGAAAGCTGCGGTTCTTTTTTCCTTTTCCATTTTGCTGAACTCTTCTCGTAGGGTGTGTTCCCCTATGCCGCAGAATGGTTGAGGGCCTATAAAGGGCTCCGCCGCCCCCCTGTCTTGCCAGAGCATCTGCAACCTCGTTGCCCTCGATGCCGATGTGACCAGGTATCCAGCAAATGGTTACTCTGTTGTTTTTACCTATTTTGTTAAGCTTGTGCAGGCATTCCCATACAAGCTTTGACGTTATGATATAGGCGTCAAGTGCCTTGATGGCAGCTTGTTTGTCTGACATCACTGCTATATTACAGTTTTTGTAATTTTTCTTGAGGATGATTCGAACGCACCTATCTATGGCGCATATTTCAGCTTGGAAGATGCTGGTACATTTGCCCATGGATTCGTAGTGTTTAGTTCCTGGCCCAAACACTCCTGCACCAGTTCCTTCATCCGTTCTTGCTCCATCTGTATACCATTTTACAGTGTGCTGTCTCAGACCGTAAATCGTGGATTCATTGCTCCAATATTTCTTATTGCTGAGCTTCGTTATGAAATTCTTCTCAAAATTGAATTTCCTGATGCTATCATCTCTGGGTATAGCTAGAAGTGGAAGTTTTTCGAGCCATACATTATATTCTTTTGAACTAATGCACTTCTCCCTTCCGATTCCTTCTTTTGCCATCCGTAGAATTGTTTTATATGCCGTATCCTCAACCATGAGATGTAGAGGAGTTAGCTCTAAGAGTACCTCCATGGCTGAAGTTGGGCATGTACGCATTGCTCCAATAATGCAAAGGCACGCTAATCTTTGCACTTTACTAAGAGTTTCTCTTGTTGTGACTAGACTGGTTCGTTTTGCCCATGCTACAGCTCCGTATGTGATCATAGGCCTCACAATTGCAATGTACATCCATCGCAGGATACTTGGGTTACATCCCCACGACTTTCCTGCTAAGCTCTTGCATATCATAAGAGCGCGTGTTGCCTTCTTAGAAATCTCTTCCGTATGCTTACGCCAGATGAGTTTACTATCTAGGTGTACTCCTAGATAGGTGTACTCCTAGATAGTAAACTCCAGTCGTTGACTGGAATCAGTGTTGTGCCTGATAATCGAATTGTTTTCAGTCCCTGAAGTTTTCTTTTCCTTGTGAATGGCACTATAGTTGTTTTTGCCGGATTGATGTTTAGTCCTGCTGTATGGCACCATTCTTGGGTTGCTCTTAGTCCCATCTGTATGATATCACAAAGAGTGCCCTCAAACTTTCCCCTGGCAATCAATACTATGTCATCGGCATAGCATATGCCTGACAGTTAATGCCAATGCTGGTTAGTTTCTCCAAAAGTTCGTCCACAACTAGACTCCACATTAAGGGTGATAGTACCCCTCCTTGTGGACATCCTCTAGTTGTGTTTACTTTGATAGTTCCGGTTGATGTTTGAGTCTCTGCTGATCTGGTGCTCAGTAGTTCACACATCCACCTGGATATTGTGTTGTTTACTCCTTTTCTATCCAGGGATCGTCTGATGGCCTCATGGGAGGTATTATCAAACGCCCCTTCTATGTCGAGAAAGGCGCACAATACCGTCTCTTTTGAGTTTAGAGCACTTTCAATCACTTCCGTTAGCTGATATAAGGCGGTCTCTGTTGATCTGCGCGCTCTATATGCATGGTGCCGATAGTGAAGGGGGGATGTCGTTAGTACTTCCTCCCTTAGATAGTTGTCAACTGCCTTTTCTGTAGTCTTTAGAAGGAACGACGTTAGGCTAATGGGTCTGTATGACTTTGGGTGAGATGGGTCTTTGCGAGCGCTCTAAACTTAACTGTATCCTTAAAATGATTGCCTTTCGGCCTTAAAAATCTATCTGTATTTAATGTGTTTTGTTTTTTATTCTTCAAGAAACTTTAGAAAACTTGAAATCTTTATTATTGGATTTGCTTACAACTACTTAAAACTACCTAAGCTACTTAGCCTAAATTATTTATAATCAGGGTGGTGTGCAATCTTATGGATTGGACATCATCCTGATTGCATCGATGGGTGCCTGATAGCCGCCAACAAGGGTTTACCCCTTGCACATACATGTCAACTAGCCCAGTCCCTCCCAAGGACCACCTACTCTAACCTAAACCTACAAGCTTAATATCTATCTTCAAACTAAGAAGGATGCTACGTAAGTAGCGCACCGGCCCGGGAGAGCGTATCCACCCTCACTTCTTCCTCAAGCCACCAAAATTCGGTCAACTGCTTTACCGTATCGACCCTGTCCCGTTCCGCAATTGCGGTACTAAAACTGAGGAGCTCCTGAGCATTGGCTGCGCACCCGTCGTGGATGAGCCGCTTATCCCTCGCGCCGCGGTGCCTGTGGTACAATACCGGCACACCATCTTTTGTCTGGACTAACCCTTTCATGTCTACATGAAGAAATGCCTCAGGCGGTATAAAGCCAGACCGAAGCGTACTCTCGTGGTACATTAAATTGGGGTAGTAAGCCCCTGAGATCAGGTTATTATCACTGGTCATCGCCCTTGCAACGTGCCTCCGAATCACCTTAATAAGGAAATTGTCAATCCTGTTCAGTCGAGCCCCATTGTATAGGGTCCTGTTGGGATAGTATTTTGTGTACTCAGATTCGGGAGTTCTAAACAACCCTAGACAGGCCCTGAGACATTGTCTCTCAAACACCCGAATTTTTTCCATATAGGACGGCGCTATATTGAACCACATGGGACAGCCATAAGCGATGATGGGCCTTATAAGGGCCACGTAGCAGATGACCTTAACCCTGGAATCAAGTTGACTGCTAGGAAACAGTCTCCTGGTCCGAGCGTAGGCTCCTTTAGCCCCAGCAAGACAAGCATCTATATGTTTGTTAAAATACAGATACTGGTCGAGCCAGATGCCAAGATACCTGACCACGGTTTTCACCGCCAACGGCCGTCCCTGTTGTCCAATCATTGTTAATTTTCTCCAGTTTTTTCTGGTATCCCTAGGGGCCCCAGCCAATGGGGTCCTGAACAGGATTGTTTCCGATTTTTGGAAATTGATTTTCAACTTCCAATCATCGCAATACCTCTTAACTTGTTCGAAGTCACGCTGCAGAAGGATGTTAATGACCTCGATTTTTGGTCCTGACCTGTACGCCACAAAATCATCTGCGTAGGCTAAGGCATGTCTGAGGGAACCCACCAGATCACTTGTGTAAATATTAAACAGGACCGGAGAATTCACTGCTCCCTGTTGTAAACCGTTTTTAATTTCGAAAACCCTGCCAGCTTTGACAACGAACTTCTTTCCCATAAGCAAAGCATGTCATAAATCTTTTGTCAAAAGAGCCCATAATTTCAGTTTCCTACGTATTTTGGTGACTCCTGTAGGCTGTACTCGAACCGTTGTTTTACAATGCTCAGGATTCAGCAACTAAGTACTCACGTCGCTATACGTATATATGACGTGTGAAAGGTCTCCAAATCTTCTTCATTCATCGGCGGAGTTTGCTAGAAAAAAAGCCTTCCAATCATCAGTCTAAGTGTCGTTCCACGTTGTTTGTCTACATCCCTCGTTTAAATTTCGTCCCGTGTACCAATACATCGTTTGCAAAAAGATTCACCCTCCTCCCATTTAAACTTTATGAAATATTGCATGACAAAATTCCTCGTCTGCCGATACCCAACAATGTGGACTTGTGGTTGTGACAAGCACTCTCCACAAAAGCCACTACAGAAGAAAACTTCCCACCTAACTACGTTTATAAGTAAAAACATCCTCCAGATATGTGCTTTGCCTTTCTTGGAAGGCTACAAAGTCCCATTTGTCCAGGTATATGCTCAGTAAAAAGAAAATTCGTGCATAGAGGGTGGCAACTTTGTGTATACTGTGTCCGAAATGTTTTAAGGAAAACAATTTACCGGTTAGTTGAAGGACACAAGATGGGACTGGGACCATGCCTAGAAGACTATAAATATGAAATTGTTGCCCCCTGTCGATAGGTAGTGCTGGTTAACCAGATGGGCATAGGCATAGGCCAAACACAAAGTCATTGAGAAAAGATAGAGTGCAAACAAAGCAGGGTCCCTTCTCAACAAGAAGATCTTTTGTTTCTTGGAGTTCGTAAATGTGTTGCCATGTTTGTGGGGATTAAAATGGAATTTTGAATAATTTTTATTTACTTTCTAGGAAGAGGGCGACCTCTTGTAGGCAAAAAAACAAGGACGCCCGTAGTCATACTCGTCAGAAGATCAATTGACTAGGTAACCGAAGGATTAAATATTAAAAGCCAACTTATTACGGTACATTGCATGGGGGAGGGGGTTCATACGAAGCGGAACTGTTGATGAAAGAGACTTCAAAGGTTTAAGACGTAAGCTGGATCACGTGGGATGTAATGGAGTGTTTAAAATTCCTACACAAGTCTGTGAATACAAGAATGTGACGTCTTTGGTCGCATCCAAATTCAGAGCACTCAACTCAACTGTAGCCAACCTTCTTGACAGATTTTGAAATTATTGTCCTATTCCCTCACTTCAAGGGCAAACTAGTTACCAAATTTGAAGATGGTACTGATGGTGATACGAGTTGTATACATGTACTCCTTATTCCCACCGACAGACCAACATTTAAATGGCGAAATCATTGTCAATCCATCAGCAAGGTTCCACTATCAGTCCTGTTGCTTGTGCTATTTTAATTGAGATTTAAAATCCCATTCACAACAATTCCAAGCAGCGACGGGGACTTCACAATAAATACCTCTGTGAATTCATAATTTACCACAAATAATTATTTAAACAAACTGAATTATACGACAAAGACAGCGTCTCAGTCTCAGTCAGCGGTGTGCTGCTTTTTAATGACGCAGTGAACGTGTAAAACGCACAATTAAAACAGAAAATTGCAGCCAACCTTTTAATGTTGTTTCCTTTGTTTGTTCCGTCCATTTTCCAGTGTAAAGTAAGCAGAAAAAAATATATATAAATATTAAGTGTAGGTAGTAACAAAACAGAGAACAACGTTTTTTTTTTGTTGGCAGTTCAAGTTTTGCTCTCCATTGTGAGTTTTTTTTATGCTACTGCCATAAAGTGTGCCACTCTAGGTCGGTTTTTGAGGCGGAAAAAACATTTGGTTGGGCGAAGGTTTCGCTAGTCCAGTTTTTCTTTTCTTTCTTTTTTTTTTGCCAAATGGGAAATTCAGTGTAAAACTTGGTTGCGCGGAAATCCCTTTGACAGTCTGTATGTACGGGAAGGTATGCAGTTACTCGCATTTGACTTTATTAGGTTCAATAACTTCTGTGCAAGCAGGTCGAAAATCGGAATATAGGACTGCCTTTTATGAGGCAATGTCAAAGGAAAATGAGATGAAGGTGGGAAATGTTTGAGTAAAATACGAAAGTAAATTTAGTTTTCCGTTGAGGAATTCCTGACCGTAAAAATGAGAAGACGATGACACCGAATGTGAGGTTAGGTTGTTTGTTCGTTACAAAATAGGATATCGAACGAAAAATTGCTTTGTAGTTATGAGAAAAAAACAAACTCAGTCTCAGTGTGGCCGTCTGACTGGCATTTGTCGTCTATGACGGAGAATTGTACCCACAATGCGCTTCGCAATTCAGCAAAACAACAAATGTTCTCTTAGAAATCAACAAATAAAGATATAATAGCTACTAGATGCTTTGTTTCTTATGTGCATTAGGTAAAAAGAGGGATTTCCTTTGCATGGAGCCAAGTTTTCAATAAGTTGTACAATTTCTTATTTCTTAGCCTAAACTTACCAGTGGTCCTCATTCTCTGCACCGCTGGGTTAACGATTCAAATCCATTAATGACTGACAATATCCGGTGACATTTTTAAAAGTTTATGTCGTATTTAGAGGACTGCAAATACGAGAAAGCAATTTGTTACTCCAAAATGAACAATAAGGTAAGAAAATAGAGAAGGCTTTGTTTCTTCCTTATTCACAAACTTCTTGGCCGCCAAAATTGTCAAATTAAAGCTATTTAATTGAAAAAACTCAAGAGATTTCCTTTAAAACGCATCGACAGCCAATTTGTTAACAACAATTCCGCTTACCTGAGGCATTTTCGATTGAAGTTCCAATGCAGCCTGATTAGCATGATGAATTCATTGATTTCCACTGCAGAAATGCGCTTCAAAGTTTCAATAACAATAATTACACGAAACAAGCAACATTTTTAATAAAAATTTGTATTATATGTAACAACAATTAAAGGTAAAACAATTTTTCATGCGAAAACCGTCCCGAAACCGACCGCTGAAATAAAACTTTTCCTCTGTTCAAATTGAAAGCCCACGAACGTCAATAGTTGTGGGTAAGGTGGAATTGTCGGTAATATCGATTCGGTGAAATTTAAATTGCTGTAAGAAGCTTAACAAATTCCATTTACTGATGTATGCATGAATGGATATAGTTTATTTTGCGATGCGACAGAAAACGTATAATTATGTGATATAGATGGGTGTTTATTAATAACAAATGCAACACTTTTGCGGATTATTAACTGGTAACATTGACCCATTCATAAGTGAAAACCCCGATCAAATTCAGCAGTGGCCAATGAAGTGTGCTTAAGCTGGGAACTTGGTACTCACTGACAGTTCCCTTGATTATTTATTTATTTTAAAACCCAGAGTAGAACAAATGGAATACAAACCAAGGATTATTGTTGGAAAAATGAATACTCCTGCACAAAAGGAAAATCTAATTCATCAGCAAAAACCTGTAGAACAAAAGGGCAATCTCGTGCCCATCAATAATTAGACTACCTACAGCTACACCTCTCGTTGAACGATTAAAAAATAAGCGCGCACTAATCCTTCAATTAGTCTCATCCAGTGTCTACTATAATTGTTGCCTTGATCAGATTATCATAAACTCTGGGGTGAAGGTATATTTTTAACAAAAACCTGAACCATCTTTTTACTGAACAAGTATCCTTACTCCTTACTAAATCGGTTTGAATTTAGGGATTAAGATGATTGAATTGCTTCCGTGTTGTAATGTCAGAAAGGACATCGACGCGGTTAATGAAAGGATAAAAGCAAAATCTCTTTGGTGGTATTTTCTGTCCCTTGAATACTAATTAGGGCTACAGGATCGTGCACATAGAAATGTGCCCGCAAAGGAAGTCTTAGCAGTTCAGGGAGCAATTTAGACCAAGTTGGCGGACAAGTTTGGACGTGGGAGAAGTTTTTTTTTTTTTTGTAGCAGTGTGTCCTTTTTTGCTCCCTCTTTCTTGGAATTCACTTAGAATAATCATGGCGGCGGTAAAACATTTATTCAAATTCCTGATGGCGTAGCAATGTCCTATGCTCAGATGCAGTTGCTGAACGACGAAAATTATTCTCATTTATATGGGCGAATGCACGCTCGTCTGCATTCAAATGCATAATTATGGAATAAAAGACAACGACTGTGGTATAGCCAACGGCGACGAGACTTGAGGGAAGAATAAGTCAAGTCGACTTTGGGATAATTGTGGCTCACAGGGATTCGGTTGGCCATTTAATTACCGAGTGCTGCGAGGGAAATGCGGCGAAGGATAGTACAGAGTGTAGATCAGAGAAGGCAATTAGCAGTAATGCATGAGGTAGAAGCTCGGCATCAAACATGCATCGCAAGAAGTAGAGAGAGGGAATTTTGCAGTCAATTCAACGATGGTAGTAAGGTCAAAAGTCAAAATGCCAACTGAATCTACATTGAGTGCTCAAATGGAAAGCTGAAACCGAAAAAAACAAACATTACGTCGATGAGGAAGGTTTAAACAGCATTTGACTTTTAGATTTATATAGTTATAGTTTGCAGGAGGCGTTTGGTCAGATAATCAACTTTATCCCACAGTTCAGTCAACTAAGTGGGGACAGCTGACAGCTGGTTGACTTGAGGTGTATCTGTTTTGATTGAACAGCTGCTTCACTTGACGTTTAAGGAGAGTCTAGCCGACAAATCTAGTAAAGAATTTCGCGACTGAGTATACTAACTTAAGCTGACGTAGGAAAATTGATGAAGGTCCCTCCTTTTCAAACGCTTTAAATACTTAAAACTCCCCGCCAACCTTTAATCATTTCTCCCAACACTTTCCTTCATCCATTCTTACTTGTAAGCTCCTCCGGATAACTGGCATTCATCCAAATATCCCACATGTCATACCACAGAGCACAGACAACCTTACTTAAGGAATATGAAAATTTGCTAGCCGAACGAAATTTCTCCATTATCCGCAAGTTGCGTGTTCAACACTATTTAAGTCGGTGTTTAATATGTGTTCAAAGACTTAATTGATTTTGCCTTATATTACCCTGCAGGCTTGTTGTTATTTGCCCCCTTTAATTCGGCCACTCCGAACGGCTCCTTTCAATTCGTAACATGGCAGTTACCTTGCTCCTTGTTGTGATACTTTTGCTACTTTGAGTGGCTTTTTGCTGCTTCCAAACTCATACCTTTCGGTGGATTGCCTTCTGGGGGTTCTCTATGCAATCCACATTTAAGGACTAAAAATAAATCCTCGATGTACGTTCTCTATATAGCAGGATAACAACAACAACAACAAAAAACACACTAAAACAGCTTTGAAGCGTAAAAAGAGAAGGAAACGAGCAAAATATCCAACCGGGGAGAGAGTTTGGGTTTATAAAACGCAAACAAAAGGACTCCTATTTTGCATGTGTGCTGTGCGCTATCCTGTGTTTGGAGTTTTGGGTTGATTGGGGACGGATTTACTTTCCATTCTGTTGTTCGACTTGTTTACTTTCGATGGATAAGGACATGTGCGAAAACTGTTTTATAGCACACTATAGTGAAAGAATCCTTTACGATATTGCCAGAGTATGGATATGCACTCGAATATAAGTGGAAGCCTGTTGGACTGGAGTGGCATCTGGCATCGTTTCATTTTTCCTCTTAGTTTCTTGTCGGTGATAACTTTTGAATTGAAATTGATTTTCTATTCTGTGAAGATCGAAACAAGTATGCCAATATTGAGCAGTGTGCCAGGATGAAGTGTTCAGTGCTGCAAAGTAAGGAGTTCTGGCTTAATCCTTTGCTTTTATCATTTTACACTGTGTTAGTTTGAGACTTTAGTTACCGACTGCAATTTTGTCGGGCTATTTTCGGCATTATTATCGGGGATGTTCAAGAATTTAGTTCAGTAGAAAAGTCTGAAAAAAAATGGCTGACTTGATGTGTGTCAGTTTTGAATGAAATAGATTGACAGCTCTTTAAGTTGACGTTTACTGAGGGGTGGCCGACGAAAATAGTCAAAAAATTCGAGACGGAAGGGCCCAGCCCATAGAATCCGTTGCATTCATCGCGTCTACGGATCCGTCAATACTGACGTATTCGGCGAAACGACTCCCATAGAATCCGTCGCACACGGTGACAGGCAGTCTTTTAAGTGCTTTATCCTTAGTTGTCCCACGAAACGCGGTCAAATTTCCTTTTAAATAATTTTAGTTTGAAAGTTCACTGCAGTCTTTTCTATTTTCCTACGGAAGGCGTTTCGGAGAATGATATACCCAAAAAAGTAATAAATCCCACGATATAAAAGCACTCTGGTGAGAGCCGATGACAGTTTCTATTGGTGCTAAGTTGACAGTTCGCATTTATGTGACTGACGTAGCAAAAGTTACGTTACCGACCAATCTGGTTACTGCCGTAGGTATGTTTTCAACTACTTGTCACCTGAACCTACACCTGTAACTACATTTAAAAGTCGTACACTATTCAACCGACTGCGAAATATAACTAACTTTCCAGGAATCATCGACCGAAACGCAGTTACGGAACAAAAGACATCCCACTGACAAGGTCCCGCTTCAAATTGGCAGCAGTATGTTCTTCTTCGTCTGAGTGCGTTCATTATAATTTATTTCATAGCGCATAAAATCCAGACTCACACATCGTAATACACCAAGGACGTACCGAGCTCCCCTGCCGACGGTACCGTACCTACTTTCGTTTTCTTTAGTACTCCGAAACGGTATCCCCTTCTTTTGTGTATATATGTATTATGGAAATGCCTGCAAATTTCACCAAGAAATATGTATAATATCACTGCGTGTCCTTAGGCCATTCTCCTTACACATGTGTATTCCGAAAGTGCGTTTTGGGTAGTTAAGTCTCGCTTAACCCTCCACCCTATCCACCGGCATACTCTACTCAACTCATACTGAAAATATCCAGTATAATGCTCAAGGATTACCGCACTTAGTTACGGCAACTAATTGAAGTAATTATACAGCACACGAACCATTTGCCAAATCCGAGAGACATATCCGAGAGAGCATAATGCCGTTCCGAAGGATACGCAGAGCAACACAAATACAGAAAACAGAACGCCACACCGACGTAAGAGTAGTGGTTACTAGATCTGATATTAAAGTAAGGATTTCAGGCAGGTTGTCCTCGAGCAATTGGAATGCGGCGAAACACCCTCCTACATAATATCCACACACAAGTGATGTGAATTTGTTGCCAAGAGTAACGCTGCCATTACCAGTGGAGGGCGAGAAATTATGATGATGTGGATGCTGGACGCTCCACTATATGTTTCCCAACAAGATGGAGGTGGTATACCTATACCGAGATTGAGGCGCCGGGTCTGAAGTACAATGGGCATTGGCAGGGTCCTTAGATGCAAATAATCAAGTTAGTTTTGGCCCGATTGGGATTTACCACCACAATATCCTTATCAGCAATTTATGGTGAGTGCGTGTAATAGATCTTGTGGCGGTGGTAATTTATACATGAAGAGGTGTAGAGGTGTAGACTAGATGGTGCCCTAGACGGTAATACTAATGCTGATATGGCCGGGTGTGTTTCGAGGTGTGTACCAAAGTCGATTGTGTATACGAGTTCTGTGCGAATGCACAAGGGAACTGAAACCATTTTTGGTTTGAGGTTATGGCGGTGGCTGCGAATGGTTTAATGAGAAATTACTTTTTAAAGGGATTAGTGAAAGTAGTAGAAATGTTAAAGTTGCTTAGATATAGAGACTGGATAGGTATGTGGAGTGGGCAATGGGAAGATAATATAACTACACGACTCTAACCCAATCTAGTCGATTTTAACGTGCCCGTGATGTTTTAAACGTAGGTGCACTGCCATACCATTTCTGGATAAAATTCCGCATATTAAGCGTTTTACTCGTATTATTGCGCACAGTCAAAAATCTAGTTGTTTTAAATCGACTAGATTTGTCTGCCTCTGGAGTAGATGTAGGTAAAGTGAACGCAAAAAGTGGATTGGTCGGTAAGATAGTAACGTCAATTTTCTTACGTCGCGTCACCCACTTATACGAACTGTCAACTAATGTTTTATTCGATTGGGCTTCTTCGGAATCGCTCTGTTGACATTCGTGCGATTCGAATTCGAATATGTGTAGCCTTCGACACTTTTCCGTTTTCCATTCAATGGTTAAATGTTTTATTGAAACATTCGAAATTTGCGTCCCGGTTGATTTCTAAATTATTTATACACAAGCAATTTACAAAAATAGATTAACCCGATGCAATTCCTTTCTTTGCTGTATATAAAAAATTCACGAAAAGCTAAACAAATTCCACCAGTTGTCAAACTCAAATGCACTTGTATTGGTAAATCTGACCAGATATCTGAAAAGGAAAGCATTTTTTTGTACCAAGCTAATATAAAAGGGCTCTGAGAGTACTAAACCGAAAACCTCATAAGTATACTCAATCCCGAAATTCTTGTCTAAAATTCCAGGGTAGCCCGAAAGTGTAGACTTTGCTCCCTTTCTTTTATAGTAAAGCCTAGTATGCTGTTCCAGGAAAGCTAAAATTAAGCGCCCCTCCAATGTTTCTCTCCACCGCTTCGCTTAATGTTCGCTTAATTTTGACACTCTAAGTTCCGACGTAAAAAAAATGTGTTGGCATAGCTGATTGACTTGCTCTGTTTCGTCACTTGGAACTTTCTAAAGAAATGTCTACAATTTAAAAGAAATTAAATTAATAACAAAGAATTTCTTTGTGTTGAACTAACCATTCTCCATTGGATTGGTACTGTTTCGTTTGAAATTTTGTTGCGAATGCCGATATTTTCTCTGATCTGTCAAAATTTAGCTGTGGAAAAATGTATTTTGCATTAATACGCTTGCTTAAATTCTGTAGAGAGTGTTCGTACAGCGGCTCAGTGCATGGCTTAACTGCTTTGCTTAATTTTATCTTTGGAGACATTTTTGTATGGGAGCTTAATTTAAGCGCGAGCAGCATACTAGGCTTAAGAATTGAAAAGAGTGTTAAAATGACAGTTGCGGCGATAAATTCTCTTTTAGAGAGAGACACTCAAGAAAAAGTAAGGTAAAGCTTTTGTTGTTATCTATGAAAAATTACAGATAAATAATTCAAAAATCCCAAAAAAAATATGGTTCGAAATTAATCGGACGTCTTTTTGATGAATCCGAATATGTGAAAGAGTTTGACTGGCTGTGCTGCAAGCATTCTACAAGAGGAAAAATCAAAGGTTCAAAGTTTAAAAGATGGAAGGTTCAAAAGATAAAAAGTTCAAAGGTCCAAAAGTTCAAAAGTTCACGAGTTGAAAGGTTCAAAAGTTCAAAATCCGAAAGTTGAGAAGTTAGAAGTTGAAATTTTCAAAAGTTCAAAAGTTTAAGGGTTCAAAGATCATAAATTCAAAGTTCGAAAGTTCAAGAGTTCAAAAGTTCGAAAGTTAAAAGGTCCAAAAGTTCAAAAGTGCAAAGCTTCAAAAGTTCAAAGGTTCAAAAGTTTAATAGTTCAAAAGTTGAAAATTGCAAAGCTTCAAAAGTTTAATAGTTCGAAAGTTCAATAGTTAAAAAGTTCAAGAGTCCAAAAGTTCAAAGGTTTAAAAGTTCAAAAGCACAAAAGTTTAAAAATTCAACAGTTTAAAAGTTCAAAAACTCAAAAGTACAAAAGTTAAAAGTTCAAAAGTTCAAAAGTTGAAAAGTTGAAAAGTTGAAAAGTTCGAAAGTTCGAAAGTTCAAAATTTCAAAAGTTCGAAAATTAAAAGGTTCAAATGTGCAAAGCTTCAAAAGTTCAAAACTTCGAAAGTTCAAAAGTTCAAGAGTTCAAAATTTCAAAAGTTCATAAGTGCAAAGGTTCAAAAGTACAAAAGTTCATAAGTTCATAAGTTCAATAGTTCAAAAGTTAAAAAATTCAAGACAAGTTCGAATTATAGCTCTCTGTTAACTTGGCAGAGCACATTATGTCAATAATCAATTTTGAATATACCCGATTTAAGTGTTTTTTTTTTTTTTTTTGTGCTGAATTTCCAGCTTCGTAGCGCAAGCCATTTAGACAGAAATCGCACTACAAACCCTTAATCTAATAAGTTCATAGAAAACTGATAACGCAAATCCTCGGATGAAAGTCAATTTGGCCTGCGAATTTGGCAAGAGCATGCTAAACAGAAAGAGACGCCGATACGCTTTTACTCATTGCAGTCTACACAAACCCCCAAAGGAGCAGATTCTATTATCGCCTGTCACACTTTTTAATGAGAATTCCGTTTCTGTCGAGCAGAATCTGATTATACTTATACAACTTCTGTTGACAAACCTGGCAGCACGATCAACTCCGAAAGACCGAAGCGAGACTCGGCATAACCAGGGCAACGAACTGTCAAAACAGCGCATTAAAATAAAATTACCTTTTTTTTTTTTTTTGCCAAAGGGTTGATTGAAGGTCACAACTCAAAACCGAAAATTTTAGTCTTTTTCTTTTGTTTTAAATGATTTAATAGTTAAAAATAAAATTTGTAAAACATGAAGTTCTAAAATTTTGGTCTTTTATTGATGGAAAGATACTCCATCAACATCCTAAAATTTTCGTGGTATTAAACTGAAAAAAAAAAAAAAAAAATCATCAGCTCATCGCTATCTGTCGTCAGCAAGAAGGGAATATTAGGTAAGCAACAATGTCCGAACAATCTTACTCTGCCTTTCAAAAATCCCAAAGAATAGCTCGCTCCCCCCCACGTAACCAGGAATCCACCGAACAATTCAATTGCGTAATATGTAATCGGGAGGACAGCTTCGACAAAATGGTTCAATGCGATGCGTGTGACGCTTGGTATCATTTTGTATGCGCCAACGTCAAGGATGGCATCGAAAACGAAGATTGGATATGCACAAAGTGCCTATTACCATCAACATCGCATCCTCACAAATCACATGCCGTGCCTTCGGCAAATACTAATCACAACAAACCTGCAACAATGCCGCAAATGTCTCGGGACCAACCGGTGCAAGCACCGCCGACTAATGCAAATCTGTCAAACGTACTGCACAGCAAAATGGTAACAAAAAATCCGAATTTAGTGAAACGACCATCGAAATCACAACCAAAGGGAACACCATCAGAGCATTCAGGGCAATCGCGTTCATCCGCGAAATCCGTACGCCTACAGCTGAAGAGATTGGAAGAGGAACGCTTGCTTCAGGAAAAAAGAGATCGAGACTTTCTGCAAAGAAAATACGAACTTCTTGAGCAACTTGAATCTGACGATGAAGTAGAAAAAGATTACGAATTTGACAATGCAGCAGTAAAAGAAAGAACGTCAAAATGGGTGGAAACAGTGAAACATAACTCAGGTGATGTGCCCACGAGAAAGGTTACTAACGAAATTGTCCCTCAACCTAAAGTTAATACTTACGCTCAAGAAGAAAATGTACGTACGATAGCCAAATCACTTGTTCAGGAACAAAGAACCGATAACCCCAATATACCAAACATATCCCAAATCAATAACGATAAAGCTCAACCGCTCAACCGTGCTAACGAAGTCAGTAACTTACATGACGTAGCATTTGATCTGCCTAAAATTACGTCACTTCAGTTAGCAGCTAGGCATGTAATGCCAAAAGAGCTACCTAGCTTCAGCGGCAATCCAGAAGACTGGCCGCTTTTCATAAGTTGTCTCGAAAACTCAACACGTTCGTGCGGCTATACACATGACGAGAACCTCATGCGCCTTCAGCGCAGCTTGAAAGGTAAGGCTTTAGAAGCAGTGCGCTATAGATTGTTGAATCCCGAAAATGTTCCATCAATTATTTCAACTCTGCGGACGCTGTACGGCAGACCTGATATCATAGTAAACTCGCTCTTGGCGAAAATTCGAAATGAACCTGCTCCAAGGGCTGATAGACTGGAAACACTTGTCTCATTTTCGTTTGCCGTACAAAATATACATGCCATCATGGAGTCTAACCATTTAGAATCACACCTATCAAACCCCTGTCTACTCCAAGAATTGACGGATAAACTACCGGCGGCAATTAGACTTAACTGGGGTATACATAAACAAACTTTAAACCTTGTAAACTTATCGTCTTTCAGCGCATGGTTAGATTCGATGGCCAGAGCAGCAGTTGAGGTCTCGCCAATGATTCATTTACAGACGTGGAAAAGAAATCTGAAAGACGTTCTTCCAGTACGAGAACTTACTTATATACGCATGAAGAGATAGAGTCACCTGGTAATATTAAATCAGTCCGGAAGTGCAAAATATGTAACGGAGACTGCACTCATGTTGAAAACTGTCACGATTTCATAACAATGCCTTTAAAAAACAAATGGTCCGCCGTAAATGAATTGCGCCTATGCCGAACATGCCTAAGACCTCATGGTAACAGCCGTTGTACGTCAACAAAGAGATGTGGACAAAACGGTTGCGTATTTAAACACCATAGCTTATTACATAAATTTGATGCCGAGGATAGTAGAAGCTCAGCTCTTAGCTCCACTAACGCAAGCAACACTAGCTTCCAAACTCAGAACAACACAGACGAAAATGAATTTAATTGCAATTTCCATAAATCAGAAAATCGCCTAACAATATTTAGAATCGTCCCAGTTACACTATATAGCAGCAATGCACGAATTGAAACGTTTGCTTTCCTTGATGATGGTTCATCGATAACCCTCATGGATGAACAGCTCGCTTCGATTCTAGGTCTCGACGGTGAAGTTGAACCTTTGTGTCTAAGATGGACATCGGACACTCATCGCATGGAAGAGGGATCACAAAAAGTTCGAGTGAAAATTTCCGGTGCTGGAAATAAAAACAAATATGAGCTCTCGAATGTGCGAACCATAAAGTCATTGAATTTACCTTCACAATCCATTGATGCGGAGAAGATGAAAAAAAACTATCGGCATCTAAACGGTATTCCCCTATCATCCTATTCGTGCGCAAAACCTCGAATCTTGATCGGATTAGACCACTGGAATTTAGCCGTCTCCCTACGCACCCGCGAGGGAAAGAAAAATGAGCCTGTCGTCACGAAAACACGACTAGGATGGGTGATTCACGGTGTATGTACTGAAGCGAAGACAGCAGAGCGCTCATATTGTAATTTCCACGTGTGTGAATGTCAACCGCACTTAGACAACGAACTTCATCAACTCGTTAAAAGGCACTTTTTGATAGAGAATGTTGATTCGAAATCTATCAAAAAACTACTGTCGACAGATGACATGAAGGCTAAAGAAACATTAGAAAATAATTCTTATCGCGAAGGAAACCGGTTTATAGTGCCGCTTTTATGGAGAAATGATGTAGACATACTACCTGATAGCCGCCGAATGGCTGAACGTCGTTTAAAATGCTTAGAGTCCCGAATGTCCAAAGAACCCGCACTGGCGACAAAACTGCAGCAAGAAATTGATAAATATTTGGAAAAAGGCTACGCACGAAAACTTGGTAAAGAAGAATACTACGATAAAAATTCAAGAAAATGGTACTTGCCGATCTTCCCAGTGATTAACCCAAATAAACCCAACAAAGTTCGACTGGTATGGGATGCTGCAGCAAAGGTCGATGGCGTGTCGTTGAATTCTGTTCTACTGAGCGGACCAGACACTTTGCCATCTCTATGCTCTATTTTGTATCGGTTCAGGGAGAGAAAAATAGCCATCTGTGCCGATTCACGGTTGCCACTTTGGTAATATTTTACCAAATTTGGTAATTTTTTTGTTGCTTTGTGACTTTTGGTAGTTTGGTAATTTTTATCGGGTTTTGGTAACTTTTTGAACAAGAGCACCAAACATACGAGTTCGATATCACCACATGTAAATGCTGCTTTACTGTTTCTGAGTGAACGCATTACACATGCTCCACCCATGAAAACCTGTTTTATTCAAACAATTACTGAATGCACTCTTTTTCTGAGAGATGGTGAGTATAGTAGCCGTTGTTTAACTGCTTTAAGACTCATAAAGTTCCTACTTGACTAATGTACCTAAATGAATTACAACCTTATGTTTTAAAAATGTATTTTATAAAATGATGTGAATTCTACGCTTTTCTTAGAACTACCTAAGCATGTGTATACATTTTTCCACTGCTGTTAAATGTCTGCGTACTAAGTTCGTAAATCTGAAAAAAAGCTCTAAAATCGTATTCATATTGGCTCAAGAAGATAGGGTATGCTTTTTTGTCTCTTTCTGTGGGCCTTACTAATAATAATTTTTAACCTTCACACTAAATATTTTCTAGGTCACAATATGCAATTTTGTATGGCAAATTTCGCCATTGTGAGTTCGAAAAATTTAGCCTGGACACTAAAAATGATTATTAGTACCGCGGTGTGTGTTTTATCAAATTTCGAGATTTTTGGTAACTTTTAACTTGGTGTGGTAACTTTTTTTTTCAATTTTGGTCGCTAATTTTTTTAGCAAGTGGCAACCGTGGCCGATATACGAGAAATGTTTCACCAGATTGGTATCAGCGAAAATGATCAAAGCGCACAACGTTTCTTGTGGAGAGACCCAACAACTAAGCAAATTGATGAATATGTCATGAGAGTAATGACATTTGGAGCGACCTGTTCACCTTATTGCGCTCAATTTGTCAAAAATAAGAATGCGAGTGAATTTTTAGCGGAATATCCAAGAGCGGCGAAGGCTATAATAGAGAACCACTATGTCGACGACTATCTGGACAGTGTCGATTCAGAAGATGAAGCGATCGAGTTAGCGAAAGCTGTAAAAAAAATTCACTCCAATGCTGGTTTTCAAATTCATAATTTTATTTCAAATTCACAAAATGTTTTACGTGCCTTAAATGCCGAAATGAATGAGCACTGTATAACAAAAATTACCGAAGGGAATAGCTCTACTATCCAGGACAAAATACTAGGAATGTGGTGGTCTAACAGAAGAGATACGTTTTCGTTTCTAGTTAAATGCCCTAAGCTTAAACCGGGTATACTGACAGGACAAATATGTCCAACAAAGAGAGAAGTACTGAGATCATTAATGAGTATATTTGACCCGTTGGGATTAATTGCTCACTTTCTGATTAAAGTAAAAATTATATTAAGAGAAATTTGGCGATCATCCGTACAGTGGGACGAAAAAATACGGGAACAACAATTTGACGAATGGTGTGATTGGGTGAATCACCTGCCGATGGTACAAAACGTTCTGATTAGTCGTCCGTACCTAAAAAATATAGAGCATTGTAGCAAGCCTAATGTCCAGTTGCATATGTTTGTAGATGCAAGTGAAAACGCATACGCAGCAGTTGCATATCTTCGGTTTTCATCTGAAAATGTAGTTGAATGTGCACTTGTCGGTGCAAAAGCAAAAGTAGCACCACTTAAAGATACGTCGATACCTAGACTCGAGCTAGAAGCTGCCGTATTAGGTGTCCGTCTGTCTAAATCAATTTGCGAGGGCCATTCTATACATGTAGACAAGATAAATTTCTGGACTGACTCAAAAACAGTACTCTACTGGATAAGGTCAGAGCATCGCCGATACCAACACTTCGTAGCTTTTAGAGTCGGGGAGATTATTGAAGCGACCGATCCTAGTGACTGGAGATGGATTCCAACTAGAGAAAATGTCGCAGATGAAGCCACAAAATGGAAACATAACGTACAATTTGCATCAGAATGTCGGTGGTACAATGGGCCTGCATTTCTCTACGAAAAGGAAGATCAATGGCCAAGGGATGAATCTTTCGAGTTCGTTACTACAGAGGAAGTCAGGGTGCATTTCGTTCAACACATGGAAACCAACGCGAGTATTATAGACTACACACGCTTTTCCAGATGGAATAGGCTCTTGCGTTCACTTGCCTACGTCTTCAAGTTCATCGATATTAAGTGTCGAAAAAGAACACCGAATGGGTTGATACTTTTATCCCCAAACGACTTGAGTCGTTCACAGAATTACTTATATCGACAATGCCAACTGGAGACGTATCCAGAAGAAGTTATTTCTTTGAGTACTAATCCAAATTCCTTGGTTCTGGAAAAGACGCATCCACTATATAAGTTGTCACCATATATGGATGGAAGTAATGTCCTCCGTGTAAATGGACGTATTGATGCTGCCAGAAATGTTTCATTCGATACAAAGCGACCTGTGATATTACCGAAACAACATTATATCACTCGGCTAATAATCTACGAATTTCATTTACGCTTTCATCATCAACATAGCGAAACCGTTATCAATGAATTAAGACAATTGTACTACATTCCATCACTCAGGGCCACGGTAAAGAAAGTTGCGAACAACTACTGCCAGGACTGTAAAAACAATAAAACAAAACCCTTACCTCCGTTAATGGGAGAGCTGCCACCAAGCCGATTAAAGTCGTTCACTCGCCCTTTTTCCTACATAGGGATAGATTATTTTGGTCCAATTAACGTAAGAGTTGGAAGACACCTGGAGAAGAGATGGGGAGTCCTTATTACGTGTCTAACGATTCGAGGAATCCACATCGAAATTGCTCACAGCCTCTCGGCAGATTCATGTATCCTAGCTATTAAAAGGTTTATATCACGGAGAGGTGCACCGTTGGAAATAACTAGTGATAATGGGACTAATTTTCGAGGTGCAAGCAAGGAGCTAAAAGATGCAGTGGATCAAATGGATTGCAAAAAAATCATTAACGAATTTGTGGGAGCGAATCTTAAATGGAATTTCATAACACCAGCATCGCCACATATGGGGGGGAGCTGGGAGCGAATGGTACGTTCGGTGAAGCAAGTTTTAACGGGTATGCATCTTTCTCGAAACCCTTCGGATGAAATTCTCTTGAGTATGATGGCTGAAGTCGAGAATATTATTAATTCAAGGCCATTAACCTATATTCCCTTAGACTACGACAGCGACGAAGCCTTAACACCGAATCACTTTCTACTGGGATCATCAAATGGTAGAACTCAGCTTGGCGAGTTTAACGACGATGGTCTTGTTCTTAAGAAAGGGTGGATGTCATGCGAACAATTTGCCAACGCCTTCTGGAAGCGATGGCTGCAAGAATACCTACCGACACTGACCAGGCGAACTAAATGGTACAAGCAGGCAAGGCCGATCAGTATCGGTGATGTTGTGGTCGTAGTAGATCCACAGTCTGCAAGAAACCAGTGGCCGAAAGGAATCGTTACTGAGGTATTTCCAGGAAAGGACGGTCAAGTACGTAGCGCCTTGGTACGCACATCATTTGGATGCTACACTAGGCCAGCCACCAAACTAGCACTCTTAGATGTCAATAGACCAGGTTTGGTTCGAGATGGTAACCTAGCGTCGAGCTCCAGCTTACCAGGGGGGAGTGTTGACAAACCTGGCAGCACGATCAACTCCGAAAGACCGAAGCGAGACTCGGCATAACCAGGGCAACGAACTGTCAAAACAGCGCATTAAAATAAAATTACCTTTTTTTTTTTTTTTGCCAAAGGGTTGATTGAAGGTCACAACTCAAAACCGAAAATTTTAGTCTTTTTCTTTTGTTTTAAATGATTTAATAGTTAAAAATAAAATTTGTAAAACATGAAGTTCTAAAATTTTGGTCTTTTATTGATGGAAAGATACTCCATCAACAACTTCTAAAAATCAATCATCCGTTCGCCCAGAACAAAGACAAATGCTTTTTACTCAAGTGCCTGAGCTCATACCAAACAATCCACCCCACGTACATACGCAACAATACATCTTAGGTCATCCGTCCGTAAGGCCAACATCGAATAAGCCCCCTTGAGTAAGGCTATCACATTGCCCAAGTGTTGTGTTACAATCAAAACAGAGGAAAACACCACCAAATAGCAAAATATCAGAGGTCTTGAACCTCCACCCCTAAAGCCGATGACGATGGTAAATCTAAGTTGTCCCCCTAGCTTTGTGGCTTTTCTGATTTCTTTCTCCTCCCCATACCAACACCAACTCGCCCAACGATTTATATCTGCTTTTGAGTCTGTTTTTCATTCATCGTCGCGCGCCGAGACTCAACTCAACGGTAAAACAATAGAGAGTTGAATTTGCATTTAAATTACTTGAACTTGAAGGGTGCTTCGCCTTTCGGCTTTGTTGTTTGGCTTGTGCTCTTGAGGGTGCTTATAAGCAAATGGCTCTCTTACATCCGATCAACCATCAAAAGTCGTCTTCTTACAGTATCTGCTTTCGGTATTCCATTCCGTGTTCACGTCCTGAGTTGTCCTTATAACGCCGGTCCCTATAAACACCCCCACCCCCCATTGCTGTGACTCTTTGACTCGTAATTTGCCTGCTATCGTTGCCCATTAATCGATGTAGACAAAGAAAATTAAAGGACAATAAATCCTTCAAAGTTTGTTTGGATTTATGTTTTTCTTCTTCATGACTCGCTTTTGCCTTTCTTCTATGCTTCATCGCCGTCATGCTGCTTCTTTGTGTTATGTTTTTTTTTTGTTTTGTTGTTGTTGTCATTGTTGTTGGTGTGTCTGCTTGCCTTTAGTATGCTTGTCAGCAAGTGCGTGAATATACATTGTTCAAGGCGTGCGTTTCCTTTTAGCGAATCATTTGCTTGTGTATCCATGACATAAAAATAATTAGATGTGCCATAGCCATTATGAACGGCAAGACAGAAAGAAAGGAGATATGTCAAGAGAAACGCAATGAATTGCAAATATATACGAGCAGCAGAAGGACCTGTTTGTTATTGCGTGCACGCATCACCTTTACCTATCGTCTGCAGGTACGCACACCTCTCCTTGGATATGTCCTGGATATTAGAATCATCACTGTGCTGGTGCTTCTGAGTGGTTGTGAAACTCATTCCGGCCTATATAGCCGGAGGATGAAATTAGAGACAGCAAATGAGTTTGACATCCAATCGGGTAAATATACATCTTTCAAGGATTGTGTACTACCCGTGTAGACTTTGGGAGACTTCTGGAGGACAGAACATTTTGATAGACAGCAAACGTCAGATACCTATTTATTCGCACAATCATGCTGCCTATGTATGTTTTGCTCTTGACAGCCGACGGCTAATAGGGTCCTCTCGAGGACATTGCTCCAATTTCATGTGTCCTACAAAGCGAAGAGTGTAGTTGATGGGCATATGGTTCAGTGATTATTTTCCTAGACTATGCATCGAAGGGTCTCAGGTTAAAATCCCAGAAAACATAAGTTACAGAAGTAATTCGCACTGCCTTACCTCTTGCGAAAGTTTTTCAGGAAAAGTGTGCCACGAATATCGTCGATTAGGTAGTGAATATAGGAACCAAGGAACTCGCATGCACACAGAAATGTTATTCATCTAAATATTCATGCGGGAACTGCAACAATTCGGAATTGTTCAAAATAAATAACGACATTGTCAATTCAACCGAATGACTTTCATATTTCACGCCATTTCGAGTTTACCATTCCAAAAAAAAAAAGAATACTTTTACTGTCCAGATAGCTTCACTAAAAGAACCGTATAAACTGAGCATCCTTTTTACGTGAGCATTCCGTTTCATTGTGAAAAAAATACAAACATTTTGTTGTCTCACTTCGTCGTCCTCTTGAATCCTGATCTCATTCAAAGATAGAAAAAAAAAATGGAGCAACAAAAACACAGCCAAAGACCTTTTGAACCCCATCAAAGCAGCACGTCTATAAAAGGACACACAGCAAGTTTATTAAACAAACCGAACAGCAAACGATTTCTCTCTTCGTGCATGCGATATGTCTCCGGAATATAAAAATAGTGAGATACATATGAGATTATCCTCTCCTAGTCCCCTGCCGTGGTCCTTTTTACTCGTTTAGTCTGGCAGGAGTCTTATTTGGCTTCATGAAGATTTTTCAAAGAAGTCAAAAAATCAAACATTTGTTTTGCCGCATACAAATCCAATAAAGGACATGTTGTGTGCTTTTTAAGTATGCTAACCTTTTTTTTTTTTTTTTTGCAATTATTTCAAATGTCAGAGTATGGAAGGACAAAACCCCCTGAAGCAAGAAATCAAACATGTCCCTACTGATATTTGAAGTACGTACACATTAAATTTTGCGACTCTGTATATAAGTCGGAGGGGGAATTTAAGCGGATCCTTCATTTACAGATACACTTAACCTGTGCCTTTGAACATTTTTTACAGATCATTATCGATTTCAAACAAGGCGGTCTTATTACATAAATTACATAATTACAAACCCCCAAAAATGGATGTCGCCGGCAAAAATCTTCTCATCCATAAAACTGATTGCCCCAATTCTCATCAGGAATATGAGATAGAGGGGGTGTGGTAAATCGAATGGAAACGGTTGTAGGAGGGGGACACCAACGTACATTTCCTGGTAAATCAAAGCCGATTACCTTTCATTCCGATGGATGAGTGGCATCAGGTTATGTCATTGTGTACACACAAAGAGACAAAGTCCTTTTGCTACTAACATGCTCAGTGTAACGCTTTCCTACACCCGCTCAGGTGAATGAGCACACGTACAGTACATCGTATGTTGATTTTTCGATGTTCTGATAATGATTGTTGAGCGCAAAGGAAGCAGGGATTCCTATATAAGTATTTCTTTTTAAGACCATAAGCTGTCTCCTTGCAATGTAAATAGCGATACCAATTAGCGTTTACATTATCGATTTGGTGCGGCCTGGTGTAACGGACGATAGGACGCCTTAGATGCTGTAGCAGTGCCATGTGAGATGTGACTAATTACATCTCCGCGCAAAGGGTATCTCTTAAGAGTTCATTGGTTTTGTGGTGTTCAGTTTGAGAGGGGTTGCCACTGTGGGGTGGGCTATAAGAAAAGGGCTTGTACTACAGATGGAGAATCACTTTAAGCTTTCCAATGGAAGACTAATAATCGGAGCTGCGGGAGAATAAGGAGTAGAGACATAATCGTGTAAGGGGGCTTATTAGTTTAATGTGGTTTTCCATTGGGACCAAAAATCAATCTTTTTTTTGATCTTAATCACTTTTCATGTTCCATTGGGACCAAAAATCAATCTTTTTTTCGATTTAGAGCACTTTTTGCAGATCTCGATATTTTTTCAGATCTACACGCACTCTCACAATACCAATATACTTTGCGCAGCTGTTCTACGTCATTTTAAGAAGTTTGCTTTGAAGACAAATGGGGGTAGTTTCGTGAAAACCAAAATAACGAAATATATTTAATAGCCATGGATATAATTTAAAAGGAACTATTATCTTCATAGTTTTCCTCGTCATCTAAAGACTACAAGTCCCCAAAAATACTCCATTTGTACGTGCAATAGGGGAAACATTTTTCAAGGCGATATCCATTTGTTATTTTTGCAAAAACAATTGCAATTTGAACAGCTGATATTGCTGTCATATAACACACTAATCCATTTACAAAAGCAGATAAATTTCGTTGCATGTTCCATTCGCCACGTAAAATCTGCGATCTGAAAAAGATTTCTGGTGGTCCCAATGGAAAACGACATAAGAAAGATACTTTGAAGTAGAGGTAGTGACGTGTTTGATGGTAGGTACCTTCCATTAAAATTGCAACTATGGTCGGTAATGTAGGTAGTGCGTGGACAGAACTTCTCGAGTGAGCTGGGACCGATTCATCCGACGACCGAATATCAAATCCAATGGCCATTTATTTTCAATCTCCTCTTCCGGTAATGCAGTGAATTTTAACATTCAACTTTTGGTTGTCAATCTGACATTTCGTGCTTCGCTTTTCAATGGCGAACAACTCGAAAGGGCCCCGATTTTATCTATCGGTTGTTAAAACGATTGTTTTCAGAATTAAATCATTTAACTGTCAAGCGTTGACTTCGAAAATCGATAACCGATATGGCAGTTCAAAGGAAAGTGTATTTAAGAAGTACATAATCGTCCGAATAGTGTGCTCTTTGAGATTTTATCGAATCAAGCGGCAGCCCGAATAATGCAATCACCAGCATAATATTGAAGGTATGTTCATAAAATCCATAGAAAACTCCTTATCTTTTCCCAAATTCAACTGACTGCACTGTTCAGAAACCTCCACTAGAACCACCTCACATCCGTTGTCGTAAACCGCAAAATTGAAATCACATTTCCCAGCCACCCATCCGACATATCTGTGATTGCCTCGGTCTAATGAGGACACTACCGCAGCGCTTTCAATCTCCACCCCAAAAACGATGCACCCAACCACCAGAACTTCCCACCAAAGTTACGCGATTTCACGTGAGCCGTGTGCTTACTGAGGCGAACTCCCCGCGGTGCTGTGCTGTGTAAAATTTATTTCGCCCAATTAACAAGGATGCACTATATGCGAACCTACTTTACAGTCATCCATTCTTGCAGTATTCCTTGCCTACGGCCCTATTTGTCTGCGATATAGTTGGTATAGAGAAACACGTTTGTAGAGATTTATTATATAGCAGCTGCAACTGCAACAGTGCTAGTTCTTGTTGCCAATTACGCTAATCCGTTCGGATAATTAGGATCAATGTACTATGTCGGGTGACACTTGATTTTGGGAAAGATGAACCGGTGTTGGTTTCCTGGCGCATGTGTGTGTGTGTATGTGCATACTCTTGGCACTTATTCCGCTTCAGGCTGTCAGAGAGAGGTTGCACGGATGCGTTTACAATTAGGATCTATATCGTGTCGGGTTTGGCGAGGGAGATTTCGCCCCCAGAGCGATAAATATCAGCGTACACAAAGCAGTGATTTGCCATTAACTATGATGACAGGATTATGTGTGTAATGGAGTGGAATGGTCATCAATTAAACCACTTGACCGGAGGATTTTTGTTGAATACACACAACGGACGGGTTATTAAATCGGAATCTTACGAGTCACTGGGCTTGTTAGGGGGTTATTAGAATTGAAACCTTCTAAACGGATTTGTAGGCTGTGTATGGTCTTTAGTCTTTAGACCTGACAGTTCCGCCTCTCGATTTATTAGAATAGAACGGTCTGTATTATGTTTATTAAAGAAAAACGTTCACAAAATAATTCCAAATTCTTAGCTCTAAAAAGCACATTACCGGCTATACATCGACTCAAAATGCAACTGTACACAATTAAGCGAGGGGGAAGTAATCAGTGTAGTTCTTGACTACATATTTTCTACTTGTGATTGCATGCGAATTCGTTTGAATACACTGTGATACACTGTGATTCACCATGAATACGCACAGAAAAGTTCCTTGAATACACCTGATTACTTCCTTCTCGCAATTATGTAATACCTACTGCAACATGTGAATGTTGTTTTCGATTCGGTCCATTCCAACATTTGAATGAGCTCTCGATTCGACTCACCGTCACCATCGGGATTTGCATTCGAACAGACCCAAAAGCACACAAATCCGACGAATTGCAATTTTAACAACTGCCTTATCGACTTGCACATCGCCAGTAGTTTTTTCCTTTTTGCAAGATGGCTTTATGCAAAAAATTGTCCGATGGTAAATTAATAAAATTGTAACAACGAATTGTTATTTAAACAATAGGAGTAGATTCTATCTCGGCCAAAGTGAACAATTCATCAATGGAACTATTTACTCTAAGAAATGTGAGAAGAAATTCCACAAAAAGTGAAATCTAATAATTTATATCCGAAACTTCATTACCGACATGTGTGTAAAAAGCTCTTGAACAATGGCCGTGTGCTGCTTTTATGCTTATCAGTTTAGTGATCTGTGCAATTACTGCTAGTGAATAGTGAAAACGCGTTTAATTTCAATGGACAAAAGTACAAGTACACAATAGTGACTAGTGTAACAGTAATAGTGTAATAGTGTCTACGTCCAAACACGCTAAATTTGCGAAGATGCCGAAAGTATCAGTATCGTAAGATATGATTGAGGAAAACAGCCACAGGTAGGAATCTTCTTGGTACCAATTTTAATAACGTTTTATGTGTTTAGATCGGTGTATTTGTTGTTGTTCTAATACGTTCGATGTTTGTTAAGAAGAAACTTGCTTGCGCACCCACTCCCTTACGAATACCAAATCGAAGGACTTGTTCGTTTCTTTCAGAAAATGTCTCCTAGGTTTTAGCGGTAAACTTCTGAGAGTAGAGTTGGAATATTTAACAAGAAAAAACTGTCCAGCGGCCTTTAACCAATTTCCATACACTATTTCACTATTTCTCTGAATTTAATGTAAAATCGTTATTTTGCAAGCAGACACGTTTTAAGACCCATTCCACTATCCAGTTATTATTCATTTGCCTCTGATCTAAAAAAAACAAAACTCCACAATTACGAAACGGCCAAGAACCAAGGATTTTCCCAAAGGAAAAATGAATATTCTGCAATAGTTTTCCCTAGTTTTCCCACCGGGTCGGTGCGGTAAAACTTCTTCTGTGCCGACTCGCATTTTAAAACTATGACCACGAGCAAAAAAATTCCCTCCACCAAAGGACCAACGCTCCACAGTTTTCGAGACACACAAATTTATGTGATTTATGACCACTTGTCTACCTGTAGGTGAGCAAATTCGTGTAAATTATCGAAACTATGGCCTGACTCCTGGTCCGGGTGCAGAAAAAGAAGTTGTACACCGTGTATTGTGTCGTCCTTTCCCTACACCACACAGACTACATAGTTCGATTGTTCGATTCGGTCCGGCACAGGAGGTGCACTGTAGTGGATTTCTACGGTTTCTGGAGTTTAATTTATTGGCTTAACCGATAGCCAAAGGCAATACCTCCTCGGTGCAAGCTTAGTCAATGAATTCATAGGGATGTGCTGCGATAGGTATACCCGCACCGGTGTTGTACCACGACTTCTTCGACTCTCTTCGGATCTCCCTAACGATGATGGTGGCAGCTGTTATCAGGGACTTTCCAGAACAGAAAATGTACAGAAAAAAAAAAATACAACGTCGAAGCAACTCCGTGACCAATAAAGAATAAATCTTTCCTCGAAGTGTGTTCTACAATTGTAATAGGTTTGGGAGGGTCGTATTGAACTTTTGTTACCTAAGATGTCCGATGGGTTGCGGAGGTGTAGTCGCAGATGATAGTGGGGCTGACAAGTTGCCGGCTGCATTTGGCTTACAGGTGGTAGATTTTTTATAAAGTTGGTCTGGATAATAAAACCGCCAGTAATAGGTACCGGATTAACGTTCGGTCGTTTTTGGTTCACCAAGACGTTGAAGAAGGTCTGTGGTTGGTGGAAACTGATGATTCGATTATAGTAACCAAGGGAACCGGGCGATTCGCGCTTCCTTGATACGATGTTCATCGGACAATACGATGTGAAATGGGTCCGATGCAATAGTTTGCAGTTCGAGCTTTATTCCAATCACTGCCTGCACACAGTTGCAATCACTTTCACCAGTTGTATGCAATCATTTCCGAAACTGCAATTAATTTGGGAATCATTGAAAGCATGACTATTTTTCATGAGCCAGTTTTCTACTCACATCCACTTTGGTCCGTTTATTTCTGCGCCCGACTTCAGCCACACTACAACGGCGCTAATCCATAGATTCCCATTCCATCCTCATGACCAAGTAAAGTTTTCCACAATTACCCTACCTGGTGTGGACCATTTGGGCGAATAATAATCGTTCGAACGGCACACAAGTCAGTACGTCACCATATTCCATTCTACACATAGACCGAAAGCCGAAACTTTGCTCCCATTCCAGGACACACTCTCCCAGCAAAGTAATTTTGTTGAGTCATTAGGCGAAAAAGATTTACTAACTTCTGATTCGTAATTTAGAGAATTAGTCCCGATTTCCCGTCGCTTTGGACTGTGTGCAAGGATTTGCTTTTGATTTTCGCTTTTCCCTTCGTTTTTTTTTTTTTTCTTCTTGTTTTGTCCTTCCTCCTTGAGAAACCCCATTAGCTGGGGCAGAGTCTTCTTTTTGTTCACACCATTAATTCCAGACGATGCCGATGACGCTCATCTTCGTTTTCTGTTTAAATTTATGGCCGTTCAGGCAAAGTGTCAGCGATAAATCTGCTGCTGCTGCTGCTGCTGCTGCCTTTCGAAGGATCCGTGTAATATTTATTCAGTACAGTGACACTCGAGAGTCCTGGATGGAATAAACAATTCCTGTGCCTTGCTCCGTTTGTCAGTCTCTATCTGAACACAGGCCGGACGCGCACGCTTTTGGAATGAGTTTGCTGGGTGGGGTTTGTCTCTGAAGTGTATATAGGGTCGGCATCGGCATCGGCATCGGCATCGGCACCTATACTTCCTATATGTGTTGTTTGATGAGAGGCGCTGTAATAGTGATGATGTTGGTGATATGGTTGAAAAGAATTGCTGAGGCATCCCGGCATCACCTACTTAAATTTAATTGGAAAATTTTGTTTCAAGTAATTGCCGGCGCTGTTACATGTATAACATTTTGAAAGAGTGATGAGATTAGGAATTTATTGTTTGGCAAAAGTTGTTTATCGGGCCCACGAGACTCGTTAGGGGCGTGTGATTTGGTTTCGCAGTTGTTCCTCGGTTGGAAATAAATTTCCCATCACCGGGAGGTGGTTTCTAATGCGGAATTTATGTTGGCTCGTTTAATAGGCGGAAAATAACAATAACACTTTGTATTTGTTAAATTTTTTCCCCAACGTAAAGGCATACATGGCGGGAGGTGGATCTTGGCGGTGACTTGGGGCGCTTTATGTTTCGAGGTAGGTGGCGATTGATAAATTACTTCTTGTTTTTTTTAACTAGACAGCGGAAATTGGATATGTTAACATTTTTGTGGCCATGTTACTGCGGAATAAGAGCTGTTTCTATCGAGAAAAAACTCATTAGCTGTTTTTGAATGTGCAGTCGAATATGTATGCAGTCCTTCACTTGGAGGTCTGCCAAACTTGACTCAGCTTTAGTTAGTCCTAGTTTGTGTTTGTTTAACATGAAGAAGATCCATAAAGAAGAAGGGAACTCAATTAGTGGAAGGTATTTTTGTCTGATCAAGAAGTCAGTCCATGGGTGGAACTCGAGCAGAGCCAGGACGATTAGTACGAGCTCGTCAGTGAGGTTATGGAAAGACAGTCATTAAAGGAAGATAAAGTGTAGTTCCAATTTTAAACGGTCCATGTTTCCGTTTGAACTTGAATGTGTTTTCGAAAAATTCTACCTTTTTGTGAGAAATGTCAAGGGACCTTTTCAGGGCAAAACTTATTAAATCCGTCGTGCCCACTGCGTCGATGGTTAGGTCGACTTTTTGCGCTTGACATCATACATTTGCACTAGTCTAAAGATCTCCAAGTAGTTTAGAACGCACATTCTGTAACTATATTAAGGAGTGGTGTGAAGCCCTAGAAGACTATGGAGAAAATATTATGATTGTTGGAGACTTCAACATAAACTGGTTAGTGGATACAACGTGCCAAAGAAGAGTAAAGGGAATTTTTTTGGAATATGGATACAGGCAGAAAGTTGTACCCACTAACAAGGATCACTGATTCCACTGCAACCTCTAATTGACTACGTTGTATCTAATATACACCAGATTAGTGTGCAAATAGATAACAGCGCTAAGATATCGGATCATGAATCATTACAAATTGATTTTAATTATAAATCGAAGCTGCAGCAAGATACCACCAGATATATTGAAGTTTGCAAGTACAATGAACACACTTTTAGGACAAAATTAAGGATGGAGCGTATTAATGATAAAGAACATAGTGACTTGAATTTATACACCGAAGAGTTTTATTCGAAAATGAATAACGTTGTAAATAGTTTTGTTTGCAAAATACGCCAGAAAAGGGGTAGCAATATTTGGTTTAACAGAAGTTTAAACGACATGAGGAAAACCAAAATAAGCAGCTACCAGAGAGCCTGCTTTACTAATGATAGTACGGACTGGCAGTTATACAGGGAATCGAGAAATACATATAAGAATGCAATAAGGCCCATTTTATTCACTCGAAGTTGAACACAACTCGGGAAGTTTTCCATATAAAAATCCCCACGTTGTGTTCAACTTCGAGTGAATAAAATGGGCCTAAATAGGGCAAAAAATAAAGCAATAGAGAATAGAATTAAAAATGCAACTAACCAAAAGGAAATGTGGAGGGAAATAAAAACGTATATACTGAAGAAGAGTTACGACAACCCTATAAATGTTGTGTTCTATGGTGAAATGGTGACTAATGAACAGCAAATGGCAAATAAGTTTAACGCATTTTTCATCAACAGTATTAATGAAATAAATGAATCCATTCCAAAAGTACCTTATGTCGATAATGTGTCAACAACAGCGATAAAGGATATTTGCAGAAGTATTGAATTTGAATTTGAATTTGAATCTTTATTTAGCTTCAGCTATTTTATTACAGTATCAATATGTACTTAAAAATACTTAAAGGAAAAACTATTTTGTTGTTTAATTATTTAATTATACATAGTTAGTTTTAATATAAGTTATAAGTTTTTTTTTAAATAATAGAATATTATTTTCTGACTTAATGTCATTTGGTTAGGCATTGAATAGACCTAAACCTTTATGAAACAATACGTTCTGCGCTCTTCTTGTTGGTACTAATGGTAGTCTAAAGTCTCCTCTATTTCTTAAATTGTATGGCTGTACATTTGCCACATAGACGATTTGGTTGTATAAATAATTAGGTAATATTTGTTGTTTTATTTTAAATATAAAAATGAGCACATTCATCACAGTTCTTTGTTTAATTGTAAGCCAATGTAATGTATTTAGCATTAGCTGTATTTGTGTTAACATATTGCACATTCAAATACATCGCATACCTCTGTTCTGCAATTTTTGGAGTCTCTCTGACATTTGATTACTTCCTAAAAACAATATTGTTGAACGGTATTCAAAGTGTGGTTTAATCATTATATTGTATATTTTGATTGCACAAACCATTGATACCCTACACCTTATTCTTTGAAAGAAACCAATTTTCTTTGCAATCTTTGAACAAACATAGTTTAAATGTGATTCGAAGTTTAGCTTTTTATCTATAATTACCCCTAGGTATTTTATTTCCTCAACTTTCTCGACAAATTCTCCGTTAATTACAATACTTTTATTGGAATCTCCATTAATGATAATTGCTTTTGTTTTATTAATGTTAAGTTTCAACTTATTCATTTTTAAGTAAATTTCTACGTGTTTTAAATCCGCATTCAATTTATTAATACACTCATCCGCCGAACCTCCAGAAACATACAACAAAGTATCATCTGCGAACAGTCTAGCCTCCGTATGCTGCAACACCTTTTCCAAATCATTTATGTAAATGATGAACAGTAGAGTTCCCAATGTCGCCCCCTGAGGTACCCCCAGTTTAACAGGTAATACATCCGAAAGTTTATTGGACACTTTTGTTCGTTGGGTTCTGTTCGATAGGTAGCTTTTGAACCATTCAAGTTCTACACCTCCTATACCGCATTTCTCAAGCTTCTGTATCAATATACTTTGATCTATGGTCTCAAACGCCCTTTGCAAGTCCAAAAATACTGCAACTGTAGCTTGTTTATGTTGAACTTCTGTTTTCCATTGAGCAATTACCAGGTTTAAAAGTGACTCACAGCTATGTTGTTGTCTAAATCCTGACTGATAGTCCGTTATAATTTTGTAGCTGCTTATACACAACCTTTTCCAATACTTTACTCTCCGTCATTAGCATGTTGACAGGTCTAAACTCTGCAGGATTACGCGTGTTTCTAACTTTCTCTATTGGAACTACTCTTGATTCCTTCCAGTGATGCGGGAAAATGCCATTACTTAGGGATTCATTTATAATATTTTGAAAACATGGACCAATAATGTCAAAAGCACTCAAGATCATCTTAACTGACAAACCATTAAAGTCTTTCTTACTATTCATGTTTTTCATAATTACTTTTAATTCACTCATGTTTACTAATTTGAATTTAAAACTTTGTTCATTGTTTGAATTCACTAAATTTGAGTATTGTTCAAAAGGTATTCTATCATTTAACTCCTCCACACTTCTAACAAAAAATTTATTAAGGGTATTTGCAATTTCGGTCTCGTTTTTTACGCTCTCCCCATCACAGATTATCTCCCTTATGCCATTTTTCTCCTTATAAGTACTAGCGTTTTTATTGTTCTCCACATTGATTTTTGATCCGTTGATTGGTCAATTTGCCTGGCAATATAATTATTTTTTGCTGCTTGAATCTCACTTGCGTATTTATTTCTACATTGCCTATAGTTACACCAGTCGTCTATGTCGTTAGTCCATACTGCTCTTTGATGTAATTGGATTTTTGTCAGTTTCATATTGAATAAATATTGGTTAAACCAACTTATGTTACTTTTTGATCCACTTATGGTTTTAGATATGATCATTTTCTCTAGGGCATTTCTTAAACGTTCGCTTAAAGATTTTGCTGTGCAATTTAGTTCGTTGATATTTAAATTTTCTTCATTATTGATGAGCTTTCTACGAAAAACATCCTACTTAAATACTAATGATTCAATGGATTTTTTATTTAACACATTATTAGACGTATTGGTTTCAAAGATTATTTCTATGGATTCGTGGTCACTGATATTAAATTCCTTTTTCACTATTGCCTGAATATTTGAAATATTTGTTATAACGTAATCTATTAAAGTAGACGAGTTTTGGGTAATTCTAGTTGGTTCCGTGACTATTTGATTAAATGAAATGTCCGAAATACTTTCATAAATACGTTTCTTATATGCTCCATTTTCAAACCAGTTTATATTAAAATCACCCATTATTATGGTCTCATTATATGTTGAACAAAGCTCTTCTATTTTATTTTTAAAAAAATCACAAAAAATATGTTCTGGCGAATTCTGTTTGTGTGGAGACCTATAAATAGCCACTAAAATAATTTTTGTATTGTTTGTAGAAACTTTTATCAGAAGCCACCAAATCATTTTACCAATTGCCATTTTAGAGATTTCCTCAATCACCCATTTTGGTTTAACAAAAATAAGCACACCTCCCGTATGACTAGACACACTATCACATCTCGCTATTTTATAATCCCGCAGTTTTACTTCCGAATCTTTAATGTCTGATGTTAAATGAGTTTCAGTAGCACAAATAAAATCGAACGATTGTTTTAACGTTACCACTTCTAATTGAGCTAAATTTGATCGAATTCCACCGATATTTAAACATAGGCACTTTACTGATGATGTTAATTGCTAATAAGATATCTTTTCACATTCTATTTTTAATTTGCGCTGAAGTGTACGGCAGCATTTGTCCCTGCAATCATGATTAATGTCAATGTCACTTAAATTAAGTCGTTCTTTAGCTTTTTTGCAATTAACACACGACTTCGTTTCATTTAAACAGTTTTTGAACGAATGGCCTTCCTCTCCACATTTTGCACATACCTGGCAACTCTCCTTACAATGAGTGGATGTATGGTTGAATCCCCAACATTTAAAACACCTTAATACACTGAAACTTTCGTATACCGAACATCTATCCCATTCAATGTTTATTTTCTTTAAATTCATTAGACTTTCAAAGCCTTTACCATCTATCTAGATTAGGTACTGCATTATAAACCCTTTGGTTTTTAAAAGATTTGTATATTTTAATGCATTTCATGTCACAACTCACTAAATTGTTTTGTTTTTTAATCGCCTCGATCATTTTTGCTCCATCCATATTTTCACTCAACCCTGTGATTAATATTTTAGGGAAGCGCATTTTCGGTAATTGCACATCATATTTTTCACTCAATTTCTCTTTCATTTCTGAAGCCAATTTTGATCTTGCTTCATTGCTCTCACAACGAATAGCAACGGCGCCGTTCTGCCTACTTATTATACCACTCACTCCCACATTCAATGCGGACGGCTTAATTATTCCCTTTATTTCACTTTTTGTTTGTTCGCTTTGCTGCTTTGCTTTGCTGTATGAACAAGAAGAAAGATTTAAGCCACATGAACATTAACATGGCACTAGACCATTGGGACATTTTTGCTCATAGCTTAACGAAACTTATTAATATATCATTGGAACAAGGAATTTTTCCAAAATGCTGGAAGAAGGCTGTGGTGGTGCCTGTTCCAAAGGTTGTTAGGACAATAAAAAGTGAAGAATTCAGACCAATAAATATGTTACCCATGCTTGAGAAGATCCTGTAGAAAGTGGTGAACCATCAGTTGGTAGATTACGTGGAGAAAAATAAGCTATTGAGTGAGGAACAGTCTGGGTTCAGAGGACATCATTCATGTGAGACGGCAATAAACTGGTTGGTACTGAAATGGACGGGAGAGTTGGAAAAAAAGAATGGAATTATCTCGGTATTCCTGGATTTTAAACGTGCATTCGAGACCATTAATAGAAAAATACCAATATATAAATTATCTAGATACGGAATATACACAACAACGAACTAAGATGGTTTGAGAGTTATCTTTCAGAGAGGAGACATATAGTGAAAGTCAATGGTCAGTACTCAGTGGCGGAGGAAACCAAATTGGGAGTACCCCAAGGGTCAGTATTGGGCACTCTTCTATTTTTGTTATACATAAATGAAGTCAAATTCGTGATAAAACATAGCCAGGCTATGCTGTTTGCAGATGACACACTATTATATATATCGGGTAGTAACCCGGAAGAATTTACGAGGCTCCTACAACAATATCTACATGCAATTGAAAGTTGGCTTATGCAAAATAAATTAAAGTTGAATGTCAGCAAAACAAAAGCTCTGATTGTCCGTTTTCCGCCGCTGCCAATTCAAATACGAATTGGTGGTGAAAACATCGAAGTGGTGCGACAAATGAAGTACTTAGGGGTTATAATTGATGACAAGCTGAGATTTAATGAACATGCTGAATACATATGCAAAAAAGTTGGAAAGAAGATTGGATTCCTAAAAAGAATTACGAAGAAGGTGTCCACATTATGTTTAATTAATATATATAATGTCATAATAAAACCGTACTTTGGATACTGTGCTACAATTTTATCACTTTGTTGCCAGGGTTCGATAGAGAGGTTGCAAAAAATGCAAAATAGGGCCATGAGAGTCTTGCTGAGGTGCAGTCGATTCACACCGATTAACTGGATGCTGCAAACGTTAAAATGGATGAATATAAGGCAACAGATGGACTTGGATGTGTTAGTCTTTATATTCAAAATGAAAAATCGAATCACTCCGCAATACTTGTCAGGAACAGTATCATTGGTCGCAGAGAATCAGCCTTATCAACTGAGAAATGCTGGGGATATTCGAATCGGTTTTGTGACCAGGGCGGCGACGCGAAATAGTTTGGTTTTTAAAGGCTTTTAAAAATTTAACCAGCTTCCACGTGATATAAAATCTGAAACCTGACTAGTAAGATTTAAAACTAGGTGTAGACAATATATATTGAGCCGAACTTAAAAGATTTAATTTTTTACAATACATTAGTAAAATTAATAATTAATTCTTTATTATTTTGTCCAAATTTTAATGGAATGAATATTATAAGTCTATTTGTAAGCAAAAAGTAAACATATTACCAATAAAGAATTTAATATAATCTAATCAATCCATCACATACTCATTAGGTCTGTTCCTTTACTTTTGCAGTAAAAATGGAAAAGAGTGTCAAAATGGAATAGATGGGGATAATTTTCTCTCACAGACCAACTTACGAAAAGGTTAGGAAACGCTTTTGTAGTAATTTATGAATAATTAGAGATACCTAATTCAAATATTCAAAAAAGTGGTACGAAAAGTGTTTAAAATGTCTGATAAACTTGAGGACTTTGCCAGTTTACTAAGAAAATTAGTTACATCATCTAAGTAGAGATGAAAATAACGGCTTCGTCAGGACCAATGAAAGTATCTGATACAGTCGCAAAGGGCTACCCGCAGGGAGGCGTGCTTTCACCTCTACTGTGGTCTCTGGTTATAGATAACCTATTACCTAAGCTGAGTTGTTCAGGTTACAATAATATAGGCTATGCCGACGACCTAGTCATCTTCGTTAGTGGTAAAGAAGCGAATGAAGTTACAATTTTCATGCAAAATGCCCTTAAGATAGTCCTGGATTGGTGCCGCAAAGAAAACCTTTCCATCAATCCCAATAAGGCTAGCAAAGTTCCCTTCACCAGGAGAAGAAATTCAAACTTTAACCAAATTTCAATGAATGACACTCATTTCTTGGAGTTATCCTAGATAAACGATTGATTCCAGGCGGGCTTTAGAAAAGAGTACTCAACAGTGGACAACATATTCACTCTTACCAGCATCGCGCGGACATACCTTGACAAGGGCAAAAAAAACTCTATGCGTTCTTTGTCGATTTTAAGGCTGCTTTTGACACAATTGACAGAAATGCGTTATTCTACAAGTTACGTATTTTAGGGGTGTCAACGAAAGTGCTTACAGTCATCCAAAGCCTGCACAAGGAGAATAGGGCGGCTGTATGGAATGGGAACAGATTATCCAATTGGTTCGAGTCAGAGATGGGAGTTAAGCAAGGTTGTCTTTTAAGCCCACTCCTGTTTCCAAAAAGTCAAAAATAATGGTGTTTCGAAATGGATCGGGAAGATATTCAAGACATGAAAAGTGGTTTTGGCAAAACGAGGAAATAGAAATTGTAAAGGAATACAAGTACCTTGGTGTAATCATAACACCTACAATGTCGTTCAAAAACCATCTACGAGAAAAACTTAAAGAAGCGAAAAGGGCTATACATTGTAATTGGAAGGGTATACTGCGCAAAAAAAGCGTCCCATCAAGTACTAAATTTAAAATTTTTGAGGCGACCATGCGTTCCATTATGTGCTACACTGCACATGTTTGGGGTATCACCTGATATGAAGATGTAGAAAAACTTTTTAGATACTTCATCAAAAAAATGTTCAGACTGCCCGATAACACACCAAACTATATCTTGCACCTAGAAACAGGACTGCCTTCTCTATATTTTTACCAATAGGTTGCACTTCCAATATATATTAAAAGTAATGGAGCTTCCCAGTCATCGCTTACCTCATATAATAGCAAAACACGCAATTCACCGTAAAGTACTATTTTTCAATTAATGGAGTAGAATAAGTAGTGAACACAATTTACCGTTAATTGAAGTTAATGTAGAATCGTGGAAAGCATCCATACATAAGCTGTTGCTCAATATCGAAGTATCCTCCCGTGCAGAATTTAAAACACAAGCCCAGCAAAGTGAAAGTAGGTGTACGTATCGGCTACTCAACTATGATCTTATGGACAAAAACTACTTTCATAACCAAAATAGTTTAGAAACGATCTCAGTAATTTTCAAGGCCAGAGGAGAGCTTCTTCATTTAAATTATATGCCGCATCGATCCGATAGCAATGCGGAATGCACTTTGTGTAGCTTACATCTTAAAGAAGACATTCAACACTTCATTGGAACATGTCCAATTCTAAAATCAATAAGAATTGCACATTGGGGTAAAGCTATACTATCAGAAAATGAAGTCATGCAATACTTAAATGGACCGAATTGGAATGTACTTTCCACCTATGTTAAATATGCTATGAAATACCGTCAACAAATTATGAATGAGGCATTTTAAAACAGACGTAAATACTGATATATTGTTAATTGAGTAGTTTTTACTTTTTAATTACATGTAATGTAAAAATTCTCTCTTTATCCGGCTGACGGCATCTGCCAATGCTTGTTATTGTGAATCATGTAAACTGAATTCAATATTGTTAAATAAAATCACAATTACTACTACTACTACTAAACGATTGAATTGGATTTGGAACTCCTACATAAAGAGTCAAATTACCAAAGCTAAACGCTTAGAATCTGGGGGATTACACCGAAGATCACACACTGGATCTACACAGTCATGATCAGACCCATTATAACATATGCTCCTATAGTATGGCGGAACAAAGTTATCCAAAAGACCACCATTGCAAGTTACATAACGCCTCGCATGTTTGGGCCTTTCCGGCGCAATTCGAACTTTTCCTACATCTGCTGTAGAAGCTTTAATAGGTTTAACACCCTTCCACATACATGTAAAAAAAGTGTCTAGACGCTGCTCATCAAGCCTGGCACAAGGGGAAGAGATAAACTTTAGTGACCATCCGGAGCTAATGACCCTTATCTCGGAACTTCCGGAACTTGACATGATCTGCGCGGCAACTGACCGGCTCCCTAAAACGTTATGCTTCAACAGGAAATTATCCACGGAGATCACTAGAAGAGAAGCATGGCTTACCAATAACCCACCAAACTGCCAAATCGGCCTAAAGTGTGTATACGGATGGTTCCAAAATGGACATGTGTGTGGGAGCTGGCATACATGGGCCAAACCGTAATGTTTCAATACCTATGGGGAAAAGCCCCAGTGTAATTCAGGCGGAGCTCCATGCCATTAAGGAATGCGCAGGCCTCATAAGTTTTTCAGGTATAAAAGGTGCGAACATCCATATATTCACAGACAGTCAAACAGCTATAAATGCCCTTAGCTCACCAATCATTGTCTCAAAATCAGTCATGCACTGCTTCAATGGCCTCCAAACTCTTTGCTCCAGAAACAAAATCAAAAAAAGGTGGGCTCCGGGACACGAGAGCATTGAAGGAAACGAAAAAGCTGACCAACTTGCTAGGAAAGGGTAAGAGACCCCTTTTATAGGACCAGAACCCTTCTGCGCCGTCACCAAAGCATAAACTAACTCCTCTATAAGAAGCTGGGAACACAAAATGTGTATCAAACAGTGGGAAGAAATCCCAGGCCTTAGACAAGCCAAAAAGGCCAGTCCTGCCGTTTAAAAAAAATGACAAAAAATATTCAAAACCTCAGAGGGCACGGTATCAAAAACCTTGTAAGCTACCTAACAGGTCACCACGGTTTGCGATGTCACCTAAGCAAAATGCATATATTCAACTCCCCGGAGTGCCGTCTATGTCTCGATGAAGTTGAAACAGCTGAGCACATCTTGTGCGAATGCCCAGCTCTATCCAGCACTAGAAGAACATTTTTCCACCGTGAATTACTAAGTCCGGAAGAACTGAAGAAGTCCTCTGCTGAAAACATTATCAGCTACATTAGGGAAGTGGAAACTCCGCTAGCCTAAACTATTTGCCGGCAATTACCGACACAATAGACCTTTTTGGTCGACGTGCCTCTTTATCGCCTTGGCGAGTCAGAAGTTTAAAAAAAAATAAAAGTAGTAGAGATGAAAGTGATCTGAAACAAATCGAACTTCTTCCTGATGAACCCGAGTATGTGGAAGAGTTTGATTGTTTGAACTACAAGCATTCCAGAAGCGGAAAAAGCTACATGGTGGAGATTACTCCTTGCTACAGCGAGAACGAATTTCGTTGCCACTTTCGAAAAGAATCTTAAGGAGAACATTCGATACCATTTTAATACGCAAAAAAAAATCAAAACAAATGCACGCATATGCCACATGGGATAACAAATCTAAACTCAGCTGTTAATTGTAAGGTGACTGACAGCTTTACCACTTCTTACACAAAGAATTTTGTTGAGCAAAAATTCGTAAGATTCTCAGTGGAGGGGTAATACATCATGCTCTCTCGAAGCCGCTCTCCTTTACGAATTTTTCGAGTTCGGGAACGGCAATGAGTAAAAATTCGTAAGAATTAGTAAAAAATCGTAAGATTTAAAAGTAAAGGAACAGACCTATTCTGTGTTGCAGATGTTTTGTGATTGATCTGTCGTCGATGTCGCACGGTTTCCATCAGTGAATTGACAGCTTCTCCCATTCTCTCAATTTTTCAACCAATGAATGAGCTTTCTCTCAATTTTTTTTAACTGTCAACGGAGTCGGAGTTGTGTTGTATTAAAAAAAATTTCATTTCATTTCATTTCATTTCATTTACTTCTCCAGGCTGACTTTGTCAACCAAATGCTGAAGTCGATATGGCAGTTGGTGGGTCTGTGTATTTGGTATTTGAATAGGTCAGTCTCTCTATAAATTTGTTTTGCTCCAATACCTGCCTGACAGTGCCAGCATCACATCTCGTTAAAGGCACGCCAACATGAAATAAAAATCCCATGTCCACCACAATCAACTCATCTCTATATAGTTTTTTCTACCCTTCCCATATGTGCTCTTATTCAGTTCATTAGGAATTCATTAGCTCCATGTTTGCGAGATGGCGTGACGTAGCGCTACCTTCCATATGCAGCTGCTCCTTCTCATCTAGGCTCTCCCTCACAATGCTATCTATACCTACTCTCGAACTTAATTCCACCTCGCAAATACAAACATGTTGTTCTTTTCTGTGCTCCACTACTGCGCAAACATGATATAGAGCCCGGAGGCCATGAACCATACATTGTTAAGCTAAAAAAAAAGACACATCAAACTTTGCATTTTCGTCTCGGTGGCGATGGAAACTCCCCGACAAAATGAAAACCAAAAGAACCGAGCAGAACCGCAAAACAATCTCCATTACATGAAAGCAACACCGAACAAGGGTACGGCCGCATACAGGAACATCCTTAATTGCAACCCCTCATTAATTTTTTAAAATTTTATAATTTCCACTCGTTCGGCGGGGCGACTGGTAACTGGAAACTGGAAACTGTGTAGTTTTTCCCAGCATGTGTGTCTCCTATAACTCGATCTTCTTGTCGCCCGATTTGTATAGACCAGCCTTGTACTAATAACTATGGCAGCAGGATGGACTTTGGTTGGGTAATGTGCAAACAAGGTGCATCTAAAAATTTCATGACGAAATCTCATTAACTATTAATCGTGTAAGGTAACCTACATGTAGTAGAGACGGTGTATACCTTGTGGATATGTAATTTGTGCCTACCCCTTGAAGTTAGTAGCTGATTAGGATGTAAATTGGAAAATAAAGTTAGAATATTAATTAAAAATAACAAGTTTGCCAGCAAATTTCACACTTGGTTTCAGCCAATAGGAGGAACCTTGCCCCAAAAAATTAAAAGCCCTTCGTTTCCTGTCTTCAAAAAGCAAGACTTGATACTCCAAAGACATATGTAGTTGGTACGCTGTAGAATATGTGTCCCAACGACAAGAATCTTGTAAAATGCAGCCAAACAAGTCAAATACTCTCGTGATGTTTTTGTATATAGGGGAATGCGCCACTTGGACTTAGCAATGACCTGGCATACGTCACAAGAGCAAGTATCGAATAATTTGCATTAGCCAAGAACAACACACAAGCTTATACGCTTTGAGTTAAAAATCGTATAACGCATTGATCCTCGTTTTAAAGGAACCGCCATCACACCCTCTTCGAGCTTTAATATCAAATGAATTGACAGCTTAACTCCAGCGTGCAGTACAAACAAAGCAAAAAAAAAGTACATTAACGTTACATCATCGCCTCCATGCCCTTCTTCATTACAATCACACACAGTTGTTGCTACTATACATCTCATGACGCATGGATCCATCCTCATCAGCGCTGCACGTCATCATCATCAATCCATTGACAGTGCTTGTCTTCGAGTATAATACACACAGGATATCAGCTTATGAGGCCATAAAAAAGAACAGTATACTCCCAAACGAAGTGAGCACAAAAAAACCTCAACATCAACGAACATGACTTTAATGTCCTTTTTCCGATGTGCGGTGAAAAAGAAAACGAAACTGCATCTAAGGAGTAATTTTTTTAAATTACAAAAATTGCGAACACTATCATCAAGAGTGATGGAGAGCGGGAAAGCGGGAAAGCGGGCGTCAGCGAGGAAGGATAATACAACGAAAATGAAAAGAATTTCCGCCCCAGTCGAGCCCGAGCACCAGCGAAACAGGACAAGTGGGAATAATAAAATCGGGACTAACGCCAGTGGCAAAAATTATCCCGGGAAGAGTACAAAAAAAAAAATAAAGAACAGGAATATAACTTCTCGCCAGACGGTTATTTCCTGGTGCAGCACCACTCACTCAAGTCCTCTCTCTCGCTCTGCTGATGGCTGCCGGAAATTGCTTGTAATTAGATTGCAATTATCGCTACGAACATGAAGTAATTTTCATCATATTACCGTTAGGAGGAAGCTAACCGAAGTAAAAGTGAGTGCAAGTTTGGTCGGGGCAGGACCAGTGCCAGGACCTATTGCACACGGTGTTGAGAAGAGAGTCGGTTCACTTAACTTTTCAGCCGAATGTCGACAGGATGTTCACGGATGTGATCGACAGATTGATGGGCGTTTATATTTTTAGCTGTGTGAATGGGGGCCGCTTTTAAAAAGGACATTTAATGGAAGGTATGAGCGATTTATTGATTACGCCTTGCCAGACAGACAGGATATTGAAATGCTGATGCAGGAAGAACAAGACAAAATTGTTTATTTTATTATCGCCGCAGGACAGACAGAAAGTTTGTCATTTCCTAGTTGTTTTCATTTGAACAGGGGTAGAGTGGAGTTTTGGAGTTCCAATTCAATTCGCAATGAGGATGTGAGAATGGTTAATGTGATGATATGAAGGGAGGTTTTTTTTTTTTGTAAAAACCGTGCCTCGGTTTTAAGTGGGACACTATTTTGTGCCTGACGCACTATTTTGTAGTGTCCCATTCAATTTGAGTAAGAAAACTGAACGAGGCAACAGATGGCGCTTATTGGATCAACATCTACCCTCATATTCATTAAAAGATATGTTGTGACCTTTTTGGTGTTTAGAGGCGACGTTTTTCACTCGTTCTTCCATAGCATTTTGGGGGCGACCTAAAAGAGTTGTTTGGTGCGCTTGCGACTGATTTTTGTCCCTTTTTTTTAGGCATTTTCTAGGGCGTTTTGATCACAAGTTTATGCAGCGGTTGTCTCTTTTGTGGTTTTGTAGCGTTTTTTGACGAATTTTTTGCATGGTTTATTGCTTATTTTTGGTGGCTTTTGCTGCATTTTTGAACAAGTTTTTGTCGATATTCTGATTTAGGGTCGTTCCTTAGTCGTTTCTGACTCAATTTTTTACACATTATTTAGGGCGTTTTTGATTCGTTTTCCATCGCGTTCTTTGACCGTTTTAAGGGTCGTTCCTTATTCGTTTCTGGCTCAATTTTTGACACAATATTTAGAGCGGTTTCGACTACTTTTTCAACACGTTGTTTGACGCGTTTTTAGGGACGTTCCTTATTCGTTTCTGGCTCAATTTTTTACACATTATTTAGGGCGTTTTTGATTCCTTTTTCATCGCGTTCTTTGACCGTTTTTAAGGTCGTTCCTTATTCTGACTCAATTCTTGACGCAATATTTAGAGCCTTTTCGACTACTTCTTCAACACGTTGTTTGACGCGTTTTTAGGGACGTTCCTTATTCGTTTCTGGCTCAATTTTTGACACATTATTTAGGGCGTTTTTGATTCGTTTTCCATCGCGTTCTTTGACCGTTTTAAGGGTCGTTCCTTATTCGTTTCTGGCTCAATTTTTGACACAATATTTAGAGCGGTTTCGACTACTTTTTCAAATCGTTCTTTGACGCATATTTAGCGACGTTCATAAGCCGTTCTTGCTCTTTATAGACACACTATTTAGTGCATTTTTGATTCCATTTTCATCTCGTTTGACGCGTTTTTAGGGTCGTTCCTTATTCGTTTCTGTTTCAATTTTTGACACAATATTTAGGGGAGCTTTGACTACTTTTTCAACACGTTGTTTGACGCGTTTTTAGGAACGTTTCTGAGGCGTTCTTGCTCATTTTTAGACGCGCTATTTAGGGCGTTTTTGATATCTTTTTCATCGCTATCTATAACCGCTTTTATGGTCGTTTCTGGCTCAATTTTGACACATTATTTATTGCGGTTTTGGCTATTTTTTTTACATGTTGTTGGACGCGTTTTTAGGGTCGTTTCTTAGGCGTTCTTTGGTCATTTTTAGACGCATTATTTAGGGTGTTTTTGACTACTTTTTTGACTACTTGCTTCTGGGTCCGATTTTAAATGTTCTGACGCGTTTTGTATGCATTATTTTTGTTTGAGTTTTTATCTATTTTTTGAGCATTTATTACTCGTTTCTTTGACGCTTTGTTTGGCTTCTTCGTTGTAAGTTCATTTTAAAGATTTTTTGTCACGTTTTGCGCGTTTGACTATGTCTTTTTTTTCTAAACATTTTGACGTTTGAAACGTTTTTTTCGACGCCTTTTTATTTTATTATTGACGCATTATCGACGCTTCTTAGGTCATTTTTGGATACGTTTCTCAACCAAATTTTGTCACGTTTGTCGACGCCACTATTGACTCGTTTTTATCGCCTTTTTCAACGCTATTTTTTAGTTGCCTTCAAACTTGTGTTGTCCCGTGCTCATTTGTTTGTTGTCTACTTTTAATGCATTTTTAGGCCGTTTATGACTCGTTTTTTGATTGATTTGCTGTTGGAGCATTTTCGACTTGGTTTTGTTGCATTATATGAGCGTTTTTTGTCTGCTTATTTAACCTTGACGGACTTTTGTGGCAAATGGGAATGGAACTCCGCCTATAATTTGTTTTCGTGATCAATAATGAATTTAGGGTTAAGTTTAAAAAATGTCAAGTATGGGACTGAGAACTCATAACCATGACGAGAATCCGAGGCAATTTCCTGCGTCTTTTGTTTATCCTTTTTCCTAACTAAATAATGATTTACCTAATCGCGTTCGAAATTGCTATTAAAATTGTTATTTCAGCAACAGGTTTCCTCAGAAAATTTAATGTAAGCCGGTCGTCCCAGTTCTAATCAACAGTCAACTGCTATTCGCACCGAATTGATCGTTAAGACCTGTCAGTTTATTTGACGTTCTCCGCATAAAACGTCAAATTCAGTACAACGGCGAAAATAAACCTTTCAGTCATAAAATACCTAATGTTACTATTTTTCGATATTTTTCTTTTTATTGAAATTGTTAAATGAAAACGTGAGCCCGTATGCTTAAACAATTCGGCGTGTTTCTCGAAACTTTTAGGAATACTCATTTCATTTTCAACTCTCTCAATACAATATAAAAAAAAATTATATAAATTTAAGTGCTGCTTTGCATTTTTGACTGCAGACGTTCCGCTCTGGCATTTTTGGGCATTTCGCAGTTTTTTCATTTTATTCATTTTATATATTTTATTCTCCGCGTCGTCGATTTATTATCCTGGCCAATGAACCATATACACTCAGCTAGGTCATGTCATTTTCCCATTCGCCCGCCTCTCTCTCCCTCGTACTTACTCGTTCATCAGGAAGTATACTAATAAAATTGTTTATGCTGTACCTTCCGTTGGAGGATTTCCCAAATGCAATGGTTTCTCCGAACGACAAAAATAAAAATGAACATTTCTGCTGACGAATGAATGTGATTTATATGTGCACTCGCACTCTCTCTCCTTCACATAAAGTTAATGACAAGAACGAACCCTTTAAATGGCTCAAAATCCTTTCATTACACCGAATCTCTGTCGAGGATCAATTCCGTCAATGTGCATCCCTCGGTTGACTGATTAAAATTTTCTCTTCGTCATGTCTGTAATTTGTTGAAGGACGACGAAAACATCACGTTTCTAATATCAAGCACCAGACCAGGGTATCGCAATCACTCGCTGGAAAGGACGCAACCCGAAAGCGATGGGATTCTCCTTTGCCTTAATGTTTACACATGTCCTTATATAGTGGAAACTCGTGTGGGAGGTCAAATATGTTGCAAGTGCGAGAAAATGATGGTCCGCATCATTGGACAAAGCACCCTAGAGGCATCATTTCGAATTATTTTATGAAAGAGGTGCAGAAGGGAAAAAAAATATATATTTTCCACTTGACGTAGTGGGGTGTTGTTTACTGCTTGCTTTGTCCACCCTCCACAGCTAGTCGCGTCATCGAATCTTTTTCTGTGTGCCGGGCCAAAAAATCGAAAACCATATAATGGTGTTTTTATTTGACAATACAGAGTGGTTGTTGTTTTTTTTTTTTGTTGTTTGTCAATATACCGAGCATATTATAGAGCTCTGCTTTTATTGATGTGTCGCTTCGATGACTGAGTTTTCATTGGTGATTATGCCAAAGTAGGTAGTTTGTAAGTCAGCTGAACCGGGAAGGGGTTCATGTTGCTTCCGGGCGGGTTTTTTCTGACATTAAATTTGATACCTACAATTTGGGATTTTGTTGACACTTTCCTCTGAAACAATTACAGAATGTTGATGACTCCTGGTATCCCTACTATTTTTCTAATTCCTTAAGAACCATTCAATGGGTAATACAACTTTCGGAATTGAAGTATCAAAAATTATAGCAGCGTACCCAAATTGCTGGTCTAAAATGAGCCATAAATATCGTCATTGTGACATCTATCTTATAGACGTATGAATAATGAAAGAGTCTTGCGAAAAGTGTTCAGAAAAGTTCAGAAACTGTTCGAAAGTTGTGATCACATTGCTGCCAATATTGTCTGTTGAATGTAGATTCGAATGTTCACAGAATGTTTGTGAATTTGGTGTAAAAATTTGTTCAGAAATGTTCAGAAAACACTGTAGCTTTTTGCAGCATAATTTTTTAACGGAGGTTGATGATATTATGTTCTAAGTTTGAATTTGGTTCGACAAATTGTTTAGAAATGTTTAGAAAATACCTTCTTGCATATTGCTTACAAATTTTCCAATGGTGGAGAAAATATTGGTTCCAAGTTTCTGAATTTGGTAATCCAAATTGTTCAGAAAATACGCTCTAACATTCCAAGTTTAAATTTTCTTTGACAAATTGTTCAGAAAATACTCTCTAGCATTCTGCAGCAAAATTTTGGAACGGAGGTTGATAAAAAAGGGTTCCAAGTTTGAATTTTCTTAGAAAAATAGTTCAGAAATGTTCAGAAAATACTCTAGCGTGCTACATCAAAATTTTGGAACGTAGATTGATAAAAATAGGTGCAAAGTTTGAATTTACTTAGACTAATTGTTCAGAAATGTACAGAAAATACTTTCTAGCATTCTGCAGAAAAATTTAGGAACGGATGTTGATAAAAATACCTAGGTTCTTAGTTTGAACTTGTTTGGAATAATTGTTCAGAAATGATCAGAAAATACTCTCTAGCATTCTGCGGCAAAATTTTGGAACGGAGGTTGATAAAAATATGTTCTAAGTTTGAATTAGCTTAGACTAATTGTTCAGAAATGTTCAGAAAATACTCTAGCATTATGCAGCATAATTTTTTTAACGGTGGTTGTAGGAAATTTGTTCTTAGTTTGAATTTGGGTTAGAAAAATTGTTTAGAAATGCTCAGAAAATACTTTCTTGCACATTGCTTCAAAATTTTGGAACGGAGGTTGATAAAAATTGTTTCCAAGACAAATTGTTCAGAAATAATCAGAAAATACTTTCTAGCATTCTGCAGCAATATTTTTGGAACGGAGGTTGATAAAAATATGTTCTAAGTTCAAATTAACTTAGACTAATTGTTCAGACATGTTCAGAAAATACTCTCTAGCATTCTGCAGCACAGTTTCAACTAAGGTTGATAAAAAAGTATGTTTATTTGGTTAGACAAATTGGTTAGAAATGTTCAGAAAATACTTTCTTGCATTCTGCAGCACAATTTTTGAACGAAAGTTAATAAAAATATGGTCTAAGTTTGAATTTGTTTAGACTCATTGTTCATATATGTTCAGAAAATACTCTAGCATTCTGCAGCTCAGACAAATTGTTTAGATATGTTCAGAAAATACTCTCTAGCATTCTGCAGCACAGTTTCTTAACTAAGGTTGATGAAAATAAATGTGCTAAGTTTGAATTTGGTTAGACAAATTGGTTAGAAATGTTCAGAAAATACTTTCTTGCATATTGCTTCAAAATTTTCCAATGCTGGTGAATGGAAATTGGTTTAAAGTGCTTAAATGTGGTGATACAAGTTATACAAATTGTTCAGAAAATACATTCTTTCACATTATTTGCAAACATCTTCATGGAAGCGCTATTGAATTTCTTTAACAAATTGTCCTTCACGTTGATATCCGCCACTTATTGCAAGTAAATGTCAAGCGCCAGCGAGCACTCCACCCCTAATCCCACTCAAAAATGACAAAAATAATCAAAATCCGCTTGTAATTAATTACTCGCATTCAGCATAATAACGACAATGGTGACACTAGCTACAATAACGCCATGCCATTTGAACGCAAAAACCTTTCCACCTCTATCCATTAGCACACTCGTTTAGATCAAAGGATAACCCCATTGCGCTGCGCTAAATGCTTCCTGCACAACATTGCTGTGCACATTCATTGTTCATTGCTGGCGTCGGTCGTCGTCGTCGTCGTTTTTGTCGTCATCGCACCATCGTATTAGTCAACACTGTCCCGTGCATAGTAGTCTTTTCTCTTTTCACAAGGACGATACAGCATTTTGTGTCATTTGTATGTGAGCCAGTTTTTGGCCCGCTCGAGTATGTGGTCTATCATTTAGTACCACCTCGTAGCACAGAAAAAAAAATCCGCTCACCAACCATAGGGGAGACACAGGTAAATATCAACACTTACATCGAAACAAAATGCTGCTTTTGGCACAGTTTGTTTTATCCGACTTTGCTGTACATAGGTGTGTGTTGGCACCACCAATTTACGAGGTGCAAAACGAGAAAAGCCAAAACATACCTCACACACACGGCTAGGTAGGAGCATCAGTAAAATAAAACTGAAAAAATAATGGCCGCGGTGTACATAGGTACATTCGGGCCGAATGAACGTATCCAATTCTAGTAAATGTTAATGAAAATTGCAACACAAAACCAGCGAGTAAATATTTGTCTGCCCTTTTTCGTGGAACCGCACACACTCGCGAAAATCCTCTTTGACCATTTGCAAGCCAATGCAAGTTGGTGAAGAACGAAAAAAAAATTACAAAAAAGTTCTCAGAAATAAAGCTGGACACAAATTGAAGGATACATGTTGCAGTGGTGAGGGAAAATTCAACGCAAGTCAGTTTTTAATTAAAGCGAGTTATTAAGGATTTCAAAAAACTCAAAGTAAATTGCATACGTACAAAATTTTCAGTCTCAAACTGTCTTTAATAAATTTAACTATTTTCAATTGCTAAAATTTTAAGTTGAAGCTAAAAATGTTAATTAGTAAGACTCATGTGTTTCAAACGTTCTACAGGCGAGAATGAATTTTTTTGGGTAAGCTAAAACTAAAATTTATCTACAAATTGAAATAATTTTTTGATATGTAATAGGTTGGAGTCCTAATAGGAGAAGTGACACTTAGTAGGAAGAAGCAACAATAGCGAGTTAAATCCATTTCCATTTAGCCAACTCAATAGGTTCGTCCAGAGTATTCAAATATTTGTAAATCAATGCCTTACAAACCCCTGAAATTGGTTTCCTTAAACAAAACTGCGACAAGTTCTCTATCTGCTAGATAAAGTGTTAACTGTGAGATAGCACTTATCACTAGTTGTCGTTTCGACTAAAATGTTAACTCCCTTATTTTTGGAATTGAATCATTTTTCTATTCTACTCACCCTGATAGTGTTTCTCCGTCCGATGGAACTTTATCTATCAGATAACTCTTAGGTGCTTATGTCTTCAACCTTATTGTCGTCTTAAAATTGGACTTGCTAATACTCATAAATTGGTTAATTCCTCTTTAAATTGTACATGCCCCTTAAATTTATGAAAATCAATCCTTTAACCGGCAGATAAAATGTTATCTACCAGATAAACCTGTTAAATGCAACCCAATTCATTTTTTTCATAAATTTAAATCGCTGTCGCTCCCAACTCTACTCACCTTCGGTGCTCTTCCTTAAAGAAAAAAAACTGGAAGACAATTCTTTATGCGCTTGACAAAACCTTATCCATTAGATAAATCTGTCAAACACTAGTGAATCGCTTTTATTTTTTATTTTATGACCAAGCAATCATACATTTAAGCAGATAATGTTCATTTTTTCAAGAACTTTCACCCTTGTTAGTGACTTTGTAAGACTTGTGATGCATTTTGTTCAAAACAAATTTACCTACACTTGACAAGTTTTAACTGAAGGAACGTTTGGCAGGTTCCTTCTGTTGAAACTTGTCAAACTTGTAATGAAACATTGGGCCTGCCCTCAGATCGGTTTTCGGAAGTTGACTTATTTTTTTTTGTTCCATAATGTCTTGCACGAACAACAGCCCCCTCATGATGTTATCCTTCCGGTTCATATAATTACCATCATCATCATCATATACATTATACATAGTTCTATGTAGCTCTCAAAGCAGTGCGGTAAATTAGAATCGATTACACCCCTAGCACACAAGTCTACATAATGCATATACCCCCGCCTGGATACAAAACACGCAATTAAACCACACAAAGGGAATCAATTACGGAATGCTTAATGAATCCTTCTGCGTTTTACCCGCCCAGTCAGCTGTACGAGTACCCACTCTTAAATGCTTCCCCCAACTGAAATCTGTGTACTTATCACAAGAAGCCGTCATTCAATAATTGGTTGCACGCCACTGACAGCCAACAACGGTTCTATTTCAATTTCGTTTTTAAATGACACTCGAATAACTTGCGCACGCCTCCGACTGATGAATCCCAACGAAGTGATGACCTTCAACATTCCATTATCTGTCATAATTCATTACACGGCGGAAATTTCAATCAGGACTATTGTTTCCTAGCCATTCAACCATTGTCCTTGTGCCTGGGGTCTTGCTTCGTCTAGCATTTCGTTTTTCTTTTTCGATGGCCGGGGAGGGGGATAAAATTAATTTGCCACTCCAACTCCAGCTAATATGACAGTTATTAATAGTGGCACAAAATTGCTTCGAACTTCAAAGGCAGTCATTCCAAGGGGCTAACAAAACAGCAGCAGGACTTTAGCCTACGCTGCCTGGCAATTGTGTTGTTTTGTGTCAATCAAAATGTAACAGGCATCCAAATGCGGAGTTCCCAAAGATTTATGTGTGCCAGTGTGTGCAGGGAGCTGCACTGCATTCTTGCAGTAAACATGCTGTGGCTTGAGTTGGAGGAATGCAATGCTGCGCGCCTTTGTAGAGTGGTAATAGCTGCTGCCTCTCACTCATGTTGTTTTGCTTGAGATTTTCCCTTTATGGATTTCTGTTGGAGACAGGTGATGTGGAATGCATGCGCTGCGTGCGTCAGGGAGTGTAACTGAGTTAGATACTCCAGGGTTGTAGTGTAGCTAGGCATGGCTTTGTGTTGGCAGCGATTCAGTTCGTTTGGGATAATGCGACGAAGAACGGTATTACTTTGGTGTATTAACAAGACGAAAGGAGCTTATACGGCAAGTAATGCAATAAGGAATGCAACTTTGAGGGACTCTCTGGAGTGGAACGTCTCATTAAGCTGTGTATGCTATTTGGGAGCCCTGTGTAGACATGTAGTCTTTGACAAATGTACTCGAAATATTTGCCAACGGGAATCGGATTTACTTACTTACTTGTCAACTGGATTTGAGGATTAGAGTGGGGATTTGTTTTTTTCTGAGGATGTTCTACAAATCCACTTTAATGAGCCTTTGTTTTGTTTGCAGGTACGTAAAAGGTATTTAAATTAATTTTTAAATCGTTTTTGAGGTGCCTTGTCGGAGTTTATATTATTAAAATGATTTTTGCTGGGTAATTACCACGAAGCATAAATTACACCTTAAGGTTTTTTTCCACTGTGCAACCTCTTGCGATCGTCTGACACATTCGGAAGTACAGGGTGGCGCACGAATCGTGCTACAAAAATAAAACGTAATAACTTTTTTTCTGTGTGAGTAATCGGCTTATTTTTTTTATTTTGTAGGTTACTATTTAGATTTATAAAAATGGATGCTTGGGATACGGAGAAAAGAATTTGGATAGTGCAACGGTACCATGCTTTGCAGTCCGTCATTTCCGTCCAAAGGGAATTAAGGCGGGAGTTTGGCGGTAATCCCCCGAGTAGATGGACCATTATGAGGTTTGTAAACATGTTTGCCTAATCTGGAAGCATCGCACGAAGGCCGTACCATCGAGATGCCAATGTTCGGGTTCAGGATACAATCGCAGCAGTAGCATCTGCAATACAGGCCAATCCGAGCGTTTCGACCCGAAAATTATCGGGGCAAATTGGAGTTAGTAGACGGTCATTACAACGGATACTTTATGACGATTTAAACTTGTTTCCGTACAAAGTCCAAATTACTAGCAAGTTAAACCCTCAGGATTTGCCTGTTCGCCTGGAATTTTGCCCAAAAATGATATCAATGGCCGAAGAAGACAAAACATTGATCAATTGTTTGTTCATGTCTGATGAGGCCCATTTTGATCTTAACGGCAATGTAAACAACTGTCATGAAAGAGCTTCTCAATTGGCCGTTTGAACTCGATATCAAACTTCCCATTTGTCCCAAAAGTGAAAAACTCACACAAAAAGAATGTAAGAAACTGTTGCGCCAACTATTTATTTATTTATTAATTACCCCGCCAAATCTCAATCACTTGGTGAAAGAAAATAGTTTGCTGTTGTCACATTAAAACTACTCATTCGATTTTTAAACAAATGACTTTTTGGAGCAAAATTTCATTTTTATTTTATCGCAAAATCAGAGGATATGCGAACTTTGAGTTTCTGCGAAATACGGTACTTAGATCATAATTTCTTAAAGTCTGTGTCAAATGGTACCTACGTTCCTTAAGGTTTGTCGAAAGATTTTCGCACTTGATTCAAAAAAATGTATTAGAAACATCAGATCTCCGTTGAAGGACAGTCTTCCGTTGGCTAAACTTACGTTTGTGACTCAAAAGCTTACGTTTGTGACTCAAAAACTAGTTTGTTCATTATTTTTCTAATCCGCTGCGTTTCAAAATGAGCTATAAGTACGCGCAGTCATAATGGGATTCTCTGGGAGTAATCCAGCTTAAGCCAATGCGCGGTTGTACCGAAACTGTGTCTCGTGGCCGTAATAGGATAAGTCGGTCTATTTCAAGCGTTCGCCTGAGGTTCTGTGGATATTCGTTTTACTAAGAGAGTCATTAAAATATTGTACGGGGGTATGTAAGCCAACTTAAGCGCCGTTGCAAAAAAAATGTGAGTCGGGAACATAACACGATTTGTGGCTTATTTCAAGCGTCTGACTAAACTTAAGCGTTTTTCGAAATTTGTTGACATGAACTTAAGCCCACTTAATTTAATTATGATTGACCCTTCACTCTTCCGCATCTGACAGTTTTTGCTACCAAAATGGCTAATTTTGTTGTTCCTTAGAAGTACCTACTGCAAATTACGCACACGGATATGATATGATTTTAAGGGAGGGCAAACATTTATGGATTTTGACAAAATTTTAGGGGTTCAACTATACTTCGGACTATATTTAATTGGATGTGGAAGTTGAATTGCATCCTCTGATAATTTTGAATAATTTGTCTAACTTGTCCTCATTTCTGGAAGCCTTCTAACTTAAGTGCGTATACGTTCTGTCATAAGTTTCCTTTTAGAGCAATTTTTCTGTCAAAAACTTAGCGATGCCATCTGGAAGTGCATAACTACCTTAAAGTGCTGGTTTTCGAGCCGAACCTTGAGGGACTCCACCAGTGAAAGTGCATTTACTTTGCTTTTTGATACTGGTGCTCGTAACTGCGCATGCTACATCATGGTCTAGGAACGGAGCCTTGAGGCACGCAAATGTAGATTTATTTTTATTTGGACTGACTTTGGCATCGTAGATCAGTATTTGAAAATTTTTAAACTAGGGTAAGTTAATGACAGCCCCACTCAACAAATCTCTAGGAAAAGAATGGACCTGCGACTTTATTTGGTTCCATGGAAAATGCCACTCAAACAATTCAATATTTCGATTATTCCTCGCCCAGTGCCCCACTGTTTTCGAGCCTCGTTTGTTCAATTACCATACTGCAATCATGTATCATCGTGTTTAACAGCACTACCCCCACTATCGCAAATCTACATACCCTATAGCTGTAAGTCCTCCCGCCCCCACACCATCATCCTCCAATTAACGATCCATTAGGTAGTCACAAGTCACAACTCCCCAACTATGTCCTGACAATAAATCTTCGACCAAGGTATATTAAACCACTTCATGATGTACGTCACCACAACTTCGCACTCCATTATACGAGCGAGCAGCTACGTATGTATATGATATTACATTCCGTTGCATACCTATCAATGGGGAGATCTACGACCCCATGTGCGTTGCATGTAACGCAGAAAATTATGCGGCAGGAAGCCACCAAGACTGGGCCAGCGCCGACTTCATCAATCACCAACTTTGAGTCAGTTTGAAAGTCTCTCGAGAATCTACAGGAAGCAAGTAAATCGACGAAGGCGAAGGAATTAGGGCACGAAGCATACCTCAGGCATACCGCATACGCATGATGCGACCAAAGGTATACGCGCGGCCCGGTTGCCGATGTGACGACGCGCACGCTGGCAATTATGCAAAGAACTCCAGTTGGTGGTGGGGGTTGCTTAACTTGTGAATTGCGTGATCGGTAGTTTTGTTTTGTAGAGGAATCCCTATGTAAGGTACAACCGACAAGTCCATTAAAATATGTTTCCAACTATTACCCTGGCCGACATCTCTGGCGATTGCGAACGTCCGTCAAGTGTTCTGCTGACGAGTGAGGAGGCCCAAGAAAATCCTGTTGATTTGAATTTGCAAGCCTCCGCCTTTTATCTCTGAAATTAATTCCAGAATTCTTTTCCCCGCCAAAAGGTATTCTCTCGTTCAACGGTGTTACAAATACTTTCGAATCACTTTGGGGATTAACTTTTATGGGAACTTTCAACCCCGCACACACACCCACTCGCACACGATGTGTAGGAACTTCAACATTTCCTCGTTGTTGCACTTTATACATTTAATCCAGCTTTAACTGTGTGAGCTTTAAGAAGTGTTGTCCAAACTGAAGTTGGGTTTCATTTAAACCGACACCGACTAGGAAGGAAGTTTTTATTACAAGGAATTACCCATTCCAGTCAGAGAGGATTTTTAATTGAGAATATTCTCTGGTTTATGGGTGGAAATGAGATTAACAAAATGTTAAGCGTTGTTAAGCAGATTAAGGCGGGGGACTTATGCCATGTAATTAAGTGACATTCCGGGCAAGGATAAATTTACCAAAAGGTATAGGTGGGCCTGGGTGGGGATGACGCGGCGCAGCATTTTTTATTTCCCTCCCAACAAAATTAGGTGTGAAATGTAATTTAGAATTAACGACTTCACTACGGTGCGGTTTGTCGTCGGCGTTTGCCAATGGAAGAGTTAATTATATGCTAAATGCCTAGATGATGGAGTGTTAGACATCAAAGAGATGGATGTTTCTGCCTTGCTGAGATATGCTCCGGGAAATGGGACAGTTCCAGGCGAATTAATGGGACGACTTGGGAGATTGAATGGTGACAATAAAATGAGCAGGGAAGACGTTTTTACATGCAGAATGGGCTTAAGATAGCTGATAGCTTTTATGGTTGTCTAATGGAACATAATCAGGGTTTTTGCAATATTCTTATATGAGTTGGAACAAGAGAATGTTGGAAAACACTAGTTTTTCAAGTTTCGCAACTAAGTGATGTCTAATGTTGGACTATTTGACGTTTGTCGGAACGTAAACCAAGTTAGGAATCGTCAACAGTAACAACAGACACTTTGTGTCAAGTTTTGACTAAGCTCCGAGTTTGCATGTGAATTTTAATATGTCTGGCGTAGTAAAAGTGACGTTACCGACTAATTGGGTTTTAACGCTGAAATTTAGTTTAGACAAATCTAGTCGAATAATCCTTTCACTCTTTCCATCGGGATTCATATTTTTTTTAGCAATCCTTTCACCTCGCTGTATACTGTCGGTAATGAAGTAAATCTGAAAATTGTAGTTTTTCCTGTCGGAATGAAGTGAATCTGAAAATTTAGGCTTTTGCTTGTCACATCTTCTGCAATTTCTATATTCTGTCGGCAATGAAGTAAATCTGAAAATATTGTTGCCTGTTACATTTTCTGCTATATTTAAAATGAGCCAGCGAATCTTTCGTTCTTCCACTTCGTTCATTTCAATTATACAATTGAATTATTTAACAATTAATCCCTGACAAGTTGACTTTGACAGCCAAAAAATACGGTCGATAACAAAATTGATACCGATGTTACAATGATTTTATATTTTCAAATCGAACTAGGTTATTAAATCAACCCTGGAAGATATAAATATATATTTTTTAAATCAAATATACATCCGCACTGCACTTACATTGATGAAAATTAATTTATTAAGGTTGACAGCTATGCCATTATCAAAGCTATATTTCAAGTACGTCAGCATTGGTAGGCATAACTAAATGAACTGCCGGATTGACAGACGTGACAGTTCAAGAAGGGGGATTTTAACTAAATGCAAATCTCTTGAAAGTGTGATTGGTTTCGCTGTCAACAGAGGAAAACTGAATGACGAGGTATACTTACGTGTCGGTAATTTTGTAACCTTGACATTAGTAACAAAAATCCATATTCCAGTATCTATGTCAAAAAAAAACTGAGCAAACAGTTGTTGCAGTTTAACGATGGTTTCTATTTGAAAGATTTAAGATGGGCGTGGAATTTGTCAAATGGACAGAAAATTTGAATTTGACTTAAATCTTATTTCTGTCAAAATTTGAATGTGTAGTTTGCTTTGATTTTGTCTCTTTACGCTGAATCAATTTGACATGTGATATAATATATCGTACATACGAGTATATAGACTATTATGATTCAAAAAGTTTAGAAGTGACAGCGGCACCGCACTGAGGACAATGTGGAATTGGATGCTAATGTATTTGAGTCCAGTCTGTGCGTCATTTAATTCACTGTTACCACTTTTTGGTCGAGTGTTCTTTTGGATTCTGCAGCTCATTTGACATTAGAACAAACACAATCCAAAAAATGGTAACTGCCTTAATGATATAGTTCCCGACTGAAGTTTTTTTGTCGCCAAAATCAGCTGTGACAATTAATTTGCGCCAGAATTTATAGTCAAAGTGTGATGTTAAACGAAAATTTGTTTTTAAATCAGTGTTTTAGCTTTCAAGGAAAAAAATAAAAACAAAATCAATTTTGTTTAAGTTAAATGTGACATGAATTAAATACCAAATGTACTCAAAGCATTACCGCGAAGTCCAGTTCGTTCAGTTCGTATATACACTGGTGGCTGGGCAAATAGAGAGGAACGCATGTTCTTAGGAACACGTCCTTTAATCCGGGACGTGATTGCGCCTCTAGTGTTCCGCCAATAACATACAGATTTTATATAAAATAATCGAACAGCGTTGCTATAAGTGAAGTAAGCAGGAGGTCATTCATTAAATTAATTTAAACTTGAATTGAAATTAAATGAATGTTATTCGATTTGGTATAGTGTATTTTTGACGGCATGTGCGCAATAACGGAAACTTATTCACACAAAACATGTATCGCCTGGGATTCTCAGATGAACTCGCCGGCAAACGAAATGTTCTTCTCTGGAATTTTAAACGAACTAAATACGAATCGCCATTTGTGCACACAAAACATATATCGCCTGGGATTCTCAGATGAACTCGCCGGCAAACGAAATGTTCTTCTCTGGAATTTTAAACGAACCAAATACGAATCGCCAGGTGTGCACAAAAAACATGTATCGCCTGGGATTCTCAGATGAACTCGCCGGCAAACGAAATGTTCTTCTCTGGAGTTTTAAACGAACCAAATACGAATCGCCAGGTGTGCACACAAAACATGTATCGCCTGGGATTCTCAGATGAACTCGCCGGCAAACGAAATGTTCTTCTCTGGAGTTTTAAACGAACCAAATACGAATCGCCAGGTGTGCACACAAAACATGTATCGCCTGGGATTCTCAGATGAACTCGCCGGCAAACGAAATGTTCTTCTCTGGAGTTTTAAATGAACCAAATACGAATCGCCAGGTGTGCACACAAAACATGTATCGCCTGGGATTCTCAGATGAACTCGCCGGCAAACGAAATGTTCTTCTCTGGAGTTTTAAATGAACCAAATACGAATCGCCTGATGTGCTGGTTTTTACTGTGAAGTTAGGGACATTGTAGACGATGATGTCTAGGTATATAAAACGACTATTTATTTACTGACGCTTTTGCATCGCACAATAATGGAGAAAGTGCGAATTTTTGAAAAGCAATCAGTCTAATACAATTCACAAATTCGGTAGTTCATCTTTTTCGTGTGACAACTTAGCCTCCCTTTTCATTCCACATAAAGCCGTGCTTCAACTTCAAACAATTTCACTGTACATACTTCAAAAGTGCAGCCCCCCGTTAAAGCCAAGCCATTTCCCATTAGCAGTACTTCCTTTCAAATCCCGGCATGCAACCATGAGAGTTCCGTTCATTGTAGCTGAATTAAACTGTCCGGGCTTATTCGACTGCAAACTGCATAACCAGAATCCAACATCCTCTTCAGGTTGTTTGTCAATTTGATAATTGCTAGTTAACGTGAAACGGGGCGCCTTCTTAAAATACACCAACCCTCGTCGTCTCACGGGAAAGGGAATTTTCCACAGAACCAAAGCGTTGTGTATCATGCTATCGCAATACTTACTCTGATGGTGTTATTATTCTTGCGCTGGCACGTTGCCCAATCTGCAACACCACCTAAAATCCACAGAGAGATTCTTTCAAGTTGGCTTGGCTGAGATTTTGCATCGTCCCATCCTACCCCTTCGACTCCTCCGCTATTAAAGATCACGGTTCTTCCATCATTATTTTCCAGCGTATTGTGCTCGTTTTATACCAGCCAGGTGTACCTACTGTTGGCGACTTAGGAAATTTCAAAACTCAGCCAGGTACCGTCATGCAGGACACTATGCGGGTGTGCGGTTTTATACATAATACCTCTCGGCCTTACTTTTCGAAATTTTACACACAATTCTCAGTTCTCAGTTCAGATGGAACGTTGTTACTGCTGCTACTGCTGCTACTGCTGGTTGTGCTTCATAGGAATGATGTAGTGGCGGTTGTTGTGCCGCGGGTGGGAATTACATTTCGACGCAGTGTACAGTAGTAGTTCACTTATATTAATAACACAGTCGGGCAATAGAAGGGCATCGGAGGACTGTATATGGTGGGGGTTACATGGGTATTCCCGAACAAAGGCAGACCGGAAGGTGAACCCTTTTAAGGAAATGATATACAAAACACTTGGTTGTGGGAAATCTATGGGGAATTTCCGAGCGAAATTAATGGGCAGCCGCCACTTTGGAAGCGGGGTGTTCGCTGTTCGTAATACTTGCTTTGGCTGGCATTCGCATTTGCTTTGGATGTGTGCGCGCTTAATGAATTGCCGCGTTTAGCCAATATTGTGTGTCTGGGAGCGATGTGGGGTGGAAACGATTTTTTTTAATGTTTCCTTTTCCTGTGAGAGCAGTCAAGGGGCTACTTTGGGTTGAAATGTGTCTTGAATTCTGAAAATGCTCCCAAGCCTGACATTAAACAATGCAGGCTAGTTATTTTTCCCCTCTACCTGATGTTATCTTGAGGCGGAATGGTTAAGTGCAGGTCCTGTACAGAAAAAGATTGGGTAAAGTCATAAAAATATGTATGACAATTGAGTAGAAAACGGTAACTAAACCAAAGGAGCACATTTAATCCATATTTTTGACCATGTGGGAAGGAACTTCCTATTTCGTATTTTTTAAAGTGTGGAGCTTTCAACTAACAAAACATTTTTTGTTTCGTCAAAATCGGTTCAGTGGTTTATGCTGTTGTGGCGCCATCTGGTGGGTAAATTCAAAATCGAATGATCGCTCACCACTGATACTGGCAATTGACTTGAATCATTTTTTCGGTGATTTAAATGAAAACAATCGTGGTGTACCTACTTTCTGTGGTAGTAAACAAATGTCCGTGACTGCTGCCCAAAAATATTTTCTTACCGTGTGTCTCTAAATAGATACTTTTGCAAATATTTTACATGATTTTTGAGCAAGTACCTACAACCTTTTAAAAGAAAATACAAGTTCGAAGTGCATAAAAATATCCACTAAGCATGCATTAAACTCTTCACAATCCTTTAAAGGGCTTATTTCAAAGAAATCCCCCTCGAGTCCCTTGCGAAGAACCTTTTAAACCGATATATTTCCTAATTGTGTATTAGCCGTGTGCCCTTTAACTTTTAACATTTCGCCACTCAACTCTGCCGAAAAGAAACATGGATTCATGTTTCAAGAGCATGCTGAAATACAAAAACAAAATGCAAATAGAAGACACCTTTGTCCACATTACCATAAGGATAAGAAATACACGTATCGTGTTTGTTAAGTTTCGTAAGTAATATCCAAAAGTGCAAAGTAGCCCCATTCAGACATACACGTTCATGTGTTTCGTATGGGATGCCCTCCGCATATAATAGAGGAATAGCAAAACCCTAATCCTTTAAATGATACTCTTAGCACTTTTGTGGAAAAGAAAAGCGCACACACACAAAAACATGAATTCGTGATTAAGCTCACCCTCATCTGAGGATAGGATTTCCACAAGGGATATCGAAAAATATTATTCTTCTGCTGCGGGAAACCACATAAATTCCACCCTGACGGAAGAGTTCGAGATTGAGAGTTTGTGTGTTTGTTTTTTTGTCTGTGTTCTTGATTTTCAATGAAACTGAGTCCTTGCAATGGAATCGTTTTTTTGTTTTTTTTTTTTGTTTTAGGAAGCCCCACAAGTGCGTGGAAGTTTTTCTCTTTCGTTGGTACTCAATTTTGGGAGGACCTGTTTTTGTTCTCTTGTTGGGAGGAGTTATTCGAGGTCCTGCCTTGATCAGTTTGTCCCAATCAACCAATATCGTATTAATTGAGTAACAATGAAGACATTCCAAGGATGATCTAGATTTTTGTTTCATTCAAATCGGTTGAGTAGTTTTTTCTGTAAGAGCGGACAAACATTTTCGAACATGTAGCGCCATCTATTGGGTAAATTAATTTTTTTGTAAGAACAACCTCCATTTGGTTCTTTACAGATTTTTCTGTAACATTAATCCAAACATATGCTCTTTTCGAAAGCGCCGCCACCTGGTGACAAAATTTCAGTTTTCCGCTAGAATCTCCCTCACTGTTTTTAACAACACACTCGAGTTCGCCTCTTATGAATTCCTTGAGTGGATTCTTTTCTAAGCCGCCACAAACAATCAAACATGCATACGGTGCTGCGTCTGGTAGAATGTCATCCCGAAGACAGACTACAACGCAACGCACCTGCTTTTGTCGGTCGTTTCGTCCTTGCTATTCATATTTTTTTGTTCGAGCCTAATAAATTCTACCATCCACTTGCACATTCCATGACAGCGACAATAGAAAAGTGGTTTCCCCTTCGCAAGGATTCATTATAAATGTCTGACATTATTATCCCCTGGGGCAATTTAGTTCCAGTCACCATGGTTTCGATTGTCCTGCCAGAAACACAAAATCACATGGAAGACAAGGCGACTCCTTCAAAGAGTAGAAAGGGAAGCGAATATCCTTCTCTAGGCAATCATTCATATTAAAACAATTAGGTGATACTACATAGGTTGGGAACGATGAAAGCTCTGATAAAACATTCACCCAGACGTGCCTAGATGATTTTAAAATCAGGACATAATAGTGGACCTCGTAGAGTGCCACTCCTGCTGCTGCAATGCTCGCCGCCGCCGACATAGCCGCAGGAGCGATGAGCGAGAACAAGGATGTGACATTGTCCTCTCAAATGGTATTCCACTGACAATGCTGGATAAAAGGATCAAGGCGACGGAACAGAAAGAGCAAACGGAAGAGATGCTTTTTTTTTTGTTTGTGGGTTTTCTTCGTTTTATTTTAGCACAGCCCCTGTTCGTTAAATTTTTTTTTGTAGAACTAAACTGCGTTGCGAGGGTAAGAATTCAGTGGCACTGTGGAGGTTGTGGGTGATTGTCGTCGCCTGAAGAATATTTTTTGTTTGTTTGCTCTGGAGGAAGACGGTGCGCCGGTGACAATGTAAATAGAACCTTTTGTATTCTCGTGGAGGGAATTATGACCTCGAATATTATAATAATCTTTATAATCTGTCAAATCATGATGGCACTTGCAGTTCCAAGAACACAACAGGGAAGCCCAGTTTTAGCGTCGGGTTGTCGGGAGGACAAAAATGAATAAATTTGTAGTCGTTTAACTGTCTTTGTCTTTAACATGAGTACTGGCTTGTGGCTTGAACGGCATTGTCTTGGAAGCATAAAAGTTAATTGGCTCTTCTTTAGTCAAGGCTATAAGTGTCAAGAGCTTAGAGACCTGTACAAATCAATGTTGGTGGGGACCTAACGACTTGGACGGATTAAGGTTGCATGGGCGATAAGTAGACGAAATATGTAATCGTTGCGACATTTTTTTTCGAAGTGAACAAGTACTTTTCTTTTATGCAATTCGCATGAGCTGTATTTATATGTTCGCTTTCTGTTCTTCCATGAATCGCTTAGGATTCTTAGAAGAACTCGCCGGCGAATAAAAATCTCTTCTTCCTTGACACAAAACATTATACGATTAAAATGTCGCCCAAAAAAATGGTGAATTCTGGAAAGCTTGCTTCACATGTTTCAGTCAATTTTATAAACATTTTGTGTGCCCCAGCTACCCAGAATATTTGTCTCTATTTGGATATATTTTCCCGCCAGGTATACTAACCAAAATAGTGTACATCCATAATTATTACAACTAGTCGAAAATTGTGCAAGCCAATAAAACTGCGTCTTCAATCACATTGTCACCTTTTCCTTTGAGAACATATACACAACAGTGACAAGAACTTACCATCGAATCTGTTCTTAAAATTTTACAAAAACAAAATACTTTTAGATTTTCAGTTTTAAATTTTTATCTTTTATTGTTTTTCTCTTCGTTTTGTTAAAAATAATTTTTGGTTTTAAATTTTCATTTAATTTAAAATCGTTTTGTTTTTTCTTCCTCTTTTATCTTTATTTTCTAGACTACTTTAAATGAATTGTTTTTGTTATATAATTTATACATATATATTAGGTTTCAAGTAAACAAATGCTTACTTAAATTTTTAATAATATTATGTCCTTCCTATTTAATAGTGGGCTATTTGTTTTTCTAATAAATTAATTTTCCAAGAAAGTCGCATCCTTAATATATATTTTTTTTTTTTTTTTTTTTTTTGTTTATTGATAGTAGTAGTTGTTGTTGCTTCTTATAACTGTTTGCTTAAATAAATTAACATTGTTTGCTTTTGGTTACAAAAGTCCATCATATTTTGTTTAAAAAGTTTCAACTTATTGTATAAAACTTAAGTACAAAACTTAGTAGAAAATGTTGTTCTTGTGTGGAGCATATTTGTTTCTGACAAATTGCAGGTTTACAATTAATATCACGATTGTCTTTTTTATTTTAAATGGTTTTTCGTTTGTTTTTTTATTTTTATTTTCATTGAACTGAAGACATTTTTTTTGTTATATAATGTTTTACTACACTTTGTGTACGAATCCCTAACTATAGACGGATTTAATTGAATGGGGTCAGTTCGATACAAAATAAGTTTAACTATACATTACAACTGATGAGCGGTGGTGGGCAAATTAAAGAGAATTAGATAGAACTGGGGTTATGTGTGATAAATGAAATTACCTGCACGTGCACGGGTTGGGGTCTGTGATATGTTATTCTCCTTGTTTTTCGGCTTGCGACCGACAATCATGAATCGGTACACAATTTATATTTGCCATAAAAAAAAAATTTGGGACAGGCTTGTCCGGCGGGAGAGCATTTTTTTAGCTCTTCTTGTCAATTTATTATTAATGCGGTTTGAAACTTGGATAAAGCTACCTCGTGAAACTTGGAAATAACTTCCAGGTTATTGTGAAGCCAGATGTCGATTTTACAGCTGAGTAGCGACATAGTGCTGAGCATAAAACAAAATTTGTAACCGTTTTTGCCTTCTTAAAGTTGCCTTAAAAAATTGTCCAATATAATTCAAAAGTGATTTCAAGAGGCTGGATAATACAAGGGTACACACGCCTGTTTGAATTAAGTAATTTTGCTAGTTTGCGGAAGATACAACTTACACAAACAAGCTATACGTTCACGGAATTATGTTGATTTTACATGTGAAACAAAAACAAATTCCGTCTCGTAATGCTCGTTCACCGAAGACGCGATTCGACCCCTGGTCTGTTCCACTATTAGGGTCGATTAAATTTCACACATTTAAAAAATAAACCCTACAAGCTAGCTAATAAACAATTCGAACCTACCAAATGCTATATCGACTCCAGTCTGTCACTGTCAAAGTCAGCTGTGAATTATTTATTTAACGAAAGTAAGTAATTGAATTTTTAAATATTAATTTAAACGATGGGATTGGACTATGTCGAGGCTTAATGCCAGTTCAAAGAGCTGGACTTCACAGACATTTTAATTACTTAATTTTGTTTTCACTTCATTACCGACATGTGTAGGGCCTTAATTAACTTCTTCAATACGAATGAGACTACATAAACAAAAATGTATTTCCATTTCAAAATGCACTTCTTTTCAAATACTTCACTTGCTCATCAATCATATATAGACAATCAATTAGAGAAATAAAACAACAGCTAAAAAACAAATCAACTATTTTGTAGGACATCTCGTTATCGTTTAGTAAAATTACCCAATTGCTTATATTTGGATGACTTATTCGTATGTACATATTTGTATTTTCTTTTTGAATATATACTTAATTGTTCAGTGCACTTAACATTTTGCTATATAAATTAAAATAAATGTTAAATCAAAATTCACTGCTATAGTAAAATTCGTGTTTACTTCTAGACCAGTTTTGCAGTTGTTGTTTTTTTGTTTGTTGTTACATAACTTTTAAAATTTGTCATAGGAATCATGGCCCTTTGAAAAACATTTTTCTGTTTTTTTTTTTTCTAAACCCAAGTGTATTTCGCTACTTAAAACTAACTTACAGTGTTTAATGTTTAACATTAGTGTATTATTTTATTTCCTTCTCTTGCTTTTTGTCGTGTTTTAATTGCAACTGATTTTCTATGTACAAATTTATTTACAAATAACTGAATTTATGTAATTTCCTTAGGACATGCTCGCTAAATAAATTTAAATAATAGTAATTCTTTTAAATATATATACTTTTTTTTTTTTTTTTACAATATCACTCCAATTTAAATAATGGTTAGTGTATATTACAGCCTTTTTCTCATCGCATTTTATATTACAGTGTCTCTCTCAATTTTCTTTTGTTCAATATTTAAAAAAAGAAAAACTGAGAGATTTTTATTTTTTTATTTACAATTATGAGAAAAACCGGAGTGATACCATAAATACAGGCAGCACTGTGGCAGCAAATGAGAGTAGAAATAATTTCTCACTCGAACTGCTTAGTGCACTCGCTTGGCATAGTAAGTCTTCGGGGAATATCTTGAGTATTGGCAGTTTCTTACCGGTGGTTGGGTCGTGACAGGTATTAGCTCGGGCACGCTGTGAATGAGAGCAAAAAAAAAAAGGAATACAATGTAGTAAACTGAAGGTAGTGATCTTTAAATGTATTGGTTGTTGGTTTTGCTAACATTGAGGGGATGCGCTAATTCATGGAGCAAAGGAAGGACGAGTTGTAGCAACTAGTCCCATGAGTTGGCAGATATATTTGAGATTTCCCGCTTTTAAAGACGAGCCTAGGCAAATACAGAAAGTAATTGACAGGTTTGTGACATTGCTAAAATGTTCCTACTTGAACTGTACCTCGGGTATGTAATTTAATTAGTGCTATATATTTTTAATCTCGTCAATAGAATTTGTATGAAAACTCTATGCTCGCAATTTTGAAAAAACAATCACAGATTATCGCAAAATACACTCATTGAAATATTGGTTGAAGTCTTTGCTATTTGACGGTGCTTCTAGTGACCTCTGAAATATTTTTCTTGCTCTTGAAATATCATGGACAGTCTAAATTAAGCATGTCTCTCGGAATGGGTACATATTTGGGTGGGAATTGTTTGTTCATTTTTTTTTATTGTAAGAATGAACATAAACTTGGGAACACTTCTCAGAGTTTCAGTCCAGCAGGACTAAATATTTTGTGGATCTTTCTTGGCTAGAGATATTCCGATACTACAATATAGTACTGTTTGTGTGGCACTATTGTTAATATGCTAAATTGGCTAGTAAAGTCTCTCCAGTCCAGCAGAGTGAATGAATTGCGCTAAAACGGTTGTTGTCCTTACTCAATGCAACCTCAGAGCTCCGGTGTTTGCTTGGTCTATCAAAATCAAAACTCTGCCAGCATAAATTTGAAATAGTTTGAAGAAAACTCGTGGAAATTTTGCCTTGCTAACTATAAAATTGCCCCGTGGGTTCCAGTCCCTACGAACTGATTGTTTTCCTTACAGTTTAAACTTTAAACAATACAGAAAAAAAATAGCACACTGCTTATATGTTATATCTCACCTGCACCATCCGCCTCATATCGTCCTTTGGTATAACCCGAATCTGGGCGGATTCTCGCAGCCATCTCCTTAGCCAGTGCCCGAACCACACAAGGCCGCATTCGCACTCCAGCGGATTGTTCGATGTGTCCAGACCGCCCATGATGCTGCGCGTCCCCACCGTATCCCAGTAGGTCTTGTTCGGATAGAAACTATCCGCCGCCAGCGCATTTATCCGATTATCCGAAATATCAATCGACAGATGCGGCACAGAGCGTAGTGTATAAAAAATACCCGGCGGCAAATCAGAAATCTTTGTATTTCGTATTCTCACGGTGAGCTTGTGGCTGCGTGCCAGCCCCTCGAGGGCGTCACTGCTAATCGTCTGCACATTGGTCCCATACAACTCGACCATGTTGAGCTTGGTGCTGTTGTAGAGCTTTGCCAGCAGGCTGCCGGCGATATTCGATTCCACAACATGAACGCGCAGCTCTTGTAGTCCGGGTATTCGTGAGACGATTTCCCCCAAATTCGCGGCGGAAGACATGTGCAGACGGCGAAGACTCCGCAGCTTCGAGAAACCAATTGGATTGGCCACCTTCACATCGAGGATGTTCAGTTCGCTGAGGTGCCTCAAGCCGATCATGTCGTGCACCGTGATGCGACGGATGGGGTTGTGGGCGAGATCCAGCACCCTCAGCGAGCTGGGTAGATGATCGACGACACTACTGATGTTGTTCACCTTATTGCGGGACATGTCCAGGAATCTGAGCATTCGCATGGCGTGCAGGGAGGAGATTTCCTGCAAATGATTGCCGCTGACATCCAACTCGGAGAGGAAGGGTAGGTTAAGCGGTGGCAGAACATACAGGCCCATTCCTTGGATGTTCAAGTGTCGAACGCGAGGCGTGTGTATGAACACCTCTCGCAAGTTGCTGGTCACCAGTGGGTTAAAGCTGAGGTCCAAGTTGGTCAGGTTGGTTAGGAACGTGAACGTGTTATCGGGCAACACGGTTATCTTGTTCTGCGACAGGTTCAAATCGAACAGGAATTGTGAATTGATAAACATGCTGGAGTCCAGGTACTCCAAGGTGTTGGCGACAAATTGAATGCTTCGCAGAGTGAAGCCGACGTCAGAGAACGCCGGCACGGGCCACACCGTGAGGAAGTTCTCCGAAATGTCCAGATACTCGAGGCGAGTGTTCGTGAATACCTCACGTGGCAGCGCCCGCAGGCGGTTGTTGCGTATTCGAAGGATCCGTAGCTTGCGCAGATTTGAAAACTGTTCAACTTGCAGCTGATCCAGCCGGTTGAAACTTAGATCGAGCTCTTGAAGGCTGTTCAGGCCCTGAAAACTGCGTCGCCGAAGGGAGCTTATGTTGTTGTTCGACAAGGTGAGCACCTCGAGGAACTCCAGATCGCCGAAGGCGTGGTTCCCCAGCGACGTTATTTCGTTGTTCATAAGGTTGAGGAAGCGCAGTGTATTACCGAGGTTACTGAAGCTAAGGCTATTGGAGATTACGTTGTGGCTGATGTCGAGGTGATAGATGTACATGTAGGAGCTCAGCTCATCATCAAAGCTGGCAATCTGGTTGTGGCTTACGTTGAGGCGAAGCGGAGTGGAAGCGTTCGACACGTAGTGGAACATTTTCAGAGAAATCGAGCAGAGGTCGTTGTGCATTAGGTCAAGGCTAGCCAAGCTTGGCATGAAGCTCAAGGCGCCGTGGGAGATGTTTTTCAGCTGATTGAAGGACAAGTCAATGGACCGCAGGAACTCCAGATTGTAGAAGGCGTGCTTTTCCATAGAGCGGATCTTGTTCGCCTGCAGGTTGATGGTCTGGAGGTCGCCCAAATTGTAGAACGCCCTCGAAGCGAGCTTTTCCACCGAGTTGTAGGACAGGTCTATCTCGACTAGGTGCCGATGGACCTCCGGGATGAACAGGCCCCGGGGAATCTGTTTCAGCTGGTTGAAACCAAGGTTTATATAGCTCAGCTCCTTCATTGCAGCGAACGACTCATTGGATATTGTCTTCAGGTTGTTGTTGTCCAGCCCCAGCCACATGAGTTCCGTAAGTGGGCTGAGCGCCTCCAAGGGATCAATTGACTCGAGGCTCCTGGCGGGGAAAACTGCGAACGACAGCTCGAGGATCTTCAGTGTCTGGGAGACATTCTCGAACACATACGGGTTTGTGATGGTGATGTCGTTAAAGCTCAAGCTGATCTCCTTGATCTGATCGAGGCCGTTGAACGACCCCAAGTGGAGATGGGTGATTTTGTTGTTCCTCAGCAGAATCGTCTGCAGCTGGCTACCCCAGGCGCAGAATATGTTCTCCGGAATCTCGCTGATTGTGTTGTAGCCCATATTAAGATAGGACAGTTCCGTGAAGTTCTTCAGGGCAACGACTGGTATGGCGGAGAAGTTATTTCCACTCAAGCTGAGTACGCGAAGGTTACCCGTGAACTCGGGCAGGTTCGACAAGTGACAGATGCTGTTGGATGTAAGGTAGAGGTACTTCAACTTGTTCAGCGACTTGATCGCACCCGGAACAGCCTGCAGCTCGTTTCTCTCCAGATCCAAATACTCTAGGGTGTCGGTGATTCCGTCAAACGCATTCACATGGATTCGCTCGATGGCATTGAATGCCAGCACAAGGTGCACGATTCCGATTCCCTTGAACGCCGCCGGCGGTAGATGCCGTATGAAGTTCTTCTCCAGATTCAGAGCCCGCACATGGACATCGCTGTAGTTGTTCTGGAACCAATCACTTTCTATCGTCTCGATGAGATTCATGCCCAAGTCGAGCTTTTCCAGGTGCATGCGCACCAAACGCACGGTCTCCTTGTTTTGGACGGTCCGTATGAGGTTATCCCTCAGCGAGACGATCCGCAGACCAAACAGGTGCTCGAACAGCTGCTGCGGAAAGGCACTCAGCAGGTTGCTCGACAGGTCTATGGTCACGAGGCTTCGTGGCAGGAAGTTGGACCCAATGTGGTAGATGCGATTGTTGCTCAAGTCGAGCCACAGCAGTTTCTGCAGCCGCGAGAACGGACGCACTATGTGGCCGTGACCTAGTCCATTGCCAATGGAATTTAACGAAGACGACGTCGAGGAGGACGATACTGTCTGCATGCCCTGCACCGCCAGTGGGTAGTGACCGGCTGATGACGCATTGCCGTCGTGTGTGTTCAGTGCGACTTCGGTGATCTCATTCCCAGACAGGTGAAGGCTGCGCAGCGTGTCGAAGAGACTCTCCCAGTTGCCCTCCAGCGTAGTTATGTGATTTCTAAGTAACGGGTGTGGAAGTGGGCGATTTTTTTAGTGTGTGGGGGCAGTTGGGAAAAATGTCGTACTTACCGTTGAGCAACCAAGCGCGTCAGAGAGTGCAGCTTCTGCAGGGCATCTAGGGGGATGTGTTGCATTTTGTTGCCCGATATGTCCAACGTCATTAGCGAGTGCGTCATCGTGCTGAAAATAGAAGATGGACTTATCTTAATCTTCAAAGGTAGTCTTGCTGAGAATAAAGTGACGAAAAGTGTCCTTAATCCCTACACTTTCTCTATTTGAAAACTTCAAACCAGCTTATGGCTTAACCTTCCACAGCCGGATATAATTTCCCGTTCCCCTTCAGCCCGCTAAAGTGCTATTGCAGCACACTCACACATAATTCCACTATCATCCAGATTAGTGTCGTTCGTATTTTGTCTATTGCTTCATTCAATAATCCGACCACCCGAAAACTGTCCACAAGATATTTGATCTGCAGCCATACACTCAAAAGGGAGGAAACTTCTTCCTTCCCTGCGCACAATGCGGCAGCGAGAAAAACTTTTTTCCTGTCTGTCTCCCCCATCACCCGGAAGGAATCCATTAAAAACTCTAACCAATTACAGTTTGTGCAATCATGCATGAAAATGCCTCTCTCGATGAAATGTCCTTCGTTTCCTCGAACAGGCAAAAAATAAATATAGAAATGGCCTCCCAAAGGGACGAAAAGAGAAAACTCAATCGCAGGCAGCGCAAACCCAGTCACCCATATATATCGCAGAAAACTTCAAACTCAGAAATTGTACTCACTCTCTCTCTCTCTGTCTCTCTGTCTGTCCCTTGGAAGCATGATCATCTTCACACACACAGTAGTCCTGCTGGCCCCCAAAAACTAAGCGAAAAATTCCTTTGAATTTAATATTATGTCACTTGGATGAGTTTTTCATTCCTTTTCGTACCTTTTCGACAACGACATCCGGAAGGAACTCCAAACTAGGCGACGTGAGAGGAAAAATGTAAAAAAAAACCGTTAACCAACATTTGTGTCGTTTTTTCTTGTGCAACCGCAGCCACACATGGAATTTACATAAAACCAATTAGGGGGACACTTTTCGCCCACAGAAAAAGAAACCATACCCATCGGAAGCGGCGCCCTCTTAGTGGAATATCCCTGGCAACATCATCAATGTTGTGACATGGCGGAAAACTGCAAACTGCAAACTCCCAACTTACAAACTCATAGGCGCACATCACATCCATCTAGGATGAATGGAGTGGTATGCAGAAGACGTGGCTGGCGCCCTCTTAAACACGGCTTTTTGTCCTAAAACGACCTCACAATACAGCGTCGCCGCTCCCCACCACAAGCGGAAGAATTTTTGTTCACTTGAGGGTTTTCCCACAGCATCGACCCGAAAACCTATGATCGAATATGGGTTTTTAGAACTCGCTATCATCCTGGATGGGAAACACATCCGTTGTGTGTACGAGTACTCCTTCAACCTTGTGATTTGCAGCTGGCGGGAGTGCGCGCGGCTGGAAAACAAAGTTGTTCACAGATATGGGGAAAAAATTGCCACATTCTCTGCGTCGTCCCTAGTGGATGGGGATGGTTGTAGATTTCCTTTTTTTTTTTTTTTTTTGCGTTTCGCCGACTCACTGGCACTTTTGTCGTGCGGTACTTCAAGTGTGGTGTTTACCGAGATAGTCCCGCTGGGTTCAACTGTGTCTATGTTTGCCTAAAATTGAATATGTGAACGAAAGTGGATGCACGCTTTGCAGGGAGCTAATGCACTTAAGGGACATCCTGCGTCGGAATGAAATCGGTCGGAAAAAAGCCGCTTCTAAAGCAATTACAACTTCACGCTGTCGCCGTGTTTACTGCTAAAGTTGAGCCATAAAACAGAGGAGCTCTCAACTCCTCGCAATAACAACAACTTTATCTCGGCATTAAAAGAGAAACTTTCTGTGCACTAATTATTATCATCCTGTTGCAAAAAAAATCCCATTCCAAAATATAGCTAAACTAAAGAGATAAACATCGCCACCAAGCAGTACATCATTAGTTATGTGCAGTAAGGATTCGTCTCTACGTAATATCCCACAAAAAGCGAATGCGTCCCCCAGCTGAACGAAAAGTGTCATTTTGCTGTTTTTTTCGCTCTCTTTCTCCCCGGTGACATTGTCCTGTGCATTCATCACGCAATCACAAAGTGAGATTTGTTTACGCCTGCACTCATGTACACGCGAATGTGGAACCAACAATTGTTGTTGTTATTATTATTATTATTATACGGTGTCCTTGGACCCGACTGCAGCACGCAAACTTTGGTATTCTGTTGATGTTGACGAGCACCACGCTGCTGCTGATGATGATGATGATTATTCCCTCGCAGAATTTATGTTTAAAAGGACGAAAATACGAAAACATAGGATCATACGCAAATCCAAGGAAGAAACTTTGTTGCGCGCTCTCTTATTTGCGTGTATATATAGAGAAAAGCAAACTAGGTCGGCGCGACACGGTTCACAGACTGTGAAAACAAAGCCTAATATTAACAGCGACTACAACTCTGGTACACTGTTGAACGTTCGGAGGAATTAATAATCACTGTGTCACTATGCGCACACAGGGGCCCGGAGGAATGAAACACGAGCTTTGTGTAGTTTGGGCAGAAATTGCATTTTTCACCAGGGGAAAACAAATATCTAGGCGAGCTTGGAGTTCATGGCGAAAGTGTGTACCAGAATGTGAATGAATGAATGTTGTTTCGAGTTGACAAATGGGATTGTTCATTACGGAAAGGTTTCGTTGACGGGCGGCTTTGATGAGCCAATTTTAACTGGCTCTCCGATTCAAAATAGTTGGCTGGGTTAAGATAAAATCGAAAAAAAAAAGTTTAAATCTGTGCCCCTTTTTCTGCAACATGTCGGTAATAATACTCCGAACTAGAATGGGACCAAGAGTGCTGCCTTGTGGAACCCAAGCCTGGGTTTGTTTAGATTTGATTAAAGTATTCGTTTGAACGTTTGTTGTAAAGCAAAACTGTTCTCCTTGGCCTGAACATGTCGGTAATAATAGTTCAGAAATAGCAATGGACCAAGAGCGCTGCCTTGTGGAACCCAAGCCTGGGTTTGTTTGAGCCAATTGAGCCAATTCTATCTGGCTCTCCGATTCAAAATAGTTGGCTGGCTAAGATAAAATCGAAAAAAAAGGTTTAAATCTGTGCCCCTTTTTCTGCAACATGTCGGTAATAATACTCCGAACTAGAATGGGACCAAGAGCGCTGCCTTGCGCAACCCTTGCCTGAATTTGTTTAAATTAGATTGAACAATTCTTGTATCGCCAACACGGTTTTCTTCTTCCCCTTGGGCTAATAATATCGGTAATAATATTTCAGAAATAGCAATGGACCAAAAGCGCTGCCTTGTGGAACCCAAGCCTGGAATTGTTTAGATTTGATTGAAGTACTCGTTTGAACGTTTTTTGTAACGCAAAACTGTTCCCCCTTGGCCTGAACATGTCGGTAGTAATAGTTCAGAACTAGCATGGGACCAGAAGCGCTGCCTTGTGGAACCCTTGCCTGAATTTGTTTAAATTTGATTCAATTATTTGTTTAACTGTTTATTGAGGAGAAATCTGACCGGGAGTAACCAGGTTTCCGAAAATGGTGAGAGCATTTTTTGGAAAATTATGAATTTTGGGATTTTTTTCGAGACTTTCGCTGATTTATTGCTTGCAAGAACAACAACTTTGGTTGGAATTAAAGCTCCTTTGAAGTACACCGCTTATTCATCTGCAGGCAGATTTGTTTTAACTGTTTTGACAGTTAATTCTCCCTCTTTCACTTACTTACTTAACTTAGGTGCGGCTACAGTCCGTTGTGGACCGGGGTCTCAACCAATACGCGTCCTCAGTTAGAGCGATGTTTGATTAAATGCCTTTAGCTGCTTACTCTAAGTTGGTTGAGGTCAACTTGCATTTGTGCGTGGTGTTCCTCTACTGCGTTGTACCTCCGGGGTTGAATCGAAGACTCTTCGAAAGACTTCGAAGACTCTTGGAAAGACACTATTTTTTTTAATGTATTTTTTTTGGGCTCATTGGTTGTCGGCTCCATACACAGAATTATACTTGGTCAGCACAACCCCTGACAGGAATTGAACCTGCCATACGCAGTGATGCAAGCAACCATCACTGGGTTGACCAATGCAGGGGAAGGCTTGTCGCTTTTTTAAAACTTCTTATTCTTTCTTAAAAAGGTCGGAATAACCGGGGCGTCATAAAAAAAAAAACATGGAACCAAGCAACCAGAAAGAAGTCTGAACTTTGGTTAGGTTTGTGGGCCGGTTTAACAGAACAGATCATTTATTGCACAGCTAGGTCCTTGTGGGGTATACCCTGTAGCAGAACTTAGAAATGGAATCTCAAACTTTGGTCTACATGCATTTTAGGATGAACAGTATACCTTTCGCATTCCAGCCCCGCCCTTTCAACAGCCGCTGGGCTAGTTAAAAGCAATATTCCCCCTATCTCAAGTGACAACCCTCCCTTTTGGCAACCACTAAAACGGTCCTTGGCCTAAGTCTTTCCTGACCCTAAAACGCATACAACCTGTCATTAGTTTAAACCTAACCCTTAACTTGTCATGGCCTTCGACCCCCGTTTAATGTTCAACATGCGTCCACCTGAAATATGAACCTAAGTGCCATCAAATAAATCACTCCCCGTACCTATTTTCATTTTGTTATTTTGTTGATAGAACCCCAACCAACAATGTCCCCAGACACTTAATTTCAACCAAACAATAACAATCAATCATACCGCCATGAAGTGCCCCACTGGATATGTGGTTAAAAATTACCTGTCCGCCCGGTCTGAATGGCTTCATTATAATAACCCCTCCAGCTATATACGAGCGCCGGGTCAATTTTCATTATGTACCCCAGCAAAATCAGATTTTTGAGCCGCCGCAATTTTGCTTCAATGAAATTTTCACATCGGCATGTTTTCTCGGAAATTGCCTGAATATGCAAAATCCTTTTTTTTCTCTCTCCATTCAGCGACCAAAAAAAAACTGAATCCATTCACGTTCGACCACAGACTTCACTGACCAGGCCATCACCATGGACAATGTCGATATTGTATATAATAACAATCCAACAGAATGGGCCGAAGCATAACGATGATGAGCATTTTACAAAATGTGCACAGATTCGTATATGGGTTTCTATGTACAGGATATCCCGATCCCCTTCACCTAATGAGGACCAAATGAAATTCCACACAAAAAAGAAAGAAAAAACACCACAGTCAATTGTGCTGTTGGAAAAACTACTCAAAATCTAGATCACAATAAAAAAAAAACGGTACGAAGGACCATCAAAATCGATACAACTACGAGTATAGTAACAAAAAAAGGAATAGAGGCAACATCCTTTTACCAAAAATCTTCAAAGCGGAACCAATATGATGATGGTTATGGCCATCATAGTTCCAGCTATTTGGGCTCACTGGCTATTATTACTGTTATTTCAGAAGGATGATGATGATGATGACGGTGATTTTGATGGTGATGGTGATGGTTGAAAAACGATCACAAACTACACCACCAATAACTGGATGATGATGGTCGGCATATAGGAGTTTGGACTAATTTTTGTTGGGGTAACATGCGGTTCATTGATGCAGCCATGAGTGTACTACACTGTACTGTTGTTGCACCAGCAGAGGGAGCTTTTCGGACAATTCAATCATTGAATGTTTGGCTTCCACTTGAGTGAGAATTGAATAGATTCTGTGGCTGCTAGTCTATGGTACTCGTCCATATGACTTTGTGCCGAAAGACATAGTCGGTTGGGTTGGGTGGCCCACCCAGGTCGTTTTCTAATGGCCCATAAATAGTGTGGTTGCAGAGGCAAAGCTCTTTTGTAAGAACAAATTGGGTTTAAAGTGGAAGTTCCGAGCAGAAAATCGTATACAGGAATCTTTTGCCGGAAGACGGATTGCAGTTAATTTTTGAATTACCGAGAAGTGGGACTATACGTTTTGGTGTTGTTTTCGGAACTGTTGCAACATTTCGATCGAATTCAATCCGCTTAATGTCGAGCTATTTCGAATTTTTGATGAGTGCCAGTCGAGAGTTCGAATTTAAATAAAATTAGTTGGGAAATTTGCCTTGCAAACTGGTTTTCCTTTTGCATTAGTCTTGCTGACAGCCACTTTCACCTTCAACTTATCCTACTTACCAATTTACTTGTGATTGGTTGAAAATGTATTAAATACAAATTATTTCGAACATAGTGGTGACTCGCTCTGGATGAGTAGGAGTGACAGAAAAATAAAGAGATGTCACTTACTTGAGTGCGAACTGAAACCCCTCACAATGTCACAGTCACATCGCATTCAACATTTTTTCAGTTCGAACTCGCTAAAATGTGAAATGTGAGTTCGAAATTTCGAACTTGCTAGCATTATTGCTTATTTAGTATGGAATTCCAGTTGAGTCGATCTTGCTTTTGATTATGTTTTTAGTGCGCCAGGCAGTGATTTACTGATTTATAATAAGTATGCGTTAAGTTTAACAGCGCGGAAATTCGATACCGATGAACGCTCTCGGGACTCGGGAGCTCGACATTTATTGTCAATTTATTTTCTAGTCGCATGGTCTACAATCAAAGAAGTATTATTTTTAACAATTATTATGGATGTTTGGGGAATTTTTCAAAACCTTTTTGTAGCGTTTTTGGATTTTTTAAAATGTTCTTTTTATGATTTCCTTTCGCCATTTGTAATTTTTTTTTTGGATAGTTTTTCTAGGTGTTATTTCGTTTTTTTCGGACTGTTTTGGGAATTTTTTTTCAATGATTTATCAGCCGTTTAGTGCGACCTTTGGTTAAATTTTCGTTTTATTTGTTGAGTCGTTTTTTCGGGACAATTCGGAACACAGCAAATTTGGGTAATTTTTCAAAACATTTTTGTTGCGTTTTTGGATTTTTTTTAAATGTTCTTTTTATGATTTTCTTTCGCTGTTTGTTAACTTTTGTTTGGATCGTTTTTCTAGGCGTTATTTCCTTTTTTTCGGACAGTTTTTGGGAATTTTTTTAATGATTTATTAGCCTTTTAGTGCCACCTTTGGTTACATTTTCGGTGTTTTTTCGGGGCTTTTTTAGGGACAATTCTTAACAGAGCATGTTTGGGGAATTTTTCAAACCCTTTTTGTGGCGTTTTTGGATTTTTTTTAATCTTCTTTTTATGATTTTCTGTCGCTGTTTGTGAACTTTTGGTTGTAATGGTTTTGCCTTTTTTTCTGACTGTTTTTGGGAAATTTTTTCGATGATTTACCAGGGGACGAATTATCGCAACCGTGATCCGATGAATTTAGTGGATTTTACAAGCAAAGCAAAAACTAATTCAGTCGGGTATTACTTGATCACGGATACGGTAATTTAACCGCAGCTTTTAGTGTGACTTTTGGTTAAATTTTCGGTTTTTTTTTTTTGTTTTTTTTTTTTTGGGACAATTCTGAACAAAGCATGTTTTGGGCTATTGAGGATTTTAGCGGTTTCTAAACTTATATTTTATGATCGTTTTTCTGGGCGTTATTTCCTTTTTTCTGGCTGTTTTTGACAAATCTGATTTACCAGCCTTTTAGTGCGATGTTTATTTGGTTTGATTTTTAAAATTTTTCTTGGCCTCTTCTTGAGGTTTTATTCTCTTGAAGATAATTTTTTGGGCTGACAGCTATTTAAAATGCAGCAAATAGAGGTAAGTTCGAGTCGTCATTTTGCCTTAATCTATCAATCTATAAATATAAAAATGGTGCAAAAAATGTATGATAATTCATCAATTGAGAACGGCTGGCCCGATTTGGCTCAAATTTTTGTTCAGCAGTTCGTAATAATTATAAGGAGAAGGTCTTAACGAAAGAAACTTTTTTAAATACCATCCAGAAAATTGGAAAAAACGAAAATTGATTTTTTGTATCGAGTTTTGTGTGCAATTGTTACGGAATGGCTTTTCGAATAGAAAAATAGAAAATTCTTAGTGGAAAACTCGGAAAATTCCGGAAAAACGCAAAAAAAAAAAAAAAATCGTCGAAATTTTGATTTTTTTTGTATGATTTAAATTTTTAACGATGTAAGGTGGAAAATTCGTTTTGAAGCTTGAAAAATTTCGGATAATCAATCGCGAATCGCAACGGGAGCAAGACTAAGATCGAGATGAGCTGGCTGAAAGAGTCCACACAAATGCGCCGCTATTGAGTGCCGGGAAGAAGAACATGTACGATTCGCTGATGGAGGTTGTTGACCATGCAACGGGAGGCATTTACTTTCTCTATGCTTTCGGTGGGACATCAGGCAAGACATTTTTCATTTCGTTGATTCTGGCAAAAATTCGGGCAAGATCTCAAATTGCGTTGGCTGTTGCATTCTCTGGCATTGCTGCCACATTGAACAAAATTTGGGATGAATGCACAATGGCGCATAAACGAGAGGGATTCGAGACCATTCGGTGGGGCTATTTTATTGCTCTCCGGAAATTTTCGTCAAACGCTTCCCGTCATCTTGATATCTACTGCTGCCAATGAAGCGACCAATTATCCGACGGAATTTTCGAACTCGCCGAACTCCGCCGCATAATTTACAGCTGAAGGTGGGATCCATCGAATCAGAATCATCCGAAATTGTGCAACGGTACGCGGTTGTCCATCGAGAAACGTATGAACAATGTGATTCAAGTGACGATCATCAAGGGCAAATCCAAGGCAGAGGAAGTCCTTATCCCACGAATTCCGATTTCGATTGGCTTTTGTCTGCTGTCTGCTGGATTAATTTCGAATTTCCCTGATTTTCGTACGGTCAGCTGTATGTTGCCTGTTCGCGTGTTGGCAAACCGTCTTCGTTGTTTGTTTTTGCGTCGGAAAACAAATTGAAAAACATTGTTTATCATATCACTCTCTACTGATTTCGATTCCTTTCAAATAAATCACATGGAAATTAAAGTTATCTGTGTTTTATTATCACTCTGGAGTTTATCTGAAGGCGTTAAATTGAGGTGAGACGAAGTTCGCCGGGTCCGCTAGTATATTATGATGTTTGTACAATGATTGTTTATATAGGAAGTTTCTTATAGGAATACTCCGTCGAAGGTTAAACTCGACTTTCACCTTTTTCAAAGTTAACCGTCAGAAATAAGATTGTTTCCCGCAAGTTCTATTTCATTTAATTTCGCCAGCAGTTCTGGAGCTCGAAGTGAAACTCGCGCTGTTAAGCAAAGATTTCCAAGAAATGTTACAAGCTACAGCCCACAAATCCCTGTAAACATAGCCCAGGCACAAACCACATCGGTTTAAATGGTTTGTTGCCAAAATTTACTTTAAATCAAAAAAAAAAAATACTCCAAACAACTATCGACTAAAAAAGTTGGGGTCGGGTAAAGATAACCTGAACACAAGTCATCCACATCGATCATATACATTTAAGCATATACAAGAACCTTTAACGCTGTTTAATGCCTATATAGATATAGACTGATCGTACAACCTATTTTTGGAAACATTTTCGTTGTGTCCTTGGTAAATATTTTTCTCCAACCTTGCAGTACTGACTGTCACAGTTCCTGGGGCCGAATCGTACCTCCCGTGAACAAACGGAAAAAACAAATTTCTTTCGCCTGCAAAATCGGCATAATTCTTTACACGTTTGCGGCGGTTCGACCTCTGGTTTTTGTGTCACCTATGAGCTTACCGCAGTCCCTATTGTAGTACCGGAATTATTTTCAAGACCTTTTCTTCTAGATTTACAAACTCTGACTTTAAACGATTGAAATAGTGAAAATTACTTCTCCGGTGCAATACTCTAGTCTATGAAGTTCACACCGAATGTATTTGCAAAATTCGTCTCCCACTCTAAGCCTCCCTTCACTACCCTTTATGGTAAAAATACTTAAAAATTTACTAACAGGCACGAACCTAGAGTCTTCTGTTTTCATACATCTGCTGCGGAGAAACCTCCCTCTGCAGGAAATAAAACACTGCTTCTAAAAGAGAACCTTAGAAGGGTACCCCATTTGTAAATAAAGGAAGCCTTCTTCGTACCTTTCGTATGACCTGATTAATGTCTATAGAATTATATGTCCGCAGACTTCCTCGAAGGCAAAACTATCATCATTGTTGATCTTTCAAATGCACGCCACAAATAAAAGGACACTCAAGAACCGCATCCAAAAGCAGCTCGCATACAATTTCAAAAGGAGTACGAATTTCTAAGGAAACGTCCATCTGCTGTCCCTTGGCAAATACACACAAATAGTGTCTCAAGCCTTGACCAGGGTATTTTTTAAGAGTCATACCTGAAGTAGGTTGAGTTCTGTATACCTACCTACCTAATTAGCTACGCATTTCTTACTGAAGCATAAATCCCCTCAAAAGCAAAACTAAATAGAAATACAAACTAGCACACGTATACTACACACTTCAATCCACACCCACTCCACACCCACTTCATCATCTCGAACATCCTACGCGTGCACAAAATAAAAAAAAAATGTTCTATCTCCAGCTAAAATTAGTCCGAACGCTTGGTTCTTCTAGGAGACTAATCTACAGATCCATCACTGTATTCATCTCTGTTATTCGCAGGCAAATAAGCAAACAGAAACCAGAAGAAACGTCTTCTCGTCCATATCGTGTCATGGCACTTTGGAGTCTTTTTTATATAGCTTTCTCCATGACCTGCAAACAGGAAACAAGACCAACGACAAAGCCATACGAGTCTAGACACCCACTAACACCCAATTTTTATTCCGTGACATTCCCTCCTCACCAACGAGGCTATTCTCTTCTTTCAATAAATTATGTCCAACTGAGATGTCAGAGGAAAACACATATCACCACGACATCGTGCCAAAGATAAAAAGGACGATTTATGAAGAAGGATGTGTATGTGGCCTTTTTAAAGAAGATAAAAGACACCATATCCAAGAAGTCATACATTCCACTTGCCACTGGTCCATTTAATTCTCCGTGTGGAGGGAGGGACGACTGGCAGGACACGAATCCTTCTGCTTATTGACTATGAGCAATGTTTACGCGTTGAAAACATTCTCACACGACACTTCGCATTAGGTATGCAAACGTGTACTGCATGCTCACACAAAATGGCATTCTTCCTCAAGTGTTATACCACTCTTGCAGAAATAACACAGCTCGCTGAGAAGGATACAGCAGACAGCACTGGCTGGCGCTTCACTCTATTATTGCCGGTAGTATAGTCGATTGTCATCACAGTTGATGATGATGATTTCGGAATAGGTACATTCCGCAGGATAAATGACGCTGCAATTTTGGTAGAATAATAAACGGAGCTGTCTGGTGTCTGCTTACCTGAAACTTCGATCCGATATATCCTGCAATTCATTGTCAATCAATTTGAGAGTTTTCAAGCGAAGTCCTTGGAATGTTTCGTCGTCGACGCTTTGCAAATGAGTGTGTGACATTTCGATGTAGCGCACCGAACTATGGACGAACTCTGTAACGAAAGTTGAAATAGATGGAAATAAATTATTTGGCTATTCCTAGTGTAAAGAATGGTAAGGAGGTTTTTTTTTTGATGGATGGGCTTTTAAAAAATTCACGAACAAGAGCTTTCGGAGGAAGCATGTCTATCTGTCACTTAGGGTGTTTCTTTGTTTGCGCTTACATAATGCGGTGGTTTGTAATGGACTTTTGTGGTATGAGAAAAACATTTTATCACATCGAAAAAAGTCTTTTTACTCCGCTTCCCCCTATTCAGCGTAAAGTAAAACTGTTACATGAATTTAGTATAAGTATAACTCATTTATTAGTCTTCTATTTTTGTGCCACTTAGAAGTAGTCGCCAGGACAATGAAACCTGCAGCTACCAAAATAGTGGATAGTTCATAATTGAGCTCTTAGAATTTTAAGGTACACTGGTGGAAAATGGTCTTGCAAACTGCTGCAAAAAATCCTAAAATTATAATAAGGTTCTTTTAGTTTCCAGCTACTCAAAAGCGAATGATAACGAAAGCAGCTAACTAGCAGAAGCACTATCATGGACACTTTCTGCCAGGAACTATTCGTCAATATTCATCTCCTCCAGCGCTGAAAATTTAGCTCCTTCCTCCAAGTCACTTGCACTTCGGTTAAATACTCAAATAAATATATTTCGAAAGTGTCCATTAAATTGTAGATGTAAATACTATGTAGCACGTGGAAGACTCTATGTTATTTTTGCTGTCCTGCGAAAAATATTCAAAGAAGAGCTACAGTCGAAATTAATATTTTTTACATTTTTTTTTACGCATTTGACCAAGTTAGAGATGTGCTTTGAATTACTTGTAGCTCAGCATCTGGACGGAGCAGAAAGATGAGTGATATCTCAAAATGCTCAGAGAACTAAAGCCTAAAAACATATTTTTTAATTTTTTTTGTACAAAATTTCGAACTCGATAATCGAGTTGTTAATCATTTCTGACATTACGATGATAAAGGAACTCAAAAAAGTGGGTCGCAAAATTCTGTCTGTCTGTCCGTCCTTCCATTGCCTACAGTCTAAACGGCTGCCCGGATTTCGTTCGGATTTGGAGTTTGTGGTCTTACAGTTCGGGGCCGTTTTTTTTTTTTCTTTTTTTTTTTTTGCAAGGTAACCTCAAAACTAATGGTACCTACTTCCCATGTAAAATTTTCGTACCACTTTGATTTGATCAAAAATGGCTATAATGATTTCAACCAAAATTGCTAAATAAGCTTAAGTAGGTGAGGTTATCATGACTTCGTACCCAGTTTTTGGCTAAAAATTCAAACAACGGTACTTTTGAAATTTCGACATATCTCGAAAACGGTCTATAATACGATTGTAACAAAAATTAATTTCTAAGGTAATGTGGTAATTTATAACTTAACAGCAAAATCAGCACGCCACATACAATTGACCATGTGAGAAACATGGAACGCTATGCTGATGACGATTGTGTTGTTGTCTATCTCGGTCTGCAGTATATACGACTGCATGATATTCTTTCCTGAAATTCCGGCATATTCTCTCGATTGTTAATACCTACATATTCTGATCTGACTGTTCGTCCTGATTTTCTGCGACGTGAAACGTTTGACCTTCTCACTGGGACTGGCGGCATGATCAAATTTGTTTTGGAATCGCCGAATCCCACACAAACTTTCATCATCTATAATCATCATGTCAAAGCTTTGTTTTCGAGACATAGAGTGGCCTTCCTTGGCCCCAATATAACCCAAAAAGCTGAAAATCTTTAAAAACTAACCATCCTGTCTCGAGTTATGCGCCAAAAAGCTACTTAATGTAACATAGTAAACATAAGCAAACTTATTAGGTGTATTTAAAAAAAATAAATTTCAAAATTGTTGACAACAACAATTTTCTTGGAAAATAATTAAAATAATTGACAACAACTATTGCTTTTAATATCAAAAATATTTTTTTTTGTATTTGAAGTGTCACTACTCGATTTCTATCCCCTTTATTTTTTTTCAAAGTGCATTTCCCCATACAAACTTTAATAACCTCATTCATCCCCTCAAAGTATTGTTTTCGCGACAAAAAGTAGCCTATGTCCTTCCTTGATCCAAAGCGAAACCGTCAAGCCCAAAATCGTTAAAATCCAACTATCTGTTATCGAGTTATGCGCGCACACACGGACTTCATTGCCTTTTATATATATAGATTTTTGCAAGTGCGTTGTGACTTCATAACTCACGAACGGCTCAACCGATTTCAATGATTTTTGGTGTGTTTTATTCGGCTTGAATCAGGGATGGTTTATGAAAAAAGAAAAGTTGGAAAATTCTCAACAGGTGGCGTTGAAGGCACACATTTCGCTTTTCATGGGGAAAAGCACTTAAAAAAAAAAAAAAATAAACTGGATTGAAATCGAGTAGTGACACTTCAAATACAAAAAAAAATATTTTATATTTTCAAAGCAATTGTTGTTGTCAATTATTTTAATTATTATTTTCCAAGCAAATTGTTGTTGTCAAAAATTTACAATTTTTTTTTTTTAAATATACCTACCTACCTAATAAGTTTGCTTATGCTTACTATGTTACATTAAGTAACTTTTTGAATTGGAGTAGAAATGAGCGTGTAACAATTTACTGTGGTATTCTGTGAATAGGGTTATGGGGAAGGCAACTCAAAGTTACCATAACACCTTCGGTACCGGTGTAGAGAGAGAAGGGAAAAGGCTTACCATTTGCCAACCAAGTTGATAGGTGCGGTTAGTTTTCTTCATGGCTGTAAGTTACAAATATTTCGTCGGTCGCTGATGGACTATATTATTAAGCATCGTGTCTTTGGTTATACTCGATGTTCGATGTATTCGATTGAATGGCAAAAAAGAGGCTTGCCTCATGCGCACATTCTCATTTGGTTAGTAGAAAGAATGCAACCAGACCAAGTTGATGACATCATATGTGCCGAAGTTTCAGATCCCGAAATCCATCCAGACCTGCATGATGTCATAATTACAAACATGATTCATGAGAAGGTTTGAAAATGGTATCAGTATTTTTATTTCACATTTTCTGTTTCTTGCGAACCAACTTACAAACACATGAAAACCAATTTAACAGCTCACTAAAATTCGATCACATTTCGGTTACAAGTCATTCCCAAATACATTATACAAACTGTTACTGTTACGGAAATATGTCTGAAATGTATAACAATCAATTTCTACTTGAGTTCTGGACCCGATGGGTGGTGCTGGAAGATAGGATACCACACTATAGGTGGTACTTTGCAAAACATAAGCGGTATTGGAAAACGATTTGTGGCACCTCCCATGCAAAAATAAAATCGAGCGCTATTTCTAAAGTTACATAATTAAAATTGTAATGGACATTGTCCAAATAAAGCACTTTGCAAACCTAAGCGGATTCCGCTTATTCAGAACGGCTTGCCGTTGGTATTTAAGCGTCTACATAAAATAGCATGTGCATTGTGCATGCTCGAAATTATTACTTTCATTATATTAACGAATTTGGGCGAAACGAAGTTCGCGGGGTCAGCTAGTAAATTATCATTTTGCAAATATTTTCGTTTCCGGAATATTGAATCTCTCTGCAAAAATGTAAATTTAACTGTCAATTGGATCGATTCTAAAGTTTGGATTGTTTGATTTATTGATTTATTGTGATTGCCGTAGTTTTGTAAGCGAATTCTCTTCTCTATCGATTTTATTTAACTCGATATTTATTTCCATTTCAGGTACGTACCGATTTGCTCGACATCATTCTTCCTCTACACTCAAGACTCGTAAGGTAAGGTTATGTTGGAGAGACTCAACAGCAAAAATCTAGCAGTTTTTTATATTTTCTAACTCTCCCTACAAAGCGCTTACTTTTCTTTCGGATTTTGTCACATTTCACTGCGTTCTTATAAAAGCTGGGCCCCATTTCACCAACCGACCTTTGCTGGAAGTAATTTATTTGACAAATTGAAAAGTAGTTTCTAAAATAACGCCCTGATCACAGCTCTTTATTCTTATCAAAACTTCTTGCCCCAGCCACAAGATTGAAAAAAAAAAAAAAATTATCTCTGCCGCTAAAAGCTTTGTTTTTCAACAATTAAATCTTTCCAAATGACACTCATAACCTCACCTCTCACCATACATCAAATTGGCACAATTTCTTAATGAGCCCAAATTATTACCATCGAATGTTTGTTAATTGCCCTCAATCTATTCCCAATGACGCTCCAAGATATTTATCAAATCGCTCGCTTTCCTCTGTGTAATTAATGGAATTTTCAAATATTTACTCGCCTGCATAAACCAACTTTCCAGACGAGCACATTCACTAATCCCACCAACAACTTTCGTGCCCCAAATCGGTGCGAAATCCCGAAAAGAGCAAATCTCATTCTGCCTTGGCATATCGTCTGACAGCAGGCAACAAAACAACAAAACAACGAAAAACACTGACATCACTTCAGTGTCTGGGCAAGCAACTAAATCTACCTCGAACGATAACGTTGCGATGGTGGGGCGTGTGGAGGTGCTGGTGTCTGATGGTGTGACGCCGAGCAGGACGACAACACAGCCTAATTAGCTTTATACAGTGACAAACACCATTTGGCTCTCTCGTTGGGTTTGCTGTTCGTTTGCTTGTCTTGGGCTGTGTGACGGCCAACATGAATATTCACTTTCGCAAAACCCCAAAAATAAATTCCATTCATCTACCATAACCGGTCTCGCTCGGTGTGGCGGCGGCGGTGGTACCAATTTTTCGGCGCCGATAGTGGTTTTTTACCATACCGCCCGGAGAATCCTTTCCGAGAATGTGGAAAGAGAATCCTTTCCGAAGTGGTCGCAAATAGATATAAATTTCGATTCATTGCAGTTGTGTATCTGATGTGGAGGTATGTCGGATGAAATTTACGAGCGGCAGTCGCCTAGTGATTCGGCATCGGCTGAACCCGCAGGGGAGGTCTACTTCTCTTATATCCAGTGCCCCTCTCGACCTTTTCCAATTAGGCTAAAATTTCACCGGAATTTCAAGTGGACTGGTTATCTACTTGCCTGCCAAATATAGAAACAAACTAAGAGAGACAGTCAAGTCTGTGTATCTACTCGTATCGCACGTAATTTCGCAATTGCACCCGGAGAAGTGCATAAAATCCGAGAGTATATGTCAAATTAACCAACAGACACACTGAAACATCCACTCTGGGCACAGTATTTGAAACGCAACATCGGACTGGCATAGGTCGGGCATTTTGTCAACTGCTAACGACGATGACGACGACGAGGACTACACTCTGAGCGACTGTACCGGCGAGGACATTACGATGGAGAACAAATGGACACATGGCATGGCAGATAGACAACTGGTGATCTGGCCTAAAAGCGTTCCACCAAATGGGTATACACAAAATGACGACGAAAAAAAAAAATGCCCAGCACTTGACGGGGACAATTGAAAGGCTAATGGGTCATCGGTGTGGCATTCGGTGCATCACTTGGTTTCGTTTTCAATTTTCGAGTTCGTGGAAATATTTTATTGAGACGAAATGTGTAGGGGTTAGGCGGATCAAATAATTGGCCATGGGGGAGACTAAATATGCCTGTGGTGGTCAAAGCAGCAAAATTGGCATTTCTTTGTCTACCTTACTTTTGTGTGCTGTCGCATCATTAGTCAATCAAAGTGAGTGCTTCCTGGAAATGCCGTCGTTGTCATTGTCAGATTGTCGCTTCATCACTTGAACTTGGTCTATATGCCAACGGGGATTTGTCTGAGAATTTAGTGTTAATGGCGTGGGGTATTAAGGATGATTTGTTGTTTGTATTTTGTCTATGAATGGAGGGTAGCTTTTGCGCTACAAATTTGAGCTGGGGGACTCTAGTTTATTGGTATCAGCCTCTACTTTCCCAAACTAATGAGCCTTCTTCAATTTCACTTTAAAGTTGCCTTCGGTGGAATTTGTGCTCGTTTGTGACGCGTGGACCATACCTCGCAAGGCTTGCAGTTATTCAGAAAGTGGCCTTTAATCCGGAAGGAGTGGATGTACTATTCCGTCATCTATTATAAAACTCTCTACGCGAACCCCTTTCCCATGTGGATCTACCACTTAAACGATTAACTAGCACTTCTTACGTTCTACTTTAGTATCTGGTGTGTCATTCCTCTGTTCAAAATACCACGTCGAATATAAGATCCACTCCAGTTGTGTGTATGCATCTTCAATCTCCCACACACTCTGCGCCAATTAGGTGTGAAAGCATCCTCTCAACTCTGAACAAAACCCCGCCGCTGCTCCACATACACCCACTTGTACCTAAGTGGCACTTAGTAGCATCACCAGTTTCCAGAATCTATAACCGATGGAAGTTCTCCCGCACAGTATAGCGGTGTCGGCGGCAATGATGGTGGCGGCAGCAGCAGCGCTAAAAAGGGTAAAGGCCAAACCAACTTCTCGTTAAATGTGTACGTTTATCTCGTCCTGCGGGCTGTTATTACTTTTAATTGCTTACATGCAACATGAAAAGGTTAATAACTCGGCACACACTCGCTGAGCATACGATTATCACAAAAGGACATACGCGCTCGCTTAAGCGCTCGCCGCCGCCACCGACACCGACACCGTCACCGCCACCATCGTCGTCGTCGTCGTCGTCGTCGTCGTCGTCGTCGTCATCACATTATGCGGATACCATTGCAGTGGCTGTGTGCAGCACTGCCTTCTCTAATCCGTGGTTTTACATACTTTAGAGCTTCGCGGTGGCACTGGTAGTCACCTAAATTCGCGTTATGCAGCAAAGTGGATCAAGCGGGTGGCCACAGTAAGCACTCTGAGCGAGTGTGGTTTTAAAATGGTAAACAGAGAGAGAGAGAAAGAAAGGAAAAAAAAATAATAAACACGAGCGAAACAGAATCCCAACAGGACGAGTCGAATTCCGAGAAAGACAAACACACTCCCATACAGGGACACGTATGCATGCAGCCGTTATTATTACAACCGCAACGATGCAAGGATACACTCAGTGCACAGTCCACAGAAAGTTGATCCTGAGAATCGCATGCAACGCTACACTACACTCTGGTATGCCAGATGCCTTCGAGCCAACACTGTCATACTTTTTCCCATGTGCAAGATTGTAGTCGTTTTTTTTTTTCTTTCCTTTTCATTTTTCTTCTTTCTGTTAGTAGTTCGACTTTTGTCCTTACACAGCCGAGCATCCTGCCTCACTGTCACTGAATGTTTGCTAATTCTGCGTACCTACATATAGAGCTACCCGCTGCATACCTAAATCGATGTTGGTTAACTCTTCGCTAACAGTAATTTGCATACTGGCTGGGATGGCACTGGGTGTCCTGCTTCACAGTTTTATGCACGGGCATGTCGGCAAAGCACACGGCGCGACACAGAAACAAAGCTGAAGAGCGAAAACGACTGAAAAATAGGTGAAGATAGTTAAGGCCTGACATTGGTTACGACAACAATGTGGCTTTACATACTCGCAGGTCCTGTGAAATCTCGTGCATCTTAAAAGGGATTTTTTTTTTGTTGCCTTTCACTATCTCTGTATGTGCATGCCGCATTAATTGCACTCGAGATAATTAATCCTGTTTGCGCTGTAGAGGACGTAGTTTATTGCATCGTTGCGTACGTGAGAGTGCAATATTATTCCAAAGGATGCGTGTGAATTTGAGTTGTAGTCTACAACTCTCGAGGAAAGTGTTTGGACCGGAATTATCTGATTTAGGTCAAAAAGGATAATAGATAATAGAGTTTTACGGGCCCAGTTACTTAGTCTGCCTAGTTTTTTTTTTTTTAACAGGAACGAGTCGAAAATATCCCGTCTGACAGAAGGAAGTTGTCATGCGACAGTGTGCTGTATGTGCTGCGCTGCCAAACTGTTGTGTGCTCCTCGCCGTCGAGTGAGTGGTAGAGACGTGTGTGGTGAAAAATCAATTTGTAGTTCAAATATTTGCTCTGCATAGCTGAATAGGATGAACACACGACGAACCAACCACGAACCAACGACGAACCGACGACGAGCCGACGAACGTGTCTCCTTTATTTTTCGGTAAAGGGATATGGTGCATTAATTGTCAGTTAGAGCGATGAGAATGCTTGTTTTATGGCGAAAAACAGACTGCAATGAACTTTGCAGAGAGATTGAGGAGTTTGGTCGGTGGGAAATTCGTGTTTTTGGTAGGCAAATATCTGTTTTTTCGTTTAAAGTGCGCTTGGAGTTCATCGAACGGAGATGGTAAAGACTTATGTCTTTATTTGATGCTCTGTGGGCAGGTTTACCTAATCCCGATGTCAATTTAAGGTTATATTCGATTAGTGCCAAGTTTTGCGAGACCTTGGGAACACATGTTCCGTCACAAGTTAATCTGCAAAAATTGTAGAGTTCATTTGGGCATACAAGTGTTAAGCATTTCCAGCTATCTTTGACTTTGAAGCACCTGATAACGAAAACAACAGCCAATAAGTGCGACGAGAATTAAACCAATGCGAAAGCTCAAATGTAATGGAAGACCAGCACAAGCGACAAATGGAATTGGTAGAAAAATCCGGTAGAGATATTCATTAAATGGCGCCCAACGTAGGACCGACCAATGTATCAGTTGCAGCCGCAAACGAATGCGATCATTTTCAATGTGCTTAGGTCAACAAAATCTCTGTTAATGGTCCACAGTTTCTCCGACTAAGTAGTCAGTAATCCCAGAAATTTTGATCTTTGAAATGGAGGTTTGAACCTACTTGTTGTCTATAAGGGAGGTGGGAAACATAGATTCCTTCTGCGGAGGTATTGTTCTGATTTGGTGTGCTATGGCTTCTTTATTATCCCTCCACGGACACAAGACTAACTCGAGGAACTTTTTCCTTTATAGGCGGACAGAGCTCTAACGGGACTGACAGTGTAGATCTAAATCACGCACAAAAATCATCAAGAAGCTTCTTTAACCTTTTATTTCGCTGAATTATAATAGCAGTGGTTTCCTAGGGAACTGTAACGATTTTTCTCGCACAGGCAATAGGCTGGCCCTTTCCAAGTGAAGTAGGTATTGGCAAAGAGCTGTCCCCTGCCGCTCAAGATACAACTATCAGGTTCAACTGATACTAACGCCGGGGTCATTTGGGTTGGCACTCCAGTCGAATCGAGTCTGTTAACCTCAGTGCAAGGAGCTTCTCTAGATTAATGAACCCATAAGCTCATCTTCTAAAAAAATATCACAGCGCTTGGACTACACCATCCACACGATATCTAAAAGGAAGCATTTAAAAAAATATATATATATTTGGCGCAACAGGTCCATAGGGACCCTAGACCAAGCTCCTCGCAACCAATTGTTTTGTGCGAGATTTAATTTTTGGAACGAATGGAAATCTACAATTTTGTGCCGATCCCAACGGCCGATTGAGAAGCTCTTTCAAGACAGTTATATTCTCAGATGTTTGTCAGACCCTGACTTGGAAGCGTTTGCCCTCTCATAATGTTCCGAACAAACTCAGTTGCTAAACTTTTTCAATTCTTAAATATTCAAGCCCCGCACACATTCGAGTAGACTTACCCATCACTTACCATCTAAACCCACCGCGTGCCAGGGAAAATTGAAAATGAAATGAAAAGTGAATCAATACATCCTAACTAGGGATTTTCTATTCTCCATGCTTATCCACCTGCATCTGCCAACATAAAATAATCCATCCGAGACTTTCCAGATTTTCTATCATATTACCTTTTGAATGGCGCCAGATAGGTAGCCCCGCAGCAACAATAAATTAAAAAAAAAAAATTGATTTGTATCCCGATCCACGGAGCTATTGAGGGAGACAGCTCAAACCAAACAGCGCGAATCCGAGGAGGGAAATTGAAATGCATATAAGGATAACCGATTATTCCATCGACGGTATTAGCATAGCGTCTCTCTATGTATAAATATTTGATTTTTCGCTCTAACGCATGAATGCATTCAATTCATTTCTGGATACACACGCATGCGAAAACGAATGTGTGGTTGGTTTTGTATAAATAATTCGCCTTCAATCCCGGCAAATATTCAGCTATCTACCGTTCGCAGTGAATGATGGAAATATGACAATCTTCTATGGAGGGGGGGACTATGAATACTGTCCTCTCAATGGCTGAATGTTCTGAAAATGGCTTGGAGTGTCTTTCAATTTTTCCCGCACAAATTTCGCGCGACTCGAAGTAAAACACAATTCGGAGGAGGGTTCCATGAAGCGGATTTCTCAAAACTAAATCCCTGCGGTGCTAATAGAGCCTTTATAGCTCTTTAATTGGATAACAGTTCATCGGCCAACAAGCACCACCTAAAGACAAAGCTCACGGACAAAGAAAAGAAAAACATCTTCGGTATCTGGCACCAACTACTCCCCGTCTTCACACTCTCTTTTGCGGCTCATCATCAACCGAAATTAATGGTGCGATAAGTTGAAACTTCCTGTGCAAAGGCATTGATTTTCCTCCCCAGTACCGCAGTATATCACTATACACAGTGGGAGAGATAAAGACCGGGCTTGAAGAACGACCCCTGTCAACCATGACCAATGACAATGTTATCGAATCTCCTTATTGTTGTCAAGCCATAAAAGGCCATAACCGGAGCCAATTCGACGAAATTAATTTTACGCGATTTATTTGCAAAGCTTTAAATGGTTCGACCAACGACTGAGATTGTCCAGAGAGAAAAAGAAAAGCACTTAAATTTTACTCCTTCCTCTATACCTACCACCACCAACACCATCATCATCGCTGTTGTTTGTTTGCACACAAAAAACGAGTATGTATGCCAACAATAAATCACAATCTTCAACACCAGTATCCTTTAGTCGCCATTTTGATGGCGCATAGTGCAGTGGATGGAGAATTCCGTAGTTCGTCGTTTTGTCCTCTTTTTGTGTCGTCTTCTTTGGCACGGTGGTGGCTCCTTCGTACTACCGCAGATCAATAAAAAGTAATTTTCAAAATTAATCTCTCAAGTGAAATGGGTGGTGGCGAGGGATTGAGATCTCCTTGCATATATACACCGGCAAAAATGTGTTCAAACGTTTAACGACACACTGTGTGACTTGAGACGAAAATTTATCGCAATCGATCAACAGAGTATTGGGCGAAAGTAGTTTATAGTGTGTCAGGATGTGAAGGATTCTATTCTTGGGATATCTTCTGGCAGCATGAAGGCCATGGGGCTTTGTTTTCAAGGTATTAACGGGCTGAAATTGATTTGTGGAGAAGAACATGTCAGGAAAGGAGTTGGGTTCAAAGTGGCGCACATTTGTTGTGGTGGTTTCTTCAGGGTTGGAAAGGGTTACACAAACATGCAGGAGTCTTAGAGAAAATATGTCCAATGAAAGTGATTCTATAGCACCACAAATTTTCTCATCAAGTGAGGTCTGTTTTTTTCTTTCATTTGAAAGGTATATTTAAGTGGTCCCACGAACTGGCGCCCAACAGAAGGTCCAAATATTAACAGTACAAAACAAATACCGGCTATGAACCTACCAACCTACCCAAAGCTGTGCAGTAGGTTGTCTTACTTTCAGCATCGAATTAGCTTTTTCGAACTTCACAAAAGTCAAAAAGACTGGCGCCCATAGCTTTGTTTCAAATGTGTAATATAAATACCGTCGTTAGATCTGTCGCTGACCAGGCAGGCGAAAAAATTGTATGTATTTGTAACAAATCCGATTTTTCGAACCTGTTCATACTCAAAAGACTGGCGCCCAACGTTAGGCCCTTACAAAAAAGCACAACCACTGTCACACAAGCCTATAAAAGCGTAAAAGAGAACCACGTTTCGCCTGTAGCTTACCCTCCACTACGAGTATGTGCAAAAATATGCCATAAGGACTTTCTACTTCTCCGTTTGATGATACGAAATGCGCGGCGAAAAAATTTCCAAAATGTAATAAGTATAGAAAATACATATATGACATTATATACACGTATTATATCTGTTTACTCCCACGCAATGCAAGGAATTTGCTATTTGCTTTCACCATGGTGCGCTTGTGCCTTCATTGCTTATTCTTGAACATGTCTCTCACAGTGACACAAGTGGAACGTGTAACAATCTCTTTGTTTGAAAGATTTACCCTCGAATAACCTTGTTATCCTTTAAATTTCATGCCATCAATGGCGTTTAAAATTTACCTATCTACTACTGCCCACGACAATGTTGCAAAGTTGCTTTTGAAACACCTCCTGGGAATTGTACTCAGATTTAGCGAAGCACTCATAAAATGTCTCAAATAGTCATAAAGTCCTTTTACGAACATAGCATAAAAAAGCTAAATTGTTAGATTGTGTTGTTTTAGGTTGTAAATTGTGAAAGGTTAGTTTGTGTAAAACATGATTTGGGAGCTGAAACAACAGGTGGAGTTAATTGAAGTTGTATCGTTCTGACTTATGTAGAGATAGAAACTTTTTATAGAACTTGTCTTTTATTGGTCACGGTTTTATTTGCAAAATTTATAGCCTGTATGCTTTTGTCGAATGACACCTGAGCCAGACCTAGAAGCTTATAACATTTTGAGCAACTGTTTTGAAAAATCTGTTCCCTTTAAAATATTGAGGTCGGCTTAGGTCGATCTTGGTTTTTATAAATCTTTTTGTAGACAGTAGGCTGTGCAAAAGTTGGGATAGAAGGAATTGACATTTAACTTGATAGAAGGTCTGCTGTAGTTAATTTTTTTGAAGAAATTATTGACACGTAACAAATTACCCGTCTGACATATTTTTACATCCAGCTAAGCCTTACTTAAACAAGCTTACGTGTTGTAGCTCAAAAACTTCAGTGGTAGTGACAAATGCGCCCCTTTTTTAGTAGTAAAAACCGAGCTTAAAAGTCTCAATTTCAAAAACAAATTCTGAAGGAGTCCAGTCATGTTTTGAGCCTCTCTGTGTATTTAAACCTGTGTCAGAATTTACTTTGTTAATTTGTTTTGCCGAATAGTACTACAAGTCTTTTTTCTTCCATCTAAAAATTCCTCCAAAACTCGGTTTTATGTTATGTTCTGCATATGAACCGAAGTCTGGGTTAAAAAGAGCGACCGTTTAACATGAGTATGCTGTGTGAAAAAGCAAGGTTCGTTCTGAAAACTACAGATGATCCGCCTTGTGGTGAACCTGCCTTTGTAACCAAACCTGACTTAAACGGCTATGAATATATTTTTTACAATATTATCGGGCTTTGCAAAGAAAAAACTTAAGCCAACAAAGCCTTCTGTAAACTATAGAAGCTGAGTTTTGTCTTAGTCGTGTCTGTGCTTTTTAAGCCCGACTTAAAAGATGTGACCATTCACCGTGGACCTGTTTTATGGAAAAATGAATCTTATTGACTTGGGAAACGACTAGACGGACTTGAATAATCCAACTGCTGCTCTGAGCCTAGCTTGACTTTTCTTTGGGTAGGTAGATAGATGGACGTAGGTTTTTAAAAACCTAAAAAAACACCACAACTCATTTGAAGTCTAGATGCAACTAGTGGAATTTTGTAAATAAATATTGCTTGACATGTTTTCTGAGCCTGTGAGCCTTGGACTTTAATGGGGTTCAAGAGTACCTTCAAAAGAGCGTAGGGTAATCTAAGCTTTTTTATGGAAAAGGTTGCCGAGATCTTACGATTAATGTCACTCGTCTGCTAACTGTTAGACTAAGTGAAAAGTACTATCAAGCAAGCTTGGAGCTTGGAGAATATTTTTGACCTGAATAACAACATGATATTGTGCTTCGTAAATATAAAAGCGTTATTTTTAGCACACAAGTGTTAGCTTAAATTGTCGCAAACATGTTTTTATCAAATTTGTGTGATTCTGCAACATCCAAAAACGTAAAACTGTGCCCCAAACATGTTCTAATGAAGTTTTAGTCATTCTGCAACATTCAAAGAAGAAAAAAACGGTGTAGCAAACATGTTTTGATCAAATTTGTGTTATTCTGCAACATCCAAAAACGAAAAGCTGTGTCGCAAACATGTTTTGATTAAGTTTGTGTCATTCTGCAACATTCAAAGACGAAACAATGTGTCGCAAACATGTTTTGATCAAGTTTGAGTCATTCTGCAACATCCAAACACGAAAACAATCTCGCAAACATGTTTTTACAAATTTGTGTGATTCTGCAACGTCTAACAACGAAAAGCTGTGTGGCAAACATGTTCTAATGAAGTTTGAGTCATTCTGCAACATTCAAAGATGAAAAAACGGTGTCGCAAACATGTTTTTATCAAATTTGTGTCATTCTGCAACACTCAAAAAGGAAAAAATGCGTCGTGAACATGTTTTTATCAATTTTGTGTCATTCTGCAACATCCAAAGACGAAAAACTGTGTCGCAAACATGTTTTAGTCAAGCTTGAGTCATTCAATCATGTTGCAGATTGAATGCAGACGAACAAAACTGTATAAAATGTGCTCCTCTTACACTCGATCTTATTTTACTCCTTGCAAGCTGCAACCAACCCAACCGACTGAAATCAATTGAAAAATTTTCCAAGGTATTTATTACCTACGAAATAACGTCTCGTGTACTGGTATCCACCTTCCACTTGAACACTGCATACACCACGTCCGTTTGAAAATCAGTCTTTCCTGATCGACCTTCTCCTTCTTAGAAAAATATTCGTGGTGTTTTTTACGCACCACCAAACACCTCGTCAGTTCGCACCAACCCCACAAACCCCAGCCAATAATAATCGACAGAACAAAAGCCTCCTCCATGCTAAATATTCAATTCCTTGTTATATGAATGTCAGCGTATACCTTTAGGAAATTACCAATTCATATGGGGTGCCGATGTGTGTGTGGCAAAGGAAACTATCTAGAGTACAATCGTCCTCCGCAATAATGAAGAGTTGAATAAATATGTAACTAGATGATTGTTACATATTTCGACCTAGATTTTGACGTTACAGGCATCGCCAACATGCCAGCCAACAAAGACACACACCTCCACCCACAGATCTATATATGTATGACAAGGCAAATCATTCGCATATGCATGAGCCAACTATGCTTCGAATGCATTATTCATGCGCTACTCGCTCCACAAGTTATTTTCGTCTCGTATCCTTTCTTTAGTATTCGATGCAAATATTTGCAGAATATACCTGACCTTCTTTTCAAAAAAGAAGAAAAAAAAAAAACAGGGAAAACGATTCCTGTTTTACCGCAATGAATGAGTGCAGCTCAAATAGTATAAATTGAATCACTCGCCTTCCATGAATAGTGCGTGCGTTTCATCGCACAAAAGGATATCAAGATCTTATAACAACACACTTCGGAAATGATGGAAAAAAAGGAGTAGGAAACTATCTTGAGGAATTGTTTGGCTTTGTCGCTTTTGAAATTTCCTTCTTTGTCCATTGAGTTTTGTCGTCGTTCCTCTTGATTTCGAATTTGATCCCATCGATCCGGCATATCCGACTCTGCAGATTAATACAAATTCAATCAACAAATGAGATTTCATTTTGGTAAATTGATTTTATCCTTGGATTCCGATAGAGCATCGAGAAAAAGGATTCAGATGCTATATACACAGTATATGTGTGAATGTGCTATGCAGACCAGGCCCACGCCCATCCAAAAGGCTAGAAGGGTGTGATCAAGAGGCATACATCAAAATGAATAATTGAGATGTAGCATATGTTCGGACGTATTTTTGGGGTACGAATGGAAGTGGTTTTTTTTTTCTTGACCGAGGTTATCCTTCCGACGTGCTTCCTCTAGGGAATAGGAAAAATCAAATGGCCAAGGTAAATGGGTATTGGCAGAGTTTGAGGCAAATGAACCCATGAATCTGCATAAAGAATTGCAGCAGCAAACAGTTGACAACAATCTCAATCAGAGTTCTCATAAATAAGCAATAGCTCTTGAAATTAATTGTTGCCAATTGTAGCTTGGAACATGGCTGCGTATGGGCGATTTTTATTCAGTTCTTGACATCCCTTGGTATTTAATTATTGGGCCAATTTTCACCACCTTTGAAAGAAAACTCTTCATTGCGGGCTTTTTCATCCTGCGTAAACTGAAGAGTGGGGATGTGTTTTTTTTTTTTTTTCAAATCAAATGTAAAAAGCAAAAATCCTGTCCATGACCATTCTATTGAATTTACTAGAAAGTGATCCGTTCTTACTTATGATATCGAACTGGAAATTATTCTCCGGCCAAATAAACCTCCCTGACATTTATTCAAATCCCATCTTCATTCCATTTCCATTTGATATAACAAAATGAAAGCTCCTCCCAACCAGGACGTGGTGTAAAATTAGCTGACCACGTGATTTTCCAGCAACACAAATCGAAATAAAATGAAAACTCCATGATTGCTTTCGAAATGAAAATGTGACCACTATTAATCGTCTTTCCACTCCAGGCTATATCCCAATTAAATCGTTCTCTTTAATGAATTCTTTTCGCACATACAAACACCAATCAAATCCACAAAGGATCTCACTAAAAAAGCAAACGTATAAAGTAGTCTCCCCCCCTCCGATTGAAACTAGGTCTGTTCAATTAAAAGAAATGAGAAAAGCAACACATCTAGGGGATGTTTTAATTGAATCGGAATGGGTAGTACAAACACGCTAGATTTTTGAAGACGGGAAGAGCGATGAAATTGGGAGAAAATTGCTGTAATTATTTAGTTCCTTAACCTGTTTACGTATAAACAATAGTTCAATGAAATTTTGAATGTGATTTTCAAACAGAACCGGCACTCAGAAATGTTCATACTTCTGATAAATAAATTGCCACAACAGGTCCTTGTAAACAGATAACCCAAGCCATTAGTTTGTGTGAGTTTAATTTTATTTTTGGGACAAATGGAAGGGAAGGGAAGGGAACTATTTCCAAAAGGGGACTAAAAAGGGGCCCGAGCTAAAAAAGGGGACCTTCACATAAAATAATATGTATAGGGTATAGCCAAAAAAAATCGAAACAATTTTATTCATTTCAAAACTCTTTGTTTCCATTGTTTTTCGTTCAATAAAAAAATTAAATCTTACTTAAAATAAAAAGGCGCCATTTTGATATTTTTGTAAGAAACTTTGGGCCAAATGTCTTGAGGCTCAGGAGGGGACACCGCTGACCTAGAGTCTTATGCCGAACGGCTGAATTTGGAAGTTCTTTCAGGACAGTTTTCGTTGTCAGACGTTCGCTCCATTCTAGAAAACCTTGAGAGACCCACTATGCAACAAAAATTGAAGAACATTTTTAAAGTGATTTTATTTATTATCTATATATATAAAAATTGTGTGAAAAATTTATAGTAATTCATCATTTGAGAACGGCTGGGCCGCTTTGGTTTAAATTTGTTTTTTATTGTTCTCTATTGTCAGGAGAAGATTCTTACGAAACAAAATGTTGGGAAAATCCTCCGGTAAAGTCGGAAAGTTAGTAAAATCGAAAACTATTTTTTTTTTGTATCGAAAATGCTGAAATTTTTTTGTGTGATTGTTCCGAAATGACTTTTCGAATAGAAAATTCTTAGTGGAAAATTCGGGAAATTCCGGAGAAACTAAAATTACATATTTTGTCAAAACTTTGCATTTGATCGCATGATTCGTTGTGAAGCTTGGAAAATTTAATTTATCGAAGCTTCACGACTCAACGAAGCAAAACATATAAATTTAAATTTTAACGCCTAGCAAAACAGGTTGGGGTCCGCTAGTTTAATATATGTAGTTCTAAACTTTACAAAAAAAAATCTTGTTCAAGTAAAGTAGTTTTAACATTTTCCTATGATCGAACCTGACGCCTCTTGTTGAGCACAGTATCTAACTACTGAGCTGGTTTGTGACACCTGATTTGCTGCGTCTTTCATTCACTGTACGTATCTCAACTTCTGTAGAATTTCTTTTGTTTTTTGAGTTGGCCACTAAAAAAATTAACGGTTTTTGCAACAGGTCCGTAGGGACTTAACTTCTTGCAACTACTCCGCCGAAGGTTGGGTGAGCTTAGGTTGAGTGGGGTTGTGAGATCGTCACAAACCCTTCATAAAATCTAAGCTTCTGTCCTTCAATCTTGCAACCGCTCTACTCGACAAAATTTCGTTGCCCTGGCCAGTTTACGGCGGAAGTTGCATCGCAATATCCCCTTAAATTAGTGTTGGTACAATAACTGTTGTCACATTCGTCATGTGGAAAATATGCTTCATTCTTTCCTTACACCGTGACGCTACTGTTTCCTATTGTGGCGAGGCACAATTTAAGCTTCTTTTGGGTTTGCCTGAAGCCCCTTGTTTCAAAAAATCGTCCTTTGATTCTGGCCACCCACAAGGCGATATTCGTTCTCAATTTGCCAATATATGCCGCGTTGCCATTCTTGAGAAAATGTACATACAATTTAGAGGGTTCTCCCACTAATATACGGCAAAACAGAAACAATAGAAAAAGTAGCGGGCCGAAGTGGGTCTCTTGTGGGACACCATGCCATTTATGCAAACGCAAAGGTTTGTGTGACATATGCCGACTACTAGATCACCGATTATTATTGATAGCGCATTGTTTAGGAATCCCTACACCAGTCTCGTTGTTAAAGTAACATTAAAGAGGTACCTACGTGTGATAAAATGATGACGGGACCGTCGGCAGTGACTAGTCTCACTGTCAAAAATCATCGAAGCCCAACCGCAAATATAACTCAATTCCCAGTTTGTCTAGCTGTTGGTTCTGGAATTTAATTTTCTGCTGAATTGCACTTCAGATGGCATTCATCAGCTAGGCATCTTCAACTCAACGCGGTGTGAAACCTAAAAAAAACTAATTTGATAACCAAGTTCATATATGACCGCATTTAGGTCATTCACAAGGGCTTCAAAAAAATAAATACAAACATCCTTCACTTGCATCTCCTGCAAATTCTAAATAGAAAAATAGCTCCGGCTCTGCATTTTCCGTCGTAAACGAACAAAACATCAACAACCGCACAAACCGAAAAATCCCAGTTCGCTGCGCTGTAACTCTGTACAGCAACAACAAGTAACAGAAAATTCAAAAATTCCAACCGAATGCAGCAGCACTAGCATCCGAACAACAACAACAACTACAAAAAGAACATCCAAGGATATGTGTTTGCTTTGATATAAACCATGAATTATGTTCTCCTTAAACTTTGAATTCACAGAATCCTGACCTACCTCTCTGCGCACTGTTATAGCTCACGCTCGCTACACCATCATTACGGGAAAAAGGATTGCCACTTCACATAAAGAAGTGGGCGAATATAGAAAACCCCAAACTCTCGTTCGCCTTCGTGCAAAAGGATTTTTTCCGCATTTTTCAATTTAATTTTTCAGAGAAAAAAGTTTTTTTTTTGTCTTTTTTTTGTGAGTCTTGCTCACATTTACGCGAATTGAAGGCGTTTTGGGGTTTTTTTTTCGGTTTGCGTGTATTTTTCTTGTGGCACGTCTGCTAATTGGGAAACTTTAATTTTGCCAGAGAGTTCTAATTTTCACCCGCGCCCCTTCACCCACACAGACCGCAATGTGTTCCAATTTTTATTTCTTTTCAGTCGGTTTTACTAATTTCAATTTGCTGAGTTTGATCCTTTTTTTTTGTGGGGCGAAGGAGATACATTAAACAGACTTGAAACATCCCGGTCCGTGAACCTCAATTTGGAAGTTCGTATTCAATACGAATGCTCATTTTGGTGGCCCAAATAATTCGTTTCTGTTTTTTTTTTTTTTTATTGTTCTTGGGTTTTAATTGTATTTTCAATGTGTTTTTCCTTTGTCTTTTTGAATCGTTTGTCGACGACGACGTGGTTGATGAAGGGAGACAAAAGAGAAACAAAACTGTCGGAGAAATTGGGTTTCCATTTGCTGGTTGCCATTTGAGATTATAGATTGGGAAGTGAGAGAGCCAGTGAATAGAGGCAATAGTTTCGATGTTTTAGAGAGGTAAATAGGTAGACTGAACTTGTCACGTATGTGAGAAAGCATTCACAAAAAGATGTGACTGAAAAAGACGAACAAAAATGGTGTTATAAGAATTTTAAGATTTTTCGGAATGACCCCTATTGAGGGGGCAAATGATCCAAGCAACGCCTATGTGACCAGTTTGGGGCTGGTAAAAACGAAGTTTGATATTGTGGAAAGACCCCACCAATGGCACATGGGGCTAAAATATAGAAGCCACTGGCTGACCATCTAACACATGAATAAAAATCGTGAGATCTGCATTTCAGGGATTTTCAGAATGACCCCCATTAAAAGGGGGCAAGAGGGTCTATTGAAATAAAAAAATATACTACTTGTCAACGTACAGGGGAAGCCTTGAAGACTCGAACCAAAGAAAAAAATGTATCTCCTGGATGCTTGTAGATCAATAAAAAACCGCCCAAACAATCGAGTTTTTTGAAATGAACCCCGCCCCCGTATAAGAAAAAGTATACATCCTACTTACCACTATTCAATTTGAAAACTTGCGACTGAGGTCGGGAAACAAAAATCGTTAGATCTGTACATCGGGGATTTTCGAAATGGCCCCCCATGGAAGGAGACGAAATACGCCTAAATAAAAAAAAAAAAACCCAGAGATCAGCTCTAAAATACACAAATTGAAATTCTTATCAAGACTTTATGATTGGGGCGTTGTGCTAGCTAAACGAAGTGACCCTCTCGAGGGGGGCTAAACGATATTAGACTTTACATTGGGCCGTAGTGTTAGCTAATCGAAGTGACCCTCTCAAGGGGGGCTAAACGATATTAGACTTTACAATTGGGGCGTATTGCTAGATAATCGAAGTGACCCTCTCAAGGGGGGCTAAACGATATTAGACTTTACAATTGGGTCGTAGTGCTAGCTAAATGACCCTCTAAAGGGGGGAGGTAAACGGCGTCCAACGGGTTAAGTTCAGATTCAATTTATTCAATTCAATTAAATTTTCAATTTATTGAAATGCCAACTTTATTATTTTACTAATCTGTTTGGGCCCATGTTAAATTGTTCTTGAACTGACTAAACGTAGGAAAAATGGTTTCTACCAGCGGACAGAACTAGTTGGACATGAACGGGTTTCAAATAAAGCCACAAGCTTCAATGATTACATTCCTCGATTAACCATTCCCAATGACCTCCCCCCACATATCTACTCCATCTATAACCTCCGGTCCTTCCGACATGGAGGAATAGCAAACATCTCCCAAAAATACATCCTCCATCGGGCATTCGACATCGTTTAGAATCCAACAATGATTAACCAGCAGGACTTACAACGCATTATACTATGTTAACACAATCTAATGCATATATAAGATCCCTTTGGCCATTTAAGTGGTAGCAACGAAAAAAAAAAAAAAAAAAAATAAATACCCCTCCGCCTTCGCCTCACTCCGACAACAAAATAATTGCTTCGCAACTTTGGAACACAACCTCAATTCATGTTCAAGTTATGCTTTGGGGAAAAATCAACAGCATTTGCATAGTAGCACACACATGCCAACACACGGAGGAGGAACAATAAAATTACAATTCGTTGAGCATGTGTTAATTAATGTTGAATACCGTTGCCGTTGGTTTTACCTTCGTAGTCGTCGTCGCCATCGTCCTCGTCCTCGTCCTCGTATATGGGACAACACAAAAATAAAAGGAAAAAAAAAACTTGCACACATTATAATTAGAGTGCGCCCCAGGCACTTGTAGACCGGGGCGTATGGGTAAAATTCATAAGTACACGTGACTGTCGCACTATGGGTTGTTCCGAAGTTCTGGTGTCACAAGGAAAGGATGTGACTAGCCTACCATACACATGGCTGTGTGTTCTTTTAATTGTGAAAATAGATTTTTTACAAAAATGTTTTTGTTTACACCCATTGTAGTTGTTGACGGGCTGGGCAATATTGCTGTTGGGAGAAGGTGCTAATTAGGGTGCAATTTGGAAAGTCCTCTGATTTGACACCACTTAAATTGTATTGTTGTTTAAAGCTGTTTAATGGCTGAGGCGGAGTTGAACGGCGACGATGCATGGATAGAAGGTTTATTCGAAGAGCAGGAGAGCCTTAAACAGTGTTTCTGTGAAGTTGTTGAGCGCGATGGAACTCTGTCAGTGGCCGAGAAGTATAAGTCCACATAGTTTGCCTTCAGTGAAGTCAGTCGCAAATTTACGAAAGTCTCCTTACACAACTTAAACAAAGTTGCCACCCTCCATAATTAACATAACAACTTGCCCCCACAAGCAGCTCCTGCAATAATAAATGTAAATCGCTTTCATTAAGCCCCCGTAATGATCCCAAAAATCAACCTCATTCGACGCATTCCAAATGCAAAGGGTTAGTCCATTTTGTCCCTTTAAATGCAAAGGTCACTCCTCTATACACAGTCACCACCATTAATCCGATTATCTCGGTCGTGCATATTTAAGTTGTCTCAAAACACAAGCAGCCTTCCGCTCTGCGCTTGAACTCTTTATTATCCCCGCAGCCCGTTCGGCACCGCACCATCTCTCTCTGTCCCATCACAATTTCATAATTTTATTATTACAATGGATATCGTTTGGGGGAAATTTCAGAAAACAAAATCTAAAAAAAAAAAAATAAGCAGCAGCAGTAAACCGCATTTCACCCCGCGAAAACCCCTTGTTTTAAAATTCAACCGAAATATGCAAAACACGACAAAAAAAAAAAGAAATTTACAGCCATTCTAAGCACTTCCGTCAACGCAGAGGACACAGTAGTGGTTGAGGCAGAGAGTCGAAAAAAGTCTCACTGCGAATGTACAAATAGCCTAAAGCCGGAAGAACCTCCTTTCAAGTTTTTGTCCGCTCTCCTTTCTTTTGACGAATAAAAAGTAAAATACGCTCAAAAAAAAAAAAAAGAAGATAGCCATGAGGGAGGGCGGCTTGTCAGGAAACAGAATACACCGCCACCCCACCCACAGAGGATAAATGAATTGCTGCGAAAGGACACCGTGAATACAACAGTACTTATTCAGACAAGGACGCACACGAAACTTGTTGCTGCTGCCACTGTTCCCACACTCTAAACCGTACTAAGTCCCTCGTTGACAACGACTGGTTTTGACCAAATCAGAAAGGAAGGGCACCGCATGATGTCGTCGCAAACATCGTTTTTTGGGGGTGGGTGCGGAAAAACAATTTGATACGCCGAGGAGGGGCGCACTCAAAAGAACTTAAAACGACTAAGGGACACATCAAATGGATTGAACCAACAACGGCTGGAACTGGACCTCAAACAACTGTTGTTTCAAACTCTCGTGTAACATTACTTTTTGTGTGTGGACTTTTGTTTGCTTCAGATGACAGTAATAAAGGACATTGAAATAAATTTCCAAGGATGCTTTTTAATAAAGCTGTTATACTTTTGGTGTATAGCTATATATACATTTTTTTTTTTTTTTGCTTTGGCCCCTAACGACGCGTATGTGTTTGTGGTGGAAAGTTACGTTTGGCATGTATATTTAATGGCATCATCAGCAGTTAGGCCACAGAAGGTCGGTCAATTAGCATGACACCACCAGAGGGAGAACAACAACAAAAAAAAAAAAAAAAACAATGACAAAGGCATCTCGGCACCTCTCTGGCGACAGCGTTGAGGAAATGGCTTATTAGTTAGGGAGAACTAAAAGTTTTGCACAGTTTTAGTTTGGACGAATCACGACAACAAATATGAAAGTTTGACAAAGGAATTTGAAATATTGTCACGGATGTTAGATGGCAGTTTGATTAGGTCAAACGGTGGCCAGTTGGCAGTTATTTCCGTGCTTGCTGTTCAAATTGATTTGAGCTCAATCTGAAGGATATATTTATGACTGTCATGTAAATTGGCTGGGGTTGAACTTCCGGATCAATGAGCATGGAGCTGGATGGATTTTACGTGCCAAAGACGTAATTGATTCTCTGAGGAAGGTGCTTTTTCGTTGCTGGTGTTTTGCGATTGATGATTCGGGTCTGTACAGCTTAGCTTATGGATGAAGCAGTGAGCTGGTGTGTACTCCTTGCTCTTATCTTGAATACAAATCAATAAGTAATCACAGTAAAAACAGAAAAAAATACATTTTGTTCAAAAACGCCTCCAAAAAGTAGGCGTGGCAATTAACAACAAAGCCTAAAGCCTTCTCGGAGTGAATGGAAATATTAAAAAAAATTTAACGTCAAAAGTTTTTATTATTAAGGAAGGTCTTTTACTGTTGGACGGATAACTTTTTTTGTGAAACCCCTGCTGTACAAAAGACACATTTTATGTTGAGATTTTGTGCGAAGGCTGGGATCGGCTAAGGTGATAGTTGATTGTCGCTTTTTTGATCGACGTTTTTGATTAACACAAATCTTCTTTGCTCTGCGCAAAGCGAACACTAAAAAGTTTTTGATTATTGACTCAGAGTTTTAAACGTCACTTCCTTACCGACGCTGGCATACCAAGCAGCTGATGCATATTCGAAGTGTTTCTTTGTAAATATGTTCACAAATTTCAATAAATTTGTTTGTTTTTTAAAGTCTCAAGCTAATGAAGAGCGAATACTGATTCTTTCCACATTTCCGCTTCTTTTCAGAAGGAAAGGTTTTTCAAAAATCTAGAATACACAATAATAAATGCTACCAATCAACAACGAATATTAAAATATGCATTCTTACATCGGGCTTAGAAGTTCCAAGATACAGGGTGGCTGATAAAAGCCGCTACCGATATTTTCTATTTAATAAATCTGGTTAATTTTTCTTTTATTTTGCAGATTGATTTTTAGATTTAACAAAAATGGATAATTGGGACACTGAAACAAGAAATTGGATTGTCCGCCGCTATCACGCACTGGAGTACGTAGTTTCGGTTCAAAGAGAGTATAGGCGCACGTTTGGTGGCAATCCTCCGAGCAGATGGACCATAATGAGACTTGTTGACAATTTTGCCGAACATGGGACAGTCGAAAGAACCCCCTTACCATCGATACCCTTCAGTTAGGACGGAGGTAATAATCGCTGCTGTAGCTGCTGCCATACAAAACAATCAAAGAGTTTCGACAAGAAGCTGTTAGACAGTTTCAGCAGACAGTCATTGCAGTCAATTATGCACAATGATTTGGACTTATTCCCATATAAAATTCAAATGACCAACAAACTGAACGCCGAGGACTTGCCGATTCGCTTGGAATTTCGCCAGAAGATGCTTCAAATGGTGTAAGAGGACGGAAACATGTTGAACTGTCTTTTTATGTCTAACGAAAATTGTCAGAAACAAAATTGTCAAATATGGAGTGCTTCCAACCCACAGATACTCCATGAGACGGAATTGCATCCACTTCGTGTCTCAGTGTGATGTGCAGTTTCATCACGCTGCATTGTCCGGCCCTACTTCTTCGAAGAAAAGTGTCACACTGTTACGGTTACTGAAGACCGTTACTTGAGCATGTTAAGAGAGTTTTTCTATCCAGAATTACGCCGAATAAGAATTTCTTTCAACTCTGTGTGGTTTCAGCAAGATGGTGCAACTCCTCACATAGCCCGGCCTATTATGACAGAATTGCGACGAAAATTTCCCAATAAGCTGATATTAAGAAACGCCACATTCCGTTGGCCCCCACGTTGCCTGACCTTACTGCACCTGACTTTTTCTTGTGGGGTCATCGCAAAACCATCAAGTTTCAATGAACTAATAGGGCCCATACACATGCCAGCATGCACAACACAAGCACAAAAATGCGCAAACACTCTTTCCCCATGCACTACGCATGCAAGCTGTACAATATTCATTCTTGAACAACAAAACTCGACGCAAAAACAATAATTTCCATTATTTTTTAAAACAAATTAAGCTATATTTAATAAAATTTAATGAATAAAAGAAAAATTAAATTCATACATTGAAAAAATGTTATTTGAGTTTCTTAATGTAGCAATATTCATCAGCCACCCTGTAGTTGCTTTGTGTCTTAATAATTAATCAACTATCCCCTCGGCCGATTCCACCCCAGTATTTAAAACTGCAACTTAAAGTTGTTTTCCCACTGCGCCACCTCTCGCGAATGTCTGACAGATATCCGAGAGTATAACTGTCATGAAAGAGCTTCTCAATTGGCCCATCCAATTGGTAGATCCTTTCCATTCGCCCCAAAAATGAAGAAAACACCAAACGTAGGTCTTAGGTCTCCATTCTCCCCTGCAGGGATAAGAGCTCAAGAAAACTCTTTGCTCTTTGGTCCGTGATTGGTAAACAGTACATTAGCAAATCCACAAACAAAATCGATAGAAAGAAGAGACATCACTATCTTACTTCCAATTTTTACCCTGGTCTGGTCTATCCACCCTTTTCTCCATTTTCATATTCACCTCCACCGTGTGATGTAAAAACATGACAAAGCACTCTTAGCGCCATTTTGTTCCACGCTTAGTCTTGCCCTTTCAAATTAAAACCGCACAAAATAAGCTACTACACGAATGTGTCTCGGTCTAAGGACATCCGACCAGAAGATCAACTTCATCCTAGGTGCAGCACAAAGGCTAATGATGAGATTATTACGTGTCATACGTGGGGATGTTGTGCGGTTGTACCTAGGTTAAGCCAGTTGACAGTTTTTCTCTAATGAAATGCCATTAATTAATTTTCCTCCGTTTTTAACGATTTTTATTCGCTTCTCCGTTTGATTGTGTTGTCGCAGGACGTGTTTTTTTTTTGTTGTTCTTGTCATCAAGACAAGAAATGACTGCATAAAATGCAAACAACAAAATGTAGCTATTCTCGAGTCATAAACCGGAAGGCGGAATATCTATTTAATATTTTCCGTTGATGACTTAGGGGTGGGTGAGGTTTTTATGGCACAACGACCCAATAAAGGACACTGCAATAAAACAAATTGAGAACGTGATATTGTTACCGGGCGCCGTAAAAAGACATTTAGTGCGTTTGTTGATGGAGTTGTTTCTGAGGGGAAGTCGTTAAGAGTGGATAAGGCAGTTATCTATAATTTCACCCATGGAACGTTGAAGGGTGGTGTCAGGAAGGTGTCATTTGACAGCCAATATGAATGGGATTGCTTACAAAATCCAGCAGGGGAAGTGTGTCAATTCTATGACAAATTCAAACTCTTTGGGCCTTACTAGTGATCGTGCTTAACGTTCACCTTATATATTGTGCAGGTCATTTACAATATGATTATGATTTTGTGTGGAAAATTTCTCGATTGTGAGTTTGAAAAATTAAGCCTCCACACTAAAAATGGCGATTAAATAAGTTATTCCAATTAGGTTCGCAGATGGACTACCCACTGTAACTTTCCCATTAAAAATGCACGCAACCAGCCCAGTCAAAGCCCGTGCATCTGGGTATATCTACAGCCGATTAAAAATTCAACACCACAACATATCACAGCCTCAAATTACCAGCATTAAGTGGCAACCCATTAAATGTTAAATATCCTAGCCAGGATTTCAAATGCAAAATTCATGCAATAGGTTACATTCATTCATGAAATCTCTTTCCATATTTATATAAATTCATAATGCATTCCCACAATTACATTGCATTGCCATTTATCTCAGTTTATCTTCCGTTGGGTAGAAAAGTAAATTCCTAACTATGTTAGCGGTGGCGATTGTTCTTTTTTTTTGCACTGTGCCCCTCCCTCCAGATACCGTTGAATATAGATTGAAAAATATAAATAAATTATAAAACAATTCCAGAATGGTGCCTGTGCCCGTGGCGGCGGACACGATCACGATACGCTGCACAGTAGGCGGCAATGTGTATTGGTTGGGAATTTATTTTCAGTTTTGTGCTTGTTTGGCAGTGTCAAGGGACGAGACGGAAACAAACAGCACTGTGAAATGTTTATACCAGGAGCGCAATACCCCCGGCTCCCCCTCACAAACGAATTTATAACATTTTTCTATTGAAAGCATTTTCACGTCAAATAATTTATTTACGTGTTTGTGAAGGACCCTAAACGAAGCGCAGGATATGTCTGACTGCATTCAGTTGCATTCTCGATGTCCGATCGAAGGAGAGAGAGAGGAAGAGTTTTTTTTTTTTAATACTTTTCAATTGGTTATTGAATGAAGGGATTAATACATTTTTTAATGGATTTATATTCTTTTTTTTTTGTCCACCCAGATACGTACTTTGTGCAAATGACAATATTTTGCGGAGATAAATGTTACTGTCAAAGTAGAAAAAATCAAATATTCCGTTTTGTTTTGAATTAGTGAACTAATTTTAAAATTTTACGAAAGGTTTAGAGTGTTTTATATACTTTTTAATAATTTTGTTAGATATATGTATATCGAGCATTCTGACTGCATCCATATTAGAAAATATTTTGCTGTCGTTGTGTTCTGTCATCTTCAACATTTTTCAATAGAGAGCTTCAAATTATGAGGCCACTTAAATATTTATCATCAAAATTCGTTTTTAGCCGTATTGAGCTGCCTTTCGAGACCACCATTCACATAGTGTAAAATTTAAAAATTCGACGAGACTAATTTAGAGGCTTTGCAAGTAGTCCCGGAATGTCAGCGCGACGCTCCGTAGCCCGAAAATATTTGCTACAGTGGCACAGAACTAAATTAGTTAAATAAATATTTATCGTTCGACGTCAAAATTGTTTTCTTTTTACTCGTTTGCATTTTCGGAGATAATTATGTGGTTCTGGTGATATTTTTCTTTATGAGTTGAATTCCAGTTCAAAGCAGTCATTCTATGACCTTTCAAAACCATTAAAAATGTCTGCCTTGGATGTATATTTTTGTAAAATATTTTCTTTTACTTATCTGCGCTGCAATTTTAAAATCATTCGCTTAAATCTGTCTCACAGTCTTTCGTGATCGTCTTGGCGCTATCTTTCAGTGGAAGTTGAAAAGATTACGTTCTTTGAATGGTTTGTGCTTATACTGATAGTTTTATTTCATGCACAAACCAACAGGTGACTTAAGAGCAATGGAAGACCGCCGTTTATTTTTCGAAAAAAAAGAGAAAAAAAAAAACGCATTTAAGTGAATATCTAATTCTAAAATTATTCTAACATTCAAAAATGTTTTCGTCGTTATTGCCACTTTAAATTGTCGTAGGTTTTTGTGATGGTTGGCGTCGGGTTTGTAAAAACTGCATTCAGACGTCTTTTTAAGTCCGTGTCTTTCTTCGGAAAAAAATTCCGATACGAAAGTCAGTTCTGATCGGAACTCAAATTGCGTTCGAACTATCCGTTTCGGAACAAAATAGTTGAAGCATATAAACGCGTTCATTTCGCATTCAAATATTCTGCAGCAATTAGTTTTTGGAGAGCATGACCATGTAGCTGTCAAAAGTAAGTGGTATAACGCGGTTCCACGCAATGCGACTAGGTGCGATATATGGCATCGGAGAATTTTTTCCGAAAGTCGTATCAGAACGGATACCTTGAATGGAATTTCTCCGATTTCGTACAGATCGAAGAAAATTCCGTTCCGAATGGATACATCGATAGGGGTGAATAAGATCCACACAATGTCACTGTTGTTTGTACCCTCTTGTACCTCGCTTTTGTTTATTTATTTACTCCAATAATACGGCGTTCACAAAACGAGTCTCATCTCATCAGCCTTCTGCGAATTTCGTCAGAAAAACATTTTCTCCGTTGATTGCATACTCTTCCTCTCTCTCACACTCTTTATCCTCTTTCTCAATCCCTCCTTCTCTAACTATCTCTCTTTCCCTCTCTTTCGTTTTATTCCAACAGAGAAAAAGACTCAATGTTCAACTGTAGTGCGTCCAAGCAAAACCCCACTCAAGAACAATCCTTGTTGATAAGTGTCTATTTTAAGTACCAAATGTAATTTTCATATCTCAAATATTAGTCAGTAGTAGTAGATGCTCAGGTTCTAAATAAAACTTTAGCTGATAAATTGCTCGGAATATTTAAAGAAGTGTCGACTCTCTCTATTTGGGCTTTAATTTGTGAGAAATAATTCAAAATTATTTGAAGAAAACCAAATCACGAAACCACAAAACTACTTTAGTAAAATAAAACGCCCTCAAAAAATAGGCGTGGCAATGTACGAAATAGCCTAAAACCTTCTCGAAGGCTTAGCAATCATTTAAAAGAAAGCTAGCGGTCAGTAGATGCAACCCCATACAGCTCTACAGTAAATTATAATTTAGTTTCAATATCCAGGTATGTAAAGAATTAGTATCCTTCATCACTGCATGCCTAGCTCCAAGGTAAGGTTGTCAGTAATACACCCCAAAACATATTTGAAAACTCCTAGTCTCTCCGATTGTTTTTTTTTTCTTGTTTGGCCGCGTTAAACTCGACCACCTCAAACCCAATTTTACACGGTTTCTTATTTGATTTGTAGATATATTCTCCGGTCCGGTTTTAGTCGATAAACTTGTTCCAATTCCACAAAAAACCTAAGCCCTAGCCTCATCTAAGCCTCACACACACACACAAGCGATTAACTCAACCAATGTTGACATTCTAATCTGCGAAGCATCAACCTTAAAACCTAATTTAAAGCTTCAAATCCCTTCCAAACAATGAGCCAAAGAAAGAAAAATATATAAAGGCACACTGCCGAAAAAAAAGACAAATACCTGCCTACCTACACTAAAGTTGTGTACCAATTTCGTAGGCATCCAATTTTCTTGCATCTAACAGATGAAATTCCCAAGAAATCTTCCCTTTGTTGGGCTTTTCATTAAATTTCCAACATTTCATCATCTCCGCCCTCTCTCTCTCTCTCGCTCTCTTATACCTGCACAAAGAATAGAAACATCAACAATCTGTCAACTGCAACAATACATTTCGCTTGGCGCACGAATTTCGTATTTTTGTACACTTTTGTGCATCAGCGCTAGCGTTTGTTATCGCCCCGAAGGATCACATTTCACCTTCGTCAAATTGTTTGCCCGCCCGACGAGTCCTTCTTTCCTCGTGTGCACATAATCATCTCCATTCATAGAGTCCAACAAAAGAAAAAGCGGCGCACACACGCACAGCCAAAAAAAAAAGTGAAGAAAAAACGGCGATATACTTTATCCTTTTGAATTTAATGCGAAACAGGTTTTCAAAAGAAAACAAGCAAGTGAAAGCAAAGCACACAAACTGTACTTAACAAGGGACGATTTAAAAATGAAAATATAAACGAAAGTACGAAATAACAATCAAACAGTGCAGTCCCTTAAAAGAAAAAAAGTTATACAAAATATATATCAACAACAACAACAATCGCAGTGAGACGAGGAGTAGTCGTCCTTGGCGGAAAATGTATTTAAGCCATCATGGCATAAAATAAGGAGGAGCACAGTACAGTCCTTTTGTATATTTTAAAATTTCTGTGTTCTCCTCTCGGAGAGATCCTCTGGATCCTTTTTCCATTTTCATAAATGGAGGGTTAACAACGGACCAGCAACAACAACAAAAAATCTACTTGGCTTAATTTAGGGCTTTTTGCGATGCATTTGCATCCACATTTTACCTAAAAACCGAGAGGATGATAAAGAGAGTGAGAGAGGGGGGGCAGCTTAAGTGGGTACTTAGCATTAGCATGAAACATTGTTACTCTCCATACCGCTTTTGGGGGAAGCGCTCTTGTGTCACTGCCTACTACGAGTACGAGTATCTCGAGGCAGATGCTTCTTCTGCTGAAAAGGGGACTTTCGGCCGCACACAATTTTTTTCATCTCTCTAGTTTTTGGTTGTTAACAGCACTCAAGGACACGTGCTGCTAAGACAATGGCGAGTTGTGATTTTTTTCTCTTTATAATTTGCAGCTATTTAGTGTGGACATGGCCTTGTGTCTCAGGGAGAGTGAAGCCACAAGTGCCATTTTCAAAGGCCACTGAATAGTACTCGTATGTGACATTGGCTTTGGAAGGATATGGTTTATTGTGTCACACTATGTGATGGGATTGAATGACAGCAAAGTAGGTCGTATGCCCTGTTTTGGCATGTGCGTCCTAGGGCTTCTGTTGGCCTAATATGAATTAAATGCACGACAGGGTGCAGCGGTCCCCTTTTTGGATTTAAAATTCTTCTGACACAACGAACGTGACATTTAGACGGTTAGTTGTGGGCACAGTGGCTCTGGGGTCAGTACTGCGGACTACTAAGAGAGGGGTTGCCTTATAGTCCCTCAGTAATAGCTCTAAGCTAAACGGGCTTACCTCTCCTACACCAGGCAAGCCGTTTAAGAATGTAAACAAAATGGTGGATCTCGGTAAAAAATTGAGCGAGCCATCCTAAGAGGATTATAGGTCGGCGGGTCTCAGTACGAATTGCGGCTGTGTGAGGCTTCTCTTCTTCGAGTTCGTGGCTGAAGTTGGAAAGCTATTGATGGTCGTCTTGAACATCCTACAACCTTGATCCTTTCGCTTATGACGGTGACTTAAAAAATGTGTAACTGATCCACTGCCGCTTGGGAAGCTGTCACCCATCTCCTGGCTGTTTTCTTATGGATGAATTATAACAGGGCCTCATTTAATATTTATTTACTTCATACGCGCAAATACAACACAAGTCGCTTCGATTACAATTTTGTTTCTACGTCTGCCTTCCATCACTGATTTATTTCAAATGGTCTTAGGTCAGAGATTACCTTGCAATTCTCACTAAGAAATTCACTAAAAAAATTCTAAATCAAAAAATTTGCCTTGACCAGCGAATTTTGATTTCTTATCTAAGACATAAACCTATTACATGCCAACAGTATCGAAGTCTCAAACCATATTTCCAAAAAATGCGGTTGTTGCATTTCTGCATTTCTTCCACTCTGAACTCGATATTTGTATAAGAAGTCTAATGCGAAACATCTTTTAAAAGACCTTAATGTCCTTGCAAAACTACTGTAGCAAATTTGTCATCAAAAATTAATTTGAACGGCAACAGCTTTCCATCTATGCACCACATCATGAATACCTCTCCATCTCTTTCCAAATGATTTAAACTGCCTCCTGCCAATGAAATATACGCGCCCCGTCTAAAGCCACCCGCATTCACGTCTTTAATCCTGTGCGACGCGGCAGCAATAAATTACAGCGAACAATTAATACTCGTTGGCAAACAATCTTTTACCAGCATAATCCCCGATTTGTATGCAATACTCGAAGGATTATATCACGCATTATCCTCGTTCTCCCAAAGCGTGCGCCTCGTGATCCTGTGAGAAATTTATTACCCCCTGTGATTTATCGCAATGCCCAGGCGAACTTTCCTGCAACAACATATCACTGCATCTTGTTTATTTTATTTTAACCAACCAATTGCACATTCACACTGAACCGCATAACGAGACCGCCACCACTACCGCTGCCGCCGACGCCGCCGCCATCATCATCATTGGTTCGATATGGTGTGGGAGTGCTACCATGTCCTTCCCAATGCATTAATATTGTGGCAATGCTCCAAACACGGTCTCACTCTCATTAAAAATACATTATACAAAATAATTGCCTATGCGCCCCTTCCCCCGACAACCCCACTGTATACCACCGCCACTAACCGCTGCATAAGGAACCCCGGCACTCGGCAGTCAGGTGTGTGCACCTCGCTCTCGATGCACATTAAAAATACATTTATATGACAAACAAGGACGAACTTTAAAAAAAAATAAAAAAAATACATATTCATATAGCCAAGCCAAACAACCTTAACAACATTTACTTACCGGGAAATTTATAGAGTGCAACCTCATTGCAATTAATCTCAATCAAAGTTGATGTTTCATTTGGCAAGCCGGCACATTGGCACATACTATTCAGCGGGCAGGCGTACAGCATATCTTGTTGATTTACATTTAACATTGGTATTGCCGGATGGGGTGGTGGCGGCGGCTGAGGATTACCACCTCCAGATGAGCCATTGGGTCCATTGGCACCTGCAGCACCTGGTGTATGGCCGCCATTCGAAGTTTGCCCATGAGCGCCAGCGCCAGTTGCTGTTGGATTAGTATTGGGTCCATTACCGGTGGCGGTACCACCAGGACCACCGCCACCGCCAGCCGCAAAACGTGCATCGAATTTCCAGCAATCCACTGAGGACTTAAACCAATACAGCATCGATATTGAAATTATGATGAGGTTTGGTCGATGATTTTCCATCCTGAAATCAGAAACGAATATGAACATGAGTGTGGTGTTGGGAGTCGGCAAATCGTATGTGTGTGTGAGAGAGAGCTTTGGGATTTGTGGTTTGCCTAAGAGGTACTGGATTATGTTGGGATCGTGTTTCTCGAATCTTAGCGACGAGCACTTTTATTGTTTGTAGGAAATTGAAAAATCCGCCTATAAATAGTGGAAGGCACTTTCACTGCCTTAAACACGAAATATTTGCTTAATTTTTTTTGTTGGCCAGATTGTGCAGAGATGCAATTCTGTCTGTAATTTTTTTTTCAAATATTTTGTGTAATAATAAACCAGCTTTCTATAATGGTAACATTTCTACCACTTGGCGAACTCTAGTAACTTTTAAATGTATATAAGGAGTCACTGCATTTGAAAATGTTTCCATTTTCTATATTTTCTTTAGATGTCCTACCTTCTCTTAAAGGGTATTTGTGAACAATTTTTGACGTAGACAATACAAGTAGTTAGGTTAACGAACAGCTGGGCCAAATTGAAAGAAAATTCACGAACAATACCAGTAGCAAAGCTACGGAGGTTCTGGGTCAAATTAACCTAAAATTAGTTTCAAACTCACCATACATGCTGCTAACATGTTTGGCTCTTACTTTAACCACCAAGTCGCCTTGTGTATTTATATTGGCTGTTTAAATCGTCTGCAAAGGTGAAAAACTCGATCAACCAAAGTCCATAAGTAGAGGTCTTGTTGTGAAGCTTTACAAATTTAAAGCCGGTGATGTCCTAGTTTTTAGTTCGGACTTTTCAGTTCTTTAGAACCATCTTGTTGTCGTATTTCGTATTTTTCGTTCGTCTGTGGGGACGTTAGCACCAATCAGCTCTTGTCTTGTCTAAGTCTTCTAAGGTCTATCCTTGCCCCTGCTAGCAGTCGCCTTTTTTGAGCGCAATTTTTTTAATTCCTCGGTTTTTCCCCAAATTATCGCACTTCCTGTGGAGGACTTAAAAGTTTGGGTCTCCAATTAAAAAAAAAATAGTAGTTGGCGCAGTAGGCTTAACTTCTCAAACCTATTCGCTAAATGAGACTTTTTTTTTCATTTTCCGACATGTGTTGCTATTTTTTTCTCGCTCGTCGAAAAAGACTTCAGAGATTGACAAAAATGCATTTTAGTTGTTAACCTTTCTGTTGTATTCAATCTTTTCTGGCTCATCGCTCAGTTGTCGGAATTTGGTTGTCGCTTGGACAATTAACGACGAATTGAAGTGCATGGATCACGGTTCATAATGATGTCTTTCTAAGGGGAATAAATACGGGCTCAGAACTCAACTACATGGCTGGATAGACAAGACTAGTACCAACTGTCTTCAATGGTAAGAAAAAAAGCCGTCGCTTTGTAAGCCAAGAACTTCGAGTTTGTGTCCCTGTTGGGGGATAACTTTTTTCAAAGAAAAAACACGTTCGAGAGTTTGATACCTACATTCCGACATTCCAACATCTACGACAAGTCATTAGGAAAATCCTCTTTCAAGTCGCCAGCTCCACCTATTAGCCAACGTAAATCAAAACACCTGGTCATTAGAAATCAATTATAGTTCCAATAAACAATTCATAAGTCCTTAGCTGAATACAAAAGAAAAAAAAAAACCAAATAGTACCATTGAACGAATGAAGCGATTTCCCTTAATAGATACGCGTCACTCTATTACCTCTACATTTGCCGCGTCGTTATGCATGTTCTAATGTCCTTTCCCTGGTCTTCAACCGAACATTTTCACATTTTCACAATTCCACATGTCTGCACCGCCGGCGGCGGGATATTGAAGTTGGCTCTGTCACGCGCCTATTACTGCCGAGTGATTTTGTTAAATGGCACCTTCCTCCGGGCCAACATCTACTTCTACACACGGACACACACATGCACAAGCGCCTATATATATATTTCGTGATATATCCTCTAATGATTGTATAAAAGTGGAATTGCACAGTGTCACGGCACACCAAATCACGATTGCCTCTAGCATGAGGGCAGATCTGGTTGACTGATTTGTTATAGGCTTTTTTAAAATGTGCGGCAAGTCGTGTGTCACCGATAAGCATTTATATACAATCGTTATGGAGACATCGTGTGTGTGCTTATGCGGATGATTAGCTGTAATAAATTTCAATACGAAAGAGAGAGATTCGCTTTGCATTCGCTGGGATACTGGTTTTTGGGTTCGTTTTCAAGGTCCTTTTTAAAGGACGGACACGTTACCCACGTTATTTGTAGAACAAGTCCTTTGTCACTTGGGTTGACTTTTTGCCGATGTGCTATATTTAGAGACTCATAAGATTCAAAGAATTTTTTTTTGTTTTCTTGGGTTCACTTTAAATTAGCTTGAAGGTTCTTTTATTTGATTTAGCAAGAAACTGAGGGGACACCGCATCCACGTGGTCTCAGTGTGGGCTGAAAATGGTTTCAATTACAAAAGGCGGTAGGGTGACTTTTTATAAATTAGTTCATGTGGGTAGGCCCTTAAACTGTTCATCTGATTTCAATGTTTCTTCGGCAAGTTGCTGTTTACACGCTCAGGATGGTTACTGATTTTAAGGTAGTACGACCAATGAACGATAGGTGGCGCAGGAATCACTTTTTGTTTTTTAATTTGGTACCAGTGTGTGTTTGTTCGAGATATCCTACCGTTCTTCCGCTTTCGATGCCATTTCAGGAAGTTTTTTTTTGACAACCAACGAATAGCTACTAAAATAAAATTAGTACGACCAATGAACGATAGATGGTGGTGCAATCATTTCGTTCGGAAATGCATATATATTGAAGACTGTCAGGCATCACTTAGGCCCATTTTATTCACTCGAAGTTGAACACAACTTGAAGATTTTTATATGGAAAACTCCCCACACAACTTGGGGATTTTTACATGGAAAACTCCCCGAGTTATGTTCAACTTCGAGTGAATAAAATGGGCCTTAATATACTCTCGTGCATATTTACACCAGCAGGATTTAAAAAAAAAAAATTAGTTGCCACATCAGGTCCGTAGGGACCCTAGACCCAGCTTCTCACAACCATTCGTTTTGTGTGAGTTCCTAATTTTTGGGACGAATTGAGAAGCTCTTTCATGACAGTCATACTCTCGGATGTTCGTCAGACGTTCGCGCGAAGTGGAGCAGTTAAAAAAACCCGATTTGTAATTTGTTTTTCTACGGCGATCGAACCCGGGACACCTCGCAGGATATTAACATCTTAATGTATTCACAAAAAAAAAAAAAAAATATATTCCAACCCGTCCGCCATCCGTCACAAATATCTATACCCTCTCATCGCATTCCACCTTGCCGATGCAAATTGAAAGGTTACCCTTTCACTCACCACCTGACAGTGAATATTTAGCAAACTTCAAAAGGAATACGTCGCCGTGCTCTCCCCCTCACACAAGGTATATCCGAAAGATATTAAGTTGCTCAAAAATTCAATATATTCGAGCACACCTCCAATGAGATAGAAAAATTTTTTCGTCGTCCCTATTTCGAATTCACGCGAGACGAGTAACGAAAAGATTTTCGTCCTTTCATCCAGGAGATTGAACTTTCAACCTCCCATCCCATTGCGCCGTGAATGATGCGGTTCGCGAACGTCTCCTCGTTTTAAATCCCCCATACATCATCTGGCTATATACGTGTGTATCGAGGCGATGTAATTTTCACGTCACCCGAGCACACTTTCGTCTCCCAGGATGGAATTTTTCATGCATACCCCGGATGAAATTCATTTCTAACCCCCACCACGCCTTCAATGTGGGATAACGCGTGTTAATCAAAATGTTGGCGATGTTTGGAGTTTTTTTTTCTGTCTCCCGGCTGATATTACTTTCATATTGATTTGCTCAATGGATAACGCACGGCTGTTATGCTTTGAGAAGGGTATGTGTGGTGAAGGATGTTTAAAATCATATAAAAAAAAGGTGTAAAACGTGATGCTACCGATGAAATAGGCAATTGATTTTCAATATCTGCTCCTGTCATCGTTATTGGGGGCAAATATTTGTCTAAGGATTTTTGGCAACAATTCGAGCTCGGCGATGGTGTAGTGCCATGTACATGTACCTGAATTGCTTTATTAAATCGGAGAGAAGGAGCTTTTGATGTTTTTTTTCCTTCTGTTTTTTGAATCCTTAAAGTGTAATAAATACTGAAGTGCGAAGAGGTTAGACTTGTGGGTAGGGGCTAAGTACTGCTTAGTATGCAATATTGATGTTGCTTCTTTATTCACAGTTTGAGTGGAGGGAAAATGGTAATAACTGTCGGCCGATCAAGGATAGTGTAAATTGCTGTCTGGGCGTACTAAATAATCGCCCCTGACGAATGTAATTTTTCATCGGGACACTAGGTATAGGTAGTCTGTGACATTCATCGAGACTAATGAGCTTGGTGATTTGAGAGGGGGTTTGTGTCCCTTTTGTGCTGTAGATCATGATTGTGGTGCGTCGTTAGAGAAATGTTTATGATAGCGGAAATGTTAGTCGTAATGCAACCACCGAAGTATATTGATTTGTAGAAGAACATGGATCTATAGATTGACTAGGGAACTCTAGGGAACTTCAAAGTGGGAGTTGGTTGGTTAAAGTTTCGCAAACGTAGGTACTCGTAGTAATAACACCTTTTTTACAGGACTATCACCGAATCAACCACATCCTTTCATGGTTGAAAGCATAAATTAAGTATTAAATAGACCGTCAGCTCTTCACTTAAAGGAGTTTGCTTGTTTTCCGTGTTTCTATGTGCTGAAGTATGCGTGTCATGTTGAAGTAAATTAGCCGCACGCATGCACTTGCACATACTAACCTGACAGATGACTGACACTTCATTCTGTGGTGACATTGGAAAAAATCAAATACCTAATTCAATTAATTCGCCGTTATCGGGACGTGTTAAGAAAACAGTGGGTATGGCTTTATTAAAACTAATATGTTATTAGGATTTCTTTTATTTTACGTAGATAGTCTATATAGTTATTATTGTAAACAGTAGAAATCGATGAACTAAATGGATCAACAGCAAAAATAAAATAAAATCAGTATCTACATATTTGGAATTTTACTGATAGCTATGCATTTTAGTTTCTGCTCTCTAACGTACAGTTTAAAGAAAATAAATTAATTTTCATTGCTTGTGTCTGTAAGCCATTTTTTTTATTCAATGTCTAGTGAAAATTTAATTTAAAAAAAGCTTAAAATTTGTTCTTAAAAGTTAAACACAATGAACTGATTTGCAACTACCAATTTGTTGGTCATCAGAATTTCAAAACATTTGTTTGTTAGGTGCTATTAATTTTTGAGTGGTATGAAGGTTGTACATAATTTTAAAGTTTAACATTTCGAAAAGAAATCTGCACCAAAATAGTATAAAAATTGTTTTGGCCGAATTCAATAGGATAGGACGAAAAAGTTATTTTCTAAAAACACATTCTGGACTCAATTATTTTCATTAAATACGCTAGCTTTAAATTCTTTTGTATATTAAATTGTTTCAATTGTTTTTTTTGTTTTGTTATTAGACGGAAAATTCATGAAAAGATCAAAAATTGTACCCACTCATAAATGTTCATATCTATCCCCTGAACCCCAACATACTCAAAATTTTAATGTTCCTTATAAATTCTTCCCTTTGAATTGGTTGACCTTTTTTCTGTCGAAATTCGCCGAAATATTTTATTAAATAAATAAATTTTCATCCAAAAACAACAAACGAAAACAGACACAAAATATTTGTGGGAACAAAAATGTTTTTATTTATTTCCACGAATGAATATTTCTCATAGTTTATTCCTCTATTTGTAAGCAGACTACATAAGTAATCAACCATTTTGCAAAATACATGTTTTCGTGGTGAAATAACACAAAAGAATTTTAACTGGTGGAACGGATCCATCAGCTGACAGAAACTCACCAAATACCATACTTTCAGTCAGCCTCTTTATTTTTCCCGCCAATAATGGACATTTTTCCCTATTCACGGAACTCATACTCCCTCGATTTGTTAATGAAAAAATCATTCCTTTCAAAGTAAAATTTGTGTTATTCGGAAAGAAATTCACATTTAATCAACTTTCAGTAGAAAAATCGCAGTTTTTAACATCATAATTATTATTTATTGGCACTGGAAAGTTTTTGCTGAAAGTTGAATTATTTTTTTTATGGACATTTAGTGTGTAGCAATGTAGTTCGAAGGTTTTTTTTTCTTTAGATTTCCTTAAATTTGATACTTTAATTCTGTTTTACACGCATGGTTTTACGGGCTTCAAAAATTTACCCCTGTTGCTGCTCAAATATAATTATCTTTTAATTAGTTTATTTAACTAAAATGTTAGTTTAACTAAAATGCTGTTTAAATATAATTCTCTTTTAATTGGTTAGTTTAAATAAAATGTTGAAATAACGTATTAGCTCTTAAGTAAAATTGATCTTTTATATTAGTATTTGTATTGCTGAACTTGAACTTTTTAAACGAACATTAAATGAGAACACACTGAACACGCTCATATTACTTCACTTCACTTAAGGTGGCGCTACAGTCCGGGGTGGACCTGGGCCCGCTAAGTTGGTTAAGGTCCCTTTCCACTTACGTGCGCCACCTGAGTCGCGGTTTTCCTCTACTGCCGTCCCTCGGGTGTGTATTCGAAGAGCTCATATTACACTTTCGTTAAATCCGACAATTGAGATGGGAAATAGCCACCATGCTTCGTTGAGTGTTCTCATTTAATGGAGCGTGCCAGTGTCAGTTAGACACACTTGTGTAAGTATTTTTTTACATGTGAAAAATTCCATTACTTTAATTATAAATCCAAATTATTTTAGAATATGTAGGACTACTGCTGAGTGTCATTATTTTTCATAATACCCCCTCCATTTGGAATTTTTTTGCTGATTCATGGATACGAAGTTTAAGATGTATTTTTTTTTTTTAAATTTGCGAGGGAGTCAGCCGGAGCTGACGGTCTATTTAATACTTAGTTTATGGTTATAAGTTGACTAACTCAATAATTATTCTCCTCTCATCCACACAATAGCTGGCCACTCTCTCTTTCCTTTGAGAGGGTAGTTTCTCTTTATTATGTTCAATGTGAGGACTGAGAAAGGGATCATTTTTATTCTCGTGAAATATCGCTTGACAGTAGTAACTTATAGTTCTTAAACCCTATCCGTGGTACTAATAATCATTTTTAGTGTCCAGGCTAAATTTTTCGAGCTCACAATGGCGAAAATTTCCATAAAAAATTGCATATTGTGACCTAGGAAATATTTAGTGTGAAGTTTAAGTTTATAGACATTCGAGTTGTACAAAAACAGATGCCTGGTTTTTTGCAGCTTACTTAAATTGTCAGGTCGGGTTTGTAAAACTAGGTCTTTCGTAAAATCAGGTCCATATGTAAATCGCGGTGTGGAGCAGTCAGTGACGGAATGAGACATTCAAATTTGTTTGTTTTTATATACACAATCTGCGAGTTAAGCAGGTTTAAACGGAGTCCCAAAGATTGGTTACAAAGGATTGCTTTAAAAACCTCGATATGCAAATTCAACCTCCACACATTTATTTTAATAATAATGATATATCTACTTTATTCATAAATAATAAATTACAATATTACTATAATTTATTTTATTTCCTAATGTTTTTTTCGTATTTTCTGTTGCTTTTTCTATTTTTGAATAACACACGTCAGCACTAGGCGACAGTCACGATGAGAGCTCAATCAGTCGGGGAAGAACTGCCAGAATCCTATGGCACGGGTTTTCACAGGATCGAAAATTCGGAATGCCATTAGTTTGCGGTGGTAGAGGCTCTTAAAGGCTTAGGCTGTCTAAACTATTTTCCAAACTATTTTTGGTCCCCAAATATCCTTTCTTCTTAAATAAAATTCTTTGTATGTTGATTTATCGTATCACATCAAAACTGCTCACCCAATCCGCATGAATTTCTCAGACATTTTAAAGGGCTTAATGGAGCAACAGGGAAATTGTTTGTTCGGGCGATATGGTTTAGGTTTTTAACCGTAATGTTTCCCTGGGGATTTCGATGGACCCGCTATGGTGCCTGGTCTTTTGTGACGATCTCACAACCCCACTCAACCTAACCTAATGGCGCAACATTTATTCCATCGCAATCGTTCAAGTCGTTCCAGAGATATGCGAATTTTCCAATAAATCGTTTTAAGGACGCATAAACTTAGTTTTGCTCTGCGACAATTTCCAAATCGAGGTGCGTTGGTTTCATCTATAGATCAGGATCGGCATTCTGTAGGGCGAAACTGTCGAACGCTTTCGTGTGCACGGATGATTTAGGTCTGCAAAGCCTTACAAAATCTAACCCGGTCTACTGAATCGCAATTGATGAAGCTCGCAGCCAAAATATGCTAGATGATTGACTGCAACTAAATAAATTCCCCTTGACAACCAAAAGGAAATAAAAACAAAAATCCTTACTCCAAGTTTAGTCGTCAAATATAGAACAATTCACGAGCCTGTTAAAATGCCTCCATTCCAAGGACCTTTTGTTATACGCTCATTGCCGCCGTCAAAAGTAAAACACCACATCAACTCACCCACGCACACTTTATTAGCTCATTTCATAGCTCGCACTTGATAGCTGATAAGTTATTGCCTCAAATGTTCGGGAGGCGGGTCGTCATCCACCCCAAACCACCTCACAAATCACACAAACATAAATATCCAAAGCGAACTATGGCAATTTTAATAACGAGAATATTGAATACGTGAACTATTCAACTCGGCGAGATATTCGCTCAATTTATCCGCCCTCCATCATTTTTTGTTTGCCGTTTGGCATTCCAGTCACATCGCCGGTTATCATTCATTTTATGGCACACAACAAACGCAGACACACGCTCCTCGTTCACGCATATTCTGATTAATAAATCCCTTTATTGGATTAGAGAGTAGCAAAAAGGATTCTGTCGATACCATAAATATTTCTTAACATTTCCCTTCGATGCTGTGTGCCGCCGCTCCTTCAACGATATCCTGTGATCTGAGAACATTCTTCTTTTTTGTACACCAAAAACATGTATAGATTTTTTTTTTGTTGTAATGCCTAAGAGGATAATAAACAGAATAATCCTGCCTATATCAAGCGTTCTCCTGATGTTGCGATATCTATACCTCCTCCGGTTGTTGTTGTTGATGTTGATGTTGATGATGATGATCTGGGTGATGGTGATGATGCGAGTGTACCCATTAATCTTATCGGTTTTTATGCAGAAAAGGGTGTGCGGATATACATGTACATACATTTGCAAAAGTCATCTATCAAGTGCTCGATGAGGAACCATTTATCATGTTTTCCAATCATTTGCACAAAGTGCTCGCATCCTTCGCAGAGCGTATGCCTGAGAGTGGTATTTTATTTAAAAAAAAAATATATCAACAAAAGGTATTTTCATTGCTTTTTGTTTTTTGAATATGGCAATATTTCCTTATGTTTATTGCCATTCGGAATGCGAGTTAGATCAGAGGACTGGACGTGTGTTTTATAAGGAGTTTTGTTGGGGGCGCTACATCGTAAATAAGAATATGGAAGTTTGATTTATGTCAGTTTTTATTTTTCGCCGGCAGTCTCGAAGTGGTTGCAGTGTCATTTCAGAGTGGCGCCCCTCAATATAAGTAAAGACGCCATTGCTTAAAGTTTCCAGTGCGATTTAAAATTTTTCTTTTTATTTTACGAGCACTTGCTCAGGTGGAGAAGACTTTTTATCTTTCGCCTGTAGGTAGGCTCGGTTTTTGGTGTTCTGGTAATATTTGACGGTTGTTTTTGGGTTTCCCTATGCAGACCTTCCTTTGCTCGTTGGGATGCCGATAGTCATTTCGAACTGATGTAAGGTTTCCACGTAGGTATTTCCCTCGCAGCGATATGCTATACATATTTTAAGTCTCGCCTAAGGGTAGGTTCCGTATTTTGTCGCACATTTTTCTATGAGAAATAGAGGTTGTTGGTGAAATAGTTCGTGAAATAAATTTCCACTTTCCTGCTGACTTGCCAATTTTGCAGCTTATTGACACAAATTTACATAAACTCCACTCAATGGCCACCATCCACCAGACAAAATTTAAATTTAAATCATTTGATATATGTACATCTGTGTAGACAAATAAAATGCTCCCCATATCTTCCATTTAACGATTCACCTTGTCGCCGGTGGGAACACATCTCCATTTCGTCTAATTAAGGTTTCAACAACAAAAAAAGAAAAAAAAAAAAAACAATCTACGAGGAGAAAAAAGTGCAATTAAACCAGCCAAGCGAGAGCCCTTTGTGAATACATTTTTCATCTGTTTGTGACGGCACATCTCACCACCTGTCAAAGTGATTAAAATGATGTCCAAGCAAAAGCAACAGCAGGACGAAAATGTTTCTCTTTGCGGAAATATCTATTCCGAAAACCCTCCATTAAAATGCTAAACGAGCTCCAATTACTCGTTACACAACACACAGAGGGGCTCGGGCGACTTGGCATGGAACCCCACGTCTTCTCTTGGCGGGCATGTCACTCGGCTGGTGGGTGGGGGTTGGACACAAGCATGACCATGGACACTATAGCACAGCAACAATACTTTAAGTGAAAAAGTTGTATCTCTTAAATTTGATTAAAGGGAGGATGTGTTTTTTTTTTTTTTTGTTCTCCTGTGGTACGTCATCGTGGTTGAGGAACATTCTATAAGGCACCTGACATCCTTTCAGAAATATCATGCAGCACTAACTACGAGTGGGTGGTTGCGGACATCGGTTGAACGCAAGTTCCGTTGTTATGATTAATGTGTGCTGTGTAAAGGAACTAGAGTGGTTGAATGAAAAAAAAAAAAAAATGAAAAATAATACTCGGATAGTTCGGTGAGGATGAGACTTTTCTGTTCAAGGCGCTCAAGACTTATTTCTCAATACAAACGATTCACGATATAAATTGATGGACGTGACAAAATGACTTTTTAATTTGAGATTATGTTTGGCTTGTGTTCGGCGGTCGAAGTGGGTGGCGACAGATAATTGCCTTGAGATAAGAATAATGGGAATATAAGTGTGTACACTGTACACATAGGGGATCCTTTTATTCTCGATTGACTTCAGTTGGAAAATGTCACCTACATCACGTAGGGACTTTGGGGGCAGAGACACGTGGATAAAAGTGACCCTTGTTTATGGGAAAGGTAGATTGCAGATAGGACGCCTAATAGCACGGATGTTTTACCGGCAATTTTGGCTTTAAGCAAACGAAAAACAAATCTATTGGGACTTATGGTAGGAGCGGCAGGGTTTTGACGTCGTTAGTGAAGTTAGTTTGGAAGTCCATTAAATGTTGTATACTTTATGGAGGAGTGTACTCTTTTTTCAAATAGTTATTCCTTGGCATCCTACACACCTAACCTATAGCTTAAGTATCTAAAAGTAGGACAAGACAAAGAGAGAGAGAGAGAGAGAGACTTTCTTCATGATAGTTTTGCCCTATGGGCTAGTTTAATTCAAGTGCTATCAATTACGTATCAATTACCAGACCCATTTACTACGATCAACAGTACCAGTACTGAACCTTTAGCAACGAAGTGATCTATTTTAAAGAATATTCAACAAAGATGGACTGATGTTACCGTCTGTTTTAGAACATCAGTGAGCTCCAGAAATAAAATAGGAGACAGAACGCCGCCTTGAGGACATCCCTAATGTAACTCATCGCTGTGGGAACATCAGTGACCTCCAGAAATAGAAAAGGATACAGAACGCCACCTTGAGGATACTCCTAATGTAACTCATCACTGTGGGAACATCAGTGACCTCCAGAAATAGAATAGGAGACAGAACGCCTCCTTGAGGATACCCCTGATGTAACTCATCGCTGTGGGAACATCAGTGACCTCAAGAAATAGAATAGGAGACAGAACGCCGCCTTGAGGATACCCCTTATGTAACTCATCACTCTGGGAACATCAGTGACCTCCAGAAATAGAAAAGGAGATAGAACGCCACCTTGAGGATACCCCTAATCTAATTTATCATTGTGGGAACATTAGTGACCTCCAGAAATAGAATAGGAGACAGAACGCCGCCTTGAGGATACCCCTAACGTAACTCATCACTGTGAGAACATCAGTGCCCTCCAGAAATAGAATAGGAGACAGAACACCACCTTGAGGATACTCCTAATGCAGCTCATCACTGTGAGAACATCAGTGACCTCCAGAAATAGAATAGGAGACAGATCGCCACCTTAAGGATACTCCTAATGTAACTCATCACTGTGAGAACATCAGTGACCTTCAGAAATAGAAAAGGAGACAGAACACCACCTTGAGGATAGCCCTAATCTAACTCATCACTGTGGGCCCATCAGTGACCTCCAGAAATAGAATAGGAGACAGTTCGCCACCTAGTGGAACTCCATATAATACCTCAATTCGAAGACACACATCCATATGAAGGAGGTGAAGCTGTAGTCTTTACTCTGCTTAAATGTTCTCATACCCTGTAACCACTTTCCACAAGCCACGGATAAGCTTCCCTAAACCAACTCTCATCTACCTCGGCTCCGTCGCCCATCTCTTGTTCTTAAATGGATTCCGTGTGAAATCCACTCCAGCCAAAGCCATAATATTTGCAGAGCGATTACTATTCCTCTAAAGACTTCTGCTTCAAAAAAAGAAGCACTCTACAACAAAATACGATTGTCACAGCCAAAGCAAATATTGGCACACATCATCGAATCCTAACAAGCCTTCTGTCAACATAACCAGACGCGTTGCTGGAAAAACAGACACTCGTATACTATCTACACCACAAAACACATCGATTCATATTTTGTTTATCCAAGCCGACACCACCGACGCGCGCTGCATCGTCTCGCGCTCCAATTAATGCATTCATATGCATATCTATCTGGCAGCACTCAATCGAAAGTTAAACAATAGCCGCTTGGGTGTTATTTTTTGTCATCGCTTATGCAAAATTAATCAAAGCGGAAACAGAATGCGAAAAAATGCGCGAAAAATGAAGAAAATGACAAGGCGAACGGTATCATCCCTCTAAATCAATTATTTTCCCATAAATAAGGTGAACGGGGAATAAGAACTCGCTCATGTGATAAATTTCCATTTTAGTTGTCTCCTTTGGTTGGCTTTGCGGCTTTTCTTTCCTTCTGCCGGTTGATTTCTGTAGTAGCATGTGTCTGGTGGATAAAAAGGGGCAACCAACAGGGAATTACTCGCTATGTGCCGGTGGGTGGGTAGGGGGAAAGTGCGCACTAGAGGTTATGAAGGGTACAACATACGAAAGGTGATGAGAAAAGTTTCCGTCTTTCAAATGGTTTGCCATGGTCTAATGCCATTAGGCAGGTGTGTGCGGGTGGGATGATCCGAGCTGATGAGATTTTATCAATAAAACTTTTCCAATAAATTTCATTTTCTCATCGATTCTCTTTTAAATTGGACACACAGGAGTTAACATACCTTCGGGATGGCATCAGATGGGTAGGTAAAGTAGAGGATGTTTGGGTCCAAGCAAAGAATTGATGGTAATTACACTTTGGTCAGTTAGGAGCTCGCCTTCAATGTGACTGAGATATCGCCTTTAGGTTTGACTAGGTGCGGGTGATAATTTTTGTGAATTAATCGGGGGGTAGCGTTCTTTATAAGCGAGCTAAGAAGTGTCTTTCCTCATCTCAATAAACTTATTTAAGTTAGTAATTCGAACACTCCCACGGCGGTTTGAGTTTTTCTGCAAGCCTCTGCTTTTGGGCGCCAGTTAAAAAATGTTTTCTTGAGCTATTTATTAATAACCCTACTCCTCAGTAATTACGCGAAGTCTCTAGCTTAGATCGTCAGCTAAAAAACGTCGAATAATCCATTCGAGCTACGAATCACTTTACGAAGGCGTTGCTATCATTGGGACACTCTCTAAAAAATTGGGACCTCTTATACCTTGTGGTAACCAAGAACTAAATTCAACAACGTTTGTGCTATTTTCAAAAACTTGAAACCAAGTTTTCCCCAATTTTGTTTTAAAAGGAGACATAAATACAATAAGGACATCCGTCGTATTCAAGTGAGTTTTAAATACTTATACGCAATCTGAGCCGAGGAGGGAATTACTAATGACATTCCCCAATGCTCCGTACTAGGTCCGCTACTGTCGAACCTAATGTTTGAGCTTATTCTGAGAACTGCCATACAGGCATTACAATTCAATGATTCTAGTTATTGTGATGTTGACTTCCTTAATTGCAAAGTCTCCAAATAAGAGTCGGAGATTCCTCGGCATCATGATAGACTCAAGGCTTACACCGTCATCAGATACATAGCTACAAAGACAGCTTAAGTCACCTGAAGATAGGGATTTTTTTGATGATAGCCAACATTCAGAAGAAAACTGTTGCTTATAAGAGTCTCGGGGTCCAGATATGGATCGGTGCTCGTGAAGACCGCAAAAGTAAAGCTGAGATGGCGCAATCTATCAAAGTGTAATTAGGGATTGAAGAGAGAGAAGAGACTTACAAATGTTCCCTGAAGCAGAAAATACCAGCTAAACTAGAATTTCGTATCCACAAACATAAGGCTATCTAATTCTCGTAAAATATGTATGCAGTCCTGGGGTTTAGCAAAACACTTCCCGAATGTTTTATTTCTTCGACAAGGTTGCCGGTAGGCAAATTTAAATTTAAAAATGAATAAAATATCGAAAAATCAATGTTTCTAACCGCACATTGGTGTTCCGTCATTACACGTCCCTTTTTGGTAACCATTTGGGTTAAGTGAAATATGAAAACCACCAGGAAGTAGTAGTTTGAGTGTTTCCTAGTGACCCGAGAGACTTGGGACCTTGTTTATTCAAATATGAGTTTAACAGCAGATCTAATGAATTTAATAATAAGAGAGGGCCGTTTTGAATGAAATTCAGGTGGTAAAACAGCTGCCCCGACCAAATGATGACCCCAAATGGACTTCGCATCATTGGATACCTCCTTCGAACATCTCCTACACAAGCAAACCAATTTTAGACACACATTTCACAACCTCTCTCGCAAATTGCCAACCATACTTTCGATTCACTTTGCTTGTCAAAAAGTCAAAATTCAGACAGCCTTGGTTGTTGGGGTCACGCACCTATCGTCGGCGCATTCGATGTCAAATGAAAATAAACCGCCTGCCATAATAAAAATAAAGCACAAAACTCTTTAAAATGTACAAACACGAGCAGAGGATACATGAGTTAGTATAAATATTTTATTGCAAACAGGCGGCATAGTCCCTGAGGCTTCTCTCAATTTTTAGACTTGTTATTCTGTTTTCTATATGATACAAGCAAAAAATATAAATTCCACAGTCCGACTCATGCTTACGACCTCGATGCGTGATTCAGGGAGTATGCTCTTTCTTTTAGTTTTATGTTTTGTCTCCAACATGTGTGACCCAGTTCGCTGTTCTATGTCTGGCTATTGTTTACTTTGGGTGACTTGAAAAAAGTTGACAATGTCCTGAGGGGTTGGATTTGTTTTTTTTTTTTTTGTTTGTTTGTCTAGTTTGGGTGTTATTTTTACTTGTTTTATTTTGAACGATGAATTGGAGTTATTTAAACAAAAATTGCGGAGAAAATTTATTTAAAACTAACTATTACTCAATTAGACATTTTTTTGTTGCATACTTTGGGGATTGACAGGCATTTGTAACACGGAATTTCATTGCAGAGTTTTTGGCGCTTGCAATTTTATTTTATCATGTAGTATTGTAGTACATAACTACATAAGTCACACTTTGTGGTGGCAAAAATATTTCAACGACTTTTGGTAGGTGGGTCGTATTGGACAATGCTTCAGCGGCGTCATTTGTTATTTTTTTAAGAAAAGTACATATTTTTTTTTTTTTTTTTTGAGACATGGGTACCCAAAGTAACAAAGATTCGACTACCTAGCCAGCTAAATAAGAGAGATTTGGTTTGTGAATAGAATCTATGTTGTAGGTACCACGTTCGTTGCAAAATTTGGTTAAGATTGAATAAGAGGCGTCGTTGCGATGCTTTATCCTAAATTGTGCAACTACAATTGTGAAGTTTGTTGCATTTATTTTGTATTTTCCAAGCTCCTCGAAAAATCTGAGTGGACCTCGCTTAAGGGGCAACTTAAACTCTACACGCAGCAAAGTCTGTTTCAAGGTCCTCGCAAAATCTTAGTGGAACTTCGGTTAGGGGGCGATTAAAACTATCTACTAAAAACAGCAAGGTTCCGAAATTCCTGACATTTCTGTGTCTAGAACATTGCAAAATTACAGCCCCCAACAACAGGGAATGTCACATTCTCTATAAAGGGTTTCAAACAATTTGTCTTATTTTTAATCGTAGCAATATTTTCGGAATCTGATACAAGCTGCGTTTTGCAAGACTTAGCCGGTATTGTATTAGGAGTGTGGCATCCTATATATAAACAAAACTTGGGAACCAAATGTCCTGGATGCCTTGATAGCTATGGCTTCGAAATTTGGCACCCAAACATATAAGTGATCTGCACCAAAAACTTCGCAAAATGTGGGCGGGATTGGACAAAGGGGGCGTGGTGACTTTTCGCTGTTTAACATGAAACGAATCTAAACATGAAACGAATCTTAAAATTGATTTAAAACAACCTTTAGCATTATTTGTTCCAATAGGTTTATTTTTTAAACTGAGTTAAGATAGGGCAGGCTATGGGTACATATCTAGTGCTCAATTAAAACTTGAGTAGAGTTCCCTTCGAAGGCAAAGCCGCCTAACACTTCCTACAGTTAAACAAGGGAAATTAAGACCCCATCTTCATAATCGGTTGATTAAAACAAACCGATCCCCCACACACCTGCTGCTGGCTGTAAAATATTTTTCAAGGCCTTTGAACAAAACCCGCAACCTTCTACAATGTTGTCCTTTCTTCCCCTTTCAATGCAATCAATCGAAAAATTGATGAAAGATATTAAACGTATCAAATGGTCTGCATAAAAATGGAACGTCCATTACACTTCGCTTTACTTATTTTTACGCTAACAAATTGTTTCTCTTCCTTCTTGTAAAACGTTTTCCTTAACTTGAAATCATTCATGCATTTTCTTGTATTTATACATATTTTTTTTTTTCTGATTTTGAACCCTACGCTTCTCAATTACGTCCTATTGAATTCCATTGCATTGAACGCGGGCTACATGGGTCCCACGTCGAGCGGGCGGGCACAACAGCAGAAAAGAAAAGTACTCAAAACGAATTGAATGGGAAAAACGATGAAAAATGGAAAAAGAGGTCCTTTCGCATTTCACAAATGGAAAGACAATTCCTCAGCGACTTGAGTAACTTTTTTCCTCCCATTCTGTGCATTCCACTTTGTTGTTCTTACTTACGTATTTGTCTTGTTTTATTTCAGCACAGATATTGTTAGTGTTTTTTTTTTTTTTGTTTTTTATTTTAAGAAACATTTTGTTTCCTTTGGAAGAATTCATGGCTGAGCATTCGATGGAATTGCCATTTTGATGGAGAATTTATTTTGCAACAAATTGGTGCCAGGGATGGTTTTTTTTTTCTTACAAATCTTGAAGATTTTTCCCTGTTATTCTTAAGTGCACAAATGGAAGTGGGCTGGGGCGGGTATTGAGTATTTGTGTCAAGCTGGGGAAAACAAAAGTTCGCTAGAGTGTAGTGAAAGTAAGTTCTTCGATGCGGGGAGAGGTTGTAAAATTGAACGATTGATGGGGACTAACTTGAGGGAAAGGTGGGACGAGGTAGCTGCAATCAAAAAGCGCTAAAACTTTGGTAGTTCGCTAAAAATGCTCAAGGTTGGGGGATTTTTAGAACTGAATGCCGTAAAAACCTGGATAGTTGTTTTGAATTTACGGCACCAGCGGCCACTTGACGGCTTGGAATAAAGGAGTAAATCCATTTTTAATATACAAAGGTACTTTATGCCGCAGAAGAGTGGGCAGATCAATTTGACTCCAGGAAGAAAGAAGGAATACTGTTTTTAGACAGAGAAATGTGGGGCCAAATGTTCATTTAAGAACCGAAGAGTTTCCAAAAGGAACCTGGTATATCGCTGGCAGAGACAAGGCAAAGATTCTCGGACCAAGGCAAGGTTGTACCTAGTTCAAACTGTTAGAAGCTATAATAATAGAGAGGGTCAAGTGCACTGCGACCTTGTGGTCTATGAAACAGTCCATGCCCCAGAAAACGGCGAAATAAAGCGACTTATTTGCACCATGTTTTAAAAGACAACAACCGACTGTATACAACTTTCTTCTTTTCCCTTCAGAGGCAACAGAAAGAATTCCATAAAAACCGATCCTACTTCTAAGCGTATAAAATGGAAAACAATTCCCCCTTTTGCCGTTCACTAAATAAACTTGACTAAGCAAATCAAAGTCACGTCCATGGGATACTCGAAAACAGAAATATAACGAACTGTTTGATGCCAATCAGTGGCTACGCGATTCGTCCGACAAACCCCCCACCCTACACCCTACAACTCTCCCTATGACTGTAAGTAAACATAATTCTCACTCGGAACGAATTGAACTCAACTTGACAAATATTAATTTCCACGCCTATTTCTGTTTCTATTTCTGTCCTAATTATCCTGAAACATGAAAGAGCAGAACACCCGCCCGAGTCAACAAATTCCAACCAAATCTACTGTCAATTTGAATGTCTTTCTGTGCTACAAACCACTCGATCATTCACGGCAATAACAATCACATAAATGTCATCCATCAATGGGTCAGATGTCAGCAACTGAATCAGTTGCTATTTTCAAGTGAACTGCTCCTCCCGCACCATGCAATTTAAATTTAATAAGTGTCAGCACTTTACCCTATAAAAAGATTTACAACGAATCATCTAAGGATTCGTCTCCGGGAGGGAGGGAGAAAGGGCGAATGACGGAAGGACGTTTCGCAACAAAACGAACACAAGGGAGCACAGCTCTTGTATAATAACCCCATTCTGCGCATCTCTCCAATTTGGCATTAATCCAATTTTGAGGGTTATGAAGTTTGTTGTGCTTCCATTTTCCTTTTGTTCGACTTTTTTTCTTTCCATCCGCCTTGGGAGTTAAAAGGGACGACGATTGTGGTTTGACGAGTGTTGAACTTTGCCATTCCGAATTCAAATGGGACACACAGCCGAGTTGAACTAAACTTGACAATAGCAATCACCGAACTCCATTCGCAGAAGGACCTCGATTGTAATCAGGAAAAAAAAAAATCCCATTTCACTGGCGCTTTCCAAACACCGTAAATCGTAAATCGGCGGATTCCACAATTCCACATGTGTAAATCTGCGACTTAAATGCCAGCGATAACCTCCAACCCCGTACATAAACCCATTATTTACCTTTCACACCTAAATTGAACTGTGCATGTGTGTATAGAGTGGCATTGTTCGGCGCTCGCGTGCCAAACTGCACAACCAAATTTCACTTCATTATGGATTCAATTGTGTAAACGTTTCAGCCCAGGATCCACTCCAATAGCCGCCTCTGCTTAAAGCAGTAATTCCATTGCTATTGTAGTGTGTTTCTTTTTTCGTTTGGTTGCTCCCACCACACCCCGACTGGTGGTTGTCATTCGAAATGCACGTATACACAGAGCCACTGCAGATGACCCGGAATATAACAAAATGCACGGATTATAAATTGAATAGATTCTAATCTTCGGACTTCAATAGCAAAACATCATTTTGCGTTTATCTCCCCCAAAGCCCCGAATCGTTTTAAATGCAATATATATTCACACAAGTACCGATGTGTACTGTGTACAGCCACCCCGCTGTCTGCTGCCGCATATTTAAGGGTTATCGACTTCAAATATCTCTGTCGTCGTCGACGGTCGGTGAAATTGCATACATTAAACCGATGACATCAAACTGCATCATCGCCACAGCCCCAACTACCAACCGCACCTACTAGGAGTAGCTAGTACAAGTATATCGTCCTCGCTTAGTGGGTTTAGTGAGCACACCGGGATTGACGTACATATTTACTTTTTGTGTGCATAGTTAAGTCTGATTTAGTATTTCTACTTTTTTTTTGGGGATTTTTTTTATTCGGTTTGCATAATTTTTGTGCGACATTATGGGTGGGAATATTACGTATACGCCCGAGTGATTGACAGGGCACACTGCGACGCAGAGAGAGAGAGAGAGTATCGAGGTTTAGAAGCGAAGCCTTTGTGTGTCCAGTAATTGATTGATTTATTGCTGGCCCGTTGGGTTATATAGTCCCTGGGGATAAGGACAGGTGGACCCAACCGGTGGGTGGATTTTCAAATTCGAAAACACTCCCTGTCAGCGGGTGGACGGTTTTGTTTGGTTGAAAATTCAAATTGAAATTTGTAAGGTTGCAGCTCTCGCTCAGTGAAGAATAGCCTTTGTTTGCAGTGGCTGAGGAGCGGTTTTCGTGAGGAATGTTTTGATTTAACTAGGTCTTTTGAATCCGTGGAAGTGGAGGGGGGTTTCTAATCAATGTGAATTTTGTTGAGACTGCTATGCGAGGATGGGCTTTTTGTAATTACATTTCCCATGGTTTGGTGGCATATTTCACAACTATTTTGACAAATACTGTGGTTTAGGGTCTGAGCGTGGCTGGTTTGTCGGTATGGCGTCTATTTTTAACGAAGAAGAGCTTGTGAGCAAAAGATCCACTTAGAAACGCTTCTTTCTTATACACATCTATCGTAAAAAGTCGACCCCAGCATACCATTGACACGGAGAAGAAATAGGTCTGGCCAAAGTATGGAACCTTGTGGCACACCTACGTATAGAGTAAAGGAATATGGGATGCACCATCTCTTACAGAGTTGTGGTGGCAATAGGCACCCGTACTGCAATTGCCAATGCATAAGTGCGTTCCTCGTGAAACCAAAGATCGTCCGTTCCCTCAGCAAAAAAATCGGTAGCAACGCCTCTGTATCCGTAGCTTCCTCATTTTTGTACACAAAATTACCAATTTTGTTTGCATCTTAAATCACTTGAGACAGTCACAAATTCAGGACGAACTGCCTTTAATTCGACTACGATGGGCTCATCTGAAAAGAAGATTTTTGCGCACTGAATTGACGGCATTTTCCATCTGTTTCCGAACAGAAAAGTATCTAATAAAAACTCCATTCCTTCCCAATTGATCCTTGCTAGGGAGTAGTTCGACGTCTTTATGGAGAATTTACCTCAGGCTATTGCGGCTAATTATATCAGTGACGAGTTAATATTCTTAGACTTAAGAGTACATCTTCGGTAACAGCTGCTCTACTCCTCGAAAGCGAGGGTAACCTGTTCGAAAACTACAACTCCAAAACTTTCTTCTCAAACCTGTGTACATCAGGAAGGGTTCGTAATTCATGTTGACCGACATTTCTTTTTAGAAATTCGGCTCAACTCGTCATCCGCTATCGAAATAGTTGCACAATTATGACAGCCTCGGAGTTATGACACCGCGTGACAGCTGACATGTAATTTAAAATAAAACCAACAGATGGCTCTACGTCCTTTCGTATATTCTCAATTTACTGTCACAGAAAAAACGAATCAATTCATTTAAATCAACTGTGGTTCAGCTCAAACTCGGTCAAAGCCCGCGCAACCATCCACACCAAAAACCATTCATAAACTGACCAAGCTGTTTAAGTGGTCCTTTCAACTCGATTAATTGCTGCCCGTAAACAAGTAATAAACCCAACCGAATTTAAATCCCTTTCAGATAATTTTCCATGTCGTCATTCCTCCCCAAATTCAGATAAAACCCTCTGACGGCTATTTTTGAATTTGCCATCGCCAGGGCCAATTACTCATTTTCCTATCACCACACAAAATCATTATAAACATTTCTAATTATTGTTTCGCATAAATTGGCCCTCGCATCCCTCCCCTTGCAAAAAAAAAAAAATCTTTGTTAATACAGTTTTGGAATAAAAATGAAAATATCCTCGAATTTCGAATACACACACTCAAATCGAGCGGAAACGCCAACAATTAATTGCGAACAATACAATCTGCAAATGCCAACCGTAAAGTGTTTCAAATAAATTAGGCACCCCGTTCCCCCATTTAATCGATTTGGAATTGAATTCCAACGCCAAATGCAAAACAAAAACTCCAATTAAACTAATAGAATAGAACAATATGCAGTGCGGTTCGACGAGAACCATTTTCGGCTAACCAATGACACACAGCTGGCCTACAAAAAAAAAATAATAATAATAATGAAAAAAAAAAAAGCACCAACCATCCGCATAAAATGGAAACATGTCATTCGGCCGTTTAAGTGCATTGCAAAATTTTAATCCAATTAAAGAGCACATCAAATATAATCGCAATGAATTGGCAATGTTGGACAGCGCACTTTAAGCCCGGTGTCGGACCATTCCCCATTCCCCATTTCATTAGGGTCGGAGTTATATTTTTTTTGTTGAAAATGTCATCGTTTAAGCAATTTTTTTCTCATTTTTAATTATTCCCATCCCTTTTGCAAAGGCAAGCTTTACCTCATCATAATGAATATTAATCATCCTTGCCCCTGGCCCCCCAATGGAGCCTTAGAGGAGGGGGGATGGTGAAAAAAAAACAAATCAACGCTCATAATGAAACAAAACAAATGACAACACCGAATACGGCGTTGATGTTGACGACAACGACGACGCCCATATTTTGCATGACATTTTGAATGCCTGTCACGAACATGACCAGAAAAATTATACCACACAGGACATCACCAAAGAAAATCCCATACACTGACTGGGTATAACAAATGAAACCATTCCGCGTTCTGTTTTCGAACAGCATATAGACGGCCATATGGGACACGGCACAGAGGCAAAATGGTGGCGCCGCGACTTAGTGAAAATGCCCTTAAGGACGTTTTGTTTGTACATGTGTAGAAATGGAAGTTGTTCTTGTTTCTTTATGCTTTTGTTTGAGTTTTTTCGGGTGTCTTTGGTGTAGGCAGACGCGTGTAGGTGGTTTTAATTACTCGAGCTGTTTTTTTTTTCTCATTTTTGTTTTGCGCTTTTCAAGTATTCTCCTTGGCAACGGTCGGTGTAATAAATTTTCACATTTCCAAAAGAAGGATACGTCTTCTGCATACTTAGGCAAAGGTGTACAATTGTACATGTGGTGGGTACTCAAATTTGGGAAGTACATACACTTGGGAGGTGTATTTGTCGAGGGAGGACAGTGTGACTGTGAGGGGAAATCCGGGAAATGAAAAATATTTTTCACGAGTCACAAAATCTATTGTGATGAGAGCGACTTTGTCCGATGATTTTTATATTTACGAGACATCTCATCCATGGATACTTCATGCGTCGTCATTTCCTAAATGGTTGCAGCTTATCCTTCACATAGATGTTAGGATTGTCTCAATTTTCTATAGGTTGAGGCTTATCAAACTGTGGTCGGAGCCATTCAGAAAACGTACTAACCATGGACATCTCATCCACGAGCACGTCAACCAGAAAAGTATTATTTTTTCAGACTTGTTTCTAGTTTTCTTTCACACATCATGATATATGAGTAGGTAGCTAAGGTACAGACACACCTATATAGGAGACATCTCATCCATGGCCATCTCGTCTATATCCACACTATTTTTTTTTGTATGTCTTGCCTCAGTTTCTTCATTGACGATACACTATGACCAACTCCATTAAGAAGACAACTCATCCATTGTAATGCAGCTTGTCTGAAACAATTTTCAGATTTTCAGCTTTAGATTAGGCTAGGTTTGTGGGCTTACGAGAAGTATTCCGTGCCACACTCCGGTCTTTAATCACTCATTGTAATGCCCTTGGGTTAAAAAGGCTGTCCCTTACCCATTTTAACCCTGGGCCTTACCAATAAACATTTTTAGTTTCGACTCTAAATTTTGCTAGTTCACAGTGGCTATATTCTCCGTACAATTTTTGCAATTGTGAGCTTCCGTGAACTTTAAGTCGAGACTAAAATTGTTTATAAGTTTTTATTAGTCTATAAGTAACTGTATTTAATTAAGTTGCGTTACCCACAGCTTTTTTTTCATAATTCATAAAACTTGTCTGATGCAATTTTGAGTGCAACAGTTTTACTTACATAGTTCCGGTCTTACTACCAATTGGAACTTGACATTTTGTACACAAAAAAAAAAAAAAGTTTATGAAGGAAGTTTTTCTTAGAATATTAAATTTTAGCCGAACGGACACACTTACGCTGTGTTCCAGTGGTTATTTTAATGGACTTTATTAGGTGAGAGAGTTTAAAAGTTTCAGCAAAAGCGGTCCAGTACTTTTTAAGTTAAAAAACCTGACAGGAACTTTGCTTTTTTTCTTTTATTTACATAGATTTGGTAGGATACATTTAAATTTCTTAAACATTTCATCAGGAAGTCTAATAAATTTAAAAATGTTCCTTTTTCTCTTCTTCAGCATGCGACCCGTCGTCTATCTCTATCTGTGTTCAGTGCGTTCTTCTTCAAAGACTGTCTATTAAAACCGTGTCTATACAGTGAAATTTTGCGTGGACTATCCCTTAACAAGTTGAAAAGCCGTCTTGTCAGTGCGCGTTCGCGAGTGGTTCCAGACTTCTACACATCTACGAAAGGGAATGCTGACCAAATTGTAAATAAATGTATCACTGGTGAGTTGTTATTTATTTTCTACTCAATTGTTTATAATAAGCGTTTCCAAGCGGTCAAAATATTACATTCAGATTTGGTTACTTTTTCCAAAAAAAAAACCCAACCTTGTATCAATATTTTTTACACATGTTTTGGAATTTCGAATTTGAAACGCTTGGTTTTCCGAATGCAAAAGTCTGCGCCAAATAAATACAACGAAAGGTATCATTTTGAAACCATCTTCTTAAAATTTACGCAACTTTGATGAAATTGTTGTTTTTAAACTTTACTGATTGGTGACTAGATATTAAAAAAATACATTTAAGGAACTATTACAAAAAACGCTTTTTTCCCTAGTGAAACTGGCATAACCTTTTTTTCAAAGACTTGTTGTGTAAGCAAAACCAGACCAAATTTGTTACCACAAATAATTTTCATTGGCAAATATTGCAGGATCGATCATCAGCATTTTAAAATAACACACACGTTTTAAGGTTACCAAAACGGATATTATGACGGAATTTTATATGTCTTATATCTTTTAATTTAATTTAAGATTTAATTTAAACTATTACCACCTAAATCTGGTCGAAAACCCACAAATTGGCAACACTGTTTACAATTTGCATTTAAGTTCTTAAGGCAAATATTGGCTTTATATTTTCAGACTCAGGTGGGAATATTTTCTTCTTTGGGTTGCGTAATTATTCGGAGGGGACCATGGCCTTAACCAGCACCCTTCTTCAAATAATTTGATTTAGTACTATTATAGAGAAATTATTTGAACACCTATTCGGTAATTTCCCTTCTGTTCTAAGTACATACGTTTTTGTACATCTACATCCGAAATATGAATAAAATTTGCAAGTCCGAATATGTGCAGATCCAAACGGTGTGGGCCACCCTATTGGCAAACCTAGCTATATTGGACCGCTCTTAAGTTCAAAACTTACGTGAAACCAAATATTTCTCCTAAAATTTCTCGAATCCAATCCAAGTCGCACAGAGATTCACCCCACCATGACTACCTCTACAACTGTACATCACTTAATGCAAAATATAATAAATAGTCACCGGTAACTTAAATGAAAAACGCCCCCATCGGAACCCCCCTAATTGTTGCACTCACAGTGATCCATAACAAACGCCTTTACATTTTGCCCCAAATCAGTGTACAGACCCCACAGTTCCTTTTCGTACCACGCATCCCAAACCACTTAGTCTCGACTCTCACCTTTATGCACCGCATTGCCGGCAAGTGTAATGTATAGCATTTTGTCACATTTAAATGACGCGACCCTCTCACGAAGGTCATAGCACATAACTAGGCAACCGCTGTTGTAATCCTTTTGCTAACATTGCCTAAGGCGAAACCAAAAGGATTACTTGAACCAACGCATGAGGGATCATTTTCGACACCTTGGCTCGCAGCACACACTTACCACTTTCCATGTACGCACACTGAAACCTGAAGGTCATTCGTTTTGCCAAAAACGCACATAATGGGTCCTTGGTTAAATGGTTTTATGGCACCACCATGTACAGTACGGGGCGCGGGGGAAACGTCAAATTTACATTCTCGCCTAGGCCCACACGGTGGAAAAGTGTTATATCACGCGATACCTTGGCATCGCACATGTTTCTATTTAATACCCTGGCACTTGGAAGTACTAAAAGTGTAACTGGGGCGTATGCGTAACCTATTTTGTTATTATTTTCACTCAAACATCGTCTATACACTCACATGTTGTTGGTATAAGTGTGTGTGTGCTGGCTTAGCTATTTTATGGTGTTATGCTAAATTATTAGGAGAATGTTGTTGTTTTTTTTTTTCTCTCTCTCAGAGGGTAACTCTGTCCCTGGTTAGAAGGGTAGAAGGGGAACGCAAAAAAATGAAGTAAGATATTATATATGCAAATAGAAGATTATATTCAAAAAAATGTACGTTTCAATTTGGTTTCGTGGAAGTGGCTTTTGTTTTCGCAAAAGGAAACATGTTTGCCCGTTTACTTGAGGGTCCTATTCTTTTTTTTCTTTCTTCTCCACCTATTTTCCTGCTGCCACATTGTTGGGATTTTTTTATGTAAATTGTACGCCCTCGAGTGTTAAACAGTAAAGATTTGTGAGTTTTACGATTTGATTTGAGGACTGTCCAAAAGTTGCTAGCAAAAGGTGAAATGTTGGATATATAAGTCAACCAAGATGGTGGCGTTGTTTGTATGGAAATTTGATTTGCGGGACATATTTTACAAAATAGAAAGAAAAATACCCCCGACCTCTATGTAGTTTATGACGAACGTGACCATAGGACAGGTATATGAGTAGTTTTATGGTGCTGATTGTGCGCTGGCGAAGGGAGAAAAGATTTGTTTGGTTTATAACTTGTTTATGGTTCGTGGAGGAATTTGAGTACGAGACGTGAATTCGTTCGAAATAACTTTTTAATGATGGCGCAGTCAAAAAATGGCAAGTACAACAGTAGGGGGTGGACTGTGATCGGATTGAAGATAAAGTTTTGCGAAAGCTGTACAATGTATTGTTGGTTTTATGGGCATTCGTTAGGGACACTTTGGCTGCGATGATTTATATGGCCTTAATTACGTTTTCATCATATTGTGGTAACCCAAGAGTATTAGTTGTTGTCATTCTGTTGATTGTAAATTGTTGAGGAGCTTTATTGGCGAGCAGCGGATCGTGTCACTTACGCCGTACCTGTGAATCTTTGTGATCCTTGGGCAAGGGGAGTTTATTGTGGAAAAATATTCAGTAGACAGTGATATTGATTGGATAAAGAGGGTTTAAGCGGAGCCATATTTGTGGTTGCTGTTTATCTCACCCCTTTCCCTATTTCTGGCTCTCACGAAGCTGTGACGTTGGTCTTCTTGTAGTTCCCATGGAGCTAGCCTCCTTCTTATTTGTAGATTGTAGTCCTCGCGAACTGATTCCTTCGGTCTCAGCTCTAAACCTTCGTCGAATTTTCGATGACAGACACAGTGTGAATTATATGATTCCATTCAAAATCCCCAACTAAATGAAGATCGGGGCATCAACTGCGACGCTATGGTACATTCCTTTTGAGTTTTTTTTTTCCCGCTTTACAATTCTGTCGCTAACGTCTGACAAAGTTACACCTTTGGAATGACTTCTGCTGCTCCGATTCGACATAAAATTGTAGTTTCCGTCCATTTGTTAAAAAGTAAAACTCAGTCGAACGAGTAGTTGTGAGAAGCTAGGCCTAGAGTCCCTTTATTGACTTTTTTACGAAGCCTGCTCTATGTCGACCTTCCCGGTCTCTGCGATATATACTCCATAACTTTCTAAGGGAGTTTCAATACATGCTGCAACGATCAAAAGGCTGAGATCATGTCTTAGCTTCATGATTTAGGAAGGGGTTTATATTCCGGCTTTTCGATTTAGGGTGGAGGTATTTTTTGATAAGTTCTCTCGTCTTTTTCTCTGAAGGCTCTTGCCTGCGAAGTTATATTTTTATATACAGAAGTGTCTTCTCCTGATAATTGTTGAAATATTTTCAACAACTTTCAAGTGTAACGCTCTTCAAACCAGATTTTCCAAAACCACGGAAATTCTGCAAACAACTTTGCACCGTGTCTGTTTGCGTAAAAGTGCAGTCCAAAGTAGTCAACCCTGCGGAATGCCATTAAAAAAAAAAACCGGTTACACTCTAATAGACTCGTCGAACTGAATAGAAAAGTTCTATAACACCATCATTCCATACACCGCCGCCTCGAGTTAATTAAAATCCATTTGCGGCGAGACTTTTTAATAAATCATCAGCTGACTAACTTCCCTAACATATTCATAGAATTCTGTCATCACCTTATGTGGGCTATAGTTCACCGATACCGTATATGTACCGGAAATGTCAACGCAAAATGAAAATTATTTTCCCCTGCAACAACGATAAGCCCTCTGTAAACTCTTCCGTTTCCTGAGACGCCCACCCCCACCCCAAAAATTGCACACATCCTCGGTGCAGGAGCACAACCGGATATGAATGCAAACTTGATGAAGTTGCCAGGTAAAATTTATCCCATAACTTTCACGTTCCGGACATTTGCTGTACTACAACTCATCATCATCATCTGCTAGTGCTGCTGGACAAAGATCACGACCAAACGGACTTTGCGAACAATACCGACTATCATTAGGAAATTGTAAAGCTGTATGGATAGTTTTGGTGTATATGTGCGCTTCGGGATATGTGCCAGCAATATCTGGCGGCAATTTTAGTTGATGATGATGGAATTCTCTAGTAGATCAGCAAACTTTCAAAACTGCTTCTACTTATTCTTTCCGGTTAACAAACCTGTAATGCGTCGTTACGGATGTCGTATGTATGCGTGGGTGTGTGAGTAGGTGGGTATTACAGTTTGTTGACTGAAATTTCAGCAGACTTGTGACAAACTAATTATTTTACACAACTAGAAGATGGATTGCCATTTAAGTGGATATTGAGGTAAGAGCTTGAGGATTGCGGAGATCCTTTAATTGATTTTCAATTAATTTCTCAGACTAAATAATGAGTACGCACCACACATGTGTACATTCTAAGCAGGGATATGCAAGATGATTACATCATAAGGATTCGAGTATAAATTGAAAGATGATTCCTCAAATAAATTGTGTAGAGCTGGGCTCCAAGGAATTTAGGGATTTTAATACTGACGTGAGTAGTTGTGCACGTAAAGGATATCAGTATTAAATTTGAATCAATTGGGGTGGGTGTATCTGTTGAGGCGCGTACCAGAGTTCTGCTTAGTCGCAGTAGTTGGTTGTTGAAACCATATTCGAATATGTAATTATGGGGAGACCGTCGGAAGCGACAAGCGTCGTTCGTTGGTTCTTTAAACTTATGTAGGTACCTACTGTTGGGATAATTTTTTTTTTTCTCTTTTCACCTGTTAAAATAAATTACTGATAAACTTGTCATTTTTCCCACGATCCGCAATTTTTAGGACTCTTTTGATCACAAAAAAACCTTTCACATATATTTTTCTGAAGAATTCGTACTTGGGGACAAGGTTTTGAGGCACCCTGTTGAGTAATTTTTCCAAAAGTTGCAATATTTATGTTTAATACCCTGTTTAACTAAATTATTGATGAACTTATCATTTTTTCCACGATCCGTATTTGGGTACAAGGTTTTGAGGCACCCTGTTGAGTAATTTTTCTAAAAATTGCAATCTTTATTTTCAATACCCTGTTTAAATAAATTATTGATGAACTTGTCATTTTTCCCACGATCCGCAATATTTAGGACTCTTTTAAACACAAAAAAAACATTTTCCGTATATTTTTCTCAAGAATTCTTACTTGGGGACAAGGTTTTGAGGCACCCTGTTGAGTAATTTTTCTAAAAGTTGCTGCATTTATTTTTAATACCATGTTTAACTAAATTACTGATGAACTTATCATTTTTCCCAAGACCCGCAGTATTTAGGACTCTTTCTTACAAAAAAACACTTTCCATATATTTTTCTGAAGAATTCGTACTTGGGGACAAGGTTTTGAGACATCCTGTTGAGTAATTTTTCTAAAAGTTGCAATCTTTATTTTTAATACCCTGTTAAACTAAATTATTGATTAACTTCTCATGTTTCCCACGATCCGAAATATTTAGGACTCTTTTTAACACAAAAAAAAAAACATCTTCCGTATATTTTTCTGAAGAATTTGTACTTGGGGACAAGGTTTTGAGACACCCTGTTGAGTAATTTTTCTTAAAGTTGCAATCTTTATTTTTAATACCCTCTTTAACTAAATTATTGATTAACCTCTCATTTTTCCCACGATCCGAAATATTCAGGACTCTTTTTAACAGAAAAAAAAAACCTTTTCCGTATATTTTTCTGAAGAATTCGTACTTGAGCCCTAGTTTTTGATACACCCTGTTGAGTAATTTTTTTTCAATTTAAAATTCTTAATTCGAACGCACTATTACCATTACTTACAAACTTTTCTGAAAAAAATCGTACATAAGCCTAAGTTTTTGATACACCCTGTTAAGTAATTTTCTCTATACTTAAAATGTCTATAGTTCTGACAATTATCTTTAAGAATTAGAAAAACATAAATTTATTTGTTCAAAAGTAGTGATTTTTACCAGAAAAACCGTCACTCTTCAGCGGTTCGATCGGAAATAATCTTACTCAATTGTGTGGTGAGTTTTGTTTGACAGGAGTGGTTCAGTTCGGAGTAGGTAGGCTGCCTTTACGAATCACCAAAAGTTGGCTGCCTCTTGCAGTCAGTCACATAACCTCCATTCATTGTCAATGAAATTGCAAGAGGAAGCTAGTATTTTACTTGTGTTTTGGGCGAATTTATTTCGCGCTGCTTATGAAAAATTCCTGCCTGCTAATTTCTAGAATTTCCTTAAAGATCTAACTCACCTTTAGGCTCCTTATATTTGGACTACAAAGTATGATTTGTTAAATGCGGCTTAAAGGATCTCTGTTGTTTGAAATCAATATAAGGGACAAACCCCTTGGAGTCCCTTTTGCGCCACCCCAGATCTCCGTGAAACTCTTCGTTCACACCCACCTCCACCTGACTAAACTTTAGGAAAATTTATGGAAATAACGTCGGTCGAAAAGTCTTTCCTCAACCTGGGTAGGCACACAGTGTAGACCTGAAGACATCTGGAGAAACCTTCCTCCCGCAAAAGCAAATGCAAATTCCTTCGATTTTACAATTTCATTTCCATTTTTATTTTTTTTTATTTATTTTTTCAACTGATCTCAGATTTGATTTCCTTTACTTAAGTTTTTTGTTTAGATCCGCCACATCCATCCATCTATTGCAATCTCCAATTCGACTCCACAGCGTATATGTATAGACACAGTTCTCATGTGAATCGAGAATTTACGGATAAATAAAGGATACATTTGCATATGTTGTGTATTCTATCCTTCGTCTTAGCTCTTTGTTCCCTTTCCTGTTCAACCGAGACAAACCACACGGTGGGAGTCATCCATCTACGACGACGTCGTCTTTCTATTCACAGTAAATGCGAAAGAATTTGGTTTTCAAATTTGAAAGGGGATATAAAGGATCGTCGCACATCCGTCTGTGTGATATCTACTTTTGTGCTTCTTGGCACCACAGATGTGTTTGTGTCTTCCTATATTGCCCAGCCGAGTGGAAGCGCTTTTACTTAATTCAAAAGGTCGGGTTGCCAGTACAAACACCAGCAGCAGCAGCAGAAAAAAAGGAGCAAGCGGATCTTTCTCCCAAAACGAAAAATTATTCCTTCCTCAGACCTCAGAGTGTTTCTTGTGCCGTTGAATAGGAGCGACTTCACTCTTGGCCTACCTGTTTCGTGTAACTATTTTTTGTTTGCCTCCCCCTTGTTGGCTCATACAAATTTATACAATTTGAGCCTTTCTTGCAAAGTGAGATGGTGTTATTAGTGAAATTTACATAATGGGTATGCGCAACAGCTCTCTGAATGCGGATAAAATATCCTTTCTTTCTGTTTGTGCCTCTTTAGATTTCTTTTCAACCGTGTTTTGTATGATTAGGCTGTGGATGGAGTGGTTGTGTTCGTCTGTGTGCGTGAGTGTAGTTGCATTTGGCGGTGCCCACTGTTGTTGAGTTGCGCAAAAGTGGTTCATTTGCGGCTTGTTAGCTTTGTGTATCTAGGACTGGGGGTAGTTCACTCGCTGAATGAAAGTAGATCGTGGGAATTTAAGGGCTATTCGCCTGTATGCTAATTAAAAGTGATGCAACCCAACAACGCATATTGGTAAACAAAATCACGTTAATGTCGTCTGCATGCGACGATGTGGTGCGATTATCCTTGGCCCTATGATTCCCAAATCATAGGTAACAACCGCAAGAACAATTTATTGTGCACGTCCGCTCGGCCTGTGGACAAATAATAAATGTTACCGATATAGTCCTTTGGCCTAATGACATGGACATTTTACCAAGGCTAATCGGGGCGCCTGTCAATTGAGCGATGCAAAGTTCTGATGGCTATGTGTCAGAGGGGGCTGGTGTGTTTGTGCAAATCATGTCAAACGAGCTAAAATCCGAAAATATCCGTGCGCTTCAATTTTGCCAGCAGAATTATACCGCGGCCCCTTTTCACGGGTCATGGCGTGTACTTTGAGTAGCAGCAGGCTGGAGTGCCATCGGGAGAACAGGGAACCAGCATCAGGCTCCAAGGTAGTAGTTGTGTTGTTAAATTATCCGCATTTGGTGTTTATTCATGAGAATTGCCTAATGAATTATTCCAAAGGGTTAAAAGTTGCTGTACTACATACTCTGGCAACACAACTGAACACATGCCCAATCGTTGCTGGTGGCGGATTTGGTATAGTTCGCCTTATGCAAACATCATGGCCCGGTGTAGCACTTGTGCACTACACAAGGGGTGTGTGTGGGACATTGTTTCAAGTGTTAGAAGCGTCATAATGGACGGGGTGGGTCCGGGCAATCATTCCACCTGAATGTAATAATATTTTTGATCGCACGGTTAATATTTTATGTGCTCCGTTGGAGGCTATATATATACTTAGCTAGCACACGTTGAAAGTGCCCATAGCCACGATGACGAGAATGATGGAGATGACGATGACGACGGAGCGGGTGATGGGGTTAAGCTTAATCATTCATTTAAAAGTCAATTTAAAAGTTAAGTGATTGGATGAGGGCTGGGATTATGAAGTTTTGATTGTCGAGATACGGGATCAAAGTTTTTAACGATGGACCGTAGCCGAGGTGTGGTGTACCTTTTTTTTTAAGCTACGATAAAAAGTTTCTATAGAGAGATAATTATGGAAGGGTATCCGGTGTAAAGCCAGGATGATTCCGGAGTTTTTATGGATCACTTTGAATTTACCTAGGTATATTGCTTTGGCTACTATTAAATTAAAGTTTCGGAGAAGTAAACCAATAACATACGCCTGCAAGCATATCGAGGCACCTTTCAAGCGTTACAAGAATGGCTTTCCTAAGAGGAATCTTTAAAACAAAGACCCTCGCTTCGAGGAATGTGGAAATGCCAAAACAATATTTTTGATCAGTAAAAGAAACAGAATTAAAATGGTCTATAAAAATAGACAAAAATTCGAAATGTTCTCAATTTGAAAAAAAGCGTTCTGAATTTCTGGAAAACAAATTTTATATTTCTTCAGAGAAATAAACCTTTCTCTTGTCAAAATCTCAAATTTGTTGATCGAAAAAAGCGTTCTAAATTTCTGGAAAAAAATCTTATATCTCTACTCAAATTTGTTGATCGAAAATGGATTTTAGCAGCAGGTGGTGCAAATGAAAAATTCGCTTTAAATATTGTACCATATTTAGATACACAAAGCGATTTTGTTATTTTATTCTGGCTTCTTTTTCCAAGAAATTTTGACCTTTTTTCTGACCAGATATTTTTTTCAAAGGCTGCAGCTGTTGACAGATTTGCTGCGATTTACACAAGCACATATTTTTTCATTTCTGCGTTATCAAAACATGTTTTTCGATTGTTTTTAGTACCTACTTAATTTTTACTTTTTTTAATCAAATATTTAGATAGAAAATGTTTAACAACATTCTACACTTGGTCTTGTACTTCGAAAGAGTTTTTGACAATTTTTACATTTGTCTAACATTTCGCTTATCGAATTTAAATTCTCAACGAGAGCTTCTTGGTCAAAATTGTGCTGCGTGGAAGAATTTTGCTCATCACATTTTGTGATAAAAGACAGAAACCACAATACGCCCTCTTAGTGACAGCCGTTTGAATAAAATTTGTCATAAATTTAGCTACTTCTTTGAGTAGAAATTTAGGCCAAGAGATGTTATTACTGCTATGAAAATTTTGGCAATTTTTTCACATATTTTTGACCCATTTGAACCGTGTTTGAATTTTGTATCGGACTCGGAATGTACGTCCTACTATCATATGTTGGTTGGTCTGAATTGTTCTGCGTTCAAAAATTTTGCCCTAGGTCAGAACTGTTCTGCGTTCAAAAATGTTTCTCTTGTAATATTCAGAAATTTTGATCAGAATTGGAAAGTTAGCATCAAACCGGATTTTGTCGTAGCCGTTCGTAATTGCGTTGTATCTTGTCCTTTGTCAAAGAGATTTCAGGCTGTCAGAGCTCCTATTTTCGCTATTGAAAGTTATATACTCGTATTTAGGCCATTTCTCTTTGAATTTCGTGAGGAATTTGTTTGTGTTTGATCAAAATTGTGTTGAGTCATAAAATGTTTTAAAATTTTGAACACCACCTAATTTAGTCTGAGCGATTCCAGGCTGTTGGAGGTCTTATTTTCGCTACTAAAAAATATCTATCTAAGCCTTCTTTCTTTGAATTTCTTAAAGAGTTTGTTCTTTGATCAAAATTGTTTTGAGTCAACAAATATTTCCAGATGTTGAACACCGCCTAATTTAGTGGACCTTTCAACTAGATTTGTTTGTTGTTGATTATTTCCGTAAAAAATCCGAACATTTTTATGTCAATTGGAACATTTTTGTACAAGCTTACGAAATTCTGATTCTATGACCAGAATTGGTAGCATTTTCTAACCTGAATTAATATATTTCTAAACAGCAAGTGAACAATTTGGCAAACGCCTTTAACCGCCTCACCGTGTTAGTGTGAGAATTTGGTCAAAATTCTGACCTTTTGCGAAACATTCTTGACATGGGTTTCATGGAATTGTTGCTTTTCACGGAACACACACCAAATGGCAAAATGTCAAATCAATTAAAATGTCGTTGGTAATTTGACAGAAAACCTCATTCCGTAGTAGAAGTCACGTAATCAGGGATCGGTGGGATAAATCCTACCACATCTTATAGGCGAACACCAATAAAAGCAATAGGCTACAAAAGTTGTCCATCTAAAGGAATTCAACAGACTGCCAGGTCCCAAGAAACAACATTTCTCCAAAACGATACCATACATTCACATTTAAGCCTAAATACGTTATTTTCCTTGCGTTTCCCAATTGCAAAGGGTATAGCTACCCAAAAGGCATACCATAAGCGGATAATATGGTTCGTCTGTTCACCGTTGTCTTTCACTGAACTGGCACGAATGACGAAAAAGGCAAAACATCGCAAAAAAAAAGAAAAAAAGGAATTCCATACACAAAACCCCCATGTGTAGTCTATTACCAGATTTTATGTGAACCGGACGAGAGTCTGCTTTTTCGCTCGTCGGTTTGTTACCATAAATTTTCACGGTTTTATGTCGCATGTAGAAAGGAAAAATTGAAGCAGATGTCGACGTTGAAGGTTTAGTAGAATAAAAGGAAATTCGGTTATTCCAAAGGTGCTCTCTGGTCGGCTTCACACTTTTACCGAGTGAGAGTGAAGCCTTTTAGTAGTAAAATCAATTTTTTATCCCAACCTGGGTCGGGTATTACTTTTACTTTACTCTGGATGGCGCTTACTTCAGTCCGGAGTGGACCACGTATAGCGTCGTGTAGATTGGTGAAGTTTTGTACGGCAACCTTAAATGGTGCATGAGGGGCGTGACCTATTTCCAATAGTACCTATGACTTGAAGGGTGAGTAGTGAGTACTCTTGAATGTACATAGTGTTGGATTAAGAACGGTGAATAGTGAAGCTGTTACTTTGATATTTTTATTTTAAAACCAGGTGTATCCGATTGGTTTCGTTCGTGCCCATTAATTGACGCAGTACAATTGCGTTACTTTTCCTTTCCTCGAATTTTTTTTAGGTAATTTCTCAGTCAATCTTCTAATTTCGAAAACTCTATGTTCCTATATCTTTTGAATTAGTTGGCCAATTCCGAGGAAATAGAAACTAAACGTTGCTTTCAATAATTCCTTCGACTTATCTGAGAAATCCCTGTGGATTGGGTGAGTGGTTTTGACGTTTTCATTTTATTATAATGTGGAGATTTGCAGACCACCTGCGTACGCCTGACAAACATCTGAAAGTATAATTGCTTAGCCATAAAAAAAAATGGTTTTCCTTCCCTTATCCCAAAAAATGGAACTCACCCCAATTGCGAGCCCTATATTGCACGCCCACTTTGTGTGAACGACTTAGACTGGCATATGGGTTTAATAAAAATCCAAACATGTCCACACGTTGCTTGGAGACACGCCTACTTTTTAGGGGCGTTTTTTATGAAAGGAATACACAATATACATCCAAGCTTGTACTTTAGGACAAGGGAACTCAGTTACCTGTCAAATTTTAGGGTCGAATCTTCTCCCATTATTGCAGACAACTTTTAAAAAGTAAATTCACTCCAACTGACAGTTTATTGCTCTGCTTCATTGCCAAGCACTCTGTATAACAAGCGCTTAATATTGAAGCACTCCCCCTTAAAATCAATCGGCTATCGTTCTAACTCACTTAGTTTCAGCCTTGATGTAGACTGGCTTGTATATAATTACCCATCCATCCAATCATTTTATTTGTCACTTTGTCACCCTTACAATCGCTGCTGTCTCTCGTGCTTGCATGCAAAAAGGATCGTGGTGATGGAAAATGGATACATATTAACAAATATTAGGCTTTCGCTCAGTGCACGCAATTATTTCTTAATCAAACTTTTATATTATATATGTATCGACTACCTGTAATAATACAGAGAACGGTCTTTGAACATTGGTTATTTATGAATAGCCATCACCATGTGATGGGTGTGTCCACACAACCGACATTGATGATAAATTCTAAGGTGATGCCTCACTTTGTCGCCATGAGAGCTAACATAACGACGTAGTCCTTTGAATGTTTTATTCATGTGCATTGAATCCTTAACTAGACTACCCGAAGGTTTATAATTGATGCCGAGCTCTAAGAAGCTTTTATTTACTCAATGCTTATTAGCATTGAATCAATGCTTAGCGAGGGGTGTCTTGTAGGTAGAGTGTTCGTGAGGGGGACGTGCAACTAAAAAACTACACTGCTGTGTATAGTATGCAACACAAAACGAAACGAAGAACACGTCGCCTTAATCATCAGATTAATTAGCCACCCTTAGAAAACCTTAGAGATTTGATCGGGTGTGTCTGTGTGTGGTTTCACCACGATAAAAGGGATGTAAAAGTTTGTTTGTTCATTAGATGTTGACAGGACGATTAGAGGAGCATTACGAATGCCATTAGTCTAATGAATGGAACGCAATGTTTGCGGAAGTATTTTTTTTTTCTTTTCTGTTTCTCTTTTCAAACTTTGTTTTGTGTGTATGTGGCTTTGAACTTGTTTGAGTGGGAAGTTGCTGTTTTTACTTTAATTGAGGTAGGTGCTGTTTTGAGTGATCCTTAAACAGGTGGTTGCGTTTTGAAATAACTTCTACTGGTACTCACAGTTGTTTGTCAGACGTGGAAACAGACTTAAGGCGTATTTAGTTTAAACGTAGTATGGTCTAAGTTGGTTGCCCACCAAACTGCTGATAAATCTCGAAAAATCTTACAAAAAGAGTCATATACTGTCCAATACTGCTTACTTGCTGGAGTGAACATCAATCGACACAAATAGGAAATATAAATTCGACTCTGAACCTATGCAATCAGTTTTGAGTTTGTTTTTCAAGGCCATTATACCAAAGGATTCAGAAATACAACACATTAGATAGAATTTCACTCCTCGGAAAGTGTGATAACAATCTTGCAAGAAGCTTAAATGCACCTATGGACAACCGCGAACTTATTACAAAAATGAGCCCTGCTTGGTCAAACTATCAAGTAGCCCAATTCTGCCGCTGTATTCCTCACCTTAAATAGAAAGCATCTGTCTCTTCTTTAGCTCTTTAGATTGTGCGCATTGCTAGCTTTACACAGATTCCTATATTACCAGGTTTTTCTTTTCTATTTTATTGGCCTGGTGTCACTAAGGGGGGCAGGGGGGTCAACTGAAATTTTATAGAACTCTGCATTCCTATCTGTACTTCGACAAGAGTGTTGAGTCTAAAGTCAATGAAATTGCTAAAAAGCGACGGGAAGATGTAACAATTTGACTAATAATAATTTTCAAATGGGGGCAAGTGAAGGGGGGCAACTATAATATGGTCCAATGTTGGGATGTCACCAAGGAGATTAGGTAAGTGTGTTGCATTAAAAGAGGTTTTGGGGACTGCTTGAGCAACAGAGTTTATCGTAGGCGAGATGTGTTCAAAAGCTACTCAAATGCGGTCGCTCTTTTTGAGATTTTAGTGGCATTTCCAAAAAATCGTATCTTTGATTTTAAACTAAAAGTTCGCTTGTTTATTAAATTAATTTAAAAAAAAATATCAACCTTATTCTAGATTTACGCAACCGCACATAGTTCATCACAGTTCATTTTAGGCGCAAATTGCCCCCCTCTGGGGGTCCCTTTTGTGGAAACCAAAATATTTTTCTTCTTAAGTGGTGACCAGGTATTTAATAAATTGAAGTACTTGTATTAGAGCTTACTGGTCTATGTTTTCCGAAAATAGAAATAAAACTATTTTATTCATTTCCCGACGTTTCGTTGATGTTTTTTCAACTTCTTCTGGGGATTTTTTCTCTTTTATTGGGTTTTACATTGGTCGAGTGGTTTTGACAATTTTTTTAAATAATATACGTATACGGAAATAATATACGTATTATATAAACACTATACAAGTTAATAAATAAACAAAATTACTAGACAAGAATTTCATAAACCCAATTCCTGTGGTCGTACTTCGTCTTTGCCAAGTTGTAAGCCCTCTAGTAAAGCGTTTTATAGACGGATAAATCTTAAGGAGCAACATAGGCGCTTGCCCCCATCGCAAGGGGTCATAATTTTTTTTCCTGGTTCTTCCTCGGCATTAATTTATTTAGTAACTATGGTCACAAAAAAAAAAAAACTCCTGAAAAATTCTAGGACAAGTTCAACAATGTACTCCCATTCTCCTTATTTTTATTCCCCCATTTCGGGCTGCAATACCAGCCATCAGTTGCTGCTACAATTCCCCATTAACTCCTCTAATCAACATTCTCTTTAATTAATCGAAGCTACCAATCATAAAAGTCTATACACCTCTGCTCCTCGATCGCACATAAAAATATTCAATTTACTCCCACAATATGTTTACGCGTTGCAATAAGAACTTCCTCATCCAGACCATAGGGCTCTCCACATAATCCATGGAACGCACTTATCTCGTATATTTCCCGAGAGTATAACTTCTCCAATATCCAATATAATCTTCCCTGCAGAGAATGACTTGGAGTGTCATTATGAAACAAGAGGAAGAAGCATGGTACATTGTGTATACGACTGTATATGTTACCCGTGCTGCATCATAATTATATCTTTCTTCGTTCTTCAATCTGACCCAATTAGTTCTTGTACATAAGGCGCAAAGTACGCGTAGTGGTTGAAGCAGAGAGAGAGAGATAGAGAGAATACGAGTGGAAGCAAAGTTAAAAAAGAAGCCTTCTTTATCCACGAGTGAAATTTGAAAGTACACTTTGTTCGAAATTAATAAAGTTACCGTTATACGCTTGGTGTCAATTATTTTCATGCTATCGATGCATGCAGAGAGCTGGAAAGCTGTAAAAAAAAAAAATGAATTACGCAAAAGTGGAGCTGAGGACTGATAAAGTTTCCTTGAGATGTTTAAATGAACTTTCGCTCAAGAGGAACTTCAGTCATTAATAAAGTCACTGACATCAAAGCGGGCGACGCAGCAAGGTGTCTGCCGGCAAATTGGTCGCACTTTTACCGAGTGATTTTGTGTCAACGAAAGGGAAATAGGGGTAACATAATCAAGTTGTCATGTGAGTGTATACAACTGATGGTTTTTTGGTCGTGCTTTGAAGTTTTGGATTTTAATGTTTTGTTTGTGGAATTTTTTTTGGTTAATGCCACATGACGAATGAAGGCTTAAGTAGCTCATGTTGTTTGCTTTTAGTGGAAATTTTAAAATTACGCGACCACCTCGCGAGGATAAGGGAATTTGAAGAAATTCAGTAAAAGGAATTGCATTTTAAGATTCAGGTTGAAGTTTGTGGTCTTTAAACTTATGGTTAGTTGATCAAGCTCAGATCAGAACCTTTTCCAAATTAACCCTTTAGGTTCATCTAGTCTAAAATATAAAAATATAAGTACCCCCTTAGAACTGTATCTTAAAGTGTGTCCAACATCCTAATGAGAATGCTACTAATTTTCACCATCAGCTTTGTGGGGGTAGTGGCTAGTCCCACCAAGTTTTACATCAAGAAAACGCATTCTAAAAAAATACAGACTTGAATTTTTGGTTAACTCAAACCCAAAATATTGAATAAAAATAGTTGGCGTAACAGGTCCGTATAGACCCTAGGCCTAGCTTTTTAAAACCATTCGTTTTGTGTGGGGGATCTACCATTTTATGCCAAATCCATAAACGGGTAATTGAAAAGTCCTTTCACGACAGTTATACCCTCATATGTTTGTCCGACTTTCGCTGGAGGTGACGCAGTTAAAGGCAACCTTGGGTTATGATTCTAAATATTGGATAAAATTTTAACTAAATGTGTCGTGTTGCACAGGTATTGTTGGCCACAAAATGTAGCCCGTCGAAAAATAAAAAACCTTACTAAATAATAAAAACTACTAGGTAAGTTTTGATATTTTTTTTAACTATTTCCGACGACTCCAGGAAGCTCTTAGACTCTGTCATTAATCGCCACGCCTACTTTTTGGAGGCGGTTTTTAAACAAAATACATACTACATTCAATACAGAAAAAGAGGAGTACCAATTTAAGGGGCGACATTTTCTGAAATATTGTAAGCTACCAATCAGCTTACTGCTTCATCCAGAAGCTGAGCTGTTCAGACCCAAATCATCAATCGAAAAATACCAGCAACGATTGTTTTTGATTGTGGTTCAAACACTGTTTTTTTTTTTTTTTTTAATTTAAACCTAATTTCATGTAGGAACTTAAACTTACAACTATGCTAGTTTAATTCAAATTTCAATTCAATTTAATTATTTCAAATATACGAGTGCAATATCTTATCAATGATAGAGATTGTCAATACACAAAAAAAGTAGAAAGTGCAATAAAAAAGCAATTTTCAATAGAAAGTGAAATAGTGAAAGCAAATTCTTGCTGAAGCATGGACCGAAATTTTGTTTCCAATGAGTCGAAAATGCGAATGCAAATGAATGCGCTTTCTTTATAGCTATGGTTGTCCCACTTCCACACTTCCACAAACAACAATACATATCTCCTTCTACAAATATGTACCAACACCAAATGAACCCCTTAATCGAACTCAATGAAACTACACCCTATCACTCCTTAATGATTTGTTACTATCGCCTGACGCCTGACAATTGATGAAAGAGGACGTTTTTATAGACAACTGATTAGTGACATCGTTGCCTACGCTAATCACTGTAATTACAGATTGTATCTACATACATTAGTTTGCATTCCGATATAGTTCGCAACCAAATTCATTCCGATGTCAGTCAGTCTCTATTCGGAACCTGAAGCTTCAACATCAACTTACAAAAAAAAAATCAGCTTCTTTTCTTTTCAATGCATCTGTCGATGGGAATTTTTTTAACATTCGCAACATTGATTCAATGTTTTCCTGTACATCAGAATCGGGAACTTCAATTAACGACAAACTATCCCGACGATTGCAATGAGGCAGGTTCGTCGAATCAAATCTTAGATGAAGTTGACAACCCTAGCGAGCCTTCCTTTGAATACAATGACGACTTCAATGCAGCACCACAAATGGTAACATTAAATAAAAGCACTCTTATGCTTGTAACTGGGTAATAGACGCTAATTTAAACAAAATTAAATATTATATATATTTGGAGCATATAATAATTTAAATAAATAAAAAAATAAATAATCTGTTTGTTTGAGTTTTTACTTATTTCAGGGAAGAATGGAAGGGGTCTCCAATTTTACAACGAACCGCTGTATTGCGTTTACCCGGGGAATGAACCTAAATCCCCTCTCTCAGTAGTCCACCCCACCAAGCACTAAGCCACTGGGCCCATTAAACAAAAATGTCCTCCACTAGAAAAATAATTATCCCATTTTAGTTAGTGACCTTTTCAAAGCCTTCAACGCCTTGAGTTTAGCGACTCAATCTATTTTCAAACGCACTTTTGATATCCCGAAATGGCCACTGAAATGCGGTCTGCCCGATTCCATTCAATTCCAAGCTAAGACAATTCCTCAACGTGATTGGTGACTCCCATTTGTGGATTCATTCACCTTATCTGTGTTTATCTTAAACTGTTCCATTTCCGCTACCATTTTGTACATTTTTTTTTTTTTTTTGTTCCCATCCTTTTGCGGTATAAAATTGTCTGCTTCCTTTAACATCTCACGTACATAATACATCAAATGGAATGAATACAATATAATGTGTCATGTATGCGACAACGCATCAAACATTCGTCCTGGTGAATGTTTAATGCGAAGTCTAATGGGACATCAAAAATAAATGGGCTCGCTCGTCGAGCTAAAATGTTGCCCAACCGGGCGCGGCGCGGATGAAGGATATGAAATATATCTCTTTGCTAGGTTTTTTCTCCATCATCTCGTTTTTTTTTTTTTTATCAATCATATATGAAAATTCTTCATGACGACGACGACGACGATGTTGATGATGATGATGATGTCCTCTCGCAAATAGTGGCCTCGATTTTAGCCCGTCAAATATGGAAGAAAGCACAGAAAGAGGGACATTTTTTCGATGGCGGCAATAACCGAGAATGAACATTTACGAGTATCTCCAAGAGAATATCAAATTCGTATACCAGTAGGATACCACAAAAAAGAAGAAGAAAAAGAATTCACAGGTACAGGCAGTATAAATTTCGAAAAAAAAAACTCAGCAAGATATTCTCCTCATATATAAATCATTTCTGAATGAGTCTACAGTGCGGTTGGGCGTTTAGAGCGGGTAAAACGGTAGAAACCACCTCGTATTTAAGCTGAGAGTATAGACGCACGGTGGATTAGATTTTGAGATGAATTTCCATCTGCATCTGTTTATATAGTGCGGAAGAACTACAAGTGTCTGTTTTAAAAGTAATTCAGGAACGGAACTAGAATGAAGCCGGATGTTGAGAGTTTTGAAGGAGGACAATGAACCACAGCGGGTAGTGGTTTGGCATTTATTTTTAAATCACTTCAGTTGTTGTTCCGTTTTTAAGAAGTTAGTGCGTAGAACCCAAGTTGTTGGAAAAGAGTTGTCTCTTAAACCTGGGTGGGTAATTTTCCGTGGCGCTGATAACACATTCTTTCTTTTTCTGGAAATAGCCACGTAACGAAAAGTGAAACGCTAGTGAAAGCCCTCAATGAAAATGAAATGAAATGAAAAGCATATTCAGCGTGCTTTTACATATTCTAAGCTTTCGGTTTCATTCTCCAGCAAGCATTATGCCGAATTCACAATGTCGCGTTTACGCGCGCGTGCGTTGACAGATTATGTAGAAACAAGCGTTCATATGCTGCTACACAAAATACAGCTTCAGGCGTTGAGTCGACTTTAGATCGTAAATATCGTAAAGTTCAACGCGACGCCTGAGTAGAGCTACTTTCTACTATCACGCGCGTTTGATTAGATGGAGTGGCACAGATCCACAAATTTTTATTTTAAAGAACACTTTTCTATTTTTTCAATGCTGATTAATAAATTTAGTGTGTGTAAATGACGTATTCTATTTTTTTCTTGAGCAATTACTGATTTTTTATGTTTTTCTTTGATAAAAAATATTAATCATTGGTCGTGTATCCACTTTAAGGTTGTTCTATGCTTGTTATGCTGTTATATATGATTTTTTTTCCATATCGGCGAATACTCTACTCTCTCAAAGCGCATTCGCTTCAAAGCAGCATTTCGTTTTACAAAATTGTTGCTCGCGCGCTTTGGCACTTAAAATCGTAAGGTTTCGATAAAGCGTGTCAAAGCTCGACGACGCACGCACGCGTTCAACGCGACATTGTGAATTCGGCATTAGTGCTGGACGGTGGAGCGTTTCACTTTTCGTTACGATTTTCGTACAATTGTTCAGTCTACAAAATTTGTCGAAAGCAAGCTATAAGTAGAGTTCAAACTCTTATGAAAACCTCACTCCTCAACAATAAAGTGGCGTTCAGGCGTTTTTAGATATTTCATTCTGTCACTTTTATTCTCAAGGAAGCATGGTGGAGCGTTTCATTTTTCGTTACGGTTTTCGTTCAATTGTTCAGTCTACAAGTTTTGTCGAAAGAAGGCTATAAGTGGAGTTGCCTCTCCACGTTCACCTCCTATCCAAAATTGTCGCTAGAATATGGTTAATTTGCCAAAGAGTAGGGAACACATTTTTCCAACATCACGACCGTCTTGTTGGTGTCGCACAAGGCTTGGTTCTATCTTCCATACTTTGGGAGACGTATATCTTAGATTTGACGTGTTTGAAAATACGAGCGTAACGAAAAATGAAACGCTAATGAATTCCCCACTCCTAAATCAGTTTGCAGGGTTTTTCGTTTCCAATTTTATATACTCTCTCTATACTCTCTCTAACTCTCTATCTCTCGCTTTCTCTATCTGTCTGTCTCTCTCTTTCTCTCTATCACCCTCTTACTCTCTCTATCCCTCTATATCTCTCTTTCTCTCTATCTCTCGCTCTATTTCTCTATCTCTAGCTATATCTCTCTTTCTATCGATCTCGCTTTTTCCATCTCTCTCTCTCTCTCTTACTCTATTTCTCTATCTCTCTCTAGAACAACACTATAGTGTTTCATTTCTCGCAAAGATTTTCGTTCAGTTTACTTGACCCACAAATGCTGTCTTCCTCCATCGTCCTCTCTTCCCTCTTTCCTTATCTTTCCTTCCAAAGTCAATTCCAATGACAAAAGTTCATCTAATAATAGACACCACTCATCAGACGGCAGAATTCCCTCCTCGATTATATTTCGATTATGCATTTTCGGCCACATTCCCGCTCGGGGGCGTCTTCTACATATCAAAAATACAAAAAAGATGACAGCCTCATAATTTCATCGGACCAGCACGTACACAAAACTAACTCCCGCGACACTTAATTCTCCTAGCTTGACTACTTCCAGCCATCCGGGTGGGCGTGATGATCAATAGTCGCCTTTCGTGGCCTGATAATGTTAACGTTCTTATTATTGCTGCCGTTGTTAATTTGTGGCAAAAAGTGCGATGATTTATTACCCGTGCGGCAGTAACCGAAATGATATTGCTGGTTTGAATAGAAATAAAATAGCTAATTGTGAGTTTACCTGGCGAGAGAAGGCAGCCTGTGATGGCTGCCCGTGGCTTAATAAAAGCCCCAGGTCACTCAGAGGAGAATATGTTAATTGATTACCCACCACCAGACCTTTGGCTTGACGTGTTATGATTTATAGTACCTGCCGAGATGTCAGCAAGGCAGCGGAGAGCCTGTGATAAATTCCTGATGGAAAAGTAATTGTTAAAGGCACAGTGCGGAAGTACAGTACCTTCCATTTGTGATATCAAAAACAAAAAGGAAGCACAAGAAATGGGAAATTGCCTCTCTTATAAAATCGCGTAATTTTCATACATCTTTTGGATTGATTTGATGACTTCCTTGTGCTGAGGCCTTTGAAATATGAACGCACGCGTTTCTTTTATTATACTTATGACGGTGTGCTTATTTTTCTGCTGATGTTGTTCGCTCTCAAGGACTATTTTTTTTTCGGGGGAGAACATTATTTTATATTTGTACTTAATTATTTATGAATGAGAGTTTGAAGTCTGAACATTTATTAAGGTGCCTTTGTGGGAAGTCAGTCACGTGTCGCGAAAATACATTTTTTTTTTTTCATTTAACGAGATGGAAATGTCTTTCCTGTTTGCTGTAGGTAGGTAGTTCTTTTGCTTTATCATCAGAGGAAATTGTAGTCAAAAGCGAACGCACTTTGAGGGCAAAAATCACTGTTTTCAAATTTATTTAATTTATTTACTATGGCATTCATCTTTTAATTTCCATTTAATCCGATTATATCCTTAAGTGTGCGGATGCCTAAGCTGTATAAGGGCAGCATAGCTGAATAGTCTGTTTCGTTGTCAAAATAGTAAAATGTATTTGATTCAAAACTATGGGACGCCTCCTCTGATGACATGTCAGATGGAGTTGAAAAGCACCGGATTTTTACTATAAATGCAAAAATAGTTACAACGTTCAAATACAAGTTTAGACACATTGCCTCAAATGCTGAAGAAGAATAAATGCAACTAAGAGCGGGAATAGTTACTGCTTTGAACTGTGTATTGGAGTTAATTTATACCTTAGTGAGAACTAAATACCAGCGGGTACAAATAATTGTCGGGTTGCCTAGGCTAGGCAATTGTCAGTGACAATAATTGTATTTGACATGCCCGCTGATACGAGAATGACATGATCAGATCAATCAACAACAAAACGTGTGATTTACTTAATTATACTAACAAATTGGTCTTGTGGGGAACGTTTTTTTGTTTGTGTATTTTATCGAGCTTTCATCGAAACTGTTCTCTGTTCTTTTTCCGAACTAGCAGGTTCTAATATGGTTTATTGTTCAATTGAAAATAATTGATTGCAAAAAATTGCTTATTTAAGTACGAGCATTTGTGTAGCAAAAATGTACTGAATTAAATTGCCTTAAAAAAAATGCATCCCAATTGTTTCATGCTAATCTCTGGGGAGGGAAGAACTATGTTTGATTGTTCAAGTGATAGGGGAAATCCCTTCTTGATTCACGAAATTTTGTTCAAGTATTTGGCACAGCAGAGAATATTTTTTAGGAAATTCTTTCATGCAACTAGAGTACTGTACAGTGCAACAGGAAAAAGAGAATTAAGGACTTGCTTTTTCGGAAGTGGTTGTCTCCCAGTTTTTATTCGTTACATAGATGAGATTACTACAAATTTCCTGAAATTTACATTTAAATTGTTATTACGTAAAAAAGGGCAGATTATAAAATACACACTTTTAATTATTTCCGAAATAAATCAATTGCCTCCAATGGCGTCTTCTTTCAGTTTCTTCTTCCAATAACTTCAACCCGCCAGACATCTGTCGGGCCAATCTTCGTAAACTAGCCGTCTCTTTCTGCCGGCGTTGACAGAGCTACGTTGGCAGTCGCTGACACCACCACTCACACAAAAGGAGACTTCATCACCTAAGTTTGCTCAATAAAATCTACAAAGCAATTAAGGCCCATTTTTTTTTCCATATAAAAATCCCCAAGTTGTGTTCAACTTCCAGTGAATAAAATGGGCCTAAGCTGTTCATGTCAACTTGGGCTTATGAAAAATCATTCTGTCTATCAGTTGCACTGTGCACTGGGAATCAATTTAATTTAACTAGGATGGTGTCCGTATTGTACAAAATTTCATATCAATTTCATTCTTTGCGCAATCTTCCCAACAAAAAAAATAAATTAAGCAAATATTTTGTATTCTTAATTATTCGCCTCCGCCTATTTATTTATAAAATTTATATACATATCCTGTGGTATCGCAAAGGACCTAAATCAATTTGGTCTAAGTGTGTCTTTCTAGACAGCCACTTTACCTAACCTAACCTGGCCTTATAGCTTATACATAACTAATTTTTTATTTATTCTTTTTTTCCAGGTATGTGTTAACATCTTCAGTAAGTAGTTATTTTATTTAACGAGTTTCTTATTAATTTATTTAAATACAAATCCGCGCAATTGTTGCAAACACTCGTAATTAATGCAAATATCACTGTAGGCATTTAGATCATCCTCAACACATCCTCAGCCTCACGCAGAAAAATAATAGTTCCACGAATTTTTAAACATTTAAATATTGCAATTGTGGAGGAATTTATGCCATTTCACCAGAAGTGTCAGAGTTTGGTGAGTGAGCGAGTTAAGTGAAGTTTAATTGGAATAAACCAGTGTTTTCGCACTAAAGTTGTGTTATTTACATTTATAAGTGAAATCTCTCAACTTCTAGACTGTGTTCCGAGTGATATTTGATAATTATTGTGAAAACAGGAAAATTCCTAGTGGTTATTTTGTTAAAATGGTTGTTTGTAAAACAGAGAGTTTTAGTGAATGTCCTTTTATTTATATTTAAAATTAAGAACAATTCAATGCCAGAATACCTTATTATGTGCAATATATAAGAGATGTTCAACGATACTCATTAAGAAATAAGAATGACTTTAGGTTACCTACCATGTTAAGTTTTAGTGCACAAAACTCCTTAATTTCTAAAGGTTTCAAATTATTTAATGAACTACCAAATAACACAAAAAATTAAACAAACATATTACTTTAAAAAAAAAACAGTGTATAGAATTTACTAGACTTAAGTATTCAATATTCTTAAAATCTGTAATTTACATTTCAATGGCTTCCCCGAAATTAGTAAATAAAGAATCAATCATATATTATAGTATTTTATTTTTAAACTTTACACGGGGGTCATCAGAGTTAAATCTTGTAGCACCATAAAAGTGCCCTTTAGTAACTTTAAAACTCCACACCCTGTTCATGAACCCGCTCGCATAACGCAGGGCACACCAGATTGTTTGATTAGCCAATACCACTAAGGCTTGATTGGAGTAAGCAAATATTTTTTTACGGTGTTCTATTAATACATAAGCATAAAAACTATCAAGAACTTATTGTAGTTAGTATTTTATCTTTTCCAACTCATATGCATACTCTGCAACTGAATTATGAAAAGGTCTTGTTGGCACTAAAGTCCCTCCAGCCAAACTCTAGCTGCGGAGCTGATCGCATTCCAGCCATTATCCTAAAGAATTGTGCCACAGGCCTTTGCACGCCGTTGTTAATTATTTTTAATCGTTTCGCTTCTCGAGGGAAAGTTTCTCACTGAGTGGAAAGCATAGTTTCTCGTTCCTATTCATAAGTCTGGGTCTAAAAACATGAGAACTATCGAGGTACTTGTAAGCTCTCAGCAATTCCTACGCTTCTTGAAAGCATAGTTAAAAACAACCTTGAGTTTTCAACGAAAGAGTGTTTATCGGAAGCGCAGCGTGGTTTTGTATCTGGACGGTCCACTATCACCAAATTGGCTTCTTTTTCATCGTTTACTCTAAATGAGTTGGAAAACAAACTTCAGGTTGACGCAATATATTACAGACTTTAGCAAAGCCTTCGACTCGGTCAATCATTCTATTCTTCTTCAGAAGCTTGAAGCTTTTGGAGTCCACTCTGAAATGCTTCGCTGGATTTCATCATTCCTAATCGGTCGCTTTCAACGCGTAAAAATTGGAACATCGTTTTCGAAAAATATTAACTGTACATCTGGGGTACCGCAAGGGAGCCATTTAGGTCCACTGCTTTTCATTATTTTTATAAATGATATCGTTTCAACGATCAAATATATTCAATGCTTACTATATGCGGATGATCTATTACTATTTTTATCTATTAAAGGTATGGAAAGCTGTGCTTTGATTCAATCTGATCTGGATAGAATAATTGATTGGTGCAACGTCAATCCCTTAAAATTAAATATAAAGAAATGCAACGTAATCTCTTTTAATAGATGTGCATCTATACAATTTAATTTAAACAGGGTAAATAAAATTAAAGATTTAGGAGTCACGCTCGATACGTCTTTCTCATATAAATGTCATATTGAATACACTCTCGCGAAGGCTAATTCTATTGTTGGCTTCATAAAACATAATGGAAGGGACTTCGGAGACCCATTTACTTTACTTTCGTTATTCACTGCCTTAGTTCATTTCAATTCATTTTTTACAAATTGCACTGGGAATTCTCTCCAAATTATAAGGCAAGGTGTTTATTTCTGGGCATTAAATCTTTGAAATCGCGCCGTCAAATTCATGATATAATGTTTGTTAGAGACTTGCTATGCTTTCATACAAGATGTCCTGTTCTGCTCTCAATGATGCAAATATATGCACCGACGAGAACTTTGAGAACACTGCATCTTCTCTTAGAAGAAAATCATCGAACAAATTACGGCCTTAATGAGCCGCTAACAAGAGCCATTGTAGCTTTCAAAGGCGTTTCTACAGAAATTGATTTATCTTTAGAGAGATTCAGTTTCAAAAACAAATTATTGTACATATTTATTTTTTAACAAACTTTTTTTTAAATTGTATTCTTTTACTTTTACTTTTATTTCCCAACATCTGTTAGTTGTAACGAACAATTGCAGATGAAATAAACAAACTAAACTGTATGGGGAAACATATGAAATATCAGCTCAGATGGATTGAATGGTAATCCCCCAGAGCATGGGTTTTCGTGAAGAAATTTGGCAGCAGGAAAAAAAAAAAATAATCATCCAATCGATTGAACTTGAAAGGTTCAACTTGAATCTTCGCTCAATCTTTTTATTTCGCTATATTTTTTTATTTTATCATGCCAACTTGGCTGGCAAAGTAATTACTTAGGAGAAAATATCCCTTCAACATAAAAAAGGAGTACGAAATATATACGCACCATTTTCCAGGAATGCCCTTTAGGTTGTAGTATTAAGGTCCACAAATCGAAGCCGAAATTCGTCCTCACAAGGATCCCCGGTTAACCCATAAAAGGTTAAATACATTTTCCACTGGATTGAGGTTTGGTGTAGCTCAATCGATTGGTAATAAATTTAATTTTAAAGCACGATTTCGTCCGTTGGGATGGTATACTCGTTTGCCAAGGATTTTTCGACATTTCCCAGACAATCGATATCGTCTTTCTAAAAACAAATCCCCCACATGACCAACGCTGTCTGGGGCAATCACGTGCCCAGTCGTTCTTGGGAATGGAAAATTAATTCCCATTACCACAGCCAACAGGTTTCTTGAGCGAGAAACCACATTCGATATGTGTGACACCAACTTTCCAATTTTTACAAATTGCCTACGTTTTACTGTTGGCCAAACACGCACTCAACATAAAACGGCGACACTTATTTATTTATCAGTTGGAGGACAAAAATTTCCCACAAACAACAACGAATAAGATAGTCCTCCAGAGTGACTTTTGTTAACCTCTCTACGGGTATAAGCGGAATATTTAATATACGTACCTCGTTGTCGAGTGAAACAATTTTGCCCTCTTATAAGGGGTTGAGAGGGGTTTCAACATAAAAGGACAACTTAAGCGCAATGGAATTTTGAAAAGTTGAAAAGGATTTCGAACTCTGATTTCAATAATAAAAGGAGGGTTGGTTTTTCCAAAACAAATTACCCAATTTGGGAATTGTTTGATAAATTGGGTCATTCCTTACCCTTTATAGGTGTATACTGGATACTCGTATACAAAGTTTTCCAATCGAGCTATATTTGATTTGGCCATACAATTAGGAGGGCACAACAAATGTTGAACATTTCATTTGTGTAGAACTTTCTAAATTAGGTTGTTGGGAAGTACAAAGTCGGGCCAAAGTATCCTTGTCAAATGAGTGACTTCGAGGGCCAGGGACTAGCATTGAAATTCGAAGGAAGCAATGTCATTTACGTATGGAAGTAGTTTTAATAAAAATGCAATCATGGGATTGCTGTCGAGTGGATTTATGTGCACATGTTTAAACTGCTGACTCGATGTGCTATTTTTATTAAATTTCCGCAATAAATTAGTTACTCAATATACTAAATGCTTCAGGGATGGGATGTAATTAATTCTGAATCGTATATCGTTTACACTCTAATTAACTTGAATTTGATTTAAATTTGAAAGCAGAAAGGGAGGTAAAAGTTTTTAAATATATTATCACTTAACAATTTAATACAGATTATGACTTGTGTTGTTTGGTAAATTAGTAATAAATAATAATTGTGATGGAGGATGTGTGGATTTAGGAGGGCGTTACTGGAGCTTTATGGGAAAATTGTGTTGGTGTGTACTTTGTGGGTTTTATTTTGTTTTTAATTAAATTTTCGTCAGACTGTGTTGGAATATACTGGTTTAGTGTGCTCGCAAGTGGTCCTTCGAGCCGGATAAGACAGAGAATATGAATAATATGGCTCCAACTTCACGCCACGTCGGCCATACCCCGAACCATATTCAAAAACAACACCTATTGCGATAGACTGAAATTGATATACTGAACGGCTTGCTAATTAACAAAAGTCGCAATTAATCTAAAATATGTCGTACAAAATGCCAGCCCCTCTTGTTTCCAAACTTCTTTTAATTACCTCTCGCTGTCAGTCATCAGCCAGTTGAGCTGATTCCACTGTCACTGGCAACGATGTATGAATGTAGAATGTTCAACTGATATTCAGACAAGAAATCGTTGACGACGAATCTCAAACGTCGCTTCATTTGTGCGCCGTGTGAAAAGGCTCTTACATAAATTGGTTCCACTGTGGGACCTACAAATAAGCCCAAACACAAGGCAAAACTCTCTAATCGCTATCATGCCAGCGTGCTATGCCGTGAAGAGCTATATCTAGCTACCTCCTCTTAACCGCACATTATATATATAATACAAAATCTGTTGCCACATATAATCCAATAACGTAAACTGTCACTGCGAAGCATTACAAGGGCTTAAAGGGCAACAGCGAATGCCACCGTTCCACCTATTCCAGAGGAGCATTCAGCAGAGCCGTCGTCGCATTGATTTAGGGTCTGCCCTCCAAGTGGTTGGGTGGGGGGTTGAGTATTTGATTCCGACTCCTTTTTTTCCCCCGGTCGCCTTTAATCACAACAACTTCGTGAGGAGAACTTTGTGGTGGGATTTAAGGTAAAACGGTTGATTGCAGTCGCCTGTATAACATGGCGGGGCAAAAAGACTGCCTTTGTAATGTGATTACTCATAGGAAACCGCAACACAACACTGTCAATAGGCGGAAGTTTTGCAAATGTTTCGTTGTTACGAACCGAGGGGGGTGGCAGCACGATTGAAATAAAACCACGGAACACGCCAAATGGTTAGTGGAATTACGGAGTCTCCGGTTTTATGACGGAGCTTTACACTGGGAAGGGTCATGAAACGAGTTGATCTCGTGAGTTTAGATTGCTAAACAAAGTTATATTTCGTATTTGGCTACCTGGCTAGGCTTCAAAGCCATTGTTCGTGTAATTGCTACTTAATGCAGGAATTGCAAGTGCAATAAGTGAACTGAGGCATTTGTAGTAGGCGTACGCGGATTGTTAGTTTTCGGTCCTTCGAGCCGGATTGTTGATTGCATTATTATGATGCGATTTGTAGTTTTACTCCATTTAATGCCGGAGTTTATACATCACGACAGTCTAAATAGCCTTGATGAGCCATGTTGACCATGGAGATCAAACCAGGTTACACTTTCCTATGATTTTTTCTCGACTTTTGGATGAAGTTGTCATTAGCAGAAAGTAGATAACTTTTGGCAGGCAGTAATACGTTTATCGTTTTTTTTCTTTTCTGCATAAATTTACAGGGCTCAGTTTAGTGCCCTTTTGTTTATTCCACATTGGTCCTTCGAGCCGGGTAATGAACTGTGCTATTAACTTTGACACTGTCTTTGAATATATAGCTACACTTTTAGTGCAGTGTGGTTTTGATCATATGCTTAGGCCCTAGGGCATTTATGAATCTTCTCTCGTTTCCATTGCATTTGTAATCTATTAAAAAAAAATGCTAAATGTTGGCAAAATATAACAACAAGTCGAAGGAAGCGTCTTTTGAATTTCATATCAACTGATGGTAAGCGAAGCCGTAAGCTTTGCCTTTTTCTTGCAGAATAGTTCGATGATTTTTAAACCCACTTTCGCTACAAGTGCTTGCGGTATTGTATAACTCCCTTTGGTCCTTCGACCTGGATAGTAAGCCGAATGCGTTCATACTCTGTCCAAGCAACGCAGTTACCACTTTGTCACCGCTTCGATTTGATTTTTCTGCAGTAGTCGAATACATTTTCGACCTTAAGTTTCGAGTTCTTCGGTCCTATACCGACCTTCTGTTTGTTTACAGTGCCCGCATCCAATTTAAAACCTTCCACTTCGTTTTAAATGCAGCAAATCAATATCAATAGCTTAAACTTTAAAATCTATCACTCTCAAGTGATTTGATCCCCCTTTCGAAGTGCTCGTTTTGTTCGACATAAACACGCATTCAATCTACATCCTGTTGCATTATTTCCTATTGATCGATTCATCTGTTGCCAGGGTATCTACGAGACGTCTCTCATTGGTATTGCATTCGTAATCCATTCAATAAATTTCATCATTCACCCCTTGTGTTCGCATTATCCTCCCTATCAGAGTGAGTCTCACAATATACGTAGGTACTCCGGCCGGGGCACCCTTGTGTTTATTTTTCTATTTTTTTTCACTCAACTTAATTATGCGCCTTTAAGAAGCACAATCAAATCAAATTGCATAAAAGTGAGTGTCGCTATGAAAAGTGGGTGTGTGGAATGGGTAAATTGTTCCTGATTGCATTAGGTTAATTGGAAATTATAAAAATAGGACGAAAATTAAATGAAGGATATAAAAAGCTGAATGTTTGAAGAGCCCAGCAGTTTAATGTCTAAGTGATTATGTTGAAAGACGGGTACTTAACATAAATACACTCTCTCGACACACTCGGAGTACCTAGCAGAAACTTGACAACTCCCCGCTACCTGCGAAGGCCCTTGAATTTTCTTTTTCCACCGTTTTATATACCCAGTAGAGGTGCTGTGGATTAGTATACTTCTACCCGGGGATATCAAATGATACAAATGGGTTTGGTTTGCCTCAGTTTGTTGTTTGTTAATGTTTTTCTTTATTTATATATCTTTTTTTTTTTGTCATTTGGCTGATGATAAATCATTTCGAGCGGGACGAGATTCATTTGTTATTCCCCGGGTGGATGGAATGTTTAATGATTTGTATTCAAAGTTGTTTTGTTCTGTTTTTTTTTTTTTTTTTTGTCGCTGAGTTACATTGTTGTTTTGACGAACAAATTAAATTGTATCATTACGCCAGAAAAGTGGATTTTAATTTTTCAAAAAAAATGTCTGGGGAGGCTACTAAAATTGATGATGCATATGTTTGGGCGGCTGATGAAATAATTTATCATTGCATACTTTGGGTAGTAGCAAAAAAAAATACACATATCTGAGTAATTGGCTTTGGAGTGTGCGTTAAGCCTAGTACTAGGCAAGATTCTTTGTCCATTGTGTAGAGATTTGAATCAGCAACTATGTGTTCGTGGAAATTTTCGTACGCAAATCCACCTTTCATTTGGTCCGAATGTCATTTCATTGGTTCAGAAAAATCGTCGAAAAACTACGACTTGAACTCGCAATTCCTTTTCAAGGTGCTATAAGTGATTTGTGGCTGTGAAATCCCATCGCAAAATACCTCATTGCTCCTGTGGTTGAGGTATATAGCTAGAAAGAATCTTTAGTCAACAAACTGTATAATTACGAGACGACTGTTAACGTATTTCATCAATGACACCAGGAGCTTAGTTCTATGGCTCTCGTTTCGCAAAAAAATCGTTGATCAATTTGAGCAAATGATATTTTTCGTTAATATGAGGATTTTAAACCACGGAATAAGTTGGTCAACTATTCGTTTTAGGGTTTCAAAAAACTGCATAAGTTGATCAACCAATTTCTCGATGCTATCAAGCTTATGAAGGAGTTGGTCAACTACTTATTTTAGGTTGTCAAGAGCTGAATGAGTTGATCAAATTTTTTTTGTGGTTATCGGAAAACTTAATGAGTTGATCAACCAGTTTCACCAATCGAATGAGTTGATCAACTATTATTTCGAAGTTTTCAAAGATCTGAATAAATTAATCAAACAGTACAAGGCTATCAAAGCTTTGAATGAGTTGATCAACCAGTTTCACCAAACGAATGAGTTGATCAATTATTCTTTCGAAGTTATCAAAGAACTAAATGAGTTGATCAACCATTTCCTCACGGTTATCAAGCAAATGAAGTTGGCCGACTATTTGTTTGAGCTTATTAAAGAACTAAATGACTTGATCAACTATTCGTTTGAGGTTATTAAAGATCTGAATAAATTGATCTGCCAGTTGAAGGTTATCAAAGCTTTGAATGAGTTGATCAACCAGTTGCACCAAATGAATGAGTTGATCAACTATTCTTTCGAAGTTATCAAAGAACTAAATGAGTTGATCAACCAGTTTCACCAAACGAATGAGTTGATCAATTATTCTTTCGAAGTTATCAAAGAACTAAATGAGTTGATCAACCATTTCCTCACGGTTATCAAGCAAATGAAGTTGGCCGACTATTTGTTTGAGCTTATTAAAGAACTAAATGACTTGATCAACTATTCGTTTGAGGTTATTAAAGATCTGAATAAATTGATCTGCCAGTTCAAGGTTATCAAAAGCTTTGAATGAGTTGATCAACCAGTTGCACCAAATGAATGAGTTGATCAACTATTCTTTCGAAGTTATCAAAGAACTAAGTGAGTTGATCAACCACTTCCTCGCGATTATCAAGCAAATGAAGGAGTTGGTCGACTTTTTGTTTGAGGTTATCTAAGAACCAAATGAGTTGATCAAGTATTTGTTTGTGGCTATGAAAGAAAGAACTAAATAAATTGGTCAACCAGTTGTTCAAGGTTATCAATTCGTTGAATAAGTTAATCAGCCAGTTGAACCAAATGAATGAGTTGATCATCCAATTGATCAACATTGTCGAAGAACTAAATGAGCTCATCAACTATTTGTTTATGAAATTTGTTTATCAAAGATCTGAAGAAGTTGATCAACTTATTTTTCAAAACAATCCATCAACTTAACGAGTTTATTGATACGCGTTCAATGCTAAATTTGTACTCGGAATGCCTTGAACTTGATCAATGCAAGCGCCTAATGCTATAAATGGTATGTGTGAGAAAATCTCGGGAAAGACCAAAAACGCATTTAGAGGTTGGCGCATTGGATCCACCAGAGAAATGTTATCAATTTTCATCCATTTTCTTGGATCGTAACATGACATTCCAATTATAAACTAATGAAAGTAGTAGTAGATCCTCTCTTAATTGACCCAAAAGTTTTTCAACAAAACTAAGCTATTTTGCATCCGAAATTCACCAACATAAGCTTCTTATATTTAAGCCTTCTCGCCTACTTTACATTTTCCTCGGTAGGGGACTACTTTCCGGTTCACTTAGCACAGTCTACTTATTCTCAATGGAGGCCAAACATTATTCATGAACCATTCCCACTCATCTGCTTTGTTCCACTAAAACATATGCGCACCTAGGATGTGGCGTAGGTGTGCTTGCACACACAATTATAAAAGGGGGGGCGACAAACAAAAAATATGCAAATCTTAAACGAAGGTAAGTCTACCCACCCAACCATTTCACAGACGAGTAGTGTCTTCCTATACGTTTTCCACACACTCCCCGAAGATCTACGAGCACATGTTCGGTTCGCAAAGAAATAAATAATGTCGTCTTGTTCTTTGGGGATTTCTTCGTAATGTCATTATGATTTTTTATTTTTTTTTTCAATACATGCTTGCATATTGATTTGACAGATATAGTGTACTACACCAGTTTAGCATACTCAAGTACTGGCAGAGTGTTTTGCTTTCCCATTGTCGGGAATGTTATGCAAAGTGGTAGCAAAAGCGATTGTCTTGTGTATAGTAAATTTAAATACAAATATCAATTTAAAATGTTATTTAATGTCTTAACAATATTTGGGAGGACTTTGGCAAAGTGATTCAAAAAAGAATTCACAGGAAATCGAATCGAACAAAAATCTCGATATCAGTTGTCATCGACAGTCATGAAAGGACGGTTTTCCTTCAAAATGTTTCATCCCTTAATATCCAGCAGAGAAAATCTCTCAAAAAATGTCCTGCTGTTCCTTCACATCACGTCCTCAATTTACATTCTTAACAAACAGGAACATCGTCTAATCCAAACCGAGGAATAAAGACCAGAAAGGATCTTTTAACCTTAGATTAAGGAAAAGACCGCACCCAACCCACGCGCCTTCGGCATCAAAAAATGATTCGTTTCCATTATTTCCGAGACACATACATTATATGTCTAAGGCGTAATCAGTATTTTAATGGATGCGATTGTGGTCTTTCTGTTGGAGTTCTTCCTTTCCGCTCAGTCAGGCACGAGGATAAATTACTATTACATAGAATTAACTTTGAACATTTTCAATTAGTCGGGGAGGATTCATTTTCAAATTACCCCCCACCGTAGAATGGAAAAACATAAAATATTTAATTTTTCAACAATTTAATGGAAATCGCACTACAAAGTCGGCTGTGTGCAAATCGATTGTGTAAAACACCCGCCCGTGGAAGAGGGTTTCAGCTTTGCTAAATAATGAATTAATTACGATAGATTTGATTTGGTAATTGAGAGATTGTATTTGAAAATTAAATGCCATTTAGGTGTAGTTACAAAAAGAAAACAAAAAAAAAAAAAAACTGTACCTAATTAAGTGAGCGGGAAGCCAATAATGAATGTTTAATCAGGGCTGTTGTGTGCGTGCCATAGATTTGATTAAATAAATGCAATTATTATGGCATGTCCTTTGTAGTTGTTATGGATATAAAATAATTTAACGCTATCCAGTTAATAGCACGCAAGTGTATACTGATCGAATTCCCTGTAGAAAATATTTAACCAGCTATGGATTAAAATGTCCTTAGATATGTCCCTATGGAGAGTTTTTCAAATATATAGAATAGAAAGCACTGATTCCATTTGTCACCGTTCGATGGCCAATTAAGATTTAACTACGTAACGTCATGGAAAGGTAGTAATAAAAAATGTATTCCATTTAAAATCGCAAGTCCATGTCAACTGAAGGTATGGTAGCCAAAAATGTGAGCAGATTACAGAGTGATGTGAACATAGTTCACAAAGTCAACCTCGAAGACAGCCACCCCAATTAATATTGTAGCCGATAAATTGTCCAAAATGTGAATTCCCAGATCAGTTGCCTCGTAGGTGCTATCTATGTGTGTGAGACATCTGTGGAGGAAGTTTTCATGCTTCGGGAAAGGACATTATCTTGAAGCTTACAGAACTATTTTTTTTGTTCTCTTTGTAAAATTGTTTCTTTTGGATTCCATCTTCAAGTGCCTGCTTTAAGGAGAAGAAGCCACAATCAGCACCTGAACTCGGCACTTTCCAAGGTAGCTCTGTGGTGGAATAGATTTTAGTGAGAACCTCTTCAATGAAAGTTTTTCGATAAAAAACAAAAACATTTAATGCAACAGCATCATCATAAGATCTAGGAAGAAGAATTTAACGCACAGTTTGAAATGTAAGACGGCCCAGTTGTCTGCTTTCACCAGTTCACATTTTGTCAAAAAAGTAGCCTGCTTTTGTGCGGAATAACCCCACAATTAAAACAAAGCAAGTCGACATTAAACAAACGAATTAGGTAAATACAGTAAATGAAAAACGTGCTGAAATTAAATTGCAAGGGACCAAGAGGATGTACAAAAATATCACTCACAGGGCCTGGTAAAATAAGTTCTCTGAACTGTGAATGTGATCCTAAAACTAGGCATTGTAATTACGCATTCTATCAGAATTGAGTGGGCGCTTTTGGGCTCGCTGCTTCACCCAATAGACCACAGCTGCTAGATGGCAGAAATAAGGAGGATGGCAACGGTGGTTGGCCAAATCACTTCAAGAAAAATTTGTAAAGCACAAAATTTGTAAATCACTTCAAGAAAAATTTGTAAAGCACACAAGAAAGAAATTTAAAATCGAATGTACGCCTTTTTGTGGAGGAGAAACATTTATAATAAAAATATTAATAAACAAAAAAACATTTTTTTTTTTCACACAAATGTCTGAGAGAAATGTCAAGATATGCAATACACTGAACTGTGAAATAAATTACTTTCTGATGTAATCACAATTGCGGTCTTGTGGAGTGTCTGCATTTAGTCATGAATTCATTTATTTTTAATTAAATATTATTATTTTTATTACATAAGCATAACGAACACTATATTTGCGATTGACATTGTAATAGAAGTGCTTTAAAGATTTCGGTAAAGTGCTCCAGCCACACTCCTAAAACGCTGACAAATAAATAAAATGCACACCATTCACAAAAAACGGTTAAATACTTTTTTTGTAAATCTATACATACATTTTACACATTCCATACAATTTTTAACTGTTTTATGGAAATTTAATTTTGTACATAGTTTTATTAATTTAAAAAAAATTGAATTGTAGTTTGCGTCGTACTTACTAATAAGAAATTTTAAACTTTAAATCTTAAGGAAGCTCGCAATTGCGGAATTTGTATGGACATATATTTTCTCCAAAAACTTATTTAAGTAAAAAATTTAATTAAAAAAAAAAAACAAAAAACCCGACTGACTGTAAAAAAGATTTAAAAAGATTAAAACAAGACACTTTCAAGTATAACTAATTGACAGTCGGAGGCTGCGCATATTTTTCTCTTGGTTTCAATTACAATTGCCTACAAATTCATGCGACGAAGCTAGAGCTTAGTTTGAATGACAATTCCCTAAAAATCCATCGATGCTAATAATCATTTTTAGTTTCCCACACAAAATCGTGACTTACAAAATAGGTATATAAGCTTGAGGCCCTATGTGACAAAGGTGGAGTATAGTTTGGAGGTGTTTGTTTACCTGTTGTGTTGAATTTGAAGTCCACCTTTGTCAAAAAAATTTATAGGCATTTACCTTTGGAGCTATTAACTCCTGACTCTGCCTATGGTTTTTAAAGAGCTGCATCTAGTTCAGACTGCAGTCTTATGAAATAGGAACTAAAATGTGTCAATTTTTTGAAAAGAAATCGTTTAGGGAAATTCCTTATAATGGCGACAAATTTTCGACAACAATATATTTCAGTCGCCTTTTGTCACATACGTGGATTATTTTTACCCAAAGAAAGACAGCACTCAACGAAATAGGACCTTTGCTCCATTTTTTTCTTGTTACTCAAATATCCGTAGCCTATCGGGTGGAACTTATTTTTCCAAATTATATCTGTATTTGTAAAATCAAAACACATATTGAAACATAGAACTCATTCCAGGATGCGACAATTCGGTCCTAAAGTATACCATAAACATAGGAACAAACTTTAACCTCAATAAAATCAAATTTTAACTAGAAGTTGACTCTAATTTACAACCCATAAATAACTCAGTTCGTAAAACTCGAAAGTTGGCTTCCAACTCTTGTCTTTGTATAATTAGTTTGAGAGTCCCTAGTGTTATAAGTTTGACTTGGGTAGAAGTTGTAGGCGTACATAGCTTAACTTGTTCTTATGGGTACTTAAAGGTTACTAGGTATGTTGGTACCTACTTCATTATTGACATAACTACCGTGGAATAGTTTCACAGTTATCTCAGAAATTTAAAAACACCAAACATATCACTTAACCCTTTGAAAACTTCACCCAACCTCTGCTGACTTTTTAGCGATTTTAAAGATTTCGCACTTAACCAAAACTAAGTCTTTTAAAAAAAAAACTCTCTCTCCCAACACCGTTTCATTTATTATTTCATAATTGCACCTGTCAAACTTGACTTTGTGTAATCGTGACGACCTCTTTATTCATCGTGGCATAATATTCCGCAACGGCACTCAACTTAGGTGCCTGGATTTTTGTTGTGCTTCTACTTTTTACTCGCCATAGTTGCGTTCGTCAACTTGTTTGGTTTCTTTTTTTTTTTTTTTTTTTTTTTTTCTGTCAAAACAAACTGATGAGGAAAACTCGATTTTATTCTCACAATGTCCTTGGCCGGTCGCCGGTTTGTGTTTATTTTTTGGTTTTATTTAACTTCAACGTGTCAGAAGTACTGTACGAGCACGCGAAGGATCACGAGTATTTTTTATCCGTACACATTTTTTTCGCTTTCTGGCAATTTAATGGTGTTTTGGGGTTCATAAATAACATTTTAGTTGTTGAATTAGGAAGCAAATTAGGTTAGTAGTGGTGTGTTGTTGACCAGACAAGGCCACGCAGGAGTTGAACTAGAAAGGTGTATGAAAATTATGAATAAATGAGGAAATGGGATAAAAATGATGACACACTCGACGAGTCTATTTTTACTCTTCTGTCTATCAGAATGAATCGAGCACGAAGCCTTTGATATGATAATTTAGACGTCGCAATAGAAAATTTAAATCGCATTACGTTTTATAACTCGCACACGTTTTGTGCAGTCGTACGGTTGGGTTCACTTAATCTTCCATCGAATTCGTATTCCCAAAGATTGGTATTCGTATGCATAGTTCAATTTGTGCGACGGGGAATTTCGTAATTCCTGGTTTTACCTAGTTTCAGACATAAGCTGGTTATGCAATATGCTTCATTGATTCGTTCGACTTGTAGAAAGTCTAGTCATAAAGGCTTTGGCTGACATATAAGTTCAGGCATTATGGGGGTAATGAACCAAATTTGTCTTGATGGGAATAAACGTTGTCGGTTTATTTCATTGGCCTCTTTCTTGTAGGTATTGGATGCACAAATTAGGACCTTTTAAAAATAACTCACATATCCACTATGTCGCAGGCCTGTTTTATAAAGGGTTGCGTTTTCAATTCAGAGGCAATGTCACGAAGCTATTCCCACGAATAAGATAAATAAAAGTTCTAGAAGAGGCGAGAAGTAGTGTAGAATTGGCGAACGAAATTAAAAAAAAATAAATAAATAAAAACCTATCGTAAAACCTATTGCCACTCTAAAAAAATGCTCTCTCAGTCATTGTGATAGCAAGCAACAGTCAGTCATTGCATTGAAATCAGCAAAACGCCATCTGTTGGGAATCAAAACCCACTGCACCAACCTTTGGAGAAAAACATTGCCTACCTTAAGGTGCAAACTAAAAACATTGCTCACTCTGTGAACCGCATAAGAACATTCGTGGCCTCTTGAGGGCAAAAATATTAAACACTAGAAACCATGAGACTAAAATCAAGTTAAACTTTTAAAAGGCTTAGAAACATATCGGAGCACAAGGTGGCAGTGCACTTAACCTTCTCCATTATTATTATTTGTATTTTCAGAAACATCTTTCCATATTTGTATAAAATATGTGTCTATCGAATTTGCGTATCAATTGGGAAAGCTCAGCAGTCTAAACACGGGACTTCAGATGCCCAGCTAGAGTTTGCTCTAACAAGAAAAAAGTCTTTTTGAGAAGATGGAATTCCCAAACTCATGCCGAGTACTTAAAGACCTAACAATGTCAAAGCAACGTCCTAAAACGGCTGGGTCGAAGACTCACTAAAGTTTATTTTGACAAAACTCCGGAGGTTCTAAATACAGGAAGTGCTTAGGGCAAAGCAGGTATTTCAAGATGAAGACAAAGGTTAACAACAACAAGGGAAGTGTCCTCGAAACTAGAAAGCCTCTATTAGCAGCCTTTATCAACAGGTAGAGAACCGTAGAACGTTACCTGGGTACCAGTCTAATGAACAAGTCACCAAGGTATTGAACGGGTTCAGATTAGTCCAACATACGTGCAAGATTTTTTAGGGAGCGAGAGAAAATACGTGACAATATCACGCTGTAAAAAAAACCGCAACCAAGACTTGGCGAAAAAATGTAGCTTCACTCAAGAAATAATGAAACAGAACATTGCTACAGAACGAAAGCTGCTTCCAACAATAGTTAGCGCTTATTATATTCATATCCGCGGTATCCACTTTGTGAGAACGGGAACACGGCATAAACTTTGAAGCAAAAAGGGTTCAGACCAGGTATATGCAGATTTAGTAATAAACCTCTTGAAACCAGATCTAGATATAAACCTTTTTTTTGACAAATTTAAAAATCTTTAATATACCAAACCACATGATTTAACTTGAAGTCTACCATCCAAACAGTTTCCCTTCTCCTCCGAAGAGGTATCGGGAAACGTATCCTTACCTCGCTTATTGCATCACCCTTTTAGTTATTAATGTTCTTCTCCCAACAGAAATTGGAAATTGCAACCTTACCTCCGCACGCTTTTCACACCAGTTTTGAACTGAAAATAAAGCTATGATGCGGTACTTTTCGAAAAGGTCGTTTTTGAGTTGATCAAATTCAAAATATCACGACTTTTTGTGATCAAACTTAGTTGGCTGATGGACAATTTCGCGAGAAGAAATTTATCAAGGAAGAACTGTCAAAGTTCGACCTAAACCTTGCTGTGAAAACATTCCGACGAGATCCCATTTGCCACCCTCAGTAGGTTTCTAAAAAAAATCGAAGTCTAACCTTGCAAACTTCTTTAAACTAAACTAAACCTATAGATATTTCTAAGCAAAGCACCGCGTTTTGAACCCTAGATCTTTCCAAAAGTTTTTAAGTGGTGCCGACAACCCAAGTCTTGGTTAAGATAATCTACACAGTATCAAATAGCTATTCCTGTAAACCAACCAATCGGTAGTGTGTACCCACTCATAATCTTCGAAGACACCTTCTTAAATGTTAAAATGTATTTTAAAATAGAAGCTTTTCTTTGGACTATCGACAGCAGTTTAAGAAAGAACATCGAAAAATAGTTTCCTCTTAGATATGTCTCTGGCTTCTTTGTAGAAAATGGTACTGTCCAAAATTAGGAAGCCAGTTCTTAAACTCTAAAAACGAGTGTATAAATCAAATTCTAGTTCAGACTCTAAAATTTGAAAAACGATGAAATTGCTCTGAAATTATAAAAACGACTGTTGAAGTCAAGTTCGAGTGCTGACTCGAAAACTCTAAAAACGACATAGCTTCTCTGAAACTTTAAAAAACGACTGTATAATTTAACTTTGCGTTCTGACTCCAACTTAGTTCTAAAGCTTGTGGATTGTAAGTCCAGCTTTGCTGTGTTTTTAAATAGACCGGCCACCTTTTTCAGATATTGGACAGGATGCTCAAGCAGTGTAGCCCCCTCATCTCATACAACAATGCTTCGCTTTATTTATTAACTCATTAGGCTTGAAGAATGTGCTCAGTTAGGTATAACTTTCTTAACAGAAGTCGCACAGACCTGATTCATTTGTCGTCATCTTTGCCTTCAAATATTCAACAGAGAAGAGGCAAATTTAATTTCAATACTTCCTTAAATTACAAATTTAATTTATTTCTTGTAAATTTAAATTTATTGTAAAGTTCTTTCTAAGAAAAATGTTCAACTTTTGTAACTTTTAACGGGTCTAGACATTTTGCAAAAAGCTGGAGATAAAAATTCATTCAGACCGTTTCAACAAAATTTGTAAAAATGTAAGTTTCCTTATAGTAAACCTATTTGGTAGGCAAGCTCAACATGCAGTTCCTAACAGATGTCCTTAAAATCAATTATAAAGTGTTTCAAATAATTTGGAAAAAATCCAAGCTCAACTTACATCAAATGATTAGCAACTAGGAACACCTCCATTACGTTGAAGATTTTCATTTAGTATTCCGAATTGATGCCAATCTACAGCAATGATGACCAGATGCCCACAAAGAACAGTTTGCGTCCTTTTTCTCTTTTTTTTTATGTTTTCTTTTGCCTCCCTGCCACTCGTTCTACGTAGGTATCTGTTTAGTATCTGTACTTGAACTTTCGAATCCCTTTTTTTAAACCCTTTATGTTTATTTATCCACTTTGGTATTATCTTTTTTGCAGCGACACTTAAAAATAAATAACCGCCCGATTATCCCCTCATTTTAGCACTTTGAATGAAAACCTCTCACGTTGACACCACTGCCGCAACATAATTAACAATAATCCATCATATTGTTACTGTAATTGATTAATTTAAACTTTCAACACGAAAGTGCTTTTATCGTGCAATTCACTTGTGACAAGCGTGTATACCAGCAGCAGGACATCAGTTGATTCCCAATCAGCGTCATTGCAACCGGCTCTCTGCCATAAATCAAATTACTGTCTCTATCAACAAAAAAAAAGAAGAAGAACCGATATATCCTTTAGCACTTTAGCAGTAGCCAGCATTTGAGTGAAATTAAAGTTTGCGAAGGGTAGTAAAACAGCAGTAATCCAACACTCATTATGATTTATTCAAAGAACTTTTCATTTGGCAGAGAAGTTTATTCTTCTGTTTGCGTTTACCTTCGTTTTTTCTTTTATTTTTGGTGGGAGGCACGAATCGGTCCGAAATACCCATAAACCGCCGACGACGACGACGATGACGACGAACAACGCAAGCAGATAAAAAAAGGCAAACTCGCACAAAAAGGAGGGAAGAATTAATGCGGCATTAATAAATAAATACACGAGCGGTTGTTGTAAGTTATTGCAAGGATTTCTTGTTGATTTATTTGGTATTCGCCAAGTTGCTACAAAAAAGAACAAAAAAAAAAAAACACCTTTCGCAAAGGTTAGAACTGTGCTAAGGACTGGAAGTCGGTAATCCTAGAAATGCACTTGATTAAAATTTTACACACCGCATTCGCAAGGGTAACCACAACACACCCGACTGTGGGTGGGTTATTTGTTTGAATTTAAAAATTTTTTTTTTGCTTATGACAGGACTATTTTTCAAACAACCATGCACGGCGAACGGAAGGACAATTATGTTGCGTCGACTAAAACCGTTATAGTACTGAATTTTTTCACGAGACTTTGTCGCATTTTATACTACAAATGTAGTAAATCGATTTCGAGAGAACGAGTCCGAAAAGAGACAGTAGTGAAAAGTGATTCTGTCGGTGGTTCTCTGTGTTGTACGGTAAACCTACCTTTAGTCCGAAAAGTTGTCCTAGTCCTTCAATCAAGAGTGAAGAATAAGGTTTAGAAAATCGGATAGTGGGAGTATTTTTTTTTTTATTCGGAGAGAGAGCTGTGTTGTGAGCGGCTTTTTGTGCGCACGTGCCATTCAAGAGAGGTTTATCCATTCAGTTTTTAGCGGGTGTGTGGAATGTATCTGAAAGGTGTTTATAAACATTTGGATTCTATTGGGTAAGAGAATCGTTTGATAAGTGCTGAGTTGATTGTAAAGAAATCGGTGGAGTCTTTATCTGCAGTTGAAAGACGCTGCTCATTTGTGCACATAATAAAATTGTCTGTTTATATTTTATTGCAGACTTATCACTCAATTCGTATTAATGTTGTAAGCAAAAATATGTCTTAATGTGGAGCGGGATTTTTTTAATTTTCAACCACAAATGGTCGACTTATTTGGAAGATTTGTTTTAAAGCTTGCGGTGGTCTGAAAGAGTACAGGTGTCCCTCTAGGTCGTCCTCGGTACATACAATTTTTCCATGCTCTTTGCGAAGGGTGTCGCTGTCGACTGTCGGTGGATGTTTCAGAGCGCGTGCTCTGAAACATGTCTTAGACAAAACTGGTCTTTCAATAATTCTAAGACTGCAAGTCGTCCGCCGACTTAATTAAGTTGGGTCTTCTAGGAGCTTGATAGGAGGCGGTGGCTGTCTTGCTTCTTGCTTGCTGAATATATTTTTTGACGAAGATCCTTCCGTTACTAAATTCAAGTTCCTAACATATGAGCAAGTAATATCTGACCAGACATTTTTCGGAAGTTTTAAAGCAACCGTAAACAGTTATCCCAAACTTAAAGTTGGTCGAGTCGATATTTGAAACCAACCCGTAGCTTCGAGGGCGCTGAACCTCATATACATTGTTGGGATTTTTTTTTATAAATTCTCACATCCTCAACACAATTCTTGAGTATAGACCTTTCGGATAGCCTTACAATACAAATTTATATGAAGAATATCTCAATCTCAATCCACTTAAAATACCAAATATTGCCGAAAGAGACCCACAATTCTATAAAGACCTAGAATGGATGAATTCACAACCTTTTTCAGGAGATTTAGGTATGCTCTCGAGTGATTGTCTCACGAGAAGCTATATATTATTTATTTGGGGGTCGAACCGGGAACTATTCGCTTAATATTGAGTAGTTCACACTAACCAGTGAGTACACACTTTACGACGACGGGAATTGAGCCGGGAACTTCCCGGTTGAGTAGTCCAACATACGAGTACTAACCAATTAGCCAATACCTCTTGATGACGGGGTCGAACCGCGAACTCTTGTAGTCTTCCCCACTAGCCAATGAGCCAATATATCTCGAAGAACTTAGGAAATAACTAGAAGGTACAACCTAATCATGATTGCGTAAAAAATGTTCAGTGAAATCGTTTCGGAATACATAAATTGTAACAGTAATATAGCAGGTCGGTTTTGAATGTGAGTAGGGTATACCTAGGCTCTTGTTGACCCAAAAATAAATCTCCTTTTGATAGAAATTTACAATCTGTAAAAGGAAACTGCAAACACAATAAATTTCCTTCAAAAGGCAATAATTACTTTGAGAATTACTGGGTTAATTGAGGGAAATTCCTTGCGTTATTTAATTAGTACGGTAGTTGGATGGATAAGACATTACGTACAAAATTTGTTTACTCTCAAAAACCCTCTTGCCGACTATTTGACTACTTTCGACAAAGCAACCACTAGTCTGTACTTGAATTGAAAGGGCCAATCCGGAACCCTGAGACCTTGAGTTTTTGAAAAGCTTTGACTATTTTCCAAACAAGAGCTACAAAATTTAAATAGGTATTTCTTTTCAACAAATATCACTCGTTTCGACCTACATTTCATATTTTTTTTGTTATGTTTAAAAAATTGTTAAAAAGGTAATAAAACCGGGAAAAACCGGTATCAAAAAAGGGGAAACAAATAATTTTGGATTAAAAAAAGGGACATCCCAAAGGTCTGGCAACGCTGCTTCTTTGCACACAATATTCCACAATTATTTCGCCGAATCCTCTGGGACTGCCTCTGCAACAAGTCTGTTTGCTACATCGTCTCAACCCCTACATTACCTATACTGCAATATTTATGTTTGCAAATAATTCGTATACCTATTTACCACAAGTTTTTGAAATGCAAGATCGCATGATCCCTTGTGTTTGTTCTAAAATTTAACAGCTTGTCGGCTCCAAAATGAATGGGTCATATTGACTATAGTATTTTTTATGTTGTGACGTATCTGCGCACAGTCTGAGGAAATGCCCTGCACTAGTGGCGGAATTCAGAGTACTAGAAAACGTCACACAAGTTATTTTTTTCTTGCTCTTTCGACGATGTTTCTTAATGCGTTTATCCTCAGACAACGAGCACAAAACGTAACCGAATTGTCGTCATGTAGCAAAAAAAAAAAAACATCGGCCACATCCCAATAACCACAACTCAAACACCACTTCACACACTCTACAATTGTCATACGGAAAAAGTTTTGTCTCACCAAATCCCCAAGTAATAGTTCAAGACAACAGACGATGAACATGAAAAGCAAAACAAAAATAAAAAAGTGAACCACCACCCAACAGGACATCGGATATAAAAAAAGGAAAAATCATGGCGAAAATCTGAGGATGAAAAAAAAAAAAACCATATCGCACACAGCTTTACTCTTTTCAGTGCGTTCACGAGCGAAGAAGCGTACACAAAAGAGAATCGTGTGCGGTGCTGCCAGCCCAGAGTTCACAGATAGATAAGGGCCCATAGAGTGAAATTTTTAATTAGAAAACTTTCCGTACCGCATCGCACTCCACACTAAATACCGCCGTATCTACCCGCCATCCTCGTTCGGTGTGAGCTTAATTTACACAATTTTCCTTGATGGCAATCGGGTGAATGTACAGAGCGATTCGGTAGTCGGTACCCGGGGTTAACATCTCACTTTAATCTGTTTTTTTTTTTTTCTCTCTTTTTATATTTTTATCACCACCCATCACCCTTTTCATTCATCAAAAAGTGAGTGTGAAAATCCTTTGAGTGTATCTTCTTGGGAGTTTCGAAAAACGTTTGCAAAATCAATTAAACTATTTCCAAAAGCAGTTGAGTGGTATGGTGACAGCATGCGTTGAATATTTTGGTCGCTATTGACGAATGGAAGTGGGATATCAAAAGGATTTTTGCGCTGCTGGTATAGGTATTCGGAGAATTGGGATTTTTGTCGGGATTTCTTCTTTATATCGGTGTGCTCAGACAGACATGGGTAGTGTCGAGGGGCTGAGCTAAGCTGTGTTTTGTTTCAAGGATTTTGGATGGGACAATGACTTTTACTGTTTCATGGAATGTGGATTAGTTAGATACCCGAATGATGGTGTATGAATTTTCAGAAATGACTTGAGTCTTTTTCGAGGATAATCACGAGAAGAAGTTCGTAAGGGTATATTAGGGTTGACATTTGTTCCCTGTTCCGAAGGCTGTCTAGTCTATTGTGGATCGTGGAAGAGTGTCAATATTGAAGGAGAATGTGAGACGTCTGGGTCGGAATGGATTAATAAACAGAGTTTTCAAGATAAAGGTTTCTCAACGCGATTGATATTTCACAGAATGACGATGCTTAGATAGAGGTTTAAAAATGTATGACAAGATGAAGTCAAGGGGCTGGAAAACAAAGACCTATAAATAACCACGGTCATGCATTGACGCCACTCCTGCTCTATAACAAACACCATGAGACGACCTCACAACCCTTCTACATCTTTTATGTCTGCGTCTGGACTTTTAAACTTTAAACAGCTCATATCACAATTAGACTCAAATAGCTCGGCTGCTGATGCATTGGGTTAGAATCTGCAACTGCATTGGGGTTTCCACTGTCCCTCGATGCATCTCAAATTCTATCATTCCCATTGCTGGAAACAATTTTTGGCGGAGTAAGTTCACAGAGAATTCAAGTGCAAGTTCTTATTTTTAACACGAATGGAGTTACAGAGCTGTTGGGTCAGAGGACCCCTACATTTTGTGGAACTTTTGATCAATTTCAATCTTCATGAATGTATTTTGAAGCTCGCTGGAAGAATGAAAGTTTCACTATGTAGCCAAAAGCTAGTTCTGTTATATCGTAGAGCACCTATCAAGTCGACTTTGATTATGATCGCACACTTTTTGGCACTAAATGGTACATAGAATTTATGTTTTTACTGCCTACTTTTGGGGTCTTAATCCGTTCAATTCAATTTTATTGCATACTGCTATGATCTTGCTTTTTTTTCTTCTTCTATTTATAATTCACAGCTTCTTTGGTCATGTAATTTTATTGCATACTTACTAGGATCTTCCCTTTTTTTTACTATTTACAATTCACAGCTTCTTTGGTCAAGAAGAGTGTCGCGTCAGGCTCTCAAAATTTTAAGACTGGCAATGTTATTAAAGATCAAGTGCAATTGGAATTCTTTTAGCTTTATTTTCCAATCCTTACCACTCACTGTCAATATTCTTAGTCCGGCTTACTGGAATGCGAAATTAATTTAGAAATCGCTGCTTTTATTCGTTTGATTTTGCGATGAAGGGACCAACGAACTGTCATCAGTCTACCACGTAACAACAAAACACTTCTATCCCAATCCACAGTGAATACAGCAACATCCACTAAAACAAAAGTAACTCGCTTATATAACCGGCAAAATCCCCCTCCCCCCCATCTATGTCCGCACAAGCATAATTTCATAAATTAATTCGGATGTCATCATCATATAAATGCGGCAGCGAGATGCGCTTCTATCTACTGCGCTCCTTTTATCGGTTCATTTTATACGCGCCATTAATTTCAATTTTATGAGGTGGTATTTACGCTCATGTGCCATTGTCGACATGCATACGTATGCCCACAGTGTCCAGATATGTTCTAGCCGCGGTAAATTTATTAAATATCCCAACCACCCCAGCGCTAATCCAAGTCTGCAGTCTGTAACGCTATGTGTGTGGTTGCAGTGGAAATGTTCACAAAATTGATTGATTTCATTTATGAGCCATATGTCCAAATGTATATGGTTGTTTTGTAGCTATTTCCTGTGCGCATCGCAAAGGATCCCGACCAATGTCGGTGTAATGGCAATGGGCTTTCATCGTGTCGGTTAAGTTTAATTAAAACTTAAAGCTAAAAACAAATTTGTCGAGTCCATGATTGCGACTATAATAGTTGATTGCATTTTATATTTGATTTTACTAATTGATTTTATTTGGAATTCTCCAGAATCCAGGTGGCGAATGTTGAGTGCGTGCGGCTTTCATTAAACCGTAGACAGATACGGCTTCGGCCAGTCGATGCAATGTGTGAATGTCCTTTGGGAGGGAATTAATTAATTTTGACTAGAAGCTAGATTGTGCGACCATTTTGAAGAGCTTTATTGACCGTGGAAATGCGTTCTGTCCATGTGGGTCATGGATGCCGTCGAGTGTCCTGCAGGATTTTCGATTTAATTACAGACCCAAAGTGTAATGAATGATTTATTAAATATTATACGAGTGAGGTAGGGTTTAAATGCGAAAAATGGTGCCGGGATTTATGCAGGAATTCATCATATGCTTGGGCATTTACTGAAAAGTATTGCGTGTATTTAGGCTGCGCTTTTCGTCGCAAAACTACTCGAACGTAAAGAATATCTAATTGTAGTGATGTGCCAACTGAATTGGTAAAACATTTTCGATTTTTTATGTAAAATCCCACAGTCTATTGAAAGGTGATTATGAAAATAAAATGTTGCATACTCCTGGGCGCGTTCTATTCATTCATATGAATACCTTTTCCGAAATCCAATCTCTGAAACTCTATATTCTTATTGAGAGAGTTCTACGCCTGCCGTATATTGTCAGCCGTATAACGTGGATATGTCCTCTGATAAAGATGGCCTTACTGTCGCAATAACATTCATGAGTTGGATCCTTTTTCCTCTGTCTTCTGAGGGAGACCAAACAAACTCCACAAGCAATACAGTCACATACGTAATGCGCGTATTGGGTTGATTCAGGCAACTCACGTGTTTTTTCCCGGGCGTAAGCACACTTAATAGACCGATCAACTTTCATTCATGGCACACATTGTGACAGCAGAGAGGACAGCGACTCAAAGTTATAAAACTTTGCTTGCCACACCACCGGCTTCCATTGAGGAGGATACAATATTGCTGACGTTAAAGAGACGACACACACCGAAGGGGAATAAAGTTTACATGTGAGTGGTAGACAGTGAGTTAACTTGCAGTTGACTCTTTCGCAGTTCCGCGCAAGCTATACCTACACAAGTTTAACAACAGTTTGTTTTGGTATTTATGGATATGTCTAATCCTTTTTTCCCATTCTTGGGTTTTTCTTCTGTTGTTGTCGCATGTGAATTGGGTTAGACAGGAATGAATATAGTCAGGGCTGATGCTGATGACGTGCATCGCAGATGGGAGTGGGTTGGGGTACCCTAAACGGAGATGTATCGTTTTAAATGGCAGTTTGTTACATGAATGTCATTTCTATGACTTATGTGAGGTCTTCAAATGTCGGAAGATATTTTAGACTAACGCTGTTTATTGTTGCATAAACTAAGGAATCAATGAAATTGTCAAATCCCTGTTTAGAATGAAAGTACCCTTAGGCCCATTTTATTCACTCGAAGTTGAACACAACTTGGGGATTTTTATATGGAAAACTGCCAAGTTGTGTTCAACTTCGAGTGAATAAAATGGGCCTTAGTCAATTGACGTACGTAATATAAATGCAGTTGCATCTATTGAAACTGTTGAATTCCCTTGCATACTTGTAGGCACTTTTGCACTAGTTATCGCTGCTTATGCTTAGGCACCTGGTGCCGAATTCATTTCTGAAATGGTCAAGTCGCTTTTTTAAATCGAAACCCCCGTAGTCAATTCACTCGCGACTCCTTAAATCTAAATACCGTTGCATACTTTCAGTCGTATTGATTGGTATCGTAAACTACTGACTTCCCTTGCCTACTTCTAGGCACTTTTACTCATTCATTCTGATCAGAAAGTTAAAGTTCTTTAAAAATAGTCCTTCCTATGCAGAATCTTCAACAACATCTCAACTCAGGCGTATTAAACTTTCCGTTTCCGATAAATCAGACAATCCATTAAGCCTTTTCACACATCAGCACTGGCCATTGCCCCAATTCAATCTGCCATCAAATCTTTCGCTCAACAATCACAACTCAACCCATCAAATAAAAACACAATCCCCAGGATATCTTTGATGATTTCCCCGAAAACCATTCAATCAATTTATGTCCTGAATCACACCGTCGTCCTTGGGAAGATTTGCAAAAAATCCCCAAACAAAATGTAACAACAGGAAGAAGAAAACCCTCCTCCCGACCGCTGTATAGCAATTTAAAAATTGTCCACTTATCATTTCTTGTCATATATGTCTTATGTCATCGTGGATACATCCAAATCCAACACAACGACCACTTCAAAGAAAGGGTCCCCATATACCCCATCAAACCCACACACACAAATTCACCGATTCATGTACAACGTACCAAGGTGAAGTCAAAGCATCGGATCATCCTTCAGTATCGATTGGAGGCTAAGGTCGCCACTACTCTGAGCTTAAATTGAATTGCCAATCCTTTTCCAGGCCAACATCAAGCGTACAGAACTTTCGGCAAACGATATCCATCTCTGTCCGTCTATCTTTCCATTTGCTCTATCTACAAGGACATTCAAATGAAGGCCGTGCTTGGGCTTAAATTCTTCGTTAAATTCTACCGGAAGGCATAAAAACGCACACGGACACGTTCGTCGAATTAGAAGATAACTCAATTTATCTACGGGAATGAAACGGAACAGGTATTTTAGTACCCCCCAGGAGCAGCAACTCAAAATTGCCAAAACGAAGAAAGATAACCAATTTCACAGAGACGTTCTTGATTATCCGTCCACAGTTTATATAGGCGGCGAAGGTGCGGGGGCTCACCTCTATCTCGTCGCACTTGTGCTTAAACAAAAATTAATAATAATTCAAAAAAAAAAGAACAAAAGATGGAATTTTGCCCGCGAGAGTAATAAAATCGAATTGACAAGTTCCATACTGTGTCAGTGTGTCCTGATGTGCGTCCTAGTTGCGTTTGTGCCCACCAACCACGACAAAATTAACAGACTTTCGCTTCACGTTTGCATTTGCTTGGATGGACAAATGCTTGTGGGCGAATCTCTACCCGAGCACTGTGTGTACGCGTGAGTCCTGGAAAAACGGTGTCAGTAGTCGGATGTGTGTGTTATAATGACTTTTGGTTCTCTTTTCCGGCAATACATCTTCTTCGTCCAAAGGAAGGATAATAACGATATTTTCGACTCCATGTGGCTCCTAAGTTTCGCCATTCTTTCAGTAATATAACATTTTGTTGTGACACGTTTTGATTGAAAATGGGGGGGCGGAGGGATGACTCAGGGGGAGCGACAACATAATTTCCAATTCGGAAGTAATATTTACCCATTATACTTGGCCGCACTATTTGGCAATGACGTACGAGTAAGAAAGATATTGTTTTGGGAGTTGCATGTCAGTAGTTATTGTCACATGTATCAAGTTGGGTGAAGGTGGCCGAGAACTTTGTTGGCAGATCGACACCAAAGTGACAATAATTCTGATTTATTATGGACTCTTGGTCAAGGTTTGGTTTATCTTTTCGCTCCAGGGACGAGGAAGTTTTTGTTTTCTTTTTTTATTTTTTTTGCTGTGGCCGACGAGTAATTGAAGTGCGTATAGCAGTTAACAGATATATGGGCAGATGGGGATGTCTAAACCGAATATCCGTAGAAACTTCCCGAAATGCCAAAGATCGATCGATATTCTTAAGTAAATTTAACAGCAAGATGAAAATAATGCTGGAAACGTAAGTGTACTGATCAAATTGTCCTCCCATTAAAAGTTCGCAAAGTACTTCCCATAGGTACATACCCAGACCCACTGAATTTGATACATAACTCTCATCACATCAGAGGAGAGAGGACATTGCTTATCACATTATTCCCCGCTTAACTAAAATCGCCAACTGCTCTCGCCCCACAATTACATTTATATTCCATTCTTACAGCTCCGCTCAATGATTACACAAAGACGTCTCACTCTCCGCCGACTTGGGAAAGTTTTTCTAGTAAAATCATAAAAATTCATAATCCCGATTTGCCGCTGCAAGGCAAGTTACAACAAATCGCTCGAACACACACACAGAAAAAAACAAATGGCGAGTCATTAAGCGAGACATCGCCGTCTGGCCCATTCTAATATTTTCCATTCCTTGGGAAGCTCTGCCACCACTCACTCACTCACCCTCTGGTACGAATTCATTGCGAAAGCGAAATACTTTTCTTTGGCAAAAGACTCTGGCGAGAAATTTCGCCTTCCGCACACCATAGCCAACCGACATACAACCCACTTAAGTTGCCCTTAATGTCATTTTTATTTGTATATCCTCAGCTAACGATTTGCATTTCATTATAAAGTCTTTAAAAAAAAAAGCAAAAAAAAGAAAAAAAAACTTTTGCTTGCTCGTTCGCTCTACCGTCTCGTCTTCCGTGAGCGGAACGTGTACTACTCGCCTTTCCGCTATTGCTCGTGTCAGTTTCATGTATATCCGATGGCGGGTGGCTTAGAAAGTGGAAACGAAATGCGTTATCCTTTCCTTGCTCAGCAGCCACCCAGCTGGTGTTTATTGGATAATTTCCTATCTGCGCGATTATTCGCCGAGTAACAGATACTCCCAGGAGTAGTTACTGTAGCATTATTTGCAGTCCTTTAGTTTTGGCAAAAATTTGGAAACTCTTCCGTCACCTTGTTATATTGGGGGCAGTTTTTACAACTTGGTCTGAGTTTGGGGAGGGTGGAGATTTTTCTTCTCAATAGTTGGGTACGACTGTTGGAAACTGTGGACTTGATTGTGGACGTGCTGGTAATCCCAGTTGGCAGTGCGGTGAATGTAATGGCAGGCTTTGAAGTGTTTGGCGGAGAAAAAATGTTTAATCATGAGGATGTGGCGTTGAATTACCACATCTGTGGCGGTAAATTTCAATGATGTTGTCTTACCTTTCTGATCGGAAACAAGCTGTATTCGCTGGTGAACACTCGTCCTGCTTTCTCAATTTATTGTCAGGAGTGCCACAGGCATCTATACCCGGCCCACTAGTGTTCAGTGTGTTTATAAACGATCTTCCGAGTGCAGTCACAAACTCTTAGATACATATGTATGCTGACGATGCCCAAATCCGCCACAGCTGCAAGCTTGGAATGATCTAGGATGGGGCTCTGAAGCTCAACAGTCCCCTTAAGGGCATTACTCACTGGTCCTAAGAAAATAAACTCTTATTAAACCCTAAAAAATCTCAATGCTTAATTATTTATGCAACTAAACTCGACATAACTTATTTTCCTGTCTTGTATCTCGGTAATTTTGTTCTACAATATGTGGAGAAAGTTAAGAACCCCACGTTGGGCGCCACTTTGTCGATCAACTGTTGCCTGGCATATAGGGAGACACTTTCGTTAGACATCTAGTGGATGTTCGCTACTGCCATATCCCTGACCTTTTCGTAAATTCAATTTAAAGCTATGTGGAAGAATTTTGAAACACCAACACCTGAATTAGCCCAAAAGTATGCATCGTAAACGCATTTAATCGTATAAATGAGACTTACAAGGGGTAAAAATGGGTGCAGGGAAATAACTTCACGGGCAATGATTTCACATGGGAAAAAACTTCACCTTGGGTGGGAAATAATTTAACTTTTTTTATGTGAAATTATTTCCCACTTGAAGTGGGCAATCACATCACCACCAATTTTGTGAAATTTTTTCCCACCTACAATTTGCGAATTTGTTGATTCTAACTGGAAAACAAAATCAAATTTATAAGTAACTAGCTGACCCGGCGAACTTCGTTCCGCCCGAATTCGTTAATGGAATGAAAATAATAATTTCAAGCATGCACAAAGCTCATGCTACTTTATGTTATTCGTTCAATTCACATTCTTTATTCAAAACTTATAGGTATACAATAGAAATAACTGAAGTATAGTAATGTCGATGTGTTTCATCATTCGCAAACTTTCGGTGCATTGAGGTTTCACAAAAAAATTATAAATGTGCCGACATTTTTCAAATTGTGTAGCGGTAGGCCCGTAACATTCAAAGAATACAAAAACTCAAAATTTTACATAATTTTTGTTATTCCTAATGGAAGTGATACTATCCGTTTCGTTTACTCGACAAAAAATATAGCATATGTCGTTCCTTGGGCCAATTCGAATCTAATCTAAAAATCATAAAAATCGAACGATCCGTTCCCGAGTTATGAGTGCACATACGTACGTCAGTCTCTTTTATATGTAGCTATAGCCACCCGACTTTGACCGTACCTTTCGTTTTAAGCCTGGCTCGCATTTCGCAAAGTTCTTTATTTTGACAATTTCCATTAATAACTTGAATTATACAACTCTAGAAATAGCGTTTGATTGTATTTTTTAATGGAAGGTGCTACAACCTATACCTGTTATGTTTTGCAAAGTATCACCAATAGGATGGTATTCTATCTTTCAAACGGGCACCACAATATTTCATTGAAATAGGTAGGTTGTTTTCGGAGTTCGACGACAGCGCCACTTATCGGGTCAATAACCAAGTAGAAATTGTTGTTTATAGTGTAAGCTCTGTTCCTATATTTCAGATCAGACGTGTTTCCGACAGTAACAGTTTATATAATGTATAAATTGGTATTTTGGGTATGACTTGTAACCGAATTTTAGTGAGCTGTTAAATTGGTTTTCATATGTGTGTAAGTTGGTTCGAACGAAACAGAAAATTTGAAATAGAAATACTGATACCAATATAAAACGTAAACACATAACCTTCCCTCTTTAAAGGGGATAGTAAAGTGCCTAAAAGTGTCATGCAAATGGTAATGGATGTAATATTATGCGAATTTAATAATTGCATATCTTCCTACCCGAGTGGAAAAAAATTTAACGAAAATCTGTTTTACCACAAATATCAATAAGTTATAGTGGCGAAAACTTACGCACTCAAGAAATATTTAGGATTTATAATACATATTCAAGGGCGGTTGAGCTGTTTCGGAGACCTATCGTTCCCAAAAGTAGTATATTTTAAGACACCCTAAACCTGATATAGGTACAGCAATACGAACATAACAAAAGAAGAATTATAAGAATTGGCCCGGTGATTATCATGGAGTTCATTGTTATTGTATTACTATGTTATAGAAGATAATTGAATTGAACTGAAAAACGAAATGTGTACCTACCTACAACGCCAGCTGTTGAGAATTTTCCGACTTTTCTTTTTTCTTAAACCATCTCTGAATCAAGACGAACAATACAAAACAAAAATCATCCAAATCGGTGGAGCCGTTCTCGAGTTTTCACCCGACTAACGCACAGTGATATTTCTTTCGACCTGTATAGAGAGACAGACACAGGACTCTAAATTTTGACTTTGATGGAAGGGCTGTCGGATACTTTTACATGCCTGAAATTTTGATGGAAAGGTTTTAAAATTGCAAGAAAATAAGGAAAGGATTAACTATAAATGAAATATTTGTAACTTTATCAGCCAAGAAGAAAACTAACCACACTTATCATCTTGGTTGGTAAGCCTTCTCTCTCCACACCGGTATCAAGGCGTTATGGTACCTTTGAGCTGCCCTCCCCATAACCCTACTCACGAATGAGCAGAGCACCATGATTGTTACTCACTCATTTTTCGTAATAACCCCTTCCTACGTGACACCTCAAGACGCTCAACAACTCCTGTTGCCTGTCATCATTGTCCACGTCATCTCAAACAGCACTACATTTCAACTTTCTCAGGCATACTAATGCAAGGATCCTGAAAATTCATGTCAAACAAAAATGATTGGTTCAAACACCATCAAATAAATCAAAGTATCTACTCCATTTCAAAAAGTTACTTAATGCAAAATAGTAAACATAAACAAACTTAGTTATATCTATCGTATATTAAAAAAAAAAAAAAAAAATTAACTGTCGACAACAAATATTTGCTTGGAAAATAATTGAAATAATTGACAACAACAATTGCCTTTAAAATATTTTTTTGTATTTGAAGTGTCACTACTCGATTTCTATTCAGTTTTATTTATTTTTGAGTGCATTTCCCCATGAAACACGAAATTTGGACCTTTTTCCAATTTTCCGGATGGTTTTTCCAAAATTTTGTTTCGTAAAGACCTTCTCCTTATAATTACGAACCGCTGAAAAATTGAGCCAAATCGGCCCAGCCGTTTTTAATTGATGAATTATCATACATTTTTTGCACCATTTTTATATAAATATAGACATAGTTGATTTATTAAACTTTGTATACACCCAAACTCGCAACTACTCCCACCCCTAAACAGAGACTCCGAGCCGGGGGGTTGCAGAGGGGCAGCATGCCCCCATACATTTTCCCACTGTTTATGAATTTTAGGCTTACATTATGTCGTCGCATTTTAAAATAAATTATTTCCCACAAAAAAGTGAAGTTTTTGCTCACTTTCAATGGGAAATAATTTCACATAAAATATGTGAATTTATTTCCCACTCAAGGTAAAGTTATTTCCCATGTGAAGCTATTGCCCGTGAAGCAGTTCCCCTGCACCGAAAAAATGCCCATCAAGTATACAGCTCTTCAGTGCGCACTCAGGATAAGTATACTCCCTTAATTGTAACAATCGTTGATGAATAACCCTAGGACCAACCACTCAATCAGCAACAAAGACTCAATACAAACTCATTCATTGCCCCCTTGAACTCTGTCAGTAATCTGACAAGGGATGAAATATCTCATCCAAAGCTGAGACTAATAGAAACATCATGTCATCGGATTGACAACGGCATGAAGTGTTTGCAAACCTCCTTCACAACTCGAATGTGCAATCGAAGGTGTATAGCTTAAAATCGAATCTGTGTTAGATGGGTTGTTAGTTGTTACTAATTTGGACCTGCATAAATTGCACTAATATCCAATAAACCCGTCGAAATAATAAACATGTACCTACATATTTAATTTGACAACTTTTTCCGGTTAACTCGATGTATCCTCATCGAATCAGCACTCGATTTGGGTTAATTGGATGTGTATCCTTTCCTTCACTTTCCATTCGATGGAAACAGTAATTCTAATAATAGCGGGCGGTTCTTAAAATCTATGCAGTCAAGTGTGACAGGCAGTTTTCCCTTTCGTAATTCTCCTCAAATTACATGATTGATTTTTTGCCGCTTTTCTCTTTATTTAAATTTAAAAATTAAGGTGTGAACACAAATACCCCAACTACCCTACATCAGAAATGCTGTACAACCTCATCGAGGGAGGTAGCCATCAATGAGCAGCTAACACATTCCTCAACCAACCATTTATGATCACTGAAAATAACGTCCTATACATTTGGAGAGCGGGCGGATTGAAAAAAAATAAATAAAATAAAAATAAATCCTTTCGTGGTTATGTGAAACATCCTTTCAAACGATTTTTTTTTTCTTTTTTGTAATATATTTTCCGTATTTCTACCAATTTGGATCCAATCACAGCTCATTTGTGGCAATCGCCATTAAATTGGCGTCGTCGAGGTGTAGGTGCTATTTGTTCAATAAATTTATTTGGCAGGAGAGAAACGTACATAAATAAATAAATAACAACAAATTACTGGAATTCAGTTCCGGAGGTAATGGGAATCAATTCAATTCAGTGCACCGTTCAATTATAAACAGGGAATATTTTTTTTAACACTAATAATACATTCGTGTTGTGTTTGTAAATGTGGTTATGTATGTTTTTGTACAAGTGAGGAAAATATAAAAAAAAACATGCGAATTAACATTTGCAATTTTATGAATTTTAAATTTGGTGCGAAAAATTCCTCTATATGTATTCTTTTGACGGTGAGCAGCTATTTGGATGGTTTTTGCATTAATTTCGCACTTAAAGTATTAACTGCGATTGCTATTTTGTAATTGTGTGAATATCGCTTAAGTTAAGCGGTTAACTGCATTTTTTTTATATATTTTTTTGGTTCGTTATTTGTTTTGTAGTTGTATGTGGTCATGTTGGACATGTTGTTTTTGTCCACGAAAACAAGCGATTTTTTTTTTGTTTTTTTTTATAGAAGCCCACTTGAAAGAAGCAAGCTGAGTGTAGTATTTAAAAAGTTGCCTTGTAGCGTTGGGCAAAAACCAGTCAGGAGCATGTATATAGTAACTATTAGTGAATAAGGGCGCAGTACCAAAAAGCAAATAAATGTAAGACTTAAGAATAAGGAAGCAAAGTTGGAAGGTAATGTGTAGTGAGCCATATGTAGCAAGGCATGTGTAGCGAGTAATATGTAGCAACTGCAAAGTAGGTAGAAAAATGTAGTAATACGTAAGTTGCAACATGTGTGTAGTCAATCGAAAGATGCATTTAGAATCAAACAGAAAGTAATCAAACAAGCTGCCATTAGCAATTAGTAGAAAAGACGCAAGTAGATAATTGTAGCTACAAAGTAGTAAAGCGTGTAGCAAGCACCTAGAGTGTAATACATTTAAAGTTGAATGAAGCGTTGAGCAGCAATCCGACGGTAGTAGTTGGAAAGCATATTGTAGCAACGAGTCAGTACCAATAACTAAGTAAGGTATCAGTCCTAAGAAGCACGTATCAAGCGGTGTGTAGTATGTACATATAAGCTATAAGGTTATATTGTAGCATTAGGTGTAAATTAGTCTCTTGCAAACTTAGTAACTATTGGGTCCAGTATGAAAAAGCAAGAAATACGAAGAATGTAGATTTAATTAGTCTATAGTGACTTGAATGCAGCGCCGGTTAAAAGTAGCTTGCATCATGTAGTAAGCAGTGTGTAGTAAGAAGTGGGCTGCAAGTGGTAAGTTGTGGCAATTAATTGCCCAAGAGGTAGAGGTTCACAATCGCTATAAATTTGATAAGTCGTAGCTGCAAGTAAACAGTTGCAAGTTCAATGTAGCAAGCTTGTGTATTGTCGGTCACCAAGTAGATAGTAGCAGCTGCAAAGTAGCTTGCAACATGTAGTTGCACCAGTACCAAACTACAAGTGCTAAGTAGCCGATTTTGTAGCGTCAAGCAAAAAGGGAGGAGTAGTCATTTCAAAGTGGCTTGCACAATGCAGTCAGCATTATCGAGACGGAGGTCGTATATGAAACGTAAGGCAGAAAGTAAGAGGCCGCATTTTGCGAAGCATCTAAAAATATGTAGAAAGTAGTAAATACACAGCTAATTGTAGTGAGTAGTGTGTAGTAAGTCATTTAGGCAACAATTTAAGGCAATACCAATTGGAAAGTAGCTTGTTCCAAGATAACATGAAACAAATAAAAGTAAGCACGCCTTTTTTACTGTATAAGATTTGGATTTTGCGGATAATACACACATACATCCAATCGCAATAAATATTGCGACTGCCACACTGATGACAACTATATAATTCATATAGCTTGACCAAGCGAGACCAAGTTACCTTAATGAATCTCAACCGACACGCATACAGAAAGTTCGACAACAACTCTCGGCACAAAACTGCCCAAGTCAACTTCATAAATTCAATTAATTTCAATAAATCCCCATTTGGCAATCAAACGGCATCTTAACCGTCAGCAAATACCGCCTATATAGCAACGCCTAGGCAATAAATCTCAGCCATTTGAATGAACTGGCCATTAATCGTCTTCGATTTTATTCAATCGCACACCCATCGTAATGGGCTCTTCCAAGGAAACGACATGCACAAATTGTATTTCTGAACGATTATTCATCGTAATTGGACTCTAACAGCCGCATCCTTCCACTTAATACTTCACATTACCAACTAAGCTAACGAACGAACCACACAGTCCATCCATCAATCAATCAACTATTAAATCAGATTCATTTTGTGCGTATACGTTCTATTTATTTCCTTTCGTTAGCCTATTTACCGAGTCCTTTGGAAAGGTTTTTTTTTTTTTTATTTATTTTTTGTCCTTTGTCTGTGTCCAACAAGCATTCTTACAACAAACGTAATGAGCGGTGAATAACCAAACCGCACAATAATGGCAAGGTTCTCGTCCGAGCGAAGGCGTTCAATGTCCTGCGTTTGTTCAATTTTATTGAGTGGAAATCATTTGCGTTGCTATTGTGTGTGCGGCCACGTGTAGGTACGTGTATAGTTTCTTTAACTGCCATATAATAAACGAGCAACAGTGCCGCAGCCGGCCGCCCGAGGGGAAGTTTTTACTACACGCCGCGCCGTGCGGTTGACATTCATTTTCAAGTTTGCAGATAATTATCCTTCAATTTGTACAATTGTATGAGACGAGACGAGACGAGTCGAGTTGGTATTAGTTTTTGTTTTGCGGAACACTGGAAACCGTTTGGTTGCGGCAAATTATGACATCTACGAGTACGCCTTCGCATTCGAGTTGAGCACACAGTTTCTTGCCAACGCTTGTTAAACCAATTTGAGTGAGATGTAATGATCCATTAAGTGTATATACGTTTGTCTAAAAGGCGTACGTATGTCGGAGGGTGGGAGCACACATCTATACCCACACACGAGTGAACGACAATTGAGTAAACATACGTTAATTTGGCTTTGAGGAAGATTGACGTAGACATGATTAGTTGCGATAAATACTGACGGCAGGAATAGCTGATGTGGAGATTTCGTGGTATTAAGGACGAACGGGAAATCCTATCATGGTGTCACATTTAATTGCCTTGGTAATGCCGTTTAATGAGAGGGCTACACTTATCTGGATATATGGCCAAATGCATTTCCGGAATGACAGTTTTGGGGCAAGTTATATATTGTCAGCCGTGAGATGGGCGTGCTTCGATGCAGTGCAGAGGACTTTGGTAGGGGGAAGCGATCGATTGAATACTCTACGACATTGCGCAGCTTTTTGGAATTTCGTTGTTCGCAAATGTTTGTCCGTGACATGCGATAGTATTGTCTGAAGCAGTTCGGAATACTCTGAACACCCGTTTGACTTGACTTCGGTGACACTCGATTCCATTTCTATTCCGTAAATGTCAGATGACTAACAAATTATTTACCTTCTTGTATCTAGCCTCTGATATCAATAGCCTCGTAGGGGTGAAGCATAGTTTCTACTTGTTTGACATTTAATGGGAAGTCGAGACTAAACTCCATGAGACTAAATCCAGCTTAAGCCAGTGTGCGAACACACTTCAAAAAATGTCAGAACTGTCATAGGATAGGTGGCGCATTTGATGCTTTTGAATTTTAGTTGACTTTCCTCGATTTTTGACACTAGCTTAAGCCGACTTAATCCTATTACGACTGACCCTCATACAAGCGTCTATAATAACGTGAAATACTCAATAGTTTCTCACGACTTTTTGCATACTCGCCTTAGATGATGTTTGCAATTTAAAGGAAACTCGTAGAAGGCTTGCATAGGAGTAATCCAGCTTATGTCATGTCAGAACTGTCATAGGACAGTTGGCACGCTCTTGAATTTCAGTTGACTTGCGTCGATTTTTGACACCAGCTTAAGCCAACTTAATTCTATTACGATTGACCCTCATACAGGCGTCTATAATAAGAGTAATCCAGCTTAAGCCAGTGTGCGAACTTAGTGAAAAGTATGTTAGAACTGTCATAGGATATGTGGCGCATTTGATGCTCTTGAATTTCAGTTGACTTTTGTCCATTTTTGACACTAGCTTAAGCCGACTTAATCCTACTGTGGTTGACGTTCATACGAGGTTCGAAAATGTCTCCAATCTACTTAAAAATAATTCCCATTCTATACCTCATCGTGTCACAAATTTTCCTCATTATAAGCACTGAATATTTTTTTTTATCGAGATTAAGTGCAATTTCATTGTTGAAGTTCGACATCGCCGTCAGAATCTGAGAATCTGAGAACAAACAAATAAAAACCAATGATAAGATTTACACTCGATTTCACAACAACTCAACAACCATCCGCACCTTAAAGCTAAAACCTAAACACAAGAGATGCGATATTTATGAAACATCCCATCATAATCGCAATCATGTCACTTTCATGGCGCTGATAATCGATATACGAGTTTGAAAAACTCGCATCTATTTGCAGAACACATCACATCAGTCTGCCATCGCCCGCCTCCCACCACCCCGCCTTTCATCCATTTAAACTTTTCAATAAATTATTGAAATCGAAAATGTACAGCGAGCTTGCGGATGCCACAATTTTCAAATCAGCATCCAACATTCCAAGTTAATTTAACCGCCATGAATTTAAATGAATCCACATCGCACACCACCATCTATACACCACACCCCTGCTTGTACATGTGGTGGCGCGCCCAGGAGGGTTGGTAAAAACCGAATTAATCTGTGCGAAAAGCATCTATGCAAACTGTGCGTGGCGGTTTGTCAATCGGCATTCGTGGCGTGTTCAATATATGCTGATGTGGTAACCGGCTTGCGTCGCAACGGGGGTTGTCATCCCCATGGAGTAGGCTGTGCCATGGGTACCACGCCAGGTGTCAATGTTTGTTTGTTTATGATTTTTCATAATTAGAATATTATTTCAATAATATTGCCATAAATTGGCATTGAGGCAATTATACCCGGATAGAAACGTGATCCAGGCGCGCAGTACGTGATGACTGCTAGGGTAGCTCTATGTAATAGTGGAACATATTGTCAATGGGGTAACGATGACATGCCTATGATTTGACGTTTTCTAAAACCACTCAATGAATTTCAATTACTCGCAGCGGTTTCTATTACCATCCGGACCAGTCTGACCGTCTGGCAACTTAGACAGTCTCCCTATAAATATTGAATGCGAAAATATTTGGTCACATTTTGCAACAAGGCTTCGAAGTCTTTGGATTCATTTCTAAAGTTCTTCTGTTATTCTCCAGTTGAAAGGCAAATACCACAATCGGAGTTGATCAAGGCTGCCAGACTACCCATCCACCCATTCCCAATGTCAGTTGTGCATATCTTTGGCAGACAATTTAACCCCAAACGACGACAATGACAAGCAAAATGTATTCCCCGAACTGGGCTGACCAACAAAAGATATTCAATCAGCTCGGATTCTCACACATCCCTGTGACACCATCAATAGGATATTCATTACTCAAAACTGTCAGAAATCTTCATACACACACATTGCACACAGCCACAATTCACATGTTCTTTTCCCAAATGTGGCGAATGTAAAAAAAAAACAGCAAACCCTCTCGCCCTGGGCCAACGGCAATGACAACAAGTGTCAACTGCGATTTGATTATTCTCAGGAGGAGATTTAATTTTTGCTCCATAAAGTTTGTATTTGCCACCAGCAGTCCTTTGTTCTCCGGACGTTCAGTAAATTGATTGGATACTGTTGTCCCTTTCCTCATCTGATTATACACGCGCTCATCCCTTTTCGTGTCCGGGTCCAGCAAGGGTGAAAAAAAAGAAAAAAAAAAAAAAGAATCACCAAAGACTGCAAACTTTCGGAGACGTTGTTGTCGCCATCACCATCATCATGAGCAGTACGGTCAGGCGGCGGACGGCAGCGGCGGCAGGACTATTTGGAGCTTTATCTGTTTTTGTGACATTTCACTTAAGTACGGTATATTGATTTTCATGCTTGACATGCTTACGGTATTCTGCTGCAAATGTGAACAGCTCGGATTCGAGGGAGGTTGTGTGGTTCCTGGTGCTACTGCTGTGTGCAGTCAAATGGAAAAGCCATATTAGCTCACAGAAAAAGAAAAAGAAACTGATAATGTGTAGGCGGATATGGGTGGGGAGCGATTGATAAATAGGAGAAAACGGACTGTGAAATGCGATTTCGACATCTACTCGTACATCTAATTTAATTTCCTCGAAATGGCATTTATAGTCCCAACAACTCACCTCGCAGGATGTTCGGGTTTGTAAAATGTGCCTCCCTAATGGGATATATGCAAATCATCTGGAACTTGTAACAAATGTTCATTGGTTTCGTAGGTATTTGCTCTGCCCGGGGGCTTCCTTCATTTGTTGCGACATTTAAGTGGGATTCATTTGGTAGATATGCCAAGAATGATAGATACTATGTGATGGTACCTGGAATTTTTGAAGGCAAGTTATTTGAATAACAAACTCGAGTCGAACTTTCTGAGAAAACACTTGTAGCAGAGTGTAAACAATATTCAGACTACAGGTCTAGTTTCGAGTAAATATTCAGTCAGGATGGGGCAATTTTTTCGGATCCGCCTTGGTTATGTCATAGCTTATAAATCTTGTGTGTTTTTTAAGTCTTTTTTAGACTAGGGCTAGACAGGATTCTAGATTTAAGGGGTTTCCTCCTCTGGAATCTCTGAACTACCTCTAATACCAAAAACCCTCTACCTATGAGATCAACGGTGGTGTCCACAGTTCCAGTAAGGCCGAACTATTAATTGCTCAGAACGGCTTCGACACTTTCAGATTGCAGATGCTAAGGGATCTTGGAAGTTGATGACAACACGTATTAAACACTTCAAAAAAGCGACAATAATAGCATCATAAAATGTTTTAAAAAAAAACCCGAATGAAAACGCTTCCAAAGAACGCGACAAATGCGGCAAAAAATAGTCTCAAAAAACAATTCAAAAAACGCTTAAAAATTGCGTCAAAATAGCTACAAAAATTCGTTCAAAAAAACTCGACAAATAACAAAAGCTTTAAAAAACGAGTGGAAAAATGCGATGAGAAACGAGGCAAGAAACGTGTCAGAAAACGTTAAAAATATCGCGTCAAAAAGGCGACAAAAATCGCTTCAAAAAACGGTTCAAAAACCGTCAAAAGCGCTACAAAAAAATGCGCTAAAAAACGCTCTCAAAAAACGACTTAAAAAAAACTTAAAACAAAGCTAATGGAAAAGCGTTTAAAAAAAGCGACAAAATGCGAGAAAAAATAGCCTTAAAAAAACAATTCAAAAAACGTTTAAAAATCGAGCCAAAATAGCGACAAAAATTCGTTCAAAAAAACGCAACAAAAGGCTTTAAAATATGAGGAAAAAAACGATACAAACGCTTAAAACACGAGTCAAGAAACGTGCCAAAAAACGTTTAAAAAATCGCGTCAAAATAGCGACACAAATAGCTTCAAAAACGATTTAAAAAAAACTGGACAGAGAACGCGTCAAAAGCGCTCCAAAAAATGCATTCAAAAGGCACTTCAAAAGACGTGGCAAAAACGTGTTAAAAAACTAAAAAAAAGCTAGTGGAAAAGCACTTAAAAAAAAAACGACAAAAACGCTTCAAAAAATATTCCAAAAAACGTGACAAAATTCGCGTAAAAAACTTCGAAAAAGTGACAAAAATGGCGTCAAAAAAACATTTAAAAATCACGTGAAAATAGCGACAAAAAATACGTCAAAAACGCTTCAAAAGCGTTACAAAAGCCACAAAAACAGCGTCAAGACGTGACAAAAGAACGAGTTAAAAAGCTTTAAAAAAGCAAGTTGAAATGCGCCTCATAAAACGAGTCCAAAACCGCATCAAAAATGTTTTAATTTTTTCCTTATGAAAGATGACAAAGTTCCAACGGGACCTACGGGACAGAAATGAAACTGTTCACGTCGAGGTGAAAATTGGTAATTTTTTCATATTCATATAAAAGATATGGAAGTAAATTATAAATATTTCCGCTAAAGCGATTTAGTAGTTAGAGATGCCATTGATTTGTGGACATCAGAGGTTCAAAATTGAGAGCCTTCGAATATATACGACTTACTATGGCATATTCAACAAAAGGACAAAAGAAATTCAGCGGCAGTTAGTGTAGGTGGATGGGTTTATTGATTCTGATCTATACCTAGTTTCACTCCAAAATGAAGAGCCATGTAAGTCAAAAGGAAAGTTCACACAATATGGCTGCCGTAAACTCGGTCCCTTTGTAGAGTGTCCAAATGACTTGCAATAGCTTACCAAGAGGTTGCAAATGCCCCACCACTACTATCTCCCACTGCAGCTAATATGCAAATGGGTTTCTTTGACACCAATCCAATCCATTCGAGTATGACTTTCCACATGGCAAACACCCCCGGCAAAATCTCTTCAGAATCCATCTTCCTCTACATATTTTCACTTCAATTCGAGAACAGTAAAGCTGTATTCGAAATCAATCCATCATCGCGAACCTCTCGTTTCTATTCAATTAGCCCTCGTGCCATCATATCATCATTTGATACTCGCCGAGTGGACCTATAAATGCAAATATCCCCTCGTCCATTAGTGCAGGAAATTTGCACCCCACAGACCCCTGCACGCAACGATTTAAAAATGTAAGTGATTGCTCTTCAGAGAGAATGTGCCAAAAAAAACAACAAAAAACTCTGCTTAAATGCAAAATCACCGTCTATTCTAGCTTCCGAACGCATCCTCGGTCTATCTCTGTAGCACAAGTCCAACCGAGGGTGCCATGCCACATTTTGGCAGAACAAAATATCCATCTCATTGGTCTCTTGTCCGCGCGAGTTTATTTCATTGTATATAAATTGCATCCGTTCGCGGGATTGTGCTGCAGCAACAGCTAAACTGTGAGATGTGTGCTGAGTTAGTCGAAACATCAAAATGTCCCCCATTGGTGACACACAAAAGTACATTTTGGTGGAGCAAAGGCACCTAAATCGCGAATCCTTCCATCAAACACTGTGGGTAGGTGGCAGCCAGTCAACCGAACAAGCTTAGTTTGGTCTCTTTGTTCTCGACGATGTGATGGGGTTGGGGTAAATGGAGTCTGTCTGTCGTCGGGTTGCATTGCATTGAATATTCAATTTCACCGAAAATCCAATCAGAGCCAAGAGGGGTTTCCTATTCTTTTTGTTTTTTTTTCTGCTGTCTTTTTCTTTTTGCGAAATTAATCTCCCCTTTCATGTCACCATGGAAAGTTTTCAACTAGTTTGTGGTCGGTGGTTGGTTGGAACTAATCTACATTTCATTTGCTTGGACTAATCTGAAGAAGCTCTACAACAGAAAATTGGGAGATCTCATGATGTGATGGTATTGCAGTGCGGATTGAGTGGGATCCTTTGTTTAGTAAAATTTTAACCATAAAATATATACTGTGTAGGTTGCGTCTTAAGAAGTTGAAAAGTCATCGAAGAAAAGGGGACAGATGGAAGATTAGGGACGAGCTACGTTATTTGTATCGAAGAGACAAGAGAATGAGCGAGGGAAATTGGGTGCAGGAGTGGGTTCCACTACGTGTGACATGCTTTGTAAATCATGGTTTAAAAGTATGAATTCTGACAGTCTACTTCGACTTCCAAAATAACTTAAATGGAGTATCCCTTTATGATTGAGGTCATTTGAGAGAGATCGATTAATTAGTTTTTAGCTGAGTTACTACTGCTGAGCGAGAGGTCTCAGATTCAACCTCCGGGAAAACACAAACTACCTCCGACAAACATTCCGACAGAGTAGCTTACAAGAGAAGGCTTTTAAAACACCAAATTTGTGTGTCTCTTCCATTCGTCGCACTCTTTTAAGGGATTTGCGAGGAACTAGGACTAAGGTTCTGAATGAAATTGTTGCACCAAATACTTCCTAATTTTTCAACTCAAGAGCTCGACTTTTGGATTATGCAAATAGGAGGGTTCATTGTCTTGATGCCGTTTCCGAGGCTCGAATTCAGTACCCGGGAAAAGTGAACTAATTTATGAATCACTCCAACACGTAATAGCTTTTTCTAAAGCAGATGCTACGAGGAAATGTGCTCAAGAGAGCCATGGAGAGGATAATAATCCGTTGGTTAAAAGTCTGGGGCCGAATTACCGCATCCGTGAGCGAGCCATATGTCACTGAATTTTGTGGATTTTACAAAACAATAATTAATTCAGTCGCGTATCACTCGATCACGAATGCGGTAGTTCGATCCCAGGATATAGAATGAGACAAGTTGGAGGGAACTTTGGAACGTTTTCAAAAATATTTTGTTTAGAAAAAGCTGCCCGATAATGTAATGTGTTTTCGCCCTTAATGTTTCAGAAGCTTTGGCAGAAAATTTCACCCAAATTCGTTCAGTTTTTGCAAGTAGATCACTTCTAAAAGCAGTGGTAAAAGTGATCTGAACGAAATTTAGAACAGCTCGCCCTTGCACAACTCACCCATGGCCATCTCATACCCATTCAACCATTTGACAACTGACCTTGAGGACTACTCATCCATCGGACATTTCATCCATCATTCGGTCACCACAAAGGCTTTCAACAAAAGTGCCTAATTTTTCAACCAATCGACCAGTAGATTAGTCCAATTGAAATAAAAAAAAGTTGAATGAAGTGCCCGTGGATGAGTTGTCCCCAAGATCAGATCTCTCATATGTAAGTTGCTAGGTGTCCACGAGATGTCGATATCTGTTTCATTTAAAGCTCTGTCACGTTGTACAAATGGATTAAAACAAATACCCTTCTTGCTCTTATAAATTCTAAGGCAAAGAAACAAAGTCACTCGTCTATTTCCCATTCAGAGCGGACTTGCCACATGAAATACCAATTAAATCAACTTAAGTTCCCATCGCACTGTATACAGTAGGATACGGTATCTACCACTGTTCTGGTGGCATTTTTCCTCATCTATCCCTGTTGCATTTGCTCGTTTACATGAATAATAAAATTAATTTCTATTTTTATCCCACTACGGTTCCACCTGAAGGATTTTTACTCACTTTACTACAGCGTTTGCCTCCCGCCAGTTTCCGAACATAAAATTTTAATATCAAGATTGATTACCCCTGGTTCTCTGGCTTCCATCATATAGTTGGGTATACAAGGCCCCCTCCCTCAGCCTCAACTCCCAGCGCATACCCTATACCCATACAAACACCGAAACACTTTGCCGGATATACTTTTAGTCGAAATTTTCATTAATTTTACCAAACAAGGAAGGAGCAGCCATCTGGTGGTGGTATGGTGAAAAGTGCAATTCAGTAAGGAACTATAAATTATGACATATTTTTTGCCCTGCTCCTCATCTCAAGGATAACAGGCAAATCGCTTGAAGTACGCTCTATGTGGTAGGTATACTCATATATGTGGGAACATACCTTCGGTATAACATTTCTTATGTCAATTTGCTGAGCGATTCATGTTGTAAGTCCATGTGAGCGAGTGTATACCAAGGATAACAGTCTCATAAATGACATACAATACATGCTATATGTGCTGTTGGAAAGGCAGATATACGCAAAAGGGATCTACTCTATATCCACAAGGATACCGAACACACGAACGACAAGACGTAAAGTAGTATGTCTCCCCTTATTCGATATAGTGGTATCAAAATTAATTAACTGTAATCAAATTATTCTCTTCACATGCGAGAGGAGCGACAGGAGACAGCTAGACAGATCGGGTCGGTTGTATGGTTGGCAAACTGTCTTGTAGTGTATTAATGGTATCGTCGGCAAGGCCGGCTTGGGTGATGAGATGGACAGCAGATGGATGTGGGGTGGGGACTGCTCTCAAAATGCTATCGACAATGCACCATGCGAATTTGAATGTGTGCTCAAAAGAGTCGTCTTCCTTTGGAAGAGTCAATCCTGGAGGAAGAAGATTTGAAGCCAAAAGGGAAGAGAAGGATTTTTGTTCATGGATTTGTGACTGACTTTTGGTCGTTTAGCACTTGGGGTCCATATCACGCACTGGATAGAGGTGAAGCTAATGACAGCTACTGCTATTGGTGGTTCTACTGGATTTTTTAACGGTTCTGCCACTGCTACTGTGACTGCAATCGTTCCTCTGCTACTGTCAATGGCTCTGCTGCTGCTGCTTTCACTGTTACTGCTACTGCTGCACTGCTGCTGCAATCGTTCCTCTGTTACTGCCGCTTTGCTACTGCCACTGCTACGGCTACTGTTATCGCTAAAGCTACTGCTTCTGCTATTTATATTGACCCTCTTCTACTGTTAATGGCTCTGCTATTGCTTCTTCCACTGTTACTGCTCTGCTACTGTAAATGGCTCTGTTACTGCTGCTTCCACTGTTACTGCTGTTGCTGCTATGCTTCTGCTGCTTCCACTGTTACTGCTATTGATGCTCTGTTACTCCTTCTGCTACGGATACTGTTACTACTCTGCTTCTTTTACTGCCTCTGCTACTGCTGCTTCCGCTGTTACTGCTATTGCTGCTCTGCTACTGCCTCTACTACTGCACTGTTACTGCTGATCTGCTGCTTCCGCTGTTACTGCTATTGCTATTGGCTCTACTACTGCTTCTGCTAAGGATACTGTTAATACTCTGTTTCTTTTACTGCCTCTGCTACTGTTGCTTCCACTGCTACAGCTACTGCTACTGCTTCTGCTTCTGCTCCTGCTCCTGCTACTTCTATTGCAACTGCTACGCTGCTGCTTCTACTCCTAAGTCCTCATCAATCTGTGTGCAAAAAAACAAACGTCACTCATCCTCCACCCAGCATTCATACCTGCCAACGAACACAAGACACAACTCCTCCACCACATCTGCAAACCTCCGACTCCAATAGAGCTCTCCCCGTTTGCCCTCTGGCCGGTCCTTTGAGGTTTGTTTTCCACCAGCACAAACTTCAAAACCAAGCCAATCCAACCATTAAAACGAACTTCGCTTGTGTCAAGTCCACGTAAAAAAAACGCAACAAAACCTCCTCCAAGTAAATATTTATCGCATTGCATCTTTTACCTTCGAACAAAACCCAATTCTTTTCTCCATTTCAAGTCGTAGCAACTTTGTGTGCTAAATATCCTTTGAGCTCATAGATATGTTATCAACTTCCACCGCACAACCATCACTGTTCCGCCCATACCTAGTTCGCTGTGTGGAGGTAGCTTCGGAAATCTTTTCGAATCACCCAGGTGCAATTGTTAGACATAGAACTGTAGCAGTCCTAGGTATGTCCTTTGTTTTTTGGGAGTAACACTGTTGTTTGTTTTTTTTTTTTTCCGTTAGACCGGTGTGCAGCCGTTGAGCTTTGCTGTTCAGCATTTGTGCCCTTTTTTGCCTTCTGTTACTCATGTTGTTATTGTCCTTATTGTCGGCTTCGCCGTTCATTGTGTGTTCATTGCATTGCTGCAAATTGTCCTTTGAAACCGTGTATCCTTCGTTTGTGTGCGAAGGTAGTTTTTCGACAATTCGATGGAATTTTGCAGTACTCCTCTCATGGGAGGTTAGGACACAGCTGCCGACCGTGTGGTGGTAGTGTGAATTTTATCGGTGGTATAGTGTGTTGTATGTCGGTTGTTGTTGTTTTTTTTTGTAACAGTCTTGAGTAAGAGGCGTTTGTTGGCTTGAACTAAGCTTTGTTGTAGATTTAATATTGAAATCCACAAATAAGTCGGCCAATAGCCTGGCAGCTCTTTTATTAACCATGCTGCGCAAATGAATCTGACATTTTAAATGCGCATTCGTTGTTTGACATTTGGACGCGTATTTAAAATTCCTCTTGTAGCTAATTTTTCTATAAAAATATAGGTAGGTGAACGTTTGACATTTTATGATTGCTCTCATTCCGCCAAAGAATGCTTTCCTTGGTAAGACGTTGTCTCCACTTTTGATAGCTGAATGTCCTTACAGTGAAACCTTACAATAATTTTTGTTATATTACATATACACAGGACCAAGCCATGTACGTCCATTTTCGTGTGCTCTTCCGTCTTCTGCGAAGGTATATTGTTTACTCAATTGTGGGTGATTAAGTTACAGTCGAATTGACAACAATTCTTTGCAGTTTTGCGGCGCCGTCTGTAATTTTATTTTCTTTGCAGCTATACACTCGCCTCCCTGCAATTGCAATCATTTTCCATTTGGTTAGACAAACTTTGTACCGGTCACACACAGTACTAGGTACTCGTCTCGATATTTTCCAAATGCGATAAGAATGACAATGAATACCGCACCATTCACTTTTCGACTTTAAGCCATTGATGGTCTATCTCTATATAGATGTATAGGTAAAGCAAAGCACTTGCATACACCGTATACAAATCTTTCTGTAGCAGCGCCAGAAAGGAAACGAATGATTCAATTAATGTCCTCAAATATAGAGAATAGCAGAGTCGTTCTCTCGATAAGACATACAGTCCACATTCACATTCACAGTGGCGCAGCGCAGCATACAGTGGAATGCCCTTCTGTTGAATTATCGCCCATCATTCGTATCACACTAAGGAGGTTCTCTCTCTGGGATGGCAGCTATGTCCCGCATATAGAGGAGGAAACACGATTCCTTGTCGATTCAAGCAGAAGGATAATATGTTCCAAAAATTGAGATTGAATCCTTTTGGAAAATTGACCAAATTGATCAGAGCTGGATGAAGGTACGAAGGCAAGTCATCAGTTTTCAAAGTCGTTTCTGTGTGTTCTCTCTCTCTCTATGGATGTGTGTGCTTGTGTGCACGAGTGCGGTCCTTAAAGGTTTTGCAATTTAATCCTGTTAAATAAATCAATTGAGTAGAAAGTAATAAAGAAGAAACTGTCTGCATCAGCAGGTAGGAAAACGAAGAACATCCTCGAGCTATAATTTACTTACATTGCTGAAATAATGTCTCCTTGGTCGACAATCTAATTGAAGGGGTTTCATTTTAATTACAATTTCTTAGAAGACGTTGTCTTGACGATTTGCCATGGAGTAGCTTTGCCAGTTAGTCCTATTTGCTCTGCGACAAATTCTACATCAAAGTTGTTGCTATGATATTTTCTTCTCACTTGAACGTTTAGATCCTTTCTGCACGCGAAGCAACCACATTTTTAGGTCGCATATTGCTCGTTCACGGGCGGGACAATCTGACTGCCGATTTGGGTATCGATTTCAATTGCAGTTGCAGCTGCGCAAGGGATTTACTCTCTCTGATGCTGTGAAACTATCGGCTTCGTATTTTTGACCAGCTCTTTTATTTGAGCAGTCTTTCGTGTTTCGTTGCAGCCTGCAGCCATTTAAGTCAGTTTTCACCAATTAAAATGTTGCGGGGAAGCTTCAAAAACGTTTGAGACTCCTCTATTTTGATGTAACTCTCAGTCCAAATGCCTTTGGTTTCCTCTCACGCATCGACAGTCGGATGTGGGCGATATCTCCAACTCCTAGCTCCTACAAATACAGTAACCGTATCCGAGATAGTCCAGCAACCACCATTCACACCGTTCCATCTCTTGGCTTATTTTTTTTTCTAGGAAATCATTTTCGTTTCAGATATTTCTTCCCCATCGGAGTGAGATGATTACACTGCCAAGGTACAATGTCCCAGTGATTCGGTCAGTGGTAATGAGAATTTCCTGGTAAAATACGGTACGCATTGACATATTAACTCCTGCAAGTTATTTGACACAGATTTCTATCCAGCTCTCAACATAGTATGCTCGTAATGAGAACATTTGTCTGAATGGACGAGTGTTTTCCGGACGTACAGGCACGTGTTGTGGAGGTTTGAACGGGTCTTTGGATTATGGGTTTTTTTTTCGAATAATGTCAAATTGGTGAATGGAAGGGAACATTTATAAAGCATCACTAACAGTGGGGGCGACCAGCTCGTTATATGAATGAGCTAAATGACCCTCGGTTGTATACCTGCTTTATCTGTGTGATTTGTAGTTCCTCTGTTCTTACTTTGACTGTTTTACACAGGAACTGGTGCCCGACTTAACTGAGATATAGCATTCAGACTGTTTACATTTAAAAATATCATTTCAAGTGGTTAATAAATTCTTCGAATAGCAATGGCCCAAGAGTCGACCCTTGAGGTACACCATGCATTAAATGAAATCGATGCAATGAATGGATTAGGCCCTAGATGCAATTTGAGCTTTCTCTATTCTTGTGGCCACTCCCAATTCGGAGCCAACCGCATAAATATTCTGTTGTATTGGCATCACTCCTACTTAACGAAAGCCTTTTTACATTATAACACTAAATACATATTATGTTTGACACTTGTGGAATAAAGGGAGATTGAACGTTTTTCATTCGCAACACATATTCCTAAATATAAAAGTCTCAAAATTTCTTTGCTTCATTTTCGGGATTGTTGACCTTAAGGTTGAAGTTCGAAATAGCTAAGACTACTTGGTGGATGCCTGTCATTTTATGAGACAGCAAACATCGTCATAAAATTTGAATGCGCACTTTAATCTCTGGTTTTACATCGCTGTTGACTTTTAGAAATAATTCGGGCGAAAGTATGCAACCCTGGGGCAGTCCACTACAGTTTTTTTTAAATCCGACCACACATTTGCATTGTGCAGCATGAGACTTTAGTCTGTACGTTCATATGTATGAGGCTTTAGTCTGTACGTTCATATGCTTCTAATAAGAACTCTGGTATTTTGTTTGACAACTCTCCTATGCGGGGGCTTTTCAAATAGAGACATGGTTTAAGCTTTTTCGAAGTCTGAAAGATGTAGGGGGGCTTGTACTCGCCATATTGCTTTATGATTATGTCTATCAATTATGTGTCCGCATGTGTGATACTGCTAGAGGATCTGCCCCAAAAAGCCACCTGCTTAGACTTAGTTGCTTGTAGACAGTGCCGGCTTTAAGGTTAAGGTAAAACGAGCTTAGTATCTGGAATACGACATTTCGTCCTTGAATTTTGTTGCCGCTCTAACTTTGATTGTGACAAAAACTGCAACAACTTCATTGCGTGTTGCTTCCACGTGACTTCGTAAGCGTTCGTGCAACTTCTTGCTACATCTACAGCCTTCAAAGGTAGTCCCTTAATGTGGACAATTTTACGCAGTACTAAGCCTCTATACAGCTACCAAATTTAAGTTAAAAATCTGGATGACAGCTCTGGCATTCCTTGAAAGTATGCAACGTTTTTTTAATTCCCTCTCTTTCATGTTGATACGATTACCTACTCAAGAAACTCCGTGGGGGCTTCAACTTCAGAAGTTTCTCTTTAACGAACTTCCTTTAACTACCAAAGTTTGTCGAAGACCCTTTCCACTTGAATCAATCAGATTTTGTCTACACTGACTTAGCCAAGACACCCACCCCATTCAAGCAACTGACTCGATATTGCCCTTCATACCGCTTGTGTTTATATGCAACCTTCGTAGGTCTGCTCCCATCTATTGAGACATAAAGAAAAGACAATTACTATTCCTATTGTGAAATATTACACACTGTCAAACCCAAACAAGAAGAAATATCCTCCAGCACAATATTTGCGTCACTTTGCGATCCTTCAGCTCATTGCATCCCAATTACCCGGGCCGGTTTCATCAAAACACCCGGCAAAGGTGCGAGGAGGTCACAATAAATTACCTAACCCATCAGCCTCAGCCGTCCTCGGGACACGGAAAAAGGGACAGCAACGCAAAATGCTGGGACAGGTAATATTTCCATCTCGCGCACAAAGTAACAATTCATTGGATGTAATTTATAAAAAGGGTTTTATGCTAAAAAGTCTGCTCCTCGCTGCCTGTCTCTTCACTGTATGAATGGGCTCGTGTATCCACATCCCACCCCACCTCGCCGTTCCATATAATTATAGACATATAATGTGCACCTTTATCAACGTAATAAAGCATCAAAGACTTTCGCGTTGTACTTCCTCTGCGCACGTGTGTTTGTACATGCCCAGGTCCGCACTAAATCAGCAGGCAAATAGGGGTCGAACGTGCGGAGGGCAGTGCACAAAAACTCTCCGACTGAATGACTGAGAGTGAATGGCAGGACAAGTGACCGACACGTGGAATGAGAATGAATGTGACGGGGTGGGGTGGCGGTGGTGTTGGTGACGCCTAGCCCTTGCTGCAAGGCCAAGAGATCAACGAGGTTCGACGGGACTCCACACTCAAACCAACAATGAGCACTCTGGGTAATAAATTCTGACACACACTTGCGAAGGTAGTAAAGTAAAGTTTATGTTGCCAGGATTGCTCTTGTTTTACGCATTAAAAGTATACTGTATTCCATTGTGTCGCTATCGCTATATTTATAACCTTTGGATGGTGTCCTGACTGTTGGATGATTTGCGCGTCTATAAAGGTGGCGCAATGGCTGTTGTTATTAATTTGAATTTATTGAATTAATTTATTGCTACTGTTTGGTGGGTAGAATTTGGGGCATATGGGCATGACATAATTTAACGATGCCATTGTGGGAATGCATTCATATTTATTTGTGCCCATGGTATTTAAAATCTTACTCTTTTGACAAACTGTGACATATGTCGTGGAAATTAAGCACGGAGTTAGATGGCAGATGGAAGGTTCAAATGGCAACTGTGGCAATAACAATGAAAAACATATTTAACCGCGCAGTTAACAAATTTTGCTGCCAAAAATGTGTTGTAACATCTTTCGACCGAATACGAACGGGAGAGAGAAGTAATTCTGATTTGTTTGTTGCGATGCAAATTAGAATTGGTTTTGGTGGTGATTAAATTTTTTTTTTGTAGGATTTAAGATGGTTGGACTTTAGCTAGGCGATTCGCATTTTGTTCGTCGGTGATTTCATTCGGGAATCTCCGGCAATTCGTATTTTAGTTGCTGATGATTTCATCCCGGAATCTCCAGCGATTCGCATTTTGTTCGTCGGTGATTTCATCCGAGATTCTCCGGCGATTCCCATTTTGTTCGTCGGTGATTTCTTTCAAGAATATCAGTCCTTTTGCATTTAACTTGTTGGTGATTTCATCCGGGATTCTCCGGCAATTCGTATTTTAGTTGTTGATGATTTCATCCGGGAATCTCCGGCGATTCGCATTTAGTTCGTCGGTGATTTCATCCGGGAATCTCCGGCAATTCGTATTTTAGTTGTTGATGATTTCATCCGGGAGTCTCCGGCAATTCGTATTTTAGTTGTTGGTGATTTCATCCGGGAACCTCCGGCAATTCGTATTTTAGCTGTTGATGATTTCATCCGGAAATCTTCGGCGATTCCCATTTTGTTCGTCGGTGATTTCTTCCAAGAATCTCAGTCCTTGTGCATTTTGGTTGTCGGTCATTTCATCCGGAACTATCCGGCAATTCGCATTTTACTTGTTGGCGATTTCATCCGGGATTCTCCGGCGACTCGCATTTTGTTCGCCGCCGAGTTCATCGGTAAATATCAAGGTTTTCTTATTTATTTCGCCGCCAAGCTCATTCGGAAATATCATTCGCATTTTGTTCGCCGGCAAACTCATCCGGGAATCCCCCATGGGATGTATGTTTTGTGTGATATTGTAAAGTGTTTTCCCAAGTAGACTTTTCATTCCTAAGTTTGTTAAATTCTTTTTTTTTTGTTCATGACACTAGCGAATAGTTCAAGGATCGACCCCTAAAATTTGACTTCTCGCTTGAACCGTATTCATATTCGGTGCTGCAATGTAAGTAACAGTTTATTAAACAAAAGATATTCAAAAACAAGCTTCGCATTCATATCTTCAAGCACCACGACACTGCATCAGCAGCGCAACCTCCATTGTCCACCCGAAAGCAATTAAAACAACCATGCGTAGCGATGTCCTCCCACTTAAACTGGCGATGAAGTTTGATTGCTTGTCATGCTGTGTGTACACCCGAGGCAATGACGAAAATGATGACGTCCTTATCTCTAATCCAGCGCCACATGTGCGAGCAGAAATTGTGTAACGATTTCCAAGCAACCATGTCCTCTCATTTAAATTAGCGATTAAGTTTAATCGCCTGCTACTCTCGTGATGAATACTCTTCTCACATAGGGCGAAAGGACAACCAAAGGATCAGAGACAGTGGGGAAAAGTTTCCCATGACTGTCGCTACAAAATGGCAACTGAATCCGACCACAACAATTACTTACGCCTGGGGCCAACGCTCAAACTAAACACAATGAAATGACATTACACATATTAATTTCCATTCAAAGGATATATGTACCCCTTTGATCGGCACTCTCATTCAATAAGATGCATGACGCTGTCAATTTGTTGGAAAACGAGACCAAAAATGGGTCGACCCTGAAGGGGATTCTCTGAACTAGTTGCCAACCGAAACTGCAAGTCATTCGCATATCATTGCAAAAGTGAAATGTCCTTGCGGGCATATCCAATATATCCACTTGTCAGGTGGAAACTGTAGAGGAATTCGGAAAATGGCCGCAGGCGTTACTTTCGCCCTGATGATGATAATTTCCTTTCAAAAGATGTGATACACAAACTGGCGACACTGTCCTTTGGTGTCCCTGTTTCACATGGAACAACTCTCTGTCTAAAGCTTTCTAATTTGCAAAATAGAAAATTAAATAAATATAGATACGAGATGAACTTGACCCCCGGTAAGTTCGTTGGGGCTAAAGCCTAATGGAGAAGTTTCAGTCTTTCTTGGTCCGGAGCGGGTAACTTTGGAAAAGTTTTTGTATCCATTCTTCGTCGGGAGAGGGGATGGGAGGGGTTTCAAAGAAATCAAATTAAGACGGACAGTTTCCAGTTTTCTTTCTGTCGCTTCAAGTGAAAATTGCTGGCTATGTACGTTGTACGAGTTTTATTTTCCTTCTATACCAGCTTTCACTGCCTGTGGGAGAGGACTGCTCGCGGGACGTGTACCTGTACGTAGATGCAGTTTGTGTTTCTCCCATCAAATGTAATTTAGTTATGCTCTGTACGACTTGAGATGATCTGAATTAATTCCCTCTCCCTCTTCGTTACTTAGCCGTTTGTCTTGTGTTCCAGTTCTGTATCTTATTTAATTTGCATGGCAAGTCCTGCTGATTGTAATGGATTTTTCTGTCAGTCAATTACAGGTAGTACTGTCTGCCCTCTGCTATCGCATCCCACCAAAGGGTCCATTAAGTCGTCTAATCGATCTCGAATACAAGATTAGCGTCTTTTTGTCCCTTTTGCTGTGGTTGCTCTACCATAGCTGATTACGATTATACCGTCGTTTGCCATCGTTTTGCATTTAGGGGGTTGTATGTACAATTCGAGACTAGGTGCTGAGATCCTTTTTTTTTTTTTGCTTATTGCTTCCATTTAATGACTCACGATAATATCGCGGCGTCTCCTCCTCCGTGTGGCCATAAATTTCCCTCGGCCGAGAGGAGCGCGCCGCCAAATCAAATGGGTACGGGGTGTTTTCGCTTCCTGTTCTGTCTGTAATAAAGGATATCAAGTTGGCACGCATGTTTTACGTACGACTTTTTGCCACGTCGTCGTCGTCGTGGCACACAAAAAGTGACTGGCGTGTGTGAGGTTGGTATGTGGAGAACAACAACAAACAAACAAAAAAAAAAAAAAAAAAATACCACATAACACCAACAATAGCAATATTGATGTTTCCTGCTGGAGGAGGCGGTTGAGGTTGAGGTCCTGTGCAAGTCATTTGTGTTTTACTTTTACCGAAATAAATACCGTTACTTTGGGGGGTAATCAATTTCATTCGGAAATATGAATGTTTTATGCGCCCTGGCTTTTATTAGGGAACAATAATTTATTATCCTGGGCTGTGCTCTCGATTTAGACTTGGCATCTACGTATGTTGCACGGGGTAATGTTATTAAGGATATTTTTGTGCTTCGCAGAGATATTTCAGCGAAAATTATCGCACAGATAAAAGGGAAATGTTAAATGAGCGGTTGTATGGTAATAAACATTTTTATATTTTTATTTTTACTTTTGTAGCGTGGCCAAGTGAATATACGTAGGAGATGGATGTTAATCGCTAGAACGAAGTACCCAGTGGAGACGTATTTTTCTCTAGCTTACCTTAATGCCCTTATATGTATTTTCGCTTCTTTTTGTGTATATATGAATTATAGCGTTTTTTATGTCAATGGCCGTAAAAAGCCCGTCACCGGGGTGGTGTTAAACGGGACGCTGTTGTGTGTTGCTACTACCCACTTTCGATTAAGAGTAGCTCAAGGAGGTGGGCTGTAACAGAGCCTTAAACTCTAACACGTGGCTTTGTCTTAACTATGTCTGTAGTCGGTCTTTTTAGGCGGTAGTCTCTAGTCTGAGGTCAGTAGTTGAAAGTCTGTGGTCTGCAGTCGATAGTTTGTGGTTGGAAGTCGCTAGTCCGTGATCTGTAATCATTTGTGGTTGGTCTGTTGTCAGTAATCGATAGTGAGATGTCTGTAGTCGGTATTTTGTCGCTTAAGTCGGTATTCGGTTATCGCTTATCGATAGAATATAGTCGTAAGTGGGTAATTGGAAGTCGGTAATCTTCTTAAAGCTATTGGGCGCCATTTTATCAAACCTCAGAACTTGACACATACCTGTGAGCATTTCACGAATGCGAGAACATTTTCTGAGTCTTATTTGATATACTGAGAAGAGCTTGGCTTATTTTAAAAATATCCTCATGGTTAATCCTTCACAATGGACCACCAGACTCTTGTAAGTTATTAAGCCAAAAATATATTTTCTTAACAATTTGCACTTTGCTTAGTTTTAGTCAACTTTATTGCTGCAAAATTTTCAGAAGAAGCACTCAGACGTGGTCTGACTTGGTCTTAATGTACACTTTATTTATTCTTGGTTACAGTATTTCAAATACAAATGCTCAATTATTTATAAAGAATTTAAGATAGCACGTAATGTTGTTACCTCCCTTATCCGTAGAAACAAGCAGACTTTTTTCACTAACAAATTTTGCGCTAGTAATTCAAGTTCAGCATTTTGGAAAAATGTTCGCCAGTGTGGCCTAAGGTCAACCAAAAACTCGCTACCTCATAATATTGACCGCGATGAGCTTAATAAAAAACTCATCAAATCTGTCCCGAATACAAGACATTCACCTAGACTTTCTCCCGTCGGTAGTTTTGTAGGAGAAACCTTCTCAATGTCGGCTTGGAAATTTTAATGATAAAATCTAAGGCAGTGGGTGCGGATAATATTCATTCTGATTTTATAAAAATTCTTCTTCCTGTCCTATTAAGCACACTTTTTTAATACGATCATAATGACTTCACAAGTTTCCGATGACTGGAAGACTGAAAATATTTTTCTCTTCCTAAATCCTCGAACCCAACAAACTCAGAATACCGTCCAATAGCTGTACTTCTTTTTTTGAGTAAAGTATTTGAAAAAATAGCGAGCATTCAAATCAAACATTACTTAAACAATAACAAGCTAATCACAAAATACCAATCGGGGTTTCGTTCCAAACACAACTGCACCACAGCTTTGTTAAAAGTAAGTAAAGGTATACGTGCTGGATTGGACAGTAATACGCTGGGTTTAATCGTGTATCTTGACTTCTCCAAAGCTTTTGATTCTGTAAACCATAGTATTCTACCAAAGAAGTTAGAAACTAATATTGCATTTGATCGTTCTTTATGTACTCTTATGTCATCTTATCTGCCTAATCGGTATCAGTACATTGTAAATGAAAATAAATGTTCGTCGCGACTTTTAGTTCCCTTAGGTGTGCCACAAGGTTCCGTTCTTGGACCACTATTATTTACATGTTTTATAAATGATATATCAGAGAGTCTTAGTATTTGTAAACACCATATTTATGCTGACGATGTACAATTGTACTTGCTATTCTCTAAATCGAACACAAGCGGAGCCCTAACATATATAAATAGCGATTTAAATGCAATATATAACTGGTCGGAAGAAAACAAGATAAATCTTAATCCAGCAAAAACTAAAGCCATGGTTATCAACAGAAGCAGGCATACTGAAGTTTTCCCCCCAATTTGTCTCAACAATTCGCCAATTGAATATGTAGACAGTTTAAAGAACCTCGGAATCATTTTTAATCGCAATTTTAGCTGGGATACACTTGTAAGAAGCTAGGCCTAGGGTCCCTACGGACCTGTTGCGCAAAAAATTATTATTATTATTACACGTGTAAAAAGTATTCAATCAATCAATTTATTTTCGTTTATAATTTACAATTTGTTATAGCACAATTTACATAATTTAAATACAGAGATATGACAAATTTATGTCTTTCTACCGGAAAAAGTTTACAACTGATAAAAAAAAAATGAAATTAGAAAAAATGTTTGTTTTGAGGAAAAGTATTGTCTCTAAAATATACGGCGCTCTTCGGGGTCTTAGTCAAACATCCAGTTACCTCCCAACAAATATGAAAATACAGCTTGTTCGGTCATTCATATTACTTATCGTCCTCTATGGCTGTGAGATATTTGCCGACATGGACCATGAATCCAAAAGGAAGCTGGATGTCGCGTAGAATAGCTGTGCGAGATATATATTCGGTATTAGCAGACGCGAACATATTTCAATTTTAAATTAAATTCGCGAGAACCCAAAGAACTCGACAAATAATAACTACAAGACATAAATTTGTAGTCACCACACGTCAATTTTTTGTCCATTCGATCCACCTTTGGAATAGTTTGCCCCATAATATTAAGTGTACGCAAAATGCAAATATGTAGGGGAGAGTGGGTATGCATGGGACACAGGGCGAATGGGACACAAGCATTATCCTCAACGTCGTATTCTTTTTCTCGTTCCTGTTGATCACAAATTTGCTCTTAAGTCTGTATCCACCGGTAAACGAAGCAGGTCTTGTGCACAGTTGAAATTACGCAGTGGAAAGCAAAAAAGGTAATTTGTGCATAAAAAGTACAATCTTTGGGTAAAATTTGAGTGAACAAAAAAATAGCTAATGAGTCAACTTATTGTTCAAAAAGTGATTTAAATAGATATTATCATATATTAAGAAGTGAATTATGTATATCTAATTTTGTTTAGTCTGTGCCGTATTTTAAGTGATATTATGTTTTATCTCCTTGAAGTGCCCTACAGGATGATTGGGACACTTCTATGCAGGAGGAATGGGACACTGTCCGTGAACCGAACAGGGGTCTGGTTCTGGAGTCTTTGGGGAAAGCGAGAACATTAGACTACACTACCCCTTAGGTAACCTAAGTACAGTAGTGTAAGGTGCCTGTTTGGCAGTACAATGGACCAGTAGTTGTGTCTGAGTGCTCCATCGGATAGTAACACCCCCCCGACAAAAAAAAAGCTTTTCCACATCAAAGTCTAAGCAAAGAACAATTAAAAATTTTCGTACACAAAGCACATTAGAAACAAAGGTTTTAACATAAAAAACACACTTGTAATGTAAGGTGTCCCATTCCACCACATAGGTGTCCCATACCTCCTGCTTCCAGGAGGAATGGGACAAAGTTTTCTGGTGCATGAAATGACTTATAAATTTTATTCTGGTATACTTTTGGATACTTTCATATTTTGGATAGCTTGCCAAAATGTTATCTTATATTAAGAAAAATATTTTGTGCAGATATGATTTATAAGTTGCCAGCAGTTCACGTTTGACTGAAAAGTGCCCTATACATACCCACTCTCCCCTACGTTCAAAAAATAATTTTTTCAACATTTTGTTTAACCCTTCAATGCATACTGTAGCATATCTGCATCATACATTCAAAAAAGCTGTCATAAGAGAGTGGCAGCCGATATCTCTTCGATTTGTTTGGTTTTCCATTTCCAGTTAGTTCCGCGATGATACTTTATTTTCACAAATGTGTTGGTAAGTGTATGAACGCAATAAAATGGAGCTTGAAGTCACAAGACCATGTGCTCTCATAATCTATAGAAGGGGTGTGTTTAATTTAATGTAAATATAAATAACAAAGTGTTTTAATGCACGTAAGTATTTTTTTTTATTGTTTTTTATATGTTCGTCCTAATACAGTAGAAATCGGTTATAACGATATCGAAGGGACCTCGGAATTTCATCGTTATAACCGATTCATCGTTATATCCGGTACAATGAAAATAATGAAAAATGTCATATTTTTGGGCAATGGAAAATGATTTTCGCTTTATTGTCACCATCTTAACAATTCTACACTCAACTTGTTTCAAAGAAAAATTAATACGTACTGAACTCTTCGGAGATATAGAAATCGAACAGGGCATGCCATGAAATTACATGTACAGACCAGTCACTGCAGTGGCTACAGGAAATTTAAAAATTTGTTTATAACTATGTATGTATGTATGTATAGTATGTGCATACAAAATATCGATATGTACATGTAAGACATGTAAGAACACGTTTTTTACCATCGCTATAAACAGTTTTTAGACTAAAATATGATAAATTTTCATCGCTATAACCGATTTCATCGTTATATCCGGAATCGTTATAACCGATAGCAAATTACCTTGAGTTAAACGGAGTTTTGCCGGGACTTTGAAAATATATTGTTATATCCGGTTCATCGCTATATCAGGTATTGTTATAACCGATTTCTACTGTATATGTGCAATTTTAACGAATATAAGTAACAGTTGCGAACGTCTGACAAACATCCGAGAGTATAACTGTCATGAAAGAGCTTCTCAATTAGCCGTTTGGAATCGGCATAAAATTGTAGATCCCTTCCATTCGTTCCAAAAATGAAAACTCACACAAAAACGAATGGTTGCGAGAAGCTAGGCCTTGCGCCAAAAATTGTTATTATTATTAAGTAACAGTTGCAAAAGAGCTCGAACTGAATTCTATACAATGAGCACGCAATTAAATTTATGTGATTTTTTATGTTCCTGTTAGTTTCATATAAAATGAATTATTATTTATTGCTTTGTTTACACAATTTGTTCAATTCTTATTTTTAAGCTAGCTATTTATTTGAAAAAATAAAAATAAGTTCACGGAATTTTTTTTTTGCGTCAACGTTTTTTTTATGAATTACATACCGCTTATGCATGGCGTTGCAGATATGCATCATATAGAAAATCCGATTTTCCGGAAAATCGGTTAACCGGATTTTTTTTTATATTTTTTTTATTGAGTTTATATCGTTTATTTACATCATATATATTTTTTTCGACCCAAAAAAAAAAAAATCATCCATTGAAGGGTTAATGGAATTCCCTTCTCTTTCTCCTATGTCCTTTGTCCCTGGTTACATTATGTCTAATCTTTTTTATTTATTTATTATTAATGTAATTTATGGCAAATTGCTAGTTATAATTGTAAATTTATAATTTTGATTTTTGCACATCAATTTATAAGCTTGTTCTGTTTTAATAGATTTACTTATCTGTTCACACGCACAATAAATATCAAAATAAATATCAAATACAATCGTTATGGTAAAATTCATTCAATTTCAACAACATCTTTTTTTTGAAAATCAGTTTTTGTCACTGTGAATTCAGCAACAAATTGGTATGGCATTGATGCAACTTCAGCTTGAGAGCTCACTTAGTAGATTCTGATCCCATTCAGGTCGGTAAGGCGGACGATCTTTCAGGGTTTCCTATGAGAGCACTGACAGGGATAATCTTACTCTGAAAGCAGTTCCTACTCAATTGCAATTGTAATCTCCAAACGTAGATCTAAATGCGCCTGGAAGTCATCAACCGACTACACACATTATAAGACTGTCGTTCCACTTCTTCGTTTTTATTTAAAAAATAAAATGAGAAGAGAAATATTATTTGCATGACATAAAGTCGAAAAGAAAAGTCCTTGTTCCATTCTCTGTATATAATACTCATATTCCAGTTTAATTCGATAAAATTGTCTGAATAACGCCAGTCGACGTTGTCCTGATCCGATTTTGTTCTAGCACAGCAGCAGCAAATGCAAAGTCACACACAGTGTGACAGTCGAATAAGGAGACCCAGAACCCTGCCCGATATAGGTACGTGTGCATGGTGCATGTTATGGGAGAAAACTTTTTGATCAAAAACCCATAAATTACGCTCCAATTCAAGTTGCACTCTCTGAACCGACAAACATACTCGTCCTATACGTATAAAATAAAGAGGAAAGGATTTTTTTCTTTCTCTGTTTGTAAAACCATAACCAACATCCGGCATACACCTCTCTTTTCCACTTTGACTCTATTGGGGTTGATGCAAACATACGCAGCAAAGTCAAACAATTCCAAGCAATTGTCGAATCCGGACAGGACGCTTTATGTCGATTTTTAGAGTCCGAACAGCAATTTTTGCAATCTATATCCTATATATTCGTTTGCGTTGCTGTCCGAGCCTCTTGGTTTATTTGTTTTTGAATGCGTTCTCTCTGTTGAATGGCCAGATAGGGGAAATTCTATTTTTATCACTTTTTTTTATGTCCAGTCTACACTGAGGATCCCTTTCGTGAATTTATGAATTTATTGCAAATGGATGGTCAAAAAGTTGTATATGTGACCGAGTTCTGTTGTTGACAGGGCCATAGAGGGCGCAACTGCAATGGACAGTTGAATATATCAAACAAATAGATAGAGATAGGGACACAGACACAAAAATCGCAGTCATAATTTATGTTCTTCTCATTTGATATGCAAAAGTTATTTTATTTGTTGTTTTTTGTGTTTTTTTTTTGCCCCAGACCTAGGCGGAAGCAAAAAATACGTTATAAAGTGTATCCAATTATTCATAAATTTTCACAGTCAATTGTTTCGAAAGTGTGCATATTTTTAAATGCAAATACAGTTGGATTATTTTTCCTTTTTGAACATTTTTGTGTAAAATTCTCCAGAAATGGATGTTATTCATTGGTTAATAATAGAGATGCATGGCAGTGGGCTAGTGTTTATTTAAGGGGTCCATTAAGGCAGTGAATGAAGGCAAATTATGAGCTTGGGAGTTATAACAAAATAGAGCGATGCACGCCGAAACAAGCGCTTCCTTTTTGGATGACCCAAGTTGCTCTTAAATGTAAGAAACTAACCACTGCAGGCTACAAAACACGGCCTAGAATCTATAGGGATCGTAGCCTAAAGAGGGCAGGTGCAATTTTTAGGCCGGGGAAAGGTGCAGAGCATCCCTCTAGAGAGAAGACAATTTAAGCTACTATTTATGAATTACAGAAACGAACTACAAACTCGAATTACGGAGTATTGCATTGACTATAGAGCACAAAATGCAAACAAAATGTTAAATTCCACAGCATATTATTATAAACTACTCACTACGAATGTTATATCAAACAGACCACAAACTACCGTAGGGAATACATTTGTTACAAGCTGCAGACCACAAACTACAAAGGATAGGGAATACATTTATTACAAACTACACACCACAAACTACAAAAGACAGGGAATACATTTATTATAAATTGCAGACCACAAACTGCTGAGTACTGACAGCACAGTGTATTCAATAGATTTTTGAGTGCGACATAATATAGAAAAACCGTACTACAACATAAAAACTCAACTTCAAAACGCACAATGACAAACTGCCGGGTACACACTGCCGACTGTTCTGCGTACTTAATTTGATACAGTTCGGATTGAAAAAAAATCAAAGCGCATGGTTACACAAACTTAAGACTTCCAAAAATCATTGCCTACATTGTTTGCTACAAATTTTAGGTATAGCAACACATCACAGTCTACAAACTACAAAACAAGATCTTAATTCAGGAATTCTAAACTAAAATTTACTGCGGCCACAAGCGAAAACCGCTTATGTCGACTTAAGACAAAAATGTAATAACACTTTTTGCAATAACAAATAAAATGAAGGGATTAAAAAAATTCAAAATTATTGAAATGATTACGATTAAAGCCCTCTATTAGAAGCTGTTGTTGTTTTTTTGCTAAATGTGTCAGTTTTATTCCAAACTTATAATTAAGTATCTGTCTAAGTGCTTTTCCGATAGATTAATTTTCAGACTTAAGTGGTTTTTGCTTGTGGCCACAGTTGTATACCGACTGCTACAAATTGATGTGAACAGATTTTAGGAAACGACTAGGTACATAAAGCAACAGACCACAGACTACAAACTACACAAATTAAACTAGAAAACTCATTCAACGGATTTAATGGGCAGGACCTAAGAAAATGATGAACACCTTTTTAAGGTTCCGTACCCGAAGGGAAAAAAGCGGAAACTTTTTTATGTTAGCGACTGATTTATGTAACGTGTGTTTGAGGCGACATCCGATAGATTTCGGACTACAGACCACAAAAGATGAAAAGCAATTCTTAGGTAACAAAACAGAAATGTTTAAATGCAGATCATGAACTGGATTAATTATTTACGGAAGACGGATTTCACACTTTAACCCACAAACTAATAATAATAACAATAGTAATAATAATACAAATTAATTGTAGCTTGTAGCCCATGTAGTTGCACCCCTTACACAATTTGAAAAAAAGACTTTACGAACGTTTTCACACTCTTGGAAGTTTATTTCTTTTGTGGTTAGTTTGGCAAGAACATTTTAGCTATTGTTTTCTTTCCGTAGCTGTAATCATTCATAGCACATAACTCAATAAGATTTGTTTCAATAATTGCATCTTTCCTTTCTACTTTCAGGTACGTAACGAGCTCTTCCTTTCACATATAGTTATAAGTGAGAAGCTATAGTAAGTGCAATATTTTTGACTGCATTTTTTGATAACTCTACTGTAGGTACATACTTGAGATTTAAAATAACCGACATTTAATTGCTAAATATTTCATAAAAATAACACGGAATCGATTTAAAAAGTCGTTGGATCTCTGTTCTTGTTATTAGAGTTTCGAACTCGAACTCCAATCGAGCTTGAATCTTACATATTGAACTGTTTAGTGTTTACCCTCTCCAGTCTCCAATCCAATACGTAACCTGTACCATTAAAACCTAACTACTCGTACGTATGTTTCGAGTAAACTCGAAAACTACCAAACGGACTTTGATGAAGCCTTCTCTAAAATATTTCTTAAGTTTCTTATCATGTTTTAGGCTGCACGCTTTTTTCTTTAATATAAAAAAAATATATTTTTTCTGTTTTCGACTGCAATGAAATATTTTTATCATTTTTACACTTTACTTCGTTCCGCTTGTGTTTTAATTCAAAAATCAATGGTCAATAAAAAAATGCGTAAAAGATTTTTTTTTTTTTTGGAAATATGTACTTTCCCATAGTCATAATCCTGGCTGAGCTACAATAAATTCAAAACTGATCTGATTTTATTAAATGGAAAAACTGAAAAAATATGGTTTTCGACTCTAGTTCTAATTATATGAATGAACTTTCGGCGGTGACGGATCTTCCTATAATTATATTCAGATTCAAAACTCATTTCAACAGAATCATCAACTGTCTTAGCTTCCCTTCGAAGCAAGCCTCCATCTTCAAAATAATATCCAGCACAGCTGAGAAAGATCATTTCCCACTCTTACACCAGTCACCCGATCTAAAATTCCACACAAATGCATTGCCCCGCAGCAGTCTACTTATAGCCTAGGTGTCTAAACTTTGAGTTCCCTTTGCATCACAAAAGTGTGGACAAGTACACTTACCCAGCCGTTTCCCCCGATTAAAAATTAACTATTTCCCCGCACTGACTTTTTCGCTTCAAGTAGCGAGCAGTGCTATACTCATTTACTGACAAAACGCACGACACCCACTCCCCCCTGGGCAAATCTTCATCTAACTAATTACTACCTGAGTTTCATTTCTAATCCGTTGCGTGTTGCGACTCGCAGTTCCCTTGCCCTTTGTTGTGGTTATCGTGTTTTAAAAGGACACACATGCGATAGGGATCAAACTTTTAAGCCAGCGCTAGTCAAATGCACTCGAAATCGCCAGACGACTCCTCTATGTCAACGTGTATGCTTTAAGCTCAAGAAGAGAGAACATAAAAACCGAAGCCCTTTCCACTTTGGATTTACTGCGATTTTTTGTGTCCAAAGGTAGTTTACCCGATTATTTCGAATTAATTACTCAACACCAGCAAATGAGAGAGCAGTGCGCGCCACTCTGTAATAGGAAACAATTAAACTGAGATTGACAGACTGCTCTGACAGTTCCATCAGTAGGGTTTCCATTCAGCCCGAGATGGGGTTTGAGTTGGGCTACCAATTGCATTTCGTCGTACCATACACAGCCGGCAAAGGAATTATGGTAAGCGGGTGGCTGGACACGGAGAAACGTTGCATGTCGTCGCTGTTAAGATACATCGACCGATTATGTGCCCGATAGAGTGGACAGACATGCAATTTGTTTGACCAGTGCCCGGGTACAGTGTCCAGGTGCAGGTACAATAAGTATCGGTGAGCTGGTTGTAAACGTGATGCTTGATCGTAATCGAAAAAAAAAGTATGTCCGCACAGGAATTCCAGCAGAGCTCAGTCGACGGCAATAGGGGTGGCGCAATTGCGTGCTCTATTTGAACAGTGATAACGATACTTAATCATTTTTTGCTCTTACTGTGAGTAGGTGTACTCAAATGAATCTCGTATACGTATAAGTTTGTGTAAATAATTAATCGCAAACTATTAAATGCTTCTAATGGATGTGGATTTTTCGTCCTATTTGATCATAATTATTCAGAAGTGGTTTATTGGAAAATTAGAAACGCAAACATTGTAAGAACCGTGCTTCAATGGAAAGTGTTTTTTTTTTTATCCTCAGCGTGAGGGGGTCTGTTGTGGAATCCACACTTTCAGCGATACGCTTTTGAGTCAATTTTAAGTCAATTATGGGAACATTTTTGTGATTATTGCGGTTGACCAAAGTGCTGCCTAAACAAATTGCATTCGACCGCATATCAAATGCACTTTGACGTTTGAACACGCATCAAAAGACCAACAGTCAAGCAGTCCTATAAAGTCCTTCAATCAATCCATTAAATGCATCCAACTATCCAACTGGGACAAAGTTATATATAACTAAAGCTAACTCGATATCTGTTTATAAATTTGACAGATGGACATCAAAATTTGAAACCAGGTGTCAAATTGAGATGCATTACTCTCTCTAAAACACACACATGCAAAGGGAAATGTGAATTAGAAGAGTGCGTTAAAATGACAGACGAACCGCTAATGATTAGTTTGTCTCGGGATTCACTCAAATTATAGCCAGTTCTGGGGGGGGTTGCCATGAAAAATATTATTTTGTTGAACATCAGCTTTTTTCTGGAAGGTTGATTTCAGTCGAAAGGGGGTGAAAAGACTGTCAGAAGACCCGCACACATTTCATCAGAAAATGTTCTTCGTATAGACATCCTAAATCAACTGTCACCTATGACATGATTTTTAACCATAAATCTCGCAGTCATGTTCGTACGGGGTGTTATTGACTCGAATCCTGTTTGTTAGGGTTGTAAGTTGTGATTCACACGCAATGCGTTTTTTTTTTGTTGGTTTCGTCTTCAATTTGGGCGACTTGTTTGGTGGTGGGTGAGTTATGCCCTAAATAGCATGATATACGTCGTCGGCCGGGCTGAAGGTTTCACATTTAACAACGCTATTCAAACTGGCCAAATCAACGGCTTAGCAGGTCTTTAAGTAAGTGCAGTTTTGGTTGGAGAAATAGGGACGCAGGGCTCCATTCCAATAAGGGAGCAAATTTCACTACAGCAAACGAGCTTTCGTACCAAATTCACTGATAATCGGCGTACAAGTCAAATCGAGGTTAAGGTGCGAATGAGCTCAGAATAACACTTTTCCTGGGACACAAACCACACAAATACTAAGTGATTTTGCCGGTATCAAACCTCACACGGAGCGAAGTCTGAGTGCTTCGAAACCTTCATGAAGTCAGACTCGTCCAAAAAGCAAGTTTAATTTTCTGAGACTATGACTCTATTCTAGTTAATATCTTGTACACGAACCAATATATTTTCTGTTGACTAACAGATGGCTCTGCTATCCGATTCTTTGTTATTGCGAACATTCGTCGTTAGGCTAGCCTACTATGACTCCTTGGTGTTTTCATTTAATACCTTGTACACGAACCAACATATTTTCTGTTGAATAACAGATGGCTCTGCTATCCGATTCTTTGTTATTGCGAACATTCGTCGTTAGGCTAGCCCAGGGGTTCCCAAACTTTTTTATACCGCGACTCCCTTTGCAGGTTGTAAATTTTTTCCGACGCCCTTCTAAGAGAGGCTACCTGCTACCTACAGTCGCCCCCACTTAGGTCCCACGCCCAAAAGTGACGTTCCCGACCTACCAATTTAGTTAGTTTTTGCATTCAGGTTTCGTCTTGTCCAGACCAATCTAGTCGACTTAACTTTTGTTCTGACAGCTGTTAAAAAATAAAGATAAAGTGATAGAAATGTCGACCTGTGCGTACCGTCTTGCGACGCCCTTAGGATAGCGCCGCGACTCCCCAGGGCGTCGCGACGCACAGTTAGGGAACTCCTGGGCTAGCCTCCTATGACTCCTTGGTGATTTCATCGAAGCGAACTACTTTCCAATTCTCTTGGAAGAACCACCCGTCGTACTATTGGCCGGATCTGATTCGACTCTCCTCGACAACAACCTGATAAAATATTCCTCAAAGCAGAGGCAATCAAGTGTCGCCCATTCCACATACCTATACGAGCACACTCGTCCTGCTTCCCACAATACATCTGTTCATGCATGTAGGTATAGGACCCAATATAATCCCTGATTCGAAACGATGCTATTTTTCAAATTTAAATGCAAAACATATCCCCTCGAGCGTAATGAAGTGCCCCCGCACGCACTGGCCAAATATGCTGATGTAATTTACATCTGTACTGTCCAGCGTCTTGGTCATTTCGGGGGACCTTCGACCTGTATTTCCTTCCTTCCTCAAAATCTATTGTATAAATTTACATCTTATCGCCCAGCAGCCCAATTTCGGAGCAATCAAAATTCTCATAAAAGTCCTACCTTTTCGAACTCAACGACCGTCGGCGTCAGCTAGCCAGCGCGCTCTCTCTCTCTCTCTCTCACACACAACCGAAACACGATGATGAAGTGTCAATATGAGTCACAAAGAAACCGGAGATGGTATACACCTATCCTTCCAAACGAGTGAACAAGTTCTTCAGGAGCTTGACCCATAAAGTCCGTCTATAAATAAGTAAACGACTTAACCCCAAAGACCGTGCCAAACTGAAGCCACGTCCTAGACCATATCAGCTGGGATGGCGAACAGTTTTATGGTTTTAATTTTCAACAGGACAATAAAGGGCTTCATTCGTGTTGTGCCTCCCTCCCTACCTCCCTCCAACAACAACACATATAATGGTACAAGGATTCCATACTCTGTTTTGTTGTCGTCCGTAATATTTCATTGGAATCCCGTTTGCATTGTTGTTTGTTTTGCGACAGGAGGCAAGGCAATCCGAAAACACATTTCAGGCCTCGAGACCGATTTGATGGATTAAAAATGGAGAAACCATTTCATGATTCGCTCTCGTCCGCATAGTCCCAGACCGGGCATCTCAATTTTTTTTTTTTTTGCCTCCCATCGAGGTGGAATTCTTTTTTTTTTATGGCTCTTTGGTTACGTTGTCGTTTAAAAGTGGCTTCAGGTTCGCCGACTTGATTGTGTGATCCGCCATCCGAAGAAATATAACAATTTCTTGCGTCGACAATAAAATTTGAACAGCAAGGATTCGCAGTTGGATAAGCAGATTGCTGACCTTTTTTCTGCTTGTTGGCTGATGGATGAACGTGGTCAGTGGTTAAGCGGCCGTATAAGGATTGAAGCGAATTTATCATCAGAAATGTGTAGGTACTAGGTGCGAGTGGTCGGTTGGGTAGGATATTTATCTTGGGTTATGCTCCATCTGGCGGTGAGGTTAGTTGTAAAATTTATCAAAACGCAAAATCAATCCCAATTTGGCTCCCGAGCTTTTTATGGCATTATTCATTTGAGGTCGGACCGTCTGTGTTTTTATTTGTTAGGGTTACTTTCTTAGTTTTTCTTTGGAAGGGTGGGCTGCGAATATAACTCGTCTGAAGACGACTCAATTGAACTTTAGGACAACTCATCCACGTTAATTTTTGGACTCAACTATTTGATAGCGAACCTGTAGGACAATTCACGTATTTTATACGTCTTTAGGAAGTGGGTGGGTGCCGCTTCACTCCCGGCTAAGGCGTTAAAATGAAGCACATTTTCGGTGACAGACCTTGGGTTGAATAACCGCATCCGTGAGCGAGCAATACGTTACAGAATTTAATGGACTTTACATGCAAAACAATAAAAAATTCTGTCACTTAGTACTCGATCACGTATGTGGTAATTCAACCCCTGTTCGATAGGGACCCACCTTTTGGCCCAAACGCTTACTCTTATGACTAACCTGAAGTTGGATGAAAAAATCGCCATGGATCAGTTGTCTTCAAATTCTATATTCTCACAGGCAAGTGCGTACCAGATGTCCACGGGTGAGTGGCGACAACCCCAACCCACTTGGGCTGGTTTTAATACGCAAAACTATTTCCCAAGAATATACTCAGTTGATTTTGTTCTTTCTGTCAACTTTCCCAAAACTATATCCCCAAATTCTGAAGTATCCTTCCCAATAAATCCAAATTAATATTGATTGCAATGACCTTCGATACAAATCAATTACTCAACTTCAAGCCAAATCGAGACTATACAACTACAAGGACAGAATCCTTGAAAATTGTTTGAGAGCTTCCAAAGCTTGTTAACAAAATAAATCCCGAAGACATGAATCAGCTCCCATTGACGTGTACACATCATAGCAAACCACTCCTCCGGTAGTAACTTCTGGTAACTACTTCATCCCTTCCAAGGAAGAGAAGAACAAAAATCCACCAATAACAACAACACACAAATCAGCAACAGCTCGTTTGGTGCAGTGCATTTCCACAACACAATCCACAGAGAGAAAAACAACTGAAGAGGAAATTGTTAAAATTTTATGCAAGCTCAAACTTTGCATTATTCCACTTCTACGTCGCTGGTTTGCCAGGACGATCTGACATCGATGCGGGGTATCGGGACAAGTCCGCAGGACATGTATTATTATTTTTTTTTTTTTGTAAGCATTCTTCTCTTTCACTTGGCTTAAACGAAATTATTACAAAATTTACAGGGATCTTTTTTTTTCTATTTTTATTGTCGACGAAAAACTTTCTGACAGAATATTACTCACTCACGATGCAAAATTGTTGGAAAATGTGGCTTTCGCCGAAGTGAATTCTCGCCTTTGCGTTGCGTTGGCAAGGGCATCATCGACCGGACACGACAGAAATTGTTTGTGTAACCCAACTGATGCCGCACGTAACCAAACACGTACGTAGCAACGCAAAGTACCCACTAAACGTCCCCTCGAGGGCACACATATCAATGTCAGTAATAACAAAGCTCTTATGCCCTTATTTGGCGCTTTTGCTCTTTTGCGATATCCTCTGCTGTACCTACCTACATATGTTATATTGATCCGAAATGTTGGGCGCCACCAGCCCCTTGGTCGATAGGAAGATTCAAGGATAAAATAAATTCAAAACGGTCGGTGGCGAGAGATGGATTGGAGTTCAAAGAAAGAGAATATCGCAAATACTCGTATATCCCGGTCCACTGGGACAGACAAAGTGGCACAGGAACAGCTTTTTTTTTTGGTAGTGTGCTGCCATAGTTTCAAGCCCTAGTTTCGTGTTGTTGTATCTTGCAGCGAGGAGCATCCTTACCCCGGCTGATTGTCGTCGTCGTTGCAATTGTATAATTTTTATTTATTGCTCTGCGCGCTCAGCAGTGTACTTCGCAGGAAATGGAAAACACCATCGAAGCGAAAGGATAAGTTAGTTTATTTGAGGATAAATTTTATTGATAAATAAGGCCGCAAGGGGAGATGTTTTTTTGTTTTTTCCTCCGTCCAAGTCAAGCGCGAAGCGGATGAGGGTGAGTTTAAGAGCCAGATAACGATTGCAGTTTCCCAGTACCTACTGCTCCTTCCTATAGCAGGCGATAAAGATTTTAAGGATACTTCCTGTTCTGAGGTACGAATAGGGATTAACAGGACGGTTTGGGAACGATTGTTTATTGCGACAATGATTGGGAGGATGAGCTTTATACTGTATAGTGAGAGATGGAAATGAGATGGTATCCGATTTTATTTAGGGCAAAGCGACGGAGACCTTCGTTACCTTTTTTGCTTGTTGTCATGTCAGTTGTAATGGGAAATGTGGGTTGGGGCTGGGCCCTGTCAGGTGCTAGAATATTTCATGCTGACATGGAACAGGCGGACACATGTTTGCCCTTTCGATAAGGTTTGGAACGCTGTCACAGTTATACGTGTTGAATTGGTTAAGTTTGAAACGAATTGGATTCCTGTAGGCGTATACGAGTACGTCTGCCGATAGTTACGGGATGATTTGTACCTACTCCCGAAATTGGACTTACTTTTGTACTATTCAACCCGGCTTAGTGGGACTGTCATTTTCATTTAAAAAAGAGACGTAAAATAAATATATAAATACACTGGCGAACCCGACAGACGTTGTCCTGCGTGATGAATGAATGAATGCATACACAAAAATTCATTCGAGTCGATCCAGCCGTTTAGTTTCAGTATAGATAAATAACGTAGTTACCGACTGCAGAGCCATCTGGCGGTGATTTGTGAATCTAAACCATCCAGGGCGCCACCCAAACGCATAAAAAAAAAATTCATTCAAATCGGTCCAGCCGTTTAGGAGAAGTTCGGTGGCATACACACGTAGGTACAGTAGAATTATATGTTAAGATAGGTAAGGTTAGGTTAAGTTTATGGGTGGGTGCGTCAGAACGGGTTCCGCCGCACCCCACCTAGGTCCATGTGGACCCATTGTGATGCCCTTATTGGGGGGTTAGCCGGTGTTGTTGGCTATAGTGTTTCCTTCTTGCTTACTCGACCTTGTCCAGCCATCCTGATGTGTTTATGAACCTGTAAAGATTAGATAAAGATATATCTGAAAGTTCATGTAAATCATGGAAGTAGTATCTTCCAAGTGTCCTATTTCTCAAGTGACAGAGACTTGGGCATTGACAGAGGAAGTGAGGTGTGTCCTCGTGTACCTCCTCGTCGCCGCAACCCCTGCATATGTCGTCATTCTTGAGTTTAAGTTTCATTGTGTGGTATCTTAGGAAGTTGTGACCCGTTAGGGCTCCTACCAGTTTATACATCGACGTTCTATCAAATCGCAAGAGCTTGATAGTCCGACTTGGATTGTATTCCGGCCATAACTTCCGTGGTATTTCGCAGGTAGTTAGTTCTTTCCACCTGTTGTTGGCTTTCATCCGGGTTTTATTTTCCACCCTCTCTCTGAGATTACAGAGTGGTGGTTTGATTGAATTAATCGCCCGATCTTGGTCCATAGCAGAACCATTTCTTGCCAATTCATCAGCCATCTCATTGCCGGTTTTGTCACAGTGTCCAGGGACCCAGCAGAGACGCGTGGTGTGCTGCGAGCAGAGAACCTTAAGCTCTTCACGGCAGCGGTGAATTAGCTTTGATTTTATTTCGATAGCAGATACTGCTTTTATAGCCGCCTGGCTGTCAATGAATATGGTAATATCATTGTTTGGTATTGATAACATTGACACCATATGGGCAGCTTCAGCGATTGCCAGAACCTCCGCCTGAAAGACACTACTGTAATCAGGTAGTCTGATTGACTGGTGTATATTTAACTCTTCAGAGAAGATTCCAGCACCTGTTCCACGGTCCATCTTAGAGCCATCTGTGTAGATGGATATCGATTTTCCTTTTGTGGGTTCATCTGTGTTCCATTCCTCCCTGCTAGGGAAATAGCAGGAGAATGGTATGTAAAAGTCAAGAAGGGGAGACAAGTAGTCAGAAGTGACCGCATCTCCCACATAACTATTTATTCAGAATCTGTGTGTGTCCCGTAGTGTAGGGTTTCCAGCTTTTTGTTTGGCTGATCCTGAGGGCACTTTTGGCTGCAGATTCTTACATGTATAGATCTAGAGGTAACAAGTTGAGGATAGCCTCCATTCCAGCAGTAAGTGTTGTCCTTATTGCGCCAGTTGTACCTATACATGCTAGTCTTTGTATTTTGGTCATTAATTTAAGATTCGAAGCTTTGTTTGTGGCTTGCCACCAGACTAAGCTGCCGTATGTGAGTATTGGACGCACAACAGCCGTATACATCCACAGAATTATTTTGGGGTTTGGTCCCCACCTTTTGCCGAAGATTCGGTTGCATGCGTAAAAAGCATTTGCGGCTTTTTTTACTCTTTCGTTGACGTTTCCAATTGAGCTTCCTATCTAAGATTATACCCAGATATTTGGCACTCTCAGCAACCCTAAGGGGTATACCCTCAATAGTTGGAGGATCGAAGTTTGGAATCACCCTTTTGTTACTGAACAAGACTAGTTCAGTCTTCTGTGGATTGATTCCAAGACCGCATTGGCTTGCCCACATACTAAGTGTTCGTAATGCGTTTTCTAGTAGTTCGCTTATGGTCGGTAGGAATTTGCCTGTAGCAAGTATCACTACATCGTCTGCATACGCAGTTACTTTGACCCCTCTGTTTTCGAACTAGTAATATTTCATTTAAGACAAGGACCCAGAGTAGGGAGGAAATGACTCCTCCTTGTGGTGTACCTCTTGAGGCTGTCACTCTAAGTTCAATGCCACCTAATTCTGCGTTAATATTTCTTTCATTGAGCAAACTCTCAATCACATTGGTAAGCGTTTGGTCTACGTTGTTATTGAGTAGTGCTCTCTTCACAGCACACGTCTTAACATTATTGAATGCTCCTTCAATGTCGAGGAACGCGGCTAGTGTGTATTCTTTGTCCTTTAGAGATTTTTCTATGATGCGAGTGACCTCATGCAACGCAGTCTCAACTCCTTTACCTTTGATGTAGGCATGCTGAGCCGTTGAGATCGCGTTATTGTCAAGTCGACTGCGGATAAAAACGTTCAAAAGCTTTTCCAAGGTTTTCAGGATGAATGAAGTTAAACATATGGGCCTGAAATCCTTAGCAGTCGTATGGCTGGACTTTCCTGCCTTCGGAATGAAGACAACCTTAACTTCACGCCATGCCCTGGGAATGTGACCACATTCGAGGCAGCGCGTGAAGAGTCTCGTTAAGATAAATGTCATATATATGCAGAAGGTCTCTAAATTAGCTGCTGCTTCTTAGGTTATCTGTTCTTCATTAGCGCTCTATCTGAAACCTTAGAAAATGATTTTCTGTAGTTGGTCTAAGCTGGGCACGGATTGTCTGCATAAAGGGTTGGTTTTCCAACTGATCCTGTGCTACTCCTTTGTCTCAGCTTCGGCGAAAATTATTTACCGATTTATCTTAAAGCTCTAAGGTCGATCTAAATTTTTTTTATTTGATTTATGGTGGTCGCTTATTTTTCTAAAATAAAAGAGGTATCTTTGTCTATAAGGCATGTCATGTATTTCAGGAACGTGTCCACCTACGATGAGGACCATCCACTAACGAAAAAGTGATGAAATTATAACAGGCACTAGCTTTTACCATAAATATAAATTACCCAAGAACCCTGAAAGTATGCACCTCCAATTATATTTTTCAAACTGCAAGATTTATCGCTTTTGTTATGGAAGGGCTATAGTTTTCGAAAAGAGCCTTGTATGGCCGTGGTTAGTTTAATTCTTTTATATGGAAAAAAGGTCGTTCTATATTTCGTCCATCCAAAGTTTTGGCCCACCTCCATTTTTTTTTTAAAGTTTCGAAAAATGGATGCCTCTAAATACCTACATGCAGACCATCGTTACAATTCCACTGTCGGATATGACTGTCTGCAAAAGTGAACGTTTCTCAATGCTTAATGCGGATTTTTTTCTACGGGTTCAAATTTGTTGCATACTTTCTGGCTGATCAACTCTTCATTCTTTGAATTCGCTACTCCAAGCTCTCTGAACCAAGTTTTTTGATTCTTTCCAAATGTAATCCACACTTTTTTTTGTTCCTGTTTTGTTAAAAATTTAATCACCTTTTTTAGCTTAGAATCTAAATTTTATAAATCTGTTCTTTACAAACTTCGAACTCGTTGTGGGCTTCCATGAATTTTTAGTCGAACAGTATTTGGACGGCTCTAATGATTTTCAGACGCAACCTTTTTACTTAAAAAAAATCCCCCAGTCCCAAATCTCGCCTTTTTTGATTTCTGAAATTTCGAAAAAATGCCGCCTACCTTTAAAAAAGTATACCACCTCCTCACAGTTCTCGAAAACAACTTCACTTACAAACCCCTATAAGTGACAGAGCAAAAAAAAAAAAAAAAACCTTCCACTTGAAGATCACCACAGTAAATCCTTTCTCGAGCGAAAATAAAAATAGGAAACCAAATAAATTACCATACGGGGCACGGTGGAGTTCATAACTCAACCGCGCTGTTATATTCCCGCCGAAAACTGCATACATGCATTCATTTCGTATAAGCTTGGTTCCTTTTTCAATGAACTCCCATGTTTCCATATGGATTATCCCGATTTTTCTCCTCCCCCTCCTCATCCTCCTGCTGATACTAACTCACCAGTAGTGTGTGGAAAATATGTACATATCCTTAGAGGAATAGTAAAATATTAGAAACTATGAAGTAGAAGAAGAGGAAAGGACGAGTAAAAAAAAATATACTTCTCCAATTCGTAGCGTATATTTCAGGTTATCCTGATGCATGCGCAACCTTCCACCTACATCCTGTTTCAGCAAGTTGTGGATTTTTTTTTTGCCTTCTTTTTCTTTGCAATTCCGGTCATACGTAGCGGTAGCACCCGGCAGACACACCGATTGCGAGTACATTTTATATACTCGTTCAGTAGCTCAGTAGAATGGGGCGGTAAATCATTTTAAGGATAAATGGACAAATATCCTTTCGAGGGAAGTTGTACCCTTATTTATACATTATTTACGGATGGGGGTTTCAGTTTCTCTTTTTTTTTTTTTTTGCAATTTCTTTTCTGTTGTGCCCCCTTCCGGAGCTCTAGAGATTTGTTAATTTTATTTTATTTTCTGTTTATGCAAGATCTATGTAAATGGGAAAATATGGTCTGGAGATTTACATTACCGAGTTTGCAGCGTATAAATGCGGCGGATGAAATTGCAGCAATGTCGTGAAATAGTGCATCTTAGATAGGAGTGAGTTGTTGCCATACTAAGTCGGCAGAGACTGCAACTACGGCCACCACGCATGTTAATTCTAAATTATACAGGAAAAAGCTGTGTAGAAAGGTTTTAAATAAATATTTGAGTTGAAAGCTTTTCGGCGAAAAGCACGTTTCTATCAAATGTCAGATCGCTTCCAATCGAATGTGGTCAGACTTCATACAAACCTGTCATTATGCTGATGGCGACATTAAAACGCAAAAAATGCTGATGAACTTGACACCTTTGTGAAAAAGCTATTCTCTTTTAACCTCGCCCTGTTGGCAACGACGAGACCCAGGGCCGTAATTATCAGATTGACCTTCATGGCTAGTACATACCTTAGGCTGAGTTGTCACAATGCGCTAGACCTAACACAGTTTTTAAATATTTTTCCAACAACCACAAAATTTGCACTGTTCCACCTCGGATTTTTTTTTTTTTGTGTTCTATTTGTGTCGTTAATTTCATTTCTCTGCTTCACACATTGGCAAACCATTCGCATTTTGTATCGCTTTGATTGCCTGGAAGAAGACTTTGTTCGCCGGCAAGGTCATCCGCGAATTCCAGGCGATACATGCAGCTTTTGAAAGCACAGCCTTTCATCTGTCATATATTAAACTTAAAATTAGAGTCGGCGTCTGCATTAGTCATGTTTCTTTTTCTCGTATTCAATTCGAAAACTTAAAGGGAACAGGATAGGTTTAACAAAAATATAAAAATACACCTTCTGTCTCCCTCTATTTTCAAATAAAGTGAAACGACACATGAATCGCAAAACATTGAACTAGAAAAACGCATTTGAGCAGGGGGATTGCTGGGATCACCCACAATGGCAGCACTGTGCCTCAAGACTGGGGGCCGAATTACCGCTAATTGAACCCCAGGGGTATGTGATTTATTGGATGAGATTTTGGGGTCTTTATGCCAAAAATATGCAACAAGTTTTATGTGAAGGGGTTTTATTTGCATTTCGTTCCATTTATTTTAACTGATCTGTACATTAAGATATAGTTCAGGGATGTTGTGTTGGGGAAGATTGGTCCATAGAGAAGGTTACCTCGTCAAATTTACTCTGCATTTCTCTAGTGAACTATATAAGATCCCGTCTCAGTCTCTCTCAGCAACGTCACCGTCACTATAGGTGAAAAAAAACGACAGTTGCTAAGCCTATTGCAGTTTTGGCAGGCTTCTGGTTCCTTTCGAAAGTGCGACACGGAATCATTTTTAAGGTCTAGGTCTCACTAGCCAGTAGAATTTAGTAATATGTGATTCTCAGGGGACGAAGTTCAATCAGAACTTTGTTTTGTCGTCTCGGAAGTCCAAAAACTCGAACGATTTTGGTCGCATAGGACTTCCTTTGGTCATTGTACCAACTGCTCAACTAACACTTTCCACTTGACGTACTTCACCGATCCGTCAACTAAAACAGAGCCAACTCCCCCCACACTTATCCCAAAACCATGCAACACTAATTCATTCATAATAAACTGCTTAACGTGGCTAAAAGTCTGTCATGATCGATCAAAGTCTGTTAATTGCATAAGTAAGCCAGAACGCGCAATATCCAAACCGCATCACTGTACACGAGTAGTTGCTTTAATTTATCATCCTATTCTCTAATCCAAAACCATATTCTTGACATGTGGGCTACCTATACCTACCGAGTCTATCCCTATACCCGTAACCACAAAACTGTCATCCGCATTGTTTGCCATTAAACTTCCGCATAATATTTGCTCTCAAACAAACACAGACACCAACACACAAGCACGCGCTCATACACTTACGAAAGGCATTTTATTTCTTTCGCAAAACTTGTACTTCCAAGGAGCAGGAGCAGCACATCATCACCATTGTTGTTGCTGTTTTTCCATCTTCTTCTGTTTTGTTCGGCAGCATGAACATTTATGCATCAATAGGAGAATTTACCAAGCAAACATGATCCTGATGAGACTTTACTTCTATGCTCTGGATGAAATTAGCTTAGAGTGTATTCCAAGGACTCTCGTCGTATATGGATGTGCATATACCAGATACAAACAGTTTGTGATACACATCCTTTTTAGTTGATTAATGTTATCCTTTAGTGGAAAATAACTTCATAGTTTTCTTCTTCTTTATGTTTTGTTTTGCCCCCACCCCTCTAAAGAAAAAACAAAAAAAAAAAAAAAACTGAAAGAAACAACCGAGAGAAGAATTTTGTATGTGAATGCGTGCGTGTTTTTCGGTTGAGGAATGTTTTTTTTGGTCAGATTCTATACAAGCAACCCAAGAGAGCAGAGGGCTTTTGGTCTTTTTCCACTAGAGTACATTTACGGAGGTAATATTTTTGTTTGGGGCTGTGGGTACGTGTAATATGCGTTTTGTTGCAGAATGTTGTGGTTAGTTCATAAAGACAAATGAAAGGATAAGTTTGCAGATTGTTGGCTATCGTGTTTGCTGTGAGAATTTTTGCAAAATGCTTGTTTTGAATGGTATGGCATGAGATTTTGGGGTTTTTCTACAAGAAATATGCAGGAAATTATGTACGCAGACGTTTGTGAGAGGTTTGCGCCGAAGGATGTTGTGCTTGTGGGAGATTGGTCCATAGAGAAGGTTGACTCGGGGCTTGAGATCGAAGGACGCAACGTATTTTATTTCGGGGGTAGTGGAAGACTGGCTTTTTATGCTGCGGTATGAGACAACCAAGCAAGTGGAAAATACAAGCGTAGAAGACCCTGAAAAGAAGACAGCTTCAGTTCAAACTGACAGTAGAAATACGCAGTATATCATCAGTGAACAGAGTGAAGACAAAAAGATGATCCTATAAACGGGTTCCAGACAAAAGGAAAGTCTCCCAGGCACGGAAAGGGCGTCGAGTTGCAAGTTGGATTATTATTATTATTTGAGAGGGGTTATTGTACCCCCTGCTTACGCCTCAGAGTGGTTTATTCCCTCAAAAGAGTTCCCCTCATAGTATAATTCCTTTCGAAATCATTTTAGAGGTTTTAGTACTCTTCTTTCTCCTTGGCGGAAGAAATCAGTCCTATAGCTCTCTCTCAAGTCCAGTTTCCTTTAAGAATCTAAGGATGAGAGCTGGCTCTAGTGACTGAATTTCCTCATCAGATAGTTGATACTTGCCCAAGTATTTCAGTCTTTTGTGGGTCAGTGCCCCACATGATCCCAACAAGTGTTCTGGGATTTCACTGGACTCATCGCAGAATCTGCAGAGACCTTCTTCAGATATACCCAGTTTCCTGAGGTGTTCCTTGAGTCTACAGTGCCCCGTTAGGAAGCCCGTTAGGAAACGAAGGTTATTTTTGCTCATGCCGATGCAAGCTTGGAATCTCTTCCGGTTGTATTGTCCCAGAAGTGTCTTGGCCTGCCTCATGCCCTGAGTGTTATGCCAGGTTCTTGCCCTGTTTACTTTCTCTAGTTTCCTAAATTCTTCTTTCAGGGTGTGATCCCCTATTCCGCAGAATGGTTCAGGACCTATGAAAGTTTCTGATGCTCCCTTTCTTGCTAGGGAGTCGGCCATTTCATTCCCCTCTATTCCTACATCGCCAGGCACCCAGCAGAGAGTTATTTTGCTTCTACCAAGTTCATTAAGTTTTTGTAGGCATTCCCATACAAGTTTGGATTTAATGATGTAGGAATTAAGTGCCATAATAGCAGCTTGGCTGTCTGACATTATAGCTATATCACAGTTGACTCTGTTTCTGTCGAGGTTGATTTGGACACACCTGTCTATGGCATAGATTTCAGCCTGAACGATGCTGGTACTTTTGCCCATTGGTTCAGAATATTTGGTTCCAGGCCCAAATACTCCCGCTCCAGTTTCCTCATCAGTTCTCGACCCATCTGTGTACCACTTTGTTGTGTGATTGCTCAGTCTGTGAATTGTGGATTCATTGCTCCAGTTCTTCAAGTTGGATAGATTGCGAACTAAATGAAGGCGATTGAGAGCAAGATCTTGGTCGCTGGGGAGTTTAGCGCTACGGCATATAAATTAGGGATAGCATAGACCAATGCCCGAGATACTCGTAGTTGCAAGACGAGGGCGCTCGTAGAAAAAGTAGAAAATGCATTCGACTTCGGGAGAACTAGTTACAGCAAAACCGTTCCGTTCGCATCGAAATTGACAGCCGCAAGAACTGAACTGAATACTGGAGGCTTATGTTCCTCTTTGAGTTATAAATTGAAAACTCTGGTCTAGCTAAAACCAAAGACGTACAACGAAGTGGAATGCTAGCCGGCCCAATGTGCACCTATTCACGGCAGTGATCGAGGAGAGATCGAGGTGTGGTTCTAGAAATTGCAGGACCTAATGAGGCAAAAGCGTAAGTTAGGATGCAATTCATGCGGTGAAATACTGGCGCTTTGATGAACCCGAGCGTGAAGTTCCAACAGAGGTAAAAAGCTGGTTGATTAACGAGATAGAAGGTTTCTAAATTTTATCCTCAAAATCACTATGAAAGGGCGAAGGCACATAAAGCCTACGGAGGATGATGAAGCCAAGATCATTAGATCGAAAAACGGGACAATATTCGCCGAAACTTCTACGACGACCTTAAGTGACTAGGCTGCGCAAAAATTTCACCGAGCGGTGTGGCGACTCCTTGTAGAAAGGAAGGTGCATATTTAAAATACTTCAAAGGCGGTTATTTATTTATTAATTTATTTATTTGTTTATGTATTTATTTATTCATTTATTTATTTGTTTATTTATTTATTGATTTATTGATTTATCAAAATGATTGTTTCACATTAAAATAACATCTCATAGTTTTTGTGAAGGCTTGGCAAATGCGGATTTAGGAGGTTTAATTGTTAAAACCAATCGAGAAGGCAAAGGACATCACCAAGCATTAGTAGCAAGAGAAATGGACCTCAGCCACAAGAGGACGATAGATCGCATAGCTGAAAAGGCGGGAGCAAGGCGAAGTATGCCCACCGAAGTAAATTATTACCGACCTTTTACTGACCTTTAATCTTAAATCTGACCTATTCAAGGTTGGCTTGTCTGTAGAGCAAGTTCCACAGCACCCCTTATTTGACTGGGTAACAAGTCCTTAATTTCAGCTGCAAAAACTACCATACCTGAAACAGATAAAGCCTCTGCTCAGAAAATTTACTCATAGCAAAACAGGAGCCTACATATGCTTGCCATTTTAAGACCTTTGAGAGTCTCATAGCCAAGAAGGAGCACGCCCGCTTAACAGAAGACAGATGTTAAAAATCCGGTCTCCCGAGGGAAATGAAAACAAGACCCGCTCGTGAGAAATGGGAAAACTGGACCACCAAAGTGGACTTAATGACAAGGGGTACATTGGATTTCTAATAATTTGAAAATATTGGTCAAAAAATCAGAACCTAATTAAAAAATCGGCCGTGTATCTCTGGTGTAGAAGCGCTTTCCTACCTCAACCCTAGGTAAATGTATCGGCTTAGTTGTGACTCTAAAACTGTTTGATCCATCAGGGGCCCCATCCAATGAGCCCTCAAATTTATTCCATGCACGAACCATAGTGAAGAATTGCACTGGCGTTGCTCAGTCAAATACAGAGAACTTGAAAATTAAATGAATGGTTTGTGTACCTACTAAGTAATAAGGGGAATAAAAAGGTGCCTCCACATAAAATATAGAGCAATAAAACAAATTTATTTATTACAAACTACTATTTTTTAATATTTTTGCATTCTTTTTCGTTCAATAAAAAATTTAATCTCACTTACTTTGAAAAAGGGGCCATTTTAATAGTTTTTAAAAAAAGTGGGACCACAGGTCTTGAGACTGAAAAAGAGCGAAACCCAGACGCTGCAGAAATATTTGCATCTAGCTATGATATGAAAGACTTTCCGCGTCATACTCTAAATGATTTAAATTTTCCTAAAGAACGTTTTACAAATATAAGGGAATAAGGTCCCCCGATAAGATTTTCCTAGCAAATCTGATTCACATAAACCCATACCTCATACATCACACAAGAACTATGACAAAGGAGCTCTCTTCTACTTCCCTCTCACTTGCTCAGTTGTTTCGCAAATTTTAAATTAAATATACCGAACCCCATGTCCTGGAATTCAGTCCCATATCACAACCTCGGTAACTATATTCAATTTATTTAAATGTTCCTCTGCCGCACATATTTTATTGCAATTTAAATTTGTTCCTGCGAAACAATTTCACTCGCATCCTCATTGCATTTTCCTTCCACCGACAAAAAATAATTTCATTCCATCAGACTTCCGTTTTTCGTTCGAAAACAAGATAAACTTGAAACAACAAAACAACAAAAATATGTAAAACTATTTCACATACCGCTGGAAGTACCTGAAATAATCATCATCATCATCATTGTCATCCAGAATTCCCAATGAGCATACAAAGGCAGTCGGATAAAATGTACAAAAGAGTCCAAAAGTTTTGTTCAGCCCTAAGCTGGAACCCTTTCTCTCCGGCGACGCCCGGACCCAGAGAGGGTGGTGCTGGTGTGTTGGAAATGTTTACCAGATTAGGCCAGGCAAATGAAATGCAGATTAGTTTTCAACGAGTTTCAGTCCTATTGCTCATACAGACACATACACACGCCGGAGACAAGGATACAAAATTATGAACAAAAAATAAAGAGAGAAGAAGTAACGTTCCTCTCAAAGGTAGAGATTATTTTTTACCTCAAAATTGCCATGCCAAGTTGGGCGAAATAAAAATCGACGTCTGTTGGGTAGATGCGAGTGCAGCTTTTTTTTTTTTTTTCTTCTTTTTTTTTGCAGTCCCATCTAAGGCGATTACTTTTTAGGCTCCGGTTACAGGAAGCGTGCATTATAAATAAATATTTAGCATAACCATCCAGATGCATCGGTTTATGGTGACCTTTTATATACTTAGGGCCAGCTGAGACTCGCATATGGTTACTGTTACGGTCCGTATTCTGTGGAATAGGTTTTCACAGCCTTACACGGGGTACTTTCTGTTGAGAGTTATTAAATTAATAGAAATCGATTCTAAATAATTTAACTTCGGACAGCAAGTCAAATTACTCAAATATGGTGCAATCATAAAGAAATAGGATTCAGTCGTAATTGTTTTTTTAACACAGTCAAGTCGGTTCTTTTTCAGTAAATAAGGAAACACTTGTCTCCCGCTGATGACTAGGAACACTTTTAGGAGTTCTATTTCCATCTACAACACTTGGGTAGACTCTAAATTGTGAATCGAATTTATGGGCTAAACTTCTTGACTGTCTAGTTTCTTAAAGTTATTTCTCACTATCGTACTTGAATATGGGACTCCACGAAATAAGAACCCATTAAATAAGGGCCCGAATTGGGGTAAATTTTCATAATGAAATTATGACCCATTTTTAAAATTTAAATTAGTCCCCAATGAAATAAAATAGGATTTCAAAATTATATGAAACTAGCGGACCCGGCAAACTTCGTCTCGCCCCAATTTAACGCCTTCATATAAACTTCAAAATGATAATAAAATATAGATAGTTCAAATTTCAATGTGATTTATTAAAGGGAATTGAAATCAGTAGAGAGCGATATAATGAACAATGTTTTTCGATTTATTTTCCGGTGCGAAAACAAACAACCAAGACGGTTTGCCAACACGCTAACAGGCAACGTACAGCTGACCGTGCGAAAAACACGCAAATTCGAGATTAATTCCACTGTCTTCCAACGATTGGCCTTGCGATTTATTGATTGTCATCGCAAAAGTCAATCGAACGGGAAACTGAAACCGCTTGAATTGGAATGGAATGAGTTGAAATAATCGGAATTCGTCCTTTGAATTTGCCCTTGATGATCGTAGCTTGAATCACACTGAATCACGCGTACCGTTGCACGAGCATCGAGAAAGTAAATGCCTCCCGTTCCATCGTAAACAACCTTCATCATTACCTCGTTAACTTCTACATTCAAAATTCTTTTATCACAATGAATTTCGAAATTTTCCAAGCTTCAAAACGAATTTTCCACCTTTACATCGTCCAAAATCACCAAATCATGCGAGAAAAATGCAAAATTTCGTCAAAAAAAAAATCTAATTTTTCGCGTTTTTCCGAAATTTTCCAAGTTTTCCACTAAGAGTTTTCTATTTTTCCATTCGAAAAGCCATTCCGAAACAATTGCACAGAAAATTCCATACAAAAAATCAATTTTCCAATTTCCCGACTTTTCCTAATTTGAGCCAAATCGGCCCAGCCGTTCTGAATTTATGAATTATCATACATTTTTTGCACCATTTTTGTATTTATAGATAAATTCCAATAGTGGCGTACATTTTCATAATGAAATTTTGCGCCATTTTTAAAATTTAAATTAGTCCCCAATGAAATAAAATAGGGGTCCAATATTATATGAAACAAATTCGAATATTGGCGTAAATTTTCATAATCAAATTATACGCCATTTCTGAAGTGGATATTAGGCCTCAATTCAATGAGGCATTTGTTTCTGATTAATGGTTTTTAACGGTTGGTTTTTTTCCAGTTATTCCCGCTTACATTTTAGTTAACCTCGCTATTTGTTCATACATTATGTTACTCGCTATAAATTTTCAACGTGAGGCTTAGAATTAAAATAAATCGCTCGATTTGTTCAGCTTCTCTGTGTGTCGCTCACAATAAGTAAAATGTAAGCCTTACTTTGAAAACCATCAGCACTAAAAAAATCAAGCTTTTCAGCTATTCTGTTAAGCAATTTGTTCTGTCATTTGTTATTTATAAAATAGAAATGAAATTGGGCCCCCAAAAAAATTTATGAAACTAGGCCCCAATTGAAAAATTTAAATAAGTCCACAAAAAAGTAAAAATGCACAATAAATTTGAACAATTTTTTTTTGTCTTGTATATGCGCATTTTTGGGGCCTTTTTCGTTTTTAGTCTAGGGGTAGGGTCTTATTTCTATTTCTATTGGGGCGTTATTTCACGAAATCTGATCGCATCGCATTTCTTCTCACATTAGGGAGGAATTTTAAATGTTAACTGATTTATAGATTTTCTACCCATCTGTCCACACTTTCGTAGATTCGTGTGAAGGTAATCTTATTCAAAGAAGAAATATTTTCTATTTTATCGTATCAGCGACTAGCCACGCTAAACTTATGAACTTAACTTAAGGCTCTGTGTGGTTTCGATGTTAATTTATTTAAAAATAGTTTTGTCGCCCATTACCCCATATTGGTTTAGTCAACCTGGTTGCCTCGAAAACACAAACTATCTCTGCATAAATATGATGTCAAGTCTAGGGGCCAGATGACCAATTTTTAGCCTCAAGACCCCTGGCCCCCACTTTCTTAAAAATCATCAAAATGGCCCCTTTTTGAGAAATTTATAAGCGGTAGTCGAGGGGGAAGTAATCAATGTTTTTAAGTGGTCCTTGACTACAGATTTGCTACTAGTAATTGCATGCGAATTCGTTTGAATACACTGTCATACACTGGGATTCACCATGAATATGCACAGAAAAGTTCCTTGAATACACCTGATTACTTCCCCCTCGGCGGTAGTCAAGTCGGTCTTAAGAACGCTTCTTTTCAGCGTAATCAGTTGTTGTTTGGCTCTTTTTTTTTCTAAATGAAAAACTTCCATTCTGTTTTTTTGAAGATGTTTATTTGAACCTTTAGAATTTTATTGGTCAAGTCGAGAAGATGATGGGCGCCGTCACAATTGATTGCCATACGGGCTCGTTTTATGGCATTTTTCATCACTTCGGCGAGAATTTCGGGCAACAGATTCTCGCACTCGTGTCGAATGTTGTCCTTGACGGCTTTGAGAGTCTCGGGCTTGTTCACGTTAACACGGGACTTAAAAAAAAGTCTGGAACGGTTAAATCGGGCGATCTTGTTGGCCAGTGCAAATCGCCAAAAAGAAACCCGGGAACGCCGCCTTCAGAATATCGGTTGTGGCTCGCGCAGTGTGTGCCGTAGCTCCGTCCTGTTGCAACCACATGTCCTCAATTCCTAATTCGTCCAATTGCGGCAGAAAAAACTCGGTTAACATGGCCCAATAGCGCGCACCGTCCACTCTTGTCGTTTGACCGGCGGCATCCTTGACAAAAAAATGGCCCGATGACTCCTCCAGCGTGAACAGCGCACCATGCAGTAGGTTTGTTTGACGTGGGCCCTAGTGCGCACTGGGTTAACCCTAATGTGTTCGATATAGCACTGAACTCGCCCTGGTACTGAAAACCTGTGTTTGACATGATTTCTAGGGCGCCCTAGTTGTGCACTGAACTGACCCCAGTTATTTTGTCGGGGCAAGAACTCAGTGCTGAGTTGCGCTGTCATTTCGCTTGTTTTTATTCGTTTATTTGAATATCGTAATAAAGATAAATACAATAAATTTGATATTCAAAAGGGAATTGTTTGAAAACAACAACGTTTATGGACTAAAACCTTATTTTAAAGATAAATGGAATGAAAAAAATCTGGAATCAAAGCTAATTACATTTTTTAGTGCATCGCATATATTGCAAACAGTTTTATCAACTTGTTTGCATTATGGCAAGCACAAGATCAGAATTGAGTTCACTCATTTTTAACAATAAACAGAACAAATTGTTATCATCTTCGTACTTCGTTCACCAAAACATAAGTATTTTTCAAATTCAAAAACTGCCAGACTTCAGGGCAGCATATTTTGCGTTCGATATGATAGCCGAATTTTCAGGGTTGTGCAGGTTTTTGGGTAGGCGGGAAAGTCAGCTGACACTTCTCAGTGCGCACTAGTGGGCACTAGTGCTAGCCACGTCAAACAAACCTAGTAACTTTGAGCGGGTGTAGTGGCTCCTCGTGCATTACTCGTGGATTTTCGGTGCCCCAGAAGCGATAGTTTTGCTTGTTCACGTACCCGCTGAGGTGGAAATGAGCCTCATCGCTCAATATGATTTTGGTCGAAAAATCGATAGACACCATTATTCCGCGTTCTTGGGGAGTGTTTCGCTCCATGGCTTGTTTACTTATATTCTACATCTGTGTAGTACACAAATGTGAAAACAGATTTGACATTGCCGGCCATTTGCAAAAATAAGAACATCTTCCAATAGGGTTATCTCTTTTGTGCCCACCTTGTATAATCGAATTGTTTATATTACCAGATGCACCCACCATCCATCGCATTAAAGTTTAAGGACAACTTTCTGAATGGTCATTTAAGCAGGTACCTCCACCATCTATAGAAGGTTCAATCCAATTGAAATTAAGTATAGATGCTGTTAAAATATAAACAAAAAATAAAAGTTAACTTATCTCTTGAAGCGGAGTCATCAGATCACAAATAATTTAAGAGCTACGTAGTTGGTGTCGGCGTAAAGACCCAGGTCCCAGGTTCGATCTCCGAAAAAAAACCCAAATTCCATCTTAAGCGCGTTTTAATTTGGTCAATAGATGCGGCCACTTGATCGAAACTGGTCAAAATAAATTGTAAAGTACCAAATTAACTAAAAATACCTCATTGGAAATTGGTTGAATACTTTTTTTTTTAAGTTATTCAATATTCACATAGGTACTGACATAAAAGATGGCGCACACGTTACATATTCATATCAAATATTTTCGGATAATTCAACTTCAATGCCAATGGAAAGAAGAAGAAGAAGACCATCGTAGATTTTTTTTTCTTTAGAATATGTTTCAAGACGTTTACTTTCTAAAGCATTAGGTAAGTCTCAGTCTTTCAAAAAATGTTGTGGTTCTTAAACAGCTCAGTTCTATGTCGATGCAGCTGTTAAAGATGTCAGAGACGCTGAATACTATGAGAAGTTGTGACACTTCTAACCCAAGCCTGGTGAATCTGTTTCGCCGATTACCTTCCAACAGCTCGTCTATTTTGGCTTTCGTAAACACAATCGTACTAGATTTTTCCTTGAAGGCTCTACCTACTATCGTACTCGATTTTTCCTATAGGTATAGTTGTAGCTCCTTTTCAAACGCGGTAGCTCATAAATGTTGCGCGTTTCTTTTCCGATACAAGTCAAAACCTTGCTGGTTGACTGTGCAAACTTTTTAGTCAACCTCTCTACGACTATGTTCACATTTTAATTTCACTAATTTTCCGCATGTTCCGCCCGAGTCAGGATGCACTTAGTCCATGCCCATAACGTGTAACTTTTGATTGTCCTCACCAGCAGTTGCCCAACTCCTTCGTCTACCCAAAAAAATGTCCTGCCCAGTTTCCACTCTATCGCAGTTCCATTCAACATTCACCCTCCCCCCATCGGTTCAAATATTAAGACAACAGAACATAGTTGACAGAACGATTTTAGGGCATCTTAAAGAAACGAGACGCAGCGCACGAACGAAGCACTTTTCGTCCTCGATGCGATTAAGTGAATTAAAAACTTTCCATTTAAACTCATCTGCCTCGACAACGAATAATAAATAGAGGTACGCGGCTATGTGCGCCTGCCTTAAGTAATCGAATAAATAGTTTCTTTTGTTGTTAATGTATATTGTTATCCTATATAGGATAGTACGGGTGGGTGGAGTTTTTATGTATAGGTAGGTATATTCAAAACACGAATTAACCTAAGGAGTATTTCCGCTGTTTTGTCTTTTTTTCATTTTATTTTGTAGCTACGCAGGAGATAGACTTGCCGAGGACGAGAGCAAAAAGTTTCCTTATGAAATGGAATTTTGAGTGCAGCATCAGGATCTACACCGGCTGGGGAAGTTATATAACTTTTTAATGTCGTATCGCTTGTATATGTATGCCGATGATGGTTGACGGCTACAGTACAGGACGAACTTGAAAGGGTTAAGTCTTGAGTATGTATTGTTCTTTCTATTTTCCTGGAGCACTAATAAAAGTGCTATCCGTCGTTTGTCCTAAATCTGAATTTATGAAGAATGCAATCTGTGAAATTGTTCGTTTGTTTACAAAGAGAATAAGAAAAAAAATAGCCATCTTGGTGGATTTTATTAAATAAGAAAACTTCACGGCTCGGGGATCGCACGGAAATACTCCGGCGATAATGGCGGTCTTTATAAAGGTTTGTCGTTTGTGAGTGGTCTTCTGGCAGTCCATTGATTCGGGGAAGTCTGTCTGTCGAGTAAGAGTCGACGATAATGGAGCGGTCCTATACTTTGCGGCCAACAATAACTGGTGCAACTTGCATCTACGAAACAACTGAACCACATGGGACAACTCATCTACGAACTGAAACGAGCTTTATTGGAGCCAGTATTGATGCCTACGCTCAGATAAGTCAGATAGGACAAGACACTGTTCCATATTATTGTTTTTTACTGACCAAAGGTCGCAGCCAAAATTACTCTCAAGCGGAAGTTCGATTTTCATAGTCCAACACTTTAACCCGATGAAACTCCTACCAAATTCACCTGCCACTACAAAATCTCAATTTCCTGCATGCAAAATGAACAATGCATGCAAAATGCAAGCGAACAAATCAAACGCACCACTCTGTACGAGCCTTTTTCACAATGCTAAAGCCGTATTGACAAAAAGGCACTTCCATCCCGGACATCTAAACCCGCAGTGGATACAGTGCTCGCATCCCAAACAGAAACCCTTTTAATTCTAATGGCTTAAAAGTGCCAGAAGCTATAAAATATCCATCATGCCATCGATATTCCCCCGAAATACTTAACAAATTGCTAAAAATCTACATCTATTCAGGGGGGAAAAATGTGCCTCTTCCAAAAACGAAGCACACCACAAAAAGTGCCATTTTGACTATACCATCCCAACCATCAAATCGCCAACGATGCATTTAGTCGGACTACGTATATCCTTTTTTGTTAGCGTTAGAACCGTCCATTTGTATTATGATTCTCGGGGTATATTTTCAAATCCAAATTGTTGCCGCACACATGGGGGTGGAAGGTCCTTCAGCACGCGAGCGCTTCAAAATTGCTTACTTAAACTGACTGGCGACTGGTGTGGTGGAAAGAAACCAACCGACTATAACAATACCAACATAAGTGCATTTATATTCATTGCCTGGACCTCGGTTGTACTATCTTTTTTTTTTTTTTGTTATTGTTGTTGCTGCTTCGCTTTCATTCAGGAGGCAACTGTGGAATTGATGACAGTGTGGCTTGTTTGCAAGCGACTAACCACCCTCGGATAACATGGGATAGCCCCGGCAAATTCCAGTATGAAACAAAACCCAAACCGCTGTGTAAGAAAATACAGAAAAGCGACAAAAACTTGCAAAAAAGGATCACATGACACTCGCCAGAAAGAAAAACAAATTTCCCACTAGAAGTTCATTTTGGTGAATTTTCCTTTTTTTCGCGCCGTTTTTTTTTTTTACTGCAACTAGAATATATAAAACAGGGCACAGGACAAAAAACACATAGTACCGGACAGGATCATGTCGGATAGAAAATATATTGGGGATTAACTTTTTTTTTTTTTTTTTCGCTGTCGAGTTGGTTTGGGCATCTGCATTCGGGAGTCATGCTGGTACTTTCAGTGTATTATTATTTGGTAGTGTGCTTTTTTCTGTTTGCCACTGTAAATGTATAGTTCTGGGGAGGGTGCATATGTGTCCAATTGGATGGTATCACTTTATCTCTGTGGTGGATGCATACATATATGTATGAATTTTTTTGAGTATCCTTGTTGTAACAAACAGCGACTAGTCGCAGTCGTTTGGGGAAAAGTAAAAATATAGCCAAATATGTGAATGTTCGCTCTTCGCCTGTCAAAAGGAGAACGATAGAGAATACAAAAAAAAATAAATAAAAACCGTTGAAACTATTCTGAAAAAAAAATCTGCCAAATGGTGGTGTATCCTTTTTGGAGTTTTGAGGCGAAATAGAAACGATTCCCGAGTAGAGCGAAGCGGAAAAAAAGTGTCAGCTCCGAATTGATTATACGAGGTTTTTACTATTGAAAATCAAATGACAGCGAAAGCGCGAGGGAGTTTTCCATTCAGCATACCGAACATAAAGGACAGTTTCGGACAGTTTCCAGCTTGAGTGTTCCAATTGGGCACACAGGACTTTGATTTTGGTTCAGTGTGACAGGAAGCAGTCAGTTGTGGGAATTATGTTTGACTAATTGAAAGGGATGCTGGTTGAAGGATGCGATTGCTTTTTAAACAACTGCGGAAGTGATGAAATGGTCAAATCTTTGGATTTTTTATATTTGATGGTGGATCTAGGGAGTTAAATATATCCTTTTGATATACTTACACAATCAAAGAGCTAACCCCTAAGTAGGCTCTGTGCCAGACTCAAACAGTGCTGACATATGCTACGCCCTACGCCCTATGCTCTACGCCCTACGTATATTCCTCTTGTACCTTGTCTTGTATATAACACTAACAGAAACGCGTCCGGAAACATGTTTAGATACTCACGTAAACGAAAAACCAATTCAAACACTTGAAAAAAAAAACCGCGTCTGAAAGGCGTTCAAAAGGCACAGAGAACCGCGTACAAAAACCCTTCCAAAAAGCATTCAAAACACTTACAAAAATTCGTCCGAAAACGCATTCAAAACACCTACAAAAACCCTTCCGAAAACGCATTCAAAAAATCCTTAAAAAACACATTAAAATCACTTGCAAAAACGAGTTGGAATGTACCTACATTTAAATACCCACGAAAACGCGTCCATAACACATTTAAAATATTTGGTAAACCGGGTCCGAAAATGCATTCAAAACACCTACAAAAACCCTTCCGAAAATGCATTCAAAACACTAACAAAAGTGCGACCGAAAATGCATTCAAAGAGCCTACAAAAACCCTTCCCATTCCAAACCCTTACAAAAATGCGTCCGAAAACGCATTCAAAACACTTTCAAAAACCATTTCGAAAACGCGTTCAAAACACCTTTAAGAAACACATCAAAAACACTTACAAAACGGAATGTAGGAGTCGGAATGTACATTAAAATACTCACGAAAACACGTCCATAACACATTTAAAATATTTGGAAAACCGGGTTCGAAAACGCATTCAAAACACATTAAAAACACCTACAAAAACCTTTCCAAAAAAGAGATTCAAAACACTTCGAAAAAACCGCGTCTGAAAGGCATTCAAAACACCTACAAAAACCCTTCCAAAAAAGCATTCAAAACACTTACAAAAATACGACCGAAAAATAACACATTTAAAATATTTGGAAAACTGGGTCCGAAAACGCCTTCAAAAAAAATTAAAAACACTTACAAAAACCGGAAAACCGGGTCGCAATTGCATTAAAAACATATGAAAAACCGGAAACGCATTCAAAATATTTACAAACCTCGTTAAAGACCTCATTGAAAATACTTTAAAAATGCATAGAAAATACATACAGAAACACTTCCGAAAGCACTCACAAAATTGCGACCGAAAACGGATTCAAAACACTTGCAAACTGCGTTAAAGTAAAGGCCTATTGAAAACACTTCAAAAACACATCCAAAACACCTACAAAAACCCTTCCAAAAACGCATTCAAAGTACTTCGAAAACGCGTTTAAAACACTTAGAAAATCACGTCCGAAAACGCATTTAAAACTCTTATAAAAATGCCTTCGAACGCGCATCAAAGAGGCTTCAAAAAATCATTCAAAAGTCTTAGAAAAAGCAAGTCAAGTCTTCTCTTATTATGGTTGTACTCCAACCAGTCTTGCGGTTTCTGTTGCATCTCAGAAATTCGTCCTCTTTGTTATTAGATGCTCACGAAGTTTGTCCACCCATCCATTAGCTTTTGCTTACCTGATATCAGTTCCTATACTTTCCAGGTTTCTGTTCAACATCAACAGTTGGAAACTGGTCTACCAGACGAGGTCGGGCTGATAATGGAACTCTTCTAATTCAAGTCAAACCCTCAAAGTAGGACCAGTTTTTTCAAATTAATGCCCCTGCCATGAATCACATTCAGCTATTTCCATCCCTAAACCTCATTCACTGACCTGAAAAAAATCAAAATCAAAAAAGAGCCCAAATTTTCCATATCCAATTTTCAGATTCACCCGTATATCTGGCAATGGGCGCCATAAATTCCTGTCATCCCTGCGCATTCCTTATTCACCCAGCGTCCACCTTCTTAGTGCAAACAACAATCAGATCACAGCTCAGGTTCCAATTACTCAGCCGGAAACAAAAAAATTTGCTCCAATTACACAATTTCACACAAGGAACCGGAAACAGGATATAACGCCCAACGATGTCCAACGATAAATCAAAACCATATTGCACCCACTTTCCTTCATGGATTTCTTTTCCTCACATTTGCTTCATCCTTTCGGCACGTCTCAACAAACCCATCATCATATCCATACACCGCTCAACATACACAATGTATGAATGTGCAGCCAGGACATTCTCAATGCCAAGCCAAAAAGGAGGATATTTGATAAAAAAAAAGAAAAAAAAAACTCCAGCATCTGTCTGTGCTTTTTCTTCGGCTAAAATTATTGTTAACCGAACCATTAAGTATTGTGACATAGCTTCTTATCCTTTTTATATCCTTGTGCTTATCTTTCAATGACCATCATTTCCATTTTTAGCGGCGTGCTATGTTGTCTCTTCCTTGTTGTCTTCCTGTGTCGTTTTTAGTTTTTATTGCACCTTATGCTGTATTGGTGTTTGCTTATTTTATTATACTGTATGTGAGATGACAAAAAGGACATCTTTCAAGGCTTTAACATCTTATCTCTTTTTGTTTTGGTTGCCTAAAAATTTGTGGGGCGTAATAAAAATATCCTTTTTGACATTTACTGCGACGAGGGTCCACCTAGGCGTGCCCGACTGTGAACGGCATAGAAAAGGATTTACCTTTTTCCGCTCTCTATCCCATTGCCATTGTCGAACTGGGTTTGTCGAGGCGGCAGCGGGGGTGTGGCGTGAAATTTAATTTCAGTTTTATCTGCTTTGTTAGGGCGCAAATAAAGCGCTGTAAATTTGGGATTCCTCGAGGAATTCTTCTATTGTGGGATCAAAAAGGTGTGTCACGCAGAAAGATCAATGGAAGTTTAATTGAATCTTGGCGATAGAGTAATTGGGTCAGAGGCTAACTGGGATTTGTTGAAAGGGCTTTGGAAAAACGGGGAAAAATGTCTATTTCAGCGGGGACAAGGTGGATCCCCGACCGACAATAGATCCTGGTGTTACGCTAAACACGAAACAGTGGTCTTGCTAATTTAGACGAAGTGAGAAGCAGACGTGGACGTGCTAGGGTTTGGTGTGAATTTACGCCGGGTGAGCATGATGGACAGCTCATTTCAGGTGCGACATGGAGTCCCGCAGGGCAGCGTGTTGTTACCCATACTCTTTCTACGCAATTGAGTTCAGTTTTTCACGAGGTTGAGGTGACCTTTTTCGATTCCCACTTACCATCTTATCACAGACTCAGCTAACTATGTGCTCCTTTAAGTACTCAATTATCTGCCGGTCCTTCCTCAAAGCCCTTGCTCCTTCTCAGGACAGTTTCTTGTCGAAAGTTAAAAGTACCCCCTCATGCATTCGAACGTCAAAACAAATTCAGGCGAAACCACCTCCCGCCATGTGCAGCGCGCCATCCCGCTCACCATCCCACTCATATGTATGAATCTATTTCGACCAACATTTTTAGCACTAGTCTCGCACTGATTGCCAGTTTGCCCTTTTGCGAAGAATCTAAACCCAGATAACCTCATCATCCGAAAAGGCGAAAACTTTTCCCTTCTCGAATCTTCCCAAGAAGCAGGACATCACAACCACAGCTGGAAACTTTCATCTTACAATTAAGTCCTGACCAACGTCGTTCAATTTGCTTGTTAAAACAATACCAATAAAATTGAAACTTTTCCCTCTTCGTATAGTCGAACAGTGCGGAATCATCATCATCGGAGTGGACTCTCTAACGTGCCTTAGGCATTTCGGATGGCTTCTCTCATTCCAGCGGTGACCCATCCAACGTTGTGCCATTCAGTGTCACTCTGTGGGAGCAACAAAAAGTACATATATATATACAAAATAATCCCATGGCCATGGTTCTGATTCTGACCTATTCCAACCTCAACCTTGTGGCCTCGCAGGCTCCATCGAAACAGACCCACATTCCGATTGAAGAGTTCGGTCTGTGGGAACTTTAAGTTTACATGCACACTACACACACTCATGTCAATCAGGGCACTCATCTCGTTCGCAGCAGTTAGTCAACTTCTTAACTTTAAAGAGGACCAAAGCAAACATGAAAAACTTTGCCAGCCAAATTGTCCTAAACACTTGTTAAAAGAGGCAGCAGCTCTCTATGGGGGTGTCCTCTTACAATTATGCTCCTTTTGTCCTTGTGCCAGCATCACAGTTGTAAAAAAAAAACAACAGCCCCACCAACACACAGACTACATTTCTCCTATTAAGAGGGGAGGCGAGTAATCATTTCTAGCTGATCCTTTTGCCGGTTTGAAAAATCCAAAAACTGTCGAGCGGTTAGTAATTTTACACAAGCCGCGCACCCAATTACTGGGCGATTAAAAGGAGCCCTCTCCGTGAGACGTGCAGGACTTAGTTTTCGGTGACACCTGCTGTTGACGGGTAGCACCACACCGCAGTCTTTAGTCGCTGCTGCTTTTCCGTGTCTCTCCTTTGTGTGCACGTCTAATTTTTCGGTTAAGTATGTGACGGAATGAGGGCTCTGTGTATGCTTCTCGGTTTCCATGTTGACTTTTCGTGTAGTTTCTCGCCATGGAAGTCACTCGAAAGAACTGCTGTACAGCAATGAGCTTATTTACGCTGGTTCTTTGCGAGGGTTTTTCTCTCTCTCTCTCTATCGCACTCTTTTTTTTTTTTTTTTTGTTTTACACTTGTTTAGTGGTGGTGTTTGTATAGGATGTGCTGGTGGGATTTCGCTTATATGGTGTAATGCTGTGCAAAGTTTTTGAGGTCTTGCTGATGGGAATTGACAGGTTTACGTGGGAACATTGTTTAGGGTGACAGCAGATGCAGGCGAGCGCGGTTAGTAGGATTTTAGGTGACTAAAGGGTCCTAGAGTAGCTATTACGAAAGTTAAAGTTAAAGTGGAAAACGTGTATTTAGGGGGGAGGTTTTTTTTTCTCTTGTAAGTGGCTAGGGTAGAAACGTAAATTTTTTTTTTTTTTTGGCAGGTAATAGTTTAGTTTGAGTGAAGTTTTGAAGTTTTTATCAAACGATAAATTGAACGTCGGGTAGTGTCTTCTTTGTATATGGATGAGTTGTCATTGACTTAACCTTTTAACTAGTTTGGACACCTTTTTGCTGTTACTATGTTTGGCTGAAAAGTACCAGAAGGCAAAAATCAGGTTCAGACGGATGGTCGAAAATCTACGGACGGATGATCCCAACGGAACTCAGAAAATGGCTAGGAGACTCGCTTCGAAAAATTAAATATTGTCGTCGGAAGATTCTGTTTTTGGTCATAGACCTGCAGAGTTCGGAAAATATTGCTGGGCGCCTTTACCTTGAAGTACCAATTTCAAAGAGGCTTCAAGAAAATGGCCAGTTCAAAAATTATTCCATCTGCACCTTTTTCTTTCGACTTTTCCAATGCGTTGTTCTGTGAATAAAACAGTCATGCAGAAAAATGCCAACATTACAATGCCAATACTTTTGTAAATCAACTCGTTTCAGACCGTCTTTCGGAATTTTGCACCTGGCGAAAGTAAAAGAAACTCTTGTCGCTCTTTTACAGCACTTTGGTTCGGATAAATTCTAATATCGGTGCCACATAGTTTATCATTCAGTCTTCTAGTGTTTCAGCTCAGATTACGAAAATATCAAAAAAATAAATGAAATGGACTGGTAAAGCGGTCCAAAAACGCTCCAAACGTCTTCAAAAATTCACCGATAAAAGCCCCGAAAAAGTACTAAAAACATCCCAGGAACTGACGCTTCAAATGTCCTACAAAAAAGTATAAGAAGAACATTCTCCGAACAGCGCCATCTGTTGAGTAATGCCCGAGGCGCAACTCTTTTATATCGTAAACATAAGTATCTTTCGTCGTGCACTTTATTGCTTTCTGGACCAACAAGGCCTTCTTCAAAAATGCACCCATAAACATCCCGAAAACGCATTAAATGTCCTTAAAAAAAGTAAAAGGAGAACATACCCCGAATAGCGCTTTCTGTTGACTAATGCCCGAAGCGCAATTCTTTTATATCGTGAAATTAAGTAGCTTTCGTCGTACACTTTTTTGCTCTCGGGACCAACAAGACCTCTTCAGATCGCTACCTAGCTGTCTTCAGTTGAGCTATAGCTACCCCTCTAGTTCTAATTGTTCGCCCACTTAAATCCATCGACAAAGTCATGAACATCTCTCTCCTCGACGGTTTGTGAATCAAATATAGAATAGCGTGTAAACGAACCCTTGGCGCATTTTTTTAAAAGCCATTTGGCTTAATCAATACCTTATAGCCAAGAAGTTATTTATGGATCAAAAGTACGCAGCAGACTTCTAGAAACCAAAATTTACACATTCGTTGATAGTTTTCCAAGACTTCCGCCTTCAAGGAGCAGTAGAAATAACTATTCCAATGCTACCTCCTGGATCCTTACAATTGCTGCTTTTTATCTCAAAATTTCCAAGTCTCTTATGACACCAAACACAGAAATGTTCAAGTCCATCCAAATACAGGCAATAAATGCAAACACTATCTAAAATTAAAAGCAGCCTTTGAAATTTGATACTGCTATGCAAAGCAGAACCTTTAATGAATCGTAAGTGGGTCACTCAATACCGCACCGAATTGATATCGCGTATACAGTGTGCGGTTGTCAGTCTACGAAATTCCATTTCAAATATTCCAATGGTGTCTGTGTTCTAAATTACCAAATTCCACTTGTCTTGCCTCTCAGCCGTGGATAAAATCCTTCATCAAGGAGATTCTATACTGTACACCAGCCAGCCGTCGACATGGTACTAAAAATTCTGTTTCCATCTCTATTTTGAATCCAATTAACCCGTTCGCCAATCAAAATTTTAAAAGCAGGTCACTCAATGTTTTTCGAGGTATTTTTTTCTTTTTTTCTTGTCAATAGGTAACGAGACAAAGTTCAAGGCCACGTTATGATGAAACATTGAAACACACATCGTCGTCATCGTCATTATCGAACTCATTGCAAATACAAGGCACGGAAGGATGTCTCTTTTTTTTCTGCTGCTTAAATTGGCAAAAATTATTCCACGGCTGTCTATGTGTGTGCTCCTGATTGGAGTTTAATTTAAATTTCAAATTCCCGCAACGGATTTCAATTAATCTCAAGGTCAGCCCACTGGCGCGGCAGGTAGGAAACTCGGTCTAAAGATAAGTTAAAACTATAAAAAGGACCTTTGGGACGATGGTACAGTGTTGTGCCAGCCTCATAAGTCATAATGCCATCCACAGTGCCAGCACATTACAGGGACAACTTCCATTTTTACTGTATGGGGCGACGACCTTTTCTGCGTTGCGGAGCTTAATCGAATGGGAGAGGTAACCAATGTCTTTCACAAAAAAAAACACCTTTCTTTCGAATATAATATCGTGGTCTTTTATTATTCCTAATTTGCTCTTAGCGCTGAATAGAAGGTACTCCGAAAAATTCGGAATAGCGTAGAATTCTCTTAGCTGGTACCAGCGCAGGTCGGCAAATCTCTTCTTTAGTTACCTATCGCTCTTCGGAGGACTTTCCGAATATTCTCTCTCTGTCAGTTGACTTTAGCAATTTGCGTGGTACTGGTCCCAGTAGTATATCCTTTCCTTACTGCAGTTTTAGGGACATGTGGTGGGGAAGTATTTGACTATTTATGAGGTGGATTTGCATTTATATTTTTTTTATCGAGCTTATACTGATAACTTGAAGGGGGTTGCTTTGCCATCTCAGTCTCAGATGTCCCACAGCGGGACATGTATATTTTTTGAACATTTTTAATTAGTTTATAGAGTTATGAGTGTTTGCGTGACTTCGATTTTAACACAGCACTCACAGTGTAAACATCTTGCTTGAGTTGTAGTTTGCTGTCGATTTTTATTTAAACGTGTCCGCATGTGAGTGGGATGTATAAACTCGATAAATAAAGTGAATTGTGTGGTAGTAGTTAATAATAGATTTATTATTTGCATATTGGGACACCTAAGTATGGGCAGAGAGTCTTGCGCTATTTCAAATAAGCAGGAGGGTTAGATGTAGGCCGGGAAACCAACGACATGGGAGGATACTGATTACGATCAGAAATGAGTTGTTTGTCTTGCTGTAGAAATGGGAGTCCAACAAATACAGCGTTCCATGATAAACATTCATCGAAGGAATACATTTTTCTATGAATCACACTGTCAAGCTGAAAGCTGTCAACAGTTTGTTACAAATAGTTTTGTAGACCACCTCGGGATACATTTTTGATACGATTGAGCTCTGAATATATTTCGGAAAAAAAGTACGTCTGTCTGAATATTTCACGTGGGTGGAGAAACTCTTGTCGATTTTACAGCACTTCCTGTTTCGGATAGGTTTTTAGCCAAGGATTGGGTGGATTTCAATATCAGTGCCACGCAGTATTCTACATAATTTATCTTTTAATATTTTTATTTTTCAGCTCGTTAGAAAGTTATCCAACAAATTCACTTGCAAATTGGTCCAAACACCCCGACAAATGGAGTGGAAAAAACTTTACAAAACGACCCGAAAAACATCCCAAAAGTGCAGCATAAAACTTTTTAAAAACGAAAAAACGCCCCCCAAAAAGTAGCCAAAAATTAAAAAAAAAAAAAGGAAAAATGACAAAATTCTCAAAAAATCGATCCAACAAACGCCTCCACATCAACCCAGAAAACACCCCAAAAAAGCACGAAAAATGCTTCGACAAAAAAGAAGAAATACAAAAAAAAAAACTCAAAAAAAAAAACCCAACAAATTTTGCCAAAAAAACGTTTTAAAACGCCCTTAAAAAGTTGTCCAAAAAATGCTCCAAAAATGAGAAAAAAGCTACCTTAAAAAAATCAAAAGACCAAAAACCATTCGAAAAAATTCCAAAAAAATCTATGTGAGAAACTCCTACAAGAACCCAGAAAACTCTCCAAAAAAAACTCGAAAAATAACCCAAAAACGACCTAAAAAAAACCTCTCATCGATTCGAAAAATGCCACAAAAAAGAAGAAACAAAAAAAAGTCCCAAAAAACTCCGAAATGCTGCCAAAAAAAAACTTTCAAAAAACAACTCAACAAATTTTGCCAAAAACGTCCCAAGAACGCCCTTAAAAACCTTTCGGAAAATGCTCCAAAAATGAGAAGGTCGGGAAAAAATTACAAAAAATCGATCCAAGCTACGCTCTCCTACAACGATCCAGAAAACATCCCAAAAAACATGAAAAATGGTCCAAATCGACTTAAAAAAATAGCTTCGAACATCGATTCGAAAAATGACTCAAAAAAACGGCCAATTTTTTTTTAAAACGTCACAAGAACGCCTTAAAAAAACTTGTCGAAAAATGCTGCAAAAGTAAGAAATAAACTACCTCAAAATATCAAAACACCAAAAATCATTCGAACAGATCTGGAAAAAAATCCCAAAAACTCCATCCGAGAAACGCTTCTACAACGACCCAGAAAACACCTAAAAAAAAAACACGAAAAAAACGCCCAAAAACGACCCAAAAAAAAAAAAGTCACAAAAAATTCTCAAAAAATACAGCTTAAAACTTCCAAGAAAGCTCTTCAAACTTTTCTCAAAAAATGCTTCAAAAATTTGCCAAAAACGACCTCAACAAAGTAGTCAAAAATTAAAAAAAGAGGAAAAATTACAACAAACGACAAAAACCATTTGAACAGGTGTGGAAAAAATCTCAAAAAATCGGCCTAAGAAACGCTCCTACAACGACCCAGAAAACACCCAAAAACACGAAATATAACCCAAAATCGACCTAATAAAACGTCTCTAATGTCGATTCGAAAACTTCCACAAAAAAGTCCCCGAAAAGGTGCCAAAAAAAAACTCAAAAAACAAACCAACAAATTTTGCCAAAAAAACGTTTCAAGAACGCCCTTAAAAAACTTTTCGAAAAATAAAAAAAAAATTACCTCAAAAAATCAAAACTCCAAAAACCATTCGAAAAGGTCGGGAAACAAATCCAAAAAATCGATCCGAGAAACGCACTCCTACAACAACCCAGAAAACACCCCAAAAAAAAACACGAAAACCAAAAACGACCCAAAAAAAAACCTCTCGAACATCGATTCGAAAAATGGCACGAAAAAGAAGCAACAAAAAAAAGTCCCAAAAAAAATCCGAAAAGGTTAAAAAAAAAACTGAAAAATCAACCCAACAGCTGAATACAGCTGAATACGTCCCTAGAAAGCCAAAAAAACTTGTTTTTCAAAAAATGCTCCAAAAACGGGCCAAAAACTACCTCGAAAAATCCCATTAAATCACAAGTATAAAATGACCAAAAAAATATTTAGGCTCCCTAATGAGTCTCCTTATCAGAGATGGGACAGTATTTGGTGATTGTTTCCTTGGATAGGGAATTTATTTATTTTTTTTCTGACTCCACTTTCATCTAATACGAGTGCATCCCGAGATTCGGCTCCCCCTCTTTAAAAAAAACCCGAATCTATGTATATTTAATCCACAACCTTGCCTAGAGGGCCATGACGATAAATTCCCCCCCACGGCCAACGAAACGCACCCTTCAACTGTTGTCATCTAGAAGATAATCCCAAAATGAAACACTTCCACTTAAATTGAATAACAAGGAAACAGATTAATCTAATCCCTTTCTCTGCAGTGCAAGTGTTTCCGAAAACAGCAGGAAAGTCGAACTTTAGTTTCCCCCATTATGCGGCGTTCTCCGCAAGGAAATGGATATTCTAACTTTATTTACATGGTTATGGTAATGCCGATGCTGACGGGAACGAAAGTAGATACATCCCCCGGCCTACCGAATTGACAAACGATAGGAAATAAGATGTGGCTCGGGTTATTGAACGGGAGTCGGTTTCTTATCCTATCGAAGGCGTTCCATCCCTGGGCTTTAACTCGGCATTTGGTACAGGCAGGGTGGCGCCCCATATGAACAAGTTAACGAAAAAACGAGTCCTCTTTGTAATACCCATTGTAAGCCGCATTAATAGTCGTTCATCCCCGGCAACATGCAGAAAAATATGGGGCACGGGAGAGGATACGAAATTCATGTTTAATTCTCAAGAATAACTCTTTCTCAGCCAGCAGGATCCAGGATACGTTGTGTATTGGTAGTCCTCTTTGAGCGAATGTGGTTGCATTTTCAAGGAATAACAGGGATAAATAGTAGTAATTAACAATGCGGCTGCAGGGTGCAGGCTAACGCGTGGGAAGAGGTGTGACGGGGAAGAAGGAGCAAGGAATGTATGGTACCAGAAATCTCGTTGCTGCACATAACAAGTAAGAAATACCAAGACCAGAACAAGCGAAAGACGCTTTTTTTGCCGGAAAGCCCGACTTAAGCTCATCTTGCTGGAAAATAAATTTCCTCTCGCTAGTCTATGTATTAACAAAATCAATGTTGCAGCTATTGGAGCGATTTATTTAAAGTTATCGAAGAAGTCACATACTTATTGAAAAATACTGAGAGTGTACACGATAAGGTTATAAAAGGTTCGTAGGTCTTGAGCAGTTTCATCATCAATTGGGACGCTTTAGTTTTCGTCAGCAGGAGCAGTTTTGGCAGGTGATGTCTCTGCTGGAGCGGTTTCAGCGGGAGCAGTTTTAGCTGGCGATGTCTCTGCTGGAGATGTTTTTGCTGGAGCGGTTTTAGCTGGTGATGTCTCAGCAGGAGCTGTTTTTGCTGGAGCGGTTTCAGCGGGAGCAGTTTTAGCTGGTGATGTCTCTGCTGGAGCTGTTTTTGCTGGAGCGGTTTCAGCGGGAGCAGTTTTAGCTGGTGATGTCTCAGCAGGAGCTGTTTTTGCTGGAGCGCTTTCAGCGGGAGCAGTTTTAGCTGGTGATGTCTCTGCTGGAGCTGTTTTTGCTGGAGCGGTTTCAGCGGGAGCAGTTTTAGCTGGTGATGTCTCTGCTGGAGCTGTTTTTGCTGGAGCGGTTTCAGCGGGAGCAGTTTTAGCTGGTGATGTCTCAGCAGGAGCTGTTTTTGCTGGAGCGCTTTCAGCGGGAGCAGTTTTAGCTGGTGATGTCTCTGCTGGAGCTGTTTTTGCTGGAGCGGTTTCAGCGGGAGCAGTTTTAGCTGGTGATGTCTCTGCTGGCGCGGTTTTTGCTGGAGCAGTTCTGGCTGGTGATGTCTCTGCTGGAGCTGTTTTTGCTGGAGCGGTTTCAGCTGGAGCAGTTTTAGCTGGTGATGTCTCAGCAGGAGCTGTTTTTGCTGGAGCGCTTTCAGCGGGAGCAGTTTTAGCTGGTGATGTCTCTGCTGGCGCGGTTTTTGCTGGAGCAGTTCTGGCTGGTGATGTCTCTGCTGGAGCTGTTTTTGCTGGAGCGGTTTCAGCTGGAGCTGATCTGGTATGTTTGACCGCAATGGCCAAGCAGAGAACTAGAGCGATTTGCAGTTTCATGGCTACTTAAGGATTGTAAGAAAGATTTCTAACTGGTAGTAAGACGGTGTGTGCCGGCCTTTATATGCGAAAATTCGAAAGCGTATCAACACCCTCTGGATAAAAATCGAACAGCAGAGCATGTGTCACTCGATTAATTGTTCACCTGAACAAACCTTATAATGAAGATGCACATGGCGCACAGCTATTGTTTGGCAGTCATGCTCACAGGAGTGTTTGAATACCTAGAACGTTTATGTGCTAAATATTCCATTGACCCCTCTGTTAGGTATTTACCTAACTCAAGTTTGTTGCGACCGATAGTTAGCTCCGAACACTTATATAACAGTTCGGTTACCTGTCGCGCTTGTTTAGAAAAATGCATAGTCAGCTACGGGACTGTATTGTCAGCTGTATCGTTACAGCAACTGACATATGGCTATCATAGTTTTTTTTTTGTGTTCATTGTGTAGGTACCTACCTATTGAAGTTGGGCATACCTATATTAATCTGAATAATGGCTGACTCACACGTCTTTGATGATTGACCCTTTTTGACGCGGGCTTCTTTTTAGGACACTTTTGGATTTTTGACAAAAGCGATCGGCCCATTTAATGTATGAATTTTTGAACTCTTATCGAAGGGATGTTCGATTTTGGATCGATTTAGCGTTCGAATTTTTAAGCGTTTTGTGTATAGTATAGTTAGCAGGGCCTCGTCCTCGTTTTTGGTCCGATTTTTAGAGACATTTTGACTATTTTGTTGCAATTTTTGACGCTTCTTTTAGGACCATTTTGAAGCGATTTCCCTTGTGCTTATTGCACAGTATTTATTATATATATTTGGTATTAAAAATTTCGATAAACTACAAGTTTCCTGTTTTTTTATTGAACAGTTTTTATAAATTTTAATACATATTTGTTTTCAGAATTTTCTGTTCTCCTTTGGACGCCATTTAAAAATGTAGGGCAGTGGTTTTCAAAGTTGACAGATTGGTTGATTTCACTTATCATCGACCATTCTTCTTATTCAATTCGGAGGACAAAAGCGTAGTCATCTGTAGGTTTTCGAAATGATATTGAAAGCTACAATATGGTGCTGCGAAAATTACTTTTTAGATTCACATAGCTCAGAAAGCTCTACCGGAAGACCAATACAGACCTCTTCAGCCATACGGGTGTATGGTACGAAAGTGAGGTCTCTGAGTGTGTTTTTTCTACAAATTATCCGTTAATCTCAATAAAAATTAGCAACCTCTCTAAAACAGCACTTCCACATGCTGCGACCCGGTCCATCTTTTATCCTCGCCGTACCAAAACCTTTGACATTCAAGGATGTCACTAGCTTTCTAGTACGTTCTCTCATGGTGCGATAAAATCGTACTTCGGGCTTCCCTATAAAGCCACAAGGTCCACTTAAGCTTTGTCTAAGGTATGTTTTTAAAAGTCTTAAAAAAAAAAAACAAACCCAAAGACTGTACTTGTTGTACGCCATTAAACCGGTGGGCTGAGATGAAAACCTCAACAAAGGTAACACGGGAGAACAGACTAAGGTTCTTACTGATTAAATTTTTAAGGAAAACTTGTCATGACACAAAGGTGGACGTAGTTTGTAGGGCCAATTTTAGCTACGAAATCATGAAATGTAATCAAGTCGCCGAATAGGAATAGGAGTCCCGTAGCCTAGAAATCGAGAACTATTTTCGAACCAACCCTTTCGTATCATCGCCAGCAGAATGTTTGAAAAAACTTTTTTATAGGAAATTACAATTGTGAAATACCGTTTTTCTAGGAGGTACCAGAAGCGGTACAACGATTCGCCTTACCTTTATAAAATAAGTTCTATCCTGGTTACGGTGGGAAACTATTCTACAATAGATTTCTTTTTGAGGAACCTTTTTTTTTGTAAACGATTACTAGAAATAGTAGACATTGACTTGAAAAGATCGCCATCCTTAGAGAACTAGGTTTGCTACCGTATTTAGTTACACATCATCATAAACATCTCAAACCCGCTCATCGGATGTTGCAGTTAAGTGTTTCGAGGATCAGATTATTAGGGGCAGATTTTGGGCTTTTTTAAGAGACGGTCTTTTTGCTACTTGAATTTATTAAAGATTTTAAAGTTTGGCCAGAATCTAAACTGACATAATTGACATACAAAATTTACGGAAAGATAGACGGTAATTATTTAGCGAGTTCGTCATTAGCGGTAGGGTCATCAAGACTTCCTTACACTTCAGCTGGTGCAGTTCCAGCAGGGGCGGTTTTTGCTGGAGCGGTTTCAGCGGGAGCAGTTTTTGCTGGTGATGTCTCAGCTGGAGCAGTTCTGGCTGGTGATGTCTCAGCAGGAGCGGTTTTTGCTGGAGCGGTTTCAGCGGGAGCAGTTTTGGCTGGTGATGTCTCAGCTGGAGCAGTTCTGGCTGGTGATGTCTCAGCGGGAGCAGTTTTAGCTGGTGATGTCTCAGCAGGAGCTGTTTTTGCTGGAGAGGTTTCAGCGGGAGCTGTTTTTGCTGGAGCGGTCTCAGCGGGAGCAGTTTTAGCTGGTGATGTCTCAGCAGGAGCTGTTTTTGCTGGAGCGGTTTCAGCGGGAGCAGTTTTAGCTGGTGATGTCTCAGCAGGAGCAGTTTTTGCTGGTGATGTCTCTGCTGGAGCAGTTCTGGCTGGTGATGTCTCAGCAGGAGCTGTTTTTGCTGGAGCGGTTTCAGCGGGAGCAGTTTTAGCTGGTGATGTCTCAGCTGGAGCAGTTCTGGCTGGTGATGTCTCAGCGGGAGCAGTTTTAGCTGGTGATGTCTCTGCTGGAGCAGTTCTGGCTGGAGCGGTTTCAGCTGGAGCTGATCTGGTCTGTTGGACCGCAATGGCCAAGCAGAGGACGACAGCAATTTGCAGTTTCATGGCTACTTAAGGATTGTAAGAAAGATTTCTAACTGGTAGTAAGACGGGTTGTGCCGGCCTTTATATGCGAAAATTGGAAAGCGTATCAAGACCCTCTCATTAAAAATCGATCAACACAGCAGTGCATTAAAAATTCCACTCGATTAATTGTTCACCTGAACAAACCTTGTAATGAAGATGCACATGGCGCAGAGCTATTGTTTGGCAGTCATGCTCACACGAGTGTTTGAATACCTAGAACGTTTATGTGCTTAAGATTCCAATGACCCCTCTGTTAGGTATTTATCTAACTCAAGTTTGTTGCGACTGATAGTTAGCTTCGGGCACTTAGATAACAGTTCGGTTACCTGTTGTGTTTGTTTAGAAAAATTTACAGTCAGCAGCTGCACCAGCCAGCACCTAACATACGGCTATCACTGCTCTTTCTGTGCGTGTTTCTTATGTACCTGCCTACTGAAGTTCACCTCATATAGCCCTTATAACAAGGTTGCTCTGACTTTTACTTCCTCGATATTTGGCGATTTTTGACTGTTTTTTTTTCAAGATGTTGTACATTTTTTGAATTCGTAATTGTAAAGTTGGCGTTCGACCGATTAGAGGCTTTTTGACGAAATTCTTCGGCCGGCTTTTGTTGGGAATAGTTTGTTTGAAAATAGTTATTTTGACGCGTTTTTTGAAAGATTTTTTGAAAGGTTTCTTTGAATCACCTACATGGGAGGTGGCGCGCTTTATTGACTAATTAGAGAAGCCTGTTTTTCCGTCATTTTTGGGTGTAACAGTTACAGTTTTTTTCCGGGTAGTTTTTAAGTGCACATTAATTTTGTGACAGAAAAAAAAATGTTTCTCTGACTTTTAAAAGTCAGCTATATTTCCCGCAGTTGTCATGCACTAATCAACATCTTCCGAGCATGCTACACATTCCGAGATTATTGAAGTCGTTGTCAAGTATTAGCCAAAGATGGGTCGCAGAATGTGTGAACTACTTGAAGTCATATCGAACAATTAGCCTCAGTTCCACGAAGAAGACAATTCACTATAGACGTATCAAAGACGGGACACTACGGAATAGCCCCGTTCTGTTAAATACATACATGGTCAAAATGTTGGTCTTCAGAAAAAGAAAGGCAGGAGTTTTCGTTGGAGCTCTGTATGTTTTGTTCTCGTAAAATAAATGCTATAAACGACGAGGTACCACAAGGTTGTCATCTAGGCCCGCTTCTATTTTTTTAATTGCTTTCTCAATTTGGTTGCTTTCTAAAAGGTTTATAGATATATTTAAACATTCCAAAGGCTTGCATAGTTCAAAATGCTAAACAAAGTTAAAGAGGTGACACTCTGAAACGCAGTTTATGTAATGGTAGTTAAATATTCCAAGGATCAAATATTAGAGGCAGTTTTCTATCACAAGAATTTTCTACGATTTATTATTTGTTATGCGAAGGTATGAGTCAGAATCTGAATTAGCATTACTGACATACAGAGTTTACAAAAAGACTGAAGTTGATTGTCAATAAGGGAATTCGTCATTGGCTGTTGGTTCGTCATGACTGTCTTATACTTAAGCAGAAGTCGTTTTGCTTATGCGGTTTCAACTGCAGCTGTTTTGGATGGACTGGTTTCGGCAGGAGTAGTCATTACAAGACAGGTTACAGCGGGAGCTATTTTGGCTGGCGATTTCTCAGCAGGAGTGGTTTCAACGGCAGAAGTTTTTGCTGGATCAGTATCAGCAGGTTCGGAGTTAGCTGGCGATGCCTCAGCAAGAACAGTTTTTGCTGATGGAACAGTTTTCGCTGGAGCGGTTTCGACAGGAGCAGTCATATTCGGTACTGTCTCAGCAGGAGCGGTTTCAACTGCAGCAGCAGGTTCGGTTTTAGATGGCGATGCCTCAGCAAGTATAGTTCTTGCTGATGGATCAGTTTTTGCTGGAGCGGTTTCGACAGGAGCAGTCATATTCGGTGCTGTCTCAGCAGCGGCTATTTTGGCTGGAGATGTCTCAGCAGGAGTGGTTTCAACGGTATCAGTTTTTGCTGGATCAGTATCAGCTGCTTCGGTTTTAGCTGGCGATGCCTCAGCAAGAACAATCTTTGCTAATGGAGCAGTTTTCGCTGGATCGGCTTCGGCAGGAGCAGTCATAGTCGGTGCTGTCTCAACAGCGGCTATTCTGGCTGGTGATGTCTCGGTAGGAGTGGTTTCAGTGGTTACAGTTATTGTTGGATCAGCAGCAGCAGGTTCGGTATTAGCTGGTGATGGCTCAGTAAGAACAGCTTTTGCGGATGGAGCAGTTTTCGCTGGATCGGCTTCGTCAGGAGCAGTCATAGTCGGTGCTGTCTCAGCAGGGGCTATTTTGGCTGGAGATGTCTCAGCAGGAGTGGTCTCAGTGGTTACAGTTATTGCTGGATCAGCAGCAGCAGGTTCGGTATTAGCTGGTGATGGCTCAGTAAGAACAGCTTTTGCGGATGGAGCAGTTTTCGCTGGATCGGCTTCGTCAGGAGCAGTCATAGTCGGTGCTGTCTCAGCAGGGGCTATTTTGGCTGGAGATGTCTCAGCAGGAGTGGTTTCAGTGGTTACAGTTATTGCTGGATCAGCAGCAGCACGTTCGGTATTAGCTGGTGATGGCTGAGTAAGAACAGCTTTTGCGGATGGAGCAGTTTTCGCTGGATCGGCTTCGTCAGGAGCAGTCATAGTCGGTGCTGTCTCAGCAGGGGCTATTTTGGCTGGAGATGTCTCAGCAGGAGTGGTTTCAGTGGTTACAGTTATTGCTGGATCAGCAGCAGCAGGTTCGGTATTAGCTGGTGATGGCTGAGTAAGAACAGCTTTTGCGGATGGAGCAGTTTTCGCTGGATCGGCTTCGACAGGAGCAGTCATAGTCGGTGCTGTCTCAGCAGGGGCTATTTTGGCTGGAGATGTCTCAGCAGGAGTGGTTTCAGTGGTTACAGTTATTGCTGGATCAGCAGCAGCACGTTCGGTATTAGCTGGTGATGGCTGAGTAAGAACAGCTTTTGCGGATGGAGCAGTTTTCGCTGGATCGGCTTCGTCAGGAGCAGTCATAGTCGGTGCTGTCTCAGCAGGGGCTATTTTGGCTGGAGATGTCTCAGCAGGAGTGGTTTCAGTGGTTACAGTTATTGCTGGATCAGCAGCAGCAGGTTCGGTATTAGCTGGTGATGGCTCAGTAAGAACAGCTTTTGCGGATGGAGCAGTTTTCGCTGGATCGGCTTCGTCAGGAGCAGTCATAGTCGGTGCTGTCTCAGCAGGGGCTATGTTGGCTGGAGATGTCTCAGCAGGAGTGGTTTCAGTGGTTACAGTTATTGCTGGATCAGCAGCAGCAGGTTCGGTATTAGCTGGTGATGGCTCAGTAAGAACAGCTTTTGCGGATGGAGCAGTTTTCGCTGGATCGGCTTCGTCAGGAGCAGTCATAGTCGGTGCTGTCTCAGCAGGGGCTATTTTGGCTGGAGATGTCTCAGCAGGAGTGGTTTCAGTGGTTACAGTTATTGCTGGATCAGCAGCAGCACGTTCGGTATTAGCTGGTGATGGCTGAGTAAGAACAGCTTTTGCGGATGGAGCAGTTTTCGCTGGATCGGCTTCGTCAGGAGCAGTCATAGTCGGTGCTGTCTCAGCAGGAGAAGTTTTGGCTGGTGATGTCTCAGCAGGAGCGGTTTCAACTGCAGCAGTTTTTGCTGGATCAACTGCAGCAGGTTCGGTTTTAGATGGCGATTCCTCAGCAAGAACAGTTTTTGCTGATGGAGCAGTTTTCGCTGGATCGGCTTCGGCAGGAGCAGTCATATTCGGTGCTGTCTCAACAGCGGCTATTTTGGCTGGTGATGTCTCAGTAGGAGCGGTTTCAACGGTTACAGTTTTTGCTGGATCAGTATCAGCTGCTTCGGTTATAGCTGGTGATGCCTCAGCAAGAACAATTTTTGCTGATGGAGCAGTTTTCGCTGGATCAGTTTCGGCAGGAGCTGTCATCGTCGGTGCTGTCTCAGCAGCGGCTATTTTGGCTGGTGATGTGTCGGTAGGAGCGGTTTCAACGGTTACAGTTTTTGCCGGATCAGTATCAGCTGCCGATGCCTCAGCAAGAACAATTTTTGCTGATGGAGCAGTTTTCGCTGGATCGGTTTCGGCAGGAGCAGTCATAGTCGGTGCTGTCTCAGCAGCGGCTATTTTGGCTGGTGATGTGTCGGTAGGAGCGATTTCAACGGTATCAGTTTTTGCTGGATCAGTATCAGCTGCTTCGGTTTTAGCTGGCGATGCCTCAGCAAGAACAATTTTTGCTGGTGGAGCAGTTTTCGCTGGATCGGTTTCGGCAGGAGCAGTCATATTCGGTGCTGTCTCAGCAGCGGCTATTTTGGCTGGAGATGTCTCAGCAGGAGTGGTTTCAACGGTATCAGTTTTTACTGGATCAGTATCAGCTGCTTCGGTTTTAGCTGGCGATGCCTCAGCAAGAACAATTTTTGCTGATGGAGCAGTTTTCGCTGGATCGGCTTCGGTAGGAGCAGTCATAGTCCGTGCTGTCTCAGCAGGAGCGGTTTCAACGGTTACAGTTATTGCTGGATCAGCAGCAGCATGTTCGGTTTTAGCTGGTGATGTCTCAGCAGGTGCAGCCTTTGGTGGTCCGTTCTGCTGACTCTTCGGATCAGTCTTCTTGTTATCTTCCGCAACCAATTGATCAATTTTCTTACCAACACTGTCAGATTCTATACGGAGCTTCGCCAAAGCCCTTAAGACGCATGCCCTCCGTAGTAAGGGTTGCTGCCCAGCCCTTGCTAAGTGAGCCTTCTCCAAACTGAATTTCATTGGTGCCGCCTCCAATGGTGTCAATGCCTTGTGTGTCTCAACAGCACAGCGAACCAGTCCCCTACTATTAGTCGCGTTTATCGTTGTGCACTTTGCAACCTGCGCAGCAAGTGTGTTCAATGGCTCTTGGAACTGTCTTACTACAGCGGCGGCAGTCGCTTGCTGTTTCGTGAACTGCACGACGATCTCATTTATGCACTTGTTCAAATATTTAGAACTTTCATCAGAGAAGTGCCTAAGAAGAGCTTGGCCCTTCTCTTGAGCCACTTTGCTCGACATGGACAACTTGTCCTTTGCCTCACCAGTCACAGCCATGACTTCCGCCAGTTGCGTGTTCTTCAAGTAATCGATACGCTTCAGAATTATGTTGCCAGCATCTGCGTTCGCTTGCGAAATCTCTCTGGAGCCATATTTTATTTGTTGAAGGGTGATTTGCGCCTTTTGCAGAACACGTCCGAGGATCTTGTTGCTTATATCATTTTCACTTTCCGCGATTGAATTACTGCGAGATCTAGCTTCCTTGTCCAGATTTGAGGCGAAGTCTTCACCAGCGCCGAGCACTCGTCTAGCCACATCGAGCCCCACGTGAGCTAGAGAACCAGCGAGCTGGGCCCCGCCACTAATTACTTCGAAAATGAACGGCCCAGCTCTGCTCTGGTGGACCAAGCAAATAATAAGAACGAAAACTAGTTTCATGGCGGTCAAATAGGGTTAAATATTTCCAACTGATTAGCGGACGGCTTGGACCGGCTTTTATATGCGAAATTTGTAACAGCTCATCGAGAAGTAACACTGTCAGCCTGCAGGCGGGCATAAGCTTCACGATAATAGACTTATTATGCATGTGCACTTATTTCTGGGAGTGTCTGCTATTGTTCAACAGTGAGCTCCGCGCGTGTCTATCTACGGTGTTTATGAAACTTGTAGGAACGCAGCTCTATGGGTTTCGTGAAAATCTGCCGTTCGAATCGAACGTGCGTCACATAAAATAAATTGTGACGGTAGGAAATAAAAGAAAACGGGGATTGACTTGGGTCTTGAGGCTTTTTAACGTAGGGAGGCAGTTTTCGGCTGAAGCTGTCGCCTGCCAACAGATTTTACCATTCCATTCAACTACTTCATACGACGTTCTTCTAAATCTCAGAGTTTTGACGGCGTCCACGTTCTGACCTAACACACACACAAGCTGACACACCACCACCTGACACACCAACACTTTCAACGGCCTGTCCAAATGGCGACATTTATGACTGCTGTACGGCACCAATGAACACCCGCCCGCTTTCGGAACTGTGTCAAAATCATTTCCACCACACCACACATACACGAATCTATCAAATCCTTGTAATAAAACCGCACGCACCCCCTCGCCTCAACACAGTAACGACGACAAATTGAAAACAATTCCCATTTGTTACCCAAAGCCAATGTGTCCCTGTGCCATGCAGACATTTGCCGCCGCAGCACGTCCTACTTGTTTGGAGATAAAATTCCTGTCAAACAATTTCTCCTGCACTGCCCTCCGTTGTGTTGTCGTCCCTTTATATGACTTACGTAACATAACGAAGTAACATACACTCAGTTATATCCCATTTATGTCATGCACACTTCTTCAATTGGGAAAATATATCAAATCTTTGCTCCCGGCCACATTCCCTTTGTATACCACACACACATACCCGTCCACCCCCAGACCCACACATACATGAACATTGAGAGAAAAATATAAAATCGCATCAGCAGCAGGAGCAATCTCCTTTTGTTTGTTACAGAAAACCAGCTACACCCTACATCAGCAGGATATCGAACTGTAAAATCGCTATCGGCGACAAAAATTGAAAGAAAACCCAACTCGTCAGGAGGATTACTATTATAACTTCAGGATTCCACAAGAAAGAGCGAGAAAAAAAATGATAGCACCCCATGAACATGAACGTTACCGGAAACGTTGGAATTGTTGAAGGCATTCGTGCATTCGTGCATTCCTCTACCTTGTGCAACATGTCCTCGACGACGACGGGGGTAATAATGCGTCGACAAAAAGCACCCGCCCCCTCCCTTCAATCCCCCTTTCAAATGGGTTAGTGAAAGCAATAGTAATCGCGAAGCGGAGAAGTAGAAACGTGTGTGATATCGCTGTTTGCTGGGAAAGATCGCTCTCTGCCTTGCGATTTCCCGCACTCTCAAAGGATTCACCATCTGGTGTATATTGTGATGTACAACAAAAAAAAAAGGAAATTCTTCTGAATGTAATTCCAGAATACAGCGTGATCAGAATCCCTCCGTCTGGTCTGAATTTTTCTTAATTCCATTTAATCAACTGCGATTTTCCAACAAGAAGTTTCATACCAACCAAGCGAAATAATGACGTCTCCCATCACAAAAAAAAAAAAAAAAAAAAAAAACAGATTGAAGCCTCAACGATACGTCAGTGCAGCGCTGGCATAGGTTAGGTACTCGTATTATTCGCCACAATGGCATCATGTAACAACGCCTTCATTCGGTGCTGGTACAATTTTGGATCCAGCTACTGGTGTGTACAAGTTGTAGTAACGTGTGCAGCGTGTACACCTTCTGACGTTCTTTCTCTTTGGGGAAATCCGCAGCTGCACATGTGTATGTGTACTGTTTATGTGTTTATGGGCTCTGGTCGAAGGATATTGTGAAGAGTACAGTAGTTAAATGGAGCTTTCTGTGTCTTTTGGGAATTCGGACAGTGACTCGGTATTGAAATAGATTCCTGAATAGGTACTGCTAATTTGAAACAAATTTCACTGAGTTATGGCACAAAGACTGAAGGAGGTGCCTGAACATGCGGCTTTGCTTAGGCTTTAGCTGAGAGTTCACATAAGGTGATGAGCTATAGACAGAGGAGACACAGGGTCAAAGGCAGCATAGGTAATTCAATCTTTTCATTAAGGGGTTTGCAATGAACCGTCGAGAGGTTTAGTTTTGCTAAAGATTTGTGAAGGTGTAAGAGTTCTCCATCCAATGCGTCACAAAGGCATCCTTGAAATAAAGAAATTGTTGCCGCACCATGTCGGCAGGGACCGTAGGCCTAGCTTCTCACAACCATTCGCGTTTTTGTGAGTTTTTCATTATTTTTGGCACGATGGAAGGGATCTACAATTTTATGCAGAGTCTAAAGGGCTCATTGTGAAGCTCTTTCATGACAGTTGTACTCTCGGATGTTGGTCAGACGTTCGCGAGAGGTGGTGCAGGGGTCCCTGTCATGGAGGATTCATCACCGTAGTTTTTGATGGAAGTCGATCCACCGTGGAGCTCATTTTGGGCAGGAATGCTGTCATTTTTGAAAAAAGACTCGAAGAAAACCACTCCAAAAAGGTGCTCGGTTAGGTAAGACCTGGGGTCAGATTCTGTAAGACGAAAGGTTAAAAAGTTTTCGTGTGCACGAAGAAATTTGCTTGTGTGACATAGGCCAAATCATTCGTGCTCGTTTGTTCGTTTCGCCTTACAGAATCTGACAGCTGTTTTAAGATTTACTGACCACTGTTTTTTTGAAGAAAATGGGCTTTGGGTAGGAGTATACGGTGAACCGTCTCTATTAACAATCAGCGTTAGAAAACCCTCTTAAGCCAGGATGCCCTCATTTCGAAGAAAAGTTTTCAACATCGATTTTGAAGGCTTTCTGGCAATGTAAACGCTGGTCTTCTGTATTGAAACCCGGTATCATATCGTCGCCGAACAGTCAAAACCTCGTATCTAAAATTTGCAAGGTTTTCCGGAGACTCAAAAAACTTGCTAAATCCTAAACCATTTGTTTTAAAAATCGGATTTCTTTTTTATTTAAAGTGAGAAAGCATTATTTTTAATACAAAATAAATTAAGAAAACAGAAGTAACAAGTTAAAAATCTCATATTTATGATAACTTTAATTCAAAACGGATGAAAAAGCAGATACGAGGTTTTTTTATAGAGCTTCTTGACAGCTTGAACAAAACTCTGTCGACATAGATTCTGGCAGGTTCTTGAGATCGAACGCTTTTTAGTCTGGTTTTTCCTGTTTTCATCGTATATCTTAAGCTTTCTATTGGCTGCTTCAACTTTTAATCAGTTTGTCAATAGGCGGTAGCTTCCGTCTTAAGCTTTAGACTCTTTGCCTATGGGTGCTTCTATTCTCTGGAGAGAAGTAGATGTCACAGTTGTTCGTACAGAGGTCCATTACATTAAACTTGTAACTTTTCGGTGTTGTATCACTGCCGGGTAGAACTCATTTCTCAACAGATATCGAACTGCCTGTTGCAAAATACTTAAAAAGCACTTTAGGAGTTGATATCGGGAGGAGCTGCTGCAAATTTTTGGGTGATTGATGAATTTTGGTCTAAAAATTTGCACTTGGTCTTTAAAGAGTAGGTCAGAGATCTGATACTCTGAAATTCTGGTAGCTTTCCGGTTGCTTTGCTTGGCAGGGTCTAACTTATGGTATTGATAACCTTCAGTTGGTGATGTTTTTATTAGGGTTCCCCGCAAAATATCAGTATCGTTCTGGTCGATCAACGCAAAGTATTAGTAACGTTTCAGTTGCTATGTTTGATTCCAACGGAAGGTATCGGTAGCTTTCCGGTGGCTTTGCTTGGAAGGGTCCAACTTTTGGTATCGGTAACATTTCAGCTGCTGATGTTTTTAGTAGGGTTCCCCGCAAAATATCGGTATCGTTATGGTTGATCAACGCAAAGTATTAGTAACGTTTCAGTTACTCTGTTTGATTCCAGCGGAAGGTACCGGTAGCTTTCCGGTTGCTTTGCTTGCCAGGGTCCAACTTATGGTATCGGTAACATTTCAGTTGCTGATGTTTTTAGTAGGGTTCCCCGCAAAATATCGGTATCGTTCTGGTTGATCAACGCAAAGTGTTAGTAACGTTTCAGTTACTCTGCTTGATTCCAGCGGAAGGTATCGGTAGCTTTCCGGTTGCTTTGCTTGGCAGGGTCCAACTTTTGGTATCGGTAACGTTTCAGTTGCTGATGTTTTTAATAGGGTTCCCCGCAAAATATCGGTATCGTTCTGGTTGATCAACGCAAAGTGTTAGTAACGTTTCAGTTACTCTGCTTGATTCCAGCGGAAGGTATCGGTAGCTTCCCGGTGGCTTTGCTTGGAAGGGTCCAACTTTTGGTATCGGTAACGTTTCAGTTGCTGATGTTTTTAATAGGGTTCCCCGCAAAATATCGGTATCGTTCTGGTTGATCAACGCAAAGTAGGTATTAGTAAAATTTCAGTTGCTCTGCTTGATTCCAGCGGAAGGTATCGGTAGCTTTCCGGTTGCTTTGCTTGGCAGGGTCCAACTTGTGGTATCGGTAACATTTCAGTTGCTTTGGTTAATATAGGGTTCCCCGCAAAACATCGGTATCGTTCTGGTTGATCAAGGCAGAGTATATGAGTAAATTTTCTGTTACTCTGCTTGATTCCAGCGGAATGTATCGGTAGCTTTCTGGTTGCTTTGCTTGCCAGGGTCCAACTTATGGTATCGGTAACATTTCAGCTGCTGATGTTTTTAGTAGGGTTCCCCGCAAAATATCGGTATCGTTCTGGTTGATCAACGCAAAGTATTAGTAACGTTTCAGTTACTCTGCTTGATTCCAGCGGAAGGTATCGGTAGCTTTCTGGTTTCTTTGCTTGGCAGGGTCCAACTAAAGGTATTAACTACGTTTCAGTTGCTCTGCTTGACTGACATCAACCCACAGTTTGGTGTGTCTTTGGGGACAACTCTGTAGCATTTGAAAAAATCCCCATCCCGTTTAGCCGTGATGTCAGCTTCACACACATCAGTCCCCGTCAGTTGTTCGACCTGTCTAAGGTCCATAAATTGGTTATAGCAACTGCACATCTAAATATCTGTTCTGCTAAGAAATCACTAAAATTCCACTCGACTTCAGTCGATGCTATTGACCTTTCTGAGCTCGGTCAAGAACCTTTTGATCTACTTACCAACTACCATCATCAACTGTCTCTGTCAAAAATAAAAACACAAATTCTCTTATGACATTTAGTACAATTTTTTATTTGTATTTCTAATTCTGTAAATTTCAATCTAAGCGACTGCCATTCAACCCCAGTGTAACCGGTCTTTTTCTGACGTTCGCTTAAATTTACCCCCCTCAAGATTGGATCGAAAAAAGAAAAAACACAAATAGTCCACCTGACTCGGTGCAAAAGTACACTAGGCCGTCCTCTCTCTCTTTGAATAATACCAACAGAGGAAAAAAAATAATACAAGCTCATCTATATGTACATAAGAACACAGACGATAAAATAAAGATAAAAATTGAACAGAAATGAAAGACTAAACAAAAAGGAAATAAACAGCAGTGTCCTTAAATATCCTAGATATCCATTTTCTACTCTTTCAACTAAATATACGAACGGAAAAAAAAATAATAATACCGCTCCTACTTAACTAACGGGCACAGTGCACTGTTGGCAATCTTCCATTTCTGGCGTGAAATCCTCAATCTGAATTGTTGTCTCAAAGAAATTGTACTTAAGATGCACTGCAGTGGTTGCTTCCTGCAGGATTTTCTTCGGATTGGCACCGGGCGCTGAAAAGAAACCGAAAAACAATACACAAATAAAAAAAAATAAATAAATTTAACACAATTTAAAAACACAACTTGTATGTGTATCTGTATATATATATTTCGTACAAGGACGAAAACTACAAGTAAGAAGAAAAAAAAAAGAAGTAAAACCTCCACAGATAGCTTAATCAGTAAATAAAACAAGTAGGACCAAAGAAAGGACAAAAATGAGTCGCTTTGCTCACGTAATGACAAAAGTTGGATTGTATGGACATACTGCAAGGACACACAGTTGTACCGTAATCAAATAAACACACGGACAATTTTGTGGCAATGACAGGCAATCGCGAAGGAAAGGGGATGCTGCATATATAAACACCAACCGAGAACCGAGTACATGGTAGGGAAAAGTTGTTCATGTGGACTCGGTATGATAATGTCCTTGCACGTGTTGTTCAATTGCATTTTATGATCGTAGTTCTGCACTTTTGCAGAAGTGGTCACTTATTTAATTACTTGATTTTTTTTTTTTTTTTTTTGAGGATGAAGATAAATAATTTGGTCAAGTGGTGTTGTGTCGTAAGGTATAGGAGGGTTGGTCGTTTTTTGTGCACTTCCTGGCGAGAAATCAGGTATTCTTCTTCTTGTGCCTTGGCGAGGCACGGTTTTTAGTTTTAATATTCCGTACACAACATACGAGTAATCACGGGAAAGCACTCGAGCGGTGAAAATTTGCTGAAGAGAACAGGACATAAATCCGCAGAAGACCATAGAAGATTTGAGCTCGTGAAGAAGTGGCTACGCCCTAAAATATATCAGAAGAATTATCAAGGGTTGCTCTGCCGAAAGATGGAGAGGCTTTCATCAGTGGGAGTCCATGACAGATCGACTCTAGCTCGACTCACCAAGTTCAACACGAGGAGACTTGCGGCTCCTCCGCACCCAATACCATATTCAAATATAAAACACCCACAATCGGTTTCAAGCATTTTATTCAATTTCCAGTTGCACAAGTCCCCAATCACCGTCCCTACTCTTCCTTAAATGTAAAGTACGGCATATCGAAGAACTGATATTCACGCTCCTTGGTCGGATCAAACTGATACAAGATGCACCGTCTGCCCAGAGGACCCTGCTGATACTTTTGACACTTGATAACCGGAAAGTCCTTAGCGAAGCACTGGCTCATAGCGCCAAAGTAGGCGTGTCCGATGACAAGGGCGGTCATATCTTCAACTGCATGCAGGCATGTAAACAGCTGATGTTCACACTTACAATGGAATCTGTAACAATACAACTGGCTTAGCAATTTGTGTTCAATAATGAGATAAAATCAGATGAGCTGCTTACTTTGGCAGGATGGATGGATTCTCGAGAGAGTACAAAGAGCCGAACGGTTCAATGACGTCCTGGCACACTTTGTGTGCCTTACAACAAATATCGGTCATGTTGAACAAGCCCAACTCGTCTTCTGTCCTTGAAAAGTTACCAAAACCGCACCATTTGGTTCCCGGCACGGTAAGACTAAAGTGCGGCAGATGCGGCACTATTGCCCCGTTCACGTCGTCGAAAATGGTTCTGTTGTAGGTTGCTGCTTCGGTCAGGATCAGGCTGGCTGTGATGAGCAGTGAAATTTCCAAAAATAATTTCATTTTTAAGGTTGTTGTGGTAGGCTGTGTGTTGAAGAGTCGAACTTGGAATGGGTTCTCGGTGCGTGGTGCGTGGTATTTAAGGGGAAAATATTGACCCAGTTGTGAGCGATAGAGATTAGATATTTTGAAAATTAACGATGACCGCTATACTTGATGCAATGGTTATCGGAAAGTTGCAGTTTGTTTATGGGTTTATTTGGGGATTTTTAGATTGCTTTCGGTGGTTTGAGGGGTGAAAGATGGCTTCAAGCGAGGCGGTGTAAGGGTGGTTGCAGAGTTGGAATTGGTCTGTTGTCACTGTGGCATTTTTAGCCTTTAGCCTTTGCTGATCCTTGATCATGGCAATTATATTCATTCGGAGACACTGCTTACAAGTCATCGGTGGACCTGGCCTTTTAAATCAGCGCAGTCTGCGACTTACTGATCTAATTGCTCTCCGATCTAATGCAAGCTGGCTGCGGTCTCGTAGGATTTCTCTGGGCCACTTATAAGTCGAGGTCTGTTGCGTTGTCTCTCTGGGATGGTATCGAGCCGTAGGGTGGTAAATGTCAATTTGCTCCAACTGTCAGCCATCCTAGACGACCGATTCCCCCCTTTTCGACTGTAGAATTCGCTCTCTACATATCAGTTGAAGCGTCTTCTCTTCCTTGATGCTGTCTGAAAATGACTTCTCGGTAGGTTGAGGGACACGCTTGGAAGGCTCTAGCGGTCTTTTTGCGAATGAAGCTGTTCAACGTTAAGTCTCTCTCTCTATAGTAATTTCGTCTTGTTATGAGGTCTAAATGCTTCGAAAGATGAAAGCTGCCGAGGTCTGCTCTTTAAAACAACCCAAATAGAGACGCAGATGTCTGTAGATCTCTCTAGCGGCCACTGTAGTGTAGGTAGTAGATGTCATGGCATTTCAAATGTCGTTCAACTATCCCAATTAGGATTACCAGATTTGAAAATGAGAAAAGGGGGACTTTGTATATTTTTAGGGGGACAGTTTTAAAACTTGTGGGGGGGGGGAGGGTGACAAAAATTTCCAAATTCAGATTTAAAACGTAGAAATAACGAAACACTAATCCACCGGACTTGGTTATGTCTGCTTTTTAGCAGGAATCGAACTTTTCACGTGAATATCTAGTTCGTTGTCCAACTTTTTAACTTTAAAAGATATTGTATTCGTACAAAATGTCCAACTCGAGATGTAAAAAAATCTAACATAGCCAGTTTTTAACTGTCGTTCTTTTTATTTTTTATCACTGGATAGTTCTCTTTAAATTTAATTTGTAATTTCTAATATTTTTCGAGCATCTTAACTAAATAAACATTTTTTTTTTTTAAATAAATAGGTACCTACATACAAATACCTACTATATAACTACAATCTGTACTATTTTAAGAAATTATTCTCAATATACCTACAGCGATCAAATTAATTAAATAAATAAAAAAAAATTAATATTCAATTCTGACATAGCTCAAAAACTCCAAAAAGTGGGTCACAAAATTCTGTCCGTCAGTCCGTATGCTCCTGAGGCGTACACTCGTACAGCCTAAGCGGCTTCTCTGATTTGGTACAAACTTCGGAATTGGAGTTTGTAGCCCTACAGTTGGAACTTCCCATAGAAAATATTCAAACCAGTTTGATTTGTTCGAAAACACCTCTAACGATTTCAACCAAAATCCATATTTGACCTTAAGTTGGTGACGTTAACATGACTACATATTCTATTATTGGCAGAAAAAATCAAATACCGGTACTTTCGAAATTTTGACATACATATCTCGAAAACGGTGCCCATACGACTGTAGCAAAAATTCATTCCTTAGGTAATATGGTAATTTCTAAACTAATAGCAGGCTCAGTTTTTCTTTTTGAAAAAAGTATTTTTTTTTAATTTTGTTTTCTTTAGTTTACCCGAAAGCTGTACCAAGGATTTTTACAAAAATGCATAGATAGCAAAATAGATGTTTTCAAGATTCGTACGTCCTTAATTTTGAATTCAAACCAGAAAAAAAGCGAAATTGAAAACTGCTCCTATCTCGAAAACCCCATTTTCGACTTGGATAAAACTTAAAAAACCAAGTAATGGTTAACAATATCTTTTAATCAGTTTTCAAGCAACGACTTGGGAAACCATGATTCCAGGGAAAATGTGCAGGTCCCCATTGAAAAGGGGAAAGAACCCATTTTTCCACCTCACATACTTATAAACCATATACGATTAGCATTTAAGAGGTAAGCTAGGATCAGCTCGAAAAGATGTAAAAAGCGGTACCTGTCATTCTCAATTCACTCCTTGAAATCAAAGTAAAAGTTCTTCTTCCCAATAGCAATTTAAGACTTCTTACAATACGACTTGCACTCGGATCGTAGACTCAACTTTTACCTACCACCAACGACTGCCTTAGGTCCTTACTAAGTAAACCTACTTTCTTTCTTTCAGTTTGTTCAACAAGTCAACGTAAGCGGAATACATTTTGGGTAAGTGAATTAATAAAAATTCTGTTTACAAAATCGTCTTTTTTAACACTTTGCAATCGTTGAAAACTCCCAAAATGAACTAAACTTCGCACTCCCACATTACGGACACACCATAAACCGGCTCGGCTGTTAAATTGATCTTATCAGCGAGAACCCCCCCACATAAAACACCTTCACATAAAACTTATCTGAAGCTGACCTGCATTTCCACACACATTCGATTTAATGCAATCAACACCCCCCAATAAACTCTCAAGAGCCCGCTTATCTCAAGACCCAACTCCGTTGAAGCCATAAATCACATTGTTAACCCTAATACACATTTCGTAAGCAAATATAACCGACTTACATGCGGTGCACTTTCAGTTCAATACCGCTAATCGCTGCTGATCTTGAAGTGAAATTCTTGGCATTGATTCTGTTATCGGATAGTTTTATAACTGGGTCAGTTTGGTGCCCTTAAATACGTGCACACCCCGGTCTAGTCCAAAAGCTTATCAGCATCATCTCCGAGTAGTCAGTTCGCACTAATCAGCTCCACAATGAAGACTGCTCTGGCGGCTGCCATACTTTGTACAGTAAATCTACTGATAGTTGGCGCGTTTCAAGACGAAGCCATTTTCGAAGATGAAGACATCTACAATAAGGCTCAGCCACCTCTGCCGTACAGTGGGATGACGCTTCCCGGCACCAAATGGTGCGGTCCTGGCAACACGTCCGAGACGTACGACGACCTAGGACGGTATCGCGAAACGGACATATGCTGCCGTGCTCACGATCACTGTCCCGAGGTGATTGAGCCGGGCAAGACGCTGCACAATCTCTTTAATCCCGATTTATTTCCAAGGTGAGTTTGGGGGCCCTCGAATTCTAACTCGGAGAGTAACTTGTGTCTTTTGTGGTCCTGTAGATTAAGGTGTGATTGTGAACAGGAGTTCTTGAATTGTCTGCAAAATGTAAACAATTTCGCGTCGAATTCCGTGGGACGTGCCTACTTTTCGGCTAGGAATAGGTGCTTCAAGCAGACACTACCTGCCTCGGAGTGTTTGGCCTATCAGCAGGGAACGTTCGGCAAGCGATGCATAAGGTATAAATTCGATATGAAGGGCACACTGACATGGCAGTTCTTTGACACTCCATTCTATACGCTGAAGAAATAAAGTGAGGTTTAGCATACCAGAGGGTGGTTTATTGTTTATCTGTGTGAAGGTGTAGTCCTGGGGTCAGATTCTGTTTGACGAAAACGTTGAAACGCACGAATTATTATGCTCCAAGTTGTAGAAGTAAATTGTTTGTGCACATTTGGACGTTTCGTAAGATATAGTATGACTTGTGTGAAAACTGACAGTTGATAGATGACACTTCGAGGTTTTAATGCAACTTTTCTGAAATCTGACAATTGACGAAAAATGTGCCAGGCAAGGCTGGGCAATGGAAAAGTAACTGGAGGAACTTCTTAACAAAGACTGAGTAAACGCTTTCTTATATTTCCTTGCCAATTTCTTTGAGAGTGGTCTTGTCATTTTCGGTTGATTCAGTTCAATCATTTATTTGGCAAAGTTCCAGTAAGATCAATTATTGGGCACATTCCAAAATCTGGTTATGTTAAGTCCACCAAATTGGTCTGGACTACATGCAACCTTAATGGAAAAACTAAATTGCTCGGGAACGTCACTTTTCCTACGTCAGCCACATATGCGAACTGTCAACTTAGTACTCAGTCACGACTTTCATGACCAGATTCGTCGAACCTCTCTGAACTACCTCCTCCTTAAACGTCAACTGAAACAGCTTTTGATATGACAGATCTAAGTCAATCGAAACTGAGATACGTCATGTCAGACCGCTGTCAGAGTTACTAAACTTGAACGTCCCCATTGTATTTTATAGTACATCAGGTTTAACTGTGATGTGCTAAAAAATTTACTACTAAAAATGTACATTAGGCTAAGTACCTAAATTAAATGTAGACGTACCTTATATTTATTAGTCTTTCACGGGGCTAAATATTCGACACGTGGTCAGATTTTCGAAGCAATCCTTTCGACAAGCTTTATAGTCTTACGGTTTTTCGGCAGACCCATTGTATTGATCTATGTTTGATTCCTTTTAACAAAATGTATAATTTTGTATTGGCTGTCAAATGCTGTCGAACTTTTTTTAATGCTCTTAAGAGTACAAATTTGACAGTTCACTAGAAGAATGTTTCACACGGTGTCAGACTTTTGAAGCAATCCCTTTGACACAACCTCAGTTAATATGATTTTTTGTCAGTTCCATTATTTTGATCTATGTTTGATACCTTTCACAAAATGTCAAATTTTGTATTGGCTGTCAAACTGTTTTCGATACTATTAAAAGTATAAATTTGACAGTTCACTAGAAGCCCTTTGAAAGTGAAGAAAATCTTCTATTTGTCAAAAATAATAGAGTACGGCGTAATATTTTTGGAAGCGGTTTGAGGTTCTACTAAAATGGTTCGCAACTCTGATACATGTTGGCTTATTGAAGGAAATGTGTCCACACTGGGCAATGGAAACAGAGAGCGTCTCTGAAAGTTTTTTAGCTTTAATTGCGAACGAAAAAACATCTGACAGTACATTTTTGTCATGGGAAAACTTGCGTGAGTACCTAATTGTAAATAGTGTTGCCAAAGCATGCAACAAATGTACGAGAATATATTTATGAACAAAAACTACAGCTGCCTGAACGCGGCCATCATACATTCACAAAAATGAATTCAAAAGTGCATATACAACGGGTGATTTTTTAAGAGGTTTAAAACTTTTTTTAAAAAAAAAACACAAAAAATTCGAAAAAATGAATGAAATATTTATTTGAATCGATAGTTTGAACCTTGCAATTTAATGTTTAAAGATAATTTCATGCAAATGTTGACCGCGGCTGCGTCTCAGGTAGCCCATCCGCTGAGTCCAATTTTGGCATACTCTTTCACACATATCGGCCGGTATCTAACGAATGAATGCATGGATGTTGGCTTCCAGTGCGTCAATCGAAGCGGGCTTGTCCCTATACACATTAGCCTTGACATACCCCCACAAAAAATAATCTAATGGTGTCAAATCGCACGATCTAGGCGGCCAATTGACCGGCCCGAAACGTGAAATTAACTGTTCACCAAACTCGCCTCGCAATTGCGCCATTGTTTCGCGTGCTGGGTGGCATGTGGCACCGTCTTGTTGAAACCACATATCATGCAAGTCAAGAACTTCCATTTCGGGCAAAAAAAAGTTTGTTATCATCGCTCGGTAGCGTTCACCATTGACAGTAACGCTGCGATTCGCATCATCTTTGAAGAAATATGGCCCAATAATGCCGCCGGCCCATAAACCGCACCAAACAGTGGCTTTTTCGGGATGCATTGGTAGCTGTTGCAATGCTTCTGGCTGATCTTCACTCCAAATGCGGCAATTTTGCTTATTTACGTACCCATTCAACCAAAAATGAGCCTCATCGCTGAACACAATTTTTCGATAAAAAAGCGAAAATGAACATTTCGAACCGAGCACGAATTTTGATAGTAAAATTCAATAATTTGCAAGCGTTGTTCATTTGTAAGACGATCCATGGTTAAATTGCAAACCAAACTGAAGCTGTTTGACAGTGACACAAGGTACTAAACACACGTCAGCTGTCAAAACCAGTGTTGCCAAAACCAAACCAGCTAAAAAATCACCCGTTATAAACGAAAGTCATATATGACAGAAATGAGTACAATTTCTTTCAAAGACAACTCCGATGTTTAATATTAATTCCGATTCCATACCAAGGCGAATAACGAGTTTTGTGTCATAATGGCGCCAGTATTTCTGCTCTTCTTTAGATATATCTATAATAATAATTAAATAATTAAACATTTCGCAAAAGGGTTGCTTACATTTCAATTTCTGTCATTTTTCTGCAGCGCAGCAAAATAAAAATCAAATGCACTATTGACAGCACACTGACTTTAAATTTGCATTTATGAACCCAAGTGCTGCCAAACTTCTGCCATGATAATGCAGTTCTCTTAAAAATAATAATGAACGCAAAAGTGGCAGGGTGCAGCATTTTTACATTTATAAATTTGACGCTTCTTCCATTTGTTGCAAAAATTTTAACAACATTTCACTCAAACGAACTGAAGTAACAACTTGGGCCTGACATTGTAAAAAGGTCTTTGGCTGCAGATTTCATTTTGTATTTTTAGTTGGTATTGCTACCATTTTCAAAGTAAAAGAAGGAAGGTTGGGTGCCTGCAGCGAGCCACTGTAACAACAATTTGTTGAACAAGAAAGAGTATACAGCTAAGGGAAGACTTTTAAAACCTCATCTGTAAGAGGAATTGAAGTCAAAAGACACTCTTCGTTCGGAAGAATGGGAGAAGAAAAATCTTTAGCTGTATACAGTATACTTCTTCTTTTTCAACAAACTGGTAACACTGACTTACAGCAGACGCGCAACCTTCTATTTGCTTCTTTGAACAAGTCTTGGACAGCTAAACTTGTTTATTTTTCCTCGTCATCGATGTATTAGTGGCAAAAGTGACTTTTACTGGACAGTGCACTCTTTAACCGACCGACTATGGTCCTAAAACTTTGTGCTGTGACTAATTATTTTATGGCGGCCTAGCTGCTTCCATCCACTTCTCGAATCAATTTTAAAAGAATTCCTTCCTCCTTACCGCTCTTGTAGTGACAGTCCCTGACTATACATCGCATTATTTCAGCCGGTACACTATCGGCCCACAAAACACCCAAACAAAAAAATCTCGTTCCAATCGATTTAAGGATGAGGTGTCCATCCCCACTCTGTTTTTGTACTTGCAAATGAATTACAAAGCGTAGCCGCTTAGTTACGGCAGTTTCAAATGTATTCCCAGTAACTGGCTTCGTGCTGTTGCGCTGGTAATTCACAGATTCCCACTCTTCAATCGACGCATAACTCCTTTCGAATGCCAGATCATAAACCACCAATGACAGCTATACTAACCCAGATGAAATGTTCCGAAAAAATTCCTTCGCAACGAATAACCTTGTGCAGAACTTTCCCTTGATTACATTTTCATTTCAACAATTAAGCACAGTCAACTTGCCGTCCCTCTACTCGCACCACCCCTCCCTATAGACCGTCTCACAAAATCCTCTGACAATTTATCTCATAACTTCGGTGACCCTCAACCGCAGAATAACTGCAGAGAGGAAAAAAAAAGAAGAGAAAACCCCCAGAAAACCGTTCAGGATCACAAATCTTTTCCGTGCCGTAAATTCGCTGCTCATTTACGTTCTTACTTCTGGTATATTGTCTCTCTATTCCATCAGCACGCGAGAGAGAGAGATATGCAGAAAAATATATAGAGAGCCATAGGACAATAAAAGGATTCGCAATAAAACTCATCCAGCCTTGCAACGAAGAATAAATTTTATTCCCTGTCTGTGCAAGTGTAACTTTACAACTTTTTCCAAACCAAAAAAGGAGATATACATATAGAAGGTTGCCAGGACATTCTTGTAGGTGCTACCGCGCACTGCCTCTTCTAAGCGACAGCAGCCGTACTCTTTTCAAGTTTATTATCGTTAATCCCCCCCCCACCCTCTCTCTGGGTGGCGCATTTGAAAGTCTAATGCCAGTCCTCCCCGCGCACTAACATTAATTGGCAGAATTAAAAAGGAAGCAAACAGTAAATTATTTTCGCCACCCCTTCCCCGGACAGTAGTGGAAAAGTTTGCATTTTATCATCTTCCAGCAGGCGCTTTGTTTTATCTTGAGGATATTTTTGATAATCAAGCCGCGCGCACACACCACCCCGACAAGATGCAAAAATATTGGGCAGCCTCCAATCCGTTTGCTATGGAACAACGTGCAACAACAATGGCAGCCAATTATTAATAACCTCAAATGCATTCCTAGGAGGTAGCTATAGTTGCAGAGAAGCCCTTCAGAGAATCCTGCCGCATACTGTGCGGGCGAAGATTATCATGACGACGACGAGGTGGAGGAGGACGATCACGATGATGATGATGATGATGATGATGGTGATGGTGATGCTTGGGTAGACGTCGAGGTCTAATTATTATTTTCGCCGCAGAGGGAGAGAGCTGTGGGAGTATGCCGAAAAGTTTTGCGGTGTTTGCTCTTTGGTTACATGCGGTTTCTAACGATGATGATGACGATGTCGCTGCTATGGTATTAGGTTACTATTATCAGAATATTAAGTTATCCTCGGAGTCAACGAGGTGAAAGCGGCTGCGGCTGAGTAAGTGTCACACATGCTCCTTGTGGCTCCTGGTGGCTTCTGGTGGCTCCTGGCGTGTATGATAAGTCAAAGTGTCCCGTTGCGGCTCTAAATTTTACACCTTTTTGCCATAAAACGGGCGCGCACTTTGTGCCGGAAGCAGTAAAAGCCATGCACCCAGTTGAAGATGGTTGTAGTACCTACTTATGATGGTAGATGGAATTTTTTATCGCAGATGCTACTCCCTCTGAGAGGGTTGCACTTAAAGCAGGCGATTGCTTAAAGAGGTTTGGGAACACTGTTTGGAAGTCACTTCAGTCAAAAGTAGTAATTGACCACTTAAACCCAACCACCCAAGTTCAATTACGCTATGGAAACCCGGCGCGAAGACAAAAATCACTTCGCCCAGCACACTCATTCATACAGTCCACGAATTCCAAAGAGTGTACCTTGGTTGGATCTTTGCAACATTCAAGTCTCGCACCCAAACAGTTCAAGGCCAATGAAGCCATCTGTGACTGTGTCAACTCTGGAACTAATTTTGTAATCTCCAAAGAAAACTCACCAACAGCCAAATGAGCGGACAGCGCAATCTTATTGATGCTCAACGCCCATATCCTTAGATTGTGTACACGTTCCACGCCCTCAATGCCCAGGAATATCTCCATTACTTCGGCGTAATGTAAGTAGCTGGGTGTGCCCTCCATTAGGACCTATTTGACAAAGGAAAGAGAAATTATTATACCCTGCCAGGATAAGCAGAAACTGAGACAAACACACACACGCGCGGATAAATCAATCAAACTCTATGTGTGTGTGGCTGTCAACAGGAAATACGAAATCATCTACGAGCGGCTCTTACCAAGAGTGCGTCCTTCATGATGGCAAACGTTGTGCACAGCACAATCACAGAGAACGCAAATGTACAAATTGGATCCGCAATAGCCCATTCCGGTTTGAAATAAATCACCAATGCGGCCAGAAATACACCGACACTCTGCAGGACATCGCCCAGCACATGAATGAATGCAGCGCGTACATTCATATTTTCGACTTCAATTGCCGACGATGCGCTAGAGTCCTTGCGTTGTGTAGCTGTGTCTCCTAGGCCATTGGAATTTTGGTATGAAAAGATCTGTTTGTTTGTAGTGAGATTTGTGTCGGCAAGGACAAGACCGCGTTCGATCGTTTCCTCCACCGGAGTCCGAGGGCATGTGTTGTTGTTGTCCGCACATGCTATTGTTGTTGTTGTTGCTGGTAATGCGGATTGCTCTGCGTTTGTTGGTGTCTCTATGGCGAGGACGGTATTCTTTGTATTATTCGCCTGATGACCTGCTCCACCATGAGCGTGACCGTGACCGGCGGGCGCAGATGCCCCACCATGCGAATGGGAGTGCTGCAGTTGGAAGCCCATGCTGTAAGAAGAATGAATAAATAAGCGTTTTCATTGTGGGGATAATGTAATTAGAGGTTAGGACACACATTGGTGCGGGAGTTATATCGCTTCCGAAGCGGACCACAAGAAAAAACAAGTGTTTGCTGAACGACTGTTGGTTTATTAATGATTTCTTAATTCTAACATGTTCTGCTTATTGCCTAGTAATTATTTTATCGTGGAAAGCGTGTGGATTGGGTTACGGGGAATTTGGTGGGATAAACATTTTATTTAATATAAAACTGGATTAGGTTACATGGGGTTCTACAAATAACAAAAGTTTGATGTTGCATTATTTTGATGATAAAGGTATAACAAAAGTTTGATGTTGCATTATTTTGATGATAAAGGTTTAATGTTACGTTATTCCCTGGGAACGGAATGTGGTGAAGGTTTGGTAACCATAACTCCTCCCGCCTAAGAGTGAAGCGACGGCCATGATAGTGTAACGTCATGTTGATGAGCCGGAGCTTCTTGGTCCAGTTGGTTCTCGTGTTCCTCTATGTTTTTGCAGCGGTGATGCTTTAGGATATTGGCCAGGTAAAGTACTGAAATTATTACGAGGATGCTGATTGTAATCCAAATTATTGGAACGTTAGGTTGGTGATTTGATGGTTTATCTGTTAGCGTGACAATTCTAGTGTTGATTATATTCGTTGATTCCAGAGTACTGCTGTTTAAGTTTTCTATGAAATTAAAAGAGTTATTAATTTTGGTAAAAATTGATGGAATTATTTGGATCCTATCCCAAAACAAGGTTGATTTGCTTTTATAAGTTATGTTACTCAGTTTGACTTCGCAATCCTCATAATGCAACAGGAGGGTTCCGAAAATGGATTTTTGTTTTATATCGCATGTTGAGGTCATCTGTATGGTGGGAAGGTTGATAAGGAGTAGGTAGCCTTCTTCTGGTTGGGTTATACTGCTTTCAATTGGTTTTTCAACAACTTCACATCTGGCTTCTTCGTGTTTAATTATGTTTGGAATACAGCTGTCTGATGTTAATTTGTTTAGATCTCCTCTTGGGCAGAAGTATGTTTGTTCAATAACTAAGCATAGTTCGTTCATGTATTGAATGTAAAAATCGTTCATAACGGCATAGGATTGAGTAAAATTAATGGTTAAGGTTTGATTCACAGGAAGTTTTACTAGGTGGTATAGGTTAAAGGATTCTTGTATCAGGATTGGCAGTTTTATATTGAAAATTATATTTGTGTGATTATAGTAAGCTTCTAAAGATAAGAATTCATAAAGTTGTTCATCTGAGGAAAATACTATGTTCTGAGCATCTAGATGCTTGTGTATCAAGTCAAGCTCATCCGGATTCAAAATATGTTTGGAAATAATATTGAGTTTAGCAAGATTTATTGAGTCTATTATTTCCTGCAAATGGTTTGTAAGAATTTCGATATTGTAGTTAATCTGGTATATGTATTGCATATACTGAAGTTTTTCTTCTTCGGATCGAATTTTCTGAGATATGATTAACTGATATTTGTTTAAATAATCTTCCAGGCTTTTCTGTTGTGCGTTTATATGGTTGGTAATGTTTGCAAATCTCTGTATCATTTTGTCGTTAATTTGAACTTGTCGTGTCAATTCTTTGTTCATGTCGTGTTCGTTAACTTTAAGGTTTTGTATGTCCTTGTTAATCTGTTCGGCGTCATTGTTGTCCAGGTTCCCTGTTATTGCTTTTATTACGGATCCTAATCCGTTTATAAGTCCTCTCTTGTTGCGGTATCGGGGAAGTAAAAATCGTAGCTTATTTTTTAATTCCTGAAACTTAAGGTTGGTAATATCTTTCATGGGTCCTAGATTTTTATTTATATTAATGAGTTCCACAGATGCCTTAATGTTCTCTATGTTTTCCTCATAAGCAGTTAGATTTACTATGTGAATGAATTTAATGTGCGAGTCAATTATTCGACTCGGACCTAATTTCATTGGAAGGAGGCCCTGGCTCCTCGACAGATCCTGTATGTCCAACCGTTGGCTCATGGCTGGTGTTACCCTGAAATTTTCGTATTTTAATTAGTTTATTTTTATGGGCCTTCCTATCTTTCTTTGTTAGTACTGTTACCTTATTATTCTTGACTACTGTTAGTTTTTTAGCTCTAGGGGTCATTTTATTTCTTCTGTTATTGCGTTCAAAGACTATGTCATTTTCACAGAATGTAGGGGGTATTTCTCGATTTATGTTAAGTTTGTCTATGACTGATTTATTATGACTTTTGATTTTTTCCCTAATTTCTTTATACAAACAATCTTGATAAGCTTTTAATTTATTAATGTAATCGTGTTCTGAATCAGAGGGTGTGAGTTTCTTAAATTTGTGTGTTCTTCCTGTTATTAATTCAAAGGGCGTTAAATTTGTTACAGAGTGTATGGAGTTGTTGTAAGTTATTAATGCTTCTTGTAGTATGTCGGTCGGAATCTGTTTGTTATTTTTATCATAGATGATGCGATAGATTTCAGTCAACGTTGAGTGAAATCTTTCTACAGGAGAGTTGCCAGTGGAATTTTGTGGTGTCGTAATATGCAAGTGTATTTCGTATTGTCTGCAAAAATCTTTAAATAGGTTCGATGTGAGCTCGGCAGCTGAGTCACATATGATTTTTTTCGGTGTACCATGCTGAGAAAAAAACTGTTTTAGTGAACTTATTATATTTATGCTGTTACGTGCAGTAAGAATAGAAGCGGAAGCGAACTTCGAAAACTTGTCTATAATCGTCAATATTTGTATGCTATGAATGCTATACACATCAATATGTAAAATATCAAGGGGCCTATTGGGTATTTCCGAATGTTCATATTGTATTTTTGGTGGATGTCTGTCGTACTTGAGAAGCTTGCATTTGTCGCAATTGTTGATGGTTTTGGTAATTTTTTCCTTCATTTTGGGAAAATAGTAAGTTCTTCGGAGGTGATTAAAAGTTTCGTTAATACCACGATGATTATTATCCTCGTGATATTTATTTATGATTTCATCTTGTTGATCTTGGTCTGTTACATCATTTAGTTCTTCTGTACATCTTATTAATTTGAATATTTTATTACTGGCAAAGTATTTTGAAAAAACATGTTGAACTAGTCTAAACGTATCATCATCAGTAAATATAGCGGTAAGTTTCTTGGGGTTGAGATATTCTTTTAGAATAGAAATTATGACAGATTCCTTATCAAGATCGGGTTGTCTAAAAATGCGCCTACGCTTAGTATCGAAAAGAATATTGTAGATCATATTTGGTTTAACTACACAATCTGTTTTAGTTAAAACAAGTTGCTCAGAGAATTCATTGAGTGGTCTTTCAGAAATATATATGCCATCGTTTAAGTTTTCAGAAGCAGAGTGAACGGTTGATGCGTTAGAATTATGTTGTGACGAACTAGCATTGTTTTGTACTGATGCATTTGAAGCCTGTGAAATGGAATTTGAGCCAATAGATTCATTAAGGTGAATCTCTATACGACTCAACGCATCAGCATTTGTATTTGCTGTGCCTTTCTTATACAAAATTTCGTAATCGAATTCCTCCAATTTCAAACGCCACCTTACTAGTTTGGAATTGGGCTCTTTTAAGGAGAAAAGCCAGTTAAGAGGCTTGTGGTCGGTTACGATTTTAAACTTACGACCAAAAAGGTAAGGTCTGAAGTATTTGGTCGACCATACAATGGCCAAAAGTTCTTTTTCTATGGTGCTATAATTTTGTTCCGTTTGGGAGAGGGTTCTGGAAGCGTAGCACACTGGTTTATCCGAACCTATTGGTCCTTGACTAAGTACTGCTCCAATAGCGACGTTACTCGCGTCGGTTGTTAGGTTAAATTCCTTTGTAAAGTCAGGATACTGTAGTAAAGGATCATTGCTCAGTATATCTTTACAATGATTGAAGCATTGTACATATCGTTCGTTAAGAACTATTGCTTTTCCTTTCTTTAGGCACTCCGTTAAGGGTTTAGTCAAGTTAGCAAAATCCTTTATGAATTTGCGGTAGTAACCAAGTAGTCCCAAGAAGGATTTTATTTCCTTTTGAGTTGTTGGAATTGGATAGTTTTTTATCGCATATATTTTATTCGGGTTAGGCTTAACCCCTTCAGATGTCACTAGATGGCCCAGGAATTCTACTTCCTTGCGTAAAAATTCAGATTTATCCAATTGGATTTTTAGATTGGCTAGTCGTAACTTAGAAAATACTTTTTCTAAATTTTCGGTGTGCTCTTGTAATGAGGTCGAAAAGACTATGATATCATCCATGTACACTAGGCATACTTTGCCTATAAGATCACGTAAGATATTATCCATTATTCTTTGGAACGTCGATGGGGCATTTTTGAGCCCGAACGGCATTCGGATATACTCATAATGTCCATGGTCGACCGTAAAGGCCGTTTTCTCTACATCTTTTGGGTCTACTTCTATCTGATGAAATCCGGACGCCAAGTCCAGTGTGGAGAAATACATTGATTTTCCCAATTTATCTAATACTTCCGTTATATTTGGTAATGGGTAGCGATCCCCAATTGTTTTTTCGTTAAGCTTCCGGTAGTCTACTACAAGTCGCCACTTTTGTGTGCCGGATGCGTCTCGTTTCTTTGGAACAATCCAAATCGGACTACTCCATGGAGAAAAGCTAGGTCTTATTATTCCTTGTTCTAAGAGTTTTTCAATTTGTGACCTTATTTCTTGTTTATGTATTTCGGGGTAACGATATGATTTGGTGTATATAGGAATATCGTCTGTTGTCTGAATACGGTGTTTGATCGTATTTGAAAATGACAGTTTTTCGCCTTCAATAAAGAAAATGTCATCGTATTTTCTACATAGTTTAAAAATTGATTTCCGTTCTTCGGAATTAAGATGTTCAGTTCGAATTAATTTTATTATATCTATTTCGGATGATATGCTTGTAAATGGTTCACCGTATGGGCAGATATTAATATGATTGAATTCTATGAAATTATATTGAAAATTTTCTACTGGAATGGGTTGTTCTACAAAAAAGGTTTGTTCTGTATTAGAAATATTGTTTACTTCAAGGTCGCTATACCAATCTTTTGAAATGTAAATTCCTTCAGGTATTTCCAAATTATTGTTGATTTTGGTAGGTTTAATGTAAATATCTCCGTCTTTGAAGTCAACGGGTAGTTTTGCTATTATTCTACAGTGAGCCGGGATGCTATATATTTTAGAAGTCAAATTTGGTTTGAATAATAAAGGAAGGGAAGCACTTTTTGTTATTAATATTTTGTTGGGTAAGTCTATGGTCGCACCTAGTTTTTTAAGAGTTTCAAGTCCTATCAATCCATCAAAGTAGTTGTGAAATTTAAAAAGAAGAAATGTTATAGGTTCATTGGTATTGAATTCGGGGAATGCATTATAAGTAACTTTTGTGTTAAGTGTATGTGTGTTTAAAACTGTTTTGATTGCAACACTTTTTATTTTTTCATGGTGTCGAGGATCTGTTAAGTCTGGGTTAATGAAGTTAGCACAAGCACCTGTGTCTATTAAAAATTTTAGATTTTTACCGTATGGAGAACCGATAATAATATATGGTAGTTGGTTATTCCCATAATTATTTAGTTCTAAGAAACCGTATTGTTTTCCGAGGCTTCTGAATGAAAATTCGAGTCATCGATTTCATTTTGACCCCCCTGAACAGTTTCTTGATTTATTGTGTCGCTGTTATATTGATAGTTGTTTTCTGGTTGAACGTAGTAATCTAAGTTTTGTTCATAGTTGGTGTAATAACAATCTTCGTTTGTCTCGGCATCATAATCTAGATTGTGTACTTCTCTTATTGAATACCTTGGTGAAGGATTTTGTATTGGCGTTGGAAGTGTTCGAGCATGGCCGCTTGCGACTTCCATTGGTGTCGTTCGAGGTTGTGGATTACTATAATACGGTCTGGGTGTTAGCATGTTATTTGGAGAAGTAAAAGGTCTATTGCTTTGTTGTAGTTGTGGGAACTGTAATCTCTGAACTGTCTGTTGCATCGGTTTGTATTGTGGTGGTACCGGTTGTCTATACTGCATTGGATAATTTTGATTTGGTTGAATTGAATTATAGGGCCTAGGAAAATAGGGTTGAGAGTTCGGTGGTAATGAAAGTGGTCGATACTGAGAGTTGCGATTTGGTTGGCCTGAACTATAGGGTTGGAAATTTGTTAGGGGCTTAATGTAAGAAAAATTTGGAGTATTGGTGTTTTGAATGGGTAGCTTCGTAGGGGTTGGGCTAGTGTTTTTCATGTAGTACGTATTCTGCTCTTGAATGCAGTAAGCAAGGGCTTCTGTCAGAGTTGCCGGTTTCATGGCTCGAATTGTTGAGCCTAATGGTTCTTTAAGCCCAATCAGAAAGGTGTTCAAACACATGGCAGTATAAAGAGATTGTTTCGCAGATATTACGGGTGTTGAGTTTTCATGAATCTGTATATGATTAACCATATTTGAAAGAATCTCTATTATTTTCGCATAAAATTGTTCAATTGTATCATTTGTTTGTTTAAGACCGTGCAGGTCTCTTATCAAGGAGGTTTCATTCCTTTTGTCTGCATAATGTAAAATTAAATTTGACTTTATACTTTCCCAACTGGTTGAAGTGCCATACATGTTCAAGACATCATTGGCATCGCCCACAATTTTATTTCGTATTGCTCTCAGAATAATGGTTGCATACGATGTACCGTCTAATTGAGGCATTAACCGCAATATTTCTTCGACGTTTTTTATGAAGTCATATAATGACCTTGGATTTCCATCATAACAAGGCAAGTCTTTGATAGCGTCTGGTATACGGAGGTTGTTAAAAATACTGTTTAAGTCTAAAGTAGCCAAAGAAGTGTTGGGAACAGTTGGAATAGTGTTAATGTTATTAGCGGGTACAGTATTATTGATGGTAGTCATTGTAATAACAGAAAAATTTGGAAGATTTTCAGTCTCAAAAATATCTATATCTTCTTCAGGGATAGATTTCAATTCGTATGGGCCAAGACTTGCTACACGAGTATGCTTATTATCTTTAGGCATTTACAGTTGGAACTTTATAATATATAAGAAGGTTATTATTAATATCTACTTTATTTACTCTTACTCTATTGCTATATTTATACTATTTGTATTATTTATTCTATTTACATCTAAATGGCAATTTGGGAAGGTGGAATGTAGGGATACACTATTATGAACGATATTAATCAATCAAGAACTCACATGAAAATTATCCAACAGAACATCATTTTACGTGTTGGTCCTTTGTCTTTATAAATGATTTTTATAATATCTGCTTGCTTCTTGTTGAATTCCTTCCGATGTCACAATAATCCGTTGTGTAGGTTCTTGAATTCCTTTTCGATGTCACAATAAGCCGTTGTGATTATAGTTTCAATAAATGTTCACAAGTCACTTTAGTTTTCTACAAACTTTCGCACAATAACCCGTTGTGTAACTCGTTTTGTAGATTTTTGTTTTTTAGAATGACTATTCACATTTAACTGTATACGATACATACAATAGAAATTCCACAATAAACCGTTGTGTACTTTACTACTGTTTGTTGATACTTTTAACACAATAAACCGTTGTGTGGAAACTATAATTCGAAAAGAAATCCGCACGACTGCGCCAGTTATATCGCTTCCGAAGCGGACCACAAGAAAAAACAAGTGTTTGCTGAACGACTGTTGGTTTATTAATGATTTCTTAATTCTAACATGTTCTGCTTATTGCCTAGTAATTATTTTATCGTGGAAAGCGTGTGGATTGGGTTACGGGGAATTTGGTGGGATAAACATTTTATTTAATATAAAACTGGATTAGGTTACATGGGGTTCTACAAATAACAAAAGTTTGATGTTGCATTATTTTGATGATAAAGGTATAACAAAAGTTTGATGTTGCATTATTTTGATGATAAAGGTTTAATGTTACGTTATTCCCTGGGAACGGAATGTGGTGAAGGTTTGGTAACCATAACTCGGGCAAAAAAAAATACTATCAATGTCCTTCTGATGAACACGGGAAGTATTTCAGAACATTTCCATGCGGCGGCAATTTCTTCGAACTCAATTTCAATCAATCAGCAACGACAAGCTCTCCAAAATGCGTCTTCATAAACTGCTGGCACAGAGACACACCTGCCTGAAATATGTTACATGTACATCTCCATGCGACCGCATCACCATAAATCCTGTCATCCTGCGAAAGGGGAAGACGAACTCGTACAAAAACCAAACCGCATACTTTATCAATAGCCCAGAGTGTTGTGGGAAGTTTGGCAACAAAAACTCTAACTGCCGCACACCCATTCACAGCCAAAGGATTTTTACATCCAGGCACAAAACTGACCGAACCAATACCCAACCCATATCAATAAAGGAACCCTTCGAGGTATTTAGACAATTCGTCTTTCGGAATTAGCAACGAGTGGAAACGGAATTCGCCATAAAAATTCCCCAGTGTCCTTTAGTCGACAGAATAATATGTTGTGTCTGTTTATGTGACGAGAACCATTGGGAATTTATTTGCTAGTATAGTATACAAAAAAAAAAAAAGGACACACGATTTTTTTTTTTTGTTCATTTGAAAAGGATCATCTCTATACTCGTCTCCAATCCATTAATTTGTACGCACATCGCACATACTCGATACGATGTCCTTTCGCTCCAATTGTACACAGTCTCACGGTGGAAAAGTGCCCCAGTATGTATAGGTTTGCCTGGGTGTGACTTGTATGTCCTTTAGGTAATAAATCTCCTATTGCAACAGAGCAATGGAAAAACTAACTCGCTCCTTCAGGCAACCATAACCAACGGCAGTGGCATCCTATGCCACTAACTAACTCGAGTTCAAGTTACAGTTGGAAAAGCTAAAAGCGTGTGATATATGTTGGCTGTCAATTAAATCAGGACATGACTGGTGAACAAGAGTAACCAAAGACTGAAACATCCATATAGCACCGACGAGAGCGGACGTGCGGTTAACGAAGAAGCAGCTAACTAACTCTGTATACGGACAGAGGACATCCCAGGATCACTCAAGGGTGATAATCGATAAAAGCACAAGACACAGCACAAGTTGTCCTTCTTAGTGTGCAACCCATCCCCAACTGCGAATCAGGATGCATTGACTTGTTTCGTCGATGGTTCATCTGCACGTTACCAAGTTACGTGGATGATGCGATAGAGACTGAACTGAAGTTGCTGTGGTGGAACAAAGTCACAAGATACAAAGTCGTAAAATTTATTTCCATTTTCTTCATTAAAGACGAAGAAGGATTTTTGCCGCCAGCAGCAAAGGACTACGGATAACAAAAGCGAGCGCGCGCTCGTAAACTTAACGACAATTAGTGTGACGAAATGTTGTTTGATGTCCTTTTGCGTGTGGTGAATTATTTTCGTTTTTCTGCTGCGAATGGAACCAGTTTAGTGTGACCCAAGTTTAACGAGACAACTTTTGCAACGATTATGCCAAACAAAGCTCTGACAACAGCCCAATAAAGCATGTCTAATTAGCCGCAGATATGACAGATGGGGATATTTCAAAACTTCAAAGTGCCCCTAAAAAGGAGGAACGAATTTAATGACCGTCAAAACAGGTAGTGCTCCATTATATAAGCGCAACTGCAAATGGAAGGGAATAAGCCTGCGTATCTTATTGTGAAGTGATCAATTTAATTGACAAATGTTATGGGCTGCCATTTTTTATGCGGATGGGATAGTCAATCGAGAAGGATTTCATTTGTATTCGTGTATCAGCGCTTGAAACAACATCGCAGATAAGAAGAATTAGCCTTAAGGGATCGCGTGGCACGCATACAGTAGTGGCTGTCATATTTTCAAAACTAACGAAAAATATGCGCCATTGTATGCAACCTTGAGGAACCCCATAGAAAATAAGGGAAATGCCAGTGGAACAGTTAAGAAAGGTCCACTAGTAAATTTATTTGTCGACGTAAAAAATACGGATGAGATCTAATTGAGCCTGTAGCTTACAAAAAGCACGATTTCTGTTCGAAGTTAGTCTTTCTTAATTTAAGTTCGCAAAAATGACAGGAAATTCGAAAACAAAGGAGCAGGGCCTTAAAATCTCATGAAGACCATCTTGCTCTATCTTCGGAATCAACTGGGGAATATGGGCCGTCCCAACAAGAAAAATATGACATATGATCCCTTGGCAATTACTGAATCGAAGACGTTCTAAGAAAACCAGAAATACAAAGCTCCTAGAAATGTGAAATGGAAGCAGCACGCAACCCTGAGGGACCCCGTAGATCACAATATGAGTGCAATGTGTATGTGGCCTCAAATTGAGCAGAGCCAATCATACAGTACGTATTCAACGCTTCAACTTTAAGGTACGATACAGTGCTTAACCATCGCTTTGGAGAATTCGGGAGATTCGTCCTCATCGGTTTTTGTCGTTGCCGTAGATTGATTTCAAGAAGGTGTAGTCTTCAACTTGTTCTACTGTTTTCGTAATCGCTGTTTTTATTGACCACTGCCGAAACCAGTAAAATTCAAGATGTGCTGTTTGGAGGGTATTAACCGACCCGTTGCCCGAATATCCAGCGAAACTAAAATGGACCAACTTAAGTAAAGGATTTCGTTGCCAATATTAATTGACCGTTGATCAACGAGTGTATAAAACCATTAACTTAGTTGATCAAGCAGCTAAAAGATATGGAATGAGGTGATCAACTTGCTCTACAGCGGTATTAATTGTTTGAATAATTTGATCAACTATGTGAATGTGTCTGTCCAGTAACAAGAAGTTTTGATCAACCAAATGAATGAGTTGATCAACTGAGTTACCACACTTTTCAGTAATTAAATCAATTGATCAATTTCGAGTACAAATGAGTTGAACATCAGTTAGGTGAGTTCGTCAATCCAGGAACATGAAGTTTTGATCAACAAAACACGCTTTTCAGCAATTGATCAATTTTGAGTGCAAAACTATTTAACCACAAAACGAGTTGACCAGCAAATAAGTGAGATCATCAACCAGTTAAATATGGCTATTCAAGAATGGAACGAGTTCATCTACTAGATGGAAGAGACTATTCAGTGACTAAAAGAGTTGATCAACTATGAGAACAGAACAAACTGGATTGCTGGTCTATTTAGCAGCAAAATGATTTTATCAACCGGGCTTAAGTATACTCGATCATACCTAAGAACTGAACTGTCAAGTAACTAGATGAATTGATCAATCAGATGAATGAGTTGATCATCTTGGTTGACGGGGCTTTTCAGCAATTGACTGAGTTGATCAACCAGGTGGGCAGCTAAATGCGTTGATCATCTATGTGAAGCTATTCTATTCAAGGATCATAAGGCGTCTAGTCCCATAACATTCAATATTTAGTCTAATTGCTTTGTTGATCAATTGAAATAATACCAGCTCAAGAAAAATAAGAAAAATCTCTTGGTGGACTGACCTCGATTGAAAATTCCAAATTCACTGTTCCAACCCGGTTAGCCGCACCCCTCATTTCAACAAATAAAATACTTTGGCACCAGTCAATAGCAATTGCCCTCTTTCACCACCCGACTCTCACATGCTCCCACAATGCATTCCATACGGACGAAAAAAATAAAAACACGTCACCTAAACGTAAAATGTCCCGACTGTCACATGATGGAGCGCTCAAATGTTTACTTTGCTGAATTCACTATTCCACATCCAGTCGCAGTCCCATTCCCTCTGTTTGAAATATATTTTAGATCTCTAACTATCCAAATCCCGCGGTTGGTTCTTTTTCTTTTGTAACCCCCTCACTGACAAATAGAAGAGGTGATCACATAGGCACTCATCACGTAAATCAAACAGAGTGCTGCATTGGCCGAACACAAAAAATCAACAGAACCGGAAACCATCGGCAGAAAAATGGCTGATGACGCGATTTCCCTCCTGTCTCTCTTTTTTTTTGTGTTCGTCTTCCCTCTCCTTTTTTTTTTTTGTGCACAAAATGATGGAGTATGTGGAGAGATTTACATAGGAATGTCAGTTACTTTTTTTTTCTGTCATGGGTTTTGATACGTGTTGGGATTTTGAATGAATAAGATAAACCGCATGGATGAAAAATAGCCCTAGGCCTGGCTTAAATTTTGCTGGAGAAAAAAAATAAGGAGAAACATGTACTTACATGAGGTTAACCACGATAGCAAGTGCTGAAGTGATGAGCATGATTTTGGCATTCACTTCAAATTCTCCACTTATGAGCCGCTCAATGGCGAGCCACACAAGAATGGCGGTGATGACCCAAATCATTACGACGGAGGCGAGGGCGCCAATTACCTCGGCACGATACCAACCAAAGGACATTCTGAAAAGAAAGGGGGTGTAGTGTTATTGAAATGTTTTTTTTTAAACAAAATTGAATGAATGAATGAATTACTGAAATTTCTAATTAGATTTAAAAACGTTCAAGGGTAACGTAGTACAAGTCTAGTTGTGACAACGTACTATAGTAGCTTCTCCCAAATTTCATTGTCCATTCAACACAATGCCTAAGTGCCTTTCAACAAAATGTACACATATACATCCTCTTTAAACATTTTTGAATTGAAAACTCTCGAGAAGACCTGTCCTACAAAATATTTACTGAGGAACTTAAAAGCCACTTCAAGAAGTCAACTTTAACTTGAATTCCAATTTAAGAAAGACTTTACCATCGAAGACCCAAACATATAACTACACGCGCCAAAGTTTATCCAATAAAACACCAACCCATACGAAGGAAGACGAACGAATGTTTCCTTCCGTTTTCCTTTTTTTTTTTGTCCTGCCTCGGTTATGTAACATGCTAAACCTACAATTGCACGTATGGGTACTTTTCCCTACTCCCTTGGTGTGTCCCTCGCGTTACGAAAATATTTTCTTCTTTCAATGAAATATAAATGCTTATTGAAGAAACCCCGTTACAGTAGGGTGACCAACCAAAAAAAAAACAATAAAAGCACAGGCACTGCCACTGTTAAGACATCATATGACCATAAGAGCACCTGATGTCCAACTGTGGAGACGAAGTTTTGCGACCCGACAAAAGGGAAAACTAAACTGGTTTGGAGGATATTTTTCGCTTCCCTGTTATTTATTGTTCGTTTAGGAAGTCGATGTAGAATGGGTTGGGTGCAGGATACCCACCATAAAAAAGTTAAAGCCGCCGGTTAGTTTAAAAAAAAAACTCTCAGCTAATTTTCACGGTACCTACTCCGTGCGGCGAAACATTTTGCGAAAAGTTCTCATAGGGCCACACATGCTAGGATATTCGTATGAAAAAAGGGAATTAACCTCAACGCTATATAGGAGTGAAAGGCTGAACTCTGTGCAATTTAATCATAGTCAGGGTCGCAACTGGAATTTGATATGGCTTGAGGCGAAATGCTTGTGACATTTATGAAATGGTCAAAGCACTGATTGCTTTTTTTTGTGTGTGTTGTTACACGTGCGTTATTGTTATGTGATTGATATTTAACTGTGGCATGCGGGTGGCTTGTTCGTAGAATGAGTCGGGCAGGGTGTCATTGTAAAGCGCTCGTATCTATTGAGTGGCTGGCTTAAGCCATGGAAACCCTTAATCAGCAAGGTTGTACCCGACTCGAAGGACCATATGTTATAATTTGATGACCACCAGTTGCGTCAATCGATTTTATTGAACATATTTTGCTGTTGACTGCTTTCAGCTGTCTGCAGTATATACGTATTAGCCAGTACCCGGCTCAAAGGACCAATATTTTAGTTGATGTATTTTGCAAAAAGTTAATTTCTTTAGCCTTTGATATTTCTACGAAAGGGACCACATATCGACACTTCAGCCCATGGAAATTATTTATTGTTGTTTATTTCTTTAAGATCACCATTTTTCAATTTACACACTATAATTAAATAATTTTTAAAAAACAATTTAAAAGAGAACTCGCGGTTTATTTTGAACTCTTCGCAAACTTTTTTTTTGGTGGCATCTTGAGTAGGTTGCAGGCGAACTCTTGTGTTGTTTCCCCTAAAATATTCACGTCTATCGCAGAATCCGTCGAATTGGGATTTTGCTACAAATCCCGAAAGAACTATCATAGAATCCGTCGTAAATGTTTGCTACGTATTTTGAAATTCGTAGCAAACATTTCTTCAACGACGGATTCTGTGGTAGACGTGATTTACATGCCTCTTCCACGGTTGATTTTCCGTTCAGATGCAGCTTCAAAAACTCCATTTAGAAGTGTCCTCCCATTCGAGTAGAGATCTTCCACTGATTGTTCGCCACCTACCAACAAAGTATCCGGCTCGAGGGACCAGTTTTTTCCCCTTCGTAAACGTTCATAACCCTGAAGGCCTTTCAAAGTTTACTATGCCATTCTTCATTTATCATATTAAACCACCGACTGTAATCGTTGCATTCCCTTGAAGGGTATACCCGACGGACGACTGACTCTCCCCTCCCATTCTTAGGAGCAGATTAAGTCCTTCCTTTTGTTATTTTTATCCCCATTCAGCCGCATGCAATATGCGAATTAAATCCAAACGAACGTGAACACAACTTGCCTGAAACACGACGGAACTATGATTCCGAAACGAATGTGGTAACATTATTTTTAAAATTGTAATCAACTTCCTGCACAAAACAGATATTCCTAGATCAGCCGTGGATAGTTCAACTTTTGCTTAACCCAGACCGCGCACTGAACCCGCAAAACCCGTCATACTTGAAAATTCAATTTTTATTCTGGATTTTCCATTTTAAGGCTCGTATGCGCCACTACCGCGCTTGCAATATAATATGTTTGTGGCGGTGGCGTGGCATGGCGTGTGGTTATGCATTCGTTGAACTGTTGCATAATCCCTGGTGTAATGGTAGACCACCACCTCCAGTGTGTAGGCCGAAACGAGGGATATTTTCAACTTCATTTGCGTTTAGTATTCTATGCCAAAGTGGTACGAAGTGGTTACTTGATATCACCAAACATTGCATACGAGTGTATGGATGCGCTGAACTGTTCTGTACTGTACACACGCCCACATAAGTAAATTACTCTATTAAATTGGAAAGTAGGAGAAAATTCATTTCGAATTCCGGCTCGAAACTGTTATTGCATTTTCTTGTGCTTGGTTGCGCCTCTGCTCTGCTGCGACTCACTGGCACTGTCTATAAGTGACTGGAGTTTGTGTTTGTACTAGCATACGGTGCGATGTATTGTGTAAAGGATATGATGTGAATTGCAGGAGGCAGTCGTGTGTGTGGGCACATTTGTTTGCTAAAACTTTACCCGAAAATCAATTGGAGTTTAATGTCAGGTAATTAGGAAGTTTTCAGTTGATTCGTTTTCGAAAGGCAAATAGAGTTTTAATGTCCTTTTCATAGAGGTAGAGGTGGGTATGTGGAGTTGCTTGGTTTAGTTTGATTTGGTTTTGTGGCAAGAGGAAATGTCGGTTCGAATATTTTTTGTCGGATCGCAGATCGATTTTCATTTATTTAGCTATATTATTTATTTATGAACGGATTTTCTTTTTGCATTGTGCGTTCAGAACGAGAACGATACTTAAAAAGTCGCCTAAGATTGACACGACTGCAGGTGCAACATCAACAAAGGCATACATATGAAAAATGGGTACCACAGGGCTGAGCACTGTCAGCACTACTTTTTTCTATACTTTTCTTGTTTCATATACTGTACAAAGCCTTTCAACCAACCAGGCAGGAAATGTACAAATAGATCTTCATAGAATAAACGTTTCTATTTCGGCAGTTTCTATATTTTCCATAACAATTTTGCATTTGTAAGTTTCCGTAAATTTAAAGTCGAGACTAAAAATTGTTTTAGTACTGCACATGGACATAAATCAGAAAATCTTTAAAATTCGTACTTCTTCCGAAGAACATGCAAATCTATCCAGAATGCAGAAATGTTATGCATAAATTTCGTTAGATTTTAAATGGCTGCCTATAAGCGGCGCAAGACCAAAAGAAAATATTTTAAGAACTGCATTTCTTGGTTTGAAAAGCTTGCGCCAGCAAAACTACTTTTGAAAGCAGATTCCTGAGGATTAAAACTAACTAATAAGCGTCACTTGCCCTTTCGTTTATCTGTAAAAGATATCAACTTTAAAATGGTCCTTCGAACTCGATGCCTACTGGCTGATTAAGCTACTGATTTCTATAGCTTTTAAATGTGGTAGAAAATAGGGAAAACAATGTACAGTCGTTCGAATCTCCCAACTAAAGCACATTTTTTCGAAATAAATCAACTCAAATGTATGGTCCTTCGAGCTGGATACCTTCTAGCTAATTGAGCTACTTATTTCTACGGTTTTTAATTATCAATAAATGCTTTTTATGGCAGAAACAAGGAACGACAAAATACGGTAGAGGTAGTCCAAATCTCCCAACTAAAACACCTTTTTTAAAAATAAATCAACTCAAATATGGTCCTTCGGGCCGGATAGTTAATTGAACTATGTATTTTAATGGACTTTAGGATAAAATTCACTTTAAATCTAACCACCTTTGGACGACTTTTCTCCAGTTCTCTCTTTGGTTAGAAAATACCCTTTTCAAATAAAAGTCACATTCGTGAAATCCCTTCCACATCCAAATACCATTTACGCTCGATGATGCAACATCTAAGATCCTAACTCAAACGCGTTTATTTCCGACAAAACAAAATATAAATTTCCCTACTGCCATCTAAAAATACGCCACTCAAATTCACAAAGATTGGCCCAATTCAATCGATCTCAATTGAATGGTTAAATTTCGTCCATAACCTAGCAAATACTACACACAATCCCAAATATTAAAGAAAGGATAACAGAGCTGTAACAAATCATCCGCACCTTGTTTATATAAATGCAAAATCTGTAATCCGATTCTGACGAAAAATCCCACACAAAGTTCCAGCCAATATTCATTGACAGCTGGGAAAAGAAACAAAACAACAAAAATAGACCTCTCCCACCCAGTTTGGCAATCTCATCAGCGCCATCATCATCATCATCGTCGTTATCCTTTGAGGGTGAAATCAAAATTCATAACGTTCCCCGCAAAATATTCCTTCTACGACTGACTTTTATCCTCCACTTTTATGTATCCTGGTTTGGTAAAAATTCAGGTGTCAGGATTGGGAGGCAAACTTGAGTTACAAATACTGCACACAAGAGCTGTAAGTGTGTGTGCTTGGTAGTACACAGTCATAATGATCAGTAATACGTACTTGCCGTGTCCAAGGACATGTGTAGAATCTCTGATTCGGATTCCTGTCCTGCTATATTCCCAATAGTCATGGTCGTTATTGTATGGCATTATGCACTTACCTCTGAGTCGATGGTCGTCCTGCTAGCCATATGGCAAACAATGATATCATGAAACTAGCAAAATCTGTTAGCAGATGTGCTGCATCTGTTGCTATTGCCAAACTGTTCGATAAGACGCCACCTGTAAGTAAAGAAGGACATGTAAGGAGTTTGTATTTTCTTCTCTCGTTCTCATAAGTCGAAGTGCATTCATAAAAATGAGGAAACGTGTGTAATAAAAAGAACAGGAAAAGGAAGAAAAAAAATAACATTGAACTCGAATCAAAGAGGTATTGGAGTGTGCATTTTGAAATCGCAATTCACTCGAGTGAGTATCCTTAAAAGGAATCGGGCTATATTTTGGATTTGTCTGCTTAATGTTCATGATAGATTATTTGTTGGGCGACACATTCGTGCTATTGAGGCGCTGGAGGACTACATCCTCCGCCAAAGATACATACTCATCCACAGAATAGTAGATGTGCAGTATACAAGATGTAGTGACACGGGAGATGAAGTGTAACAATTGGGATTTTTTTTTAAGTGTCAGAAGGAAGATTGATATTTATTGGATGGGATTATGATTGCCAGTTGACTTCTGGAAATGTACACTTGCTTGATAATTGGGTGCACTTGCGATTAGTATGAGGGGTATTACTTGCACTTCAATTTGGATATCGAGTAGAGCCCTCTGTTTTCAATCATCTGTCTGATGACAAGCAAGAGCTGTGTCGGGTATATGCAGTTGGATTTTGAGGTTCAACCAGATTTTGGGAGATTTATCAACTCAAGTGGTGTTTATTTATTGAAATGTGGTCCTTCGAGCCGGATCAACGACTCAAAATGTGTCTTAGCTTCCGTGTTTAAGGACCAAGAAGCCGGAAAGTTTGTCCAACAGACCCTTACATGATCTTGAGCTCGTTTTTTCGTTCATAAACTGGGCCGGCCTTCTGCAAGGCGAAAATGTTTAAGCGTTTTCGTGCACACTAACAGTTTGCTTCATCTAACATCAAAAACGAAAGAAATTCTCGTGGGCGCGAAAAAAAACGAATGAACACATTTTCTTTGACATTTTTAATTTTTTTTTGCTTCATGTAACCTTAAAAACGAACAGATTTTATAGCCTCCACGAAAGGAAACAAACGACAGCTATTTTGTTGACGTTTATCATTTTCCTATTTATTCTCTTTGAATTTGGTGGTGTTAATATTGTGGAATATTTTACTAGAAATAATAACTAACTATTTTTTGTTGACCAGCGAAAGCGACGAAAGTGAAGTGGAAAATGAGCACGTAAACTTAAGAAAATTTAGAAAAAATCTGCGGGATTGTTCGAATCCTCTCACATTACCTGACAAAAGGTTGGTTTACTTAAATTTGGTTCTTAGTTAAAAAGTTATTTTTTTCTTTTAGTTTTGTTCAACGTTTTAGGTTAAACAAAGCTGCCTTTAAGTATGTGCTGAACAATATTCATTTGCATACAGGTACACGAAAAACATATGTGCCTCCTATTTTAAAGCTTACCTCAACGTCAAAACAACTTCACGAAGATAAAGCTACATACTGAGACTGCCACACTATAATTTTGTTGTCACGCAGTTTCTCAAACCTAAACGAATGTGAAAAAAAAAAACGTTAGGAGTTAAATGAAGCAGATTTTCGCTTTCACGTGATTTATTTCGTTTTTTGAAACGCGGAAGGAAACCAGTATTTCGTCTCACTTTTAATTGATCAAGCGCCGATTAAGCGACGAGCATAAGACTGCTTTTCCCCTATCAGGGAACCGATGAGCATAATACCTCCAATTACTGAATACTACAGAGGTTGGTTTTAAGAGCTCAAAAATCTTGAAAAAAAAAAGATATACAGGGTCATTCATTTCAAGGTTTCAAGTTGGTAGTGCTGGCATTTAAAGTGTCATAATATTAGTTGAATGACCACCAAAATTTGACACCATTAGCTTTTTAACTTTCTCCATTACGTAGTAAGAGAAAGATATTGTTTTCGTACAAAATTTCGAACTCGAGATAGTAATCAATTCTATGATATTACGATGATAGAGGAACTCAAAAAAGTGGGTCGCAAAATTCTGGTCTGTCCGTCTGTCCGTCCTTTCACAGGCCTACAGCCTAAACGGCTTCCCGGACTACGTTCAAACCTCGGATTTGGAGTGTTTGGGCTTACAGTTCGGGGGGTGTTTTTTTTTGCAAGGTAACCTCAATATTAATGGTACTTCCCATACCTATAAAATTTTCGTACCAGTTCGATTTGATCGAAAACGGCTCCAACGATTTCAACCAAAATTGATATTTAAGCTTAAGTAGGTGAGGTTACCATGGCTGCCCAGTTTTGGCTAAAAATTCGAACAACAGTTTTTTTGAAATTTCGACATATCTCGAAAAAGGTCTATACGATTGTAACAAAAATTAATTTCTAAGGTAATGTGGTCATTTATAACTTAATATCAAACTCAGTTTTTCTCTATATTTTCTATATTCTCTATTTCGTAGGTACAATGAATTTTTGAAAAAAAAAAATATTTTTTTTTTTAATTTAGTTTTTTCCAGTTTACCGCAAAACGGAAATAACGATTTTGACCAAAATGCAAACTTAGAGTCAAATGGATGTTTTCAAAACTATTGTGTCCTCAATTTCGCACTAAACGAGAAAGTCGTGCACTTTATTTTCTGTACACAAGACCGTGCTTACGCGAATAACCCCCGAACTCTAGACACATTAAAAACCAACATTAGTCAAGCTATGGCCGAGATACCGTTGAAAATGACCTCAAACGAATCGCATGCTGCGAATCTTCCAGAGGCCGCCATTTGAATGATATTGTTTTTCAAACTTAATGGCAAAGTCCTTTACAAAAAGTCCCCTTTATAAAAAAATAAAATTTTCATTAAATATTTATCGCTGAGTGTGTTTGATTTAGCTTTTAAAATAATGACCCTTTATCTGGCATCACTGGTAGGTCTTTTGAGTACCTATTTTTGAATTTCTCGCATTTTTGTGAGACATTTACGAGAGGTCCCCTTGTCGTATGCGGATATAAAAACCCCATAAAAATTCTATCAGCTGTCGTAGCAACTGCATGGAAATTACACTAAAATTACGAAACTAATAGGTGCTGACGTTTCTCTTTTGCGATATGTCCTACATCGACTTTGAATCAACCCTCAATGTCATTATTAATTGCGAGAAAAAAAAAAAAACGCACTCACCTTTCTCAAAACCGCTTCATTTTGCAAAATGCCGCGTATATTTCGAACCTACTCACGTACCAACTTATGCATGGAAATTGTCTCAAAACTTTTATAAATTAAACATAAGCCAAGTAAAACTGCTCACCCTCTCCCCAGTACAACTGTCTAAATCGTGTCATTCGGAAGTGTTACAACGAGATGCGAACAAAACGATTGTAAATGAATTTTAATTATTATCAATCAGGAACAATGGCGGGTTAAACGCCTGCGAGGGGTCTTTTGAATGCATTCACGATGAGATATTTGCTAAATCACTTAAGCAGGCATTATTCAAGCGCTGTGCTTGCGCGCTGTGTATAGTTGTGGGTCGATTGTTTTGCCAGATTGCTCATCTGCATAATTTATTGTTGAATCAGAGCATCTACACATGTTTGTCGCTATAACTTATTTATTGACACTAATGTTGGACACGAGTTGTATTGGATCTTCCTAAAGCCTTGGGTTACCCAAAAACTGAGTGGGAAAAAAAGTTAAAGGCTGAAATAAGACATTTCCCTTGAGAGATACATCCGAGGGTATTTATCATCCATCCTCTGACATCTGTTCATATGTAAATTTTCTTCACAAAACCACACAAAAAATAACCACTTCAGATGAAGACTTCTGGTTCTCTCTCGAAAAAAAACACAGCTAAATCCATCTTGGTCAGCCAGCGGAAAATCGCAAAAAGATGTTGGCCAACTTTCACATTTAGAGAACTGATTGCAAACCACTGCTGCTATGTTACTGTTGCGCTCTGTTGCATTGTGTATATATAATGTCCTGTCAGACGGGGTTTACGTATATATTTCGGTAAAGTAAAAAAAAAAAATAACTTTCGTGCAAAATGGACGTCATGGATACGGAGAGCTGTTGGGTCGGAGTGTAGTGCTAAAGGAACTTCGTCAATTTCTTCTCCGGAAATTTGAAATGAAGTGAAAAATGAGAAAGTTTGCATCTGGTGCATTTCCTCTGTTGTCCCATTCTTTTGTGCTCTCTTATCTGGACGAGTATAAGTTCTTATTCTGTGCAGTTGGCTTTTTTGTGAATTTATTTTTTGCGCCACCTTCTAATGTAATATAGGAGTTGCTGTTGTGTGCGGAATTGCAAATCTATGCTGCAGGAAGTGCGAGAAAAAATGGCTTGTTTTTGGTTTGTTTGTCAACAAATGTGTTGGAGGAGATTGAAATGATTTGGATTATGTCGCCACCGCCAAGTTTGCGAATCAGAAAATATAACAAATTGAATAAGTAGTAGGCTAACAGGCGTCAGTAGTTTTTTGATCGTAGCAAGAGAAGTAGGTATTAGCAAGGGTGAGGATTTTCTTATAGGTGACAATCATGGGGGGCTACAATTATTCGATGATTCACTTGGTGTATGGGTGGGAGCGTAGTGCGTGTCGATCTTTCTTCCTGACCAAAAGTCACTAAGGTAAAATAAAATAAATATAGTTTTGGTCAAAACAGCCCGAAAAATGGGCGTGCCAATGAACGACAAGACTTCTCGGAGTCTTTAAACACAAATCAAAACAAGTTTAATCAAAATCGGTAATGGACAATTTTAGAACCGCATCTAGGGAATTGACCTTTTCATGTCAAACACTGAAACGAATATTCCGAATTTAAAGAAATAAGGGCAGATGTGCCCCAAGGAAGCGCCCTAATTACAACAACTACGCTATACTGGACACTTCGAGACTCGCAATAGTTGTTGTAATTGCGTGATGAAAATCCTACTTTACTTTGCTTTGCTGAGATCGAAGCCCAAAAAATCACGCCTTATGAAAGAGAATAAAGTATTAAAAATAAAAAAAAATAAATTTATTTCCACAGAACCTCCGCCTCTGAACATTACTTGAAAACGAATGACCACTACAATAATTTTTTCAGGGTTTTTATACAATTTTAATGTTGCAAGTGGCATATTCCTTGTTGCAAGCTGCATGTTGCATGTTGAAAGCTGGATGTTGCAAGTTGCATGTTGCACGTTACAAGTTGCATGTTGCAAGTTGCAAGTTGCATGTTGCAAGTTGCATGTTGCAAGTTGGATGTTGCAAGTTGGATGTTGCATGTTGCATGTTGCAAGTTGCAAGTTGGATGTTGCAAGTTGCATGTTGCATGTTGCAAGTTTCATGTTGCTAGTTGTATGTTGCATGTTGCCAGTTCCATGTTGCAAGTTGCATGTTGCCAGTTGCATGCTGCCAGTTGCATGCTGCATGGTGCATGTTTAATGTTTTATGTTGCATATATCAAGGGCAGGTTCTTGCATTTGAAATTTTGAGAAATCTTTCATTCATATGAGAGGGTTGTCAACGTGAACTCGTGCTTAGGTCTTCGATTTTGAGTGATATTTCAAAAATTACAACCCTGACTTTGGAGCAGTCCTTAACAGAGGCTTGGAAACATTTCCAGTCATAGGAGAAGACAATTTGTTGCATTATTTTTTTTAATTTCAATCGTACATACTATTAAGTCAAATATCGCCACTACTACAACTTATTGACTGCAAGTTTAGTTCCAGACGGCACTATCCAAATGCCAGTTGTACACCCCCGCAGGTTCTTTGCGGTTCCTTTAATATAATAGCAAAACTTGATCTAAACAAAAATAAATCGCCCAACACATTAATGGATATGCTACGAATCCATGGTTGGCAAAATTACCAAAACCACTACTCAAAAGTTAACACCAGCCGGTCCACTCCGATCTACCCGACCGACATCAATATCTAAGGAAATGAACTCCAATTTCGAACTCTAAGGCCACAAACTCCAAATCCGAGGTTTGAACCAACCAAATCCGGGCAGGCGTTTAATCTGTAGGCCTCGGGACATACAGATAGACAGATGGACAGAATTTCGAGTTCCTCTATCAACGTAATGTCAAACAAGGACGTAATGTCGGAATTGTTTAATACATACCTCGATTTCGATATCTCTTTCTCTTACTACGTTTTCGAGAAAGTTAAAAATCGGTTTGAAATGAATCTGTCAGCGAAAGGAAAAGCAAACAAAAATAATCACATTCATTAGGTAAAACTTGACAGACTTGGCGGACAAAAATTCGATCCCGCATGATCTTCCTTTTTGAAAAAAAACAAAAGCAACTGTGTGTCTTTAGCGTCGATCTACTAAAATAAAAACGCCTGTATTACAAATCTTAAGGAATTTAGCTCCGCAATCTGTAAATGTCCTCGCTCCGAGGATACCACATCAAATTCCAACTTGACAAGTAACATCAGCGCTACCAATGCCACCGTAAAATGTTCGCACTCATCGTTAGTTTATTTTGCTAAATTCAATCTCCGACAAACAAGGACCTATTCACACTTATTCACTCTCACAAATGCACATAATCGCACATAAAACTCTGAAAACAACTCTGAAAACAACTTCCGCCAAAAGAACTTACCAATAATTTCCGCCACCATAAAGAACAAACACAAAATACTCGCTATAATGAGTTTCTTTCGTGCCTTCACATCGACTCCTTCCGTTCTCTGACGATGGCAATGTCCTCGTACTGAAAATAGAAAGAAATCTGTATATTACCAAAACAAGGAACAACTTGTACGTGAAGCCCTACAAGAAAAATGAAAATAAAAATAAATAATTAATCAAATTTCCCCCCCAAAAAAAAAATTAAAAACAAATAGGCTCCCGCCGATTCCTATAGACAACAGCAAATCCTGGCATTGGTTCAAGAAAATTCCTCCTCCGCAAGAGAAAAATTGATGTCAAACTAATATGAAAACTAAATTTAAAAACTTCCCCACCCCCCTCCGAAAGCAAGACAAAGCAAAACTTGGGCACATACAAACAGAATTGTCTTAAGCTCGCAGTCGTGTACACTATTATGCCTGCGGGACAATTTCGAAAATTACTTAATCCTTGGGAGTTGTGTTTTTTTCTCTCCAAACACACAAACAAATTAATCCACAAATTAAAGGACATTTGTGCAGTCTCTCTCTCACTTCGTTTGGCGGAAAGGGGTGAAATTAATTACCATGCAGTGAAGTTGCTTGTGTGGTATTGCTTGCTTATTCTGCGAAAGAGGATACTAATTTCAGGATAACAATTAACATACAATGCGCATACAATTTCCACCATATTCCTTTGCTGCATTTTTGAATCATTTATTTTGCAGTGTCTGCGCGTTTTTACAAATAAAAAAGAAAGCGGCGCCCAGCCCTGCGACATTATAAGGATAACCCGATGGCAATAAGCAAATGAAATATGTAGGTAGCAGGTATAGGGAGCGGGACACAAGGCAATGTGCAAATATATGCAGTCGTAAGTCATACTGGTGTTATACAAATCAAATGCGCAAAACACCTACCCCAATGTCACAAATTCATTTTTGATTGCAGACTCAGCTAATTTAATTGTTTTTTTTTTTTTTTCGTTTTTTGCAAATAGAAATATCCTTGCGTGACTTTGTTGGATTTAGTTGTGTTTTTTTTTCTCTACCCAGCTGAAAGCATAAATCATTAAATTTATGGCGTGTGAAAGGATTATTGCTTGGTTATGATTGTAAAGTTCACAAAATGCGTTCTATATCGTTTTGGAATTTGTGGAAATAATCCTTGATTAGAATAATTTATGGGATACAAAATACAAGCTGAGGACAGTTTCTCTTTGTGCAGAAGGTGTGGCAATATATCAAAAGGGGAAACAGTATGTTTTGTAAAATTATCGGTCGGGGTTCAAATTTGAATGGGGAACGGTTGGCGAGAACGGTCCGCTTCGTAATTCATTGTTGTTAATAAAGATAAGTCGACCTGTTGGCGGGTGGAGGAAGCGTTCTTTATATAAGTCGGTGTGTATTTTCGTATTTTTGTGTGCGCCGTAGGCGAGTTGGGGCGCAATGGAAAACTGTTGAAGGCAGTTGCTTCGATATTTGGGTATCATTTCGAAGAATCTTTGTAAAAAGCCCAGATTAATACGAATTCGTTGTAGGGGAATATCCGTCCATTCGCAATAAAAATAAAAACTTACAGGCAACCATTAGGAACCTACAAGAACCTGGAACCTATAAAAAAAAACGCGCCGACCAGTTGTTTAGTTTCAAGGGCGAAATAATCTGTAAAAATATCTTTCGGAAATTGAAATTCTACAGATTGATATTTTTTTAATATGAAGTAAGGTCCAGAAACTTCTTGACAGTTGTCAAGTCGGGTGTGTTCTATCATAAACATACCTCAGAAGCACCACCAGCGCCTGTGAGCAGTTCTCGAATGCGATAACATTTTCTATATCTGATTTGATTTTCTAAGAAGAGCTTATGGCTTATTTTAAAAAGATCCTCATGGTTAATCCTTCACAATGGACCACTAGACTCTTGTAGTTTAGAAAGCCAGAAATCCCTTTTTTGGCAATTTGCACTTTGCTTAGTTTCAGCCAACTTTGTTGCTGCAAACTTTTTAGAAAAAGCACCCAGACATGGTCTGACTTGGTCTTGATGAACGTCTCCATTTATTGCTTGCAGTATTTCAAATACAATCGTTTCTTGAACCAAACTTATGGTAAAAGGTCATTCAATCTCAAGAGCAACATCGGTCTTTTGAAAATCAGTTTTTGTGAAAGTGAATTGAGCAAAAAAATCTTACGGCAGTGGTGCAATTTCAGCTTGAGAACTCACTAAGTAAAATCTGATCCCATTCGGGTTGGTAAGGCGGACGATCTTTCAGAGTTTCCTATGCGAGCACTACCGGGGATAATTTTACTGTGAAAGCAGCTCCTACTTAGGTAGCAAGTCGTCAAAAAATGTCTTTATGAAGGTACCTTACTTGTCCTCTAACCTACTCAGTTTTACTTTCTTCAATCTAGTCGTGTCACGCTGATGATATTGTCGTCGAACACCTAGCCCTATCGTGGCAATCTCATTTGTTCAACGATGACAGTTGGTTATTGGTATATCAAAACTCAAATTAAACCTCAAACTTTTGGATCACAACTCTAGAATATGTAGATATTCCATCCACTTTTAAAAACACAATTGCAAACATGCAAGCGAAATAAACTACTGAACTAAATTGTCAGCGCTTTTGAACTATGTAGTTCCCTGAGTTCACTTCTCAGAGACTGTCTTTTGACAAGTTTGTCTGCGAACTACAGAAGCCTGGGGTCAGTTTCCCTGTAAGGCGAAAACGTTTTAACGTGCGCACGGATGATTTTCTCTCAGTTTTTGAAGTAAATCACCAACTTTCTGAAGTAAATCAAACGTTCAAACGTTTTCGCCTTTCGGAATGAGACCCCTGTTCTCAAAACCTTTATAAAGAAGAGGACAATGACAGCGGAACTGACGCAGAACTAAGGCAAATGGCAGCAGCTTGACAATGAACTAAATGAACCAACCAACATTGTGAGCGCTTTTGAACTAGTTCCGATAGTTCAATTGTTGTAGCCCGTTTCTAAACTATTTCGGTTGAAAAGTTTGAGTTGAAACCCGTTCTAAGCTGGGTGTTCAAGAACTCACTCAAGAATAGGACTTAAGTGAATCGCAAAATTCTTCCCAGAGAGGTTCTGAACATGCGAGTTCTATGAGTTCCATGCAGACATTTAAACACACAGCAGAAACCTTGGCTTAAATTAACACGCCTTAAAGAAAACCCCTTAACTTTTAAGACTACTCCACTGGAAAAAAATGTTATTTAACAGTGGTCAGCAACGATTGCCGTACTCTGTATAAATATTAAGTCCGAACTCCGAACTGATGCAATGAGGCGGTGCCTGTCGAACGATAAAACAACATTTTACACCGATTTTTTTCAGAACTTCGACAGCTGAGTCTTGTGGCAGTATACAGTGAAAAGTTACTCATTGCGGGCATAATTTTTTTAACCAACTGATTTCATACATTTTACGTTCCCTTGGGCGGGCACTGTTTTAACTGAACAGGGACAAGAACATTTCCTCACAAATTGTTTTATTTTCGTCCCAAAGCCGGACAAAGTCTAGGAGCAGTGGCTTAAAAAAGATTCGACTTCCGGCAAACACACAAATTACATCTGAAGGTTTTTTTTTTTTTAAACTGCCGCCACCTCTCGTGAACGTCTGAGAAACATTCGAGAGTATAACTCTCATGAAAGAGATTGTCAATTAGCCGTTTGGACTCGACATGAAATTTAAGAACCCTTCCATTCGTTGGGAAAAAAAAAAAAAACTCAAACAAAACGAATAGTTCTGAGAAGCTTGGCCTTGGGTCTCTTACGGTCCTGTTGCGCCGACTAGGTACTTATTTTTTAAGCCATTATTGCCTGATAGTTTTACACTTTTTACTGACCAGCAAGCACTTGTTTGTCAACTGTTGCGCAAGCAAAACTGATTTTTTTTTAAGCTGAAATATTCGAAATTGACAGCTTATTCGCCACTGTCCGTTAAAAAGAGATTGAACTTTCTAATTTTTCTGATGAGGGACAGTGGTTTGTTTAAGAGACGATTGAAAGTGGTACCAAACTTGTAACTCATGCTCGCAAGATGCCGACGGATAGAACTCGAAAACTAAAGTGGGTACCTACTGCTTTTTAAAACAGAAATGCTCTCCCCCGCGCATCCATAAAATCTTTAGGATTAAAATTTGATTTGCAAACGATCAATATGACGTACGACTGAATTTAATTGCTCACTGCCTTGTGTCCCGCTCCCTATACCTGCCACCTACATATTTCATTTGCTTATTGCCAGCGGGCTTCCAACAACTGACTAGGGTTGGCGCAACACCGACCGAGAAAAACTACTCAAACGGGCACTGAAATGACTGAAAACTGTATCACAACCCGAACCCATAGAAGTGATAAATTCGCAAAGTTTAAGACGAACAGGACATGAGGCAAGAATAAACAACGAACAAAAAAAAAAGCATATAATCCTCGACGACAAGACAACTTCCAAAGGGGTCTGCAAGATGTAACCCAGCACAGCTGCCAATGGTCGAAAACGTTCCCCAAAACGAGGTTTTGAACACGACTAATTTTCACAAATCCACTTAACGCACTTCCAAATCAATTGACACTTTACCTCCTCTTCCAGTTATTCGAATCTGCACATTACTGTTGGTCATGATGGTTGATGATAGTTGATGATAGTTGATGATAGTTGATGATAGTTGTCTATATATGTCTCACTCTCTTGCTCTTCAACAAAACAGCACAAAACGGACCGGGTACTTCGTAAAATATTTCCACACAACTACTGCCTTTAATAACCGGCGCGTGTCACTAGATTTAATATCGAAAACAGAAACAACTGCAATCTGTTCCGCTCGCAAACCGAATCGCTCGAAGCCGTGCTAATAATTGAGCAATTTTTTCTCTCACAAGATCCAAGTGAATCTTGTCGGCCGCCTCCACTCTCCTCCTCGCCCAAGTATAATAATTGTAATCAAATAACAGACCCATTAAAGGTAGCGTAAGATAGTAAGATGCGCACAGCACGACTGCAGTCGCTTACTCATTGATAGGCCTTTCTCAGGTGTATAGATACAGATTTCACAGCACGTCATAAAACTGCCCCGCCACCCCGCTCCACATATGCAAATAAAATACTCGTCGTGTATCTAAGTTCTAAGTCAGATATAGACGTGGGTTAGTGTAGGCACGGGTGCACCAGCCGTAGCCGCAGTAACAAAAACAACAGCAATCTGACATTTAGTAATATATAAGTGCAACCCAGATTCCAATGGAGTGGCATGTATAGTTGACACTTTATCGGACAATATATTCACCGATGATGCTCTGTCATTGCATCGCATGTCACAGAAGCATTGATGTGCCCTCTGTGGATGTTCGCATATTTGTCGAACGATTAAAAAAACGTTGACACTCTGGAATTGGGATCAACCCAGTTATCTATCTGCCACTCGTATCCATTTGACACGTAGAAAAAGTGACAACATACTGATATCCGTGCAGCAGCGTGTGCAAAAAACAAATATACGAATGTGGAAAAACCCAACCCACCGACAGTAATAAAAAATTCGACTCCAGTTGATGAAATCCAGCAAGGAGACTTGGGGTGCAATCAACTTTGGGGGTCTTTATCCGAGGGCCAATAAAACCCGCAGGACGGTGCGTGGAAAGATTTGCAGCTTGTTTTGATTGTGCACTTGATAATTGCAGCTCATTTCGTGATCACATTCCGACAACGCAAATATAAATGTTTATTCATAGGAAATCTGAATAATTCGGTTTAACAAAACAAATTAAAAATGCCCTCGATAGACGCTTTGGTCGTTCACCAAGGGTACGGGCAGTTACTGTCATCGAGTACATGGCAGTACCCATCAATCGCACGTCAAATTTGCATGAGATGTATATGTGGCCAACGAACTTCGCATTAGCTTATCTAATGCAGTTTTCAGGAAAACAGAAATTGCGTTCAAATTGGGATTCTGTTGGATTTATACCCGAGCAGTCCGGGTTCAATTGAATTACCATACGCACATCCATCTGGCTGTATGTTGGGACGGGTTTTATAAATAAAATAGACTCTGGCCGGGGAGCGAGTGCAGCTGCTCTGTAATCAGTGCGGGATAGTCGCAGCGATTCATTAACTCGAATGTTAATGAGTGAAGTTGCAATCAATTGTTGGAGCCATATGGCGGCGAGAGGCTTTGATTTATGTGGTCTGGCTGTGGATGTGATGCGGAGGATAGTCGAAGGGATAGACAGCTTCCAAAACAATGAGGGTGAGGTAAACATTATGTCCGCTTCGATGGTTGTATGGAGCACAGTGGATCGCCAGCGGCCATTGACCTGAAATGTGGTTGGCAGGGGAAAAGTTTGCAATTGACGGTGGAAATGGTCCAGGGAGTATACGTGGCACCTCACATGTACCAAAAGTTGGTAATAATTGACAAATGAGTCGTAGCAGTTTTTAACAAAGTTTAGACCTTAATAATGAAGGCCTGGAAATATTCCAGGGACTATACGTGACAGCTAACTTGTTTTTTAAAGGGGCTGGTTTTTAAGTTTTCTAAAATTCCAATTCTCATAACGTCCATAAAATTTCGCTTTATTTCGACCACTTTTTAAACTCGAAGAGACGTGCTGCCAGCATAGGGGGGACCAAGGTAGAAGATTTGAGGCAAAAATCTCTTGTAACAAGTTCGAGCCATGTGAGGCGGTTGTGGTCCGAAAAGGTGCCAAAAGTTGGTAGTAATTGACAGATGAGTCGTAGCAGCTTTCAACAAAGTTTAGACCTTAATGACGGAGGGCTTCGCGTTCAATTTGGCTAAGGAACAACGGGACAACAGCTGTGAATATGCCAAAATTGTGGTTTAAAGATCGTCTTGCACTAGTGGAAACGTGACTAAAAGGGTAATATTCGCATATAACTTCTGCAGGTGGAAATGGACTCTGACAATGACAATGCAATGACCTTTCATGGGACCTTGGTTCTTGTATAACTTAAACGAAGCAAAATTCCTTCATTGTCATATCATTCTAAGGCCCATTTTTCCATATAAAAATCCCCAAGTTGTGTTCAACTTCGAGTGAATAAAATGAGCCTAAATATCCCGCCTATACATGGCAAAAGTTCCGGGTCAAAATGCTAACATCGACCCTTCTCTACCTTCCATCACTGACTCTGAACGAAGCTTGAGCAGATTTAATTTTGACTTTAAATTTACCGAAGCTCACAATTGCAAATATTTTATCAAAAACGTAGCCATTTTGAACTACTAAAATTTAATGTCGAAGCTAGAAATTTTTGTAAGCCTGTGTGCGATATGAAATGGTTTTAGAAGGGAAACGTCAACTTTATATGGAGTGTGAAAACTTTTTCAGCACATTCCTGACGGGTGATTTTTTAGCTGGTTTGGTTTTGGCAACACTGGTTTTGACAGCTGACGTGTGTTTAGTACCTTGTGTCACTGTCAAACAGCTTCAGTTTGGTTTGCAATTTAACCATGGATCGTCCTACAAATGAACAACGCTTGCAAATTATTGAATTTTACTATCAAAATTCGTGCTCGGTTCGAAATGTTCATCGCGCGCTGCTTATCGAAAAATTGTGTTCAGCGATGAGGCTCATTTTTGGTTGAATGGGTACGTAAATAAGCAAAATTGCCGCATTTGGAGTGAAGATCAGCCAGAAGCATTGCAACAGCTACCAATGCATCCCGAAAAAGCCACTGTTTGGTGCGGTTTATGGGCCGGCGGCATTATTGGGCCATATTTCTTCAAAGATGATGCGAATCGCAGCGTTACTGTCAATGGTGAACGCTACCGAGCGATGATAACAAACTTTTTTTTGCCCGAAATGGAAGTTCTTGACTTGCATGATATGTGGTTTCAACAAGACGGTGCCACATGCCACACAGCACGCGAAACAATGGCGCAATTGCGAGGCGAGTTTGGTGAACAGTTAATTTCACGTTTCGGGCCGGTCAATTGGCCGCCTAGATCGTGCGATTTGACACCATTAGATTATTTTTTGTGGGGGTATGTCAAGGCTAATGTGTATAGGGACAAGCCCGCTTCGATTGACGCACTGGAAGCCAACATCCATGCATTCATTCGTGAGATACCGGCCGATATGTGTGAAAGAGTATGCCAAAATTGGACTCAGCGGATGGGCTACCTGAGACGCAGCCGCGGTCAACATTTGCATGAAATTATCTTTAAACATTAAATTGCAAGGTTCAAACTATCGATTCAAATAAATATTTCATTCATTTTTTCGAATTTTTTGTGTTTTTTTTTTAAAAAGTTCTAAACCTCTTAAAAAATCACCCGTTATTAATCAAGTATGTTCGCATTTTTTTCTGCGTTGAAATGCAAGTGCTCGCACGGTCCGCTACTGTTTCCACAGTATGCTCCCTTTGCGGCACTCATGCACGACAACCGATCCTAACCAACGAGGTGTCAAACGAAACAGAATTTCTTGAAGCAGTTTCCCTTTAGCAAGACGACTTTCCCATGGGATATTTCTCGCAAGTGTATCAGCTAGTTTAACAAATTAAAAAAAAAAAATTGTTTACATTTCATTGGTGTAAACATTCCGTGCGATGCATGAAACTTTAATTAAAGCAATTATGCATATTCCGCCGACTAATTTGCCCGCCTAATCACATATGATGGGTCAATTAAGATATCTTCTGTTGTCTGGGAAAGGCGCCACTATCTATACGAGTATCAACACCATCATCGACGTGTATCGCAATTGTAAATGCACTCAACACTGATGATGTTTTGATTACGCAAGTAGTGTTGTTTGCTTTGATGGACATATTGTTTGTACCGTCCACACGCTATATCTGGTCAGCAGTCGCTTTAGCTGTTTACACGAACGATAAAGCCCAACATGACCGATAAATTTCATTGCACATACGTTTTGAACAAATCTCCGGAACAGACTCGTGGAATTACGGACTAGCAGGGGTTGTTCAGCCGTCTATATGTATTGCACATGGGGCTAAATATGTAGAGACGTCGTTTCGGACAGCCCCGAGCCAACGACTACTTTAATTCATCAGCAATCGTCCTCCTGAGCAAGGCTTCATTTAATGGCTGTCGACCGTCACATTATTTTACTGCTTTTGTAATATCATACTCATTCTCGATGACAGTCGTGACTATGAGTGTATACGGGGACAGAGAAGACACACAAAAGGTTCAATGAGCACAGCGACATTCAATTTGCCGGCGACGAGCTTATGCACAACGGTGAGTTCCTGCGGCTACATAGAAGAAGATACGGCTGCTGGGGAGATTTCCGCTGCCCCCCAATCCGATGAAGGCTCTGTGTGTGTATGCATTGATTTGTGACATCCATTGACGGTACAAATTAAAAGAAGAGAAATAGAAGCGGAAATTCTTAATCCTGTGAGTTCCGGCTGGGGTCTCGTCTCGTCGCATCCTTTGCAACAGAGTTATATGTGCGCAATTGGAATGGGAGGATGAGGTTTTTTTTTCCCAACTCAGAGTCATTCGCATTCTTGAAGCTGATATCCTTTCCTATCGTAGTTATTGGCAATTGAGAAATTTAATTAAAAATTGAATCTACTGCTTGGAGGAGGGGGAGGACGATGAGGAGACGGCAGTGGCTTGATATAGCCTTGTTCCGAATGAAGGGAATGAGAATTAAGGCCAGAAGTGGCACTTTCAAGTTACAGTTTCTTGCTTCGCTCAAAGGAGGCCAGGCGATTATGCGTTTTATTTTGTGTCAGAGTCCCAGCTAGATATCCTGTCGATGGATGCTACTTTGCCGCAGGCACAGAGACATTATGAATTGAAAATTCAAATATTGATTGAGAGATATCTTCATTGAAATGGCTTTTGACAGGTCATAGCCTGAACTGGCAAATGGTTGTAGTGCTCGAGGTATGCCAGTAATGACAGTTGCTTGGACCAGCTGGAAAACGGAGGTCGAAATGGTTTGCCAATTCTAAAGTTGAAGATGTTAAATTTTTACCCAATATCAACTAAACGCACACAGTAACGACCTCCGAAGCACACAACCTTTCACCCCCAATAACAATCATTCATCCTTGAACGTCATTCTGCTGGTGGTGGTGCTGCTGCTGCTGCTGCACTTTTATCAGCACGATGATACGAGTACGTCCTCTATGGGCCACACCATCATCATCCATCCATCTATGTGTGAAACTTTCATTACGCTCTCGCCCAGTTCGAAGGACATATGGCATCCACAACGGACAGACAAAAAAAAAAAAAGGAAGCGAAAACCCCGCAACTAATCTGAATTCATTCGTTGTGGGCGGTTGTGTTCACTGTACAGCTGGACCATGCGGGCGGAGAAAGTCCTAGGTGACTTTCATTTCAACTCATAAATCTGCGAAAAATCCTCATATTTTATGATATTTCTGTCAAAGTGGCAACCGAGAGTGGGAACACCAGGGGACACCGAAACCGAGTTGAAGTGCCACAGTCAATGGGCTCGCCTGCGTTACATATTACCAAAAATATTTTCAGACATATCTTCCGAAGAGCTGCTGCACACATGTTAGGGAAGAAGTTCGCCTCATTCAGATCCCCGATGGTGTCGACCATTTGTTTTAGAATGTGATGGCCGGCGCGCTCCTCGTATGGTGCGCCATCGCATAGTTCTATATGGAACGCAATGGCGGATGTTTTGTGGTGAATTTTTTGATTAACGATGAAAGGTGAAATGAAAAGTTGCATAGCCAATATTTTAGAGGCGACTCGAGAGTGATTTTCTTTTTCTCTGGTTCAATGGAACTATGAACAGGGAACTCCGAAAGGCTTTTGCTAAATGAGCGAGTGCTCTGGCGGTGCCGGATAGGAAATGGGTGTCGTTTTAATTAAAGTTTTCATCCGATGGATTAGGCGTGTGTGTGTGTGTGCTGCAGATGGGAAACACGTATGTAATTTTGCATGTGCATGAATGAATTTGTTCAAAGAGAGATTAACTCTGCGGCGAATTGAAGAAGTTGAAGCGCGAACTGAGTGAGGTGCGTGAAAAAGAGGAGAAAGCGGAAGTTCTTGGCAACTTCGGGTGGGAGAAATGATTTCCTAAGGTGTACAAACTATTAAATACTCAATGGGAAGGAAAATGATACCAAAATTGAGTTCTATTGAATGTACTACATTTTTTGTTTTTTTGTTGAAGATCTGCCAGTATGGAGTGGACGTTGGTAAACTGGTTTTAGTTCCTCGTCACTTTCATAAGGTGAGCTCCGAATTTGATGTAAAACTTCCCACTTTCTGGGCTTAAAAAAATCTACTTGGGGGTCGAACCGGACACAATCATTCTGGACTGGTATTTCTTTACATTTGTACTAGAAAAGTATTTCCAAAAACGGCGGACATGCTAACCGATTCACAGAAGATCTACCTGACAGGTTGTTTGCAGTCGAAAAGTGAAGTCGGCTCTGTTATAAGAGCTGAGCGAGGGGCCACAGTTTCGATTCTCGGATATCGTAGACTTACAATTTTTGTTCAAGGTCATTTCTACTGCGTTTCTGTTGCGCAAACTATTTTAATTATTCATTTGAGGTGGAGAAACACATGTCGATTTGAATAGCAACGTAAATAAAAAGCGCATTTTTTTTTTTGACAGGAGAAATGATTTCCTAAGGTGTACAAACTATTAAATACTCAATGGGAAGGAAAATGATACCAAAATTGAGTTCTATTGAATGTACTACATTTTTTGTTTTTTTGTTGAAGATCTGCCAGTATGGAGTGGACGTTGGTAAACTGGTTTTAGTTCCTCGTCACTTTCATAAGGTGAGCTCCGAATTTGATGTAAAACTTCCCACTTTCTGGGCTTAAAAAAATCTACTTGGGGGTCGAACCGGACACAATCATTCTGGACTGGTATTTCTTTACATTTGTACTAGAAAAGTATTTTCAAAAAACGACAGACATGATAACCGATTCACAGAAGATCTACCTGATAGGTTGTTTGCAGTCGAAAAGTGAAGTCGGCTCAGTTATAAGTGTGAGCGAGGGGCCACAGGTTCGATTCTCGGATATCGTAGACTTACAATTTTTGTTCAAGGTCATTTCTACTGCGTTTCTGTTGCGCAAACTATTTTAATTATTCATTTGAGGTGGAGAAACACATGTCGATTTGAATAGCAACGTAAATAAAAAGCGCATTTTTTTTTTGACAAATAAATAAAATAAAATAACATCTTGTCGGAAGATATTAAAGGCTCATATCTGTCATCTAAGGTTGAGACCCTATTTTTCAATATCTTTCGACTAGATGTTGGTCTTTGTTAATATTCTGTGGGAACACCCTGGCCCTCTAGGTATGAGCACACTGACTCTGAATTCGATTCCTCCTCTTCTTCTTGGTTTTTTGTGGTCGACAAGAATTGGTCGCGCAATTAATTTTTCCTCTTCATTTTTGTTATAATTTTTGATTAGAAATAAGTTTGCTTTAAATAAAAATAATAAAGTGTGAGCTTAACAGAAATCCCACAATTCCCACAATTAAATGTGTTTCTACCGCGTGTGTTTCTACAGAAGCGGCCCTAACCCCCTGGAACATACGTGAAGTTGGCTACAGCCAGTCAATAAATAAGTAAATATTTTCCACATATTCATACAGGTTTAGAAGGCCTTAGAATAAAAACTTAAGGGGGTATACCTGAAATGGGCTGTCAGGCGTATTCTTTCTTCTTATTTTTCCATGTCAAATTTTGACAAGCCGACGTCATTATGAACATTTGTCCTAAATTTGTCACTACTTGTGATTGTTTGTCAGGCGTCCGGTAGCGAGGGCTCTCTCACTAAGTGACCACAAAATGTACGAATTTTTGTGACGTTAATATGTCAAAAATTTTCGACGAAAAATGACAAGAGTGTGATCGTAGCTTAAAAATGGTCGTGTTAGGTGACATCTAGCGGTGAATGCTGTAAGCAAAAATATAACTTTTCATTGAAAACGTCAGCCCAATTCAAATGTCAGCTCTGTTCCCGTACTTTTTTTCAATAAAATTCCATAAATGGTACTAGATTTCAAATAGTGTAAGGAGACTTTTTCTGCAAGGGGTCGACGTCCTAAAAAGTACGAGAATTGTCTTACGAAATATTCACTTGTCACGATTGAGAACGCAGGCGTCAGTTTTTGTCTTTCATTTGACAGTTGTGTATAAAGACTTTTTCTGCAATGGGCACGGGAAATTGTCCTACAAAATATTCACTTGTCAAGAGTGAGAACGAAAGCGACAGTTTATGTCTTCCATTTGGCAGTTTGATTGTCATTGGAATATTCTTGAGTAAAAATTTCTAATGGCGCTTTTCGCTCCTTTTCTCTCTTACAAAATGATGCTGAAGCTCAAAAAAATTGTGTAAAATTTCAACGACTATCTAAAATTGTCTAAAACAATATCCCAAACTATACTCACATTCGATGCGCTTCTCCTGTCCATGCAAACAGTATATGGTAGACGGCGGGGTGGCAGCAACACTCCCTCTCTCGTTGTTATTCATCTTGACATAATTGTTGCCTCCAGATCCGTATTTCTTTTTCAAGTCACTAAAAGTTAAACAAAACAAATAGCAAATTTATTAACATCCCACAGTTAGATCAAATTTGACAGCACAACGCCCAAATATTAGGCGCAGGCATCAGTGATTCATTTAAGCCTCTGCGCTGGCAAAATACAAAACAAAAAAAAAAAATCATGAAAAACTTTTGTAATAAACTTTGCGTCAGTAAAAATCACCCAGCCAAAGAAGAGCCGAACAACAATAAATATTACCCGAGTAGACACAACGCCATAATCCTTTTTCTGAGCTAGTATACCTTTTATCCGTCCCTAGATTGCTGCGCTGTATCTGAGGCTGTTGTCTGTACATTTGTAACCACGCACCAGTTCACCAGTTTCAACAAAATAGAAGCAGGGAGACACATGACTTCTTATTCATGTCGCTTTCTTTGAAAACAAAAAATAAGGACGAACTCTTACCTGTTATACGGTAGGTCATATATGGGGTGTAGTAGTATCTGACACAAGTTGCATACAATATATTCTCGTCTCGTTTGCAGTTAAATTAAATTCTTATTTTTATTCAGCTAGAGGATATTGATATCCTGTCGTGGAGTTTTTGCGAAGAATTTTTGAAGTGAAATTGACGGAACATTTGTTTTTTTTGATTTTTTTTTTTTTCTTTTTTTTTCGTCGCAGCAGGGAGTGAGAAAAGCAAAGTGGATTACTGAGTTAACCTGGGTAGCAGGAGGGTGCTTCACTGCTGTGAACTGTGACACGTTGACATTTAAATGTAATCGATATCGAATGCAATTGTTATCGAGTGACCAAACTTTTGAGATTTTTGTGTTTTGTTTCAAGTTGCAGCGTATAGTTTCGATTGAAAATTTGCTTTCTTCGATGTACTCTTTTGTTTGAGAAATGTTTGAGTAGTTTTAGAATAAATTTCGAGGAGCTCTGATTGTTGACAGCAAAGGAAAGTGAATGTTGTAGTTTTATTCGCGAATAGTCCAAGCTTTTCAGTACTTAAGTCATCAGCAGATAACCTCTTCGAATAGCTTTTGAGTCGGTAAATGATTTCTGTTTTTCTTCTACTTCTGTCAGGGATATTTCTGACTTTGAGTGGACTCAAAGACTCGACTAAGCTAGAATCCCGCCCACCAAACTCGCTGTCAATGCCTCCCCCTTCAAGGAAGCTTGCCTCGTTTACCTGTAGGTAGATCGCTTCCAAATTGCCACCAACAAAAGCCGCTAAGTAAGTAAGCTACCTCCCAACATGCACCTATAGAAACTGTTCTTATACTAATACCCCTAAAAATTTTGTAAATTTGTTCCCCACCATGAAACTAAAAAAACACTCACTCCGAGTGATTTCAATTGAACGATAATTCCTTCGGGTATTTGTTCCTGCCGCCTCACCCGATAAATACCTCCAGCCATTGCCAAGGCAACCAAGTTAAACTATGCTTCCCTTAGCAGAGCATACCCCTTGTTGGCTGCAAGTCGAAAAGTAAATCTCTCCGCAAATTGGTATAGAGAATTCAAAAGACTGCAACGATGGTTGATAATTTCCATTAATTTTGACCCGACGGGCGTATCCCCCAAACATGATTTTATATATACGTACGCCCTCAACAGGTCCGATCGGGCGTTGGTGTTAATTACTTCGGATTAAAAATCCCCTCTCAGGGTTAACATCTGTGCCTGTAAGCAGCGCACACATAAAACTTTGTAAAGCTTAAGCTGTGGGCGTTAAAGCAATTAGGACTTTCCACTTACTTGTACATGATTAGAAGGGATTAAAGGATTCATAATAGTTTTTTTTTTGCTCCTCTCTCCGCCGCGTTGTCTTCTTCGTATTTGTCGAAAAGAATATCAAAGAAGAATCAGGATTAAAGGAGGGGGACAAAAAAACTTATCCCAGTTCAAGATGGAAAATCTTTCATCCACAATCCAATAAAAGGTTTTGCATATTTTAAAACAGTATGCGGTAAAGGACAAAAAGGATAACTTGACCATCACCTGGTACTTCTCACTGCATTCGGTTTTAATTCGCACCAAGGGGCGAGAGACGACAGACGGAGTGCTGCGGAGTGGATGTTTCGAAGGAGCAGGATTTTGCAATCATTGCAACCAGGAAATGTACTTTTTATGGACCGTCCTCTTCTGTCCATCTGTCTGTAGTTACTTGTTGGGATGGGGTTGGGGATGGAATTGGCAGTGGCCTCCGCGCTAAAGCCGAAACGGGTGAAAGGTGTGAGTGGGCTGTACTCACGGTATGATTAATAAAAACTTTAAATTAGTTTGTCATTCTGGGTTTATGATTCAAGAAAAAGCGGCGGTAGCGAAGTCTTCGGTGTAGGAGGTGATGGGGTTGAGCGTGAATTCAATTGAATAAAGTATGACCGAGTTGGGTTGATGGTTTCCTGTTTTTTTTTTCCCCTTCGGAATTTGAATCTCAATTGAAACATAGAATGCAATTAGCCTGGAGAGGATTACCAACTGAAAAGGGCTGAATAAATGATGGCGCCAAAGGATGTCGCTAAAACGGGTCTATACTACCTTTGAATATAAAGATTATGTGGTATCACAAAGGACCAATATCCAAATACTCTTTTATTCACTCGAAGTTGAACACAACTTGGGAAGTTCCCATAAAAAAACCTTAGGCCCATTTTATTCACTCGAAGTGAACACAACTCTGGGAGTTTTCCATATTAAAATCCCGAAATTGTGTTCAACTTCGAGTTAATAAAATGGGCCTAAGTGTGTTCGAACCTAACTTGCACGTAATTGAACGTAGCTCCATCTTGCAGAACTAACCGCAAGTTATTTAACATTTTGCCGACTAGGGTTTTTAAAGTGCCAATATTTCAGCGTCCATTAGTTGTTGTTACTGTTCTAAGCGTGGAAATGCTGTCTGTGTTGAAATGACAGTTGAAACCGACAGTTTTCCCTCTCGTACTCGAAACTCGTGCAAAGAGTTGTGTTCCAAAATGTAGACAGCTGTCGAAGTTGAAAAACTTCCACAATCTCGTTTTCTGAATTTAAAACATCCTTCTTGCTACCGCTTGACAGCCAAAAGCAAAATGAAAATGGCAAAGGTGGCGTCTTCTTCATACCTCGAAAATTCACCGGCCATTTTCTTTACAACAGCTGACTTCGGATTAATAAAGATGTGTGATCCGCTGGTTGAGATGTCGGATTGGTTACCCCAAGAAGTTCGTCCCGCTAAAGTAGTTGAACTGTTTCTGAGCATAGTTTCGATTTCAAGTTGTCAATGCTGGAAAATAAATCGGTGGGGGCTTCTTAGGGGTGTTCCCCAACTTGAAAACTGGTCTTGAGAAAAAAGCAAGCCACTCTTCTTCTTAAGAAGTTTTGTTTCTCTTACTTTTCTAGCCAGCGACAGTTGGTATGGAAAAATCTGAAGTTTTTGCCACTTGACCTAAATTTAGATTGAACGAAAACCAGCTTCATTTGGACAGTTCTGTCTGCTTCAAAACGCTTCTTACCCAGAGGACTACTTACTTCAGTTTTCTTGACTTTTGATGGCGCTTGGGGGAAGTGCACGGGCTCAACCAGCAAGTGGTTAAGGTCGATCTCCAATTCTTTCGCTTTCCGTAGGAGAAATCTTCAGAGATCCACTAAATGCCATTTTCAAATCTTTTTATTGAACACATTCTAGGAAAGTTTTTGAAATGGAAGTCAAGAACGGACTCAATGTACGGCTGCCCGTATCTTCAGACTTGGCATAGAATGTGTCTTTATGGGGGCTGTCTTCTATCTTGGGTTTCGCTTCTATTATTGAGTATTAAGAAATCCGCCTGATATAAGCTCCTGCCAATCCCTGTTTTCCTGGCCTTTGAAGCCATCTTTGCAGTGAGGCCTACTCCAACTTGGCACGTTAATAATCCCAGACCTGCTCTATGCATCTGAAGCTTGGTCTTTTCAAAACCGCATCAGAATACCAAAAATGATTTTAGGACAAAAATTCTCCTGAAAATATTCGGTATACCATTTTCGTTAATTCGCTTTGGAGAAGCGGATCCAAAGAGGAACTTTCCGAGCAGTAAAGTGACAGAGAGCTTGTAGAAAAACTGAACAAATTTGCCAAAAGCTGAGGGCCAGATTCTGTAAGGCGAAACGATCAAACGTTTTTGTGCGCACGAATGATTTGCCCTGTGTTATACACATGCAAATTTCTTCGTGCACACGAAAACGTTTTAACGTTTCGCCTTACAGAAAGCCGACCCTAGCTTGTTTCCAAGATGTTACTCTGGCTTCTGCTTGACAGATAACCCTTGCCTGTTTAGGTTCTGAAATTCCCGAAGATATACGCAGCCATCTGTGGTTATCTTTCCTTCCAGCCCTCATTTCATAAGCGAACCCACAGCTATACCCCAAACTGAATACACACGGACAATCGTTAAGCAAAATCCCTGAATACCCTCTCTCTGAAGGAAGGCTCAATAAAGTCGCGATAACAAACACCTTCATCCTCAAGGCTTTCCAAACAGCCATAAGCTGGTAATAAAAGTATTATCGACAGCTTTTGATATTATTATGGTAGCGTTCGCCATCAATCGTCATCACAAAGTCCCAATCCAAGGTTCGCTTTACCTGCTTTCATTTTCACTGCAAACAAATCAAAAGTCTTCCACATTTCCTCCTCCTGCTGTCTGTATACGTATACACAAACTAAATACAAATATACACAGACGGCGCAGCGGAAACACAAGCGAAACGAATCTTTGCGAGAAACTTTTTCCTCGTAAAGTTTATCCGCAAATAACCCCCAGGCAATGATATCGCAACGTCATCATCATCAATTGCAACACCATGGACCAACAAACCGGCAGCGGCGGCACCCCATCCTTCAGCGCACATCACATCCTTGAGTACTTTGGAATTTCGATCCAAAGATGGATTCATTGCCATCGGGGACTGCTGTGTGTTGATGGAGGTATACTTGGAATTCGCCGCAATGAACATTGTAGTTTACGCCATTGTCTGTCTGCAAAAGTCCTGCTATGCTCTTGGTAGGTGGATAGGCAGGGCACTCGCTGTTATCGTCATCATTATCGACAGACCAAGTAGCACCCAGCAGACCATCGTTATCAACGGATATTCATCTTTTTATTTGTTTTTTTCTTTCTTTTTGGTGTAAGTTGCCAATATTTGTGTCAACAACGGGGACTGTGTGCCTTTGGCTCAAATTTTCTATGTCTCTTTATCGTATATGGAGAGACCGCACGCTTTTGTGGACCTTGGAGCAGGGACCTAAAGCGTAAGCAACAAAAATATCATTTCTATAGAATTGCGAATATATATGGGGGAAGGAATTGCAGGCGATTCTGCCTCTTTTCTTGTGAAAAATCAAATATCCTGATGATTGTTTGTTTTCCTTTGGGGTTGTCTAACTCTTCAGGAAATTTAGACAAACGAGTCTAAAGTGCAGTGATTGATGGTGAAAAGTCGACTTTTTCCTTTTCCACCCAGCACCATACCATCATCGGCAGTCCACCAGATAAATGGAAGCGCAAGCAAACTTTCTTTGTACGCAAAGGACTCTGGGGGATGTACCCAAGGATACTGGGGAAAATCACTTCTCTGTCTTCTTTTGGATTCGCTCTTCATCGTCTTCATCGCAGAACGCAATCCTTCGAGGTTAACACTGACCGTTGGAGAATTGAGTCGAATTCACCCAGGAAGCAACAACATATAGATCTGATGGTGCCGTTCGAGATGCTCTCGCAATTGTAGCAAAAACAAAAAGGATGATGGGAAAACTTTCGTCCACAAGTTTATTTTGATTTTAACGTATTGTTCGAGTAAAGAAAACAATATCGCCCGAGAACTGCAGAGCAAAAAACAAAAAGAAAAGCATAATGATGCGGCGATGGTGAGTGCAGATAGGAGAAGAGGTTTTCTTTTCTCTTCGGGGATAGCACGCAAAACTGATGTAGGATTTTTACCCACACTTTATGAACACACACGAAAGATTTGGAAGGTGATGGAAGGCTTTGTAGTCGGGAAGGAGTGGGATTTTTTTGCGGACTTTTTGAAGCAGGAAGTCAGTTGGTTTCGAAGTTTGTTTTGATGGGAAGTTTTCAATCGAATCCTTGGCTTAACTTTTTGGAGCATAACTGGAATATGTTTTTCGAAACAATCATGTAAGGGAGAATAGCATGGGTTTCGGTAAAAAAAATATACCAGAAGGGTTGGCAGGAAATTGTGTGAAATGGGTGGTAACCTTTTACATGAAGCCCTAGATAACTGAAAAGTTCATAGGTAGGAACAGGGAAGAGAAGAAAAATGTTAGATTTTGTAAAAAGGCTGCCAGAAAAAAATGCGTCACTAATAAACTAACTCCAGAATCGCCAGCAAAAACAATTTTTTCAGAAAGAAACTCATTTGGACCTAGTACAAACAAAGAAACCGTAAAAATTGTCTTTTGTTTTTTTCTACCACTTCAGCCTAATGGCTGAGCTCAATTTTGGCCTTAAAATATTGCTTATGAATTATAAAGTTAGTTTATCAAAAAAAAATACACAAAAAATCTTTAAATTTTCTACAAAATATTTTATTAATTTTTCTGATCTACTTGTCAGTTTATTCCACAAAAAAAAATTATTTCACTAACATTTTTCATTTCCTTACTGCTCCATCTGTCAGAAATTTTATTTTCTGATGAAATCCAATCAGTGGTTGATTTGTTGTATTTGTTTTCATAGGGAAACATTTTTCTGACAGAATGTTTGCTATGAACGCCTAAACGTAAATAAAATCTAATTTTTAGATTTTCCAACTTGTTCGGTTGCATTTTACGTATGGAACAGTGGAAATGTGAAACATTTCAGTGGAACGGTTTGTTCCTTTTTGTGAAACTGACTCAGTCAGACTCAGAAGTTGAATAGAAAGAGTTATCCATTCTAGGCAGGTAAAAATGTTAAAAGTTAAACGATCCTTTGTAGCTACCATTTTTTTGAAGCGAATATAGCTTTTTTACGGACGGTCGGTGGGTCACGCATACAAATTATTCAAAAAGATGGGGAGTAAACCGAAAAAAATCGTCACCGTAGCGTTAACTTCCCCCTCCATGGCGCACTTGGAAGATGAAAACTCTAGAACGGCTCCACCGATTTGGATGATTTTTGTTTTGTGTTGTTCGTCTTGATTCAGGGATGGTTAAGGAAAAAAGAAAAGTCGAAAAATTCTTAAATATATGTGTGTAGAGAGCGAAAGAGGAACAGAGAGAGTAATCTAAACTAACTGGCACTATGAAAAATTAAAATGAATTTTAAATAGGCCGCCACGGCCAACACGGGCCAATACTTTACGTCCAATGATTCGCTTCTTTCGGCCGTCCCACGACAGCTCGATTTTTTTTTAATAAAATCGGACTGGCGAGTGGCGCTTGAGAGTTGTGACTGGTGACAGAGTGACGGAGTACAAATTCCTGAGAAAGAGTATATGTTCGTTCGGGTACTTTTTATTCAAACGTAAAATTATTTAAAATTTGCTAAGAAACTGTCCGAATGCGTGATGAGAATATTTAAAAAAAATGAGAGAGAAATCCATTTCCCCTCTTTTCATTTTTTCGTAATTTTCTACCCGCCGAATTTCGACTTACTGAAAAATGAAAACTGCCAACTGAGTGACAGCTCAAAAGTGTGACAAGTAAAACTCTTTTTATTTACGTCTTCAACGACATCGAAAGAACAAGTTATGACTGAAAGTTCTCCTAGAACATATCAGCGCATTCAAAATGGAAAGTTTAATAGGTATTTAGCTTGTAAAAATTCCATTCCAACTTATTTTGTTGATTCTGCATTTTACGATACTGTCCAAATGACATTTCTTAAACTTTTTGTAAGAAAACCGGTCAGGTACTTCTCTTGAAACTGAGAGACTTCTCTCTCGATGTTAGAGATTTGACATTTTTCATTTTTCTATGCTGAAAGTACACGAACGAACCTTATACATTCATAGTTGCTTGCTACTATTTACAATAAATTATCAAACTTGGCCTCTTAGCTGTCAAATATCTAAATTTCGATTAAAAAAAAAGGCACCCATGACATCTGCATTATCAACATCACTTTGAACATCAAAATTATTGTTGAACTATACCAACATTTAGACCCCAAAATAATAGATCTGTTCCCTTCAAAATTTTTGTTAAATTCTGTCCCCGTACCAAAAATTTAAGACCACAAAGAGAAACGAAAACAGTGAAATACTTCGCTGCGTTCAATAGAAATATCAGTCCATTAGGATTAACATTCCGTTTTCATTCGTTTCAAATATATAAGCTCACACAGTCGAATAGCAGAGCGTTCGGTTTTACAATCATGGTTAATATTGTCAGTTGTCGTCGGCTTGTCACCGTATTATTGACGTCTCGTACTCCACACAGAGAGCGGCTTTATAAGAATTATGGTGCGGTCACGATGGGAGTTGAATACGAGACGTCAATCGTAACAATAAGACGTCAATAGTAAACATGGTTGAACAGACGGTAGTTGTGACAGACAGTGGGGACGTTCAAGTATCTAGTTTAGTAAGTCTGACAGCTGTCTGACTAGATGTATCTTGGCTTTGATTGGCTGAAATCGGTTATATGGGCAGCTGTTTCCGTTGACATTTATGGAGGGGTAGCCGACGAATCTAGTCAAGAAATTCGTGACTGAGTACTAAGTTGACAGTTCGCATACGTAGCTGACGTAGGAAAAGTGACGTTCCCGACCAATTCAGTTATTGCGTTCAAGTTACATCTTATCCAGACCAATCTAGTCGACTTAAGATAACTAGATTTTTTAATGTGCCCAGTTACTAATACTTGTAACTGACAGATGGCTGTCATATAACTATCTCAAATGGCGTTTTTAAAATTACTATTTCATGTCAAATAATTTATATTTTGTTGCTCGTTTTGAAACAAAGTGGATTCAATAGGGAATGAAGTAAAGTTGTCACACCTTCCGAGCAATCGAAACATGCAAAAGTTGTATGTTGTGCAATTGTACTAGATCTGTTATAACATAAGTGACGCTGAGCTGCACAAGAATTGGCAGAATAGTTTAAGTGCGTGCGTTTCATGATTAAAAGTGCTTGTTGGACACTAGCCGTGTAAGCAAAGTAAAGTAGGATTTTCAGCATGCAATTACAACATCTATTGCGAGTCTCGAAGTTTCGAGTATAGCGTAGTTGTTGTAATTAGTGTGCTGAAAATCCTACTTTACTTTAGTTTGCTGAGATCGAAGCTCAAAAAAACACGGAAACTGTTCGACTGCTTGTTTTATGCTAATCAGGCTAGTAGACGTTTTTCCTACGTAATTGTGTCAATTGAATAATTGAATTCGGATTGCATGCGTTGGGCCCTTAAGCCTGGAAGACCTCTCAGAGTTTTTGAGGTTAAACGTTGTGCAACTAAAAATATAATTGCGGACCCGCAGTCGTGTAAACACCGCGTTATCATTTACAAAGATGTTTATACAAGTTCCTCGTTTGTATTCAATCAGCCGGAAAGCAACCCTCTTCTGGTTCAGCCTTTAAGCGACATCCCTGTATCATGTTTCCCTAACAAATTGCTTGTGAATACGAATATACTTCCTGGCGCACACCTGTGAATTTCAATGCCAGCGCGACGATAACATCCTTAAGCTTATTTACATTTTCTGTTGTTCGTTTCCAGCACGGTCTCGCTTTTTTTTTGTTTTTATTGTTGCATACACGGGCCATGTACACGTACAGTCGTACACCCTTATAAGTTATTCATTCAATTTGAAGCCTCGCCCCGATTGCCCCCACCCATATCGTCGAGACAAAGAGTACGAGAATATGAATTTTCTACCCCCCATACTGCTCGTCAACACGCCGAGGATAATGACATTCATTGGAGAGATCAAAAGGTAATTGAATTGGCTAAAAACTGATTTTGTCGCGAAGCACGCCTTGAACACTTATGTCCTTGTTTAGTAGGGGTGTATTTTTTGTTGCCTTAGTTCTTTCCCCAGCCACTCGAGAAGCAGAACAGCTCCTTTGAAGGCTGGAAGTGTAAAATCACCATATTTCTGCGAATTGTCATGGGCAATGGCAAAAGGGAAATCCTGTCGAACACCGCCGGCTCTCCTCCGGAAAGTATAAAATTGAATTATTATGACTACATGAGGACACGTCCTTGTCTTTTAGAAGAAAGAAATCCACCCACCTACCCCAAGTTTCGATCGTGAAATCCGATAATCCTCATTTTATTACACACCTTGAATTGTATTCCCTTTCGCTGGGTGACTCTCTGACTTAGACTCGCAATCTGACTCTGAATATGTGCAGGACATCGGAAGACGGGAAACTTTTTACTGTGTCTCTTCGACGTATTATATACATATATACACAAACGAATCGAGCACGTATTTTGGGAACTTTAAGTCGTTTGCCAGCTGCCCGTGTCAAATGGCGAATATCCTTATTTTAGGCATCGATAAGCCGAAGCCCCCATTCCACTCAGCTACTCATTGAATATGGACTGCGGGAGGACACGAGAGTGGCGTATAAATTATTATAAATTGATATTGACTTCATTTGAATATCTTAAAGCGAAAGGATTAAGTTGTTCTAAGGACAAGAGAAGGGACTGCGCCACAGAGATTTACAGCCTGATTTCGATTTCATAATTTTATCGAAATATGTTTTTCCGCAGGACCAAGACGACGATGAAGATTTAATCGCCTCCAAGAAGGTCAATCCGGGTGGAGGATTCTCTTTTTTTTTCTGCTTTTGTATGGCAAATATCGTCTCGATAAAAGTCCTTCTTGGGCCAATTATGATCATTTTTATGCGACGGATAAGAAATTTATGGGGAATTGGACCGGCCATTACGATGGAGATAAATCTGTCTAAATTGAGGTCCTGATGATTGATATAGCAACGATCTATCTGTGGGAATATAACTCGCTCTTTACCACCGATAGCAAGTTTTGTGAATCTACCACGTACGTCATAAGCCAAAGTTTCTGCTCAAGATCCTCCCGCACCATTTGATTTACAACCATGCACAAACGCTGTGTACCGACGCGTTGTAGAAAAATTGGTTTCGCGTGCATTGTAAACTAACAATGATTCTGTAAACTGTGCTCGTGCATTGGCGCTTATCTCCCAATGTGATTTTGATATAAAACTAAGGAAGCTGTTATCAGGGTGTCAGTAGAAACGCCTCTGACTTCAAGGCGAGATGGCAAAATGAATTAAAAAAGGAATTTTGATTTGTGTAAATTTATAGGACGCTCCACTGACGGGGGACAACAGAAAAAAAAAAAAAAAACAAAGAAGAAAAAAGAAAAACTCTTACATAACAAACGGTATCTTCTCTCCATTGTCCATGTTTCTCTTCACTCTCCGTCGACTGGGAATTTTGTCAGCCTTGGAAATGCCCCCTGATAGCGTCTCAAAAATAATTACAACTTCCACGCACCAACTTTTCTTAACTTTTTTTTTGTTTTTTTGTGTTCACAACAACAACGCACGCACAAGTGGTTTAATATTTTAATTAGTTTACCAGTTGCACACGGAACATCAACTAGTGTTCTACAGGCGCACTTTCCCCGGAATTCACTGGGATGTGATGGAAAACTTATCTTTTCCTCAAGATAAGCGGATCAAGTGTCTCTAAAGCGAGATAACGCTCCCAGAGAGCAACGAGGATGGATTTGATGCTGGCGGTGAACAGATGACGACGGAATTTCCACTCCGTACCACAAAAGTCAACCCAAAGTCAAAGTCTCCCTCTCCATATGTACAGTGGTGAAAGGGATCGTTTATTGACGTTACGATCGGGGTAACCGTTACATGCATTAGTTTGACATGATTTTTGACGGCATGTACATAGATGACGTTCTGTTTACTCAGCACAGAGAAAGCCATCGTTAAATCTGCTCCGGAGAGTGGAGGAGGGATTTTTTTTTATGGTTTGTTTACACTGCCTCTTGTCAAGTTTGAAGATAAGCGGCGAGAAATGTTTTCTTGGGTCACTGATAAGATTTGTAAATTTATCTCTGAAGGCGGAGGTGAGAATTTGTTTTTGTAGTATTTGGGATTCGGATCTGGTAAACGGCTTTCAGTGGCCTCTACTTTGTGGAAGTGGGTCCCAAAAATATCGCTTGGACTTTACACGAACGCGGAAATAAAAAAACGCTCTGTTCTTCCCGTAAGCGACATATTTAACAGAGCCTTATAAGGTCTGTCGAGTTTTTACTTAATTCAGTTTTCCTAAGACAAGTTCTGTTAAACAGTTTAGCAATTCCTCAGTAGATCTTTTTTTAACCAGGTTTCAGGTTAGGTCCTTCTTATGTCGCTCTCCATTGAGATTTTCAGATTTTGCTGTCAGATCTCCGATTTTTCGTGTCCAATGGAACATAAAACGAGATTTTTCTTTCTTTGCATTCGTGGTGGTGCGTATTTTGAAACTCAGTCGTCCTTAAATTGTAATTTGTGTTTATAAAAATCCATTCAATTTATGTTGATATCCACTGCAGCGGTATCCACTGCCCTGTTTTGGGCACTCCAAGCTGGTTGGGGTCCGCTCCTCCACTTACGCGCCACCTTAGCCGAGGTCTTCCTCTACTGCGTCCAAGACTTTCCGGGCCGGAGAGTTGGTGTCTATTCGCTATTTATATGTCCCAGCCAACTTCTTTAAAAGAAACATTGCCGCCTAGTTTTTTAGACGACTGAAGTATACTTTTCTGACCAGGTCGATGTCGCTGCAAGTAGAATTCGCTTTTATATCTAATCCTTTAAAGTCCCCCGAGGTTACCGAAAATCACGCGGTGAATCAACCAAGAAGACCTTCATCTTCAGCGTATTCAAAATGGTAAGTTTGATAGGTATTTAGCTTATAAAAAATTAAATTCCCACTTATTTTGTAGAGGCTACGTTTAAAGAGATCCTTGTCAAATGTCAAAATGACATTTCTCAAACTTTTTTGTTAGAAAACCGGTCAGGTGCTTCTCTTGAAATAAAGAGATTTCTCCCTCGATTTGTGAGATTTGACATTTTTCATTTTTCTATGCTGAAATTCAGTAGGTACACGAACGAACCTAATGTTGTTCGCAAAGAGCTTCCCAATTCAGCCGTTTGGACTCGGCATCAAATTGTAGATCCCTTCCATTCGTCGGAAAAATACAAATAAAAGAAAAAGACTTGTCAATGCAATTCGCTTAAAAGAAAGGACCCAGCTTAAAGAATTCGTCGGGTTTTTGCGCCAACGCTATAGGTCTGTTCCTTTACTTTTGTAGCAAAAATTTAAAAGACTCTTAAAATGGAAAGGGATATATTCTCTCACACTTACGAAAAAGTTGGGGAACGCTTTTGTAGTAATGAAAATGACAGAAACATAATTAAAATATTCAAAAAAGTGTTACGAAAACTCCTTAAAACATTTGATAAGCTCGAAGAATTTGCTAATTTACTAACAAAATTAGCTATGGAAGTGACTCGGAGCTTCTTTTTGATGAATCCGAGTATGTGAAAGCGTTTGTACTGCTTAAACTACAAGCATTCAAGAGGTAAAAGCGACGCTGCATTCCAAATGACATGGAGCAGATGGTCTCTTTTTACAGCATGAAAGAATTTCGTTGCCACTATCTAAATCGAAAATAATCTTGAGGGGAGCATTCAATATAATTTTGCCGCCTGTTGATACCATTTGAATACGTAAATCATAAAAAATGCACGCATACATGCCAAATGGGATAACAAACCTCAAATCAGCTGTTAATCGTAAGGTGACTGACAGCTTTACCACTTCTTAGTTCTTACACCAAGAAATATGTTGAGTAAAAATTCGTAAGATTCTCAGTGGAGGGGTAATATGTAATATCTCGCTCTCTCGATGACGCTCTCTTTTACGAATTTTTTGAGTTAGGGAACGGCAATGAGTAAAAACTCGTAAGAACTAGTAAAAATTCGTAAGACTTTAAAGTGAAGGAACAGACCTTATAACTTATATCTTATAGAAGTTAACCAAAATTGCATTATTCTGGCTTCGACGGATTAAGCAGGATGCTGCTTTTGTGTCCGTTGAATCCGGTGACATTTGTCACAAATTTAGATGGCATTTCTGCTCTGACAGTTTTCACACACTTGTGTTGCTCCGACATTAGGTCTGTTCCTTTACTATCTGGTTCAATTTTGGCAATATGTCACTTTTCTCCCATTGCGAGAGATTTCGCGCACCGAAATGAAATCTGTGGCAAAAAGGAAAAACAGCATTAGTCATTTTTAGACACTTTTCAGGAGCGCAGGATAAAGCTTTGCCAGCACATGTGGGAAGACGACTTATAGGTAGGGATGAATCGATACAAGTAAATACAAGTACATACTCGATACTTTTGTTTCGATACCAAGTATTTTAGTACTCGATACCTTTGGTTGCGATACCAAGTAAGTATCGTTTAAAAGTACTTGCATCGAATGAAAGCATCGCACTTTGACTTAACACCCAAAACAGAGATTCCCACACATACTCAATGTTCATGCAATTTTGTATTACTTTTCGCACAAAACGGAAATCACACATTTTCCGCACACACATTAAAATTCTTGCATTGCTTAAACACATTCACCACGCATTTTATATCTCTTTACTCATACTCTTACAGTCTTTATGAATTCCTTTCCGAAATGAAATTAACTCTCTGGGAATGCGTTTAGTCTTTCTCTTCCCACGTAAAGTCATAAATTCTTAAGTCTCAACTCTTTCGTCGATTATCTTTATCAGTGGTGAGTTTGGTAGCTTTACCTAGTTGAATCGTTTTTCATTTGTTGTTTCAAGATAAATATTAATAAATTATTTTTTATAACAATCAGCCAAACCAGAAACCGACTAAGTAAAAAACATCTCGAAAAATTTATGTTTTTAGGAAATATTCCACAAAATGTATTTTATTCTTGTGAAAAATAAATATATGAACAATTAGTGATTGTTTTCATCTGGAATTTTAATTCGATCCAAGTAGGTATCGATACTTTTCATCCGATACCGAGTAGGTTTCGATACTTTTTTGCGATACTAGTATCGAGTACAAGTACTCGATACCTTGAAGGTATCGTTTCATCCCTACTTATAGGTACGTTTTTTCCTGATCCACAACACAGCAACCGTAATACCATGTTCCCACCAACGTGATTTAGCTCATGTGATTTATAAATAACGAAAGGCGTCTCCACCGAATTTTACATGATTTAGTTTGACATCCAGCAGAAAAAATTCGTCCACTTCGGAGAGGGCAGTTTTTTTTTCGTTGTTTTTCTTTTGTTATCACACCTCTGCCAAAAATAAAACGATTTATGATTGTTGTACTTAATGAAAATACCAAAATACACCGAAACACGAAGAAAATTGAATTTGGGATAATATTTTTGACATTTGTGTTGTTTTTTTTTTTGTTTGTTGAATAACTTTGAATTGAATTGAAAGCGCTGCAGGTATGTTCGATTTTATTTTGTGTTGATTTGCAATGACAGATACGTAATTAAAAATTAAACACGTCTAAATCACGTAATTAGTAATCACGAAAATGTATGATTAATCACGTAATTTATGAGATGATTTAGCTAAATGAAGTGGATTTAGCTAAATCACGTTGGTGGGAACATGGTATAAGAGATATTTGAAAAAAAAAAAAAAAAAAAAAAAAAAAAATGACATATAGAGCAGGGTACGGTGCATCCAATAGTAACATTAACTCAATTTTGACATAAGTATATCAATTTCAATGCTATATAAGCACAAACTATAAATGGCCGCGAGACACTGCCAACTAGACGTCTAGCACAAAATATCCCATTTGAAGGAACGCTCGCGCTAGAACGATATCGCCATCGGCAAAGTGACATTTGCACTATTTTTCCAATCATTTCTTCATAAATAATTTCGTGCCGCGTAATTGTTTCTACACTACGATTAAAAATAAACAATTGCCTATATTATAAAAACAATCTGAATTGCTATTTTACTTATTATTACCAATTTTATCACAATTGCAGATCAGCTTCGTATTTTTTGTAAACGTTTGAACGATTTCCTTTGACATGTCGTTCTTTTTTTTCTCTCTCTCAAACCAGTGGGTAGTTTTCCACTAGATTGAGAAACTTCCCTGAAAGGGATATTTCACAAAAAGTGCTAGACGTGCAGCGCAAATGGTGACATGTCAATTTTTTTTATATGGAGTTTGACATGCCCCTGCTCATCTAGCGGGCAGTGGAGCGCGGCCAATGAAAACAAATAAAAAGTCAGTTACAAATATGCATTTGAACGATTTGACAACCATCTGTCAGCAATAACCAACTAGCCCAGAGAAATTTCTATTAATAGATACCTAGTTTATGTAAAACGTCAACAAGGTATCCGAACGCATTGACTTTGAAATTGTCGCATAGATGTCGATATTTAGTTTTTCGACCAATTTTTTGTTATTCTTTGTTTTTGGTAATTCGGCTTTTTTTTTTGGTCTACCTATTTCTTTTCAACTTGTCAACTTGAAATGTCAACTAGGATTAGGTATACCTACTTCTTTTTAAAATTATTTAAAATTGTCTAAGAAACTGTGCCAATGCAATCACGTACTGAGAAAATTGGAAAAAATGAGCCAAATTTCCACTTATGTCGTTTTCCATTGGGCAAAAAGAAGCGTCCGGGAGAGTCCGGAATCGAAAAAATCACTTATGAAACCGTTCCATTGGCACAAAAAATACTCTTCTGGAGATTCTGAGGAGAGAATTTCGCTTCTGGATTTGAAGTCAGAATCCACTCAAGAAGCACTCACACAAGTGTAGTTTGTGTATTTTATACAGGTCAACTGACGGCTGCCGTAGATTATTTTCTGGCATTTCACCAATACTCTTGTGGATTCAATCAGAAGCAGTTTTCTTGTTCCATTCGACTACAGAATGAGTGGATCCCCGAGTGAAACCAATGGAAAACGACATTACTGAAAAATGAAAACTGCCAGCTGTGACAGCGTAACAGTGACAGCTCAAAAGTTTGACGAAGAAAACTCTATTTATTTTCGTCTTCAACGATGTCAGTAAATTTTGTAGCTTCAGCATTTTACTATAATGTCAAAATGACATTTCTTAAACTTTTTGTAAGAAAACCGGTCAGGTACTTCTCTTGAAATTTAGAGACTTCTCTCTCGATTTGACTAGATTTGTCGTCTTCCCCTCCATAAACGTCAACAGCAAAAACTATACACGTGATCACTCTGGGCCAATAAAAATGAAAACGGATCTAGTCAGACAGCTGTCAGACTTACTAAACTAGGAATCCGAACGTCCCCAATATTTGCAGGTTTTTTATGGCAAATGTTTTGTTTTCTATTTTTGGCTCTCTTCTGCGCAACTTTTGCGTAAGGGAACGAAGTTAGACTAAATTTGGCGAATGTGTTCGAATGCATTATCGTAAGGGAACAGACTTATTTTTGGCTCTAAATTTAGAAATGACGACGCGCCGATGACAGGAACGTACTGTTTGTGGAATTGTTGTGCAAATGACGTGCAACAATTTGAATGGTGCTGTCCTTCTGTTCCGGCTGCTCCTTCAAAAATGCAAGCTTTACAAAGCAAATACAAAAAGCTGCGAAAAGGGAAGTTCTCCGCTTAGCATTGATGCCAACTCATGCATTTGCGAACTCCCTGCTTAGCACATCTTGCACTTATGAATGGGGGCTCTTATGTCTTGCGTCGAATTTCAATTTCCTTTCATGTTTGTCTGAGTTGTGGGAAGTAACCAAATTTATACTCCCAGCTCAACTGTAATTCTTACCAACAGCAACTGCATATTTCATGTTTTCTCAAATGTTCAATTGAAGTTCAATTCGTCATTTCCAGTTGATACAACGCAATTAACCCTTATTGTCTGATATACCTACCTCCGGAACCCTTGTATCTGTATATCCGCCTGTTTAGAATATCCTTTATTTAATTTCTCAACTCCCTCGCGCTTATCATTCAGCTGCCTCTTCAGAATCATACAAAAGTCTGTAAAGAGCTGCAATAAAAGACGAAAAAAAAAACGGACAATAGTCTGTTAATTGTACATCGCGCAGCGAATGCACTGGGGAGCCAAGCAGACGAGGAGGAAGGAGGCAGAAGGTACTCATATGCATGCCGAACAATACGACTCACGTCTTTTTCGAATTCAAGTGGTGTGCTCTGTTCCTTTTCATTGGCCGTTTACATAAGCCGTTTCATGCGCGCGGATTTAATTGCCCCCCTCCCGCTGCCAGTATTGGCCACTGAAATTTAATTGAACGTCAACGTGCAAGGCCAAAACAATGGCCCACAATCAAAGGGTAGTCTCTATCCGAATGTACATATCTCTGTCGTTTATTTACTTAAAATTAACCTTCTTTAGTTTGAGGGACCTAATTGGTCGGATGACCTTCTTGCGCTCTTCCCGGTGCTTCTTCATCTCGAATTCGCGTTTCTTTGCATCTCGCGAGGGTTTCTTGGTCTCGAACTGCATCTGTCGATTGCCGAGGCTGCCGCCGATTGACTGGACATTCGCACTGGCTGCGTGTTCCTTGTTGACGCGATCTTGGAGACTCATTCGGCTGGATTTCTTGTTGAGCGAGTCTAGTTTGAAGTTAGTGGGGGTGTTGATGGGAATCATTTTGGGCGTCTTTGCAGAGGGTTGGGGATGTTCCTCCTCTTCGTCGTTGTCGTCGTCGTCGTCGTCCTCGTCGACTTGTGCCCTCTGTCGCTTGACATCCTTGTAGGCTTTCTTCATTTGGCGCGAGAACTCTCGCGGATCGTCGTCATCGGAACTTGCCTCGTCCTCACTCTTGCTGTCGTCGTCGGCCTTTGATATGCCAAAGAGGTCTTCGTCATTGTCAGACTCCTCGTGGGGCTTCTCCTCGTCTGCATGGAGTTCGGCTACTCGGGCCACTTCGATGCGCTTCTTGATCTCCTTCACCTTGGACTTCTCGAGGCGGTTGAGCACTGGAGCCAACATCTTGTACTCCTCGGCGTTTTTGTTGATGGCGAAGTCAGTGTTCTCGAACATCGCCTTGAACCGGTCGTCTTCGAGGAGATTTGTAACCTTTTTGGTCTTGGGTGTGGGGTTGGCCTGTTCCTCGATGATTTTGAGCGCCAGTTCCTGGTTGACCTTGGGAAGGTGGGTTTTAATCTGCAAACGGCTTTGCCGCTCGGAAGCGATCTCTTGACGGATCTTCTCCTTGCGGAAGCGATCGAAAGCGAACGGCTCGACAACAGCCTTGGCCTTGTTGTACAATCGTGCGTCGATGAAGTGACTGTGGTGGTGGACATGTGATTACCAAAGGGAAAAGAACGGCACGCGTAGAAAAACTTACCCATGCATGTATCCTTTGAGGAGATTTGTGCCAATGAGGTGCTCCAAGCCGAGTTCTTCGAGTTCCTTCTGGGTGATGAACTGGTAGTCGTCGTACATGTTCTCCACAACCTAAAACGATAGAGGAACGTCAAATGGGTCAAAGGAAGAGTCGAATTTGAAAACTTGCCTCCGATTCAATCTCCTCTGTGAGGTTGTCCAAGAAGGAACACCATCTGGGGGCAGGTCCCATCGATGGCATGTAGTACGTCATCATTTTGACATCCTCCTGGGCGAGGAAGAACATCCCTGTGTCGGGTATTGTGCAGAAATCATTGAAATTCGACGTCGACTCTATGTAGGCGATTTGTTTGCCTGTCGCCTCATCCCACACCTTTAGCATGGCCGAGTCCAACGAATAAACGGCCTGGTGGCTGGGGTTGAACGCCAACCGCTTGATAGGAAGCTTATTCAGATGATCCTTGACGTAGAGCGGCTCTCGCGAGCGTATATCATAGATCAGGACATGCCCAGCAGCTGTCCCAACTGCCATTTGGAGACCATTCTTGAATTTCATTGATGTGACCTGCAAGTGGTGGACATTAGTTGAATCCAATTGGATTCTCCCCTTAACGCACTCACCGATGGAAACGTCTTGGCCTGAGGAAACTTCATCGCGACGTCGACAGTCGCACATTTTCGCCGGTCTCGTGGATCCCACGCCTCTACGGTGCCTTCCTTCGTGCCGACCATGAGCAGATGATGTTCAGGATTAATTTCGCACACATTCAGGCAACTTGCCGCCGATTCAAACGGCTGAAGGAACTGTCCTCGTTCTAGATTTAACCTGAAGATATCCTAAAAACACCATCCATTCAACATCGCCCTCAAATTCACACCATTCCACTTACACTCGACGTCCCGACTATGAATAGATCACACGACGGCGTATGGTACTTCATATCTCTACCAAATCTTGGTATACGCAGTCTGTAATGCCTCCCGTGCGCCGCATGTATCTCCACATACCTGTCGCACTGCAAAAACACCTACAACACGACCGCCATTTCATTAACTTTGTTTTTACATTTGCTTTTCCTCACCATTTTACTGTAATCCTCACTGATGACCTCGAATGTGGTCACCTCCGAGTCAAAGCATCGCTCAAACTTTATGGACAGATTCGCCACCTCGAAGCACTTGACTCGTGGTTTGTATGTGCCTGTGGCGAGGATATATTGATTGTCGGGACTCATTCGGATGTTGGTGGACACACCGGGCATGTCAAAATCTTGGATTAGTTCGATTTGACGCCGTGAGTCCACCTTTTTCATCAATTGCGAGCGTTTTCGACGATCCGTCAGCCACTGGGGATGATTTGGTTGGTGTTAGAAGTGGGACAATTTTGCGGTTTGTTTGGCTACTTACTTCTGGAACGGATTTACCGGCGCTTAGGTTGTAGATTTTCACATCATTTACGTCGGAAACGAACATTTTTGCACTTTATTTTTTATTAAAATTATTTCATTTCTTTCTGCAGGAAAAATGTAAACAAGAAATGTCAACACGTGCGTAGTTCGAGCGAAGTGACAGTACACAGTACACAGTAGCTCAAAATGGGAGTGTTCGTAGAGAGAAGGTGAATGGATACGAAATTGGTTATTCACGGTGGTCATTTATTTTGATGTATTTTATTTTTTTGTCATCTGTCGTATAAACCGCATTTACACCACCACGCACGCGCAATTTTGCAACAAAACCGAAAAGAGAGATCCGTTTATCCTCAGTCAATACTATAAAAGGCGTAAGAATGAGATCACAAATCAGACGCCTATGGTGTCATGGATGCTCTACCCATAATTATAGATACGTAAAACGGAAATAGACACAGGTTCCGCTCACCAACATTTCTGCAATTGCATGAAAACATTAATATTTGTGATTTGGAACATGTGAAATGAGATTGGTTATTAGTTTCAGTAAAATAAACCAACAATTCATCAATCAGTTACACGAAAAAAATAAATAATTGTCCGTTCATCATTTCCGGAAGCCATATTGTTTTATAGGAATGCGGAATTTCTTTAGTCATCGCTATAAAAATATCAACATGCAGAGCTTTCCTATAACTCCTATCACGCAAACAAGATGGCCGACCTAAATACGTGTCACGTTTTTTTGCGTGTTAGGTAATGCTGTCCCTTTCGGTCACACGGCTATTTAGTATTTAGCATCCCTTTAATTTTGCGTGATAGGAATGTGTGACCATGTAAATGCAGCAATACATTAAAAACAGATGCATTACTACTGTTCGAAATGGGCCTAATGTGGTTGCAAACTGTCTACGAAAAATACTCAACTTTCTTTTTAAAAAAATGTCGTACAAAAATGTTATCTTAATGTACACACCCATTAATTGAATGCAATGAAATTAACTGAAATGTAATCACATTTCCCGCTGAAAAAGTTTATATTTATGGGTTGGTTGATATTCTGCCCCGGCGGATTAACGGAGTGTGAAGGAGAAGATCTAGAAAATACAAATTTTTAATCTAGTTCTTTAAATGGACATTTCTTGCCTCTGCGTGTGCAATCAAAAATGCTCACAATTTAGTAAATAGTCTGACAATCTGCTTTTCATGCTTTTCACACCAAGCCCAAAACCGGGTTTACGACAAAACACACGAAAACTTCATCGAAAACAGAAGTTTTCCCATTAAAATATTCAAAACGAGTCGTTTGCACTCGTTTTCCACGAAAACACCACGAAAACACCACGAAAACGACTTCCAATCGTTAGGTTGTTGGAACAAACACACCTTTTGCAATGGCCAGCAAATTTAGCAAAATGGCTGACCGAACAAATGTCACAACTCACAAATTAAAATCATTTTCCTCATTTAATTGATGGGCTAATATTGTTTTTAAATGCACTAAATTCATTTTGTTTGTTAATTAGTGCGATCGAAATTTGTAACCACAAAAATTTGCACCGAAGTTTAACGACTAGTGTCTCACAGCTGATTGAAACGTCAAACGAAAACGAGTTGGTGGTCGGTGTGAATGCATCGACGAGTTTTCGAGGAAAACAAAGTTTTGGGCTTGGTGTGAAAAGCATATTACTGGTTAGTAACTTTAACGACGCGTTTATTGAATCGTGGGATATATATAATAAGCGAACGCGTTTATTGAATCGTGGGATATATATAACAAGCGAAAACGGTAGGGACTTAAGATCGACGGATATCGAACTTCCATAAGCAAGACTTTAAGCAGTATTAACGTCAAGTTGTTGTTTGCTATCAGAGCTAACTTACTAACTTGCACGAATTTGTGTAATAAGTAGGCATAATGAGGTATCTCGTTATTTTAGCCCTGAAAATAAATCTACTTATCTAATATTTTGAGCTGTAGCTCAGATATTTTCTGAGCGCTCTTCCATAGCTAAAGAACGCGACCATTCCTTTCTACAAATCTGCAAATACATCCCATCGACGAACACTCCTAAACTTGTACTACCCAATTCCATTTCATTCCAACGGTGCAATTGTTGTCAAACCACTGTGACTCGACCAGAATTTAATTATACTTTCCACCTTTCCACAACTTCCTATCCTACTGTCGCGCATCAAGAAAAACTAGAAAAATATAAATTTTCTTGCATTTTCACATTTAGTATTTCGTAAAAACTACCAAAATCATCTCTAAAAATACTTCCGGAAATTCGAAACACTAAACCAAGTGCTAACATGCCAGTATTCAACTGAAAAATTCTCGATAACTTTCCATGAGTAATACATAAAATTGCTTAGTATACCTTCAAAGAGAAAAAAAAAAAAAACAAACCATACGAGAAAAGGTTACAAATAAACAATTTTACACGCTTATCAGTGATTAATTGCAGTCTACAAAAGCAAGGGATAAAGTGAATTTAATATTTAATAACTCGAATCCGGTAAGTGCTGATATTTCTTTATATTGTTCTACGCAACATTTTTTTTTGCCCCCTTTCTTCCATTGGCATTGGTGGAAAAATCAATGGAAAACGCCGAAGTTGTTTCGCTTGGGTTGCAGTGGGCGACAGCAATTCAGGTAGTTTCTCGGTTTTATCTATTTGCGTTTGCATCCACCCCCTGTTTTTTTTTTTGTTTGTTTTGATCCAAAGTCGAAACCCAACTGTGATTAGGGGTTGCTGCTATCGTGCGTGTGTGTGTGATTCATTGTTTCAGTCGCACAGATGTTGCTAACTTTATTGTAAAGATCTGCGATTAGCTGGTTGGGTAACTAAATCTAGTTTCGTCAGAGCCAAACAGATGACTGAGTGCGCGCCCATCTTGCGGTGATCACACACAAGACACGACACACAGCTTGACACAGCCTGGTTTGGGTTTCTGTTGTCTGCTGCCGCTGTGTACTTGTGTAAATTGATATGCATTGTTCGTGGGTACCCCTCCGGTAATTACTGCCGCGTCTTCGTCTTGGACCCAAGAGTTGTTGAACTCGATGAGGTTTTCGGTGTTGGCACGAGCTTATTTCGGGCTGTAGACAGTATTCTATATGTATCACTGAGTTGCTCGACTCTTAGTGGAGTTTCCATTGTTTATTGCTGGATGTAGGTATCTACGCGACGCAGTTACGTTTGTTGAACTGCGGAGTGTGCGAAGTAACCGGTGAACCTTTGCCTCTAACGAAAACTCTGTCGCAAAGCGAATTGGGAAATGATTCATTCATATAAGTGATGTCTAATGTCGTATAATCAGGCGTTGTGCGTAGCTAAGGCGTCATTCAGGTAGCAAGCGGCTGTATCAGAATTTACCGAATAGAAAGCGTCTATCGTTCCATCCAGACCTGAGCGGGTGACGATTACTGCCGTCTTTCTTAATGACCTCGAATGCAGCTGTTCAAAGTGAAAGTCGCCGAGGTTGTACGCCCAAAGCAGTTGTAATTTCCATCGTTGTGGGCTTACTCCAGTGGCGCTACTTTCCAGGGCAATGTGAATCCGCACGCTTGGAACTGAGCTACTGCCTAAAACCAAATCGCCTGCTGTCGCCGATCAGTCGGTTTGGAACAAGCCCGCCGAACCGACAACACCTGCAGTTGCAGTCGACACCCGACGGAAAACTGTCGGCGACAACAACGCCACCGATATCACCAGAACCGCCCGGTAATTTGCCTGGTCCAGCGTTATTGAAGACAGTGACGGAGACGCCGGACAGAAACGCAGCATTCGGCAATTAACTTTTGGCGGAGTTGATGCTTTCAGAGTGAGAGCACTTGACGTACGTACGCCGCGCCTTGAACCGGACGTTGTGAAACTTTTTGGACTGTGGTCGGGATGACACAGTCAAACAGTTGCTTGAGAGCGTGCCGCCTGTTCTAGAAAACACCGACGACAACGCTGATGCTGCTGACGTGAAAATGAATGTCTTAGAACAAAACCAACTCTCAATGTGCAAGCGTTTTGATTTTGTTTAAGGGAACGCGCGACATTTCTGATCCACCCGTGTGGCTGACCCTTATCTGGATTGTGCTGGATTCACTTGAGCATCTTTTCTGCCTTTGGGGGGAGTTTCTCCGCAGTTCTTGCCCTGTTTTCTTTCTCTAGTTTCCTAAATTCTTCTTTGACGGTGTGATCCCCTATTCCGCAGAATGGTTCAGGACCTATGAAAGTTTCTGATGCTCCCTCGGCTACTTCATTCCCCTCTATTCCTAGATGGCCAGGCACCCAGCAGAGAGTTATTTTGTTTCTCCTACCAAGTTCATTAAGTTTTTGTAGGCATTCCCATACAAGTTTGGATTTAATGATGTAGGAGTTAAGTGCCATAATAGCAGCTTGGCTGTCTGACATTATAGCTATATCACAGTTGACTCTGTTTCTGTCGAGGTTAATTTGGACACACCTGTCTATGGCATAGATTTCAGCCTGAAAGATGCTGGTACTTTTGCCCGTTGGTTCAGAATATTTGGTTCCAGGCCCAAATACTCCCGCTCCAGTTCCCTCATCAGTTCTCGACCCATCTGTGTACCACTTTGTTGTGTGATTGCTCAGTCTGTGAATTGTGGATTCATTGCTCCAGTTCTTCTTATTGCTGAGCTTAGTAACAAAGTTCTTTTGAAAATCAAATCTTGTGATGATGTCGTCCCTAGGAAAGGCCAATAGTGGTTGTTTTTTGAGTAGTACGTCAAACTGTCTCAGTGTGATGCACTTTCCTCTTGCTATTCCTTCCTTGGCCGTTCTTAGGATCGTTTTACTTGCACATTCCTCAACCATAAGGTGCAATGGAGTCAGTTCCAATAGCACTTCCATAGCTGCGGTTGGGCAAGTTCTCATAGCCCCTGTAATACACAGACACGCCAGTCTTTGCACTTTATTGAGTGTCTTCCTTGTGGTTGAAAGACTGGTTCTTTTTGCAATGCAATCGCTCCATACGTGATCATTGGTCTCACAATAGCAATATACATTCGTCTGAGGATGGTCGGGCTACATCCCCAGGCTTTGCCAGCTAGGCTCCGGCAAATCATTAAAGCACGCGTTGCTTTCCTGGTTATCTCTTCTGTTTGTTTTTTCCAGACGAGTTTACTGTCTAAGTCATCTTTTCTTTTGAAAAGATTGAAAAGGAACACTCTCGAAACAAGCGGTGCTCTGTGTAGTGCACAACACGCATATGTCAAGGGCAGATCCGTGGAAACAGCGCTACATGAAGTAACGAAAACAATCGAGAAATCCCTAGGTAACAAGGAATTTACGTTGGCGGCCTTTCTGGACATAGAAGGTGCATTCAACAACCTGAATACAAGAACCATTACATCCTCACTTGAGGAGTCAGGTTCACCACAGTTTCTGACAAAGTGGGTTAAGACTATGCTTAACAGCAGAGTTATTAACAGCAGCCTAGGGGACTGTGTGATTAAGAAAAGTACTAATCGTGGAACACCACAAGGGGGAGTCCTATCTCCTCTACTGTGGAACATCTCGATTAACAAAATACTTACATCCCTTGTCAACAGAGGTATCAAGATAGTCGCCTACGCGGATGATATAGTAGTACTAATAACAGGAAAATACCTTTCCACCATTAGAGATATTATGGAATCTACGTTATCAGAACTATCCAAATGGACGGAACATAACGGTCTTTCGGTTAATCCGAAAAAGACCGAACTCATTCTTATCACCAGGAAATATAAGGTACCAAAATGGGACCCACCGAAGCTTAAAGGTGTCCGACTTAATCTTTCAACCGAGGCCAAGTACCTGGGCGTGATATTCACCTCCAAACTTAACTGGAAACGGAATACTGAAGAAAGAATGAAGAAAGGACTTAATGCCTTTTATGCATGTAGGAGGACCTTTGGGAAAAACTGGGGCTTGCAACCGAACATTGTGCACTGGATGTACACCGCGATTGTGAGACCCATTCTTACCTACGGCTCAGTTGTTTGGTGGGAGGCGGTTAAAACCAAATCCCATCTTAAGAACCTGAACAAGGTGCAGAGAATTGCTTGTTTGGGAATAACAGGCGCAATTAAATCCACTCCACGCTATTGAACCTGCAACCCATTGAGCTATTCACTATGAACGTGGCAGCCAAAGCCGCTCTCAGATTAAAAGAGAACAAAACTTGGAAGCCTGGTTACTGCGGACACTCAAGCATACTTGAAATCTTCGATCGGAAGGGACTCATGTCACTCACCGATTACGAGAAACCCAGATATGACTTCGAGAAAAACTTTAGAATCACTATACCCAAAAGGCAGGACTGGAAATCACGCAGTACCATCATTAAAGGTTCAAAAACAGAAAATGAAACAGGAGCCGGCATATTCTCAGAAAGGCTTGCTATTAGCCAGTCGTACCGACTGACCGATCACTGCAGTGTCTTCCAAGCTGAGATATATGCGGTTAAAAAAGCAGCACAGACTATCTTATCGATGGGACTACCAGCAATGGAAATAACCATCTGTGTGGACAGTCAAGCAGCACTTAAAGCTATCGGCTCCAATCTTATAAATGCGAAATGTGTTACAGGTTGCCTCGTGGCGCTCAGGGCTATACGTCATCACTCAATTCTACTCTGCTGGGTTCCGGGACACGTTGGGGTGGAAGGGAATGAAAAGGCGGACGAATTGGCCAGATACGGCTCTGATATGAACCCTCAACTTGCGGACGGAGAGGTGTTACCGCCTTTCAACACTGCTAAGACTTTTATTGAAGGCGTCACCACACAACTGGCTAAGGAACAATGGAGCAACACCATCGGTTGCGTCTGTGGCCTGTGATTGACACCAAAAGATCAAAGTTCCTAATCTCCCTTAATAGAAGCCAAATCCGGATGCTCATCGGCGTTTTAAGCGGGCACTGCATCATAGGAAACATGGCTAAAAGGCTAGGACTTTTTGCAAATGACTTCTGCAGAAGCTGTATAGAGACGAGGAGGAAATAGAGTCCGTGGAACATCTTCTATGCCACTGCCCAGCTTTACAGAAACGCCGCTCATCCTGTATGGGAGCTAGGTTCTTCGAAAGTCTGGGCGACTTGGCAGGGGTACCCCTATCAGACATAAAACTATTCCTCAACAGATCGAAGTGGTTTTGTTAGCCACATGTCCTTACATGTACAAACAGGGTACTCACAATGGGCCTTCATGGCTTCTGGGTGAAATTTGCATCCCAACCTAACCTAACCTTACTGTCTAGGTTTAGTCCCAGATTATTTAACTTCATTGACTGTTGTCAGTGTTGTACCCGATAGCCTTATCGGCCTTAGTCGTTCAAGTTTTCTTCTCCTCGTGAATGGTACTATTGTTGTTTTTGCCGGATTAAGGCTGAGCCCAGCCGTTACGCACCAATCCCGAGTTATTTCGAGTCCCCTCTGTATAATGTCACATAGGGTTCGCTCAAATTTACCCCTGGCAATAATTACTATGTCATCAGCATATGCTTGACAATTGATGCCCTGGTTCGTCAATTTCTCAAGTAACTCGTCCACTACAAGACTCCACATTAGGGGGGATAGAACTCCTCCTTGCGGACAGCCTCTTGCTGTGTTAACCTTGATAATACCTTCTGATGTGTGAGTCTCTGCTGATCTTGTGCTCAGGAGTTCATACATCCATCTTGATACTGTGTTATTTAATCCTTTTCTATCAAGAGCTCGAATAATTGCATCATGCGATGTGTTATCGAATGCTCCCTCAATGGCCAAGAAGGCACACAATACTATCTCTTTCGCTTCAAGAGCGCTTTCAATAATCTCAGTTAGCTGGTACAGGGCAGTCTCCGTAGATCTGCCCGCTCTGTAGGCATGCTGACGATGATGAAGAGGCGATGTACTTAGTACATCTTCTCTTAAGTAGTTGTCCACAGCCTTTTCCATCGTTTTAAGAAGAAACGAAGTAAGACTGATTGGTCTATAGGACTTCGGTAGACTTGGGTCCTTTTTTCCCACTTTCGGAATGAACACTACCTTCGCTCGTCTCCACTGGTTTGGTATGTAGCCCAGTGCCAGACCGGAGTGAGGACAGTTGACGACATGTACAGCGTCACGATTACTCACGCGACTCATTCATTCAGCCGACTGCTCCCGTCCGCAATACGGTGAAACGATAAAAGATCGCATGCCGACGCCGCTAAGTAAAAAAGTAAACATGTTTCCCAACATCACCTTGTTTTCGCTGTCAAGTGGCAAACGCGTTCGATACGCTCCAGCAAATCACTGTGAGTATCACTGGAACGGAACGACTTTATCGCTGTTACCGAAGAAACCCGAAGAAAAACGTGTGTAGAGTTACGAAACCCGCCTAACGTGCGAGACGCCTTGGTAGTTCTTTTTGCGGTGGCAATCCGCCTTGCACTGGTGAATTGCGCGCTGCGCGGTTCATGTACCAACAGCAAGTGACTGCCAAACATACTAAACCCACCCTTGCACTCCTTTTCTGTACTTCCACTTGGATTGCTTATCTGCAAAAGCGCGTCCTACTGCGCCGTATGAATAATTTAAACATTCTACTCCACTTTCGCTGATAACGATGGTTTCCCACAGCAAAAACCGTGTCACGCGTCAGTCTACAAGTACGTTCGTCCGCGACGCAGTCGAAATGGAGCTGCTCAATCGGATGAGGCAGAAAAGCGACAATGTGCTGGAGCATTGTAAAATCTCGCTCGAACGTCACTTTTTAACGAGCGCAATTGATCAGTTTGTGTCTTTCTCTTTGCAGTTAGCATCATGTCATCGGCTCCGTACAACTACAACTACATCTTCAAGTACATCATCATTGGCGACATGGGCGTAGGCAAGTCGTGCCTCCTACACCAGTTCACAGAGAAGAAATGTAAGTACGGGCGGGGATTTTCCTTGTTTTTCTTTTTTACCCTGCAATTGTGTATCAGTCATGGCCAACTGTCCACACACGATTGGTGTGGAGTTCGGAACGCGCATCATCGAAGTTGACGACAAGAAGATCAAGCTGCAGATCTGGGACACAGCCGGACAGGAGCGCTTTCGTGCAGTTACACGGTCGTATTACAGAGGAGCAGCTGGTGCGCTAATGGTCTACGACATCACACGAAGGTATGCCCACAAATCGCTCCTAACAGTTGTGTTCTAAATGTTGTTGCCGTTCCTAGATCCACCTACAACCATCTGAGTAGCTGGCTGACAGACACGAGAAATCTCACCAACCCGAGCACGGTGATCTTTCTAATTGGCAACAAGTCCGATTTGGAGAGCACCCGAGAGGTAACCTACGAGGAGGCCAAGGAGTTTGCTGACGAAAACGGCCTAATGTTCCTCGAAGCAAGTGCTATGACGTGAGTTTTGCCGAAAACTTGTTTGAAATCCTATTTTTTTATGGTTATGTCGCTTTTAGTGGGCAAAATGTGGAGGAAGCCTTCCTCGAGACAGCTCGCAAAATCTATCAAAACATTCAGGAGGGTCGCTTGGACCTGAACGCCTCGGAGTCCGGGGTCCAACATCGACCATCGCAGCCGGGACGAACCTCGTTGACAAACGAGACACTCGCCAACAAGGATCAATGCTCGTGTTAAATTTTAAGAGAAATAGTCGCGTAAAGTTTAAATGTTTTTTTTTTATTATTTTCGCCCCGACTTTGTGATGATGATTGTGTATTTGTGTGGGATATCTAAACCCCCCCATCCGCTTTAGTTTTATTATTTTATTCACTTTCTCAAAAGTCCCTCTTCTCTCTTAAGGTAAGGCCAAATTTCTCACTCGGATGAAAACCGTAAGAATGTATTTTTGATGTCTATCAACCAATTCACTTATTTTTTATATTATAAGAGAGAAAAGCGTATATTTAAACAAAAACCTAATTGAATGTTATGATATAAAAATAGAAAGTGTGGTATTCAATATATATTATATATATATATACATAGAAAATTAATAAACAGCAAGTAGAGGTAACTATATATTTTTTTCATTATTTTATGTTAATTCTTGACAGCACCATTTGTAGTTAAATGAAATTTTATAGTACCTATCAATTTTTAATCTTACCTATGTTTAACTGAAATAAAAACAATCAGTTAGAGAAATTTTGTCGAATTTTCTTTTCATTTAAACAAAAAAATGGGAAATCTTTCGAATCACCTTGTGCACTTTTGCACGGCTCCATTCACAGTGGGTGTTCATTTTCATAGGACAACATGGAATTGGAATTGCAACTGTCAGATTTGTTTGGTGGAAATCTGTAACTGGCGGCAAGATTTTTGTTTGTTGAGAATAAGTGCAAGTGTTACTGTTCATGATTTGTTGAGAAGTTTAGTGCAAGATAAAGTGGAAATTTGTGTAAACAAATTGAGAAAGGTACCTCTTCAGCATGGACAACCAAAGGCCGGTGAATGCGTTGAATTTGGGTGAGTTTTCGGAGGCGTTTCTTGTTTGCAAAAATATTCTCTGAATTTTGGTCGCATTTGCACCGATTTGGAAGCGCAAACAGTCGTTGCGGTAACAAAGAACTTCCATTTCGGGAATGCATTTCCATGTGTTTGTAATATGCTATGCAGTGAATCCTTATTTATCTGAATGAACGTTCTCCCCTTTAGATGTGAACGCGCAACGAAATTTCATGAAGTACTTTGCGAAGCTTGGCGATGTAAGCGAGTAGTGCAGTTTCCCCCAAACCCATCTACATCAGATTTCATTTCAGAAACCCGCCACAACAGTGCGTTTCTTTGACCGGTCCGACTACTACTCGATCCATGGCGCTGCTGATGCTGATCTCGTGTCTCGCATAATATACAAGTCGACAGCCCACATCAAGATTATGTCGCCGGGCGAGGATGAGGATGAACTGCCCTACGTGACCCTTTCGAAGAACAACTTTGAATCGGCGATTCGTGAGTTGCTTCTTGTCAAGAACTACAGAGTCGAGGTGTATGTAAAGAAGGCCGGTTCCACCGATTGGAAAGTGGAGTACCGCGGCTCTCCCGGGAACCTTATTCAGTTCGAAGACTTGCTCTTCTCGAACAAGGAGGTGCTCGTCGGCACTGGCATTGTTTCGCTGCAAATTCGCATGGATGGAGCGCAAAAGAAGATCGGTCTGGCGTCAGTGGAACAGAACGATTGCCTGTTCTTGGTCACAGAGTTTGTGGACGATGACTTTTTCACCGAATTGGAGGCCACGGTGGTGTTGTTGGGCCCCAAGGAGTGTGTTTTGCCCAGCGCCGACGGTGAAGTAAGTAAAAGAACCGCTGCTGGTTGAATTGAATGACTTATCTGTTTGTTTTCAGTATGCGGCCATAAAAACTCTGATGGACCGCAACGGAGTCATGGTGTCATCGTCGAAGAAGACGTCGGGCGAGAAGTCCGACCTGATTCAGGATTTGAATAGACTGTTGAGGTTTGCCAAGGGGCAGCAGGAGGATGCGTCCACCTTGCCGGAGATAAAGTTGGAACTGGCGATGGAATCTTTGAGGGCGGCGGTGAACTATCTCAGTCTGGTTTCTGATCCGGGAAATCTGGGACATTACGAGCTGAAAATATTGAACTTGGAGCGATACGTGCACTTGGATGCGGCAGCAGTCTCCGCTTTGAACATTCTGCCAAAGCCGGGAACCCAAATCACATCACCTGCCTTTCGTTGGCAGAGCATTTTGGGTGTGCTTGACCACTGCCGCACCGCACAGGGACATCGTCTGATGGCTCAATGGGTTAAGCAACCGCTGCGCAGCAAGGACATCCTCAACGATCGCCACAATGTGGTGCAGTGCTTGGTGGAGAGTCCCACAATAATGACATCCATCCACGACGACTACCTGAAGCGGATCCCTGACATTCTGATGCTCACCAAGAAGCTGATGCGCAAGAAGGCCAGTCTGCAGGATCTTTTTCGAATCTACCAGGTAATTCTAAGAGCCCCACGCCTCATCAGCACTCTGCTTTCGCTGGAGAACTCCACGGTGACGAATGTGGTCTGTGAGCCGATGAAAAGCACCCTGGGCGACCTGTCGGGCTTGAAACAGATGGTGGAACAAGTCATCGACTTGGATGTTGTAGAGAACGGCGAGTACCTAGTGAAGGCCTCCTTCGATGACAACCTGCAAGACATGAAAGACCGCATGGATCGTTTGCACGATAAAATGGACAAGCTCCTGTCGAAGGTGGGTGACGATCTCGAACTGGAGAGGGGACAGTCGGTGAAGTTGGAGAGTGTATCCCATCTGGGCTATCACTTCAGGATCGCCCTGAAAGACGACTCTGTCTTGAGGAAGTCAAAGACCTACAAGGTTCTCGATGTCATCAAGGGCGGAGTGCGATTCACTTCGGATAAGCTGAGCGGGTACAGCCAGGAGTTTGGCGAGGTTCGTGAGCAGTACGAGGAGCAGCAGCAGTCTATCGTGGAGGAGGTTATAAAGGTCGCCAAGGGGTACTCGGCCCCGTTGACTTCGTTGAACAATCAAATCGCACAGTTGGATTGCCTGTTGAGCTTCGCTGTGGCAGCCCACAACGCGCCGACGCCTTATGTGCGGCCCAAGATGTTGGACGAGGGCTCAGGAGTGCTGGTATTGAAAGACATAAGGCACCCGTGCCTGGAGCTGCAAGAGAACGTCACCTTCATCTCGAACGACGTGGAGTTCAAGCGGGGTGAGCTACAGTACTCATTTGGAGTCTTCTAATTCTAACTTTTCACCTTACAGACGAGTGTAACATGTTCATCATCACCGGTCCAAACATGGGTGGCAAGAGCACCTACATTCGGTCTGTTGGCACAGCGGTTCTCATGGCGCATGTCGGCTCCTTTGTGCCCTGTTCGCAGGCGACAATATCCATGGTCGACTCGATCTTAGGGCGCGTCGGAGCCAGTGACAACATCATCAAAGGTCTGAGCACATTTATGGTGGAGATGATCGAAACATCGGGCATTATAAGGGTGAGTTGGAGCGGTTTTTTCTCGGCCAAAAGTTATTCTCTTACATGCCTCCTAGACCGCAACGGATAAATCGCTGGTGATCATTGACGAATTGGGGCGAGGCACGTCCACATACGAAGGTTGTGGCATCGCGTGGTCAATCGCTGAGTAAGTCTTTAGATTTTCTTCTATCTGACTGACATTAGCTGAACGTTTTTGGTTTCCATTTCAGGCACCTTGCCAAGGAAACCCGTTGCTTTACCTTGTTCGCCACGCATTTCCATGAGATCACAAACTTGGCCGACACATGTGCCACAGTTAAGAACTGTCACATGGAAGCGCTGGCCGACGATGAGAATTTTACGCTTCTGTACCAAGTTCGTCCCGGTGTTATGGAGAAGAGTTTCGGCATTCAAGTTGCCAGATTGGCAAACTTTCCCGATTCCGTTGTAAAGGTGAGTTGACAAATGATTCGATTGACTCTCATTACATGCGAATCTCGCTCTATAGATGGCACAAAATGTCTACCACGAGTTCGAGGATGAGAACGCCCAGAAACGCACCAAGAAGGATGAAGAACTCATTAACAAGATTGAAACGGCCATCGACAACCTGTCGTCGGGCAACAATGTCGATATAAACGAGGGCGATCTAACCAAGCTTGTGGAGCAGTTCAAGAAGGACATCCAGGAGCTGGACAGCGAGTACTTTAACGCGGTGTTGTCTACCACCAGCGAGTAGCCACAGCTGAATCTCCATGTCATCTGCGTCATCAGCAGCGTACATCACTTTAATGTGGTATTCGTTTGGGCTTCTTCAGATTTGCCCTCAGATTCCAGATTTCGTGTGGCTAATCGAACATAAAACTTGCTCTTACTCTTTTTTGTGTTGATATTCGTGCGATTTGAATATGTGTAGTCTTCGACAATTTTCTAAGCGATTTCCATTCACTGGTTAAATTTTGTATTAAAACATTAGAAATATTTGTCCCGATTGATTTCTAAATATTTATATATAAATAATTTACAAAAATAGATTCACTCGATGCAATGCCTTTCTTTGCTGGAGAAAAAATTCACTAAAAAAGTAAACAAACTCCATCAGTTGTCAAACTCAAACGCACTTGTATTGGTAAATCTGAGAAAATATCTAGATTCGCAAAAGTGCTCTGAAATCTGAAAAAGATTGCTTTTTCCTGTACCAAACGAACATAAAAATTGCTCTGAGAGCAAAAAAAGTGCTCTGAGAGCGCCCAATCGATTACCACATTAGTGCCTATTCCTGTATCAGTATTGCCATTTTTTTTTTTTAAATAAAGTCTCGCTCACGTTACAATGTTTTGTAATCGGCGTGATGTGAAGTTGTAAACCGATTTGTACAAAGTAGCTCGTCATCACATTCCAGAATATAAGAATCCGTAAAAACTATTTATTTGTTTTGGCAAACATCCGGAACGTATTCATCGGCAGTTTGTTAGGTTAGGTATTGCTGCACACTTTGTGTTAAGTGGAGGAAGCTGGAGCTGAACAGAGGTAATCACACAAAAAGAAACAGTTTTCTGCGCCTCAAGCTCTTTATTTAATCGCAAACAAATACAGAAACCAGGAAATCACAATAAATAAATTCTAACACCAAACTGGAATGTTCTTGATTCTTGTTTATTCACTTTATTAGTTTATCTAAAGTTAAATTATTGGTAACAGTTTTTAATAAGATCAAAAAGCGTAAGTACCTATTATTCACTATAAACCACGATTTTAGATGTCCAAACATGGCTCCGAACTCCACACTGAAGTAATTTCGTGTATTCACCACCCTTCATCAACAAAAAAATCAACCAAACACCTCCTAATATGCAACCAAAAAAAAAATTCACCATTGTGAGTGAGAAACATCCGCTACCATGCAATGAAAATTAATCATACCGAAAACCAAACCTGAAAAACGTCAAGTACATTTTCGCACCAAAAATGTATGGTGCACCAGGCGCTCAGCAATTGTAGTTGGTATTCCTACTACACCACACAAGTAAATTTTCACCTCAATCACACTCAACGAAAACATGTAGTGGACCATTTTTCGTCCAGTATTGGTTTTTGAAGAGTGTACACCGAGGCAAAGGCGGTTTGTGTACCTACTGCAATTGCTGTGCGCCGGGTGATTTACGAGGATTTTTCGGTGGAGTTTGCGTTTGCGATTTGCCGCTGTCAGAAATTGAAATTTGCACTAGTACAGAATAATTTCTGTTCTTTCGAGATGTGCGAAGTAATTTCTGTCCTAGAATGGAAAAATTACAAAAATGTAATAGAATTCATTTGGTAGCCAATTTTGCACGACAGAAAAGCAAGGCATGAACAAAAACTATTGTGAAATGTGGCGAAAGGTGACTACCAGAGACAATACTGAGACCGTGACTACGGTTGCCACTTGAAAATAAAGTTGGTGTCCAAATTGGAAATAAAAATGACGGACTGTAAAAATGACCAAAATAAGTTTTCTGTCAATAAATTGTGAGATAAAGGAAATGAATGCATTCAGTGTATGTACATTCAGCGATCGTGCATGTACAATAAGTGCATTCAATTAAACACATTAATGCACCATTTAAATTGACTTAAATCAGTCGAAAAGAAAAGCGCTTAATTAGCATAAAAATTAAAATTAAAAGATGAACAAAAGGAATAGAAAATGACAATTTGACCAAGAGAAAAAAATAATGACCATGCTCACAAATGAGCAATGTGTCAACCGTGGTGGTGGGTGACAGTGAGTGCTGGCTTATTTGTTGACGTTTTCGATTGCTTATGGGATTTGCTGCAGTGTTTATGGGGAATTGTACTAAATTGCAGCGACGTTTCGAAACGTTTAGTACGTAAATTACTTAAATTGACTTGAACAATTAAAGGAACAGAACTAATAAGTTAGGATGCAAAACAAGTTTATTAGGAACATCAAGAAAAAGTTTAGAACGCTGTATTTTATCCAGCCCGATATAATATTTGAACGCTCACGATTTAGCGTATGTTGGACGTACTTACTCTGGTTTTGTTCAGTGTCATAAAGAAACTCTGGCGAATTTGTCGTTTAGGAGGTGTCTTTATTATATTGTTTTATTTTTCTTTGTTAAATTACATAATTTGTTGTTTGTTTTCATTTTTAACAACTATTCACTAAAAAGATTCATTAAACACTCGAAAAATAATTCTAATATTAAATATTAAATAAAGGCAACATTTCCACTTCTAAAATATATTATTAAATATGTATATATCATTGTCTTCATCATTATACAGTTAGGATGAATGAGTGTCGCGTTGCACGAGGATTTTTATACACGTACATGATCGAGAGATATAAAAGATTATAGAAACAATGATAACAACGAATTTTTCTAAATATAATAGTTTTCAGAATATATGTACCTATGCATGTAAATAGTTTACGTATGGTGTATGAATATGCATTACTGTTTAATAAGTGCGTATGAGTATCACTATACCGTAAAAAAAGAGAAACCCACTTCCAAATGGTGCAGAAAAAGAACGCCAACTGATTAACTCCAAATGTAATAAAATTGACATCTCTTAAGGATCATTCACATGAGAGCGACCAACTACCTACGAACGAACGAATATTCGCAAGTTTTGACAGTCCATTCACACGATACATTTAATTTGGTCGCAGAAACCCGCGAATCCAATGACAGTCGCCGTTATTTGTCTCTATAACATTTTGAGTTTGAGGTTAAGTTCGAACGAATGCTTTATTCGTTAGTTTGTGGAACGCGAATTGAATGATGTGGATTGTGAATAAACTTTGACAATTCGCGCCAAGGGTGTATTCGTTCGCGGCAAAAAGTTTGCAATTCGAAATTTCGTTATTTAAACTGTTTATTAACATGTTTTCTTAATACATTTTGATGGGATAATTAACTATCCTCCTCTTGGAATAGTAAAATGTACAATTTTCTGTTCATAAATGCATCAAAAGCGGTTTGTTCGCATTTCAGCAATTCGTTCGCTCGCTCTCATGTGAATAGTCCTTTATGGTTAAAAGTCAATTTAGCATTGCCTGCGTTCCAATGGCCGCTAGATAACAAGTTACCCGTTCAACTTAGTGTCAAACTTAAAATTAAGAAAAATTACATTAAGTTGTGTTTAATTGTCAATTCCATGTATAAGAAACGTTGCTAATTATCTAGCTGTCAAAGGAAGCCAGCCGATCTCGAGAATGTCAAAAAATTGAAATGATTGAAACACTTTGATAGACGTCCAGTTGAATTTGCGCTGTCACCATCTGGAAGTCAGTTTGGTAACAATAAAAAATCTTAAAAAAAGATGCAATGATTTTATAAATTGTTATGAATTGTCTAAATTTTTCTTGGCCATTTGTGGGAGAGAAAACGTGGTACAAAAATGCTGACAGCTAGGTAGGTAACGTCAGGTGGGGTATTATTAAATTCTTAAGTCACGAAATGGTTGATGAACTGGTAGAGGTAACGCATACCGAGAAGTATGGCCAAGTTAAGGAGGATGTTTATGTTGTCAAGGCCAATGGCGGTTGCATCGCCGCAATAGCTGTATTCTTGTTCCTGAAAGTAAACGATTAAAGGTATTTGTGATATAATATTATTTTATATTTTGAACAGCAGCGAACCATTGATTCTACACAGAAAGATAAGGAATATTATATTGGTGACAGTTAAAATTGTAAATAAAAAATGTCTGAATTCCAAGAAGCGCTACAAAATGTCAGTAGTTGTGTTCCGCGGCGGAACTTCCGCCGCCGGCGGTAGAGCTTTAGCGAAGCGTTACTCCATTTAGGAACTAAAGTGATAGATGAAAGAACGTCAAAAATTGCTTTCAGTTTCGTTGATTGCTGGATTATATGACTGACGACTATCGAAACTTCAAATTAATCAATTTAAGGAAATCTTATGAAATGTTACAAAGTTGAGCAGTCGATAGGGTGACACATTTTCAGATGGGACATTTCTCTTGATATGTTTCTGTAACCTGCCTAATAAAACGAAATAAGCTGACGTTCACGTGAAGCTAAAGTCTTATAAATTCCCGCACTTTTTGAAATTTCGTAATTATTTGATTCAACTGTACGGAAAGAAACACAACTGTCAGATTGACATTGAGAACCTTGCCAAAACATGACAGTTCCACATTATTAAAATCAAATGTAGGTAAGGCCCCAGTTATAGCCATACGTAAAATGCAACAGAAAAAGTGGGAACAGTATGAAAATGATTTTTTTTTTTTCGTTTAGGCGGTTATAGCGAAAATTCTGTCGGGAAAATGTTTCCCTATGAAAACAAATACAACAAATCAACCACCACTGATTGGATTCCATCAGAAAAAAATTCCTAGCAGATGGAACAGTAAAGAAATGAAATATTTCAGTGGAATGATTTGGTTTTTTGTTGTGGAATTGACTGAGAAGTGGTTCGGAAAAAGTTTTTCGTACGGAAAAATGTATAAATTATTTTTCTAGAAAATTTAAAGATCATTCGGTAGTTTTTTTTTTGATAGACAAACTTTATAATTCATAAGCAACATTTTAAGACCAAGATTGAGTTCAGCCATTAGGATTAAGTGGTCTAAAAAAGCAAAAGAAAATTTTTACGGTTGCATTTTACGTATGGCTATAACTAGGGCCTTACTTGGAATTCCGTTAAGAGAATACCGATTTTAATACGTCAAACAAAAGTTTCTGTCAAATTGGAAGCTAAAAGAACGTTCCTATCAAACAAGTGCCAGCTGTCACAGAGTTTCTGACACAAACTCTTTCTAACAGCGTTCTTTACACTTTACCTTAAAGAAATGTCATAACTGTTATGACAAGAAGTATCATAACTAGGTACTGAGAAATAGGCAAGTTGTAGAATACGAATACCGACCAACAAACTGTCAAAAAGTGTTTTCTTTTAGGAATAGCTATTTCGATGTAAATAAATTAAGTAGTACTGAATCAAAACAACAACAAACCAAGCACACAACTTACATCTGGATGCATCGTGTAGCACTCCTCGATCCTACGCCGCTCCAGGAAGCTCATATTCAACTTGTAACACGAGTACTCATCCTTATAGTATTGAATTCTCGTTGGCTGTGTGGTAGATTTTCTCGGCTCCTTCGAGTACATAACCTTAACAACGATCAGCATCAGATTCGACTTGGGTATGCGCTTCAAATGGAAGGGTCGAGAGTAATTTGATTGCAGTACATCAGTGAAGTGGAGATTTTTCTCCTGCAGGATATACAGTGTCGACCTCATGTCGCAATGGTCGTACTTCGGTTCGGGTGGTGGTTTTGGGAAAACCTTTTCCTCCTCGCCGCCTTCGAGCAGTTTGGCGGTCTTGCGTGAGCCAGGCATTTGCATTGTCAAATCGTTGTCGTAGTCGTCGTCATCATCGTCATCGTAGACTGGAAACAGAATTTAGAAACTACTTGAAAGATGTAAATGGTCAAAGGGTACCGTACATGGCATTCCATTTGCCCACATTTGGATTCGGCTCAAGTACCAAAAGACCTCCGCCACCAGCCAGTTGATGCCGAGACTTAGAAGACGCACGGGCTGGAAAAATAGGCAAATTTTGCGTTAGATGGGGTTTCCATTAGATATCCTGGACTCACATTGAGCAGTGAATGTGCGTCGCTGGAGGTTTTATCCTCCACCTTGCACAGAGCTTGGTAGTCGTAGACATCGATGCTCTTGAAAATGCTCTTCTCCACCATGGCATCCATGACGGCGCCTTCGATTTCTCCGAAGAATTTACCCGTGTCGTTCGGGTACTGCGAAAGGAGTACATAGGCATTGTTATCCACCACGTAGCACTCGTGTTCATCGGCATTGCAGGTCTTCACACAGCCATTGCACTGCGGGGGAACCTCTCTCAATTCAGACAAATAAAATCAAGAATACCACTTACATTCTCCTCGGAGGTGATATTGGCGAATCGAGCCATCATCGCCGCATGTGCAAACTGAAATCCGACGACACAGGCCGGTGCTTCCATTCCGCCATCTCTGGGGAATATCGCATGCGAGGCGGTTACCTGCAACTCGGCGTTTTCCTGCGGATCATTTGCATGAGGCACCGAATACACAAAACCGTCTGCGTCGATTTTATGCTGAAGGATGGCACTCTTATACCACGTCTCATCGATAGCGGTCGTGTGATAGTCGCCGAATTCACGATCTGTATCGACTTCGACTTCGCCGTAGATGAACTGCCAACGAGTCAGGCCGCTCATGGTAGCTACAAAGCGCAGTGACGCATTGTAACGCTCAATCAGCGCCTGCTCTTCGGCATCGGTAAATTTCCACACGCCGTAGCTGGAGTTTGTCACTTTGGCCTCGAAGATTAGCAGCTGGACCAGCTCCCGGTTGCAGTAGTATGCGTCGTCGTCGAATGTTCTGCGGCCACAATTCGCTAGCAACGAATAAACATTTTACACTGTGAAGCTGGCGAATTGTAAGACTTACGTTCATCGTCCTCATCCTCATCACTGGCCTCGGTCTCATACTGCTCCGACCATTTCCAGTCCTTCTGGACCATTTTGTACAAGAAGTGACGGAACTCCTCCTCGGGCGTTTTGAACTCATGGCCCTCCAGGTAGTGGTACTTGCAGTAGACCCTGGAAGTACAATAAATGGTAAATTTGTTTACACGGCGTCTAGTCACCTACCATTCTGGATGGATCTTCCAGTTCTCGCCTACGAAGAAATCCGAGATATTTAGACCCATGTGGACGTTCTTCTTAACCTCTTCGCCGACCTTGATCCACGTCTGGCCGTACACACTGGGCACAACCAATCCCAACGAGAACGGTGTATTTGTCAGCGGCTCGTAGTAGTAATCCTGGTTTTCCTCAGAAACACGACGCATCTTGTCGTAATGGAACTTCACTGTGATGTTCGTGTACTTGCCGGTCTCGTGGAGGACCATGCTGCGACGAAGATCGAGAATCTTATCGCCCGGTCGTCGGGGCTCGTTGTCCTCATAGAGGTGTTCCACTTCGGTGAGATCTATGCTGTTGTAGTTGTTATTTAGAATTCCGTCTTGCTAAAAGCGGGACTGCAATTAGCAATGACAAGGCTGACAAAGACTCTTACCGTTGGCCTGAGGTCAGGGTGAAAGATCACGTAGCCATTGTTACTGATCACGAACGAGTAGCCGTTGACTCCGAGCTTGTACGGCAACGTCAGCTTGTCAATATCCTCGACTGGTACATCTGTGCCTGCGACACCCAGAAGTCTGGCTCGTCTCGTCGACGAGTTCTTATTCTGCCACGATCGATCGAAGGCCGGCACTCCCACGGCAATCATCAGCCGTTGCTTTCCGCTTTCCTCCTCTTGATACTGTAAGGTGGACAAATTCTTAATTTATTTGGCCTATTCAAATACGAACTTACATCAGTAACTGTTTTGTCGGCAAAAGAGTGCGTCCATGTCGGCGGATGCTGTTCATCTTGAAGGACCAGCGGTGTGGCGATCACGTCCACGTATTTCAGCACTTGTTCGTGTACCTCGTCCAGCGTTTGGACATGGGAGTAATAGCCCCGATTCAAGCAGGCCATCCACTGTATTTCTCTCACTTTCGTCACCTCTTTCCCCAGTAGATACGTAAATACTCGAACTCGCATTCGCAACGTATCGTTTTCTCCCGTTCCCCAGTTGTATTTCTCGAAGACATCTGTCGTATTGCCAGCGACTCCGTCTGTTACTAGCATTATAGCTTGGTTGCACGTTGACGTTTCATTGCAGCGCCGTTCTATGTAATACTGATTTTGCAATCGATTAGTACGTACGGAATACAAATTCGACAGAAAATAGAACGATGCGAAACGGAACACTCATTTAGTAGTAAGTATCTAGTCTGTAAGTTTTTCACCCAAAAATTTTGTATTCAAAACCATGTTTTTGACAGAAAAGTTGATACAGCATTTTTTTTTACTTAATCCCTTGAAAAACTTACAGAACACTGAACCGAGAATGGCCGCGTCAAACCACTTGCTCTACTCTAACTGTTTGGGTTAGATGTCAAGTGGGTTAATATCTATTCTGACGTATGTCTCACAAGGCGTCATCTAGCGGTCAATGACAGCATTCAATATTCCAACTCACCTGCTTTAGCAGCTCAAACGCCTTCTCGTAGGCCTCCGTTAGGTTGGCATTGCCCTCGGGCGCCTTCATATCAACAATAGCATCGTTGAAAGCCTGAATATTCTCCGGCGTTGCCTGCACCAGCACGCCCTTAAAACATTCGATAATATCTGAAGTATTCACCGAGTAATTCAACACGGTAAAAAAATCGTTGTTCGAAAACGTATCCAAAATGCTGCGTATCGTGAATTTGGCAATGTGCTTCCCGAAACCTGTCATCGAACCGGAATTGTCCAACAGAATTACAATGTCCTTGGAACACGTGGCCGTCTCAATGTACCACGATCGTTTCCGACAATCGTACGTGTCAGCATCATCGGTTTTTTTATTTATATCCCATTGCGAAGCCGGATAGTGACGGAGAATACCCGTGTCAGAGCCAAAGTACTGCCACGACAGTGCCGGATCGGATTGATAGTTTTGGACAAACACCGAGTCCAGAGCTTCGGACCACATTATTGCTTTTATCACATCGGGACCTGTTGAGAAAACATCAGCATTTTTGGAGTAACCAATCAATTTGCCCCCCCTTCCCCGACTCACTTTTGTCATAGACATTCGACGGCACATGGACGGAACTGTGCGACGTATCAACGGAGATATTATAGAAATGTGTATCCTGATTTAGAGACATGTTCAAATACATGTAGGTGTTGTTTTCCAAAGTTTCGACAATTTCCTCAGCCCGTTCGCCATTGTAGCAGGAGTATTTACTCGAGTAGTATTGAAACTCATTCATGGCGTACGTTTTGTTGAAGACAAACTCCTCGGCTGCCGATTCGGCCAGTTTGAGGATGCATTTGACCGCATCCATTTTGCGGGACAACATGCGACCGACATTTTTCACGATCGACTTAATGAGGGCGGTACCGTTTTTCGTTTCCACGCGGGCGTTATACTCTTTGTATTTCTGAACAAAATAAATAAATAAAAAAATGTTTTATTTAGAAGAAGGGAATAATAAATAAACAGAATTGAACTCACGGCTTTGATTTCGGGGGATTTTGTCATCTTTTTGGCCAGCTCCCATAGTTCCTCGCCAAATTGGTCCGCCCACTTGCCAATTCTGAAACAAATTAAGAAAATATATATCTTACAGACTTTGATTCGAGTTAACAGCTTTTGCGATCGAGAAAAGAAGACTGGTATAAATGATTGTGCAAAGATTGCACTGACGGAATAGTTGGAATCTCACTTCTTGCGTTCAAAGACCGAGAGCTTGTTCCACAGTCTACGATATTTTTAGTATTCAGAAACTTCCACAAGTCCAGGCAACCCTTTCTCCAATACAGAGTTACCCCCACAAAGCTGACCTAATCACCATTTGTAGGCGACAGGGACTTTTAAAAACTGTGGTTGCATCATATCTAGTCACTTGGACTCTCAGCTGCGAAAATAAAGGAACAACATGGAAGCGTGCTAATGGCCACTTAAGGGCGATTCAACTTGATGCCACCACTGCCTTTTTGTCATCACAATATCTAATTGGACAGTAAAAAGTTTTTGCCTCCATTAAGCAACTCATTAACAATTAAATAAATATAACTGCCCACGCATTAGCATTTGAAATAGAAAAAATAACTCAACTGTCACCTCAATTCAACATCAAACGATTTGTCAAACAAAAGAACAATATTTTTCTTCCATGTGTTTTCATTTAATCGACTGACTGTTTAGAGAAACTAAAAATAGTTACGATCCACGTTATAAAATCAAAAAATCAACATTAAAAATAAATTGACAACAAACCGCAAATAGCCTACATCGCCTCAAAACGCCACCAGCATTATGACACGCGCCGACTGACCGACATTCGAAAACTTGAAGCAGCAAGAAAATATGAAACAAAACAGAGGACCAAAAAAAGTACATATTCCCAAACATGCGCAACCAGTGATAAACATAAACAAATCCACGTTTGTAAACAAGCCATCCATGACTCAACATGTGGTTCAAAATCAAACCCCCCCGAGAGGTTGCGAATCAAATGTTCAAAACAAAAACCCCATAAACAAAACTCAAAACATGATCCCACAAACGTTTGTTTACAACCAAATTTCCCAGAATTCCCCAAACGTAATCAAAAATATCCCACCCCACATTCGTTTTCTTCTCCTACCATCTCCCATGATCCACCACCATCTTTCTTGAGCTATTTTTAGCAACATTTTTCAACTTCACCCCGAAAACGCTCAGATGAGCAATCATTTTGTCAAAGTCGGACAAAAAAAAATATATTCTACAAAATACCCGGGGGGACATGACCATTTCTAACCCCAATTCGGTTATATTGTTCCGTAGAAAATTGTTAAAACCCGTCAAACTTACGCATCATCCTCGGGAGTAGCTGTGACTGGTTGAGGTGGTATCCAAATTAGGTGGAGCACGAAAAATACAGCCACAGCAAGGCAAATGCGTGACATCAACTTTTCACTGAGTGGAAACATTTTTCTAGCATTTTCCAAAAGGTTTGACTTTTTGGTCGGACCCCCTCACCAGGGTTGGGTGTATATTTGTTGTTTTTTTTTTCGAAACGCACTTTTCAATAACCACGCATTTATAAGTTATTATTTAAAAAAATATTTTCACATCGATTTTTCACTTAATTGGCACACTTTTCTTTTGGGCGAAGATGTTGCTCTTGCTCTTCTTTAATTAGTCGTCACTTTGCAGGCCGCGTACGGTTTGACTTTTCCGTGTGTCTGTTCTGTATCGGTGGTGTGCTGTCGGAAAACTGACAGCAGAAAGGTGGTGTTTTTGTCGAAAAGCGAACAAATTTCCCGTATCCTATTTATAGGATTCACTTTTTATGATGACATTCGTGGTGTGTTTTGGTCGCTGCCAAAATGACAGCTTGTGAGAGAATTGACGCCGCTATTTTCCCGGTATTGATTTTTCCGGAGAGACTATGCCCACGTGGAAATGGTAAACAAATGCGAAATGCGTAGACAGAGAAGAAATAACTTTGGGAAGCTATTGCCAAATTACAGGCAGGTATGGCAATTTTGACGTGTGTCAAATGGGCTTCTGCAGGAAAGTTAGTTCAAGAAACAAACACGCCTATTTCGCATGCAGTGCAAAAACAACAATTTATCTGTCTGATTGTGGTTTGCTGTCTGTTGGTTAAGATTTGAAATAATTGAGTGAGACGAAAAGCGAGGTTAGACTGGATGCATATAAAATGAAAGGACATTTTCTGACATTTTTTGCAATCAAAATAGAGTTATGCTGTCATAAAAGGGCTGTTTGCATTGCCTGTTTCACGAGTGGCATATTCACAAACGTCAAAATGAGGCATAAATAAATATAATTTTAAAAACTTTAAAAAGAGGCAGCGCACAATGAAGCAACTGTCTAATATGATTGGGCCACAAATCGAGGCGTTCAATAATTAGGCGAATTTGACACTGACGTTATGTCACATTAAAAACTATTTTGAAATCAGGAAATTAAAAGAATTGATGGAGCTTAACGATTGTCATTAAATGCCATCTCAAATAAGCTCTCACTGTCAGTTTTCAATGTATATATTTTGACAGCGCGGTGACATACAGTGGACACATTAAAAAAAATCTAGTTAAGTCGATGTGATGGGTATGGATTAGATGTAACCTGAACGAAAAAACTAGATTGATCCGGAACGTCACTTTTCCTACGTCAGTCACATATGAACTATCAACTTAGTACTCAGTCACGAATTTTTTGACTAGATTCGTCGGCTACCCATCCATAGACGTCAACTGAAACATCTGTTCATGTGATCGATATAAGCAAACCAAAATTAATGTCGTTTTCCATTGGGACCACCAGAAATCTTTTTCAGATCTCAGATTTAACGTGGCGAATGGAACATGCAACGAAAATGATCTGCTTTTGTAAATGGATTAGTGCGTTATTTGACAACAATATCAGCTGTTCAAATTGCATTTGTTTTTGCGAAAATCACAAATGGATATCGACTTGAAAAATGTTTCTCCTATTGCACATACAAATGGAGTATTTTTGGTGATTCGTAGTCTGCAGATGACGAGGAAAACTATGAAGATAATAGTTCCTCCTAATCTATATCCATGGCTATTAAATGTATTTCGTTATTTTGGTTTTCACGAAACTACCCCCATTTGTCTTCAAAGCAAACTTCTCAAAATGACGTCAAACAGCTGTGCAAAGTATATTGGTATTGTGAGAGTGTGTGTAGATCTGAAAAAATATCGAGATCTGCAAAAAGTGCTCTGAATCGAAAAAAAGATTGATTTTTGGTCCCAATGGAACATGAAAAGTGATTTAGATCAAAAAAAAGATTGATTTTTGGTCCCAATGGAAAACCACATTAGATACATCAAGTCGGACAGCTGTCAAACCTATTAAACTAGTTACTTGAACGTTCCCAGTGCATTGAACTCTATAAAAAAAAATACTGACGTTTGTCAAACTGATTGTCAGTTGATAAAATAATTCGACTATGGGTTGCAATTATTTTTTATAACTTTATGACCTTCTCGCTTTTTCATCTGGTTGCTGGTTCCATTTTCTTAATTTTAGTCTTGAGCGAAGTATTAAGTTATTCTTTTTCAGCGAAACACTTTTTAACCAAAACCCAGACTTGTCATGTTGAAGTAAGAGATCCAACGAAACTGTCAAAATTTTAATTTTGCCCATTCAAAGAGTTACGCATAGCCTACAACTTGCGACTAAAGGGAGACTTATTTTGGGCAAAATGTAGCATTCCTCTATAATCTAAAGAAAGACAGAAACAAGTTGTGGAAAGTGAATGCAGTAGCTATATTTTCCCCATAGATGGCGTTCGAAATTTAAAGGGTAATGGTAAGAGTTGTTATTGATATTTCAGCGACCGCACATAATTTCTAAAATTCGTTTTTAGCCAAGGACAATGTTATCTACCGATCCCTAGGGTTCTTTGAAAAAGGAAATAAGCGGTCGCTCATAATAAAACACTGTGCAAAACTTAGTCCAGTCGTTTTTGGTTGATGAAACAAACCCCACCAATTCACAGAACTATAACAACAAATCTCAGTGAACATGAATCTGGAAATTCTAAATCAACGGCTCTACAACGAGTCTTCGGTCCACCTTCACAACTCATAGGCAACACTGCTGCTTCAAAAAGAAAGCCCCCCATTAAACTTACCCTTCCAATGGTAACTTGAAAATCAATGAAAAGCTCAAGCTTTTCCTCGCCCTAGGATGATAAAAAATCCTCCGAGAAAAATCCGTATCATTTGCGGATAAAAAAAATACTAGAAAGCGGATTTTTATACAGATGGAGAGAGATGATACTCGCTAGGGTGATTGGGTACCCTCTTGAGCTTCCATCTCTCACACGCACACACACACACCAGCAATAGAGATAATGAACACCCCTAATGCGTGCAGCAAACAACATCAAGCAGGGTGGACTTATTTTTTTTGTTTCCAATGTTGCTAGGTTAGGTTGAGTTAGGTTGAGGGGGGGATTTTTTTTTTCCATTCGTGAGATGAGCAACCTTGAACCTGATTAGCAGCAAGGTGGCTACAGTTATACTGTTGTGCAAATTTGATACACACCCTTCCAGGAAGTATACGCAATAAATGTAGTACTGTACCACGCACACAGACAACACATTGTACGTTGAGTAATGTGAGGGATCAGCACCGAGATTGAACGTTTATGACAAGAAAGTCGTACGCATTTTCTCGAGAAGGCCATTTCCTGACACACAAACACACGGAAAGTTGATGGCCGAGGTAAATCCTTCTATATGAACTTTCCAAATATTTCTGAGGGATAGATGTTTTTTTATTTACTTTTACTGTAGATACTTGCGGGCGAAAGGGGTACGATGTGAATCGTAAGTTCAAGTACATATTAATTGAGTCATTTAGGGTTTGGGTGCGGGCCGTACCTAATCTGTGCATTGTTTGGATTGGATATACACAGTTTAGTGCTGAGTGATTTTTCCTTAATTAATATTTTCTGACACTTTTTGTGTTTCAATTAAGGAAATTGAGTGCTTTTGTTTGTTTGTTTTCGATCGAAGAGTGTTACTGGCCTTTACCGAATGAGCAGGTGTAGAAAAAAAGAAAAGAGAAGGAAGAAAGTTCTAGAACTATTGGCAGAGGAAGTTTGGCAAAGGCACAGTTTCGTAAAACTTACAACAGACTTAATGGAACTTAGGTGTATTGATGCAGAGAAAAAAAGAAAAAAAGACTGAGCGGCGAGGCCACAAATTTACCGATGTAAGGACACCGAAGGCGGTCTCGAACTACCTCAAGATAGCTTAAGTAACAATCTATAGGACTTGTGATATAAAGAAGCTTGCGCAAAGTGAGAGGGAGTCTTACTAGCTAATACAGATAAGAAAGGACCTAGAATTGTAAGATCGGATTCACCAAAATTCAAACAAATGGTTTTCAGGAGCCTTAGCCATAGAGGTTAATATGCAGCTGTAGTGCCAACTTATTCCTATTTTCTCTTCTAATTGAAGGACATTTCCGTTTTTCGCTTGTCCAGGAAGTGAGCCATCTACCGTGCACCTATGGACGCTGAGTACTCGTACTAGGCCATTAATTATTGAATACAGAACAGATAGAACGACCACAGCAATGTCGAAAGTCCCTTTTTTTTAGTTAGGTTAGGTTAGGTTGAGTGGGGTTGTGCGATCGTCACAAAAGACCAGGCACCATAGTAGCCCCATCGCCATCCCCAGGTCCTTTCTTAGTTGCTGGCTAAAAGGTGTTGGGCCTTCTTTTCTTCTGTGTTACAGGTTGTTGAATTGCTGAGCGAAGGGTTTCAAAAAAAAAAAAAAAGTACCGACCTTTAACTGCTACGTCCATGGCGAAAGTTTGATAAAAATTCAAGGATATATTTGTTCAGAGGAAGCTTCTTAATTCAGCCATTCAGATATGCTGTCAGATGGCTTATTAAAAGTCAAATGGTTGCTCAACACTTATTTGGTGTTTTTTAGGACCGTAAGCTACGTTGCTTCGCTAGAACTATGTCCTGACATGGTCTTAGCTGCGCCAGAACCTCTTTCCGAAGTTTTCTAAGCTCTCGTTGGTTCTGCGCAGCGATGTGGTGTGATTGATAATAACCAAAAGCATCCGAAGATTGTTAAGCTGGTATAAGAAGTCGTCAAGAGGTTTAAAGAACTGCTATTAATAAAAGGTACAAAGGTGCACAACTCTAAGGTTGTCTTTCATTAAAGGGCATGACTGTATGCGACCAGTCAAGGCGCATCAGACGGACTTTGGCTTCAATAGTAAAAAATTTCGTGAGACTGTCGGTCTCGTTTGCTTTCCCTTCCCTTCCCTCTAAAGATGTTATCCTATGACTATTTTGAAGACTTCTTTAGAGAACATTACTACAGTAGCATCGTCTAGATCTCTAGAAAGTGCTCTTTAGTATTTTAAAATGCCTGGCAATTGAAACGCCCGACTACTGCGGTGCACATATATGAAGAGCGAATTTACACCTACGAGGCTTGACGGCCGAAGAGCCTTCCATTTCAAGCCGTAGTAACAAAGCACCACCTCAACCAACTTCGAGTGCAAAACTGTTGGCAGTTAGTTAAAGACCGCACAGCTAGTATAGCTAGTCCTCGACCTAAGTGAAGATCATAAATCGTGCTTCTCCTCGATGGAGTATGCAAAACTGAAGGGCAGATAGTCAAAACATTACAGTAAGATTGAGGAAAGGCTTTTCAATAGTTTTTAGCTCCAAAAACTAAAAATTAAGAACGCAGCTTGACAGCAGGCTTGATATGCTGAAGAGATTTTTGATCCAATCTAGATAGGAGCCCCGGATAAAATTTGTAAGGCGACAAATTTGTTACCACAAGCGTTGCCACTAAAAAATGTGAATCCGGTAAAATCTGACCGAATGACGGATTTATATTTTTTTAAATTCGGTCATAAGTTAAAATAAGAATTTTTGACCAGAAATTAGGTCAAAAATAGAATAAAGTAATATTTTTTACTAAAAATATTTTAAAAAAATTAAATAATATTATATTACCTAGGTATTTATGAAGTTTATTTATTTTTCCAAAATCTTAAACCTAATGAAAAAAAAAAAACAAACAATTCATTGAAATGATTTGCATCACAACGTTTTGCAGCAAAAGGAACTTTCTATCTAATTCAGTCTTCCAAAATGTTGCTAAACATATATTATAAAAAAAACTACAATTATAAATTATTAAGAAATTCATATTCACAATTCACAACACATATGCAATATAGTGACAAAACCAAACTTCACAGAAAAAAATTTGCAAAAACATATTCAGACTAATTTCCTATAAATATTGCATGGTACCTATATACTCACTTTACTTCAGTCTTGTTTGAATGCACAATAAACTGGTTTCTGTATGAAATTGTGAGCGTTTTCCTCAAGTATGACCAAGTCGCATTCAAATTATAGAAATATGTCCTTATGTTTAATCGGTCAGAGTGAGGAGATTTCGGTCAGAATGGCAACACTGCTTATAATATGAGGGCTCGATGTAAAACAATTTTCAACTTTTCTACCGGCCAGAGGAAACAAAGTTTTCGGCCAAAATCAAGGAGTTAGCTCGAGAAGTAAATCAATTCCAAGGTCAAACCGCCAACCGCTTCTTTTATAAATTCGAATGAGTTCAGTGATTACAAATAGAGCTCATTCACGGATGCGGCGATGCAGCCCAGAAGAACTTTTTGTCAAGATAATAAAATAAAATGAAAATAGGGTTAGGGATTAAGAAAACAACCTGCCACCCAAAAATAACTTATATTCCTTTAAATACTGCGTTCAAAACTACATAAATTTGGTGGTCCGTCAATACACGTCATCATCAGCCTGTCAAAAGTAAAATGACACAATAATGGACCCACCCAACTGATAGGTTAAGTGAACCTGTGCAAACTGCCACCAATTTGACGTGAATTGTAGAAATTTTGTCCCAAAAAGGTGTACCTACTATTGTGATGAGCTCAGTGCTTTTTGACTTTCCTGAGTACTCAAGCACTTTCAGGTTTGCTTTGCAGGTTTCAGTACTTTTTTTAATTTTTCAAATAGGTAGATCAAACATATACACTGCGGGTCAATTGAATAGAGACAGCATATCTTAGAATCATTTTACCTTATAAATGTTTCGTTCCTAACTTCCTACGATACAAATTTGTATACGGTATGAAAGGTTATTTCATTGCCCTCTCACTAGATGTGTTATATTAATACATTCGGAATGTTTACCAATTTCTTTCCACAGTTAACTATGATGATCTAAGAACACTACAAAAAAAAAGTAGGTCAATAGAATAGGGACACAAGTAATATTCTGCTTTTACTTCCCGAAAAGTGACAAAAAAGTATGCATTTGTTTTTTTAGTTAAGAGTACTTCCTCCTTTATTTAAAACTAATTAAAAAATTCTGGTATTCATGGAATCGTATAACGGTTTTAAATAATCTAGGGAAATTTCACCCCAAGCAAGTTTGATGGCTTCAGTACGCTGATTTCTGTCCTCGAACTGCATGCCACATTCGTACAATTTACGCGCCAGCCATCCTTAAATATTTTCCATGATGGTGAGGTCTGGGGAATACGGGGGCCCCATGTCTTAGATCGACGCTTTGAGCTTGCATCCAAGTTTTTATTATGCGGTCTGTATGGATTTGAGCATTATCCTGCTGGTATGTCTAAGGTGGCCGAAAATGTGGTGACATTGCGGAAAAGGTGTTTCCAGAACTTTTTGGTACGATTTGGCCGTCATTATTGTACTTTGGAAGTTCAATGGTTAAACTTTTTTTCATACAAGAAAACTACTTTTTGCCCCTCCTTTCCCCATTCCATGTGCTGACGTGCAAACTCCAAGCGTTGTTCTTTCGTAACCGGATTTAATGGTGGTTTTTTCTTCATTTTTTTTAAGTTTCAAATGTGGGGCGCTCTTAATCACTCGTTTAACTGTTCATAAACTTGCACTTACTCCAACTTTTTCCCTGATTTTCACCACAGATCGAGCCGAATTAGAGTCTTCTCGTAAGGTTGATCGCTTATCTTGAGCAGTTAGCACTTCCCCCGTCCGTTATTTCATGTTTTTGCCATATTTCTCTTAATTTTTTAAATAATTATGGACATTTTTTTTTTTCAATTTTTCGGGCTATTTCACATAAACTGTGACCGTCCTCTTTGAAAGCGTCGATTTTTGCCATTTCCGCGACATTTAATGTCTTTTCTCTACCCATTATTTCTATAACTTTACTATTAATGTAAAAATACAATCTCAAAGCACACTGACAAATTCACAAAATTTTAGTTATGCTTTTTTGTTAGCACTTTTCGAATTGACGACCGAATTGCAGCTATCCTCATTCTATTGACCCAATTTTAAACGTGCAGTTTATTAGTGAACAAATAAAAAAATAAAAAAAATATAACTGTTCTTTAATAAACCTCTCTTATTTTGTTCAAAATGTGTGAGCAATAAAATAATCTATAAGAACGGAAACTAATTTTTGCTTTTTGAACTAAAGAACTGGATATTTAGAGTAAAACAAATGATGAAGCGGTTGTCCCTATTCATATGACCCGCAGTGACTTAGATTCAATCAAATCAAATTTCCCATTTTTATAATATTTATTTTTAATGTTTATGGGATTGGTCTTATGCACTTAAGTACTATTTCGTGCGTCACTATTTTTTTTTCTAGTTTTTGGGACGATTTTCATCCTTAGTAGAAAAGTCTTTAAAAAAGTAAAACCACATTGTCGCAACACTAAATGACGGCCAACTCATGACAGGATTAAGTCCAACAAAACGCCATCATCCCCTGTCGGCAACATCAATTTTAAAGAATAGATTAACCCCGCTACCGTATTTTCTGTGAGAACTCAACCCTTATTGCAATTGCAGCAGTATTCCCCGGCAGAGTTTCCAATTCACCCACGCGTTGTAATTTGATTAAAGCACACAAGTGTATGACGGTAGTGACGCAAGAATACGCCAACCTTATCCTATAAATCCATACACACAGCCGCCTTGTTTTTAAATACGAATCTAATTAGCATCTGCTCAAAAGTGGCTGTGATAGTCGAATGCGTGTAATGGAAGCTCCCTCGTAATCAACTCGCAAGCGGTCCTGTTAGTTAATCACAGTATTCCCTGAATACATATTGATATTTTATTTCCAGATAAAGGCTCTGGCATCCTGTGCGATGTAAACACGATAATTAGCAATTGTTCCAAGTATCCTCCCGAGGAGCATATACACTCGCTTTAACCTTGTTATATTTACCAAAGTTAACACAATTCACCTGTGTTGGGTGACTTCGGTGTCGTTGCTGGAATTCTTCCAGACCATGGCACCACAATGCTCTCGACTGACTGCTGACCACCATCTGGTTTCCTATTAGCCCTTCATTTTTGAACGGGCTCTCCCTATACCTATGCCAAGTATGCCACCCACCGTTGTCGCCGCAACGTGTTCTCGTCGGGTATAATTTCAAATAATTGAGGTATCCTTTAATGTATTCAACTTGCACACCACAGCTCTTTTATAGGTAGGTATAGGTATGTGCAGAGAGATAACATGGTTATCTACAACAAACCTGGCATGCGGTGTAACGTTCAAGGGAACGAAAAGAAAGCATTCGTGCGGTGCGGTGGCTTCCTCGGTTTGGCCACCACTACACAGAAGGAATGTCGTATTCTATTTTAAGAACACGGACGCTTTCACCTTGGAAGGACTGTACCGGTAGCTCTCAAACGTTTCGTTCCCTCTATAAAAGTATGGGCCACTTTGATAGACAGCTAATTGGTGCTGAATATTTCTGAGGAGGAGTCCTTGTTTATGCATCCGGCCATAATGACACTGAACAACAATGATAAGCTCGAGGACGAGGGAATTTGTCAATGAAAGCCGGATCTGGCTCTGCAGCGGCACAAAGGAGTTCGTTAGAAAGCAACAGTTCCTGCGATAGGGAAATATAATAATTGGATTGTACTTTTCCACAACATAGGAGCAGAGAGAGGTGAAACAAAATAGAGCGAATAAGAGATTGTTACTATGCCAACGGGCTTTATTTTTTTTATTTTACTGGGTTCAATAAAACCAACTGCTTACGAAACTTAATGATTGCCATTAAAAAAAGAAGAAGAAGAAGAAATGAACCCGCAAAATGAGTCATGCGGCTGGGAGGACAATGCCCTCCGAAATGCCAAGGCAAACGGCGTTTGGTGCAAAACATCCCTCAAACAGCGCACGAAAATTAGTCATCAACACGTTGACAACACGATATGGCAAAACATCTATTCAATGAGGCTTCTCAAGTTCATTGGCTTAATGGGCTTGTTGAGGCGGAGCTGCTTTAGCAACGAAGCGAAGCACCACTTGTCAATGGTATTGTGTGATGGTATGGCGAGTTTTCAAGTAGGCAGATGTACCTAGTCTTCTATACGGGACACGCATGGGAGATATCGTTGAGTATTGCACAGGGGATTGAAGTGGGTTCAATAGCTACTTTGAGTATATACACGTGAGTAATAGTGATCCATAGAATATTGGTGTACAATGGGCAGGGAGCAGAAGGATTGAAACTCTCTCGCGCGCTTTATGCCGATGCAATCAAGAGGGTACGCCCGCTCTCGACGGAGCTGATCTTATTCCAGTTTATAAAAATATCAATGCTTGCATTTTTGCGGAGGCTTTTAAAACCGCAGTAAGAAATAGGAATGAGATGTCTGAGAAAGTAGCGCGTTTCGATCAGGGATCTAGGAAAAAGGCGTTAATTTTTGAGCTTTTTGAATGAAAAAGGGTAAAACTAGGGACACGCTAAAAAAGGGTGACAATAAAAAAATCTCTGTGAAACGTTTATTGTTTAAAAATAAAATTAAGACTTATTTTCATCGCGAACAAATTTCAAAGAATCAATTGTTCATATTAAACATAGAAGAAAGCAGCCCATCGAACGTTTACGTAAGAATTTGTTTAGTACCTTCTGAACTCATTACTCGTTTTGACATAAAGTCAAAAAGAAAAGGAAATTTTTGTACAATGTGTATATTTTTATGTTTATTTTAAGCTTGTTAATAAAAATGATTTAATTTTTAAATTGTTTCATATGAAAACAAGTGCAAATTTGAGTTAGGGTAAGAAAAGGGGAATTTTTTGGAATTTAGGAGAAAACTAATGCTTTTTTGTTAATAGAAAAGGGAAAACAGTGTTAAAAATCTGGGAACACTAGAACACTTGGACAGCAACGGACCAGCAGAACCAGTTTTTAAGGGCATTCCTGCGGAACACCACAGTAAAAAAAAAAAATGTCCTGAAGTGGTGGAGAGCGACTTTAATCTAATTTAAAGGCAGTGTTTGGATGGATTTTTTACTTGTCGTAACCCTTTATCAACAGAAGATCAAAACTATCTACTGAAAACAAATTAATAATGCACAAGGTTATTTTTCAAGCCATTCTTCTCTATGGGTGCCAAGTATGGGGTAAGTGTGCAAAATGCCACATTAAGAAGCTGCAAATAGCTCAAAATAAAATATTAAAAATGATGTTGAATCTACCATGGCACTACTCCACCTTGGACCTGCACAGAAGAGCGAATGTTGAAATGATTTGTGATAGAATTCTAAAACTAACCGATAAATTTATAAGTGAAAATTGCTTTTCAGAAAATCCCCTTATCCAGCAAATGAGTCTTTAAATTCCATTTTTTGTTTTTCCTGTTTATGTATTTATACTTACTTTTTTGTAAATCTTCTCATATATATCTATTTGTTCGTTTATTTATTAATTTGTTCTTTTATTTATTTATTTATTTATTTGTTTGGTTATTTATTTATTTATTTGTTTGATTGTTTGCAATTTATTTATTTTTTCTTTTCATGTATACATTTATATTTATTCATACGTTTGTTTTTTAATTGTTTATTTATTTATTTTTTTATTTATTTATTTAATTATTTATTTATTATTATTTTTTTTTTATTTATTTTTTTTTTTTTTATAAATTGGAGGTTTTTACGCACTTTCCTTCAAAAAGATTGCTATTTGCTAAATAATGATTTCTTTCGGATTTGTTAAATATATTGTTTCAGTAGTAAGATATCTATAAATACCTATATCATATCTCTGTACTTGTAAAATGTGTGGTAGCTTATCGAATGTAAACCAATATTATGCGAAATAAAAAATATATATCTATCCGTCTTGTCGTAACCCTGAGTTTAAATTGGAACCTTTTCTAAATAAGTTGGCAGAATACGATGAAGAAAAAAAAAAAATATTACTCGATGATAAGCTTTGTGCTATACTGAGAAATATAAACGGATTGGGTTTAAATGTGATGCGCGCAGAAACAACAAATCCACATACACACAGGCAGGCTTTAAAATTTTACTAAATGTCTGCAAATGGGGAGATTTTTATTTAGGGACGAGCTTATTACGGGCTTCCTAAAACAAAATACAAAATTGCATCATTGGGTATTGCTTTCTAACACTTGAGTAGATTTTACGGTGCAGGGAAATAAGTCCACGGGAACTAAGTCCACCGAGGGAATAGGTTCCCACCTAATGGGAAATAAAACCACTTTCGTGAAGTGGACTAAGTTCTCATGTAGGGTGGGAACTATGTCCACTTTCTGATGGGAACTTAGTACACACTCAAAAATAAGAAGGGGGAACTTACGTCCAAACTAAATTGGACAACAAACTCACGATCTTTTATTGGAGTAACTCCGACAAAGCGTAATAACGCCAACAAAATTTGAGTAATAAGACCAACCTTGCACCCACCCCGTAATCCAACAGTAAATCGAAGCAGGGGGGTTGCAGGGGGGCAGCATGCCCCCCCATACAGATTTCATAGTTTGAGAGCGCAATAACACCAACTTGACGTTAAAAGGGAAATAAAACCACTCTGAGTTTTCGGAATTTATTTCCCACCTTATATGGGAACTAAGTCCACTTCACGAAAATGGTTTTATTTCCCCCTTGGTGGGTACTAAGTCCCTCAGTGGACTTAGTTCCCGTGGACTTATTTCCCTGCACCAGATTTTACTCAACCCAGAGCGGCAGGCGGGGTGGCCGTTGAAGAATTCTGAAAAGTCAACAGAAAAAGGGCCAAAGTGTTATTTCTGAAACTATTCTGAAAATTTAGATTTTTCTATAGGTACGTGACATTTTAAAGGTTTTTATTTGGAAATTACAGGATTTGAAAAGATTGCGATGTGTCTTTTTCAACTAAAAAAGGGCCTAAATTGAAAAAAAAAAAAAAAAATGTTAGGCCCTCGAAAAAAGTACTAAATTGCAAGTTCAGTAGCGCAACGGTCAAGCTGGTGCCAGGTCTCCTGCCGCGGTTCTATTAAGTCCGCATTCCAAAGCATTAACAATATATTTTCAGAGCATAACCTCATTACCTGACAGGATGATGCGTCCTTCGATTACGTTAAGGCGATAACAGAATTCTTTCCTCTGATGTTTCTTAAACACCGATCTCTTTTGTAGCAACTCTGCAGCTATAACCTTTGTATAAATCTATAACCTGCCTTCGTCCCAACATGTTTAGATTTTAAATAAAGCAAGAGCAGAGCTTTCCGATGGCGTCTCCAAATATCTCGGTCCGTGTCGACTTATATGGAAATCGGTAAGCAAGTTAAAATGTGAAAAGAAAATTAGAAGTGATGGATGCCATTCGTGTTTTATCAGCAGGAACTCCATTCCATTTCGGACATTATTTGTTATTTTACAAATGGTCGCCGCAAGACCTTTGTTTGTTAAATAATATCTTAGAGTATTTACCATGCATGCAAAACGCTACGTTAAATATTGCACCGTATGAACGTGTAATATTTATCCACACCCTTTCATTAATGAAATATTTGTACAAATGACATCTTTCACCTCACGAATAAATTCGGATAGGTGCAAGTTTTCAATTGCATACGCCGATTAACCCGCATTGTTATAGTTTTCATGTGTCAAAATAGAAAACAATAAAGGCCAGTTCGGTCCACAAAACCCACAGGTATATGTATGACAGACAGAAGAATACAAAAAAAAAAAAGAACAAGCCAATGGTGGGTGCGATTTCAATTTGACACTGACAGAGAGAACCGACCGCATTCCAAACGGCGATTAAGTGTGTGGCGCGTAAAATTTCACAGCCCCAAACCGAGAACAAATATGCGATAATAAAGCCATGTATGGACGGGCCTGAAATGTCAACCCCTAACAAGCTGTCGTAATAATTATCACAGCACAGAAATGTGGATTAATTTCGCCTGCGAAATATTTAAAGCCGCGAAACGAATTCATTTTTGCGCGCCGAACACGTTCAATAGGATAAAGGTAAAATGTCCATTCTTAATACAATTGCGAGTTTGTGTAAAAACATGTGTAGTATTTGTTGGCTTTGCCAACAATAATAATATCATTTAATTTTCGCAAACGATAATCGAATTACAGCTTGTGCACGTGAGGTTTTGCCCTTATTTTCGGAATTTGAAAGCCGATTGGTCTCGCCGTGTATGCATAAAGGTTTTAACTAAATTAATTCGCTGGAAATTTCAATGAATATAATAAATTGCACCCATAGACAATTTAATTGGTAAGGCTACCGATGTGCATTGGAATTGAATTTCGAGTGGACGACGACAGAAATGGGTGTCAGTTTTCAGGGAATGGTGTGGAATCAATACCGACGCGTCTATTCAGTTTCAGTCGGGGTGAAGTATTTAGTTTGCAATTTTAGTGGTAGATCAAAGTGAATATGGTTTTTTATTTATAGAGGTTTGGAGAAAAAAAAAGAGATCTTTTCTTTTCCAGAGGTTTAAATTTCATATTGGCAACACTGATGGCAGTGGCAGTCAATTTGACAGGTGACAGATGATTTGTGCTTAGTATGGGGTTAGTTCGTGTAGGTAAGCATAGAAAAATGAAAAATGTCAAATGTCAAAAATCGAGAGAGAAATCTCTCAAGAAGTATCTGATCGGTTTTCTTACAAGAAGTTTAAGAAATGTCATTTTTTAAATTTGACAAGGCATTTTCTCTAAATGCAGCATCTGCAAAATAAGTTGGAATTTAATTTTTTAAGCTAAATACTTAACATTTTGAATGCGGTGATATGACATAGGTAGGATAACATTCAATTACAACTTCTCCTCCGACATCAGCCCTGTTTTTTTGAGCTTCGATCTCAGCAATGCAAAGTAAAGTAGGATTTTCAGCACACAATTAGGTACAACAACTACGCTAAATTTGACACTTCGAGACTAGCAATAGTTGTATTTGCGTGCTGAAAATCCTACTTTACTTTGCTTTGCTGAGATCGAAGCTAAAAAAAAACACGCCTATCGTTGAAGACGAAAATAAAAAGAGTATTACTTGTCAAACTTCTGAGCCGTCACTTAGTTGTCAGTTTTAATTTTTTATTTTTCGTAATTCGGCGTGTAGAAAAATTACGAAAAAATGGAAAGAGGGGAAATGGATTTCTCAGCACGTGGTCGCATTTGCAAAAGTTTCTTAGCAAAATTTTTAATAATTTTACTTTTACAAAAAAATACCCGAACGAATATAATATAATAATTAGTAGAGTTACCAGTTACTACTAGATTGGTATGTACTAGTTGTAAGCGGAACGCAAAACTAGATTGGTTGGGATCGTCTCTTTTCATACGTCAGCCACAATGAGAGCTGTCAACTTAGTAGTTAGTACTCATTCGTCACGAATTTCTTTACTAGATTCGTCGGCTGCCCCTCCATAAACGTCAACTGAAACAGCTGTTCATAGGTCTGTAGCATTACTTTCTGGTTCAATTCTGGCAATATGTCACAATTCATTGCGAAAGGATTCGCTCACCGAAATAAAATATTACCAACAAAAAAAAGGAACGCGTTGAACCACAAATTGTAAAAGTGTGATTTTTTTTCTAGGGAATATTCAAATATCAATAGAACAAAACATAAATTTATATCTAAGCCAAAACTCGAATTGTTTTTATACCAGAAACTAAAAAGTTCAATTCTTTTGCTTCTTACATCTATTTTAATGCTCTACAAGCACCAAATATAAATTAAATAAAATGAAAAGTCAGTTGCAAATTAGCATTTGAACGATTTGACAACTATCTGTCAGCAATAACCAACTAGCCCTAAGAATATTTTTGCTAAACTAGATACTTGAACGTCTCCATTGTATGTAAAGTCGATTTGTCTGGATGGACTGGGTAAAAGAACGCGCTAAAACTGACTAAAAAATGTGAAATGGGGAAACTGAGAGCTGGAATAACTCAGTAAAATATATTGGGCCTCACCAATAATCATTTTTAACACTCAGCTTTCATGTTTTGTACGTCACAATATGCAACTTTATATGGAAACTTTCACCATTGTGAGTTGGAAAATTCTTGGCTGGACAATAAAAAATGATTATTAGTATCGCAGATTGAGTTGCATTTTGATCAAACTGAATTTTCAACTGTTTAACAAGAACTTAATAAATAAGTAATTTCAGGCGAACAATATTTAGTGTCCAGGCTAGATTTTAGGAACTCAGAATGACGAAATTTTACACATAAAATTGACTTCGAAAATATTTAGTTTGAATGTTGAAAATGTTTATTAAACTAGCCGAAGACGGTCAAAAGCAATCGTAATTTTTTTGTGAGATTCATTTGATAGTAAAGTGCTGTCCATGTTCACTTTTTTTGTCATTCATATTACGGCGTTACTTCAAGACCGATTTTTATGACATATCCACCAAATAAAAGGTGAATTTCCGCTGGTAGATTCCCACATGTATTGTTTTGTCACAAACTATGCAAAACCTGTCGACCTTTATGATTTACATATCTACACAATAAAATTGCATTTGCCATGAATCGGCCTTCCTTTTCGCGAACATCTACAGAGGAGGCGCTTTTTCTGGCCCAGAACTCGGTAGTGCATGGAAATACCTCCCAGTCGTCACACACACGCTCCGCTGTGCACAGAGCACACTCATTAACACCACGCGTAGGTACGAGTACGAGTACGAGTATTCATGCGCGTAATGGTCCATTAAACGACCAAGTAAACCAAAATGTAAATATCTGTCCCCATCAATATACACCAAACAACATCCGACGTTCATTATAATATGCTACTGATGACCCTGTCCGCCCTATCTGTCCAGGAATCAAATGAAAATCACAGCCACCGGCCGTTCATTTCCCACGGCCATTTTAAATCGATATATCACTCGTTTAGCATCTTTTCGCCGGCAATCAAAAACCAATTTCCAATTCTCGCATCTGCATGCTCGTAGATCGTAGATGCAGTACGAGTGTTGTTGTTGCTGTGTACCTTCCTTCAGTCACACCATAGTAGGGCAGTGTGAGTGTGTGTTGTCGCGTAATTACGCACGTCAATCTGTCATGAGATGGTGTGTTAGTGTTCTAATTGTGTAATCAAAACTTAAATTGTTTGCCTCTGGTTTTTTTTTTGGTCAGAGGCATTTGGTTTACACGCTATTACCGCTCCAAATTGGCCAGAGTACGGAAAATTGAATCAACATTAAATATTCGAGGCATCGGTGGCCGTCCGATTGGAGTCTGCCAACTGTTTTGTAGTTGCGAGGTGACGACTTTTGAACCACTTCATTGAGACAGACTCAAGTCCTTAAATTACCCATGAGTCAGAAGAGTGCGTTCGGCTTGCGAGTCACTGACTGTAAGAGCTAATGTAACATTCGCAAATGCTACCCTTTGAAATGTCTGGCGCCCTTATTTCGATGACCAACCGCCAGACGAGTAAGAGAAGAGGGACACAGGCAATCCTATTAAGCGCTTTGAGGCCATTTCATGTTGGCCGGGTTTTTTTTGTTGTATAGTGGACATTTGTTTCTTTTTTTTTTTCTGCCGCCATTTAGGTACGAAAATGTCATTTCCGCTTGGTGATAAATTTGCTTCACCGTTCACCACTTGGGGTGTGAATATATGTGTGGGAGGGATAAGTCGACGGAGGCAATGGCTCAATGGCTGTGGGTTTAGATTACATGGACGTTAATTTATTTATTTCCATTCCTCTTTTTTTTCGGATACATTTATTTATATATCGTGTGGGAGGGATGCTTATTGGAAATAAAATAAATAAGTGAACACAGGTATTATTTTTGGCTGCATTTCATATGAGGTGGTGGAATATAGTCGCTCGAATGAATGCAGCACGAAGCCCGGCAGCCCCAGAGGTTTCTTTTTTTTGTCCACTCTTCCTGGTGGCCCTATAAAGGTTCATGCAAATATTGACACGCTACCTACAATATTTAATAGGGTGAACAGAAGTGAATTCAGGGTGGGGGTAGTCATTATTTTTGATTTAGTTGGAAAGAACGACACAGTCTGGCGAGAGTTCGAATGTTTGCCCTTTTTTTATGTGGTTCATCATTTTTTGCAGGGTATAGAAAAAGTGATTTAGTAAATCGCTCGTTAAACGATTTTGTCCCCATTAATGGACGGCAGTTATTCCTCATTTTGACTTTTGTTCTTACGCGCAGAGTTTGTCCCAATTTTTGTCAATAGACAACTTTTGTAAAATGTCCTCACTCAGTATAGACCCGGCACTAAAAAACGATAGATTTTGATTCATTTAAATTCGAAATAAAGCTAGTTTTCGGTAAAACTAGATTTGTTTTTTCCTAAAAACTAGTTTTTGCTAAGACTTTTTATCTCTTCAAACTAGGTTTTTCGTGAAACCAGTCATTGGTAAAACCAGTTTTTGTTAAAACTACCGCCAGTATAAGCCGCATTTTACAAAACTTAAAATAAAACTAGTTTTCGTTGACTGTAAACTCGAAATAAAACTAGTTTTTGTTAAAACTCGCAATATTACCAGTTTTCGTTGAAACTAGTTTTGTTAGAAGCATTCTTTTTGAAAAGCATCCAAAATAGATTTACAAAAATTGGCATTGTTAATGTCTCTTAAAACTAAATGCAATTTTTAGATGTAGCTACAAAACTAGTTTTAACGGCTTTCAAATACTAAATCACTAAAAGCAATTTTCTGGTATCCATTTATTAAGCAACTCTTTTGCCAGTATACTATTCACATTTTGCAAAACTCTAAATAAAACTAGTTTTCGTTAAAACGCGCTGTAGAACTAGTTTTTGTTGAATCTAGTTTTGCTGCTAGTTTTATTACAAAAAGCATCAAAAGTGATTCTTGACAAAATTGGTGCTGCTTATGTGTGGAAATAAAACTATGATTAGAGTTCTCAGGGGCAACATTGAAACTAGTTTTGTCGAGTGCTAAACATTTTACTCAGAAAATAGTACAAAAAATGTGTGCTACAAATGTATGCACATTTTTCGTCATTTAGGCTACACCATACTGTAGCGAATGATGAAAGACCCAAGCATATAAATATGTCGAAGCACGTAGTTTGTAGGTTTACACTGAAAGTCACTTATAGATGGCGCTTGGGATGCATGTTATGATTCTTGATGGGGTTTTCTCAGTCAATTGTACCGGTTTCTCTTTGGGTCTTGTTGTCTGAAAATTGCTGATTGAGTAGCGATCACTTTCACTGCCATATACCGGGCTTGCTTCCTCTCAAGTTATGGTAAAACTTTTTACAAGAAAAAAAGACTTCAGACAGCAATTCATCGGTCACTTGATACTGTCATATCCGCGCGCATCAAATTGAAACAAATCGACAACCGACCTGCCAAAGTAGGACACCAATTCCAAATCGAAACTTAGCCGGACTGTAGATGGCCAGTCACAAGCGCTACCCTGAACATGAAATTTATCGAGAGTTGGTTATTATTTAAATTGGCCGTCTATTAAACAATTAAATACCCAATCAATGATTTGACAAAAAAAAAAACAATACCTATACACACATCATGTCATTGCGCCATTTTCTATATGCTCCTGCAGTCAGTGGAGGAAATCAAATGTGCTATAGTGCGCTGACCGCACACACATCACGCAACAGCCTCGAAATTTCCTCTTTTCCTCGTTCAATCACCTTTGGCCCACACATTTTCTATATTTCCATTGTCAGCGTTAATAATACACCAAACTAGATGATAGATAGTTTTTGATGAAAAAAAAAAAAAAACAAGAAAAAAAAATTTAAGATAGAACCCCACGGCGTTTATTACCAATTAAAATGGCACACCAGCAAAATAAGCAAAATACACACACAACTACCAACTATCGAAAAAAAAGCAGAAGAAAAAAATTAAAAAAAAAAAATTCACATATACCCACTTCAAAGAAGATACGATTTCAAGCCGCCAATCATAGTTGGACTGCTTGCGTGAATGCACACCACCATGGCGTGACTTTTGTGTCAGGCACCACCGAAAAATTAACATGAACGAACATTCCTGCAACATTGCATTGTTTTACAACAAATATAAAATAAAATAAAAATCGAAGTCAAGTCAGGCTACAAGTAGATCCTTGCGGCTAAATTATTCTATCCATGCACCAGAATTCTTGTGAAACAACTGGCTCATTGGAGCACAATTGACCCATGAAGCGTATAATTTGTTGAATAAGGAATAATTAAATAGTTCACAGAACTGCGCCACCCACCAACGTCAATAAGGAGCACATCACAGGGGTTGGTTGGGGGCTAGCTGCCCCCTACATATGAACAGCTGTTGAAGCGTCTTTTTGTGTGCATTTAAGCGCTCTTTAGTACATGAACGATCACGCGTCGGACAGCTAATTGAAAATAGATTGCAGTCAATAAAGCATGATAAATCATGGCAACGGGTAGATCTAGATGTCATCAGTCTTTGCTTTTGGCTGATGCTCCTAGCTCCGATAGTAATTATTGCAAGTTTCACAAAAGCACGCATTGACGCAGTTCTCAGCGACACAGGGGCGTATTGGGGTGAAGTTTTTTTTGTCTGTCAGCGCCTAGGGCCCCTTTGTCCGACAACCTAACACATGTGCTGACCAAAACTTTCTACACTTAGCTTAGTGATGTACCTGCTCAAGTTCAATATCGTTCATCTTCCTGATGTTACTCTAAGGAAGACGTACTTGGGGCCTAATTTTGTAGATTCGCACTGCTAAGGGGATACTTCGAAAAAAAAAATTGTTAAAATTACAAAATTGCCACCCTAAGCTACCTCTTACTCCTTGAAGTCCAGCGAATGTATTAATTGTTTGAACAATCCCCAAGTCGGTCGAAATTCCGATCCGTAAATATCGCAGCAAGTGCATTATAAAACGAAGAAGAATCCCATCCAGTGCTCTTAGACTTTGAAGACTGTTATTCTACGTTTTTTAAATTGGAAAACTTTAATTCTCCCATTAATTCCTAAAAAAATCCCTTTACTCCCCTTGATGAAAATTGCACTTATTTTCATGAGAAAAACTTAAAAACTTTAACGGTTTTTATTAAAATAAGCATATAACATAAAAATATACATATTGTCCAATAATTTCCTTTTCTATTAGACAAAATATCAAAACGAGTAAGTGGGTTCAGAAGATTCCCAAAAATTCTTACTTAGACGTTCGGTTGTCTTTTTTCTTTCATGTTTAATATGAACAATTGATTTTTTGAATTTTTTTCGAAAATATATTCCAAAAAATCATTTTAAGGGATTTTTTATTTTTAACTTTTTTTAAGACTTTTCGTTCTTTACCCCTTTTTCATTCAAAAAGTTTCAAAATTTGCGAATTTCCCCTCAATCTGGGACCACTGATCCCATCAAAAACCCTCTGCCTGCGCCCTCTTGCAAGGCAATGCCCGCGCCGGGCCTGCCAAACAAATTTGCTATTGTCTTTGTCATCTCCATCATTATTATCACCACTATAATCAACACTGTCACGGTTAATAATTGTCAATCAACTGGGTGTCCCCTCTCCCACCACTCCCACCTTCCACATTTTATTATGCGAATTTTTGAAGCCAGATTCAACTGATGGTTTTTTTTTCCCATGCTGGGGTGTACTTTAACGCCCGCCGAGGGTTGATAGATCAAAAAAACATTGGTCCCAATTCATCACTCTTGGGATAAGGTTATCGAATGCAAATGATAATTTGCATCTTCGGTAACGCACCAGCATGTCTCGTTTGTAATTGGCAAGAGCCGCACATAACACACCGCAGTGCACTACTGTATATATATATACAACCCCCAGTGATGGAAGATGAATTATAAATCTTAAAGTGACACACAGCGGTCGTGCGATAAACGATTGAAGGCGATGAGGAGGTTTTGATGCGGTGGGAATTTGATTTGAAGCATCTTCCGAAGGCGACGATGCGATGTAAGAATAAAAAAAAAAATAAATAATAACGTCGGGGGTAGAAAGCGTTTAATTCAATCAATCAATTAGTTGAACGACTTATTGACTCGATGGTTGTTTTCTTCTTTATTTGTCTCGGAGTTATTTTCCATGTGCCATGTGTTCGCGCAACGCACGACACGAAAGTGCCGACAGACAGACCTATAAAGGGATTTATTGAAATGGAATTTTTATTTCTTATGATGGGAACCCGCAAATTGTGCAGTGACGCAGTTAGTTGTGGGCTACACTTGTTTCACCTGCTAGAATTAAAGAACTTGTCAACTTCGTAGATATTCTGTTGAATGAAATGGAAATATTCTGTAACGATAAAAATATTTTCCAAATTCACTTCACCCAGTGAATTGCATTTTTTGTTCGCTTTGAGTTCCCCGGAATAAGATTTCGTTCGCCTGCGAGTGCACCTGAGAATCCCAGGCTGTATGTGTTAGAAGTGGAACTGGCTGCTTTTACGTAAAGGCTCGGGAAGTAGGAAACACGAAAACCGCATTTCTAGACCAAACTAATGTGAATGCGTAGAGGAAGATTATGCAAACTTATTCGCGAATCACATGCAACTTTGCGGAGGAGAATTATGCGAAATATTGACCACTGGCCACCGATTCTAAGCCGTCGGCGGTAGAGATGTCAGACTTCAGGTCTTTTCTATGGTTCATAAAAATAAAGCTCAGACAAACAAAGGGTTGTGAGAAGCTGGACCTAGGACCATGTTAATTAAAAACTTTGGTAACTGTGTCACTGCTTTCACAAAGTTCTAAATAGGAAGGCTGTCGAAATGGCTATGGTATGACAACATGACCACTTGTGAAGACTGAGCAAATCGTCTTAGCGACCTGGAAATATTGTTCAAAAAGTGAAATGGTACAATCGGTGTTCCATAAAACATAAGACAATAAAAGTAGATTACAAGATCAGGAAGCAATATTGTCTACGGTAAGCAGCTGACAGATTGTCAACTCTCAATAGGATATCAGTTTCAAGACCAAAGCACTGGAAGGAAGTATCGAAACAAAAACATTCAATTGCAACCACATAGGGCTTGAAGGGTTGGGGTCGAAATTCTGGCGAGGTCAAAATTCTTTTTTCTAAATTCTGCTTGCGAAATTCTGATTAACAAAATTCTGCTTTCAAAATGCTGCTTTTCAAAATTCTGCTTTTTAAAATTCTGACAGGCAATATTTTAAACAACTAAATTCTGCTAATTCTGTTTTTTTCCAATGTACGAATTTAAAGAAAACACTTAATAGAATTTTGAAAAGCAGAATTTTTGTGTTAAAAAGCAGAATTTCGACCCGCTCCCGGGCTTGAAACGTCGGCTGAAACAAACAAAAATCAGCGTCGGCGTTCTGTAAGACGAAACGTTCAAACGTTTTCTTGTCCAAGAAAAATTAACTTCTTACAGAATCTGAACCTAAATGTAACGCTCAAGAACAAGTGAGAAGAAGCTTAGGGGTAGAGCCCCGGTCTCCAAATCACACAGTTACGATTTAAAGAGGACGGTTATCAAAGTCCCCATCAAAAATAAACTCCATTTCCATCTCAACTGGAAAATAAAATCCCAGCCATCCGAAGGCAATTGAAAACGTCAAAGTAAACTGACTTGGTCCCTTCGGCTATTACCAATTGTGACGTTCACCACTCGTATGTAATACCAGCTGCCAAAGTTGAGTGTCAGTTCTTGATGACAGCACTTATCTGATTTTATTCTCCTTTTCCAGCACATAACCATCTTTGCCGCGTTACCACAAAAAAAGCTCGTTGCGTACTTTCAAGGACGGCCACCTCCTCAGCATTGTTTTCGGCTATCTGCGGAGCGTCTCCCAGCTAAGTGCAAATAAATAGCTTCCGACTTGATAATTTCGACATATGATTTTAAACAATTCTGTAACTCAAGTCATATATCGCAATCCAATCCATCATAACCAAGACGAACCCTCTGCATATAGGTATGAACAAGGTACCCGCATGTGACATGTGCAGGAAGAAGAAAAAAATCCCAATCGCTGCATACAACACAATTTCATTCAATAATCCAAAGCTTTCGTTGATTCTCTCAATGCTTTCTGCTTTTCGCACTCCCAGAGAGCCAAGAGAAGCTTCTTCTTTTCCCAGCCTTAATTGAAACCTGCGCTCTAACACAATCCTTCCTTCCGCTCCAACAAAATGCACCACCGCACCACCAAAAAAATGCAAAAGGAAACCCTCAACTCTATACCAACTATTATATCACCTTCCTGCTGCGGCCACCACTAGTGCCTGTCCAATTCTGTATCTGTGCAGCAGCAGCAGAATTAAAAATCGCACGGAAGAGTAAAAAATAAAAAAAATAAAAAATAAGCAGAGGAGAACAACGGCCAACACAATACCAGCTCAAAAGAACCGAAAGCAATCAGCAAAAATAATAAAAAAAAAATCCATCAAACTTTCAGAGCGACATCATCACAAAAAAAAAAGAAATTCCATTTTAGTATCTCGAACGGACGCTACCAGAGCAGAACATCCATTAGAACAGTATTAGGTGCTCTCCGGTGTTGGTGTATTTAATTTTTTTCTCTGCATCTTCTTCCAAATTATTGTTATTGTGGTGCAACGAAAAAAAAAATTAAACAAAATAAAATTGTGGTTAAGGAAGAAACAAAGGGCTGGCTCAAGGATTTCGTGGTATTTAAGTCGTGCTGCTTCCAAGCCCAGCTGTTATTGGTCATCGTCATCTCCTCGCCAACCACAAAAAACCTCGCTCTCGCTCAAGTTCTTTCGGTTCCCCATGAGTGTGTCACGTTAAGAAGAAAAAGATATAGATATTCTGAAGGTTAAATTCGCGACGACGACGTTGAAGAAGCAAAGCCGGCAATAAGTGAAAAAAAAAAGAAATTGCGAAAAACGTGTAAGATCGAGGTGAATCTTTTTTGCAGAATTACCAATTCCTCCCGAAAGTGTGCTCCAAATCGGTTTGATTCATAATTGGTAGCTCACATCTCTTTCGGTACGTCAAAGATACTCAGCAGTGCCAAAGCGCCTCGTACTGTCTCTGTCTTCTCGCTTTCCTTTTAATTAATAAAATTAACCTAACGTCGTCGGAGTGTCGCCATAAATTACTTGAGCACGCGACACAAACAAGAAATTGCTAAAAAAGAAGTTTAAGCAAAGTGCCCTACTCTCAAGTGTATCTGGCCCGTTGTGTGTGATTGATTCCTTTAGATAAATATTCTCAAGGGCATGGTCTTTAGACATCCTGCAATATTGATCAGCGCAATTGAGGGGATTTTCTGAGCTGTAATTACCTCCGGAATACAAACACTCGCAGGCTCACCCCCGACGGTAAGTTTCGAATTAGCATATATCCATTCTTTTTGCACTTGAAAACATTCAATTTCTTACAAGATCCACACCCACACTGTGCAACCGTGTCCTTAGACACACATATAATGGGAAAAAATAATCTTCTTCCATTGGGAGTTCATATTTCATACCGTGCACGGTTATATGAGCAGTGGACTGGAGGGGCCCCAGCCTGTCATCCCTGATTTATTAATTTTTTTCGGGAGCGTTTTTCCCTTTGTTTCCCTTTTCCGCCTAACTCCTTGAACGATTAATTTTCTTTGTATATTCCACGAGATTATGAATTATTTATTTTGGTAATTTAATTTTTTATTTATTTTTTTTTGTTTGAGCGCGAATGACAGCGAGCGATCTAGATGCTGCTGGTTGGGCTTGAGAGGGAGGTGAAACGTTGTCTCTGTGTGCATTTTTGAAAAAGTACTCCGGTCGAACGGTAGTTAAATGTGGACGAAGTTCACACTCACAGTCATGATAAGTTCCGCAGAGGTGGGTACTCGTAAAGTGTGAGCGGAGGCCGCTCAAGTGGGAAATTTTATTGGGAATTCAATTATTACTGCCGAGAGGAGGCATCAGTTTCACGTTTTTATGGCGGTCCTGATCATTACGAGTATATTGAGGACACTCGTGGTGCATAATTTATGAACTCCTGCTACCAATGAGATATTGATTTACAGAAAAACAAAAACAAAAAAATTCCCTAAACAGCTGCTGTAACATTTTTCTGTTTCCTTTTTTCCCCCAAATTGTCGCCCTATTTTGATAGTCGAAACTTCATGAGCGACAGTGTGTAGGTAAAGGTTTATCAAACGAGGGTGTCTTTGACAAAATGGGCAAAAAATATTCATTCCCTGTTACACGTTGCAGCTGGTTGTTTTCTCAGGTAACAGCCCTAAATATCCCACGGCGAAGGGATGTTGTTTAGAACTTGAATCTCTTTGGCGTGGTATGCAAATTATTGCGAAATTCAATTTCGGGGTGGTTACATGTAGTTTTTCGTCAATTGTCCAATAATACCACTGAAACAAGTCACCGGACTACCTTTTCGGCGACCACGGACCACCTATCATCTGTTTTATAGGACAGTTGGGTGCGATCACATGCGACCCAATATTTTCTAATTATCTGCTCGAACATTTGTGTATTTTTGTTCGATCCATAGATCTCACTTTACTAGTAACAATTTGTAGGTAGACCTAAGTCCTAAATATTTGTGGGATACGACTAGACGACCAGATGTCCTCTTTAAAAAGGGACATGTCCTCTATTGATCGAAAAAAAATGTCTATCTTTTTGAAAAAATATGCAATTTGTCCTCTTTTTGGGATTTCTCGGGTTACGGGATTTTTGGACACTAATTCAGAAATTTTCTGCATCTTTCTGGTGTGAACACGACCTAAAATATATCTGTACCCGAACTCATTCACTTCTGAACACAACACAATGGGGACGTTCGGATACCTAGTTTATATGTAAGACGTCAACTAGATTGGTAGGAACAAATTGAGTTGGCCTTAGAAATTAGACCTTTTTCTCTCATCGCCCCTTTTTGCGACTCCTCAAAATTCTGCAACGGCTACTCTATTTATTTTAAATTTGACTCTTCGAAATGTCAACTGAGTACGCAGGCAGGATTTTCTTGACTAGATTGGTCGGCTTCCCTTCCATAAACGTCAACTGCAAAAACTATACACTTGAACACTCTGGGCCAATAAAAACTGAGACGCATCAAGTCAGACAGCTGTCAGACTTACTAAACTACGAATCCGAACGTCCCTATTATATTGTTTTTTGTTTTAACAATCGTCTGAACACAACCATTTCATTTGACAGTCCAAGTTCTTTTGCAATTTTATTGAATTTGTCAGAATTGATATTGTTTGTTTTTTTTTAGCGAATTAAAAAATATTTATTATATACCATATTGTTTTGCTTGTTCCTTTTTGTTCTTATATACTTCATTTGAAGGCGTCCTCTTTTTGCTGGGCGTAGATCTTGTCACCCTAGTCACTGCAGAGAGTTTCGTTTGTAAAAACGTTAAAATGGTTCTAGTTAGTTAGTACCGCGCGTAGTTTTTCATTCGGGCAACACAAGGAAGACGAGAAATCTGGTGATAGATCCAAGAAAATATATCCGAGGAACCATTATACTCTAGAAAGCAACCGTGGATGTCGAACTTATTTGAGGGTGTAGCAGGTGCCCCTTGGGAAAGCTGGGGATCGTTGTGATGGCGGAGAAAGAAGTTAGTTTACCGTTGTAAACATAACTAAAATTGGCCAATCGTTTAGGTATACATCTAGCTTAAACCAAGTAAGTTGATCCCTAAAAAATACGACCGGGAAATCCTGCGAGACTGTCTTATGCACTCCGACGGCGCGGCGCTAAGGCTACAAAATGCTCCGGGAACTAAAGGAGAAGTGTCGACGTGTCTTCAGAAACCAAAAGAAAAATGAGGACCGAAGACCGCCATTGCTCGGACAAAGTCATTCCATACCCACCAAAAGGAGCCCGGAACACCAGCATCAGCCATTTGTTCTAGGGGTAGACTACAATCAGTTTTAGTTTGTTCTAGTCATTTAAATCCAGAATCAGATGAAGCCCTACCACATTTGGTTAGAATAACGCGTTGAATGTTTTGGGTACCACAATGAGCTTACAACTACGAAAAAAGTGTGTTTTCCTAGACAGCGACCTAGCCCAACCTTGGGCAGGAAAGACCTTCCAGGGTTCGAATCGTGTCATTCGTGAAGTGAGCGTATTTGCATTTGTTTCAAAAGCATAATTGACTTTTAGTTTTTTTCTTTTAAATATACAATCGACTTAGTTCCGTGGATAGTCACGGATGCGGCGCAAGGTCGTCGTACATTTCCCTTAGCAAGTCAGAAGCTAAAACAAAGCTTTGATCGACTAACTAACGCAAATGAAGACGGACAGATAAAGGTTTTCTATATATTCCAGTGTTGGCTTCACATGGCCCTATCAGTTTTACATCGTTTCTTTTAAAGGTGACAGAAAAGCCCATGAAACAGCTATTTGAGGGTGGAAGCTGTAAACAAAACAATAAGCAGAATAATAACCCTATTCACACTGAGCCGAAAACTGGATTTACGAGAAAACGCTCATCGAAAACAGAAGTTTTCCCATTAATATTTCAGTTTGCAAAACGGAAACACCACGAAAACGACTTCATATCGTTGGATTCAACAAACAAACGCACCTTTTGCAATATTCAGCAAATTCAGCAGAACAGCTGACCGAACAGAAGTCACAACTAACAATTTAAAATAATTTTTCACACTTAATTGAGGGGCTAATATTATTTTCAAACGCTCTGAATTCACTTTTTTGGTTATTACACAGAAGTTTCAAGAAAAGCGTCTAACAGCTGATTAAAACGTCAAACGAAAACTAGTTGGAGTTCGGTGTGAATGCATCGACAAGTTTTCGACAAGGTTTTCATTGGGGTGTGAAGAATGTAGAATATATATATATATTTGACAGAAATGTAATGCTTGCGATCGCCGTATGACACGCAGCGCCATCTTGTTGAAACCTCCTCTAGTCCAGATTATTTTCTTGTTATTTTCTGACATGAAATCATTAATCTAAAGAGTCCAAGACCATACCAATAATCACTTTTAATCTTCACACTAAATATTTCGTAGGTAACAATAGGTTAATTTATATATCCGAAAGTTTGATAGGTGCTAGCGAAACGTTTGGTGTGTGGTCGTGGCTCGTGGGTCGTGGCTCGTGGTCGAGGATCGAAAAAGTGAGAGAGAGAGAGAGAGAGAGAGAGAGAGAGAAGGCTTTCTAAAAGCAATATTTATAGGAAATCGACTGGCAAAGTTAAAATCAAAAAAATCAAATGTTGTTCGAAAACAAAAAAAATATTTTTCCAAACAAAGTGTTTGTTTTGCAGATAGTTGAACTAATCAGACCCAATATCGAGGGCAACAGCAGCTCCTTGCCAACGAACTGAACAGTTTTCTCTTTAAAATTCGGTACGATACGGCATTCGAAATTTCTTGTCAAACTTGATATCCAATCTTCTGCAGAAAAGCCACTAAGGTCTTGCAGGAAAATATTTTAAATTGCAAAACATTGTACAGTTGGGCGTCCAGTACCTACAACGAATGATATAATTTTGAATGTCATTGGCTATATCGAGCGCGTTCGTTATATCGATCGATTTGTTGAATATTTTTTTTTATAAAGAGAAGTCATTAAAAAATGTGTTTATTTAAAAGTTTTCATTTAATAATAAATTGAATAAATACATCCAGGGTTTTTAATTCAATTTATATATATGTACGTTCGTTTTATGGGATAATAAATCCTGGGCACAATATATCGGATATTCGTTATAATGGACGTCCACTGTAATTCTAATTGTTATTTATTTGCAGGCAAATTTAAACTCCGTTCCGGAACCAAACATTTTCTTAACAATAGTTCTTTGAATTTGGGAAATTTTTTTTTTCAGAAATTATACCCAACTAGCGGACCCCATCCTTTGGTAGGTTTTAAAACTTAATTTTGTTTCAACCTACATATTTTGCTTCCTTGAATGTTTTGATGAATGTTTAGGGATGAAATTTTCCAAGCTTCACAACGAGTTTTCCACCCTTACATAAAATCATGCGATATTCAATTTTCAATTCAATTTATTTTCGTTTAGAATTTACAATTTGTTATAGCACAATTTACATAGTTTAAATGCAGAGATATGACAAATTTATGTCTTTCTACTGGAAAAAGTTTACAAGTAACAACAAATAAATAAAATTAGAAAAAGAAAGTTTCTTTTGAGGAAAAACAACGACTAAAAAACCTCAATTTAAGGGAATATCATGCGATAAAATGCAAAATTTTCGTCGAAAAAAAAAACACATTTTCCGAGTCTTCCACTAAGAATTTTCTATTATTCCATTCGAAAAGCCATTCCGGAACAATTGCACACAAAATTTTTAACATTTTCCACACAAAAAATCTATTTTCGATTTTTCCAATTTCCTGACTTTTCCGGAGGGTTTTCCAAAAACTTTTTTAACTCTCGGCAAACAACATTGAGGCCCTCAAGTGGGAATATTCTTCTTAGTGGTGATCTAAATTTTTGTTTGACACTTTTACAAATTTTTGTGAAGACCAAGCATAGCTTTGAACGTTTTTCTCTTATTAACATGAAGACAAATTTGCGCAAATAATCGAAAAGCCTACACAAATCCTAGATCTGGGTAAAACATTCACAAAACGAACACATAATACGGGAAAAGTGCCAACCCGCTGGAAAATCGGACTGAAAGGTTCCAAAGAATTACGTGGGCTTGAGCTTGTGTCAAAATGCGGACGACACTAAACTCCTGTTTTGCCAGTAGCTTGATGTATGTATCTCGGCCACGATATATAATTAGAGTGTATTCACACATTGGCTTAAGCTGGTTTACTCCCACATTACAAGACTAAAATTCCGACGGAATGACAGAAGTTGCCATTGGGCTTTGCGACACATTTGTATCACTTGAATAGATGAAAAGAAAAAAATGGCTTAAACGTTCATGTAGTAGAAAATAAGTTGTGATGGGAGTTGGCAGCTTAAAAGGGTTGGTTTATTGCTTGGAATTCAAAGCTTTAAAAATATTTTAAGTGCCTATCAATCAATGCGATATCTTTCGTCCCATTAATAGTGGCAAATCTATGCGACACAAATTTCCCCAATCATAAATAACATCGCCTTTGTGTCGATTTGGTTCCACAATCAGAAATAGAATCAAAGAAACTCAATTTTTTACTGCGAAGCGATCAAATTAGACTTCCGCTGAATGAATTCTGTGCATAGTACGTAAGATAGTCCAGAAGCACAATAAAAAACAATTTACGGGACAGAACAAAGTTGCGGGCTTATTGTCCACTTTGAATGGTCATTCATTAATTTGGGCAACTATAGCTTCTTCTCCTACTGAATGGATGTATAAAAATATGACTCGAAAATACGACCAAATATATAAAGGCCCATTCAAGTACAAGAAATGATCCAAAATAGCTAGAAGTCTTTATTAGTTCCTCTTAGCAGTTACTCACCATAGACAACTTAGTTAAAAAATAGAAAAAGAAAAGAGAAATAATTTGATGTCACTTGCACCAATAAAAGTCGTCAATATTGGGATTTGGGAAGACTTTTGCCATTATTTCCCATTATCGATAACATTTATACATTAATTTGATTAATGGTTTATTCGAATGTCAAATATACAACCATAGCGAGGCTTCTACTAGCGTTAATTGGATTCGCACGAGGAATTAATTTATTTATAGTTTAGGTCTTCGAATTTCCACGTTTATGCGTTTGTGTATATATACCGCACAGATGCGGTACATTTCTATATCGAATTTTACTAATAACATTTCATCACCACAAAATTGAGTAGAATGTCATCCAATATGATAATAACAGTTTAATACTCGTATGCGCGTAGTAGTAAGCCACGCGTAGTTATGGGTGGAATAAATTAGCCAAAACGATTTAATTAATTTACTGTGGGAAAAGCAAAATATTTGATTTACACCGTGTGATTAGTGGAAATTTATTTACCCAACTGGGGATTATAATTTGGATAGGAGATTGTTATAAAAAAAAAATCGCTACATACAACAGAAAAAGAAGGATTTACTCAAGATAACGATTTTTGCTTAAAACACATTTTTTAGGCCCATCGGATCACTAACTTTTGTCCTAGCTTTGGTCGTGTGACAGTCGCCTTATTTCATTTATTTTTGGCGAATTGTTTAACAGTAAACTTAAAAAAAAAAACGATCTGAACAAATTTTAGATAAATAAATTGTTATCCCATTCCGCAACTATTTTGTTTAGCGATTGGTTCTATTGATAAGCGTGGGATTAGGCACGGAATTTAAAAAATACTAAATTCAAGGAACGGCTTTTTATTCACGAGTTGTTATTGATGTTCAACACTGAGAAAATAATGGAAGAACATTTCGCGCAAGTAACACATAAATTTGGGATCACGATGGGCCCACAAAGGTGCCTATTATTTGGCGACGGTTCTCCCCACAACCCTGCGTCTAGTCTGACCCAACCTAACCCATCAATTGTGTTGAGTAATGGTCTCATCTAACTTGACTTGTTTTTGAACTTTTAAGTTCAAGTGTCGGAGGCGACTTTGCAAAGCTCGGTTGTCATTTTTGTCAAACTTTAACAACTTGAGAGGAGGACGGTGGACGGACGACCACGTGATTGAATCAACTGTGTCATCGACAGTCTTCAAGGAAGCTACGTTCCTAGCTAAGTATGATATACTTTGACCTATTTGGAGCTCTTAGGTCACGAAGTACTTTCATTACTAATTGGGGTTTTGAAATATAGAAATGATCTCTCGATGGATCAATGGTAGTCCTTTTACTCACGGAAAAGATGACTAGCTCCTCAAATATTTGCATTCGTCAAAGTGATGCTGGAAAGGATCTGCTCGTCAAGTTGAGATCTGCTTGTGGGATTAAATGCTATTTTTAGAAATGATTTTCCATCGGCCTTTTTTGTATTTATATAAAATACCCAGCCACTAATTGCATCGGTAGACGATGATGGCCACGATCTAGTGGTTAGTGTGTGATCCGGGAGACATTGCTTCAGGCCCTGGTGCCAACAACTATACACTCTCACAGGACAGGGCCTGAAGAGAACAAACGATGGCTGCGAAAGAGAGTTTCTACAAGCTATTCCACAAAAACCTATGGGTAAGGACCTATATAAGAATTTCCTAAAAGATCCGATAGCCAGATATCTTACAGTCTGTAAATCTATACCCATTTCTCAATAAATTGTTTGCGCAATCAGTCCCTGTAAGCACATACAACGGACCAAGACAAGGGAAAGAGCTGTAGGGAAATTGTGCTTCGTTGAACATAATCTAATTTAATTGGGGAGTAGGGACTTGGCTCGGCATAAGACTTCAGTCCCACTGAGAAGGACTGACTACACGCAACATTTTTTCTAGGCGAATTCGAAGTCCCTTGCTTTGGCTTTTTTAGAAGGAGATTCAACTCTAGCTCTAGAAAAGTGCAAATTCTACTTTTAAGGTGACCTACAAAAATAGACAGAAAAGAGTTTTCCTGTCCAACACCGGAGAGGTAGAACACTCCTCACTCACATGGAACTTACAAGGGGAAAAGGGTATAAAATTGGAGTGGCTAGTACCGCGCGAACTAAGTTTCTCTCACAGGTCTTTGTGAACCAGAAATATAGGGAGGTTTTCAGAGGCCTAGGTCCAGTGCTATATCACTATCCAAGTTATCAACTAACTCGACCTTACTTATAAAATATTCTTTTATAGTGAGACTAGCAAACTTGTTTTTTTTCGAAACCTTTTTTATGGAAAAAAGTTTTTCCTGCGTCCTTTCTATCTAAATATTTTGATTGCAAAAGTTTCAACATTGTTCCAAAACATTTCAAAATACCCTTATATGTTTTACACTAGTTTTAATAATTGTTTTTAATTCGAAGAAGTGTTAACAGACTTGAGAAATTATTTTTCCCATTTTCTTCGACTAAAATTCGTCTTTCCGGTAAAAAAAGAAATAAAGTATGTAAGCCGTTTCGAAATAGATCTTAAAGAGGGGGTCATATATTTTACACTTCTTTTATTTATTTAACAATCGAACAAGTTTTCACAGACTTATAAAAATATTTTTCCTATTTTCTTCGACTAAAAATCATATTTCCGGTAAAAAAAGAAATAAAGGGTCATATGTTTCACACTACTTTTATTTATTTTACATTCGAAGAAGTGTTCACAGACTTATAAAATATGTTTCCCATTTTCTTGACCAAAATTGCCCTTCCGGTAAAAAAGTAGTAAAATATGCCGTTTCCAAATAGATCTTAAAGAGGTTAAGGCGTTATGATACGCTATTTGAACTAGAGCACATAACCTTTCTTTTACTTTGAAAGTTATGCATATAAGAAGACAAAACGGTCCCGAACAGGTATTACGCGAAATTAATCATCAACTCATTTGAAGCTACAATTCAAAATAGCAAAAGATTGACCTATGTTATTTTTGATAAACTTGCCCCTTGTTTCCCACTTTCTCATTAAAAAGTGATACTTTTCCACTCAATCCGGAATCACTGTCCACGACGGATCTCTGTGGTTTTTGTGTTTCAGTCGGACAGCAATTTAAAAAAATATATATTCTACGGCAACAGTGGGAGAATGTTCATATAATTTCATATGTGTAAAAAAAATGTTTGATAATCTTTAACCCTAATTCGAAATATAGCTCCCCAAAAACTAAAACCCACGCAAAAGCTCCTTATTTCTGTATCTACATTTAACGATGTTTTGTGATTTTCCTGATTCCCTTAGCACGTACTGATAACAATCGACACAACATTGCAACAAACAAGCGTTGTAATTACTATGAGGTTACTTTTTGTAATCCGCTTTGAAAGTAGATTATATTCGCTGCACATCTTGCACCGTTTTCATGTAATCACCACCTACATGCATTGGAAAGGTAAATTTGAATTTTTACCTTCTACCGTAGCTATAGCGACTTCTTTATGTTGATTAACAAAATTACATCATAGCGGCCCCAATTAAATGAATCACACGCAAGTACTCGTGAATCGTTATTTATAAATTTAAGGGAAAACCTCGTTTTGTGGTGAAATTCACCCTAAGTAGGTACATATCTGGGACGAAGTCATACAGTATAACATAGGAAATGAGTGTTCTTGTAGCGAAAACACAATTAAAGAAAAAATACTCAGAATTGAAATACTATATGGAGTACAGTGAGTGAACACTGGGTTGGATGATAAGGGCTAGTTGTACAGACTTTCAGTATTGGCTACACTTGACGCCCATTTAAAATCGTTTGGGATCGACTTCGGAAAATATATAAGTGCATAACAGTCAGGCCAATAGACATTGAAAAGGGGGAAAAAATGGACATAGGTTCATAATGTGGTCACAGGATGAAGTATCGTTATTGTTGGCCATCTCATCCCGGGACAACTGATCTACGAGACAACTAATCTAAGAGACAAAGGAACACCATCATTCCCTGATTTGGGGCGGCCCATTCGTTTGCAAATTCCAGTGTCAAATCAGTTTCGATCCCATATTCGCATATTCCCCATTCCATATCCCATCCCATATTCGGTCAGAAATTCATTCATACAAAATTTTAATATTTGACCCGAACGTGCAAATTTTAGAAATTTTGAACCAGACAAATTTTGAAAATGAAAATATTTTGATTCTTGCTCTATATGTAAAAAAAGACGAATTTTACATTATGGAAAATTTGGATTTCTGACCTGGGCATACAAGTAAATACAAATTTTAACGACAATATGTAAACGATTTTGAAATTTTGATCCGAACATGAAGAATTTGGCTTTTCAATCAACTGGATGTCCATAGAAAAAAAAAAAAAAAAAAAAAAAACAATTCGAATACGAAAAAATTCAAAATTTGGATCCAGGTATGAAAAATTCAGTTTTTTATTACAAAAAATATAAATTCTGACCATGATAGGAAACATTTAGATCTGATGAAAATAAATTCGAAATTTTTTATCCGCTGATATGTAAAATTTTAAATTTTGACCAAAAAATTATAAAAATAAAAATTATTTTTTTCTGACCGAAGTGTACAAGAAAATAACAATTTTAACGACGATATGAGACCGATTTTGAAATTTCAATTGGAAAATGAAGAATTTAGACTTTTCAACTGGATATAGAAAAATAAAGGAAATTGGAAAACGAAAAAATACTTAATTTGGATGCAGGTATAAAAAAATCAGTTCTTTGATCAGAATATTACAAAAAGTAAAAGTTCTGACCCTAAAAGGAAACATTTCGAATTTGGAACCTTGCACCTGGAAAAAAAGCAATTTGAATTCTAAAAAATTCTAAATTTGGATGGAGGTAAAAAAAAAAAATTTTTTTTTGATCAGAATACATATTACAAAAAGTAAAAGTTCTGACACTAAAAAAAGGAAACATTTCGATATGATAAAAATAAATTTGAAATCTCGCCGCTGTTATGTAACATTTGAAATTTTGACCAAAAAATTAAAAAAATCTAAATTTTGTCCCAGGCTTAAAAAATTGACAGAATCATGCTGGATTTACGCTATATACAAATAATAGAACAAAATGTTTTTTTGGCGCGTCTGAGATAATTCGCTGTTGAATTGCTGATTCGATGCTCAACCTAGACCTACTTATCACTGTCCAACGGTCTGTGGCAAAGTCTAATCGCTTTTAGGACAACTGTCTCTAGACCCATTCATATATCTATCTCAAAATAACTTGTAAGACTTCGACACACAAAAGAGAAGCGGCTGTTGAGAGGTTTCTTTATATGCCGCAAAATCATCCAAATCCAAGCAATGCACCTCAAACTACCAGCAGAACATCAAGGAGAAGAATCGTGACAACAAGCCAAAGAGGGCTGTCAAACGCCAAACCAGATAACTCACAAGCTTTGTGGGACACCAATTTGGCACGCAAAGTGCCATCACTAAAACCGATTTGGGTTTTGCTGACCAATTCCATTCAAAGCAACTTCAACTATTCACTGACCACCTTCCCCATGGCTAGAAAAAGAGAAGTAAGCTCCTGAAAAATCACATTCTGATGGTCCCAGATTAATTACGAAATTTGTTTAACGTGACGTACGTATATGAAATTTATTTTCGTGACAATTTGTTCATCCAACTTTGGTAATTATCCACTTATGCAAATATTTTCCAAAGAGGGTTCAAATCAGGACACACCGCGCGCCGTCGTAATATTTTTCATCCTATTTCTGCCCATAAACGTTCTCAAAACACTGGCCGCATATATGCGAGTAGGTATCCTATAATCCATTCGTGGAAGGGTTTGTTGTTTTGCTTGTCCTTTTTTCTGAAAAAAAATCCTACTTAGACAACTTTATGGCGCATATATTAATACTTGACAAAACCAACAGAAGAGCTGAAGGTATCGTCGAGATAAAACGACGTGCCATGCCATGTGGGCATGTGCAAATAGATTTAATATTTATTATGTTTTCCAAAGGACGACGAGAGCGATAGCATTTTTCGGCTCACGAATGTGTATATACTATGTACTCGTATATAAAATGGGTTTGAGTGAAATTAAAGTTGGATCGATGGTGTGAGCTCCACGATATTCCAGGCGTCAAAAGTGTCATTAGATTTACATAGCAAATGCCGCAGCAGCAGTGGGTTGAACCACCCACCAACCACTGCATGCGATAGCATCTGAATCAGAACAACCTCCTTAATCCTCATGTACGAGTAGTAACCAACTCTAATCACTTAAGTTGTTAATCTACGCATCTTATTGTGCGTGCCACACAAAGGCAGTCACTCACCCACACATGCAGCCGCCGTAACATCATCATCATCCAATTAACCCTCATTCAGTGATTCGAAATTAATTGAATACACCACAAAAGGTATGTCGGTATGAAAAGTTTCAAGTGGAAGACGTGTGTGCAGTTCACTCTTAAATTGTGGCCAAGCAAAGGCTATTTGGTATGATGATAAGTACACTGTGCCGATACAAAGGGACAATGCTGCTTTGGCATTGCATTTAAGACGAGAGCCTCAGACGGAACAAACGAAACGTTCGAGGTAGCTGAAGTGAGAGTGCAAATGTTGGCACCGACTCTAATGGCAGGATGTGCAATTGTACACTGTAGGTACACATCATCGCAATGAATTTGCATATTTGAATTCGTTTGGGTCAAAAAAGAGAGTGGGGGGATTAGAGAGGACACTTTTCTGGCGATGGAAATCGGGTGGTTGTGTGTGTTCTATTTTTGATAGGGGTAGGCACACATATTCCGATGAATGTGATCTGTAAAAGATTACTTGTTTAAGATGGGTTTCAAAAGGGGACGATTGTAACTGTGTTAAGAGTCGGAATTGCTGGGAATCATCAATGAATCAATGAGGGGCTGAATACTAATGGAATTGAAGGACATGTGGTAATTGAAGGAAGATTCTGCGGCAAGGGTACTAGGGAGACAAAATCTATATTGAGGTGGTATTTTCGACGAGTTTATTTGTATCTACTCGGATGTGGCGATTTCTACTTAAGGGAGGTTTCATAAGTCGCGGAGAACCGGGCGTCTGCTAATGAGCCCATCAACAACATGAACCACATCGGGAGTAAGTGTATTCGGAGTGTCATTAAAAGCTCCAAAAATAGTCCTCTATTGGGTTCTATAAGACTAGCGAAAAAAGCCATCTCAATACGACTGACTGCTTTAATAAGACTGAAATGAAAAGCGATTGCAAGCCACAAGACTCAGGCGCAAACCATTGTATTTCCGCCAATCTCCACAATATTAGGCCTGGTTTAAGGCAAGTCGAATAACCTAACCTAACCTAACCTAAAGCATAACAAAACAAGAGACTTCAATTTATTAAATTTACTCTTTTGTTACTCATCTCAAATATAAAGGAGCTACGAAACTTTTTTTTTTAACCGTTTTTAACGTGTTTTTCGACCCGTTTTTTAGAGTGTCTTAAATGCGTTTTTGCTGCAGCTTTTAATGCGGTTTTTGAAACATTTTTTTAGTGAGTTTTCAACGAGTTTTTTTAGAAGTTTATAGTTCAATTTTTGCCACGTCCTTGATCCGTTTTTCTGGTGTTTCCAACGCTTTTGTTGAATTTATTTTATAAATAGCTTTTTAGCCAGGTTTGAGCGCGTTTTTAAGTCATTCTCGAAAAGTTTTCATTACGTTTGGAATGCGTTTTTTTGCTGCTGCTTTTGAATAGTTTTTTTTTTTCCTGTGTTTTCAAAGCGTTTTCGAAGAGTCTTTAGTGTTATTTTTAGCGTGTATTTGATCCGTTTTTTTTTAGCGTTTCCAACCATTTTGTTGAATCTATTTTATAAATTGTTTTTAAATTGCGTTTTTAAAATCGTGTTTTAAGGTCACTTCGCGAGGCGTTTTCATTGCGTTTGGAATGCGTTTTTTGCTACTGCTTTGAATAGTTTTTTCCTGTATTTTCAAAGCGTTTTCGAAGAGCCCTTAGTGCTATTTTTAGAGCGTATTAGGTCCGTTTTTTTTTAGCGTTTCCAATGCTTTTGTTGAATTTTTTTGTGAATAGCCTTTTAACCAGCTTTGAGTTCATTTTTTAACTTGTGTTTTTAAGTCATATCCTGATACGTTTTCATTGCGTTTGGAATGCGTTTTTTGCTACTGCTTTTAAGTAGCTTTTTTCTGCCTTTTCAAAGCGTTTTCGAAGACTCTTTAGTGCTATTTTTAGCGCGTAATTGATCAGTTTTTTAGCGTTTGCAACGGGTTTTTCAACGTGGATATTGTTCCAACTTAATTTGTGTTTAATGTATACAGATTGGATTTGTTTTAGACGATGAGTTTAGGAAAAGGTATTTGGACAAAAAAAAACTGCCAAAAATAAGGTATTTTTGGTCGGTTTTTTTTTTTTTAGAGTTTTAACGCCTTTTCAACGGTTTTTTTTAGAATCGTTTTTACTTGATTTTAGACGATTCCTTAATAAGCGTTTTTTGATGCGTTTTAATTTCGTGTTCAAACAATTGTTTGATTTTTTTTATGAGTTTTTAATACGTTCTTTTGAAATTTCTGGGTGCGTGTTTTTTATATCGTTTTTGGCGGATTTTTCTACTTTCAGTTTATATAATAAGAAAAAGAATGTAGCATTGGGGTGGCATTTTATTGTATACGTTTTATAAAGAATAAGAACAGGTTTAAGACGACCATTGACAATAATCTAAAAGCTCTTCTTATATAAATTTGGTAAATGTTTCAATCATTGAGGAACGGTAGGTATTAATCCTCAACATTTTAAGCCCCAACAAAACCTTACACGTTAGTATGGCTAGGAAAATAAGCGAAATAAGAAAAGTCATTTACAGTAGTTTAAAGGCTTGTCTTATATAAATTTGGTTATGGTTCCCTTCACCGAGGAATGGTCTTAATGTTTCCCAACATTTTAATCCCGACGACTGTATCGCGGGGAGTTTTCTCCTTAGTTTGACAACAAAATCGACACCAAAACTCACTTTAATTATAAACAATTTAATTTTATAGCCTAAAAGAATTTTGCACAAATAGCTTCTAAAACTCAGGAGTTAGCCCGAACTATTTGCTGTTAAGAAGGAAATACCTCTTTATAAAAGCTGGGGTTTCGATTCCTGTAGGCTTTAGAAATATAACACCAAGGAACAGTGGAAAATCAAACCAAATCTCTGCACAATACTTTATTTTGAGGTAAACGAACTGTTGTTATATCCTCATAGGTTGCAAACACAAAAGTCCACCATAAATAGAACAAGTGATCCGATTTATGACAGAAAAAAAAAGAACAAGCATCATGGGTAATTTCAAAATGAACGCCCAAATGCATTAATTCATAATAATTTCACATCTCGACTACGCGAATATGCAAACCACTTCTTTAAGTCCATTAATTTTGATTTAACGTCTTTTAAAATAAAAAAATAAAAATCCCACCTAGCAGTGGGATAAAAGCCTCTTCACATTCTTTACGAACTCGAATTAGGATAATAGCACGCTTTTGAGGAATGTATTTACGAAGAGGTGTGGCGTGAAGTCCCAGTGAATATGCATAAAATTTGAAGGAGTATTTTCAGCACATAACTGAAGGAACATTTTCTCATTAGGAGGAACTCTCGTAAATTTTTTTTTTTAAATTGGAGAACGATTTATTGTCCTTTGTTCTGTTTCCTATACCAGCAGCTGAAGCACCTTATCTAGGTCACAGTGAGTGTAGAAAATGTTGCGTACTTTTGGGCTATTTGATTTTATAATTTTCTTAAATTAATTTTGATTTGTTAAATGATTTTTGGAAAGTTATTAAATTTTTCTCCGTGTCGTGTGAACTGAATCGCATAAGATATTCCATCCAACTACAGAAATTCAATAAAGAAGAGTTCAACCTATCCTCGCCACAATATTCAAGGAAAAAAAAAGTTATTTCTTTTAAGCACCTACCAGTACCGACAACCACTCGACAACAAAGCTATATTCAGAGAAACCCAACAAAGGCGGATTCCTTCAATGGTTCACAAAACAAACAAAAAAATAACGACGGGTGGAAAGTAAACCATTTGACATCTCTTTGGCAAGACACTTCAACGAGTTTTATTTAAACACTCATCGCTCTGTGTAGGTACCCTTCCTTTCATTTCCATAAGAAATCAATTACTTCTGTCTGTCGTGCAAAGTAGTACGTCCAACTTTTTCGTTTTTGTCAACTTTTTCTAGCCAAGTAAGCGCCACAGTAAGTAAGCCCAATCAATAATCCACATTTCTTCTTTTTTTTTGTTGCCAAGCAAAACATAGCGTATATATGTATTGTGAGATCAGAAAAAAATACTCATTAAAAAAAGAACAACAAGAAAATTAAAGAAAAACCAAAAAAAGGCGGAACAATTTCTGTCCAGCCAATATTTACCCATGCCCCTGAGGAGTCCTTGCTGTATGAATCGTGTGTCCTACGTATATATACTCGTGTGTACACATTTTATCTTGGGGCAAAAATGCCATCTACCATAGAACAAAAATTCACTTGTCCAAGTCAAAGAGCGTCCTGTCGCATTAAATTGCCGCCTAGTGCAAAACAAAAAAATTAAAAAAAAAGTAGGTACAACAGAAAAGACAACAAACAAAATCGCAAACAAAAATCTTTCACACAAAAACATAAAAAAGCTCTTTTCTGTTGGAAAAATAAAATGCAAAAGGACGATGAGCAGAATCAAGGAAAAGTTTAACTCACGTAGCGCCTATTGTAGTGCACTGTGTACGTGTAGTGTATGCTGTGTGTTGTGTGCAGCTTTGAAAGTGGTGTGTGCGGCATCGCTTTTGTACACAGGAAATTGTGTGTGCATTTTGAGTAGGTTAACCTTGATTAGTTCTATGGGGTTTTGTTCCACGGCCTCTCTTTTTGTTCGCTATGCTAACGCTCTCCGCTGTGCTTCATATAAACGGAGCGTGCTGTAATTCCTGTTCTGCACGTAGGGAGCAGGAGCATGTGAGCCACAAGAAGGATGGTGGCTGTGATAGTGAATAGTGATACCGCTTCTGTTTGTTTGTGTCGGTTTGGGAATATAAATTGTATCTGTATGGGAGATGTAGTTTCAATGGCGTTGCCGTGGTATAGCAAGAAGGAGGAGTTGTGAAGCATGAGACCAGGCTTACAAGCTTCACTTCAAAGCCCAGATGTGAATTTGCTTAGTTAAGTCGGTATTTCTAAAGGTGATGGAGGGGTTCCTTCGATTGCCCCCAGAGGTGACATCTGGAGTCATATAGCTTTCGCAGGGAAGGTTTCAAACAAGCTTTTTACTTTCTTTTGGCCTGTATGTGGTGCCTAAAGTTGACCACTTCTTAGGTTATTTTTAAGATTCTTGAGGCAAGTGTCAGAAGTGCATAAAAGTCAACTTAACTTGAGTCAAATGAGGGATTAGTGTTTTGATGTAATCGCACATTGGCTTAAGCTGGATTAATTCCAGACGATCCCCCACGTGCATCAAAAACAGGGCTCCACAAAGGTGCAACATAATGTAGAAACAAGGTGTCCCAAACAGCGAAAGTTTTAAATGAAGAATTGTCAACTCAAACGACTCTCTAAATGGACACCTACGCATATATTTGTCCCCTAGTCACGTAACATTTAAGACGATGATCGTTCAAATGATCTCCAAAATTATATCAACTTAGACAAAAATGACTATTTTGAAAGCTTCATCCAATTAATTGTCCACAAATGCAATCAAAGTTGATTAAAATCAAAAAAGAAAACGCCCAGAAAACAGCTTATTTTGGTCATCAAAATTTCAAAAACGATATCGTCCAGATGATCATTGTTATACGTGATCTGCTCCCTGTGTATAAACACTAATCTACAAATTAAAGCGTATAAAAATAACTTGTTCCGGTTAAAGGTGTATATTGAAAAAATGGAACCCCAGCTCTACAAAGAGACGAGAATTTGTAGGCAGAAGAGAAAGGCTCATATAAAACTAGAAAAGACTGCTGAAAAATCCAAGAAGTTGTTGTGCAACATGCTCTAAGGTATCACAAGGGTCCTTATAATGATCTAAGTATGTCACCTAGCCGACAGTCACTTCAACCTAACCTAACCTAACCTATGCTCTAAGTCAGTGCGAATTTTGTTAGCATATATATAAAATAATCTGTAAATCAGCTTATAGCTCTGCTCTTCCCTTGAAAATCCTTGCGAAAACAGGTTAATCTTTTTGCACCAACGCTAACCTCTGTTTTTTTCCCAAAAATCCTTGAGTGGCTGAAAGTATTGCTTGGAGTAATCCAGCTTAAGCATTTTAAGCGGATTTTCATCCAACTTTACAGCCAGCTTTAGCCCACTTAATCTTTTCATGGTCAATGTGCGATTAAGTGGATTCTCGACACATTTTAAAAGAACCTTAAGAACCCACCCAAACCTATCACGACCAGTGAGCGATTGAGTGGGCTAACTTAAGCTCATTTAATCCTACTTAAGCCAGTGCGCATAAGTGGATTTTTGCCATATTTTGACTTGCTTCAAAACTCCCATTATATGATATACACAGTTTCGGTTGCAACGTTAGATAAATGCAGTCATTTGGAGTTTCTTACCAGGTTTTGTAAGACCAGTTCCTCTTTTTAGCTGCGTGTGAATTAATTCCTGTTAACGCCTTCGAAGGCTTCAGAGAATATCGTCAATCCAGACTTCTTTATGTCCAATGGCAATTGAAATGAAATGTTTCATAGACGATAACTATGCCACCAAAATATGGTGAAAGTGAGACAATTTCTCATCATCGCCAATTTTAATTGTCCCGCCAGACCGCTCAAAATGTGCAACTAATTGGGAAAGGAAAACTATTTCTCATCATCGCTATTGTCTAATGTCCCGCCTATCCCCTGCAAGCGTCGTATGTGTAAGCTGATCGGGTATGTTTATCAACAAAGAATGCCATTAGTCTAACCATCAGTTTAGTTCCAAGCCACTGATCAACACACGTCAGTTCTCCACAAACGATGGAGTTCCTCAGGGTTGACTCCCGTCACCCATACTTTTATTTAAATGCATATCAAAGATTTGTTCCATCTATTTGAATGGAAATGTCAGAAAAAATGTAGCCTGGTAGTTCAAGTCATTCAAGGAGTACATGGAGGCCATTGGTGGCAGAAGGACGGGCATTTGTTAGATGTATGTAGGTATGGATATCAACGGTATAAAATTAACTGTCAAAGGAAAGATCCGCCAGGCGTGATATATGTGCTTGTCTCTCGATCCAGTGGTTCAAAAATTCACCTTTAACCATTTCTAATACTGAAGCCAGGATTACCGTCTTTTCGTCACATTTTATGAAAACCTGGGAAAACCCGCATTTTTCTGTCCTATCCCAATTTCCCTCCTATTATCCATCACACAATTCTTCACACACCACTGCGCACATACCGGCAACACTGCCCTAGGTTCACCTTCCACTCACAGCTGAGATACAACAAAAAAGCTTCCTACACAATACCGGATATCTGTCATTCTGTTCAAGAGTATTAGTTTTTTCCCATACGCACATGCAGCGAGAATAGAGAGCCAACACGAGAACAAAGGGTGTATTTAACCGGACAGAGAAGTGTGTGCTAACTGCACTATCCCAGATAGAGCTCATTCCTTAAACCATGCAATCCACCAACTATACTCCACAGTCATCTTCATTCCCATCAATCAATTGGAAATCGAAATCAATTTTGGTTTTTGCCATTTCTTTTTCGCTGTTCTGCTTCTGCATCCATAGAGGTATGAGTACAGTATCCCTGCACTAGACAGGAGTCGAGGAATCAACAAAAAAATATAATTTACAGGCGTTTGATTGATTTTTGGTGCAAATCAATGAAATTTTCACTGGTAGGTGCGTCGAGGAGACGCATTAGCGAAATTTGTGTCACCCGGACAAAAATATAATCCCTGATGCCGCGCGGGGGGCATGACACCGGCACACAGCTCACACATAATGCGACGGGGAAAACTTTTCTCTACCATCTTCCTGTCTGTTTTTCATGCTTTCCTCTTCAATGCGGTAAGGTCAAGAGTACGTAATTCTGTTTTCTGTGTGTTCTTGCCGTTTGGTTCAAGGAATTCATTTTAGGAGGTGTGCCGCTGGCCCGTTGAAAAAGTTGTTGGGTCTTCAATAAACTCTTATCTTGATATTTCTCTCGCTGTGTGCAATTTTTGAAAGGAAAACATTTTCGGCTGCAGTTTTTCTTTCAAATAAAATATCTACTTTTTCGAGCATCATTTCATGAGACATAGAAAAGGATACAGATCTAACAGAACATGATGGGCGGAGACACGAGAAGGACATGAAAATGTTTCCGTATTTTTTTTTTCTACAATTTAAAGAAATATACGTATCAGTGGAACAAAAAAAAATTATCTAGAGAAATTCAGAAAATTCAACACAACATGAACACTTTCAAGGATATTTGGGTGTGTGCTTGGTTTATTTTATTATTTTTTTTTTGTTATTCTGCACCGAAAGAATCTGTGAAAAATCAATTTCAATGACTGCTCGGAGAGTTGGTTAAAATATCTTTTCTGATGCATAGTTCTTGGAGGATTCGGTCCATTAAACTCTATTCAGTGTGCATTTCGTAAGGATAATGTCTTTAAATTTATTGCGTCGACAATTTCTTTTGCAACTGGCATCTTTTTGTACTCTGTGGATTTTCACTTGTAGGGATTTGCAATGGGACACATTGTATTATATAGATTGGCTAATGGATGTTTGAAGCTATTGGGGGAAGCGGGATGAAAACCGAATTACCTACGAGGATATGCAGCGCGATTTGGTTTCGTCGAACTGATTTATATAGAGATTCGTATTCGGTTGCCTTGGAATGGAAGTTCGCTGTTCACATAAAATGTCGAGGGATTTGGAAACATTTACCCAGTCCAAGGTCTGAAGTTTGGAGAACTCAATTGAAACACTGGTACTGCATCAGGTCTGCTTTTGCGATCATGAATGCCTAGTTTTGTGAAACTGGTGGGGGTGGTATGAGCCGATGTGACTTTTTTAGAATTCTGTGTAAGCTCTTAAGAAGCGGGGTTTCTTACTTAGATCTAAAACGAAGCGGATTGCACGAATACAAAAAAAGCGGTAGTTAGACAGCCTGTAAAATTGCCGCAAATAAATCTGCGAGTCATAGCTCTATGAGCCAAAAATACGATTACATGCAGCCAGTAGCTCGATGTGAACAAGAGGCAGCAACACTCATGTTCGTGGTCAATTCTGCTTCACATTGGAAATTTGCTTCATGTAAGAAGTAGGTAGCTTGGTTGGCACAGCTTCACTTTATCCACCTATTTGATTCGTTATTGGTAGCTAAACCAAGGCCTTTAAGTTGCGCTTCTTGGCGCAAAGTGGTGCAGAAAAGACGTGCTCTCATTGATGGATCTCTGCTAAAAATTAAGTCCCTTTATAGCCATTTTTTGACTTCTAATAACCAATTTTAGTCTCGACTTCATATTTAGGGAAGCTCTTAATTGCAAAATTTGTTTGGACAATACCTATAGCCACTGTGAACTACTTAAATTTAGAGTCGAAACTAAAATTGTTTATGGGCACAACTTCTTCTTATACACAATTTAGAACTCAAGAGATTAAAAAATTCTGACATTTGTTTGACATTACGTTGACAGAGGAACTCAAAAAAGTGGGTCTCGAAATTCTGTCTGTATGCTCCCGAGGTTTACAGCCTAAACGGTTTTCGGGATTTGGTTCAAACTTCGGATTTGGAGTTTGGAGGATTATAGTTCGGAGCCGTTTTTTTTTTTGCAAGGTAGACTTGATATTAAGGTACTTCCCACATAAAATTTTTATATCGGTTTGATTTTTTCGACGGCTGCTGCAACGATTTCAACCAAAATTTATATTTAAGCTTAGGTAAATGAGATTAACATGATTGCATACTCAGTTTTTTGATAAAAAAACGAATAATGGTACTTTTGAAATTTGGACATAGGTATCTCGAAAACGATCCATACAATTGTAACAAAAATGCATTTTTAAGGTAATATCGTCATTTCAAACTTAATATCTAACAACTTTTTATATATTGTCTTACAATGGATTTTTTAAAAATATTGTTTTTTTAAAACTTGGGTTTCTTTAGTTTACCCGAAAACGGTAGGAACGATTTCGACCGAAATACATACTTAGAGTAAAATTTATGTTTCCAAAACTATGGCGTCCTTAATTTTTAATTCGAATCACCGAAAACGTTAATTTTAAAAGCTGATCATATCTCGAAAACCGCATTTTCGATTTCGATAAAACTTTAAAAACCAAGGAATGCTTACATTCCGAACATAGTCTAATACGCAGTTTTGAACTAAATAGTTAAACAATAGTATTTTCCGAACGACCATTTCAATATTTGTTACTGTTTTGTCTGCATAATTTTACAAAAACCGCTTTAACATTTTTGATTTGTATCAAAATCTATATAATTATATAAAAGAAAGTGCCCGAAACGATGTTATCCCATAACTCGAGATTGGCCGACCCGATTTTGATGATTTATACTTTGTTGGAAAGGTATCAGCACGGGTTTTAAATGAAAAAAAAAAAATTAAAATTTCAAAATGTCTTATTTTGACCACCCAGCGTGTTACGATTCGACAGTTTTTTTTTTGGATTTTTTTTTTAAATTTTATTTTTTTTTCATTTTGTATTTATTTATTTTGGCAACAACCAGAAAAAGAATCAAATTTGAATGTAACATATCGTATCACAATTAAACTGTCAGATAGGCACGCAACGTAACGCCATCTATTATCGATCAATCGAGAAGCAAATTTTGTTTCATGTGTGGTGGCGCTGTCCACGTTGACTGTGCCATTTGATTCAGTTGCGCAGTTTCTTCATTCGTTGCTGTTTCAGCGTCCATATTGCACTTTGCGAATTCGTGTTTTGTTCGTTCGAATAACGTTTGCCGGCCATTGCGCATTACAGATTCGGATTTCTTCATTGCGATTTTGTGAGTTTTTATAAATTAAAATTGATAATCTTATAAAGAAATTGGTGTAGTTATGTTCGACTTAGAATGCATTTGACTGCCTGTCTTTAAATGCAAAAATCTTAGAAACATCTTAATATATTTTGGTGCATTTTTCACAGGCCTATAGAGGATACCTAGGCCCACAATCTCCAATTTGTTTCAACATATATAACTAAATAAATTCCGGAAAAAAATGGACAAGAGTAATTTATTTTTTCGTTTCGTTTCACTTTTTTCTTTGTCACGCTTTGCGTTCGAAAATAAGTATAGTAAAAACCTATATAGCCACCTAATAGAGGACATCTGCAGGTACAACATGGTATTTTAAATAAATACTAGGCGAAAATTGAGACATTTCTACGATGTTCACCTGGGTGAGTTTACTACATATTTACTAAGCTCATGATTTAAAAAAACAAATATGTTCCCCCCTTGGCCTTTAAATAAAATAAGTCGATATTTTGAAAACATTATTGGTGACATAATATTATGACCATAATACAAAATACATTGTTTTTTAAAACAAAAGGAATTCAGACTTTCAAAGGATAAAATAATAATAATAGTTGAGTCTTACTTTAGGATTTAGGCTTTTTAGTCCGCCTTATCACTATTATTTGTGAGTTCTTTTGTAAAAGAAAGCTTTCAATTTTAAAATTATGATATGTATGCGTTTCTTAACAAATTCTTAGTTTCAATACTTCATTGAACATGTATTAACTGATACAATTGTATCCGCTTTTGGCGTGTAAGAATGTGGCGTGTGGGGCGTGGGATTGAAAGAGATAGGGCGCGAAATGTATACGGGACTGAAAGAAAATGATTTTAAATTTGAAACGAATACCTGTTAAAATTACGGAAGGAAGACAAATTATTTTACGCAGTGGGAAGAAATATCCTGTTATTGGCCAACTCAAGTGTTATGAGAATATATATTTTTTGCGAAAAAAAAATGGCCCCCTACAAGATAGCAAATTTCTTAGATCTTTTTTCCATCAACTGTTCTGAAACCACATTTTGCACGGGCGAAGCCGGGGGGTACAGCTAGTATGTTATAAAACTCAATACCGCACTTCCATTTAAAATGCAATAACAGCGACGCAAAACTTATTTTTAGCAGATATTACTCAAATCTTCTTTTTTTGTCAATCATAGGAGTGTTTTTTTGAGCTTCGATCTCAGCGAAGTAAAGTAGGATTTTCAATTAAAACAACTACGCTCTACTTGAAATTTCGAGGACTCACAGTATTTGTTGTAATTGCGTGCTGAAAATCCTACTTTTTTTGCTTTGCTAAGATCGAAGCTCTAAAAAACACGACCTTTGTTTAACGAGAAAGTTTCGTTCGACCCAGTCGTGCACTTTACTTTTTTTTTTATAAATTCCCACCAAAGCGCCGATAAAAAGCGCACGCTTTTGGAAGCCTGTTCAATTTGTTGATAAAAAAAGGTACTGACTCATTGCGAAAATAATCTCCATTTGTATGGACACAATTTCCTGGTGATAACAGCACTAACTAAATCAAATCAGTTTGCACCTTATCAGTATCAATGAATCAACAGTACAACGCAGCGTGTGTCCACAAATAGCACCACAAACAAGCCATCGTCTGGACTCCAAAGGTCGTACTGTACCAGTACCTCTCATCTACCTATTTCGTTCGTAGTCACTCCATATGTTTATTTGAACAATTCTCGAACACGCAAAATCTATAAACAAGAGCACACTCTGCAGCACTATCTGATATTCGCCGTACTAACAAGGAAGTAATTGATGTCGCACAACTCCTGGGGTCATTAAAAAGCTTTGATTATCAATTACCTATGGCAATTATTTTTTTTTGTAACAAATTAATCGCTGAGCAATTTTCCAAACGAATTATCACCCATGGAACATAAATTAAATATTCATTAAAAATAAAATAAAATCGTGGTCGTTGTAATTGCGGTTCGGCCTTATCTTTCTCTCCTGTGATATACCTAGTGTCACTCTGATGTCCGTGGAGGTGCGAGAAATTGTTTGTTTATTGAGAACGAACTCCTGCAATTCGCAGATTAAAGAGACAACATAAAGTCGCATTGGTCTACCGAACCACCAAGAGCAAAAGTACACCTAATAGCAGAGTTTAAAAAAAATCTCCTCCTTAATAGATTCATCTGGACATTGGTCGGTGAGGGGACCAATGTCCGGGTCCTTCACATTCTCATATGTTGGTGCATTTCAAAAAGTTGAATCTCTTTATCTCACGGATGCATGCATTTTATAGCTGCAGTATGCTTTTAGCCATTTTCCAACCCAGCTCATTCTGAAAATGTAAGTTGGGACGGCGCAAGTGGGGCACAAAACTAAAAAAATTAAAATAAATAAAATAACCACCCATCGTAGATCAGGCGGCAAATGTCTACTCCAAGGTTCCAGTTCCAGCAGTGCCCCCAGGAAGACTCTCGGTGGATAAGTGAGTGAGTGAGTGTGCAGTGGCATGTAAGAGATATGCCATCACCTGGGAGCTTAACCAAAGGTATCCAGATCGGGATCACAGAAATAAAATTTAATTAAAAAGCACAACACACACTGCTGCTATATACTCGTAGAATGCCATCAGGACACTATCAGGACACTATACCCAACGATTTTCCGTAAGCAGCTCTGCTGCTACATGGATTGCTAAAATTTGCGGTGACAGAGAGACGGGTCGGTTTCAAGGGCAAGATTAAATGGGTGAGGGAGTTGTGTCTCTTTTTTTTTCTCCGTGTTGCCACCCCAGTTTTGGAATTTTTATTCAAGCAGCAGTATTTAGTGTTGAACTAATTTCAAAGTTTTTCTTTGAGTAATTTGAGTATATATACCTGTGGAAGGGTGTAAAAATTCCACCAGGAGAATAAGAACGTCTCAGACCCTTGTAGCAACTGCGGACATCTTTGGTTTCTCATAAGGGGTTAATGGGTTAGCGTAGGGTAGACTGAAATTCAGAGGTGAATGGGAAGAGGAGTGGAAGATTGCAGCTGATGTTGGTATTATCCGGATAAGTCTAGAGGTTTCAGTTCATCTTTGAAGAACAAAAATGTAGCTTGCAGTAAACATTTTAGCCGAGGCATGATGGAGATAAATTCATATTCATATAGTTATACTAATGTAAGATTCATGTGGCTGTCACCTTTGTTTGGTATTGTGTCAATGGACTACTGATAGGTAAGGTTGGGTTAGGTTAGGCTATGTTGAGTGGTTATGAGATCGTCACAAAAGACCAGGCACCATAGACTACTGAGCTAAAAAATTCCATTGCTCTACCACACTTCCCCAAAAAATCAAAGAATCCGGAAAAAATCATAAAGACCTACTAAACCTGAAAAAATCGACAAATTTTGCTCAAAAACTACGAAAGTGTCAAACTCTGTTGAATCTTTAAAAATACAACTGCGTCATGGGAGGATTATTTTTTTGATTACGTATTTGAAGAAGTTTTGAAACACAAATCATCAATAAACAGAATTTTCTAATGGAAAGTGGAAGTGCTAAAATAGCGCTTGGTTTTCCAGAACGAACATGACAGGTCAATGGGTTAGACACGGTACCTACCATTAACTTGTTATCACTAATTCTGTTTTCTTTGTATCACTATTTATAATTTCTTCACGTAAATTAAATCCAAATAACTGGTTATAGATAACAACATCATGTCGCAAACAGGTTAATTTAATTTGTTTGCGTTAGTTGACTTGACTTTTTGAAAACAAGCAATAATACAGAAAACGATTTTAGGAACAAAAAAATGTGGACTTTTTAAAAACAATAAATAATATAGAAAGTGACTTTTAGAATGCAAAATGTCGACTTTTTTAAAACAAGAAATAACCTTGAAACAGATTTCAAAAAGTTTTATTAATATGTCAAAGAAAAATTGCTTCAAAGAAAAACTAATAACAGTTTGCAGAACAGAAAATAGCGTATTTTGAAATAAGTCTTGAGAAAAAGCTGTTTTTCAAACAGAACCAAACAAAGTAGTTAGGAAAAAATGTTATTCTGAATCAGTTCTCGAGGAATGCTTGGAATTCTCAGACTCTACTGAAAGCCGAAGGAGTCAGCAAAAATATTTCTACGCCAGTTCGCTAGAGTATATTTTATACTAGATATTTATGGACTTATTTCCACATTGCACATATTAAATGAAACTGAAATAGAAAATAAAATACAAAATCATTCAACAATTGATAAAATCACACTTTCTTTCATGAACCATAAATTGGCAACATTTCCGTATACTTTAATGTTTCGCTGTCAGATTTTCTAACATAAATATTCTTTCTACCACGTGAAGTTTTTAAACGTTGACTTTTGTTAAATGTCAAAAACTGACAGAGAATATCTGTCAGACAAACAAACAAAAAAAAATCAACTGCAAGCAACTTTTCCTAAGATTAAAATCCAGCAGAAAAACTCTCTCCGACCGATGAAACAGTACGAAAAGTGAAACGTTTCAGTGGAATGATTTGTTCCGTTTTTGTGAATAAACTGGGCATTTAAACAGAAAATGTTTTCCTTGAGCCGCAGCCAGACGTAAAATGCAACCGAAAAAGTTGGAACAGTATGAAAATGAGTTTTCACTACGTTAAGGCCGTCATGCCAAACAATTTTTCAGAAAATTTTAAAACAATTACAATAAACCAACTACCACTCCATTAGAAACAAAAATTCCTGGGAGATGGAACAGTAAAGAAATGAAGTATTCCGGTGGTATGATTTGTTTTTTTTTTGTTGAGGAATTGACTACAATAAGTTGATCGGAAAAAGTTTTTCGTACAGAAATATTAACAAATTATTTTTCAAAAAAATGTAAACATCATTTGCTTACTTTTTTTGATAAACTTACTTCATAATTTATAAGCAACATTTTAAGACCAAGATTGAGTTCAACCATAAATCTAGTGGTCAAGGAAATTCCAAATTCAATATTTTTATTGTTCGAAAAAATAGATTTCGTAATAATTCAAGTCGAGGAGTACCTAAGCTTCATTTAAAAAGACTTTAATTGAGTGTAAACATTAATCAAGTATAACTAAATTTTTTTCAGTGGGCCTTACTAATAACCTTCACACTAAATATTTTGTAGGTCACAATATGCAATTTTGTATGGAAAATTTCGCCATTGTTCGAAAAATTTAGCCTGGACACTAAAAAATGATTATTAGTACAGCGGATTTTGTTTTATAATTTTTGGCAAAAAAAGTGTCAACCTCACAACGCACCTTTAGACTTAGAAGGTTCCGCCATCTTTATACTGATCGAATAACAACCTTTTAAATACTCTGTAGGTCACAATAGAAAATTGTGCATGAATAACGTCGCCATTGTCAGTTTGTTATTTTTATTAGCTACCACCCTAAAAAGTGGTTACTTAATGAATTTGAGCTACCTTCTTCCACAGAACAACAAAAAGAAGAAAACAAATTTCATGCAGGATAAATAGAAAACTATTCGCCCAAGTTGCTAAAATCCCTGATGGGCGCGTTTATGCTTCACTGAATATCCGGAACGACAAAAAATGTAAATGGCATTTTGCGAATGCATAAAATTGCATTCCATTCAACTACAACATAAACCAACCTAAACGTACAATGGACAATTTCTATGGTAGGTCGCTGTGGGCGTACCTTTAGACCTACGTTGTACCGTCATTTGTTGTATCCACTGCAGTAATAAGTAAAAGTCACTGAGGATGTCACGGCTTCTCCTCGTATTTTCAATTGGGTCATATCATGTCGGTTTATTAGTAAATATGTATAGTATAGTAAATGTTATGTTCCCCTACCGCGCATGCATTACTTTCGTTCCCATTCAATTTTGGAAACGAAACACTTTTTGATAAATCACCTGTCATTATCACAAATAAAAAAAGCAATGCCCCGAGTGAGGCTCGAACTCACGACCTTAAGATTATGAGACTTACGCGCTGCCAACTGCGCCATCGAGGCTATAAATCGTATTGATCTGAGAAGCAATTTAACAGGGGATACCATTTTAAGAACAATGGTTGAATTACTGCTTCCGTGAACGAGTAATACTTGACTGAATTCATTTGCTGTAAAATCCGCAAAATTCAGTGACGTTACGAACATCGTGTACTTCTGTAATTTTTTTTCTAATGTCACGCGTCTATCTGTCGTTTCATACGTTTCAGACACTTCTGTGTGTAAATTTGAGGTTTCCTCTTTTTAAATGACAAGGAAAAGAATTGAAATGAAATTAAACATCTTTGTTGTCTTTGAAGAGCGGTTCATCACATTCTGCTTCTGAAAGCTTTCATTATCTACTTCCGTAAATTTGCATTCGAAAAGCTTCTCATAAGAAGATGTTCGCATTTTGTTCTTCTGCGAGTGTTTTGGCGAAACGCATCCGATTCTTCCAGCAACGACAAGCTAATTTCGAAGAAACAATCTTCGCCTGGGAATCTTAGACGAATTCACAGGCGAATGAAATTTGAATTGGATGGTTTGTTGGGGTCTATAAAGTTTTGGAACAGTTTCGTGCATTTGGTATGAATTGGAAATTATTATTTGGGACCTTAAATAAATATAAAGTGTTGAAAGATCTTAATTTTAAATTGTTTCCGGCCAAAATTTCAAACTCGATTTATTAAACAATTCTGATAAAGATACACTCAAGTGGGCAACTAGATTATTTTGTTGAAAAGATGGGTTCAAAGTATTTAACTCAACTCAATCAGATGTCAATTTAATCTCACTTTACTGATATGCTTTCGAAGTTGGTGAGTGTGTGATTCCATAAAATTGACACAGTCCTTCAGTTTTAAATCTTTTCTGAACTGAATTTGGGAGAAACTGGTATTTGGTATTTTCTGTACTCGGAATTCTGCACTCGAGAACAGGGAAATTTCTATATTCATGATTACAATTTGGATTTTGAATCTCTGTTCGTTCGACATCCTTTCACCGGAGACCATTCGTCTTCTGTTTGGCATACAATACACTAATTATTTTCCCTTAATCGACAGGGAGAATCCTTCGAATGTTGCAGGCTCTACAATAGCTTTTAAACACATTTTCAATTACACCCGTCCCATAACTATAAATAATAAATTCTTGGCATTCGCAGTTCTATGGCGATGGATAATCATTTATTTCCCTCTCTCATACAACGTAGCAACCGCTGTCTGGGTATATATATTACCCATTTTGCAAAACGAAATGATTTGTATCCATCCAACGTGCAACCTCTGCTGGTACTCCGCCGAAAAGCACCGATGGCAATTTGTTTGCATATGTTATTTAATATTATTCCTGCTCAGTTCAGTGCACACAATAATAATAATAATAATAATACTTCGATAGCTAGTCGCCCTCCATATTGCAGCAACAACAAGCAAAGCCATGTTTCGTCCTTTTATCGTCGTCGCCTGTCGACCGCATTGGCATCGTTAAATATATGCTCTTGCAAACGATCCAAACCGAACAAATAGGATACACGTCAAACAGGACTACGGATGTATGTAAGATACGTGTGGTATGTAAACGAAAAAAGAAACACCCACCCTCACCCACACGTGGACATATGCAAAGTGCAGCTCGTTACTTTCTTCGGATGTGATCCTGCTTCTGATGCGCCTTCTTCTTCCTCGTCGTCGTCGTCTCCATTTTCATCTTGCAAACGTCCTTGACATTATGCATGTGAATTGAGCAAAAAATATAGCTACCCGTATAGCCAACTTTAACTTTATTCAAATGTGTTTATTACGAGGACACCCCGCAAGACGCCATTATATTTGCTTGATCCCCATTTCTATGTCCTTATGCTACTTTACAGAATGTTGGCAATGAGTATGAACGTGTGACTGGTGTGCACCGTTCCAGTCTGAAAGGCTCACAGCAGTAGGATGTCATTATTTATGGAGCTTTCCTAATTACCATAATAACAACTAATCTAATTGCACCTCTGGATGCCTAAAGTATGTCCTTCCTCTGCTACTGTTTGGATGAAGGGTAGTGGCACGAAAAACGTTTGGGTAAGAAATCTGCCAAATGTAGCCTATGGCATCTATCTTGACACAAAAACTGAACCAGAAGACCAGGCAGTACTTTCCTGCCATTAAAAGTTATCGCCTGTGTGTTTATTACCAAAGGCATATATGGGTATAGGAAATTCTGTAAAGCGTTACAAGTGCAGTCTGTCGAACAGGTAAGGGGTCGGGTAACGGTGGTCGAGACTGAAATTTAGTTCAGATTAACTTCAGATTAAGTTTTCATTTTGAACTTGAAAGTTTTATGGGTTTTCATAGTTGGGAAAATAGCTTTATCGAGTGGCGCCCAACGTGAGGACTTTCAGTTTAAATTGAACATTTTTTAAGAAATATTTGCAAAGAGCGGAAAACTGTACTGAACCGAACATCGGAAACCATACCTTATTCCGTGGTTTGCTGGCGCTGGTATTGATCCAGGCTTACGGAGACCCAGATCTGAAATTCGATTACCCCAAGCCAGCAGCAAAGCAAAAGTAACTTTTTAAACTCAATGAAATTATCGACATGCGACTAAACGCACACTATGTATTCACTTTACCAGTTAAATGCCGAAACTAACATCTGTTTGCGTTTGAATTATTTTTAAGAATAATTAAATCATGACAGCAACCTTTAAAAATTTTGAGGAGATCTGACAGGCTTAGAAGAATGGTTAAGGGTTAGCCAGAGGCATAAAAAGATGTGCGCATTTTAATCACAATGTTCTACTCGCTGATGGTGTAGGATGACTAACACTGTGCGCTTTCAAATCGGACTTGTGAATACTAAACGCACATTCTACTGTAATTTTTTTTTTTTTGCTAAAACAAGCATTTGTGTGCGTTATACGATTTTTTAAATAAATTCTATCACAAATGACGCAGCAATTGTCATGGATTTGCCAAAGATCGACATAACCATACTGTTAAGGCGAAACATTTAGATGTGCGCTTCCTGATAGAGATGCCGCCAACTGTGCGCTTTTAAAACGGACTTGTGAAATACTAAACGCACATTCTATTGCCGTTTTTTTTTTGCTAAAACAAGTATTTGTGTGCGTTGTACGATTTTTTTAATAAATTCTCTCACAAATGACGCAGCTATTTGTAAGGATTTGCCAAAGATCGACATAACCATACTGTTAAGGCGAAACATTTAGATGTGCGCTTCCTAATAGAGATGACATAAACTGTGCGCTTTCAAAACGGGCTTGTTTAATACTAAACGCACATTCTACTATCGTTCATTTTTTTCTAAAACAAGCATTTGTGTGCGTTATACGATTTTTTAAATAATTTCTCTTACAATTTTCAAGGATTTGCCAAAAATCGCCAACCATACTGTTAAGGCGAAACAATTAGATAGACAAAAATTGAGGATACAAGATGACACCAAATGTGTGCGCACACTAAACGAACGTGGTGTGCGTTTTTTTGTTTTTGTCATATTTTTGCTGACTACACTTGAGAAATTATTGTTTTAAAATTGTTTTAAGATTTTTCTACAATTTCCAACCGCACAAAAGTCTGTGCGCGTCCAGTTTACCTAAGATGACTTCATTTTCGTGAAATTTTTATCACCAACGATTGTGCTTAGGTCAATATTTTTGAAATCATTGGGGACGTAATTTATGCAACCAACCTTGAACGTCGATTAGAAGGCTACATTTTATTTTCTATTCGCACTGAATGTAGGACGTGCTCTGCACCACACACTATACCCCTTTCGGGATTTCCTAGGAAACTATAAACGAACTTCTCTACCTTTTGGACGAATTTGCACATTTCCAGTTCGAGATAGAGAGATTTTGCATTTGGCAAACACACACACAGGCTACACAGTATCGCGCAATTCGATTGGCGCAAGGACACCAAACGTGGTAGCCCCCTCCTTTGGAATAAGAAAGAGATGTGACTTAATATACCTGTGTATGTATCGCCTGCGATAATATGCAAAAAAGGATATTGATACCGATAACGGCAATTTCTACATAAGCACTTAAGTGGGTGTTAAACAGTCATTACGACGGGTGGACACTAACCAGCACAGGCCAAGTTACAAGTATGTAGGTATGAGATCTACACGCCAGTATATCGTCGTAGGACACTTTTCACAAATTCATGTCTTAATGTGGGTGTTTTATGTGCGCTCGTCGGAAGGATGTGTCGTCTTCGGTGGGGGAACAGTGCATGGAATAGTGTGTGCGTCATTGGCCTGTGCGCTGTGGGATGGATATAATGATTAATTATTCATTTATTGGATAAGAACGGAATGCAAATGGTAGAGTTATTTGAGTATGTATGTCGGAAGGTGTATTAGGAATTTTTTATAATACGTTAGGGTGAATTCATAGCTATTGAGGATGCAGTTGTGAATTTTAATTAATGTGCGAAGTTGGTTTTCCTTTTTTTCTGTCGCATACCTTTATGGGAATTTATTTATTTGGGAACGGAAATAATGCAGTTCGAACTGTGCGAAGGACGGTTGGTGTTATGAAAGAGGAATGCATGTCAGGAGATTTGTATATTTTAACGGGGCTTTAGTCATGACTTCGGAAACTATATGTAACTGAACAATGCGTTGTAGGTACATAAGTAATTTTAAATTCCACAAGGAGTTGGATTTCTTTTAGATAAAACTGTGAGATGCTTTTCCTGAAAATAGAGCGACCCAGTTTATTTTACATTGTTCAAGTCAAAAGGGTCTGAAGGGCAGGTAGCCACTTATATCCTTTCCAACAAAGGTAGGCAGAAAAAGAGCTACGGCAACGCTTTAAAATTGACACAACAAAACTCAACGAGGTGTCAATTTCTCAAGGAATTTACACTTTATAGGCAATTAAACAATTTCTGAAAATAAATTGCCTTCCACATGCACACACATACGCCGTTTTCGATTTGCGGTAGCTATCATCTGAATCCACTTCCTGCCTTTGGTTTTCATTCAAATTTTCCACTCAACGAACTTTTAGTATCAGACATGTACTTGCTACGCACTCCACATATTGAACGTGTTCCCGAAAAGTGTCCATATTCCATCTCCCCTATGATCTGTCTAGAGAAAGGTAAACACAAACATGTACTCGTATCCTGGGCAAAACGAATCGGGAAACCAATAAATAGGAAGAAATTTCTCTTGAATTCCCATCAAACCCGAATGACGTAGAACTTTAATAAATTTCGGTCATGTATCCATTGAGAGAAAATGCCAAGGAACCAATTTGCGTCAAAATACTAACAGAAAGGCTATCTACGTCAATTGCATTTCATTGATTGACTTGCCGTGAATAATTTTCTACCCCTTTCCAATCAAAGTACGTATTAATAACGTTCTTGGAAGAGGAATTTTCATTACAAAGAAACAAGGAGTTGAGTGAGAGTTCGGAGCAGAGGTGAATTTTGCCATCTCAACTACGCAAGTGCTACCAGTGAGGGGATGAAAATACAAACACTCTATTTAAAGTGGAAATTGATGAGCGTGTACAACCAATTTAACTTTAAATTAAAGGTCCTTGTGATAGTTTTTGGTATCACAAAAACTGACATGATATCTCCTTGATGTCAAATAGGTATGTATATATGCGAGTTTGTATGCAATTTGACAGGATAAAATATTCAAAGTAATATGTGACATTTGAAAATATTTACGAAGGGAGATGTTGGGGTGAATTTCATTCGAATATATGTATATAACCAATCGTTGTTTGTCCTTCGGAGTAGAGTGGATTGAATTCGAGAGGAAAAGAGAGCGAGGGAGAGTCATTCCTTGAGCAGTTCCACTTGTTTAAGACGAAGTTAAGTCAGTCGAGGTCAGGATTCAGCGTAGGTAGGGAAATGTAATTTGATTTCGTCGGTTTAAGGGCTGAAACGTGATACTTTCCTTGTTAAGCAAGGTATGTCCTTGGTGGTGTTACAAATAACACAAATATGCAGAAGTCTTGGTACATATTTCAAAATTTAAAAAAGGAGTGCTAATTGACCGAATGGACTTCACTTTTGTCCACACCGACTTTTGAGAAACTAAAATTTGTACTTAGGGGTAATCTATGGAATTGCTCAACCGGTTTCAAGCATTTTTGTCTTACCGATTAAGGGGTTATTTAGGTACCGATTTTCATGAAGTATGGACGAAATGAAAGCAGAATTTCCGGTGGTGTATTCTTGTGGAAGACTTGAAAACTCAATTTCACGGTGAGGTGAGCTCTGGGCAAGTTGTTATAAAGAAGGCGGTCTCTAAAAAAACCATCAATGGCTTCAAGATTAGGGAAACAAAAGTGATACAGGGTTAAGTTGATTGCTTAAACGTCAGCGGTTATTATGGGCTAGAAATATGACCTAATCTTGACTTGGATGCATTTATAACTAGTCCCTTGTCGAGGAACTTTCCCTAAGCCTGATTGCATCCTTCGAATTGCGAGATCCATTTTCATGTTGTAAAAGCGAGTGGAAAGCGTTCAAGATAGCATCGGACCAAGTCCGGAATCTTGTGGCACCCCATTCGGATACTCGAATTGTATACGGAAAATGTTATCTTCAACCTTTCCAACTCAAACTCACAAGGCCGCAATAGCACAAAATACCCTTTCACACAAAACACGGAATATGCCGACTCGCAGATAAATCTCGGATTTAATATACGTAACAATAAACATAGACCCGGATATCCCTCGTTGAACCTGCCTTCTCAAAGAGTCCCCACTTTCAAACTACCATATACCCTTCTTCAATCAATACCAAAATGGAAAAGGTGTGGTCCACTGATTTTCATCTTTCCCAAGCCATTGTGTGCTGATTTAAGATAAATTGCCAGCTTTCTCCCTCGCCACACACGTTGTGAAAACGAATTTCACAAGCATCACTGCTTATCGTGGGTTAAACCCATAAGACCTAAATTTAAATTCAACCCAATTGACCCACTTTCCAGAAAATGTGAATATTTTATTCACCACCAGAAAAAAGGAAACCCCTTCGCTCTGCTTTGTAGGTGTCATAGTTCAACACCAACTCCTCTGGATTTGCATACGTATACCGACTTTTTACCCTCAGCTCTCACTCAAACCACAAAACAACAAATTGAAATGATTCCAAACAAATGGAAAACAAACGAAAAATGGTTAAACCACAACTAACAACAAAGTTCAAAAAAAAGACAACTGCAACTAAAACTATCTACACAACTCTACCCGACGGTGTAATCATAAAAAAAAAATATCCCTGTCATTCGATTCTATTCATTTCCTAACCTCACACATTCTACCCGCAATTCCGGCAACAAAATTGGTGCCAAAAATCCACCGCCACCCCTGAACCCCCTTATTCATATTCGCTTAGCTTCATTCCATTTCACAAATTCACATCGTTTTCACAGTGGCTTTTTAAAGAGGACTATGATTTTCATAATCTCCCAAATATTATCGTAATCATAAAATGAGAATCACCCGGCTACAGCGATAAAGTTTGTGTGACTGTAGATATATAGCTGTGGGAATTTTCAGAATTTTCACAAGAACTGTTTGGTTTTTCTTTTGTAGAACTTGCTAGTCAAACAATGTCATGCATGTAGCATGTGATGTATCCAGTATCCTTGTAACAAAAAGAAAAGAACACATTTCACTCAATGTAGGCGCCTATCGCCCTAAAATAAGAGATTGTACATGTGAAAGTGGAACGGCGACAACGAAGGACTCATTCACATGTCGCACACACGCTGGATATGCGAATTTTCAAATGGAAACCATTCACCCGTGATGGCTGTCTATGCGCTTGAATTCATTTGCTGCCATAAATATAGGTAAGCATGGTGACCCATTCACACAAACATTCATATAGTATTCGTCGCTTATACCTATATGCATATATGGAGTGGGTGAGTGCATTAGAGGATATGACGTGATGTGTAAGAGGGGGGGACGTTCTACAGTAGGGCGAACAAGAAATTTATTCATTCGTTTAGAAATTCAACTGAATGCAAACAGTGCTAATCATGTTAGCCGGGTTACAAACCAAATTAGTGAAAAAAATGCACCCGACTTTCAAAAGCAAAGCAGCGGAAGCTTGTTTTGGGCGAATTTCTTCTATTTTGGGGTAGAAGTACCTACTTAAAAATATTTTCAATATTTTATAATGAATGCAAAAGTCGCAAGCGTTTTCAACCATCTAGTTGGGACACCAACCTACCGAAAAATAGATATACCACTGAGTTTCAAACTACCGAAGAAAAGTGACGGAGTTTTTAACACCATCCTACAAAGGAGAATGTGAATAGGCAACGTCAGTTTTTTCGTCAGTCTTTCTAGCGGTGACTGTTGAGCGAAATGTTTTCAGTTCATGTCCCAACCGTCATTAAGCTAAGAAAATAAAAGTAAAGGAGTGATCTCAGTGCGGCCCAGCGAAACTTTGAAAGAACGATAGAGTTCTCTAGAGCCCACAGGGATATCTGGGAGCTTTGAGGCCAGAAGACTGACTGACAAAATTTAGGATGAAATTTATTCCCTGATAGCTTGGACACAAACCTACCCATAAGTCTATTACATTTGCACAAACAGTGACTATGAAATCTGTGTATGTGATCTATTAAATCTTGTGGTTGTGAATTTTCTTTTTCACGATGGATTGAAGAGACCAAACGCATAAGCGCCTCTAGTTTAGTTAAGACAAAAACCAAGTGAATTTCAATGCCACAAGTGCCTAACTAACCGAAAAAGTCAAAGGCGATGACAGGGTTCTGTATTTACAAAATTTATTGAAGAACTCATGAAAACGCCGGAGCCCAACGAATACAACTTCTTATTTAGCTTGGACATGAACCATATGAAGCCCATACCTTCAGTATGACAAGCCGCATTTGTTCTATCCCTTCGAATTGATTAATTTCCATCGATTGAAAAGGATTTCGATCTTTGAATGCAAAAATAATAATATCAGGTCTCTTTCCAACCACACTACAATACCACACCCGGCAAAGACACAAAAGACAGAATAAGCAAGCACACATGAATGCCTACTTTTGGCAGAGTGTCAGCATGTGTGCCCTTGCCATTCGGCTTCTCCAAACAGCGGTAATTAGTATTATATTTCAAACAAGAGAGGTAACGTGTCGCCTGAAATAATGAACAATCTGCACAAAAAAAAAAGACAGCTCTTACGACAAGGCACTTCCTGCCCCACTTATCTTCTCTCATTATTTCATTAAAAGGATGGATGTGTGTGTTCACGCAACGTTGGCTATATTACCTTGTTAATCGACCACCTTGCCGGAAACCGGGAAAAAGGATTCATCTTCCGCCGGAGAGTGCTGGAAACTGGGTAATGCACATTGTGACACATAACGTCCAGATGGGTGGTAGCAGGTTTTTTTGTGGCTGCCCATGTATGCTTCCGGTGATGGGTGTGTGTGTGTGCGCTGTGTTTTCCCTCGTCTGTCAAGCGAGTCTGGTTCAGCTGTCGTGAAAATTGTTCCCTCTGTTGGTAGTTGGCATTTAACATTTTTTTTAACTCGCAGTCATATACCTACTCGTAGGTTAATGAAATATTTAAAATTAAATTAAAATAGCAAAAAGGGTAATTAAACACACATGCGACCGGGGAGACTTGAAGTCATGACCTTAAGTTTATTTATTGGATACGAGTTCGCGTACATTTAAATTGGAAACTCTTGTCAGTGACAATGTACTAGCTTACTCCCCACGCATCGTGTGACAGAAAGTTTATTTCCATCAATGGCTCTAAATATAGCTCGAGGATATACACACACGGACACGACTGTTAATGAGTAGAGTGCTTCTTTTCAGTACACAAACGGTGTTACGATGATTTAGACGAGTTCACCGATAAGAGAGTAGCAAATCGTATTGACCTAGAAACAAGTCAAGCGTTGTGCGAAACTTAATCAGTTGGAACTTAGCACGTGCATATCGGGCGAATGTGCTTCCGATACGAGTATACCATCATGCGCTCGTTATGAAACGCTCATCTTCGGCTACGATTGTCGGTAGGTGAAGCTAAGGGGAATATGGGTATATTGTGATCGGGAATCGCTGCGAAACTCATTAAGCAAAATTTGGTGTGGGACGCAGTACCAACTCGAGCTGTGGTGGAAGGCGAAGATCCTAGGAGAAGGTTGAACAAAAATTATATTCTGTCCATTGATGACAAATACAAGGACTGGGGTTGAAATACCGAGAATGCTGTTTGACTGAATTTTTTATGTAAATACCAATCCAGATTATTTAAGTGATTGGCACAAAATTTCAATATAATCCTACATACATTGACTTAAGTTAGATTACGCAAATGCGATTCCATAACGGCTTTAGTCTCCTCGACGTCTACACATTCACTTGGTTGAGGTTATTAAGCATTGTGAATCGACCATAGATATGAGTCTGCGAAAGATTGATTTAAAAATAAGAACATCTGACTTATGTGGGCTTGAGCAGGTGTCAACAATTATCAAACTTGTTCTATTCTTAGGTTGCAACTGACCACTTATTCCACTATGAAAACGACATTTAATTGGAGTGCAGTCATACTTCAGCTTAAGCTGGCTTACTATTGTGTTAAAAAAAATATTGCTGCTATAGTCGCTGTCCACCGCAGTCCACCGCGAAAAATTAAAACAACTCAAAACCAACAGTGGAAGCTCATGTCCGATACAAATAAAACTTATTACGTATTATGCTAGGTTTATTACTTTACTTGTAATTAATAACACGTGTCTAGGAAAACTTGTGCTCGCCGTCGCTGTCAAAAAAGTAAGAGACCGGAAAGAGGCCGATATGACAGCCACAAGCGATGTTTGACTAAAATGGATTGTTGAGTTGTTGTTGCTCTGTTCTGCATCGCCACACTCATTTGGTAGTTGCTTGTTCGCTCATCATCTACGCTTCAGGACAAACTGGCTGACTTTTGACAGACGTTTAGTGAAGGCATGGTTTTATAGGAATTTCGGATCGACAGATGACACAGCCAAGTTATCGCTGAAATTCATAGTACGCGCAAGTTTAGTTTTCGAAATTTCAATGTTATTAGTATCACACTCTTGCGGCTTAAGCTGGATAACCCTCATGGTTACTCTCATATTTACATGGCGCACTTACTCATAAAGTTACTGTTTCGGGCTAAAAATTTTATGGTGATAAAAGTACTAGATGTACCAGACTTTTAGACTGGTTGTGCTACACGTTCATTGATGGCGTTAACAGACAAGTCTATGAATGAAAGTGACGTTTAGAGAAATGTAGAAACGAACAGTCCAGTTCATTCCACTATACATCCGAAGCAAAAGTAGGTAAAATCTACTGAAAGATTGGCCGAAGGCCCAGGTAGCTAGTGCTGTAAGACAATTTTAAACTGTAATTTACTTACCTTTTAAAATAATAATAATAATGGCGCAAAATTATAGACATCGTGACACTCTAACTTCAAAGCCCATGCCTAACTTTCTAGAAAATTATAAACGCTTTGTAACCTGCCTACAACTAGTTCCAACTTTAGAGCGGGCGCGACGCAAATTTTTGTCAGACAGACCGAAAAATGTACAGTTTGAGAAACTAAACACAGTTTGGGGAATTCTCCTTAAGCAATTTTTAAAGAAATGACAGCAAAAGAGAAAAAAAAAACCAAAAAATTAAAAATGCAGGAATGGAATGAAAAGTTTTTTATTGAATCTGTAGCTAGAAGGCAATCTTCCTAATCAAAATCTTAAAAAGGATTTGCTCGGATTTTATTTTGCTTTTCTTAGAAACACAAAATATTTAAACATTTCGAGATCTTAAAAAGTATAAATATCCTGGGAACATTTCTTTCAAAATTTTGGAAAAAAAAAATTTTCAAATTACAATTTTTCAATAGAAATGACAGATGGGAGAGGATTGAGAGTCTGTACTAAAAATCGATTTGGGACTTATGTCCCACACCATCGGGACATAAGTTCCAAAAGTAAAATTTGGGACTTACGTCCCACCAAATATATTTTTTTGATAAGCTTAGAGAATTTTCAGAGTACGCAATAAGAATGTTGTCACTTTACAAAAGTGAAATAAAAGCATATTTCAACAGTTTGTCTAATTTCACTCCGATAAAGTGCAATAACGCCAACAAAATTTGCGTAATAAGACCAACCTTGCACCCGCCCCGTAATCCAACAGTAAACCCAAGCAAGGGGATTGCAGGGGGGCAGCATGCCCCCCCATACAGATTTCATAGTTTGAAAGCGCAATAACACCAATTGGGCATTATTGCACTTTTTCGGAGTGAAATAAGAATAACTGTTGAAATATGGCTTTATTTCACTTTTGTAAAGTGAAAAAACGCCAAATTTTCAGATTTGGCCTTATTTCACGGCCCCGTTTTGCTGTACATCAACTCTCCAAAAAAATTGGGACTTAGTCCCATCTTCGACAAAATATTTTGGAACTTATGTCCCGATGGTGTGGGATATAAGTCCCGAATTGAATTTGGGACTTTTGTCTCACTTAAGTGGGGCATAAGTCCCAAAAGTAAAACTTGGGACTTATGTCCCGGGGACTTATGTCCCTGCGCCAAACATGTAGCCTATAGCCATGCAACGATTTTTTTCTCTTTTCTTTGTGTTTAATGCGTAGGATGAAAACTCTGTGCTCTGTTGATTTTTATTGTCTGTGACGGACAAAATATTTGCTGAAATGCACCTCCCAATATTCACCTTTTATTTGGCGTATATTTCATAAAAATGTATGATTGAAATAAGGCCGTACGACAAAAAAATGTGTACCTTATGAAAATGATAAATTACGATCATTTATGGGAGCTGCTATTTAAGTTATTCATTCATTTGCTGAACTACGAGGTCGAGTTGAACTAACTCTGTCGTAGGCGTGTAAAAAAAAGACTGGTATGGTGGACAGTTTATAAAATGACCAAATTTGTGTGCAAAGATTGTTTCAACAGCCGCTAAAGATCTCTCAAGCTTCCTTGTTACATAAATAAGTATCACCTACCTTATAGCAACCATAAATAAAGGCTGTTTGACTGAGGTTACCCCACTACCGACGGTGACCATGTGTTCCAAATGAACCATACGTTTCAAAGAGATATACGCGGCAAATAGTCATCCCTTTCGACTCCAAGTCCAAATAGGACTGACATAGCCCTCTATACGAAAGTCCAACTGAAGTCCTTCTCGCAAAAGGGTGTCGAAGTGTTTATATATTTCATTTCAATGGGATCTACTACTTATAGTTGGCATACAGAAGTCGTTTAATTTTGTGTTCATCCTTCGGCCTTTTTGACATAAGTGCCACTTAAAGTTCTCCCAAGAAATACCACCCCTCAGCTCCATACGGCATAAAGTAGGTTACCAACTTGAATCAGAGAAGAACTTGTGTCTGCTTTGTCCAAGCAATCGATTCGCCATCACTGAAACAAAAAAAAAAAAAACTACCAAAGTCGACTGAAAGGAGTGTAAACTAAAACATGGGCAAGTTGAATGCTTGCACTGTGTCTGCATTTCTGTATACATGCATAGAGAAACAACAAAAAAAAAGGAAAAAAGAACAAACTATTGCATTCGAAAAGTGTCCTTAGGCCCGATGGTGTTTCCATCCAACTCGTTGTACTGTCTCAATTGCGCAAAAGGCACCACCTGACCCCTGGACAATAAAAAAACACGATAAAATCTTCATCCAACACATAGTCCCCCGTGGAATGTCCACTGTCCATGTATAAAGCAAACAAAATAGGACGCCTGTGTCGCGAGCGCGAAAGAGAAAAGAGCTAATTAAAAGAGGAAAGTTCGGTGTTAACCAGGACCTCCATTAGATTATTGTCGCACCTTTTACGCTCTGGTGAATGTAGGTGAATTTACCATTTTGCGCCCCATTACCGCGGCTTGAAATGAAATTTAATGCGAAAAAGTAGTAGGTACTTCTCGTTAAATGGAGAGTTATGGCTTCGGAGCAGGCGGCTCGACTATTTCGGCGCTATCTGTCTAGACAATGAATGGTGATGGCAATGAGCAGTGCATGTGTGTAAACACAGAACGACTGTGGACGATACCGAGTCCTTTGTAGGCACTGGTGGTTGTTGTCGTCGCTGTCAGGGGTTATTTGGCACACACACACAAATGTACACAAAGTGAGGAAGCGTAAATTGTTTAGCAAAATATACTTTAGTGGCGGACATTTGGGGCATTAGTTCGCGGGGTTAGGGTGAAACTATTATGCGCTGCAGCACAGGCAGAGTGACAAGATTTATAAGGATGCCGAATTTATGGCGACAGTTTGATGGTAATATATGCACGGAAGACTAATGAAGTGTTAAGTGATTTTGCTTGGAACGACCAAAAACGAAAGAAGGACACAGTTTAATTAATTGTGTGCTGGTAGCGGGAAATTCAAATAAATTGGTATAGCCGAATTGGATGTCGGCTTATGTGGGTAAGCTACTGTCTTTCATTTTTTAATCGTCACCTCCAGGCGGAATGTTGTCAGTCATTTTGGTCGGATTTCATATTTTTCTAAACCTGGTCCCAGACTGGAAACTTGGGACATTTTTCAGAGATTTACAGAAGCACGACGGTTAATTGATGTAAGCTAGGATAAACCAAACAGGCAGACGTGTTTCAAATGATTTTTTAAGAGTAGAACAAGTCGTTGGGTTCGCCGAGTTTGCGTTGGCATTTTTTCCACCTTCATCTGATCAGATACACCTGACTGATGTTTGGATACGAAAATGCCCCAATTGAACTCTTCAGGGAGCACATACCTGATAAAACCACACACACAAAAAAACTCACTCATTAAGCTAATGTGGCCTCCACCGAATCAAATCACAACAAGTAATTTACGGGTCAATTGTGAACACAAAAATATGCACAACCGGTGACAGAATTTCACCTCTTAGTTGGGAGAAGCAAGCCATGGCCATGACCAGCTTCCAACTAGGCAATTACCACCTTGGCAATTGGGGTAATTGCAACCTTCCGCATTTCTCTGTAATTGTACGTTTAAAAAAAAACAAATGAAAATACCTTTTTTGTGCCCCCTTATTGTGAGCCAACAAATCCTAATTGTTGTTACCGCGTAGGGGCATTTTTTGTTGGCCCCCCACCAAGATAGCTTGTTTATGGTTCATTTTAATTACTTCCTCCATCCTTTAGCCCTTCGTTGTAATAGTTTTCGTCAAAAAAAAACGTTGAAAAATACTAATAACTACGAGATACGAGTATAATGAGTAAAACATCCGACGTCGTCCTTTGGCAGCACAAAGATAGACGCTAAAGTGTGCAACAAATGATAACAAAAGGACTTTCGTTTCATCCGTATTTCTACCTATTCATCACGGCAGAGAAGAAAAACAAAAGGGAAACACTTTTTGCAACACATTTTTGTACCTTCCTCCATGTTGAAAAGAACAACATCTCGACAGAAATACAGTGGCCGGAACCAAATGAATTCCGGTAGGATGCCGCCACCACCCAGGCTCGTCATCTTGCAAAACGACATCCGTTAAAGTATGTTTAAGCATCAATTTAAATGCATCGCAGATACAAAGGCGCACAACCGACAAGTGAGGGGGCCGGAAGAAATGCATAATTACTACGAGCTCACCCCAATGGGTTTCGTCGTTTCGTCCTTTTGTCGAGCACACAGGATGTCGGGGGGGTTGTTGGCATGCAAAAGCACATGAAAGTGCAAAAAGAAGGAAATTTCGCTACTGCTACTACGGCCGCATCCTCCACTCGTGCTGCTGCCTCTCTCTCTCTCTTTTCTCTCTCTCTCCCTCTTCTCTCTCTGTCTCTGTCAAGGGTAAATATGATGCCGGAGTAGGCAGGCATTGTGTCTCACGGTTTAACCTCCTCTCGAGATCTCGATGATGATTGCACGTCACTGTGTGACATAAAAGGAATACAAGCTTAGGCTGCAGGTCTATGCGTCTTTAACAAAATATTGACAAACTGAATAATTAACAGGAAACGTAATGAAAATGTGCGCGTTTGACAGAGTGGAGCAGTACTCAGTTTGCAGCTACTGGATATGATGTCGGAAATGTCGCTGCACAAGATTTTACTGATGTTAGAAAGAGTGGCAAACAGATGCACACGGATGCGTGTGGCTTGAGTGTGGCTCTGGCCTGTATGATGGCTGATGTGGCGCATCGCTCCACTTGAAGTTGAGAGGGATTTATGTATATAGTGTTTGCCACTGGGCGGCGGCGGGTAATTACGAATCGACGGGTAGTTGTCGCAGGACAAACTTGTTCACGTTGGATATGGCGTGAGTGCTTTGTTTGGCTTTGGTACTTAGGAGATACCATTTCTGGCTGTTACAGCTACGCTCGTTAATAGTCATATCTTGGTAGAACCCCAGAAGGACCAAAGTTTTGAAGCAGTTGGTCCCCCCAATTAGATTAGGGTGTTTTTGAGTCTATTAACTTTAAACAGTTTTTGAACATTTTATAACGCCAGGGGCCTAATTATATAGACCGTTTAAAAGTTGGAAATTCCAAATTTAGACCTTTGCTGTGGGGATATTTATGTAAATAGAATAGGGTGTGACAAATGCTTTGATGGAAAAATCATTAGTTCAAAAGAGATATAGAATAAATAAGAATTAGTCTAGGCAGAAACCACTACAGTACTCCCCGGATAAAAGCACATGCGCATGGGAATAAAATTATAGTGCTTATGGCCGGGTTCTCAATGAAATTCCTATTGAGCGGGGACGTTTGTAATGCATAGGATGACGTTTTTGAGTCCCAACACTGAGTAATTTGTTGCTTTTAAAAGGGTTTTGCTATTAATAGGGTTGCTTATATCCGGGAGTACTGTAGTTCAAACTCGTTAAAGTGTTTTTTTTTTTAACTTTCTCCATTACGTAGTAAGAGAAAGATATTGTTTTTGTACAAAATTTCGAACTCGAGATGGAAATCAATTCTGACATTACGATGATAGAGGAACTCAAAAATGTGGGTCGCAAAATTCTGTCCGTCCTTCCACAGAACTACAGCCCAAACGGCTGTCCACATTTCGTTCAAATTCGATTGTAACAAAAATTAATTTCCATGGTAATATGGTCATTTATAACTTAATAGCAAACTCGGTCTTTCTCTATATTATCGTACAATCGATTTTCGAAAATAAACATTTTTTAAAAATTTAGTTTTGTTTAGTTTACCTGAAAACGGCAATAAAGTTTTGGACCTAAGTGCAAACTTAGAGTCAGATTGATGTTCTCAAAATTATTGTGTCCTTAATATTCCGAAAACGTTTATTTTGAAAACTGTTCATATCTTGAAAACCCCAATTTCGAAACTTTAAAAATCAAGTAATGCTTACATACCCAATAATATATAATACTGAGTTTTGAGCTAAATAGTTAAGCAATAGTGTTTTTGAAACTAAACCTTCCAATATTTCTTACTGTTTTGGCTGACAAATTTTACAAAAACCGCTCCAACGATTTTAATCACAATGGGCCTTAGCAATAAACATTTTTTGTTTCGACTCTAAATTTAAGTATAGTTTACAGTGGCTATATTTTCCATACACATTTCGCAATTGTGAGCTTCCGTAAATTTAAAGTCGAGACTAAAAATGTTTATTGCTAAGGCCCAATACATACTAAACACAACAGAAGTATTCTAAAAAAAGATCCCAAACTTAGTAGTTTTCCAAAAATTCGAATAAATGAGTTTTTTTTAAATTATGTCTCAAAAAATACTACCCAAAAGCCGATTATAGTGTTCATTATTTTTTTTAGAGCTCAATAGCCCACTTCCATTAAAAATACAATAACAGCGACGCAAAACTTATTCTTACCAATTATTACCCACTTCTTCTTTTTTTCAACCATAAATGCACCTTAAAATAATTCCACCCACTTGGAGCTTACGCAATCAGAAACTCCCACTCCATTTGCACCCCCACACACGTCCATCGGCATATTCGGTTTATAACTGCTAATGCAAATTCAAAAACAAATCTCTACAATCTTTCATATATAGATCTTTGCAAACATATCGGCTCTACATCGTAGAAACCAGGGTTACTTATATATTTCAGTCAAAAATAATAACATACCCTAATAGATCAGAAAACCGAAACTCTTACCACGCTGTCCTTTTACCCAAAAATCTTGTAACTTATAAAATCTTATAAAATACTACAGTAGGCGCTTAAAACTCTTTAATCAGATGTTTCGACAAGTGCCTATTACTAGAGCTTCAGCTTTTGAAAACACACATTGTTATTTGATACGCCGTATCAGATGAATAACCTAAAAGTGGAGTTTTTCAAACATCACTCGTGTATTTCATGACCAGTTTCTGTACCTACCTATCTAATAAAATAAGAAAAAACGATGAACCAAACTTTTGAATAACGAGAAAGTTTCGTTCGACCCAGTCGTGCACAGTATTTTTTTTTTTTAAATAAGACATTGTTTTCTATTAAAATATCTACCGTGAAGTTTGATACAGTTTTTTTGATGTTTCAAATCGCCTTTACCTGACAAAAAAATTCAAAACTTTTCTATAAAAGAAGGGACAGTCAAAATATAACGACATCAGTTATAACGAATTGTCGGTTATTGCGAACTTATCTTGAAGTTCGATTCATACAAATTGAACTAGCCGAGTATCGCTTTTGACGATATCGCCTATAATGAACTATCGCTAATTACCAACAGTTTTAAATGAAATACCTTTTTAAAAACCTTTCCCTTATAACGAACAGTATAACAAAAAAATTAAGAAGTCTTTGCAAATTTCGTGCATTTTGCGAATTTCGCATACCGTTTTTTTAGAGGAAGTAGTCATTTACTATATCAATGTAAGTTAAAGGCGTTTGTTTTTTTGAAAATGAGTTCAAAACGTCAAGTTTTTACAAAGGAAGAAAAATCTATAGAACATTTTGTACAGGGACTTGGGACTGCGTGCCCATAGGATCGCTTTCTTAGCGAAACAAAATGTGTTTCAATGCATGCGGTAGGGTACAAAAAAGAGCTCGAAACGTGACCATATTTAGAGCTAAAAATAGACTGCAGTGTCGACTTTATGCAAGCAAAGTCAATCCGCGATACTAGTAATCAATTTTAGTGTCCACTGTCCAAGCTTAATTTTTCGAACTAACTGAAAATGGCGAAATTTTATCATACAAATTTGCATATAACAATTTGCAAGATAGATGTTAAAATTGGTTATTACTAAGGAACAATATCTTACCGGGCGACCCGAAGAAAGTGCCCACAAAGGGTCCATACAAAACCCTAAGACTATTTAATTTTTAAACCTTTCTCAAATATTTCGAATATCACCCTTTCAATCAATTCAACTGCAATTCGAATCGGCACTGTCTTGCAGAATTTACGACAAATACTCTAAATAAGCTCAGTACATGTAAGCCTCACCCAACAACGGGAATCTTTCCTGATTACAGGTGTAAACACCCGCAGGAAATCCTGGAATTTACTGACGCATTAATAGACGTGTCCTTTTTTATTCAACTGATTTTCATCAAATGATTTTGTTTGCATTCGAAATCCCCGTTCAAGCAGGGGATATCAATCGATTTGTAGTTTTCCACTTGTACAATGCACATTGTACTAAAAGTTTTCTTTTTTATTATTCAAAACTCTGCTCTGTCCATCGGAGAAATATATTTGCGCATGTACGTGTACATGTTGTTTGTGTTTCGCAATTTCTTGCAACTCTTGCAGTTCTGTGAAACATAAAACCAAAGTGCATCATGCATATGTTGACGGAAAGGACACTTTGAGTAATGTAGTTGATGGGGAAATATTTTTCGTCCTCTGATATTGAGTGTGCATAACACTTTGGATTGCAGATCTGATTCAGAAGCGAAAATTCGAATAAATTGGAAATCGTCCGATATTGAATGAAATCAGTGGGTGGAAAAAAAATTGGAAGCTTAACGAAATGTACAAGGGAGTTCATAGAAGAAAGAAGGAATATCCCGGATAGCATGAGATGATGACGAACTTTGTCCTTGAATGTGATTGAGGAGTGAAAGATAGAAGGAAATGCGAGTACTGAATCAATCTCAGATCGTTTAGATGGAAATGCAAGAGATTGCCTTTTACAATTAAGTTGACAGTGGCCGCCAAAACCACACATCCCAGGGAAGAATATTTCTATAAAATATTAGATTTATATTTTTAACTGGTATAGGTACATAGAAGCTAGGCCTGAAAGTACCTACTGTTTTATGAATTGAGAAGTTTGCTTATAATATCAGAACTTTCTGAGACATTTGGAAAAATTGCGACAGAATCTGGAACCGCTCGCTTAAAAGTCCATCACTGATTTATCTCCATCCCTCTCTATCTCTCTGTATATTGTAAAGGTCCCTCATTTGAAGACAACCTTAAAGACCTGAGCACATCGACAACTTCACTGCATCGGTAGATTTCAAAGGAAACCCTAGCCTGAGCGAAATTCTACGAAACTCGTTGTGTGAAAGATTAAATCTGAAAATAATCCCCAATGGCCACACTTTTACTCCCCATAAAGCCCAAAATATTATTAAAACAAGTCTTTAATCTGTTGCAATGTAATCCTCCTGGAATCCAAGATTTAATCTCCAAAGTGCTATAAGAACATAAGAACCGAGTTTAAGTTTGGAAACTTAATTCCCCCCATTCACTCTGTCGTATACGTAACATTTTTTTCCCTTCACACATTTTGAAGATCATTTTCGCAGGACATTCCATTCAATGATTACACGAGTACACCAACACCAACACTCATCATCTCAAATGAATATGACACAAGGACGTGCAAGCATTTCATTTCGAAAACAAAACTAAATGAGGTTTAGCAATAATAATAATCTGCGAAGGAGCGTGTATGTGCGGAGTAAATTGTTTGGCCATTTCCTTGCCAAAAAAAGAAATTTAATTCCATTTGCATTTGTATGTACGCAAACACCTAACGTTGTGTTGTGTTAATAAAAACAAAATATGTAGTCGAATGCACACAGCAGACAGCTAAGAGCACGGATGTTTCAAATTAAATATCAACATCTACCAAAGCTGACACTTTGAATGGAACTGCTGGTGTTGATGATGGTGGTTATGGTGGCAGTGGTGGTGTTGAGGATGATGGTGGTTAGCAGTGCTATTACGCCTCCACAATTTAGAGTAATAGAAAATTGTAGAGGAGACAAAACAGGGATGCGGCGCTGGTTGTCCTTGAAAGTTGGGCTGCAACAATATCCAATTCCCATCAAAACATAGTCCATCAACAGGGTTATTGTTTTGTAAAATTTAAGGAAACACAACTACCGTCGGCAACTGCATCGGAAGCAAATCCAGGACCAAAGCGATTGACTGTCCCTGCACCCCTTGACAATATTTCTAATTCCCAACCATTATTATGTAATTGAAATTGTTCTTTTGTTCATTTCAGGTCATCGAGGAGAGGTAGAAGTCCTTGCTACAGCAAATATTAACTCATATCACATTGGCTTATTCGCTGTACGTATGCCCAGAGCCGAGCAGTGGCCAGAGTATAATATCACGAGCCACAGAGCGTACTGACACGCACCAGAGTGTTGGTACGCTTAACAGCCTATCGGCCTGCACTGGACACTACAACAGTGCGGCCAGTGTCAGCACTGAAAGTGTGGTCGGTGGAGGCGGCGGCGGCGGCGGCGGTGTCGGAAGCAGCAGTGGAGGTGGTTCAACAAAACCAACTAGCACTACTGTTAGTAGTCGCTGTACATTGCATAGTGCTCCTGGGGTCGATTACCAGACAAACGGCACTGGCAAATCAACAAGCACAGCCGGAAGAGAAGAAGAAGAAGACACAGATACAACGTCAAAGTGTCCACCAAGTAATAGAATGATGGTCAGCAAATTGTGGAATAGCTGTTTTCCAGAATTCTCATCGGAGCATGTGCATCGGCACAATTTCTACTTGTGTCAGGTGAGTTTTCCCGGAAATCCATTTACCCCCGTCTCTCTGTGTGTTCCAATTAGTGAGAGGAGCAATTCAGTTTGATTTAGTTTACTAGTACAGCACACCCTTGGGTTTAGTCATTGAGAGGAGCAAATTGATTGAGATAATTGAAAATCGTTTTCGTATTGACGGGACGATTTTTCAATGACGCACGTTACCTACCATACAATTGCTGGTATATCAAAGGACGACGTGGACACAGTTTAATCGTGTGGTTTCTCCTGGGATTTGCACAAATTTATAGGTGTTTTCAATTAAGAGAGACGAGATGCACGCAACAGATTGTCCAAAGCGGATTTAGACTGTATGCCGTGTGACATCAGGGAGGGTAACTCTAACGAGACAACTGATCTACGGGCAGGATGAATCAGAGAAGCTTCTCTATCCATTCAATAAAAATAAATAAATTGTGGCGCAACAGGTCCGTCAGCCTAGCTCCTCACAATCATTCGTTTCGTGTGAGTTTTTTTTGGGACGAATGGACGAGATCTATTCAGTTTTATCCCGAGTCCAAAAGGCGGATGAGAAGCTCTTTAATGACAGACCTTCGCGAGAGGTGGCGCAGTGGCAAAATAAACTTTAAGATAGAATTTAGATTTCCTTCCATTCGATAACAGAAAATTCGAAATATTCCCTGTACACTTTATTTGGCGCATGGATGAGTTGTTCCTGTGGTTGAGTTGTAACCGTAACAATAGGTAGTCAGAAAATAATTCCACCTCATAAAAATTGCAAATGCGACCAAATCTTATCTCCAATAAAGACAAACATTCTAGTTATAAAATCTGTTCAAGAAATTATTCACGATCAAAGGATGGTAGGTATACTGCGGTACTAACCCAAATAAGGAGACTTCCCATCCAAGGATTGTCTAATAAATACAAGAACCATCTCAAGCGACAACTGCATTAATATTAGAGGGCTGCCCCTAGCACAACCCCATCATCTAGTTCAATTCCGAGAAATGAAAAAGTCAATTGAAAAACTTGTTCTGCACGTTCATGGGTTCAACTGTCGTTGCAGCAGGATTTTCCAGCACACAGAAGAAGTTCTGCTAAAATATTTACAGGGAAGTAGTCGAATGAAAACAGATTTCCTGGAATGCGGTCGCTTGACTTTGAAATGAGAAAGCGTTTAATTCGCAGTAAGTTTTCCTGAATACATCATTAGACAGAATAAATAAAGGCTTGGATTTGTTTAGTGGTTTGGATTTCCTTTGATTTGTTAAGTGGTTTTGATACAAACTCCCGTATTTATAGAACTAGAGCGATTTTTACCAATTCTACAAAAAGGTATGGGCAGGAAAATATTTTCGTAGTATACAAAGCGATATAGAATGGATGTCAAAGAGGTTTAAATAAAAGTAAAAATGCACTCACCATTTTCCGGTCGTTGCCATGATGATTAGGTTGAAGAATTCGCGAACCACACGCAAAAAAAAAAACATTAGAGACTGAAAAAAAATTATTACTTCCTTTTATACACGCAAGAGTTTTTGGAGTTAAGTTTTGGCGTTATTTAAAAAAAAAAAAATATTCAAAAAATGGGCTACGACTTTCTACAATTACATTGGACTTACAACAGACTTACAGGCTTCTCACTGGTAGTTCTGAATTTGTTTCGTTAAATTTACTGATATGCACTAAATAGCTTTGAGTTATATTTTTATATAAATAAAATTATAAGCCCTTTGTTCGACCAACAATGGAATATGTCAGCTTATTTAAATTAAATTTATATAAATTCAGGGGAATTGCAGACAGGAATTTAAAACTACAAAGATTTTTCGCCATTTTTAGGTTGAAACCCGCACTTGCGACATATTTTTCGATGAATATTTTCGAGGACATTTTATGTAGCAAAAGACTACTATCTCTCTTGGCTAACAAAAAATATTCTCTATTCTCTACCTACCTACATTGATTTGCACAGGGAAATTTACAAGTAGAATTAAATCTGCTCTTTTGACAAAGATATGCAACATGGAAGCCATATTTTATTGGATGGAAAATTTGTTTAACTTCTACAAGTCAACACTGACGGAAATTGGTACCGTCCACACTTGTTTTGTTAAAGCCGCATTTATTGCGAAAGCATTTGAACGCATTTCTTTTTTGCAACAATTTTTTATACGGAATATGATTCTTGTTCTCTAGAAAAAATCTATATACATAAAAATGGTGTTAAAAAAATGTATGGTAATTCATCAATTGAGAACGGCTTGACCGAATTGGCTAATTTTTTTCTTCAGTTGTTCGTAATTGTCAGGAGAAGGTTCTTACGAAAGAAAGTTTTGGGAAAATCCTCCGGAAAAGTCGGGATATTTAAAAAATCCAAAATTGACTTTTTGTATAAAAAATGTTGAAAATTGTTTGTTTGTGCTCCGGAATGGCTTTTCGAATGGAAAAATAGAAAATTCTTAGTGGAAAACTAGGAAAATTCTAGAAAAACGCGAAAAATTTTAATTTTTCGACGAAATTTTGCATTTTATCGCATATTTTGATAGGATAAAAATTCGTTATGAAGCTTGAACAACTTCGTCCCTAAACATTTATCAAAGCTCCTCGACTCAATATGTAGTTTGAAAATTTTTTAATTTTAACGCCTAGCAAAGCAGGCTGGGGTCCGATAGTTTTATATAAGTAGTGAACCCTTGATTGATTTTTAAGATCAATGTTGGACAGACAATGACATCGATTTTATGCTTGAAAAATTTAACAGAAATAATGATGTGCTCTTATTTTCCGAGAATCAGGAGGAACGGGAACATTTTTCTATAAAGCGAACATGAAATAAATGCAAGAGGCCAACGGATGGCTCACCTTTTACGGAAGTAAGGACTCTTGGCATGTGACACTTTTATCACTAATTTAGTTGAATGGCTTTGACCTCATTTATAATTTACAGTGACTAAGGGCCTTTACTAATAGAATTCAGACTAAATATTTCGTAGGTCGCAATATGCAACTTTGAACGGGAAATTTCGCAATTGTGAGTTTGAAAAATTAAACCTGTTGGCAGATTCCGTATAACAATAACCGTCTGGACGAAATCGTTTTTGTAGCTTTCATGACCATAATACGTTTTATTTTGACGGTTTTTTTTTAACTATCATCAGCCTTTCCATTCGTAGAAAACGAGCTGGATTAAGCTATCAAACTCAGAATTTTTACAATCTGTTGCTAGTTTGCAGGTCTTTCGTTTCGACGATAACCGTCTGAAAAGTTACGAAGCCCTGTACACTGGAAATGACTATCACTATCGCGATTTAATCAACATGAAAATCGAGTATTCATACAGAAAATGTTCGTAAAAAAAATTACTTCCATATTTCATAGGATAAAAATTCGATGGCTTGAAAACCACAAGAAAAACTTGACACAAAAAAAAACCTAAGCGGACATTTAAGGATAGAACCAACTTTTGTTAACTTTAAAAATTTAAAAACCTCAACACTGGAGAGTCATAGAAACGCGAGTAGGTACAGCAACTGACACTTTGTTTAGTCCCCTGAATTTTCACTTCACTGAATTGAATTGTTTTCCAATCGTTATATTTATGGCGCACTGCATTTGTAGGTGTTGTCTGAAATAAAATTAAATAAAATGTTGTTAGTAAAATATTACAGTACATTTTTCTTAAAGTGACATAGAAATTAAATTACATTTTCTAACCCTAAGGAAGACAAATCTGAGAACATGTTTAGTTCCTATTTTGTAAACACAAAGCAATAAACATTTTTAGTTTCGACTCTAAATTTAAGTAGTTGACATTGGTTATATTTGCCATACATATTTCGCAATTGTGAGCTTCCGTATATTTAAAGTCGAGACTAAAACTATTTATTGCTAAGGCCCAAAGTATTTGTCTTGTATCAAAAGAATTATAAATTTTGATTTTATGTTTTCCACAGCAAAATGTTTAGCTTGTGTTAAAATTTCGAAGTTTGACGCAAAGAGTTCTTTCAATTTAAGGCCGAAATAACTACGTAGGTAGACGTTTTTTAAGTTGCTAGTAATAAAGGTATTTTTTTAAATATTTAATTTTACTAAAATAAGGTGGGAACGCACTCACATGCATATCGTATTTTTCTCTTTCGTTCCGCTCCAAAGGAGAAAATGACGCACAGTGCTTAAGCTGTGCACTCATTCAAATAAACAAATTTGGTAAGATTGAGGTCTTTTAGTCAGTCTCTGAAAGAATCAGAAAGTTGATTGATGGCTTATAATATACGAAAGTGTTACCACCCGTATCGTATTCTTTGTGTTTTTCTGTTGTAATAATTAGTAATTATTTGAGTAATAACAAGTTAAAGTCGGGAAAAAATTACATTTCGCTCAAAAACGCCCCCAAAATGTAGGCGTGGCAATGGACGCCCTAGAATGGTATTCCTTGTATATTTCTGTTTTTCTGTGGTATTAATTAGGAATTATTTGAGTAATGACAAGTTAAAGGAAAAAAAAAATATATTTTGACCAAAAACGCCCCCAAATAGTAGGCGTAGCAATGGACGCCATAGAATGGTATTCCTTGTGTGCTCTGTTTTTCTGTTGTATTAATTAGTAATTATTTGAGTAATAACAGGTTAACGTCAGGAAAAAAATTACATTTCGCTCAAAAACGCCCCCAAAAAGTAGGCGTGGTAATGGACGCCCTAGAATGGTATTCCTTGTATATTTCTGTTTTTCTGTTGTATTAATTAGGAATTATGTGAGTAAAGACAAGTCAGGAAAAAAATTACATTTCGATCAAAAACGCCCCCAAAAAGTAGGCGTGGCAATGAACAACATAGCCTTCCGTAGGTTAAGTAGATATTTTAAACACGTTTCATCGAAATCTGTAAAGCAACTTCCCGAACAACTTAACTCTTCTTCAATTTAGTCGACAAAACGTCACCATCATCTATCCATTGCAGCGATACTCCATGAAAACTCGCTTACAAATATATGCAATCCACTTCAGTTCTCTTTTTCCGCATTAGTGCTTCTCATTGCGTTCGCATAATAAAAATCTTAAAGGCGGCTTCTCAAACAGTTGCAACTCCTGAACTGAAAGCACCTCGCACCAACTCCGAAAATCTCATAACATAAACAAAACGTTAACGCATGTTTGGTTCTTTTTTCTTTTTTTTTTTTTGAAAACATTTACCTTGACCCAAAACCACTTGACGAACTTTTCCACACAAGGTACAAACAAAGTCTTTCAGATAAAAAAAAAAATCTACAGATATTTCTGTTGGTTCGTTTTTCGTTAAGAACACGCTGGAGTGTTTTAAACACACATGGTCTTGAGAGAAGCTCTTCTGTTTAACAATCTCTCATCGTTGCCAAGTCTCAGTGGCAATTTGTGTACAACAACGACGACGACGACTACGAAGTTCTGAACTTAAAAAGTGGGTGACCTGCCAGAGTTACTAGCACAACGAGAACAGAGATAGAGGGTGTGCAAGCATATTTGCAAAAGAAGAAGCATATCCTGCTTTTGTTTGTCAAGGTTAATTGGGCAAATGGTATGAGTGCTTTGAAGGCCAGATTTTAAATTTACTGTTGAGTACACCTGTTACAATGGAGGTAAAAATAGGGCTGGGATCTTTTATATATTTCTTGGTGCTTGGAAAGCGCAAAAGAAAAACTTACTCTAGTTGAGGTCAATTAGGTTGCACACACACTGTAGGAGTTGCTTTCGGAAATTCTTCAGGATGTTGCATAATTAAATTGCGAATATCAAAGAGACTTTTATGTCAGTGCTTGTGTACCAGATGACGTTATATTTCAAATGGAAATTGCTGCCTGAAAGCTCTTGTATATATGTACTCAAGATCAGGACAGACTGGGGTTCAGTTGATTCAACAAATGTTTTCTTCGTTTTCTGTGAGGCATATTCTCAAGTGTTTTGCATTAGTTGAGGTAGGTACTAGCAAAAGGGGGTTTGGAGGGCTGGTGGTTCGTTCGACGAAAATATGGCATGGAGCAAAATTATAGGTAGGTACTTGTCATTATCACGACTTTAGGGGACTTTTTTCACCAAAAGAATAAAACAGCCTCAATCTCCATTAAAAGGGTTAGAAAGTATTAGCGAGCTCACTCTTGGTCAGCTTATACTCAGGGTTTGTCCAGGATTTCCACCTTGGTTGAAGTAAAAAGCGCGGCATCCATAGATATAGTGCGTGCCGTGTCATCGGCTCCGACCTATAGTGCTCGTTGAGCGCCCTAAAATCAGCGACAAGGCCCACTTATGACTTCGGGATGATTCCATTTAGTCCAAGCGGATACTTTACTCTGCCAAGTCTTGGATGATATTCGGATGTCAATATTCGTTATATGTACCGAGTCTTCTCACCAATAGTTGGACTTAAAGGTTCTGCAAAACCTAGAGCATGAAGACAAACAAGAACAAATAAGTTTTTATTTAAAAGAAAAACATTTTTATGGAGCAAGCTCCTTTATTTATGAATCCAATAAAAGAAGTATGGATGGAAGTCAACTCCATCAATGTTGTTCAGTAGCCTCTTTAATATGTCCTCTACAAAACCGTGATAGAATATCTTATAAGATCTTCAATCAATTTCTCAAGACCCCTTAACAGAAATTACGAATAGCTAATAGCGCAAAAGCTTTTCCAGACTTCGTAGAGAGCCTTTTCTGGTTTGAAGACAACAACCGCCTTATCACTCGTCTAAGCTATAGAAACGTGTCTGTAACATCGACAACTTGACAAAGGTGGCGTCACTACCAATGTTCTGCATGACGGGCTGATTACCAGCAAACAAGTCTCAAAGAATTTCGACTCGTTTCGCCTCGTTTCACTTCCAATGAAATGCCTCTTCTCGAGCACATCCACCATACAGTGCCAAATGTACCATACACAACTTAAGATTCATTCTCCCTGAAGACACGTTCAACCTTTCATCCCCCACGGCTGTGGGTCACTGGGTCATCATCGTCCTCGTCATCTCACATCAACGATTTAATTTCGCTCGTCATCACTTGAACAAATGTAAGACGCCGTCAATAGCGACTTCAAAAAAAGCTCCTCCAACCCCCCACCTAATTCCATAGCAATAACTCATGTCAGACGTCTTCGGGCTGACAAAGAAAAACCACCAGCCCGCCACCAGTTCTTGACAACAACAATGACAGCTCACAAAAAAGAAGAAGAAACAACTGTATTCTGTATATTGTCTGATTCCTTTTAATTAAAACGAAAAAAATAAATAAAACATTTCTTCCTTCATTGTGTATTTTCATGTTCGTCATCATCCGGGAAATTTTAAACCATCAATGGACCACCTACACCTACAGTGGCAGCGCAACACTCAAGTTCGTATAGTTTATCTCCTTTACCGTTGGATAACGGCGATCACCTGTCTGGCAGCGCTGGTGTGCTCTCTGCTGGACATTGGCCGAACGGAGGAGCAATTTGAACACCATTATGCCAAATGGTGGATTTATTTAACCCATTGGGGGTTGTTGGCATGCACCGCCCAGGCATGGCTGGGCGCGTGGATTGTAACCCAAGGTATGATGGTGGAACGAGAGGATTTCGAAATTGTACGACAGGCGAAGAAGAGTCGACTGCATCATCTCTACTGGGTCGCGTATACGGTGGCAACGGTTTACTCCTTCATCATAACAATGTGTTATTGGCTGTTGGTTCATAATCCGAGTAAGTAGCGAAGGCCGGCTTGGTGTCAAGTTTCAAACCACTGTTTTCGGGGAAAACGCCCTGTTATTGATAGACAATAAATACTCTCAAAATGGACGTTTTCGCGAGAAATAGTGGCTTGAAACTAGGATGCAGATTTATTGCAATATCGTCCCTTTTGCCTTGATTACTGCTGAAAAAGATGAATAAATCAAGAACGAATCAAGTCACAAACCCCCATCCTGTGCAAAAAAAAAAACCCCAATTAAAAAGAACTACCCTCCACAGAATACCATCGAGTGGACGCCCTTAACATCATGGTGCATGTATTCAACTCTGTGATAATGTTAATCGATTTGGCCATCGTTGGACATCCAATTAAACTGTCACATGCCTACTGGACAATGGGCATTGGTTTGGTGTATGCCATCTTTACAGGTATCTACTTCTTGGCAGGTGGCACAGATAGGTGAGTGGCAAACCAACACGATTCTCTCTCAATTATACATTTGTGTATTTACATTTTTTTCTGTTTCTGTTTCTGTTTTAGAAAAAATCAAACAGCCATCTATCCCCTGTTGGATTGGACAAAACCTGGCAAAGCAATTGTGGTGACCGTCTGTGCTGTCCTCTTCGTGTTTGTTGTACACTTCGGCTGCTACCTGCTATACCGGTTACGAATATGGCTATTCACCAAGCTATGCATACGTGAATCGCATAATCGCGATGGTGATATGGGTGAAGGTCTCAACGACGACACCGGCAGTCGAATTGTCCATGAGTGCAGTCAGCAATTTATTTCCGAGACCCAACAACAGCCGCAGCACCATCAACAGCAACATCACCAACCCCTACAGCAGCAGCAGCAGCAGCCGCAACAGCAGCAGGTGCACCATCAACAGCAACATCCACCGTTGCAACAGTATCAGTATTCAACGTATCATCAGGACAATAACAATAAAAATAAAATGTCCTCATTGAGTCGAACGGTATCGGCTCTAGAGGCCGGACAACGTGAACAATTTCTGAATCCCAACAAGATACTGGAATATAAAATGTAAGCCACGGCAGGTTTTTTCAATTTTGTTTTTCCACTTGGTTTAACTGCTGCTACTACTACTACTAACAACTATTATATTTACTACTAAAATACTATTACTATTAATGAAAATCTTTTCGAATGAATACCAGATGTATCTTAGCAACAATGTAATCTTAGCGTTAGTCTGTTCGATTAGTGTGAGTGCGCCGAAAGTCGAGTTCTAAGAGTCGACTTTAAAATTGATTGGTTTGCATTTAGCTTTAAAGTCGCCTCAATTAAAAGTGACGGCTGAGGCGCAATCGGGTTTAATTTTTCTTGTGTTTTAATAATGGGAACAATTAACAATTACACAATAATTTGTTCGTTTTTAGTAGGCGACAACAGCTTCAGAGATGTGGGCGGGGCATTTAGCGCAGATCCTTGGTTTTACAAACAGCTTTAGTGAATTGAATCCGTGTTTTAGTGAAAGTTTGGTGTAGAACACAAACAAGAAAAAAATAAATTAAATAAATAAGTGAGAGCAATTTCAATGTAAAATTATTATTCAATATGACCAGTTTTATGGTAAACTATTGAAGGCGAACACAATTTAGAGGGAGTAAGGATAATGTAATTTTATTTTTGGTGTAGTAGTTTGTTGTGTATTTTTTTTTTTTGGTTTATGTCCGGACTAAATTTATCCTACTTTGTAGAATTGTTAACAAACTTGGGTAAGCTTATGGGTTTGGTTTCTGTTTTACCATAATTTGTGGTAATGGGGGTATAGAATGTTTTAAGCCTTAGATTCTGCATGTAAACATGTTTTTTTCTAGACAATGTGAAGGTTGCAACTCAATAGATAGAAAACGGAATGAGGGACAGGGATGAGTAGGTACAAATATGTTCGCTCGAATTTGCTAGCAATCCCAAATTTCCGGTTGTCTATACGGAGACGCTGTAAAAATGGCAGAGTTTAAAAAAAAATACTGAGTAGTATTATATACAAAAATGGCCCGAAGCTTCAAAAACAAGATGTTTCAGAGTTAAACGTAATTTTTAAATTGCTCTCGATAGGACTGTCTTACAATTCCGAAACATTTGCGTTCTATTCCTTTTTTGATTTTACAGAAAAAGGTGGGCATTGGAAAATATTGCAATCTCTGTTCTTTGAGATTTGATTATGCTAACAGATCATGGTTTGTGTATTGGATAGTAGTCTAAAAAATACACAAAACAATTTTACACACTATAAAATCAATCAAACATAAAATGTCAAACCTAGACAGGGAAGGTATCAAAGTCGTTGCGTATGCGGATGACGTGGTCGTTCTAGTATCAGGAATGTTTCCGAACGTGATAAGTGAAATCATGGAAAGGGCCCTGGGTAAGATTAGCGGTTGGGCTACAAGTTGTGGCCTCAGCGTTAACCCAAGTAAAACTGAACTGATGCTTTTCACCACCAAAACCAAAATACCAACCTTCTCACTTCCCCGCTTAAACAACCAAAATCTTCCTTTATCCACCAGCGCTAAATACCTTGGTGTCATGCTTGACCCCAAACTCAACTGGAAGTACAATATCGAACACCGAGTGCGGAAGGCAAGCATAGCTTTCTACACTTGTAGTAAAACCTTCGGCAAGAAGTGGGGGCTTCAACCAAAGATGGTTCGCTGGATGTACACAGCGGTAGTACGTCCCATCCTCACCTACGGATCACTGGTATGGTGGCCCGCATTAAGCAAAGCATATAACGTCCTTAAATTAAGTAGAGTCCAAAGAACAGCTGGAATAGGAATCACAGGAGCCCTGCGATCAAGTCCGACCGCTGCCCTCAATGTCATTCTTAATTTCCTGCCAGTGGATCTGCATATAAAAAACATTGCAGCGTGTAGCGCTGTTAGATTGAAGGAATCTAAGTGTTGGTCCGAAAGGCCTTATGGCCATACCAGCATCCTTCTTTCCCTTCCTGACGGCTTAGGCCGTATGTCTACAGACTACATAGTACCCAAATACGACTTCCATAAAAACTTCTCTGTTAGAGTCCCCTCTAGATCAGAATGGGAGGAGAATGCGGTCGTTAATGAATTCGACATACCTATCTTCACAGATGGTTCCAAGATGGAATGTGGAGTAGGAGCAGGCATTTTCTCAACAGAATTAAACATCGCTAAAAGTCTTCGCCTACCCAACGTAGCCAGTGTATTTCAAGCAGAAGTACTCGCAATTAAGGAGGCGTGTATACTGCTCCACAATAGTGCGACTCCCAAAAGAAAAATAGGCATCTTCGTCGACAGTCAGGCCGCGATTAAGGCTGTCGGTTCAACTAGGTCAACGTCCAAACTTGTTGTGGAATGTAGGGAGATACTGACCAGGGCTTGTCATCGGTTTGATATCACTCTCGTCTGGGTTCCCGGCCATAGGAACATCGAAGGGAATGAGAAGGCCGATGAACTTGCCAGATCTGGCTCAGCTCTGTGCATGTCTCATGCGGAGGAAGTTTTCCCTCCGCTGGGATATGTTAAGAGAGAAATCCTCCTGCACTTCACCTCATGGGCTGAGACTAGATGGTTGAACCTGACGAACTGTGTCATTTCAAGGAAGATCTGGCCAACCTACGATGATACCAGAACAAATAGTCTTTTAGCCAGAACACGTATAGATGTTGCCAGACTAACGGCAATCAGTACGGGTCATTGGCCTTTAGGAACTCACGCAGCCAAGCTTGGCATCCCCCACAATACCCATTGCCGTAGCTGTGCTGACACAAACAAGAGTGAAACAGTGTTCCATCTTTTTTGTGAGTGTCCGGCCCTAGCCAAAACCAGACGCAGTACACTAGGTCATCTCTTTTTTGATGACCTTTCGGCCATTCAAAGCATCCATTTTCACAAGATCATCAAATTTCTCAACTCCACAGGCTGGTTTTGAGCTCTCTTAACTCCCTTCACCCCCTTCCATTTCAGGTTCCGTTAGTTGTGGTTTCAAAACGGCGCTCAATGCGCTACTTGTGTCTTTCCCTCGTCGGGAAATACAGCCACCTAAACCAACCCAACCAACCATAAAATCAATCATTATGAGAACTAAAGAACTATGTAGAGCTAACAAACAAAATTACGATACGTGCTTGTAGTCTTCTTAGATTTTTAAAATACGATGGAGTTTATAAAACGATTAAGCACGGTTTGTGTATGAGATAAAGATTGGTCCATGTGAATCAGGGTATTCAGTAAACTATGGACTCGTGTACTCATCGAGCTCATTAGCTAATTTATGAGGACAACTCCTTGTTGAAAAAACACGCAGTGAGTTGGTAAATTGCCTCGATTTGTTTATCGCCTAGGCCCCTTTGATTCAAGTGTCAAAAATATTGTTCGTGTAGTTATTTCTCAGACGAATCAAAAAACTCAGAAGGCTCGATAAAGATTGCCCCAATACGCTTTACGATGCAGTTTGCAAGGTAGCAGTGATTAGGTACAATGCAGTCAATTTTGCTTGTGACGTGATAAGAGCTGTCAACTCGGCTCGTTGTTAATTAAAATTTTTGAGACGATGGCGGACGGGCTCGAAGCTCTCATGGAGGTTTTGTCTTCCACAATTTTGTCTTCTAAAAGCGAACATGCGCATAAAAACAGTTACAAACAATTTATAAAAGCGGCGGAAGTTACCATTGGTAAGCCAAGCTCCTTAGTTCTGTAACTTGGTATCCTTCCATTTCCGATTCAAACAATATCTATTGAGTTGTAGCACGAAACTATTATGACAGTATTTCATTTAAATAAAAGAGTAAAAATTGTTTCGACCAAGTCCAAACGTCAAACATGATTGCCCATGCCAACGAATTCACTCAAAAGTAAACTCCTTCCATTGCGCATTGATTATAGTCTTCCTCCAAGACCCAGGCAAATGTAGGTCTAGCATTCCAAATCGCGCACTACAGCGCCCCCTATATACTTTTAATTTACATGTAGGTGATCTTTTTGTATGCTTTTGCAAATGTGTTCGACTAAAGTGTTCCAATGGAACGCGGATTTTCTTTCTTTGCGTGTATTTAGTTGAATAGAAAAGCATGTTGTTTTTTTTTCGAAAATGTAGCATTTGTTAACTAAAAATGTAGAAACAGTATTTAATCGTAAGGATGTATGGAGTATGGTCAGATATTAGACGATGATAAGTATACCTATAAAGTCATTCCCCTTGAAAGACATTGCTTTACGTTGGCAAATTAAAATAAGGTTAAATGTTATTAAACACTTTTTCAGTTAAATGCACTATTAAAAGAAATTCACTTCAGAGCGGTATTTGGATTTTATCATTTCTCATTCTCACATAAAAAGAAAATAGAACTCAAAACTTACCAAAATTCTATAATACCACGGAAAATTTGTTTGCACGAAAATGTTACAATAAATAGTAAACAAAAAAAAAATGTATTTAAAGAGTTCATTAGAAACAAAAAACAAAATAATAAAATTAAACAAAAAAAAAAAACATAGTTTAACACCCACAAAACAAGAAATAGCAGTAAAAACAAACAAGAAAAAAAAATACCAAATATTATTACATATAGAAAACCAAATATTTAAAAGAAATTAAAAAAAAGAAAGGTTTTGTTATAAAAATAAATCATAGACTGACAAAAAAAAAATTAAAAAAAAAGATTCAAAGAGAATAAAATTATAATGTCGACTAGATTGTTTCTTTAAAAAAAACCTACATATACATTTATATCTAAGAGATTCCTTTTTGTAAAATGCTCAAAAAAGTATTATAGTTCATAAAAAAATAATAATATTATGATTACAATTTTAGCGGTAAAATTTAAATTAGTATGCAAAATTTTAGAGAAAGGATTGTTGGTTGTTTGAGAAATAAAAACAAAAAGTTGAAAAAAAAAAATTAACCCCTTACCAAATTTTGTAAAAAAAAAGAAATGACTACACTCACTTTATGTCAATTGTTAAATAATTTCAACAAGAAATAGAAACGAATAAATATATTATATTTTACTCACCACATTCCACAGTTTGTAGGTTGTTAGACACATATCAGCATTTAGTTTAGAGCAGAAATAAATTCTTCACCAGTTGACTTTAGTTGATTTCCTTAAAGAAAAAAAAAAAATATATTATTGACACTGTAAATATAAAATTATATTCAATACGCAAAATACAATACAAAATGTTAAACAAGGAAATGAAAAGAAAAAACATGTTCTAAAAGTACAGTACCTCTCTATAGAAAAGTAATAATAATTATTATATAGACAAACGAACAAATAGAAATATTGGTTTTAAAACTAAGAATGAGCTTTTTTCGTATACAAGAAGGTGAACGGAATGGATTGGTTTTAGTTTCATTTATAATATTTATTATAAGTAATACCTCGTAAGCCGGACGTATTCATTGTTCCTAATTATGTATTAATTTATAAGTTTTAAAAAATTAAGTGAAAAATCGGTGAGGAAAACAAATAAAATTGTGTTGGTTTATGTTGCACGGTTATTTTTGTTTTAGTTAATTAAAACATTGAGCAATACTTTTGGTTTTGTTTTTTCACTTCCTGGAGTTAGCACGTTGAAATGGTGTTAATTTGTAAAAATTCCGTTTTTGTTCGGTGTCACTCTTTGAGTCGAAGTGTTTCCGGGAATTTTTCACATGTTGGTATCAACGATATTACGGTTCCCAAAATGATCTTTACCTTGGGTTCCAAGTCCCCAAATGGAACTAGGAATAGACTGCAAGAAATTTGTTCGAGTCATAACTTTTTAAGATACCCAATTTAAAAATAGGGTCAATTGAGGACTTGAGTACAGTCCTTTATAAAAGACTTTTGTATATGATTTTTAAGGTATCGCTTCAGGTTAGGTGACTCAAAAATTCAATATCAATTTTCAATGTCTGTTGCCCGGATGGGTTCCAGCATTCATATAAATAAGGACTGCCTTAAATTTGATGAAACAAATCTACAAGAGACGGTTAAGGTTTGGTCAGAGTACTGCCACCTTGTCGAAGCCTAGAAAATCCTTAAAGACTCGCCAAGATCCTATCCAAGGCACACGTCATTCCATCCTTCATAAAGAAAGTGAATGAAGTCGTTCGAGCTTCTGCTGAAAACTCAGTTTCAAGCTTTGGCAATATAGCCGGGCACTCAACCTGGGCTGATGATAACAGAGAAAACAATTTTCTTTGCAAATAATAGCTTCGTTTCTTAAAAATCGCCGGATCGCAAGCTAGTGTTGCAAACAATTTCAGGGCTAATAATTCGAGCCGTGTCATATGGGAAATTACAGACGATTTACCCTGCTTCAGACTGGGTTACCTTGAAGTAGTTTGGCTTAGTCGATGGGTTCCCATTGGGTCATTGTGTGATAAGATCAAGGGGATCAGACTGTTGAAAGCTTCCAAGATGATGTTGGTTCTTATTACCATTATAGGTGCCAATACATTTTTTGAATCTTAGCTACCAAGGTTGGAAACTTTATACAGCTTTCGTGTCAGTTTCAATATGTGGTGAGTAGTAAGGTAAATTTGCAATTAGGCCCAGATCACTGTTCTGAGACCAACACTACCAACGAGGTGTGAAAATAAAAGAAGAAATAAAGGTCATTACCTACCCATGATGAAGTCAATGATGTTGTTGAACTGTGGAAAAGTGATCTAAACACGACTGCTCTTGACTAATTTATATATTGGTTTGGTTGAACGTAGACCCTAAATTTCGAGCCTATAAGATGTTAGCTAAGATCTGTTTTCCTTCGAAAATCCAGAGAAGAAACGATAGAACACTTTTTAACCCAATTGATACTCCTGCTACCTCCACGACAGATTTTCTCACATTTCCTCTGTTCGACATAAAATCCTGTCAAGACTCAATAGCGACGGAATCAAAGATGACGTGTTTACGAATGACGTTGAAAGGCGCCTTGCCCGTCTTAATACGAAAACCTGTTTGGGCTGTGGGTCGGTGAGCGAGTCAGTCAGTCTATTTTAGATCACTCTAACCAAAAAGTCGTTTAAAACACTTTTGAAATAAAAAGAGCACATTCCCGAAGTCATTTCCCACAAAGTGGATGTTGTTATTATTTGTCGGTCTGAAGAAATTCCAGGAGCTAGATTCAGTAGACAGTATTTCAAAGCTTCTCAAAAAGAGAAACCTTGCATGCATTAGTTGTAGAAAAAAAAACACATTTCGTTTCTTCAAAAACAAAAAACATAAAATATCTACAAGAATAAATGAACAAAAAAACAAATTGGAATGAGGTAAAGTAATATAGGTGCCTTCCGTATGCAAAGTGCATGAACGCAATAAGAGTTTGGTAAACGCTAAAGAAAAATAAAAAACAAAAACAAAATATATTTACATAAAAACCAATTAATACTTTTCATATACATACTGTTAAAGAGCAAGTAACGAAACCTTACTGAGATATTGATAGTGGAACAAAGAATGGCTTTAAAAGAAAAAATACTAAAAAAAAACAAACAAGCGATTGTTATTAGCAGAAAGCGAACATTTAATTAACAAAAAAAAAATTCCGCAAGAAAATAAACTCCTAAGATCTTGCTGACAAAAGAAAAGAAAAATTAAAATCAAATAGAATTAGTTTCGAATATAAATTTGATTGTAAAAATAATTTCGTTCAAGGAAATATTACAAAAAAAAAAAAAAAAAAATATGTATGCATTTAGAATGTGAAAAATTGTTATATGAAAATTAAGACCATAGATACTATTTTTGTAAAGATTAATAATGTATACAAAAATTAAACAAAATCCAGATTGATTAAAGAAAAAAAAAAGCAAATTGTAAAATTAAATAAAAATAGTATTTATATATATTATCAAATTATAAACAAAACATTTAGTTAAGTAACTAAATTCAAGAGGTATTATAATGTATCTATTTCATAGAGTATATAATCATGTATAGAAAAATTGTAAAATGAAAAATAAATAAGATACGAAATTTATGTAATTCAATTATAATTGCAAACAATATAACTTCATCAAATTATTATGCTAAAACAACAACAACAAAAAGAATTCTTAAGAAAACAAAATAATTATATTTAGTCCTATGTATATGAAAATGATAAAGATTCTAAAACCGACAAAAAAATCAAAAAAAACAAGGAACAAAACCAAAGTCATTTTTGAATTAATACAAAAACAAAAGAGAAAATAAAAAAAAAAAACAAGAAAATTATTTAAGATGAAACATGTTGGAAGTAGTGTTTTATTTGCAGGGAAATTCAATTGCTGAACTTTATTTTGTGAAACTGATGTAGCTATAGTAAGAGAAGTGTTGGCAACAGTTTTGTGTTGTCAAAAGGAAAATTCTTATGAGAGCAAGTTGTGAATAATCATACACCCTAATATTTCTTTCACAAGGACTCTTTCAGGCGTAAGTTTCCATTTGCAAATAATTGTTCTGATATTTCTTTCACATCGACGTTTTTAGCCATCAGTTTCTAGTTCCAATTATTTTTTTGAGGTCAAGTTCGAAGGAATTTTTTTACGCTAGTGGATCGCGACTATGTTTTGTCTATTGCGAATAAAGTCAACAGTCAGTGTCAAGAATGTTTGAATTTAAGAAGGTGGAGGAAATAGCTGTAAGACTTCTTGGTGTTGTTCAGTGTTGCGTCGAAATACTCGTAGTACATTAGAAAGACCTATTTTATGCGACATATGCTGGGTGTACTGCCGAAAGTTTAAAAAGCAGCCTGTAGTCCCTCCAGATCTACTGCCGCTCTCTTACGCTTTAAACTGCATTCTGACTTTATTTTCTACTACGTAGTATGCCTTCCTCCGTAATGCTCTACATGAGTGGTCCCAGCACGATCTCCTGTGGCACACCACCTTCCATTAACTAAAATTCAGAGTAATCAGTGAGTAGTCAAGAATTTTGTTTATAGCGGAATTAGGTATAATTACTGAGCGCTTGGTGGTTCCAACTTACACTGTTGAGAGCATTTTTTAAAAGCCAAGCGCAGTATTTGTTTGACCGTTTTTGGAACCTATATCTATTTTACTTTGCTTTTCTTTAAACTTTAATCGGGTCTAGGCGAGAGCGTGCTTACTGAAAGCCGCGCTTTGAGCAACGATTTGATCGAAGGTTAAATATGATTTTCTTTTCCCCTCACCGAAGATTTAATGTCAAAAACAGATGTGCTGCTAGTTGTTTCGTTTTTTTAAGGTATATCCCAGGCGAACAAAAACGTAAGCGCAAGTGAAAAATTTAATAGTAAAAAAGTAATTCAAAATGACCAGATAACTTGACACCTGGTTGTCACAAAATTTTAATTTCCAAGCCACACGTTGCCACTTCTGGTCCACATCTCTAAATTAAAAAAGAAATACTTCCCTTTCATTAATTAGTTCGCTTTCATTTTCATTGCAAAATATTTAGCAAATAAAAACAAACATGTTTCTTAATTCGTATGACTTTATTTTGGTATAACATAAGGACTACGCGCATTAAAGAACTCCTTGGTTAAAAACTTTCTCAGTTTGTAAAGCCAAAATAGCAAAAATGTGAATAAAATACAGAGAATAATCGCTCCAAGAGCTGAAGCAACAGCTACTCCTGGATCGTTAACCCAATCGAGAATTGGATAGATGTATTGATCTCCCATTCTATAAAAGAAAAAAAAACATTTTTAAATCATTTTCTAAGAATCTGATGGAAAAAAAAATACTTACGGGTCAGTACCGCCCGAGAAAGCGTAAACCAAGGAAAATAACATGTAAACGATACCGACTCCAAGGGGATAGATACAGTGTAGTAACCGCGTGGGAAATGCAACAACCATATGATCGATGAGCATAACAACAGAGTTCATCGCGTGCTGCATGATGTTGTAGGGATTGCCACCGAGTGATGTGTCAACTGTGGAAGTAGGTTTAAGTTATAAAAAGTTCGTTAGTCCGGAAATTGTTTGTCAGGCTGTCGCGTCGCAGTTGTTTTTTTTTACGCGAAAGGTGCCCTTGAACATCTATGGCTACTATTGAATGAAAAGCGCCTTTGATGTCCCAAAGTGAGTACCGACACAAAGTTTGTGAACTTTTTCAAGAAATACCACTGTTTTCAAGAATCGTATATTTGAAAACTGCCTCGATTTTCAGAAAACTATATAGAGGATAACAGTTTTACTCCAGAAGTTTCTTACGATAAAAATTATGCATGGAGGTTATTGTCAAAAAAAACGTTTTTGAGTTTCATATATATCTCGAAAAGAGTCTCAGATTTTCAGCAACAACAAGCGAGAATGGACACTGGTTTCAGAAAAACCCTCCTGCTCAATTAAATTCCGACTTCTTATATCGGCAAGTATTAAGCTGGTTTAAATTGTAGGAAAGTGACATTTGACCCACATTACGCAAACAACTCGTTTATTGTTTTACTTATCACTTGATAAAAAGTTGGTTTATTTATTTAATCACTCCACATACATAATACAACAATATTGTGAACTATCAAACCGTTGTTATTAAATGTCTAAGTAATAGTACGTAATTATAGACAGCAACTGACCAAAGGGACTTGATTACCCCGATGTTTACCTGTCGATATCATTTTCATCGGCAATGCAAACGCAAATGTAAATGTGATTTAAGTTCACACATTTTTTTTTTGTCGTTCGTAACTATTATTTTAGCTCCGAGCATTTTTTTTTAGAAAATACTCGTAAATGAGGAATCGTTTAAAAACGATACACCTGCAACTATGTAAATAAATTGGGAGAGTAACCAAGCGACTTGGTAACCTTAGGGGTCGATGAATTTTAATTAACTTAAACTGGATATAGTAATAAGTGCGCAACTACGTAGAGCACTTTTCTCCGATAGCCTAGACTAGACGATATGGCAAAAATCCTACCAGATTTAAAATGATTCCTCAAAATTCGGCCATGTTTGTACACAATGCAGACTCTAACCTAACCTAACCTAACCTACGTATATACATAGGGTGTGGATTTGGCAACGTGCTGAGGTAAAATTTTAAATGAAGGAACCAACAACAGCAAATAATATTCTTAGAGAGCATTGAAATATTAAAAGCAAAACTCTCTCGAACACTTTTCATATTTTTCATTCATATTTTCAATTCACCATTGGCTATTTCTTTTCGTAGGAAGTAAACACAACATTTGTTTATTAATAGCGACCAAGGTCAGTTGCGCATTCGCTAAATCATGTCACGTGAGGGGCAGCTAGTCATTCTTGAATGTGGTATACGGAAATCACAAAAATCAGTATACGAAATAGATTGGTGAGATTGATTAGCACTTTCGAAAACGGTTTGCGTTTTGGACTCGAACGAATTTCAGAAATCACTAATTTCTGAAAAATTTAGATTTATTGACACGGCCAAGAATTGTGTGTAAATAACTATGAATGCTGGGCATGCTTTAAAAGGGAAATATCGGTGTCATCAGTGGCGTAGCGTGGATTGGGGCCGCCGGGGCAGACCCAATTTATGTCGCCCCTAGTAATTTTTTCATAAACTGAAAAAAAACCAAAACCTTTTTCTACGGTTTTAACCAGTTTTACTTGTACATATCTATGTATGTCAATAAACTTGGTAAAATTTCTACTTTTTACCCAGTTTCTACTAAATTTCGATTTGTAGTCTTAAGTGTTTTTTTTTAGAGTAAAAGGAAGGGCCAAGGAGAAAACGTTAAATATTTGTTCCAAGTAGGTAGAGGCACGTTGCACATACCTTACTTAGATGGTGTCCCAAACAATCGGGTAATTTTGGAAGTTCTTATTTTTCTGCACTTTGTATTCAATATCTAGTACAAATCTTATCTCACAAAGAGAGACACTTCCGAAAAAGTTAGGGAACGCTAGTAGTGTATGAAAAATGACAGATAGATAATTCAAATATATTCAAAAAAAATGGTGTGATAAACTAGACGAATTTTCTAATTTACTAAGAAAATTTTTTACATCATCTAAGAACCGATGAAAGTGACCTGAAATTAATCGAACTTCTTCTTGATGAATCCGAGTATGTGGAAGATTTGCCTAATTTAACTACAAGCATTCGAGAAGAGTAAGAATTTCGTTGCCACTTTCGAAAAGAGTCTTGAGGAGAACATTCCCGGCTGTTGGATAGATACCATTTTAATACGCAAAAAATCAAAACAAATGCACGCATTTATGCCAAATAGGGCAACAAATTTCAAATCAGCTGTTAATTGTTAGGTGACGATTGCCTTTCCAATTCTTACACCAAGAAATTTGTTGAGTAAGAGTTGGTAAGATTTAAAAGTAAAGGAACAGACCTATTATGTGAGAAAGCACTACCTACTTATTTCTTATTAGGTAGCGTATACCTGATAATGAGCACGGCATACGAGACAAGACTGCAACTTCTATTTCCCACTAGAATGTTTGTTATAGGCTTTTCACACAGAGCCGAAAACCGTTTTTTCGTTTGACATTTCAATCAGCTGTGAGACACTAGTCGTTAAACTTCGGTGCAATTGGTTACAAATTTCGATCGCATTAATGAACAAACAAAATGAATTTAGTGCATTTCCAAATAATAATAGCCCATCAATTAACTGTGGAAAATGATTTTAAGTTGTGACATTTGTAAAGTCAGCCATTTTGCTGAATATTGCAAAAGGTGCGTTTGTTTCAACAACCCAACGGTTGGAAGTCGGTTTCGTGCGGTGTTTTCATGGAAAAGGACTTTAAACGACTCATTTTTAAAACTGAATTTTGGGAAAACTTCTGTTTTCGTAGAAGTTTTCGAGTGTTTTCGCTAAAACCCGGTTTTCGGCTCGGTGTGAAAAGCCTATTATGTTTGCAAACCTCACTTCATTTGAGCAAAATAAAACGCCATTACACGAACTCAATAGAAAATAGTATACCTGCAATGGTAGCACTCGCATCTGTATAGTACGAGTTGCATATTATGTAGAGAGAGTATCTCTACGAATTACCTATATCAGATCCCTCTAATTCCCAAAAAAAGCAAAAGCTAAATTACTTATTCGCACGAACTCCAGTCTCCAGTTGGGCTGCCATTTCCGATGAAATGTAGTTGCATACTAGGAAGCAGCGCTCATTGGATTTTCTTGTTAAGCAACACAAGGAATGTCAGAGTCTGATTACTTACTGTGAAGCAGTGTAAAAGCTGGAAAGCTTTGTAAATAAACTCAAAAAGAAACCGTTTTGAAAATTTTAGGTATTTAAAAATTGTAGCCACTCCAAATTGGCGCCCCAAGCAAAAGTGCCGCCCGGGGCCTGTGGTCTTGCCCCCAACTCGCTACGTCACTGGGTGTCATGAAATAGAAACCGAATAAATCGATACAAATGTGTAAAAAAAAATTCAATTCGAATTATAACCGGTTCTCGACAAGAAATAGTTGTATTCAACTACGTTTTCGGGTGTTTTTCACTTTGCCATACGTCAAAAACCTCACATGAAAATGTTCCTTTTTCTTAAAAAATTCTCTTGGAATATCTTTGCCTTCAAAATTTAAACAGCGCGATAAGATGCCTGCTGGTAGGGAAGAATCCGAAATGTGTTGAACAAAAAATTGATTAAAATCGGAAAAAGAAAAAAAAAAAAATCTCAGAAAATCATCGCCAAAGAACGTCCTGAAAAACGTTTAAAAAACCATCCAAGAAACTCTTCAAAAATGGTAAAAAAATCGTTTATAAAAAAAATATGCATAAAAACGTTTTAAAAAAAAGCAAAAACGTTTCAAAAATCACTACTAAATATAACATAAAGAAAAAACGCTTAAAAATACCTAAAACAAAAAATTAATAAACAAATTTCCCGGAAATCGGTTCGCAGCTTCTTTTGTCCATCTACCGTTTTTCGCATTTCCTTGCGAAAAATAAAAACCTGAAAAATTACCCCAAATATGCACAAAAAAAAAATTACTCCGCAAATAACACGAAACAAGTTCAGAAAAACCCATCAAACAACGGCCAAACAAATATTTCCGAAAATCTGGATCAAGGACGGTTATACTGCCCGATTTTTGCTAGAAATTCGGGAGAGCTCAGCTGTAAAAAATATTATTTAAAGCCAATATTTAAGCATTTAGCAAATGCAAGTTCAATATAACCAAAGCTTATATTTTTTCAGGAAAAAAGTTTGAAAAAATATAATTGGTAAAGGTTTCGGAAATGTGCTATAGCAAATTGTAAATTCTAAACGAAAATAAAGTTAAAGGTAAAGTTTTGAGGTTTGAAAATGTGCAGATGTAGTAGAAAGTAAGTGAAAGAAGTCCGTTTTAGAGCTCTCGAAAAAGTTTAAGTTTTGGAAGTGTCCAGACGACTTATCAGATAAAGGCAACAAATGTGGTTGCAGGAATTTCTGGTAGAACGTATAACAAAACAAACCCAGTTCATATAGTTTATAAACTGGACAACTGACCTAAAATCCCCTTCCTCTGAAAGGCAGACATTTCATTTGCATAAAAATTGTTAAATTTAGAGAATTTTAACTGGACTTGTCCTGCTTTGGTCGGTAAAACTTAAGAGGGGCAACGTTTCGTTTATAGCTACAAAAGAGACAAATCGTTACTTTTCGTACATACTTTGACATTTTTAATGCTTAAAATAAATAAAGTCAGAAAATAAGTATTCCAAGCAGCGTCTTATTTCCTTTTAATATTTAAGAAGGTTGTAATTTTGTAAACTTGCCAAATGTCAGAAAATTAGAAGAGAACTGCCCCACGGTCCCAATCTTTGATTTCGATTGGCACGAATATTAGTCATCTTCGCCTGCATGTCATTAATATCGGAACCATACTAGAAAATGCAAGACAATGCCACCTACCTAATTCAATCATCGGCCACCACTAGTTTAAACGAGATTGAATGGTCGAATGAGTACTTATTCCAGTCAGAGGCTCGTAAAAATGTTGTCATAATTTAATTGCCAAGTCACTTCCGTTTGTCTTGTTTTGTTTTACAAAATCAATACTCACTCGGAAACAGAAACGACCAGAACATCACGGTAATCACTATCGCCAGAACCAGTGTCGAGCTGTGCAGCGCCCAGAAAACTTTAACACATGTACGCTTTTCCACCGGATCGACTGCAATGAAACGTCGCCAAAATCAACAAATCAAATTGCACATCAACAACTTCAAACCTCTGTTCGCAAAACTAAAGTAGTATATCGTGGCTAGCACAGCTCCGTAAGTGGTTGTTACCGTGCACAGGCAGAGACCCCATTCGGTCAAGTAGACGAAGAACTTCCCACCGGCCCAGGACACTACAGCACTACTCACTAAGACGGCTATGAAAAATCCTGCCGCACACCATCGATACAACAACCACCAAAAGGATTGCGCTCCTCTCTGCCACTATTTCAAAGAAATCAAATTTCTGTATTTCTCATGGAACAGTGAACACCCATTAGCACTCACTTGTGACTTGTAAAAGTCTTCCACTGGATAATGGGACAGAAGAAGGTTATCCCATTGGAACTCTTTCGCGATTGACTTTGAAAATTTCGAACAACAGCCCGGCTCCTTCATGTTATCGAAAACAACTACTGGCGGACTACACATATTAGTCAGCTAGAAGTGTAATTATTCTTTTGGCACCAGGGCACACTGTAGACAGTCTGAAAATATTCGTAATATCTATGAGTTTAACCGCACACAACTCGGCGAATCTATGTGTTATCGTTAATGGCTTTCGATATCTATCAGTCGTTGCGGTGAGCGCGATATGATTCAAGATATTCGCAAGTGACTTAGGTTTGACAATTAGTTTAGTTTATTACAGGCACGTGGCTGGTGTAAGCCGGTTTTTCACCTGGCTTTCGATAATAGGTTGAACGAATTCGACGTGCCCATTAGGGTAGGTAACTGCATGCATTTGAAATGATTGATTGATCTAGAGAAGGACGGGATATCGCGACATAAACTTCAGTTTCTTCCGTAAAGTTAGGGAGATAACACAGTGTTGGACAGTTCTTTGTAAACAATCTCATTATCGGTCGACGTGATGTAACCGCTTTATCAGGTGATAAAGCAAATTGAAATTTAAAGAATGTGCGAGTTGATTGACGATAAGTTTGACAGAAGTATATGCTTGAAAGTACCGTTGAGAATAAGAATGGCGAGCGGGTAGGAAATCTCTAATGGAAGACAGACATAGCTGGAGAAATGTAATGCCAACAGTGTTTAAAGAAGGGGTGTAGGTACAAGGCTTTAAGAAGCGTATTCGTGCGATGTTTGCCTTCATAAAGACAGTCGAGTACTTTCGGTGTGTCACTGACTTTTCTTGAGGTAATAGACCTTTCAGGTCGCATTTCCTACGGGAATATGATACTCCGCATCAATTTAGAAGTTGTGCAAGCATAAACAATAAACAATGCGTGCTGAAACCTTTTTCTCAGAGCTTGTCTGTAATGTGTATTCACCGCGGCCAAGTGAAACGCATCGAGCTCAGTTTTAGACTAACTCTTTATTCAAGTAATCTTATGTACTAACTTATGCTAAACAGTTCCCCTTTCGATTCGGAGTGTATATATGTACATTGAACAGTAGGGGCCAAAGGTGTTGGCCCGAATACTGTAATACATATCAGTCTGAAAGACTTAAATGGGGCCACCTATTTTTGAAGGGGAGGCAAAAAAGCATAAAAATAATCCAGCGGCAGTAAGCAAAAAGATGAAAGGTAAATACCAATAAGCATTATCTATTCATAAGAAGAGTTTTGCCATATCTACAGGGTGGTGGGTACTTGAACCGACAACGGTTAGTAGATTAGTAGAACATATACTTTATGACTCGTGATAAGAACACAAGGTCGGTAGTAAATATTAGTTTTAGTGCAAGAACGTGGACACGAAAAAAAACCGTTCCAAAGGCACTTCTTTATAGGAACAATGCAAAAGTGCTTTGAGGAGAGAGTCTTCTCTAAACCTTAGAAGCTATTTACCAAAAGGGAAAAGAAACAAATCCGAAGAACCTTCGTCGAATAGGCTGATCTGTTTACTAGTTAGAAGGGGGAAAAATCCTAAAAAGCCTCATATCTGACAGGCTACTCGCTGTGACATAAACATTTTTCAGACGCTGATAATAAGATCAGACGCGATAGCATTTTTTTAAGGTTTCGGCAAGTTTAGTAATTAAGCCTCAACGTTTTCCGGAGGACCTTGAATTAAATGCAGAATGGGCCCAAATTGTCAGCATAAAAATGAGAAATTGACCCAAAATAATGCCATGGCAAACAAACAAAAATGATTACGAAATTGGGGAGTATTTTCATTGCTTTGCGGTCTTCTTGCATGTTTTTGGCGATGATTTTTCATTTAGTTTGTTTGAAAGCCATTTGGGGTAGCTTTTCATTTTTTTTTTTTGTATACCGTTGTTAGAACTGCGAGACGAAGTGAATCCACGTCCAGTGTTCACGGTATATATTCTTCATTCTAAAACTTTGGACATTATCAAAGAAAATTTTCCTAAAGGTCAGCACCGGATTTAAATGGATGCAACTTTCAAGATTCTTCCGAAGAGATGTTCCAAACAACTTCTCGTCATATAATGTAAAGGTACATCTTCAATTTTTCTTCAATAGTTTCAATTTTTTTTTTGCCGTGCCGTAAGTGTCGTTTTTTTTTTTTTTTTTTTTTTTGAGTATTTGTAAGTAATAAATAAAAGAATTTAAGTTTTATAAAGTTTAATGAGATTTAAGGCCGAAAGATAAAATTTTAGTTTTAAACTAGATTTAATTGTTCTTGTCTAGTATGTAAGTTAAAGAATGAATTTAATAAAAATGAATTAAAAATGAAAAACAAAATAATATAAATAATTCGGCTTTTTTTTGTCTATTTCTTTTTGATGCAATTAAAACACTTTTAATTCATCCTATAAGTTTCGTCGGTTATTTTCCAATATCCTCAGGGGTATTCTTTATTCCTTAAAAAATATAACATGTATGTGGAAATTAATGATACCTATTGTATTTGTTTAAATCTTATTGCTATTGCTTACGTCCTATTTTCTTAAATGTTCTTAATTTGGTTATTGCACTTTCGCCCGTGACACCACCAAACAAAAATAAAATAATAAAAAATTTTACTGAGAATTCATTTTTTTATTGAGCATTTGTTGTAATTTGGGGCTGTGTATTGAGTTTGGGGCCTTTTTTTTTTTTTTTTTTTTTGATATTTTGCCATTTTTCATTGGGTTTCATGCAGTCGCCCCGCAGCTGGCCCTCGATAAATTTCGTTAGCGTATAAATTTGATTTGCATGCTAATAAATTATAAAAGCAATAATAATATTAGCATTTATCGACTGCAATTAATTAAATGAAGAACTACAAATCCGCCTTTAAGTTTCCTTCCGTTAAATTGCATTTTACTTCTAAATTGGATGATGCAGGAATGGGATTTTTCTCTTGTAATTGTAACCAACAAAAAATAGAAAGATGATTTTGATTTACAGCCCAAGTAGCACCGGTACATCGCTCAATTTGGAACCTAGATATAAGGGACCTTTGCAGGTTGTAACAGTTTTACCACATGACAGATATCAGCTGCCGGATATGCCATATGCCCCTCGAAGTCAGAAACCTTATTCAGATATCTGGGCAGCTGATCTAACGAAGCGATGGATAACACTCAATTCAGAATTCGACGAAGACATTTAAATGGTTAAGATAAACAAGTTTGTAACGACAAGGCAACAATATACCACGCAGAACTGAAGGAGTAGAGAGAGATATTCCCTAAGAGATGTAACCACGAGGCATATGTAATAGGCAACTGCATTAACGACCAAAAAATACTGCTTGCCCTTGCTAAAATGCCGAAAAAAATTATTTTTCAACACCAAATGTTTTATAGAGTTCCATAAAAATTGTTGTTTTAATGCAGAATTCGAAACCCTATCCCCCTTTGAGTAGGTACCTACAAAATTGTTTGAAATTGTAGACCAAATTTCCATGAATAGAAAATCATTCACAAAAAAAAAAACAAGCTGGGGTTGAATCACCGCGTCTGTGATCGAGTGACTGAATTTGTTATTGTTTTGCTTGTAAAAATCCACAAAATTCAATAACGCTCACGAATGCAGTAATTTGACCCCTGTATGCTGTATCCCATTACAAACGTCGTGTAGCATATGTAGAATTCTTTGAAGTAACTTTTGAACACAAGACTGTCAGGGCCAACGAAATTACACAATAAATTCCATAAGAGACAAAGTTCAAATAATTAACTTTTTCACAAGCTCCGCTTCTTTTCTCTTTCCACTCATTGAAAATTAAATTTTCGTCTTGCTCTTCAAAGTATTGTGTGTAGAGAGTGATTACCATTCGACGCAATACTCAACATCACCCCGGTAGCCGTGATCGTCTAGTGGTTAGGACCCCACGTTGTGGCCGTGGTAACCCAGGTTCGAATCCTGGTCACGGCAATGTTCTACACATTGTCACGGAGGGGTGTTTTTTTTTTTAATGGAAAAATAGAAATTCATCTAATGAGTTTGAGTTATGGTGAGTAATGTACGGTTGGGTTGGGTTGTACGCGTAATGACGCTTGGTGGGCAATGGAAACTGATACTGATGGATGGAAGACTTTTTTTTAGGGGAAACGGCTTTGGGAATGCCTCATCTGCATATACAGGGTGGTGCAGTTTTAACTTTTGCATTTTATTTATAGCAGATTAAGGAACAAAAATAATAGAATTTATTTCGAAAGCAACAGTCAACTGTTTCGTAAGCAGCAGTTTACATCGGGGTATCAGGGATGAAAAATCTGTCTCAGGGATGAAAAAAATATTTTTTTTCAGTTGTATTTAAAACTTACAAATTCTACTTAAATGGGTCCAATTGTACTTCTTTGTTGTAGACATATGTGTGCTCCAATATTCAATAGGGACATGAATTCACTGTAATGCTTGCACAGCTTGTAAAAGGGGAGCGGGCCGAAATTCTGCTTTTTAAAATTCTGACAGGCAATACTTTAAACAAATAAATTCTGCTAATTCTGTTTTTTTTTTTTTAATTTACGAATTTAAAGAAAACAATTATTTTTCAACTTTGTCAACAAATAACAATATATTTTATATATTAAGGTAGTACACAGGTGGGTACCAGGAAAACAAAAAAAAAAAAACGACAAAAAATGATATTTTCCTTTATTGGGTTTAATTACAGATACCTATATTTATTTTCACTCACTAACCAACAGAATATTTGTCTAAGCCAAGGGAGCAAACTTAAAACCAATAAGAAAACTACTTTTACCTCTTCTTCTATAACAAGTCAGTTGGTAGGTATAATGTTTTACATAAAAAATAAAAAATAATGGTTTGGAAAATGTTAAAAAGCGCGCGCAAAACTTTTTTTTAATTTGCAGAATTTTAGAAAGAAGAATTTTGTAAGGCAGAATTTTGTAAAGCGGAATTTTGTAAAGCAGAAGTTTGTAAGGCAGAATTTTGTAAAGCAGAATTTTGTAAAACAGAATTTTTTAAAACAGAATTTTGAAAAAAGAATTTTGACCTATTTAGAATTTCGACCCCAACCCTTGTAAAAGACAAAATTTTTGGTAAATTATGAGCCGCAAGCCGAAGGTAATAGAATGAACGTCATCTTTTAGTCAAGTGCATTTTCGGATGTGTTCTAAGATGCAGTCAAAAATAAAAATAATGTAGGTCAGTAGAAACATTAATTAAATATTGATGAATTGTAATTGTGTATTTTCTTCAGTAAAATATATTTGGGGTGTACTAAATTTTGGAGAATTGAACTTGTGTACTTTTAGAAATCAATTGTACCGAAAATTACGTACGTACAATTTTACGTCGGATTTTCCTCCGTGATCTGACTGCATATTTTGCAACTCTCTAAATATACAGAATGCATAAAAGAAGTCCCAACCTCTTTAGCAGACCTCAACTCTTTAGTGTTTATTGTAAAAAAAGGAAGATCAGTAAAACAACTTTTTACTATCGGAAGACCGCACATTTGACTCTACAGTCACCCAACTGAAAACCCATACTAGCAATGAAATCGTCACTGAAATACCTTGAATTCCTGTCAAAAGTGATGCAGAGTATGTTGGAAACAGTATAAATATGCTGATAATAATAACAAAAAATTGGCTCCTATTATGAGAAATGTAATCTTGCACTTTAAACAAAGTTCCCCATTTGTGGTAGAAAGAATTTATAGGTAGATAATATAGAAAAAATAATTTTTGCACCACCCTGTATATAGACTCAAAAACTTATACGTTGATAATTTTTCGAGCAACATTTTAACTTAATTCAACAAGACAACAAAAAAAAAACAAGTCTACTTTTTAATTAATTTCTTTATTCATTTATTCTAGCCCAACCGCAGCAGAAAATTGAATGATAGCTTAAAATACTCAATAAAAAATATAGTGGCAAACGACAATAAATCAAGTTTTTTTCCTTTTACTCAAAGCCCGTTCAGAAGTTTCTGATTATAGCCCGACGATGCATATAATAAAATAATATAAAAAAAATTTAAAATCTGTTAATAAATATTTTCAAACCTGGTAGAGGTATTTTTCTTAGATCTTTCAAGTTTAAAAAGAACCTATGATAAAATTGTTCTCACTTTCTGATGTGCCTTCTTTTGGAAGCCGTCTAAACTGCAAGCAACTTCAATACGCAATCGATTGAAGTTGACGGCGACCAGAGATCGCATGCAAAAATTGCCCAAACAAATCCCAACTGTGATTCTGATTGTGATACGTGCACGTTTTTATTAATGAAAAAGCAAATTACGCAACCCGCCTATGCTGCACTCTCACTTTCAATTCGAATCGATGTGGTGACTGGTGACACTTTTCTGTGGCTGTGACAGTGGGACAGTGTAGTATGCGTCTGATTTACAGCATGCGTGCATCAAAGTGCATGTAAAAGCATTCGTCCCACCGGCACTTAACCTCACTCCATTTGTTGTTATACCAAATAATGTGTCTCTAACAATTCGTGGCATAGAGAGGACAAAAGTCCCAACGAGTATTCTTCGGGCAAAGCGCCAGCCAGCCAGCATCAAGTTCTCACACTTGACTCAGGGACACAGAGAAAGACGCGTCGAAGCACTCACTCAGCAGTCAGCATTCCACTCACTTCTCAGCTTCAGCTGCTCGGAGAGTCGGCCACACGCATACGCAATCGCATGCGGCATAATTAGTTTTTACGATAGAAGAACATCGAGATTACTGACTGTTGGTCCAACAAACATAACTTCAAGGCCAGTAAGCACAATTAAAATAAAATTAATTAACTCTAACAGCCAGCATAGTGCCCATGTCGTAGGTAGGTGTGTCTGTTTTTGTTGTTTCGTTTGCTTTTGCCATTCTGACAGTTTTATGCTCATTTAGCAGATCAATTGCCATGTCACCTAGTATCAGTCTGTCTCTGTATAATGATTTAGTGGTGCGAACGCGCGAAATAAACTCACTCGGGGTCTAGGGATCATAAATTGTAACAACACTCAGTTGTCGGCGATCATTTGTTTCGGATGCATCTTCGAGTTGGGAGCAGTCACTGCCGTTAGTGCTGATTGAAATCGGGCATTTTATTTTTATTTTCTGTGTCTTTTAAGTAAGGAAACGAAATATCACCGGTATCGCCAGAGTGGTATCTGGTATGACGGGACAGTGAAAGAATTTTTTTTCCTTCTGTAACTGAGTGCAAGGTTTTGCTTATTTATAAAAATCGTTATCACAGCGGACCACTCTGTTCTGGTGAATCAAAACAACTCGTGTTACATTTTCTTTTGAAGACAATGAAAATATTGAAAAAATCTGCAAAGTGTATTGCCGACGAGATCAAGTTGAAGAATTTCGGTTTTGAACACCCGAATCCAGAGGATTTTGTCAAATCAAAGGCAAGTGGAAGGTGTACAAGCGTCTTTTAGGGATTTTTTTTTAGAAAAAAAAAGTGCTAAAAATAAACTGAAAGTGGTCCTCAACACAAGTTATCGAATAATTTCCAACAGGGCGCTCTTCGCTCTTCTCGTGGTTTGCTTTGTATTTGATTAGCACGTGTGTTCATCTGCTCATGGCTGCGAGTTACATTGTCACGTGTTTGTTTTTCTTTTCTTTTTTCCTTCGTTCAGGCGCTCAAAATAAACTTCTGTCAAAAATGTATAAAGTTTTATTGAAAAGAGTGCTCAAGAGAAACCACGAGGTCGTACTACGTACTAGTTAACTTGTCTGCCAAAATTGAATTATCCCCTGTGAGTCTTTAGTGAGGAAAGTATTCCAATCTTAACCAAGAAAATTCCACCGTCTTTGAATTGACACCGAATGACCGAAGACCGTGCTTGATACAAAAATCATATTTAGTGTTGAGGAAAGATTTTACGAACCCACAATGGCGAAAATTTTCGATATAAAACTACCCATTGTGACCTGCAAAATATTTAGTGTGAAGCAGTGATGCCAGACTTTTCGGACGGACTTGCCCACGACGATTATCAAAAATGCATTTTTTGTACACGCCGTTGTTAAAAAACCACCACGATATTGAATTCAAATGGTTTTTCTCTTTCAGCTTTTTTCGAAATGCAAAATGCCCACGAAATGGGTCATTACCTACTATCTGGCACCACTGGTGTGAAGGTTAAAAATGATTATTAGTATGACACTATTACGGGTATGACTATCACTCCCATGAACTCCTATTTCAAATGCCTAAGAACTGGGGATCGAATTAAAGCGTCCGTTTGCGGATTTTACAAGCAAAACAATAAGTCAGTCACGTACAACTCGATCACAGATGCGGCAATTTTACCCCTGCTCATGAAAAAGCCCCTATAAGACTGGATAAAGCGAACTGAGTGCTTTTTTGTAACTGAGACAATTCGCAAAATTCCATTCGCCCAATGTTCCCTGGAAGAAGATTTCGTTTCGTCTTAAAATCGCAGTCGATAGACATTTCATGTGATAGGGTTAAAGTTTCGCAGAATGTGTGAGAGAGAATCTGGATCTTTTCGCGAAAACCCACGCGGAAGAAGGAAATGCGATTATTTAGATGAAGATTCCGCAAACTTTCTAGAGAACCGGATACAAATTAACTGTGGGGTTGAATTTTTGTTGGATAAATTATATACAATATGCATTTAGTTTCAACTCAATAAAACAATTCAAAGTACCTACCTGAAAGTGAAAATGGGGTCGGTCAAAGGTCAGGCACATTTGAGTTATTCACAAATAAGGTAATAAAAAAAACAGCAGCACTTCGGTGAACATCTATGGTTTGTTAAATAAATTAAAAACGTTCATTTAAAACCATTCTTTCTGATTTATTTAGTGATGAGTGATGAGGTTCGCAGTCGTTTTGATAGAAAAAATATTCTTGCTTTGACCATGGGGCTATTTACAATTTTAATTTAGTAAAGGTGGTAATTTCTAAAAATTAATAAATACATTTCTCATAAAAGAACAAGAAGGTATTCACTTTTACTACATTCCCTTATTTGTTGGTCGTACACATCGTGTGTCGTGTCGTTGTGAAAGTGGCTCCTAACTATTTGCCTTCCCCTATTTATTTATAAGACACCATGGACGAACAAAAAAAAGAGCACTATAGTAGACTATCTGGAAAGGAAATTAGGGCAAAGCAAAATAGAGGGACATTTAGAGTTTGTCCATGAAAAGATTGCTTAAGTGGAGAGCATTTCAAATTGGCAACATGGAAGGCAACTAAAACGAATTTATCAATATGGGGCTACAAACTTATAAGCAGCGTCGCCGTTTGGCCCTCTTTTTGGGCCTGGCCTTTGGCCCCCACTTTTTTAAGAATTATCAAAATGACCCATTTTTCACTTTAGGTAAGATATTATTCTTTATTAAACGAAAAGGAACGCAAACATATGAAAAGAATTGTTTCGTAATGACTAAGTTTGTGTTTCTGCCACTAAATGTCCTTGCTGGTGTTTTTTTTTTTTGCTAAATTAGTAGGTACATATTTTATGTAGTCCCCTTTTTGAAAATCTTCAGCGGCAACTCTTCTTAAAAGTTGCAAGACAAACTTCGAAATAAGCAAACAATTTGAACGTCTAAGCACTTTGACTTTTCCAATGAATGAATGAATGACTATGACCTAAAGAAAAGTTTTTTAAACAATCAGATTAAACTGACTTAAATACCAACCAACTGGGGGTAGTTCAACAAGGGTTCCACATATGAGCTAAAAAAATATGATTCGAAATTTCCGATTTCACAACATCGAAAGTACTCTAGTGAGAATAAAACTGAGCTATTTCAGAATATGAAAACAACAAAACCGGCCCAATTATAAAAATATAAATTGGGAGCATATCCAAGAAAAAAAAAATGACGCAACACCGTTTTTATGTTAAACACAGCTGGTACGAGTACTTTGGACTCATCTCTTAAATAGGTTGACACCAATATCATCTGTTTGCGAAATATGTATTTAAAAACGCGGGTCTAATTATATTTATATGCGAATTGAAAACACGCGGTTGTAGCGTTTTTTTTTTTAATTTGGCAAACTGTGGCAAATATCTTTTTTAGTGGGCTGAGGGGTGAAGAGGATTTGAGCATATTTACATACAACATGTATGTGTTTACGCAGTACCTACGGTTGCGTCAAACAAATTAAAATAAACAAATAAAACGATGGAGAAGAAATTAATTTTGAAGGCGGACATTTTAAGTCAAAACGTACCGGTGAGAGAGGTAATTTTTAAAAGCGAGTCGTTAACATGAGTAAAAAGAAAGATCAATTCAAAAAAATTCCCTTCCTTATTTTGTTAAAATAATGTCAAAAAAATATATCTTTTCGATAGAAGTACTGACTATGATTGAAGCTGGGGGAGAATCCCGATGAACCGTAGAACCATTCTGCGGCAGAAGAAGTCTATTTGACATATTTAATTGTTTATTCACAGAACAAGAAAACTGTATGAAGTTTTTGTTTGTTCGCGGTTGATGTGAAAACTCTTTAACGTGTAGTTCGATGAAACTGTATAAGCTATGTCGTTCATTGCCACGCCCACTTTCAAGAAGTTATTTTGAGCAAAATGTATTTTTTTCTAGTTTGCCTTTAACTTGCTATTACTTAAATGTGAAAACTACTTAACGTAATTCTCTAACAAGACTCTGACAAGGTTATAAGCTACGAAGTTCATTGCCACGCCCACTTTTAAGAAGTGATTTTAACCAAATGCATATTTTCCTAACCTACCTTTAACTTGCTATTACTTAAACGTGAAAACTTTTCAACGTAATTCGATGAAAGTGTCTTTGAAATGCTCCTTGACTCCGAGAAGGTTATAAGCTATTTTTTTCCTATTATTTAAATAATCATTAAGCAATTCAAAAACAAAGCACCCTAGCGACACTTTCCTGAAATAAAACTTCACCGAAGCTGAAGTATCATCCATCGTCTCGAAAAAAATAACAACGACTGTTCTTGAATATGGGCGTGGCGCATATCAAAAGTATTGTGTCTTGTGTGTCGCTTTCTCTGTTGAAGAGCAACGAACAAGAAGTATCAGTCCACGACGGATATAAGAAACCTCTAAAATACCAAGAAATTGTTTCTTATATCCGAGGTGTTCTTATAGGTATGTGAAGACTTATACAAGAAACAAACTCAAAGGTGTATCCACATGTGTTTCTTATAAGCGAAGTGTTCTTATACGATTTTTTCCTATATCCGTCTTGGACTATATATATCAAAAGTGTCAATTTATTAATATTTTTTTTGAGGAAATATGCAAGTTCGAGAACAAGTGCTGCCACGGTTTCTCGATGGAAAACTCGATTGGGTGTGATTTAAATTCGCTTTTACCAAGTTGAACAAGAACATTTTACTCACTCAGTCATCTAAAAACATGTTTGCTTTTTTTTTTAAATTGGGTCTTAGAAAAGTACTGTCCTCAAGTCAATTTACTCGCAATACTACTTTTCACATCAATTTCAATGAGTCGGCTATGCAGTTTTGCATCGGAAAGTCCAATCGGCTTGTTCAACAAAGTTGCAGCTCATAATAAAATCAAATTTAATTTCTATTGCAAACGTCACATATAGCGACGCTCGAGTTACAAATTACTCTCATTGATTCGCGTTCAGTACGCAAGTTGGCCAGTCAAATAATTAAGTAAGACACAAATCACAGTTATTATTTCAAATTGCATTCATGGCAGGTATGTTACATATATGTACGTTGATTGCATAAATCAATAAACAATAATTGCTTACACTGGAATATTGTATCAGAAAAATTGCAATGAAAAAAAAATCAATAAACGCAGAGCAATTCATAAAAAATATAAAACAAACTTTATGGACTTTCGCCGACAAACTTACCTATACATATAAGATGCGGTTAAATGTTTAAAATGTTGTTATTGAATGTTCCGGGAATATTTACTTTGTTACGCCCATGATCGGCAAAGTTATTCGATCTGCCCTTATCAAGTTAAGAATTCCATTCGAAAGATTGAAGCGAGGAAATAAACATTTAAAAGCTATAAAGTCATTAAACGACAATTTGTAGACGCTGTTGAGCGATAAATAAGTACACCCAGCGAGGTCAGTGTTCCTAAACTAATGACAATTAGCCAAGTAGCTAGATTCATACTTTTGACTTTTTAATTGGTGAACTCTGGCTGTTTGTGCTATCATCCAAAATGGGCTGTGCCGAGTCATTGAATCTTTTATAGAAAGTGATCTACAAAGTGATCACTTAGTTGTGTATATGGAATTGTTGATCAATTGAATGTAGTAGATGTTGGGAGTGTGTTTTTATAGATTTTCCGGTTTCCGGGGGCAGGGCAAAAACGGAGCTCTGCTTTAGCGGGGATATTTTTCAATACAGATCGGGTTTCAATGCGACTGGCTAAAAGAGAACAAAAAAGAAACAGAATCAGCATTCTATGACTAGGATCGACCAATGTCATCATCAACTGTAACTACACCAACATCTGTCTCACATCTTGCCTCAACCGAGAAAGAAAGAAATTCACCAACTAACTCAACATCTCGTCGCTGTCACAAATACGAACTATATCTACATTTTTAAGGGTTGGCTAGAACTATTTTCATTAAAATATATATGATAAAACAGGCCTAGCTCAAAAATTGCGGGAACCTACTCCAAAATTGATCATTTCTCATATATGCAGTAAAAATAAATGTTAAATGTTACAAATTGTTAAAGCTCACACAGCAAGTTTCGTGAAGCCCAATCGTGCTCTTTATTTACTAACCGAGATACTAATCATCGTTTTTAATGTCCAGATCCAGACTACATTTTTCGAACTTAAACTGCCCACACACTAAATATCTTCTAGGTTGCAATATGTTAGTTTTTTACGGAAAACTTCGCAAATTAGAAATTTTTAGCCACTAAAAATGATTATTACAAAATTGCATATTGGGTCCTTTTAAATATTTAGTTTGAAGGTTAAAAATGATGAGTAAGACCCTGAGACTTTTATAAGAATTGGTAAAATTATTTTGTAAAGGGGTAAACATTTCTCTTTGACGGGAAAGTTCAACGATGCTGGACTGCAAGATTTTTTTCTTGTTTTTTTTTGTTGCCTCTACTAGAACTAATTAAATAAAGCAACAAATAACACAATGATGGTTAGTTTCTCAACTAAAGCAGTTTCCTAGTATTTTATTGATCCAGATTATAATTATCTGTTCTACTAACTAAATCGCATCAAGATAATCGTACAACAAGCATGAGCAAAACATAAACAACAATTATTATTTATTACACACGAACTAGGTACCTACTTAAAATTTTTTTTCTGAACAAAACACAACAAAACCTACACATATTTATGTTCGCTACCCAACTTTTGACTTGGATAAGTGGAAAATACTACTTACACTCAGGGATCCCAAATTAAAGAAAAAAAAATTCCCCTTTTTAACACCAAACCCATATTTTTGTCCCCTTTTTCAAAAATAAAAATCCATTATTTTCCCCCAATAAACAAAAGCTCTTATTTAAGTTTTATTTTAAAATTTTATGTTTTTAAATATCTTAGAATTAAGCAAACAAAAAAATGGTAATGTTTTTTTCCCCTTTTTACATTGTTTTCGCCCAAAAAAACCCTTTCCCCTTTTTGTTAGAAAAAATCGACAAAATTTCCGACTTTCCACCCAATCTGGGATCACTGCTTAGACATACTTGCTTTGGTGATTTCGTGACTTCTGATATTCATGTTGATACGGAGTTGCTGTTCTGCAAATGATTCCGTCTTACCTTTGGAACGTCGATTATCGACATAGATTAGTGTTAACCAACATAGGAAGTGTTAAAAGTAAAAAGTACAAGCTATTGAGTGGAATTTTATGTTTTAATTTGCTTTTTTATCTCTAAGAGAATTCCCAACCACTAGCCGAAGGCTAAGATTATAACTACATTAATCAGAACCAGCGTTGCCGTTTGACCCCTTTTTGAGCCGCAGGAAAATAGGCCCCCACTTTCTTAAAAATTACCAAAATGGTTTGAATAAGATTTTTTTCTTTATTAAACGAAAAAGAATGCAAACATATGAAAAGAAGTGATTTGTTATAAAGATATTAATTTTTGTTATAAATAAATATTTGCTTTTTTTTTTTTTTTGGTCTATATTTTATGTGCAGACCCCTTTTTTGGCTCAGGTCCCTTTTTAGTCCCCATTCTCAATTTTTTCACCGGCAACTCTGATCAGAACCATTATAATCTTTTTATTGTTTGCTAGTTTTACTGCAGCAAGGGTTTTAACCGCGATTTTGTTGTTAAATAATGAATCGACTTTAGTTTACTTTTAAAAGAGCTTTTCTTTTCTTATGTTGGGTGCAACAAATGACGAATTGTTTGCATCTACTGGTTGGGAACGGACAGCAATTGAAAAATAAAAAATTAAAAAAACGACGGGGTCGCTCCAATCTTTCTCGATCTCTTAGATTTTTTTCGTTCCATAATTCCGAGTGTCAAAGCTCTGCATAAAAATAAAAAAAATTCATGCGAGGTTAAAGTGTAATTTGGTCGAAAGCTTTGTAGCACGATCCATTGCTAAATAAAAATTTGACTGAAACTCCTTTGTTCCTTAAAAAATTGTAAGTCACACTCAGGTTTCCATAAAACCCCCTAAGTAGTAGAATGGTAGCAATCGGCCATGTCAATTGGGATTCTCGTTAGTAAAGATTTTTAAAAATTGCACAAATGAAACAAACAAAAAGGACACACGCCTTTAATGAAGACTCAAATTCTAAGCTGATTACATAATTATGTCTCATTATTAGTAGTAGTGTTTAATTCCTAGCTTTTAACTGTCTATTTAAGAATACGAAACTTTAATTGAAAATTTCCATTCTCTATATTGCAGTGGCAACGGAACGCGAAAAGCCTGCCCTATCTCATATTCCGATGGATTTTGGCGCTCTTCTTCGTTGGACTGTACATAGTGTGTTTAGCATTACAATTCTGCGGTGGCAAGCTTTTCATTTATTTGACAAATTGGGGAATAACACTCTGTGTACTGACGAACGTACTGGCAGTGATTGCAACCACACAATGGTATTTCAATATTGGTAAATTGCCAACGAAAATTATCGACAAATCATTCGAATCGTCTACACCGAGATTTTTAAAGTTCTACTGGCTAGTACATGGTATTACGTTGCATTTGGCGCTCGTCATCACAAGCGTTTATTGGACATTCATTCATGGCAAACAAAGTGCGATAAGAGTTTAGTTTTATTCATTTATTTGTCGTCAATTAATTCGGTTTCGTTTCATTTAGATAAACCAATGAAGTTTCCAGTGCTCAGCTTTGTGACGCACACATTTAATTCGGTATTTATGGTGGCAGATCTGTTGGTTGTTGGATTTCCAGTGCGGATATTGCACTGCGTCTACGCGATGCTGATGCCGATTGCTTATTGCTTTTGCACGGTCGTGTATTATAAATTAGGAGGGTTGGATGAGTAAGTATAGTTTTTTTTTTATAAATTGCCGACTTGGAGTAAAGTTCACGACCCTAAGCAATTTGGAAAGCAATTACATTTTTCATTCGTCGAAGAGCTGCAAATGTAAACAGAAATAAAAAAAAAAATATCCATGAAAGTCACGCTCACGACCATCAAAATCGACCAAATAATAGTAAAAGAAAAATTAACACTAGTAGGCCACTTTGACAGTTTATTTCTAATTTGTTTCTACCTCCTGTCAAACAAGACAAAAATTACCATGAAAAAACAACAAATAACCAAAAACCCTTTCAGCAGTCGTGTTCTTTACTCGGAAAATAGCTCACGACTGTTAAAATCGACCAAGCTGCCGTCAAATAATGGCAGGCGACCAATAACCTTATTATTAACGAGTGTAAAAACGTAAGCCTTGTTTTGGACAACAATATACAAAAGCTAAACAACCAGTCGTGAACTTGCTAAGTACCTACATAGCTCACGACAGTTAAAATCGACCAAGTCACAGCCGAGTAATTTTCTAACGTGTGTCAAAGTTTTTTAAGCATTGTCATTGATCAAAATATTTGAGAATCCAACTGACAGTCGTGTACTTTACTCACGACATATAGTTCACGACCGCACAAAACTTACAAGTTCTCACCAAATGTCGGTAGGCTACCAACGCATTTATTACGAAGCCGTGTAAGACGAAACAAGCACTGTGGTACAAAGACATTCAAAAAAGGTAGCCACAGTAGTGTAATTGACTCAACAACACACCTCACGACCGTGAAAATCTACCGAGTTACCATACCGACTGATAGTTCGCGGTAAATGGATTTATCAATCTCTACCACGTGTCAGAACACACACACATAATACAAAAAATCCTACCAAGAGTCGTGAACTTGACTCTGCACCCTACATATTCCACAAATAAGAAATCTCCAAATTCGCTCGAAAAATAATTCTTCTTCCTTTCTCACTCCAGGTACGGCAACCACTTTATCTACCCCATTCTGGATTGGAAGAAGCCCATCTTGGGTATGACAACATTCGCCGGCGTCTTCATTCTCTATATCATCTATACAATAGTAACATTCGCAGTCTACAAGATTAAGCTTAAAGTCCATAAGACAATCCAAGGTTTTGTTAAAACCCATTCATGTGAAGTAGTTTAATACGTAGTTAAGTATAGTTCCTAGTCAAGTACGAATCTCCTATTCATAAATCAATAAATTACTACTCTCTCATAAGAATTTAACCGTTGTTTACTTAATATTCAATCGGGGAGTAGGCACCCGTTGCTTATAATTCATTCAAAGAACAATTTCGCCGCAGGTGTGAAGATCTCATGTAAATTTTTAATTCATTTAAATACAATATTGCAGCGACAACAAAAGGGCTGCAGTCGGTAAGTAAATAATTAGGTATGATACGCTGGTTTAGTAGTAAGAGGACATTTTTCAAGCGAGCAGCAGATGGCGTTGCGTAAAAGAGTTTTTGAAAAAGAAAAAGACTATCGTGGGTGTATATAAGATAATGTCAAAGGTTAGTCACATAAAATCGGTGCTGGACATGTGAATAAAGTCTGTGTGAGCTGGACATGTGTGACAGCAATGAAAATTGTATGTGCGTGAGTGATAAGCTTATTAATTATTTACGTGGTTGAAACTCTACAGAGTGAAAGAACGGTGAGGAAATTTTGAAAGTAGAAAAAGCTGACAAAATTAATACTTGCTAGTAAAATGCAAACGATTTTAAGATCACAAAGCGCTAGTTTTCGAAAATAGACGATAATACTTCTGCGCTGCATTAATAAAGTTCGATTCTCTAAAATTTGTGACGCTAAATAATTTCTCAATTGCAGGTTAATTTTAAAACTATTTACGGACAAAAGGAACATAGTTCACTCATAAAATGAATGTCAATGTAACGAGCTGAAAAAGCTTGCAAAAATATCCTTTAGTCTGCTTTCGAAGTAAATAAATATAAAATTGTTATCCCTTAAGGCGCCTCTAGACGCTCAATATTATTGTGAAATATTTGATATCGCACAATATTATTGTTCGTCTGTAGATAACATTGCAAGGTTGTGCAATATATTGTAGAAAATCAAAATGCTTTGAAATTTTTTGCGCAATTTAGAAAAATTGTATCGTCTGTGGGTAATATTGCACCATATTTGTTCATTTATATTTCAAGTGTCGATAAAGAAACATCTCCGCGAGTCAGTGGCGTAACGTGGGTTAGTGCCGCCCGGGGCAGACCCAATTCTTGATGAATCAGAGTATGTGGAAGAATTTTACTGATTGAATTACAAGCATTCAAGAAGAGGAAAATCTATACTGCATTAAGATTTACATGGTGGAGTTTGCTCCTTGCTACAGCCACTTTCGAAAATAATCTCGAGGAGAACTTTCAGTCTTATTTTTCCGCCTGTTGATACCATTTTAATACTCAAAAAATCATTACAAAAGCACGCATTTATGCCAAACAGGGCAACAAATTTCAAATCATTTGGTAATTGTAAGGTGACGGATAATCTTTCCAATTCTTACACCAGGAATTGAGTAAAAATTTGTAAGAATTAGTAAAAATGTGTAAGAATTAAAAGTAAAGGAGCAAACCTATTGTTAGAAAACGTTGAAGATTTTTTTTTCTTCTTGGGTACCTCGGTAATTAACTTTCAATAATAAAGAGCAAGGCAACAAGACAAGACTGCAACTTTTAATGGCAACTAGAAAGTTTGTGTATTTTTGCAAACTTCACTTTGTTTGAGCAAAATAAAACAAAATAACATGAACTCAACAGAGAAGAATATCTGCAATGTAGTAAAATGTAGTTGCTTACTAGGGAGAAGCGTTCATTGGATTTTGTTGCTAAGCAAGGAATGTCTCATTACTTACTGTGAAGCAGTGTTAATGCTGTTAAACCTTGTAAATAAATTTGCTGAGCAGGAAAAAGAATCCGTTTCATAGATTTTATATATTTAAAAATTGTAGCAGCTCCAAATTGCTGCCCCTAGCAAAGTGCCGCCCGGGCCTAGTGCACCCCCCTCGCTACGCCACTGCCGCGAGAGAAAATGTGAAAACTTCAGTATCTATCAGTCAACGGCGCAGGGTCATAAGTCCACAGGCCAAAAGTCCACAATGGACTTTTGACCCACCCAGGTGAGCCAAAAGTTCACACAAAATTCTTGTGAATTTTTGACTCACTGATTGTGGACTTATGGCTCACGGATGAAGAAGGTGAAGAAGAGGACAACGAGCTTGAAAGCGAAGCTAAAAATTCTAGTAATGACCTCATTTGCGGTGTTTGCCTCCAAAACCCACAAGACACACTTCTCCAGCATTGCAATCATTTTAAGATTGCGCTTTCAAACTATGAATTCTGTATGGGGGGGCATGCTGCCCCCCCTGCAACCCCCCTGCTTAGGTTTACTGACGGATTACGGGGTGGATGCAAGGTTCTTCTAATTACTCAAATTTTGTTGGCGTCATTGCACTTTGTGGGAGTGAAATAAGACCAACTGTTGGAAGTTATCCTTATTATACTATTTAAGAGCGAAATAAGGTACATTTTTAGAAGTTGGTCTTATTTCACGGCATCTATCAAACATTCCCATACTTTTTGAGTTGTTAAAACAACTCTTTTTGTCATATAGATAATTGTGGACTTATGGCCTACTTCCATTTTAAAATTGTGAACCTATGGCCCGAATTATTGTGAACTTTTGGCTCATCTGGGTGGGTTATAAGACCACAATTGATTTGTGGACTTATAACCCACATAGATGGGTCAAAAGTCCATTGTGAACTTTTGGCCTGTGGACTTATGACCCTGCGCCTCAGTCAACATGTTGTCTACACAAATATCAGCGGTCAACTAAATTATTGGGAAAATATTGCACTGTCTGGGGCGCCCAGCCAATAATATTGTGCATCATAATTCACAATAATATTGAGCGTCTAGAGGCCGCTTTATACACAAAGAACGAAAATTGCGTTTTTGATATCTAGTTAGTTTAAAGTTTCACTGTTTCATTTTCTTTCAACTGGCAATAGTCTAATTGGCCACACCGTCTCCCATACTTCTCAACAATGTTCTCTCCCAAAGCCATGGAAACAAAATGTCGGTTTGTACTGATGAGCAGTGTTACCACTGTTTTGATTTTAAAATTTCCTCATAATAAGGGCAAAAAATTCCCTTTCGTCAGACGCAAATTTAAAATTTGTTTGCAATGTCCCCAATCACATATTTTTCTTCTAAAAAAGACGCACGAATTAGTGGAATACAATCATCACTTACAAGAATTTGGAAAATACGCATGTGATTTTAAACTGTTCATATTAAAATTCACACAAAGGGGAACAAAATATTTGCAAATTTCCGAACCACTAAATTTCCCTAAAAAATACAAGTAAATGGAACAGCTACGACTTTTCTTACAAGAACTTGTGGCTGACGTTTATTGATTTCATTGCAGTGTTCCCAGACTTTGAAGACTGGTTTCACCTTCGTTTATTAGCCCATGCATTAGTTTTTAACTGAATTTGATTGAATAAAATCCCTTTTGAAATTAGAAATTTCTTTTCATATGAAAAAATTAAAAAAATGTAAACGCTTTTATTAACAAGCTTAAAATAAGCATTAGATATAATAATTCAATAATTTCCTTTTCTAGTAGACATAGGGCCTTACTAATAATCATTCTTAACCTTCACACTAAATATTTTCTAGGTTACAATATGCAATTTTGTATGGAAAATATCGCCATTGTGAGTTCGAAAAATTTAGCCTGGACACTAAAAATGATTATTAGTACCGCGGATAATATCAAAACGAGTGAACGTATTCAGAAGATAGACAAAAAGTCTTACGTAGACGTTCGATGGGTTGATTTCTTTATGTTCATGTTCAACTTGAATAATTCATTTAATTAATTTTGTCTCTAAACAATTTAAGTTTCACAACGATTTTCGATTTTTGTCTCCTTTTTTAACCGCGTTTTTTTTTTTCAAAAAGCGCTTTTCCCTTTAATCCCGGATCACTGTTTCAAAGTGACAAGCAATGCATGTTACTATTTTCGTTTTTAAAAGCAGACTTTCACACCACCAAATGAATGTAGAAAGTCGAGCGAAATAATTTCCCCCAACAAAACTACTGAGCACCAACATAGCACCAGTGTCACTGTCAAAGAAACCCAACAAATTGCCCTGCATAATTTTAGGCTTTGCATCTGCTCGTCACATATTCGAAGCCCATTTCGCCACCGCTATACGAGTGGGTAATTAGTAGTTCCGACTTCCGAATTGATCTATAAATTCATAGCATTGACATGATTCGTAAGAGCAAATCTTATCGTGCCAATAAACAAGATAAAAACCACGCACACACACCCCACCGACTTTCTGCCAATAAAGAATAATATGGCACGAAAAAATAAGGATAAACAAACAAATGATCAGTTTTATTATACCAATCAATACGATTTCCACTCCAGCAGGCGCAAGGTTGGACGCATAGCATAGTCGGCGCCTTTTGTTTACTTTTTGCTGGCATTTCACTCATTTTTTCGTTTAATAAAACTCAACAAACAGGTATAGTGACGGTGTGCCAGACAGGCCTAGAGCTACAGGTGAATCAAGCCAAAGTCAGTCCAAGACATTGTTTGAAGCCGCTCGGTCGCGTCGTGAAGTTGGCTCTCACTCTACACCCTCGTGACCGTCTTGAGCGAACCTTAAAGTGCGCGTGTTGTCGTCTAAGCCGAGTCTCCAGCAGACACATTGTGTCGTTAAACGTAAACATTGCCTACTGACTTTTTGTTAGGTAGATGACCCACATTCTGAGGAAACTGCGGGGGCAGGTCGTCGAATATTAAGCGCCACGCGCATAATACCAGTAGTGGCGTCAAACAAACGAAGCCAGTGTATGTTTCAACCTTTGAAAAGTTTCGGACGTCTTCAATAAGAGTTAGAGAGTCGCTCTGCCCTTCAAGTGGCTTTAGCCGGAATTGCATAATTTGTCCCATTTGGCAGTGACGACAGTCTGACCGTGTGCAGTGCGGAGCGAATATTTTTTTCTGTGTATTCTCATCTAATTTCGAACTGGCTTCACGAACGCGCGGGCCAATTGTTTTTGTTCATTACCCGAGAAGGTTTTCAGACTGATTTGCTAACCGATAGGCGTAAATGGCGGACTGAATGAATATTCAAAGCGGTTACTACGGAAAATTAGATTGGTAGGTGTATCTTTCGTTCTTTGTTTTGTTTCTGATTTGATTTTTTTTTCGGGAAGTTACACTGGAACGCTTTTAGAATTTGAAATGTTTTGTTCTCTCTATACATGCGTTGCAACTGTGGTGCGCTGACAGTTGACCTTGTTTCTTGTGGCGGGCATAGTCAAACGTGCACAGTGGGCACTTATGGGTGACAACAGTTCCGTTATGTGGGCTAGTAAAGTAGAAATGTTGCACGGGGTGCTGGTGGAGAGAAAGTAGCTCAATGGCGGTAGGGACCGAGTGGAGAATGGGGGAACCATATGTTCCTTGTTTACGCTTTTTTTTTTGTAAATGATAAGTGATTTTGGAGGTGAATGAAGGCAATTGGAAAAAAAATATTTCTTTGTTGAAGTACCTATAAGTTTTCTAATTTAGACAGGGAACAACGCAGAGACTGTTTTGACAGTAAAAGCAAAGTTGGGAGCAGGAGTGTACTTGGCTGCGCATTCGGCACAGCACGCTTGCTTACTTTTCATATTGTATGCAGACTTGAACCATCAACCTCTCTACGACGTAACCACCTAAGGAGATTTTTTCGGTTCACAAGCCTTTTTCAACTGCGGCGATCAGGTCCTTTTACAATTTTTTTTTAATTAACACGTATTTTCGTTTGCGGATGATAATGGCAATTGGTTCTTCAGTGAAAAGTCTCTCAACCACGACGTTAACTATTTCACACAATATTTCAAGGTATCGCCAGGGATTCCTAGATGAACTCGCCGGCGAACAAAAGCTTCTTCTGAGGAGTGCTTCACAAATTACCTTAACTCTGACTATCACCTTCCCTTCCTATAACTTATTGTTATATTTAATAATCCTTTGCCTTTAAGTTGTGTGATTTAAACGTCAGCATCTGTGTTAGTTTTAATTTTACTTTATTGCTTTGCTTTTACACGCGTCTATTAACCAAATTAAATTAAAAATATTAAAAAATTAAAACTTTATTATTATTCTTTCTCAGCTGTCAGGAAGTGAGTCTTCCACCTTCCTTGGCCGACAATATAGACACAAAACCACAGATTTATTTAATTTCTAATAGCACAGAGAAAATGACAATCCCAATGCTCTAGATCAAAATTATGCTAGTGAGCCGTACTACATAAAAAATACCCATTTTAGTTCCTAGAGCAAGCCCTAAGCGTGGCTCAGAGCATTCGTTCCCATCCGCCTTCAACTGTCATGCCTCTGTGTATATAATTTCAGCAATTTCCCGCTTTATTTTATAAATTCATCTTATTCTATTTGCAATAGCCATTTGGAAACATTGCCCCTCTAAAAGGGGGTCATTTAAGAAACTCCGAAAAATGAGTTTAAAAATTTCCTCTTTCCCACCAATTTTTAATTTTCAAATCAACACGACTTACGGGTTATTTTTGAACTACAAAAGGCCTCATAAAAAGGTGTTTTAGGGTGGTCTTGTTGCCCCTTAGGAGCTGGATTCTCATGAATGCCAAGGAAACATATTGCACAGTATAGCTAGTTACTTTATGTTTCAAAGAAATGTGTTAACAAAAATATTTCTTTCAATTAAAATGTGTAACCCCCTTAGGTTTTGCCCCCTTTTAAAAGGGGCCATTTAGAAAAAATGGGAATAATATCGAATATTTTCTGTTATCAAGTATACTTTAACATCACTATGTTCAGCAGATAGAAAGTTCTATTCATTAGGAAAATTGCTTTAAATATTGTACCCTCTAAAAGGGGGTCATTGGTTAAAAGACAAAAAATAAAGGAAAAAAATACGTGCCGTGAGCTGCATTTTTCCAATCGACCGACGTGCAAATCAAAACTAATTCTTAATGGACGATAACACAGCTCAAGTAAAGGACATTTAAATTTTGGAGGTTTGGGCACTCTCAAGTCAAAAACCCCTTCTTAATAGAAGATTACACAGCTAAAGAAAAGGAATTGAAATTTTGGAGGTTTGGGAACTCAGAAGGATGAATCTACTTATATATACCATTCCATATCCTGCCCTTAATGCGGCCGACACATTTCTAATGCACCTTCACCGTCTTTCCCCTTTTATAGAAGTCGAATTTATTCGCAAATGTTTAACCTTACAAAACCTATTTCATAAAAGAAAGCCACTAGCTTGAACAAAAATTTAACGCGCACTGTTTTGTCAGAACTTAAAAAAAATAACAAAGAAATTTTTTGACAAAAAATATTGGCTGTTTATAGCATTTTTATTCATCGATTACTTAATTTGGTAGACGATAAAGTGCCTCAATGTGTTTGGCAATAATAACTTTGGAACATACTCGTAGCTCGTACTCTCTGATATGGCCACATTCAAGTATAGCGTTTAAGACGTGCGAAATACTACGTGCTGGTAATTATTCTAATAAGCGCACATGTAGAAAACAAACTGACGTCTGCAAGTACGGATCATAACAGCGATATCATTAAAATCATGGAGCAAGCAAGTTTTTTTTTTTTTGTTTTTGCAACTCGCGTATTTATTACAACTCCCGACATACTACTTGTCCATTCAAAGTCCGAGTGCATTACCTAGTTTCTGTAATAATTAAAGTTGCAGTTGCGAGTGGATTTTAATCGCCGGGTGGTTACCTCACATGAGTTGTTGACCAGAAGCCGGTTTCCTTTTAAAGTCATCTTCGCAACTCAAAATTGTATTTTTTTCGGAGCAATAATGACGGAAAAAACTGTTTACTACCAGCACAACTCATTAGACGTCTATTCACGTCACAGCGCTTAGGTATTGTTCCCTAACTCATGCCTACTCCGGATATGGAAACTAGTTTAGTTAAACTGCGATAGCAATAATTAAGTTGTCTACCTTATTACTGCAAGGGGTCATTTTAAAGGCCACAGAAAATATTGTAGCTATAGACAAACTGGAAGACGTTCGATTCAATTGTGACTGCCAAAGCGCACTGTTGTCTCGCGGCCGGAGAACAAGCTCACATATCTAACATCAGAGGACAGATTGTTGTAATTTTGTCTTATAATGCGAACGGTAATTATAGCAGATCATTGTCATGTGGGTATGTGGGTGGTGCGTAAACGACTGCGCGTATTTCCATTCTTCTACCGGGTTTGCTAGGTAATAACCGGAAAATTCTGGCTTAACGTAGATGCTTGGATGAAGTGATGGCGATTGCGCAAAAAAACAAGTTGGGCGTCCATGGAATTTGTTGGTTAGTTGAACCGAAAACCATTTGATCGACGAAATATTGTGCATGAGTTGAATACAAACTATTAAGAGACTTTATCTGTGTTTAGTGGCTGGAAATGCGGCAAGCTGGATGGACTGGATCGTAAATTACATTGCATATGCAAATGGTTATAATCACGCAAACCATTAGGTTATGACTTGGGAAACACGATTGGGAAAACGCGAGGTATTTCATTTTAGACTTGGGTAGTAGGGAATGTGTTCATAATTTTGTTTTCTTAATGAAAATCGCATTGCATCAAAGGTACACAAATAAAACCCATTATAAGAAACTAGACAAATAAAAAAAAACAGCTACTGAGTTCAACAATTGGTAGGCCATTTTAGAGAACACATGCTTTAGGTTATAGGCGCGCACATGCAATTTCCACCGCGTGACTACACACGTTCTGTCGCAAAAGGTTGCTCAAACAGGTGGTAGGTGGTTTTTTCTCGATTTAAGCCACATTTTTCGTATCAAATAAGATATTGCGACCTGCAAGGACGAAACGAACTATGAAACAGGTTGTACCTTGTACATCTAGAAGCATGTAATAAGATATCGATATCCGGATACTCCTGGTTAATAAGACTGAAGAACATAAGTTTTGTTTTATTGCTTACGATTAGCTTATGCTCAGCAAACCAGATTCTTTGTAATTCAACATCATTATTTATATCAGCCACTAGATTTAAGGGATTGACGGAATCGTATGCAATACCAAGATCAACAGCAAAAGCTCTGATCTTTCCTACGAATGGTTTTACCCAACCATAAAGAGTTGATATAAATCAGAAATAAGATAGGTCCAAGAACTGAACCTTGAGGAACGCCAAGATTAATAACCCTATAGAGTTACTAAATTTAGTTCCAATCTTCACGATTTGGATTCTGTCTCTCAGGTAGGACATAATCCAGCTATGTATTGAACCGCAAAAACCCACATTATACAGCTTGTTTAAAAGTGTGCTGTGATCGACCATATCAAACGCTTTTGTTATATCAACAAAGAGCCCAGCACACGATCTTTTTTCATCCAAACATTTCTGTATGATGCAACAGAAATCTAATAGTGCGTCTTCAGTAGATAGTCCAGCTCTAAACCCGTACTGCATTGGACTAAAAAAAATATTTTTGTTGAGAAAATCCAAAACTCTTTTTTTAATGCATTTCTCAAATACGTTGGTGATCGAAGGCAATAATGTTATCGGTCTATAATTCTTTTTGTCATTTCTGTTTCCTTTCAAGCTATTTCCTTAAAAAAGAGTTATGAACCTATTCACAACACATTTCGATTGATTCTATCGGTAGCAGTATAAATTGGCACGTCCATCCAATATCAGTGGCTACACTGAAATTTTCGACCATAACCTATAGTTGGCCGGAAACAAAAGACGACGCCATACCCGTCAGTTAAATCCCCACCATTTACCCATTTACGAGTGTAGTTCATCTTTCATGGTTCGTGCTACCTTGAGCTCACAAAAATATGCCCATTCGTATAAAAATTTCCTCAGCTGCTTCAGTGACTCAGAAATTAACAAAAGTTTTAAATATAACCAGTTAAGTATATAAACATTCTGTTGAAACACACAGCGAACAACTAATTAAACAGCAATTAAACCGAATTTCGACTAAAAGCCGCACAACTTCAAAGAAGACAAACATATTAAAATGTATCAAGTGCCATTTATTATAGCTTGCTTAAGAATTTCCACGCGCGATTGGGAAATTCCCACGCGTACATTTATTATGATCAGCAGCACATAACCCCGGTCCATTGAACCAACACCTGACATTGCAAACAAAAAAAAAAAAAAAAAAAAACACGTAGCTAACAAAAGTGCGAGATCCAATACAATACAGATTGCACAACAAAACCCACACCAACTAAAGTTGCAGATTAAAAACGAAACTCAATAAGAAACAAATGTGATGAAACCATGAATTTATTACAACGGTTACTAAAAACACTCACACAAACACACACGAGTGCTTTCCTAACCAAGTTCAGGGTCAACAGGCGGCCGTCGCAATTATAGGTGCCAAAAAATCCATAACCATAAAGCATAAAATGTATCTTAGACTGACGCGCGTTTTACCACGCATTGAGTACTAAATTTTAAATTTACCGCTCCTATTAAATGGTTTCTTTAAATGCGAATACAGTTGCATAATTACGAGTACTTGTACATTTGTGTAGCGGTAAGAAATCAAGTTTGCTAAATCGACATCAACACGAAAAAGGTGGTTCAGTAGAATCTGCGTTCCGAAGTGGAACCAAATGAAGTTTGGATTGTTGCACAGATCTTTTCTTTACACAGTGTGTAACCAAAGGGGGAAGTTGCTTTAGGTATACCATCGACTTTTGGTTTTTTTTTGTTAACCACTAACGAATAAATGGAATTTTACCGTCTTGTAATGTTTGGCGCACCTATGACTTACATGTCTAAGGAGAAGATATGGACAAGACCCATTTCATCGTTGAATTTTGTAGAAGAATTCATATTACTAAACACTTTTGATCACATTGTACATACATATACTATAAATATACCTCGCCAAAACAAAATCAACCTCTTTGGTTGTCCACACTTTTGCTTACAAAGCAGTTGCCATCTGGCGCAACATTTAACAACACCCCGGTAGCCGTGATCGTCTAGTGGTTAGGACCCCACGTTGTGGCCGTGGTAACCCAGGTTCGAATCCTGGTCACGGCAATGTTGCGAAACATTGTCACGGAGGGGTTTCTTTTTTTTATTTATTTTTTTACTTTAACACGAAAATACTGTAATTAAAATCCACGATAAGTGGGGATATTCTGGAATAAGTGTGCTCAGACAGAATTCTTACTAGAGCGATGCAACATTGTTTGTCTTGTAGTACACAGTACACAGAGGTTTGTACGAATACAGTAAAACCCGGATAAGTGCCTCTCGCTTAAGTGCCTATTAAAACGGGGCAAATCCGGGTTTTACTGTAGCTCTATTTCGGAAATGAGTTTAATTTTAACTTCCTTATCCAAAAATAAAATTCTTGTAGACCCATTTCCAATTGAGCGCCTTCGCAGAACTTATCCAAAAACATGCAAGTCATCTATCAGACAACTGATTTTGAGGGTAAGTCGTCTGACAGTTCAGAAACTCTAAGTTTTAGGCTTTAGTATATCATTTACGGACATCATCAAGTGTAAAACTCACTAAACAAACCCTATTACGGAAACTATCTGCCCGGCCGCGAACTCGGAAAGACGCCCTTTCTGGTCATATGCAAAAAGTGATATCAACTCAATTCGCCTGTCACAAGTCACAACCAACGAGCTGCGTTTCGCAGCCTACTCTATGTTCATTAATAGAGCAGGAGGGATTTTCCTGCTCTCTCTCTCTTATACTCGTATGATCGTCGTTTAACATTCGGCCATCCTTCATCACACTGTCTTCAGCGTGGGTACCTTAAATCCATTATTTCAGGATTCTTAATTAAACAATATTTCAGGACTACTCTCATCCATTATTTCAATATTCTCTTGTAAGAGTGCCATCGTCATTGGTGTTAAACAAGCGACGAATTTTATAAAGGAATCGCAAAGTAACTGCCGGGGGTGTGTACAACTGGCATTTGGATAGTGGCGTCTGGGACTAAATTTGCGTCAATAAGTTGTAGTAGTGGCGATATTTGACTTAATAGTAGATATGTACGATTGAAATTAAAAAAAAAAAAAAGGAAACAAATTGTCTTCTCCTATGACTGGAACTGGAGATGTTTCCAAGGCTCTGCAAAAGACTGCTCCAAAGTCGGGGTTGTAATTTTTGGAATATCACTCAAAATCGAAGACCTAAGCACGAGTTCACATTGACAACCCTATCATGTGATTGAAAGATTTCTCAAAATTTCAAATGCAAGAACCTACCCTTGATATATGCAACATAGAATATTAAACATGCCACATGCAACTTGCAACTTGCAACATGCAACATGCAACTTGCAACATGCAACATGCCACTTGCAACATGCAACATGCAACTTGCAACATGCAACTTGCAACTTGCAACATCGTCTTGCAACATGAAACATGCAACTTGCAACATGCAACATGCAACATGCAACTTGCAACACGCAACATGCGACATGAAACTTGCAACATATTGCAGCGTCAACATTAAAATTGTATAAAAACCCTGTAAAAATGATTGTAGGTGTCATTCGTTTTCAAGTAATGTTCAGACTTCAGAGGCGGAGGTTCTGTCGAAATAATTTTTTTTTTTATTATTAATTCTTTATTCTCTTTCATAAGGCGTGTTTTTTTGGGCTTCGATATCGTCAAATCAAAGTAAAGTAGGATTTTCATCATCACGCAATTACAACAACTATTGCACTCATTCCGTAACTCTGAGAGCGATAATCGTTTTAGCGATAGTAGTCAACGATCTCGTCACAAATTTGGTTTAAGTGCATGAAAATTCCAATCAGACGCGTCGTTTAAAATGTCATAAATGAGTTTTTTCAACAATTTTGTGTTCGATACCGACAAATTTGAAAATTGCGAAGTGGAATTAATTCAAATTTGTTCCTTAGTTTATTAATACTAACAAATAACATCGAAAATATGCATTATTGACAGGTCAGCTTCATGGATGATCATCCCGACTTGTCCAAGGGTTACAAGCGAGTTAGCCCGGACAACAAAAGCGATCATTAGTGTATGTGTGTAGGAATGTATTTTCTCATTATTACCAGAACAATTTATCCCAAAAAAAATCCTTAAATACGAGCGCACAAACTGCTTGAACACTATGCCAACTAAAATAATAATGCATGGCTTCATAAACAGAACGCAAAACGGACATTTCCATGTCCACAAGAGAAGAAGAACATTTTTCAAAAGATATTTTCCATCGGTTGCATTTAAAATTTTTATTGCACACCACTTACCCAATCTGAGGTATAGCTCACTCAGATAGTTACTGATGTGCGGACTACCAGGAAATCTAACGCACAACCCAAGGGACAAGGTTTGTCCTTAAATGTTTTATGATGACCCTTTTTTTCTCGTTTTATTGCCTTTGACAATCGGTCGGCAACATTTTTTAGGTATATCTTGTCTACAAAATGTTCATTCTCTGCACTTGCTATCTACCCTTTTTTTCACCATCACTCCACTGCACTATTGTACACTTCCTGTAGATAGAGTTCATGACCAATTTGGTGTTTATGTGTATTTTGTGGAAATGATTATTCCGTCGGCTTTTTTGGTACACTTCCAAAACTTTTCCTTTTTTTTTTTTGCGCACAACAATACGCGCATACGAACACTAGGCTTAACACTACGGTTTCTCCAAACTTGTGGGTATAGATACCACAAGCGGACACTTAACACACACTCGGGAATCATATCGCACTTCTGAATTGTAAAGCTCACTAAACAAACCCTAGGAGCGAAACTATCTGCGCGGACGCGAGCTCGGCAAGACGCCCTTCCTGGTCAGATGCAAAAAGTGATCTCCACTCAATTTGCCTGTTACATCCACCGAGCTGTGTTTCGCATCCTACTCTATGGTCTCTGCTACCTAATAGAGCAGGAGGTATTTCCCTGCTCTCTCTGTCATATGATCGATATCGTTGTTTAACACAAGTACCCAACTTTGTCCCTAAATATAAGTCGGTGCATGGAAAAATCTAAATTACCAAAGATTTCCAAAAATTTGGCTATAAATTCCATACAAAACTGTTAATAAGGTGAAGAGATTAAAACTGATCAGTAAGTCATGTACAATGTTCAAAACCAATGAACGAATTTGTAGTAGGTACCTACTTAGTCCTTCGAATGGACGACCAAAAAAACTTAATCCTGATTTTTAGCAAAACAGATTAAGGTTTAATTTCAATATCTGTGCAGATTATACGTACCTATATTTTAAATAAGTTACAATATCTAATTCAATATTCAATTAGGAATCATTGCAAATTGCTGGTGCCTGAAATTGTAATCTTCTACCTATATATAAAAGGGTTTTCCAATGAGAGGTGTTATTTTGGTATTCAAAGAAAAATTCCATTTTGTTGAGATAAATGATCGCATGTTTATTTCATAATAAATAGGAAGGTATGCCGTTAATAATGAAAAACAACATCAGTCAAATGGCCACCACGAGCACGCATACAGGACCATATCCTTTTTATGAAATTTTCCATAACCAAATCGCAAAGTGGATGCCCTATGTCTTCGATAACCTCACGAATTTTATCTTTGAGGTCTTGAATCGACCTGGGCTGTTAGCGTAGACCTTATCTTTCACGTAGCCCCAAAGGAAGAAGTCACAAGGTGTTAAATCACAAGATTTCGGTGGTAAATTGTGATCATCTCTTCGAGAGATAGCACGGTCGGGAAACTTTTCCCGTAAAAGATCAATGATTTCGTTGCTTGTGTGACACGTAGCACAGTAGTCTTGTTGAAAGTAAACGTTGTCCAGATCAATACCATCCAACTCCGACCATAAAAAATCATTAATCATCTCTCGATAACGCAATTCATTCACCGTAACTGTTGATCCAACCTCATTTTCGGAAAAAATAAGGTCACAAAAACACCTCTTATTGGAAAACCCTTTACAACAAATTGTGTAAAAAATGTATAAAATGGAAAAGTCGGGATATTTGAAAAATCGAAAATTGATTTTTTGTATGGAAAATGTTGAAAATTTTGCGTGCAATTGTTCCGGAATGGCTTTTCGATTGGAAAAATAGAAAATTCTTAGTGGAAAACTCGGAAAATTGGAATTTTTTTTTTCGACGAAATTTTAAATTTTATAAAATTTCGTCAGTAAACATTTATCGAGGTTCCTCGACTAAACGAAGCAAAATATGTAGGTTGAAAAATGTAAGTAGGTTAGCAGCAGCTAGTTTGTAATGAATATTGTTAAGGCATTTGTTATTACTAAATCGATCGGATTGCTCCAGTAAGTTAAACAAAGAAAACAAGAGTTGAGAAAACCAACAGATGTTTTAAAATAACGAACTAATTTCAATTGCATTTGCGCTCCTTTTGAAAGTGATTTAAAGTTTCGACTTCATAAATAAATAAATAAATATGCTACAAGTACAGCCGCATCCCTTTAAGTCGAACCTCCTTTAACTCGAATTTCCCTTCAATTTTGCATAGAAAAGTCATCCTCTAAGTCGAAAATCCCTCTAACTCGAACATGTTTTTTGTTTCTTGACCTACAACAATATGACTCTAAGTCGAATTTTTCGTCTGAAGAAAAAAAAAATTTTAAAAAAACTCGGAGTTAAGAAGAGTTTGGCGAAAAGAATGATATTGAAAACGCAATTGAAATTACCGAAGATGTCCCAGAGGAGATTCACTACTGCCTATTTAAAATAGAATCATTTATTAAACCAGTGAACACTGCTACATTCACTTGCCAAACAAAAATAACAAATTTGTTTAACTAATTTTGTTCAAAATGTAAGTACTTTCCTATTTTTTAATTTAAATAAATTCGGTTAGGAAAAAATAAATCCCTCTAACTCGAATTTTTTCCAGAAATCCCTCTAACTCGAACTTTTTTTTAACTCCCGTAAAAATTCGACTGTACTTGAATATCTATTTGTTTAGAGTAGACTATATTCCATCGCTGACTGATATAAACCTTTGTTCAAGAGTTATTTTGCAAAATGTGTTTTTATTTTGGAAATATCTTCTTGGCATCCCAAATAATGAGTTTGCAGACATGCATTTCCGCATAACTTTCAATCGTTTCTTTAAAAAATAACCAACAATTTACCTAATATTCAAGTCAAAAACGTCCCCAAAAGTAGGTGTGCTCCAGTAGATATGATGAATTTTTTTAGTGACGCATACAATTTTAGTTTTTGTTCTTAAAGGAAATAATCACAAAGAAAACTTTCGGTTTAAACACGGCCTTCAAAAGTAGGAATGGTTAAAAATAAACGTCATCCGCGTAGCTTACTAAAAAGTGCATATATTTTGTGAATATCATATTCTACGTTTCTATATATGAAATGGCTTGAAATAAAACAGATTTGTTTTTAGATGTTAAAAGGACCTGTGCACTTACCCAATTATGCTTATTCAACCGCCTATTACGTAGTTTGAGGTACTAGAAATAGACAAAAGAACTTTTACTAAAATTCAGTCCGTAAAATTATCAACAAAATAAAATAGTCACAGAAAACATTTAAAAAAATATAAATAGAAATCAACAGCATGCTGACACATAAATATGACTTTGCTGATAAGAAACGTTTTCATCGGCCAATATGAGGTACCGCAGAAAGAGATTTAAAAATAAACTAGCTACATCCAAACAGTATTTCGACTTCATGATGTTGGTGTATCGCAGAATTTAAAATCAAGAAAAAACAAAAAATATTGACTAACTAAAGAATGTCCACAAAATCAAAGACATCTATTTAAATTTGTTCGTAGCAACTACAACATTTTTAAAGCAATATTGATTTTAATATGATCAAGGGCAAGCATCTCAGTTAAAAATCACCTACCAACTCTATTGACCAAAGACTACTTTCACCAAAAAACTAGTTTCTTATAGCTACGAGTACATTAAGCGTTCCAATTCAACATGTTGCTTTGAAAGTTGTTTGTAGGTAGCGTTTGACGCAACATTTGACAACACCCCGGTAGCCGTGATCGTCTAGTGGTTAGGACCCCACGTTGTGGCCGTGGTAACCCAGGTTCGAATCCTGGTCACGGCAATGTTCTAAACATTGTCACGGAGGGGTGATTATATTTTTTACTATTTCTTATTACAATTGGGGAACTTCTCTTAGCTGTTTTGTGATGGAACCATATTCGCTGACATCAACGTAGATTTTCATGTGCATAAAAGTGGCAGTGGCGGTTTGGTGATTTGCTTTTTAAAGACTCAATCGCCTTAATCGACTCAATGCCTAAGAATGTTCGGCTGTTCTACTGCAGTACATACGTAGATGACACAAAATTTATGTAGGTACGAATCAGAGCTTAATATAGATTCACATCTACCCCGTCATAATAATATTCCATCACAAAAACACACAAATTCGAGAGGATATTTTTATGCAAAACGGCTAACGCACTTCTTTTTCACATCAGCGCACATAAGGTGTGCGATACACATACACAAGCAACCAAAGATATTGATGAGCTCAAGAAAAACTCTTCATTGCCCTTACTTTCTAGAATTGAGGTACACCTCTCATGTTATCACAATGGACCAAGGATCAAGAGTAAGTTCGCGATACTGATATCATATTTAACGTCCCTAGGCCTAGCTTCTCGCAACCATTCGTTTTATGTGAGTTTTTAATTTTTGCGACGAATGAAAGGGATGTACAAGTTTATGCCTGGTCCAACCGGCTAATTGAGAAGCTTTAACTACTGCTTAAGAATAATTAAGAGCTCTATAGAAATAATCTTCCAAATCGAGTCACTGCAAATTGCGAAAGCGAAATCTGGCGTTTTTGCAAAACGTCTATCGCACCTGATTTTCCTATAAGCGCACAAGTTGTGTGCGATATGGAAATCATCTTAACTATAGATGTGCGCTTAGCCGTCTTTTTATAGAAAAATGTCTTATTTATGAAACAGTATATAATTCAATGACATTCAGGGCACTTTTAGGTGAATTTCCCATAGAATAATAACCGTTGCCGGATGATATTGTTTTTTACAATCGGAATTCTTACAAAATTGTAAGTTTTCAACGACTTTACAACAACGAGTACGTAGTATAAAAGTCTTGACCAGTTTCCAAAGCATTTGTGTCAGTTTAGGTGAATAGTTCTTTACAGACTACTTTCACCAATAATTCGAAGCAAATTTGGCAGACGAACAACGCCTTTTCTTTTACTTAACTGCATTCCTAGTTCCTACCTACTTATCACCTTGCCGTAAGTAACACACGCTCCCACAAATACTCATCTATTCTCAGTGCACCTTCAAATACCTTTAAGAGTCGTAATTAAAGGCGGAGTTGTTGTGGGGGTAAATCTTCGATTTATTAATTTCAAAATTAAATTCACAAGTTCCCCCGCACGCAATTTCCCTAACTATATACTCATATACAAAGCTTCAAGTACTGGCATACACCAGAAACGTAATAACACTCGTGTTAAACACTCATTACGAGTACGTCTATCGTATAATCACTATCTCGCTATAACCAGCCATAATTTATATCTGTAGCTATGCTGCTCTATGATAACCGTGATTCCAGTCGCCCCCTCATATAGGTACATCAATTATTCTTTCAGATATGATTTTTAATACGCCAGTTGATTATCATCCATCGAACACGGAACGAGATACGGAAGAGAAGATGAAGCCATATTTGAAGTGACTTAGTCAATTCTTCAGTCAATTAGCTTCGAAAGCCCTGAGGCGTAAAAATTCGCTGGTAGATACTTAGACATGGTTTTAATGTGATTTTTTTTGTTCCCCCGAATTTTTATCGACATGATTATATGGGTATGAGTTCAGAGTACACATGAGATGAGTCAATGGTTTTATTTTTAAGCTTCTTGTATTTTTTGGTTCTTTTCAGTTAACTTTCCATCTGAGAGGGATTGGTAATGAAGGCGAATTGCAGACAAACCCGATTGGCGGCTCTTTCAATAAATACGTGTTAAAGCGAACAGTGAAAATGACAAAAATCAAGAATCTTGCCCGACCCATTGCCAAGGAGTTCCACAAGGAGAAATGCGGCTTCAATCATACGCCCGCAGATGATTTTGTTAAGTCACAGGTAAGTTGTGCCACAAATTCGATGGAAATGATTTGAATTTAGTCAGGCAGTCATTACAATGAGAAATAATGTTTCGCCTCGAGCTGGTTAATGGAGTTTTGTCAAGGAAAGAAGCAGCCTGCATGATGACACGGATTCCATAGCACACCTTGTAATATGACAAATTTACAAATTTTCTGTCCAAGTCAAAATAGCGATACTAACACTATCTTTTCCATACGCCAGCACATTCATTCACTACTCACTGGAAGATCATTTACCCCGAGCACGTTCACAAAACGAAATTCCTTTCATTTCCATTACACACTATCTTTTAACTGCGTTGCACTTTCGGCAGCTCATGCACGCTAAACTGTATCCATTCATTTTGCACTAGGTCAGCACTTCCAGCTTATTTTTGTTAAAAAGACTGAAAAACAGAATAGAATTTTTGCCGAACCAGTCGGTTCCATATTTTTTATTCTACATAGATGGGCGGCTAAAACTTGTTTTCATACAGTAGGTTATTACCCAGACGCCTTGTGCTGCCCTAGTCATAATAAAATAAGCTTCCTCGAGTTTTGAATATATCTGTTACCAAATATGTTCAAAGTTTTTATCCAAATAGCTTATACCTCCGAGGCCCGTTTTCTGATACTCTTTATTTTTAAGTTCCACTTAAAATCTTATATGACAGTTTATGACAAGGAAAAAGCAGCCTATAAGGTATTTAAGTAGAATTTAAATCGCTATGAGTAGTATCAGCAAACTGGCCTGAATAGCTTATATCTTTGAGGCTTGAGGTCACGCCCAGGATTGGAGACCAGTTCCCTGTACTAATAAATAAATAGATTGTGGCCTTACTAATAATCATTTTTCACCTTATGTATTTTGTAGGTCACGAAATGTAATTTTGTATTGAAAATGTAGCATGGACACTAAAAATAGTTACTAGTACATATCACGGTGAGATGCTGGGTTTTTCTTGCTTCCATATAAAGGACTCTTATCACATGCTGCATAGTCGAAAAGCATAAAAGGCGAGAAATAAAAAAATCAGACGTATTTTGTACGTATACGTACCAAAAGACAAGCACATGACGTTGGTTTGTATACACTATTCCGTCACTTTTCCATTAAATTTCCCTTTACCCTTTGATACGTCACAAGAAAAAAAAAAGAAAAACGTCAGAAGAAAACAAATCACTACGTCATTCTACGTCTCCCATTCTTTGGTTCTTGGCAAGTTGACAAATTTTTAAACAAAAACCAGCGATCATGAGATGAGACACTATCGAAGTAAATATTGAGGAGTTTTAATTGGAATCGCAGGCTTTTCAGTTGAATCTTTTAGTAAGGGCCCGACCTAGTATCCGCTTGTTAGTGTCCAGGCTAAATTTTTCGAACTCACAATGGCGAAATTTTCCATAAAAAATTGCATATTTGGACCTACACAAGATTTAGTGAAGTAAGGTTAAAAATGGTTTTTAGTAAGGATCTAAGTCTTTCAACCCGTCAATCGCAGTCGAATTGAACGTATTTTCGTGCAAATTAGCAGCAGGTTTTTGTCCAAACTCTGGGTTGAAATCGGCTAAGGTGATAGTTGATTGTCGAAAATGGCACAAATGTATGAAAGCGACACCTAAATAGCTGTCACATGAAATTGATCGCAAGCGATTGTCAATTTTCGTGGACGTAACGCTTTGATTTTGATTGTCAACTATCTACTATCACCTTATCCGATTCCACCCCTGACTTGCCAACAGCTTCGCCTCTATTTTCGAAAATAATTTCTTGCAATATGCTTTGGAGCTCACTCGATGCACCGCTAGAAGCACGATATCGTCTGCAAATATCAGACATTTTGCTTCAATATTCCTGCCACAAACTCATCCGTTCGTTCGGTCTACGATTTTGCCAAAAACTAACACAAATAGAACGTTACTCAAGGTGTAACATTGGCAATCCTTAAATACCGACACACCAGACCTGGTTTAAAAATTAATCACACGATAAATTTGGTCCCATTGCGCGACTACTAAAAATCGTTCAAGGACCCCCGCCGTAAAAATACCCCAACCTCTAGCCAACACCCCATTTGGGTTTCTAATGCAAAGCGTATTGACTTACACATCATCGTCACCTTTATCAGGGACGGGCAACGAAACAATAGAATTAAACAAAATCATGTACGCGACGAATTCAGAGTAAACAAATAAATGTAGTAAAATACAGGTTAGCAGCCTTTTGGCGCGAGGTTTATCTCATTTATCTTTCATAGCTTAATTCAATGACACCTTACACTCCTGGTCCCTTCAACCTATACGACGTATATATTTGTCCCTTATTCGTTTGGTTTTGTTATTTCTCCCAACCATATCTAGTGGCAACATCGATCGAAGAGCGTTCCCTACCTTCTGTACCGATGGATAATTGGATTATTTTTCATCGGCGTAGTTATTGAATCGATAATCGACAACGGTCCCGATGCATATTACCTTATTTATCTAACAAATTGGGGCATTGTGATGTGTATGTTGACCAATTTGTTTGGCGCTGTACTGGTGACAGTTTATCATTTCCATCCAGAGTGGGAGGGTGAGTATGCAATGAAGAGTGCGGCCCCGAATTGGCAGCCTTGTGGCAGTCGATGAAAAAATGTTACATTCACAGATAAACTGCTCAACTTGGACTCGCTTACTTGCCCGTTTAAGATTTATTGGTGTTTGCACATAATCTCGCTGGTGCTGTCGATTGTCATCAGTATTGTTTACTGGAGTATCCTTTACAATGGTAAGCAGGACTTCATGGGCATTTTTTTCCAATTTACAATTTCGTTTTTACCTCTTTTTTTTTGCAGAAGAAACCCCGCTAACACCGACAAATATCCTCACACACGCCTTTAACTCGGTGTTCATGTTCGTCGACCTGCTGGTTGTTGCATATCCCATTAGATTGCTGCACATGTTCCTTCCAGTTTTATATGGCATGGTGTTTACTGCATTTTCAGGCATCTATTATGCCGCTGGCGGTATTAATACGTAAGTTGAAAGTATTTCCAATTGGACAGGCGGTATGCAATCAGTTGTTGTCTACTTTTAGGAAAGGACAACCCTACATCTACAATGTGCTCGATTGGCGAGAGCCCAGCAAGGCAATTGTCACAGTAGTTGGGGTACTTTTGCTGACATGTTTTGTGTACATGTTCATTTTCATGGTCTACAAAGTGAGAGTGTTCTTGTATCGACGGCTGAGCAAATCACCGACGGTCTTTACGCCAACATCTGGGGGGAGTAGTTCAAATGATGCAGAAACGACGGGTGTACTTCACTCGCCGTCGGGGATTTCTATGGTGCTGGGCAATTACACGGGCTACAATAATCAAGGCTTTTCAACGATAAGCGAAAAAGTCCACAGGCAAACTTGACAGTATTTTAAGATGTAGAGATTTAGGTGTAAGGACAGTATTTTAAAATGTAGAGATTTAGTCATAAGTAGGACCATAAATTGTGATAGAGCAAATGAATATTAGGTCTAAGGAAGAATTTGGTTTATGTCGTTGTAAGAGAATGTGAATATTAAAGCTTTTGCAGGTCAGTGCGGTGTAGCATTTATTTTTTTTATTTTTTTAGCGGAGCTCGAAACCACTCACGTCTTAGTCGCCATCTGTTGAAAGAAAGGAGGAGTAGAAAATGTTTTCGATTGAAGCAGATGGTAACAAATGAGGACTGGCAAATAAGTTTGGAGGTTATTTGGCAGGTATGACGGTTACTCAAAGAGAAGAATTCGAAGCAAGCGGGAAATAGGAAGACACTTTTCCTCCTATTTATAAAGGCTGTGTAAAATTTATCAACTGACTAAGCAGCAGTTATGTAAAATTTGTTTATGCAAACTGACTTTTGTTAGCTTGCTCGTATTTTTTTGATAGTTAATCCTGGCACTCTGCTAAATAATAGGGAAACTGACTTTTTGGAATAAACTTTTCGTCGAAAAAGTTTCAAGGTCTTAGAGAGGCATCTCGCCAGAGAAATGATATCAAGGAAAATACCGAACGACGGAGACTGACTCATTTGGTTGGTGTGCCCAAAGGACATACCCCATGAACAGAAACAAGAAGGCCATTTCAACCGACGTTCAATAGCAGAAGGGGGTGCAAAAAATACTAGTTATCAATGGGCTTCACTAAGGAAGTGATACGAGGCTTTGGATATTTTTTTAAGGCAAACCGACGGATCTGCAAATATGGACCTACGATTAAGTCGAAATTTTCTCCAAAATTAAGCAAGATGGGAATACGACCAAAACGCGTAATTGTTTCGGAATACAGAGGCTGATCAGCTGATTCAAGGCGATTTTATATCGTTGTATACCTCTTTAGGAGAAGTTGCTAACCCTTCGAGTATGTGGTCTCTTTAGGCTTAGATCAAGGCACTCAGGCACAGTGGGAGTTTCTATCCCATTCTGAGAGGATGTGACTTATTTACAGCCAATTAGTAAGCGAGAGATCTCCGGTTCAAACCCCAAAAAAATTCAATGCATATATGTAACAACGTATTAATGTTTCTTCCATTGTTGCGAAGGTCTGACAAACTTTGGCGACCTTCGTAAATATAGGAGACATTTTTTAGTCGTTGTTTTTCCTCAAAAACAAACATTTTTCCAATTCTATTTATTTTTTGTCACTTGTAAACTTTTTCCAGTAGAAAGGCATAAATTTGTCATATCTCTGTATTTAAATTATGTAAATTGTGCTATAACAAATGGGTTAATTCGAAACGAAATAAAATTGATTTTATCATATTGAGAAAAAGAGTCGCTAAATTTTCTTTAGAAAGACTTTTTTTTTTAGAAAGACTAAACAGGTGTGATTTTTGTACTTGAGGGGATATACACTTTAAAGTCCTATCTGAGCAACTGAAGTTGAGAAGCTGTTTTTTTTTACACTCCCGAATTGCGTCAGACTTTAGCAATAGGTGACGCAGTAGAAAAAAACAAACCTTGAGGAGTACATCATTTTTATTTTTATCTGGGGTTGAACCGGGTACCCCTCGCTTAGTACAATAAAACTTAAGAATACCCTCATTGCCCGAAATAGACCGCCCAACCCATAATCATATTACCCGCGGTGTTCGCCTCACCACAAAGGCCGTCTCCTTCTTGTTTCTTCGTGGCACTCCTCATTGGGCATTCGAAAAAACAAAAAGCAAACAGACTTTTCAATCGAACACCTGTTATCACCACCAGACTCACCATAGATGTAGGTCGTACACCTTGACGACAAAAAATTCAGATATTCTCCAACAACTAACGTCCTATCAAGGTCACCACGAACGCGACCACACCACAACCCCTGAATATTTCATTTCACATTTTAAAGCCCATTTTTCAATATCGATTGCCGCAAGTCAATCGTTAATTTGTAATTAGGTACCCGGTATAGGTAAGCCACATCCATCATACAGCCTGATCGAAGCCCTTCACACAAAGCACGTTTAATGACAGCCACATCGAACAGAGGTGGCGGCGCTGACAAGACAACACAACCGATGGCATTAAAATGGCATTTGTATTATAGAAGGGTGTAATTATCCTTACGCAAAAGGAATAGAAGACCCATGTACGGATAGATGGAGTTCAGCTATTGTTGCGTTCAAACGCCAATTAAATACTTTCGGCTTGAGAACTTCTGACAGGCCTTCAGTTTCTCACGGACAACTTATGAAACTTTTATCACACACAGTGTTTGTGTGTATGCTCTACATCCTTGAAAGTTGGACTGTTTGGTTTATTGAACAGAGGGTTTTTATACAGTATATAGCGTGGCGTTGTAGCTCATAATTGCATATTAGATTAGTTCGAGGAACCATTGTCGGTCGTTGGTTATTTAATTAAATAAATTTTTACGTAAATTTGAAGGTGGGGTGAACGCTGCTGCTCAAGTGCATGGGAGGCGCATGTTAATGGCCGTTATGATAGCAGGTACTATTTATACATAACCGGTATCTAAATTCCCATTGGTGAACAATGGTATAAGAAACGAATTTTCAACAATACAATTCCTTATTTCATTTAACAAATACGAAGGTACGAAGGCAGTTTGATAAGTCAGTGACTTTTTGAATTTTTTGCTTAGTAACTGTAAATTTTTATTTTAGTATCGTCAACTCTTACTAGACTACTGTGAAATTTCGAGTAACCGGCGTCATTTACTTTGTGTTTAAGAGCTATTTAAAGCAATTTTAATAAAAATTGAAAAAAGTGAATTTCGTATGCTGATTAAGAATTATTTTTTACGTAAAAAAACCATCACCGAAACCAGGGAAAGGCTAGATAAATACTATGGGTTATCTGCACCATCAATTTCAATTTTTAAAAAGTGGCTTACTGAGTTCCGTTGTGGTCGCACCAGCGCAAATGACGCCGAACGTTCAGGACGCCCCAAACAGGGCGTTACGCCAGAAATCGTCAATGAAATCCATGGAATGATATTGGACGATCGGAGAATTAAAATTCGTGAGGTGGCTGAGGTATCAAGCATCTCAAATGAGCGGGTACATCATATTTTATATGAATATTTGGACATGAGAAAGCTATCCGCGCGATTGCTCACAATCGACCATAAACGCAACGGAGTGACAATTTCAAAGGATTGTTTAACGATGTTTAGCCGTAATCCCGAGGAGTTTGCGTGCCGTTTCGTAACCGTTGACGAACAATGGATCCACCACAACACACCAGAGACCAAGGAGCAATCAAAACAGTGGGTTTCTGCAGGCGAACGTTCACCAAATAAGGCTAAAGTGGGTCTTTCTGCCAACAAGGTCATGGCCACAGTATTTTGGGATGCACGCGGTGTCATTCACATCGATTACCTTGAGAAGGGCAAAACGATCACCGTCGTCTATTATTCAGAGCTTTTTGCATAGAGTTGGTACTGAATTGAAGCAAAAACGCCCGCATTTGGCAAAGAAAAAATTGCTGTTACATGACGACAATGCCCAGGTGAACACGTGTGCAGTCAGCATGGCCAAAATTCCACAAATTACGCTATGAACTGCTACCCCATCCAGCATATTCTCCAGATTTGGCCCCTTGCGACTATTTCCTGTTTCCAAACCTTAAAAAAAATGGCTGGGCGGTAAGAGATTTAGGTTCAATGAAGAGGTCGTCATTGAAAAAAAATGCCTATTTTGAGAGTTTTGAGAAAACCTATTATTCGAAGGGAATACAAAAATTGGAAAAACGCTGAGCTAAGTGTATTGAGCTAAAAGGAGATTATGTTGAGAAATAAAAAACTTTTTGGCCAAAAAAAAATGTGTTATCCAAAAAGTCACTGACTTATCAAACAACCCTCATACGGGTGGTCACCGTAGGTTTTTAACTTTATCCATTACGTAGTAATGTTTTCATACAAAATTTCGAACTCGAGAAATTAATCAATTCTGATATTACGATGATAGAGAACGTCAAAAAAGTGGGTCGCAAAATTCTGTCCGGTCTGTCCTTCCTTCCACAGACCTGCAGCCTCAACGGCTTCCCAGATTTCGCTCAAACTTCGAATTTGGAGTTTTGGGATTTGGAATTCGGGAGTCGTTTTTTTTGCAAGGTAACCTCAATATTAATGGTATACTTCCCATACAAAATTTTCGAACCAGTTCGATTTGATCGAAAACGGCTCTAACGATTTCAACCAATATTGATATTTAAGCTTAAGTAGGTGAGGTTACCATGACTGCGTACCAAGTTTTTGGTTAAAAATTCCAACAACTTTTAAAATTTCGACATATCTCGAAAACGGTCTATACGATTGTTACAAAAATTATAATTGAAATGCATAAAACAGTCGCTTGAATTATAGCTGCGATGTCAGAGGATACTTTTGTTTGTTAAGGCACAGTCAAAACAGGTTATAACGACGGTTTTTGGCACTCCCAAAGATGGCTATCAAAAATACGATATTCACAATACCTGCATTGAACTGACACATTTTTCACTCACTATTCCGACTTTCCCAATGAATATTCGTCAAATTTTTGGCACGTCTTCTACATAATGAGGGAGTCGAAAATTCACGATAACAGTCCTTGATTCGTACGACCACTAAAACCTCGTATTCTCATCGTTATCCTATGAGTGACAAACATTGTTGCAAAAAGGCTTCAGTACTATTTGACTTTGCTTTTCTACCAACCAATTTGGAAGTTTTTTTTAATTCTTGAAATACATAGATCAAGCATGTAAGAGCTTTTCACTTAGATTTAATAAAATTTCCCTTTCTTATTATATTTATTTTTAATGTTGAGGTTTGGTCTTATGCACTCCAAAAATTGAGTAATATTTTTTAGGTTTACGTATTTTTTTTTTCGTTTTCAGAACAATTGAGAAAAGTCGATTTTCATCCTTATGCCTTTTTTATTATGCTTATACGATCTGTATAGATCAATGATTTCCATGGTTTACAGCGTCACGAGGGCATAATAAAAAAGTCCTCTTGTTGACAAAGGAAAAGACTGATCATGACAGTGAAAACCGCACCAGAATCCAATCGGTGGTTCTCAAGATTAACGAATTCCTATATACAAGATAGACGCGCTAAAAGGGAAGCACTGTAAGAACTACAGCGCCATGCGCCACCTATTGGATTTAAATGAAACCATTCCCTACACACTGATGGTAATAAAAGCAATACTTTACAAAATTAGAAGCGAAATCGTTCGGTTGGTTTTTGGGAGGTAAGTGTGATAAACATGCAAATATGGTCTTTTACTTATAAAGAAGATAGAAAATGCCTTGTTAGGAGCTGACTACAAAGCGAAAGGTTCAAAGTTCGAACAGAAGAAGACGGAAATTGGTTTTAGCTGGCTAGATTAGAGGCGGGAGAGCCTTCAAGGGGCTCTGGCACTGCGGCTTCTTAAAGGAGCGTATTGTGCCTTTTAGCTGGCTTGCACTTCGTAAATGTCTGATAAATATCAGATAAAAGGTATCTTAAGTCTCCCAAGGTGTGTTGGACTGATGGGGGGCCAGTTAAAGAAGTGCTGGGTGCATGGAGATTAAGTCTAAAAGTCTCATCTTTTTTTTCTAAAATACCTACTTCGGAAGTGTGAAAATTATAACAGCCGAAATGCTTGCAAACATCTGTTAGTTTTATTGGAAGTTGTATTCCACTACAAATGTGTTCAAGTCTAGCTAGTGCTGAGGTCTGCCTATTTTGTAGTAAAGGGAATGATGCCTACACAGAGGCTTCCTGTCTTTAAGGGCGCTCATATGTCGCCTTTCGAGGAATAATTGCGTTCAACTTCCTCGGAACATCTGCGAAACCAAGAATAGACACATGTAATTTAGGGACTAATCTCCTTCGAAGCTAGAGTGGAATTTTCCTTGAAATGCAACAGCCAATCGGTTACAACAATCAGCCTCATTCCACACTCACAGTTTACATCGAAACTAAACGAATGCAACTAGTTACCCACTTTGTCCCCATCCAATTAGATACATTCGCCTATCTCATTGAAAATATTTATCAATTCATCACTCACCGGCGATACCCAAGTGTTTATTACCAGCCCAACCACCCGCTCAGTTATGGGAGTACCTATATTGTAAACCATTTCAAATCAGAGTCTCATTCATTAAAAATGAATAAAAACTCGTGTCTGTGTTCGGAAACGGATGCATGTGTGACCAAGCTCAAGGCTATCAAATAAATAATAACACACGGCAAAATAAATACTGTTCTATACTGTAGGCAGAGAAGCGTAGCGCTCGCAATAAGGACATTCAAACTTCAACGGACAGGTGATTTATTCATATGTTCCTCGGAATTGAAAGAGAACTCCCCAGTCCTGACGTGTACAGTAAGGTGAATGCGGTCAGAGAGCTTAAATCAACTTTGCGCATGACTTACACAGATAAACAGCGGTGTCTGGCGGTCAATTTCACATGGCAATTGTATGAGAGGACATCAGAAATAGAAGGTAGTAGGACGCACGTCGTGTCGTCGTCAAAGTGTTGAATAAAGTTGTTTACACTTTGACATGAATGCATTTAGTAGGCGAAAAAAGGAATGCCACGGATGGAGTCTCATGCAAAAAGCGTCACTGAAGAGGCTATAGTAGGATTCTAGGTTAGTGCGTTATGTGCTATTGAGCGACAGGAAACAACGTTTAAATTCTTTAAGCTTGTGGGAGCACCTCTCGCCAGTGTGTAACAATAGATGCCAAATATTTGTTGTTGTCTATTATTTGATGACTTATTTAAGAACCAACAACCTTGATCACTCCACCAACTTTCCATCACTATCAGGGGTAGAAAGTACCTCCCCCAATCGACCCACTTTTCCACATAGTTCCCTTGGCCAAGCCAATTGTTACAAATCATTAAAAATTGATAAAAAATTTCAATGACCCCGCGTCCGCGTGTGCTCCGAAAATACATGACAAACAATTCCATAATAAAATAACCCATGTCCATCTCCATCTTCATCATCTGGCTAATTGCCACACATTACAGGACACAAACAAAAATAAAGAACAAAAAGTTCAAGTAGGGTTCTTCTCCATTGGACAAACCAAAAACAAAAGAAAAACCCCAAATACAACCTTCATTGTTAAAAAAAAAAAAGGAAAATAAAAACCCTAATCCACGATATCCTGTCCCGCCTTCTATCGGGTGTGTTTCTCTTACCTAATGCAACCAAAAACCGCACAAGGCTCGTTTATACTCCGCTGCGCTGTCGAGCTTTACGTTGTTTGTCAACATACCATCTGCCGAGTCCACCCTCCTCTAATCCACCGACTACTCCGGGTATAGCTTCCATATAAATATGTAATTTAGCGGTCAACAGAGAGAATACGAAAAATAAAACCCAACGGTATATAGAGCACACATACACCACTCGTATACAAAGCCACATCTATCATTAACCAATACGACAAAGAAGAAAAACAAAAACAACAAATAAAAAAAAACCAAGCGAAAACGAATGTGCATTCCAAGGTAGATAGACGAACGGAACATGTGTATATGTGAACTTCAAAGGATAACTGCTATAATGCATTAATAATTCATCGGTTGGAAAAAACGTAAAAACGAACCCGCTATGACTATTTGTACGTAAAACTTTCGCTTTGTCATCGAACGCAAGTCAGTTCAATTCGGGACTTGTGACAGATTTTACGTTACGCGTTATCCTTTGGTTTTATCGTCGAATGGTACTTTTTTTTTAATTTTGTGAATATAAAAAGTTTTATACCGCGCAATAGAAAGTGGGTGGAAATTTAAATTTTTATCGAACCTCTAGCTCTTGGTTTTAAAGAAAAGATATCGTCCTCGTTAAAGAAAAAAAAAATACATACGACGTGGTGCAAAATATAAAAAAAAGTGCACTGTGCTGAGTGAAAATGGATAGAAACTTGTACCAAAAATTGGATTAAGAGGAACCAGGCGGAGGAGTGAAGACTCTTGTAAAACTATTGCGTTATATTGGCCACCGAATGGATAATGGGTATTTGTTTAGACACAGGTCAGTCAGTTCTACGATTGCAGGGAATATTTTCGAAGGTGTCGATGGTTTTTTCGGTTGTAGTTATTTTCATTTGGGAGTTTTGTATAGTAGATGTCCAAAAGACTTGAGGCCTTTGCTGGTTTACAAGCAACTTTCAAAAAATAAATTGTTAATGCCGAGATTTTGGAGGACTTGTAACCCTGAATAAGAATGGTCACTTAAAATTTGCAGAACTTTAAACCTTGAATACAAATGTTGACTCAAACTGGTTTGCAGATAAATCGTCAAGCTTGTCACTAGCTCTTTAGAAAGGAAAGTAAGATTTTCGGATGCTTTTGCACAACGTATGGAAAGTTTGTTAACAATTAATCAAGCAGTGACATATCCTCAATTTTTTTTTATGAATACCTACCTCTGCAACCCACAAAAAAGCGACATGTTCCGTTTAGAAGGCTATTTCTCTATTTTATCATTATTGTGGAAAATTCGAGGTGAGCTTAAAATGTCGAGGACGTTAAAATTGATATTTTGAAAGATCGTAAGCGATTTTCATATATTTGGAAAAGCCCTCAAAAGAACTATTCCAAAAATAAGTTTAGCACCTTCCGAGGCTTAAAACAAATTGCGGTCTAGCAGCACACTAAAAATTTACAAAGACCCTATAACACGCCGTCGAATAGGGTCCAATAGAGTCCGTGAAGCAAAGTAAATTCAAGACTCTTCAGAACGGAATAACAACAACTACACTCTACTCTGCTCATCGGAAATTCACAATATGTGTCTCACCTCTTTTGCTAGCAGGAGTCAGTTGAGACCACAATAATCGATTGTGAACATATTGGAATATTTGTGAATTTACAACTGCGTAATACATTTTTTTTTTTTTTTTTTTTTTCAAATGGCAACAATGGTACAATTTCAGTGATAAAAAATGTCGAAGAAATGCATCAAATATGCCGGTTTCTGATAATTTATGACAAATGCTTGCAGACTTTTAGGCGGTTTACCGATCGTTGGGATTAAGTGACCCGGGATAGCTTTTGCTTTGCCATTGAATCGGGTCTCATTTGTTGGTATACAAAAAGCCTTGGGATTGCAATCTCTTAGAAATATTTTTGTTGTGAATGTGTGAACTTATAAATTTGTTTTTTTTTTTTTTTATAGTGTTTCTAATTGTGGCAAGAAAGTACTGCCCATCTGTAGAGTTGACTTTTCTTGATAAACGAAATGTTTCGAAGGAGTTAGGTGACTTTCTGAAAGGTTAATAATTTCGAAAGACACATGGAAAGCATAGTGACTTACTGGTTAGTGCGTTGGACAATTAAACGGGGGGTGACAGTTTCGATTCCCGATAAGACACATAAAACATCTTAAAGTTTTCTTTCCATTGCGTCACTCCTCGCGAAAGAAGAGCTTCTCAATTATCCCTATGGGATCGGCATAAAATTGTATATAGAAAAACTGAAAAACTTATACAAAACGAATGGTTGTGACAACCTTTACGGATTTGTTGCACAACTATTTAATTTATTTATTATTATTTTATTAGCATAAAAAATAAATTTTTAACTAATACAAGGTAAGAAAAGAGGCAGAGGCTTTCAGCTGTAATCAAGAGGTAACGAAAGAAAATCTTATATTGTCAAGGTCGCTCTACGGTGGAAATTATAAACTTTAGTTACTATTGTGGTTGATTGTATTTGTCAGATTTTTTAAAAAGTAGAATTTTGAAAAGCACAATTTTGTTAGACAGAACAGAAAAAAAAATAAAAAGATGGTTTGGAAAATGCTAAAAAGCGCGCGCTTTTTTACATTTTCCAAACCTTGCATAGTTTTGTAAAGCAGAATTCTGTAGAGCAGAATTTTGAAAGCAGAATTTTGAAAAAAGAATTTTGACCACACCAGAATATCTACCCCAACCCAAAAGACCTAAGCACGAGTTCACATTGACAACCCTCTCATATGACTGAAAGATTTCTCAAAATTTCAAATGCAAGAACCTGCCCTTGATATATGCAACATAAAATATTAAGTAGATATGCAACATGCAACTTGCAACATGCAACTTGCAACATGCAACTTGCAACATGCAACATGCAACATGCAACTTGCAACATGTAACATGCAACATGCAACTTGCAACATGCAACTTGCAACATGCAACATGCAACATGCAACATGCAACATGCAACATGCAACTTTCAACATGCAACTTGCAACATGTAACATGCAACATGCAACTTGCAACATGTAACATGCAACATGCAACTTGCAACATGCATCTTGCAACATGCAAATGAAACTTGCAACATGCAACATGCAACTTGCAACATGTAACATGCAACATGCAACTTGCAACATGCAACTTGCAACATCGTCTTGCAACATGAAACATGCAACTTGCAACATTTAACATGCAGCATGAAACTTGCAACATATTGCAGCGTCAACATTAAAATTGTATAAAAACCCTGTAAAAATTATTGTAGGTGTCATTCGTTTTCAAGTAATGTTCAAAGGCGGAGGTTCTGTGGAAATAATTTTTTTTTTATTATTAATTCTTTATTCTCTTTCATAAGGCGTGTTTTTTTGGGCTTCGATCTCAGCAAAGCAAAGTAAAGTAGGATTTTCATCATCACGCAATTACAACAACTATTGCGAGTCTCGAAGTGTCAAGTATAGCGTAGTTGTTGTAATTAGGACGCTTCCTTGGGGCACATCTGCCGATCCCGCTACATTTAATAGTCTATTGAAAAAGGTCATTCAACCAAGTTTACATTGTTTTGTTTTGTCTGACTTACGCTTCTCTAGTTAAAGCAAGAACTACTCTTTCTATGGTTTCAAGGAGGAACTAGACTTTCAGCTCTGTGCTAATGAAGTTCACTTGAATACACCAAATACAGACGACTTTCTGTACCCATCTGATTTTGTTCCACCGCCCTACTACCCCAAAGGGACCAGGACGAAAGCCAATCAACAATTAATGACATTCAGTTAATTGCTTGGAACTATAATCGCTGACTCTGATAATGTTGTTATTGTGTTCGCCGGCCGCTCCCGGCAAATTGTCAAATCATGTTCGCCATAATTTTATATATACAGAAAGAGTGTGGCTCTTATTTTTTGCAAACTGAAAACATAAACCATCGCGTGATTAATGCCGTTGCGCTTTCACCACTTTGGGTTCGACATTATTTTCTGTATTTTTTATAAATGCTAAAAAGCGCGAACAAATTTGTGGAGAAGGGGCGCAGAATGTGGGTTGGTGCGGATCAAAGACTATAGAAACATCAATGCAAAATAAATTGCCACTTTAAACAATAGGAATGTATTTAGTGGAAAAACGATTAAGGGAGGTGGTGTTTCATAACCCAAGGGTAGAGTAAAAGTTAACCGGTGCGCGCACTTTCGCAGTCGATGATATGTTGTTGCTTCCAAAACTGGATTTCTATTTGTTTTAATGTTGTGTATGAGAAATGAGAATACAATTTTTTTTGACGTTGAAGATTAAGGAAAACAATTTGACAGTCGTGAAGAAGTCAAATAATCATGGAAAATATTCAACAGGCCAACTTAAAACGCGTATGACGTTTGTAACGACAAGAAAGTTGAAATTATGTGCGATCAAGATCAAGGTTTTGAAGAAAGAAAGGAGCTCTGCAGCAGAGAGATGTATAATTCATGGTTGCCACTGGCCTGGAAAGTCAGGGAATGTCAGGGAAAGACAGAGAACGAAAATTTGGTCAGAGAATGACAGGTAATTTTGATAGCAGTCAGGGAAAATTCGAACTGTCCATATTTTTTAAATAATAAAATAAAATTATTTGCTCTAAGCTGAGCCTACAGTTTGCTCAAAAATATTTCTTTTACAGTGATTTCTGATTTGACGGATTGTCCTCGACTTGCTCTTACTTGCTTGTTTCAAAAACTTGTCTTTTAAAAAGTTATTCCTAATTTTTCCCATATAAGCTATATTGTACAACATTTTATGTTGTGTTCCATCTTTCAAGTATTTTTGTTTCCCTGCAGTTATATTTTGAAAGATGTACTAAATCAGCAAAACCTAGTCAAACACTCCTACTTGACATAAATACCACATCTTTTGTGCTATTACAGAAACAGTTTTGGGCTAAAAGATTTTCTGATTTTATAAGTACAGAAATATTGTTATTAGCACAAGATTTCTTAATTTTTTTCAGGCCTTCACAGTTCCCTGAAGAAAGTCTTCTTTTTTAATAATCCTATGAATAGCGGTATTTTATTATCAGCGTGATTAGATTGGAATTCTTAGACAAAGCATTATACTTTTCATATCAATGCTCATGTTGTGACCGCACCGCATAGCTCTCTCTCTGCACACACACAAAATAAGTTTGATTGTTAAAATAAAATCGCAACTTCACATAAATTTAAGGCTGTTTGTACAAAAAAACTCTGCGAAAACACTTGCAGTTACATTTTTCTGCAATATTTTGTGATAAAAAAAAAATATTTTTCCCAATAATTAGTTTTGAAAATAATTTAAATTTATAGAGCCTGCTAGTTTACATTTTTCATTAGATATTCCAAGATTTTTTGGACATTTGTACTTTATGTAAAAAAAAAAACCTACTCTCACCGTTCTGCCGGGAAACTTGTGAAACAATAATTATTTAAGAACTGCGAAACATTTCTTAAACATTTTTTTGTTAAATAAACATTTCATACAAATTTTTTTGTTAAATAAATGCTTATGAAACATTTACTAAAAAAATTATGGAATATTTCGCTGGGCTTGTCATTCCTTTACAAAATTAAAAAGCATAATCTCCAAGGACGGGAAACTTATGTAAAAAAATGCTTATTGATTTTTTGTGCTATGAAGAGTATTGAATTTTTAGTCTGGCAACACTTGACTGTGTGGCTATCTTTTACAGGCACACCAACATTCAAGAATGAAACAAACAACGCCAAACAGCGCTGCGAGCAATAGTAGAAATAATTTTCAGATCATGGTTCATGATCTCGATGAGAAGCAGGATCATTTGCTGTTGTTGTAAGTGCATGTAAATCGATGATCTATATAGATCATGGCTGATAATAAAAAAGGGCTAATGAAAACTGATTTGTGTCAACTCCATCTTTTGTTCAAAAAGCGGGGGCACTGACCTTTTACCCAGATCGGTGTCACACAAAAGCAAATTCTGAGAAAATTCCAAGTCTGCTATTTTGTTGAATCAGAATTTTTTGAAGCTCACATTTTTTACATAAAAATATTTGTCTACAAACAGTTCAGTTAAATTTTATTTGTGCGGGAAAACCAACTAAATATGGGTGCGATAAGTTGCCACATTATACTTGTACTTAAACGTTCGTGAAAAACCATCAATGATTGTATCGTTCATGACGCCATGGTTCGGTTTATGAAAACGGGCTCGTACATCTGATTCCATTTTAGAATTGTAATGCTGGCCCATATGCATCTCTGTTAAAAATCTCTAAAGAGAAACTTTGAATAATAAAGTCGTTGGTAAGTTTGGAAAACAATTTCGGAGAACAAAGTCATTAGTTCTGGGTGTTACCTCATTCTTTTGTGACAAATTAGGATATACGTATGGATTCTTGGGACAAGTTCGGCTCTAGAGATCAAAGAATGCGAGACGTTGTACCCTTAAAAGATTTATGAATGCTACATTTTGGTTTGCTATAGTCCATAATGATGCAAAAGCTTATGGGCACCTATGTTATGACGGGCCGTTCTTGTGTAGATCCAGTCTCGAGTGTGAATAAAATACATATCTATATAATTGACAATGTATATGACATGCATGCCAAAATAAATGTGCCCCTATATGAATTGTAAGCTATCTACTATACAAAAAAAAAAACGCTGCACGAAAGAAAAACATTTAAATCACATACGATAGTAAAAAAAAAAGATGATTTGAAGAAAAGAAAGAAAAGGATTATTCGGAAAAGGCCTGTATAGAGCGATTGTAATAGAAAATTATAAATAAAAGCTAATAAAGAAAAGAATAGGAAGATTTATGGGGAAATAAAAACTTAAATATTTATCAAGTATGCCACTATAGTAATTTGACAATAGAATTAAATTATAGAAAACAAAATATTCAAAATATTATGTTCTCGTAATACAAAACGGACGTATTATTTTCTCCACGTGGAAACTTCCTTTCCAAAATTGATCTTTTAGTAGGTATTTGCAAAAAATGGTCAGGGAAAACTTGAAAATTGGTCAGCGAAAGTCAGGGAAAATTATTTTGAAAAATATTCGCAACTCTGTAATTATAAGCAAAGACCTTAGGAAAGGTCATTTAAACGCATTTTGCCGCCATAAAAAAGAGCTTTCAAAAGCCGTGTTCATTTTACGTCTCAGCCCGTGCTTCCTCGAAAATCCGAGGGAAAAGTACTGAGCGGAGAGCCGAAATAAGTTAAAGACAATTTGTTTTTTTTTTAACTGCAGAGCCCGCTGTCTATAGCTGGGCTACGGCTCTGAGTTTGTTTATTCAAGATTGTTTAAATGTAGACAAAAACTCTGTGGGATTTTATGTCGACATAAAAGCTTCTGCCGCGCAAAACCATTAACGACGCCGAACATAATATGTCAATAAGTCGTTAAGTTAAAATTCGTGTTCACGATAACCCTAAATGTTACGACAAAGGAAAATGTTATATGTGAATGTTGATGCCGACTGACAAAAATTGATGCGAATACCTTTGACAGCTTTGTCCGCTTTTGATGTTTTTTTGTTATCAAAGGGTTTTAAATGCTCCTAAGGCAGAATCCACCTTAAACCTGCATATAAAGGCGTTCAACACGACTTAAAACAGAACCACTATTGGATTGTGTGGAAGTAATCCAGCTTAAGGCGATGAGCGCTTCGATTGAAATTGTATGAGATTTTTATCATAATAGGACAAGTGTCAGCGACTACGCTGTAGACTTGCGAGTGCGATTTCTGTAAAAATTAGCCCACTGTCCGCCCAAAAATCGCTGCTCTTTCACATTTGAAGTAAGTTCTGCAACGGAATACACATGTGCGCTCAGCCTAAGCAACCACGTACATGGGTTTGACTAAGTTGAGAAGCTTTAGGCCCATTTTATTCACTCGAATTTGATCACAACTTGGGGATTTTTATATGGGAAACTTCCCAAGTTGTCTTCAACTTCGAGTGAATAAAATGGGCCTTAGAGGCTTTCTGCAGATCGGACAGCCGGTTAATGTGTTTTGAAGAAACCAACGTGCGTAACGATTTCTCCATCAACATATTCAGCAGTTCAGCTTCTCAAATCTTTTTTCCTCTGCTAAAAAAGCGAGTTAATAAATGTTGCGCATGTTGGCCAAAAAAAGGAGAAAATTTTGTAAAATATTTTATAAACTAGCTTCCATTTATTTGCGCGGCTACTTTTATGCGCGCAATGGAAGACATCCTTCAAGCTTCATTAGCGTTCTTCAAACACACCAAAGCCACCCCTCTCCGCATCCTTGCTCTTGTATTTCCTTCACCGTTCCGATTAGAATGCATAATCGAAACGTATAAACCCGTTATTAGTTATCTGAAACTGTTTGTTTAACATTAGGTGCCACCCAGAAAAAGCTCCGATATTATCCGGTTCTAATACGCGCTTTGATTAACTTTTGCCACCTCAATCACACATCCGAAGGTTGTTGTAACAAACAAGAACCTTCGAGTACACACCGCATGGAATCAAAAGTATGGGGTTCAAGGCTGTTACAATCCGTATAGTCTATGTCCGTTCAGTCATGGCGTGTGCCCATCGCACAGGAGGGGCATTGAACAGTTAAAATAAAAACCACACCGTACGTACACCTGGATTGATTGCTGGAAAATCAATACGAAATTGTCTCATTTCATGATAATATCATTCTAGCAGTTTGGCCGCGCTTCTACACACTCTCACAAGACACACACAATAATAGCCGGAGTCTTATAATGCACGTGCTATGAAGCTCACGGAAGTTTATTAGGGGATGGTGAATGGAATATAATTTTGCTTTCGGCGCGCAATTGTTTCCCTTCGCTCATTACTGGACATAATAACGAGGACATTATGGCCATTCCTCCGGTATAAGTATAGAGTGACGACGACTGTTCCTGGTGAGCACATGATTACACCTGTTGAGGTAGGTATATCCGCTTGTTCCAGTTTTCACAATTTTTTATTAAATTTTGCTTTTTTCTAAGAATGGCTATAATTGCCCATGCCCATTGACTTGGTGCGTTGCGGCATTTCTTGTCGATATTTTTAGGTCAACCAAAGTGGGTTGTACTTTCTGCAAACGGGTCACAGGCATTGCTTAGTCAATAAGGACAAGTGGTGGACGTGTTTGTCAATATTATATCGAGCTGATTTATGTTCTAGTGACAACTGTCAAGTTGGTTTGTAGTGCATCCCTTTTGGCTGAAATTTGTTTCGTGAAATGAACTGTCTGGTGTGTCCTACTCAAGTTAAGCCGAATGATGAGTACTTCATCTGCAGCGGCTGTTGCAATAGAGCTGTTCACAGAAGATGTGCTAAAATTGACCGAGTGACTTTCGGGAAGTTGAGTGCGAGTTTGAATTTTCACTATTTTTGCAATAAGTGCAATTTTCGGAAATCTCTGTCGCTACTGTCAAAGGTGGAGGATAATAGCGTAAGGCTGTCTGAGCTACAGGCAGTTATAGACGATATGAGGGTGATGTTGAGAAATCTATTCAAATATTCACGTTTTTCAACATCTCATGTGAAATGTCGAACTTGTCAGTCAGGTAAAAGGTGATTTGACGTACAAATGAAACAAGTTAAATACTCTAACGTAAGTTTTTTTTAATGGCTGTGGAAGAAGTGAAGTAGGGAAACTGACTAGCTTTCTACTTACTTGTGGACATTTTTTTATATTCATAAATAAAGCCCTGCATGTCCTAGGAATAGCTTCTCACATTCGTTTGCGAGTTTTTTTTTTTAATTTATGACACGGAACCATGCTAAGGCTTAAAAAAGATCGAAAAGCGATAATACTCCATTTACCCTCATTATGGTCTTTGTGCCTTAAATTTTATTTAAATTTTTTTCCCTTAAAGTGAAATTATTTTAGTCGTTGTTTTTCCTCAAAACAAACTTTTTTCTAATTTTATTTCTTTTTTGTCACTTGTAAACTTTTTCCAGTAGAAAGACATAAATTTGTCATATGTCTGTATTTAAATTATGTAAATTGTGCTATAACAAATTGTAAATTCGAAACGAAAATAAATTAAAATTGATAATAATTCTCCGCCGATTTTACCCACAAATTTTTAATTTAAATTCTGAACCGAAAACTCTTAATTTGTCCCACTGTATTCATAGCCAACTGTCACAGTTAATAGGTGGGTTTTAATTATAAGCACACCTGTCACATCTAGAAACAAACAGATTATAGGCTCGCCAGTCTATACATAAGTGGTTTGGAGCTGAGATACCGACAGTTTTATAAAATAACTAGCTGGACCGGATATAGCTCCGTTTTGCCTGCAACAGTTGCGAAAAATGCAAATAAATTAATTTTTCTTTCTGCCTAAACCTGAAACAATCAATACGGACAAAAAAAAAAAGAATGATGAAAATCGGCCAAGCTGTTATCGAGCTAAAACGTCATCAAGCTTAAAGGAAAGGGAGTCGACGGTCGAAGAGAGTTAAAGTCAAGAGAGTTAAAGTCAAGGTGGCGCTGTTGTCGATCTCCGAAACCATTCAACCGATTTCAATGAAATTTTGAGGATGGGCATTGTTGGTTCCAATTTTAAAGATAGGATAGTTTTTGACCCGATAGTTCCAAATGAAAGGCACGGACAAACCCGTGTGGGTACCCTCCTATACATAAAAGAGACTGACGTCTGTGTGTGATCCCATAACTCGAGAATGAATCGTTCAATTTTTACGATTTTGGGCTTGATGGATTCGTATTGGAAGGACATTTGCTACTTTTTGACGTGAAAATAAAATTTTAAGGTGATGAGATTAGGAATAGAACTTAGTATGGGAACCGCCCTTTGAAAAAATGAACTGGATAGAAAAACGGGTAGTGCTCCTTCCAATACAACAAAACTTATTTCAAATGTTTTATTTTTAAATTCTTTGGATGTTTCGGGCTCACCGCTTCAAAATTTGAAATCGCGTTGGATTTCATTGATAAGAATCTCAAATCAATTGTCATGGAAGCGAAGATTTTGACTTAAAAATTCAAGGCAAACATTTTATAATTCCGCGGATTCCGGTGATTTGCCATTGGTTTTCATTGGCCTTCAATTTCCCATGCGTATCGCTTGCACTATGAAAAATAATAAGTCGCAAAAACAGTCGCGGATATTTGTAACATCAATTCTTGAACTCCCATGTTTTTTACATGGTCAATCGTATGTGGCGTGCTCATGTGTGAGCAAAATTTTCCACTTTGTACGTCGTGTACCATAAAGCACTTTAGTGAAAAAGTGGAAGGTTTTAGACTGGCCTTTTTATTGCGGTTTGACTTAGACACATCGAATGCTATAATTTTGTTATTTCTATTGTATTTAGTATAAATTTTGAATACCAAATTTGAATTGACCGAATTACATAAAGCAGCATGTGTATTTTTCATTTTCGGAACTATTATTTTCATTACATTAACGAATTAAATTATTCTGCATAGTTAAAGGCGCAATATCGTTTTAATCAGGCGAATGCCTTCGATAGAAACTTCTAAAGGGTTTTCCAATAAGAGGTGTTATTGTGAATGACCCGCTATTTCGGTAGCTGTCACTTTTGAAGCTTTTATTCTTTAACATTTGACAAGTAGAAACTACGCCATTACTAAAAATGGAAACCGTCCGATCATCAACAACGTCGTGTCTTTGCTGATTGGGTCCTTGAAATGTATGAAAATGATCCGAAATTCCATCGAAAAATCATCTTGACTGATGAGGCCCATTTCCACCTCGGTGGCTACCTCAACAAGCAAAATTGTCGCATCTGGGGCTCGGAAAACCCAAGAGTTATTGTTGAAAAGCCTCTCCATCCTCAACGTGTGACTGTTTGGTGCGGTTTATGGTCCGGCGAGGTCACTGGACCTTATTTATTATTTGAGAGGGGTTATTGTACTGCGACCTTTTGGTCTATTGTACCCCTCATTGGACCTTATTTTTTTCGAAAATGAGGTTGGATCAACAATTACGGTGAGTGGATTGCGCTATCGAGAAATGATTAGTGATTTTTTTATGGTCGGAGTTGGATGGTATTGATCTGGACAATGTTTACTTTCAACAAGACGGCGCGAGCTACGTGCCACACAAGCAACGAAACCATTGATCTTTTACGGGAAAAGTTTCCGGACCGTGCTATCTCTCGAAGAGGTGATCACTATTGGCCACCGAAATCTTGTGATTTAACACCTTGTGACTTCTTCCTTTGGGGCCACGTGAAAGATAAGGTCTTCGGCAACAGCCCAGCGTCGATTGAAGACCTCAAAAAGATAAAATTCGTGAGGCTATCGAGGACATAGGGTAGCCACTTTGCGATTTGGTTTTGGAAAATTTCATGAAAAGGATATGGTCCTGTACCTGTATGCGTGCTCGTGGTGGCCATTTGGCTGATGTTGTTTTTCATAATTATTGGTAAACCCTTTATTTGTTCCTCAAGACGGTTCTTCACCAAATTCCGACGAAAAGGGAAATTTTCTCACGTCTAATGAACACTGCACTAGTGCAGCGAAGAGCTCAAGAGGACTATTGATTTATTATGAAGTTTCTTTCACAAAATCAGTTGAAAGTTGGCAATATTGTAAAATAAATACATAACACAAAAGAATTATCTAGCAGTAGGTTTGAGAAAAGCAACAGCATTCAGTAGACTTAAGTAAAGCTGTTTTTCAATAAAACTTCTTGACAATAAATCGTATATTCCAACGGCATGTATCACAGCCTAGCAAGGCGTGCATGTTTTCCCAGAAAGGCGTTAACATAATCTACCACCAATGGACTGGACATTATTCGTCAAGTTCTACTAACCCCAAAAGAATAAGTTGGGCAACCCAACAACCCCAATCAAACTTGTACATGATTGTTCTTTCTTCTTTCTTTTCTTTTGTTAAATAAGTGATAAACGCACATCAACCAATGTAGGCTAATGACATAACTTGTGTGAATAAGTTATTATTCTTGGACAAAAAAATAACGAACATTGAAACTATCGAAAAAGATGTTGCGTGTGATGTTATTGTAATATTTATTTTTTATTGATTTAGGAACGAAGAAAGACTACCTACGACTTGGGCAATAATTATATTTTTAAAATCATATCTATCACGCATCGTGCCGGGGAGGTAAGGCAAAGAAAACAAAAAACTAGAGAAGGTTCATAATTTTACTACGTATAATAAAAAAAAAATAAACTCAAAGCCATCAAGTTCGTTAGTATCGAAATGAAGTGGACATGACACGGACAGTGAGTGAATGTGAAGACAGTTTAATGTTTGCGAAGAGACGCAGCTGCTGTTACAGTTTCGAAGTAGATTGAAGATGTAAAATGACCAGGATTTAGTGCCTATCGGAGATGTTGACAAAAAGTTATTTAATTCGCACCCTCCGTTGGCGCCTTTCATCATTAATTCCCTGTTGAGTATAGTAGAGTAACGTTCTGTTTGGTTTGTTGTTGTTGGTCCATAAGAGTTAGAAGTGATTTTACAAGGTACATCTGTGAAATGAAAACAAAGTAAAAAGTTAAAAACAGTTCCGCATGTAGTGCGGAATTATAAAAATTACCAGGACTTTAGAAGCTCCATAAATAGTTGCCAAAAAGTGGTGACGCATGTAAAACTTAGTTTATAAAAGTCAAAATTGTTGACAAAAAGTGTTGACGCGTTTTATATGCTTTTTGATTTATAAAAGTCAAAACTGTTCAGATTCGAATCTTTTTGGTTTATAAAAGTCAAAACTGTTCAGATTCGAATCTCAGACCGAAAAGTTCGTTCCTGTCTGATAACCAGCCGAGAGCATACTTATCCAGGTGTAAGTTAATACTGGCGGTTCTTAAACGTATAACGAATGTCGCATGACGTACAGCTCTTAAAAAAAAGAATATTCCTTTTAAAGAGCTTAAATAAAAAGTTAATTAAAATCCGCTTACTAATTTGAAGGCCTCAAAAATGGCAAGAACCAACATCAGCCGGCAATAGCGTTTCCATTCAAATTTTGTGGTTACGCAGGCCAAGGTCCTGTGAATGTAAAAATTAAAATTTTACTTGAAATACAGTGTTGCTTAAAATAAATTAAATATTTCATGACAAATATTGGAAACAAAATTCGACGAATCGAAGTCAACAGGTGTACGCCATAAACTAACTATTAAATAGACTGACAGCTGCAGCTGCAGCCAAAAAAGAGGGATTGCCTACAAGCTGGATTTGTCCTTGAGTGTAGCCCAGTTTGAATTCATGTGTTTGTGCCATGTTAATCAAAGGGGGCACACACATACTTGAAAAAAACCAGCCTACACTTTCGGTTTCAATCAGATGTGAGGTAGCCTAAGGAGGATTCTCATTTCAATGTCGAATGCGGGGCTTCCAGGTTGTAATTTATTCGCTATATTTTTATATGAAAAGTTGTTCGATTTTCTTATTTCTTGGTATCAAGTGAAATTCGTTATGTAATTGAAGTGAAATGAATTTTTAAATTGTACGATACAAAGAACAGCAATACTTTTATGACATCGATATCAACAAATTTTTGGCATGTTCGCGAAAGAATTTCCCTTATATTTCTCTCCTTTTACATTCCCGTTTTCTTCGATTCAGCACAAAGCAAAACCGACAAGCTAAGTAAGGGCCTAGTTAAAGCCATACGTAAAATGCAACAGAAAATTTGGGAACAGTATGAAAATGATTTTTTTTTTTCGTTTAGGCAGTCATAGCCAAAATTGCGTCAGAAAAATGTTTCCCTACGAAAACAATTACAACAAATCAACCACCCCCGAATGGATCAGAAAACAAATTCCGGACAGATGGAACAGTAAAGAAATGTAATATTTCAGTTGAATGATTTGGTTTTTTGTTGTGGAATTGACTGAGAAGTAGATTAATGAATGAATAAATTATTATTATTATTTTTTTGATAATCTAGATTTATAATTCATAAGCAACATTTAACGACCAAGATTTAATTCAACCGTTAGGTTTAAGTCAAACAAAAAATGTAAGAAAAATTACGCAATTACAATAACTTCGCTCTACTTGACACTTCGAGGACTCGCAGTAATTGTTGTAATAAGGTTGTAATTGCGAGCTGAAAATCTTGCGAACCTACTTTGCTGAGTTCGAAGCTCAAAAAACACGAATATACTTAGAACGATTAGAATACAATTTTTTGTATTTCAAAAACACAGAAAGTGTACTTTTTTTGTTAATTAATAAATTAGAGACGCTTATAAAATTTGCAAAAGAATATCTATAAAAACGAATGGAACACGCGAGAACTAAAAATTAACAAAACAATTTGGATTCTTACGTTCGATTGAATACGAAAAATCTGAAATCGGATCGAATCGCAGAATCCAATTAAATACCACATTGTCTTTTTGTTAGGAGTTTAATGTTTAATCATAATTATATCCGAGAATCATATTTTTTTTTATAGATATATATAAATAAAATTAGCATTTTTACTGTTCCTAAGTAACAACAACACATTTCAGTGTTCACTCTTATTAAACCACAGAATTCCAAATCATATTTTGATTTTGTACAAATATGGTACTAAAAAAAATAAGTTGAAAACACCCACCAATTAATGTAAATTTATGCAAAGTTCAGGAATATTTATAAAAAAATCACTTTTTCCTAGTGAAAACTTGGGCTTAACTCACATGGTATTAACCTATTTTTTGAACAACTCCCAAAAGTAATTGCATGAATTTTTCTGTCAAAAATATTTTTCATGTAAAGAAAATGAAAAAAAAAACCTGAAATGTGAATGGATGAACATTTGTTGGCACCTAAGATGGATAGAGAACAAGTAAAGCTATCTAAAAAACCATACTCAATATGTATTCCTTTTACATTTATTGTTATAAATTCATTTACAAATTGTTTGTTATTGAAAAAGTGGCACCCGGCGGCCATTAATAACACGTATTCACAGACAGGAAAAATAAGAGCGCGCGAGAGAGGGCTCTCATTCAAAGTTTGCGGGGAAAATCGGTTAGGGGCAAGTGAGCTGACTCCAGCGTTGTGCTGAAGTACTCAATTGGGTAATTTGGCTCAAACATTTTAGCTTTGGCTCAATGCTCCGAGCCAAATAGAAATGGCTCACATTTGGCTTAAAACTCACAATTCTTTCGTACAAAAAAAAAACATTTGCTAAAAATAAAAACAGAGATTTAATTTTAACAATCCAATTTTAACATCATTTCAAGTTTTGGATCCAATCTTTTTAAAAAGTAATATGAACAATTTTAAACTTATCTCAACTCAATTTACCAGACTTATGACACGATTTCCACATTTTTTTGAATATCAAAAGGACACTTTGCTGCAAGAACTTAAAAATATGTTAGAGGAATTCGCTACCGTTCAGATAGATTTAAATGTAGTAAAATTCTGGACTTGTATGAAGCACAATAAGAATATCATGGGGAACTATTTGTATAAAAATATATGCTCGTTTGCTCTCAACGCGTTAAGTCTACCCCATAGTAGTGCTTGTGCGGAACGTGTATTTTCTACATTAAATAACATACCTAAAGACAAATAATCGAAATCGCTTAAGTTATCAAGTCATTCACGCACTTATGAGTTTCAAAGAGCTCTTAAAAGATCAAATAGATCATGTATAAATTTCGATCCTCCGGAAGGTCTCATAAGAAAATGTAAGAAGTGTTTCTTTTTCAGTTTATTTGGGTTTCTTGAATTCAGTTATAATTCTTTCTTAATGTTTCTTTAATGTATATTTTTGAATTTTCTATATTGAACGATTTTATAAATATTGTGATACATTACCGATGTACCTGCTTATTAAATAATAATAATTTTAGTTTTTTGTTCACGTTACTACGTTAGTAAGCTGGTTGTTTCTGCAATAAATTATTTTTAATCGTTAATCAAAATTCAAATGTATGGATACACTGATTTTTATACAGATACTTTAATTTTTCAAGACATCATTCCAAAGATCCAACCCCAACACCCAAAATTTTTTTTTTCATATAACTATTGTGGCTCACTTTTTCGTAAAGTGGCTCGGAGAATGGCTCAACTCAAAAAATTCTTTGGAACAACGCTGGCTGACTCTCTATTTGTAGATACTCTTTGGTGTACGCTTTAAGGCAATAGGTATACTTCTGTGTAGGTTAGGCGGAAGGGTTTTATAAAGTATGGTTCACTGTAACCGAGGAGCTAGTGAGGCTTATTGTGAGTTCAGTTAAATGTGCAGTCACATCGGGCATACTTCAGAAAAGTCTCCACTTTCGATTTTCGGACATGCCTGCATGAAGAGTAAGACAAAGTTGATGAAATAATATACCTACGCCTCCTTCTCAGCCATAAAATTAATTTTCAACAGCGTTCTTACTAAAGGAGGGAAGAAAGTTTTTCTGTTTAAGGAATATCCACGGTTAAGACTATTCACAACTTGGAAAGAATTATGCGGCTATTTCCCAGTTGTCAATACTTGTCGTTGGACCAAGACTTTAAACAGAGGCAAAGCGTTATCTTCCTCCGGTTTATGGTCAGTTGCAAAATGTGCAAAATGTTGGCAGAGTTACCAAAAGTCGTTTCTCAGAAAGGCTTGCTATTAGCCATTCGTACCGACTGACCGATCACTGCAGTGTCTTCCAAGCTGAGATATATGCGTTTAAAAAAGCAGCACAGACTATCTTATCGATGGGACTACCAGCAATGGAAATAACCATCTGTGTGGACAGTCAAGCAGCACTTAAAGCTGTCGGCTCAAATCTTATAAATGCGAAATGTGTTACAGATTGCCTCGTGGCGCTCAGGGCTATAAATCATCAATCAATTCTACTCTGCTGGGTTCCGGGACATGTTGGGGTGGAAGGGAATGAAAAGGCGGACGAATTGGCCAGATACGGCTCTGATATGAACCCTCAACTAGCGGACGGAGAGGTGTTACCGCCTTTCAACACTGCTAAGACTTTTATTGAAGGCGTCACCACACAACTGGCTAAGAAACAATGGAGCAACACCATCGGTTGCGTCATAACCCGAAGTCTGTGGCCTGTGGTTGACACCAAAAGATCAAAGTTCCCTTAATAGAAGCCAAATCCGGATGCTCGTCGGCGTTTTAACCGGACACAGCATCATAGGAAACATGGCTAAAAAGCTAGGACTTTTTGCAAATGACTTCTGCAGAAGCTGTAGAGACGAAGAGGAAATAGAGTCCGTGGAACATCTTCTATGCCACTGCCCAGCTTTACAGGAACGCCGCTCATCCTGTATGGGAGCTAGGTTCTTCGAAAGTCTGGACGACTTGGCAGGGGTACCCCTATCAGACATAAAACTATTCCTCAACAGATCGAAGTGGTTTTGTTAGCCACATGTCCTTGCATGTACAAACAGGGTACTCACAATGGGCCTTCATGGCTCCTGGGTGAAATTTGCATCGGTTGCAAAACTGCCCTCCCAACCTCACCTTACCTAACCTACCAAAAGTCGTGGCTCGGTTTCACACAATCAGTAAGTGACTTGGGTCCGGTCTTTAGGCACAATAGGCTCCTTTAAGGAGCCGCGTTGCCTGAGTCCACTGTAGTCTCTCTCGCTTCCTAATCTAGGTCCGGTCTTTTTGAAAATGTGAAGCATCCGTAGGAACCAGCCTTTTAGACTGGCCTTTTCTTTAGAAGACTTCTGATCGTCCTGTTTTTTCCAAGGTTTTCCAAGGTTTTCCAAGCTTTTCACAATTGTGTGCCCACTTCATGGGATGTTTTCCATGTCATATGTCATCCCAACTTCGATGAGTCTTGCAAATGGAATGATTTCGTACATTCAAACTCAAAACGATGACAAGTGCATTTTGATAGGCTTTTAGTACGTGAATAGCTCGCTTACCAATTAGGTACATCAGCTGAAATTAAATTGACTTGCTACCTCAGTGACATAGGTTTGATCGCCAACGGGCAACAGAAACACACCGACCTTGTACGACGCAGCGAAACGAGCAATCCCATCCGATTTCTACCTCAAATAAAGGCGTTTAGACACCAGACATTTAGAGAAACTGAAATTAAAATTGAAAACCATATTTAACAAAAAAAACCTTTCCATTTAGATGCCAGCGCGGCACAGGACACAAACGAAATCGACAACGACAGGCTAAAACGTACCAACGCCCGTATCCAAAACAGTGCCAGCCTACGCGGATCAGAAGTAAGCATTCAAGCCATCGCCATGGACAACGCTGGCAAAATCAAATTCGATCCACCAAAGGTTCCAGTCGTGTTCATTTTAGGTAATGCTATCGGTGTACGAAACCATTTCTATTCTATGCAATTAACTGACTATTCCCATGTAGGTGGCCCAGGTAGTGGCAAAGTAACCCACTGTGACACCTTCATGCAGGAGCGCCGAGGTGTCATACACATAAACATGATGGATCTCCTGCAACAATATGCCATGGGCAATGGTAAGAGTGGATGTTCCCTTTTCAGATTGCTCACCCTAATTGCCATTTATCCCTGCAGACATGCAAGACTTTGCACAACTATCATCGAAGACCGTCACCGAAGTCCTGATGTTAGAAATGAAAATGGCTCCGGCTGCCAAAGCGTATTTAATCTCAGGATATCCACGCTCGATGCGTGATGTTGTAGAATATTCAGAAAAAGTAAGTATACGCCACCCCCGACAGTCAATCTAACACCTAGCGGTAAATTGTGTTGTAAACGGGCTCAATGCTCCAATAAAACTCGACAAAATATAGTCGTCCAAATAATACGATTAACAACTGGTAATTGTGTTGACAAAACGGTGTCCCGTCGGTGGCATAGTCTCGCATTTTAAGCAAAAGCTTCGTGGCAATAAGTTACAATCAACCCAGAATAAACTCGCACACTTACGTGTATAGTGCATATATTGCCTTGCGGGCTGGGTATGTGTAATCAACGTTAATGTTGTGTAAATAAGTAGAGACATTCCTATACTGGAAAAAGACTCCGAAAATTATCGTGCCGCCATGTCAACGGAGGATATTCAATTATTTATCAAAAAAAAAAAAAAAATACAAAAAAAATGCACGCGTTGCTGGTGGGATACTTGAACGAGGTCGGGATCTAATGATTGTGTACAGTCAAGGACATTCTCGTTGGGTGTGGTAATTTTAAAGGATAACAAAAGAAAACTAATCGCTTTCAACCTCTTTGCAAGGACGTTGGAACTATTTTCTGTCCGCAGTTTTGTAACCCACGATATAACCAGTCTTTTAGGAGTTCTTGATATTGATTTGGCTTCGGGCCGCATGGAACCGTTTAAGGCACACATCATATGTACCTATTTATACCTGGAAACCGATTCGCCGATGGATATTTATGGGACAGTAGTTGAGTTGAATTGATACCGATTTTCGTGACGCGGTATATGTGCAAATCGATATATTCGCAGGGGGTTGGGGGTCAACTAATTTATGCCAGAATATAGATGTTGACATCTGACAGGCAAATGGGAGCTTTAACTGTGTGCAAGTTGGCTGCGACCCATGGATGCATTGTGGAAAGGAACACACCTGAAGGCGCAGCCGGATGGTTACAAATGCCTTTAATACCGCGTCGTTTTTTTTTTAGTAATGAATGAGTAGACTGCACTAGGTCAACTCCACTTCTTGGAAACATGTCACTGTCTTGTTTGTCAATAATGAATGCAAAGGGATGCAGTATAGTACCGCCTTTAAAAATGACCGCTTGGGACTTGATGTTGCCTTCGAAAAATGAGCTTAGTTTGGTTTTATGTCTGGTTCTGCTGTGTAGTTTAAACATTTTCCGTTCGAGAAGTTTTAAGCAGCAGCTAACAAACGACCTATACCTACCACGCAACCAAGTGACAGCTCACGGAAGTCCTCAAAAATTCACAAGCCTTTAAAATTAAAACGACACAAATAAGTCACTTGCAAGTTGTCGAACTTTCAGTCATTTGGAACTTCAATTTCTAATGGCAACCCTTAAATGGATTAAGTGGGCTTAAGCTCGTGTTAAAAACAAATTAAAGTGAAACAATCAAATCACTTGCAGTTGTCAAATTTCAGCTGCCCACCATAAAGACATTAAGTGGGCTAAATCTAGTGGCAAATGTTGTACGAAAATTTGCTTAAGTTCTGTCGAACTCTTGGAAAAGGCTCCAATTCTGATAATGAATACATTGTCACAGAATTTGGCGTAAGCTGGATTACTGCCACCAAATCCTATGATGGCTCCCTTTTAAGTACTGTCGATTTCTTCAAACTGCTCACTAATCTAAGCACTGCATTGCCAGCCAGATGCAACTTTCCAGCCAAGTGACAGCCATAATGGGATTAACTCGGCTTAAGCTAGTGTCAAAGGCCTTCAAAAGTCCTGCGAAATTCTTCCCACCAATCCTATGAGGAACACGGAGCAAAATTAGAACATTACAGCTCACTATCTTAAGCTGGATTACGCCATTTTAATTCTAAGACAGTGGTTATGACATTGGCTTAAGCTGGATTATGCACTTCAATGCCACCCAATCATAGTTCATACTTAAATTCTGTCAAACCACCGACTACTTCCAAATCAGATTGAAATTAAAATACAATCCCTTGCTGGCTTAAGCTGGATTACTCCCACTTAAACGAGCGAATGATGGCAAATATTTAAAAAAAAATACTTTCTTTACAGATTCAAGTGGTAAACGGCGTAATATTAATATCCTGGCGCCAATCGGTTTTACAAAAACAAATCGACTATGGAGCTAAATTAGGCCATGTAGTTCTCTCGCTAGCCAAAATGGAATTAGAAAACTTTTTTAAAAATGTTATGCCCGTAGCGGATTACTTCGATCAAAGTGATTTGCTTTTAGCGGTAGGTGCCTTTGTGATCTGTCATCTCAGCAAAACAAGTTTGATTTTTCTCTTTCTCTCTCTTTCTTTCTTTCTGTCATTTGATTCTATAGGTGAATGGCGAACGTGCGCCGACGGACGTCTACAAAGACTTTCGCAACGCCATACTCGACATTCTAAGTGCCTTAGAGAATCAAGAAGCAATTCTTAACGGAGTTACAGGTATGGGCAGAGGGATGAATGATATACCCGGCAGTATAGTTAGTGTTGAAACTGCTCCTAGTCAAGAGAAGAATATTACAGAGCTTGCAGTTAGTCGTTCATCTGTAGCAACAACAAATCGCGTTCAAGATGTTGAAATGGGCCATCAACGACAGCCGCATCCTACAGTCGATCCGGTGTCACTGATGGGACAGAATGTATCGATCTCGATGAAAGTTGCCAATATCGGTAGCGTCGGTGGAGGTGATGGTGGTGGAACACCCCCAGTTATATGGGTAATTGGCGGACCGGGTAGTAACAAGGCGACTCTCTGCCTTAAAGCGGTCGGTTTAAATCCCGGATGGGGCCACATCAGGTAGGTCATAAAAGATTAACATTCCTTAACCATAAACTGACATCAAACTTTGACCAGTATCGGGCGAATTCTACGCACGATAACCGATTCTGCACCCAGAGCGAACACGGAAAGCTATGCTGTGAAAGAGGCACTGACAGCTGGCGAGATGGTGCCGGAAAAAAATCTCAACGCCCTGCTGGATGTAAATATGCGACAGATGGCCGACAAAAAGGGCATCATCATCGACGGATATCCCAGAAATATGAACCAAGTGAAATATTTCGAAAATAAGGTTTGCTACTCAGGCGGAATGCGTTTCGAAAACACTTTGTCATTGACGCGTCTTCTTTCTTCCAGTACAAAGTTCGTCCACCAATCGTCCTACTGGATTGCTCGAAGCTCCAGCTGGGCCGTGGACGTGTGGATGATACGGTTTCATCTTTCCGGAGGCGGTTGGAACTCTTCCGAGAGCAAACGTTGCCTCTGCTGAAACTTATGGACAACAACAATCGATTGGTTATTGTGAGTCCCAGCTAAGTCCGCCTCTCTCAAAACAGAATTGACCGAGGTTTCTGTTTCTTTCTCTTGCAGGTCGATGGCGATACCGACAGTCCATCGGTGCAACGGGAATTCGAGAAAATCATCCGAAATCACATTCAAAAACTGACAGGCAATCCAAACCCCAACCCCAGCGACTACAACAATCGGCCCAACACCACAACCATGCGAACCGTATCGGAACAGACTGATGCTATATTGAACGATTTGGAAAACAACGTACCGGGAGCTGTGCCAACAATAAGCCACCATGTCAGCATGATGAATGGCAACTTGAAGAGCAATGCCAACAATAATGGCAACTTGAATCATGTGGCGGGGAAGAATGGAATGAATGGCAACGCTGGGAAGCCAATGGACTTCAGGCATATGCTGGAGGAGGCCGAACGATACCCTGTTGACTCTTACATGTAGAGAATTTCCTTTTAAGTTAGCTAAGGAATTTTACATCCCTAAGACAACCCATACAACTATCCGGTCCGGTAATTGGACACGTTGCAAGTATGGCCAATTTCGACCCAGGCAAGCCAAAGTTATTCGGGAACAAACCCAAATTGTCTGGCTTCTAAAACTGGTGCATCTCAACCAAACTACAATGGTAAAGCTTTAAATGAAGTTACTTTTTAAGTTAGTATTTAGAAAAATATTCCCAAGCGTGAAATAAGTTGGCAATGTGCCAAGAACATTGGAAACAAACATGTGGAACTTATTGTGTAGCCTATTTTTAGTTTTGCTACGGATAGCCTTCTAAAAATCTAAAGGTGTTCAAACAATCTTGAATTGAATTTTATACATTTTCAAACACACACAACTCACAGGTTTGGTTTCTCTTCGAAATAGTTTAAAGTACAATTAGGTGTAGTCGGTTTTAAAATTCTGTATAATTTAATTTCAAAGTGGCAGAAGCTACAGATTTTTGTTACAACTGTTTTGAAAGACCAGGGCCGTCTATTCTGGTTACGGTAATTTATTTCTGAAACACAGAATGCAGACTTGCATCTTCTGAAGTCCGCTCTTGACATTTTTGTGAGAGGGCTATTTATGACTCAGAAGAGACCAACAAATAAACACTTTCGGTTGTCCTATACCAGAAACGTTTCGAAAGTAATTTAAAAATAATGTAGCTGCTAAAATTAAGTTTCCGAAACGCACGTTAAAATTAATTAAATAAATAGAGATAAGTAACTTGTTGCATTAGAATTAAGACAAAATTAGGACAAAATAATAAAGGAGAGCATGCAGTACCTTAAAATGTATATTTAAGCAGATAACTATATTTTTGTTTCTTTGTTAGAAGAAATATATACAAACAAATACATACAAACGATAGTTTACACTTTGTTACATCTGTAAAGAATTCAATAAATTTTTAAGAATACTATTCAAAATAAAGGGCGGATGTTGTATTATTGAAGGTGAAAAGGCTGAGTCATGTCCTTGGGACAACGAAATTACACGCATCCTAAAAACGCAAAAAAAAAACCGAGCCTATAAGAAATGGCGTTGTAGTTTGACAAATGAAGACTACTTTTTGTTTAGAAGGCTGATACCTTGTGTATTGTGTATTTAAATGAAATACAGAATGCTCTTGATTCCAGGCCAGACAAATTTTGGAAATTTATAAATTCTAAAAACAAAAGTGATGGCTTTCCATCATCCCCCATTACGCGAACTCTCTCGATACTATTTTTTTTCAATCAGCATATTCGAAAAATGACTTGATGATTGATGAGAAATTTCTTGATTACTAGCTGACCCAGCGAACTTCGTTCCGCCCAAATTCGTTAATGTAATAAAAACAATAATTCCGAGAATGAGCAATGCTCATGCTGCTCTATGTAATTCGGTCAATTCAAATTCTTTATTCAAAAGTTTATATTAAATACAATATAAATAACTGAAGTATTGCATTGTCGATGTGTTTAAATCAAACTGCAATGATTGACGTGTCTCCCAACTTTCCACTTTTTCACTCACACGTGAGCACGCCACATACGATTGACCATTTGAAAAACATGGGATAATTTATGTCACAAATATCCTGCGATTGTCCTTGCGACTTATTATTTTTCATAGTAAAAGCGATACGCATGGGAAGTTGAAGGCGCTTGAAAACCAATGGTAAATCATCGGAATCCGCAGAATTATATAATGGTTGCTTTATTTTTTAGGTCAAAATCTTCGCTTCCATGACATTGGATTTGAGATTCTTCATTCAAATCAAACTTTCGTTTCAAATCCGAACATCCAACGAATTTAAAAATTAAACATTTGAAATAAGTTTGGTTGTATTGGAAGTAGCACTAACCGTTTATCTATCCAGTCTAATTTTTTTCAAAGTTCGGTTCCTATACTAAGTTCCATTCCCAATCTCATCCCCTTTAACTTTTATTTTCACGACAAAAAGTAGCACAAATGCCATTTCAATACGAATCCCCCAAGCTCAAAATTGTAAAAATTTAACGATCTATTCTCTAGTTATGAGTGCACACACAGACGTCAGTCTCTTTTATATATTGCAGTACCCTCCCGGTATCTGCGTGCCTTTCGTGTGGAACTATCGGATCCAAAACTATCCTATCTTTAAAACTGGAACCAACCATACCCATCCACAAAATTTCATCGGATTTCCACGTATCGGATAGACCGTCAGCGCAACTACCCAATTCCCACGCAAAATTTTGAAAATAAAATTCTTTTTTAGATTTCCTATCTGTGTTAAGATCTACACAATGATGATCAGGCCCACCATAACATATGCTTCTTTAGTATGGCGGACAAAAACAAAAAAAAAGAACGCCATTGCTAAGCTTCAAAGGGTAAAGCGACTTGCATGTCTCGGTATATCCGGAGCCATGCGTAGGCGTACCTATCCTACTGCGACTATAGAAGCCTTAATAGGACTAACACCTCTACACATATACATAAACAAAGGGCGATTCGCAGCTCGGCAAGTTGAATCGACAGTCAAGCAGCTATAAACGCCATTAGCTCGCCTATTATTGCCTCCAAATCAGTCCTAGGCTGTTTCAACGGCCTTCAAACGCTCGGACGTAGAACCCTTCTAGTACACTCCCAAATCACACAAAATGAAGCTCATATTCTGAGAATATCCCATGTCTAAGACAGGCCAAGCGTGCTATTCAGCCGTTCAAAAAAGATACCAACAAAAATTTAAATCTAAGAAGGCATGATATCGAAAATCTGGCTGGTTTCCTCACAGGACATCACAACCTACGATATCAATTAAATAAAATTAATTTAACCGACTCCTCACTTTGTCGGTTGTGTCTTGAAGAAGACGAAACAGCTTGGGCACATAATATGTGAGTGTCCAGCCCTATGTGGAATCAGGAGAACTATCTTCTACAGGGAGCTTCTGAGCCCTGAAGAGATGAAGAAGTCATCTGCCAGCAGCTTAATTAACTTTGTTAGAAAAGTGGAGAGCTCGCGTAAACATTATTCTGGCCCTATGGTACAATAGATCTTATAGGTCGACGTGTCCTTCATCGCTCAGGCGTAGGCAGAAGGTTTTATATAAATCTTTACTGTAACTCTCTTCTACCGTCGACTCTCTTTCGTGACGTCGTTTGTAGTTTATGTGCATGAAGAAGAAGAACGAAAGAAAAGTATTTCCCGGAATCATAGTTTGTACACAACTGCGTAGTTGAAATTTAATGCAGTAAAATAATTTTTTTTTAATTGTTAATATTTTAAAAAAGTAAAAAATGCAAAGATAAGCACCCTAAAAATATCTTTTTTTTGACACTTCTTTTGTTAAGATTGGTTGACCGTGTGAACTGCAAAAGGGAGAAACACACTTCTAAAATTACAGAAATAATATAGAAGGGATATTGATGATTCTACTAATCCTCTTTTCAATGGTATGATATTTTCTGAAAATTCCGTTTTGATGAATTTAGCTGCTTCGGAGTCCAGCATTGATCCTGATCCTGATGGCTTCCTTCTGTTTTGCTTAGAAACTGTGCGTTGCCTTTACATAAAATAGTTTGTCATATCTTTAATTTGTCTTTAAAAACTGGCACATTCTCATCTTTTTGGAAAACTTATTTTATAGTTCCCATTTTTAAGTCTGGGAGGAAAAAATAATTATAGAGGTATATGTAAACAACCTTCTCTTCCTAAATTGTTTGATTCTCTTGTTACTGAAAGGTTGCATTTCTATTGTGAATCCCTCATTTGCAGTTATCCGCATGGCTTTGTAAATAAGAGGTCAACTGTAACCAATCTTTTGTTGTTAACTAACTTTGTAGGTAATTTTTTTTATTTTTTTATTTTCATTATTCTTGGATTAACAAACTTTGTATTTACTTAATCTACCATAACAATTAATATTAAATACAAGAATAGGTAGTGACATTAGTATTTGTATAGTAACAAATAGTGATAATGTCACTTCATAAAAAATAGCTTGGAAGTGTGGGGTGAACTGTTTAATTAATATTAAAAGAAGAACATTTTTATGAATTTATATAGATTTTTACAGAAAATTGACAATAAAAAGAAAGAAAACGTAAATTTAAAAAAACATTTGTACATAAAACAGCAATAGAACAATGTAATGTAAATGTTTAGGCAACATAGGGCAGCAAAATTTTAATTTCTTCGTGATCAAAATCAAGAAGCCATACTTTAACGCATTTTAGGAATAGGGACAATGATCTTATTCCTCGGATATTTATAGGAAGTTGATTAAATAATTTGCACGACGCGATGGAGTAAAAGTTTCTGAATAGAGTAGTGCGGAAAGGAGGAATAATGACGGCATTAGTTGAATTGCTTCGCAAATTGCGATTGTTTGAAATAGGGCTCTGTAGATAGCAACCTCTCATAAAGAAAATTTTTTAAACTTTGAAATAGTAGGCAGATGTTTTAGTGGCAGAATTTTCAATGCTCTAAATAGAATTATAGAAGGAGCTATACGACTTATCCCACATACTTTTCTTATAGCACATTTTTGTGAAACAATCAATGGTTCGATCTTCTTTTGGTAAGCCCCACCCCAGCAACTTATTCCGTATTGTAGTTTTGATTGAAATATTCCATAATTTATACTGTTTTCAAAGTTTTTTTTTTGTCACAGAATTGTCTAAGGCGATAAAAGCTTCGTACTGAAGATCGTAAATATTGTTTCAGGATCGAAATATGTTTGGACAAACTCATATTTTGCTCAAAAGTGATGCCTAAATATTTAAACTGATTTATTGTTTCAATTTTAAAACATCGTGTGTTACAAGATGCCTGCTCAAACAACATTGTCCTTCTTGTGGCTTCTTCAGTACAGACACAATCTGACGCATTTGACCATTCGCAATTGTTTGCATGAAAAAAAATTTCGAAGCTTGGGGACTCTTGCACATTAAGACAGAAGTGAAGTAATTTAGTTTTATTGCTGACAACTAGTTTGTGTTCCGAAAACTACAATCCCAGGAGCAACATCATGGTTTATATCCGCGCTTAAGTTAAGAGGACTATCCGAGCGGTATGCAATGCCCAGATCATCTGCAAAAGCTGTAACATTCCCTTCAAACGGTTGACTAAATAATGAGTTGATGTAAATAAGAAACAGTATTGGACCAAGGACTGATCCCTGAGGTACACCTAAGTTCATAGATTTTGGTCTGCTTACAAAGTCACCTATTACAACTTTTTGAATTCTATCCTTTAGGTAGGACTCAAACCAGTTGTGCATAAATCCTCGAAATCTGCATTGTGCAGTTTGTTTAGTAGAACTCTGTGGTTGACCATGTCAAAAGCTTTGGTAATGTCTACAAAAAGCCCGGCGCAACATTTTTTATCATCGAGAGCTTTATAAATAAAGCAGCTGAATTCCAAGAGGGCATCTAATGTAGAAAGGCCTTCTCTAAAACCAAACTGAGCAGGACTTAGGAAATTAACTTTTGCCAGGTAATTCAACATTCTATTCTTAATAGCTTTTTCAAAGACTTTAGAGACTGATGACAATAAAGAAATTGACCTGTAATTGTTTTCGTCACTCTTACTACCTTTTTTGTAAAGAGGGATCACATTAGCACATTTTAATTTGTCTGGGAAGACGCCGGTTGAAATACTTAAGTTAAAAACATAAGCTAATATGTTAACAACATTAAGTGCTATGCTCTTGAGGGTAGGGTTGGAAATTCCATCACAACCATAAGATTTTGAGCTGTTAAGTGAACGGATAATTTTATACAATTCTAAGCCTGTTATTTGTTCAAAGTCGTTGACAAAATAGGACCTAACGCAGCCATTACAATATATAGGAGACTCACTTGAAAAAGACATCAGACCAACCGAAGAAAAGTAATCATTTAATATGTTTGATACTGTTGTCTCTGAAATCAGTAAGGGTAACCAGGTTGATGCGATCTATACGGATTTCAGCAAAGCTTTTGATCGAGTTGACCATAAAAGGTTACTTTTTCAACTTACAAAATGTGGATTTCCAATTTTCTTTTTAAAATGGATTTCTTCCTTCCTTACTGATAGATTTCAAAATGTAGGTAACCTTTCGTAATAGTTTTTCGAAAAATATATCGGTAACCTCTGGCGTTCCCCAAGGAAGTCACATTGGACCTCTACGTTTTTGTTCTGTTTGGGAATGATATTGTCAATTTATTCCTGAATGTTCTTTGTTAATGTTTGCGGATGGCTTTAAGCTATATTTGCCGGAAAATTATTATCATTCTTTTAACCTTCAAAATTCATATCTTCAGAAACGTCATCTGTGGTGCTCTTAAAGCTACCTTTCTTTAAATGTTTCTAAATGTGCAGTCATAACATTTTCCCGCTGTAAATCACCTGTCATGTATACGTATACTTTTGAATTTTTGATGGTGTAGTCATTCCCCGTGTTTCCGTAATCAACGATTTGGGTGTAGCTTTGGACAATAAACTTTCGTTTAATTTCCATGTTGAGTCTATTACAAACAAGGCAAATACAACATGGGGAATGTTAAGGCGCTATTCTTGTGTGTTTTCTAACGTTTATGTTATTAAAACTTTGTATGTAGCTTTTGTTAGATCTGTATTAGAATGTGCCTCTATTGGGACATGTTCAGAAAAGATTTCTTAGGTTCGCTCTTAGGCCCATTTTATTCACTCGAAGTTGAACACAACTTGGGGATTTTTATATGGAAAACTTCCCGAGCTGTGTTCAGCTTCGAGTGAATAAAATAGGCCTTAGAGGACTCCATTGGCTTGGCTTATGCAACTTACCACGTTATATATAGAGGCTAAAATGGATAAGCCCAGAGTCAATAGAAGTTAGGAGAACTGCGGCAACAGTTGTCTTTGTTCACAGGACCCTAATAGGAGAGATTGATTCAACAGACATTCTAATCCTTCTCAACATCAATGTTCGATGCACTAGGACTAGATATTTTAGAGTAGACCACTCTCGTATACAAACTACGGTCTTTCGTCGTCGGTTAACAGTTTAATCGTATAATGCTTATGTCAATTTAATCGATTTCAACTTGTCAATTTCCGCCATAAAAAGAAAATTACTTCACAGACTTCAGTCATAATTTGTTGTTCTCCGTTTTCTTTGTATTTTTCTATACTTAGTTTGTAATGTATGACCTTATGTCTTCCCGTAACTGGACACAATGGACCCAACTGATGGTCTAAGTGAAGCTGTGGCAAACTGCCACAAGAGCACCCTTTTACCTACCTACCATGACCTTATGTCTATGAAAGATTTTGTTATTTGGTGACAAGAAATAAACAAAAAAAAAAGAAGGCATCGATCTGTCATTTAGGAGCCTTTTGTAAACGTTCGGAACATAATTTTAATTCCACTTTAAAAATAAATAAAAGCCTCCAATGAGCTGCCTACCAACGGACCACCTACTAGGCCGAACCATAGGCAGTCTTGCCTCTTAAACTGCCTTTACACCATCACGCGCGTGCAGAGAGATCCGTTTATCCGCAGTCATTGCTATTAAAGGCGTAAGAATGAGATCACAAATCAGACGCCTAAAGTCCTACCACGTAAACAAGATGGCCGACCTAAATACGTGTCACGTTTTTTTGCTTGTTAGGTAATGCTGTCCCTTTCAGTCACACGGCTATTTGGTATTTAGCATCTGTTTGTTTAATTTTCCGTGTTTTCGGAATGTGTGGCCGTGTAAATGCAGCATTAATGAAAACCAATTTCGCTGTCAAAATCAATTAAGCCAAATACACAAACATTGAATCTGGAAATGCTTTTAATAGTTCTGATTATGAATGCGACAAAGGCATACGATTATAGCAACTGCGATAACAGTCTTCAAACAAAGCTCAAGAGAATCCTACTACAATGACAGAGTGAATATTAAATTTGAGGCCATTTTGGGTCTGCTCTGTGCACTATGATAAGGTAGGTGTGGATGAGTAGGTGTAAACAAGATGAGCATATTTTATTATCACTTTTACTTATTCAAGTGTTCATTCGAAATGTTTGTTTGAGAAAAGTCAAGCGTATTTATTTATTTACATACGAATTTAGCTTGTATTGGAATTTTTTCCAGCCCTGTGCTGGATCTGTCAAAAGTGTGGGGTGAAACATGCGCGATTTATTTACTTAAAAATGATCTGTTAAATAAATGATGAAGAAGGGATTTCGGATTACGTGGCTGCGGCTTAAGCGAGGTGTACCAAGTTCGATCTGCCCTCAATCTGACTTCTCTGGACCTATACATGGAGGAATTAGCTACCAAAAGTGCTTCAAGGATTAGCCAAACTAATACCTGGAACCCTTGCAATTTTGGCTTTGCACAAATTCTAGAGAAAAACGTTGGGACTACGTGTCTCCCTATCTGAACTTTGATATAACATTCTCCTACTCTTTTCCGAGAAGAGATGAATGGAGCACAGATGAACCCACAAAACGGAACTCGGTATCCATCTACACAGATGGATCAAAGATGGACTGTGGAACCGGTACCGGTATATTCTGTGAGGAATTGAATATACACTGCTCCATCAGGCTTCCTGATAGCAGTAGTGTCTTCCAAGAAGAGGTTAACTGTCACTGTCGGCAATACCGAGTTATGAAATTACCATTTTCATTAATATAAAAGTAATTTCTGTTATTGAAATAAAATCCAAGCTGTGCTCGCAGCACTTCAACGATCTCTGCTGGTTCCCTGGACACAGCGACAAAGCCGGCAATGAGATAGCTGACGAACTGGCGAAAGGGGTCTGAAATGGATCATAATAGAGCATTACAGTCGATCAAGCCTCCACTCTGTAATTTCAGAGAACGAGTGGAGAACAAGGTTCGAATGAAAACCAATAACAGGTGGAAAGCACTAACTACCTGTGAAGCATCTCGGAAGCTATGGCTAGTATGTGACAGAGGCCGAATCATCAAAATTCTACAGTTTGAAAGGTCATCGCTGTCTATCTGGTAGGGGCTCTAACAGGTCACAACGTCTTAGGAAGTCGCATGATGAATCTAAATCTCAAAGATGACGATAAGTAGAGGCTGCGGAGACGAAGAGGTCCAGACCTCACTTCCTCTGTCATTGTCCGAGCCTCTGTCACTTGAGGAACAGAACACTTGGAAGTTATTACATCCATGACTTGGGAGAGCTTTCTGATGTTACACTTTCTGATCTTTACAGGTTTTTGAGGACAGCAGGATGGCTGGACGGCGTCGGGTGAACACAAGAAGGAAAGACACGAGCTAACCATCAACAACACCAACGGTTAACCCACAAAAAAGGCCATCACAATGGGTCCACAAGAACCTAAGTGTGGTAGGGTAAACCCTGCTCTACCAACCCGTAAGTCTATACTAACCTAAGTTGAATTCCCCACTGCCACTGCTTCATCTCTGACCAACAACTGTGCTAATGTGCGACGAAAGACTTTACACAGACAAAACAAAATCGTTAACCGAAGATATATTGAGTTTTTTTAAAAATTGTAAGCTAAAGCTTTATTTCAAGTCTGTGCAAGACGACGTAGACATTATTGGCAGAACGCAGCGAGCTATCACTGGTGCGTTTGCTAGAATTGAAGCTGAAGCGGCAAAAATGGGATTGGCAGTTAATGAGGCCAAAACCGAGTACCTGCTGTCGACAAAAAGGGACACACAACATCAACGAATCGGACAAAACGTCACGATAGACACCTATAACTTTGAGGTAGTCAGGGACTTTATCTACCTCGGCTCCGCTATAAGACCTGCAACAACATCTCGTCAGAAATTAAACGAAGGATAACTCTTGCCAACCGCTGTTTCTTTGGGCTAGGACGGCCGTTGAGTAGTAAGGCCCTCTCCCGAAACACCAATATAACCCTATACAAGACCCTTATCATCCCAGTCTTGCTGTACGGCGCTGAGGCATGGACCTTATCACCAGAGGTCGTTTCGAGCGTAAAGTCCTTCGCAAAATATTCGGTACTGTTTGCGTTGATGGGTTTTTGAGAAGGAGATTCAACGACGAACTATACGAGTTGTACAGCGATATCGACCTACGGCGCCTAAGATGGCTAGGACATGTAGAGCGAACGGGCAACAGCACCCCGGCCCGCAGTTTTTTTTTTCTGAGTGACGACGCAGTCAAGGAAGACCTCGCCTTAGGTGGCGTGCACAAGTAGAACACGATCTCAATTAACTTGGAGTGCGCAACTGAAGGCAGCTAGCTAAGGACCGGACTAGTTGGAGAAGCATGGTGATTGAGGCCCAGGTTCACCCCGAACTGTAGCACCACCTAAGTATGAAAGTAAGTAAGCTAAGACTTGCTTTAACTTTTATTTTTGACAGCAAGAACTCGTGTTTAAGTTTTCGAGAATCAAGTATTCAGCGTAAGAATAATATACTCTCCATAACTATTTTCTTACATCGTTGATAACAATTTCATTTGTAAGTCAATATTTTTGCGATATTGGGCTCATTTCAAGCAACGAAAAATGATTAAAATGTTTTTCTTTCTGAGTGAATTCCAATTCAACTGTTCGAGTGCGACATAAAATACTAGCGCCAAAAGTTACATCTAGGGTATGAGATCAATTAACCAACTTTTTACGAAAGAAGAAATGCCACGGGAAAATTTTCCAAAATGACCAACACTGCCGCAAAGATAAAATCGACAGTCAAATCTTAGGCGGTTGCTAGTAAAGCAACAAATCAACATTTGTGATATGTTTTGGGTGTCAGAAATGGCTACTTTCAGATTATCGACTGGCTTCTGAGTCGTCTTTGAAGAGAGATTACCCCGGAGAGCCTTTTCTATTAGCTTTGTACGATAAGGAACTGAACTGACTTTTGTCTTACATCGTATTATTAATTATCTTATTGCGACTTATCACAGTCAACATCAGACATAGAGTAACCAAAGCTCTTATATCAACTTGACATTATCAGTAGTTTTTATTGTACTCCCATTGGAATTGTCGTTTCTAGCTGACGGGTTGACAGTGTTGACGGTGCCTATCCGACGAGCAATGACCAGAATGAATTTGTTGCGCTTGGTGTTCGGTTCTGATTAGCAGAAGATCGAGTGAAAAGTGTTTAAGTGTTAATTTTAAAATCGTTTTCGAGACCCAACAGCAGCATCATCATCATCATCATCATCATGGTGGAGAAGAAAGTCTACAAGGCCAATAAGCGGCTGGGATATAAGCACTATCACTTGGCGGATTACTACCAATCGATGCCGGATATTCATGGAGGTTAGTACTGGGTGTTTGGTTTGCTGCAGGATGGGTGTGGTCAGGGGTTCTAATCGGCGCCCTAAATTAATTGGAAGCCACAGTAGTTCTATAGAGAAAAATTGTCGGTGGACACTAAAAATGACTCCCTTCTCTCATGCCTTGAAAACGATTTACACGCGCAGCACTCATCTCCCAAGGCAGTATTATCTCGACTTATCTTAGTTGTAAATTAATAATTTCTGCATTTTTAGAATGATAAATTCTCTACTGTGAAAATTGTTATATTTTTATGACTGCCATAAGCAATTGCATCCAATAAATAAGAAATAGTTGTACTTGCGGCGATAAGAGAGACCGTGTTGTGTTTATCGTGTTCATTTCTGTAAATCGAATGTTTTCTTGAATTATGACTTATCCGTGGGTAACGTACGTCAGAATGGATTTATCCAAATATGATTGTTAAAAATTGTCCAAGCGACTGGGATGCTAATATTTACTCTATTATGAGTGGTGACTCACAAAGCAGGACAACTTGTGACTTAAAATCGGTGAAAATGTATAAAATTGTGAAAATATCACTTGTTTGATTATTTTTGGTATACCTATAATGCGTATGACTTTTTTTGAGTGACAATTTCGAAAAGTTTCAAAAATACATCTTCAAATTCGAATAAGATAAATATTTTTATAAAAGCATGTGAAATGTTGTCTTATTATAGGCTTTTCACACCAAGCTCAAAACCGCGTTTTCTTAGAAAACTCGTCGATGCAACCACCAACTCGTTTTTGTTTGACGTTTCAGTCAGATGTAAGACACTAGTCGTTAAACTTCGGTGCAAACTTTTGTGGTTACAAATTTCGATCGCATTAATTAACAACCAAAATGAATTTCAAAATAATATTAGCCCATCAATTAATTGTGGAAAACGATTTTAATTTCTGAGCTGTGACATTTGTTCGGTCAGCCATTTTGCTGAATATTGCAAAAGGTGTGTTTGTTCCAACAACCCAACGATTGGAAGTCGTTTTTGTGGTGTTTTCGTGGAAAACCCGGTTTTGGGATTGTTGTGAAAAGTCTTTCACCCCCCGAGTACAATAATAGGTTTTAAGGTACTAAGGGACATTTCGAACATAGTCGAAAATGTGCTAGCAACTTAGAATTCGAGTAATGAATTAACGAGTGTTTCTCTAAATAAAAAAAGGTTTTTGTTTCCTCGTCACATTTGTTTTTTGCCGAATTTCAAGACAATTTCGAAATTTTATTTGTATATATTTATTAATTTAATATTTGACCCAACATATCTGTATATGACGCTAGTCCGAATGTCTAAATTGAGAAACTTTTTCAGGACAGTTATTAAGTCGGTTGTTTGTCAAAAGTTTGCGGAAGATGGAGTAAAAAAAATGTTTTACAAATGTTAAGCCTATCCTCGTTGACTATCACCAGGTTTTACTTAAATAATTGCATATCATCGACAGACTATTATAGACTGTCAACGAACTGTCATCTGTCAATCTTCTATTTTCTTCTTCTGAATTATATATAATTACTTTGGGGTAAAACACGCTGACGCTATAACTCGCTAACAGCTTGGCCGATTTTTACAATTTTTTTTTTGTTTTGTTCGTATTGCTGTATTTCAGATTTAAGGCACCAAGTGATAAAGAACAGTAACTGAAACAGAACACAAAGTTTTTTTCGTGTTGTATTGTAAATTCGCAAATCTCCGATGCAATGCGAGAAACTGAAATTTGCAATTCTCGAAATCGGAATAAATCAAACAATTTAAATGAAAGCACTTATTGAATGATATCCGTTCGCATTGCAATAAATATGTTCCGAAATAGTGTTATTCGAATTCGCCCAACTGCTTCATTGAGAATCGAAGTAATGCTGAACTTATATCGCCCAAAGTAGCACTGCGAAAACCCATATATGCTCTTTAAACATACATACATTAATTGAGCCTATTCTGCGAAATCTTTTATTCTGTTATGAATCATAAATGGTCTCGACCATAAAACATCTTTTGTAAATCGTATTCTGGGCTTCGAACTTCTATGAAACTCTGTTATAGAACTTCGAAAATTGAAATCTGTTACGAACCTTCAAAACAAACAGCTTTGTTTTAATTTTTTTGTAAATACTAAGTGGGCACCTAATAAATATTTTGCAAAATAGCATAAAATTTTCGGTGAAAATAGTAAATTTTGAATTATTACTCACACCAGGAAGATCAAATGGGTCAGAATAGAATGACTTTTCTACATTTTTCTTGAATTTCCATTCATTTTTCTGGATTATAAATTCCATTCGCCTCTGGTTTCACCAAATAATTTTGTTCGCTAAAATTTGTCGCTTAAGGCGAATGAAATTTCACAAATTCGCCAACCGCAATAAGGCGACTTTACGTTCGCCAGCAGTTTGACAGTTCAGGCGAATGAATTTTGTTTTAATTCGCTAACCATAATATATAGGTACAAATAAGTCACATTCGCAGGATTTTTTGTTCGACTCGCCAACGATAATAGGCCTATAAATCTTAGTTCCAGTAAAAGTGATGGGTGTTTTCGGCTAAACAAAAATATAAATTTAGAAACAATTTTCAATTATTATACTTTTTTAGACACATTTATTACATTTTGTCTCCATTTGTAAGCATTTCGTTGCCTAGGAGTTACATAGAGAAACATTTCAATCCAAGACTTCATTTTAATAAAAATCTTTTATAATAAAAGTCACAAAATTCTATCTTTTATTCTGTTAGGATTCTTAACAGAATTCATAAAAGTTTTTTCCACACAGAATACCAATTTTAGAGCTCGTAAAAGATTTTTTGACTGTTCGAACTTTTGTACGGAAATTCATAAGAGAATAACAGAACAAATTGATAGAAGATTTTGCCGAATAGGCCTGAATATTTCTTTCTTTTGTCAATCGAAAACACCAATTCGCAAAACAATTAAAATATGAGTATTGTTTTTTTTTTAACAGTCTGTCAAAATGGTTTACTTGACGGGCTGTAAGATTCTACCTCATTCGAAAGGTGAATATAATTTTCGTACAGGTGAAAAAAAACCCGAACAGCTTTGAGAATACCAATTTTGTTCGTATGCGAAAATTTCAGGCGGATTTGCTCGTATACGAATTATATTATGCGGAATTTGAGAATTGGGGTCCAGATCCATAAAAACATGGCTGCCGAATATTCTATCAAAATGTTTACAGACGATTTATATGAAGTTAATTGTATGAATTGTAATTCATACGTGGTCATCACAATATAAAATAGGACGATGCAAAACAAATAGCCAGATGACTGATGCAGAAAAATCCAAACGCAAAATAAAAATCCCCCCACGATAAATTGGTATTTCTGTTGCTGGCAGCAACATCTGACAGTTTAGTTTATGTTGCGGGCGAAATGGAGCTATGCCCGGTCCAACTAGTTTCATATAAGAAAGAACCTGGGAGAAAGGTGGTTCCAACATAGATCGTGTCTTCCTTATGGACCAATCGCGATTGGTCACTCTCATTCGTCCATACGTCCGTTTAGATTTCTCTGTCAAAAGCAGTTTTGTCATTCAATGTCATTCAGTGATCTGTCAATTGGTTTTCCAGCAATTGCCACCTCAAACAACGACTTGAATTCAAAAACCCTAATTCACCGTTCTCACCACACCCAATACATCAACCTATCCCAGGCACAAACATCTCCTGACAGTCGCCCTCAAACAGTTGCATATCAAAACCAAAAACCAAACTCACCACATTCATCACGTCAGCTGTCTCCACAGCTGTCTTCTGACACTTGCCTTTTGCCAGCCATTTCCCCATGTTTTTGCTATTACGCTTTCCACCCTCATTCTCGTTCTAAGCACAAAAAGTTGTCAAAAATAAAATATTAAAAAAATTACATTTATGCACCACCAAGTCGCAACTACGTGTACACGCGGAAACAGTGTGCAGTTCCCGATATTACCTATCTCGTAGTCTTTTGTTCGGAATTTGTTATCACAGTCTTTTTATTTAAATCTATACAAAACAGTGTCATCGTGTCGAATAAAAATTGTTAAAAAAAAAAATATATAAATCCGAGAATATAAGAAATATGAGAAGCATTTCATCGAGTTCTATCACGAGAACGTGAGTTTTGTCGACAAGTGGCGGTGGCGGTGCGGAATTATAATTAAATTCATTTGTTATACTTGTCATTAAAAATTACCTTGTCAACACAATCCAATTAGGCGGATTTATATACAGCTACAACATACATAGTACTAGTATGTTGGACAAGTTCAAGTGTAATCTTCGAAAAAATTGTAAGTCCACTAAGTGAGTGTTACAAGTGAGGTGGGTTTCGCAGGAACTTGGAATTATTCAGACACGTAGTTTATTTTGCATCGTTGCAGATTCTTTCCACATGCAATTATTGTTAAATGGCAACAAGAAAGGTGGAAATGTTGTTAGAATGGGGCATTTTGTTGACAATCTCTGAACGGAAATGTGTGTGAATGAAATTTGCTGAGTGCTGACCTTCCGCCTGAGTTTGACTTCTTTAATCGATTTTTTTTTTATGTTGTGACATGGATTTGCTGTTCGTTTTGCGTCTCGTTTGGTGCTACATTTTTTAGAAGAGGTGTTCCCTTTCTGTCTCACAGACGGGCAGCTGATTGCTAAACACGTTTCGGTTTCGGAACTTTGTCTGCCCGCTGTTGTCCAAAAATAACAACCGAACAATGTAAACAGCAACAAAGACGTCTATTGCGATTTGTTTTGATTTTCTTTCGTTGCTGTTGTTGTTGGGGACTGAAGAAAGGTGCCCTGGAATTTTGTTCGGAAGCTTTGGAGACGGAAAAACACCAAGGTCGGGTCACTGTTACGTATAGTTGGGGCAGGTTCAATTTTTTGAATGATTTGGAGAGTGATTACTACGATTCGATGTTGTGTTGTTTCTTGTTTCTTGTTTGTTGGGACTTACACTTGCCAACTTCGCGCAGGTAAATATTGCCCATTTATCATAGTACGAAGTAGGTTAGGTAGTTTACAGAGTTTCTCGAGCTATGCCAAATGCTTCAAGATGATGTTTTGATCAGATGCAATTCTCTTGCTTTTCCAGACTATTCAAGATCGAACCGTGATACCTACCATGACCATTAGGATCACAAAACTGGTAGAACGACAGAGAATGAAGCTACTGACACCAGAGTCTATGCACCTGGGTTTCAAAATGCTGGCAAATCACCCAGCATCGGGCAGTCGGACAGTGAAACAAGGCAGTAAGATCGTAATAGTCAGTTTGGGACTGTTTCGACCCGCTCGGCGATTTGATTAACCACAATGTAGGTACCTTGACCTACCCATTGGCTCAGCAAGAGTTTATGTTCGCCTGATCCGCCACCACTGCGTCCCATCTCATAAACAACAAATTTGTCAAGGAGCCAACATCAAATGCCTGCTACGGCCATCTTCAGCTTTATTTACATAGCATTTTCGAAGTAATTTAGAAGTAACGATTCGTAGAACAACGCAGCAGATAAGGCGCTCGCTTACTCATGGTCTACTTATCTTATCTGTCTTTATTTAAGTACTTATATGACCCAAATATTTACTTTTAAACTTCAAATTAACACTGCGAGTATAAATGGGCACGCAAGACGTGCCGAGTGACAAGATTGCTTATACCTATGACTGGCATGGTATTGCGAATAAAATCGGAGACGTATTGTTCTACAGGCTGGCTTGGGGGGCGACTTTGGTGCGCTGCGAAATCGGAAGTCGTGAGATGGCTTTATGCAGGAGAATGAGAATTTATTTGACTTTGTAAAGAAAACATTTCAGTGGCAATAGCCCAGGAAGTGGTACAGGGTATTAAATCAGTACAAGACTGGTTGGAAGTATATGAGGTGGGAACTAGAGGTGCAGCTTAAGGGTCCGTAATTATATCAATAAAGACGCCCTTTCCTTCTGATTCAAAAATTATTTGTAGAATGGCCTAGAATTCAGCTTAAAAACGACTGACCGTGCAAGTACCCTCGAAATTAGACCCCGGCAACTCACCTAATGATTTTAGATCCATCTGTACAGCGCGTGTGGGGCACTGCCCCTATTTTGTGTTGCCTTTATTGGGGCTTCACAAAATAAAGCGGTGCCAAATGAAATAGGTGAGAGTTATCTTAATTTTGCTAGTAATATGGAATTCAAGATGCTCTATACACCTGACAATTTTTGAACGAATAGTCATGGTTGCCATAGTGCTTCTAGGCTAAAAGAGGGGCAGTTCCTCGGATTGGGTAAGCAATCCAAACGTTAGTAATCCTCGGGGCAACCCTTGGGTTATGAAAGCTCTACCTTTAGCTATATAATGGTACCACGGGAGATGGGGTCGGCCCCTGTACCAAATTTGGTGCAGCTCCATCATAGCGGTCGGATTCGTGGTGGTTGTAGGTTTCATTCCAAAAGCGGAGACTAATGCGTTCTTTTAAAGAGCGAAGAGGTGTCAGATAGACCTCGCCCATGAGCAATGGGATTGACTGTGACCTTACCTAAACAGGCAAGAAAATGCACCAGGATTGGTACTTGTACCGGTCTTGGGGCGTTTTGTCAACGTCTTTCTCAGGGACACTGATGTGGGTATGCCCACCGTGAGATTAAGCCGTCAAGGCAGGTGTTCACGTAAAGCATAACTTTTCATTCTCTGTACAGCGCGTGTGGTTTTTATTATTATTATTATTATAATTTATTAGCAGGTAATTAAAATTATGTGCATGATAATATTAAAAATTAACGAGCGTAGCTGCAGAGACTATTGGCTTTGTTATGAAATTGGTTATTTTTTCGATATTAGAAGTAGTGGGGTTTTTTAGTATTTCGTATATAGAGCTATTTTTAAAGAGGTTAATAAATATAGCTTTAGAAACAGAGCAATTTTCTAAAATGTGTTTCATGTCCAGGGTGGTGTTGCAGGTGGAACAAATTGGTGGGTTGCTTTTGGTGAGAAGGTACTGATGAGAAGCAGCTGTATGTCCGAGTCTTAGTCGTATAAAGTTGGAAAGTTTTTGTTTAGGGATGGCAGTGGGGTATACTGGGTTGATTTTCTCTGGGTTTACTTTTTTATAGTGGTGGTGGTATAGGTTCCAGTCGTTTTTTATACGTGTTTTTTGTGGTAACTTGAATCAATTTTATCAAGTCAAGCCTGGTGTAGACGTTGAAGCTGTATATCGGAGCGTTTTTGGCGGAATTAGCTGCGGTATCCGCATTTTCATTTCCTAGGATCCCGACATGTCCAGGAGTCCACATCAGCTTGATGTTATTTGGCGATTTTATAAGATGATATCTGATTTTGGATATGAGTTCCGTGTTGTTGTTGGGGTTTTTTTTATTGCGTTAAGGACGGATATGCTGTCGGAGCATATGATGTATTTACCTCGTTGGCTCATTGCTGTTTTTGTAGCCGGAAAGATGGCGAAAGCTTCTGCTGTGAATATTGAGGCGAAATCAGGTAGGTTACCAATGCAAACTATGGATCCATTTTCGGTAGTCACAGCAAATGCAGTGTTATTTATGGTTTTTGAGCCATCAGTGAAAATTAGATTCCATCTGTCTGATTTTAATTTTGATACGATGCTGGTGAAGAGTTGATGGTAAACTGTATTGCTGATGTTCGTTCGTTTTTTATAGTTGGCTAGAGTCAGGATAAGGGAATCCGAGTTGATTAACCATGGGGGGTAGCGTGGCGAAGAAGTATTTTTTTGTTTGGCTGGAAGATTTAGCTGAGTTGCTTTTTCGAGGGAAGTAGCGATGGCAGATGGTATCCGTTTTCTAGTTTTCTGATTTATAACTCTCTTTACGTCTTGATCGATTATTGAGTTTTTGGAGAAAACAAGTTTCACCGATAGTTTTAATGTTGTGACGTCGGTTCGTTCCTCAATGGTCGGTAGTCCGGCTTCTGCTAGGATGTTTTTAATGGGGGTTGTAGGAAAAGCGTCTATACTTCGTCTAGCTGCTTGGTGGCATATTGGTTTTAAAATTTTTAATATTGATTTTGGGCAGTACCCAAACCATAGTCGATTTTTTTTAAAACTAACATTTTGGTGATGGTGGTAAGTATGTTTACATGGATATTACTTTTTTTACTGGCTAAATATCGTTCTTGCAGCTAGGGATTTCTTAAGATCTAGGCAGTGTTGTTTCCATGAGTACTTATTATGAAAGACTAATCCTAGAATTCTTAAATTACTGACAATTTCTATTAGTAATGTTATTTACATTGATGTTAAGTGGTGGGCAATTTTGTTTTCGACAGATATAAAGCAGTTTGCATTTTTGGATCGATAATTTGGCACCTGATTTTTTTTACCATTTTAATAAGTCTTCGATGACGAGTTCAAACGCAAGTTTGCTTCTATTTATATCTTTCGTTTTAGATAATATATGGATATCATCAGCATACATGCAGTGGTCAAGCAGTTTGTGCTTTGATAATATAGTGTTTAAGTAATCAAAAGCGATTATAAATAGTACTACCGAGAGCGGTGAGCCTTGAGGGATTCCATTGTGTAATGGGTAATTTCGAGAGTAAACGTTCTTCAATTTGATGCAGAATTTTCTGTTTGTGAGGTATGATCTTACGTAGTTATATATTTTTTTTTCCAACACCCCATTTTAATAATTTACTGAGGACTACATGGAGACCTATCCCGTCGAAAGCTTTTTCGAAGTCAAGGGTAAGGATCGAGACATGGTTTTTAGCTGATAGTGCTTTCGAGGTAAAAAAAATCAATGTGCAGAAGGGCATCGGCGCATCCTCTGTTGGTTTTGAATGCTACTTGATTAGGGCTAATAAGCTTGTTTGTTACTATAGTAGGCGTTTAGCGATGATATTTTCCAAGATTTTTGACAAACATGGAATCAGGGATATTGGGCGATATCCTTCGATTGAAGTCTTGTCTTTGTTGGGTTTTGGGATAGGAAGTATTGTGGCTGTTTTCCAGGTTTGAGGAATGATCGCGGTATTAAGAATATTGTTGTACAGGTAGATAATTCGTTTCTTTGTTTCTAGGGAGAGTTTTTTTAGCATCGGGTAAGATATTCTCCGCGGTACTAATAATCATTTTTAGTGTCCAGGCTAAATTTTTCGAGCTCACAATGGCGAAAATTTCCATACAAAATTGCATATTGTGACCTAGGAAATATTAAGTGTGAAGGTTAGAAATGATTATTGGTAAGGCCCTCTGTCTCTACTTGGTGTCTTGCCCTTTTTTACTGAATTTAGTGAACATTCAAATTCATGTAGAGATATTGGTTGTTCGATGCGTCGAGTGGTTGGGTTGGTTGCATTTTGAGGGGTGCTCATTTTTATTTTTGTTTTTTCGTCAATGAATTTATTTGAGAAGTTGGTATTTTCCGAAATTGTCGACCAAGTTTGTGCTATGAAATCGCATATTTCTGATGGATCTATAATAATGCCATTAGTGGATTTCATGCTATTGATGGTAAGTGTGGTGTAGTCACCAGTCAGGCGGCGAATGTTATGCCATATTCTAACGGGAAGGGAATTGGGGCATATGTTTGAGGTAAGTTCATAGAAACTATTTGCTTTGCAGTCTTTAAGCAATCTTCGGAATTTCGCGTTTGATTTTTTATAGTTTATTAGGTTATGTGTGGTAGGATACTTTTGGAATTTTTTTAGAGCTGTAATTTTTTCTTTTCTCAGTGATGATAGTTCCGAGTTCCACCAAGGCACTACTTGTTTGCGTTTTATTGGGACAGTCTGGGGAATGGACAGATTTGCAGCAGCTCTAATAGCTTTTTGAAGCAAGGCAGCTTCCTTATTATTGGATGACGATATAGTTTTATCGGCCAGGTATTCATCAGTTTTATCCTTAAACAGTCTCCAATTAGCGAGGTCTGTTTTGAATTTAGGGTTGAGTATTTTTGATTTGGGACTACGATCGATATTTACTGTTGTGAGTATAGGGAAGTGATCGCTATTATGTAGATCATCCAAAGTTATCCAATTGATTTTTGGTAACAGTTCAGGGGAGCAACATGTTATGTCAATATGAGTGAGTGAGTTATGCGTTGATAGGTGGGTGGGCGATCCGTTGTTTAATATGACAAGATTGGCGTTCGAAAGGAATTTTTCAAATATGGAACCCTTTTTGTTGGTGCTTGGGGAGCCAATAATACCTACGTTATTCACTGTGCGAGGTCATCCTACTGTTACACATCATGTGATAGTCTACCTTGGTGAGTATGACTCTAATGCGGATAGATATTTGCTGAAGAGGATGGCTGGGCGAAGCTGCGCACAGAGACCTTTAAGGGCTTCTACTTTTGAATATAATTTGAACGAACCCTAATCGATCGAAAGAACCCGAAATGTATTCGCATTTAACAACAACTTTCCACACTGGCGTGTGAATTTAAAAATTGTCAATGGACGTTGTTTTGATAAAGGAATCTATGCAAAAAAAAAACAGCTTACCAGTCACTTAATAACAACATAGAGACAACTTGCAGCTTACACATAACTTAACAAGTCAACAGACAAATTCACAAACCCGTTCGTGACGCAATTCGACAGTTCGTGGTTGACTGAGTTTAAGTTGCTCATTGGCACTCATTTACAGAATACCAATGCTCGCGAAAATACCAATCACACGTACATTGTTTGCCTTTGTACGCTGGTGTAGGAAGAACTCGAAATCGCAAACAACAAGAGTACGGCCACAAATAATACCGTATCGCTCCTTAAGCGCTACAGCAGAAAAAAGGCGTCTGTCTCTTTTGAAAAAATATCACTCTCCAGTGACTAGCATTTTATTATCTGTGTTGTGATGCTGTTGTTAATCATTTGCTTTTGTTAATTTGCACAACTGCAATTGATAGGACGAATCAAAAACGAAAGTAAAGTGAAGTTCCAGAAGAAACCGTATACGATGGTCGTCATGGAGGACAACATACTTCAAACAACTCTAAGGACCCTCCGCAGACATCGGATGCACAAGAAAGGTTTGAAAAAGTAAATCGCACACAGTTGCTAAAGTGACATCATTTTGCCAACTAAATTCGCCATCGTTTATGTAGTTCTGTGAAGTGTGTTTCGATTGCAAATGTGACGTTTGTGTTTAAATAAAGCAATCAAATATTTACTGTTTATAGTCATGTGTGGAGTGGGGTCGCATTTGATCGCCCAAGTCACGTAAATGCCAACAACAGGCTGCCAAACGCAACAAAATTTAATCTAAACATCAGCAACAGCGTGCACGTCTAAAATTCGACCAACAAGTCAAATATTTACTGTCGTAAGAAAATTCATAGCCAAATCTACGCTCTTGGTAAATAGATTCATTTATTTGAAATCAATATTTGTTGGAGTTTAGTGTTTTTTGAATGTTGTTCATTTAGTACTTCGAAGAAAAACTTCGTCTCTGTGACAAGTTGTTTGCGTGAACTATACATTCCAATACGAAACCAAAACACGTATAAAAATCGATCGACAATTCAAGGGCTTCCTTCAACTTGTTGAATTTGTGTGATTTTCATAATGAATCATTCATGATTATTGTGCGAGGAAAGAAATGTGTGTATCGAATCTTGTTTAGCGTTGGTCTGGCCACGGGGTATTTGCTTCTATCAATTCGTTAAACAATACAAGCTGTATGAACACGCTCTGGCGATGGTTAGTTCTAGAAAGGAAACAGCTGCGAAAAGTTGGGTTCTAACTATTTTTGATTACCGCTTATTATCACTGTATTGTTGTTAGTATACGACATTGAAAGCGGCAGTGGAAATATTTAATTGGAATAAGTTGGTAGGTACATAGCGATTTGGGAGATCAAATAAAAAAGAAGGTACCAAGTGTAAGCTACAACTCCCTCTCCAGCTGCTACGTTCACTCAATATTTATGAATTTAAATGATACTACTGGCTTCAGTACTGCCTTCCTTTTAAAACCATCACCTGTTTGGTTTTGCAAGTTTCTGCTATTTAATTATCACATTCTAATTGAAGTCACCTCTGTCAACAAGGGTGACAGGCATTTTCTTCTATTTTTTTAAGCGTAGCCCCTACTTCAGCAAGCAGTTCAATTTTATTTGCTCTGTGTAGGTACCTAATGAAATTATAAAATAAATACAACGCCAACGTAGTCTTCCCATATAGCCGAAGATATTTATTCAACTCTACTCCTATGGGGTGTCTGGTGCGCAACTATATTTTCTCAGTTCATATCAGCGTTCAGAGTGATAACGAGCCGATAAGATCAAATGTAAATATGATTGAAAATAGAATCGAAATCCACAGGTCTGGCGACCCATTTTGATCGTGCTTCTCCGACGGCTGACCGATCATAGTCGCTTGGAAAAGCAACTGAGATTCGCATTCGGTGGTTAGCAAGTGGATTAATAGCACTGAGAATATTTCAACATTTTCTTAGTTAAGAGCCGGTTGAAGTGGTCGAAGTGACTGTGTTGAGCAGTGACGTGCAGTTGTTTTCGAATTGTTATTTTTTTCAACTCGAGTTCAAAGTGATAACGAAATAAATTGCAATCATGCAGTCGACTGATTACTATTTTGAAGGTAACTGGCGGTTATAATTGTTGCAATGGAATTAGTTTAGTTTGGATGGTAACATGGACGTCGGGATATAAGTTTGGAAAGGGGTTTAAGAAGTTTAAGAAGTCTAAAAATACTTTTGACATAAAAGATCAGAGATCAGAGATCTTTTAAGTAAAAGTGCTTTAAGTGGTCTTGGAAATTACCTATCAACACTGTGAAGATTGCAGAAAGAAGAACTCACCTGTATTTTTGTTGGTTCCCTTCGATGGCTGCGTCAATTTATTTCTTCCACGCTTCTTGTTTTGTTGCCCAAGGTATATAGAATACTATATACCTTGGTTGTTGCCCATGTTGAATGCACTTGGAATACACTGCAAACTGAAAAGATAGATAATTTGTTTTGAATTTGCAAGTGATATATTTTCTGGTGCTACAGAAATGTCTCGTCCGAAACTCGAGATTCGAATTTACTTGAAGAAATATCGACAACTCTATACATTTGCCGGGTAATTGCAAAAATAAGTGATTAATTTTCTAGAAAACCATTTGATTTTGATTGAAATAAGATTTTTAGTGCTCAAATTACCATTTTGTTGTTTACAATGACACTTCTGCCTTTTGCACATTTAAGCGAACGTTTCGTTGAATTTAACGCACAAAAACACACCTCAAAGATAAACTACGACAAGGTGAACAAATATTTTAATAAACAGTCCCGATTCCGACGGTTTTTTGTTAATGTAATGTCCTTTAAAAGCGGATAAGTTACGATTTAAAATATATTTCATACACGAACTAGGTACACGAAATCAACCGTCGATAAGGTATAACCGTCGGCAATGTCGATTTTTGATAATATCGGTTCGATTGACTTTGAGTCACTTTATGAGTGAGTATTTTTCATTTTGCTAATATATCTAATAGGGTGACGTATAATCAGAAAATCTTTATTCGAAAGTTCCCTTTCGGTTTCTCAACTATTTTCATTATGGTTACGTACGAATGGCGCTTTCCGTTCTTTATTTTGTCGTGACGACGACTTATTTACATTTGTTTATTGTCACCAGAAATGTGTTTACTAAAAACTTCACACAGAATTAAAACAGTTTAAAAAAAAGGTGGGGAAAACAGTTTTTTTTAAGTATTATTGAAAAATAAAAAATAAAACTCTATTGGCTTTGCAAATAACTTATGTCGTTTTCCATTGGGACAGAAAAAGCACTTTTTTTGAGAGTCAGAGCAGTTTTTCTGCTCTCGAAATCAGCTGGCTGTCAGATTTCATTGGCCGCAAAAAACGCCAAAACATTTGTCTTTTGTCAAACTTTAAAGTGTGTTATTAATTACGTATTTGAAGACAAATCTGTGAAAAATAGAGAAAAAATTACATTTGGCTGCCGCAATGGATATCAACATAAATTAAGTGGATTTTCTTAGCATAAATTACAATTTAAGAACAGCTGAACGCACTACCACAAATGCGAAGGAAGAAAAATCTCGTTTTATGTTCCATTGGGCACGAAAAATCTGAAATCTGAGAGCAAAATCCGAAAATCCCAATGGAAATCGACATTAAAATAATGTAGCTTACAACTATGTACGTGTTTTCTATGCAGGAGCTAAAAAAAATTACCTAGTGTACATAGGGTTTTTTTGATATAAATGGTAAGGTCACAATGGGAATCGAATATTAAACGTAAATGGAATAATATTTGAGTTAAAACGAAAGAAAGAAACGCATACCCATGGAAAACATGTTAGTTGTCAGTGTCAAATTAAAAACTAGCATACTGAATAAATATTTGCTTTTTACTTTATTACTTTTGCAGTAAAAATGGAAGTGGTGGGGATAATTCTCTCACAGAGAGAACAATTTATAGTAATCTATGAAAAATGACAGATAGTTACATAATTTAAGTATTCAAAAAAGTGGTACGAAAAGTCGTAAAAATGTCGGATAAACTCGAAGACTTTGGCTAATTTACTAATACAATTAGTTACATCATCTAAGTAGCGATAAAAGTGATCTGAAATAAATCGAACTTCTTCTTGATGAATCCGAGTAAATGGAAGAGTTTGACTGATTGAACTACAAGCATTTGAGGAGAACATTCAATCTTATTTTCCCGCCTGTTGATACCATTTTAATAGTCAGAAAAGAAAGACAAATGCACGCATTTATGCCACACAGGGCAACAAATTCCAAATCAGCTGTTAATTGTAAGTTGATTGACAGCCTTTCCAATTCTTACACCAAGAAATTTGTTGAGTAAAAATTCGTAAGATTCTCAGTGGAGGGGTAGTACCTATCTTGCTCTATCGATGACGGCCTCTTTTACGAATTTTTTGAGTTAAGGAACAGCATTGAGTAAAAATTCGTAAGAATTAGTAAAAATTCGTAGGATTTAAAAGTTAGGGAACAGACCTATAATGTAGGTCTAGGTGAAGGAACTGTCAAGTTGTGAAGTTGTGCAAATATACGGTCGAACAATTAGATCAATCTAGTTTTATGTGCGATAGGCCCCGAAAAGTCTGTAATATTTTGCATAATTTTGTCGGCGCAAATAGTTTTCTATGGGAGCCTTATTTAAGAGCGAGTGGCATGGGTACACGTCTAGAAAAATATGCATTTAGTATGCTAATACATATACGTAATATGCTTTTCACACCAAGCCCAAAAACCGGGTTTTCCTCGAAAACTCGTCGATGCATTCACACCGACCACCAACTCGTTTTCGTTTGACATTTCAATCAGCTGTGAGACACTAGTCGTTAAACTTCGGTGCAAACTTTTGTGGTTACAAATTTCGATCGCATTAATTAACACACAAAATTAATTTAGTGTATTTAAAAACAATATTATAGCCCTTCAATTAATTGTGGAAATGATTTTAAGATGTGAATTGTGACATTTGTTTGGTCAGCCATTTTTCTGAACATTGCAAAAGGTGTGTTTGTTCCTACTACCCAACGATTGGAAGTCGTTTTCGTGGTGTTTTCGCGGAAAACGAGTGCAAACGACTAGTTTTGAAAACTGAAATATGTATGGGAAAACTGTTTTCGATGAAGTTTTCGTGTGTTTTGGCGAAAACCCGGTTTTGGGCTTGGTGTGAAAAGCTTATAAGATTTAGTAGCAGTTGGGAAGGGAAATTTGAAAATTTCTCAATCAAAATGCCGCAAACCAAAATTCGCAATACGTTCGCTTGGATTCCCCGGAAGATGATTTTATTTAACCGGCGAGTTCATACTTCAAACCGAGGCGATACATAATATCGTTTGAAAATGTTTGACGTAATGGCAAATTGCGGTGGGACAATCATCCAGTTTTTTACTCTGACATCTGTCGGAATCTGACACAATCGTCATATCATCGTCCATACCTACAGGTTATTATTTTATCGCTATAAATCGTGTAGAAACGGCTGGTAAAATCTTCTAATTACAAACAACAACTAAAACTGCAGTAACTGCCTGAAAATTTGACGTACGCAGTTCCGACAAACGTCAATTAGATGCAGCGCCGTATAATACATAAATCTTGTTAGTTTCTCCCCCTCCTCACCTTAGAGTCAATCCGCGATACCAATAATCATTTTTAGTGTCCAGGCCTTACTAATAATCATTTCTAACCTTCACACTAAATGTTTGCTAGGTCACAATATGCAATTTTGTATGGAAAATTTCGTCATTGTGAGATCGAACAATTTAGCCTATGGGCACTAGAAATGATTATTAGTACCGCGGAATGATCTTACTAATAATATGATTTTTAATCTTCGCACTAAATATTTTGTAGGTCACAATGGGTAGTTTAATATGAAAAAAATTCGCATTGTGAGTTCGGTAAACTGGACACTAAATATGATTTATGAGTATCGCGTAATGTATCTATCTCAAGTGTTATTTGTATTCTCTCATTGCAGAACCGCACAAAATGACTGGCGTGAAGAGGGTGATAGTTTTCTGTGTTCTCATCGTCATTCTACCTGCCATCCTCATCATTATCCCCCTCTATTTGCGGAAAGCTGTCTTTGCTGATGTCGTCTATCCCGTGGCTGAATCAGATATTATTGAAATCCGCGATGGCATCTCGTCGATTTTCTGTCAGCAACATTCACTGCAAATGAGCACGCATTTCAACGCTTTCCAGCTACGCAACAAGCCCGAGATTTCGACAAATCGTAAGCACATTCGTTTGAAGAAGTCCATGACTCTGCCCGACGATACCCTCGAATACTGGGGCTTCTATCTCCTCAAAGGCGCTCAAGTGTACCTCAAGTTTTGTTCCCGGTACGATGGCTCGAGGATATTGGTGGTGCGAGGAGAAAAGTCTCTGCAAACCTGCGGCCTTCTGGAGCACAACAAAAATAAAGTCGGCACAAATCTAGCTCACGGTCATGAGCAGGTTAGAGTGTTCTTCGAGGACACTGCGGAAATTCGCAATCACTCGGCGGCGGCTCCAAATGAGGATGAATTGGAAAATCACGGGGGTGAGGACAACGACGATGATGAGACCACAACTATCATGCCAATTACAACTACAACGACTTCTATGCCCACGACGACCATCCGGACGAGGATGAAGAAACTAAGGAAGCCTAATCGAAATAGGACCGAAGCGGTACATGTTGAATCAGAAGATACCAGCCATGGTTCTCCACGATTTCGGCGTCACCAGGAGTTCCTGCAACAACGACACGAAGTCGAGTATAAAGAAAGGAAACAAAAGGTCTACGATCAATTGTATAAGCGCCGTCGACAGAAACGGGACCAAGTCTATGATCGTAAGTATGTCCACGGAGGCAATGCCGTGAACTACACAGAAATTGAATCCACGTCAACTTCGAGTTTCGAAAACAGTTTATTCGATTGCTACAACGGAAATATACTCCTGGCGGAGGGTTTTCCTCCCTCGGAGGCATGCACCAGTACGCGTTTTTTAGAGACCGGATCGCATAGGATGATGTCGAAGCATGAGATCACCGAAGACGGCTATTACTACTATATTTTTTACAGCGACAACGATTTGGTCCGCAATGACATTCATGCGATATTCGATATTTACAAGCCGACTTTTCAGTATTCCAATTTAACAGAGAAGTCGCAGGGCTGTGTGAACAGCACAAATTGTACGTTCCCGATTACGTTTCTATCGGACGAGATTGTGGTGGTGGAAGTACCAACACGAGATGGCATTGAGCACGAGGAGGATGACATAACCTATCTGATATCCACGTGTCATCCGCGAATGGAGGTTTATGCGATATTCCCGATTTCCGTACTCGTACTTATACTTAGCTGTTCGTTCTTATAGTAAGACTCCTGTCGAACGAGTGGCGCTAGACTTGGGGGATACATATGCGAAACGAAAGACCTGAAAAAGGATGTACAAGTTTATTTATTTAGAATCTAGGGGTCGCGTGGAAGCTGATTTGAAGAACGGGGCTAGATTGCCACTATTGCAGGTTAGTGAGCTGAATTACCCATCCGGTCTCAGAACCTAAGATGAACTACAAGCCGAGGACGCATTGATGCCATATACCTTTTCCAACTTTAAATACCTAAACCAGCAGTACTCAAGGTTTGGAGTAGCAACAAAATAACAAATTATATCATACGTAGGTAACGTATAAAATGTTAAAAGACTATGAACAGTGTACTTATAGGTGCTAACCAAGTTTATAATTGTAAATATTGTGGAAAATAAAAACTCTTGCATATCACTAAGACGTGTTAGAAAAAAAAAAAAATAGTTACCGCTGAAATTGCATGATCTATTTTAGTATATTTAAAATAAATTTTACGTTAAGTTTTGCCTCAGCATACATTTAACTATGTACTCTATTTGCATAACATAAGGAACTGCAATTATCCTTGAAAACTGTTGATATTAGAATGTTGTATTAAACGTAAAATATATTCTAAATACCTACGAGTGATTAGACTAACATTAAGCCAACTAAAATCATTTTAGATACGAAAAATAGGGAAAATTTGAATATTTTTGTAATGTACATAGTATTTGTAATGACAATGTTGATTTTTATTTTTCAAAAAGAACAAATCTACTATAAAGTTGTAAATTTTGTAAAACAAAACGATTATAAGATGAATAAATAATAAGTAAAATGTGAGGCTGTGATCTTTCTATGCATCACAGTTGTGATGGACAAACAGCTGTCACCCGTTTTAGAAAATGAGATTGTTTTCTGGCTGTAGCATTAAAATTAGCTCTGCACTTATGCTAACTTCAGTTGGTGTAGTAAAAGTTATCTTCGGAGTCGCATTAGTGATTTCTAAAGTTAGTTTTAAAATCTAAAAAGACACGATTTGTAACAGAAGGAATTGGGTTTCGAAATTGAATTGTTTAAGTTTTAACGAGCTAGAAACCGGCGCACAACAAATCGTTGTTGTCATAAAGACGGTATGAACGCGATGATTATATTTTTCAAAGAGCATTAAAAAAAAAAAGAAAGGGAAAGCACCTAAATGGGGACGTTCGGATACATAGTTCATGTAAAACGTCCACTAGATTTGTCGGGACAAGGAATCCGAACGCGTTGACTAAGCAACTTGAATTGTTTTTGTATTCTCGCAGTCAGCGTTACCTTTGTTTGATTTTGGAATTTTTTATTTGGAAAAGTACCCTACTGCATTTTTAAAAAATTGTTATTTTCAAACAAATACATTTAAAATGTTATACGGTTGCCTATCACAGCACCATTATAGTCTTTTGCGAACTAATGGTTTCTAAATATCGTGCCAAAATTTTAAATTACCAGAGTTGCCTTAGAAATGACACCTTTTTTCCTCACCGACCCTTTTTTCGACTATTCAGAATTCTGCAGCGGCCACTCTGAATATTTTTAATCTGACTCTTCGAAATGTCAACAGAGTATAAAGTCAGGATTTTCTTGATTAGATTTGTCGGCTTCCGCTCCATAAACGTCAACTACAAAAACTATACACATGACCACTCTGGGCCAATAAAAACTGAAACACATCTAGTCAGATGTCAGACAGCTGCTGTCAGACTTATTAAACTATGAATCGAACGTCCCCAATGATTGCGTTTTCGAAATTTAACGAACTCTTTTGTTTGAATGACAAATTTTACCATTATTATTACCCGTGGAGTCTTGAGGTCGTCGTTTCGATGACAATGATCTGGTAGAGAATGGGGATTGGGGACGTTCAAGTATCTAGTCTGACTAGTTCCATATCGGTTTTGGTTACTGAAATCGGTCACGTTAGCAGCTGTTTCAGATTGACGTTTATGGAGGGATAGCCGACGAATCTAGTCAATAAATTCGTGACGAGTACTAAGTTGACAGTTCGGATCTGTGGATGACGTAGGACGTTTCCGACCAATCTAGTTTTTGCATTCAGGGTACGGCTGAGTTCATAAAAGTAAAAATGCGGCAGTACTGCAATTTTTGCATTCATTAATAGGCCAGTTTTTTTGAGCTTCGATCTCAGCAAAGCAAAGTAAAGTAGATTTTTCGGTACGCAAATTACAACAACTTCGATAGACTTGACACTTGGAGACTCGCAATGTTGTTGTAATTGCGTGCTGAAAATCCGACTTTAGTTTGCTTTGCTGAGATAGAAGCTCAAACAAACACGGCTAATGTAGAAAACCTGCATTATCTTTGCATGACGTCAGTTTTATTTGCGTTCATATAAGTAAAATGACAGTAAAATTGCGATCAACTCTGTATTGCATTTTATTTTGTTGCCGAGTTGCAGGAAGATGGCAGGAACAAATGTGTAAGTAAATTAAATGAAAATTAAATAGATATATCCAAAACAAAGTTTTTCTGTTCTTTTTCATATAAGAATGGTTTCTGAAAACATCATCTGCAAATTGCCCTATGGTTTTAAGAAAACTCTTTGTTTTTGGAATGTTTCTTGAAATCCTGTTAATTTTATCAAAAGAATCTTCCTTAAGGACCATTCACATGAGAGCGAATTGCGTACCACGAACTGGCAAATATTCGTAGATTCTGACACTTCATTCACATGAAAACTTTTTTTAGTCGCAGGTACCCGCGAATCATTTGTATTGTTGAAGGTTAAGTTCGAGCGAATTTTTCATTCGCAGGTTTGTGGATCGCGACTGTTTTATGTGGATTGTGAATAAAAAGTGACAGTTCGCGGCAAGAATTTTCAATTCGCGGGAGAATTTCTGTAATTGTAAATTTCGTTATTTTAATCAATCAAGTCTCGGTTTTTTTTTAGATTAGGTGTTGTATGAATTGAATATAATGCTTTTGTGGTAAAACAAATATCAATTTTCAATTTATAAATACAGATAAAATGATTTGTTCGCAGTTCGTCTATTCGCAGTTCGCGCTCATGTGAATGGTCCTTTATTCATTGAATTTTGCTCCTATATCTTTCAGAAATATTTGTGTTCCAGTTTAAACATTAGGCGGTAACTCTGAACGTCAGCTTGACAGACGTCAGCTGGACAGAAGTCTGATTCCACGGACGTTCGCCGAGAAGAAAGGAAGCAAATAAGTAAGGGAATTACTTTTACATTTATCTTTATGTACTTTAAATATGTAAATTATAACGAAAATCATTTTTAATTCAGATAATTAACTCCCCAAAACGAATTTGGTTGTGTTTATTGTTTTTGCCGAAAAACAATTTGCCTGAACACTTTCAAAATTAGATCCATTTAAGATTTAAGTGATTAAGAATCAGTCCTAAAATGATTCTTCTAATTGACATTATCAATGTTTTTATAAATAACAACCATCTGTCACTGAAAGAAGATAAATTAAAAAGTTCTGTCATTTGTTGTTACTGCCTACTGCATATACGAACTCTTTTTTGGAAACGCAAAACTACTGCAAACTTGCAGCAGTGTTTCTGTTTATAATTGCATTGAATCAATATTTTTAGCATGGCATGTGCAACAATGTTGCAATTATGAACTCGCCCTACATCTTATCTAGACCAACCTAGTCGACTTAAGATAACTAGATTCTTGAATGCGTCCAATATCTATCAAGAAATCAGCAAAAGAGCACCATTTTCGAAGAAAAATAAAATTGTACTAGATTTAATTTCTTACGGTTTCAAGTAAATTTCAAAAATTATAGTACCAAAAGATTACTAACAATTGTGACAAGAAGCACTTTGTTAGAATGTCAATCATATTGACATCATGTCTAACTATCCCTATCAATCCAGAAAACAACTAGATTTGTGACTTTGAATTTAGAAAACCTATCAAAATGCTGACATAATGGCTTATATTGAATTCGGTGCAAATGTCAATGTCTTCAATGCATCAGATCAACAAAAAATAAGAACAGGCATAAATCGCAAAATAAATTTTTCCAATCTACTACATTCGTCGAAGAAATGTGTCTGATATCACTCAACCTCACAAGACATATCTGCTTCCATGAGCAAACCGCAGAATCAAAATAAATTCCGATGAATATCAACCACAAGGAGTAGATGTCAAATGACTTGACAAATGAAAAATTGAGTGCCCAACTGGTTGCAAAATTAACCTGACAGTGCACAATGACAGCTGCTCTCTTCGGATTGGAATTGAAAGAAAATTATATGGGTACAATAGTTGGTAGTATTGGTTTGGTGTTGGTGTATGTTATTCATCTTTTTTACTCCAGGTACGTGTAGCGTGTAGGCTACGCGCAGATTTTTCGTTCGAAAACGCGAGGGGTTGTTTTTCCCCTTCCTTTGTGTGCCATTCTCGCTCTTCTTCTCAGTTCTGAGAACTGAGATTGAGAACTGTATAATTTGTATAGCTGCCTCTCCTGGGGATATTGCTACTTCATGAAATCAGATTCGTAGTGCCAGCGTTTTTGATGAATACAAGAATTATTATGAATTGACCACCACACCAGTTGTTGCTAGGAAATTTATTATCACCACCTGCTAAAATGTAAATGAGAATGGTAACCACGCACAAGTACAATAACTTATTGTACCCTCGTCCAGAGTTCGGTTCGTGTCCTTTATTGTTTAAATGGTGAAGTGTTGTGCGGTGTTAGAGTGTCGAACAGTGTAAGGATTTGCACAGTGAATTAAATTGTTCATGGAAAAGAAATTAAAAGTAGGTATGTTGCATCTTTGTGGAAAATTCGTATTACAGTTCTTGATTAATCAATTCAATTCAAGTTGTGTGCCTGTGCCTCCTCCTAATCCACACCCCAAGTACACTACCCCTTGTTCGCTGCATCGATTATTCCCAACGAGTTACATGGCTCATAATCGAAATTCATGCGGGTTTTTATTTTAAACGTGTCGATCAGACCGAGATCGAGAAGGAGATTGAGAGGAAACACTTGAATTGTGTCGTATTAATCGAATGCAGTTGCAGTGCAGTGTTCGTGTGTCGAGATGAACATTTAAAAATAAACACTCTTCCGGTCTCCCTTGTTCGAAAATAACAAAATCGGTTGACAGATGTTCTGGCTTTGCTCTAGTGCGGCTACTGGTTGTCGTTGCGTTGGCTCTGCTGCTCTGTTACGGGCACATTTATTTTTTGTGACACATTAAAAGAGCCCAAAATAGGCGCCGGGGTATTTTTTTTTTATTATTTTAAAGGTGCCTAACGTCATATTTTTGTAAGTGCTGTTAGTTAGTTTAGTAATGAAAATATTGTTCTAATTATTTTTTGCTGCGCTGAATTGAGCCAGCTTTTAGTTTTCTTGTGAAGCTGTGTAAATTTAACCACATGAATTTATGATTAGGTGGTTTATGTATTCCCGTGGGTTTCCACAAAATAATAAAGTGCATGCGAGCGGAAACGCAGGTGCTGCGAGGTTCCTACCTATCTACCAAGGAGTTATCATTGAAATGTAATTCTGCCTGAGAATTGGTTTCCTCCATGCGCCGCAGCCCATAACAATTGAGCATACTTCTAGGAACTGTTTCTTACGGTATTTAATGTGTGTTGTGATGCAGTTGAAAAGTCATACCTACTACAATTTGTATGCATAAAACGATTTTTATTTGGATTTGTGCTCCAACTAATTCCAAACAGTGTTCATTTTCAGTTAATGTACGGAGTGGGTAGCAATTTAACAGTTGTAACTGTCATTTAGATCGATGAACTCTTATTTTTGCGAGCTTTTGATATGGCTGCATAATTATTGCAACCAGAAATACCTATATTTTTGATGATTAAAAGCATTTACTAAATCAGTTTTGCCGACATCTTGTGCTCAATTTCTATGTTAGTACATTTTCAAATTGACAGATGTCAGGGTAACACTTTCGTGTTCTACTGTTTCTGTGATTTTCTTGGCTTTTTGCGGGCTACAAAAATGTCCTCATTGGTGCCTAATGAGTGCACAAAAAGCGTTTTTTGATCGACAAACTTCTACAAAACAGTTCTATTGTCAATCTAATACAAAACCAAATGAACAAACGTCTTTTTATACATAATGAGTCATGTCAAATACATAGCTAAAATTAGGAGTCTCATTTTATATTATAAAATTATTTTTAAAAAATTTAAAAAGCCCAATTTGATTTTGAAAACGAGCGACGACAGATATAGCTTGTTTCATAAATAGTTGTGCGTATTTTTGTATAAGCAAGGAGAATCACCGAAGGAGAAGAGAGAGAGAAACCCATTTGTCTGCAGTGAATGCTAAGAAAAGGATAAAAATGAGACAAAAAATCCATAAATAATGGCAAAACATAAACATTGCTATAATAAACTGAAAACTGTCCATTCCAAGAAGTAGATATATAGCTTTACAAATCTCAAGCCAGAGCGGACAAAGTCCCTTAAAGAAACCAACCTCTATGACTGAAACATCAAATACAAAACTAAAATAAGGTGCCGTGAAATAAGACCAAGTGAAATAAGACAAAATTCTAAACATTTTCCTTTTTCGCTTTTAAAAAGTGTAACAAGGCCAACTTCCAACAGTCCATAGTTTGAAAGCGCAATAACACCAATTTTGCACTTTGTCGGAATAAAATAAGACCAACTATTGAAAGTTGGCTTTATTACACTTTTGCATAGCGAAATAAGGCCAATTTTTAAAAGTTATTTGGCGTTATTTTATGGCACGCTAAAATAATTGTAATGAAAAACGAGTTTTCTTGCAAAAGAAAAAAGTAAACTTAATGACACCGAAAGAGGTACCTACAGATAAACTGACATTTATGTGAGCTGTCATAAAAGGTTTTTTATAAGTGGCCAAATTTTTTTTTTTTGACAGCTGGGCGAAGAGATTGGCTCTCACAAAGCTTAATTTTTTAACGAACATAATTGTTCTTTTGAAATAATTTTGCTGTCTTTTGAATAGTTTGTTTTACTTTTTGTTTTTTTTTTTTTATCAAAAAAGGTGTCAAATATAGATAAGCACATTTTAAAATTATTGTATTTAACATCGACCACATGACAAATATGCTAGTCCGGCCTATATTCACAAGTTTCAATTTATTTTTATTTCGTTTGAAGTATATCTGACAGCAGGCAGCCGATGTGCTCGCGACAAACCAACTCACGAATCAATGTATAGACTTACAAAACTGACGGACATTTTTATTGGAAATCTATTCCAAACAATAATCTAGTCGGCTTTAATAGTTTACAATGTGCATATTCCTAGTGAAGCAATATTTTCAGCACTGACTGTCACGCAATTGCCGCAATATGTACTCACTTGTCACTTCCAACCGTGCGTTGTCCGGGAGTTGCACACACATGCTAGTCAAATTTGTTGTCGGCTTATTTTGTTTATTTTTTGCCGTTTTATTTGCTGTTATCAAACAAAATGAGTTTAATTGTTCTCGATCGCCGGATCAGGCTCCCTTATGCGATCGACAAGATTATTGATGCAATCTCGGATGGAGATTTTTTAAGAGCACATCAAACTAAGTTGGGGAGGGAAGGAACATTGTAATCTGCTCTAAAGTTCATGTTATCTCAATGGGGTCAGACATTTTGCTCTGAACTGGTACCTAGTTGAAGTTCATCGCACGACGCGACGCAATGATGTGTAAACAAATATTCCCCCTGTCAATCGAGAGAGACAGAGCAGAATTTTTTTTCTTCTGAGAATAGTAATAGTACTTGTTGAGATAAAAGTGAAACACTTGTTTACCCTGTGTTTTTAGTTAAGTACAATGTACGAGTACTAGTACCTAGAGACAAAAGCAATTACATATTGTAAAGATGTCAAACCGTCGAACAAATACAAAAATTCTTTCCAAAGCGTTCAAATACTGCGCGGCTACACGCGGACCTGTTCAGTAAATAATTTTATGACTTATCAATCGCACTTGTTCAAGTCGTTCCAGTTTTTCGGATAATTTTTTGTTTTATCTTATCACAAACCGAAAGTGAGCTATTTGAAACACTCAAAAGATTAGAATTCAATTCATCGCCTTAAAAACCTACTTTCTGTGGTTATCAACAGCCAAGTGGGTAAATAATATTTACCATCAAGTGTTGGTTAATTTTTGTTCAAGTAGTGCTTGCCTGCTGCACACAATCCTGGTGAAGTGGATGCGCGATAAAATTATATATTTTGAAGTACCTACTATGGCAGGAGTTTATCAATTGTGTAGTTGGTTTGCCCATGCAGTTCATTACAAAAAAGAAAACCCCTCAATAAATGGAAGATGCATTGATTGAAAATAATTTCCTCTTAATTCCTATCACGTAGTTGGTACGCCTTTCTGGCAATTTGTTGGCGTCGTCGCCACAATATCGTGGGATCGTGATAAAAATATCCGATTTGTGTTGTTAAAAATGGTAGAAAAAAATAAAAATAAAACATGCTAAGTGTTGATAATATTTTGTTGGTTTTATTCATCTTAATAAAAAGTTGACGGCTTGTTTCGGCGTCGAAGAAAATGGAATACAGAAAGTGGATATCTCTATTGATAGGCCGGCATATATCGTGTTGACGGCGGCGTGGCGAACGTCAATGGAAGAATCGCCGGCGATTCGCCAAAATCCACATGTTAAGGCTGGTACGCTGATCGAGTGAAGTGAAATTTTCACTCCTCTCCAAAAAGTGCTGTGAAATAGAGAGTGAAATATTTTGTTGGAGATTTTAGTTGGAGAAATTTATGCAGGGTGACTGAGCTCAAAAAAAAAATTTATTTTGTGGCAGTTCAAGAAAACAGCTGGAAGAAACAAATTGGAAACTTCACTTTTTGTGAATCATGTGATACCTATACAGTAATATGTATGGACCTATTGGAAGACATTCATCCGTGATCGACCACAATAACAATAAGTTATTGCCATAAAACCAAATTCTGCAACCAGTATGGACCTACGGGCACCAGTTGTGGGTATGACCGCTCCAAACGTATTTTTAAAAAAAATTAAGGTCTTTCAAAAATATTACAAAGGAACAAAGTCCAATGCACAACGCTGATCTAGATATTGAATCAGTATAGTAAGAAGTCGAACAAGTTCCTTAAATGCACAACGCTTCTCAACCACGTTAGCTTAGAAACAACCGAATTTATAAATACAGGCAGTGTAATCAGGAGATTAAGGCGGATAAAACATGTTGATCTATAAAAATTAGCTAAGTCAATATATTTTCTAACAAAAAAGTTCAGAAATTCTACAAACGAGGGATCTTTCGATTAGTCGAATGGCTAGGCACATTCACATTCGGTTGGCAAAAGTCATTGCTCTCGGGAGGTGTTTTATATCGGCTGAAAGGCCTTCCCTATTGTCGAAGCATCTCTCGCGTACCTACTAGTTCTCGAATGACTTTTAATGATTTTCCCTTCCAGCGAACCTCCAAAAACACAAAAATGGTTCGTATTTTGTTCATGACAATTTTAATAGTTTTAAATTTGGCAAATAATGCCTGATTTGTAAAATAGACAGGACAGTCGTCAAATTTAAATAATTAACAGTGCATGGAAATTACACATATTTTCAAAGATCATCTGCTGGTATTGCTTGAACAAAACTGGGTAGAAAAATATTCTTGAGGCACCCTGCTTATGGAAAAGGTCATCCATGCCACCAAATATTTGTACACCTACCACTATTGCACTATATTCAATGAAAAAACAATTTTATAAGTGCGATACTTATTATTCTCTTAAGGAAACATCTGAAATTCCAATAAATTTCTAAACCGCATCCTACAAATCATTTTTCACGCTGAAATGCGACGGACAATAAAAACCAAGTGAAATAGCTGCGGAGAGATTTTAGTATCGCCACCTACGACTCAGTTTTGGAAGCGATATTTTCCACTCGAACTGCGTACCGCCTAGTGAAATTTTCATTTGGAAAATTCATTTTGACATTTCGCAGTGAAAAATTTGTATGAAAAATTGGATTTCACTTGAACTGCGTACCAGCCTTTAGATCAAAATGCAAACATCTGGAAAAAAGTAACGATTTGTAATTTTACGGGTGTTCTTCTTCTGGTAAAGAGGGAACTATACGTCAAAGTTTTATATTTTTCTAATATTGCAACTGAGTTTCTAATATTGTAACAGACATGTGTATTTCTGTTACAATAATGTCAAGAATATGATTAAATGACTTTCTCGCGAACGTCTGACAAACATCCGAGAGTATAACTGTCATGAGAGAGCTTCTCAATTAGCCGTTTGGAATCTGCATAAAATTGTAGATCCCTTCCATTCGTTCCAAAAATGAAAACTCACACAAAACGAATGGTTGTGAGAAGCTAGGCCCAGGGTCCCTACGACCTGTAGCGCCAACTATTTATTTATTTATTTGACTTTCGACACAGTTTTACTACAAGACTAAGCACAATTTTACTCGCCTGTCATCACATGTTATTTCATCTTAGAGTGAGATGACGGATGCGCTTTAAGACAGTTTGCGAAAAATACATTGATCACCTTGCGTCCCTTTCTATTTTTAAATAAAATGCAATAACGATCGCGATATATTCGTCTAGATTCTAGAAGAACGCATTCGCCTGATCTCTGGCCAATAAACCTTAGAGAAATCGCTCCAGCCAGCTGTCAGATACTACTATTTACAACGAACCCAATCTAGTACTGTCTAGCATAACCTGCTGTTGTCGATTTTATTTTTTTTTTGAATTGCTCGTAAAATTGTCGAACATGTGGTGAAGCATTCTACCTGGTTCATTGAGTCATTTCAATTGATAGACTCACCACTTGGCGCGCCTAATGAATGGGTATGCAATTGCGCATACAGAAAACAGAATGAAAATGTCATAAACTCGAAATGGCCGCGATGATCATTAATTGCAAATGTGCATTGTAAGTATTCTGCGTCTGAATACAGCCTTGGACATTCGCTTTGTAAATCCCATCTGATTTAGCAAAATTTGCATGCGGATTGGAATTTCGATCGTTGAACCGCGACTGCGGCCTCGCTTATGACTCGGGTAGGAGTTGTCTAATAAACTAAAGAAGTAAAACCCTGTTTGTTCGACACTTTCACTCTCTACTGTGCCGATAATGGCGGAACTCGATTTGTAAAGTTTTTATTTTATTTTTATTCCGTTTCAACATAATACATATTCCAGTTAAGTGATAAGTCTAACAGAGCTTGGCACGACATTCCATAGATAGCAAAGCCTCTGATTTTGATTTAGGTACAGTATAAATATATAGAACGTTCCTTCCCTCGCACTGGACACACAAGAATCATAGAATCATAGAGTACTTCGTGCCGTAGAGTAGACGGCGGGTACTCTTCTCAGTAATGTTATCCGCAAGCGTGTTTCAGTGGTTCTTGTCGCTCGGGCGATATCAGTTGACGTTGAATTATCCGCCTACTGTGTGTGCAAACTGAAGCGGATCGGCTTGTTTGTGTTTCGGTAGTTTTTTTTTTTTTTTTTTTTGCAAACTTTTGAGGTTTTGTACCCACACACAATATCGGTGACATACGACGACTGGGACGTATTGTTGTCGGAATTTGATTCGAATTTTCCTACTTGTTGATAGCGATATTATGGAACGCCATTGAAATAAAACAATAATATTATTTACATACGCGTACCACACTGACCAAAAATATTTTTTGATTAATCAAGTGTGTTTTATCAATTTTCTGTTTCTTCTCCTCCTTTGTTAGCCGCAGACTAATTGATCAAGTGTTCGGTTGTTGTCGTCGATTAAGGTTTGTTTTGTTAAATGCGGCGACGTCGTGCGCCGGCCGGTATTAAACGGGGGGCGGTGACTGCCTACGAGGCATAAAAGTCAAGAAAAGGAAACGAAAAAATAAGAAAAATATACATAAGTGAAAGAAAAGCTGAGAAAATGGAAACAAAACAACGTGCATTAGTGATTTGATCTGCTCGAACTAGAGTTCGAATTCAACATTGCTGTCAAAATTGGATTAACTATGTTCTGCATGGGAGACGCTGTTGTTGTTGTATGCTGTGATCGAGGAATGGCGTTTAACTAGGAAAAATAGCAGGTAAGTCAATCCGCGGTACTAGTAATCATTTTAGTGTCCAGGCTAAATTTTTCGAATTGGCCTTACTAATACCTAATCATTTTTAACCTTCACACTAAATATTTTCTAGGTCACAATATGCAATTTTGTATGGAAAATTTCGCCATTGTGAGTTCGAAAAATTTAGCCTGGACACTAAAAATGATTATTAGTAGTTACCGCGGAATATGTTTTCATGATTTATAAAACTGAAGAGTTTGACGTTACGTTATTTTTACTGTGCAACCCCGCTACCATTATTTGTAAGAAATTTTCAAAGATCGCCCATAACGATGTGACTCAGTTTTGCAGAGGAAGCTGATCACATAGTTTAAACTTTAAAGCCGAAAGTAGGTACTAATATTACTATCAAGTAAGGAGTGCGTATTCCGGAAGTTGTATTTGGGTAATGAATAACGACATGCTGTCAGATGTATATGAAGTTGGCGCGGTTTTAGCTGGGATGATAGTTCATACAAACATATTGGAAGGATAATTTGCATGACCTGATTGTGGACTTCATAGCAAACATTGCTTTCTTAATATACCTTCAGCCTTATTCATAAAACATAATTAAAGATGAATTAGAGCTTATTTTGGTTTAATTGCAGAAAACCTTATTCATAAACTTTTTCTAAAGATAATTCACACTTAATCAACTGTCAAAAAATTAAATGCCTTAATTCGCATTTAGCGGTGAATTAATGTCGTTTTCCTTTGGGACAACTAGAAATCTTTTCCAGATCTCAGATTTTACGTGGCGAATGGAACATGCAACGAAATTGATCTGCTTTTGTAAATGGATTTGTGCGTTATATGACAGCAATATCAGCTGTTCAAATATCGACTTGAAAAATGTTTCCCCTATTGTACATACAAATGGGGTATATTTGGTGATTAGTATTCTTCAGATGACGAGGAAAACTGTGAAGATAATATTTCCTCCTGAATTATATCCATGGCTATTAATGTCTTTCGTTATTTTGGTTTTCACGAAACTACCCCCATTTGTCTTCAAAGCAAACTTCTTAAAATGACGTAAAACAGCTGTGCAAAGTATATTGGTATTGTGATGTGGTATTCGTTTGGGCTTCTTCAGATTTGCTCTCAGATTCCAGATTTCGTGTGGCTAATCGAACATAAAACTTGCTCTTGCTCTTTTTTGTGTTGATATTCGTGCGATTTGAATATGTGTAATCTTCGACACTTTTCTAAGCGATTTCCATTCACTAGTTAAATTTTGTATTAAAACATTAGAAATAGCTGTTCCGATTGATTTCTAAATATATATTCATAAATAATTTACACAAATAGATTCACCCGATGCAATGCCTTTCTTTGCTGGAGAAAAAATTCACTAAAAATGTAAACAAACTCCATCAGTTGTCAAACTCAAACGCACTTGTATTGGTAAATCTGAGAAAATATCTGGATTCGCAAAAGTGCTCTGAAATCTGAAAAAGATTGCTTTTTCCTGTACCAAACGAACATAAAAATTGCCCTGAGAGCAAAAAAAGTGCTCTGAGAGCGCCCAATCGAATACCACATGAGAGTGTGTGTAGATCTAACAAAATATCGAGATCTGCAAAAACGTGCTCTGAATCGAAAAAAGATTGATTTTTGGTCCCAATGGAAAACGACATAACTTTTGTTTTCGCCATTTTTTCATACATCTGCGGAAATTTTGAAGTTTATTATAATCCGAAAGTGAATGGAGAAACAATAATACATTTTGCAAAGACAAAAAGAAGTGTACGCATCGTTTACAATATTTTTTTTTTCGTACAAAGTATTTTGACAAGACCTTTTCACACAATTGGGTACCTACTATCTGAATTATAATTTGCTTCCATTATAAATATTTACTCAGCTTCTCGTTAATAATTTTGCTGCTGTTCATACCGTTTCCATTTTTTTTAATTAATGTCAGATGACTATACCCAAAAGTGGCACTGAAGTGCGACAGTGGTGCCAGCTTTTCAGGGTAGTTTTGCTTAATTAATAGATTAGCTGTACCATGGCAAAATTATTTTTATGAATAAACATTTTCGACAAGAAGATTAAAGCCAAATTATGACATTTGACGTGAGTTAAGCAGCCCATAGACACCACACTTGTGTGTTCACCGGTGTACTGACAATGGTGTGGCATTCCGCCACACACGCCACACCAAATCGTACACAATCGAGACACCCACACCAAAAATCAAAAACTTTTGATTTTTACTCGCTCCGTGTCTCACACCAAAATCGGTGTGCACACCAGACCACACACAGCACACATTTCCGCACACCTACACCGGTGTTGCACACAAGTGTGCTGTCTATGGGCCGCTTTAGTGGAGACACTAGGTCTGTTCCCTTACTTTTGTATTAAGAATGGAAAAGACAATTTAAATGGCAGTGGTGGGGATAAATTCTCTCGCAGAGAGAGACACTTACGAAAAAGTTAGGGAACGCTTTTGTAGTAAACTATGAAAAATGACAGATACGACAGATAAATAATTCCATAAATTGCAGTGGTAAAGAATATTTTCAATACGATGGAATGTTCGGGGAGAACATTCAATATTTATTTTGCCGCCTGTTGATACCATTTTAATACAACGAAAGAAATCAAAACAAATTCAATCGAATGTCAAATATGACAAGAAATTTCAAATCAGCTGTTAATTGTTTGGTGACTGACAGCCCTTCAAATTTCTTACACCAAGAATATCTAGCTCTCTCGGCGACGCTCTCTTTTACGAATTTTTCGAGTCAAGGAACGGCATTGAGTAAAAATTCGTAAGAATTCGTAAAAATTCGTAAGATTTAAAAGTAAAGGAACAGACAGACCTACTGTTAATCTATTGATTGAGGGAATCTAATGAATAAGGCGGCTAGTGATTACTTATTTAAATGGTAAACGTCGTGATTGATGCACGTCGAATCGTTGAATATTACGTAAGCAAAGAATTATTTTAACACTGTATTACCGACATATATAAAGTTTCTCAATAAACTAGAAGCATTGGGTAACGAGGCGAGGGATTGGGGACTTTCAAGTATTTATAGTTTAGAAAGTCTGACAGCTGTCTGACTAGATGTACATATCTCGGTTTTGATTGGCTGAAATCGGTCATATGGGCAGCTGTTTCAGTTGACGTTTATGGAGGGGTAGCCGACGAATCTAGTCCAGAAATTCCTAACTGAACACTAAGTTGACAGTTCGGATATGTGGATGACGTAGGAAAGGTGACGTTGCCGACCAATCTAGTTTTTGTGTTCAGGTTACATCTTATCCAGACCAATCTAGTCAACTTAGAATAACTGGATTCTTCAATGCGGCCGTTCAATGGCAGAGCTGATTTTGGATTTTTTGACAAAATGTGTCAAATATTTGACACTGTGTCTGATTGTACACATTCAAAAATGATATTACCTCGAACTTCGGTCGGTTACGGAATTTTACATCGTCAGGCATACAATTCAAATGAACAAATTAATACTCAGTCAAGAAATTCATTTTACTAGTTGACGTTTATCGAAAGAAAGTCAAAAAATGTAGGTAGGTACTTACCAATTTTTTTGACACATGAGATAAACGACCAATCTAGTTTTCAACGTTAATGAAGTTAAGACAAACCTAATCGACTCAAACATACTGCATTTTTGAATATCTCCAATAACTTTCCTAGACTAACTTTCTGATGCTGTCAATATATATGTAATTAAACTGTCAAACAATGGTCCTGCTTCTAACTGTCCTTTCATTATTCGGCTTGAAAGGAATCTTGGTCTACAAAATGGAGTAGGTACACAACCATACATTGTCATATCGAACGCGTTTATGATATCAAACTCCCGAAAAAAATCACCGCCTATTGTCAAATTTATTTATTTTATTTTACTGCGGAACTTCTATTCCATGACATTTGACTCAATAAGTAGGTACAATAGCGTCGTGCTTGTCATCAATCGCTTGCAAACAAACTGTCATGAACCATTTCAGAGACAGGATGCCAACTTGATTTGAGTTCTTATCGATTTTGTTAAACAAGACAACTACATTTAGTTCTATGTAAGAAAGCACATTTCCACTATCAATGGAACACATCTTTCAGTGATCGCATCTACTGTACGTTTGTCAAGTCTAGTTATAAGTATCTATTGATAAGTGGTGCGATGCAGTACCTTGTTGAGTGTCCATTTCGAGTGCAGATTTGAAGCCCGCAGAGTTCGCTATTATGGATCCGGTGAGTTTGTAACTTTTAAATCTCATATCAAAATGATTGACAGAACTGTCATCAAGTGAACAATTTCGTTGTATTAGGTGAATTCGTCTATCAATAGGCCTGTTTTTTTTTTGAGCTTCGATCTCAGCAAAGCAAAGTAAAGTTGGATTTTCAGCACGCTAGACTTGACACTTCGAGACTCGCGATAGTTGTTGTAATTGCGTGCAGAAAATCCTACTTTACTTTGCTTTGCTGAAATAGAAGAACAAAAAAACACGGCTAATACAGTTTCGAATATATACACTTCAAAAAGTGTTGTTTATAGGCCTGTTTTTTAGCTACTACGATATACTTGACACTTCGAGACTTAGTTGTCGTAATTTCGTGGTGAAAATTCTAGTTCACTTTGCTTTGCTGAGATGGAAGCTCAAAAAAACACACCTTTATATCGGAAGTAGAAATATACAGCTGATATACTTAAATAATCAAATAATTATTTCCCCCGGTGGTGATTGTGAATGAGTGATATTACCAGCGAAATGAAGTTGCTCTTGCTTTGTAGAAATCAAAACCGCTCGTTGTCATCTCCGATTTGAACCTATTTACTGAATAAAAAATTATTCTAAAGTTATTTTCGTGAAAGTGCTGGACTACTGAGCGACGGGTTTCAGGTTTAAGTCCGAATAAATCCTAAATTACATCTTGGATCCTGATACTCTGAAAGTCTGGGAAGCTTCGAAGCCTAGGGTCGTATATAGACCTCCTGCGCCAACCATATATTTTGATTTGCCGTAGGAACAACGCATGACAATATTTATACCAAACAATAGTGGACCAAAACTTTGTCAATTAGAAATGGGTGATATATAAGAGCAGACAATGACTTCCCTAAATACACAATTACAATAGGCTCCATTTGAGGCCGCAGTGATAACTGATAAGGGTACTGAACGTCCCACCTCTGAAACTAATCTTATCTATTGCTTATATAAAAGTAGACCGCTCAATTGACGTTGTTTTTAAATAATCAAAATCAGATACAGTTGGTACATAAAGTGCAAAGCGAATCGCAGTATTTGAGCAGTCATTAGTTTTATTTGTTTAAACAAAGTATTTTTCAATGAAGCGTGTTCCACATATGAATTCGTGTTTGTCACAGCAAGAGTGATTCGAACTGTCAAAAACACGTTTTAGCCCAAACAAAATGAGTCTTCCAAAAATATTCTGATAGAAAATTTGACTGTGTCAGAGTAAAGGCTTAAGGCTGGTACGCTGATCGAGTGAAGTGAAATTTTCACTCCTCTCCAAAAAGTGCTGTGAAATAGAGAGTGAAATATTTTGTTGGAGATTTTAGTTGGAGAAATTTATGCAGGGTGACTGAGCTCAAAAAAAAATTGTTTTGTGGCAGTTCAAGAAAACAGCTGGAAGAAACAAATTGGAAACTTCACTTTTTGTGAATCATGTGATACCTATACAGTAATATGTATTGACCTATTGGAAGACATTCATCCGTGATCGACCACAATAACAATAAGTTATTGCCATAAAACCAAATTCTGCAACCAGTATGGACCTACGGGCACCAGTTGTGGGTATGACCGCTCCAAACGTATTTCTAAAAAATTAAGGTCTTTCAAAAACATTACAAAGGAACAAAGTCCAATGCACAACGCTGACCTAGATATTGAATCAGTATAGAAAGAAGTCGAACAAGTTCCTTAAATGCACAACGCTTCTCAACCACGTTAGCTTAGAAACAACCGAATTTATAAATACAGGCAGTGTAATCAGGAGATTAAGGCGGATGAAACATGTTGATCTATAAAAATTAGCTAAGTCAATATATTTTCTAACAAAAAAGTTCAGAAATTCTACAAACGAGGGATCTTTCGATTAGTCGAATGGCTAGGCACATTCACATTCGGTTGGCAAAAGTCATTGCTCTCGGGAGGTGTTTTAGATCGGCTGAAAGGCCTTCCCTATTGTCGAAGCATCTCTCGCGTACCTACTAGTTCTCGAATGACTTTCGATGATTTTCCCTTCCAGCGAACCTCCAAAAACACAAAAAAAAAAAAATGGTTCGTATTTTGTTCATGACAATTTTAATAGTTTTCAATTTGGCAAATAATACCTTATTTGTAAAATAGACAGGACAGTCGTCAAATTTAAATAATTAACAGTGCATGGAAATTACACATATTTTCAAAGATCATCTGCTGGTATTGCTTGAACAAAACTGGGTAGAAAAATATTCTTGAGGCACCCTGTTTATGGAAAAGGTCATCCATTCCACCTAACATTATTGCACTATATTCAATGAAAAAACAATTTTCCAAGTGCGAAAAACTTATTATCCTCTTAAAGAAACATCTGAAATTCCAATAAATTTCTAAACCACTTCCTACAAATCATTTTCACGCTGAAATGTCAAAAAATTAATGCGACGGACAATGAAAACCAAGTGAAATAGCTGCGGAGAGATTTTAGTATCGCCACCTACGACTCAGTTTTGGAAGCGATATTTTCCACTCGAACTGCGTACCGCCTAGTGAAATTTTCATTTGGAAAATTCATTTTGACGTTTCGCAGTGAAAAATTTGTATGAAAAATTGGATTTCACTTGAACTGCGTACCAGACTAAAAACATCCTAAATCCTTGATACGTTTTACTCATACGTCAGTGAATCATTTAGCAAATGCTTATCTCACTCTACCCACATCAATTGGAGCAGGTAATGATTTTCTTGATATATTGTTAGTCACTAATGACAGTGATAAGAAAAAAGTCGAGTTTTTTGTTATTAGTTTTCATGATTTGGTGGTTAGAATTTATCGTAGAAGAGTGTCAATAAGATAATAATATAGATAATATAGACAAGGCTTATAGATGAAAAATAGAAAAAATACAATCATAGCACAAATTGTGTTTCAGTTCTCTTCGATTGTCGGTCGATATGACATTAATGAAATAGTCAAAAAGTGCGCGTTTTTTAATTTACACATTTAACTCGTTATACAAATTAAAATTCGTGATGACGCCAACATGATAACTCTTGACATTAAAATCTGTTTTAAACAGCAACAAAAACGTTGCCATGATATAAATCAAGAAAGAAACATGAAAATTCGTTCACCGAAATGAAATTTAACCGAAAAGAAAAGGAACCACAAATTTGAAAAATTGTAATCACAAATTTATATATCTAAGTTCAAGATTTGAAGTGTTTTCATATCGGAAGTTAAAATGTTCAATTCTTTTGCTTCCTCAGTCTATTTTAATGCTATACAACCACACAATAGGCCTTACCAATAATAATCATTCTTAACCTTCACACTAAACATTTCCTAGGTCACAATATGCAATTTTGTATGGAAAATTTCGTCATTGTGAGTTCGAAAAAGTTAGCCTGGACACTAAAAATGATTATTAGTAACGCGGAATATGAACGAAATGGAATGAAAGACAGTTAAAAATTAGAATTTGAGCGATTTGACAACCATCTGTCAGCAATAATCAACTAGGTAGCCCAAAGAAATTTCTTGGGGTAATATTTGCTCGGATTTTTTTAAGCGGGATTGCCCGATTGCCTTGGAATGCGACTGACTATAAATTGTAATGCAAATGTCACTTTTGACATTCACCATTTTTGTTTAGTAGTCCAAAAAGAATGGACAGCGATTTTTTATCGGAAAACATATAAAAGTACAAATTAAATAAATTATTTCGTATTTGAGTGACAGTCACCAGTTTTGACACCACAAATGTCAACCGAATTCTCAGTAAAAGAATTCTTTATTAGATTTCTGTGTTGTTTATATTGATGACGCTCGGATTCCTAGTTTAGTAGGTAAGTCTGCTGACAGTTGACTGACAAAATGTAGGTATTTCAGTTTTTATTGACCAAGTATGTTCACGTGAATAGTTTTTGCAGTCGACGTTTATGGAGGAGAAGCCGACAAATCTAATCAAGAAAATCCTCCCTGCACGCTTAATTGACATTTCGAAGAGTCAAATTTACAATAAACAGAGTGACCGCTGCAGAATTCTGAAGAGTCGAAAAAAAGCCGGTGAGGGAAAAAGACGTCATTTCATTTCTAAAGCTACTCAGCTTATTTTGAATTTTCGCGCTATATTAAACAAGCATTAGTTCGCATAACACTAAAATAGTTTTGCGATAGGCAAAAGTAACCGTGTTTTGTTGAGCTTCAATCTCTGCAAAGCAAAGTAAAGTAGGATTTTCAGCACGCAAATTACAACAACTACGGTCTACTTGACACTTCAAAACTCGCAATAGTTGTTGTAATTGCGTGCTGAAAATCCTACTTTACTTTCCTTTGCTGAGATTGAAGCTCAAAAAAACAACGCGTTCGGATTCCTTGTCCCGACAAATCTAGTTGACGTTTCACATAAACTAGGTATCCGAACGGCTTCATTATAATACTTCCTATACTTTAGCTAAAAAAAAAAACTTCTCACGCAGTCAATAGTCTCGTTTAAGCGTTCTGACAGTTAACTAGTATGTAATTCCACGAAATATATTTCGAATAGAACCAATCTATAATGGAACAAATGAATTGGCATTTACGTATGTATTTCCGACTTGTAAACAACTGTCAATTTTCCTTCAAAATTATGTTATTGTATAAAAAGACAAGCGTTCCCGTACTTTTCTCAATAAAGAGGTGTCAACTTTGTAAACTAAGCTGGAACAAGTGAGCCTCATAGTTTGACACTACCAGATCTTTGTCAGATTTACGAAATTTACCAACTGAATTTTCTTGTCATGGAGTGAGAAATTTTTCAGTTTTTCTTTAGCGAAATATTTTCCATTTGGAAACAGTTTTAGGCAAGGTATGATTTATTGACAGTGTTTGATCCCAAATAATGTTTAAAAGACAGATGACATATCGAACTATTTACAGTTATCTGACAACTAAATGGCAAAAATCTATATATCCTTTCAGATGCCATCAAGTCAATAAACTCGCAGTCAAATGTAAAACGGAACCACCAGCTACCTCGAAAATAAGAGACACCAACCCTGAGTCCAAGGACAAATCGTTCCCAAAGAAGACAAACGTCAGTCATTAGATATAAGCTAGAATCCAAAAATAAATCCCAGATAAACAAAAAATGACCGCAAACGGAGACATACGTCTACTGGGACGATACAGTCCCGATGGTGAGTTATAGCTTATGTCACACTCTTTGCCATTGAAGTTCCTAATCCTTCGACTTTTTCTTTTTTAGGCTTTTCGACTTTCCGTACAATTGCCAACCGTCGATCTCTAATCTGTCTTATTGTCGGTCTTGTGGTGGGCTTTTGCTTTGCCGAACTTTTCATTTTATCCTCCCCGCGCCGTCCCGAATGGGTACCTTATACCGGTCATGATCTAGGCAACATAAACGACCCGCACAACAGCCATGACATGTTGGAGGAAAGTGGTCCCGAAAAAGAAATGGGCGCCCATACGCACGTCCATGAAAACAATTCCATTGCCAATCAACTGTATAACGAGGTTCGAGTTCTGTGCTGGGTCATGACGAATCCGGACAATCACAAGAAGAAAGCACGACATGTACAGCGTACATGGGGCAAACGTTGCAATAAAGTTATTTTCATGAGCTCGCAAGAGGACACTGAGCTAGGAGCAGTGGCGTTGCCCGTCCATGAAGGGCGAAATAATTTGTGGGCCAAAACGAAAGCGGCTTTCAAGTATGTTTACGAGAATCACTACGACGAAGCTGATTGGTTCATGAAGGCCGATGATGACACGTATGTGGTTGTTGAGAACTTGCGTTACATGTTGTATCCGTACTCGCCGGACGAACCAATATACTTTGGCTGTAAATTTAAGCCTTATGTGAAGCAGGTAAGCTTGATGTGGAAAGTCACAAATAGTTTTAATGGAATATGTTAAATTTTTTATTAGGGATACATGTCCGGTGGAGCCGGGTATGTACTTAGCAAGGAAGCTCTGCGATTGTTTGTGGAACAAGCCCTGCAGGATAGTAACTTGTGCCGTTCAAATAATGAAGGTGCTGAAGATGTGGAAATGGGCAAATGTTTGCAGAATGTCGGTGTATTTGCTGGCGATTCACGAGATTCTAATGGGCGGGGGAGATTTTTCCCATTCGTGCCCGAACATCATCTAATACCGGGGCATACGGATAAGAACTTCTGGTACTGGAAGTACATATACTATGAGACGGATGAGGTGAGTTTGGAATATGTTATGTACTATAGGGAAAAACTTATTGGATAAGAAACGACCGGATGTTGGGTTTAACTTCATGGTCCTGTCTTTGTGGCAAGTTTGAGAGCACCGGTTCGGTACTGCCTGTACTTAAGGACTTTCTCAATTCCTTAGCCAACTGAGAGACAATGCGACAACTTATGAATTCCTTGAACCCTTTCCGGAAGGCTGAATTTACTTAGACCTGTTCCACGTTTCACGTCACAGTGGAAGACTTGAACTTTCGCTGGGTATTCTATCAATGAGACAGATCAAATGAGTTTCCACTATAACTAATACAAAATCCGTGGTTTCAATGTCAGGGAAATACTGCAGGCGACCAACACGTCCTCTGGCGGGCCACTTAGCTTTAGACAAGCACTATGACATCGTAATCACTTTCACTGTGACTATCCTGATTAGTTGACAGCCAGGGTGCGGTTTGATGAATACGCATGAAGAACATGAAGACGCCAGCACGTTTTAATGATTTTGAATGATTTTTAAGTCAAGACAGTCGCGAAAATAATCCGCATTAAAAGAAAAGGTCTACAATTGCTTTTGATTCTGATTCCCCACCAAGATAGAGATTTTGTATTAACAAAACAATTAGTTCTATGGCGAAACCAGTTCCGCCATCTATTGGCAACGCAGTGATGCCAAAGCTACTCGTCAAATAACCAACCGCGCTACATATTTTAAATTGTAAAATTGAAAAGCCTGAGTTCTAGATCCATTTTAGCTTTTTTTCACGTTTCGAGAACACAAATAATGTACCGATCGTTTTCGACTTACATACCCCATAGGTCCTTTAAAAAACATTTAAAAACTCCTTTCAGGGTCTCGATTGTTGCTCAGACAATGCTGTTTCCTTTCACTACGTGTCACCAAATCAAATGTACGTCCTCGACTACCTAATATACCACCTTCGACCATACGGCATTGTTAATACACCAGACGTCTTGCCACAAAAGATCTCCAAAGTCGACGACAACGCTCTGGATACAACAGACAACAAGGCAAAGCTGTAATTGTTGATTACAAACAAACAGACGATCGCGCTTTTGTGTTCACTTTAAAAGCCCAACTAAAGACATTTTCTTTTTGTAAATCAAGTACTACAAAATTTGATTTAAATAAACGAAGAAATAAAAAATATTCATAAAAGACTTAAAACTTAAACAATACTTTGTAAAATATACATAAATGAATTAAATTTCTTCTTTCTTCTTCCTCTTACTATTTAAAATCCAAAAATCTTATATTGATCTAACCAGTTTTCAAATAAAAAAAACATTTAAATAAGATCCCGATGTATATTATATTCCTTTTGATTTACCTATCTATTATTTATATTTATACCCACAATTTAGTCACTTTGTTTTGCCATGTTAAATTCTTTTTGTTTTGTATACATTACATAGGTACTCGTATTTGTTTTTGAAACTTAAGGATTTATTTAAGTAATTTTAGTATCTAAGATCGACTGTACATTTGCACTACAATATTTTGTAATTTGTTATTGAAACTTTATTTATATGAAAGAAGTAAATTACGTACTTGTAAAATTCTGTATACCAAAGAATAAGTGAAAAGTTATTCCAAAAATGAAAATTAAGTAATTTTAAGTATACTCTATAAGTTGTTTAGTATTATTTTTTGTTTTGTTTATAGTTAAAAGGAAAAAAATTGAATATGAAAATAGGTATACTTGTGAAATTTTAATAAGAAAAAAATTAAGTATGCCACAATCTTTTGTAATACAAAAATACAACAACAATAAAATCTTGAAATGGAAGACAAATTTATTAACTTAATAAAAACGTATGTGAATTATGAACTTTTATGTTTTTTTCAATTGAAACGAACAATGGAAGAGTGGGGCATTTGATATGTCTTTCAAAGTAGGTTAAGTGTCTACTACATTACCGACTTTGGGGTACGAGAGAAATTTTTAAAACTTGGTGGGAGATGAAAGAGCTATGCATTTAATATACTTTTTCATTTATATTTGCAATCAAAAGGGCAAAATCAACCTTTCTGTTTTTGGATTCCGGTGGCTCTATAATTTTAAGCAGCCAGTGACGCAGATGGAGGAGACATCTGTGCGTCCTGTTTTGTGAAGATTTAGGTAAGAATTATACAACGGTGAGTTCAAAATGCTTAGCATGGGACAAATCCATTTTCGCACTCGTACAGTGGCAAGAGTACTTAATGATCTCAACATAAATAAATCCGCTGGTCCAGATTGTATTTCCCCAATTGTTCTGAAGAGGTGTTCTTCCACGCTGGCAAAACCACTGCGTAAGCTTTTCCATCTGTCTTATTCTTCGGGACTCTTCCCGAGAAAGTGGAAAACAGCATTTGTCCAGCCCATCCCCAAAAAAGGCGAATCTTCTTCTCCCACCAACTACCGACCCATAGCACTTACATCCATTCTTTCTAAGGTCATGGAAACGCTGATAAATCGTCAGCTCATGAAATATCTTGAATCACGAAAACTCATTAATGACCGGCAGTACGGTTTTCGTGGCAACAGATCCACTGGTGATTTGATGGCTTATCTCACCGAAAAGTGGAACCAATCTCTACATCACTCTGGTGAAACGAAGATTGTTGCGCTTGATATTTCAAAGGCATTTGACAGAGTTTGGCACCAAGCTCTTTTGTCGAAAATGCGTGCATATGGAATCGATGCGTCTCTTCTTCAATGGATTAGAAACTACCTCTCTGGCCGTTCAATTCAAGTTGTATTGGATGGCTTCAAGTCTGAAATTCACCATATAAATGCTGGTGTTCCCCAAGGCTCCGTTTTGTCTACGACTCTTTTTCTCATTTTCATAAATGATCTCCTGTCTGCAACCTCTAATCCAATCCACTCCTTCGCCGATGACAGCACCCTCAGCTTCTCATATTCATTCCAAGACTCACGTCCCTGCTCTTCGGCCGTAGAACTGGAACGGCAACGTATGTTAAGCTCATTAAATTCCGATCTCGACAGCATTATAAAATGGGGCTTAGCCAATAGAGTGGAATTTAATGCTTCCAAAACACAATGCTGTCTGCTGTCATTAAAGCGAAACCAGAATCCTCAGCCATTATCCATGAATGGCACTTGCATCGCCGAAACCGAAAGACTTTCCATTCTCGGTATGTGTGTCCATGACAAACTTCGTTGGAATGACCACATACACGAAATCGCCAAGAACGCTGCGAAATGTCTAGGTTTCCTTAAAAGGTGCAAGAAATATTTTACCCCTTCTGATCTGGCTGCCATATAGAAGGCGTTCATTCGCCCCAAACTTGAGTACAACTCTCATATCTGGTCTGGTGCGCCCAAAACCTCATTGCACCTACTGGATAGGATACAGAATCGTGCTTTAAAACTTATTGGAGACACAAATATAGCGAATTCTATAAATTCGCTCGAACATCGCAGAAATGTAACATGTCTCTCATTGTTTTATCGCTATTTCTCTAAACAGTGCTCAAGCGAAATCGCCAGCTGCATTCCACCCCTTCAACAATTCAACCGCAATACTCGCCAAGCCAGGAATGCCCATCAGTTTACCCTCCAGCCTATTTTCGGTCGTACTCTGAAATATAGAGATTCCTTCATAAGCCGTACAACACGAATGTGGAACGCCTTGCCCGGCTCTGTCTTTCCCCCTCGGTTCAATTTGCAGACATTTAAAACCAATGTGCATCGGAATCTCCTATCTTCTCTATCCCAATTTCCCTAACACCCGCGCTGTGTACTTCAAACTACACCATAAGAGTAGTCACAACCTCTTTAGCGCGTGTTTATTATATAAAAAAAAAAAAAAGCTCTAATAGGACCAACTACAGCTGCGTCCCACCTCAAGAAAATCGATTAATGAGTTGGACGTGCTTTTGTTAGGTCTAATCGGGTAGTTTTTTTGAGCCAACCACTGAAAATCCGTCAAAAACTTCAGCAAAACACTCGCAGCCAGCTGAAAAGGTACTTCGTGTATACTAGGCGTGTTTTTTTGAGCTTCGATCTCAGCAAAGCAAAGCAAAGTAGGATTTTCAGCACGCAATAAAACAACTACATTCCAATTGACACTTCGGGACTCGCAATAAGTGTTGCAATTAGCGTGCTGAAAAGTCTACTTTACTTTGATTTGCTGAGATCGAGGCTCAAAAAAACTCGGCTACTCTTCGAGCAGTTTCGAACGACTTTTAGTCACTTATTTTCTGAGCAAACTTAGAAACATACTTTTTATAATGTCAGACTTACTAAACTATAACTCCAAAAGTCCGCATCACTGAGCTGTATCGAGCAAATGAGGGAACTTCTAGTTGGTCGTTACTTTGCTACTCCTAGGTGTCTCCTTTTGCTGTTGGTTTGTGCAGTTGCCATCGATTTACGCGCACGAATCTAGTCCTTCAAAGAGCAAAACTACGTGGTATACCCTCGTACAGCAAATGCTCATACAAACCGCATACCACCACACTTCAAAACCAAATTCTGTTCATAACAAATGTGTATTTTTAACCCCTGTCTGATAGTTACAATATAAGCGTACCCGTTACAAGTTCCTAAATACTACAGTCTTTTTCATAACAAAATATTTATACATCTCTACAATAATCATAGAAAATTATCCGATGTTTCATTTCGCCATCTATCCAATAGCGGTTGCATCTTGAATTTTGGCAGCAGTTTGTCTTTATTCCGAAACACTCCGAATGGCCTTAAATGGTATATCAGATAGTCCAGCATGTAAAATGTTTCCGGGTGAATGTAATGAAATGAGATCGCATGATCCGAACAGCAATTCAAACCCTACAAGAGAGAGACCAGATGAATACTTAAGGATTCGAATTTTTCTCAAGGCTTACATCTTTTGTTGCGTAAAATATATATCTCCAGTACCAGTGACTTTTGTCTCTCGCTATGATATGTGACTGCGGACCGGAGGGGAAGAAGCGTCCACGCTTGTCTTCATCTCGCGAGTCGCCAGCTACAACACCGACATTTTGAAGGCAATAACCCATTTCCATGTCCTCAGAACCGCCATAGGTCTGCCGGCAGATGGTGCCATTGGGGTAGGCCACTTCGGCAAAGCGACGCAGTGCTTCACGGCTGAGGACGTAACCAGCACCTCCAGACATGTAGCCCTGACAAGGAGATGTTACATTTTCAATGACTAAAATTATAGAAGATGTGTAAATGAACTCACCTGTCGGACATGGGGCTTGAATTTGCAACCGAAATACACTGGTGCGTCCTTTGAGTAGGGCTGTAGGAAAGCTCGAAGATTTTCAGCTATAACGTATCTGGAAATAGAATGTGATCAAGCAAGCGAATTGACAGGTTACCCAGCGATGAACATAATTCACTGCCTGACTGATTGTCATGAATGCGAGTGAAGACAAGGTGATCGCGTGAACAAGCTAGATAACAACTGAAGCGAATATGGAGCAAAAGCTGTTGAAATTGATCGCAACTAAGTGGGATTTTATCAAATCTGTTGTAATCTTAAGTAGGTAAGTAGAGCAAGAGCTCCACTCGAAATATATAGAGATCGACAGTCACTATTGATCGACGGAAGTTCGATCATATACGGTTTTTGAAGTTCTGATAAAAGATCGCGCTAAGCTAGTGCCTGGACTGGTTCATTTTACTAATAAGAGACTGAACTGAATGTTGCTCCTAGCTTTTTGTCGATCTACCGGTGGTGCGAAAATTGTCCATAAGTTATGTAGATAGCCAACTGGTTGTGTAATTTTCTGAACACAAGGAAGCTGATCACCAAGTAAATTTGCAAGTAAAATAGTATCCCACACCACTGATCGAGGAAGTGATCTTCAGTGAACCGATCCTCCACCTCAACAACCATTCAAAAGGTTACATCGCTGTATCTGCTCTTATGCTGGCACCATTAACTTACGTGTCATCGTCGGCCTTGAGGAACCAATCGGCATCATTCCTATGGTTATCCCAAATGTACTTGAATGCCTCTCGCGTCTTGAACCACAAGTTTTTCCTGCCCTCACCAACGGGTAACTTGATCGTGCCTAACTCTTCGTCCTCCGCCGAACTCATGAACAGCAACTTGTTACATCGTGAGCCCCAGGTTTTCTTTATGTGTATAGCTTTCTTCATGTGATTCGCCGGTCCTGTTAGTATCCAACACAGTACTCGTGTCTCATTGTACAATCGAGCAGCAAGTGAAGCGCTGCTTGTCTTATGATCATCATCGTCGAGCATTACGATCTCCAGGTGTTTGGGCACGACTTCATAACCAAAACCAGCAACACCACCTCCACCACCTGCACTCAAATCATCGTCATCTTCATATCGTGCACGTAAATTCCTCCGCAGTGTCATAACAATCGATGAATCATTGTTGTGCGGCGACCACGAAGTCATATGTAATAATTGCGATAGACAAAAGCCCAGCACCACACCGAACATGAGCACTATAACCGATTTCATTGTGACTGCGACATTGATATCCAATTGAGGAGCATGAAAATAAATAAACAAAACCACCATATACTTTAGAGTGTAAACAAAAAACAAAAAATGTATCTCACTCACCACACCACGATCTGGATAAGAGCGCGCCCCAAAAGACTTAAGAGCAGCGAAAATGAAAAGCTCAACTTAAGTCACGGCTTCATGTGGGTTTTAAATTTAGTTGTTTCTTTTTTTTTAATCCACTTTAACAAATTTTTCAAACGACATTGAGAGGTGCAAAAATAAACGAAGAAGTACCCTAACTCCAAACACCTTTCAACGCTGAATTAAACTGCGCCGCACACAATTACTTTCGAATAGAGGTTGCAAGACACTAACGAATAACGATTACTCAACTCCGGCTCAGGTTGTCATGATCGATTGCAGCGATCGGGCGGGAGTATTTGGTACCGTAAACATTCCACACCGTAAAAAATAATGTATAAACAAAACGACCGAACCGACTATATACACAAGCGAGCCAAAAAATTTAACACTCTTAAGCTTAACGTGCACGCTGAAGACCCGAAGAGATACTGAGGAGATACTTTTTGTATCTTCTTCATGATCAACGCTGTCGTCGGTCGGTCGATGGTGGCTTTCCGATCGCCGCCGTCGGTCGTTGGATTGAGAAGCTTTTCTTTTTCGGGAATCTCATCGGAATTTGTTTATTTGTTGTTCTGGATTTTTTTTTAGTTTAAATTGTTAAACGACTCTTTGCTTTGCTGAAGGTTATGTAAATTTTATTTCAGATAGGCACTTGGGCACTTTGCGCAGTTTAAATGGGATTTCTAACGACTGGAGCTGGATGATCGGTGTCGGCAGTCGGCTGTTTGAAAGTGAGAGTAGTCGACATTTTTTTGAACAAATATTTTTACCTACTGAGTTGTTTGTGATTAGCGAAAGTTCAAGAGCGCGAGTTATTTGTTTGCGGTAGGTATGCGTGTGTAATAAATTACTTTGCTTATCACTCGAGAGCATTTGGCGGACCTGGAGTGTTTCAGTGTAGGTATTTAAGACTTTTTTTTATTGACAATAAAAGTTTTGATCTACAATCCGGTGAGGATGTCATCAGAGTTGAGGTTTTACATATTCAGAATGGCTTTCAACTCAACGGTTGGTGAAGGAAAAGAGTAAGCCAACCAAAAAGAAATTGTGTCCCACTAACTGGTCATCGATGACAATGGGAAAACCCGATGGGCATGCGGTCACCGGCTATGAGCTTCTTTTCAGCAAAAAATGGAACACAACACAAAGCGGATCGATTGTAACTTGTTAAACAAGATGTGAGCTTAAAAAGAGTTTTTACATTTACTAAGACCGAATCAGAAAACGTATTTTACGTGCGGCGTGCTCTCACGCTGCAAAATGTGTTTCTTCTTTTGACACCTCATTTGCATACTTGCTTACAGGGTTTCTTATGATGGCTGGATGAGAGTAATCCAGCTTAAGGTAGCGTGAGGTTATATTTATTAGGATTGTGTGTAGCGACTATAATAGGCGTTTTTTTTTACTTTGTCCAGAAATGATCTATGCAGGTCACTGATTTCCATGGTCTACAACAACAGTTGGATCTCGTATTATTGTTGTAAAAGGAAAAACCGCTTAAGTCGAATTTTGTAATTTTTCAGGCGAGCATGTTAAAGTTTTGCTAAAAAGTTTTAAATAACAAATGATGGTTCTATAGACTATCTATTAAAAGTCGTCTTTGGAGCTTAAATTTTTAATATAAAGAGCACGAAAAAATTTAACTTGACGACTTGGACATTGCTGGGTTGAATAGTATCAAAAACTCTGTTTCGTCTAGGCTCGAATTTAGCGGTTTTTCCTTGTTGCAACAGATCATGTGGGCAAAATAAAAAAACGTCTTATATGAAAAGTGGCGCCCTGCAAGCATTTGACTCAAGTGGACTTTCGTTCATTTTTGACACTTGCTAAAGCGTATACTTAGGCCCATTTTATTCACTCGAAGTTGAACACAACTTGGGGATTTTTATATGGGAAACTTCCCAAGTTGTGTTCAACTTCGAGTGAATAAAATGGGCCATAGTCTACTACGACTATATGACAATTAACCATCATTCATCAACTACCGAAATATTCGACAAAGTTAAGTCAACAAAAAAAATTCCTTGTCAACAATTTCAGTTCAGAGTTGATATGTGATTTGATACCTATGTACCTATGCGGACTCTCCTTTAAAATATGTACATGCTTAATAGGCTTTTCACACCAACCCGAAAACCGTGTTTTCGTCGAAAACTCGTTGATGCATTCACACCGACCACCAACTAGTTTTGGTTTACGTTTTATAGGCCTATTATCGTTGGCGAGTCGAACAAAAAATCCTGAGAATGTGACTTATTTCTATTATGGTTAGCGAATTGAACAAAATTCATTCGCCTAAACTGACAAACCGCTGGCGAACGTAAAGTCGCCTTATTGCGGTTGGCGAATTTGTGAAATTTCATTCGCCTTAAACGACAAATTTTAGCGAACCAAATTATTTGGTGAAACCACAGGCGAATGGAATTTATAATCCAGAAAAATTAATGGACATTCAAGAAAAATGTATAAAACCCATTCAATTCATTTAGAATGTATATATTTAATGAAAATCGCCTCTGATAGTTTCGAAAAAAATAACTCCAGCCAAATCCAGAAGCTATTTGAGCTCATGGAACAAATATAGCCATTCCAATGTGTGTTTCGTCCACTAAGCCAACCACCCCAGGAAAGGAGCTCATGGATTGTTTTTATTTTCGGTCATTTCTGTGTTTATCCATTTTTTTGCACCTCCGTGTTGTTTTCTTCAATTTTTTTTATTTTGAATTTTTTTTTTTGTGTTGACATAAATGTTTGAATTGACGTCATTTTCGTTTTTATTATTTTGGTAGCCCTTGATTTCTAGGCGAATGAATTAATTCGCCTACCATAATCGTACAAGGCGACGGCGAGTGTTTCGACAAGCAACTCGACTTACGCGAATTGTTCGACTCGCTAACGATAATAGGGCTATTAATCAGCTGTAAGACACTAGTCGTTAAGCTTCGGTGCAAACTGTTTTGGTTACAAATTTTGATCGCATCAATTAACAAACAAAATTAATTTAGTGCATTTCAAATAATAAATTAATTGTGAAAAATGATTTTAATTTGTGAGTTGTGACATTTGCTCGGTCACCCATTTAGCTGAATTTGCTGAATATTGCAAAAGGCGTGTTTGTTCCAACAACCCAACGACTGGAAGTCATTTTCGTGGAAAACGAGTGCAAACGACTCGTTTCGAGAACTGAAATATGTATGAGAAAACTTCTTTTTTCGATTAAGTTTTTGGCTTGGTGTGAAAAGGCTATAATTCTGTTTCTGCCTGATATATAAAAGAAAATATACCGTCGATATGATCTAAAATTGAATTCTATGACCATACGATTTTAAATATCTATGGGGGACGTGTTTACAAATTAAATTTCATGAAAATGTAGTAAGTAATACCTTTTCAAAGAATGTTATGTTATGATCAATACCTGGTTGTTGTGGAATTTGTTCGAATATAATTTAACTCATATTTTAATTTGAAAACAAAATAAGCATTAAAATTGTCACAAAAAAACTAATGGAGATTTAAAATATGCCAAAAACAACAACCTAGATGAAAAGATATCCTTGACCTTCTTTTATTTGATTCAACAAATTCCAAAAATTTCGTAAAAACAATTACGTCAGATCGTTGAAATCAGATTAATCGTTTTTCTCTTAACAAAAATGAAACAATTGTCACAAATATAAATCTGACAATGTTGATGAAAGTTTCGGAAAATGCAAGAGGTTTTAAATTATTGAGATCCAGACAACTATTTTCATGTATTTTTTTTTAACAACATTTCTGTACAAGCGTAGAATTTTGTTAAAAAGTTGATCAAAATCAACTAACCTTAACCTTACTGATTTGAATTTATTTCATTTAAGCACTTGTAGATTAACGTAGATTTGACACATATATTTTTCCTTCTAACGTTGACAGATTTATCAGAACGACTGGTTTAGGTCTAGCTAATTGAATTACTTGTTGCTCCCTATTTTTTTTTTTTTAAGTTTTTCTGTCATTTGTGTATATACCTAAATAGACTTTCAGTGATTGCGAAGGATTCAACACGATCACTGATCAATTAAAATCTAGTAAGCGGGCTATGTTTTCAAAGCCTAATCTCCATTGTCATATTTGACAGGTTTGGAAAATTTCAAGTGCATATTGGAAAATGGATGACATAAGAGGAAAATCAATAATATTGGGAGTAGGTATAGGGAAGACCCATGATATGATTGCTTGGGAGTAAATTGGCTTAATCCAACTTGCGCAGACATTACTATTGTATGTGGTGACCACAGTGGGATAAGTGACAAACATAAAACTGAACTTGGGTGGTTTTTCGATAATTTTCGACACTATCTCGAGCCCATATATTACTCCATTTAACGATGACACTGCTTAATCCAGCTTAAGCCAATTCGCGATTATATCGAAGGGCGTGTAACGAACCCTTTATTTAATTCAAAGAGTTTGGATGTCGTCTTTTTAATTTTGAACATTCTTTTTAGTTGGACATTTTGACGTGTGTAAGGTATAATTTATTAGTTTTCGGTGACAACAGCAATTTTAGATCTTCGTTAATTTGAAATTACTCCGACTATATCGCAGGGATATGAAATCCATATGCTTATTATCTGTCATGCATTTTAATAAAAGCTACTTCAACTTATTGCCACAGTTATAACCTTGTTTTTAGAAACACTTCAACTTGCTGTGGACAATTTATATAACTGCAGTGGCTGTCAGCCCTACATCATTTCAAATTGAACTTTTCTGATGTATTTAGCCATTTACCCGACAAAAAGGATGAGCATTTCCACCAGCCCTTTCAAATAAAATTTCCCACAACTTGGCTAAAAATGTCCCTTTATTTTCTGAAGATCACATGGACAAATGGACAAATAATGAATTTCATTTCGAAGTGGAAAGCAACTCATGAATTTTAAATCATAAAGCAATCAATTTTTTATAACTACTTAAGGCACCAAGCGACAAAGAAAAGAAACTAAAACAAAAACAGAATAACATACATTTGCAACAGAAACAGAATTAGGAACAGAGCATTTTTTTTTCTAGCAACAGAATTTAGCGACAGAAAAAAGGCTGTTTGATGACAGAACGTAAACAAGTCTATATTGATTAGGTCTGTTCCTTTACTTTTAAATCTTGCGAATTTTTACTAATTGCCGTTCACTAACTCGAAAAATTCGTAAAAGAGAGCGTCGTCGAGAGAGCGAGATATTACCCCTCGACTGAAAATCTTACGAATTTTTACTCAACAATTTTCTTGGTGTAAAAAGTGTTAAGCTGATTTGGGGTTTCATATCCCACTTGGCATATCCTTGCATTTGTTATGATTTTTGCGTGTTAAAATGGTATCCACATATTGAATGTCCTCCTCAAGATTTGTTTCGATTTCGATAGTGGCAACAAAGTTCTTCATTGCTGTAAAAAAAGACAATCTGCTCCATGCCATATTTAATGAAGCGTCGCTGTTTCCTCTTGTTGAATGCTTGTAGTTTAATCAGTACAAACTCTTTCACATACTCGGATTCATCAAAAAGAAGTTCGATTATTTCCGAATCAATTTCATAACTAATTTCGTAGTAAATCAGCAAATTCTTTAAACTTATCAAATACTTAAACGACTTTTAGTTCCACTTTTTTGAATTTTTTAACTGTGTAGGTATCTGTCATTTTCCATGGATTACTAACTTCCTAACTTTTTCGTAAATGTCTCTCTCTGTGAGAGAATCTATTCCCAACACTGCCATTTTGACAGTATTTTCCATTCTTACTACAAAAGTAAAGGAACAAACGTATTCATGTCGATTACAGAACCCGCAAAAAAATATTCCCGGGGAGTTGACTCGATCCACACTCCATTCACATCCGCGATAAATATAATTATCAAATCCGCCAGAAGAACAACATTGCCGATTCGCAACACTTCCTTATCATTTTCGAACTTTCTTATCGATGCTGTCAGTTTTTGACTGAGAATCAGGTATCCTGGTTCGAGTCACGACTCACTTGTTTGGGGATTAGTGGTTCAAATCATTACCTATGCGATAATAGGCGTTTTTCTTTTTTAGTTCAGAGCTGAGCACTGAACAGAGTTCGAGCTTTATGAGCGCGCTCTGAACCATGCGTGCTCAGAGCGTTCAGAGGATGTTTTGTTTTTCCTGTTTTTTTTGCCCTTCAAATGTGACTGAAAGGTGCATGTACATGGTGTACTCAGCTTTTTACTCAGGATGCTCAGTCAATTTATTCTGAGCTCATAGAGCGCGCTCTGATCATGCTCTGAGCGAAAAAAGAAACACAAATTCGAGCTCTGAAGTGTCTGAGCTAAAAAAGAAACACGAACTTTTTGTATAACAGTTCAGGTTGTGCTCTGAACTAAAAAAGAAAAACGCCTAGGCGACAGAAATTCCTCCAATAAATCTGGCGATTTTTTGGTCAAATTTTTCGCAATATCCGACTGTCTTTTCATTGCCTCTATCATCTTCTCAAATTGTGCACGAGTTGTTCATCTTTTTCTGCTTAAAAATGAAAAATATATTCAAAAACTTAAATGTGTATGAATTAATTATGAATTTCCATTTTTGTTTACGTTGGCGTCCGCAATGACTTTGGTGCGGATTTAAAACGTTAAAAGTTATATGGAGTTCGGATGGGCTGCGTATTTCATAATCCCAAAAAAATCAAACAGCGTTACCGACATTCATGCACTATTTTACGGCGGATTCTAACGGGTGATTTTTTAGCTGGTTTGGTTTTGGCAACACTGGTTTTGACAGCTGACGTGTGTTTAGTACCTTGTGTCACTGTCAAACGGCTTCAGTTTGGTTTGCAATTTAACCATGGATCGTCTTACAAATGAACAACGCTTGCAAATTATTGAATTTTACTATCAAAATTCGTGCTCGGTTCGAAATGTTCATCGCGCTTTTTTATCGAAAAATTGTGTTCAGCGATGAGGCTCATTTTTGGTTGAATGGGTACGTAAATAAGCAAAATTGCCGCATTTGGAGTGAAGATCAGCCAGAAGCATTGCAACAGCTACCAATGCATCCCGAAAAAGCCACTGTTTGGTGCGGTTTATGGGCCGGCGGCATTAGGCGTTTTTCTTTTTTAATTCAGAGCTGAGCACTGAACAGAGTTCGAGCATTATGAGCGCGCTCTGAACCGTGCGTGCTCAGAGCGTTCAGAGGATGTTTTGTTTTTCCTGTATTTTTTTTCCTCCAAATGTGACTGGAAGTGTGCATGTACATGTGTACTCATCCTTTTTACTCAGCCTGCTCAGTCAATTTATTCTGAGCTCATAGAGCGCGCTCTGATCATGCTCTGAGCGAAAAAAGAAACACAAATTCGAGCTCTGAAGTGTCTGAGCTAAAAAAGAAACACGAACTTTTTGTATAACAGTTCAGGTTGTGCTCTGAATTAAAAAAGAAAAACGCCTATTATTGGGCCATATTTCTTCAAAGATGATGCGAATCGCAGCGTTACTGTCAATAGGCGTTTTTCTTTTTTAGTTCAGAGCACAACCTGAACTGTTATACAAAATGTTCGTGTTTCTTTTTTAGCTCAGACACTTCAGAGCTCGAATTTGTGTTTCTTTTTTCGCTCAGAGCATGATCAGAGCGCGCTCTATGAGCTCAGAATAAATTGACTGAGCATCCTGAGTAAAAAGCTGAGTACACCATGTACATGCACCTTTCAGTCACATTTGAAGGGCAAAAAAAACAGGAAAAACAAAACATCCTCTGAACGCTCTGAGCACGCATGGTTCAGAGCGCGCTCATAAAGCTCGAACTCTGTTCAGTGCTCAGCTCTGAACTAAAAAAGAAAAACGCCTAATGGTGAACGCTACCGAGCGATGATAACAAACTTTTTTTTACCCGAAATGGAAGTTCTTGACTTGCATGATATGTGGTTTCAACAAGACGGTGCCACATGCCTCACAGCACGCGGAACAATGGCGCAATTGCGAGGCGAGTTTGGTGAACAGTTAATTTCACGTTTCGGGCCGGTCAATTGGCCGCCTAGATCGTGCGATTTGACACCATTAGATTATTTTTTGTGGGGGTATGTCAAGGCTAATATGTATAGGGACAAGCCCGCTTCGATTGACGCACTGGAAGCCAACATCCATGCATTCATTCGTGAGATACCGGCCGATATGTGTGAAAGAGTAGATATGCCAAAATTGGACTCAGCGGATGGGCTACCTGAGACGCAGCCACGGTCAACATTTGCATGAAATTATCTTTAAACATTAAATTGCAAGGTTCAAACTATCGATTCAAATAAATATTTCATTCATTGTGTTTTTTTTTTTTAAAACGTTCTAAACCTCTTAAAAAATCACCCGTTATAATAGCAAAAAGTGCAAAAAATTGGCGGAAGCCGTCCGCAGACCATTCGTCGGATTCTGTAATCGGGGTGATTGTTTCTGTTGCTGCCAGTAACCCATTGGGCTGTTCTTCTTCAATTGCTGGTGTGGTCTTACAAAACGTGATCATACTGAAGCCATTAAACCATTTCGAGTTCGACAACTTCTTTAAACTTCCTTCAAATATAATCACATCAACTGATCGCGACTAACTGCCCCGGCTGTAGTCAAACATTGCAGCCAACTGGTTATCTACACAAATGTCTACTCAAATGGCTAAAAAAAAACTTTAAATAATTTACCGACAAATCGTGTCTCCATTGATCCCCGCTACTGTGATCGCTTTGTCGTACAACTTTGTATTGCATACTTTCAGGCGAATACGTCAACCTTATCACACTAAACCCCTCTTCGATTCGCGGCATCTTTAAACAATTATGAATAAATGAAAAGCAGACACGCCTGAAGATGAAACTAATCGCATTAAAACTAATCGAATACACATCCATCAATTTATTTTTTTTGGTAAGATATACCTATGCGCAAACGTAAGAGTCTTTCTACTTATCTTCCAGTGGCTAAAGCCATAAAAGGTTTTCCTTTTACTTGTTTCTTTTTTTCAGTTTCTCCAAAGTGCATGCTTGTTCCATTTTCGCAATCCATTAACCCAAAAAAAAAACACTTTACCATTAAAAAAAATACTTATGTACGCTACAAGTGCAATATATGAAGTTTGTTATACTATCGAAATTTGTCGGTGCATGTGTTAATTTGTAGCCTGGACTGAAGTATCTATTATTAGTTCGTAGTGATGCAACCGCCATGAAATTGTGAGGCTTAAGCTTTTTGTTTGTGAGCGCATTCATCTGCCACAAACGAGGCAGCAATTCCCTCAAAAAAGAAACATTAATCTGCACTTTTGCGCATACAATTGAGCTTCATTACAACGGTGGCGAAATTTAATTTGTTTTCCCCCCCACTGCATCTTTGAGACCCGAAAAACTTTTGTAGAGGAAAAAGAAATACTTCACGCACTCGAATGAAAGGAAAGATACCTTCTATTCAAATTGGACAGTGAAACCCCTCCCTGAAACGAACATCGAAATGAAATCAAAATTGAAAGGCATCGGTTGCCCCCAAAATTTATCTCATATAAATAATCACAGTTGCACACTGAGTAGGCACAGTCACCTTCAAGGTATCAAGACAGCTACTTCCGTTTTCTCCGAAGAAACTCACTCAAACCCAAACCTATCAAAAATGTCTCTCAAGGTAAGGATCATAACACGGATAATCAGGTCAGCCTGCAAAGTAACAAAATTTTCATTTCCATTTCCAGTTTGTGATTGCCCTTTGCATTGTCGGAGCCGTTGTTGCTGGTGAACACGGTGGTTCATCTGGAGGAGGCCATCATCATGTGGATTACTACGCACAACCCAAGTACGACTTCAAATATGGCGTCCATGACGAACACACCGGAGACGTCAAGAGTCAATCCGAATCTCGGGATGGCGATAAGGTCCATGGCCAATACAGCGTGCTCGATGCCGATGGCTACAAGAGGACTGTCACCTACACTGCCGATCATCACAACGGTTTCAACGCTGTCGTCCATCGGGAACATTCAGGACACCACTAAACCGAGGACATTTAGAGTATCGTTGAGTAGTGTTTAATTCATTCAAACAACACACACTGTTTCCTAGTAGATAAGTAGATTCAAATAAAAATAGAAACAATTTTTTACAATTTTATACAAAAAATATTGTTTTATGGTTTACACATGGGTGGCAACGGCCGGCGAACCGGTTCGCATGGATACTATCTGATTGTGGAAATGTACATAAATTAATTATGAATATTTAAACCGAAAACGTTCACGCTTTCTCGAAGACAAGCTGTTGATCGAATCGACAATGATTGCTGGTACCTACAGACATCGGTGAGCAGGAACAGTGTTTCATACACAATTTGCATAAAAGCATAAAATTCTAAAGGCCAAGGCTGCCGATGGAACGACTGTTTTCGGGATAGGTGGGTACAATAAACAATTTTACTTATGCACTGTGATCAGGATTTTCAGGTTAGACTTGCAATAAAAAGAGGGTCCGATTTGATTGCATTTGGTAGCTAGAAGCAGATCGCAAGTTTTTCTAGCCAAATGTGATTAAGTGGCTTGCATTAGGCGGGCTTAAGCTGGTTTAATAAATAGATGGAAGTCCACTAAAGTCGATTCAAATGGATGACAACTCATCAGGTTATAGTCTAGAGAGGTCTAGACTAACATTTTTCATGTAATAACTAATGGCCCGTCCGAAGTTTTTGAATTGAATGCATTGTTGTTTACACAGCTTAAGCCCACCTAAGCCTACTATAGGTTTAGCCTTAAGGATCCGATTTTGTATAGAGGAACAAATGTGTTGACAACTTGTTGGACATTAGAAATCAGAACGGCTTCTGGACTTTTTGTTGCCCAAAAAGAAGAGTTCTCGCTTTGTCCGAAAAATGACAGTTGTACATAAATTCTTAGCTAAGTTTAGGTACATTCTATTATTTGTCTGACATTAGTAGGACGGGTGTTACCGACCCATCTAGTTTTTATGACAGGGGAGAATATAACGGACACTTCTGTCGTGTTAAGAATTGACCTGGAAGTGCACTTTTTATTTCAATGAAATAAAAGATTTTCTCTTTTCGTAAAAGGCCAATTCTTTTCTTCAATCGAAAATGACATAAGCAAGGAAAATCTGGTCGACTTAAAACGACTGAGGAGTCAAGATCCCAATGACGGCAGAATAGCTGTCAGATGATCAAAAGTAAAAACAGGTCCGTTTGTGTACCTACCTTCAGCATAGAAAAGAAATATCAAATGTCAAATCTAGTCAAATCGAGAGAGAAGCCTCTCAATTTCTCAGGTGACCGCTTTTCTTACAAAAAGTTTAAGAAATGTCATTTTGACATTATCGTAAAATGCAGCATAAGTTGGAATTGAATTTTTTACATGCTAAATACCTATTAAACTTTCCATTTTGAATGCGCTGATATGTTCTAGGTTCTAGGAGAACATTTAATTATATCTTGTTCCTCTGACATTGTTGAAGACGAAAGTAAATAGAGTTTTACCTGTCAAACTTTTGAGCTGTCACTGTCACGCTATAGGTACAGCTGGCAGTTTTAATTTTTCATAAAGTCGAAATTCGACGAGTAGAAAATTACAGAAAAAATGAAAAGAGTGGAAATGGATATCTCTCTCATTATTTTTTAAAATTTTCTCAGGACGTGGTCGCGTTCGCACAGTTTCTTAGCAAATTTTAATTAATTTCACGTTTGGAAAAAAGTACCAGAATGAACCTAATATTGGGTATTGTGTTTGTGTACATTAAACTACGTTACCAATTTGTCTAAACACCGTAACCGTATACATGTCAAGGTGAAATATTAATCGCACTGAACGATTACCGACGACAAAAAATGTATTATTATTATTTCGTAAATAATATTATGTATTAAAAATGACGGAAAAGTCATCGCCAAATTCCAGTAAATAGCATCAGTTGAACTGAGATCATTAAGTTGGTTGTCGTGCTCATTGTTCTATTGAACTACTGTTTGGTTTGGTCAAATTTATCTGTCAAAATCATCATACTAACTACATACGTTCAGATCAAGAATCGTCACAAATGATAATTAAATGACGATCCAATTGAATCTTTTCTTTATTTGCAATTTCCGTAGAAAGTTTAGTTGTTACGACTTTATTTTACTTCAACACTCGCTGGCCTTTGAATATCCATTAATAAAGGTGCCAAACTACTGAGCTAAATTTTCTGCTATATATTTAAGAGATTTTGTAGGTTGCTGGAGATAATTATCTACGTCGCCATTGGGACTTGTTCAAACTTAAACCATTAGCACCGTGCAATGTGAAATTATGATGATGTAAGAGTTGGTTTTCCTATACTTTGGGGGCAATGTTTAAACGTAAAAGAAATTCTCGGGGTAAGCCTTTCGCGAAACTTTCAATCTCCCGCTAAGTATAGTTAAATTCGCTGTTGCTATTGGTGAGCTCTAGTTCAGTAAGGCATCTGGCTAACTTGATGGTGTTCTGTTTTTATTCTCTCAGTTTGGTCACGTTTAAAGTTTCTTTCAGTCGACTTTTATTGAGTATGGGAAGGAAACAGTTTACCTAAGTCAAAAATTGCTTGTTGACTGAGTACTAAATTGACATTTCGTATATGTGGCTGATATACGTAAAGTGACGTTACCGACAAATCTATTTTTTACTTTCAGCTGACAGTGACAGTTCATTTAAATCTAGTTGACCATAGAAAGTTTGCATTTTTAAATGTGTGGGTCGTATGAATAAAAACTATAGCACTTGCTTTGAGCAAAAGGTTGTAGCAAAGTAAAAGCAATTGCTTTGAATCGGTATGAATAAAAATCCATATGTGTAGTCGCCTTGCAGTTCCTGTCAAACCTGACCAGTAAATTTGAAGTTTGCTTAAGATTCTAACGACTTTTGTGGAAATATATAAATTACGGAAATAGAAATGCAATAAACAGCTTCCATTGCACCTGGAAATGTGATTTTTGTTGCCAAATAGCTTGTTGATGCTTAATTTCTTTGTCAGGTGCCGGGAATCGTATCCGATGTTGTTGGAAATATTTATTTGCAATCACACTAGACAATTAGTTAAAGAAGAACTATTGCTTTGGATTATTAGGCGAAGTCTATTGATTTATTTATTTTCTTGGTTAATATATTTATCTTATCTTAATTACTACTTGTATTATTAAATCAAAGTTCATCACCCTTTTATAAGTACTAGATTCCGTATGCACTTGCCTTTGGCAATGCACGTCTCCTTCTTTTGTAGTTACTCTTCTGTTAATGTCAATGTCAAACAATTTTAAAATAAAAAAACGTGGAGATCGAGGTTAACTTGAATCGAGAGTGATTGCTTCCTTTTTTTGATCGAACGTTCTAGCAAATCCTAAACAACTATGAATTACCGAGAGGTTTTTGAACTGTCGTTGAAAACCCGGATCTCCGCTACAAACCTACCTTACAAATGATTCTGTCTAAATATTTCCATCTCAAGGAAATATTAGCTCCACTTCACTTTAAACGAAACAATTGATGCTTTTTGCGTAGGTATTTTGTTGGTTTTCCTGTACAAGCGGAATTAAACTTAGCGACTCACAATTCTGAGATTGTTTTATGCGCTTTTCACACCATGCCGAAAACCGGGGTTTCGCCAAAACACACGAAAACTTCATCGAAAACAGAAGTTTTTCCATTCATATATTCAAAACGAGTCGTTTGCACTAGTTTTCCACGAAAACACCACGAAAACGACTTCCAATCGTTGGGTTGTCGGAACAAACACGCCTTTTGCAATATTAAGCAAATTCAGCTAAATGGCTGACTGAGCAAATGTCACAACTCACAAATTAAAATCATTTTCCACAATTAATTTATTTATTTGAAATGCACTAGATTCGTTTTGTTTGTTAATTAGTGCGATCGAAATTTGTAACCACAAAAGTTTGCACCGAAGTTTAACAACTAGCGTCTCACAGCTAATTGAAACGTCAAACGAAAACGAGTTGGTGGTCGTTGTGAATGCATCGACGAGTTTTCGAGGAAAACACGATACAAAATATTTAGCAAAAGGTCTGAGTCAGCTGACTCAGAATTTGCATAGCATTTGCTTTGTCTGATAAGTTTTATTCACACCGATCTGAGTAAAAGGTCAGTACCGCCGCTTTTCGAACATGTCAAAAGTTGGAACTAACTCAAATTGGTTTTTATTCATACGAAGCGTAGCAAATGCTTCGATTTTGACATTTCTCTTGAGTAAAAGCAATTGCTACGTTTTATTCATACGACCCATTTTTTGACATGTAACTTTGCTAACGAAAAACTGCTGTCGGTAACATAGTCGGTACAGCAGTTAGCAAGTTGATTTACGTGGAAAAAGAAAACGGAAAACGACAATACTCGTTCGAATAGTGTGCTGGTAAGGCTACAGGAAACTAAATAGAATAGTTGAATAGGACTGCATACGGTAGGTAATTATGTGTAACTTAAATGAATACTCCCTCACGAATGTAGTACCTACCGATTTCAAAGTTTAATCGAGTTATATAATTTCTGCATCTACTCGTGTTCAAACAAATATGAAGAATCTATACCTACTTTACATTCACAGTTTGCTAATCTTGCTTAGGTGTCATAATTTGGCGGTTGTTAACACTTCTGCTTCAAGGATTACCAACTATTCTAAAAGTAGCTCCACACGTCAGAAGACATTGCTTAAGCGATAAATTGCAAAATAAAAAAAAAAAATGAGATATACAAGTTTCGGAACACACCATCCTCGGATGATTATTGCTGGCGTCGTTGTTTAAAGTACCTACAAAATCAAAAACCTGTATTTGCAAAACAGGATCTAAGAGAAATTCATCTTTGAACTATGCCGACAAAACTTCCCCCAATTTGTCACTTTCCTGTCGATTCTGTTACGCTTAACAATTAACCAACCGATCAAATACAAATTAATCAATTTATCTAGCAAAATCTGCATCCAACTTCCGTTCTAGCTGTTTATTTGCCATTTATTTTTAGCGATTTCCAACTTCATTACCATCATCGCCACCGTTGTTTTTATTCAAATTTGTAGATAATCGTGCTCATTAAAGACCTCACATCTGGTCAACGGCGAACCTTGCCAGACAGCAACACCCCGTGTGACACCGTCAACACAACAAACAAGCCATCTGTCTATGGACTGGTAGTTGGTACTGGATAAATAACAGCAACACCCTCTGAGAACGTATATCGAAGGCGAATCTGAATAGTTTAACAAATATCGGTGATGGGTTCGGACGTACTGCTACTGCCAAAGTCGAGGCATCGCGCCAGCGACGGTGATTGTTAATCAAAAAAAAAAAAAATATAATAAAAAATACTCTCAAAATTTTGAATCTGTTTTTTTTTTACAACGGTTTTCTTTTCTCTGTTTCCTTGTCATCAAGACAGCGTCAAGGATGAGAGTTCGTCTGGCTGCCTTGTTTGGTTTCGTGCTCGGCTTCGGGATGGCATTTGTCACGCTGCTCACGTACGGTGACTCTGTTATCGAGATACTCAGCGAACGGCCAACCACCATGATGGTGGTAACCACGGGTGAGGGTTCAGCTTCAGCTTCAGCATCTGAAGTTACCGCATCAGAATCGGAAGTGGATTTATACAGCGAAGTGCGAGTTATATGTATGATACTGACCTATTCGGGGAATCATGACAAGGCGTATCATTTGAGTGCGACTTGGGGAAAACGCTGCAATCGATTGATTTTCATTAGCGACGAAGACGACTCAGAGCTGGGAGCTGTCAATCTCACCGTCGTGAATGGTCATGACAACTTGTGGGCCAAGACGCGCGAGGCATTTCGTTATGTCTACGAGAACTACTATGAAGAAGGCGATTGGTTTCTGAAGGCAGACGATGACACGTAAGTGCTGTTGGCATATATACGTCATACGACACATAATTGAATGGTTATGGATTTTCTCTCGGACATTTTAAGATACGTTATAATGGAGAATTTGAGATATTTTCTATATGGATACGACACGGAAAAGCCTATTTATTTTGGACACAAATTGAAATTCAATGACAAAGTGAGTAAAATTAAACGACAAACATCAAGCTGAGCTGTTTGTTTGTTGCGGTTGATTGATGTTTATTTAAATTTGCTACTGTGATGTTTAGATTGATGTGTTTGAATTTGTAAACAAAGGTGTTGTAGGACTATGATGGGTGTCTCATTTGTTTGAATAGTTTAGCGCGATAAATTAATGCACAGGCTAAATCTTTAATTAAAACAATAAATAAATTGCGTGGCAGTTTTTTATATGTGTCAACAGGCAAATGACAGTTATATCTGACACATTAACAATGTCAAACTTGACAAACTTGTAGGCCGACTTCTTAAACTATTTGACGGGATAGGTTAAGAATGGCTTTTTTGGGTTATTAAGGTGTTTGTTACATTATACTATTAAAAGTGTAATGAAAATACCAAAAGGAGTGTTCAAGGATTCTTAAAAACTACGGCACGAAGTCCATAAATTTGATTTACAAGTAGGCACTATTTACTCGTCCCATATATATTTTGGATTCACGTTTTGTTCGCTTTGAGTTCGCGGAGGAAATTTATTGCTCGCGGGCGAGTTCAGAGAAGAGTCGCAGGCGAACATCTATAAAAGGATGGTTAAAAGCAATTTTAAAGAACTAATTGCAAGCACCTAGGGAACTATAAGCGACTACACTGAGGAAAAATATGCAAAAAGTCTCGAGGAAAATGTACAAATTTAAGAAACGGACTATGATAGCAGTAGAGAACATTATGCGAAGTGCGCTTAATACTTTTCTGTTGTGGTTTTAAATTTTGCAACTTGCTCTGGATTAGCAATAACGTAACTAATATTTTTCTACACTTCATGCGATTCTGATTTCTGTCGTATTATGTTTCATGGGAAAATTTTGACACGTATTCTGTTAGAATTGATTCTTCACCCCACTGTTCTACGCTGTTTGATGGCATTGAGCGAAATGTAAGATTTTCATTTGCTGTCAAATACAGCCGATTTGATTGGACAGTTTTGGATACGCAAAATATATTTTTATGTCACTAGTATAGTTTATGTTTTCCTCGGAATCAAATCGCATCACGTTTAGAATTAAATCGAATTGTGTCGGTTTAAAATTCAAGTCAAATAGGCATAAACCGAAATTTGACAAATACGTATTTACCATACTCGTTAGAGAGGTTAGAATGTGTCAACTTTTTACGCTTAAATGCAGATTTCGTTCTTCTCGCGGCACAGACACAATACCCCACCATACAGTGTCTAGAAAACTGGAAACAAATTAAACTGCATATCAAATTCACGGTGATATTACCGCAAGAAAATATAAACATTTTTTTTAATGGCCAAATTTGGCCACCTGCCTGAAGACAAAGGAGCACACCCAAATGTCAACAAGTCACAGGCACTACCATTACGTAAATACAATTTCATGTAGGTAGTAATGTTCGAGCAGTCTCGTAAGCATCTTAATCATCTTTCTTTGGATAGTTGTGAGCGTCACCGTGTCTCTTAGTCACGCCGCCATCGGTAGTAGAAGATAGCATTTAAAAGAAACACAAAAAGTGCCAATTGCGATAAGTAAATTTATTCGGTTAATCATCTGACACTGGCGTCAAATAATGATCCTGCTCTGTGAGGTAGGTAAAACAACTTTTTGTTGTGCTTTTGCATTGATTTTCAATTTCAATGTCAATAAAACTAGTATAATCGTAATCTGTTTCATTATTATATAGAGTTTGGTGAACTTGTCAGAAATTTAGCTCAATATTTCCTTTTTGACTGCAATTGAAACAGGAAATTTACGTCTCACCGTAATTGACAAATGAACGAAAGTCTCTTTAGTTTAGTACAAAAATTAGTTAGAATGTTGATAGATTTAGAATCGGTTCCAAGTTTTGGGGGATGACATTAATAGCCCAAGGTTATCTACATCGATAAAAGGGTGTGGTCTATAACAACAGCTTTATTTTAGCATATTTTGGAGAGCCACGGTCACCGATACTTCAAATCCACGCTTCGCGCATAAAATATTTTTCAAATGATGTGATTGGTTTGTAGGTATTTCTCTGACCTTCGATCTTACGAGACGAATATTTTGTATTTGCATTTCATAACCATTTATTGAATATAATGAAAGTTCAAATTCTTCACATCTGTGAAGACGCTAAAAACGGAAATCTTCTGTACCTACTTTATGACTTAATTTGAAGTTTATTTTGACAGTTTTACTGTTGTCAAATTATAGGTAGCCTGAAGTTATTTAAGTCATAGGTAAGTACTCATTAATCACTATATATGCAGAACCTACAACGAACAGATTTACCCATGTTTATTACCGCCATTAAATCAATGATTATTTATGATTATGACAAAATAAAAATAAAAATACCATTAAAGGCTGAGAAGGTCGCATAATTCACTGGTTGACATTATGTCAGTCACAGTGCATATTTTATAATGATGCATAGAAAAAGTACCTCCCGTACAGTTTGTAGTGTGAGATAAACAATAATTTATAATACAACCAGCTAGTTTGTTTCCATGATGTACGAATCTCGTATAATGGTTACATTAACCACAAACTTGCGGTACAGTATGAGCAGAAACAATTGTGAATACGTTCTTCTAGAAGAATTATAATCGCGAACGATGTTGCATTTTATTTGGATAGAAAGAGACATAAAGTGAGTTTTTTTGTATTTTTGTTACATTTTTTTGAAATACCTATGTATGACCTGCTTCATTTTCAACCATTTCATTTTCAACCATCACATTAAATATTTTTTACGTCACAATATGCAATTATGAATGGAAACTTTCGCAATTGCGAGTTAAAAAAATTTGGCGTGGACACTAAAAATGATTAGGCTATATACCCTTTTAACACCGCACCGAAAAATAGTTTTCGTTTGACGTTTCATTCAGCTGTGAGACATTAGTCGTTAAACTTCGGTGGAAACGTTTTTGGTTACAAATTTCGATCGCATTATTTAACAAAAAAATGAATGCATTTAAAAATAATAGGCCTATTGGCGTACTTTCCCGAGCCAAACACTAACAATCTGTCAAACATAAAAAATTGAGCGATAGATATACTCTCTCAGAGACCTAAAAAAAGACCCTTTAGTACATGGATAGACTTCGAGCTATTTTGAGCCAGTTTCGTCTTTAACATCTAATCATAAATAAATATATAACCTACCTTTTTGCAACATATGAAACGTTCTAGACCACCACCGATTTTGTTTTTCATTGCAACTGAATTTTAAGACAGATTTTGAATTTGTTTCTTGTCACCTTTTTGCATTTGACATATTATTTATCAGTACCATTCTAATCGGTATTTTGCTAATTTTCTCTTTATCTGTCACTTTTGATGAGAACGTGTATAGACTTTGTGAGATTGCGGTCGATTTATATCGATTGCGTTCGATTTAAACCGAGTACGCGAATGAACTCATCAATTAATTGTGGAAAATGATTTTAAGTTGTGAGTTGTGACATTTGTTTGGTCAGCTATGCTGCTGAATTTGGAGAATATTGCAAAAGGTGGGTTTGTTTCAACAACCCAACGATTGGAAGGCAAATGACTTTACACGACTTCGCCTTGAATACTGAAATATATGTGGGAAAACTTCTGCTTTCGATGAACCCGGTTTTCGGCTTGGTGCGAGAAGGGTATTAGTATCGCGGAATGAAATTGTCAACAGTAATATCATTTAGAAGTGTCGGGGAACATTTTTCCTGCAAGATAACTGAGATGTAGATACCTGTGAACACATTTCTAACGACGATTTCATGTTTTCAAGACGGAAGCACCTATCCTCAAGTTACATTCGACAGATTAAGATTGCAAAGGTTTTTTTATCAGAAATTGTTTGGTTACAATCTGACATACACATTTGATGTGCAATTAATTATAAAAGCCAGAATAAATTAAATCACTTACCGATATTGTGCATTTTACAGTATTCCTTTCTATGAACATGCGTATTCCACATCTATCATCCATAATCAAGGTAAAAAGTCATTGCCGATCAAAAATATCCCCACACAATCACAAACCAAAACCGAGTCAAATTTAATCACCGAATAAAAAAAAAAATGGCGAACAAAACCGAGCCACAAATTTACGAAGTCGCTGCCCCGAACAAAATTGCCAAATCGAATTGTTTTACCACTGCACTTTGAATCTTGATGAAATTCTATTAAAAAAAAAAAAAAATCACACTTGAGTTTTTGTTTTATTTCTCAATAATATGCCAGAGGCAACAGATAACACACTTTCATTAGGAAATTAGAACTGTAAAGCTAAAGGGGGGCAACAAAAAATACCTCCCGGGAACTAGGCAGAGACACTTTGCATTTCACTTCACTGGTCATTATTTTCCAAGCTGATGACAAACTGACTACGTGTAAGAGTCATTCTGTCTGTCTAGACTCTGGACATTAACCCCTTGTGCGAATCATCTGCTGCGCTGTGTTTATTTACACATTGCACTTTGCACTATTGCAGTCAATGAACTGTTTCAAACGGAATGTGGGTCGATGAACTCTTTCCATTTCTCCGGTGTTGCCATAAAGAAATGTTTTAATACAATTTTTTTCTGAGGGTATGAATTGGTTTTAATCAGTTCGCACTTCACGAAAAATTTTTGTTAAATTTATTAATATTTTCATCTGTTTCTATTCGTATATTTTGCGAGATTTCAATATTTACTCTTAAGCCGTGTATCAACTGCGCTAAATATTTATCATGTTGTTTTAATTTTTGACAAGTGTGAGCTATGAAAAGAGAAGTTCACCAAGCTGCGATCTTAAAACAGACATTTTTACACATAATCGACTAAAATTCAGTGGGAACGTCAGAACATTAGCCAAGAGGATATTTTCTGACAGCTGATTTGTTTGGTTTTCACAACAATAGCGTCAGAAAATTACCCAATAGTAATTGTAATTACCTATTTTGAGCAATTGACCATCAGCCTAAGAGTTGAATACCAAAATTCAAAACGGGATAATTGTCCCAAGTTTATTGTTAACCTATATGAACTTAAAGAGCTCGTATGTATACCTTTCTTAAATAGAACCAAATACACTGCCAAGTCACCGCGTTAACTTAAATTTCTATTTATTTCAGATTTACATGTCAGGTGGTGCAGGGTATGTCCTCAGTAAAGATGCACTCTATCGCTTCATGACAGAAGCGTTCAACAACACAGATTTGTGTGATGGTCCCAATGAATTTCCAGAGGATATGCAAATGGGTGACTGCCTTAAAAACATCGGCGTGCAAATTGGAAATTCAATGGATCTCATTGACGGAACTCAGAGGTTTCATTCGTTACGTCTAAACAACTATGTTGAACCTGACGCAATCGATTGGCTACCCGACTGGATATACAATCGAACTGTGGATCCTGTTTTGACAGTAGGTTAACATAAAAGTGGTACCTAACATAGTACATTTTAATTTTTTTCAGGGTCCGTTTAGTGTTTCGAATTATGCGACATCCTTTCATTACATACAACCGAGACAGATGTATGTGTATGACTCTCTCCTGTATCGAATCAGAGTTTATGGATTACGGAAGAGTTTTCGAGCGCTTCCAACTAAAGCGGAATTGTGATTGCTGATGATATTGGTTAAGGATTTCCATTTTTAACGAATTTATTATTAAGTATTGATATTTATTAAAAAAGTATTATGTAAAGCACTTTGTTAAAAATGCACACTTTGTCTATTATAAATAAAAAGAAAAATAGTCGTTCTAACATTGCGTTTTATTTGGATGATGTATTTTTAAATTTAATGAAAACCTACTGGATTATTGGGAAAATATTAACCTTATGTCGTATAAAAGATTATTATTTACCTAAACTTCAACGAAACGTCAACTATGCACACTGGCGTTAGCTGGTTAGGTCCCAATTTAAGTCTACTACTATCCCCCTAGTATCCATTATTATTCTCAACGTGCTGTCACTTTTTCCAATAAAAGAGAGGACGGTTATTAAGACTTGGCAATGCCAGTATTATCAAACTCTTCCAAACATCATTCAGATGCTACTCCGTCCAATTAATAGTGTGCCTTCATTTCATTTCAGGTTTACATGTCAGGTGGAGGAGGTTATGTTCTCAGCAAAGAAGCACTTCGTCGTTTTATGATGGATGCGTGCAACAACACGGATTTATGTAACGGACCCGTCCCAGATTCCGAGGATTACGCCATGGCGAACTGTCTAACGAATGTCGGTGTACAAACTGGAAATTCATTGGATCTCACTGATGGAACAGAACGATTTTTCCCATTAAGATTCAATGACTATGTTCAGCCAAATAATCGCGACTGGCTGCCCGAATGGCTGTTCAATAGAAGTATGGATCCGGTCTTGACAGTAAGATTTCCAATCAGTAATAATTGGAAATATTTGTCAGCACTTTTTTCTCTTCCAATTTCTATAGGGTCCATCATGTTGTTCTGAGTATTCCATTTCGTTTCATTATATTGAGCCCAGACAAATGTATGTGTATGATACTCTTTTGTATCGGATGCGAGTTCATGGAGTGGAAAAATCCTTCCGACAACTTCCATATAAAGGATCTGTTGACACATGAATTGGGATAATGTTATGCTTCGTTGTTGTTATTATGTAGTTGTTGTTGTAGACAGATTGTTAATAAATGTCGACTAATTTGGTGGCATGTTTAGTGCTGCATATTTTCTGGAGGCGTCAATTGCGTGCAGCAAAAGTGGCAAGAAGTATGCTACGTATTTTATACACAAATTGGTCGGAATGATTGAAGTAGATAATAATAATATCTACCTGAGTGACAGACAATAAATATACAGAAATGTCTTATCCATATGGGAAGAAGTTGGATATGGAAACAAAAAATTTTATTGTCTGTGCTAGGAAAAAATCTCCATTAACTTCAACTGAAAAAACTGTTCCGCCATCTTGGATATTACTAGCAAGATGTCTTGTAATTAATGAAACGCAACCCTTTTTTTTTTAATTTGCTGCCACAATCGTTTTGTTCAAAAAGTTTGACGAGTAGAATTGTCACCTTCTGTGAAACTACTGTCAAACTTCAAGCAATTAACTGAAATGACCATTGACAAAGGGATGTCAATGTTCGGTTGGCCATTTCTCTATTTTCAACGTTGCGTTTGATTTTTTTCGGCAAGCAAGAGACGCTGACAACTCATAAATGCATTAATTGTTTGAAAGAATCAATAAAACTCTACATACCCTAATAGAATAAAGCAAATGTACATGTGAATATAATTTTTGTGATGAATTACATTGCGACTCGTTTTCTTAGCCAACTCTGCTCAACTGGTCACGATTGTCTACTCGTGCTGAAATCTAAATAAAAAGAAGACTTAAGTGTTTCATCTACACAACCGCCAACGCCGAGACATGCAGCATGTACCTACCTACAGCTGCATTCACAATGTCCTATAGAACTAAAATCACTTGCGAACGCATTTTGCCCGGCCGATAGTTTACTTGTATATCTGTCAATTAGTATGACGCGTTTTAACGCATTCGCATTCGGAATGAACACGCTCCATTTAAAGCTCTCAAGACGAAGAAGTATGTGCCATCTTAAGGAATGATAGATGATGGTTTGAGGCTTAATACGTGTTTGGTTTTTCTCGGCGATTTATGAGATATGTCAAGAAATTCAAGATATACATATTTGCATTGATGATTGAAATCGGAATGGGTAACTTGTGCAATTTGCTGTGGAGTTTCATGACAGAATGATTACTTGAATGTTGGACAACTGGCAGTTCGAAGAGAAGGGGCAACATGACTGACTTTACAAAGTGTCAAATAAATTGGCAAACTGAGGAAAAAGAGTTTAATCAATACTAAGTTCGTTCGTGTCTACTTTCAGCATAGAAAAATGTCAAATCTCTCAATTTCAAGAGAAGTAGGTACCTGACCGGTTTTCTTACGAAAAGTTTAAGAAATGTCATTTTGACATTTGACAAGGTTCTCTTTAAATGCAGCATCTAACCTAATAAATTACAACTTCTTCCTCCGAAATCGTTAAAGACGAAATTAAATAGAGTTTAACTTGTCAAATCTTTGAGCTGTCACTTAGTTGTCAGTTTACATTTGGTGAGTAGAAAATTACGAAAAAACTGAACAATGGGAAGTGGATTCTCTCTCATTACGTGATCGCATTCGCACAGTTTCTTAGCAAATTTTTAATAATTTTACGTTTGCAAAAAAGTACTCGAACGAACCTACTGAAACCAGAGCTGTCATTTGAACTGCTCTGTCCACCGTTGTCAGGGAATATCTACTGATTTGACAGAAAATGGATAACTGAGCTTATTTTCTTGCTCCAGTTTAAGGTATAAAAAACATTTTCAGCCTCCACGACAACCACTTAAGCTATTGAACTTTGAACGATCCATAGAGAACTACCTAAAAAATCAGGTGCCCATCTGGCCATCTGTGTATACCATACCACATAAGAAACATGTTTCCCAATACCCGACATTATTCATCGATCATCAATTGGAATCTCTTTATGCCATTCACTGTCTGACCTCCTTCGATCACATGGACCACCCCAACGACTACCGCTGCGGATGTTCCTTTCACATCGATTATATTTCCTGAACCAGTTTTAATCGCCTTCCCCGCATTGTCTCTGACAGAAAATCGTGGCGATGCAACCGCCGTCAATTACCGGGATGCAATAATGTCAATTACTGTATGGCCTGCCATTTTTCATCTTTCCCCTTAATCGAGGTGTCGAAGACCTGGAGTTTAGCTCACTTTATTCGCCGATCAAAAAGAGCGCCTCAAGGTTGCAGCAAGAACATTCACCAAATTCGATGTTCGTTGAAGGATTATTTCATCATCTCGCTTTGTGCTGATCTAAATTACATAAGTCGACGAAAAGGTCTCCGCCGTAAGGTACCTACAACTGAGGTGCCATAGACAGAAGTGCGATATCTGCCACCATCTAAAGGCACTCACAGCTTGTGCGCTCATCTAGAGCATGCATTAAAATTCAAGAATGTACAAAACTCTTGAAGAACGCACTTTAGGCGTACTCTTGCACATTTCTCGTTGTTAATGTTAATATTGATCACCATATCAGAGTACACTATGTGGAATGGAAGCTTGCGTCTTGTAGGCTTGTAACCACCCAACATGGAACAAGTTTGTCTAGTTTATTTTGCTTTCTTGTGCATGTGAATTGGATTGTAAACACTGTTTGGAAAATACACTTTCGGATCCACTTGGGAGTCGATTTGACGTGTGCTGTTACATTGGTTAAATGGCGATGGATATGGCATCTGATAGCGTCACGTGCAGCTACATATCACGATCTCCAACTGCGAGCAAGTGTATGACACGGTGTTTGCGTTGAAAAGTTTGATTAGTTGTGTTTGGTCTTTTTTTTTCTTTTCAGGACAATCGACACGCGTATTCCCCAATGGTCTGCGTCAAATTCGTGTTCGTCGTTTGATACTCTGTTCGATTTAATTAGAGAAATCGTTAAAGGGGACAGTTTTTGTGAACGCATGTGTCACAGTGACATGTGTCATAACCTTTTAAGCAGTCAATTATAATCTTGTATTTACATTTGCAATCAGAAATGTGAATACATGTCAGTCAAATGCGATCCCTTGGGATGAAGCTATTTCGCAGAATAAAGAACACAACATCTCAATATGTAATTTCAACGCATTGCAAAGCAATAAACCGATAGAAAACATGCGAAAGAGTTCTCGCTTTAAGGTCGTCCGTCAATTCAGTCTGAATGAAACGAGTAGCGTCGGTGAGTTGAGTGACAGCGAATAAGGTTACAACAAACGTCATCGCAGTAATTTCATTCAATTTGGTTATTCTGAAATTTATTTGATTTGTGTTACTTTTTTACTCGGCAAACTTTGTTAAATGAGTCTTTAGCGAAGGAGCGAATATCCGCCAATTGTGACATTTCATTGACAGACCTAATGTTTGTTTTTGTAGCAAACAATATCTAGGTACTACTTTCTCACTTTCCGTTGTCTCAATCTCTTCATTGGATTAGTCCATATCGATTGACAGAAGAAAAATGTTTCACCAATCAGTCGATCAATCATATTTAAGCTAAGCGCTTACTCAACTTAATGCCCACTGAACAGGCGAACATGTCAAGGTATCCAAACATCAATCGCAAACGTATGAATCGGAATTGTTCCCTGTCGTCGGTCGGTCTTGTCCAAATATATCGACAGCCAATCGATGGTGAGTTAGCCTCTGTCCGTCACAGATTGCCAACTCGCCGGGCAATTTATTGCAAAAGCTATTTATGTCAATTGGATGTAAATTAAGCGGTATTTTGCAGCATTAATAAATTATAATTATCAAATTCACCAATGGCTGTCGGCTGATGGAAGAAGTAAATAATTGGCCACAACTGCAGCTGTGCTGCTACCAGATGCTATACCAGATGCTAGAAAAGATGACGGGTCATCAAACAGTAGCGAGTATCCGCAACTGAAATCGAAATCAGATTCGTCAGACCGAACTGATGCATGTGCATGAACAAAGCTAAAGAGAAGGCTTTGCCCAGTCGGCGATGAGCCGTGAAATTTAGCAATAAATAGACCGCACATTCAAATCGAACACGCTGCTTGATATTTTGCTGCTTGATATTTTGACTCTTGATGTGTACTCGAGTCGTTGCTCGGACCATGTTCGGCTTAAGTGACCAGAAAATTGATATTATCGTCTGTATTAGCTGTATTCGGTATAATGGAGCTGCAATGTTCACGGGGCGGACAAAAACGGTTTCATTTGATGGCTAATCAGAGCAGCGAATCTTGATGCAGTGGCGCTGAGTGCGTGCCGTGGAAGCTAAACTTTGAGGCAGTGCAATGGCCCGTGACGAAGGTGTTGCTCACTGTCCAAGGTCACGGAATAAACCCGGTAGATATGTTGGGTTGTAGTCATTAGCTTGCGAGCGTGTCCAGAGCGATATGATTGACACTAAGTGTCATATGACTATAAGAAGACGCCATGCGAGCAGTTTGATTTTGTATTTCTTTAGTGTGACAACTAGATCATACTAGGTCTGTTCCCTTATTTTTGTAGTAAGAATGGAAAAGACAATTAAAATGGCAGTGGCGGGGATAAATTCTCTCACAGAGAGAGACACATACGAAAAAGTTAGGGAACGCTTTTGTAGTAAACTATAAAAAATGACAGATATTACCGATAAATAATTCCATGAATTGCAGTGGTAAAGAATTTTATCAATACGATGGAATATTCGGAGAGAACATTCAATATTTATTTTGCCACCTGTTGATACCATTTTAATAGAACGCAAGAATTCAAAACAAATTCAATCGAATGTCAAATATGACAAGAAATTTCAATTCAGCTGTTAATTGTTTGGTGACCAAGAAATTTGTTGAGTAAAAATTCGTAAGATTCTCAGTGGAGGGGTAATATCTTGCTCTCTCGACGACGCTCTCTTTTACGAATTTTTCGAGTTAAGGATAGTCATTGAGTAAAAATTCGTAAGATTTAAATGTAAAGGAACAGACCTACTTTCTTTTTTTGTGCCAGCATTCCCATTTCTGATCAGTAATCATATAGTCAGATGTCAATATGTGCCTAAGCTCATAGAGTGACACCAACTGAGAGGGGTTATGTGTCATCTGAGCAAAAGGAGGAGCACTAGCTTTTTTGACAGCTCAGAACAAGAAAAGAAAAGCGATTATATTTTCAGGGTGATTTGAATTGGATCAATAACAATGTAACAATTTAATCTCTGTTTTCAAAATAGATTAGAACTGTCACTTGGTGAAGGTTGTTGCCATTCGAGTAAAAATCTACCGGAAAAACGTTTTATTTCTTGGACGCTTACACTGATGTCATAAGGTCCGTTTGTTTCAGCATAGAAAAATGGAAAACGTCAAATCTCTAAAATCTAGAGAGAAATCTCTCAATTTCAAGAAATGTCATTTTGACATTATCGTAAAATGCAGAATCTACAAAATAAGTTGGAATTGAATTTTTTACAAGCTAAATTCCTATTAAACTTTCCATTTTGAAAAACATTCAGTTATAACTTGTTCCTCTAACGTCGTTGAAGACGTAAATAAATAAATAGAGTTTTACTTGTCAAACTTTGAAGCTGTCACTTAGTTGGCAGCTTTCATTTTTTAGTAAGTCGCAATTCGGCGAGTCGAAAATTACGAAATTGAAAAGAGGGGAAATGGATTTCTCTCTCATTTTTCTTAAATTTTCTGCATTCGCACAGTTTCTTAGCAAATTTTAAATAATTTTATGTTTGCAAAAAAAGTACCCGAACAATTTTTAACTCTATCCAATTCGTGGTTTGATTGTCAGAGCTGATTTTTATAAATACAGACGATTTAAAAAATTAGTAAATTTCAGTTCACTGATTAGGAAACTCCATGAAAAGTTCTGAATATTTAACTTTCCGATACCCCTGGAAAGAAATGATAAAAGTTCCAAGTTACCGAAAATATTTCAAGAATTTATGCCCAACCCAACCAGCTTCAATTCTTCAAACCAGTTTCAAGTATTTCTATGAGTTAATCTTTTATTACTTACGAGATGTGTGGCTGTGGAGTGTGGACTGTCTAATTCACCTGATGATTAAGCCTCTCGGTAGTCGATACTCTCGCCCATATGTAACACTCAACGCATCTAATAATTAAATCAATCGCAATGAAGTCTTTTAATATCTGTAATTAAATTGTAAACATAATGGGCCTTACTAATAATCATTCTTAACCTCCACACTAAATATTTCCTAGGTCACAATATGCAATTTTGTATGGAAAATTTCGCCATTGTGAGCTCGAAAAATTTAGTCTGGACACTAAAAATGATTATTAGTACCGCGGAATGCCTTCCCGCCTGTCGATAGTTATTTGCGGCGGGATTACCATTTTCCAAAGGGTTGTACTTCAAATACCAGCGCCAAGGTGTGATGCTTTTTCATGTTGCAACACATAATAGATTGCATCTGATTAGGTATAGATAATTATCTCTAATTGGGTTTTAAATAATTTATGCCGTTTAAAGCAACATCTGGTAGCTGGTAATTAGCTAATTTATTAGCGATGAGTTCAGATCACTTCGCCACCTGTTGGAATGGTGTATACTTTGCACCGGCGCATATATGAATTCCTCAGCTAATTAAAATTAAATTAACATCTTTGTGATTGGAAAAAGGTTATTTATTCAACTCAATATCGTGGCAATTTGTTTGCATTCAGCCCTAGCGAGGTATCCGTCGGAAGGGAAAATTCTCCGATTTTATACGATTCGGAGGATTTTTGCTGTTCGGAGAATTGTTCTGACGTTTGCTGCGAGGTATTCTTCGGAACAACTGTTCGAAGAATTGTTCCGACATTTTGTAACGCATATATCGGCGAATTACGTTGAAGTGCGATGAAGTGCATTTTCTTGTTAAATTTTTGACAGTTAGGCTCCCATATCCTCCGAAATTGAAATTGGTTGCGGAATTTATTCACGATTTGCAGTAAAGTGTTAATTAATGTGCGCAATAAAAATAATAAACAATAGCAATGCATTTGTTTGTATTTATTGCCTCAATTTGTGTTTCCAGTGCAAAATCAAGCGAAAAACCAAGCACCAAACAAAACGAGGATGTGAAAATCAAACTTCACAACAAAACTAACCATCGCCATAACTGGAATATCATTTATATATAAAGGATGTTTTTTTAGAGGTTGTTTTGTGATTTGGCAACACTTTTTCAAATGATAATCAATCTGACAACTCACTACCATAAATAAAGGGTTTTCCAATAAGAGGTGTTATTGTGAATGACCCGCTATTTCGTTAGCTGTCACTTTTGAAGCTTTTATTCTTTGACATTTGACAAGTAGAAACTATACGCCATTACTAAAAATGGAACAATACAAGCTTCAACATCGCATTGAAATTATTAAAATTCACAAAACAAAAATGGTGAAAATCTTGCAGTCACAGTTCGCAAAACTAAAGCATTTTTTGGTCGTCGTGAAGCACCTTGTCGGACCGCAGTACAGAAATTGATGGAAAAATTCGAGCTGTTGGGACAAGTTAGTGATGTGAAGAATAAAACCCGTGCAGGTCGTTCAAGAACAACTAAGAATATTGCTGCTGTAGCCCAAAGTGTTGAAGAAAACCCAGGTTTGTCCATTCCTCGTCGTTCTTTGGAAATGGGCATTCCACAAACTTCATTACACAGTATTTTGCATAAAGACTTGGGTCTTAAGGCTTATAAAGTTCAGTTAACACAAGAACTCAATCCGGCCGATCATCAAGGTCTACGCCAACTGCCCAGCGTCGATTGAAGACCTCAAAGATAAAATTCGTGAGGCTATCGAGTACATAGAGGGCAGCCACTTTGCGATTTGGTTATGGAAAATTTCATGAAAAGGATATGGTCGTGTATGCGTGCTCGTGATGGCCATTTGGCTGATGTTGGTTTTCATTATTAACGGCATACCTTCCTCTTTAATATGAAATTAACATCCGATCATTTATCTCAAAAAATGACATTTTTCTTTGAATACTAAAATAACACCTCTTATTGGAAAATCCTTTATAAACAATTTGGAGGTCTTAATTCTTTCAAGTTCTGTTTGCTTATACATATCAAAGGAAAAAAAAATTCATGGCATCGTCTTGAGTTAAGACTTCCGTCACAAGCACTTTTGCGCTATTTCTCTTACGTCACTACATAAGAACGTACTACATCACAATAAAAGATTCCACACAGATTGGTGTCTACAAGCTGTCAAAATTGACATTCCACACAAGGAATAATGCGAATGTCGTAAACCTGTATTTTTGATTCAAGACTGACAGCTGATTTGAGCTACGTTTGATTTTCTTACGCCATAATAAAACTTGCAAATTGTACAAAACGATATTTTTCTTGATCCTTATTTTCGTCAAAAAATTATATTCAATCAATTCAAGACTCTTCCCTGCTAACCAGGGATGAATGAATGAATGATCATTCAATATTTAAAGCTGACGCTATAATTTGTCTGGCATATCTATTCAAAGTGTGTGCAATTCGTAAGTGCACCTTAATCCAAAGCTAACCACTTGTTCGTTAACCATTACGCTCACTTTTATTGTGCACGACAAAGTAAGTAATTGTGGTCTACGGACTACGGCACAATTTAAATCCGCGCCTGATCGTTCAATTTAAATTCGAATTCTGACACACACTCCATCCATCTAGTCGATACTAGAACATAAAATTGAATCGACTTGAGCATAAAACTAAATGCGTTTGCAATAAATCCATAATCACGTTAACATTAATTTATTGTGTATCGATGAGGTCAAGCGTTAGCACTCGTACATCGTGCAGTCAATGTTGGCGTCTCTTGGGAATACGTACGTTTCGAATGCGGGCATTGATTTAAAAAAGAATGTCAATTGAAGTAGGAGTACCTACCTGCGTATTACTTTTGTTCGAAAACCCCAGAGATGGCATCAGTATGGTGACAATAACAAATGATGTCCACCCTAGATCAGTGCATTCCAATCACGAACTATAGTTTTGTAAAAAAAAAAAATGGAACTACACAGAATAGGAGTTCCTTTTGGGAGATTAACTACATCGATATAATTTTTATATCGTCAGACCAGTGCATTCGCTGCTCCCTCGTATTCGTGACGGAATTACGTTTCTCCACCTAACTTTGTTTTTTCTTTTGCTCGTTAGGACTCTGTGTGATCATGATAAAAATAATGCAATTAATAACTACAATAAATTAGTTGGTGCACATTACTCGAAGGTGGGGACTTTTAATTGTTTACTGATATGGAATGCGATATAGGAAAATAGTAACTTGACTTGAGTTGGAAGTTCGATCTTCATTTCTTTTGTTTTCTGTTGTCACAGTTCCCCGCCGAAAAGGTTACTCCCAGTCTGACATGTAGTAGAATTAGTTTGACATTTTGTGTGCTTTTCGAAAGTCTACACCTTCCAACTTCGACAGATAACTAATAAAAATCTGGATCTTGCCACTTAAAAAACACCATCAGCAAAATGGGTTTCATTGGCCTTTTCTTTGACGTTTTGTATACGTCAACGTTAAGGTATTCAATGAAATTAATAGAACTGTCAACAGTCCCATAGAATCACATATAAACTAGTTTCGTTTGCACAAAATATTTGCTGCAGAAAAATTTCACACTTGTCATTCAGCTGTCATCGCAGCTTTAAAGTTTAATAAAGGTAAATAATTTAGCAGAAGTAACTTTTGCATTTTGTCACCTTCCATAAGCTGGACTATGTTCCATCCATATGTCAGTTGAAAAAGTTTTTGCGACGGAAACGATGTTGGGCCCTTAAAACTGCCCGCGTTCCACAACAAGAAATGAACTACCTACCTATCTTATTACAAACATCGAAAATATATTTCCACCTTCATTTCAAATTTTCCCGGCGAAGTCCGTTTTCCAATGACGTTTATGTCGCTTTCCATTGGGATTTTCGGATTTTGCTCTCAGATTCTAGATTCTTCGTGCCCATAATGGAAAATAAAACGAGATTTTTCTTTCTCCGCATTTGTGGTAATGCGTGCTTTATAAGTCAGCTGTTCTTAAATTGTAATTTGTGAAAATCCACTCAATTTATGTTGCGATCCATTGCGACGGCCAAATGTAAATTTTCTCTATTTTTCACACACTTGTCTTCTTATTACGCAGGTAATTAATAACACACTAAAGGACCATTCACATGAGCGCGAACTGCGAATAGGCGAACTGCGAACAAATCAATTTATCTGTATTTATGAATTGAAAATTGCTATTTGTTTTACCACAAAAGCATTATATTCAATTAATATAACACCTAATCTAAAAAAAAACCGAGACTTGATTGTTTAAAATAACGAAATTTACAATTACAGCAATTCTCCCGCGAATTGAAAATTCTTGCCGCGAACTGTAACACTTTATTCACAATCCACATAAAACAGTCGCGATCCACAAACCTGCGAATGAAAAATTCGCTCGAACTTAACCTACAACAATACAAATGATTCGCGGGTACCTGCGACTAAAAAAAGTTTTCATGTAAATGAAGTGTCAGAATCTACGAATATTCGCCAGTTCGTGGTTTGCAATTCGCTCTCATGTGAATGGTCCTTAAAGTTTAAAAAATGACAAATGTTTTGGTGTTAATGTATGTAAGTAGGTGTGAATCTTGCCCAGATATCGAGATTCGCAAAATTGCTCTGACTCTCAAAAATGTGTTGTTTTTTTTGCGACCAACATCTGACAGCCAGCCGATTTGGAGAGCAGAAAACTGATTTTTCTGTTCCAATGGAAAACGACATTTATTGTAGTAATTTCCCCTAAATTGAGAAACTTTCCTTCAAACGAAATTGAACCATTAATGCGTGATCTTCAGCACAAAAAGTCAATCGAACGCAGCCATTGTGCTGTTAATTTTGACAGCATTATAAACTTCATTCTGTTACAGCATTCAATTGGATTACACTTTTGTCTGCTTCATTGAATCTGGCAACAGATAAACTTACCACACTTCCAAGCTCCAACCGGTCAGCCTCAGCGTAAATCGGACCGAGTCAGAGTTCAGAGAAAACGCACGATAACTTACCACACCAAAGAGAAACCAGCAATCAGCTGTTTTATACCGCCACCGCAAGCGCAACAATTGTGAAAGACCCGCACACATGCCCAGGTCCACAACTCCTCTCCATCCAATTGTTTTCTTCTTTGAAGCTACATTCATAATCTTTTTCGTCATCATTCCAAAGAACTGTTACCAAGTCACACACCTCCGCAAGTCTCACAAACAGCTGTCAGGTGTTTTTTTTTTTTTTTTTTGTTCATTCAACTGCAAGCCAATTACATATGACACAAAGTATGGGCCTCCTCCATCTCCAGCTGCTGTCAGTGTCACTTGCTTGCATTCACCAAGAAGGCTTTCAACTTAACCGGAGATGTGAAAGGTGGTGCTAGATGACAGACTGGAGGTGGTGGTGGTGGTGGCGGAAGCTCGCTCCATGAGATAGCTGCTCAGAAACAGAGAAACTGGGCAACTCCATCCAACTGGCTCTTGAAGAAGTTGATTTGCTTTGCTTGCCTGCTTCGCGTTCGCTATGAACTGCAAAGGTATAGGTGGTTCGTTGACTGAGAGAAAACGATCAGTGATCAGTTGGCAGTCATCGGTAGCGGTTCAATAAACGGTTGCCAATAAGAGCGTTTCTTATTTGTGTTTTTTTTTTTCGGTTCGAAGTGTGTCTTGATCTTGACGTGTATCCGATCAAACTTGAAGAGGTTGTTTTGCATCTAATTTGACAGCTTTTTGTGTACAATTGTCGGGAATATTTTCGCGAAGTCAAAAGTTACGTCTGATAACCACTCGAAAGCAAAGAAGAAATTTTAAAAAAATCTTTGACGTGTCGGGTGTCTAAATTTTCTTCCATCGTTTCTTTCCGTCCGCCTGTCTATCATCTTCGTTGGTCTTCTGTTAAAAATTGCAACAGAATTGGGTAAAAAAAAAAAGTTAATTGTTGTAATTAAACGAAAAGAAGAAGGTGCACATCCGCGCGTTATGTGCCAACGTCTCAATGACGGCGTGTACCTGGCTATGTAACTTAACCTAAATGCAAAAATAAAAGAGATAATGTGGTAAAAAAATAAAGAAGAATTAGAAAAGCCAGTGTTCATTACACCACACAGTGTTTCTTCGTGGCGGCTGAGTTGTGTGTGTCTTTTTTTTTTTTGTTTTCCTTTCGAATCTCGGTCAAATTTACGGTATTTTTTGTTCACTGCTTCCAAGTTCCAAAGATGTGGTTGAGAGAGTGGTGTAAGAGAGAGCGTTTCGTGGTAGTTGGAAATTAAATGGAGTTGAAGTATTTGTGTTGGCAGCACCGCCACCTTCTTTGAGTTGAAAAACCGTCGCGTTGCCGTCGCTATGGATTGTTTGTTGAAGGCTTTTGGAGACAGTGCGCGGGTGAGAATGAAAATGCACATGTGAAAGTTGTACGTTGTACCCCACACAGAGAAAATTTTCCAAATCAATTAAAATTTGTTTTAAACGCAACCACATGTGCGTTGGGGCAAGTAGCTTTAGTCACAGCATCTACATATTTCCCGGTACACAGTTTTGGAAAATCTATTTTTATCCGTGAGAAATTGTTTATGGGTTGCACTGTGCTGTGTCTCTAGTGTGGTTATGTGTGGTGGTGGCGTGGGTAGTGTGTATACAAAACATTTGTTTGCGGAATTTTTCGAAAAAAAAACTTGCTAAACATTGTTTGTGCTGAATTTGGATATTCACACTCCATATGGAGGTCATTGGCGTCTCTTTATCTGTTGGAAGTGGATCCATGTGTGAACTAGTTTTACGAAAATGAATTTTACGGTTCAAGGTCCTACTCAAGCTGTCAGTCTAAGCGCGATACTAATATTCAATCATATTTAGTACCAGATTAGATTTTACGAACTTACTAATCTTCAGTGTCAAGATGCAGCTTGTGTGTCATAACATTTATTTAATGTGAACGTTAAAAATGATTTTTAGTAAGGCCATGTGTCTCTCAATATATTACCGCTAGACTTACAATCCTCAATCAGTTTTCACTAGGTTTGGGTGTACAAATTACAAACGAATTACTTAAAAGACGCGTTCAAGATTCTTTTAAGATTGATTTACGTCAAAATTTTGTGATTTTCCTGAACACTTACTTAAATCTAGTACTATTTGCTAGATCAATCTACCAAAATGAAAACACGATAGGTACAAAACTGTTTCTCATATTCAAATAGCACTTCTTACACCAATCGTCACCTACTTCACTTTGGCACTTCAGCCTTCAGCTAATCTGTCACCTGTCAGACCTTCCACAAATGCCACATAGAATTTTAAAAACACACAAACAAAACGCTTCATTGTTCTTCAAGATGAAGCTCTACCAACATTGCTCATTCACTTCTCGAAATTGCCGATTAAATTAGCAGCATGACATTGCACGAGTTATTTTGCACTTGTCTCATTCCAAATGTCAATGACACTGACAGTGTTGAAGATGGAAACAAAATAATGTCCACCGAAAGGTGAATATTTCAATTTCACCAGTGCATCTTAATTTATAAAACCACTATGTATGTTGGTCCGCATAACGTTAAATAATAATAAAAAATAAAAAAACGCATAAAAGGTACTAAATTGAATTTTAATGATGGCCGTCTGACGCTCAATAAATTACCGCCAACAAATTTAACTAGCCAGCTAGCTAATCTCAAAGCAAATAAAAAATAGATACTCGTACATTTTACAGACATGTTATGGACACAAGTGAATGCGCCATGTCATATGTCTGCTAATGTAATAGATGATATCATTGTGAAGACACTCAAGTACATTTTGTATGTTTTTTGGTGAAGAGATGGTGAATTATTATGTTTGGAATGTTAATTGTCCTTGTTTTGGGTAGCTGAATGGTGTATTTTTATTACCAACATTTATTAATTTACTTTGTTGAATAAATAAAAGAACCAAGACTACAGGGGTCAACCAACCTTCCTATACTTGTACATCTATCAAGAGCTGACATCCCTTTGAGTCCATTCGGCAGCTCGCATTGCCAAATTTGGAATTACCTCACATAGCAATCGACGTACGTCATTCTTCAACAAGTTTGTTGTGCTACCCCGCCGCCATCGTTTGAAAACCGGAACTCGCATTAAACTTAGTAAACAAACAACAAACCAAATTCAGTAAGAACAGTTCAACTAGGTGGTTCCAACAATTATTCGCGATTGGCGCTCCAATATGCAAATCACCCCAAATATCCAACCGCACACATGAGGAGAGCCCACCTGAGTATCCTCCTCCGTGCTAACCGACCGACTGGTACAAACCTAATTCAATCCGCCATTGAAACTGAAATTCATCCTCAAGAGCTTGCTAAATGTTCAAACATTAGCGGATACGACGGTAAGGGCTGCCTATTTCTCGTTGGCATTTGGATCTGTTTAAAACCAGAAATACTCTATAGATAACACAAAACGATATCACCGAACGGACCCGTATTTGCTGAGCGCGACGAAGAAGTCACGAAATTCAATAAAGGCCCAGACAGCCAGCGCACTGCTCATCGTGATTGGAAACTGGTCTGGTCGGCATCGCGGCCAAACCAGTACGTATTCGTTCAAGTAGTTATCACAAACAATCCGTCAATTTATTTAACATTCCCAAGACGCGACGCTTCGAGCTGACAGAGTGGGTACACTGTTTGTTGTTGGTGGTGTGGAGAGCCAACAACTGGTAACTGTAGAAATAGAAAGTAAACGATTTGAATTTTGATTGGGTTTTATTTTTATTTTTTTATTTTTTATTAAAATCAAAAATGTTGTATGCATAAGCCAAAGATATAAATCTTGGGATTTTTAGCATTTTATCTAGTGCGAAACATGTTGCGCTGTGGCGTCAGGTTGGTTTTAGCAAAAAAAAAAACAAATTAAAACAGTTTTGACACTTTTCCGTGTGAAAGAGGTGAAATCCGGTTGACAGCGGCAGGTTTCCAGGCGAGAATGTTTGCGTTTGGCTTGGTGTCACGAGAAAGTCTTATGCCTTAATGTGATGCAAGGTGCCAATGAGTGTTGGTTGTTTAAAGAATTAGAATATTATCCCACTTAAGTCATAAACAAAGTTTAGTTCAAATTAAGCCATGCATGTTGTTCAGACACAAATGGCTGGCAAGTCGCAATACGGATGAGCTGTAAGGTCGTAGAATGTTCGAATTGACAGAATGAATGCAGAAATTATTTTAAAAGTCATGGGGTTAGATTCTGAAAGGCGCAAACGAATTAACGTTTTCGTGCGAACGAATAATTTGCCCTATGTTAAACATGCAAATTTCTTCGTGCAAACGAAAACGTTTTAACGTTTGGTCTTACAGAATCTGACACTGGACCGGCATTCTGTAAGGCGAAAACGTTTAAACGTTTTTATGCACACGAACAGTTTGCTTCATGTAACTTCAAAAACGAAAGTAGGCGCGAAAAAAACGAACGAACACATTTTCTTAACCTTAAAAACGAACAGATTTTATCGTCTCCACGAAAGAAAACAAACGACAGCTATTTTGTTGACGTTTATCATTTTCCTATTTATTCTCTTTGAATTTTGTGGTGTTAAGATTGTGCTGAATATTTTACTATAGAAATGCTAACAAACTATTTTTTGTTGACCAGCGATAGCGACGAAAGTGAAGTGGAAAATTAACACGTAAGCTTAAGAAAAATTAGAAAAAATCTGCGGGATTGTTCGAATCCTCTCATATTACCTGACAAAAGGTTGGTTTATTTAAATTTGGTTCTTAGTTAAAAAGTTATTTTTTTCTTTTAGTTTTGTTCAACGTTTAACAAAGCTGCCTTTAAGTATGTGCTGGACAATATTCATTTGCATACAGGTACACGAAATACATACGTGACTCCTATTTTAAAACTTTCCTCAACGTCAAAACAACTTAACGAAAATAAAACTACATACTGAGACTGCCAAACTATAATTTTGTTGTCACACAGTTTCGCAAACCTAAACAAATGTAAACAAAAAAACGTTAGGAGTTACATGAAGCAGATTTTCGCATTCGCGCTATTTATTTCGTTTTTTGAAACGCGAAAGTGGTTTTCGTTTCGTTATTTACAGAATACCACCCCAGATTTTCGCTTTGGCGCGATTTATTTCGTTTTTTGCATCGCGAAAGTGGTTTTCGTTTCGTTATTTACAGAATCCCACCCCAGATTTTCGCTTTCGCGTGATTTATTTCGTTTTTTGAAACGCGAAACGTTTCGTTTTTTACAGAATCCGACCCCTGGGGGCAGATTCTGTAAGGCGAAACGATCAAACGTTTTCGTGTGCACGAAGAAAGTTGCTTGTGTAACATATGGCAAATCATTCGTGCGCACGAAAACGTTTGATCGTTTCGCCTTACAGAATCCGGCCCCTGGTTTTGAATTTGTTAAATTTATTTCAAGCGAATACTGTACCTCAGCAATCGGGGAAGTTTTCCTTCATCCAACTTGGTCGATGCTATACCAGACGTAGAGGTCTCTTTAGTACGATAAATATCTATTCAACTATACTCTAACGCGTCATGAGGAGGGCTAAAAAAGAGGATCCTTTATTGTGGAGATACGAGTAGATTCCTGTTTACTACGTTCATTATCCACTTAAAGAACAACTAAAAATCAGTCTCATAAGCACGAAGACAAAATGTAAATCCAAAGTAGACCTCCGTTGCACTGGCACTGATTTCTTTCTCATCGATGTCCAAGCATCATTTGCAAAGCTTTCTCTCTTGAAGCTGGCAAATATACCGCGCATTAGTTCATTTTGAATTTTATTGCATAATACACTCAGCGTCTGTCTATATACGACTAGAATCAGACTCGATGTCCTTGGGTCAGTGCTTTGCTTGAAATCCTTGAAAAATATTATTTTCTTTGTAGCATTAGGTGCAGGAGTGAAGAACACTCTCTTTACAATATTCTGAAAGCAGAATGGTTATTTAATAATTTTAATAAATAGTTGTGTGGAATTTCTTTGTTCATAACCTCATTGACGAACAAGTATCACAGTTGTTTCGGTTTAACGACAGTTCCATAGCAGGAGCATGAATGATTTTGTAAGACTCGCGATTAATGGACATTGCTGATTTCAGTAGCGTCCTTCACTTGCACCGAATAGACGTTTTTGCAAAACAAAACTGGAAGTATAGTTCCTAAGATTCCAGTTCGCTTTTCAACTCTTTCGTTTAGAGTGCCAATCTACTACAATTGTCATGTCACCAGAAGAGTTAATACATATGTTCATAAAACAATGCTTATAGTTCAAGCTTTGAGCTGCTGCGAAAAACTTGTCAAAACTAGTAAATAATACAAAAACTGTAGTGGGCGCTGTGGTTAAGTGGTTAAGTTCAGTGCTGAACTACCGAGCGAAGGGACTCAAGTTCGATTCCAGGACAGACCAAAAAGAAACAAGTTACATCTTAAAGTTTTTTCCACTGCGCCACCCGTTGGAAGCGTCTGACAAACATCCGAGACTATAACAGTCATGAAAGAGCTTCTCTATTAGGCCCTAGTTATAGCCATACGTTAAACGAAACCGAAAACATTTTCTCTTGCTTTTTTAGACCACTAATCCTAGGGTGGGATTCTGTAAAAAACGAAACGAAAACCGTTTCAAAAAACGAAATAAATCACGCGAAAGCGAAAATCTGCTTCATGTAACTCCTAACGTTTTTTTATTCACATTTGTTTAGGTTTGCGAAACTGTGTGACAACAAAATTTTAGTTTGGCAGTCTAAGTATGTAGCTTTATTTTCGTTAAGTTGTTTTGGCGTTGAGGAAAGTTTTAAAATAGGAGCCACGTATGTATTTCGTGTACCTGTATGCAAATGAATATTGTCAAGCACAACCTAAAACGTTGAACAAAACTAAAAGAAAAAAATAACATTTTAACTAAGAACCAAATTTAAATAAACCAACCTTTTGTCAGGTAATGTGAGAGGATTCGAACAATCCCGCAGATTTTTTCTAATTTTTCTTAAGTTTACGTGTTCATATTCCATTTCACTTTTTTCGCTTTCACTGGTCAACAAAAAATAGTTTGTTAGCATTTCTAGTAAAATATTCAGCACAATCTTAAAACCACCACAACTCAATAAAAATAAATAGGACGTCAACAAAATAGCTGTCGTTTGTTTTCTTTCGTGGAGACGATAAAATCTGTTCGTTTTTAAGGTTACATGAAGCAAGAAAAGTAAAAACGTCAAAGAAAATGTGTTCGTTCGTTTTTTTTTCGCGTCCACGAGAATTTCTTTCGTTTTTGATTTTACATGAAGCAAATTGTTCGTGTGCCTTGCAGAATGCCTGCCCTGGTCTTAAAATGTTGCTTATGAATTCTGAATTAAGTTTATAGAAAAAAATAAACAAATAATCTTTAAATTTTCTACAAAATTAATTTATTAATTTTTCGGTACGAATAAACCTTTTCCGATCTACTTCTCAGTCAATTCCACAACAGAAAACCAGATCATTCCACAGAAATATTTCATTTCTTTACTGTTCCATCTGTCAGGATTGTTTTTTCTGATGGAATTCAAGCTGTGGTGGTTGATTTGTTGTAATTGTTTTCGTATAAAGGCCAAAATGAAAAAAAATCATTTTAACACTTTTCAAACTTTTTCTGTTGCATTTTACGTATGGCTTTAACTAGGGCCTTAGCCGTTAGGACTCGGCATAAAATTGTAGGCTCCCTTCCATTCGCCGAAAACACGAACCTGATGCGCCAAATACTTATTTTCATTTACAAAAACTCCTTTTCTATAGGTTTCCCTTTCAAATTGACAACCCTTTTTCCAACCATAAACCAATTTGACAGCAATTTCTGTTCCACAAGTATCGTTTACTGCATTTCTGATTAAAATAAAATTGTTCCACATACGACACAGTAACCCAACAATAGTTTAAAAATTATACCCCACTATTTACATAAATGCACATGTCCCCATGAGCTCAGTTACACCACACTCCCACTGCAAGTCCACCATCAACACAACCAACACCTCTCACTAGCTACTAATTTATTTATCCGTAACCAAGTGGATGTCGTTTGCATTAAGTCCACGCGCCGCATAACTCCGCATAAAACTCAATCCAAGCAAATTTCCCATTTCAAGCCGGGGGGGTCCGTGATGCCGTCGTGTCTTTGTCATCGGCTCGTCTAACTTCGTCGACCCTCTAAGCACAAATCAAATTATAGACACAGCGTGACCTTTTTTGCGCGAATATATTCCATGAATCATACTCATAGAGACCACTTTATGTTTTAATGTCAGAAGGTTGTGTCTATTGTTCCAAATAAATGCTAATTCACGACATACGATGTCGGTATAATTACACTGCCAGATGAGCGATTCCCTTCTGGCAAATTAATAAATCAGTGTTTTTCCTGTTCTTAGGCAGAGCGATATCCTGCTGAATGGAAAGTCCAAAAAATATTGAAACCAATTAATCACCGGCTCTGTGAAATGTGTTCAAAGTGACTCAGTTGAAAAGCCGTAAATATAGTGAGATAATATCACAGTGAAATATTTAAACAAATATTAATAATATGAGTGTCGTAAAGTTACCCCATCGAGGGGGTTCATCAACAATTGCATTTGCTGCGCCAAGGATTAACAATATCTACAAAGTATTCATCACATTTGGAATTATTGCCGCCATCTGTTTGGATGTCAGCTGTTATGGTAAGTTTTTCCAAATTGTTTATATTTTTTTTAATTTGTCTGCTATCGTTTTTTAAGATGACCTTGATATTTTGAGAGGATGTCACAAAAATTAAAAGACAGCTATATCAGCAGGTATTAAAAAAATGATTGCTCTTTTTGAAACCATTTTCGGTGATGTTCTATAATATGGGACAAAGTGCGGATCCTTGTGGAACCTCTGCCGAGATGATGTAGTATATTTTTTAATTCCACAACCCTTACGTACTTTAGCTTTGTGTTTTTGGCAATAATGTCCTCTGCGTATATCTCCATGGTTAAGTGTCTTTTTTATGCCAAGTGTCAGTGTTGCCTTGTATATTTACCTCTTCGTGGTTAGGACTTGACCAAGAAAAACTTCTGCGACCCAGTCGTGCACTTCACTTTTATTATTATTGCTATTCTCTTTCCCCTCAAATCATCGGACTAGCTTTCAAGTTTTGTAAGTCACAATTGTACAAATTTTAAATTTGTTTATAAGCAATCACAATGGGAAATAATTTTCTTAACAGTTGAGCAAATTTTACCTGAGTTTAGAAACCGATTAGCAAAATTAAACGACGTCCAAAAAATTTATTAACTAATTGTAATAATTGAATTAACGTTTTGGGTAAAAGTTTAAATAATTCTAAACAGGTAGTTGACCTATAGAGTAGAAAATAGAGAAATGCGATGATGGGTCTAAGCTTTTGTAGCACGTCTTTGTCTCACGACAGTTTGTTGAGTGAGTTTTATTCGGTGGCAATGATAGAGCTTGGTACAATTATTTCAAATGTACTTTCTCGGAGCAATCACATGATAGTGGGCCGCCGTGTTGAAGACTTTTTTTTGCCATTGAAAAGGGTAGTGGTGTCGATTCTTCAACGCCAATGTCATAAAACCACACCGCAAAAAGCAATATGAGTTAGTTGGAGATTGGACTTGGGTGTTTTTCTAGGTACAGCTTATTATATAGGTTTGTGATTGGATCTTCCCTTTTATTCCACCACCAAAAAAGCTACGCTTTTATTTTTTGTGAAACCTCATTTTTCGAGCAACATTTCTGTGTCAACTTAACAGAGCGCTGACTAAAAGGTCCTTTTTTGGTGACAGTTTTCCTCGACTAAAAAAAATATATTTACGGAAACATAATATCCGAGAAACTGAACTGAAACCGCTGTAATAAATCTGCAGATTGACAAGTCAGTTTCCAAGCCCCTCCAAACAAAAGTGACTCACCAGTTGTTGTCGTTCTTTTTGAAAAAAATAAACTGATTACTTCAGATACTGATGGGTGGTCCAAAAAACTAGCATTTATCTTAATCCACCTCAAACCTACTCAAACGATTTCTCGCTTCTTGTTGTTAGATCAGGTGAATGTCCAAGATTCAATGACCTTGATTGCGAAGAGATAAACATTTTGTAAAACTAGACCCGCCATCAATTTCATGTTCGTCTTAAAGTGAAAGGGCCAATCTCATCCGACATCTGACAGCAAATCGAATTGAAGTTTCTAAAAAAAACAAAAAACAAAAAATAATCCAAACAATACCCACCCAAAGCCGCCAAAGTGCGACCACCTCGAACGTACATTGTATTACTTCATATATCACTGTCACCATCAAGAGTGTTTTTTTTAATTTAAACAAAACTTAAGAGGACATTAAATAAAAGACACAACCGAGACCGCTGTTAATGAAACCGTGCGAAAACGACTCGGCCATCACTATACTTGTACGTCATTTACATTTCTCTCGGTTACACTTGGCTGTCATGTTGACAACCTGTACAGTTTTGCTTCCCTTTACATCGTTTCACTTTTGACTGGGCCAAAATGTGAATAAATCACCTTGACGTGTTGTCTGCTCCTTTGTCTCGTCTTTCGTTTTTCGAACTATACAATAATACTCGTACATGTGCAAGAAATTTTACCGAACAAAACGGTAGAAACTGCCTACAAATTCCAAAGTTTTTTTCATTTTATTCAGCAAACGACATATCAAAAGGAAATCACAGTTAATTATAATCGTTTGGTCTGGCGGTGACGCTTTTGGGCATTACAAAAACAAAAACCGAACGAATGTCATGCAGTACAATGGTGTAATGGGAGATCAATATTAATTAAGAAATTGCTGTTTTTTCACTTCCAATTTGGATAGGTGGAGTGATAGGGTTTTGGAAACGTAGATGGTGATGTTCGATTTGATGTTTTATGGGTAAAGGATTTTGCTGTCGAATATGGTTACCAATATAGGAATTATTGACAACAGGGGATAATAACTCATCTACTTGAGTGCGTTTGAATAGAATGACACAATCAAAAACACGAAATCTGGAATCTAGTTTTCAACAAAACCAGATGAGGCGTTAGAACTAGTTTTGGTGCTGTTTCGTACAATTAAGAAAATATTTGCATCTCATGACGAGATTATTATTTTAATTTTATCAAATGTCATCGATAAAACTAGTTTTATAGACCCGAAACTAGTTTCGGTGCTGTTGCGTATTATTAAGAAAGTCATCGATAAAACTTGTTTTATGGACCGCAAACTAGTTTTGGTGCTGTTTCATATTATTTATTAAGAAAGTATTTGCATATGATGACAAAGTTAATACCTAAACGTCATTAAATGTCATCGATGAAACTAGTTTTATGGACCCGAAACTGGTTTCGATGCTATTTCGTATTATTAAGAAAGTCGCCTATAAAACTAGTTTTGGTGCTGTTTCGTACTATTAAGAAAGTATTCGCATATGATGACAAAGTTATTATCTAAACGTCAGCAAATGTCATCGATGAAACTAGTTTTATGAACCCAAAACTAGTTTTGGTGCTGTTTTGTATTATTAAGAAAGTAATCGATAAAACTAGTTTTATGGACCTAAATCTAGTTTTGGCACTTTTTCGTATTAATAGAAAGTATTTGCATATGATGACAAATTTATTATCTAAACGTCATCAAATGTCATCGATGAAACTAGTTTTATGGACCCGAAACTGGTTTTGATGCTATTCCGTATTATTAGAAAATACTTGCATATCAGTACAAAGTTATTATTAAACGTCTCAAATGTCATCTATAAAACTAATACTATAGACTCAAAAGCATAGAACTAGAAATGCTCTGGAAAACTCAAACCAACGAGCTGACCAATATAATTCTTTTTTTAAACTAGTTTCGGTGATTTCTTTTTTTCCAAAACTAGTTTCACGTCAAATCTTGCGAAATATAAACAATAAGGTCACTAGAAAAGTGTGAAGTTGTTGTTGTAAGTTGGGGAAAGGAAAGAAAAAAATATCTGTTCTATTCAATATTTGACTCCCTGGGGCAAGCGATTATCGTTTATTTCCCGAGACAAGGCAAAACTCAGTCCCAGTCGCTGTTGTTAATGATCCTACCTAGAAAATAACGAAACGACATTCTAAAAGTATTAAATCCGATCTTAAGTCAAACCATCAGTAAAGCACACAACAATGTAAATTCTAACGCCAGTCAAACTCTTTGGATGATTTCAAATCCTGAAATTGACTTGATGACTTCGCGTTCGCAGCAACCACTTTCAGAGAGTAAATGCCTCTCTTATTATGTTTACGACCATTCAATTCACGTCAAGCCACTAATACATTTGTTGTTAATTTTAAAGATTTTCCCGACTATAAATCATTTTCATTATTCATCTTTAACTACAACAAACTTATGAAGACAAACATGACACAAGAAAGAGAGAGCGTGCACTAAGCATTACGAAAAATAGTTTCTTCATTAAAATTTTTTATTGTCTGAAAATTGAACTTCCCCCAGTGCTGCAATTTGAAGACGTCTTTGTTTTGTTTTACTTCATAAAAGTGAATCTAACAAATTTCTCTGTCTGGTTGTCTTTTTATAAGTTTCCCGAATCTCTATCCGATCTGATATCCATTAACTGTCCAACATCCGGGGGTCTACTGTCAAAGTTATTGGCACTATACGAAGGAATTGCTGTAAGGGGGCGTGGCACATTCCATAGAAAAAAAGGTATAAGACGCTTCCTGAACATATATGCAGTTAAATTTCAAGCAAATGCCATTTCCGTAGGCCGCATTTTCAACCCACATTAGGGACCTTCAAAAGTGTTAAATTGGGACTAACATTTCCCACGATCTGGTTCCAATTTATATTCCAACCAAATCTGTTACAAAAATAGACACAATCATTATAAACCACCTTGGGAACAATATTTTCAATCTGTCTTAAGTACTTCATGTCTGATAACCGGATAGACAAGCAGATGTGACGTATGCTTTGTTTCTGAATTTAAACGAAACAGATGAAAGACAGCCAACAAAAATTGTTAACTAAACTGGTTCAGTTCATTTTCAAGACGATAATAAAAACAAGGAAGCGAAGATACATGTAGAAAAAGAATGGCGACTTCAAGCAGATACATGCACACGTACGAAACTATCTACGGCTCTAGACCGGACAAACTTTGCTGAGGTTGTTGACTTATTCAATCGAAAAGAAGATTATTTATATCTGGTATTTAATTTTACTGGCATTTCAACTGAATTGGGACTTGAGGCATGGCCGAAAAGATGTGGGTCTTTAAATTGGCAAGAGGGGTAATAAATTTGTTTAAATATGAACGATGATGTATAGTGGGAGAGGGGTAAATGCCCCTGTTACTCTATTTCCTGTTAAGCGATTCCATCAGTAATTGTAGGAAATCCCAAGCCAATACAAATGTTCATATACTGAAAAAAGTTCGTCGGCAGCCTGGGCCTAACTTCCCACAAGCCAGAAACATTTCTTTTGTGAGAGTTTTTATTTTTGGGAAGAATGTGTTTTTTTACGAAAAATGATTGTGAACATCGGTGGTTTGATCCACTGTAGAAAGTCCTTAAAACGGCCAATTTCGCCTTGTATTCTCAGGACGTACAAACTGTCTTAATCCAGTGGAACTATATTTCAATTCTTATTTAATCGGTGAGAGGCGCAAAGTTGAAGGCAATTTGTTTGACCACTGTGATTGGACAATGAATGCCCCTTGGAGCCTGCTCAAATGCCTCGAAAGAATTGTCTCACTTTTTTTGTCGATGTGCCAACAAATTGATCCGCAAAACTAAAAGCATCACACTTTTCAACTCAATGCCAGAGCAGACCATCTTATCCCACGTAGCTCTCCCACACTCGTGACTCTTTACCAACAAATCCCTATTATGCGTGATTTCGAACAGCTCACCTAATAAGTCCAGCTGGTATACAGCTTTTGTCCGACCACATCCGTATTGCAATTATTTGCGCACCGAAATTAAATTAAATTAAATTATATAGCCAGATAAATCAATCGTGTTAGATAAGTGTTACTCCATTAAAATCCTATTAACTTTCCCGACTTGAAAATTATAAGATAAAAAAATCTGTGTAGGTAAATAAAAATTATTATAAGCACCATCCCACTGGGTACATACAATCGCGGAAAAGACATTAACAATCGTGATGATTCTTTTATTTATTTTGCTTTATTTTTTTGCTCTGTTTGTCTCATGCGACTAGCAACATCCGCATTATGTGGGCTTTCATTAAAATTTATTTGTAGGGATGAGTATTTAAATCAATTCATAATGTCAAATAATGTTAATTATTTTTAACCGACTAAATGTTATCGTGAGGGATCGAGGACGAAAATAAGCAGCAGATCGCATGTTTGTTTTTGGTAACTGTTGATCCAGATCTTACATCAGACGAAAATTCCACGACTTTTTGAAATGTTACGATTATATACTGGCCATATGTGGCATATTAAGGCATGCTCCAGTTAGTAATAAACTGCCATTGACTACACTTCACGACAATTAAATTCGAGCGGCAAACTGTCAGTTAAATGACAGAAAAATGTTCTTCGACTAAAGGCCTAGTTAATTATTTTTTGACTAACAAGGGCCGTTCGGCCGTTTTTTCTCAAATATTGCAAATAAAATCAAGTCATTGCCAAGCAGCTATAGAAATTTATAAAAATCCCCATTAGACGGTTTTCCGGTCTCATTTTTTTTTTCTATGGGAAAATCGGTCAAATGGAATTGCCCTCATCCCAAAAAATCGTGTTATACTTGGCAATTTATTGTCAATCGACATAGAAAGAAAAAAATGCAGGCTGAAAGTGAATCGCAGTATATACGAAATATTGACGAGTGTCACTAGCGATAAGGCTTGGGTATCAGCTTTCAAGTATATCAGACAACTGCATGAGGTTTCCAGTGTTCGCAGACTTTGAAGACAGATTTCCCCTTTTTTATGAGCAAAACCACTAGTTTTCTAATAATTTTCAAAAATTTGCCCTTTTTTCCTCCAAGTGAAATTTGCATTTGTTTTCATACGAAGGAATTTAAAGAAAAAACATAATAGCATAGAAGTATACATATCATTCAAGGATTTTCTTTCATATTATACACAAAACCCGGCATATAACTCTGTTTTGCCGGAAAAAATGCGAATACATAGATTTTCCGTAATTTTATTTCTGCCCAAAGCTGAAACACAGCACTACAATGAAAACAAATGAAGAATCGTGAAAACTCGCCCAGCTATCGAGTTATAACATAATTGAGTTTCATCCCGAAGGAATCAAAGACAAAGAGGATACACAAAAATGTCTAAGTAGACTTTCGTCGGGATGTTTTCTTTATTATTTAATATAAACATTTAATTCTGAGTTAACTTTGAAATTTATTTGTTATAAAAATTAGTTGTAATTTTGCTTTTAAGGAATTTAAGTTTCACTGCGATTTTCGATTTGTTCCCCTTTTTTTAAGCCTGTCCCTCATTTTTCCATTTTTCGTTACAAAGATCCGAATTGGCGGTTTTCCCCTAAATATGGGATCACTGGAGGTATCAATCGATGGAAGAAATGGAGATATACTATAACCTGGTTCGTAAATGCACAAGCTTCCTCACAGGTCGACTTATTTTTTTTGTTTTTGTTTTAACACGAGCTTTACTTTTTTTAAAAACAGACCAGTTACCACTGAAGGGCACCACTCGGCTTGCAGTTAGAGGTTAATTTCGTTTAATATTTAATTTTTGATAAAGTTTTTTATGCATCAGCTAAACTATTCAAGGCTTACAATAATTTAAAAGACTGTCTTACTTTGTGAGTGATTTTTGAATAAATAAATAAATAAATAAATTCCTTCTGCTCGTCAATTTAAATAACCTCAAGACCAACAAAATGGATTATAATATTTATGAAAAGGAAAACACTTCTTGTTTCACACCTTCGTCACAATATTTTCATACTAAACCAGCGGACCCCAGCGTGCTTTGCTAGGCGTTAACATTTTATTTTTTTCAAACAACATATTTTCCTTAGTTGAGTCGGGGAGCGAAATTTCCAGAACCGAACCGCATCCGTGGTTATTTAGCCCCGGTTTTCAAATTATTGTAGCTTAGCCTCTGCACGGAGCAGCAAATTGAATGAAAGCTCAAAATATGCAGAGAAGGGATGCCTGGAAATAGTTTGAGCATTTTTTTTTGTACGGTTCTAGATTTGGAAATATAAAATCGCAAGTTTAATGAAGTAGAGTCAAACTTGAAAAAAACATTTTTTATTTAAGAAATCTATATATACATAGGTACCTTATATAAAAATGGTGTGAAAAATGTAGAGTAATTCATGAATTGAGAATAGATGGACCGATTTGGCTCAAATTTGTTTCCAGTTGTTCGTAATTGTACGAAGAAGGTTTTGGCGAAAGAAAATTTTGGGAAAACCCTCTGAAAAGTCGGAAAATCGTAAAAATCGAGAATTGATTTTTTTGTAAAATTTGGTTTGTAATTGTTCCGGAATGGTTTTTCAAATGGAAAAATAGAAATTTTTTTAGTGGAAAACTCGGAAAATTACGGAAAAACGCGAAAAATGAAAATTTCCTTTTTACTCAACGAAGCAAATATTTTAAAAACATTTTTAACGCCTAGCAAAGCAGGAAGGGGACCGCTAGTATTATATATAAAAATATAAGTTCCTTTTTATCTTATAGTAAAATTAATATAGCACGGTAATATATAATGTCAGTAAATAATTTAGTGAATACTTCGTGGAAATACGTTCAGTTGTTTCCAAATTTACAGCGGTCATACAACTTAGGTGGCTTAATAAAAACACAGAGAGATTTTAATAAATTTGAAAACATCTCCTTTTTGGTAGCAATTTACTTGAATTGATCGTTCTCTCTCATACAAGACATGTCAATTGAATTTGACAGGAACAAGCTTTATTATCACAGTGGGCTGGGTGAGCAGTTACAATAGTTTTCATCGCTTGAATGTACAAATATAGATCTCTAATATTTTCGTTTGGAATGCTTCAAAATAAACTCACCTCTTGAAGGTTCTCAAATATAGTGGGTGTTCGTGATATATCGTTTTTTAAATTAATTTTTCTTCAAAGATCAACTAAATTGACTTTCAATTCAGTAGCCATTTTTTCATTTAAGGACATGAATCCCTCCCCTGTCGGTCTTAAAATTGCTTAAATTCTTAAATATACCTAGCTTTTTATTGCATTTGCTACTTTTGATGACCCAAATGTCTGAGAAATCACTTTCACCCTGTTGAAAAATCATCCAAGTAAATAAGATTACCACACTAAGGTTAAAGATCGATACTTCTGCTCACCTAATCGCCAACTGATCGTGATTGCCGTCATCAATTATTACTAATATGACACGATTTTTTTATATTACTATAACCATTTCTATGGCAACAACGCCTGACCTCCTAGCTCAAACCATTGACTCACCCTCTATTTCTTGTATTGATTCTACCAAAAACCACTCCTCATCCAATTAGTTGCATTTTCCAAATGTCACCCAACGCGATCCCTGACAATGCCACATCGTAATGTCAAGTTTCTAATTAAAACCAACTAAAAGAACACATAAAAACAAAATAAAAAACACAGATACTACCCTCCACTAACCGTTTGTCAACGCGTTCATATCTCAAGGTGCAATCTTTGTGTATCTCGAAAATGGTAAAACGTTCGCATTTTTCTCTCCACGTTAATTGGACTGAAAAATTAAGCACGACTTTTGCACAAATCCACCTAACCGGCGATTCAATTTTGGTCATAATTTGCTCAACTCAAACTGACGGCTAAATAAGATTTTTGACAGTCACCAACAGTACACAAAGTAGTCATTATAGCGAATAGAATTGTTTTCATTTCGATAGAGTTACTAATTAGCAACGACAGCTGGCTGAATGAAACGTTTGTGGCTAGAGCTTTTATTTGATTTCGAATTAATTAGGAGTTTTATTTTTTTTATTTTTTTTTATTCAATAAATTGCTTGTGCGTGAGCCAGAAGAAGACGGTAAATTTTTAATGAGTGTGTTCAACTCTTTGTTAGGATGATGACCAGTGTGTGGAATAAATATATGTCCCCAACTTATGGAGAAGGGAATTTTCGACCGATTTGGTGGTAGTATTTGGGTCTAGACGGTACAATACGTTCAGGCATTTGTCTGTCATTAGAGAAGAAAACGCACTGGATATTTGGCTAACTTGCTTTGGAAAATATATAGAATCCCAAGGGAGTTCGAGTATTTCTAGCAAGTATGCTCCTTCGATTTTTTTCTAAAAAGGCAGGCGTAAATGAATCCAGTTCGGTATTCAACTCTTTTGTTTTTAAATTAATTGCAAGACAAATCACAACACCAAACAAATCGCCACAAACCTATACAAAAGCGGATATGTGATTGTTTGAATTTACAACAAAATACCTAAATATGCGTAGTCTAGAAAAGGATAATCGGACTTCGGACATGCTCAAAATCGAGAGTGGAAAATCACTACAAAAAAAAAGGGCACGACTGTATTGCACGAAACTTCGTCATTCCCTACGAGTTTCTTTCGATTAGTTGACTCTTATGGTGTCCTCAGGACAATATTTATTCAAAGACGAAAGAGCTTGCTTTCTTTTATCGAGGAATTGTTTTTTATTCAATTTCGCATTTTCTCCGTTTCCGCATTTTTGCCGGACATGGCGTCCATGTCGTGAACTCTCCAATTTGTAAGGCTATAAAAACAAATTTACATTCAACGAAACAACACAAACAGAAATAATCATAAAAGCAGTTGAAAAGTAATGTCCCAGTCGGATGCATTGTGGGAAAACCAAATCAAGCATGAGACTCTCACAACTCACTCATGCGGTGTCTACTTCAGCGCGACCATTAAATCGATTTCATTCATGGTTTCTCTGGAGAAATTTTGATTTGGCCTCGCACAGCACGTGCAACGAATTTTAAATCATACACCACCAGTTGTGGACACATGCGGAACGAATCCATTTTCCACAAGAGCCAACACAATTCGCTCGACAACATTCGACCTGTCAAATCGGTTTTACTGATTTTGGTTATAGCACAGCGCCTGTGACAGTGAGTGCCAACCGATGAGAAATGATGAAACGTCAAGTTATCGGTCGAATCGTGCGTTACCATTATGGCATCTGATTCAATTGAACGTGACAAAAGAGTGGTCTCGGCTGGAGATCGTCTCTGCTCCATTGACGGAGCTCAAGACGAAGAAAAAATGTCGCATGCTAAAGCAATCGCATACCGTAAGGCGGAAGCTTTCTTCTCGCTAATTGACAGTTTATGTCATAATTCCATTAAATAAAAAAAATTGTTAACGACTGACTTTTTTTTTTTTCTTTAAATGTTACTGCATGTAGACGGTAGCTTCTGGAATTCTTTGTTTACCAGCGGATACACCAATACTATTCATGCGTGTTGTTGGATAGTTGGTTGCAAATATTTGCTCTGTAAGTAGCCGCGCACGGTGGCATTCTACAACATACTATATACGAAACGGGCGGACAAACATTGTTGTGCAAATACGTTGAACACGTGTTGCATGGTGTTGGAGTCAAGTGTGTAGTTGGTTGCGGGACAGATGGATCAAAGCGTTTGATGGAATCTTGAAATAGCAGTGCGAATGTGAATTTGAATTATTTTTTAATTCGGTGTCATTTGTGGGAAGCCGCTGCGGTGTCCATCTGGAGCATAAAGAATGAAAAGCTGTTACGGTTACTTTAGCTAAATATTTTATTTTTTGTTTGACGTTCCTATGTCAGCATTAGTTGATTGCAATAGTTAAACAAAAATGATCAAGGTATTTGACGGGGTCATTGCGGAATGCGAAGAGTTTTTGTATTGAACTGGCATCTCTTAGAAGATGCCGATTGATTTATAACTAGTTTGAAAAGTTGACGGTTGGTGGAGGTTTGTAAAATCTCCAACGAGGAATAATGGCAAAGATGGCGATGAACTCATCAGAGTTATCTCAGCTTATGATATTCAACCCTATTTTCGTTGATGAACACAATATACACTCCGAAAAATTTGTATTTTGGTTTTAGAGTTGTATGCTCAAAAAATGTTTGCTGTTTGTTTAAAAATCAATCAAGTGTTTGATTGCATTCAAAACAGTCAGAGAAATGTTTGCTGTGAGTTTAAAAGTCAATCAAACATCTCTTTACCTCCAAGACTGGCTTATTCAATCTAAGAAATGTTTCCTGTAAGCTCAAAAATCAATCAAACATTTGCGGACGTTCGAAACAGATTTGGTTGCTCAGAAAAATGTTTGCTAGGAGCTTAAGAAATAATCAAACATTTTAGGACGTGTGAAATTGTATTTTTCAGTCAAAACAATGATCATTCCAACATTTGGGGACGCTCAAAACAGATTTGTTTGTTCAGAGGAATGTTTGCTGGACGTTTAAAAATGAATCAAACATTTGAGGACGTCAAAAACAGTCTTGCTCACTATAAGAAATGTTTCCTGTAAGCTCAAAAATCAATCAAACATTTGCGAACATTAAAAACAGTGTTCTTTTGCTCAGAAAAATATTTGCTGGGAGCTTAAGAAATAATCAAACATTTTAGGACGTGTGAAATTGTATTTTTCAGTCAAAAGAATGATGAAAAGAAATGTTTTCTGTGAATTTAAAAGTCAATCAAACATTTCTGGACGTCCAAAACTGGCTTGTACACTCTAAGAAATGTTTCCTGTAAAAATCAATCAAACATTTGCGGACATTAAAAACAGACTTGTTTGTTTAGAAAAAATCTTGGCTGAATTAATCAAACATTTTAGGACGTGTGAAATGGTCTTTTCCATCCAAAGAAATCATGAGTCCAATATTGGCGGACGTCCAAAACAGACTTGTTTGCTCAGAGGAATGTTTGCTGGAAGTTTAAAAATAAATCAAACATTTGAGGACGTCAAAAACAGACTTGTTCACTTTAAGAACTGTTTCCTGTGAGTACAAAAATCTGTCAAACATTTGCGGACGCCCAAAACAGACTTCTTTGGTCAGAGAAATGTTTGATGTGAATGTGAGTTTAAAAGTCAATCAAACACTTCTGAACCTCCAAAACCGACTTGTTCGCTTTAAAAAAAGTGTTTGCTGTGCGTTTAAAAGTCAATAAAATATTTGTGGGCAGTATTTTTCAGTCAAAGAAATGTTTGCTGTGAATTTAAAAGTCAGTCAAATATTTGCGGAGGTCGAAAACAGACTTGCTCACTCAGAGGAATGTTTAAAAATCAATAGAAAACTTGTAAACCTCCGAGCCAGAACTTGTACACTCAAAGAGAGGTTAGTCATCAACTTCAAGTATTTCCAACAAACGCTTCCACCGCTCCAGAAGATGGTGAAATTTGTTCCACTAAAATACATTTTCGAGGTAAAAAAAAAAAAAAAAAACTAACGACCGCAGTAACCGACCAGAGGTAAACCATCGAACCGGGTAGTATATCTCTGCGTTCACGAAACCATTCCAGCACAACAATATACAGTTAAACGGTACACCCACCCGCCATTCAGCAAATTATTTAGTGATTTACAAGCACTTAACATACTTACAAGACATAAAGCCGCTGTTATAATTTTCAAAAGAGAATTCAATTGCACACACAGGTATACAAACATGAATGCGCTCTGAGCTCAATAACAATTAGCCATTACACAATCTCTTTCATCTCCATTAAGACCACAAGAGAAACAAGAAAAAAAAAAAACCCACAAAGCCAACGCAATCACTGCATTTGAAAGAAAATTCCAACACCTGCTCAGTGCTCACTGACACTCTAACAAAGCCGAACAAGCGTGGAATCTTCAGCGTAACTCACGAGCACGACCACCGCATTATTCCAGTCCAATGACAATATGACATGAATTGAAAATTCCGCGTTCACACTGCTCACGAAATTGTCGTTAGTCGATGCGAGCAGAGCTTCTAAGCGTTGTCTCTCTCTCTCTCTCCACCTGCACCAAAATCAAACAACACCGAAAACTTGACTGAGATCCGGTATCGCTTCGGTTGTTGTATCTCTATCTCGGCTTTATAGATGCAGAGCAGCGGTGAATGTGTGATTGCCTGTAGTGACAATGATCTCGACGACACCACAGTTTGACACTCTCGACCCACCGGGTGCCAATGTATGGCGGCATTTATGGAAATTCAGATTTTAATCGCACCACAGAGATTCCTCTGCTGGTTGGTGTCATTATACGACTTCGTCATCTGTCACCTGTCATACAATAATATTAATGACTGTCAGCATTGTTGGCATGGTTTCCTAAGGTAATTCCAATCGTCAAGAATAGTGGCAAGTGATTTGATTCAGTTTGCGAGGTCAGCCAAGTACTAATTGTATCCTTTTACAGTCGAGTGGTGGAGGTGGTGATTCACGGTGAGACAATTTTTGAAATTTCCTAATCCGCTGGCCATTCCGAATTCAAATCCGGAATCCGGCAGTAACATGACTAATTGATGGGGTGTTTGGAAGCCTGTTATAGATTGTGCCGAGTAGTTACTTCCATTTTGCAGCGGAGAATGGTAGATAGCCGGCTAATGGTCACTCCATCAGTGAGTCAGCAAGTGCAGATGAATGACTGGATGCACCCGACTTATTGTGACTTTTGCGTTTGTAGTGATTTATTCAAATGTCCACACACGAGTACATCTATGGCTCTCGCCATTTAGTCGAATGTAAACATTTTCCGACTCTTTGCAAAGCACTTGCTTCTTAAATGACACTTATGCCACGAATTTCCAAATCAAACAAAATTAAACAAACTCCTGGCCCAAACTCACGTACCCATCATAAATACTAGGTAAACTTTTAAATTGTCAACTAATAGATTGACTTAACTACATCACGAGTCAGCCAGCGCTAATTTGTTTAATATTTATTCAACAAGCGCCCAACTTTCGTTGGTTATAAAGGTATTTTTAGTGCGTGAATATATTACAAGTATTCTCGGAATAAATCACGATCAAGATACTGGTCAAGTGGTGGTCTATTTTAAATTTACCTGAGAGCGCTCTCGATTCCACAGCAAGTGAACTTGAAACAACGCCAAGTTTGGCTATGTTACTTATTTCGCCTGTGGGCTATTGGCCGTAAATGGAGTACAACAAGAGTACCTACTCTATGATTAATAACCTCTTAAATTAAAATCCAACCGCATTTACCTATAGGTACTGGTATTGGCTATAGCTTTGGTTGTGTCTTTCATTGTTACACGCAGAAATTTTTAACTTAACCGAGTGAAATTTTTGCTCGGTTAAAAAAATGGGTTAAAATTAACTAAGTCTCTGTAGAAAATAAACGAGAATTTGTTGTTGAAAACTAGTGAGTTAAAAAGGTTAAATCATACTGTTAAAAATAAGACACTTTATCAGTTGGTATCAACCATGTTACTCTGTTGTTATTAGTTAGTTTGTTAATTACGACCGAGAAAATTTGGAGAAAAAATTGACAAATCGGATAGGTATTTTTAACCGAGTTTCGTTAAACAAGTTGACTCTGTTATTTTTAATCCACTATTCATATTCGACCTTTTTGAATTTTTGTAATTGGTGTTCCAATCAGTCAGTTTTCATAATAATACATAAACATAAAGTCACCACTGATTTATCAAGCTCGTTAATAAATTTAGGTTGTGAAGTTCTTGGAGCCAATAAAATATTGAAGTCTCCTGATTTGAAACAAAAGAGTGGGACTGTTTTTTTTTTTTTTTTTTAATAGGTTTTGGAGCGTCACAAGTTCATAAATTATGAAAAGATCAACATTTGGAGTTTCGCTTTCAATTTGTAAGTAAATTGGGAGGAGTAAATTGATTTTAACCAACTGGCAATCATCATTGAGTCGGAAAAAGGCGAAAGGTCTCTGTTCCAGCCTCTGTCTAGTTAGCTACATATCTGCGTTAATTTCTGTTATTAGAGGGGCAAATTCAGCAGCACTGTCGGCCTTTACAAGTGGTCCTTAAAGTACTTTAAAATTCATATCGTTTGTGCACAATTCGAAGCATATTAAACTTTTTGCAAATTTTGATTTATCAAAAATACCCTGCGTGCTGTTTGTTTGTGGATGTGAAGAGGCTAACCGCTAAAACTATTCAACTAATCCATAAGGCTTTCAGAAAGGAACATATGGCCTAATACGGACCAGCAATTGAATTTATTATTATTTCACTCATTTAGAAGGTATTTGCATGAAAAGTTTTTGTAAAGAAGGTAGTTGAAAGACATTTTCAGAAGAACATAATTTTTCGTTGCAATAAACGTAAACAAGAGGTCTATTCGAGTAGAGAGCACAGAGCAGAGCACTAAAAATCTGTCAAACTCGAAAAACTGAGCGAAATTGACATATCACAAATAATACTATAACTTACCCATGTTCACACCAAACTGAAATCGCGAGGTCGTTCCCACCGATTTGGAGTGAGTTCGACAGTCATAAACTGTCAAATTTAAAGTGTCTGTAGTCTGTCAAAACAGCTGTTTAGACGCAAAATAATAATACCAAAAATTAGTTCTGCACAAATTAAGGAAATAATTGCAGCATTTCTACATAGGTGATTTCGCAATACAAAGAAATCAATTCATTACAATGCTAAATGTTCTTAAACTCTTAAGCCTAGTATGCTGTTCCAGGAAAGCTGAAATTAAGCGCCCCTCCAATGTTTCTCTCCACCACTTCGCTTAATGCTCGCTTAATTTTGACACTCTAAGTTCCGACGTAAAAAAAATGTTTTGGCATAGCTGATTGACTTGCTCTGTTTCGTCACTTGGAACTTTCTAAAGAAATGTCTACATTTTAAAAGAAATTAAATTAACAACAAAGAATTTCTTTGTGTTGAACTAACCATTCTCCATTGGTACTGTTTCGTTTAAAATTTTGTTGCGAATGCCGATATTTTCTCTGATCTGTCAAAATTTAGCTGTGGAAAAATGTATTTTGCATTAATGCGCTTGCTTAAATTCTGTAGAGAGTGGTCGTACAGCGGCTCAGAAATTTAGCTTGAACTGCGTACTGCTTGGCTTAACTGCTTTGCTTAATTTTATCTTTGGAGACATTTTTGTATGGGAGCTTAATTTAGGCGCATACTAGGCTTTACATCTTATAAGAAAACGGAAAGAAACTTAAAATCGGAAAATATCAAGAAAAAATTTTGATTGCTGTGGCGTTTAATATTTTGACATCCACATATGAACACAAAATAAACCAAAGTCCACTCTAAAGGCTTGTTCGGTTTGATAACATCTCACCGATGGATGAACTCAGAGGGGTTCCAAATAGGTTTCGCTGAAAACCTGTGATTTCGTTACCTCAAAAATATATGGCAAAACCTTTGAGGATTGGAAAAATTTTACGAAACCTCGGGGTTTCATTTGGTGGGAACATGGTATTAGGTACCTTTTTGCAAAAAAAAATTAAATGAAACGTTTTGCGAGAATATTCGACTACCGCTGAATTTTCTATAATTTCACAGATTTTATTTCTGTGCGACAGATTTTGAAATTATTTCTTGTCAACATTGTACATTTGACATATTTATCAGTATTTGCCAGTTGCTTTGCAAACAATCAGGCCTATTCGGCAAAATCTTTTATCAATTTATTCTGTTATTCTGTTATGAATTTCCCTACAAAAGTTCGAAGTGGCAAAAAATCTTTTACCTAGATTTGGAATTCTGTGTGGAAAAAACTTTTATGAATTCTGTTAAGAATCATAACAGAATAAAAGATAGAGTTTTGTGACTTTTATTATAAAAGATTTTTTATTAATAATGAATTCTTGGGTTGAAATGGTTCTCTATATAATTCCTAGTCAACGAAATGCTTACAAATGGAGACAAATGTAATAAATGTGTATAAAAAGTGTACCTAATTGAAATAGTTTCTAAATTTATATTTTTGTTTAGCCGAAAACACCCATCACTTTTGCTGAAACTAAGATTTAATATAGTAACCCATTTGATCTTCCTGATGTGAGTAAATTCAAAACTTACTCCTTTCACCGACAATTTTATGCTATTTTGCAAAAAATTTATCAGGTGCCCACTTAGTATTTACAAAAAAGAAAAAAACAAAGCTGTTTGTTTTGAAGGTTCGTAAACAGATTTCAATTTTCGAAGCTCTATAACAGAGTTTCATAAAAGTTCGAAACCCAGAATTCGATTTATAAAAGATCTGTTATGGTCGAGACCTTTTATGATTCATAACAGAAAATTCATAACAGAATAAAAGATTTCGCAGAATAGGCCCAAATTGCTACCCCTTTCGTAATACATATTTTGTCTCTTTTAAAATCTGACATTTCAGCATGATTTATTTATTTTAAGAATATTGTGAAACAGAAACACTTGCCACTATGCCAAAAAATGTAATTTGCAAAGTACAAAGTGCAAAGTTGATAAATTGTTTTGTGGAATAGGGCCCAGCTCAAATATTTAACATTGACAGGCATTTCCATTTTAAAAAAAAACGCGTTCTATGTTTTCTTGAAAACAAAAACCAAAAGCTCTATATATCGACAGCGACTCTAACTCATGCCTAGCGCTTGACTCGCACTTCCGACAAGACTCATATTCAATATTCATAGCGAAAAACAAACCCGCCCACTAATCATATATGCACACATATCGCAGCACTATCAACCATCGGTCTTTTCGGTCCTTTCACTGTGTTTCTTCGGGCCATCTCTTGCATGTTCAACTCCCATCACTTCCCCACCACCATATGTGCAGATATGAATCTCTTTCCATTATTCAATTGTGACACTGATCGTCATGCCGTGCATGCACGTCGTTAGCCAGCCAAATAATCCACCATACGATCCGTATCTGCATCTGAGTACATAAACTCATAAGTGTTGAAGTTGATGCAAACAAAAGAGATACAAGAAAACCTCCGCAATTGCTCAACCCGTATAAACAAAACACGCTCATACACCCGTACGTTCATAATATCGCGCGTAAAATGAATAATGAAAGGAGGTCAGTACAAAATTACCAAGACCAACATGCATCTCTGATAGATAAGAAACAAACGCAAAGTCCTACAGAACAAAAAGAGTATTTCGTTCATTTGATTGTTCGATGGTAGCACACACCTGTCGTCGGGTAATCATCGGTCAAATCCATCGAACATGCTCATAATATCCTTGATCCAAAACCAACTGTTGTAGGAGATTGTTATTGTCGACTTTAATTAATTAATAACAATCTACTCAACAATTAGGGATAATGAGGCATAAATTGGCGTGACCCCAGATCAATCGAAAGGAAGTCCGCCTATACCGCTGCCGATATAGGCTTACAGCTAGGCTACCACCCCGAATGCAATTAAGATTCCATTCATTTTTAATACAAACACAAGGAAAAAAAAAGAACTCACCAACTCGAAAGAAAAATCTAATGCCAAGACAGCGACGGAGTCGAAAGCCATTAATCAAGCTAACAACCAGAGTACCACCGACCGTCATATATGACCACGCAGCAAGTGTTACACCCCAAGCAGATAGTTCTGGTAGATACACGGTAGATTTCGGGCACACAATTGGTTGCGGCGGCACGCATTAACGCACCGCAACTGCCCCAACTGCTTTCGACTGCCTTATTTTAATGGTGACAACTTGTTACTGCCATTGGGGGCAAATTCGACGGTGTGTGGCGGTGCAGCTTTAATTAATGCAATATACGCTGTATCGGAGATGCAGTATTTTTTTTCTTCTTGTAAGCTTTTTACTTTTGTCGCTGTGTCGTTGAGTTGCGGAGAAATAAAAGGACTGCGCGTGCTATGCGCGATTTGAAAGCGGGTTGTATGGTGAACGAATCTCGACACACCTGAGAATTTCAAGTGGGCTAACAGTTAAGTGATTTGTGAAGACTGGAAATGGCTGCATTGAAATAGACCTATCCCAAGAGTTGATGGCGTACCGCTGTCAGCGTGCGTATATGCAAGGAAAAACACGCTGTTCAGGGACATTAGTTGGACGCATGCAAAGTAGCTGCAAGTAAATTGGATTGGGCTTATGCTTATGTAGGCCGATGGCGAGTGTGTAAAAGACCTGGGGTCAAATTACCGCGTCCTTGAGCGAGCCATACGTCACTGAATTTTGTGGATTTTACAAGCAAAACAATAACAAATTCAGTCACGTAGTACTCGATCTCGGATGCGGTCATTTAACCCCTTACCGTCGAGTAACCCAATAAGAGGTTCCCGCCTTTGCTACCCAAAATCTCATTTTAGCACTAATTTCGCTCATTTTCAGCAGATCGCTAACTTGCAGAACACCTCCATGTGGGTCTCACTGACAAAGAATCAAGGCCTACCGATTTGCATTGTGAAATTGTAATGTGAGGAGTTTGTTCACTTGCAAAATTTGTCAAGGGTTTCAAATATTTAGGTTCACACAAACTTAGATAAACTCAAAAGGCAATTGTTATATTCCTACGAGGAAGGAACTATAGCATTTAGTAATGTAGCAAAGCGCCACACCTAAAAATAAAAAAATAATAATAAAATTCCTTAAAATAAAGTATGCCAAGCCTGACTATTTCTTTGATGATGCTCACACAAAATAAATAAATGAAAATAGTTATTCAAGGTCACAGTAGACATTTTGCTATTGAAAAGTGGGTTTTTTAAATTTGACTTGGGAACTAAAAATATTTTTTTTCGTCAAATACAAACCCATAATCAGCAAGCAAAATAACAAATAGCTGGCACCAACATATACATACAGGTTGTTATTAGAGTTGGCAGTTCTCTCGATATTTCGAAAGTCTCGCCTGTTTTCGTTTACTAATCTCCCGAATTTCTAATATTTAATTTAAATTTTCTTAAAAACTAAACTACGAAGATTTATTATTATTATTATTATATCTTATTATTAAGAAATTTAATTGCATTATCAATAAATAGAAGAAAATATAGCACTAGCTAACAGGGCCATCGGCTAGTACGAAGATTTAAGACAAAAACTTTATTACGAAGAAATGTAATCAGCGCTTAAAGCAACTATAGGTATACAATGTATTTGGAATTACTCTTTTTTTATTGTGAACTACCCCCTTGACATTGACATTTCCTCAAATATATTTGTTTGATTGAAGGATGAGTGGTGGCCTTCAATTTTGCTCACGAAAAATATCAAATGTAAGTGGTTACACATTAATTTCAATATCAAATGAATTAAAAATGTTGTATTTTATACAGATTGAATTGTTTTTATGAAAATTCTCGTCAAATTCCATGCACCAGCCACTTCAACGTTATTGCTTAGGGTAACTTCGGGAATTATGGCGCACAAAATTTCAATCTGAAATAACTTTTCTACGAACAACATTTTTTAATTATTTTTATTTTTTTTAATAAACTAGACAAAAGAGTAACATAAATAAATTAAATAAAAATAATAAATCAAATTCATTAAATAAAAATAAATTAATTTAAAAATAGTTTATAACAAAACCATATTGCCCTACATGCGGGCAATATGGCGAATAGCTTTTATTTTTTTATTTAAACGCCCACACCCATCGCAGGTGTTTCTGAAAACAGCGCAGGAGTCGTGGGACCTCTGTCCACAAAGGACACGCTACATCCACTTGTCCCTTTTGGTTGTAGTGGTGTAATCTTCACCACATCCAGCGCAAATGTTCTCCCCAAAATCTTTGAGCACACCCGACTCGTTGGCTAGCTGGATCTCAAGATTTTCTAGATAATTATATAGTATGCATAACAAAATATAACTTTGCAAAACAGAACACAAAAAAAAAAACAGGAAGAGACGAAGGACATCGGTATGAAACTATAATTTACATGAAAACTTCATAAGGCGCGGGTGCGCCATAATGCCCTTACAGCATCTGCGCCATATTACACAAAAAACACTTATTCACAACACATTAAAAAAAAACGTAGTTTTCTTTTCATTTCAAATTTTTGCCGTAACACAACAAAACTGTATTCTGCATTCCACTCTTCACACCGAAAACCTGCGTTGTATACTTACCGAGAAAAACGAATCCAAGCAAAAAGCGAAATTATAAAAAACCAAAACCAAACAAATTTTTTTTTGGTTTTTTTTTTTTTTGTTCAGCGAAACTCGTCTTACCGACTGTCTATGTTTACTGAGCACGTGTTCGGCAAAGATTGAAGTTTCTGTGTTATTTTAATTTTAACTAGAGTTTGGGAAGTATGATATTTGCGAGGTGCGTGCGCCCGAACTTACCTATGTTCTGTTTTGAAGAAAACCCTGAAATAAAGCTAAAAATTTGTTTTTTTATTTAATAATAGCTTCTTGGTAGTTTTTTTCAAACGTAAAATTATTAAAAATTTGCTAAGAAACTGTGCAAATGCGACCACGTTACTGAGAAAATTGAAAAAAAAAAAAAAAAAAATTAGAGAGAATCCATTTCCAATCTTTTCATTTGTTTTTTACTTTCTACCCGCCAAATTTCAACTTACTGAAAAATAAAAAATAAAAACTGACAACTAATTGACAGCGATTGAAAAGCAAAACTCTATTTAATTTCGTCTTCAACGATAGGCCTGTTTTTTTGAGCTTCGATCTCAGCAAAGCAAAGTAAAGTAGGATTTTCAGCACTCTAATTACAACAAGTACGCTATACTTGACACTTCGTGACTCGCAATAGTTGCTGTAATTGCGTGCTGAAAATCCTACTTTTCTTTGCTTTGCTGGGATCGAAGCTCAAAAAAACACGCCTGATGTCGGAGGAAGAAGTTGTAATTGAATATTGTCCTAGAACATATCAGCGCATTCAAAATGGTAAGTTTGATAGGTACCTATTCACAAAAAATGCAATTCCAACTTAAAGGAACCTGTCAAATGTCAAAATTATATTTCTTAAACTTTTTGTAAGAAAACCGGTCATGTACTTCTCTGGAAATTGAGAGATTTATCTCACGATTTTTGGGATTCGACATTTTTTATTTTTCTACGCTGAAAGTACGCGAAAGTAATTATTTCTTGCTGAGTCACCCGATTTGATGTCAATCAAGCGATATTTTTTCCAAAACCTACCACTTTGGTCAGAAACACTTATGGTAACCCTAGTTGTTATTCAGATGAATAACAGCTGTCGCTGGCCTGGATTCCATCAGAAAAAAATTCCTGGCAGATGGAACAGTAAAGAGGTGAAATATTTCAGTGGAATGATTTGGGTTTTTGTTGTGGAATTGACTGAGAAGTAGATCGGAAAAAGTTTCTCGTACGGAGAAAATAATAAATTATTTTTCTAGAAAATTTAAAGATTTTTTTTTTTTTTTTTTTTTTTTAATAAACTAACTTTTTTAATTCATAAGCAACATTTTAAGATCAAGATTGAGTTCAAACATTAGTACTTTAAAAGAGCAAAGAAAATTTTAACGGTTTCGTTTTACGTTATGCTATTACTAGGGCCTAATATAAAACGAATTAACAGGGTGTCGACCTATTTTTGTAACAAAGACATTTATTTTAAACAGGAAAAACTATTTTTTTCATTACGAAACACTTCTTTTCATATGTTTGCATTATTCTTCGTTCACATAAAACATAAAATCTTTCTTAAACCGAAAAAGGGCCATTTTCATAATTTTTACAAAATTGGGTTCCAAGGGTCCTGATTCTCAAAAATTGTCCAAACGGCAACGCTGCTCCTTGGGTATTAACTTAATTTATTTAAAAACACATGTCAGTCAATTCGAAACACAGAAATATAATAACTTAACTGCTTACCTAATAAAACTAGAAACATTTAATGAACGCAAACGTTTTGTGCGACGCAGTCATGCACCTTACCTTGTTTATTTGCAAAAGTGTAAAGCCCTCTCACGGATATCATCAATACAAACTATACACATTCCACCAATTGGACACAGAAATCAACAGTTAGCGCGGTCTACCCTTTGAATTAATTTCCAATTTTTTATCACACTACCGACTGATGGCGGGGCGAAGACGGTCTTCGGCGAATCGCACACTCGAAGGTGTTAATCAAATTATACACAAATATTGAGGCGGTGTGTATCTAGAAAAAAATATCTAAAAGCTACTTAATCATATATTTTTTACGACAGCTTCAACATTAAGTGCGGGCTCTGCCTCTATGTCTGGCTTTATAACATTTTCTCCTGTCTCAGACAAGTGGCATAATGACAGACATTAGGCGTTGTTGCGTCTCATTGTCTGGCTGCGTTATTCTGGTGGAACTAGTTTTACTGCCTTCAATTAGTTCTGATGTGGTTCAGTTTACTTAGCTTACGTCTTTTGTCTTATGGTTTGATTGGATTTTTTTTTGTTATTTGCACTCATCGAGGTGGGTGTTGGCTGTAACTATTTTAATTTGGCTCGACTTAGATTCGGACAGGTTGGGTGCGTCTCAATTGTTTGTGATGAATTCTTGTTTCGTTGACATTGAAAAGTTGCCTGACTGTGCATGGATTGGGGGCGCCTTTCAAGAACATGGAGACAATAATTCTGACCCGCCGGACAAGTTGTCCTATTAATTCAACAAAAAGCGCGCCCTTGTTTTGGAGCTGAAATTTGTAAGATTCTCAGAATGAAATGCATCTACAATCGCATCGATAATTGGTCGGATTTCATCAGAGCTCGGAGGTACTCTCGGGTGTAATCTGTGACCCTATTTTGTGCTGCCAAAGTGTCTGCGACAGACACTTGTGTAACGCACACCTGGCGTTGGCATCATGAAAAATGCAACTGCAACTCCAAGTCAAACATATACAGACCCCGGTTAATTGCCATCTGATGTTCATTGAGTTAATGAAATCTTTATGCACTCAGTAATATGTCTTTGATTTTCCAGTTCCAGATTGCATTGTGTGTGCAAAGTGAATTGCGCGCCTACTAAATCAATCAGTTCGCGCGCTTTTGGGACTTGTGAAAAGCGTGTACGCGCGTATTTCGTGTGTTATTTCGCAGAGTAATTAAAAATTCATTATTAACGAGTTGTGAATTTGAGCACTTTTTTTCTGTCTTGCAATGGGAATACTTTCAAACTTTAACAACTCAGATAATCATGATACAGATATTTTTATTTTTTATTATTTTGTTGGGTCTACATCACGAGTTGGCTTTGTGCTAAATTTAAAATTTATTACTTCTGTCTGTGGAACTTTAATTTAATTTATTGCATTTAATCGAGAAAAGTAGGTTTTTTTATGTCTTCGATTGTAAATCATTTTTCAAATTCTTGTGGACACATTTTGGTTAATTTTTGCTTTTAATTGCTATTAAGAACGATAAACGTGGGAATGTTGCCCCAGGCTCAATCAATGGTTCAAATGCTTATTTTGTGTTTAGGTTATGAATGATAATTTTTGTGAAAGCTAAGTAAGCAGGATGTTCGGCTTACATATTCTGGCCTGCCTGTCCTTCTATTTAAAGGAACCTAACCTAACCTAAGTATGTAGAAGAAAGTTTCAAAATAGCAGAACTTTATTCCCTTCCCGAACGATCTTTTGTCAGCAGTGGAACAATGACTAAGCATACTTTATCAGACTTTTTATGTTCGTTTATTGAACTGTGTTTGTATAGCGAAAATCCAGCTGTCTTCAGGCGTAAGGGTAATATTTATTAGACACGTTTAAAACGTCACTTCAAAGGGTTTTCTTCTTTTTTTTTAATTTTGATGTTTCCATTTAAAATTTAACTGCCGCAAGAATATCTCCTACCGGGAAGAATGTTTAAAATATTCAAAATCATTCATGCAGCTGGGCCGAAATGTCTGATTTTTAAGGAACTTTATTTGTTGACGATGTTTTAAATAACGTTTGGGGAGGGTGGTCAGAGAAATTTTTTAGATCAGCATTTTTCTGAATTACCCATCCACCTCTGCACAGCTCACTCGCGGCAAGGGTCCACGTTCCATTAGGAATGGTCAAAGGACAAATTCATTCTCACTTCCTGCAGAAAGCCAATCTCCAATGGGAGGGGTTGACCAACTGCGTCATATCAAGGAAGATATGGTCCACATGCGATCAAAATAGAAGAAGGAACCTACTAAATAGAACCCACCCAGATATCGCCAGAATCACGGCAATAATCACGGGGCGTTGGCCAATTGGAGATCATGCGTCTAAGCTTGGGATCCCACACAACAGTCACTGCCGCAGTTGCGGGAATACACATGAGAAAGAAAATCGCTTCCTTTTTCTCTACAAATGTCCGGGTATTAAGAGCCAGATTGCGCACACTGAACCAACTTTTTTTCGACAACGCCATTTCGAGTAAAGGGATATTAGACATAATCCGTTTCCTCAACTCCACAGGTTGGATATAGGCACAAACTAGGTAACACGAGTCGTGGTAACAAAAAGGCACATCACAGTGCTAATTGGGTTCAAAGCTGGACCACCAATTCTACATACCATTCTACCTACCCATTTTTTCGAGCCGCCAACATTGATTCGGAGCATTATACATAGAAAAAGTATGTAAAGGCTTTAAAGCGGCATTGCCAAGGAGGGCTGGAACTACAACCGAGCGCTGCAGGCTATAGAAACTCTAATTTTTCTTCAAGTTCCACTATTAAAAAAACCGAAAATGATGGCTTAAATTTTTTGTATTTTCTTAAAATTTCAAATACCTAGTTTTAGTCGGAATGTTTCGATGAACAGACAAATACCACGAATTCGCTTACTTTGGTTGCCTTCAGAAATTTTGCAGCGATAAAAAGAACATCACGAAATGTGTCAAAAACAAGTGTTCAACTATACGACCGTAAATTAAACGAAGCTCTCTATGAGTATTACAAATCTGTTTTAATGGTGGTTTTCAAAATTTCAATACGTTGCTCAGCCGTAATATTTGGATGATGAAAAGTTGATATTAATAATTCTACCGACAGTGAAAATAAAGAAAACAAAAATACACGTTCAGTCATATTGGGTGTTTGAGAATTTTCAACAGGGTGCGTTCGGTTTTTCATCTAAATAATTAATTGACGTCCCGTATTTCAATGCCGTTGCGACTGCACCATAGATTTCTATCTCTCTCTCTCTCTGATTTGACTTTTTATTGCCACACTGCACGCACAAATAATATACGTATGTATAAATCCGTTTTATTAAATTTATGGTTAGGTCACAATAAGAATGGAATCCCAGACAATAATTGCTAGAGTTGAGAAACCGGACGCACCCTATTGGAAAACCTCAACGTCTTAAAAACACCCTATTTGACTGAACGTGTTTTAAAGGTCTTTAGCTAAAAATGCACCCGTCATATTTTCAGAATGACTCACATTCTTGGCACTACGACAATTAAGTCGTATTTTCCTCAATTTGACAGTTGCCTTAAGTTTCTCCCACTGCAAATGACTTTCAAGTATCTTCTTTAGTAAAGCCTGAACTACAGCGAAACAAAAGTGGGAAACCTCCATGTATACTTTCTCTCAATTTAAAATTTTCACTTTGTGGAAAGCTCGAGCATGTTCCAGCTTTCACTTTTCTAAAAGTTCTAGAAACTCAAGGAATTCATTAGCGATTTTCCGCCAGATCACGTTCCCATCATATAATTTCTGTCATTTACGAAAGGAAAAGCTCTTTTTGCACTTCACACGGTTAAATTTGTTTATTAATGCTTCTGGTAATTTGAAATGTAATGTAACACAAAAAGCCCTGAGCTTCCTTAGTTCAGATTTTGTTCATAGATGTCATATAAGTATGCGTGTGTTTTCAATGAATTTCGAGCATTTAACTTTTTTGTACTTTTTCCCACTTTTGTTTCGATGTAGTTCAGGCTTAAATCTGACAGCTGTGCTGTACTAGTAAAATATTTAAGTCAAGAATTTAAATTTACGGAAGCTCACAAAATTTGTATTGAAAATATAGCCACTGTCAACTACTAAAATTTTGAGTCGGAACTAAATATGTTTATTAGTAAAGACCATTGTCAACTAATTAATGTCGTTTCCCATTGGGCAAAAAGAAGCGACCGGGAGAGTCCGCAATCGAAAAAATTCACTTCTGAAACCGTTCCATTTGCACAAAAAGTCAGAATCTACTCAAGAAGCACTCACACAAGAGTAGTTTGTGTATTTTCCACAGGTTAGCTGACAGCTGTTGTAGATTATTAGTTGACATTTCACCAATACTTTTATGGATTCAATCAGAATCAGAAGTTTTCTTATTCCATTAGATTACAGAATGAGTGGATCCACTAGAGAAACCAATTGAAAACGACATAAATAAAAAATGTTTATTGATAGGGCTCAATGTGTCGCGGTTCTGATTCGGTCACATGAACACGAATAGCTTTTCCAGTTGACGTTTATGGTAACCAACGAAATAAGTTAAGAAATTCGTGACTGAGCGTTAAGTTGACAGTTCGCATATATATGGCTACCGTGGAAAAAGTGACGTGACTCGCGATACCAATAATCATTTTTAGTGTCCGGGCTAAGTTTTTCGAACTCACAATGGCGAAATTTTCCATACGAAATTACATATTGTGACCTAGGAAATATTTAGTGTGAAGGGTAAAAATGATTATTGGTAGGGCCCTTTGAGCTCAGAATCTAGTCGACTTAAGGTAAATAGATTTTGCAAAAGTTCCCAATATGTATATTTCTTTATTTCTATATCTCAGCCATAATCCACCCAATAAATTGCCTTCGCAACGTCACTCAACCATTCCCCACCCGAACCCACATCTAATTCACTTCGATTGTCACAAGTGTCAAAATACTCTCTCCGTAGTCACCCTCGCCCACATAATCCATCACCATCAGTCTCTCTGTACGGCATAAAATTGTCCCAGCTGTCAAAATTGTCTCTCAAACGGCGTCAAGTGTGTGTATGTCATTGATACACATGTCATACTTCATACATATGTCATACTTGTCATAAGTTCAATCAGCAAAACGTGTTTCTCTATAAGAAATTTCAGATCATTATCTAAAAATATCTTGAACCTTTGTTTAACATGTTGAACGTCATTTTCTTTTTATTTTTGCAGAAAAAATCTACAGTCAAACTGAGAAGCAGCGCTATGATGGATGGTACAACAATTTGGCACATCCGGATTGGGGATCTGTCGGTAAGTACGAATATCTATTATGCCCGATTGAAACCGCCAACTGAGCCGATGAAAGTAATACCGATTGGGGGGAACTCCCAATTTGCCTCAATTTCATGTCGGACACGTCTGCCAGTTCTGCACTCTTTAGGGTACCTTTTGATTGATTATTATTATTATTAGTGATGAGGATTTTTGACGTCTTGCGCCGGTCGGTTTGAAAGGTTGAAGGCTATTGTTGTGCGATTCCTTCGATGGGTTTTATTTTCGCTGATCAAAGTGATACGAATCTTCATGATTGATTGGGCATTTAAAGTTTATTAATTTCGAGATAGAATAACAAAACAAATTAACAAGATCAGTGATCAAAAAGGAAGCTTCGCTAATGGGCCAAGTCACTGGGTTCGTATAGCCATTCGGTAATAATGGTATGGCCCAACCAGTCAAGGTCAGAGTGTGTCAGAGATGTTTTGTGATCTTTTAACCACACTATAGACATTGTAGTTTGTAGATCGTTGAGAGCTGTCGTTGTCGTTGCTACACCCATCAATCGCGCAATTTGCTTTGTTGCATTAAATCGTATGGCGATGGCGAGCGCCAGCTGCCAGTACCTACGAGTATGTGTGTGGATGGTGAGCGATTTGTTTTCCTTGTTCGTAGTCATACTATGATAGTGGCTAGCGAAACAACCTTGAGGCAGGTTATTGCTGAGTGCACTATGTAGATGCGCTCGCTTTTATAGTTCTTTGTTGAATTGGAATTTGAATTTGAATTTGAATCATTACCACAGCATTGAAGCAAGCAGATGTCCCTGGCGGGTGACCGTGGTTATTGCATAAAGTATTGTGCTCTGTTGATCCGTTGATGCAATGGCCGTTGTTATAGCGTTTGACAGATCATAGGGGAATGGAGTCATCAAAAATAGCAAAAGAATCTGCCAATCAGCCGTTTTCTAACCCACAACTTGAAGGGATTCTCTCTGTCTGGTAACTCAGCGCTTCGTTCGCTCCCGCTTGTTAATCACTTCACCAAGTCCCATCCCAATAAGAACACAGTTCACTAGGTTACTCACGTGACTTGTCAAATAAGGAACTATGCAGATATGGATGTCGCTACCCACACAAACATGCGCTCATATTCAATATTCAATTAATCTCGCTTCACCAAACCACCTACCTGCTACCTATGCGTCGTCAAGAGTTGTTCAGTTAGAAATGTCGCTTCCGCATACTTTACATGAACTCATAACTCACCGCACTGACTCATCACCAGGCAAGTTGAAAATATTTTCACTGCACATTGATGGTCTGCCCGCGTGTACCAACAACATTATTGACTGCTTTCCATGTCCGGTGATTAATGTATCCATGTAATTATTCACCCTCCGCTGAGAGTGAACCATCGACAGCTTGCACTTGAACCGGTTTCTTCGGGCAGCTGTCGCGCAGCAAACAAAACGTGACTAACATAACCTACCAACGGAACACATACCGAAACCCAATTAATATGAATACCTAAATACGCTCCCTTCTCTTCCAGATAGTCACCTCATTCGTAAGGCGCCTCCATCTTACTCGGACGGGGTCTATGCCATGGCCGGTTCGAATCGACCTTCAACTCGCCGGCTAAGTCGTCTCTTTATGCGTGGTCGTGATGGTCTCGCCTCAAAGTACAATCGGACCGCGCTGTTGGCCTTCTTCGGCCAAGTGGTGGCCAATGAAGTCGTGATGGCATCAGAGTCTGGCTGCCCCATCGAGATGCATCGCATTGAGATCGAGAAATGCGACGAGATGTACGACAAAGAATGTCGCGGAGACAGATACATTCCGTTTCATAGGGCCGCATACGACCGGAATACTGGACAGAGTCCGAATGCCCCGAGAGAACAGGTAAGTGCCATTCGTTTCGAGTGATTTAGATCCTAGTGTGACTTGTTTTCTATTCACAGATAAATCAGATGACATCGTGGATTGATGGCAGTTTCATCTATAGCACGTCGGAAGCGTGGCTAAATGCCATGAGATCGTTTCAAAACGGAACGTTGCTGACGGAGAAGGGCGGCCGAATGCCAGTACGGAATACTATGCGTGTGCCATTGTTCAACAACCCTGTGCCGAATGTGATGAAGATGCTGAGTCCAGAGAGATTGTTCCGTAAGTTGATAAGAAAAAGGAAAAAAAAAATGTTCTGAAGGTTCCACCGAGATTTGAACTCGGATCGCTGGATTCAGAGTCCAGAGTGCTAACCATTACACCATGGAACCGCTTGACTACAGGGTGATGCTTTTGTTTTCTTAAAAAGGCGGGAAAAAGCCATGCGGGTGTTTTTATTGATTTTTTGCCAGTCATGCAGATTACATGCGCTCTTCGAGTGCAGAGGTGCGCGTGGAATTGAGTCTAGGTTGTCTGTAAAAGTTAAGCAAAAGTCCACATGGGGAGCTTTCGTGGTAGCACGAGCTTTGGCATTTTCCGCCTAAAAGTATACCAAGGAAAAGTGATTTCTGTAGTTGAAATAAGCTTCAGAAATTGGAATTTAAAATGTAGCGCGTAACGTGTTTTACGCAGATTGAATTGGAAAACAACTTTCTTTGCTCGAGAAGATCAGTGGGCAGCGTCATGTTGCGTGCTGTCTTCGGTTGACATCTACAGATAGGACAAATACTCAGTTTATGATTGTAGCACTCAAATTTAAAATTAAAAAAAGACAAAGTACAGATCTCTTCCAATCGTATCTAGAGTCCACAACCGTAAAAAATGAAACAATGATACTCACGCTCTCTTTCTTTCAGTTCTCGGTGATCCCCGAACAAATCAGAATCCAGCCGTTCTCTCGTTTTCGATTCTCTTCCTGCGTTGGCACAATACGGTGGCGAAACGAGTGAAGGCGCAACACCCCGACTGGAGTGATGAGGACATCTTTCAACGCGCTCGGCGTATTGTCGTCGCCAGTGTTCAGAACATCCTGCTGTACGAGTACTTGCCGGCGTTCTTGGGCTCCGAACTGACTCCCTACGAAGGCTACAAGCAAGACGTGCATCCCGGAGTGGGCCATGTTTTTCAAGCGGCAGCATTCCGCTTTGGTCACACGATGATTCCACCGGGAATATATCGGCGTGATGCGGAATGTGAGTTCAAGACCACCCCGATGGGGTATCCCGCAATCAGGTTGTGCTCAACGTGGTGGGACTCAAGTGTAAGTCGAAGCGACTCCGAGTGGAGAGATTTTGTTTGTTTAACATTCTGTTGTTGCAGGACTTTTTGACGGACACCACTATTGAGGAGATACTCATGGGACTGGCATCACAGATCTCGGAGAGGGAAGACCCAGTGTTGTGTTCCGATGTGAGAGATAAACTCTTCGGGCCGATGGAATTCACCCGACGTGATCTGGGCGCACTGAATATCATGCGGGGCCGGGACAATGGCCTGCCTGACTATAATACTGCTCGAATGGCGTATGGCTTGAAACGGCGGTCGGAATGGATGGAAATCAATCCAGAGTTGTTCGCCGAACAGCCGGAACTGTTGCGTATGCTCATATCGGCCTACAACAATAAGCTGGACGATGTGGATGTGTATATCGGAGGAATGCTGGAGTCATACGGCCAGCCGGGGGAGTTGTTTACACTCGTGATTAAGGAGCAATTCTCACGGCTGCGAGACGCCGATAGGTTTTGGTTCGAAAACGAACGGAACGGTATATTCACGGTGGAGGAAATCGCAGAGCTACGCAAAATCACCATGTGGGACATCATTGTCAATAGCACGGACATCCATCCGGGCGATATTCAGAAGGATGTCTTTATGTGGCACGAGGGTGATCCGTGCCCACAGCCGATGCAACTGAATGCCACCGAGTTGGAGCCGTGCAACTACCTTGAGGGATATGACTACTTTTCGGGATCGGAGCTGATGTTCATCTATGTTTGTGTGTTCCTGGGCTTTGTCCCTATTCTCTGCGCCGGAGCTGGCTACTGTGTGGTCAAACTTCAGAACAGCAAGCGGAGGAAGCTGAAAATTCGTCAGGAGGCGTTGCGCTCGAGTCCGGCTCATAAGGGTTCCGTGGATAAGATGATTGCTCGCGAGTGGCTGCATGCGAATCATAAGCGGCTGGTGACGGTCAAATTTGGTCCTGAATCGGCGATATACACTGTCGACCGGAAGGGAGAGAAGCTGAGGGCGTTCAGCTTGAAGAATATCGACGTCATCACTGTCGAGGAGTCTGCAACGAATCACATCAAGAAGAAGCCGTACATTCTGTTGAGGGTGCCCAATGATCACGATCTGGTGCTGGAACTAGAGTCATATGGGGCTCGTCGGAAGTTCGTGAAGAAACTGGAAGACTTCTTGATTCTGCACAAGAAAGAGATGACTCTGGTCGAGGTGAACAAGGACATAATGCTCGCCCGGGCAGAGACCCGTGAACGTAGGCAGAAACGACTGGAATACTTTTTCCGAGAGGCCTATGCCTTGACATTTGGCCTGCGTCCTGGTGAGCGGAGAAGACGATCCGACGCTTCAACTGACGGCGAGGTGATGACTGTGATGCGGACCAGTTTGTCGAAGGCTGAATTCGCCGCGGCACTGGGAATGAAACCGAACGACATGTTTGTGAGAAAGATGTTCAATATCGTGGATAAGGACCAAGATGGAAGGATCTCGTTCCAAGAGTTCCTCGAAACAGTGGTCCTCTTTTCGCGCGGGAAGACCGACGACAAACTGCGCATAATATTCGACATGTGCGATAATGATCGCAACGGTGTCATCGACAAGGGCGAACTGAGCGAAATGATGCGATCGCTGGTGGAGATCGCGAGGACAACCAGTCTTGGCGATGATCAGGTCACCGAGCTGATCGACGGAATGTTCCAGGATGTCGGCCTCGAGCATAAGAACCATCTGACCTACCAAGACTTCAAGCTGATGATGAAGGAGTACAAGGGAGACTTTGTCGCGATCGGTTTGGACTGCAAGGGTGCCAAGCAGAACTTTTTGGACACATCGACTAACGTGGCGCGCATGACATCGTTCCACATCGAACCGATGCAGGATAAACCACGCCACTGGATACAGGAGAAGTGGGATTGTTACATAACCTTTCTGGAGGAGAATCGTCAGAATATCTTCTACTTGTTCTTGTTCTACGTGATCACGATCGTGCTGTTCGTCGAGAGATTTATTCGTAAGTTTTGCCAAGTTCTGCTTATTCATGTGATCATGCATTTTCTTTGTATCCTTAGACTACTCATTCATGGCAGAGCACACAGATCTGCGGCACATCATGGGCGTTGGTATCGCGATCACCAGAGGATCAGCGGCTTCGCTGTCATTTTGCTACTCACTGCTGTTGCTAACGATGTCGAGGAACCTAATAACTAAGCTCAAGGAATTCCCCATACAGCAGTACATTCCGCTGGACTCACATATTCAGTTTCACAAGATCGCTGCATGCACCGCACTGTTCTTCTCTATTCTCCACTCTGTGGGCCATATCGTCAACTTTTATCACGTGTCGACGCAGTCGCATGAGAACTTGCGCTGTCTGACGAGGGAGGTTCACTTTGCGTCGGACTACAAGCCGGATATAACCTTTTGGCTGTTTCAGACTGTCACTGGTGAGTTTAGCTCCATGCGAGTAGGCACACTCACTCTTTAAGTCCCATTCAGGTACCACCGGAGTCCTGCTCTTCATCATCATGTGCATAATCTTCGTGTTTGCACATCCAACGATCCGCAAGAAGGCGTACAACTTCTTCTGGAACATGCACTCGCTCTACGTCTTCCTGTACATGCTGTGCTTGGTACATGGCCTGGCGCGCCTGACGGGTCCACCAAGATTCTGGATGTTCTTCCTAGGCCCCGGAATAATATACACTTTGGATAAGGTAGGTAGTTTTGCAACTATCGACAGCATTTTGTAAAATCCGCTCTTTATCCAGATCGTCTCCTTGCGGACCAAATACATGGCCCTTGACGTCATTGAAACCGATCTACTCCCCTCGGATGTTATTAAAATCAAGTTCTACCGTCCACCGAATCTAAAATACCTTTCCGGTCAGTGGGTGCGCCTATCCTGCACTGCCTTCCGCCCGCATGAGATGCACAGCTTCACTCTGACGTCAGCACCACACGAGAACTACCTTAGCTGTCACATCAAGGCCCAGGGCCCATGGACGTGGAAGCTGCGCAACTACTTCGACCCGTGCAACTACAACCCGGAAGATCAGCCGAAAATCCGTATCGAAGGACCATTCGGTGGCGGCAACCAGGACTGGTACAAGTTCGAAGTGGCAGTTATGGTGGGCGGCGGTATTGGAGTGACACCATACGCTTCGATTTTGAACGATTTGGTATTCGGAACGAGTACCAATCGATATTCGGGAGTAGCTTGCAAGAAGGTCTACTTCCTTTGGATATGTCCATCGCACAAGCACTTCGAGTGGTTCATCGATGTTCTGCGTGATGTCGAGAAGAAGGATGTGACCAATGTGCTGGAAATTCACATCTTCATTACTCAGTTCTTCCATAAATTCGATTTGAGGACAACTATGTTGGTGAGTAAAAACGGTTTGGCTTCATATTTAGTGTCTTTCTGATCCGGTCAATGTTCGAATCGTTTTAGTATATCTGCGAGAATCACTTTCAACGGCTGTCGAAGACTTCCATATTCACCGGCTTGAAGGCGGTAAATCACTTCGGTAGGCCGGATATGTCGAGTTTTCTGAAGTTTGTCCAAAAGAAGCACTCATATGTAAGTACTGAGCATTTTAATCCTTTATTTATTAGAAAAGGAGACTGTAGATGTTGTGTGGGAACAGAAAGCACTGGTAGGTAACTTGATCTGCAACAGAAAGGGTTTTAGTGGAGGAATCTTTCTTTTCTATCCACGTTTGCAACTTTAATTAGTAAGCATGTCAGAAAACCAGAGGAATCGAATTTTGTTCACCTTTCATTCCCTGGTGAGTTCATCCAAGAATCACCAGAGGGACCAATGTTTTGAAAACATCCCGTTGTCTAAAAATCGACGAGATAGACTAAAATGCGAACTTCTAAAGAACACTTTTGAATTAAATGCGAATTTGCGGAGGAACATTATGCGAGCTCAGAGATTGAACGCTTTTCTGTAATCACTTCCGACTTAAAACTACACACAAATTGAACAGCAATCTCCATAAGTTCTGTTTCAAACGTTTTAAATGTTCACCACTCACATAATATCTTTCTTTATTACCCAAAATTTGCTTTCTCCACATTTAGGTATCCAAAATAGGAGTGTTTTCGTGTGGCCCAAGGCCACTCACCAAAAGCGTCATGTCTGCCTGCGATGAAGTCAACAAAACCCGCAAGCTACCATACTTCATTCATCATTTCGAGAATTTCGGTTAAATAAGAGCTTTACTCTAACTGCATTAAGCCAGACATGAGTTCTCACTATACAAAACTTAGGCTGTAATTATAAAACATTGAAGGAGAAAAGTCGAAAATTAAATTAAATAAAACTCTAGTGCATTCGTTCGTCAAAGAAACAAAATAATACGCATAAAAATAAAATTAAAACAAAAAGAAAAAAATCATTTTTCATTTAGTTAATTCTTTATTGTTAAATTTATTCTGTATATATATTTAAATAAAGTCAAATGAAGAAAGTGTGTGTATTTTTATTATTTAGAATACACACTGAATTGGTAACAATGATTTGTTGATAAATGTTTAAATTTAAAAAAAAAATGTATTTATTTTTGTTTTGTAAAATATGAAAGAAAATTTGCTTAAATATTTATTTTTTAAGAATTATTCAATAAAGTGTAAATGATAAGTTAATTAGAAAAGACAGTATGCATTATGGTAGTGGTTTTATTTTATGGAAAGTGAGTGTGGAGGTAAGTGATATGTCAGTGGAGAAAACTCAAGTAAGTAAAGTGCTTTTATACAGTTTTTATTTGTCCGAGATCTCTCGAAGTGACCCAGAACATAATAGGTCCGTTCGTGTACTCTCAGCATAGAAAGATGAAAAACGTAAAATCTCTAAAATCGAGAGCAAAGTCCATCAATTTCAAAAGAAGTACCTGACCGATTTTCTTACAAAAAATTTAAGAAATGTCATTTTGACATAATCGTAAAATGCAGCATCTACTAAATAAGTTGGAATTGAATTTTTTACAAGCTAAATACCTATTGAACTGTCCATTTTGAATGCGCTGATATGTCCTAGGTCCTAGGAGAACATTCAATAATTATAACTTGTTCCTCTTTTCCTCTTAATAGAGTTTTACTTGTCAAACTTTTGAGCTGTCACTGTCACAGTTGGCAGTTTTAAATTTTCATTTTTCAGTAAGTCCAAATTCGGCGAGTAGAAAATTACGAAAAAATTACAAGAGGGGAAATGTATTTCTCCCAATTTTTTTAAATTTTCTCAGATGAGGAAACTTTTTTGACAGTTTGTGTTAATTACAACGTAAATTCGGTAGCACGCGTAAGACAACAGTTCAGCTTGAAGATCTTCTAAAGCCCGTATGACACTTAGGGCTATCGCGAATAAGTTCCGATGGAAATGTTTCCCTTGTCAGCAATGTAAATAATATTGCTGAATAGGAAACATTCCGGGGGAAATATTATTCCCGATAGGGGTGACTATATTTTTTTTTGCATTTTTCATACTTAAAATTAAACTAGAGCAGTTCGAAAAATGACTACAAAATTTCCCGATAGGAGTGAGTGCGTACGCACCAACCTAATTAACGTAGAGATGTCAGAAAAATGCATTGAAAATGTATTCAATTTACGTTTTTAAGCTGCTGCCAGCTTTTTTTTTTTTGACATTTCAACATTATGTGGCATTTGCCTCCCTACACTTTGAAGTTTATGGTTATAAATTCGTTTGAAAATGTATGGTTGCTTTGCAAACAATTGCTACCCCTTTCGTAATACACATTTTGTCTCTTTTACATAAAGCTGACATTTCAACATGATTTAATGTGATAAAAATGAGGAAAAATTGAGAAAAAAATGTAGTGTCATACGGGCTTAATAGATTTTGCTTTAGACAGTACTGTACTCATGTGACAGCTGATCACATTTCAGCCGATTACCTAACGCTGTTATGTGATTTTACAAACAACAGGTCTCTCAAAACTGTCAGGGACAGCTACATCAAAATGAACTATGTACAAAGTAAGCACATATTCACCTCTTACGCTATTTTCGATTTGCCAAGCCTGTCCACTTCTATTGCTGTTCATAAAATTCTGCATACGATAAAAACAAAACCTTAAACTGTCAAAAAAAATGGTGAATTGGTTTTTCTAAAATAAACGAAATAAAGTTATCATTCTTTTTTGAAATTACCCAACTTCAGCAAACTAATGTCGTTTTCGATTTGGCTTTTCAGATTTTGATCTGAGATTTCAGATTTCTGCTGGCAAATCGAACATAAAATCTGAATTATATTGGTATGTGTGTGTATTGAGTTGGCGGCAAAAAAAAACATATTTGCACTTGCACTCGAAATCCATTTCAATTGATTTTCACACATTTATAGTACTGCATTTCGAAATCATTTAATATAAAAACTCGATCCCATACGGTTAAATAAATAATTCAGTTAAAAAAGCAATCGTTCCAAAGATAAAAAATTCGTAGCCGACGCTGTGTGTCATAAACATTGGTGTTAGTGAAAGTATGTGTAAAATCTGAGGAAAAATTGAGATTTCTCAAAAGTGATCTGAGATCAAAAAAAAGATTGATTTTTGTGGCAAATAGAACATGAAAAGCAATCTCGATCAAAAAAAAAATTGATTTTTTGTCAAATCGAAAACGACATAACTAAAGCAAACTTCCCCATACAGAAATTCAGTCAACTCTCCGAGATCGGATCCAACAGAATTTGCCCGCACACCACACCACTCAACTCAACTCAACAGTCAACACAAGTCCAAACTAATAATTCAACCCGCCAAAAGGCATACAGCAACATGACAGCCACCTGCGAGTAGTACCTGCTGCTATGCAATTCCATTTAACAGGTATAGCTAAAGGCTAAACCAAAATGTCCACGCTTGTTCACCACATGCAAACTTACGTTATAAGACCTACGACGGCCACACTCTGCAAAACCCATGTCGAAGTCGAACAATTTTCTCACGAAAAAGAGCTCTAGCGCACCAGGCGCTCAGCAATTGCAGCAAGCAGTTGCCGTCACTCGATTCACACTCAGCAAAAACCATTAATGGATCAATTTTCGTCCACTATTGGTTTTTGTTGAGTGTGCAACCAGTCACTGATTGGCAATGACACAAACCTACTGCAATTGCTGTGCGCCTAGTGATTTTCGAAGAATTTTCGTCGCAGTAAAAAAATTATTTGGGTGATTGGGATTTGGGATGGGAAGGAAATATGTGTTAATGAATCATAGATTTGGGTGTGCAGGTGCCCAATTTGGCAGATTGGCATTTTTTTCAAGCTGTAGGATGTGTGTTATGATTTATGAAGTACGGTGCATCATTGATGAGAAAAGAATCATTTGAAGAAATGATACATACGGCTGACACTGAATGAATAGTTGAAATGATTTGCATGCGACTCGGAAAGAGGAATTTTAAAGGGTTAGAGGCTTTATATTAACTTAAAGGGAATAACAACCAGAAATTGCTGTGATTTTGTTTCCTTATCAGGGGTAGGAGATTTGACAAACAAAATAGAAGCTAAATAAAGTTAGTACGGATATGGAACGATGTATATTAGAATTATGGACTGAACCCGATTTGTTACAGCCACAATCCAAGTTGTGTGGGTCTTTTTGACAGATTTGCAGTATAAATCCAATCTTCTTTCTTTTTGGGGCACAAACAAAGTACGCAGCACTTAATTTGTTGGTTAAATGTCATAAAGCTGCGGCGGTATTGTGGACACGGTCTTGCGACTTACGATGAATGATTTTTAAAATGCTTCGGAGACTGTTTTAGAGGGTTCAGCGTCTAGCGTCTCTTTGGAACTTGGAATGCGTACAAAGAATATTGAAAGCGCAAAAAAACGGAGAGCGAAAGTAGATAGTAAATTTCATTTAATTAATTAAAGCGCAAAAGATTTAAAAAGGACCCTGGCTGCTGTCTTCTCGCAACTATTCATTTGTGATGTTTCATTTTTAAGATCAAATGGGATACACTTTTTTTGATGATCTGAAATACATAGTGGATTTGAAGTTATACGGCAGTTTTATTGAGCTCAGAAGTAGTTTACACAAAAATTGGACAATACAGCCAGCGGTCAAGTTAATGAAGCGGACAAGTTGAAGTAAGATGTGTCTTTCTTTTCGGATTAGTGTTCTTTCTACCTGCAATGGTTAGCTATAAATTCTGGGGTCGTGGTGCCCGGAATTAAGTCGATTTTACAAGAGAAACAAAAACAAATTCGGTCATGTAATGCTCGTTCACGGACAGGGCGATTCGATCCCAGGTTTCCCTTGCTTTTACATTATACTACCTGACCGACTTGCAAAGAATTACGTTCCAGGAGTTTCGTTCATGCCAATAAATATCGCATTTAGAAGAACTCTCCAGGAAATAGATACTTAGCCTGAACATTTCTTTTAAAGGCCCAAACATAACCACACAACAGTCCGACATATCCTGATCAACAGCTTTTAATAACAAGAAAACTCCGTCAACTTCATCTTTATGTATTTTTTTTTATTTCTCTCCCTTCCCTTAAGTCTAGATTTTTCACAATAATTTCATCGCTTTCACAAATTTATTTTTATACAATCTTCTTTATCATTATTAGCATAATTTACAATTTTCTTTTTAATTAACTAACACAACAGTTCACAATTTTATAACACACATCAAATGATTTGTCGTAGGTGTTTTTTTCTTTATTTTTATTATATTCTTGTTGCAATTCCCCATAGCTTCTTTAGAGATTTCTTATTTTTCTTGCCTAATTACTAAAAGGAGATTACAATAGTTACAAAGTTCTAGATAATGAAATAAATAATGAATTTGTCTTAAATTTGTTGCTTTAAATTATAAATAAACAGGGGAATTGCTTGAGTTGATATTTTTGTCTTAGATTTAAAATTTTCTTGATGCGCAATTACATTACATACTTCTAAAATGTTAAGGCTAAATTACTAATTTAAGGATATTTTTAAATGTAAGCATTTTATCACAATAACATCATCACTTAGTTTACACACAAATAAAAATACTTCTATCGTCTAGTATGGAGTTTCGTTGAGTTCTAGCCGATCTGAACGACTCGCGTGTTTTTGTGTAAGTCCAATTTGTTGATTTTTGTTTTAGTTTTTAAATAATTAAATAATTTACTTAAGATAGTTATTTTTTTTTATCAATTCGTTTGTCAGGTATGTGATTTTTGTTATTTTTTTTTTTTCAAGATTAAAAAAAAATTTATAATAATAATATGGAAACGAAAAACTGTTTGAAAACATCCCGCTGTCCTGTTGAGTTAGCCTGCATGGCTGGTCCTTATCCGGAGACAGATCCAAACAGTTTTTCTCGTCAAAAGTTGTTCATGATCACCAGTGATCAATGTCTCGAATGCGGTCATGTGGAGGTTTCCTGCAACAGAATACGAATCCCTAACGTTTAACAATTTGAGACCGAAACAAAACTTACGGTAACATCCTTGACAGAGCCTGCTTGTGCATTGGTGAGATCTGTACCGTTGCCGATGCTATACTAGAGCCGGAGTCCTGTGACATGGTACGCTGTATACTCATCGGATGTGGTGGGTTTTGGTGGGCGCGTCTAAAGGGGTAACGCCAGGGGCTTTTCGGCACATCGTTCTGGAAGCCCTTGTTCTCCACGCCGCCACTCGAAACCCCTGCAGCGGTGTTGCTGAAACCTGTGGTCGGATCCCTGGTCTTCGATGATAGCCGCCGGAGTATGCGGGAACCCAGTCCCGGTGGATCTTCGAGGCCTCTACTGACGCGTTTTCTATAACGCACATCACTGGATTCCTCCAGGATTACATGCCTGTCGTATGGGGTGCCGTAGTAAACTTCTAAGACCGTTGAGAATGTGTGCGGCCACACCAGGTCAATGATCGAGATGAGCACTCCAGCGACGAAACACAGAACACCTTGAAAAACACATGGGAAAAGGAATTTGGCAAAAACCCTTCACTAAACGCTTAATACCTGCGATCAAAAGAAGCCAGTAACACCAGCCCAGGTGGAATTCCAGCTTGCCTCCTTCTAGGTAAATGGTCAGAGGTCTCTTCGGCAGGAGGCAGTAATAGCCGATATTGGTGCAGACAAGTAGAAAACCAGTCAAAGCTTTCATGTAGGCTCCGTAACGAGGAACGGCGATCAGAAGCAAATTCATCAGCAACCACGAGGCCAGCGATGTCCAGAGAAGGATGCTTGCAAAGTAGCCCGCCGCTCGGTATTGTCCGCCCCAAGAGAAACCCTCTTGGCCCAAGCTGAAGTATTCCGCTACTGTTAGGATCGGATATGGCAAACCTCGCTGCAGGGCCTCTCGGTAGTTGTGGCTCATGTCGCTGGCACCTTCCCAGTTAAAGCGTTCATTGTAGTCGATATCGGGTGGGGTCCAGTTGCCAACTGGAATGGCTGCAAGTAGAAAAGAAATGGAGGCGTCTTAGAAAATGTTAGTGAGGGTTCTTAGGGGTGTCTAAAAAAAAGTCTAAAAAGACGTCAATATAGAGACTAATTCCAAATTTCAGTAGATTTCTTTTCGTCCTACGAGCTTTACTCTATTCAAATTTCAAGTCAAATTATGTCAGATTTTGGGGCACATTTGTCAAAGAGTTCGCTTTAATTTTCCGTCAAAGTTTGTCCTTGATTATCTAAAAGTACGATTTTCCAAGCACCTATATCTTGAAGCGAGAAAGAGAGCTCCAAGCTATTGACAGCTGTTGACGAAGTTCTTATAAACCATTTCCCGTTCGGGTACTTCCTTCTGCAAGCCCAAAAAAAGAAAGAGGTGGGACAAATTCTATAAGACCACAGTTGACAAATTGTTGTGAACTGCTCCGAACTAAATAATAAGTGATTCACCTCACGAGTCAATTAACTATTCAAATGCGATGTGCTTGTCAACTCACTTAACATAACTTAAAAAATTATCGGTAAAGACCGCAACTGTCTACCGCGACCTCTGTTCATGCGAGACATGAGTAAGAAACCTAGAAGTTCCTTTACCAGTTAACTAATTAACTAATTCTTGGAGGAATGATGAGCTGTTGGCGTCGCGACGCTGTCTAATCAGATATTTTTGTTTACGTTTTCAACAGACATCACTATAGGAAGTACATACCTACTCACTCATCTGGGGAGACTTTTTGGCGACGTCAAAGGTAAAACCAGTTCATGGAACTCTAAACGGAACGACAAAAACGTGCGTGGAGGCGTAAACTATTCTAGTAATCCCTATCCCGATGATTTATTGTTATTCATATGTTTAGCGCCGATGGGGAACCTTACCGAGTGGATGGACGTTTTTATACATTAGCGGAGTCTTAACCTTCTGTGAGGGAAGTTTGGCAGTGATTTTAAATATTATGTCCGTTTAAGATGGAAGTAGGGAAACTTGTGACTGTTTGGTGGAGTTTGGACTTTTTAGGAATGATACTCATTAAAACGAACTTTGTTGAGTCGTATTTCATAAAAATTGACAAGTGTCAGTTACACAAATTGGGAGCACTTGTCGGAAAGATTCTTAAATCATAAAATATAGATGGGGTGGATAATTCCCAGTCTCACATAATGAAGGATTTATCATATAACTATATTTTCACTGTCAAATTGTGAGATATGCGACATTTAATTTCGAAAATTGGGCACATTGAAAAATATAGTTATCTTAAGTCGACTTAATTGGTATGGACTAGATGTTTTATGAACGCAAAAACTAGGTTTGTCGGTAACGTCACTTTTTCTGCGTCAGTCACATACGCGAGCTGTCATCTGAGTACTCGGTCACGAATTTCTCGACTAGATTCGTCGGTCACCCGTCCATAAACGTCAACTGAAAAAGCTGTTCATGTGACCGATCTAGGCCAATCAAAACTGAGACACATAAAGTCAGCTGTCAGATTTACTAAACTAGATACTTGAACCTGCCCCTTTAAATTTAGGAAAAAATGCAGTTTAATTCTCTCCAGTCTTGAGGAACTAAATTTCCTTCAACGGTGACTAAAATGTTCCTTTGTTTCCACAGCAGTGTTAAAAATAATTCCAGCATAAATAACAGAGACAAAAAACAAAAATAATAACAGAGATGACGACAATAAAACAAAGAAAATGTTCAATGAAATTGGTTAGGTTAGGGCGAACCTGCACCCGCCACACTTAGATCAATGTACATAGATCCGTTGTGATGACCAATGAAATAAATGTATATATTATGAACAAAATACAAGGTAAAAAGTAAAACAGCAAATAAGTAAAGGAAATGAGTTCCTTACTCCGGAAAAAGACTATTCATTCATTCTGTCATTTCCAAAAGCCAGATCTATTAATTACAAACGTCGCGAAAGCAGGAATTAATAAACAGACATCTACTAAAATTATGTTTGACATAAGAATTCATCAACAATAAAAAGAAATACGAAAAAAAATAATGCCCCGGGTGAGGCTCGAACTCACGACCTTAAGATTATGAGACTTACGCGCTGCCTACTGCGCCACCGAGGCTACAAGGGGTGGTTATATTGAATAGAAACTCCACGTCAAATAAATATAATCACGTCTATCACAGAATCCGTCGTATTTCCTCTACGACGGATTATATGATAGTTCTTTCTGGGTTCGTAGCAAAATTCCGAATACGACGGATTCTGTGATAGACGTGAATGCTTTACGTTCTTTTATTCGAAAGCAAGTGGATACATTTGTATTTCTGTCAACGGAATGGATTTTCCCAGTCAATATCTTGCGAGATATTTTTTCTCACTGATTCTTGGTAGTTATCAGTGTTAGAAGGTCGTGGGAAATTCAACTTTTCGATAGTGAAAAATAACTCACAAAAGAAAATGTTTAGTCTGTTTTTTTTTTTTTGAATATTTGTAATAAATACTTTTACAAACTTTTTATTATTGAAAAGCGGATCGATTTTATTTAGTTTCTTTTAAGTTAAATATTGCTGGTAAGAATATGAAAAAAGGGGGTAGAAATAAAAAGGCCAACTACTTTCAACAATGTTATAAATTAACTTATCTTCGCCAAATGTACATTATGCGAAAATATCACTTGGACATCAGATGTTATTATCTGCCCAAAATTAAATTTAGCAATATTCAGCGTTGGGTGTACCTATCCAGAGTTTTATAGTAGGGGAGACCGGGGTTAGTTGGCATTAAATTTACCTACATTATTTTCTTTTTCTCTTGAACTAAGACTGATATCAAGACAGTTTAAATATCATTAGAAAAATCATCATTTGGTCTTTCTAAACAAAGTTATTCAATTAAAAAACAACAACGTGGGGACAATGTTTTTTTTTTTAAATTTCACTAGAGCACCTCGATTGAGTCAACAAACCCCAGTAAACTTGCTATTTTCGTTTTATAAGTCCTCATTCCACATTATTAAGTCAAGTAGCCCCGACAAAAATGAGTCAACTGGCAAATAACAAGATTTTTCAGAAACAAAAACAGAAAATAACTCAAAATAAAGACACGCATGGACAACTAATATAATATGGTGTTTGGTCAAAAAGACATAAGTCCATTTTTTGTGAAATTTAGATAAGTATGCAGAACTGTTCAAAAAAAAATCTATTTTCATTTCAGTAAATCGAATAAAAAGTTATTGAGTGGTCCTAAACACACATTACAAGTATTTTTAAAATTGTGTTTGGTCAAAATGACATAAGTCCACATTTGTGCTGTTTTGACCGAGCAAGCTTTAAATTTTTCAAATAATAACCAGGTCAAAATAACATGTTACTCAACTGTTGCTTTGTTCTCATACGTTTATGGTATATGAATTGTTGCTCTGCAATGTTTTTGTTATCCATGCAAACACCCGAAATCGGCATTGATATGGCTGAGCATAAATGTTTGATTCCTAGGCACACACATATGGAATGTGATATCGATCATGCTGTGATTGAAAAACAGAAGAAAAAGGCAAACTCCAAAATTTTCCATCCACATGGCTTCCAAAGCACAAAATGGTTTCGATACACCAAAACAAATCCTGGGAAAGTATTTTTCAAAACAACTCTGGATGAAGAAATGGAATTTCGATGTGTTAACTTTACAAGAAGAGGCAAAAGTTCACTTTCTTTTGGTTTGCAAAATGTTCCTTCACCACCTATACCGGAGGAAAAGAAAATTTATATTATTTCGCTTCTACCTTTGATTCCAACAACCTTTCATGATTTTTATAAAAACTTAAATTGCAAAAATAGGATGGAAGATGCGGACCCTGATCTAAATGATTGCTCTGAGGAGGAATAGTTCTACTTATACATATCAAAAAAGTAGATACTTGACTTTATTACATTAAACATTTTTATTTTATTCTTTCGTTTAATTATTATCCCTGTTTTCCGTTGCTAAACTTAAATAAAGGCCTTTGATTTTTCAAAAAGAACGTGTTGCTAAAATTATTTTCAATCTGGACACGTTGGAAAAAAGTCAAAATATCGTTTGGTCAAAACAACTTAACTCCATTAAAACGTTTTTTTGTTACATTTTTTTAAATTTTAGTAATTGATTATTGAACACCAAGTAATTCATATTATTATTGCATCGCAATATTACTTTAACGCGATGAATTGTTGAACTTTTAAACGCCTTTATCTCAAAACTAAGATTTAGGACTTGTGTCGTTTTGATCATACTCCATATTATGTATACATACATACACTATTCTCCAAAAAAAAACATCTGCCCAAGACCCAGACGTTTAAAAACGGCGGAAAACAGGAAAATAAAAGAGATCAAAAAAGTTACTTACGCTAGCAAAAAAATAGTTTTCCATTAATATTCATTGAATGACATGCACTTGCGACGAGATACAAAAGGGGACTAAACAGGTTACAGCTTACAGGTATCGGTTATCGGAATGTACATAAAAACAAGAATGGAAGTGGATATGAAATTCATCTATTCAGAAATGGAGGGTCTACCCTAGCGGCTATAATTTGAACCCTACTAGACATACAAGTTTGACAGATCAGCGAAAAAATATACGTAAAAGGAACTAAGCGAGATTAAATATTTAAATATTGTGAAAAATAAATACATTTGTTAAATACAAATCAATTTCTAAACAGTTTACAGTGTTGGAAAATAAAGAAAAAGTGTTGGATCGAGCGTCTCATTAGACAAAATGGTATAACAATGTACAAAATTCCAAAAGAAGTTTTAAACTCTCGATTCCTTGTAAAAAAAAAGTCAATTGTTATACGCATGGGAAAATCATTTCCCGAGTATGTAGGAAATGATTTTCCTAAAATATGTAGTTTACATTTTAAAGAAGGCGATATATTAAACCCAATTGCAAGAGATAATAAAAAATTCTGCACGCTTTCGGTATCAAAAATTATCACATATGGGTATCGAGAAAGTCTGAGATAAATATCGGCTAGTTGGGTCCGCCATTGGTATTTGGGATAATGCTGCACAATAAATAGAATATTAACAACAATTTAAAGAACAGTTGAAAAAGAGTCTAATCCAAAAAACAAAATTTTTTACACAAAACCAACACACATTTTTCATTCCAATTTTAAACGATTCAAACATAATTTATGGACCCGGGGTTACTTTATTTTTCATAAAAAATACTTGAATTTTAGACTGACAAGGCATTTATATCAATTAAAATAGTTTGTCATTTATAAAATAAATGAATTAATTTTGCAAAAATAAACGTACCGCTTACCGATTACAGATAGGGTTCTTTCTTTGCAACCAGATATCGCAGGCCAACTTGTAGATTTGTCAATTCTCTTTAAAATAAATGGTAGCGAATCGACTGCCCCGGTCTCCCCTACTTCCATTGTGTCACCAACAAAGCATATTATTCAAATTGTGTTGACATATTTGACAAGATAGGTACTCCATTAAGATTTGTTGAAAAGAATTGTTAGGAATTCGTTTCATGTTTAAGTATCAAACTGTTTCTTGTAACCCCTTTAGCTAAGCTTAGATTTGTTTTTTCCTTCTTATACATATTTATTTCTCTTTCAAAAGGTTTATCTGTTTAACGATTGTTTGTAGAAAATTGCGTGTTCAAAATACCACTTTTCCTGATTTTCCTTCAAAAGTAACATCTACCGGCGGATAGAAAAATAACCACCACTCTAGTCGTGACAAGAAATCTACAAAATTTCAAAGAAAAAACAAAACAATCTCTAGAACTCCTTACGTGCCATGGATCAATAACTATCCTAACCCCCTCACACACCTATAAATCCATCAGCTAACTCTTTGAATTCTCTTTTCCCATCCAACAGCACCTGCACATTCGAAGAATCCATAAAAATGCAATTCCCCCACTCAATCCACTGTCAACACTTCCAAGTATCTCTGGTCGGGCGCCCCTTCACATTGCGTCAAATCACACGCATGCTCAACTCAGTACACTGCGTGTTCGATGAATACTTTGCCAAGGAGTAACGACACACAGCACGTTTACACGTTTACCAGCAAACTGCCGACTCTAACCTTGCCAATCGCTCAAGGCCAACAAATAAATTAAAGCAAAACGACAAATAGAAAAACTGTCGGGCCTCCATGTCGTATGACTAACCAACCAACAACCGATTCAAATTCACGCAAACGCACTTCGAGTTCGGTATCCAACGACAAACTCATGTATACACGTTTAGTGAGCTCCAAAATCGAATAGAATTGCATCTAGCTTTGCACAACTGGTTAGAGTGCGTAATCCATGCAGGAAATTACGCCGGCCAGTGCATTCACATGCACGGCACCTACAACTGAAACGTTCTCGAAGATAGAATTCCATTTAACGATGCTGTTATGGACGAGGGAGTGCCGCCACCAGTTACCCGCCACTGGGTAATAATTAACAATTAATGCCAATCCTTGTGTTTGGCTCTTGCTGTGGCAATGTTGACTTTTAGTTAACAAATTTGTTAGTTGCAAACTGTTAATTAAATGGAATTAAATTTAATCGATTGTGGTTGGGGGAGTTGTGTGTTCTGCAACATGGACAGGGACACATACCCATGTAAGCCTTCGCCTATAGCTGGGAAGTCATGTTGAGATATCTCCTTGTGGGTGGGTGCGACTAAATGAGAGACATAATTAGTGGGCATGCAAAGTTATTGGTATAGCTGATGGCGAGAAACTCAACCTGAAGTTGGTAATAAATTTGAATAAATGCGTCTGGCAGGTACGACAAATTTGTATTGCCGTGGGGGAATAAAGTGTGGTTAGTGTCGCGCGTATGTAGTTAGAATTTCCAGATTCGGGGAAACGTAATTTTCAGTGTGAAAGGGAGCGCCGAACTTCAACAGCGAAATGGTAAATAATAGAAAAACATTGACTGGTCAGCGTTGAAACGATGGCTTCTATCTTGCATCGTTCATCTTCTGTTTTATGTCTGCTAACCTTCGGTGTTCTATCTTCTATCTTTTTTAACTTTCTCCATTACGTAGTAGGAGAAAAATATTGTTTTCGTACAAAATTTCGAACTCGAGATATTAATCAATTCTGACATTACGATGATAGAGGAACTCAAACAAGTGGGTCGCCAAATTCTGTCCATCTGTCAGTCTGTTTGTTCGTCCTTCCACAGGCCTACTGCCTAAACGGCTTCCCGGATTACGTTAAAACCTCGGATTTGGAGCTTTTGGGCTTACAGTTCGGGAGGGTTTTTTTTTTTGCAAGGTAACCTCAATATAAATGGTACTTCCCACATAAAATGTTCGTACCAGTTTGATTTGATCGAAAACGGCTCAAACGATTTCAACCAAAATTGATATTTAAGCTTAAGTAGGTGAGGTTACCATGACTGCATACCCAGTTTTTGGCTAAAAGTTAGAATAACGGTCATTTTGAAATTTCGACATATCTCGAAAACGGTCCATATATCTACGATTATAACAAAAATTAATTTCATTTATAACTTGATAGCAAACTCAGTTTTTCTCTATGTTGTCGTACAATGGATTTTTGAAAATAGTCATATTTTTTAAATTTAGCTTTTTTTAGTTTACCTGAAAACGGTAATAACGATTTTGACCAAAATGCAAACTTAGAGTCAAATTGATAATCTCGAAATTATTGTGTCCCTAGTTTTGCATTGGAATCACCGAAAACGTTAGTTTTAAAAACTGCTCATATCTCAAAAACCCAATTTTCGATTCCGATAAAACGTTAAAAACAAAGAATTTCTTTTATCCCGAACAATATCATACACTCAGTTTTCAGCTCAATAGTTACGCAATAGTGTTTTTCAAACTAAACTTTGCAATATTCGGTACTGTTTTGTCTACATAAGCTTACAAGAAACGCTCTAGGGATTTTAAGTATTCTAAATAAGATCCCGTACTTAGTTTTCATAAAAAAAAATCGTCAGAACTTGCGACAATTGCCTGATATAACTGCCATATGAGATAAATATCCAAAAGTGGATTTTGTTTTATGTTATCTAGTATATCGAGAAAGTTTCGTTCGACCCAGTCGCTAACTTTATTTTATTTCTATCTTCTAAATATAACGGGTGATTTTTTAAGAGGCTTAGAACTTTAAAAAAAAAAAAAAACACAAAAAATTCGAAAAAATGAATGAAATATTTATTTGAATCGATAGTTTGAACCTTGCAATTTAATGTTTAAAGATAATTTCATGCAAATGTTGACCGCGGCTGCTTCTCAGGTAGCCCATCCGCTGAGTCCAATTTTGGCATACTCTTTCACACATATCGGCCGGTATCTCACGAATGAATGCATGGATGTTGGCTTCCAGTGCGTCAATCGAAGCGGGCTTGTCCCTATACACATTAGCCTTGACATACCCCCACAAAAAATAATCTAATGGTGTCAAATCGCACGATCTAGGCGGCCAATTGACCGGCCCGAAACGTGAAATTAATTGTTCACCAAACTCGCCTCGCAATTGCGCCATTGCTTCGCGTGCTGTGTGGCATGTGGCACCGTCTTGTTGAAACCACATATCATGCAAGTCAAGAACTTCCATTTCGGGCAAAAAAAAGTCTGTTATCATCGCTCGGTAGCGTTCACCATTAACAGTAACGCTGCGATTCGCATCATCTTTGAAGAAATATGGCCCAATAATGCCGCCGGCCCATAAACCGCACCAAACAGTGGCTTTTTCGGGATGCATTGGTAGCTGTTGCAATACTGGCTGATCTTCACTCCAAATGCGGCAATTTTGCTTATTTACGTACCCATTCAACCAAAAATGAGCCTCATCGCTGAACACAATTTTTCGATAAAAAAGCGGATTCGAACCGAGCACGAATTTTGATAGTAAAATTCAATAATTTGCAAGCGTTGTTCATTTGTAAGACGATCCATGGTTAAATTGCAAACCAAACTGAAGCTGTTTGACAGTGACACAAGGTACTAAACACACGTCAGCTGTCAAAACCAGTGTTGCCAAAACCAAACCAGCTAAAAAATCACCCGTTACTACCTTCTTTTTGAGTGCTATTGTGGTATGACATCATTGACATCTACACATCAACGAGATAACCAACTGCGAGTTTTGAAAACTGAACGACTAAATAAGAAAAATGTTCGTCTTATTGTTGATCATTTTAATCCTAAGACTAACGAGATTAAATTGGTCCAAGCATTAAAGCCGAATGGCCACATTTACTTTATAATTTCAGCCCTTGCGACTGCGAAATTTTCTCCAGCAAAAAGACAAATTCTTGACTTCTTAGGTTCTAGCCACTTCCAACGCAACAAACAGACAAAAAAGAAACTTTTATAGCGAATATAACTCACAAGAGGCTCATGCGATTACCTCACATCTACAAATGTTCATCTTCCTAATTTTTCTCAACCACACTGTCAATTGCCTAAGGAGGAGCCTCAGCATGTTTTCATTGACCAAAACCCTTAAAAAACAAACCACCTATTCAACGAACGACACAAAGAGCCGACTAAAGACAGATCCGATTTCCCGGTAGTCTCTCTTCACATACAACGCCGATATCCATTTCACCATTTTTCAACTTAAAACCGACTAAATGTGCGGCCACATTTGTCAAAACACTCAATGACAAACATGTACAATCCGTTGAACTCCTCGAATTCGATTTAAATAATTAAATCCGCCAAAAACCGATAAAATACTTTGTTGTACGCAAAACCAACAAAAATTATTTATTTCATCTCGAATGTCACTCGAATCGAAAAAAAAAGAAGAAAAACACACACCATGGCAACTACAATTGACCCAGAAACTCAAAACTTAGATCAATATTCAGCAAGCCGTTCAGGCGGTTCTCACTCCGTTGACGCTCTATGTGGTTGCGTTTAATTTTTCGGCTTATGCGATGGTGTCACCGTCATTGGAATCGAAATCTTAACAAGAGATTGAACCAATTTGAATAAGTTGACCAAACGACTGTGTGGCATGCCATTTGACTTCAAACAATTCACGCATTTTCAAGTGGCGGCGAGGTGAAACTCGTTCGGTTTTTGACATTTGGCTTGGTGTGTACAGTTTGTTTCTCCACTCGAACGCTCAAGTTCGTCGTGCGGCGATCACCACACATACTTGAAAGTGTGCCGTCGCTCTTTTTGAACTTGTCGAACGCGACCTTGGCAGGGTGAGAGTGAGATGCGTCCTCAAATCATCAACATCCTGGATAATGACATTTCTGAGAAGGCTTCTTCGCACATTATGTCAAACAATATTTTGACAATTATAGGTACGGTTGATGGGATGTAACAATTTCCAACATCTTGGTGTCATCTAAAGCAAGGTGACTTTAAATGGCAGCCACACAGTCGTCGTAGTGTCATGCGGTTTGATTGACGTAGTAGTTTGGTGCGCTGTGGTTTCGATGTGGGTTGGTGGCGGCGGTTATCGCTGTAGATCGGCACAACGAATGAGGTCGGAGAACTGACATGCAGTTGACTTCGCGAAGAGTTAATGAGCGCCGGCGTGGCGCATTCGGTGGCTTCAGTGGCGGGTGTCTTTTGTCTTGGTCCTATCGAGATTGGTGAGCAACAATCTTTGAGTGAGTAGTAGAGAGCTATCGACAGATCAAACATGTAATTATTGACAGTTTGGGGCATCGTTCTGCAGTAGCATGACAGTGGGTTTGTTGACGCTTTGAAGAGCTGGTACAATGTACGTGTTTTTTTTTTGGGATTTGTTTTAGTAATTAGAAGGTGTTGATTTGGAGTTGACCTTCCCTTGGAAACGCGTAACTTAAGAGACACACTTCACGCAATTTTGACCACAACCATGTGCGATGGGTTGTAACAGAAATCTGAAAGGGAATGCAACTTTTTATAATGATAGTCTTGCTTTGGTAGAAGTAAGAAAAAGATGGTAGACAACGATGACCATCAAGCATATTTCGCCATTTTGTTTAATGAAAACTGGAGAAAGTTTGTGAACGGGGGGTAAACCTTCGTCGCGATAGGGGTTACATAGAAAACTAGGACCGTAACAAAAAGTGAAACGCCAATGAACACCTCAAACAGCCAGAAGAACCAAAGCGTGAAGCGAGTTTACCGTGTTTCAATATTTTCTACTGAGTAAGACTCCGAGTAGTAGCTAGTGGGTCAGTTTGGCAAGTCAAATGGAGAAGCCTAACGAAAAGTGAAATGCGATTAAAGCTTTCACTCGCACCTACTGAAAAGCGAGATGAGTTAAGCGCGTCTAATGTGTGAAGCTACATATTTCGCGGTAGAATGGTTTGGCGTTTTGGGAGCTCAGAACGTAACGAAAACTGAAACGCAATCAAACACCTTACTCTCCATGAAGCAGCTCAACAGTGGGATGTGGGATGAGATCAGGGTGTTTCAAAAATCGTTACGCTGTGCAAAATTTCTTCAAACGGAGGATGAACTACTCAAAACCTCAGGCAACATAAGAAGCATCCAGTTAACAGTTTCAATACTAGTTACGATAAGAAACTTCGGAGAGAACTTTCGGAAAGTTGGAAGCGTAACAAAAATTGAAACGTCATTGAATGTCTGTTGCAACGTTAGTGCAGCGAGTTTAGCGCGTCTCAATACCCTATGGCGAAATCCATTAAAACTTGAACGATAAACTATAATATTAGCTTACAAAAAAAAAACTATTCGAGCTTCACATTTTACATTATGTGAAGCTGCATTTTCAAATGGGCAAAACCGCATAACCCAGTTGAAAAAAAAATCCACCCATCCATTAGCTATCGCTGGAAATATTTTCTACTCACTAATAGTGTTGGTTGGTGGCTACACTTCAATTAACTTCCAACGCGCAGCTCAACTTAACAACTACCATAATTGGCAAATGACCACAAGCCACTACATCCATCTCCATCCAATGAAACATGATTTTGGAAAATGAATTTAAAGTTAGTTACACGCGCTGATGGCTTACTAATTTACCCACCAGCATACAGTCGCAAATGCGCTCTCAACTTACTCAAAACTGGCTCATAACTATGATTAATCGACTTTGAATTAAATTCGAATTTTCCGCATACCGCAAAACGCATTTAGTGGCACCCAGCTATCGCTGCGCATGAGTTATCATCATTCGTCATTCCCTGACCTCGTCAACTACATATTATATTTACCCAGCATTCCCGCAGTCTTTAGCTGTCTAGACTTATGGGTAAAGCAACGTCTGATGGCACCACCTGTTTGTCTGCGCCTACTATGAGTGCAGGTATATATGAGCGCGGGACATTATTGGATTTCGATGGCATAGGCCTTTTAGACAGACGAACCACCTTAATGATGAAATGTCTATACGGAACGCACCGTTTTTATAAGTTGCGCAATTTTCGTAGCGGGCTTCCAGTGATCAGTGGTAGAAAAAATAAATAATAAAAAAAAACTGGGTGCGTTATTAATGGAGTAATGAGGAAGATTAACTAGAAGTATGGTATTTTTCAGAAAGCGCCAACAAATTAAGAGAACAATTTAAGATGTTGTAATCCACCTGGAGTGGCACAGGGTGGTGTAGTTTTTTTTTCAATTCGATTCGATTCAATTTAAGCTGACTTCAAGATAAGTCAAGTCTTATCTGAGAGATAAGCTTATTCGGTAGGTAGTAAACGCGATAAATAACTATTTGGGCCGCAAACATACGAGTTAAAAACATTTTTAAGCAGATCAACTCAAAAGCTTACACAATTCACCGACTTCTCTTCTACGAAGGTAAACCGACAGATAGATTTATCGGATACTTATCATGTCGCACTAATATCATAAGTGTGGAATAAGCTATAGCCTCAAGCCCAGTTTGAAGTGATACCCACATTCTCAGTCTAAGTAATCACGCCTTGAAATGATGGAAAGCAGTTTTGTTTTAAAGGGTCTAAAAATAGTTATCCAACAAGTACAATCAATAAAAAATCCATAATATGAGCAGATTTATCCAACAGATAACTTCTTTCGGTACTAGATTTATCCATTTACAATCTTTAAGAAATGTGCGAAAATATTCCTATCTCTCGTATACCTACTTAAAGTGAAGAAATCTAATTGCTTTTCCCTGACAGATAGTTAACAATCAGAGAGTTGTTTGCCAACTTATTCATATGAAAATAAGTCTTGACTTTTTTATGAGTTGGAGGTCTGCACAGGAATTAAGGCTAAGACGTTATTGGACTGCATTTAAGCCTTTGCATTCCAATAACGTTGAGCCTTAATTTGTGCGGGTTCCAAAATTTGGTCAAAATTCCACTTTTATTTAGTAAAACCCTTGAAGATGATTTCTATATTGTTGCAATTTGGCTTAAGCTGGATTATTAGCACGCTGGAGTTGAAAAAACCTACGCAATTAACAACCCAAGCTAAAAACCAGTTTGGTAGTAAATAACAAATTTTGGACATGATTCCAAGTGGGTGTAGTGCTATTTAACTATCCTTTTATTTGGCACTCAAAAGTTCAACTTTATACGAAAGAAATGATAACTACTTTCATCCGACACCTTTCAAAAGAAGGGGAAATTAAATAGCGTCAGCACAACAATGCACTCTAAAGAACAAATAGTAGTAAAAAATGTAATGCTGAACATTAAAATGATCTCATTTAAGTAATCTAGCTTAAGCCGGATTGTTATAAATTGCTCGCCGCGACCTTAAACAAATTATTGGGGAACATAATGAGAGTGACAAAACTTAAGTGGACCTTTCCATATTTGAAGCTAGCTTAAGCTCACTCAATACTTCTATAAGGGATCACTTACACACTTCCAAAATCAAGTGACAGAACTCAAAATTATTTAATTTTAAAATGAATTTTAAAAACGCAACAAAATGTCTTCTAGCTAGAAAGATGCACCCGCGTGTCTGCAGGCAATGACAGAACTCACACTTATGCCAACTTTAACAAAATTACAAATCGCCAATAGCATATCTGCTGTTCACCCTATTACATTCTCTTCTCTTCATTAAAAATGCGACAAAGATGTGCACGTCTGTCTAAAATTTGTTATTGACAGATTTCCTCTTTAACCGGCTTTGACAGTTGATGGGTCTGCAGAGAATCCGCTTTGATTGATTGGAAATGTTTTATGTATTTTAATCGAAAAAGACACTACCTCCACAAATCATTGAACTATAAACTTAGCTATCCCACTTGGCAAAACGCTCGATAAAAGCCAGAAAAAGCAGCTCCCGACAATTATGTAGCCGGCGCCGTCATGTTACATTAGCCAAACCTATGCCTACCATTGCATCCGGGTTCCATAGTTATATTTCCCCATATAACAGCAAAACTCATAATACACGTCAAGCCCCTCTCCTTTGTCTCCGACAGTTACCGGCAATTACCGACCGATCCGTCGACATTTTATTTCCTAGAAACAAATTACCGAGTGCAGCGCGCTACATAACACACAGCCGCAGATGGAGTTCAGATTATGATATGCGTGCGCACGTACTCAATTTTAATTTATTCAATTTGACGGCTATACGCAGATCTCTGTCAAAGATATTAAGATCATAATGTGAATTTGATCCGTAAAATTATACGAGGCGAGTGCGCGTGTGCGCAAAACGCATTCGCTGATTAAAACAGACTAGAGAATATGAAGAGTGTGTGCAGTGTTGTATATTGTGAATGACAGGTGAATTTTTTGAGGAACTTCAAGTGTTTGTTTTATGACTGCAGTAGAGAATTCAAATTTCGATATACTCATTGGTTTGGTAAGTGGAATGCCGCAGGGCAGACAGCTAAGTTGTGTGCTTTTACTTGAGAAGTAATTCAAGTGTTTTTGATTTTTGCAGACAGTATGATTTTAATTATATGGAGGATGGCTGGCAGGGGAATTAAATCCATTTAATTGGAATGAAGTCGCTTTGATGATGAATCGGTGTGGTGAGCTTTCAACATTATGTGTCAAAAATGAAATGTAGTAGCCAGCAGTGAGGTGTGAAAAATTAAAGTACAATTATTGAAATAGACAACAGTCGATAGTACTTAATGATGAATGAAAACAATGAGACAGAGATTACAGATCCACAAAAAACCTTCGGAGAACCAGATGTCACATTTCAGTTGACAGATGCGTCCAGAGCAGATATTGCGCTCGTCTACTGATGTCAGGAAAGTGGCGGCCTATAAGCAAAGTTCTTATAAAAACCATTTCATATCAACAAAGTCAAGTGGTCTCTGCTGAAAGTCCCTATTTATACGAAAATGTCACCCAACTGACGGAAGGACATTCATCAGCCAGTCTCAAACTTCTATTTAGATCAATATACATTGCAATTAAAACCCACACAGTATACATACTTAATGTTCAATGTCCAATAAAATAAATACAAAAATCAACAATACCTGTCAACGTGACATTAACATGCATTAATCCTATATGCGTTCCGATTCGTGCTGGCAGTTTTTCGCGTGAAAACGCCTTATATGGCGCAATGATTGTTGTGTTCGCCACATGCCATGCTGAACCAAGCCTTGTTACTGCAAAAAGAGAAACAACAAAATTCGAATTAGATATATTGTCCCACGCGTATGGTTAATGAGCAGTTTTACTTCACAACTTAATAATAGCACTACAATGGGCAAGACATTACAGGCCAATAAATCTTAAAATAGCTCCTAATATAGGTACTTTACTCACTTAGTATGACTAGTCCGACGAATAGACTTAATGTCACGGTCGAAAATGTTGTGAATTTCTGTAAGAAAATAAAGAGAAAACATGAAAAAGTTTCAAATGCAATTAGTTTCGTTGAAAATATTACTATCAAAGGTGCGAGAGAGAGACTGCGTGCGATGACGAATTTTCGGCAATTAGATTTTAGATAAAAAAAATGTTAATCGAGGCTAAAGTGTTAGGCAAAACAGGTTGAAGATCAACGACTGTATTCCTGATATGATGACATTGACCAGGCGAGATAGTTCACTTAGTTTGTGGTACTAGTGACGTTTTACGAGTCGTTGGAAGCGGTGTTGTTTGGGGTTATCAAAAGGATTGCCAAAGCTAGCTTATGTGAAATTGTTTTTTGCACTTTGATGGTGGAGTAGCCAACGTCTATAAATTTAACAAGGTTAGTGGATTTTTCGTAGATGAACAGTCCTCGGTTGTCGCAAGAGTGGTGCAAATATCTTGTGTCATAGTTAGACAGGTGAATGTCTACTTGACACCTGAAACACGCAATGGAGAGCGACAGTTGAATGGGTTATGTTCATTTTTATATAACACAAGCGACTAATATTTCGCTTCGATTTTTAGTCTGTGTTTGCAACTACTTTACGAACAGACCCATTTGTGGTGTAACTATAAAAACTCCCAACTAGTACCGACAAAATAGCTGGCAGACCAAATAATAAATAACTCAGGACAGACATTGAGTGGTTACTTCAACTGTATGCTGGGGATCAGATTTCCGTCTAAGAAAGTCCATTTTAAAATCCGGTCTCTTAAGAGTTTCCACGTACAACAGCTAAGAACGAGAAAACATTTTTTCTATGAGCATAACCAGGAAATTCAACAACTTGCACACATGCCTGGCATTCTTTGGTCCACGAAAAAAAAATAACCCCACAAATTTGCTCAGTTGTAAGCAATTTACATATATATTGACCAATTGCATGCCTTTGGACCCACATGTCCATATCACACTGACCGGTCCCGAAAATCTCGCCTTGAATGGGATAACATGCACCAAATTTGTACCAACCAAGTTGATTATGATTTCAAAGTAAGATTGCATTCAGCGCACACACCAACAGAGAACAAGGCAAGTAGGAGATCATTTTTTTTTCTCAACCTCCCACCTGACTAACTAAGTGACCGAGTATTTCTATAACCGTACGTACGAATGAATGAATGATAATATAGTCCCACCGACGACTGTCTCGTGCACCAGGAATCATTTAAAAGGCACATAGACAGAGTCCGCCAACTCAATGTCTACTTAAAACGAAACGACCATACTTCAAAGAGTTTTCGGCGGAATTCACCGACTCTGCACTGAATCGTGTGCGATTTAGGATTAGGATTTAATTCTACACAGTGCACAGTGCTCAGTGCTCACATATGGAAATTTAAATCAGCGAAATCCCCAGAAGCCTGATATACATGGACTCGAAGGCGACTGTTGGCCAACTTCAAATCACCTGGCCAATTACTTGGGACTGGGTATTTTTCTTTATTATTGTCTCGTACAGTTATCAGTCGGTTAGATTTGAGAATTTGCAAATGATTTACTCCGGAGTAGCATGTGCCATAGGCGGAGCAGTGTTTTAATGGACATTTAAATTCGATGTGGCTTACCTGTTTTCTTACACCTGGGAATATAACTAGGAAGGCGACGTAAAATGTCGCAAATAGTACTGATACAGCTACAATAGATACATCTCCAGTGACCGGGGTGCGATTTGAAAATGAATATAAGGTGGGTCCACCGTCGTCTCGGAAAGCGTCGAACCAACCCTTCATTATAGGATAGTTGAGCTCTGAAACAGAAAGAAATGGAACTTAGTTTGGAATGCTGTAAAGTTATGTAGGTATAGGTATATACACTGCCGCTCATTTGAATAGGTTCAATTTTTTGTTCACCTAACTGTTAGCCTCTCTTCATATATATTGCAATGACACATATTTTTTATACATGTAATGAAAGAGCATCATTATGCGCTTAGTTTGAGAGAAAAAAATGTTGTCTTACAGCTTACCGTTATTCTCACACGGTGGCTTGACTAAATGCATTCATAAAAACAAACACATTTTTTGGCTCATCTGAATAGGTTCAAAAGCAAAAAATTAAGTTTTCGTGTAGTTGCGTCGGTGAATTGTACTAATTTTTTTTTCGGCTAATAAACCTTATTGTGTTCATCTGTTAACGACGAAAATGGGTCGCGGAAAATCTTTAAGCGAGTAAGAAAAGGGCAAAATAAAGGCATTTCGAGAATTTGGCCTAAACCAACGATGCATGGCGAAAAAAATTAACAGAAGTCAAAATGTAGTAAGTGGTTATTTGCGGAATGTTGAACAGTACGGAAAAAAAATGAAAGGTGGAAGTTATAGCGCCACATCAAGTGCCGATAGACGTGCAATCATCAGAGCAGCATCCAATTCTCATGATTGCGGGTCAAAAATTAAGACAAAAACAGGTGTAAAATATAGTTTGGCGACAGTAATACAGGTGATTAAAACTGCTAAAAATTTGAGAAGAAAAAAATTAAAAAAAAAACCACCAATAAATGAATCGAGACAAGAAATTCGTCTCCAATTTCGTAAAAAATACATGTCGTGGAAGTCGTAGTGGCAAAAAGTGATTTTTCAGATGAAAAAAAAATTAATTTAAAGGGCCCTGACGGGTATAATTATTATTTTCATGACCTTGGAAAAGATGAACATTATTTAAATTTTTTTCATCTGAAAAATCACTTTTTGCCACTACGACTTCCACGACATGTATTTTTTACGAAATTGGAGACGAATTTCTTGTCTCGATTCATTTATTGGTGTTTTTTTTTTTTAATTTTTTTCTTCTCAAATTTTTAGCAGTTTTAATCACCTGTATTACTGTCGCCAAACTATATTTTACACCTGTTTTTGTCTTAATTTTTGACCCGCAATCATGAGAATTGGATGCTGCTCTGATGATTGCACGTCTATCGGCACTTGATGTGGCGCTATAACTTCCACCTTTCATTTTTTTTCCGTACTGTTCAACATTCCGCAAATAACCACTTACTACATTTTGACTTCTGTTAATTTTTTTCGCCATGCATCGTTGGTTTAGGCCAAATTCTCGAAATGCCTTTATTTTGCCCTTTTCTTACTCGCTTAAAGATTTTCCGCGACCCATTTTCGTCGTTAACAGATGAACACAATAAGGTTTATTAGCCGAAAAAAAATTAGTACAATTCACCGACGCAACTACACGAAAACTTAATTTTTTGCTTTTGAACCTATTCAGATGAGCCAAAAAATGTGTTTGTTTTTATGAATGCATTTAGTCAAGCCACCGTGTGAGAATAACGGTAAGCTGTAAGACAACATTTTTTCTCTCAAACTAAGCGCATAATGATGCTCTTTCATTACATGTATAAAAAATATGTGTCATTGCAATATATATGAAGAGAGGCTAACAGTTAGGTGAACAAAAAGTTGAACCTATTCAAATGAGCGGCAGTGTATATTAGGAAGATAAAAATTGTCTTGAGCTTATTTAGCATAATATGTCAAAAATTATACGAGGTGTATAACATAAGAACTGCGCTCTGTCATTTTAAGGAACATTCTTTTCCTCTTTTATATTTTCTTAAAAAGAAGGGCGTTGAACAATAAATCTGGTATTACTTACGTTTGGATGACCGTTTGAAAATATTTACAGGACTAGAAGTAGTTATGACATACGAGTATTAATATGTCAAATGATTTCCGGAATCATTTAGAAATTCATGTGCCAAATCATCCGTCACTTCAAATATCGTAAAAATTGCACTCAAACTTCTTTCAGAAAGGTACAAGCTACCAACTGAACGCTGATTAACTAAGAAACTTTTTAAAGACTTGGTGAGTTTTTGCGTCAACAGTTGTTTCACAGGTAGGAAAAATAGGAACAGAAAAACAATCTCCATCGAAGAAAATAAAACAATTACGGTCCGAATTGCTGTCTGGAGAATAAACATTACCAGCCGTATTTATTAGATTCCCTTACGACGCCTCTACGATGTTGTTTAGTTTAACATCGCGTAAAGATTTACGCAGGCTCTAACGTGGCTCTCCTGAATTTGTGATTTATAAACATTTTTCCGCGCTAATTTTACTGAACGAGGTTTATTTAGGTAAAAATTTCGATAAACTATTGCAGAAAACACAGAAATCTATTACCTTTTTGCCCTGAAACCGACATCAGCTGCGAATAGCTTTGTAAATGAAATCATTTTACACAATACAAAGTCAAATTATCTAAATATCTAAAACATATATCTATGTATTTTCCTATGTCCATATTCCTATTTACATTCCACCAACCACCGCTAATTAAAATGCCAGGCCATTTGTAGACATTAGGCGTTTTTTTTTTAATTCAGAGCACAACCTGAACTGTTATACAAAAAGTTCGTGTTTCCTTTTTTGCTCAGAGCATGATCAGAGCGCGCTCTATGAGCTCAGAATAAATTGACTGAGCATCCTGAGTAAAAAGCTGAGTACACCTACACATATACATGGACACTTCCAGTCACATTTGATGGACAAAAAAAAAAGGAAAAACAAAACATCCTCAACTTCCATCCACGCATGGTTCAGAGCGCGCTCATAATGCTCGAACTCAGCTCAGTGCTCGGCTCTGAACTAAAAAAGAAAAACGCCTATAATCACATAAATACATCCAAAGACATTCCCCACAAGCAACAAAACTGAGGTAGAAGAAATAATATCTATCGCAAACGCACAACATTTTATATATTTTTTATTTATTCAATATAATTTCAATCCTATAATTGCATATGCAAACGAAATTCGTTTGGCAGAAATTTTGCACAGCATGCGAAATGAATGAACAAACAAAAATTAATTTCACTTTTTGGTTTTGTTTATAATTCGACGACGACCAACTGACATTTGATGCAAAAACACTTTTACGTAAGCTCTACGCAGGCTCTAAACGCAAATTTTCGCGTTTAAATTACGCAGCCCTACAGCAACGTTGCTTGAGTTCGAAAAATCTTTATAAATTACATTTTCCTGCGTAAGGGCATTTTAGAGGGTGCGTAGAGATAAGCAGACTGAACGGTGAATTTATAAATAAGGCTGTACGTTGTTCAACTTGTAACAATTTATTTGCTCCCCACCAGTGGTAAAGTGACTTTTAGTTTGCATAATTTTTCCACAAATCACAAATCTTGAGGACTTGAGGACGTTCGGAGAACGTGAGTTGCGAACAAGCGAATTGCGAAAAAAATCAATTTGATTGTATTTATAAATTTTTGGGGCGCAACCGGTATGTATGGCATGGAAAAAAAATATATTTCTGTGGCAACAAGGAAAAACAGCATAAGTCGACTTATGCCAAAATTGAGTTAATGTTACCGTAATGTTAATGATGCACCGTACCCTGCTCCATATGTCATATTTTTTTCATTCAAATATCTCTTACGGTTGTTGTGTTATGGATCAGGAAAAAAACTAATAAGTCGTCTTCCGCCATAATGCAAGCAAACCTTTATCCTGCGCTCCTGAAAATGGCTGTTTTTCCTTGTTGCCACAGATTTATGAATCGAGCTACAATTAGAAGGCAACTCAGGAGACTTTGTAATCAAGGGCACTTTCCCTAGGTATTTAAAAGAAAGCTTGTACTCTGGGAGTAGAGTCCATCACGGTTGAGCCCCCGAAAATGTGCAGGCCGAACTTTAACTGTGGAGAGGATAAAATTCATTATATAATGAGAATATCTTTTATATCATAAACGTGTTTTAAGTGCTGTCGAAATGTTAGCTCAGGTCAATAATATTTCTTGACGATGATGCACAGAAGTTATTGCTTTTGGTTAATGGCTGATAGCGGCTATCGCTTATAGGCTCCTATATGGACGATAATGTTTTCGAGATTCTTACGCCTATAACGAGGTGCTTGCTGAATAAATGTTCTTATGTAGTGGCAGATTTCATTATATTTACATTTTTATCTTAAGGGCAGAGTTTCTAGCTCTGAAGGTGTATCGTTTCCACGATAATCGTCCGAAATGTTACCTTTGACACAATAGATTCATAGTACTAAGTATTAAGTCAAAAGTTTTTTGATTACCCCTCAACATACGTCAGCTGGTCTCGTTATCAATCACGGTCAGCAAAAAAAGAAAAACAAATCTCCTGATTTATTAAACTTGTGTCTTGCTATTTTTAAAAATTTCTTTTAAAAACGTTGGTGTTTTTTTTTAATAAATTGGCAACACTTTTTTTCAGTGGCAACCCATTGGAACACTGTCAGCTGATTTGTGCACTTTTTACTTTGCCGTTTAGTAGGTTCTTAGGCCCCAGTTATAGCCATACGTAAAATGCAACAGAAAAAGTTGGAACAGTGTGAAAATGAGTTTTTTTTTTTCGTTTAGGTGGTCATAGCGAAAATTCTGTCAAAAAAAATGTTCTCTACGAAAACAATTACCCCTGATTGGATTCCATCAGAAAAAAAAGTTCCTGACAGATGGAACAGTAAATGAATGAAATATGTCAGTGGAATGATATAGTTTTTTGTTGTAGAATTGACTGAGAAGTAGATCGGAAGAAGGTTTTTCGTACGGAAATTATTAATAAAGAATTTTTCTAACAAATTTAAGGATTGCTTGTTTATTTTTTTTTTTTTAATAATCTAACTTTACAATTTATAAGCAACATTTAAAACCAAGATTGAGTTCAACCAATAGGATTAAATGGTCTAAAAAAGCAAAAGGAATTTTTTACGGTTTCGTTTTACGTATATGGCTGTAAGTAGGCCCTTAGGCGGCCTACGTTTGTCATTCCCTTATGAGTATGAACGTAGAGTACACTATAATGTGGCCATTTCACCCGCTTTTGGCGGGTTTTACCCTCGTTTTTACCTAAAAACCCTACACCCGCCACCACAACAATTTTTCCGCTTTTTGATAAAATTCGGAATAAAATTTTCTTTAGTCGTTTTTTTTTCACTGCGTTTGAAATTTTTTTTAATTAAAAAAACATATGACATCACTGAGGGCATATCTAAGCCGTAGATAACTTCAGTTGGCATAAATGTGCGAAAATTGCAAATGTCATGTGTCAAAGAAACAACCACAACTATCGAATCTGTTCTTTACCATAAATATAATATCGACAGTAGCTGTATTTGATTTTTATAAAATACTAAAATCACATCTAGACATTCTCCGACAAATATCTTCCGTGCAGAAGTTTTTTTTTTATAATAAACACGCGCTAAAGAGGTTATGACTACTCTTATGATGTAGTTTGAAGTACACAGCGCGGGCGTTAGGGAAATTGGGATAGAGAAGATAGGAGATTCCGATGCACATTGGTTTTAAATGTCTGCCGTTTGCCGATTCCGCAGTAGCCAGCCGATGATTATTCCGATTCATCGAATATGGCTGCAACGGACTCCGATTCCGATTCCGAGGAATAATAAAAGAATCTATTTTTTTAAATTATTTATTAATTTTTAAAGAATTATAAGTAAAACAAAAACAAAAAAACCTTTTCTATTTTGCACGAAATTTTTCAGGTCAGTATCTACTTTTGGGAAACCCGCCAAAACACGTCCGCTTTTACCTTGAAAAAACCCGCCGCTTTTTGACAAAAAATAAATGGTCACGTTAAGTATACACAAAATTTCAATCTTAACTCTAAATTTACTGTGGGTCACAATTGCTAATATTTATAAAATATCATAGAAAATATTTCCGAATGGAAATCAAAAATTCTTCTCCGTAAAAAAAAAAAGTAAGAACAAAAACACCCAACAAATGTTTGACGCCTAACAAACATGAATTTGTTTTTCAAATTGTTCAGGTATGCGGAAACGTTTATAGCACTCATTGATCAAGCCATTATACTAAAACAGTGTGTGCGCGAAGACACGTAACACGTTTCTTTCTTTTCTTTTTGCCAAATAAATTCGAACAGAATCATTTGAAGGTCGACAAATTGCTTCGAACATTAATCATTCAGTAGCAATAGCACTGTGAGTAAACATAGATTTTGCACAAGTTGAACTCAAGTTCAATAATAGAATAGGCGGTTCCACTCTAAGGCGACATGGTGGTTAAATAGATCATTCAGTTTGATAAATGATTCGCTTCTTGTTTGCCTTTGCACTGAACAAATACATTCCGCCACTTAGACTCTAACCAATGTTTGCATACAGTCTCAGTTGTGGGGGCCAATTAGCATCCTTTATCGCACGGCTTTCACATGCAGCATCAACGTGTCGAAGTCAGACATTCCCAATAAATGCACCAGAGCAACTTAACACGGTCCATGTATTGTATATCTATACTCCAAATAAGCTTGCATAATAATTGATTTGCCAAACTCGGACCACCAGCAGCAACAGTCGCATTGTGTCCAACTGGTCCCATGCCGATTGGCCAAGGGTCCAGGTTAAATTACGGAAAGGAGTTATTTAATCGGGTGCCTCTGTACCACCACAAGAGCCATTATCCTCCGACATAATGGGCCAATTCATGAGCCAATGTATATTACAGCCGACAACTTTGGTCTGCGCACTTTTATATATATATTTATTTGACTGCCTCTGCAGTGTTGTGGACACGTATACGTGTGTCGGTTGCATGCCATTGGCGGCGGCGGCGGCCGACGACTGGCTAGGGCCCCTTAAATTTAATGCTTCCACGCAATCGAATGTGCGAGGGTGATTCTGTATGCGCAGTGGTTACCAAAACCAATTAAGAAGGTATCTATTTGTGTGCGCGCGATTGTATTTATTAAGCTGTCAGCTATGAATTATAATATTTCTTCGATTTGCGGGTAAATCGGACGAGATAATCGACCGACACGAAGGGTACCTGGACTGTGGTCAGTTTAGAATTAGATGCATATGCGCCCATAATTATGTAGATTATCCGAGTGATTTACTGAGATCTCTGGCGATAATCGAGATTTTATTACACCAGTTACTGAATGTAGGAGCGGATTTGCAGAAATGAAAATTGATTTTTCGATAAAAAATTACACGCGCAGACGCAACACGAAAAGGGTGGTGCTTGTTGTGGACGAGTGGATCGAGAGATTTATTGTTATTACCAAGAGAGGTGGATTACTTGAACTGATAGTTTATCGGACGAAACCTTCAGAAGCTAAGAAAAAAAAATTCCATTGCTTGGATTCACCATTTTGCGTATGCTTTTAAGTTAAAAGTTGAGACCTTGGATTAGCGACCTGAACAACGAAGGAACCCGCCCTGATCTTGTGGACTTAAGGACGTTCGTGGAACGTGAGTTGCGAGCAGGCGAATTGCGAAAAAAAATCAATTTGATAGTATTTATGAATTGGAAATTGATATTTTTTCTACCAAAAAGCATTATTCAGCTAACATCTAAACCTGGGGTCGAACGAGCGTCATCCGTGAACGAGCATTACGCGACGAATTTTTTGTATGTAAAATCAACTTAATTCTGTGAACGTACAGCTCGTTCACGGTGTCGTTTCGACCCCTGAATCTACCCTGAATCTTAATTGATTTAAATAGCGAAATTTACAATTACACATATTTTCCCCCGAATCGAAAATTCCTGCCGCGAACTGTCACACTTTCTTCACTATCCACATAATACAGTCAGTGTTGCCACAATTTCAAAATGAAAAATGCTAGACTGCAAAAAAAAAAGCTAGAATGTATGAAGCCAACAAAAAAAATGCTAGACAAAACAAAATTTGTTTTTATCAGTTTTTAAAAAAAAAATGTTTAATTAGTTGTCTTTTATACTACACAATCATCTAAATGCCTGCGTACCTCTGTATGGAATCGAAATCACTCATTAAGTGGGTAATATATGCACCGAGTACTGAGAGTTAGAGGGACTTTCGACTTTAATATTATAAAACAGACAAAAATGTAGTCGAAAAACTAAACTACCATGAAATATAATGAGAAAATGATTGCAGTTAAAAAAAAACACATGTATTTAACAACAACGAATTTTATTTTATTATTAAAGTAGGTATCAGTCTTCAGAACAAGCAGATTAAACAAAATGTCAAGAGTAGCAATTTTTAAAATTCTATATACCTATGGTAGATACTTACTCAAAAATATAAGTCTTCGGTATTTCCTTGTTCTTCATAAACTTCAAGGGAATCATTATCAGATTCATTCGATGTACATATATTAAAAGATATGTAGAAGAAATCATATTTACATTTTCATTATCAATGTTAAACCAAATAAACAATAAACTTTTCAACAAGTTAAATCACTGTACACAATATGACAAAACACAACATCTTCAAGACAAAACACAGATCAGTTAATATGAAAACGATACTAACAAAAAACACTAGCTTTCAATTTTGATAAGATACAAATCCTTCGATTCACGGCTTCCATATCTGAATTAGAGCATGTATCTATACCTCTCTGTACATTCAATCCGATGTATTGGAATGTGAAGGAAAACATCATGAAACTTCGTTGCAGTACAATCATATCAGGTTCGTACACTAACGACCCTAATTCCAGTAAAAAAAAGGCAAAAATCTAAAAATACAACAAATACTAGAAAAGCGTTATTTGGCATTTTTCTGTTTAAAAAAAAATGCTTTCTAGTTTTCGAAAATGCTAGAAAAGCATTTGGCATTCTTCTTTCTAGTTTTCGAAAAGGCTAGATCTAGCATTAAAAATGCCAGAATGGCATCATTGAATACAGTCGCGATCCACACTCCCTAGAATGAAAAATTCGTTCGGACTTAAGCGTAGTACGGAGATGGTGCGAAACGTCTGCGAAAAGGCAGCGGAAAATAATTTGTGGAGAGTTCCATCAGATGGTATACAAGGAGCAGTGTTACCAGCACTGGATATTTATCTCCGATTTGGATTCTCGAACTTTCTGCTGGCTCCTTAAAATTGTCATTTGGGAATTATACTATAATTGCGACTTTTTTCTTTAAAGTTTGGTGATTCTTATGCTCCTTAGTCATCTGTAAAAAAATGCATACTTCAATTGCGAATGTCCTCTTTTCGCATAAGGCCCCAGTTACATATATATAGCCATATGTAAAACGAAATCCTTAACATTTTCTTTTGCTTTTTGGACCACCTAAACTTGATGGCTGAACTCAATCTTGATCTTCAAATGTTGCTTATTAATCATAAAGTTAATAATAATAATAATAGTTGGCGCAACAGGTCTGTAGGGACCCAGGGCCTAGCTTCTCGCAACCATTCGTTTTTGTGTGAGTTTTTCATTTTTGGAACGAATGGAAAGGATCTACAATTTTATGCCGGTTCCAAACGGGCCGATTGAGAAGCTCTTTCATGACAGTTATACTCTCGGATGTTTGTCAGACGTTCGCGAGAGGTGGCGCAGTGAAAAAAACCCTGAGTTGGAATTTGGGTTTTTGCGGGATTCGAACCTGGACCCCTCGCTTAGTAGTCCAACACACTAACCATTAAGCCACTGCGACCACAATTAGTTAGTTTATCAGAAAAAAAAAATTAGCAAATTATCTTTAAATTTTCTAGAAAAAGAATTTATAAATTTTTCCCTTTGAACATCTTTTTTCGATCAACTTCTTAGTTAATTCCACGAAAAAAAAAAAAAAAACAATCATTCAACTGAAATATTTAATTTCTTTCCATCTGTCGGAATTTTTGCTATGACCGTCTATTTTTAATTTATCATTGTCGTCTTAAAAACAAGTGTGCCAATGAATTACAATAACAATGAGCATTTTTGATCTTCATATTTAAGTTTAGGAATTTTTGACGCTTAAATTTTCCAATTTGTCTCAATACCTCTTACAAATTTTTGAATTTTATGTTTAACCTATCATATTTATAACCTTGTATATTTTTTTTCGAAATCTGTTGATTGTACTTATATCGTAGATTGAATAAACGAAATGAAATGAAATAAAAGCTGGCAACACTGCAGTACAAATATCAAATTTTGTTCCGTGCAATAAACGTGTGCGAAAAGAGAGTGGAGAATTGTACCAAGCAATCTACTACAACTACCCACTTTTCCGTCATCATTTCGCAGCATCTGCGTATGAGTGCTGCAAAACGAAAAGGAGAGGGAAATTTTTCGTTCATGATTTCGTTGTGTCACTTTTGTATGGGATTTTTCGTTTCAGATCATCTGCGTACTGCGCTTGAACTTTTAAAAATGAAACTAAATAGAGGGTATTTGCGACTGACAAAAATTCTCCATGTGAATGAAGTATCAGAGACTATGAATATTCGCTTGTTTGCAGTTCGTGATTCGCTCTCATGTGAATATGCCTTTAGGTGCTTTTCTGTTAGAGGCTTCTTCTTCTAAGAGAAGATGTACTCTGCTTGATCAGAAGGCAAAGGCTCTCCTATGAACAACTTCTAAGTCTGGTCAAGAGTTTCTATTAAATACACTTTTTATAGTACAGCTGAGTACTAAAAGGACGAGATCTCACACCTTTTTATACCACTTATGACTCTAGAAAAATATGCGATTTATATTTAAAAATTTAATTAGCCACTCTTTCCAACAGACGACATTTTCTGTCAAGTTGCAATGGTTTTTAATGCTTTTTGTAATTTTTTTAACAAAATAAACGAGACAATTTACTATTACTATTAAAAAACACAAGTATAATGACCTGATGAATGAAGTAAAGTCTAAATCAAAAGGCAATCCATTTAAACAAACGATATACCTACATCAGGCCGCACTGTTTTGCACAAGTTTCATCACAGCGTAGGCACGTGAATGCCCAGAAAGCAGACCTTCAATCGAAAACAATTGATTTTTAATTTTTTCCCACTCAACTGTCTTCGGAACTAAATTGTCCATTCGCACTTTTCAACTAGAAGTCTAAACACATCTCCAACTCAACTTCGTCAATTCATTCATCAGATGACCCTGAGAGCAGGCTCAAAGTACCGAATGATTGACTTTCTCAAAATGCAACACTCTGCAGAATTCAAAACAACAATCCATCCTCCCCCTCTCTATAAGACATGACAAAAGACAAACAGCTCAACGTCTCAAGGTCTACCCAATCGTTCTATAAGTGAATGAAAACCACAACGTTACTTACTATCATAAGAATCAATTTGCAGCAACAAATTCCAATCCCAACCCAAATTATCTATTTCCAAAGTGCACCGATTACCGCATTCCAATTCCAACTCAGCTCCTGCCGGAAGCAACACCATGAGTAATTCACCTCAAAGACCACCAAACACAAAAAAAAACCTACCTCACTCAATAACCGAGATCATAAAAATTGGATTACATTTCTAATCCGCACTCAACAAAGGGTATTACGCTGATTCACCAATCGCCATCAATTATTCTGTTATTCGGAAAATATTATTATTATAATTGAGAATTATTTTTCAAAACAGCACGGCAATGGCTTAGGTAGGTATATAACTGACATCCGGGCCTCTTAACTAAATGCCAAAATAAACGACTATCCATTCGAAAGACCCCAACAGACGTCTGACTTGCGGCTGGCTGCCTGGCTGGCGCGCACGTATCAACAATTGATCTTGTTTGTAAGTCGATGATAAGTGCAAAAAAAAAAAAACAATTCAACAAATAAAAGTTTATTTTGATTGCAAAAGAAAAATACGGCAAAAAAATATCTGCACACAGAGACGAGAGATGAGAGGAATTATTAAGCAAAGCCCCCCGCACTGTCGCTGGGGGCGGGGTACAATGGTGCGGTGTGGACATGGTTGGATGCTTTTCGTATATGCGAGGGAGCAAACGAGAAAAATCCAGCACCTCCGTCTAAAGGAGGTGTGTGCCGGACAATGCTTAGACTAAAGACAGCATTCTCAGTGACAGGGTAAAACACTGAAGCGGAATGTAAGTATATGTGTAGCTTTGTCTGCGGTCTGCCCCATGAGCATGTGGACATGTGGTACTTGAATGGGATCTTGACCGGTATTGCCACATAGGAAATAATATCATGATGTCGAAATGGATAATGGAAAATGCGATGCTGGTGTCTTGTGTCCGACAACGACTAGGTGTACGTTCTCGGAACCCGGGTGTGTTATTAAAATTGCACCTCTGCAGTAAGGGGGAGAGTTGTTAACAATGATTAAGAGGTGTCGAAAAACGGTATTCGACGGAATTCAGTAGTTCGTGTTGAGTAATAGTGCGGCCATGAAATTTTAAATTACTGGTAGCGGTACTGCAGAGTTAAGTGTTCTAATCAAGTCCGATTGGGTGGTAGGTACTTGTTTTTGGTTTGTTGTACATCTTGGACAGGGAGTGGAAGTCCGGCGATTTGAGGGGGATGAAGAAATCATATTGGGTAGCTTCGACTCTTAAGTTGAATTATTAAATAAATGGTGCTCTAGGTAAGAGAAGTTGGAGGCGTAACAAGGTTGTAATTTTTTAACGCTAGAGCCACATAAGACCCTAAGCCCAGCTTCTCACAATCATTCTTTTAAGTGGCTTAAACTTTTGGGACGAATGGTAGATTTAACAATTTTATGGGGTGTCTAAAATGTTAAAAATAAAGGGCACGACTGGGTCGAACGAAACCAAAATACACTTTTGGATATTTATCTCATATGGCAGTTATATCAAATAACAATACAAGTTTTTAAAAGTTTAAGCACTCAGTAGCAGGCAATTGTCGCAAGTTCTGGCTAGAGAGTTACAAGTGCCTACGGTACTATTTTACAAGGTCTTACACCTCACAAGATTTTTGAGTACAGGACAAGCGTACCAAGAGGAGGTTCTGTTTTTGAGCTACTAGGATACGTTATCAATTTTTACTGGAATATGATTACGGTTTTCAACGATAGACCGATATCTTTACATAGATAAACCTATACGGAAGAATTCAGGAATTCAGGAGTTATAAATTGAATATCTCGATTCTCGTGTGTAGGGTGCAAATGAAGTTTGATTTTCTGATTGTGTAAGCCCCAAATGGTTGGCATTATTTTAAGATGCATATTCAATATTGTTCAAAAAAGAAGAAGCGCATTGTATTTGCTAAAAATAAGTTCTGCGTAGCTATGAGGCAATAAGCCTATTACAAAAATATAACATAGATATGTGAAAATACATAGATCGTGATTTCTGTAGGTAGTATTATATGAGAAATAATTAAAAAACTGACGTCTTTGATTTTTTTGAGGAAAACTAAGTACGGGATCTTATTTAGGATACTTATGTTATCTTCAATATGTATTTTGTTCGAAATCGTTAGAGCGGTTTTTGTAAAATAATTGCAGACAAAACTGTATCAAATATTGCAATGTTTAGTTTAAGAAATACTATTGCCTAACTATTGAGCTGAAAGCTGGTTACAAGTTATTGTTCGGGATGTAAACATTAGGTACCCACTTCGTTTTTTTAAGTTTTATTGAAATCGAAGATGGGGGAAAATTAGCGTTTTCGGTGCTTCGAATTGAAAATTAGGGACACGATAATTTTGAAAACATCAATTTGACTCTAAGGTTGCACTTTGATCAAAATCGTTATTGCCGTTTTCAGGTAAACTAAACAAAACCAAATTTAAAAAAACACTATTTTCAAAAATCCATTGTAAGGCAATAAAGAGTAAAACTGAGTTTTCTATTAAGTTATAAATGACCACATTACCTTAGAAATTAATTTTGGTTTCAATCGTATGGACCGTTTTTGAGATATGTCGAAATTTCAAAAGCACCGTGAGTCGATTTTTAAGCCAAAAACTGGGTATGCAGTCATGGTAACCTCACCTACTTAAGCTTAAATATCAATTTTGGTTGAATTCGTTTGAGCCGTTTTCGACCAAATCAAACTGGTACGAAAATGTTATATGGGAAGTAATAACGAGGTTACCTTGCAAAAAAAAAAAAAACGCCCCGAACCGTAAGCCCACAAGCTCCAAATCCGAAGTTTGAACGAAATTCGGGCAGCCGTTTAGGCTGTAGGCCTCTGGAAGGACGGACAAACAGACAGACAGATGGACAAAATTTTACGACCCCCTTTTTTGAGTTCCTCTATCATAGTAATGTCAGAATTGATTAACATCTCGAGTTGGAAATTTTGTACGAAAACAATATCTTCCTCCTACTACGTAATGGAAAAAGTTAAAAAATCAGCAATGAGCTTCCATTTTTGTTTCCTAGAGTCTGCAGATATACTAAAGTTTGTCAAGTTCTTTTAATTCACCTATATCAGTTGACTTCTGTTGCCTTCACAAAAAGAGAAAAACAGAATGGTAGTCCAGAAGTTGGAGCTTTTCGTGTTTTTTTACCATAACATTGTTTTGCAAACTTGAGCTAAACTTATTATTCAAATGCACCAAAGACACAGACACACAACTTTAACCAGAAAAATTCCATCAGCTGCAGTACAAATTAAAATGGACGACCAAGCCATTCCACCCAGAGAACCTTTTTAGATTACCTGTCAGTTCGGGAATCTCGTGGCAAGGTCTCTTATGCAATACCGCAATATAAACGTCCTCACGGAATCGTTTTAGAGGAAAGAGCCAGTTTAGTCTCATGCTCAAGGTTAAACCAGAACTCGGATATTTCTCCCACCTTATGCAACTCGGCCCAAACTCCTTTCGACTACTGATAGCTTGAATTGCCTATGCACATTTGCAAGAAATCTATCATGAAACTGTATAAGGCACTGATTTGGTTGAACTGATTACCTGTTGAGGGAAATAACAATTTGTGATTTAATTACAGGTCTATAAAAATATCGCTGAAATTTTATGACAGCTAGTATCATAATTTAGAAAAGAAAGGATAGAAACCGGCATTATCTTTGCATGATGGCAGTTTTATTTGCGTTCATGTAAGTAGAATGACAGTCAAATTGCGATCAACTCTGCATTGAATTTTATTTAGTTGACGAGTTGCGGGAATATCCCAGGAACAAATATGGAGCCTCTCATAACAATGAAAGGGATTTTAAATACCTACACGCAAGATATATATATCAAGATACAAAAAAAAATGTACAGTGATATAAATTCCTGCGCATATGCCTCTGAAAGTGAATCAACTTTCGACATTTTACACAAAAGAAAACAGTGGATAACTATGGGCTGTGGGGTAGTAACGAAGTTCACCAAATGTCTACCACGATTACTGTCATAAATGCGGTTGGAAAATTGCAAATCCTTTGCGAGTTTGAGCTATAAAATTTTTCCATGACATTTACAGGGAATGTTTTATATTCCGGGAAATTACTCTTCGGTTTTCAGGACGTTGGAACACAGCTCATGTTTATTTGAGACTAAATAAGAGATATCTTTCAAAATCGTGACATTCGAAATGTCATGATACTTTCTGTGTATGTGACAAATGTAATACTCGAAAAAAGCCGTGATACTCCTGTTCTGAAATGACAGCGAAAAGCATTGAACTTGGTATTTATTTGGAACACTCGCATGAAATATATCATGACACAAAAATGGATATTGATGCAGATGTGCTCAAATTACTCCGCAGATGTCGTTAAGCCGTCGTCTGCTATCGATGGCTAAGGGGAAGTGAGGAAATTCATCAAACCCCAGACCGTCCTACACAAGCGGCACTGAAAATCCCCCTCTGCTTCAGATTAAGCAACAGAAACAGACTAGATACCCAACCTCAGATGCTACAGAAATGTCAAGTCCGGTTAAATATCACAAGAACAACAAGTCACATCTTTAGATACCGATTTGCGCCCACCATTCCCCACACACATATAAATAACAGAATTGAACTTCTCGACCCTCTTTCGCGTGAGCATCAGCCATACCTCACTATTTTTGACACGATAATGCTAATTTGCTACTCATAACACCAAATGTCAGGATCAAAAGCACTTCACCCCGATGCCGAGATCCGAGAGATTCGCAACTAGCCAACTTTCGTCGTGCAAACGTCGTCAAGTGGCAATCAATTGTTTTCCACATTCGCCACCGTCCTCATGCTAAAGGAAAACTTCAACAAAATAAGAAGAAACAACAAAAAAAACAACCAAACCAATTCGCTATAGATAAAATTATTCACCTGAAACTACACCACATCGCGTTCGCATCTCATGAATGCCTCTCGCGGTGTGTGGATTGCAAGTTGCGCAAATATTGCAACTCTACTGTGCATGCATGCACCTTGCCGCTATGCAGCATCACTTGACTGCTGCAATGTATACTGACGTTTTCGACACAGCCACATATATGTTATATAGCCATTGTTGGTGCTAGCAGATTGGAAAAAGAAAACAAAAAAAAAAAAACTATCTCAGCCAATGGCATAGAGATACAATTTACGTGTTACAATGCACCTTAGAGAGCTTCTCAGCAGCTTCTCGGCTTCTGAAGCCGTCTTGTGCTTCTTACTTCTATCTTTGTTAATATAGTTGAACACGTATATGTAACTTTGTAACGTGTTTTCACAATGCGACCCAGACCGCAGCAGCACTGTGACTGTGGTAGGAGGTACCAACATCCAACAAGTGCCTCTTGACTTCACAGCCGGTGGTATAAGTGTATCCAGCTATCTGTGCTGTCTATCGACGTAAAAAGCGCAATAAGCCTTCTCCATGCATGCATCCCACGCATGGAAATCTAGTCTTTTTTTGTTTTTCTCTGAGTCTGTTGTTGCGGTAGATACAATACGAGGGTTATATCATTGAGCAGAACAGTTGGCAGCAGATCTTTGTTTAATAGTTTTCTGAAGTCTTTAGAGAAAGAGAGTTTTGAAAATATAATTGCGACGACAGGATGGAGGCGATATCCTGTTCGACGTTTGACGTGTGCATTTTGACTCCATCCGACTACCAACCCTGTGTGTCTGCCTTACACATTTAAGCCCGTTGAAATTTATTCCAAAATTTACCATCTAAACATCGCATAATGTGTCACTAATGTCTAAGAAGGTACTTTCCGACAAGCTAATAATAGTTCCACTAAATCTTCTCAGGTACCTATCCTTCCTACATTTGACGTGTTGAAACACCTAGTAAATGAGGTCAACCATTAACCTTACCAAGTAAATCACAATTGAAGGCGATCCCTACAATTAGGCCAGCGATTCAAATTTTTATCCAACGAAGATCACCACCAAGTTGGTTAATTTATTTGTGAATTTTCCACACCATCTGTGCCATTGTCTTCGTGATTTTTGAAGTATGATCTGAATTAATTTACAACCTCGAATTTACGGTCACAATAACGCACAACACAAAAGATCGCCCAGCACCAGCAGCCAGCACCAACCAGCATAATTGTCTTACGAAAATATTTGAATTTACAATTTATTGCCATTTCAATAGTTGGCACGATTTGACTGTTTATTCCTTATTATGAAATGCAACTCCACCACCAGCACAACAATACAAGAAATATAAACTAGTTTACGATCTCTTGGCTTAAACAAAAAAAAAAAAAAACGTTTCTTGCGTGACCAACCAAACTTATATTGTTCGCGTATAGCATTTTGTGATCTAAATTACTCATGGGCTCCAATTCAACGGCGAAAATGATCTATCAAAACGGCTCAATCAAGGAGTAGCAAATTAACCATCATTACAATTTGCCACATGCAACTGACGCATTCATTTCCAGACTCACCATACAGATTGGGACCGCAAATGTCAGTCGATTAAATTGGAGTATGGTGAGCGCAAATTACACCAAATCACATTGAATTTAATAATATCTACTCGTTTGTTTATTTTTGTTCCATTGTTAATTGCGTTAAATCTATAAAATGTAATTGCTCTTTAACTGTCAAAATTTATCATAGGCATCGGCGCGAAACTTGGCAACAGCAAACAAAAATCAGCAAACAAAACTCCACCAGACTCGTGGTGGAGTAGTTTGGAGAGCTCTTGACGTTGTCAAGTTTAATCGTGCTACCTAAACTGATCAAACGATGACGGATCACGGATCACCGATGCCGCCCGCTGATGCACGGAAGTGACTTTTAAGTGTGTAGTGACTTTTGGTGGGACTGGAGATGTCTCTAGATATGCGATGTTATTGAACGCTTCAGCTGACTACAATGACATGAGGGTTTCTAGTTTATCTGTTTCTTGTTTTTCGCAGGTTTCCCTTTTGCTATTTACTTTTTAGTCAACTAACCTGTTAGAGTGACGTTTATTTTGGTCGTTATGTGGAGACTTTTGTTTACCTTCACAGATGTAGACAAGTGCCGCTGCTAGTTATGTTAATGAAAGTCTTTAAGACAATGCGTCAGTTTGGGGAATTGTCTGCAGGCAGATTGAACATACAAAAGGAAGAGAGGAGTTGTTACGCAAATGACGTCTGTCATCTTTGTGTCAAGATATTTTATGTTTTCTTTGTGGCAGAGCATGAAATGGGTTCAAATGGAATACATACAAAATGGTGTCAGTAGCAAATATAACATTTAAATTTTAGGTTATTGCCTTTCAAGTCAAAAGAGACACTAACTAAACAGTCAGTATATGTGGACGAATATGCTATGTATTACAAAATATCGATGCCGACTGCAAAGTGCGAATTTTTGATGTTGGTAAAGGTAATACCAAGGAACGAGTAAAAATGTATAAAAGAATTATTATAAACTTTAAAAAAATGTACAGACATACGAAGGATAGGTCTGCAAAATGATATGAAAACAAATGCATTTGGATATGCAAACTGAAGAGGACCGAAATATGATAGTAGAGACATCAAAAACTGTTATATCCAACTCCAAAGGAAGACTGTCAAACTCTCCTGAAACCAATTAGTATATGAAAGTCAAATAAAGTGGTTTTAAAAGGTCGATAGCATTCATTTTTAGAAAATACACTACGAGTATGATTTTGAAATATTCATGACGTAATGACTGGCAGACAGGACTGCCAATTTAATTCTGTGACTCGAACATTTTTCCCCTGAAATATGGAATCTTTTGTTAAGCCCGTGTATGACACTACATTTTTCTCTCACTTTTTTTCCTCATATTTACCACATTAAATCACGTTGAAATGTCAGCTTCGTGTAAAAGAGGCAAAATGTGTACTATGAAAGGGGTAACAATTGTTTGCAAAGCAACCACAAATTTTCAAATGAATTTGTAACCACAAACTTTAAAGAGACGGGAGGCCAGGGATCCCAGATTAAAGAAAAAAATCCCCCTTTTTTAACACCAAAACGATACTTTTTCCCCTTTTTTTTAAATAAAAATACTTTTTTTCCAAAAAAAACAAAAAACTATTATTTAAGTTTTATTTTATCATTTTATACTGAATACTGAATTTAAATATCTTAGAACTAAGCAAGCAAAAAAATAGTAGGAATGATATTTGTTTCCTCAAAAAAAAAAAAATCCCTTCCTCCTTTTTTCCCCTTCCAATCTGGGATCACTGCGAGAGGCAAATAACATTTAATGTTGAAATGTCAAAAAAAAAAAAAAATGCTGCCATGTAAATTGAATACATTTGCAAGCATTTTTTTTTTTTTTTTGACATCTCTACATTAATAAGGTTGGTGTGTACGCACTCACTCCTATCGGGAATTTTCGTAGTAATTTTTTGAACTAATAATAATAATAATAGTTGGCGCCTAGCTTCTCGCAACCATTTGTTTTTAATTTTTGGAACGAATGGAAGGGATCTACAATTTTATGCCGATTCCAAACGGCCGATTGAGAAGCTCTTTCAAGACAGTTATACTCTCGGATGTTTGTCAGACGTTCGCGAGAGGTGGCGCAGTGAAAAAACCCTGAGTTGGAATTTGGGTTTTTGCGGTATTCGAACCTGGGACCCCTCGCTTAGTAGTCCAACACACTAACCACTTAGCCTACAATTTTCGGAAATTTTTTGAACTGCTCTAGTTTAATTTTAAAAGTCTGAAAAATGCAAAAAAAATGTAGTGTCAAAGAAAGAAAAGAAATTCTCCAGCTTTTGTTCAATTTTAAAATGACATACCTACCAGTCAACACTGAATTGTTACTTTCAGTTGTTTTGATTTTAATCGTTTGTTGTGTGATAATTTGTTTGAAGTAAATTAAATATCTTGAATGATATTTTGAAAGCTTATTGGCGCAGTCTCTGTTTTAGGTGCAAAAACGTCAAAAGATAACATGCTATTTGAAATTCAATCCCGCTTTTAGCACACGTGAGAAATTCATGGAGAAAATCCCCTTACAAATTTGGCCGTTTATTTCAAATAGCAATTAACAGTGGAAGATAGAGTGTCTGATTCGAATTCGTGCCAAAATGCCTGTGTCAAACTATCAGTATTTTGAACGACAGGTTCCATTTCATGACATATTAATTTATTTATTTTTTATTCATTTATTTAATTTTTTTATTTCATTAACAACCTAAAGTTATACAATATATATTGACAATTAATTCGCAGCTATAGCCCGTTTTGACAAGAAAAGTCAGTAATACCTACTGTCATTGTTTGTTTTCCAATTTCTAAATATTTTTTTGCTCGAGCTGTCAATAATTGACGTGAGTTATAAATCAAAAGCAAGGGTTCGGAACTTAGGTAAAATAGAAAAGAGGGAGTTTAAAAGTTTTTAAACAATTAACACCCTCTTAATTCATGCGACAATCTCTTGACAGGAGCTAAGTGTTCTACTACCTGTCTACTTAATCATATGTTCAAAAGCAATAAATTTACAATGGTGAACTACTGTCATAGTCGAAACGCCACTAACCTACTTTTTCCCGACACAAATTGTACCAAAAATAACTACACAAATAAATTGTACTTCTGACAGCATGATCCCGGGACATATACCTACATGCAATCAATTGGGAATGTCATCCAAAATGCTGCCTAGTTAGTAATTGGTTTCCCTGATTATTGTATGCCGGCTCGCCAACTGGGAAACGTTTGCAACATTGTAGCAAACCCCATGTACGTACACAAACAGTTGGCGAAATAAATTTAGCATTAGCGTCTCTCTCTAATGAGCAAGTTATGCGTGTACTCGAAACGAACCCGTATAAATCGGCGAATTAGCTGAATCATGTTCAAATAGTGTACCTGTGTAGACGCAATCAAGTTGCGGTCTCCCGCTGCCGGCCATTGCTGTCATCGGCGATACTTTTCCGATCTCGTAATTGTGAAATTCAATACTCGGCGTGGTCGTGCCATTGGAAAATTTCACTTTCAGTGTGTTTTTCTCTTCATGTTCGTCTTCGACTACGTCTTTCTTTCATATGTGTAATATCTATTAGTGTGTCTTGTGTAACGAACGAGAAGGAAACCACATGTGATGGCACATGACCTCTTTCTCATAAATGTCGGTCGATTCGTCTGACAACCGAATTCGTGTCCACGAGGGAAAGTGTGATAAATACATAATTCTCTTGATAAATACAGCACAAGAGAGGTGCAAATGAAGATGCGTAAGATGCAATAATTGAATATTACGAAATGAAGTCAATGGTAGAGACTAGAGACATCTGGGACATAATATCTATGTCAATGATTTAGCACTAGCTTTAAGGTGCTTGCGCATGGCAAACAAATGTGTCAGATGGATTGTTTTTTTTTTATTAGCTTTATGGCAAGATGGGGTGTAAAAAGAGTTAGTTCGAGGATTTAACCGGAATCAGTTTGAATATTAAAATTTGGTACATTTCCCATCATATCGTTTGTTTGCAAGAAAAAATTAAACAATCAATGAAAAAGAATAGAACTTTCAAACTAAACTGTCAGCTTACATTTAAATCCATACAATTAATGTGACAGTTTTGTGAATCTTAGGAAACTGGGTTGTTAGATATTAAGATTCAGAATACAAGAGTTTAATAGGTATTTATTCATTATTTAGTATATTTAACATTAGGTTTTAAGAATAATAAATATAAGGATAAGCGAGAAGCTCGTGCTTCTCAAATGAAGCCAATGAGTCATCTGAACTCTTTTTATACAAAAAAAAAAAAACCGGCCAAGTGCGAGTGTCACTCGCGCACCGAAGGTTCCGTATTTGGCTAAAGTCCAACCCATCAGATATTATTTCAAATCGATAATATCATTCAATCTTTCCGCTGTTCATGAATTAATCACAATTTAGTTTAATTTACTTAGGTACTTAATATTTTTACTCTCAAAAATTACTCACTCATGAACTCATTGTGTGATTACCGCAGAAAAAACCCCAAAACCAGATTTTGATTCTTTAATTGCTATCTACACCTACACAATCGTCACCAATTTCCCATTCAGCATCTGTGTCCCTTAATTCGGTAAATTTCTCTTAGTAATGTGCTGTATTTTCTCTTTCCTTTCCTTCTTAATGCGAGTCTCGAAAATTCGGCGAAATCATAGCACATAATATAATATAGTGTACCTATACCAGTGCTACCGAAAGTACTACAATAGGAGTATTGTATTCCTTCTTCGTCTGCTGTACTCCCGTACTCCTCAAAGACAAATTGTACTCCTATTATTAATTTCGGATTTAACTGGTTGATGATCTCACTTAATTGCTGATCAACTCGTTTTGTGGTTAAATAGTTTTGTACTAAAAATTTATCAATTGCTGAAAAGTGTAGTAATAATATTTTCACATGCCTTGACATTTCTCTATCCAGTAAATTGCAAGACTAATTTTACTTTCTGGATGTTTTATTAAGATTTTTTTGCCATCGTTGATTTTGTTACATTCGTGTTGTTACAAACAATTGCGAATCCTGTAAATTCATTAAGGATAGGTAGATGTTGAAACGGTGTTAAACAAACTGATTGTTGATTGCACTGACGAACACTCATTTTGATAATAAAGTCTTATGGCGTGGTGTTTCGGCATCAGATTAGACAGACGCCACCAAAACAACATAGCCGCCATAGGCTGTCTAAAGCGACCTGTCCCAATTGAAAAACTATTGACTAAAAATAAATTACTTTTATTTTGTTCTGTACTCCCCAAAAAATGTATTATACTCCCCAACGAAATTATGAAGCGGCAGCTCTGGAGTATACCACCAGTGACTCTCTTCTGTCTTTGATGGGGTCAATTGTGCACAACTGCGTAGTAGAGATTAGAACATTTATGAGAGCAACGTATTTTACATGGTAAAATTATCTTTTTTTAAAATACCATGTAAACTATTAACTTTTCGGCAAAACAGTATTCAGCACATATATATAGCTAAGAATATGATCTACAAAAAAGGAATTTATGTATTTTTTTGTGAATCAAGAAATTAACAGTTTTTTGGGCAAATGAAAATATTTTTTTCAACAGATTACTAATTAATCGAAAACCAATCGATGTATTCCTTCCATTGGTATTTGTAGTTTAACTAGAGGTTATACCGGATGTTGTGTGTAAATTTTAGCCTCCTATGTCAATCGGTTCTTGAGATAGACCTGGTAACAAAATTGGCTTAGTGGGTTCGGACAGACAGACAGACAGACAGACGGAGAGACATCCGAGCGAAACTAATAAGGTTACGTTTTTTCCCTTTGGGTACGGAACCTTAAAAATGAGAAAAGTTGGATTTAAAAACTCTGGGAACACTTACAAAATGACAGTTATTTGCTCTTAAGTTGTAGTCTTCATGAACTCTTGCAGAGCTAAAACCTGCACTTTTAAAAAATAATTTTAATACATTTTATTTTAATACAAAAAAATACAAATGCCTTATAGGAAAAATGCCGAGGTTAGCGAATAAGACAAAACTAGGTGTTATACGGTTTACTCTACAAATAATCCGATTAGCGCGTTTCTGACGAATGAGCAGCTGATTTATTTTAGAGGAGTGAGTACCACCCCAACAACAAATTTCATATAGAATTTTAGACTGCACTAGGCCACTATAAGCAAGTTTTAAAATTGATTGAGGGCAGTAAAGACTAACAGCCCTATTGTGACTATCAAATATCAGCACGATATTTGATAATAATTGATACGTATCAACAAAATGAATGAATCGGTATTATGGTTATCAACCTATCAACATTTTTGATGAATTGTGAATATTGTTGGATTTAAGATCTATTGTGAATAGTTTTATCGATAAACTTGGTATTACGGTTGTCAAAAAAATTGATATTCATCAAATATTCTATCAACCACAAATTTCTTGTTGATACGTATCAAATATTCCGGCGGTTAAAAATTTATTTTAACACCAAATAATAAAAATTAGTTCCTTGTTTTTTTTTGTTAAAAAAACGACTTTAGACCGAAATGTAATCGGTAGTTTTTGATTTTAAATGGATTATGATGAAGTAGTTTGGTTTGGTCATACAAATTAGAAACGTCAAACTTCAAAACAGAACCCATTCTCAATGATATTTTGATTAGCATTCACAATGGGGTAAAAACTATCAATTGATACTCATAATACCAAAATATCGTTGAATTGATAGATATTATCAAGTATCAAACAATTGATATTTGGTAGCCATAATAGGGCTGTAAGGTGGTACATCTGTCTGACAACTTTGTTATGATACAATTTTAAATTTGAGGGGTGTGCAATCCAACTTAGCTTTTTATCTAGGGTTATACCCAAGTATTTAAAATTATCAACACATTCAATTTCAAAACATCCATTAACACAAGGTAAGTCAGACCTAAATTTTGGCGAATATAATTGAAACCTAGAACAGCAATGTGAATGATAAGTTAAGGAGAGACCTTTAGGAACTACATCCAGTAAGTTGAAGAACATAAACGTTGTTTTGCTAGTTATAACTATCTTATGAAACATAAACCAATGACGGAGAATTTCTAAATCATAATTCATTGAAGCAAACGTTTCAAAATGATTTTTACAGGAGTAAGAAAGTGCAGTATCATCGGCAAACGCAGTTAAAATACCTTTAAATGGTTGAGAAAGCAAGGAAATAACGAATATCAAAAACATTATAGGACCCAAAACAGAGCCTTGAGGAATACCCATACTTAAAAAGCATTTCGAGCTCAGATTATTTTTGATTCGGGTTCTTTGATTACGATTTGTGAAGTACGAGCAAAACCAATCATAAAAAAATCCCCTAAATCCTGCATTAAAAAGTTTTCTCAACAATAAGTCATGGTCAACCATATCAAAAGCTTTTGTTATATCAATGAGTAATGCTGCCGGAAATTTTACTACAGAATTTCAATAAGCCATTTTCTGCCTATTTTCCATTTCTGAAACCGAACTGTCAATTACTTAAGAACTCAGTTCTATTTAGAAATGTCATTATCCTGATATTCATACTTTCGAAAACTTTAGAAAAAACTGACAGAAGAGAAATAGGTCTTATAGTTATTTAAGTCCATAGAATCTCCTTTTTTATGCAATGGGACTACTATTGCTGTTTTCAATGAATCGGGAAACACACCCATTCTAACACATAACATAAGACATCTGAAATTAAGAATGAGATATTTAACGACAGATAACGAAAGACCACAATCAATTATACTAGGAGTGACTTTCAACAAGTGGGATGCATTTCTGTAACTACAAGTCCGACAGTTGTATAACTTGCGTTGGCGAAGTCCAAGACTTCAAAGCACAATTTAAAATTACCTCGTAAAATAAAAAAAATATTGCAATAAAAGAGTCGTCTTACCTAACACGAAAAAAAAGACAATAAAACATAAATTAAAACTCCTTGCAAGTGGCAGCTATCAATGCTATTGATTTACTGAATAAAATAAAAGTACCGCAAAAGCCGACAACGCGACACAGCCAATCTACTTAATTCAAGCGCTGCTATTCTGTTTGTACTCGCATAGTAAAATAATCTTTAATCTGAAATCGCGCATACAAAGAATTTAAACAAAACACACGAAATGAATCCACCATAGAGACCACCATCTCAAGGTCGTCTCTCTCATCAGTCTCAAATTACGTAACACCCTGTCCGTAACTAATCATCGGCAATTTACTTCGTTTGTATGTTTATTGCTTCTCTTCATTCTTGAATGCGCGCGCAAGCGCATTAGGTTAGTGTTAGAGTTTGTGTGGTATTATGCATCATCATCATCATCATCATCATCATCACATCATAATCTGCATCGTCGTGGTTGGTGTAATTGAATCTGGAAGGGGCACAATGCGGATGATAGCGAAGGCGATAAAGAGCGATGAATTAAAAACGTGGCGGGTATAGACTAAGTGACAATTGGATTTAAATTATGTCTCTATAGGCTATAACAAGCAGAAGCTGAAGTAGGTATAGTAGTTGAACGTCAGGTGGTTTGACCAAATTGACAACAATAACAAGAACTGGTCCAACAGTTGGAAAGATGACAAAGAAATTATGGGCTTGACGAATTGAGAGAGGAAAACTAGTCAACTCTAATAAAAATCTACCGAGTCACTGATTCCATGAAACGTAGGTCGGCTTAGTTGTGTGCACACATGTGGTTTCATGTTATGCGCCACGAACTATTTTGAAAATTCAAAGGTTGCCAACACTCCCCAAGGTTCCACGCGCCAATTTACTCTAGTAGTCGACAATTCTGTTGATATCCCACATTTTCCTAACCTAAACGAATTCCCAATGTAGTTCCACTTATATGTAAAACGAAACGAGACTTTGCCGCAACCTCAACCATTTCACACGATACATGTATCGCCTTGGATTCTTACATAAGCTCGCCAGCGAACAAAGTCTTCTCCCGAAACACTCAACGCAAATCGTAGTTTGCTGGAATATTTTTAAAAATAGATAGGAGTCATTTTATGAAAACTGCACCAACAAATACTGTTCATGCATTTTTAACACACTCGAATTCACAGCTCCAGATCGAAGGTCACACCAAAACGAGGTCGATTTCGCTCTTTGTCAATGCCGCGTCGGTCGGAAAAGTAGCTCTCGAAAAATAGTTTCCACTCAAATAAGTGGTTGCCCAAAAGTTTCCTTTTTTAATTTTGTGAATCCGAAACGGTCAAAAACTTGTCTGGCAATTTTGTTCCAGTTTTTCGGTAAATTTGTTATTTAAAGAAAAAGTTACAATTTTAGGTCAAACTCGTTTCAACATTTTGGGTTAGTGTGAGCTTTACAGTTTAGAGGTTCGAGTACTTAAAAATAACTAAGGCCTAAGACCTTTATCGCAGAAATTTCCTCAGAGTTTTGCTCATTTCATTTCTGTTTTTTTTTTTTGACGCACCTAAACCATAATAACGTCAAATGTCCATATTCAAAAATGGGTTGAAGAATGCTTGACACAAAATTTCCCTTGAATTTAATTTCTTTAGAAAGATCTTACGAATTTATGGACTTCCTAAATTTCAACTCACCGGCTAGTGCTGAGCCCAATAAATTTTGTATTCGCTTTATAGTAGCCGCTACACAAATTGAGAAAGATTCAAAATGTATACAAGTGTGCAAGAAATTACTGTCGAAAGTAAGAAATAGATTCGGTACGAATCGAGTCAAGGTCGGAAGGTATCTATATTTTACAAAACTACTAAAATGCGATTCGGATTTGTATTTCATTGCACAACATATTTTGGGAGCTGCCACTAAAGTTGCATTATAATTAGTTTAAACTTGATTTTTGTGTGCTACACATCTACCATGAACTGTCAAAATCGAGGTTGGCATTTTTTTTCTTAATCTCTTTTTAAGACCGACTTCAAGCATTGCCGAAAGAAAGAAAGCCAAAGACTCAGGATTTAAAGATTTAAATAGAAAGAGACAGATTACGGAAATAGACTTGTTCAATATTTGCAATCTAGAATTAGACACGCGAGCTGTTTTAACAAAATGGATCAAGGTGAAGATTAAATTTGATAATGGATAGTCTGTAACCAGAGTAGGGGTCTTATAAAAAGGTCTTACCGACATGCGAAAATATTAAAGACACTTATGCCACTTTGCATGACGTATGCACAATTCAGTCAGTTCCAACTTTAGTAAAATAAGAGTCGACATGTCAATCAAAGTCTGCGGACTAAAATAATGCAAAAAAAATGTGAATAAATGTGAAAGGCATATAATTAACTTCATTTGTGAATGTATTTTAATGAATTCATTCTTTATTACTTTCGAAAGTAACGTCACACGCCGAAAATAGCGCCAAAGTTAATCTGGTTCGGATAAATGCTCAAATTTCGATTAATGGTAGTATGCAAATTTATCGAAACACATTTCTCCGCAAACAAAAAGTCTTTTAAGCAGTAAAGCCTTCACAATTACTCCTGAGAAAGCACTTCAAACTCATAAAATATTAACTAGTTTGACTCGCCGCAGATTTCTAAAACACCTGACAGCTCTAAACTCACTTAAGCCACACTAAGTCAGTTCTTAGTTGCAATTGTTTATTAGAGCACAAGTCCGGCTTGCGTAAGAAACGTACGACAGAAAATAAAACAGCAAACCCATTCAAAGTGGTTCGTTACTATGACGTTTCCATGTAAATGCCTTATTAAATTAGTTGATCAGCTATTTACCCTACTAAAAGTCAACTAATCAAAAAAATAAATAAATGCAAAACCGAATAATTGCCGCCTAACTATGGCAAAAATTTATTACATCTAATTATTTCCAAACGAGTGACGACGACTTTGATGACAACACGATGTGAAGTTCTCTGCACGATTGCGCACAGTCAAAATTTGTACCGCTGTGAGATGGACTTGACAGATAAATTTATTTCGATGACACGCATGAGCGCAAGTTGAAAAATGTGCGCAGAAATTTGACAGGTGCACCAAAGGGAATTAGGCGATAAAATTGAGTTTGTATAATTTGTTGTTCGATAGACGTAAATTTAAGTTGTCCATTTAATTTGACAGATTCCATTCCAATGCTGTGAAAATTTTGTTTTGACAGATGGTGCTATTGGTTGTTCGGTAATTTGACAATTTACGCACAGAAGTGCTTAGATGTCACTTTGATGAAGAAAAATATCCGAGGCCAAATCTGTTCTTTGATATTTATGTAAAAAGAAGTAAGTTGAAATTTACACAATAGAGTCCGCGTAAGTAGTGGCTGAAGTACGAACTGTCAAAATGTGTACCGAAGCAATAAACAAATATCACCACACAATGGAGGAGCGTAGCTGTACATAATTGTAACACTGATATTTATTTTGGGTACGTGTTTCACTGAAATATGGAAACAAATATATTTTGTGACTAAACTGACAGCGGCGTCTATTTATCTCAATTCGTTCAGTGATCGTGACAGTTTTACTAATTCTCTAAATGTTTTCGCTTATAAATGTGCTTAATCTCATTATTTGAATATGTATTTAAAAACTATCAACGGATTAAGCGGAGTGAGCCTACAATATCAATATCTTAATTATGTGGCCTGTTGACGTTTTTAGCTGACAGATGGATATAAAACTGTCAGTTAAAAACGATGGACGTAAATCTGTAGCCTTAAAATCAACGATGCGATGGATTATATCGGTTTGAACCTCAATCCAGCTGACGTTAACCCCGCCATCGGTTTCGGGTTTCTACTGCTCTTTTAAAGTTTTCATGAAACTTTTACCTCGTTAAGGGTTATTGACAGCAAAAAGCGTGCTGACAACTAAAGATTACTCGAAATTTGTATTCCAAGTAGAAAAGGATTGACATCAGCAGCTTATCTTAAGATCGTTTTCAGCTTTTACTTCCAGCGAGCGGAATTTAGTAGATCAATGTTTCAAACTAAAAGTCAAGAGTCAAAAGTCAAACTGTTTACGCCACTTGTGCACAAACGTCACACAAAATTTGTAACTAAATGTAACTAAATCAGTTTTATCACGCATTCGTTTACTTTTCTTAACTTAAACAGATGTTCGATAAAACTATTGATTGAAATGTACCACACAGTAGGTATGTACATATAAAGTATGGTTTGGTATCACCGGATAACCAAAAGTGATGCCACTTTGTATTTTACTAAATTAATCAACAAATTCTGGGGACCAAACATGATATAGAAAATTAGTACACCAAGCTTATGATATTAAAAACTAAATATCTAATAAAAAGAAACGAGTGCTGCCAAATTAATTTTTCTATTTATGGTAAACAACAGAATGGGAAGGAAAAACTAATACTCCAAGAAACGCACACAATCAATTTGCATAAATAGAAACCAAATTAAAGTACAGACAAAACCTCACCTGGCCCAGCTAACTGCATCTAAGTTTTTAACGTAACCCACATTAAAATAAGCTCAGCTCATCAATAAGAGCCAATGAGCAACACATATCTACAAGGTCGACTTTTATCGTTATATTCAATTATTTCGGATTGTTTACCACAAACTGCCGCAACTTAACACACACTATGTGAGCAGATTAACAATCTGATTTAGTATCTAGAGATTATGAATGTTTAATGTAAATGACCCTTGAGTTTATTTATAAATGTGTACCATGAGGCGATTGCTCACCAAAAGAAATAAAAAAATGGAAATGCTTACAATGCCAAGGGAAATAGGTTTCCATAAAATATTTACGCATGAAAGCCTTATGTTTTGATTTAGGAAGACACTAGAACTATAACGTAAAAGCCATTGACCCTCGGCGTGGGTTCAGAGAATAGACATAAATCAATCTCACTTCATTTATGTTTAAATTGCGTCCAGTGAATGTTTCTCAGTCGAAAGAAAAACCGTTGTTTCAATACCAAATATGCAATTAAGATAAATGATAAGAAACTGGTATTGGGCGCCGCCAATTTTGGTTGCGAATAAAAATAGTGCCGGTTGTACCTGTTTTGCCAAAAGAAATACTTTTAAAAATTATCTAACAAATAGATCATTAATTACAAAAAAAAACAAAAACACAGACACAACTGACATAAGTACCATGGGTGTAAGGGCATTTATTAAAAGAAAGAAACCAACTCAATGAATCATGTGAAATGAGTTCGCAGAGAAGTGCTGATACTAAACTCGCTTTTAAGGAAATTTAGGCACTAAACGAACCTAATTTAAAAACTTGATACATATTTCCATTATAAGAAACTCCTTAGCAAAATTATTTAGAAAAGAATATTTGCATCTCGTTGAAGGTTCACTTTTTTTAAAGTCCCTACCTACGCTTTTTAAGTTAACACCACGTAGACCGGTCTTGAAGCTGAATTCACCTAACTATCATAAAAAAAAATCCCCAAATGCTCTACTTCCCAGAGATGCCAGATTACCCCTATGAAAATTCCCTCGCTGAAAACTGAATTAATCCTATTTGAACAGGGAGTAATTTTATAAATTTGAGTCAACTCTTTCACTGACCATTCAGCAATCTGTCTCCGTTACCTTGCCAAGTATTTTGCAATTGACATTATAATTAACACAGCCCCAATGTCCCACAGCGCAATATATATAAAAAAAAATCTAATTACAGCTGAATACAGAAAAAAACACTAGCTAACCTCTTGACCATAACAACAAATAAACTTTGCATAAATATTTTCACAAGAAGTTGCCACAACTTCTCGCAAGAACCTTCCCTCCATCTGAAAAGTTAATAACTCAATCCAATCAAGCAATTTACTTAAATAATTACTCCCCAGAGTAATTAATCAAATCTGCACTATGCACACGAGACATGAATGTTTTTTGACACATAAGACACAAAATGGCAAAAGGTCAACTGAGCATGGTAATTTTCAGATTTCGGTCTGTCAAGAAATTGGAAACGCCAATGATCGGAGTCTATTATTATTTTAATTGCCGCCACAATATTGGTGGCGACTCTTTTTTTAACCAACGTCGTCTACGTGTGGTTCGCGTTCGACCGAATTCAGGGATTTTTGTTTTACGACTTTCAGCTGAATACGTAAGTTTTTATTGTCAAAAAAACATCAATCCTCTTTTAAAATGACAGTAGCATTTGAAAATAAACAAATTCTAAACACGCGTGACGATATTTCTGGCTACTGGTCTAAAACAAAATTTTTGCCGAAATTCCACGCAACGTCAATGTCACGACTCACGAGTCACGAGTGACATTTTCATGCCTCATCGTTTCGGAATGCTGTCGTAGTTCTGTACATCTGTTGACGAACATGCCACCAGTTTAAATGTATAATGTCCGAAATACGGAATACGTACCTCGAAATCTGCCTTTAAATGGATGGGAAATACGTGCCATTGACATTTTAAAATTATGCGCGCTTGGAATTTATAATCGAGTTGGTTCATTGTAAATTAGCCGCAGGTAAAGTCGGCGGCGCATTGTAAATAAATTCAAATTATGACTGGTACTACGAAACTATTTTTAAAACAATTACTAATGGTTAGCACTTGCAATTCGTTCTTGAGCATAGTGTTTGGTTTATGTTGTAAACAAAAGTAAACTTGTTTTAGCGGTAAATACTTATTTATTTGGTGAACTTTTGAGTGGTTTATTTTTTTTTTAAAGAAATTCCTTTGAATTTATTCAAATGTAGTGCTGACTTGGAGCTGGGTCTTAGCAACAATTAGCTCCAGATAAGGCTGGCAATTATGCAAATTTTACGAGAGTTTTTGTTTTTGTTGTTCCCATGATGACAACTAATTGATCAACTTATGGATGGCGGGGAAAGATATGAGATCCAACATCCAAGTAGGTATTTTTTTTTTGGACTGTTAAATTGGTGAATTTTAGCATGCAGGTGGATCGACGGTGTTCGGATCAGATATCAGGTAGATCAGGTCGATATGGAAAATAATTAAGTTGATTTTGGCATGTTTTGTATTAATTGCTTTCAACTTACTGAATGAAATTGAAGTAATGAAATTGAGGTTATCTTTTAAAAAGGTTTGAAAACCTTAAAATGGCAAGACGTGATGTTTAGAATCAACATTTCCTAATAAGAAGTTTGGAAATAAACAAAAAAAAAGGCAAAATGAATCAGTTTTCGTGTCACCCTCTTACCGAATGATTTTTCTATAAATAGGTACCAGTAGATTGACTTTCGACAATTTTCGGGCCCAATCAACTACAGTCACTAAACCATAAACTAACTATTAAATAGACTTACAGCTTCATCCAAAAAAGAGGGATTGCCTACAAACTGGATTTGACCTTGAGTGTAGCCCAGTTTGAATTCATGTGTTTGTGCGATGTTAATCAAAGTGGGCATACACATACTTGAAAAAAACCAGCCTACAATTGCGGTTTAGATCAGATGTCATGTAGCCTGAGGCGGATTCTCATTTCAATATCGATTGCGGGGCTGTGTTTGTAAATAATGGGTTTTCTTAGTTCCAGGTTGTTTTGCTGAGATCGAAGCTCAAAAAAACACGGCTATTAGGATTTTCTTATTTTACCTATGATGTTTACATTGTGGTTGTAAACAATGGAAATATTTATCATTTGCAAAAATTAAATTAAATCAGTATCAACAAATAATTATTTGGAATCTTACTAGGTATGTATTTTTTTATATATTTTTCTATATACGTTTAAGTTTCGATTCTTGCCCTTACAGTTTAAAGAAAATAAATTCATATATTGATTTTTAACTACAAATTGGTTGGTCATCAAAATTTCTAAAAATGTATTTGACATAGGTATTGTCCTATTATTTGTTGAGGTGTATGAAGGTTGGAATTTTTTTTTTTTTGAAGGTTACATTTCGAAAAATAGCGCGAAAAATAATGTATAATATAGTTTTAATTATTGTGCCATGTTAAACTTATATATTTTTCAAGCTTTATTTAAAATATTACAAATGAAGCCTATATAAAGAGCGGTTTAAGGCCCATTTTATTCACTCGAAGTTGAACACAACTTGGGGACTTTTATATGGGAAACTTCCCAAGTTGTGTTCAACTTCGAGTGAATAAAATGGGCCTAAGTATACTCTGCACAAAAATAGTATAAAAAACAACAGGCCAAATTTATTGGATAGCACAAAAAAGTTATTGTCTAAATAAACATTAATTATATTTTCGACTGAATGAATTGTTTTCATTATTTACGTTAATTTTAAATTGTTTTTGTTTATTAAATTGTGGAAAATTTTGTTAAAAATATATTTTTTTACCCTTGTTGTGTTCTGTTATTACCTAAACGGTAACTTCATAAAAATAATATAGTTCAAAAATTATACTCAATCAGAAATGTGCATATATCTCCCCTGAACTCCAACACATTTTAAGTCTTAATATTCCTTAGATCTCCGCTTTGAATTTGTTGAATTTTTGCTTTCGACATTCGCCGTCCAAATAACTTTTCGCCAAAAGCAACAAACGAAAATAAGCACATTAATAATTGTAGGAACAAAAATGCCGTATTTTATTTTCATGAATGAATATTTCTCAGTTTATTCCTTTATTTACATGTTGATTACATTAGTTATCAACCATTTTGCAAAATACATGTTTTCGTGGTGAAATAAAACAAAAAATCTCAACCGTGGGAACGCATCCATCAGCTGATCGAAATCAATAAATACCTACACTAAACTCAGTCAGTGTTCTTAGCATTCTCTCTTTATTTTTCCCACGAAGCGAGGGCATTTTTCCCTTTTCGCCGAACTCAAATACCCTCCATTTTTTTATGAAAAAATATTTCTTCTAAAAGTAAAGCTGGTATTATTCGGAAAGAAATTCACATCAAATTAATATTCAGTGTGAAAACCGCAGTTTGTTAACATTATGACTATTTTTTGGTTCTGGAAAAATTTGCTAAAGGCAAATCTCCTTTTCATGAAGACTTAGTGCATTGATATTCGTGGGGAAATGTAGTTTGAATGTTTTTTTTGTCAGGTTATTGATATTCCCACAATTTTATGCTTTTTTCTTTTACGCATGGAAAGTTTTTCGGAAATTGAACTTCTCACAAAAAGGTAGAGCTCCCACGATGTAGGAACACTACTGAGTTTGAGTAGTTTATTACACTTCCCGCCATTTAGAATTTTTTTTTTTTTTTTTGCTGTTTCACACGTATTCACAAACAGTACAATTGAGCGGGAGGCGGGGAGACGTAGGAAAGCTGTCAGTCTATTTAATAGTTAGTTTATGCACTAAACACAATTTCAAAAATAATCCATGTACCCCGTTTCACTAGAATACTAGATGAAGGTAAATTTTACTTTGGGAAATTTTGATTATCAGTTTAGCCAGGCGCGGGACAATATGGAATTTCCGGTGGTACTTTCATTATACTTCCTTGTGAGCATATTGCATTTAAAATCGTGACTTGATATAGCACATAATTAACCGCATTACACGACGCTTTTTGATGGTACATTCTAAGTGGATCGATCTTCGAAAATGGCCAAATCCCTCGACCTAAACAATCGAGCTGAATATATAATAATTTTTGGGCTTCAAGTTTTGCGATTTAACCGTCAATCAGCGTTGCCGTTTTGGCCCCTTTTTGAGGCTTAGGACCCTTGGCCTTCACTTTTTGAAAAAAGATCAAAATGGCCCCTTTTTCAGTTTAAGTAAGATTTTATTCTTTATTGAACGAAAAAAAATGCAAACATATGAAAAGAAGTGTGATGAATAAATTTGTTATTTGTTAAAAATAATTGTCTTTGTTGGTCGTGCCCCTTTTTGAAATTTTTCAGCAGCAACCGTCATTGTCTGTTCTAGTTTTAAGTTCGAATTAATTAATTAAAATTTGAATAAGAATTTTTGACTGCACCGTGAATTTTTGGACCTAGGTTTGCTTCGTGAAGAAATTTGTCCATCTGACTATCGATGTCTATGGAGGACCACAAAATGCACTTCTACGAAAAGCATGAGTTCATTTCTGTTTGTTTAAATAAAGGTAGGTAGGTACTAAATGTTACAACTACATTCGATTAAAAACTGCTACAAAACCGTTTTGTGTTGTGCACTCCATTTGCTTGTTTCCGAAGAACCAGCCGACCGGAAAAAAAGCCTTTGCACACTCGTATGTGCTACAAAAAAACAAACACCATGTAACACTAAGATGACACTAGTTATTACGCAATTGCGGTATCTGCATCTTGAATTGACTGCGATCGTCATCGTCATGAACGTTGTCATCCACGCCTTTAAAGGTGAAAGTGATCGTACGCACACACTTTTTTGTTGGAATGCATCTCACATAACATTTAATCATGAACAAAAATAAAAATAAAAACCACTGACGGATAAATCCGATAATAACAAAAAGAAAACGTGCAAACCTTGGCCGCCTGTCTTTCAAACAAACACAGAACAAATCCACGAGACACATTAAACTTCAGCTCACGATATTATTATGCATGATATGCGCGCCAAAGAAGTGAAGAAGGTGAAATACATTACAACTTGCTTGTCCCTGTCGTTGTAGTACACCTACATACCTTTAGAATGGATGACGCTGCGTTGTGCCCAAAGACAGAGAACATGAAGGCGGGCATCACCAATTGTCAGTGGAGAAGTATAAATATAAATCGCATCCTGTTCCTTGGGGCAATACGCGGAACCGCAATTCTTGATCCGCTAAACAATAAATCCCGATTACCAATTGACGCATATAGTTTATGTATATATATATTTTTGCTCAATGTTCTATTCGATAGAATTTAACATCTGTCTGTCGACCTTTAATGGTTGAAGTAGAGAGTGGGATTTTCCAATGAATTTGGAGAGTCAAAAAGAAGCATTGTTTGTTTGGTATACAAATAATTTTGCAAGTTTTCTTTTCTTCACGATATTCATATCCGCAATCCGCTTTTGGCTTTGCGAGTTTGTCGGTCAGATGTCAGAGTTGCCAAAGGTTGATTGGTTGAGTAATTGCAACTTTTGTGCTATAAAAAAAAGTTTTACTTCAAAAACCGAAAGGAGAAGTATACTTTCGCATTCCACTAAACGAACGAAATGATGCCCAGTATTTCTTTTGAGTAACTACTTTCGTTTTCGTGTGAATGAAACCAATGGGAATTATGCCGTTGATATAATCAGAGAAAATCAAAAAATCTCAAAGAAAAAGCGAACTTTTAAAAGAATTCAGGCGAAACGAAAATTTCTTTCGTTTTCAAAGTAACATAAAGCAAAACGTTCGTTCAAGAGGAAAGATGAGATTTTAGCATATTTTTTATTTGCAAATCCACTTAAAAAGGGGAGTATTAAGTAAAACTACAAATAGAAAAGAAAATTAGAAAACCTCAATGAAAAAGCGAACTTTTAAACGAATTCAGGCGAAACGAAAATTTCTTTCGTTTTCAAAGTAACATAAAGCAAAACGTTCGTTCAAGCGAAAAGATGGAACGTTTTCATATTTTTTATTTGCAAATCCACTTAAAAAGGGGAGTATTAAGTAAAACTACAATTAAACAACAACATTGCACCTAAAAGGATCGCAAACATATAACATGCGAAAGTGATGACGAGGAAACCAGTTTTTATGGTCAGTTGTCTCTATTTTAATATTTTGTCCTTGGCAATACTGCAACTGTTTTACTTTCTTGATAGACACAATAAAACTACAAACATTTGGTTCCTCCGACTCAATTTCCATTCAATCTCTCTAATAACAATAATAAAAAAAAAACATTTTGCTTTTGCGTTCGATTGTTGTTCTGTCGTATTGTTTTAAATAATTGCCATTCTGCCATTAGAAACTCCCGTTTTAAATTATCTACATAAAAAATTCCGAAACCGGACTTAAAATTGATTGTCAATATATATTTAGAAACACTCTCTCTCTCTCTCTTTCTGTCATTCTAAAAGAATAATATTAATCATTAGCATCCTCCTTTGCTACTATGCGGGATGATACACGTAGGTAATTTGGCTGAATTAAATTCGAATGTATGATGAATTGGGCGTAATAATAACACTAACCCGTTAGGATTGCGTTGTAAGTTGTTGATTAAATGCCGGAAAACGCAAAACTATGAACGTGACGAGATTGTTACGTTCTACCTCAAGGTCGCGCCGAATGAATCTGAGCCAGATTAGAAAGGTTCTCAGCTATTATGATGATGATGATGATGAGTATATTTTAATTTAGAATTCGATTAGAAGAACACACAAAAGAATGTAGTTCCTTTCACGGTAGAGATTAATTGATATGAATTGGCGAGACATGAAGTTGTATGTTTCCTGTGAAGGGGAATAAAAAAGAAGAAGTTTTCTTGGAATTTCCAATTATGCGTTGTTGATATTTATTTTTTTTTGATATTTTTGTTGTCTTCCCAATTTGGTTCCGGTTGCCCGATTTGGAGAGGGGAATGTTGAAATATAGTTTAGAAGGCGGTTGGAACTTATTTCAGGTGTGATGAGTTCATATAAAAAAAATGTCCTTTTAAATGGAATTTAGCTGCAATATTTGTTTAGGAGTTAAGATCGAAAAAGATTGGTCTGGGTAGCCCTTCGTGTGTATTTTCTTTATGCTTCTTCCAAAAGAGACATTTTTTCTAGGATTTGGATATTTGCGAGGCATCGCTAGCATGCACTAGTATTTATTTAACTATTTTTAGCCACTAGCTGCCAGTGCTATATTCTTCTATTGTTGAACTTGCGACGTGAACAGCATGGTAGAGCACCTCAGCCTATGTTTCATAATAAAAAACACAATTTGTCAGCGTTTAATTTTCTCATACAGACTCTGGTGTAACCCAGGACCCGTCATCTTCGTTGGATCATTTTCTCTTCAGCTCAACCTACTTATGCCTGTAGTACGGTAGAGTGCCTCAGCCTCTGCAGCGTGTAAGTAATAAATCAGAGCGGCGGCGGTCAACGAAATCTCATCGTTCCTCTTGTCAAACATAATATGTAATAATATTTAACTATCATTTTTAATTTTTTCCATCTTCTCGCATAGTTTTTTCTTCTTTGGTGCGTTTTGCTCGCTGCTTTCTGATATTCTTAATAATTGCATCTTTATACATTTGAAGCTAAAATATTACTTCCAATTCTCACTGAAGTTTTGCATAAATATTCATCTTTTCCCAACGCCTTTTTCCTTTTTTTTTTGCCAGTGTACCATTTGTTCTTTTCTTATTAATCGTTTCACAAATGTTTTGGTTGCCTCGTTTCATATCTCGTCAACAAAGATACTTTCTCTCAGCTGGATAGAAGATTGATTTTTGTTTCTTTCTATGGCTATTGCGTATTTTTTTGTGATATGCGTGGATTTTCTACAGCTCAGGGGCCCATCGGTAACCATAACTTTGACCGAAAACTTTAGTCTGGTTTCACAAAAGACCGGAAATTAAATCAGTACATTTCTAAGGAATCTGGGAAACAAAAGATCGGAGATCAAATATGTATAGGCTTTTTCGAAATGTTGCAAAGAAGTAGTTGGTTACGAAAAATATTTGTTTAAGAAAAAAAATTGGAAGAAGTCACAATTGCAGTCTTTCATTTTCCGGGCTTTTCAAACCAAGCATGTGCACTGCAGTCAAACCTACCCAACCCTAGACCATTACCCTAACCAATAACTTTCCTTCAAGCTAGATCATTCCTTTCGAAACAATCAGCTGTTAGTTTGAGTATATACCTAGTTATGTCGATAGGTATAGATCTAGATCAGCCTCTATATACACACGATTTCATTTCAGAAGGCATGTAGTCTCCTGAAAAAGATTGTAACTAATAAAAGTTTAGCAGCTTTATTCCTTAGTTAGGTTGAAAGCTTCCGATGAAAGCTATGAAAAATACTCTAGCTTCTGAGCTTTATAACTATAAAGTCAGAAGTTAAAATTTACAAGAGTCAAAGTAGTAGCGAAAATTACTTTAAAAACGTTTTGCGAGTTCGTGCTGCGAGAAAGAGCTGCTTAAACTAAATTTATAAAACAAAATTTGTTAAAAGCATTTTTATTTAAGCTTTAACTTAGGCCAAATTATAGTTTTATGAAAAATAGGATGTCCGACAAATTCTCTATAAAATATGTGTTTAGGAGCAAACTTTTTACCAACGAAAAACACAATTTAAAAAAAAGTGATGACGAAAATTATCTCAAATCAATAAAATGCGCCTTGTTATTAGCAACACAAACTACAAAAAATATATATTTAACCAGAATTATTTGTTGGTCAAAAACCATTTCCAAGTTTAATATAACAGATAAAAAAATGTTGATACAGGTAAAGTTTCTTGAAAAACTTAGGAAATCAAGTATACCTAAGGGCCAAGAGCGATGGAAAACAGAATTAGAATCTTCTATTGTTTTTAGTTCTCTTTCATCTTCCACTAGTTTTCGTTCGTCTTTTACTAACCATCATTCATCATCCCATAATTTTCGATCATCTTTTACTAGCTATCATTCATCTTTTACTAACTTTGGATTATGTTAGATATTATTTCAGTCCTTAGTCTTTCTTATTTTTCATAAATCTTCCTCTAGCGTTTGTCAACTTTTCAAAAAGTTTCATTCACCCTTTATTAAGCATCATTCATCTTTCACTAAATTTTGCTCATTCATCCCTAGCTTCTATCACTCGTTGACTTACGTCATTTCATCTTTCTCAAGTTAATTTTCATTAATGTTTATTTATCCTTGACAAAACTTTCATAAATTTGTCACAAATGTTTATTCATCTTTCACTAATCTTCACTCGTGTTTAAATCATTCTTTTTGGAACTTTCGTTCATCTTTCACTTACTTAAGTTTACCTTTTCCTAATTTTCCATTAACTTTGTATTTTTTTTTTATTTCTTTTCTTTCTGTTCTAAGTTTTTTTTTAAATAATCCTCCTACATCCAGTAAATCTTATTTCATTAAATAAAAACATTATTGCAATATCAACATTACTAACATCTAATTATGACACTTGTTGCGTGAAACGATCCATTAATTATCGACGCCCATTTTTCGCGTGTCTAGAATCAACTGACACAAAATGATCATTAGTCTCCGACATCAATAATACGAAACTTTAAAGCAAACAGAACCGGAACAATATTCCTGTTTAATGCTAAACGTTACACAATAATAGCTCCCCTATTAAACTTTTTTGAATTCCTCCGCCGCAACTAATGATACGTTCTAAACAGTGTTCTCAATTAGTAATTCGTCAGAAAAAAAAATATTTACTTAGTTGCATATTTGAAATACGTTTGTCGATTGTTTTTATGATTTTTTCCCCGATTCAGTGGTTCAGAATGCGGAACCTGTTACGGAATCACTATTATACCCAAGATCGTTGTCGGAATAATTGGCGGAAATCTACGAACATACCTACCAGACCTACCAAGCTCATGAACTAAATAGTAAACTGAATGAAATAAAAATTAAACTCATTAAATATGATATGTTGATCGTTTTGCTGGTCCGTTTAATTACAGTAGCTTGGAATAGGGCTTACCCGCGCATGACTTGTAATTATTAAGATCGTTTCGCACGGCACCGGGGTGAGAGAGAGTTTTTTTTTTGTTTCTTTCTTAATTAATAGTTTGGTAGATGGCTTTCGGAAATTGTTGGGGAAATATCAGACGAGTCTTCAGTAGTCGTTGAATTGAAAGCCAGGTAGAGAGTGAACCTGGCGGAGAAACTTGTTACTCATCGCTTTAAATCGCTAGCACATTTGGACGAAAACTTTAACCAAATCCGAGGACGATTTTGAAGATATTTAGCTAAGAAATGGCTTACAGAAAATTATGGCTTTTGATCCAGACTGGGGTCAGCACCACAAGATATAAGCGCTATCGAAAGTGAAAGAAATCGATTGTAAAGTTTTATCAATCATTATTTTTCTGGGAATAGAAATAATTTGCGAAACCAAAAAAAGTGTTGAAAAATTATATGAACGAATTAAATCGGTAGGTATTCGATTCTAACTCAAAGACTCAACGCAGTAAAGAAAAACCTCTCTTAATGTGGCGCGCAAAGGACCTCAGCTATCTTGAAGTGCCCAATCGGGGGTAGTTATTCAAAGACCATGTCTTATGGTAGTTATTCCAGAACCGATCTAACTGATTACTTCGAATTATAGCGCATTTCTTATTACCAATTGGCATTCTATAAAAACTGAATCGACTTCGAAAACTATATACCTGTTTGCAAATCACAACGGCTGAATATTTGCACAATAAATACGAGTATGATAAAATTTCCGGGTGTATGAGACAAGCTGTCTAATCACGTAGGTCGCAGAAAATTCAAGCGCAGAGGATTAATGGCACTTATAAAGCGCCAACGCTCCAATCAAATGTCGATCGTAAAAGTTCCTCGTGCGCTTGAAATGTCTCAATTTTTTTATTTTTTTTTAACGACAGCACGCGTCTTGCGCTGGTTTGACTTAATTTTTTCGCTCGTCACCTTTTTTACCCGACTGGTTCTATTCTGTATTTATTCGCACCCGAAAGAGCGAGATTCCGAGCACCATCCGGTCTTTACTTCGATGTCCCTGATGGCCGGGCAGTGCCACCGATTATCTGTTTGCGAATTGATGCCAACTTGAGGGATAGGTATAATGAATCCGAAATTAAAAATAATTGTTTCTCTAATTTTGCACAAGCAATTAAGTATGCTGGCGATTTTTCAGACATGCAAAACTCCATAAGAGACTCGTCCTCTTGACCACTATTTTCAAGTGGCCCACTTGGAGGAGTGGTACTCGTAGGTTTGAACAAAAACAACGAATACATGACATTCGTGTGGCGTTTCGTTTTGCTTTGATAGCGTCATACGGGTGATTGTTTTCAATTGACGTTTAAATGCCAATGTGTAATTAATTTTTAAGTCTTAGTTAAGATTTGATGTTGTTGCCAACACCAATCATTGGAAGTTATTTGAATTTGATAATTTAAGAAATTAGGAGGGTACTCAGGGTGAGCAATTAGTATTTATTGTGACGCATGATTGAGTATATTGAATTTGAATAGTTTTCCTATAATTTTAAATAATTTAATATAATCAAACTGGCAGAAAACAAAAATCAAGGGAAAAATATCGCGTGGAATGGGGCAGTACGTGTTTTATTTTATAAACATAAAATAAAAATTGTGTCAACAACTATAGTTGTAAGTCTGAAAGCTGTTTCACGTCTCCCTTTTTATAGGACTAGACTGACAGTTTTTTCCAGTTCACTTTTATAGATTGATAGCTGATAAATCTAGTACAGAATTTCGCGGCAGTTGACATTTTGATTGTATGTCTGACGTAAGTGACGCATTCTAGATTTTGCGTTCAGGAAGAGTCTACTACAGCTACAGATAAATTAAGTCAATTTCAGACGATTATACTTTGGAATGCACTCACGAACAACAAATGGAAATGACAGAAAAAGCGAAGGCATAATTTACCATAATTCTAAAAATATTTTTGTGAGTGGAATAAATAAACGTTAATCTTGCAACCGCGTCGTTTATAAATAAATATACAAACATAAAAAAGTTGTTATAAAAATTCCATTCTAATTTAAATGTCGAATTTATTTTTAAGCTTTAGCATTTCTTTTTCCACTTAACAATAAGGACAATACAATTGGTTGGTTTCACATTCCAAAAATTTGCAAAATGAATACATTAATAAAAAGATGATCAACTCATTTTATTAACACCTTGATCTAGTGTCAATAAAATTGGTTATTAGAGTGTCCAATATACAAATAAAATATTTCTTGCTCGGGTGGGGTTATTTTTTTTTAAACTGATTTGTGGTTCCCCAAATTGTGCGAATAGTTTGCACAAACACAAAATGCCCACCCACACACGGTATTCACAGGGAATTAGAGAACTTCCAAGCAACATTCTGTGCAATACAAGTTTTGTGTTAGATAAATAGGTGTGAAATTGTTTGTTTTATATGAATTAGCATATTGTATACATCAATCAATATATTGGCGTTTAAGAAAAACCTGAATGAAATTTTCAGGAGGCGCCATGAAAATGGAATTTAAAAGACAAGCAAGTTAACTGTCACCAGGTAATACTATATTTTGTAGAAGTGAGTGCGGCTACACCGACGTAAAAAGAGCTGACCGACACAATAGTGAAGCGTCAATGACCCAAAAGAAAGGGGGATCAACTTTTGTCTGACAAATTATTATCGACGTGTTAATGAACAAAAAGGAAAGGCAAAAAAGGCGAACTTGAAAATATTTTAAATATTTCGGGTACAAAGAGGAGTCGACGTCTAAGGAAAATTTCGGCTCCAGGAAATAACCCCCCAACGAAATAACCCCCCCAAAAGAAAATAAAATAACCCCCCAAAAATGGGGAATATTTTCACTGTGAAATTATACCCCAAATCGAACATGAAATTAGTCCCCAAAATGGTATGAAATAAGTCCCCAAGACGGTATGAAATAAGTTCCCAAATAAGTAAGAAATCGGCGCGGGAGCCCTTCTCTCGAATTAATATTAATTTTTGAGACAATGGTAATTTGCGCAAATTATGAAATGTGTAAGGGGGGGCATGCTGCCCCCCTGCAACCCCCCTGCTTGGGTTTACTGTTGGATTACGGGGTGGGTGCGAGGTTTTTTTCTTATATTTTTTGTATAATTTTCAAATTGTTGGGTGGGACATATGGCCAAAAATCTCGAATTTACTTTTTATTTTCTAGCGTTTATTCGAGATATAGTCTTTCGAGATTTTTGTACATTCGAAAAATCAAAATTCCTAGTAGCTTCTTGGATCCTAAGTGAAGTTACGTTTATTTTAAGTTACGAAGGTATTAAAATTCACAATTGAAATAATTCCCCAAAAATCCATGAAATAAATTCCCAATTTTGGGGATTCCCAATTTTGGGGATTTATTTTATGTGAAATCTCCATGCAAATTTTGGGGGGCTATTTCATTTTCTATTTGAGGGGTTATTTCGTTGGGGGGTTATTTCCTGGAGCCAAAATTTCATGTGCACGAGGTAACTTTAAGTTTGTTTTATTGTTATTATTCTTAGAAAAACGCCTTTCGAATTTCCTAAATCCTCAACTAAAAATCAATTTTTTTTTTTTGAAAATGGAGAGCATGGAAAAGAACAGTCAAGAGGAATTTGATTAAAATAAGTGATAGGCAACGATATGAAAACAGCTAAAGTGTATATGACTTTTTTTCTTCTTTAAGTTGGCTTAAGCTATGTAAAATCAGAAAATCGGCAACAACTTATTATAGCGATTTTGCGGGAAATGTTTTTTTGGCGTTTTTTTAATTGGTAGTAAGTGGTGCAAGGTTCACTTCCTGAAAGGGGAAAACAATGTTTTTTCAGAAGAAATGTGTGAACCATGAACAAATGACTGTCAGAATATAAAACCTCGGTAAAATTTCAGACAGCACCAAATTTAAGCGAAACATGTTCTTTTGCCCGATATATAGATCGTTAGCTTTGATGGACAGAGAATGATTAGTAGAGGTCGCCTTTCACTCTTCGGAACTAAAGGAAAACACAAAAAATGACAGAGGTACATTTCCAAAAAAAACTTCCTTTGAACTTGTCATGCAGTCAGAGTCAAGACAAGTTACCTATTTCGAGAGTTTCTTTTTTAACTCTTGGAACACAAAAGTACTCAAAAGTGAGAACGAACTATGTAAAACCAGCTGAAATCTCCATCCTAAATAGCTAGATCATGTTGGGCAGATAGACTTCGCCTGGCTCCTAGATTCTTCGAATCAAACCCAAGTGCCAAATGGGAAAATCAGTGGAAAAAAGATCCGCCATCTTAACTGACAGGTGACCTTAACCAACTTAATTTTTAAGATGCCAGAAAACTCCGTCTCAAAAGTCGCAATTGTCTATAAAAAATAAAATTTGTTTTTGTCTACGCGTCAGAGAAATACCATCCCTGCCAATAAAACAGCGGTTAAATCCCAAACGTCAGTTACTACGTACTATAGCTTTAGTAGTAAACAACAAACTTAAAAATTTGATGACGATCTTAGAGAATGAAAATACAATAATTTTCTTAGAATTCAACTTCAAAACAAAAATATTGAGAAAACTAACTAACAAACAAACAACAATTCCCAGTTGATGCTTACGTAGGTGAGTGTTTTGCATTTTGATTTAAGTCCGAAAACTTAAATCAAGCATTTAGATCAAACCAATATACGCATTGCGAAATGAAAGTCGCCATCCATACCACAACCTGTTTCCATGCGGAGCCATTTGTTTGTTTGCATATAAATTCAAACTCCAGCCTATTAGGAATCCACTTAATAGACGGATCATGAACTGGGCAAAAGCGCATAGTTTTAAATAAAGAATCAATTAATTTAAATTTCGGACAAAAAAGTTCCAATAGATTAGTCCGACAAAAGAATTTTTTGTTTGTTTCGTCAAAGCCTGACACGGAATGGAACCGTTTTTTTCGCACGCACTGTTAAATTTACCGAGCTTAAATAATATTAAAAAAAAGATATATTTAAATTGCGGAAGCGATTGACCCTCGAGGTATTCAGTTTGCACTTTAATTAATCAAACTTTTGAGACCGAATTTGAATGAAAGAGCCACGCGTCTCTTTCAATCAAAGTCGATAGCAATGAAAAAAAAATTTGTTAAATTAGATTCGCTAATTATAGTATCAAAGCCGCTGTTTTACTGTTGTGTTTATCAGAATTAAATAATAGCAGATAATTTTTATTGATTATTGTCGATAAGTGGACATTCGTTTTTGGCTCAAGACAAAAATATGACATTCATCTCTAAGCAGATGGGATGCGGAAAAATAAAATAAAAATTGCCTCGCCAGGGTGAACAATCTGATTGTATGGTATTATGGTTTTCACTCATAAATATTTTTTCGGTAAAAAAAATAAGTAGGCTGGCGAAGCCCAAGGTTTACTAGATATCAACTATAGCTGAGTGCACCGCGAAGGCCTGCTTTCTATTATCAGTCCCTAGTTTGGTTCATGCATTGGCTAATACGCTAGATTGGTGTGTGCATTCGATAGGAAGACACATTTTATTTAATTCGAGATGACATTTTCACGCCTTTTGTTTTGAGATCAAGAATAAAAATATCATTCAGTTATTTATTACCTTCGTTTCCATTGCAGTTTATTCAGCCCTACAAACTTCCATCAGGTAGAGTACGAAATACTGATAGGAATAGGAAAACGGGTTGCCAAAAACAAAAAATAGAAAGACGAAAACAACACCCAGGACTCCGCATAAATTATCAGCGCCACTTATCAGCATTCAGGATGCTTTTCTATACTATAATTAAAATGACTGTTAAGATAATTCAATTCCAACCAAAGAGAATTCAACACTTGGCATCACTGAATCTAACAAATTTTATCAAATCAAACCTTATTGATTTTGTTTTAAGAAATCCTGTTAATTGCTTTTGTTATCTTTTGATTTTAATTATTTTAATGCAATTAGCAAGGTGTATATGTATTTCTAACCGGAGCAAGCAACTGACATAATAAATTAGCGTTATAATTATGCAACTTTTTTTAATAAGTCATATATAAATTAAATGTTTGAATGTGTATATTTACACAACTTGTTTTATTTTACTAGTTACCATTCAAATGCAAATAACTTTCATCACAGAATAAATTAATACTTTGAACTTGGCGGCAGTTGATTGTGAGATGTTTTTTTTTTTTGTTTCTGTTCGTTTGCTTATTGAACTTTGAATTAATTTTTTGTATTTGTTTAATGGAGCTGATTTCTGAGTGATTTCGAATTGAACTACTTTATGTTTTATGTCGTTTTAAGTGTGTCGTTGTACAAATTATAACATGAAACGGCCGCTGTGACATAATCCAGTGATTTGCATTTTCAAGAGGTCACATTTGGTACTGTTTTCAGAGAAGTTTTAATATGCTTTAAATATCTAGTAAAAGCTCGTTAATTCGGAATGGTTAGGGGGAAGGTCAGTCCGAATAAACGAATTTTCCGAATTAATGAGAGAATTTTTGTATGCACTAAAACACGTTCCCATTGATGAAAAAATGCAAGGACGTAAACGAAAAATTATTTTATTCATTTAATTCATTTTTGTAACCTAAAATTGCCTGGAAATTGACGGGAATCCCCCAAAAAAATGTTGTATGATTTGTTCAGACTTCTACATATTTGAAATCTATTTGGTACCTATATGTGTTCAATCAATAATTAATTATAATTTAATAATACATAGATAAATTTAATTTAATTTTTCCATAAAAAATTTAAAACCGACTCTCGTTTATTAGGAAAAATTAAAATTTTTTTTTTCCGAGTAAACGAGTTTTCCGAATTAAAGAATTCCGAATTGAAAGGCTTTTACTGATATAAAAATGGTGTGAAAAATGTATAGAAATTCATCAAATGAGAACGGCTTGTCCGATTTGGCTGAAATTTGTTTCTGTTGTAAGTAATTGTAAGAAGAAGGTTTTTACGAAAGAAAATTTTGGGAAAACCCTCCGGAAAAGTAGGAATATGTATGGAAAATTCGAAAATTGATTTTTTTTAATGGAAAATGTTGAAAAATGTGTATGCAATTGTTCCGGAGCGGCTTTTCGAATGGAAATTCCGGAAAAACGCGAAAAATGTTAGTAATTTTTTTCGACGAAATTTTGCATTTTATCGCATGATTTGATGTAAAGCTTAGTATCCTGCTCGCGCTAAATTTTAGCGTCTTCACTCGGTTTCTCCACAGCAAAAATAAATGGTAGCTAAATTTTTAAATATGATGTAGATGGGACAAAAACCATATGTTCATGACAGAATGTCGGTTAACGTGATTTTAATTATACACGAAATATGATATTCAAATTTCAAAAGCATCTCAATATTTCAGTATTTAAATATCTGCAAAACAATGCACACAAGAAAAATTGAAGAAGATGTTATCATTGCTGCAGCAGCTGAATTTCTATAGTAGCAAGTAGAAGACGAAACTTTCCTTTGTGTCGCTTAAATATAGGTATATTTGCAAAAAGGATTATTTGAAGCTAAAAAAAAATAATTTTCAATTAACATTAATGTATTTATAATTCTTGGATTTCTTAGCCAACAATAGAAATTATAAGGAGAATTTCCATATGTGCCCTGAAACTTTCCAAAATCTCCTTACCATGATGGAACAATTATTATTACCCGAAAGACATTCGAGCTCAAATGAAAGAAGAAGTCCTCTTGAAAATTTCGCTATTCTGATAGAGTATGTTTAAATCAATAAACATCTCGATATCTCGCAAACCAATCTCTGCTTTGGATTTGCGTTTTCTTTTATTTCTCAATGTCAAAATTTATCTTCGATTTAATGTACCGGACATTTATTTCGCTAGCTAAATGAGTGGAGGCTTTCCATCGGCCCATATATATGAAGTTAAGAATTTAGCGGGCGAACAGGATACTGCTTTGCTAAACTGCCTCGCTAAATGCTAAAATTGTATCTTTGTAGATATTTTTGTATAGGAGATCAAATTTAGCGCGAGCAGGATACTAAGCTTAAGGGTGGAAAATTCGTTGGGAAGCTTGGAAAATTTAGTCCATAAACATTTATCGAAGTTCCTCCACTCAACGAAGCAAAATATTATGTAGTTTAAAAAAAAACTTTTAGTTTTAACGACTAGCCAAACAGGCGGGGTCCGCTAGTTAAATATAGAAAAAAAAAACAGTCGCTTAAGATAGCAACAGATGAATAAATCGACCGGAACAATTTCAGAAAAAAAAATGTCTTACGAATTGGTAGTCGGTAGTCACCGCTGTTAAACTTTATTTGCATTTCGTATTTTGGGAAAATATTCTGTAAATTTACAAGAAAATATATGCAAAAGCAAAGTACAAAATGACAACTAATCTGTCAGTTGGCGCTGTATATTTAGACCTTTTAATTTTTAGAAAGGATAAGGTGCCTCTGATTTGAACGAACCTTAATTTAAGGATTATAAGCGGAGCTTTAACAATTTTTTTTAGCCACCTGGTTACACTACACTAAATACCAAATTTGAAAAGCAAAATGCCGGTCCTAGATCCGAGGTAGACTCAGACACCAATGTACCGTCGATTGCAATGACATTCGATGGCTTATACTTTTTCTTTAATGCAAGAAGTTATGTTTTGGTGTACCTACCTACAACTTCCCACGGGTAATTTAATTCAAAATTCAAATCAGTTTGTGAATTTTTAAGTAAACTAAATAGTGTACAACAAATTATGTGCTACCTATATGATTGGCGCTCCTATATCTCAGTTTTAAAGTTCGGCAAAAATTCAAGCACCAAAACTCTCAGGAATGGAATGTTTATAAATATAAAATTTGAAAGCATTCGGACTGACTCATGCTAATAGATGCGACAAATTAGAAAGCTAATAAGAATGAATGATGTGTGTCTAAATATTGCCACAAGATGAATAAATTATTCGAACAGAGCTAGATCATATTATAGAGGTATTAGAGATCTCCACATGAGATAGAAAAGAAAGAAAGACCAGTAGGACCTTCATCCGTAAGAAAAAGGGCAAATCTCAAAAAATGTCACTTAGGACCTTCATCTTCAAACGCTTCAATTATCTTTTTGGAAATTGAAATTGGGAAACAAGTTCAGTCCGAGTCACACAACAATTATTCCAGTCGAAGTAGTTCCTTATTACACATCATAAGCTTCTTTCTTATGCAACCATTTTGAAATAACTGATGGTCACTCGTAAGAAAACTGGCTCAATTTGCAAGCAAAACAAAGAGATCTATATATTCCTCATTTCGACAAATGTCCGAAACTATACACCCCAAAGCTGTCATTTCAACACTTGACAGCCATCGAGGCGACAACCGATTAATTTAAATTGTCGACAATATTGTACCCCAGAGCAAGACAAAGAAAGAAAAATAGTACCCCTCAAAAACGGGTTCAAGTTAAAATTAGAATAACTTAACATTTAAAAAGAACTCACCAAACTTGTCAAATTCGAAAAGCGATTTAATCCAAAAATAAATTTTGTGAATGAGATCTGCTGTTCCTCTCGATCTTCTTTATCCAATCAAGTAGTCTGCTCTTTCCCGTCAATTTAGTTAAACAAATTTGTTTATTTCGCAACAGATGAATATTTTATTTTGCTTGCTATATCTTGAACACTTTCTTTAAGTAGCCATTCCTTTCACTCATGCTCTTTTGTAGACTTTCTGGCACTGGACGCGATTTTCCATGTACAATATTGTAAACATTTTGGCACGATTTTCAGTAAAACACACAATTTTCTGAAATTAAACACAAATTCCACATGATCCACACGAAATCACGATGGGGCCCGTCCGCGTCTCCCATGTGCACACATTTACTCGTAAAAGAAAGTGAAATTACAAATATGTAATAACAGCTCTTTTTTTCATTTTATTTGCTTCCTCTTCTCATGACATTTTTTTTTTTGTTTTCACACATCTTCCGCTTCCCCCGAGACAAAACTAACTTGGCCAAAAATGTACCGTTATCAAAAGAGAGAGAGAGAGAGAGAGAGCGAGCGAGCATTATACAAAAAATCGATCACAAAAACTCACACCAAAGAAGAGAGAGTGACAAAAGAAGAAAAAAAAAGACGAAATGCCGAACAAATGCTGCCAAAGCAAATAAACGAAACCGTTAAACTACCGCGACGCAACGTTGCACTCAGCAGCAAGTGCATCATCCAAACAGTTACTTAATACACGCTCCCCCCTCGTCGGGATGTTGGTGAAAAACCCATCACAAAGGAAAAAAAAAACCCCCAAAGAAGACGAGAGAAAACATAAAACAGAAATATGCCAGAAACCAGCTTTAAGCTGGATGATTACGTTATGGTCAAAACGGTTTTTCTTTACACTTTTTGCGGAAAAGACGGCAAAATAAAATACCGAAAAAAGACTACCGCAACTAGAAACGGGGAAGAGGAACACAACGATGCGACGCCAACGCCGACCAAGTCTCAACTCACTTCCCAGCTTTTCAAGTCCAAAAGAAAGTGAAAATGCGATGATGACGGCGCGTCCGAACTGGATAAACAACAAGGCAACGGAACAAGAAAAAATCAAACGCGTTATACACTCTCACGTAATGTGAACGTTATGAGCGCACAAGTAGCGGGAGAAACCAGACAGGCGATCGTGTTGAGCATCAAAGTAAAACTCGCCAAATATGCAAAAAAAAAAAAAAAAAAAACTCGCCAATTTCTCGAATTGAAGAGCTTCAATTTATTCACTCGCCGCCGATCTGTTTAAAAGAGAGTCTGAACGATATTTAACAATCGATCTGTGATCAGTGATCTGCAACAGAACACAGAATAAGAGCCAACCGTAGATAGCAAAGCAATCATCCAAGCACCCAAAATAAACCGTTGACTTGAACGGCACGATCAAATGCCAAGCTGCATGTGGTTGATTGTCATGTAAATCATCAGGCACCACAAAGGGAACACAAAAATTCCTCGCATTATATAGTCATCTGCCGCAAACATTACAGAAGACACTAAAAACCGACCTGACTATCTTTGGCACGATCAGCCGATTCGCGAGGCATTCGTCAAAACCTCCTACTTCCGTCGATTGTCATGTCAAAATGTGATGGATCTCCCTATTACTGATCCTCAACCGTACACAAAATAATCCGCACACGATCGGCAAAAATTCCAAAAGCGATCCTCAACAAAAATTTATAACCACCTCTCCCTCCCTCTCTTTGTCTCTCTATGCGGATGCCGTCAGAAAATATTTCAAAATAATTAAAGAAAACGATCGTGCAAAAATTCACACTACATCCGGAAATATCCGTGCACAGGTACGGCGTTATTTTTATTATTTTTTTTTGTCGTTATATCCAGTAACACGATCAGCAAACAGGTGATCGTGAGGTGGTATATCGTATCGTGGTTTTTTTTTTTGTGATCTTTCCCACCGGTGAAAGAGAACGCGCCCCCTTAAATCACGGATGCTGGTAGCAAATTCAAACACTCCACGATCAACGATCGGAGGGATGACGATCGGTGGTTACCTGGGATCGCGTATGTTTTTTAACGACAGATTTTTACGGAACGAGTGTACACACGTCCGCGATTGTTAACACACGTCCAATGCTTTCGATCGCTTTTTCTTAACTAAATTTGGAATTGCACACGAATTCAACAGTATAGAGTAAATTTACAAAAAAGTTTCTGTCGATCGGCGCACAGATCGTTGAGCTTTGTATGAGAGACATAGCACCCGTAGAAGTTGCGGTTCGAGTGAGTTTGATGTGAAACGAGTGGACGTTTTGTGAGTGGGAAAAGCTTCGAGTTGGTAACTCCAATGGGGTAGACAGTGACACTGTCAAGTGACAGTAGTGCGGCTAAGTAGAAAATGACTTATTTGCAAGTACTTTTGGAAGGTGGTTCTTTTTAGGAAGGGGGTTCTGTTTAGGAAGTGTCGGTAATGGTACTTACCAGGTTTGATGATCTCGACAACATTATATTGATGTACTATTTCAGGATCTTATGCGACGCATATTGTTTGGAACTGTTTTGTTGCAATTTCAGCCATGTTTTTCACATCAAGTGAATGCCACCTGAAATGATAGGAAATATTGAGTTCAATTATTGGTCTCACTTATTTTTAAACGAAATTTACTTTAATATGTAAACGCGGTATATAGTTATCGCAAATAAGTTCCAATGGAAGTGTTTCCCTTGTCAGCAATGTAAATAAGATTGCTGAATAGAAAACATTCCGGGGGAAATATTATTCCCGATAGGGGTGAGTAAATTCGCTTGAAATGTTTTTTTTTTTAACCTTAAAGCATGCGCTTTGGTTTGAGTTATGCCAAATTCTTACACCACATTCAGACCGCATCGAAAACCGTGTCGAAAACTCGTCATTCACAACAGTCTTCGTTTGACGTTTCAATCAGATGTGCGACAAACTTCAGTGTTAACTATTTTGGTTACAAATTTCGATGGCATCGACGCATCGGACCCATCCAATTACCGAGGAATCTCGCTTTTGAATGCTTCAGCTAAAGTTTTTACCAGTATTTTGCAAGCCCGGTTAACACGATGGATTTACGAAAAACAACTTCTGAAAGAATTTCAAGCTGGGTTTCGTCCTGGTTATTCCACAGTAGATCACATTTTTGTGCTGCGAAATATTGCGGAGCATTTTATAGAAAGGAAGCAAAAACTTTATACGTTTTTTATTGATTTTAGAGCTGCATTTGACACCGTAGACCGTCAAAGACTTTTCTACAAGCTCTATCAATATGGAATGTCACACAAATTTGGTAACGTCATGGAGAGTTTGCACAGCAATACTAAAGCAGCGGTTTGGAGTGGAAACGATTTGTCAGCGTGGTTCACCACAGGAGTTGGCGTTAGGCAAGGTTGCAATGCAAGCCCATCAATATTTGCTCTTTTCATTGAAGACATTCTGGAATGTCTTCCAGGGGGCATTTACTTCGCGAATACGCATATTAAGGCACTCCTGTATGCTGATGATGTTGTCTTACTAGCAAGATCCCCTGAGACCTTACAACTTATGATAAATCGAGTGTACGACTATTGTGTGTTGTGGAAGCTCGAGATTAATTTGAGTAAATCAAAAGTCATGATTTTCAAAAGTGGTGGAGGTAGACAGCCCAGAGGAGAAAGATGGACATTTAACGGTGAACCAATTGAAATTGTGAAGCAGTATAAATATCTAGGAATGATCTTTACTAGTAACCTTAGTATGGAGCCTCATCTGAAAGAAAAACTTTTGCAGTCTAAAGGTGCCATTGGCTTTACATGGAAGAACTGTTTTCAAAACCGCAATATACTTCATAGTATAAAATACAGGGTCTTCGAAGCAGTGTCCAAGTCTATACTTTTCTATGGTGCACAAGTATGGGGTCATATGTATTATGATACTTTGGAAAAACTGCAGAGGTTTTATTTACGAAGGATGTTCCGACTACCCGCGAATGCACCTAACTATATGCTAATCATTGAGACAGGACTTTCCCCACTCTACGTACAAACACTTACGCTAAGTATCAAATACGTCCTGAGTACGCTAAGGATGAGACCAGAGCGATTACCCAGAAAGGTTGTGGAATATGCTATCAATTCAAGGAGTCTTTGGTATAAGGACATTAAAAATTTGGCTGAGCACTATGCGTATGACTTGGAACTGGACTGGAATGCGAGGAATAGCTGGAAAAATAGGCTTTCTGACTTCGTATCACATGTGGATACATGCAATCGCCGAAAGTGTATTGAGGAAGCAGAAGCATCAACCCATAGACAAATCTACAAGACTTTGAATTTTAATTTAAGTTCATCGAATTACTTCAGCGATTTAAACGAAACAAGGTTCATCTCTACAATTTTCCGTGCAAGGGGCGAGTTATTGTCTCTCAACTTCGTGCCACACAGAGAAGATCTACCAATTCTCTGTTCACTGTGTAACTTATCTCAAAGAGAAAACGTAATACACTTTTTAGGAGTTTGTCCAATATTTCGTGATATTAGGAGGTTTTGCTTTGGAAAAGCTATTTTATCAATTGATGAAGTCCAAGCATTATTAAATGGGTTTAACTGGAAATCTCTTGTATCGTATTGTGAAACAGCTTTATCTTATCGTAGACGAATTATAGAAGAAGACTTTTAACGTTTATATTTAACAAAAATTAATCAAACTTTAAGTTAAAATTATAACATAAAGCAGTGTTGATAGCCTTTGGCAGACGGCTTTAAGCCATGTCACTTAAACTAGATTTTAGGATTTGTATTCCTGTAAACTACTAAATGAAATTAAAATAAAATCATTTGAATTGAATTGAATTGATTGAAAAATTTCGATGGCATTAATTAACAAATAAAATTAAATCAGACCATTTAAAAATATTATCCAATCACTTAAGCATGGAAAGTGATTTTAATTTGTGACATTTGTTCGGTCAGCTGTTCTGCTAAATTTGCTGAACATTGCAAGAGCTGTGTTTGTTTTAACAATCCAACGATTGGAAGTCGTTTACGTTGTGTTTTCTTGGAAGCGACTCGTTTTGACAACTGAAATATGTAGGTATGGGAAAACTTCTGTTTTCGATTAAGTTTTCGAGTGTTTTCGGGAAAACCCCGTTTTACGCTCGGTGTGAATAGGATATTAGGGTCATAAATGTTTTTCTAAAACAGCGTTGATCTATGGTTTGTGACTCGAGCGATTTGATGTAATAGACTCTGGGGCGTATGGGTAACATTTTAATGGCTCTCGTGTTCTATAGAATGTTTGTTAACGGAGTAAAATTTTGGGTCACAGATGTTCCACCGAACTTTTCACAGAAAGTCGAAAAAGGGTTAGGAGAGTTCAATTCCAAATCGGAAAGCTCTCTACAAAAAAAAAAAAACAAAGAATAATTTTGCCAGTGGCTGATTTTTTACCAAAGGCGAATTCGAATTCAACCAACAAACTTACCCCCTGGAAAGATGTCTCACTCTCTTTCTGACAATTGACAAATAGACCCTTGATTGGCCCACGAATTTTGCGACTCTCAATCTAATTTCGATGTCAATATTCCCTAAGACGATATTCAAAAACTCAAACAACGACATTAGTCGAGTCAACAAACCCTCTTCCAAGTAACAAATCGTCAAACACACAATTCGACTCATTAAACTAATACCTACCCATCCATTTAGCATAAAACAAAAACGACTTCCTAGTGCTCGGCGATATGAAAAATTAATCACAATTCCCAGTGCACTCGTTGGCAATTTAACCGCCGAAATAGCCGTCTAAGTAACCCAATTTAAATAATTTATTGCCATTCTCATTGAAAATGCGCACGTGAGCGTAAATACGAAAAAAGAAAACTACACAAACCACTCTAATCCCTCCAGAAGCATAATAACAATACGAGTACCATATATAAAACAAATTCTGTTCTCTCAACATTACCATAAGTATGTTGCTCTGTGCCTATAGTTTATAGGCCTTTGAGTCTCCACAAAGTATCGCCATCTAAATTACTTATACCTGCGCATTTGTAAGCATAATGCCTAGTTCTCGAGAGACTTATTGCGGAACCGTCATGCAAATTGTTTTAGCCGTGAGCATCTAGTTGGAGAGCATCTAGGCACAGACTGAGCGAGCAAGTCGCAGATCTTCCGAAACACTTGAGCGCATGATGTTAGATAGATGGCGGGAAAAAAAGAAGAAAAAGATTAAAAATAAAAACAGACCTCAGTGTTATTTTTATTAAATATCCCACCTGTTTGCATGCTACTGGAGAGTACCTATCTGATTTTTTTTATGTTGTTTTCTGTGTTTTAATTTTCGAGATCGTGATCAAACGAAACAGAAGCCATGAATGAAGAAATAAAAAAAAAATTAATAAATTCCCACAGTGCATAGGAACACATGTGCAGCACTCATATCTGATGGGTGTTAGTCAAGGGGGTCGAACTGATGCTCAAGGGGCTGGAGTACATTTGAAAAGAAAAATGTATGATCGATTTTAAGTCTGGCTGTGGTTTAAGTCAACGATTTCATATAACAAACAAGGCGAGTAAAAATTACATTTAAACCGGAACATCACTTAGGAAGTTAGGAAATTTCTTTCAAAAATCAGAACTTAATCCCAACTTGTCCCTAGCAATGAGTTGAATTTTTAGCTAACTGACAAGTCAAATAAAATTGTTGCAAATGGACTGACGAAAACCCAACAAAGGTTCGCTCGAAAAATACCCGTTGGCGTACAAAGACGCACAAGATCAAACTACATTTTTTTAATAACTCTACGGCGCCTTCTTATAAATAAAAAGCCTCACCGAATGACAGTGAGCTTATAAAATCCTATGAAGATTTATTTTTGCCACCCTGTGCTACCCAAATAAGTTCACATTGAAAAAAATTGTTGGTACTAGTCATACAAAAATTTAATAAATAGTTGGCGCAATAGGACCGTTGGGAACTTAGGCCTAGCTTCTCATAACCATATGTTTTTTGTGTTTTTTTTTTTTTTCATTTTTGGAACAAATGGAAGGGATCTACAATTTTATGCCGAATAAAAGACCCTCAACAGCTCCCTGGGTTAAATAATAGAGGCCAACGCAATAGATCTCTTCTGGTCGCAGTGTACAGGGCCTATTACTTGGGTTAGGTTAGGTTTACGGGTTGGTAGAGCAGGGTAAACCCTTCTATACCACACTTAGGCCCTCGTGGACCCATTGTGATGCCCTTTTTGTATTGACTTACAATACAATAATGCCGAATCCAAACGGCTAATTGAGAAGCTCTTTCAAGGCAGTTATACTTTCGGATGTTTGTCAGACGTTCGCGAGCGGTGGCGAAAAGACATTAAGTTGCAATTTGGGTTTATTCGGGATTCGAACCTGGGACCACTCACTTAGTGGTCCAATTAACTAACCACTGAGCCGCTGCTCCGACTAGGTACTAGTTACGAATGGAAATTTCTGCTTCGGGGTTGCGACGGCTATGACGAATGACAATCCTTATCGTGTCGATCGAGAATAATAGTCAAAATTTATAGAAAGAGTCGTCTAACCTTAAAATTTATTCATCCAACGATCAAACGCATTCCAGTGAAGCTATACGGTTAGTGGATGCAAGAACCAAAGCTGCGCAAGAACATTCGCTGTCAGTCAATTTTTTAACAGTGGGTACAAAGGGGAACAGAAATAAAATGCACGACTGGGTCTTACGAAACTTTCTCGTTTAGCGCGAGTCTGACTGACTTTCAGAGTGTTCAGCAAATCGAAAATTGGGGACACAATAGTTTTGAAAACATCCATTTGACTCAAAGTTTGCATTTTGGTCAAAATCTTTGTTGCCGTTTTCCGATCAACTGAAAAAAAATCCATTGTACGATAACATAGAGAAAAACTGAGTTTTCTATTAAATTATAAATGACCACATTACCTTAGAAACGAATTTTGGTTTCAATCGTATGGACCGTTTTCGATATAAGTCGAAGTTTCAAAAGCACCGTGAGTCGATTTTTAAGCCAAAAACCGGGTACGCAGTCATGGTAACCTCACCTACTTAAGCTTAAATATCAATTTTGGTTGAAATCGTTGGAGCCGTTTTCGATCAAATCAAACTGGTACGAAAATTTTATGTGGGAAGTACCATTAAAACCTTGCAAAAAAAAAAAAAACCTCCCGAACTGTAAGCCCAAAAACTCCAAATCCGAGGTTTGAACGTAATCCGGGAAGCCGTTTAGTCTGTAGGCCTGTGGAATTACGGACAGACGGACACACCGGACAGAATTTTGCGACCCACTTTTTTGAGTTCATCTATGATCGTAATATCAGAATTGATTAACATCTCGAGTTCGAAATTTTGTACGAAAACAATGGACCAATAATCATTTTTAACCTTCAGCTTATATATTTTGTAGGTCACAATATGCAATTTTGTACGGAAAATTTCGCCATTTGAGTTCGAAGAATTTAGCCTGCACACTAAAAATGATTATCAGTACCGCGGAATATCTTTCTCTTACTACGTAATGGAGAAAGTTAAAAAGGCTTTATCTTCATATAAACAATATCACAGTTCCATATGGAGTTCAAGGGCGATTGTAGAAAACCCACATCTAAGTTGTGAAGCCTCATGAATGTCAGTCAGATATTTGTCAGTATGTTATTCAAAGGAATGAGAAAGTAAAAGTCTCTCGTCAGTGAAGCTTAACCTCGAGCTCATTAGCTCATAGGACCCAGTGGTGGAGCTCCCACATATTTAAAAAAAATATTAAAAAAAAAAAACAATCCCCTAACTAAACCTTACCACCTCTGATAGACCCCATTCGCATTTCTCCCGTGTATATTTTATGAATTCCAACAATATTCATCCACTGCACAGGTGTGTATCTATCTACAAAACGCGTTGCACCTAATTATCTAAAACAATTTTTCCTTCAATGCAGTTGTTGTTTTGATTTTGTATTTTTTTTTTTTTTTAATTTATTGTTAACATTGAAATTTTTCCCCCCTCATGAAATGTCCATCAGAATGCATGACAGGTAGTAACGTTCTATTAATTGCCGCCAAAGTTGCAACAGCGCACAGCGTTTGAAATGACTCACTTTCGATACATGATCCACCACGAGTATTGCAACTGCAAGAGCTTTTCAATCACGCAAAAACTTGTTTCCATTGACGACTGTATACGTAACATTGCAATGTGGAAATGCATTTGATACACAACTCCAATTTACGAGGAAATATCCTTGTGCAGTGATCTTGAATTTTATCGCAAGTATTTTATGCAATTTTTTTTCTATACGTCGCGTCGGTCGTTGTAATGTGATTCGAGATCAAGCAGAGCGATACCTGTTCAGGGATTTTGCTAATTAATTGATTTATAATTGTACCGTGTGCGTTTGTATGCAATGTCACACTGCAGGAGATTAAATATTAAAAAAAAAAAATGCAAGTTGAAAAAATGTCACAATTTGATAGTGGAACTGATGGAGCGAGAGAGAGACGCCCCTCATTTTGTTGGGTAATTCACTGAGCAAGGACATAAAATGCGATTGTTTATGGCTACGACTGCGAGTGTAGTTTTGCAATGACAGTGTCGGGCGTTAAAGTTTATAGCTTGGTGGTAAATCACCTCATTTGTCATGGGAATTGCAGTAAGTGGAATTTATCTTGCCCATAATTTTAACAACAAAGTTGGTTTGATGATATAAAATGTATAAAATGTACTTGCATCAGGTATCTGAGGTGAATGGTATTTAACTGTGTGGGAAAAAGGTTGAAAGTACGAGGTAAAAAAAAGTGTCGCATGTATTTATGCACAATTTCACGTAAGACTGTCAACTGCTAAAAGAAAGGATGAGGCGTGGGACAGTAGCACCGTCAAAAGTAAAAAGAAGAATCGTTTTTGTAAAATAGTACCTCAGCGTCGGTAATGTCGTTAAAAATATGTACCGGAAAAAAAGCCAACAGTGTGATTAAGTTATTCTGTTAAACAGCAAAAGTCCAACAAAAATTCCCCTCATATCTATAGTTCGGGGGGAAATTTATAAACGTGACCAAAATAAAAAACAAAAAAAATATACTATGAAACTGCGGCGTTCACAAGGCGATAAAGGAAATACAATCAACAGTATACGACAACTTAAAGAGTTAAGGCATAATCACATTCAGGAAAATGTACAAAAAGTAGAAAAAGTGACAAAATAATTCTTTGTCTCCCTTTCATATCATTCTGTTCCACTTTTGTCCAAACAAACTCTTTTAAAGCTCAAGATACTCTGAGCTTTCGCTTTTTGCAAGTTCCAAAAACCAACACACACTAAAAACAGTTTATACAATCTCCTCACCAGGCGGCTCTGAAAGTCAACGATTTTGAGGAAACGTACCTTTTTCTGACATTTGACGACTTGTCACTTGTCAGCAGCTTTCGTTTTAAGAGCGGGACACCTAAATATTAAAATTCAATAAGAAAAAATGGATTCCGAGTTGGAAGATGATAGCGATTTTATTATTACCTACTCCAAAAACATATATTTGGAAAGGTTTATATATTTATTAATTTAGTAGAGACGAGAATATTATTTAACCCAAATTATTTTCCGCGCATAGATAATGATGACGACAATTTGATTTCAATTGTTGAAGAGAATCCAACGTTATGGGAAATACACAGAAGCGATTACCGGGATACCATTAAGAAGCAAAGGTTATATATAAAGATATCGCATCAATTACCAGGCAGCAATCAATCGAAAAACGTTTTACTTTTTTAAAAGAAAAATATTGCAGGGAGAAGAAAAAGGAGAATGCGCTCGCAATATCAGGATCTGGGTCTCATAACAACAAGCCATGGCATTTAATGCAACAAATGGAATTTCTAGGACGGACAATGAAAACAAGAAACCAATGTCTTGGATTCCTCTCATGACGTACAATCACCGTCGCCGATTCAAGAAACTTCTTACACGGACGCTGTACCAATTTCTGCAGCATCAAAATATCCCTCTAGTTCGTCAAAAACATCGAACCGTATGCGTGAAGAATTTTTTAAAGAAAGTGCAAGTGCAATAAAACGAATTGGCGACAGTGCAGCAATTCTTGCTGCTCAACCTACTGCAACGGAAAATGACCCAAAAAGAAGTCACTTCAAAGTCTTCGAGTACATCGCAGAAGAGTCCGTTTCCATGGAACCGGATATGAGAAATAGATTCGTTCGTGACATCTTGAATGTTTTTTTGGAACTACAGGATTAATTAGCAGTTGTTTGACGAAGAATTTAACTACATATTACCTATTCAAAAAGCGCTCCAAATAATTACCTATTAATAAATAATAGCAATATTTTAAACACAAAAAAAGTTGTAGTTATGTATTGTTTTATTAGTCTTTTGAAATTACAGGTATAGAATACAGAATTATGTGGTTCAGTTATCATATATCCACTCCTTGATGTAGTCTCTGAACTCGATTGCGGAAGATGCTGTGTTCCTGGTTCCTAGGCGCAATGTAGGTGGGATCGCGTTTAAATTTGAATTTAAATAAATAAGAAATTAGAGCTTGTATGTTTACAAAATATATACATATATTTCAAATAATGTAAGAGTATATCGTTCCGAAAACAAATTAAAAATATTTTCCTACCTCCAGGTAAAGGGTTTGGTGTTGGAAAAATTTATTTGACCATTTTGCAATAACATCCCCAATGTGCTGTTCGTAAAAATGCCACCATCGCTTTGAGATCCGTATGCCCCGATGTCGGCATACGAAAACTTATATTGGGCTTGGGCATCCGCAACTCCAAGAAGAACCATACTGTAATGTTTTTTGTAGTTGAAGTACACTGTTCCAGTTTTTCTTGGAGCTTGTATAGTAATATGTTTGCCATCTATAGCGCCTAGGCAGTGCGGAAAATTCCGATTGCGGAAGAATTCTCTTTCGTCAGCAATCCAACAACTAGTTGATTTAGCTGGAAGATATATTGGCTTTAGAACGTTCCAAAACACATTACAAACTTCTGGAATGATTCCTTGAATTGTTGATTTCCCTATGCGGTATGCAAATGCCAAGGAGCTGTAACTATCTCCTGTAGCCAAATATCTAAAATATATAAATAGTAGTAAAATGACTTTCTTTAAGTAGTATCAATGTTACCTTAAAGTTACAAAAAGCCTCAATGCTTCTGGCAAGCCTTCTCGATTGCTATGTTTAGTTAAAAAAGGTTTCACTAAACTTAAAACATATTCAAATTGCGGTATTCCCATTCTTGTATATACAAAGAACTTATCTTCGTCGTACTGCCTTATTTCTTGGACCAAGTTATCGTAGTCTCCTTGACCTTTTCGGTTTCCATTCAAAAGATGAACCCACCATCTGCGCTGTATTTTAGTCGCGCCTTCGACTACTTCAACTATTTTGGCTATAGCTAGAACGTTTTCCGCAATTCTTTCCAATTTTTTTAATCCAGTCACCTACATTGTACAAAGTTAATTTTCTTGTTGAATATTTAGGTGCGAAATAGAAAAACTACTCACAGTTTCAGAGTTGCGATAGGAAAACATTTGTTTAACAAGTCCAAGTATGTATTTTCAGCACAATAATTTCAATCTTTAACAAATAAAAAACCCATATTTTTGTTGACATCTTCAAAGTGTCAAACGAGAGCTTTAAGGAAAAATTAAAAATCTTTGAAGAGTCAAAATAGAGCTTTTAGAGATAATTATTCGGGATAGATGGCGCTTGCATATGCGTGTGTTTTTTTATTTTGTCTACTTTCTTAACATTTTCCTGAATGTGATTATGCCTTCATTCTTGATCGTATAATTTAAATAAATTAATTTAAATACTTTAGCTTTATCTACAACTGCAATCTATAACAGATGAATGAAGACAGGTAGGTACATAAAACATTTGTCCAGCCTAATCACATGCAAATTGAATCTCTTCCAAAGTCAAAATGAATAGTCATGACGATGAAATATTATTATGATTTTATTATAGAATTTGACACATCTAAATCGCAGCTTTATAAGCAGCTGTCCCAACGACATTATTACACCCGTAATATGCACATTTTCGCATCGTTAAGCAATCGAATTTTTCTATTCTCTATGAGCGATAAATATTAAATAAAAATTGCATAAGAAAATTAAATTAAATTTCATAGTCAAATTGAGTAGCTATACTCGTTTTTATGTAGTTCCTTTGTTGCTGCACACGTCATTTGCATACGATGACCTTTATACCATGGAGGTTGAAAATGTCGAATAAATGAAGAGTTAATCGAATGCCATGGCTGTCAAACAATAGGTGGTCCCTACAAAATTTTTGTTGAGTGATTTTCTTGTATACAGCTTAAGATGTATTGACTACACATTAGGGACATTTTAAATGGTTTAAATGATTCAAGTCTGTTGTATTACCTGTTCCTGTACCGAGCTTAAATTTTACGCGCTCACAATTGGGAGATTTTCGATGAGTAATTAGCGATTAGAATCTACAACGAATTTTTGGTAAAAGCCATAAATGATTTTAGAAATGAATCATTCATTAATTGTGAGAATATATTTCCCAAACAAAACAAGATAAAGTTTACCCAATGGGCTGACCTCTAACCTGAAAGTCGGGTAAAATTTAGAAAACCCCCCATTAGGTTTATATCGAAAGGGACCCAGACCCATGACTAATAAGTTGAATTTGAGGTGTTTCTGGAAATGAAAACACTTCTTGTCCGATGAGTAAGTTATAAAGCCCAAAGGTGAAGGTAAAATTCCCAGTCTCAAGTGTGAGTTCAATACGCTCCATAGATTGCAGAGCTCGTATTTTGATCTGAAATGTATTGGGTAAACCAAACAATTTGTCTGACTGAATGTCTGGTCACCTTTCGTGCAAACAATAACTTGTTTCCAAGGAAGCTTTTAATTTTAATTCGAACTACCATCAATGAGTTCTTTTTAGACACACTTCTACTTTGGAAGAAGAAAAATAGCTTGATGTAACTACCGATTGTAGTATCTATTCTGATAGTAACTTTCTATCTCTTAAATATGTTATCCTTTTCTTTCAACCCAAATTTATCTAATGAAGCAAATCGTAAAGGTCCTCAACTTGCCTCCTTACAAAAAGTGCAAGTTGTACTCCAATTTTGACAGCTTAAAACTAAACTCGAATATACATCGTTATTTACCGATCATAGAATGCATGGAAGCATATTTCCAGTTCCGTTAACGTCAAAAACAAGAGGTGTTCATTTTAGACTAATGAACCTTCTAAAATTGCTGCATTTGACAGTTCTTTGACATATGACTGAGTAGATATGCATAGGAAATTGCATGTGCGCGCTTTGCCAAACAATGGTTGAAATATTGATTCAAAATAAAACGAAAGATAACCACAGAAACAAGAATTGACCAGGTCTAGAAGAATATTCACTAAACGTCATAATCGACTGAACTCTGGGGGTCAATTCTCGTTCTGTGGAAAAGTGAAACGAAAATGTTTTCATCCTTTCACCGAAATTCCGATTCTAGTTCTATGAAAATATGAAACCAAATGTCAAAATTTTTCATATTAATAATTTCTTTTCACGGCCCCATTTACCTACTAGTAAATGTTTTTAGTGAGAGATTATAAATTAAGAGCCTAAATTCATACAACTCAGTATGGGATATTGAATTCACCACAGCTTTTTCACTTATTAAACGAGAATCGTATTTTAGTACAAAGTTTTCATCGTTTTTCGCTTTTATTTTTTCGATTCACTCTTGGAGAATGAGAATTGACCCCCAGGGTGTCATTTTTGGAACGTTTTGTGGAAACAAAGATTATGTATAAAAGAATCGGGGAATTCAAAGATCGTTTTTTGACATTTTGCTTTTACGAAAAGATTTCATTGTGCGATATTTTAAACGGAGTTATTAAAATGTTAAAAAAGACTACAAACAGGCCATAAATATGCTTTGTTTGACTTTTCTATCATATTTCTGACCATTTTCGACACGATTTTAGTCCCGTCTTTGTATGTGCTTTATGTTGCGATATTTGGCGATTTTTGTTGTCGGTTTAATTTTTTTTTTGTTAATGTTTAATGTTTTGTTGTGCGTTTTGTTTCACATTTTCTTAAACGTTTCTGATGTAATTTTCACATTTTTTAATGCAGTTTTTCAGTAGGTAGTAGTTGTTATGTGTTTCTCAGAATGCTTTTTGATGGGCATTCAAAGCTGTTCACTTAGCGGATTTTGCCGGATTTTTGATCGCGTTTTTTCGATTTTTCAAAAATATTTCTTGGGAATTTGTTGACTTTATTAAGTATTACATTTTCTGACGGATGACTTTTTGCATGCAATTTTCACCTTTTTTTAAAGCATTTTTGAAATGAGTTTTCCAGTTTTTTCATGTGTTTCTCAGGATGCTTTTTAATGGGCATTCAAAGCTGTTCACTCAGCGGATTTTGCCGGATTTTTGAACGCGTTTTTTCTAAATATTTCTTAGGAATTTTTTTTACTTTTTTGAATATATTATATTTTCTGACGGATGACTCTGTTGCATGCAATTTTCACCTTTTTTTAAAGCATTTTTGAAATGAGTTTTCCAGTTTTTTCATGTGTTTCTCAGGATGCTTTTTAATGGGCATTCAAAGCTGTTCACTCAGCGGATTTTGCCGGATTTTTGAACGCGTTTCTTCGTTTTTTAAAATATTTCTTAGGAATTTTTTTACTTTTTTAGGTATTATATTTTCTGACGGATGACCCTTTTGGATGCATTTTACACCTTTTCTTAACGCATTTTTGAAATGAAGTTTTCCAGTTTTTTCATGTGTTTCTCAGGATGCTTTTTAATGGGCATTCAAAGCTGTTCACTCAGCGGATTTTGCCGGATTTTCAAAGGCGTTTCTTCGTTTTTTTAAATATTTCTTGGGAATTTTTTGAATTTTTTTCTGACGGATGACGTTTTTTGTCTCCATAGCTTGGTCTGACTATTGTTTTGAATGCGCTTTTGTGAAGATTGTTGTTAAGTTTTTGACGCATTCTCTTCAGTTATTGACACCTTTTGTTTTTGATGTTTTCAATCATATTTTGAAAAAGTTTGTATTGCCCCGCGCCGTCTAGGTCTTTCCATGATAATAAATGAAAACATTTATCACAGTCACAGATCAAATAAACCACACAATCAACCCGTCCTTCGTATCATCAATATCAAACGATGAAAAACGGTTTTCCATTTATAATACTCGTATCTCTCGGAGGAAACATCCACATGAGGCCGGCGGTTAATAAATAGTTAATACCCAATCGCATTATCATGTAAATTCATCATCCCATCATCCCACTCCGGTGGCTAATTTAACAATTTTCATCACGTGCATATATTTAAAAGAGGTAGCATATTTAAACCAATTGCGTGCGTTACAACAGGTATACCCAGCGACACGCATTACGAATGCTTTTCCGCCCACCACCGAATCGAATATCATCCACGGTTATACCTGTATTTCGGTTGATATTTTTTTTTTTTAAGGAAGTTCATTATCGTCATAGAGCAACCTTCGCGCCACAGGCCGACCTCCAGAACTCTAATTATGCACCATCGTACTGCTAGCCTTCAGTATTTGACATAACACATAATCAAACAGCAAAAACAAAACAAACGCGCAGCGCAAAACAATCAACTTCAGAACGTTTTGCTGTCGCCCCAGACACCGGACAGTTCGTTATGAACAGAAACCTAAATTAGAGTTGTATTCCCGCATTTGATTTGATAGCATTGAAATGGCATATGGGCTTAGACAAGCACAGCGAATTATTCAAAAGTTTCTTTAGGAATAAATTTTCGTCTCAGACTGTTGCCGATTTGACACACAATTGGTATAGAGAAAAGAGTATGACAGTAGGAACCTTGTCAGATGTCATTGCCGGTTAATTGATTGAAACTTTATGCAAAAACTTCAAAGAAGATTGGGTATATTTAAATGATAATAGAGACTAAAATTAGCTGTGGGAATTAATAAAGAATGTCATTTAGACACAGACGCAAGGTTGACGGAGGGAAATTATAGCGCCATCTGTCGATGTGATCTAGAGAGTTAATGTGGAATTGATTAAGTTGGAATGTGGGTGCTATGGGCAAAAGCCATTCTTTTCGGTCTCGGTTTCAATGTATTTTGACAGTGTCGTCAAGATTTAGTCAAGCTGTTTATCAACTTTGGTTTAGTTGGGTCTTTGGAGAGCTGTATTTGAAATGCAGTCGTCAGCAGTCGTCAAGAATTTACAATGTTTGAATAGTTGTGCTGAAGAGGCGGATTTTTCTACGGTAATACCGCCACTCTGCGACCAGTGATACTTCCGTGGAACTTTACGAAAGTAAGCAGTCTTAAGCTCATCATATTCTGCCCTTCATTACATCTGTCAAAAGTCAGTTATTTTGAACAAAAGCAAATGGATAACGTCGGCGTTATCGATATGTTGAAAATAAGTTGTGAGCGGCATAAAATGTTAAATAATTGCTAGCGACAAAGGACTACAAACCGCATTTCTCCTCACCACCCGAAAAAGTGGCGCAGACAGTACACAGCCCTGTGGAACACCACTTTTCAGTCGCGAAAAAAGTGTAATAAGGTCCATTTTATTCACTCGAAGTTGAACACAACTTCGGGATTTTTATATGGCAAACTTCCCAAGTTGTGTTCAACTTCGAGTGAATAAAATGGGCCTAAGTTACTCACAAATTATGAGCGCCATTTGTCAGCTGTGTTCAAATATAAACCTACAGCACAACAAACCCTAATTGGACTATATGGATGTTAAAAATAAGCGCAACGTAAGGTGTCACACGATTAAGACAATCAACTTGACAACCATAAGCAATTAGTAATGGCATGATTATTAACACACATCTATGGTCTAATTTTATGACATTTTTCAGTCAAAAGAGGTCACATAACAACGCAACTCCCTATTTGTTTACATTTCCACACCCAAGAGAAAAATCAAGAGATATCGATTACCTAAATGTCACCCAGACGTCACATTAAATTTGACAAAAAATTACACAAGTTTGAGCCACGCACATTATGAATGCAATCAAAGTCAGAGGAGCACGACTTGGGCCAAGTGCGCACATAATCGATATCACAATCGAGCGGAATGACAGCGGTCGCTTTTTGATTCGATTGATGCAAGTCAATCAGACCTGTTCAACTATATTGGGGCATGAGTAGGTGAATCTTTTATTAGGGAATCGTTTGTGTGGAAACCCGCTTCAATTTTATACTTGTCGGGTGTCGCCAATGTAGTAAAACTAAAATAATCAGTAGATTTCTTTTTGAAAGGTTTACAAAAAGATGGTTAAAATAGTTGGAACTTCTGCAATCCGTATGAAAACTCCCGAAATCGAAAGGACACTAAACTGGTTTGTGTACTTGATGACAGCAGTTCTCTATAAATTTGAATTTGAGCTCATGATTGCTCTACATACAGCCTCGCTTAGTTTTTCAGTCCATGTGTTGTCCAGCTGCCATGCGGAAGGACCAGAATGCAATTTCGGACTAAAACTCAAAAGTAAACATCACCATCACCCAGACGAGGCTGTCAAAAAAAAAAGGCCTACCAACGTAAAGACTTTGTGGGCAGATGCTGTCCCAAACGTGAAAGCCACAATGAAAGTGCAACTGGACAAGAAAATCTTTCCCCAGGAGCTTATGAGGAAACACTTTTACTTTTGCGTGTCAATAGGGAAAGAAAAAACATATCTCCACTGTCCACTGTCCATACAAGGAAATTCATGGCAATCAATTTCCTGCTTAACTCGTGCCAAATTGTGCAACAACTCCCCGTCATCGTCCGAGCTACATTCACTCAGCCGTATGGCGCTCGCGAGTGCGCATTCATTGAGTGCGTATCTAAACGGCTCGCGGCTGACATGGGTGGTATGTGTAGTGACAGCAGCTGCTACAGCAAATGTTGCTGCTGTTCTACTATACGTGCCTCCACCCTGTGGCGTCGGACAACATCATAGACTTGGGCGTTTTTTAATTAATCACGATGCGTGATTTTCATTTTGACGGCTATATCGCAGAGGTCAAGCGGCATGGCCCTCTAACAGAGTCGGGTTTTTTTTTTTTCATTTTCTAGTTGCTTGTCAACACTCCCTACAAAACAAGAGTGTGTGCGCGCAAAGCGTTGGTGGTGGCGCTGCAAAGTTCCTCATTGATCCGATGTAAATCGGTTGCGACAACTGAAGGTGTTAGTCGGGCGCGCATGATCTCTTTCCGTAAGTTTATTCAAATTGAAACACATTGCGCGCCGATCTATCTCTCTTGGGGCGAAGCTGAAGTGCACTTGAGCCGTTCAGTTTGGAAAGGCATTACAAGTTTCCGACAAGTCGACTTGGAGCCGTATATGTATAGAACAACAAGTGGCGTGGAATGCAACATTTCTTTGCAGCGTATAGTCGGCTTGCTTGTAGATGTATAGGCAATCGGTTGGTTCGTAAAGAAAACTGCGTATCCGCTACATGCAATCACATGGTTATTGATTTTGAAGTGTAGACTCACATCGTTTGCGTCTAGTTTACCTTTTATGCGGTCAGGCGCGTTGTAATATTTTCAATTTCAAGGTCTCGCAATGTCAATTAAGGAACCCATCAGTGTTACTTAGGGGGGAACGAATGTGGAACGATACTTTTGCCAGAGCACACTCATCACGTTGATCGGTAGAAGTAGAAGAGGTGGGCTTTCTAGGAACTCACAAACTGACGTAACAATGATGGTGTAATGCAATTAGTTGAGTTGTTGCGCTCATTTCGAGATATGGAGTCGTGTTTGTGATAACAAAAGGCGCGTAAGTAATAATTTGGTGATGGACGATGATGGACACCTGATCTAGTAGTGTTTGGTAAATTAAGTGATGCAATAAGTTGGTAGATGTTTGTCAAGGTGACTGGAAGAAAAAACGTACCCGGTTTTCATTTGTACATAATGCGAGTGGTGAATAGTGGCTGTTATAGATGGGCGTGGCATTTTGTTGCTCTTGATTGGATTTTATAGCTATTGTTCACAGAGACACCTTTTGTGCAGTCAATTTTGTAACTTTGCCTTGCAAGAGGAAGAAAGTTGCATTGAAAAATTGGTCAGAAAATGAACCAAAGACGCAACAAATAAGCCGCAAATATGGCGTCAGAAAACGCATCACAAAACGAGTCAACATGCCGAAAGAACGCGTGGGTAACTGGCAGAAATAGCCAGTTAGAAAACGCAAGGCAAATGATCCAAAAACGTATTTAAACGTCGCTTTAAAATTGAGTCAGAAAACCCGTCAGAAAACGAGTCGAAAACACGATTGAATAAGTGTTAAGAACATTTAAAAAAAATGCGTTAGTTAAGCAGCCGAAAAAGTGGAGTAAAGAAACCGTCAAAAATCCCGTCGAAAATCAAGTCAGAAAACGCCTTGAACAACAAGTCAAAACGAATCGACAAGTAGCCAAAAATGCGTGATAGAATGTATCGATATGAAAGTCAGAAAACACTAAAAACAAAAAAAACAGTGAAAACGTGTGGAAAAACTGTGAAAAATCGCGTCAGAAAAAAGTCCAAAATGCTTAAATTGTGTCGAAAAACTTGTCAAAAAGGCTTCAAAGAACAAGTCAAAATGGGTCAGGAAACGAGCCAAAGGCGAGACAAAATATCCGCAAATATGGCGTCAGAAAACGCATCACAAAACGAGTCAACATGCCGAAAGAACGCGTGGGTAACTGGCAGAAATAGCCTTAGAAAACGCAAGGCAAATGAGCCAAAAACGTATTCAAATACGCTGTTTTAAAATTGAGTCAGAAAACCCGTCAGAAAACGAGTCAAAAACTCAACACACAACAACACGATTGAATAAGTGTTAAAAACATTTTAAAAAAATGTGTCAGTTAAGAAGCCGAAAAAATGGAGTGGAGAAACCGTCAAAAATCAAGTCATAAAACGCCTTGAACAACAAGTTCGAAAAGTAGCCAAAAATGCATGATAAAATTCATCGCTATGCAAGTCAGAAAACACTTAAAACCATAATGAAAAACGCATGGAAAAACTGTCAAAAATCGCGTCAGAAAGCAAGTCGAAAAGGCTTTAAAACAGGTGTAAGAATTGTGTCGAAAAACATGTCAAAAACGCTTCAATAAAGAACAAACCTGAAAAATGTGTCAGAAAACGAGTCAAAAGCATGTTCCAAAATATGTTCAACGAAGTTTTAGAAGCATTTAAGAAAATGTGTCATAAAACGGGTTCGAAAACATGTCAAAAGCGCTTCAAAGAAAGAAACATCAAAATGAGTCGGAAAACGAGTCAAAATCGTGTTTAAAAATATGTTCAACGAAGTATCAAAAGCGTGCGTAAGAAAATGTGTCAGAAAACGGGTCCGAACACAAGTCAAAATCGCGTGGAGAAACTCTCGAAAGAAAGGGTCGAAAAACGCATACAATAACAAGTCGAAACGAATGAAAAACGGGTCGATAAACAGTCAAAAGCAAGTCAAAAAGTGAAGAAAAAAACAGTCAAGAAAGTGTGAAAAGATGTTACAACGAAAAACAAGTCAAAAAAAAGTCGAAAACAAGCCAAAAACCAGTTAGAAACGCCCCCAAATGTATTTAAAAAAGCGTAAAAAACACGTCGAAAAAGGAGTTAAAAAACGCGTTGCCAAAAACCCATAATCTTCTCCCAAATGAAGTTTGTATAAGTATACTTGCATAAAAAATATCATCCTGTAAGCCTTCCCTATGCGACACGTGCCATTCATCAACTACTTCTCATTCAATTTATTCCTAATCCAGTTAATAACCTACTTACCTTCTACACTGCACATCTGTTTGCGTTCGCATTTTCAAATGATACCATAAAATAGAATACCACCCTAAGGCATCACAGTCATCGGTTCGCAGAAAAACTTGTTATTTGGCAAACATTTGGATCGAAAGCCATCAAGTCGTCACTCAACGCTGTGTCTAGAGGAAACACATCCGAATGCCGCACCCCGATCGGAATTGCTAATTGCCTGTCGTCAGACAATCAAAAGCCTTCACATTTCAAATAACCGATTATCGGTCCAAACACCCGCAAGAGCTTTTCAAAATTAATCAAACATCAACAGGTCACAAAGAGGTGTGAATGTGAATGTGAATGCGAATTGTTTTCCGTGTGAAATACATTTCTGCAAATTCGGCTCATTTTCCTACGAATATTATTAATCATCGGAAGATTACCCGGATGCTCTGGATAACAAGCGGTAGCTTTGTAAGAAAAAAAACAAAGAGATTCTTGGAAGGAAAAGATGATCAAGCCTCCACGAAGGACATTAACAAATCGTTTGGGTCAGTTCTGGTGAGGTGCTTGACCGAAAGATGAATCGTACTCGGATGACGCTACCGCACAAAATCTGATTTTCGTTTATGGTAACATCGTGTATACTATACAGTATACCATATACAAGAAACAAGACTTAATGACTTTTTTTCTGTTTTTGTGTTGCTGATCAGGTAATCAAGTCGCTCTGTGTTACGAATACCGAATGATTTGGGTAATGAATTTCGATAATTATTAATGAGAAGAGGTCTCTGTGGCTTTTCAACTTTTCGAGGTGCTAGGTTGTTGAGTGAAATGAAAGTTTAGGCAAGGTTTGTCAGCCTTCGACAGGTTAGTTAACTTTTGGTGTACACAAATTTAATAATCAGACTGGGTCAACAAACAGTTTGTATGGTTGGAAATTTTATACGCCACTGACTTTCCGAAGCAACAGAGCTGTTGTGGAGGAATAGAAAAAGGCTTCAAACCAAATGTGTTCCTTCTATTTGGACACATGTTGTACTTATGTTAATCATCAATTGGTTTACGTACCTTGGAGACATTGATTATGATGGAATTTGTCCAAAAATCTGAAAAGGGAAGAAAAAACGAAAATTAGTCCGAAATTAAAATGTAGGAGTTCGAAAAAATTTATTTATTTATTTATTCAAGAAATGCAAAAATCACATTAACACATGTGTCTTATAATTTAGTGATTTGCTAAAATGTAACAAATTATTGCGATCAATTATTAATAACTAGCTCAAGTTTATTTTTCAAGTTCGGCTATTAACAATAATCTTTTGAGATTATTTAAAGCAACTAAGAACAGACAACATTATTACCACATGCGCACGAGTCTAGGGAGCCAGTTTCTTTTGCTTTTTGTGTTACCACTTAAACTTAATGGTTGAACAAAATCTTGCTCTTGAAATGTAGCTAATGAATTAAAAAGTTAGTTTACCAAAAAAAGAATTATGTTTACATTTTTTAGAAAAAGAATTTATTAATTTTTCCGTGAAAAACTCTCGTACGGAAAACTCCGTAAAGTCACTCCCAAACTACCATTGGGTTAGTTGGTACTTTTATTGTTGGGTAATGCAAGAGGTTTTTCGAACTGGCAACACGTTTCCCATCTGATTTTGTGCTCAATTTGGTTCGGTATTACCATGAGCATAGACTTACGATAGACGGCCCGAGCTGCTCGAAAAACTCGTCAAAATTTAGATTTAGTCTATAAACCTCCATCAATAATCCAGTGATCCCACTTATTTGTTCTGATCTTAATATGAAAGTAGTGAGTCAGATTTTAAGAAGGGAAACAAATAAGCTAAATACATCAGCTAATTCTTCAAATTTATGCTAAACGGCAGCCTGAGTGGAAGACTCAAAAATGGTCCTATTTTGGGAAATTTTGCAAACGTACTAACACCAGTAATGCAACGACTTATATTTCTTACCTCCTTTTGTTTAAACAGATATTCCTTTAAATTTGCTTGAAATAAAAGGAAACTCTTTTCGAATTGGGGGGAAACAAATGATTTGGCTGAAAAAGGAGAAACATTTTTTGAAAGTCTGTAAACACTGGTCTTGGTCTCTGTTAGTCAATCGACAAATTGTTGCAGATTTCGAGGGTGGACGTTGCTCATTTTGACTTATTTCAGTCCAAAGATAAAATGATCTTTGAAGAAAATGATAGTAAAAACGGGTCAAGTAGTTTTTGAGGAGATCTTCAATTTGTTTTCAATAGAGATTTGTCGGTTACAAACTAATACAAAAATGTTGCCAAAGTAGAAGCTAAATTTTGGGTGATCTGCGTTTGTTCCCAAGAGAACTTGGGAACTCTGCTCTGTCTAAACTCAGAACTGCAAAGCAATTTTGAGCGATATTCGCTTATTAGAAAACTAAGCCACCTTTTCGGTATTTTGATATTGAAGTGAGGAGAAAGTTTGAAGCGGCAGCAGTTGGTAATATTGCGATAACCCTCAGACCCTGATTCATTTGGAAGCGAATATTCGTCAAGCTACAGCAGCAAATGTTAGACAGGGTAATCCAAAATTGGAGCGATACGGTCCTGGGCATAATATGAATGATATCTTGCTCCTTGCCCAAGTATAGAAAAAATTAAAAACAACATATTATAAATGTCACTTTGTGGAGAAGGGAAGTCCCTTTTTCGATTTCAAGTTCATAATTCAATTATACCAGATATATAATACTGAGAAAAGATCTGAATTACGTAACGACAACCTTCATTTTGAGTCCTTCGAATGAGTTCACTGCAAGCGACTTTTCCAAAGAGTTGGTTCTCTTTTTTTCTATACCTACTTGTATTGGGCAAGGAGCAAGATATCCATCATATTTTCAGCACTTTTTTGAAGTGCATGTTCATTGACAAGGACACCAGGAATTCGCGAAATTTATTTCGTCGCCCTTCAACAGCAACCGCTGTAGTTCAAGGCAGTTTATCAGTATGCACAACAGGTAAATTGTCCACGTTCCATTCATCCACCTTCAGGCGATCCATTATATCCTTTTCTCTTCTTCCCATTTAAGGTCACTTCCCCCTTTTCCGAAACTGAATACTTTAACACAGCACCTGCTTAGTCGTCGACTATATTCTTTCCTTCGTCTACAAGGTTACAAGACTAAAAAGGAACCTTGAAACAGAAAACGGAAACAAGACCGCAATACAAAGCAATCCTCGAAAAATCAGCAAAAACCTCCACAAGGTCTATAGGTAATTGACCAGATAATAACAATAATTTTTTGTCTACAAATTGCAGCAAAACTCACTTTTTAACAAATTACATGAGTTCGCTGTCAAGTTCGACGGAGAAACGCTCGAGAAATCCATGCACGCAGCGAAACAGATGGCAATCCACAAAATATCGCATTTATCAATACAAATTTACTGCTAATGAACTTTGGATAGTGGATAACAAGTCCAAGTTGGGTTTTCTTCTTTTTTCCATTATTTTTGCAACGCGTCCCATTCGAGGACGGTCAGTGTCACATAACCACAATGCACGCATGCTTAAGCACAGTAACAATTCGGATCGGTGACCACCCAAAGTCACTGGGCTACTGGGTAATGTAACTAAGGTTTTTTTTTTTAACAAACTCTATTGTTATGATTTTGACAGGTTGTTTCCTATTTTTATTTATTTGTTGGTTTTTATAATCAGCATGCGAATTGCCCGGTCTTGAATCACTGTTCGTCTAGCGCCGCGTGAAATGCTACTTTGGAAAAGAGCAGGTAATCCGTTGGTAATTATGTGACTTGAAATTGGGTAGCGTGAAATTGGTGCGCGAATAGTACCTCCGATTAGTCGCACAATGTTGACCTTGGGTGAGGTTAAAGATCTGTGGTGCTGTGTTGTGTATATAGTATGGCATTTGCATGCAACAAGTCATACTGAAAATAATCGGTCAAGTGGAAAAGGAATGAAAGGAAATCGATTTTAAATTGGTTTTCGGCTTTCGGTCACTTTTAAGGTTGGTAGGCGATTGTTTGTGCGGTTCATTGCACCGCAAATGGATTCGGAAACTAATTGCTGAACGATTTGTCTTGAGGTCAGGCGGGCAATTTGTTATCACCGGTTTCTTTGAGTGTATAGCTACTCGTAGTTTGGGGTTTATTTTTTAATTGTAGCGCAATCAAATTTAATGAACTGGTATTGATGGTGGGTTCTGCCCCTATTTTCGTAAAGGCCCTATCTACATAATTTTCGATTTCGGGGTTAATACATATGTGGGGAGTACCTGCTTCAAGAGCTTAACAAGATGTTGGACCATGAAAGGAATTAAAAGTTTTCCAAAAATATTAACTGAATTTTTAGAAAAGAAGGCCGCATGCACCATTAGCAACTCTTCACCTGGAAGCCATAAATGCGTTGATTTATAAAGGATAATTGACTAAGAAAATTACAATAAAATAAAAGACTTATATGGGGCCCACCTCAAAACCTTTATGTGCCTATGAAAAAATTCATATACAAATTGGATAAGTGGTTTCAACGTGATGCGTTTTCAAATCCACATAGAAACTTGGAAATTGTTTTACATGCGTAAATTACTTAACTTGAAGTCTCGCTACACCAAAAAAAAAAACACAAATTGTCAGCTGTCAAATGAGTTTTGACCGAAAAAAATGTTGCCAGTCTAGAAATAAAGCTTGGACCGTAGGGCTTCTGATGGCGAAATAGCAAACCGAAGTGAGCACAAACCATCTCTCAGCTGTCAGCGTGGTTTTTGCTGGAAATAGTGTTGCCAGTTCGAAAAACAAACTGCTAACTCGATCGATTACAGCAGGTACACGAACCATTTAATTTGTATTTCCATGACAGTTGAAGCCTCTAAAACCTCTAAACTACTAACTCGATCGGTTACAGCAGGTACACGAACCATTTAATTTGTATTTCCATGACAGTTGAAGCCCATGGAATATATGGAGTGAAATCGGAGTTTCTTCGACTCGAGGGCGATACGATTTAATTTAGTTCACGGAGTTAACTAAACGATTTGATTTAATTTAAATTCTTTTTCGAGTACATTTTTTTGGAATTTTCCTACTAATAAAATGTTTCCTTAACAAATTCCACCCATGCTCACGCCAAGCAATGTTTACTATATCAAGTTGTAGTCAAATACAACATATATACCAAATTAAAGGGCCCAACCCATAGAATCCGTCGCGTCCGTTGCGGCAAAGTTTTCGACTGACAGGCTGATAGAATACACACTCTCTTATGGAGGGTGTCCCATAAGCAGCGTACGTGCCGGAGCGACGGATAAAGTAAGTTTACTTTCTACTTTTCTGTCCGTCGCCTCCGTTGACAATTGGCACATCGTGAGAAGATTCCTTTTCATTGGTGGAAATATTGAGCGCGTGAGAGAGGCTGTCATCGGCTCTCACTAGTGCTCTTATATTGTGGGATTTCTTCCTTTTTTGGGGAATTTCGATGTCCGAAAAGCCTTAAGTGGGATAAAGAAAAATCTAAAAAAACATTGAAAAAAAAATTTTTTTTTCTAAATTTCATCAAAATAAGTATCTAGATTTCACCATGATAATCAACACATGTATGTACATAAAAAATAACTTTTTTAAATCACCTTTCAGCAAGATTTTTAATATCAAAATTTTCTAGTACCAAAAAGAAGTCATTATGATATTAAAAAAATGCTATTTTTATACCAAAGGTTATTTAATGTGATTATTTATCCGTATAATATAACTTTTACTTTTAAAAGTTAATTTTTTTCACAAAAAAATACCTATCAAGGGAATTATTTGAAAGGGAATTTGACTACGTTGGAAAGGGAAAAATTCCCACGTTTCTTGGGACAAATAGGTATAGAGTACTGAGACACTGTCACTTAGCGTATGCGACGGATTCTATGGGACAGTTCGTTCCGTCAAATACGGCAATCCGTCGACGCAACGGACGCGACGGATTCTATGGGTTGGGCCCTTTACACACGTTTCCCTTAAACAATATCAATCAGAAATAAAAAAAAAACTCTGTTCGACAATGTACAAGAACATCCACTCTGGACGTAATCAATCATTGCACAATGTCGTGCCATACATTGGTTTTTGCACGGTCTCATGGTTCAAGCCCCTACACATCCTTCAACAGAAAATGTCAATCAAGGAAAAAAAGCAAAAACACAAAAAAAAACAACCACCGTCACAGTTGTTTGCATCTGGCGCTGGAGTTCAACTCTAAACAGTAGCTACTGCTGGTGCTACTGGAATTGTTATCTAGTTTGAATCTAAATAGTGTTTAACCTGAAGAAACGGTTGAGAGCTGAGTAGTGGAAGACATTCTTCTCACCACTCCTCTCTCGTCTATTCGATGATGCTGCTGTTAGTCGCACTCGCATTAGGCAGAGCAATACTTCGATCGCGATTGCTTTATCTAGCTAGATTCAGCACCAATGACAAGTTGACAAGAGTTTCGTAAGACCACCAGATGGCATTATCTGAAATTTCCCCTTAAATCTGCACGTTACGTTGGTGAGCTTCCTTTTTTGGTAGGTATGCAAATGTGTGAAGCTGCGAGCTTAGTTAGAAATATTGAGACAAGAGACAAGAGTGCGGTAAATTGTTTTACTGATTTTAAAAATGGCAGAATGGGTATTAATTAAAGGAACGTCAGTTCGACATGTCAAAAGTTGACAGTACTCTCGAGGAGTATGTTATATAGTTATAAAGGGTGTTTTTTTCTTAGAGGCATAAAACTTTAAGTTGGCAACACTATTTTAACTGGCGGCCATTTTGTCAGCTGTCAATCGATTTATTTTTAGTTTGGTTTGGCAATTCAACATGAATAGACAGACGCCTGAGCAACACTTCCAAATTGTGCAAATTTATTTTGAAAATCATGGTTCTGTTCGAAATACGTAGCGCACACTACGTCAATTTTCATAAGCGAATTTTGTTTAGCGATGAAGCTCTCTTTTGGTTGAATGGATACGTCAATAAATAAAACTGCCGTATTTGGAGTGGTGATAATCCTCAAGTGTATGTTGAGACAACGTTACATCCACAAAAACTGACTGTTGGGTGTGCTTCATGGATTGGTGGAATAATTGGTCCGTACTTCTTTAAAAACGATGCTGGTCAGAATGTTACAGTCAATGGTGACCGCTATTGAGCCATGATTACTGACTTTTTCAATTGAACAACCATGTGATGTGCAGAAGCTGCGGTTTCAACAAGACGGCGCAACATGTCACACAGCTCGTGCCACAATTGATTGATTGAAGGAAACGTTTGGTAACCGCATACTTTCACGGTTTTTGGACACGTGAATTGGCCTCCAAGATATTGACTATTTTCTGTGGGGATATGCGAAGTCGCTAGTCTACGCCGATAAGCCCGAAACGATTGACCACTTGTAGGACAACATTCGCCGAGTTATTGCCGATATACGGCCACAAATGTTTGAAAAATATTATCTTTCAAATAAAGTAAATTTCATGTCAATTTAAAAAAAAAAGATCTGTTTTATTCCATTTCCAGTTCTATACCTCTAAAAAAAGACACCATTTACATATACCTACCGTAGTCGAGCAACTTTGACAAGTGAATACGTTTGTTCCAAAGTTGTGAATGGTTCGAAACCTTGATGGCTTCAGTTTTGCCCACTAGATGTCGTTTTATCGTTAATGCAGCAGCGACTTCGATCAAAAAATGTAGGGTAAGGTTTTTTCGAAAACCTTACAAAGTGTCAATTCCATCTGCTACGTTTCCACCGGACACTAATCGCGAGATTTAGGGCAAGATATTACAAATAAATCCTGAGGTCCACAAAACAAAAAACAAGATTAAATTGACGTTTGACCAGATGTTGTCAACTACTGCCAAATCGAACAGCCCAAAATTGTGGTAATAGGAAAAAAATAAAAAGTTTAAATTGATAAAACATGAGTTCCGGAAATCTTTAAATATTATTAGCGACAATTTTATTCTACAAAATATAATGAAAGTTTGATTGTTGCATTTCTAGAAGAAATCGCTAAAGTACAGAATTAAATTCGGATATGTTTTTTTTTTATGACACAATGTCAAATAAAGCTCTGTTTGCTTGGTATTTTTGACATCTCGAGATAGTGTGTTCACAAACCGGACTCTACATGCAAATCTGTTCAGTTTAGGAGATTAATTCTTAATCTTCTTTTTATGAGATTAACTTTTGTATGACAAATCCCTAGATTTATGCTGGATTTACGGAAATTCTTCTAAATCTCGCAGATAATCTCCGGTGGAAAAATAGCATTAGGAGGTATATTTTGAACTGAATTGAGGGTTAACTTCCTGTTTTTTTTTAGACTGAAAGGCCCAGTCCATAGAATCCGTTGCATCCGTCGCGTCGACGAATTGCCGTATTCGACGGAACGAGCTGTCCCAGTGTCCCATAGAATCCGTCATATACGGTCACAGGCAGTGTTTAAGTACTCTATACTTATTTGTCCCAACAAACGTGTTAATTTTTCCCTTTCCAACGTACTCAAGTTCCCTTTTAAATAATTCCCTTGATAAGTAGGTATTTTTTTTTTTTTGTGAAAAAAATTAGGTTTTAAAAGTAAAATTTATATTATACGGATAAATAATCACATTGAAAAACCTTTGGTATAAAAATCGGATTTTGTAAATATTATCATGATTACTTTTTGGTACTAGAAAATTTTGATATTCAAAAATATTGCTAAAAGGTGATTTTAAAAAGCCCTTTTTTATGTAAATTCATGTGTTAATTATCATGGTGAAATGTAGATACTTATTTTGATGAAATTTAGAAAAAAAAAATTTGTATTGTTATTTTAGATTTTTCTTTTTCCCACGGAAGGCTTTTCGGACATCGAAATTCCCAAAAAAAAAGGAAGAAATCCCGCAATATAAGAGCACTGGTGACCAGTGTTATTATGACTCTCTCTTCATTTATCCCACGAAGCGTAGTAATTTTCCCCATTTTTTCCCACTTCACAGTACTCAAATTCCCTTAAAAATCCCTTTAGCGAAATTTTTTAATTTTTAAAGTAAAATTTGTATTACACGGAAAAAAATATTAAATTAACCTTATGCTAACATTACTATGACTATTTTAGGAAGTACTAGAAAACTTTCATGAAAGGCAATTTACATAAGCAATTTTTTATGGACACTTTTTGTGGTAAAATGTAGATGTTTTGATGAAATTTGCTGCTAAAACTTATAGTTTGAATATTTTTGTTAGATTCCTAAAAATCCCACGATTTCGTGATGATTCCCTTTATCCCACGGAAGGCTTTTTAGACATCGAAAATCCCACCAAAAGGGTTAAATCCTACGATATAATAACACTGCTGGTGACAGCCGATGACAGTTTCTCTCACGCGCTCAATATTTCCACCAGAAAGAAGAATGCTCTCACGCTGTGCCAACTGTCAACGGTTGCGACGGACAGAAAAGTTAGAAATTAAACCTACTTTATCCGTCGCCCAACCCATAAAAATATTTTGGGGCAGCACTGCTTATGTTTGGTTTTGAATGTCCTTAATGGCATTCTCGACACTTGTTTCATCGGTGTTGCGGTGGGGTTTTTTATTTTTGTAAGTATTTGGCATTACATTCTAAAAAAGAGTGAGAAGTTGTTTTAGAACACTCGTAAATTAGGATTTGAAACTTTGTCAATTCCTCCTTCAGCACAAATGTCAAATCCTCCTTTTTGATTGCTTGTGGGACTAATACAAAAAAAAAAAAAAAACGTTTGCACTGGTGCTCAGGATAAACAATTGTTTATTTGTGATTTTAAAACGAATAAATGTGCACTACATTGCACTTTCAGTGTCAAAAACTACAAAGTTAATTAAAATATTACAGTTGGATTGCTTACCATAAAAGTTAGATGAAATGGGCACACAAATGCAAAAGACGTCCACTCCTAGACCACAGTGATTATTTATTTATCACTCAAACCAATCGTTACTAGATTTGTTTTCTCATCACTTAAAGTGCTGCCAAGGTTTTAGTTTTTCTGAAAAGTGCTGATGTCAATTCCTCCTGCCTGTCATCAAATCCTCCCTACCTTACCCTACTTAAAAGACGGATGTGAAAAAATCATCTAGAAAGAATGCATCACTCTTCCTGACTTTACATCTAATAATCACTATAAATGCTACTAGGAAAAAACTTAAAAACCATTAGAAGCGGCACTAAATTTGATCACATCAGCACCATATAAATCGCTGTAAAACTGTCTCAAGTTTCAACGAAATCAAGGAAAACCCCGGCCGCCTGATTAGAACGTCCAATTAAGAAATTCCTCAAAACAAATTAAACAATCTCAGTCGATACTTTATAGCCAGCAAATTAAAAACAAAAATTATTTACTTCTAGTGCGACACGAAACGCAATCTCTGTGTATATCTATCATTTCTCACACTTTTCGGACAGCTGAGCGTGATGGCGCCAAACGATCTCCATATAGACGATGCCAGGGGTCTTGAGAAAAAAAATAAAAAAATCCCATTCGATATGAAAAATTGCATAAAATTAACGCACAGTGTTAAGTCGCAGATTGTACACACAAAATGTGTGTGTGACAACATAGCATGAAATAGTAGCTGCAGCGGGACAACAACAAAGACACTCGATCGCCCTGCTTCTAAACAACCAGTACCACTTTGGAGATAGCCTTAGCCCGGAGCGTATTCTGGCTTTTGATTTCGCGCATTCATGGTTGAGGTTGACCGCTTTTTTTCTTGTTAGCATCAATTGTAATGGCGATTTGTCAATAAAATATATTTCGCAAAATTACAGTCGGCCGGTTAATTAGGAGTCGGCTTGAATTTGCAACCGGAAAACAAATAAATTTTGAATAATTTTAGATTTGTTTTGTCAATATTTGTGCACTGTCAGACTTGACTAATAATTGAGTCATTGTCAAGTGGTTTATTTCCGTGAGTCAACAAAAGGTTTATCGTCCACAGTGTGATGACTTCAATTAAGAAGAGAATGTTTCTTCAGATGTTGCTGCTGGGCAATTGAAACTGTAGCTGGCGAGGAACTGCTGTTGTTGTGGCTCTTCAAAGACCTTGAGGGAATTTGTTAAGGAGATTAAAGTGAGGGTGATGTTTATTGTTGGCCAGAGTGGGTAGTTGAAGAATATTTTGTAAAGTTCTCGCCAGCTTCCGGATATTGATGTTTCTTTGAGCGGTTTTGTTTCTTTGCATCAGACTTATATATATATATATATGTATATATATCCGTGGAGAACAAGACACAAGAGAACCGATAATGTACCACATGAGACAAAAGACTTCTTCTAATGAATGATGATGTAATATCCCAATAGAATGACTACGAGGAAAATCCACTTGCGGCCAAAATAAAATGATGAGTATTAGAACTCTGTGAACTCATCTTTAATAACCATTTATGTACATTCCAGTTCGTCTGGGTGCCAGGTACGGACACCGTGACGTAAACTAAAGAGTACGTCACTTTTTATGCATGCCTACTTTGGCAGAATCAATTAAAAAAAAACTCAAGTGGCTCTTCACTTTTGACTGAAACATCTACTCCAGAAAATCAACAACAAACAGCCAGCTCGGTTTCTATTACGAGATCAGCAAATTATTCACACATTTTTTCCACCAGTCTGTTGCTATTTTTGTTGGAATTTGACTGACACCAGCACCACTTGACAGCTTTTAAAAAAGAATCGCGAAAAATCAGACGGGGAAGTTAAATAGAAGAGCTGGTGTCGGTAAGGTAGCACAGATACATATGTTATTACTGTACTTTCGGCTGAACCTACCTATTAGGGAGGTTTAAGTTTCGAATGGAATTCTAGTGGAAGTATATACTATATCTATGGTGAAATAATGTGTCAGTTGTCAAATTGAATTCACCAGAAACAGTGTTCCGACTCTGTGGTCAGTTTAGCGAGCCGATCCCCGATTTGCGTAGTAAATTTACAAAATTTACAAGCGTTGCTTAGGCGGTAGTTAATTTCTGGTGAAGTGGCATATTCTTATGATGCCAAACATCTGTCAGCTGTCAAAATTGACAGTCGAATTGATAGTCGATAGTTTGAAAATATTTTAAATACATATTTAGTTGGAAGAGTTGGAAAAATGCCGTCTGCGACCATTAATCATGTCGATTCCGCCAACGTATTCAACTGACAGGCGAATAGAATACACGCTAACTTATGGAAGCAACGCATATGCCGAGTGCAACGGATAAAGTACGTTATAGGAACGTTTTTCTAATACTACTCATAACGATTTAAGTTATACTTAAATAACTAATGGGCTACTTTTTCTACATCATAAACTGTCACATAAGACGGTCACAAAAACGGACGTTAAAAAATAAATAGTCAATGCAACAGGCCTGTGAGGCCTAGCTGCTCACATCCATTCGTTTTGTGTGAGTTTTTTCCGTATGCCGTATTTGTATGCCGAGTTTATAAGGTTAATTGAGAAACTTTTTCATGACATTTATGCTCTCGGAAAGTCGGATGTTTGCCAGAACCTTCGGAAGAGAGAGAGAGAGAGGTGGCGCAGCGGTTTTTCCTAGTTGCGTTGACACTTGACAGCTTTCACAAATTGAGAGTTAGCCGATTCAATATTGAGAGAATGAGGGAAACTGTCATGGTTGATGGTCACTTCACTGGTCAAAATTGAATCAGTGAAACAACGATGACAGTTCTATCACGAAACAAGCTGTCTGTGGAATTACTTTGCAAGAAATATTCGTTTAGCGGATATGTGACGAATTTTATGGAACTGATCCTTCCATTGAATGCGTGGAAGTTGACGTAGCCGTCGACGAAAATACGACGATGAATTCTACTGGTTGTTCATTTTGATTTTTTCTGCAATAAATAAATGATATAGATAAATAAATAAATGGAATAAACTAGTTTAGGACATTTTCTGTTTGCTCTCTCGGCAGATTTCTACAGTATTTATGGATATATTTAGGTTTCGTAAAAATTATAACGTACCTTCTTTCAGAGACTTTGTGACGAACCAATCCATCCTGCAATTCACCTACGGAAATTCACCTTTCATTTGGTCCATATTGATGAAGATTGGTTTAGAAATAACCCAGGAGTCGGGTCGTCAGAAAAAAACTGTGTATAATGACGAATTGGAAAATAATACTCACTGTAAGAATGTTTAACTTTTTAATAGCCGTTCAGCGGGCCTTTCCTTTAAAGATGTTTAAAGAAACAGACAGAATATCAAATGTGTCACTGTCACTGTGCTGAAAAAATGAGAGAAAACTTAACGAAAGCCGCTTCACGTATGATGTTGGTGTGTAGACGAAAATGGACACATTTAAAAAACCTAGTCACTTTAAGTAGGTCTGGAGTAGATGTTACCTGAACGCAACAACTAGATTGGTGTGTCACTTATCATACGTCATCCACATAATGAACATGCGAACTGTCAACTTAGTACTAAGTCACGAATTTTTTGACTATATTCGTCGGCTACCTCTCCATAAACGTCAACTGAAACAGCCGTTCATATTACCGTTCTAAGCCAATCAAAACTGAGATATCAAGTCTGACAGCTGTCAGACTTACTAAACTAGGTACTTGAACGTCTCCAATGAAACGATTATCGGTCAATGCATTGGAATACCTAACTGCGATGGAAAATAAAGCCACCGTGAACTCAAATTTGAAATAGGAACCAAATAAGAAACATAATATATATAGTATAAGAAGTCTCTTTGAAAAGGTCGTAAGGTTACTTAAAAAAACCTTCAAGATGAACAGACAAACAAACCCATATTCGAAGAAGTGTGCCCCCACGACACTATTCCATCTCACACGATCTTTGAGAGGAAATGTCGCAACAGAATTGGTTTCGCCAAATGTGCACCTAACCAACCACTAAGAACGCTCAATAAGCCATATACACCAGTGATCGGAGCCGCCATGCAACATTTAAGCCTCAAAGTAGCTTACAGCTACAGCATTGAGTTCGAGTATAAATTGCCAACTCAAGGTGGCCTTTGTTCGAAGTGATGCAAATTTATTATGTTACTACGGTGTGTTCTCTTATCGGAGAACTCGCCACGTAAATGCTTCGTAATAACGAACAATTAACTGGAACATGCAGTGCTTAGTTAGTGTAATGAATTTTTTTTTTTTTTTTTGCAAGCCACCTTAGGTATAGGTAGGATAGGAACAGCTGCTGAATAGCATGCTATAAGAAGATTTACGAGCCGAGTGCATTTTCTTTTACTTTTTGCCGGCTTTAGTACAAATTGAGATAATTTTATGATTTTATTGATTTAATTGACACTTATTGCAGTCGGATTCGTATGGTGTGTTGGTTAAAACAGAAGGCAGCTGAAGCTGCCTGCAGTTGGATGGAGCCTATGGGCAGTTTCCTGATATGAGGATTAATGGCTTGTGGGTTGCGCTACAGTGAATGCAAATTATTCATTTTGCACAGTGCTAATAATTATTAAATGGCGCATTTCAGTGATATATGGCTTGGACACGACTTTGGGTTGGATTTTGTGTTAAGTCTTAAATGGCTGGCTATTAAGATCATGGCTTAGCATTGAAGTGGGTATTGCGATATGGGGGTTAAGGTGCAGCGGATTTTATACGTTTCGGTATGCGAAGAGTGCCGGCGTAAACAACATGGACTTGTGGCAAATGAACCATTAAAGGTGAATGATTTATATTTCACAACTGAAAGTGAGAATTTGATAAGACTGTTCAGGCGGAGTGTCCGCCGAAGTATGGGTAGCTAATCACAGTGTTGAAGATTTGCATCAAGTTGATTTATAATTCACTGGTTGGCTGGATGTGATACTGACTAGTTTAGCAATGACAAAGTGACCCATACACGATGGGACTTTTTCGTCCGAGAAAGGCCACATGCGAGAGGGTTTTTTTGTTAAATACAACCCCAGATGACGTTTCTGATCAGGTGTGTGACAACACATTTTTCAAATCGTAATTTCACTTGTAATTGTTAATTATCGAACTGAAAATTCACTTTTTTGGACATTAAATAATTTTAAATAAAATATGGCCGCTTTGGGCTTAAATTTAAAAATTTATCGACCGGGGTGTGGACCTGAAAATGAGCTTCATCCGTCAAAATGCTCGAGAGATTGCTCGAAAAGATATTGGGCTACAAGCATACGTGATGCAATTTTTGCAAGTATTGAACCCTTGCGACTGTCGAATACGATTTAGTTTCAGCCCAATATCAGCTGATTTTTTTGTCAACGACAAAGCGCAATTTCGACTTGATGCGATGAGAATTTTTTTTTTTTTTTAGTGTTGGGAATTCTTTGGTGTTGGGAATTCGCTGGAAGTAAAAAATCATCGTTAGACATTGCAGAGCTATACGCGAGGGATGCTTCTGCAATAGTGATGGACTTGAACTCATCTTTATCCGTCTCAATCTCCTGATTACATTGTCCTTATTTAAAAGTTCTGGTATTTCTCCGCGGTACTAATAATCATTTTTAGTGTCCAGACTAATTTTTTCGAGCTCACAATGGCGAAATTTTCCATACAAAATTGCATATTGTGACCTAGAAAATATTTAGTGTGAAGTTTAAAAATGATTACTGGTAAGGCCCTCTGTGTTTACGTGGTTGAGAAGCCAATTTCTATGCCTTTTTTTTCTTAACGAGCGCTTTCCAACGCAGTTTAGCGTCTAGAGTCATGCCTAGATATTTAGCTGTGTTAGAAAATTCTACCACATTGTTGTTAATGTAGACTGGAATGTGTGGTACGTTTTTATACGTAAAATTAATATGGACTGACTTAAGGTCATTTAATCTAATCTGCCATTTCTTAGTCCATTCTGAAATATTGTTTATTGCCGTCTGAAGCTTTTTTGAAGCTTTTTTGTTGCTATTTCGACAGTTGCTCCCACAGCAAGGACGGCTGTGTCATCTGCAAAAGAAGCTATGGTGGTTTCTACACTTTCAGGCAAATCGCTAGTGAAGAGTAGGTATAAAACTGGACCTAGCACACTGCCTTGCGGTACACCAGCTCTAATCTCTCTTAATGTTGAGCACTCTGTATCTTGCTTAATTCTGAAGAATCGATCTGATATATAAGACTCCAGAATGGTCGAATACTGCTTCGGCAGTTGCTTTTGTAGTTTGTGTATCTGTCCTTTGTGCCAGACTTTATCGAAAGCTTGTGCTATATCGAGAAATACTGTAGAGCACACATTTTTCTCTTCAAATGCTTTTTCGATTTTATCTGTGAACTGTGATTCTATGCACCCGATCAATTGTAGAGTGCTTGTTTCTAAACCAAAATTGATGACTTAGAAGTAGCGATTTTTCATCAATAATTTTTTGCAGACGTTTTGCCAGCATTTTTTCGAATAGCTTGGACAACTTTGGTAGTATCAATATTGGGCGATATGAGGCTACTTCGCTAGGTGGTTTACCTGGTTTTGGTATCATTATTACCTCCGCGACCTTCCCCATGCTTGGCACATATCTTAATTTAAATGCAGCATTTATAATCTGCGCTAGTTTTTTAAACCTTTTCGAGGAAATTGTTTTAAAATTTCCCCTGTGATTAAATCGAACCCTGGGGCTTTTTTAAGGTTCCGTACCCAAAGGGAAAAAAACGGAACCTTATTAGTTTCGCTCGGATGTCTCTCCGTTTGTCTGTCTGTCTGTCTGTCTGTCTGTCTGTCCGAACCCACTAAGTCAATTTTTTATGTTTATGCCTTCTATGATTTATTTGGCAAGTTCTTTAGCTATAACCGGCCGAATAGGTCCGTCTCCTTCGCACGTTTCTTCGTTTCCTTGATAATCTTTATCTTCATAAGGTTTGAAGACGTTCTCAAGGTACTCTGCTAAAGTATTTGCTTTTTCTTGACTGCTTTTTGCCCAGTTACCTTCTCTGGTTTTTACTGGCGGAATGTGAGCTATTGGCCTGTTCATTTTCTTTGCTGCCTTCCAGAGCGAGTAGTCGGTACTAGCATCATTTGTTAGACTCGTAAGATAAGATTTTAAAGACTCGTTATTAAATTCTCTTATAGATTTTCTGAGCTTATTATTTAAGTTGTTCAGTGTGGTTTTGTCGCTTGGCGCCCTTGTCTGTCTGCCAGCGTTTTCTAGCTTTCCTCTTTTCTGTAATAATTTCACATATATCACGAGGATAAGAGTTTTGTTTAGGTTAGGTTAGGTTTATGGGTGGGTGCGGCAGAACTCGTGGACCCATTGTGATGCCCTTTTTGGGGTTTTAGCCGATGTTGTTGGCTTTAGAGTCATTCCCTCTTGGTTACTCGACCTTGTCCAGCCATCCTGATGCATTTATGAACCTGTAAAGATTAGATAAAGATATATCTGAAAGTTCATGTATGTCATGGAAGTAGTATCTTCCAAGTGTTCTATTCCTCAAGTGACAGAGACTTGGGCATTGACAGAGGAAGTGAGGCGTGTCCTCGTGTACCTCCTCGTCGCCGCAACCCCTGCATATATCGTCATTCTTGAGTTTCAATTTCACTGTGTGGTATCTTAGGAAGTTGTGACCCGTTAGGGCTCCTACCAGTTTATACATCGACATTCTGTCAAACCGCATAAGCTTGATAGTCCGACTTGGATTGTATTCCGGCCATAGCTTCCGTGTTATTTCGCAGGTGGTTAATTCTTTCCACCTGTTGTTGGCTTTCATCCGGGTCTTATTTTCTACCCTCTCTCTGAGATTACAGAGTGGTGATTTGATTGAATTAATCGCCCGATCTTGGTCCATAGCAGAACCCTTTCTTGCCAATTCATCAGCCATCTCATTGCCGGTTTTGTCACTGTGTCCAGGGACCCAGCAGAGACGCGTGGTGTGCTGCGAGCAGAGAACCTTAAGCTCTTCACGGCAGCGGTGAACTAGCTTCGATTTTATTACGATAGCAGATACTGCTTTTATAGCCGCCTGGCTGTCAATAAATATAGTAATATCATTATTTGGTATTGCTAACATTGACACCATATGGGCAGCTTCGGCGATTGCCAGAACCTCCGCTTGAAAGACACTACTGTAATCAGGTGATCTGATTGAGTGGTGTATATTTAACTCTTCAGAGAAAATTCCGGCACCTGTTCCACGGTCCATCTTAGAGCCATCTGTGTAGATGGATATCGATTTTCCTTTTGTGGGTTCATCTGTGTTCCATTCCTCCCTGCTGGGGAAATAGCAGGAGAATGGTATGTCAAAGTCAAGATGTGGAGACAAGTAGTCAGAAGTGACCGCATCTCCCACATATTTATTCAGAATCTGTGTGTGACCCGTTGTGTAGTGTTTCCAGCTTTTTGTTTGGCTGATCCTGAGGGCACTTTTGGCTGCAGATTCTTGCATGTATAGATCTAGAGGTAACAAGTTGAGGATAGCCTCCATTCCAGCAGTAGGTGTTGTCCTTATTGCGCCGGTTGTACCTATACATGCTAGTCTTTGTATTTTGGTCATTAATTTAAGATTCGAAGCTTTGTTTGTGGCTTGCCGCCAGACTAAGCTACCGTACGTGAGTATTGGACGCACAACAGCCGTATACATCCACAGAATTATTTTGGGGTTTGGTCCCCACCTTTTGCCGAAGATTCGGTTGCATGCGTAAAAAGCATTTGCAGCTTTTTTTACTCTTTCATTGACATTTAGTTTCCAATTAAGCTTCCTATCTAGGATTATGCCCAGATATTTGGCACTCCCGGCCACCCTAAGGGGTATACCCTCAATAGTTGGAGGATCGAAGTTTGGTATCACCCTTTTGTTACTGAACAAAACTAATTCAGTCTTCTGTGGATTGACTCCAAGACCACATTGGTTTGCCCACATACTAAGTGTTCGTAATGCGTTACCTAGTAGTTCGCTTATGGTCGGTAGGAATTTGCCTGTAGCAAGTATTACTACATCGTCTGCATAAGCAGTTACTTTGACCCCTCTGTTTTTTGTTATTTTTTGTTTCATCTTGCTTGTTCTTTCGGGAGTTGCAGCCCATGCAGCTTTTTGTATATCCAGTGTAAATATTTTTCACTGCTTCTTCTAGTTGATCTTCTGTTTGAATAGCTGATGATAGTTGGATATATTCTTCCAATCAGTCAATCTAGTTTCGGGCTATGTTCTTTTATTATTATTCTATCGCCAAGTGTAAGAGAGAAATTACAAAAAAAAAACCTTTGGCTTCAAAAGAAGGGCTGGAGTTGGCGAGCGCTTTATCGAAAATCGATTAAACATAAGAAAGCCTTACAACACTAGCCAGTAAATCTAAACTTCCAGCCGCAAAAGAGTCCGTAAACCCGGACCCACCAAACAAAATCACTCCAGTAGAAAGTCAACCAAACATAATAGTGCAAATTGATTTAAATAGAATCTCGAAACCGACTTTCAAACAGGATTACCTAACTTTATAGCCGAATTGCTTTTATGTCATCCACCCCAAGTCGTTAATTGAAATAATTATTTTCTATACACCCGGACCCGGATAAGCGGATCGCTTGATCTTAACTCACCATAAAAGCAGACCAAATATATGCTCTCCGACGAACCGGTCTCAAAGTCAACAGTAGCTAAAAGCCGAGTTTGCAACAGTTGACATTCTGTGATCAAAACAAACCAATTTGAAGCGCCAAACAAAACAGAAAAAAAATTAAAAGAAAAAAACAAAAATAAAAAAAATAGTGGCTCCCATTCACCGTCGCTGCGTCTCGGTCGACAAGTTCAACACGTGACCCTGATCATGAAATTCCCGCAAGGTGCGTATTTTTGAGCGATAAATAAGATCACGCATCGATTAGCATTAGCATACCTATATGCGGCAACCTTATGAGGCGGCAACTGACGGCTTTTCCGGTTGAAAAATTGATTTTTCAATCCGAACGACTTACCCTCTCGAATTGATTCGTAATTAGACGCCTCAACGATAGACGTGCACGCCAATTAGTAACAGTCAGCGCACAGATGTGTAACGTATCAGAGGAGCGGCTCTTGGTGCGCTAATTAAGTAATAAATGCCGCCTAGCATTACCTCCTCCTACGAGTACGGTGGCCCTGCTGCACCATAATAACCAGACCAGAACAACCTTCTCTTACTTGACAGAGCATTTAGGTTCATCGACCATGAAACTGCTATGGAGTCACCGTGATTACGACCGCTTGGACAAATCGCCCCAATTTGACGGGTAGAATTTCAGGGAACGGGAAACGATGTACGAGTATATATACCTGCGCTCCATAACCAAGTGATTGGTAAAAATTGCAATAGTCACAAAACCAGTTGCAAGTTTGATGGCTGGACGCAGTCAGCATCAGCACCAGAGTCGTGTCGAGCAAAAAAGCGGATAGTTCAAGGCTTTCCTCAATCAGTCAGCAACTTGTGTTGTGTGTGTGTGCGGTGCTGCAGTTTCGCCTGCCCGCCTGGTGCCCGTGTTGGTACTGTTGGTGTTTGTTGTGTTAACCTTGCCGCTGGCTCTGTGAAGTAGATGTGAATTCATTGGCGTTTTATGCTTCGCCTCAAACACCCCCAAGCCTATCATTCTTTTTGTTTATACTCGCTGGCTTCGTTTGTTGTCTTCCGTTTGGCGTCTTTTGCTATACCACCTCGCTGCTATCGCGTACAGTTAATGATTTAATTAACACGTTTGCATAAGTAGCTTGATGTGGTTTTAGCTCGCATAGGAGACAATAGAATTCCGGTAGGCTGGAAATGTCTATCAGGAGTTGAGCACTACGCAAGTAAACAGCGCTCTGAGACAGCTGGAGTGTGCGCCAGCGCCGTCATGGGTTTTGCGGTGGAAAGTGTGAGTCAGATGTGCTTGAGCAATAGTGTTTGGCGGACGTGTTCTGCATTTTGTTGCGGAATGCCCACGGATGTTCTCCACGGGTGGTAAACGACACTTCGGGGCAAACGTGAGTCATGACGTGTTGCCAGATGATGTGGGACAGTTTGCCAATTGATGGCGATACAGGTTGGGGAGGGCTTGGGATAACTGTAAGACAGTTCCTTACCGAGGAAGGAAGTGATGATGTCCAAGTTTCTGGACAACGCCTTAAGTCGGCGCTGTACTTGGACAAAGCTGAGAGTGTAAGCTCGGAAGATGATTGATCAATTCACCGAATGAATCCAGAATCCACCACGAGGCAGCTTTTAATAAGTTGCAAGCTACCCAAGTGTCTTTACTAATATAGAATTACTATTATAGATACGGTGACCATACGTCCCGTATTTCCCGGGACAGTCCCTTATTTCAATAGCCTGTCCCTGGTATTTTAGTCCCGTATTTGTCCCGTATGTTCACAAATTTTTTTTTTTTTTGTAATATTTTATTATCTTTTTTACAAAATTGACCATTTCATGATCACTAATAAAGTTCAAATAGCCCCTTAATAATCACAAGGGAATCTACTACAAAATTAATACATCTATTACTACCATATTTGCATACCCGCTGAACTGAATTTGTAAAATAATTTAATATAATTTTTTTGTTATTTTTGGTCATTTGTGTGCTGTTATATATTTTTGTTTGTCCCGGGTTTCGCTCTTGAAAATATGGTCACCGTAATTATAGAAGAGCATGTGTCAAGTCAACAAAAGAGTCACAGAAAAGATAGCTCTCTCCCTCTTTCTCATATTTATATCGGTGCGGGCGCAGGCATTCCCAGTGAAACCTTAGCTCTAGGCTTATCGTCAAAAATCAGCGACGTTTGCATCATTTTGCAAGGCCAAATAGCTTTGACAACGAAAGAAATTTTCGTTTTTGGCAAAAGCGGAAAAAACGAAAGCGTTTGCAGAAGCCATTTTCGTTTCGTGCAAAAGAAAATCAACGAAAGCTCTGTCATTGACGTTTTTCATTTCCTTTAATGGTTTCTATAGTTCAAACCCTAACCCTAAAGAATTTTAAGAAAATAATTTGGCAAAAAAGAGAAAAGTTACTCGAACTTCCAACTGCCACCCGACAAGTATGCAATTTATAACCTTCTTTACAAATGCATACTTCGCAAACGTTTTCCCAACTAAGAAAGATTAAGAAAACGAAAGGAGTTACCTAAACCAAATAAAGAGTTTTTTTTTTTTAATTGCAAACGTGGTTTTAGTTTCGTTCATCTCCAAGAACTGTCACTCTATAATCATAACGCTAAACGTGACAATTAAAAAGAGTAGTAAATATATCAAACAACTATAATCCACTGAAGAACATGGCACCGCCTCCTCTTCAACAGAACCATTACAAAAGACAACAATTTATATTTCAGCTTGATATTCCCCTCACTCAACGCCCGGTGATCTCTATTTCAAATCAAATCCCACTCGCACGACCATCAAGGACTATTACACTTCCGGTAAAGTAATGTCCATGGTAATGGCATGGCAGCCTATCTGTCAACTCAATCAAATGTGAAAAATTACACTACGCGATTAGTCCCATTTAATAGCATGAAAAAAAAACAAACAAACCAAATTGTAAATTTTAAGATTAATTTCATAAAACCCGCAAAACAAGGTGTACCACTACTTTGCCGGCAGTAAATCTATTCCTCGTCGGAGGAAAGTGATAAATCTCGTGTAGATCGATGGTGTGCTCGCACGGCACAACAACTTCTGGCAAACAAGTGTTTCTGACAATCGTGCCAGCTGGTTCTTCACGGGCGCAGGCAGGCAGCACATACACCTATAACCGCGCCATCTATGGGAACATTTTGTGTGAACGAGAAAAACGACAAACGAAAGTATACCTACCGTGCACCTGCACCCAACCAGAAGAGGTGTGTTTTCTTTTCCTTTTTTATTGTTAGTTGTATGTTGTATAAGTTGGATTTATGCTGACTTAAAGCGTTTCAAATTGCTACTGGATTTAGCAGCGGTCCCGCCGGACAAATGGTATATAATGTGTCATTACGGGTTTGAGTTATAAGTGGGCAATGTTGATGTTACTGTGTGTGCACATGGATGGACCGTGGATAGTCAGTTTATTTTATTAAACAAATTAATTGGGATGTGATATTTATTTGGCGTTGCAATACTTGTGCGATGTACTCGTATAAATTGAAGCCATCGTGAATGCACGGAAATGTCTCATAAATTTGAACAAGTAAGTACTTTTCGAAAGGGGAAAAAAATCTTTTCAGTGGGCCTACTAGGTGCGTCGTCTACCCCTCCGAAAACGTCGACTGAAAAGCTGTCCATGTGACCGGTCTAGGCCATTTTGTTTTTTTAGATAAAATTTTGATATTATATTAAAGGAACCGCAAAGTAACTGCAGGGGGTGTACAACTGGCATTTGGATAGTGGCGTCTGGGACTAAATTTGCAGTCAATAAGTTGTAGTAGTGGCGATATTTGACTTAATAGTATGTACGATTGAAATTAAATAAAATAAATGAAACAAATTGTCTTCTCCTATGACTGGAGATGTTTCCAAGGCTCTGCAAAGGACTGCTCCCAAGTCGGGGTTGTAATTTTTGAAATATCACTCGAAATCGAAGATCTAAGCACGAGTTCACATTGACAACCCTCTCATGTGATTGAAAGATTTCTCGAAATTTCAAATGCAAGAACCTGCCCTTTATATATGCAACATGAAACATTGAAAACATGCAACTTGCAACATGCAACATGCAACTTGATGCAACACGCAACGCAACATGCAACTTGCAACATGCAACATGCAACATGCGACATGCAGCTTGCAACATGCAACATGCAACTTGCAACATGCAACACGCAACTTGCAACATGCAACTTGCAACACGCAACATGCAACTAGCAACATATTGCAGCTTCAACATTAAAATTGTATAAAAACCCTGTAAAAATTATTGTAGGTGTCATTCGTTTTCAAGTCATGTTCAAAGGCGGAGGTTCTGTCGAAATAATTTGTTTTCTTTTATTATTAATTCTTTGTTCTCTTTCATAAGACTTGTTTTTTTTGGGCTTCGATTTCAGCAAAGCAAAGTAAAGTAGGATTTTCATCACGCAATTACAACAACTATTGCGAGTCTCGAAGTGTGAAGTATAGCGTAGTTGTTGTAATTAGCGTACTGAAAATCCTACTTTGCTTTGCTTTGTTGAGATGGAATCTAAAATAAACAGGCCTAATATCAAATCAACCCTATACCGAGAATACAGTGAACGCCCCTCGTATGTCCACACCAATATAAAAATGTAAGATAGAAAAGGTCTCCTGGAATTTTTCACTTTTAGCACTATTACCAACAATTTTATATGAAACAAAAGACCTTTTGCAAACAAGTGCACTACAAAAGCAGCTGTTCATCTTGAATAAGTCGGGGCAAAAATTTGAGTTCCGCACAACAGTGTTAGTTATAATTATTTCGTTACAAAATGCAGATGTTGATCTCTGAATAATAAATACTACAACTTTACCCTCTAAAAATTAGGCAGGAGCTTATTCGTTTGAATTTCTTTCAAACTCTTTCATTTGGCTATTGGAAACATTCTTTGTAAGGCCCCAGTTATAGAAATACGTAAAACGAAAACCCAAAAATGTTCTTTTGCTTTTTTTCACCACTTAAACTAATTAGTTCAACTCAAAATTGGTCTTTAAAGTTCTTATGAATTACACAATCTGTAAATTTTCTAGAAAAAGAATAATTTATTCATTTTTCCGTGATCGGAAAAAGTTTTTCGTACGCAACATTTTAAGACCAAGATTAAGTTCAGCCATCAAGTTTAAGTGGTAAAAACACAGAAGGAAATGTTTACTAGGTCTGTTCCTTTAGTTTTAAATTTTACGAATTTGTACTCATTGCCGTTCCCTAACTTGAAAAATTCGTAAAAGAGAGCGTCATCGAGAGAGCAAGATATTACCCCTCCACTGAGAATATTACGAATTTTTACTCAACAAATTTCTTGGTAAATGGTAAACCTGTCCAGTCACCTTACAATTAACAGCTGATTTGAGGTTTGTTACCACATTTGTCATATGCGTGCATTTGTTATGATTTGTTGCATGTATTAAAATGGTATCAACAGGCGGAAAAATAAAATTGAATGTTCTCCTCAAGATTCCTTTCGAAAGTGGCAACGAAATTCTTACTCGGCGTAGCAAGGAGCAATCTCCACCATGTAATTCTTAATGCAGTGTTGGTTTTTCCTCTTCTCAAATGCTTGTAGTTCAATCAGTCAAACCTTTTCACATACTCGGATTCATCGAGAAGAAGTTCGATTAATTTCAGATCACTTTCATCGCTACTTAGATAATGTAAGTAATTTTCTTAGTTATTAGCAAATTCCTCGAGTTTATCAGACATTTTAACGACTTTTCGTACCACTTTTTTGAATATTTGAATTATGTATCTGTCATTTTTCATAGATTACTACAAAAGAGTTCCCTAACTTTTTCGTAAGTGTCTCTCTGTAAGAGAGAATTTATCCTCACAACTTCCATTTTGACAGTTTTTTCCATTTTTACTACATGAAGGAACAGACCTATTATAACTAACTTGACATCAGAGACTCGAAATTTAAGCAACAAAAATGACATGTCAAAGAGCCCAGTCTTTGTTCCACAGGTTTCTTTCCCGCATACTATTTTACGGACGAAATTTGGAAAATCTTGAGCTGTCCTTCTTTTGCTTTTGAAGTGTCAACCGGGCTTGATTCTGTGTTATATGAAATCCAGTGCCCATGTCCTGTATCTAGGCAGAAACTTCAGTGCCTTGATTTTGTGCGGTTTTTTCCGCAATGGCGGTGTCGGAAAGGGTTCACGTCTATACGGATTCTATAAATGTGTGAGTGATATCGCGAACTGACAACTTCCAATTTTTCCTGTTCTTATATTGCTTTGTTCCTGGGAATTCCAGGCGAGCATTCCCAGACGCAACCTTTTTAGGTAGCGAGAAGGATGTCGGATGAGGACAGCGTGACCGTTGTGCGACAATTTGGTACCTTTTTCGAGGACACTAATACAATTTGTTATTCCTTTGTTCCTTTTTATTAGTTGGAAAATTCAGATTTTAGGACTATTCACATGAGAGCCAATTGCGAATGAACAGCGAACAAGCGAATATTTTTGACACTTCAATCATTGTTCAATGTTAACTTCGATAGAATTTTTTCATTCGTGGGTTTGTGGATCCGCGAATGTTTTATGTGGATTGTAAATAAAGTGGGACAGTTCGCTGCAAGAATTTTCAATTGCTGTAATAATTGTAAATTGAGCTAGTATAAAAATCAATTTTCAATTCATAAATACAATTAAATTCATTTGTTCGCAACTCGCGCTCATGTGAATATTACTTAACATTTTTTTCAACAACTGTGATTAATTTAAAATGAATATGTTTAAAATATAACGCGGTTCCCCATCATAGCGTAAAGCCGGCTAATACTTGTTAAATATTGGGAGAAAATACTAAATTTACGTAGTAGCATCAGAAAAAGGCACATTTTTCTTTCATCGCCCCCTTTTTTAGGGGCTTTTTAAAACTAATGTCGTTTTCCATTGGGACCACCAGAAATCTTTTTCAGATCTCAGATTTTACGTGGCGAATGGAACATGCAACGAAGTTGATCTGCTTTTGTAAATGGATTTGTGCGTTATATGACAGTGACAGCAATATCAGCTGTTCAAATTGCATTTGTTTTTGCAAAAATCACAAATGGATATCGACTTTGAAAATGTTTCCCCTATTGCCCATACAAATGGAGTATTTTTGGTGATTCTTAGTCTTCAGATGACGAGGAAAATTATGAAGATAAAAGTTCCTACTGAATTATATCCATGGCTATTAATGTTATTTCGTTATTTTGGTTTTCACGAAACTACTCCCATTTGTCTTCAAAGCAAACTTCTTAAAATGACGTAAAACAGCTGTGCAAAGTATATTGGTATTGTGAGAGTGTGTGTATATCTGAAAAAATATCGAGATCTGCAAAAAGTGCTCTGAATCGAAAAAAAAAGATTGATTTTTGGTCCCAATGGAACATGAAAAGTGATTTAGATCAAAAAAGGATTGATTTTTGGTCCCAATGGAAAACGACATAAATTGAACGCGATCTTAAAAGTAGATATAAAAATGAGTTGATAGGTATAATTTATGAACAATATTCAAATAATTTTTATATATATAAATAAGAATCAAAGCTAAAAGGTTTTCATTTCAAAATTTATTTGAAAACGTGCATCTACTGTTTCATAGAAGTAGTGTCTAGTGTCTAGATCACAAGCGGAACAATCTAAATGATATCTAATTGTAAAGTGATTTGGTTCAATTTATAAAAGAAAAGTTGTGTGGGAATGATCTACGAGTATTTACAGTCTATATTGTATTGTAAAACTAAAACAAAAATAACCTTTCTCTAACAATCCGGGAGATTGTTGCAAAATTCTGAAAAGTAGCAAAAACAAGAGCGGTGTAAGAAAAAAGTGTCATTTGTAAAGATTCTCTGAAATTTAAGAATTTTCGCACAATATTTAACAATGGTTGGCTCTCGTAACACTATAATCGTGTTCTGATAAACACCAGCGTTATATTTTACTTAAATTCATTTGAAAATCACAGTGTTTCTAAAAATTGCAAAGTTCCTTTTCAAACTAAAAAAATAGATACAGTAGCAACAAATTGTATCAGGATCCTCGAAAAAAGTGCCAAATTATTGCACAACGGTCACGTTGGTCACAGAGCGCGGCTCACTCACACATTCAAATCCGATTCGGACCGTTCCCTATAGCGACATCGCCGCACAAAATCAAGGCACAGTGATCGTGTGCTTTTATATCAGCGACATACAATTTCCCATTGTTCGAACTGAACAATGTTGAACACTGCCAAAATGGAACAGTAAAAGTACTCCAACTCCAACCTTTTGATGAATGGTACATTTGCAACGTCAGGGGAGATTTGAGGAATGCAAAACAATCAAAAGACCGCCGACTGAACGAGACAGAAATACCTAGCACGAAAAAATGCGTGACAACTATTTTAGTCGGCCATCTTGTCTATGTGGTCAGATTTCAGAATAAAAATTTCAGCATGGTTTTGTAGCGATGGCCTACGGAATTTCGTTTTCCCATAAAACAAAATGGCTTCCGGAAGTGGTGAATTCTACGGAATGTCGCCTTTTTGTTTGTTATCCCCACTCGGTCATAAAGCGCCTTGCGGAATGTGGAGGAAACCTTGAATTTCTGTCGTTTTTCTTCTCGCTTTCAGAGAAGAACCAGTAGAACACTGAATACAGGGGCCAGATTCTGTAAGGCGAAACGATCAAACGTTTTCGTGCGCACGAAACAAATTCCTTGCGTAACATAGGGCAAATCATTCGTGCGCACGAAAACGTTTGATCGTTTCGCCCTACAGAACCTGGCCCAGATCGACCGCGCGTTGTCGTTGCTTTTGATTTATGTCAAATTCCATCTCTATTGTGCGTTGTGACCGACAACATTATCACCAGAAATGAAACTAACCCCCCTAAGCGTGTGATTTGATGCCGCCGAACTACATATTACAATATAGAAGCCGACTTTGCATTGCCACTCATGACATTAGAGAAACAGATTCCACTGCACTTCCAAGCATAACCAAAATACCAATTTCCTATCGACTTTAACGGGTACCCGCGGACCAACCTGCACCTGATCCACAATTTTCTCTTCAACTGTTTTGCCTCTACCAGAGGCTACACAATCGCAACTGAAATGTATTCATTTCCCAGAGGCCATCTTATGTCCCAGGGGTATGCATGTGCATGACAAGCCTTTCCGCCGACACTGCTGTAAATAACTCAATTGTCAGGTCGATCATAATTTAGCATAACGAGCGTATTGGACAATTAAATCTAGCCGGTATATTACGTTTTGTTTTGCGCAAGCCGCACCGCGGTAGCTGTGAATCAGAGTGCACAGTAATTATTTGCCGGCTCAAAAGTAGGTACACTTAACCAATGCTATGGTTTTTGGATCGGTTTGGCTTGTCTTTGGCTGGCGGTCGGGCCGTTGTTTGGACGATTGTGTAAGCTGCTGCACATTCACTAAATGTAACCGCAAATGAATTGTTTAACTGTTCGCATTGTAGTTTATTTTATTGCCATTCTTAAAGAATTCATTGTGCGGCTGCAGGCTTGCCGCAAGGGAATAGTCTTGCCCGGCTCCATTTTGACAGATTTACGAATATGTACATTAAAAACGGTGCGGATGAGACTGATTAAACTTAAATTTTACAAGAAGCAAAAGCCCATCGGTTTTGTATCCAGAAACCGGACGTAAGAACAATCGCCCATTTGATTACCTCTTCCATGTTCCATCAGTCATTTGAAATTTCCAACGACCCAACAATCGAATAATTATAACCTATGCCTCGCAGCAAGCGGCAGGTAGGCTTACACCACCGTGAGCATAATTCCATCCGCCAGGAAAAATAGCTCATTTTAAGAACTTCCCGGATCCTCACATGGCGGATCTTTTTTTTTTATTTGAGAGGCGTCATGCCGCCTCCAAATTTTTTTTGACTTTCTCGCAAATTGATCAGCCAAGACGACAACCACCAAACCGCACACATGACGTCAATGAACCGCCAAGTTAATGACGCAAATGATTGATGACTTTCGGGTTACCACCAAATCACCCAACAATCATCGATACTTTTCAGATTCACATTACGCAAGCCGCCAGCAAATGCCCTCATTAAGTTGCAATTCCTTCTTGCTCTTTGTCTACAAACACGCGGCGATCGTGCAAATCCACTCAATTTGTGTTGCAGTTGCATTGCGATTTCAAATTCAATATCAATTCCTGAACTGTGCACACACTGCGAAGCGGACTTTTCTGAAAGGGAAATTGAAACGACTATACGTTCGGACCTTGAGATGTCTAGAATACTAATTGTTGTTAGTAATAGCCGCAGCAACAGATTGTGTTCTCGCGCAACCCGTACACCTATACACGTATAGTAGGTTTCAAGTTGATTGCATGCTCGTTGCCGGAAGCTTTAGCTTTTTCAGCAGCACATTTTCCTTTGTTTTTCCTTTCGACGTGCCGAGTATAAGAGGCAATAAAAAAAAACTAATAGTTAATCACAGTGTGCTAGGAGGGTTATAGCATAAGTGGAATTTAATTGCAGTATAGTAGAAGTAGAATTATTATTTGTTTGCTTATTGGGGGTAACAAACGGCGACGATATGAAAACAAAAGTGAAGACGTCCGTCGTCGTCGACGTGGGCAGCCTTCACGGGCGGCTAGCAGTTAGAACATTAACAAAATAGCTAAGCCGCACTTGAAGGACGATTAGTTAGCAAAAGCCCGTAAGTTAGTTCCTCAATGTTTAAGGTTAATATGCGCTTCAAGCCGAACAAACGGGGTACGCTGTGGAAGAAACTCTGCGCTGTGTGGTGATCAACTATGCGGGTTCTGTTTTAAATGTATGCTTTTTTTATGTATATTTTTCGACGCAGGTATAATTAGTTATTCAACCAAAGAAAACAAAAGAGCTGTTCAACGAACTTGAATGTTGTACATAAATGATATAATTTTCTCCTCGATTTGTCCGATGGAATGTGTGGTGCCTTTCTTGGAACTGTCGAAGAGCCTTGGGGGTGCAATGCTGCACAGAAATATATTTTCTATGAATTGTATTTATTGTCAAGCGATTTTCAAGCAATAATGCCATCAAATTGAGACTGAACTAATTGACTACGAAATTAAGCTTGTTCACCTATTTAAAAATAAAAATAAATATAGGAACCTAAGTGCAATTCTTGAAGTTAATAGTAATAGTTTTAATAAAATTATTCAATTAGAAAGTATTAAAGTAGGCTGGGTGAAATGCCCAATAAGAGAATACTTTAATGTTACACGCTGTTTTAAGTGCCAAGGTTTCAATCACAAATCAAGCACTTGCAAAAACAAAATTGCATGTATGAAGTGTGGGGGCGATCATCAAGTAAAAGACTGCAACAATCAGGAATTCAATTGTGTCAACTGCATAGAATTAAATCAAACTATGGGAATGAATATTAAATTTGATCACTCAGCAAACGACAGAATGTGTCCTGTGTTCCAGAGAAAAGTCAAAGTGTATAAAGAAAGAACTCAATACTAGCAACCAACCATGTTAAGCTACTGGTATGCAAATGTCCAAGGGCTTATTAATAATTATAACGAAATTGAATTTATAGCGCGTAGTAACACCTTTGAAATCGTCGCTTTTTCTGAAACGCATTTGACTGATGAAGTAAAAGACTCTGAAATTAAACTACCGGGGTATATTCCGTTGCTCTGCAACAGCACTAATAGTTAAACAGGTGGTGTTGTAATTTATGTCAAAAATGGTCTTCTATATAGAATTATAAATGAAATAAATATTCCTATGAAAATGTGGTCTTTATGCTATGACATATTCAATACGGACTTTAGAGAAACAGTTGCGATTTATTATAGATCACCAAGTACTTCGGAACGGGAATTCTGTACAATTTTCTCGAATTGGCTTGATGAAATATTACATACGAATCGTGTCGTAACCAAAAATCCATGTGGGAAACCATAAAACAATTAGTTTTGAAAAAAAGAAGCATCTGAAATATGTGAAATTAGGTTTTCTGATAAATTAGAAAATAACAATGATGTGATCGCGAGTAATTTCAACACGTACTTTCTTGAAAGCATAAAGAATATCTATGATTCAATACCTATATATAATACCCAATCAATCAATGCGTTGCCAGAATCACAAAATAGATTTAAATTTAGGGAAATATGTTTAAATGACCTACAAAATATTTGTAAAAAAAATGAATACAAAAAATGCATTCAATTTAAACACCAAAATTGTGCTTGATTGTTTTGATATAATTGGCCCGATAATATTACGAATAATAAATGAATCTTTTAATCGCGGTGAATTTCCGAAAAATTTGAAAGAATCCACCATTTTTCCGATACCTAAAGAGGCTGGAACAATTGACTGTGAAAAATATAGACCCATTAATATGATGCCATTATTAGAAAAAATAATTGAAAAGTGCGCGTACGACCAATTTTATAAATATGTGTGTGATACCAAGTTACTGATTGAAAATCAATCCTGATTTCGACATAACCACTCGTGTGAATCGTCCCTAAATTGGTTGATTATGACCCTGAAAGAAGAGAGGCATAACGGAAATAAAATTATAGCTGTGTTCTTAGACTTTCAAAGAGCATTTGAGACAATTGATCGCAACATACTTTTAAACAAATTAGAGAAACATGGTGTCAAAGGGAGTGAGATTAACTGGTTCAAGTCATACTTGTCCAAAAGAACACAAAGGACTATTGTTAATAAATCAACTTCAAGTGCTAGTGAAACAAACTTTGGTGTTCCACAAGGAACTATACTTGGACCTCTATTGTTCTTAACATATTAACGATATCTGTAATGTCTTAAAGATGTGTAAAATAACTTTGTTTGCTGATGATGCTCTCATTTTTATAAGTGGTAGGACTTTTAGTGATCTTATTGGTTTTATGAAGGAAGACTTAGAAAATATTTGCATATGGTTACAGACCAATAAAATGAAAATAAATGTAAAAAAAACAAAGTGTATGGTTGTCAATAGTAGTGAATGTGCCAATTTAAGTATTGAAGGAATATTAATTGAGCAAGTGACTGAAATAAAATATTTGGGGGTAATATTAGACAACAAACTTGATTTCAGTAATCATATGATACAAGTAGCAAAAAAAATATCACAAAAAATAGGATTCCTAAATAGAATACGTAAATATATAACAACAATATGTGCCATTAATATTTATAATAATGGGTGATTTTTTAAGAGGTTTAGAACTTTTAAAAAAAAAAAACACAAAAAATTCGAAAAAATGAATGAAATATTTATTTGAATCGATAGTTTGAACCTTGCAATTTAATGTTTAAAGATAATTTCATGCAAATGTTGACCGCGGCTGCGTCTCAGGTAGCCCATCCGCTGAGTCCAATATTGGCATACTCTTTCACACATATCGGCCGGTATCTCACGAATGAATGCATGGATTTTGGCTTCCAGTGCGTCAATCGAAGCGGGCTTGTCCCTATACACATTAGCCTTGACATACCCCCACAAAAAATAATCTAATGGTGTGAAATCGCACGATCTAGGCGGCCAATTGACCGGCCCGAAACGTGAAATTAACTGTTCACCAAACTCGCCTCGCAATTGCGCCATTGTTTCGCGTGCTGTGTGGCATGTGGCACCGTCTTGTTGAAACCACATATCATGCAAGTCAAGAACTTCCATTTCGGGCAAAAAAAAGTTTGTTATCATCGCTCGGTAGCGTTCACCATTGACAGTAACGCTGCGATTCGCATCATCTTTGAAGAAATATGGCCCAATAATGCCGCCGGCCCATAAACCGCACCAAACAGTGGCTTTTTCGGGTTCAATGCATATTGGTACCAATGCATATTGGTAGCTGTTGCAATGCTTCTGGCTGATCTTCACTCCAAATGCGGCAATTTTGCTTATTTACATACCCATTCAACCAAAAATGAGCCTCATCGCTGAACACAATTTTTCGATAAAAAAGCGAAAATGAACATTTCGAACCGAGCACGAATTTTGATAGTAAAATTCAATAATTTGCAAGCGTTGTTCATTTGTAAGACGATCCATGGTTAAATTGCAAACCAAACTGAAGCTGTTTGACAGTGACACAAGGTACTAAACACACGTCAGCTGTCAAAACCAGTGTTGCCAAAACCAAACCAGCCAAAAATCACCCGTTATAATGCCCGTTGTGGAAAAAATTATTGAGAAAACAGCTTACAATCCATTTTTTGACCTTGTTGTAAGCAATAACAATATATTAATGGAAAATCAGTCAGGTTTTAGACCAGGTCATTCATGTGAAACTTCACTCAACTGGCTTATTATGAACTTTAAAGTGCAAAAACATAAATTCGAAATTGTAATAGCAATATTTCTAGATTTTCAAAGAGCTTTTGAGACTATTAATCGTAAAATCTTGGTGCAAAAGTTATGTAAATATGGTGTTGAAGATAACGAACTGAAGTGGTTTAAATCTTACTTGAGCGATAGAACACAACGTACTAAAATAGGTAGTGAACTCTCATCAATAGCACTTACGACGTTTGGTGTACCTCAGGGCACTATTTTTGGTTCTTTGTTGTTTTTGTTGTACCTACACCTACAACGAAATAGATAGAAAACTTAAATATTGTAAGATATCGTTATTTGCAGACGATGCCTTATTATTTATGAGTGGAAAAGATATAAGTGTGCTGCTAAACAACCTCGAGTATGACTTAAATAATTTACGTAAATGGTTAGAAATGAACAAACTTAAATTTAATAAAAAAAAAACTAAATGCATGTTGTTAAATAATGAGATTAACTTAAATTTAAATGTAAATGGAGAAGTTATCGAACAGGTGCGTGAAATAAAGTATATCGGTATAATTTTGGACAATAAATTAAAATTTAAAAACCACATAGACTACATAACGAAAAAACTTTCCAAAAAAACTCCACTTCGTAAGAAGGATTGAAAATAACATAACAACAATGTGTGCGATTAAAATATACAACACCATCGTAAAACCTCATTTTGAGTTCTGCTCTACAATCCTATTCATGGGGAATGTTGAACGCTTAAGGCGACTTCAAATATTACAAAATAAATCTATGCGCATCGTTCTTAAATGCAATCGGTATACGCCAATTCAATGGATGTTATCGTGTCTGCGATGGATGAATATCAACCAACGGATTCACTTCAACGCCCTTATCTTTGTATATGAGATGAAAAACGACCTATTGCCAATAATTATCTTTTATCAAATCTACAGTATGTCCAGGATGTCCAGCCTTATAATTTGAGGTCAAATTCAGATTTTCATTTGCATTTTTATAGAGACGTCAGAACTACAAATATGATTATGCACCAAGGACCTAAACAATTTAATGAGCTACCAAATAAAATTAAAAATGAAAACGAAAACGTATTAAGAGTATTCAAAAAATTGTTGTCAAACCACATTTTATCCAATATTTTGTAATTTGAGTATGAACTTTTATAAATTGTGAATAATTAAACTTAATAGTTATATATACTAAATAAATATATAAAGGGTTTTTCAATAAGAGCGCTACAAAAGTTTTTTTTAAATAAAACAAAAACCGTTTTGGATATCAATGAAATTCTTTATTCCTGTGAAAGTACGTTCGATGCCATTAAGTATGGAACTCGATTTCTTTTGCATGGCCACCACGGGCACGCTTGCAGAAGTCCAGACGCTGAACCCAATTTTCGACGGTTTTCAAGCATAAATCGGCCGATACTGCTGCAATTTCACGTTCGATATTCGCACGAAGTTTATCAATTGTCGCTGGCTTGTTGGCATAGACCATAGACTTGACGTAGCCCCACAGGAAATAGTCTAACGGCGTCAAATCGCACGACCGAGGCGGCCAAGCGACTGGACCATTTCGTGAGATAACACGTTCTCCAAACTTGGTTTCCAATAAATTGATTGTGACATTCGCTGTGTGACTTGTGGCGCCGTCCTGTTGGAACCACATGTCCTCCAAGTCCATATCATCCAATTGGGTCCAAAAATATTCGGTTATCATTGAACGGTAGCGATTCCCATTCACAGTAACGTGCCGATCTTGATCATCACGGAAGAAGTACGGCCCAATGACACCAAACCGTACTTTTTTCGGGATGCAATGATGACTCATGGAGTACGTGTGGATTGCTGCCTGACCAATACCGCATATTTTGTTTATTGACGAAGCCATTTCTTAACGTTGAGGCCACTGACTCCGAATTTCGGTAGTAACTTTTAATAATTTCGACTCGTTGTTGGCTCGTATAATCTTTCCATCATGAAATGGCAAACCTTACTGAAGAGAAATGTCAAAAGAGCGGCGAGAAATTCGGACTGTCCCTGTCGCTCTACTTTTGTAGCGTCCCTGTTGGAAAACCCTTTACATACATACATGCATTAAACGTACGAAAAACTGGCGCAGAGTTCTCCATTGAAAGTTAAATATTTAAAAAGCTCGACTCACTTTGTTTTTAATTACTATACTCCAAGAGTCAACTAAGCAAAGAAAGATCACTGAAAGACTATGCCTCCGAACAGACGACTATCGTCGAAATGATTTCAAAGCTACGAATCAGGACTGCAGTTAAGAAGCGATTACGTTCAGGGACCATAAATATATAAAAAAAAAGGCCATGCTGGCGTTATTTATCGCAGCAGGCGATAACGTCGACAGAGATAGAGGGGAGAGATTTATAGCCATACTGTGCCCTTCCCGGGTTTTCAGCTTCATTGTAAAAATCTTTAACAAATTAGCAAATCATTAAAATAGAGAAAAATTTAAAACAAACATTAGAGCTAAGTATTTGCCAGTATTTTCTTCTCACAGTCCGACGAACCACCATCCGCGGCACTAGCGGTGCCACCTTGAAGAAACCGAACAATAACTAATTACACCAGCAGCATAGGTACATAGGTACCTACTTGTACACCCGAATGAACAAAGGTAGTGTAAAACTCCCCACACAACGTTAACAGAAGATATCATACGCATCAGACTGCAGCCGGTAAATTAATTTAATTAAATTAATTTTACGACCTGCTCGTTACTGCCCATGGCCCGTGGAAATATGTGCAGATGTTTATTTGTATGATCTTCACTATGCAACAACACTGGATATGGATATGGATACTCATACTCAGTTTGGTGGACTGTGGATTACAGCTAATTGTAATTGAGGACACACCTTTGACGGCAAATAATTAAATTATGCACTTGCGGTTGCTCGGTTGGCAGAAGGGAGATAATCAGCCTCTGGTACAGGTAGACGGGTGTCAGATAGATAGAGGAAGAGACTTGCTGTGCGGCAAAACGACTAGTTAAAAACATTTGTCGCGCGTCTTTAATTGAAATGAAAATTGCGAACAAGGTAAACATAGTTCGTTTGTATGGTGTGAGCAATGTTTAGACTGTGTGGCGCAATGGAATTCCTCAGCACAAAGTATTCGATAATTTGTTTGGATATTTAATATTTTCATACTTGTAAGCGATGCGTGAGGATATTTATTTTGTTTGTCAGTCTGGGTATATACGAAGTTAGCCAAAAGAAAGGATGACTAATTTTGCCCACATTGGAGAGTCACACGACGTTTGGCCCAGGAAATGGTTGAGTAGTCTGTTGTCATCTACATCATGGTGTACTCTTATGGGCATCGAGTCTTGATGCTGATCAGTGGCCTATAAAACGATGTTACAAATAGCTACTTGTAAGGTAAGCAGATTTCTGCAAGAGTAACGCATTTCTGTGGCGTGGATTTAGAAGTTCATTCTGGATCGTAGGTGTAACCACTTTTTGATAAGTTTAACAGGCGCTCTTGAGACGTTTTGATATCGGCTTGTCGCATTTGCTTGTCGGCATCCAGCAGCAGGCAACTGCCCGACTTAGTAATACTTATATATGGACGCTGACTAAGAGATGAACGACCTCGAGTCTCAACAAAACATTTAACCAAAGGGGAGCCAGGGAAGTAATATATAAAAAGAAAAATTCATAACTTAGTTACTTACCTAGCATATTTCTGCCTGATTTCTGCGGTTGTCCTCATTGAAATTCAAATCCGAAGGTAAATTCACTAAAACTGTGCGCATTGAAGCGTGAAAAACTCCCCCGAATGGTACCCACATGGACTTGAAAGCCCATTGAGTATCAGCAGCTACACAATAGAATGCATAAAGCACACGATACCGACCACCAGCAGTTGTTTATTTTATTTTCCATGTCAAGGTCTCCTCTGTAAGCAGAACAAATTCAAACAAAATAAATAAAATTCATCAACAACAACACTAATGACAAGAAAACTTGATTAGGTATAAATTAATTACCTATCTACATAAATTTCCTAAGAATTTCATCGAAAAGGTAATTATTGGGATGTACGAGAGGTACGAAAAGAACTAATGTCACCAAACGCACGCATTGGATAGCGAGTCAAGGTAAGTTTTATCCAATTAATAGTAGGTAGAACCTTGTTGCACCTTTTGAATGGATGAACTCTTCGGTTCACGTAGACGATCTGGAGTAGTTGGCCCACAAAGGATTTAAAGGTAAGTACCTGGACCCAGACCCAGGCTTTTCCGAATCTCAAAATACATAATTATAGCTTACCTTAAGATAGAAGCGCTTCCATTCGGTACCAACTGCAACTTGAATCTTGAACCCGAGCGAGACTTTTCTTACAACGTATTTATTTTATATTTAACACTTTCTGGGATGCAAAATTGCCCATAATTCATCAAACCACTAGAAAAAATACTCCGTTCTTAGAACAAATTGTCAACTTTCAAAGCCCGTTACATTTTTAACAATTTTTTTCACTCCCAAATCACATAAGAAAACCGCGAACCAAATAAAACATCCGCTGTATGCACTAGCACTATATGTTCCACCATAACTACTCAAACTGTTCGCTGACTGACTTTACAAACGTCATCTTCAATTTGTTGATTGGCAAAATATACACAAGACTTTTGTAACTTTTCCCAAATATTTCACATTTGCATTACACAAAATAAATACTAATCACAACGATGGAAATTGCTGATACATTCTACAGCAAAGATGAATACGTACAAACGGTGAGCCTTACCCACTTTTCTGATTAGAGATCGACGATGACCTCATCGTTATTGTCATATTGCTAGGCATCCGGCAACAAAGTCAGTCGTCAGACAGTGCTCTGCGGGTCCCAGAATATAGTTCTCAATGGAAAGGTAATCGTTCAAAGTGGTGCCATCATTCGGGGAGACTTGGCCAACGTGCGAACCGGTAGGTACTGTGTTATTAGCAAAAATGCCGTCATACGACCACCATACAAGCAGTTCAGCAAAGGGTGAGGTTCCATGGGTGTCAACAACAAAATGAGTTTTCAAATCTACTTTTTTTCTAGAATTGCATTCTTCCCAATGCACATTGGCGACCATGTGTTCATAGGTGAAGGAGCGGTTGTGTCGGCAGCAGTTATCGGATCGTTTGTCTACATTGGAAAGAATGCTGTGATTGTGTGTTGAATCAAAGAGCTTTCTGAGAAACAGGAAATAAAAGTATTTATTTAATTCCAGGGCCGACGATGTGTGCTTAAGGATTGCTGTATTATCGAGGATGGTGCTGTATTGCCCCCAGAGACAACAGTGGCTAGCTATATGCGATTCACAGCAAATGGAACGATAGAAGGCGGACAGGGAAATCCGAATTTTGTACCCGCTGCGATGCAAGATCAAATGGTTGACTATACAAAGTCATTCTATGAGCATTTTGTTATGGCTCCACCCGCTTGAAAATGTATTTGTTAGGTTTATCTCTTAATTTATTTTGTATTATATGGATTGGTTTTCTAAGAAGACTGTTTCCAGTGGGCAGTTGCTCGCAATGAGTTTTTTGGAACTTTTTTTTTAACAGCGGTGTAGATATGCACTTATTTGAAATCTTGTGCTTCTATGTTTACCAAAACTAAGTTCCAGCGGAGGACTACGACTGACGTAAGCCAACAAACATAACTTCTCGATCGTTAAACGTGAACAGTAGTGACACCAGAAAACCGTAGAGTAAGAAATTAATGTCGTTTTCCATTTGTTTCACTCGGGGATCCACTCATTCTGTAGTCCAATGGAACAAAAAAACTGCTTCTGATTGAATCCACAAGAGTATTGGTGAAATGCCAAAAAATAATCTACGGCAGCCGTCAGTTGACTTGTATAAAATACACAAACTACACTTCTGTGAGTGCTTCTTGAGTGGATTCTGACTTCAAATCCAGAAGCGAAATTCTCTCCTCAGAATCACCAGAAGAGTATTTTTTGTGCCAATGGAACGGTTTTAGAAGTGATTTTTCGATTCTGGACTCTCCCGGACGCTTCTTTTTGTCCAATGGAAAACGACATAAGTTTTTTGTAAGCAAATCTATTCATTTTCGCATCAGCCAAGTAAATTTATCTCAAAGCAATGTCCACATTCAAAAATCTATTTAACTTAATTCAAATAGGTAGATTGGATAAGATGGAACTTGAACGCAAAAACTAGACTGGTCGCAAACGTCACTTTTCCTACGTCAGCCTCATATGCGAACTGTCAACGTAGTACTCACGAATTTCTTGACTAGATTTGCCGGCTACCCCTCCATAAACGTCAACTGAAACAGCTGCATATGACCGATTTCCGCCAATCAAAAGCCGAGTTACATCTAGTCAGACAGCTACTGGAACGTAGTTAAAAAATAAACATCATAAATTTTTTTATTTCCATTTGAACTTGAGAAACGCACTCACCAGAGAAAACACCCACCTAGACACACCCATTCGGAAAAATTGACGACCAAAAAAACACACGCAAACCTCATGTCAAATGTGACAGTGAAAATGTCAGGTGAATTAAGGCATTCCTCACCGGTGGGCTGCTAACCTCGTTGTAGCGTTTAGTTTTTTCACAATTTTTGTTTAAACGTACGTTTAAATTAATTTCACACCCCCGCAATATGTTCCCCAGCTCCTATGGTGTCCTCTATAAAACTCCAGAGCACTATCATCCGCCCGAAGATACTACAGCACTGGCCTCGAACACGTACTATCCAAATCTGAATTCCCGCGACTACGCCAAACGTCCACATAATCGTCAGCTGCGCATTCATCCGGCCTGGGAGTGTGTAGCCGTAAATGTGGACGGTACCTTTGCCCTCGGCTCCAATAAGTTAACTGGTCGCGAATGGGGCGGCTCCTTATGGGGTTTCGAAAGGCGCGACGCAATTGGCGTCGAAAAGAAATCGGTATACAAGTTGCAGTGTACTTCGCTGATATCAGCAATGCAGTTTGTGGCCAAAAATATTGTAAGTACAATCCAGCAATTGGGAAGTTTTCAATTTGATAATGTGCGTCGTTTTGGCAGCTCCTCGTTTCCTTTCATTCCGGCTGCGTGCAATTGTGGTCAACGAAAACCGAAGTGCGCAGCATTAATCCGTACTGTTTGTTCATGATTGGGGAACGTTATGAGCATACACATCCTATTTTATGTTTGGACAAGTTCCATGCGGATTCAAATAAGGCAATTACCGGTGGGAAGGATTGTATGCTGAAGGTGAGCATTTTGGCATTTCCCTAAATGAAGGTTATGTGCTTAATTAGTGATGGTTATCTTTTTTTAATTTAGATTTGGGACATGGGAAAGGCCGATCTGACTTCTGTGCACACGCTCCGACATGCACATAGCGATGTCATAACTGGAGTTGCCACTTCCTTTAGACAGGCTAACATCTTTGCCAGTTGCTCCTTGGATAAGTCTGCCCTGTTGTGGGATGATCGACAGGCACGTCCGGCAACAGGTAAGCTCTTGTTGTTTATTTTCTGCGCAATATAATACACGAGTGTAAATGTAAACAGACAGTATGTGCGAGTTGACCTCGAGCTGGTTTTTTTTTTTTTTTTTGTTTCCCTTTCGTGGGTATAAATATTGCCAATGGTGCATTTCGCTTGTGTATCACTGTTTTGGGTGAAAAATATCTTCTCTTATCGTCCTTGCGTGTCTCTTCCTTACAGCAATCTATGACAATCACAATGAATGCTTCAAGGCAGTCGCCTGGGCATCAGCGGCCATATCTCCAGACGAAAAGCTCGTCCATCTCGGCGACGAAGATGGCAAAATTCTAACATGTGATATACGAAAGCCAAATGAATATGTTGAACTTTTTACATATTACGACAAACCGGTCCGAAAGATCATACCAAGGGGGTGAGTATGAACTTGTTGTCCCTTTGCTCCATCATTCTTACATGGACATCTATTTTCTAGCTCCCGCATAGCTGTGATTGGTGACTCAAATATGGTAAAGGCGTTCGATGGTGATGTACAAATTTATGAATCGTCCGATGCCAGGAATTTCGTCCGCGATGGCATTTGGACAACAGACGATGAGTTCCTCTCAATCGGGTTTGAGGGGAAAATGCGGACGCACGTTATAGATGCGCTACACCGTTGTGGAAAGTGTGAGGATTGTATCGAAGAGACGAAGAAGAAAAAATCCTAAATCGATGTGTCGAACATTGCAATTGGATTTTTACTTGTTTTTACATATATGTATGATGGATGCCCTTTAAATTGCTCTCACGTTTGGCAATAAACAAAAAATCACACGACAACAACAAAAACAGAACCACAACAACAACAGAACTAAAAATTTAAATAAAATTCGTTTGCATATTAATCTTTAACTAGTGTTGGTTGATTTCTATAAAACAAAACAAACAAAAAGAGATAAAACAAAAAACAACAGCACACCTACATGGATGACGAAAACGATCAAGTTTCCAGGCAACAAGATTGAACAGGACGAATTATTTGTGACCGAGTATGAGCTGGATACGTATTTGAAAATTGTAATTGTTTATAAACGGAAAAGAATGGATGATTGTATCTGAAACGACTGCATAAAGATCATGGAGGTTAATAAAAATTAAAAACGAAGAATTTTGCGGGGGTTTTTCTTTGTACGTTTGACAGTTAAACCCGCCAACACGAAAACAGTTATGTACTCCTTTCCCTCCGCCACCAAATTAAGCTGCATGCTGTCTGGGAGTGCCTAAGCAAATTTTAAAAGTGTCATTCACGTAACCTCGTCGGTTGGTCAATCGTTCGACAGAAACATAAGTTAGGTTAGGTTGAGTGGGGTTGTGAGATCGTCACAAAAGACCAGGAACCTCGACAGCTACCTACCCTCTCGACGTTTCCACCAGGTTTCCACCATACACTACCTACTAGTGTCGATTGTCTGCATGTAATACGCGAATTTTTGTTAACGTCTTGCACCTCCTCGGGTCACTGTGTTTAGTACGACGGCAGATGGTGTGTAAATGCAAAAACAAGCAACCCAACCCTCACAACTCGATTAATTGCGCATCAACTGATGAAATGAGAAGACCACCAACAAATCGCTTTCTTTAAAAACCTCTTTAATTGCTTAATTCGAATTCATAACGGAAAAACAAGATAAAAATTAATTTTCAACTCAAATTGTAACAAGAAATAAATGCTCTCTAGCCAGTTATTGAACACACTTCGTAAAAAATATTATACGATTCTCCATAATGCAATACATTGCCATGCATTGATAAAGCGCCAATTCGAAAACAAACTGAAAACAACCAAAAGGATGTAACTAGGAAGGGAGCATGTAATTAGCTTAAAAATAACCAATAGGGGGCGGGGGAATGGGAGATAAAATCAGGTCGCGTGCGTGCTGCCTGCTGCATCCATGAAATGACTACTTCCCCCAGAACTGCATCTGTTCGATCTTTGACATTCGGCTGGCTGTGCTCAAGCGACTACCTCGGTCTTCGTTCGCCCTGTACTCCTTTTCGCTGATTTTGAACTGGCCAGGCAGTTGGTCGGAGAGCGTTTGTTTCTTCTGCATTCGAATGCAAGCGTACGCCTTCGTCGCCTCGTACAGCCTGTTGAGGAAGTCGGGCATTTGACTCTGGGTGACCCACGACTTGATACTCGCTGGAATTGATAGCCCTGGATCGTCGAAATACGTTAGCACATAGTGAATTCCCGGTTCGTGGAAGTCGTTAAACGGCTTGATCACCATATAGCTCCAGTACTCGTTCACACGCACTTTGTCCGGGTGTTGGGGATACTTTGGATGCGTAGCACTTCGATTGTATATGTATATTGCCTTGTGTTCTTTATCGGCGAGAACTCGCCGGCAGTACACGTAGTCCCTGTTGGCGAACAACCGCGGCCACCGCATTTCCCAGTAAATCAGGTGACTATTTGAATTTGGCATCGAGTCGCACTCTATTATTTCCAGTTGAACTGCAGTCTTATCCCATTCCTTTCGATATTCGATGTCAGTCTGAACGTTGAGGAAATCATCTGCTGTCACGTCGTCATAGTGAACATAAATCTTATAGGCGTACAGCGATGGTTTCTCTTCGCGTCGCCAGATTGTGTAGTTGTCTCTGGTTATGTATGGCTCCCACATTTGGTCGGTTGTATTTGAGGAACAGTGGCAGAACTTTGTTGCACGTACACTGCACACTTGACAGACAGATTCGTATTGAGTGCGTTCAATAAATTCCATGTCGGCGCGACACACTTCGAAATTGGCCAACTTAATCCGTTCGTTGTTCCAGTCGAAAGCCAGTGCTCCAACAGCGCTGAGCATTAGACCCTGAATTGGTGGCTGAAACTGAGTCCGATAAGAGCGTAGGAGCTCTTTGAATCCATTGTCGCCCCATACTCGATGGTAGAAGGTGAACAGCTGCTGAATTCTTCGGGAACGCTGCGCGATGATGTACTCGCATTGGTAGGACCACTGGCGGAGGGTAGCATTGGAACGAACTTTAAGATTTTGGAGCAAACGATTGAACATTTCTTGCGTAACACACACACACACTAGCGGTGATTGTTGTCAATTATGTTAGTAATGAGTTTATTTTTTTTTTCTTGTCAGTAGTGTTTGTTTCTTCTTCTTCTTGTTTAATTCAATTGATTTGATTTCACGTTCCGTTGACTAATGTAGGGGGTCATTGGTACAGATGCAGGAACTCCCAACACACTTTTGATTTATTTCGGGGTGATACTGCGGCTTAAAATTAGAAGACGATAAGCGATATGTCAAATTTGTGCATCTCACCACACGTGCTTTTATGCGCTGAGTGACGTTTACTGATAAGAACACCGTGGGGAAAACAATTTAGAGGTTAATATCGTAGGGTGTGTTCAATATATCTCTCGGATAATGTGAAGGAGCAGGACAGTTCTTGAAAACGAAGAAAATGGAGTTAATACCATAGACAAACCATACTGAGACCCCCAACTGGCAATCCTCTTGCCGCTGGCCCCCTCGATTTTTTTTCAAATTCGCCATTTTGTTTTCCTATCGGTGTAATTTGAATTTAGAATCCGTGTGAGCAACAAAAAAAAAGCGAACCAAAAAAAATGTGGTGAGTTTTCTTTTGACAGAAGTCGATTGACAAATGTCAAAATATGTAAACACAATTTAATTTTTCCTGCAACAAATTGAAAAAATGTAAGTTTTCGCGTATTTTTAGTGTTTAAATTAATAAATAAATACATTATATGTCTAACAGATTTGTCCAAGCTGCAGGAGAATACACGCCAATAACAGTTTATTGCCAAATTCATGGAATACGAAGCACGAAGTGAACAGGCGAACGTTGAACAAAAGCGTATCGATAACAAAAAGCGTAGGAAGACCGTGATTGTAAGTTGATTTTAATTTACATGAACCTGACAACGAATTGATAACCATTTTGTATCCACTTCTAGGAAGATACCCAGCAACAGCAGCATCGTGTCCAAATGGCAAGGCGCCGGCCGCTATGAAAATCAATTGTCGCAGCAGCAACGTGTCCAGGAGGACAATCTCAAAAAGTAAGTGCGTACACATATAGTAAAAGTTGTGTAAATTGATTCCTGAACCTTTAACACTAGGCAAGAGGAAAGTTTCGCACGCCAGGAGCCAATGCGCCGGCAAACCATCGAACTAGTAGAGCACGAGATGAGAACCAAAGCCAAGGTAGACTGGGAGAATCATGACATCAACCTAAAACAGATTCGTCTAAAGGCAGAAGAAAATTGCATCACTGTCATCATCAGCATCACGACTGCTGGCACAGTCATTGGTACTGGATTCAAAACAATGCTCACTGATTGGGACAACGTTGTTACTGCTGCTCGTGGTCTCTCGGTGTGTGTACTCTGCCAAGGGAGCAACTGGTGTTGTTTCTCGGTACATTGAGGCTCGTATTGGAATCCCCTACAATACCTCAAATGAATGAAATCCAAAACCAAATCTCTTCAAAGGGATGGGACCTTTAAAGTAAGTTGTTGGATGCTGCATCTTATAAAGAGTTTGTCTTAATAGTTTGCTTTTCTTATATCATTATAAAACATTCGCAGCCCAAAATGACACCAAGTGAGACGAGAGCTGTAATCAGGTGCATGTCGTGATGTGGAAGTGATGGAAAGTGAAACCGCACACAGGGCTGTGCCCATGGAGCAGTATACAGACGCAGATGTAGAGATGTAGACTTCTCATAAACGTGTTAATATTAATATTTAACAAAATACAATTTTTTTGTTTATATCTTATATATTATATTCATGGCAGGCAAATACTGTCTTGTATACAACTAACAATCAATAAATCCTGCAGCAAATTTGCGAAGCTACTGTATGTGTGTTTTCTTCAATTTGTAATTTTTTATAAAGCGTTCCTTGTTGCAGAACTTAGAAGTAGAAGAGTTCTACCTGCTACCAAATGGAAAAACACCCCCGAACAGTAATCCACAACAAGGCGTTCATATACATCTCCAAATGCTCGGTGGCAAAGGAGGATTTGGATCCATTCTTCGTTCGGTGCCCAAATCGAAAAGACTACAAACCATGATGCTTGCCGTGACCTCAGTGGCGGGACTCTTCGCGATATCAACGAAGAGAAATGCCTTAAAGCATACACATACGGTTAATACAATGAAGAGCCATCGACATCCAAAAAAGAAAGTCCATCCATTTGAGTTAAATAAAATTAACAAATCTTTATTTACTTTATATAAACTTATAATACACAAGGTTAGGTAAACCGAATAAAATGATCCTATATCCAAATCTGGTAATCACTGTGTCGTAAATTGAGATGAGACCCATGCCAGGCGCCGTTTTAATTTAGTGAGTAAAAACTTAAAAGCTTTGGTCCACTGCTCATCCGAGTTAAATTGTGTATTGTATTCTGGAAATAGACAATTGTTTTGACTGCATATTCAAAACCACAGGTGTATAACACTTACTTGATTGAGTCAATGATGATGGGTCAATGATCATTCCCTTCTCCACTTTGCAGGGCAAGCAAAACTCTGTGTCTCAGTTTTTCACCTATTGCTGGAACTGTATGAAGCACTCTAAGAAGGCAAACATTGCCGCATCGAACTTCGATCAAAACCACTTTCGTTAGGATCGATATCTAAATTACGGCATTTTATTGTGAAGTATCATTTAGCTAAAACTCATTCAATGTACTTACGCGTTATTCTGCCATTGTTTGCTCAATAATACTGCCCAAACTCCCATCTAGTATGAGTAGATTTTGGCATCTTTGGAAGGCAAAGCTGACCGACACTCTATCATCAGTCATAGTCTTTCGGTTATGGTGATAACCTAGCGAATGTGTAATATCAGCTTGAGGCAACCTTTTCAGTATCAGAAGTTGCAACTTGCATTGCTCCAAGTTGTTCTCTGTTTGGTTCACAGCAAAAGAATCTTGTGCAGCACATCATCCGAGACGTTTTGCAACATTTTTACATAAAATAATTGTTCGAGAGTTATTTCATTCTCTCGGCAGCAGTAAGTTCGGCGACCTCGTTCCACAGGTCAACATTTTGATTCTGAAATGTGAGCGTTCTTTTGTTTTAATGAGGAATTGTGTTTTATATACGAAACTTACATGTAACTAAACCGCTTGGCAGCTTCCTCATAGCTGTTGTCTTCTTTTTCCAGTTTATACGCTTCAAACTAAATAATTTGAAAGTAATTTGTAGAATAGGATTCATTCTCTCTCCATAGAGACGTAGTACCCGGACATCAAAGTTGTTTGGAAATTGAGTTTTGCGGTTATAATCCGTGCATTTGCTGTACGAGGATCGGTGGAACGTGCTTTCTGGACTTGAGCCTATGATGAAATTTTCTCCATTACTTAAATCCATTACACAAACTTTTAATAAATCCACGAAATCGAAAACTAAATGGAAACAAATAATGCAAGTGTCAAGTCAGCTTGACAAGAGTGGTGAATCTGTTGTGTCAGTGTCAGTTTCAACCGTGGTGGGCTGTGACAATCTTGACTGTGTTCAGAAGCACAGTTTTTTTTAAAAGAATTGCAATTCAAATTTGGTGAATAAGTATATTCTTATCTCAGTACATTTTCATTAATTTTCATATTAGTTGTTTCATAACATTCTGTAGGTTTTTCTGTTCAACCAAAGTACTCATTCACGTTTATTGTTCCATTATAATATCAAAAGATACGACCTATAAATATATTAATGAATTCTTTGAAATACGAGACATGTAAAAATAAAACCAATACAAATACGTATGCTCTATTTTAAAAAATTTAAACTAACGGAGAAACTTATAATTTATACTTAATAACAGCAACGTCATAAATCTTTGTATTTATAAATTATAACTAAACTTCAGAAGTATACTAAGCGACATTAGCCGTGTTTTTTTGAGCTTCGATCTCAGCAAAGCAAAGTAAAGTAGAATTTTCAGCACGCTAATTACAACAACTAAGTATAAATCCTACTTTACTTTGCTTTGCTGAGATCGAAGCTCAAAAAAACACGGCTATTATGTGATTAGCATATTCTACTCGATTTATGTTAACTGCCACACGAATGTCCGCTAAAAATGTTTTTATTTGTTTATTATTCTTCAGAACTGTTCATCTTTCTTTTATGTCAAATAAATATACAATTATTTTTAAAAATTGATCACTGTCCACACAAAATTTTGTTGTAATAATTATTTTCAAATTTAACGGATAAAATTGTGTGAACGCAGCCAGCAGATTTGCCCACACCGGAAGCCAGATTTTAAGCAGCGGAAGTTGTTACGTTTTTTTGAGGGTGTATTGGTGAGCCGGATCTTTTGAAGTTTCGTGACATTAGTCAATACGAATTTCTATGTATCAATACTAGCGCAAAAATTTGTCACAAGCCCATGGTAATATAGCTTGTAGGCAAGTAACGGAAAATCGGCCGGAGTTGGGGGTCTCAGTATTGTCTCTGGTTAATACGGTTCTCCATTGGGATTTTCAGATTTGCTTTCAGATTTCAAATGTTTCATGGAAAATGAAACAAAATTTTTATTTCTTTGAATTTGTGGTGCGTGCTTAAAGAGTCAAATTTGAATTTGTGTTTATAAAAATCTATTGAATTTATTTAAATATTCATTGCAGCGGCTAAAATATCAATTTTTCTCTATTTTTTAGAGACTTGTCGTCTCTAAGAACGTAAAATAACACACTTTTGGTGTTAGTGTAAGTACGTGTGAATCTCCCTCACAAATCGAGATTCGCAAAATTTTTTTTGTGGCCAATAGAAATTGAAACCTGACAGCCAGCTGAAAATCTGTTCTGAATCTGTCCCAATGGAAAACGACATAAGGTCATTAATCTCGGCTAGAAACTAAGCGGGTTCTCGAATTTGACAGAAACCAGGGCTCTACAGAAAGCTCTTCCATTTTTGGCTTTGAATTTATTGAATAAAGTATAATTTCACGTTAAGATTGATCTTATTTGCTGTGATTGGCTTAAAGTTAAACAATAATTTAAGAATAATACAGCAGTAAGACGTCATTTCAGTGATTCTCATAATCGAGTTTACAAATTTTAGGGGAGGAAAGTAAAAGCTCACGGAAACGAATAATTATGTAGCAGCAGCTGGGCTCAGGTCCTATACGGAGCCGTTGCGATAAGAATTAAATTTGTTTTAATAACGTAGCTAGGTAGGTATAACAAATTATTAGCTACTGACATCCGCTTTAAATCAAGTGAAAGCGACACTAGCGACACCTACACGTTGAATACACTATCCCCTCAAACCAGATAGGTAACCCATCTGTTCTCTGGCGTAACTCACCACGCCCCCTGTTGAATTCAATAAAATGTAAAAAAAGCCGCCATAAACAATTATGACATATCTGATTTATATTGACAAATGTACAAGTTGGCCTGCGATATCTGGTGGCAAAGAAAAGAACCCTATCAGACATACAGAAATCTGTCATCGGTAAGGGTACATGTATTTTTGCAAAAGTAATTTATTTATTTTATAAATGAAAAACTATTTTAATTGATATAAATGCCTTGTCATTCTAAAATCCAAGTATTGTTTAGGGAAAATAAAATAACCCCGGGTCAATAAATTATGTTTGAATCGTTTAAAAGTGGAATGAAAAATTTGTGTTTGTTTGTTTATTTTTGGATTATACTCTTTTTTAACTGTTTAAAGTTCTTTAAATTGTTGTTAATATTCTATTTATTGTGCAGCATTAGGTATCTATTATTGTGCAGCTGACGCAACTAACCGAGATTTATCTCAGTCTTTCTCGATATGGTAATTTTGGAAGGTTTCTGCTGGGAAATGCTACTTCGCAAACGCAATGCAGTATGTTTTATTATCTCTTGCAATTGGCTTGAATATATCGCCTTCTTTAAAATGTAAACTACATATTTTAAAGAACTTAGGAAATTATTTTCCCATGCGAAGAACAATTTACCACTTTTTTTTACAAGGAATCGAGTTTTAAACTTCATTTGGATTTTTGTAGGTACATGCTCTCTATCTGAGTTGCACTGGGGTACACCACAATGAGACACTCGATCCAACACTTTTTCTTTATTTTCCAACACTGTAAATTATTTAGAAATTTATTTGTATGTTTTTAATTAACAAATGTATTTATTTGCTGCAATATTTAAATATTTAATCTCGCTTAGCTTCTTTTACGTATATTTTTTCGCTGATCTGTCAAACTTGTATGTCTAGCAGGGTTCAAATTATAGCCGCTAGGGTACACCCTCCATTTCTCAATCCTGTTCAAAAAATGAAAACACACAAACACACAGTTTTACAGTTATTCGTTCGGCTCGACATTACTTAACCGATCGTTCGATGATTAAGGAGATTTCAGGATTCTAATGGAATTGCGTCTTTAAATCGTTCAGCCTCTGTACTTTTACTTTCATTTAATTTACCACAAAGTGCAATATCCGAGTGATTGTGCCAACAAAACAAAAAATGGCCCGTGAGAATCCATCCAACACACAAGGCGCTACACAAAGCCAGGCCTCGGTTTTGTGGACGGAAATTGAATCGCAGCCCATACAGAACATCGTCTGGGGACGCCTTTATGGCAAGCACATTAAAGTTAAAACATTGGGTACGAGATTTAAGCCACAGTATCATATTAGTGATTCGTCCATGTACTTCGGTAACGTTTCGTTTCTATGTTTTGTTTTTTTGTTAGTGCACAGTGTTTTTAACCTTAGCATTTGTGTGTTTTTGTCTATCATAAATTGCATATGTATATATATTTTGCTTGCAGATTTGTGCCATGAAAGATTCACCGCTGGACGAGGCGAAGACAACGATTTAGTCCTAACACTTAAGGAACTGCCCGATGAGAAGATGTTGTGTCGCATGTCCAAAGTACATTTTAAAATAAAGCGCGAGAACTGTAATCCCTCCAATCCGGTCTACATTCAGGTAAGTTGTATCTTTCCTATTGTCTTGTGAATGGAGTTGCGCTCATTAGAAATTTCAAATGGCGATAGAGGAAGGAACACAATTTAGGCTGTATCTATGCAGGTGTTCGAGGGACTGTTGTGTTGTTTGAGATGAGCAGGTAGAAATGAAAACATTTATGCTATACATAAACGCAGAAGTTGTCCATTTCCCTGAAAAGCTTGTTACAGTAGGTAGGCAAAGTGTGTTGGAAGCCTGACTTGCTACACAATAAATGTCTTGTGTTGATGTTGTTTTATTTATTTTCGTTTGAATGGTGATAACATACGGACGAGAACCGATGACTATCCGATTACCGTCCTCTGTGGGCGGTGCTCTCGTTTGTTTTCCCTTGCATCCACTGGTGTTGATTTTCTGTTATAGCTCGAACCATACTCAACTGACTTGAAACTAAACGCCTACACTTCGATAAGACTAACAGATTCGTATATAAGAGCATTAGGAGTCCCTGTGTTGTTTACTCTAATAACTGACCGAACTACATTTTGATTTGTATATACAATACATTTAACTCTGTCTAAATTATGCATGTAGGATCTATCTCGTAATGGGACATTTGTGAACGGCGAACTCATCGGCATGAACAAGACCAGAATCCTGCAGAATGACGATGTTATAGCGCTGTCACATCCAAAATGTCGAGGTATACCTATATCACTTCTTCGGAAAACAGTTTCCTAATTTCTATGACATTTCTATTCACAGCCTTTGTGTTCAAAGACTCGAACCTTAGCGAGGGACAAGATCTTGCCAAAGAAATCACATCAAACTACTACATTAGTACCAAGCTTGGTTATGGCGCTTGCGGTATTGTACGACTTGTGTATGATCGTCGGACATGCGTCAGCTACGCAATGAAACAGGTGATGAAAAACATGCTCACCGAGAGCTCGAAAATGAATTCTCTAAACGATCCGCAGAGGGTTATGAATGAGGTTAAGATCATGAAGGCCTTGGAGCATGTAAGTTGACGCGCAACATTTCCTCTCGAACTGATAACTTAAACTATTCTCTGCAGCCGTGCGTTATCAAAATGCATGATATTGTCGAAAAACCCGACTCGGTGTATATGGTGCTGGAATTTATGAAAGGAGGCGACCTTTTGAAGCGCATCATTAAGAACAGACGCCTTTCGGAACACATTTCGAAGCTTTTTTTCTACCAGATGTGCCACGCAGTAAAGTATTTACACGGCAAGGGTATCACTCATCGTGATCTGAAGCCAGAAAACGTGCTCTTGAACTCCGATGACGACGAGACCTTGTTAAAGGTCTCCGACTTTGGATTGAGCAAGTCTGTACAAAACAATTCGGTGATGCGGACCGTGTGCGGCACACCACAGTATGTGGCCCCCGAAATTCTAATAACCCAAGGACGAGGCGCCTACACTAAGAAGGTGGACATCTGGAGTTTGGGTGTCGTTCTGTTCACATGGTGAGTTCGAGCAGAAGGTCACGATTATCCTGTCTCATGAGAACCTCATTCTATCTCGTTGCAGCTTAAGTGGAACATTGCCGTTCCACGATGACTATGGTTCGCCAACGTGCGACCAAATTAAACGTGGCAAATTTAAATTTACCCACCCAGCATGGAAGCATGTATCACAGCGAGCCAAGTCGCTTATTGCAGACATGCTCACTGTTGATCCCGAATCACGGCCAGCGATTGACTACGTTCTTGGTCATAGCTGGCTGCGAGATCAGTCGGTAATCACAAAAGCCAAATCTCTTATGCACGTCGAACAAATTCCACAGGTGTCGGACGAAGAGAACTTCGTTGAACCGCCTCAAAAGCGCTCCAAGCATTAATCTGTGTGCACACCCATCTCGTCGTAGTAGTAAGTTTGTTAATTTTTTTTTTTAAATATTGTTCGTAGTCATGCGTTGATGTGCATCCCCGATTTATTGCTATTTAAATGAGGTATGAGGTATGTGTCTTGCTGTTTTATATTTTTAAAAATTAAAAATAAATTATCAGTAAGCAATGTACCCAGTGAGTGCCATTAGTAGGCAGCGATGGACGTAAGTTACAATCCTGCATTTATGAAATTGATGTGATTTTTTTATGTACAACCAGTAGATTTAAAAAAAAAACATACATACATATATATTTTTGTCTCTGTTATGACTTGTTATATGTGGCTAAGATTGTAATTGAATGGCAGAAGCAGGAGATGGACCATGAATGAATATTGTGACAAACGAATTTTGTTGATGCATATTGCATTGTTTCTTAATTTTTGTGCTCGGATATATATTTTAAAATAAAATAAGGTTTTCGTACAAAAGAAAAAAAGGGACTTGCACATTTTTATTTACCCTTATTCCGCGTGGCGTTTATAATAAACGACAGCTGGCGTTTTTTGTGTCGAGTCGCTTTAGTGGCGTTTTAGTATCGGTAATCGGTATTCTATTCCTTAAACGCCTCCACTCTCATTTACTTTACATTCCACATGAGTTCCACACCAACATTTGGTAGTTGACAGGTAGGTGGGTATTTATGTTTTTTGTGTTTTAAATTTTAAATGGACTGTTGCTGTTACTGAGCAATAATGAAACGAAAGCGGTGAATGAGACAGGTGAAGAGTAACATTTACAGGAAGACTGCATAAAATGCTTCTTTAAACTGCTTCATCTTGCTGGAGGCAGTGGAAACAAAAACAACTAAAATTAAACTTAGAGTAAAGTGCCAAAAGAACCCTCGCAATGTATTTCTCAAAATGAAATATAAGAAAACTTGTGCTGATTTGAAAAAGGAAATACCAATTTGCCGTGACTCTTATTACCGTGCTCAATTTTATTCAGCTAGAGGTAAACTTAAGAAAGAGCGGAAAGTTGTAAACACCATTCTCAACAAAAAATCATCCATTCAAAAAACTATTGTTGTACGTGTTAGTAATAAGGAAATAACAAATAAACATGAAATCGCTGACGCTTTTAATCAACATTTTTCAAATATCGGACTTATATTACATACTGGACTAACTCAAAATCAATGTTCTCAATGTTCTGCTATTGGTGGTGTAAACTCTGTGCACTGTAGAAGTATCGTTTTTGACTCTATAACTCCCTTAGAGATTTTAAGTATGATTGGCAGTTTGAATAACTCAAATTCTTTTGGTGTCGATGGTATTTCTAATGTTGTCCTTAAAAATATTGCTTGTTTCATTGTGGATGTATTAGCTGATGTTTTCAATCGTAGTGTTTTTTCTGGTATTTTTCCTGACGGTCTAAAGTGTGCAGATGTTATTCCTTTGTTTAAAAAAGGCTCTCCAACTGAAATAGGAAATTATAGGCCGATTTCTCTCCTGCCAAGCATAAGTAAAGTTTTTAAAAAACTTATAAAAATTAGGTTAGTAAACTTTTTTGACAAGACGATGTTCAATTTGGATTTCAAAGGGGCAAATCAACCGAGGACGCACTTTTAGGTTTTTGCTCTCAGATTATGGGTAACCTTGACAAAAGAAAATGCGTTATTCATTGACATAACAAAAGCTTTCGACATGGTTGACCATAAAATTCTGTTAAGTAAACTAGAGAGTGCAGGTGTGCGTGGTTTTATGCTTGAATGGTTTAATTCATATCTGGGGCCCTACTCTGTATTTCGTTCCGAAAGTCATTTCTATTCGAAAGTGCTTTTCGTTCCGCTTTTGATTTTGTACTCTGTTAAACATTCGGAACGGAAAAAAACACTTTTCCCTTTTACGGATTGGTTGTTTCGAGTCTCGAATTAGTTCTCATGAAATCTGCCAAATCAAGAATTCAAAACAAATAACAAACAAGGCGGATAAGGCAAAATTGCGATTTTGAAAGAAAAATAAAACAAAAAAATGGATTCGGTTGCACTTTGGATGGATGCAGGAAATAATAAAGAACGAATGTAAAAATTATACGGGACAAATCAAATATAATGAAAATGTGTGATAAAATGTAAAGTTTTAGGTATTGGTGGCAAAGATTCATTTCACTATTTAACTATTGTTTATTATTTTAGTTTTGTTCAGAACTTTCTCCTTTCGAAGAACGCTTTTTTGTATGTTTTAAGATAAACTCTGCTCCTTTAAGATCAACTGCAGTTCCAACTATCTTGAAACTAGCACAACAAACAACATCAAGTGCTGTTGCAAATGTCTGCAGTGCGATAGTAAAAGTATTGTGTCCAAAACATATAAATTTTAAAATGAGTGAAATAAAACGTAAGAAAAAACATAATCTTCATGATTTCTTAAAACAATGAAAGTGCCTTTACAAATTATAGATATGTGACCATGAAATTATTCATACGGGCAGTAAATGCAAAGCACGGTGGTGCAGCACATGATTCACATATGTATGGAGTCTCTCGTATGAACGTGAATATTTAATTCAAAAATTATGTTTTGTGTCCATTTTTCTGCTCGAAGATTCACTATAATTAAATTTATTTGCTTGAATTGTTATTAAAACTAAGTTTTTCTATAAAAAACATACATTTAAAGACATTCGTCGTCATTTCCGTCATCACATTGGTTGTAGAAACCAATTTTCCGTTTTCGAATGCTTTCGACATTCATAAACGAGTTACCAGGTACGAAAATTCCACTTTCGGAATTGTCATTCCAAAAGTAGTAAATTGCTTTCCACTTTAGAAATAGAGAGTACGAAATATTCGTTTTCGAAAATTTTCACTTTCGGAACGAAATACAGAGTAGGGCCCCTGAACAATAGATCACAGAGAGTAAAGTTGAATGAGACGAGAAGTGATGTGCATTTAATCAGGCTTGGGGTACCACAAGGTTCAGTCTTGGGTCCCATTTTATTTTTGATCTATATCAACTCACTCTTCCACCTCAATCTAAGACGCTCACCTACTGCTTTTGCTGACGATGTTGGGTTATCGTATGGCGTAAACAGTCCCCTAGATCTTATCTCTGACATAAATTATGATGTACATACTCTAAGACAATGGTTCGCTGAACACAAACTTGTAATAAGTCCTAAGACTAAATTAATGTTCTTTAATTTATCTGCTTCTATTAATCCAAAACCGGATGTATACTTTCATGCACCCAATTGCAGAAAATTTAAATTATATCAATGTAAATGTGCAACCAGTGGGCTTGGTCAATTATTTTGTACTAGTGAAAATTGTAGTAATGATTGTTTTTTGATAGAGAATGTAGACGAATTTATGTATTTAGGACTCTTACTTGACTCTAATATGAAATTTTCATCCCACGCTACTGCATTGAAGAAGTACTTTATCTCCACACTCAGGCATTTCTATTACCTTCGTAATTTATGTTCAACTAAGCTCCTAACCACAATTTATTATGGACTTTTTAATTCTAAGCTTCAATACGGTATAAATTGCTGGGGAGGTGGCTATCAAAACAAAGTTCAGCCATTGCTAGTCTTGCAAAAGAATGTTGTCCGGAAAATTTGTCGTAAACCTGGTAGGTATGAAGTCTGGTAACCGAAACCTTCGTATAATCTCAACCTATAACCTGCGTAATAACTCACTTAATATGTTACAACTATCAACTATCGAACCACCGCATATAGAAATTCGTATTCAGTTATATGTAATCGTTTATTTAATGTCCTCCCGGAAGAAATCAGATGTGTTCACATGTCCGAATGTTTTCTAAAGCGCGTAAAAAATTGGCTGTTGTCTCATGATTATTATAGTTTAAACTCTCTTACTTCTAATATTTTGATCTAACTTTTGTCTTAACTCTTGATGTTAATATATAGATCACATAATTTCTTGCATCCTTTGTGAAATGAATTAAATCGGCTAAAAATTGTTTTTTTTTTCAATAATTTTTTATTTTTTTGTCTAACACCCCACCTTATCTATTGTATTGTTCCTGTATTGTGGCATTCAACACTATTTGAACTCGAATCTGAATAAAATATCGAATGCCACCAGTTTTTTCTTATTTTACTTTGTAATTCCTAACATATTGAATTTTATATGGATTTGTATTTCATATTATATTTATAGGTGACTTAAGAGAAATAAATATCATACATACATACATACATACATACAAATATGTCCAAAATGAATAAGATCATTCTCTAAACCATCTTTCCACATCCATTCGTTTGCCTAAGGCAAAATCCCCATACAGCATTGGCCAGATTAGTCCGTTAAAAACCTTCCGAGCTCAAATCTACTATTCAAAACTCAGTACCTACATCTATCCAGTCACAATTCAAATCGAAACAAAAGTGAAAACCTGTCAAATAATGATTAATTTGGTCCGCAAAAGCGCTCGAAACTTCTCGGTAAACTCGACGAATTCGCAAAAATTAAAGGTTACCATTTGTGGGGCAGCCGGCACCGTTGGCCGCATCATTTCCTACTGTTTGAAAACCTCACCGCATGATTTGCATTTAAGCCTGTTTGATACATCCACCGAGGTAAAACATGTTGCCGATCAGCTCGGTCTTATATGCACTCCCAACACGTTGGAGCAACATGTTGGACCGCTAAAATTGCGACAATCTCTAAAGGTGAGTCTATAAAATGTGTTCTAAAATGGAATCTATGCCCATGTGCTTTCCGATTAGGACTCGGACATAGTTGCGGTGGTAGCCAAGTCAAGGCCCAGCCCGAACAGGAACGTCACTTGCGATAGCTTCGAAATGAACTTCCCAATTGTGGCAAATATCGCACGATGTTGCATGGAAATTTGCCCAGAGGTAGTGACACACACACACGGTCCTGTTCTAGACTAATTTTTCCGATTTAAGGCAATTCTAGCAGTGGCCACAAATCCACTCAACTCGATCATTGCCGGCATCAATGAACTATTCACCCTGCAGGGCTATCAGCATTCTCATAAAATTCTCGGCATCACATCAATGGACTTGATGCAGGCCGGTGCGGTATATGCAGAGGCTTTCAGTACAGATCCCGCGGATGTTTTCATACCACTAACTGGCGGGACGACTGGTGAGAAATTATTTTTATAGAGGCTCAGAAAATAGTAACACAAAATGTCTTTTTGCAGTCGACACAATTGCTCCGATATTCTCGCAAGCAGCTGTGTCGGGTGAAGAACTTCCGAATGAATTATCCGTCATCGAATCGGAACGACTCCATAATCGATTCTTAGCCAAAAAGAAACAGGCATATGATGCGGAATTTGCTTCTGCTTATGCTATTACTCAGTTTCTAGAGTCGATCGTAAGAGCGCTTAATGGTGAGCGGGAAATTATAGAAACTGCCTTTGTAGCTGCTCCTGATGACGCACCGGCAAGGTATATGACTTGTTTAGTGGACTTGGATAAACACGGTATAGAAACGGTTTACGGACCACCGAAGATCATCAATCGCTTCGAGAAGAAACTTCTGTATCCGGCTCTGTTGAACTTGCAGCGTGACATTCATCACGCGGAACAGCATACTCAGAGTTTGGTCAAGGCTGCCGTTGAAGTGAGAATGTGGAAGTGATTTACAAGGAGAGCGTGTGATATTTTATTTTGTAATGCACCCTATTGGTTGAATATAAAGATTTACGCCTTTACCTAGTCTTCGTCGTTGTCGATAGTAAGTAGTAGAAATGTTGCGACAGTGGCTTCGAAAACCATCAAAAGTTTATTGCATCGTTTGTCACAACAAAATGTTTGCTGCTAAATTTTCTTTTACATCTTTTTCTTAAGGTTCCTCTCCGCTCCGGAGGTTAAGTAGTCTACTTGTTTGTTCCTCCCTCTCATTAGTGTTCGGCCAAGGTGGCCGGGTATTAGAACTTGGGCTAAAATTAAATTTTTTGTTTCTTTTTGGTTCAACTGAAACCAAATACTTTTGTCTTTCAGTCGATATAAATAACACGAGTGTTTAGTATGAAAGGTTTCAGTATCTGGCCACAAAAGAAAACACTGACCGGTTCCTAAGACATCCCGTGTCAGGATGCGGCCATAGAGATAATTTGGTTTATTTTCATATTTGCCTAGGAAATGAGCTCAGAAACTAAAGCAAGCGGTTCAAATAACTCGCGATGAGCTGATAAAATTAAGCTTGCCTTGGCAAAACTATTTAAGCCACAGAAAAGCTGCTTCCAAATACAACATCCCAAAGAGTATGTTGCAAGATAGGTTGCACTGGTGAAATGATATGAACAAATATTTCTTTCCCTTGAGCAAACATACCTTCTTGACACTCTAGGCTAGGCTATCACAGAATCCGTCGTATTCGGAATTTTGCTACGAACCCCGAAAGAACTATCATAGAATCCGTAGTAGGGGAACATTTTTGCTACGAATTTAGTCGTAGGGGAAATTGATGGATATGAATTTCGAAATTCCTAGCAAACATTTACTTGGACTTATAAAACGTTTCTCAAAAGAATTTAAGGATCCCTATATAACCAAAATTCTATACTGTTATCTCGTCCGACCTGTTTTGGAATACTGTAGTCCTGTTTGGTGTCTGTCTTATGAATCTGGAATCTCAAGAATTGAAAGTAGGTATTCAAAAGCAGTTTCTTCTCTTCGCTTTACGTGATTTGCCTTGGAACCCCGAGAGTCGTCTTCCACCCTACATAAGCCGATTAAAGTTGCTGAATCTTCAGACTTTGGAAAAACGAAGAGAGACATCCAATGTTATATTTCTGTTTTGCGTTCTGACTGGTAATGTCAACTCCACATATGTTCTCAATTCCATTAACATCAATACCAGACCGAGGACAACAAGGAACCCTATTTTTTTTATATCAAAGGACATTTCGATGTAACTATGGGAGTAATGGCCCCATCAGTAACCTGACGAGGGATTTTAATGAGTACAATCATGTGATTGATTTCAATCTGTCAAAATTAAATTTAAAAAAAAATATATTGAAAGAAATGTAAAATAATAAGCTTATCGCTACGCACCAAACTTAGATTTTTCCAATCGAACGTGAAATCTGTGCTGTTGTAGCCGCAAAACATATCGAACGATGAAATAAATAAAAATAAAAATAACGTGCCTTCGGAAAACGAGGTGGAAGGCTTAGAAGGGGTCGAGAAGGTGCTGGAAGGCGCTGGAATGAACCCGAATAAGCTCGATGGGTCAGCGGACTCTAATGGGAAACCAGAAGGGTTAGCGGACCAATCGTCAGTGGAGGTGGACAATGCGGTGCAGAAATGCGCCAAGAGGTCAGCCGAAACTGCGGAAACCGAATTGGAAGAAGAAGAAAGGCTCGATCCTGAGCGGAGGTTGAACAAACAACTGAGGCAAAGGATGAAAAGAGTCAGAAGGAAACAAAGATTGGCCTTGGCTAAATCTGTTTCGGCGGAAGGCATAAGCAAGACGGTCGATGAATTGACTGAAATGGTTGCCAATATGACGTCAACCGAAACCTCTCCAGAAGACGAAGGATCTAGGAAACGGTTCAAATGTTCCGGGACCAGGAATCCATCCGAAACTGCGATGAAGGGGACGGAAGGCGGAAAGGATGACGGACAGTCTGTTCAACATGGGGTCAGTCCACAGGCACCACACTGCAGTGGTTATGTGGATGGACAACATGTAAAACGGAAGGTTAGTCAGCCAGCAAAGCAGAAATCGTGCAATGCCGAGCAACCGGGACCAAGCAAGGTAAAGCGAAAGCTGAACCGAGCTATGGAAAGGAAAGCGAAGCAAGCAGATAATGCAAAACCTTACACTAGGGGTGAGCGAACCAAAGTTGACAAGGGCGTAAAAACCTTTGCTCAAGCAGCGGCGAACGATCTCCGAATGGGTGTTGTCGACATGAGTCGAGAGGGGGGGATAGATGCAACACAGTTGAGTATTTTTAAAAATGCTCTTCTGGATGCTCTAGACTTACTTCCGACGAATGCAGGTGACATCGGTGTGAAGGAGATAACCTTGGAGGAAGGGATTATAGCAATCAAATGCGGTAACCAAGAAACCAAGGGTTGGCTATGTGAGATTGTAGGGAAGATGACCGACCTATGGGAGGGAATTAACCTTAAAATAGACAAGCTTCACATACTAAAGGATGTGGAAAGGTTGATAATCTTTGTTCCCGGTCAATCCGTGAGCAAGGATGTCATCCTCGCCAGACTTTGTCGTCAAAATTCCTGTGTGAAGGACACTTCTAAATGGAGGGTTACTCATGTGGGAAGATACGATGACAACAAAATTGGTGGAACCAAGCTGACGATCTGGTGCCCAAGGGAGGAAGCGATGCTGGTTAGACAAGCAGGAGATAGACTCTTCTGTGGGTTGGACATAGCACTCGTGAAGTTCCAAGGAGCATCGGAAAAGACTCAACTTGGAAAACCACCCGGTAGGGCGACGAAGTGATAGATACCATGGACATGGGATCAACACAAGTCGGGCGGGAGGTGGGCCCGTACCGGGAAAAGCTCAGGGTGATTCAATTGAACCTTCATCACAGCAAAGCAGCATCAGCAATGATGACTAAATGCTTTGATGAGGATTCGTTTGATATAGCCCTGATACAGGAGCCTTGGATCTTTAGAGGAAAGATTAGAGGACTCCCAAATAGCATGGCTGAGTTGCACTATGCGCAAACCAGCGGAAGAATTAGGTCCTGTATCCTGGTGAGGCACGGAGTTCAAGCATATAAATTGCCGGATCTGTGTGCCCCAGATCTTGCAGCAGTACGTGTAGGATCAGGTGCGGGAACTTTTGTTATAGCATCTGCATACTTGCCGTATGATTCCCCAGAACCTCCTCCGACCAGAGAGTTAGAGGTTTTGGTGGATGCATGCAGGAACAGGAACGAGGACTTAATTATTGGTTGTGATGCCAATGCACATAATACAGTGTGGGGCAGCACCAACGATAATTACAGAGGAGAAGCATTATTCGAATTTGTATCATACAAGGATCTAGCTATCTTAAACAGGGGAACAGAGCCAACCTTCGTTAATGTGAGACGAAGGGAAGTGATCGATGTTACCCTGTGCAGTAGTCAGATAATTGATAGAGTATCAAATTGGAGGGTAATGGATCAGGCTACAATGTCGGATCACAGAGCCATTTCATTTGATGTTCGCTATGGATCTAAAAGAAAAAAAGATCGGAAATACATCAGGATTCCAAAGAACACGGATAGGACAAAATACTTTGAAGTGTTGGAGGAAAAACTGAATGTAATGAAATTCGGAATACCGAAAAACACTTGGCACGTTGAATCACAGCTGAAGCATCTGCAATCAGCTGTTGAAGATGGGTACCGAGTGGCTTGCACACCTACTTTAGTGGAAAAACAAGATCCTGCGCCTTGGTGGTGCCGGGAACTTGAGAAACTAAAGAAGGCTGTGAGGAAGGCCTTTAATCACGCCATGAGGAGGGGTGAACCCGAAGCATGGGATGACTATAAGGCGAAAAAGAAAGAGCTTAATGTCACTCTGCGACGACGTAAAAGGGAATCATGGAGGGACTTTTGCTCGAGTATGAGGAGTACATCTGAAGTCAGTAGACTACAAAAGATTGTCTCGAGAGATCCAGTTTCCAAGATCGGACTCATTCGTAATAGAGCGGGGGAGATGGTGGAAACACTGGATCACACAAATGAGGTCCTAATGGAGGTACACTTTCCAGGAAGCTATAAATCAGATCAGCCCTGGGCTCCAAGGAAACAAGGAGCGAACAGGATGGATAGGATGGAAGCGGAACGGATCGTAACACCAGAGGCGGTCAAGGGTGCAATAGCAACATTTGCACCCTTCAAAACCGCGGGGCCGGATGGTATATTTCCAGGCCTAATGCAATGGGGAGTAGACGTAATTGCACCAAGGCTCAGGAATATATACGTTGCATGCCTAGCAATAGGCTACATCCCGATTACATGGAGGGAGACAAATGTGGTCTTTCTTCCAAAGCCGGGGAAAAAGGATTACACCGAGGCAAAGTCCTTCAGACCAGTTAGCCTAACATCCTTTCTGTTAAAAACAATGGAAAGGGTGGTGGTGGACTACATGGAGAGTACTGCGCTTAAGATGTATCCTTTAAACAGTAGGCAGCATGCTTATAGGGCAGGCATGTCTACAGAAACAGCGCTACATCAAGTAGTACGCGTTGCGGAGGAAGAGCTAAATACCGGGGGCATTGCGATGACCACCATAATGGACATTGAAGGTGCCTTCGATAAGATATGCTTTGAAAGTCTGAAACAAGCCTTGGAAAAACGTAGGGTTAACCCACTGGTGGTAAGATGGGTGGACAATATGTTGAACACAAGGGCAATAAATATTCAGACGGGAACCTCAAAACTTAGAGGAAGGGTTAGCAGGGGCTGCCCACAGGGAGGTGTTCTCTCTCCTACACTGTGGAATATCACTGTGGACTCTCTTCTCGACAGACTTGAGGCGACTGGCACTCACACAGTGGGATATGCCGACGACATAGCAATAATGGCCAGAGGCAAATTTATAGACGTCACCGCAGATATCATGAGGAATGCGCTCAGAGTGGTTGAGCGGTGGTGTCTGGAAGAAGGGCTCTCCATTAATGCGGGAAAAACAGATCTAATAGTCTTCACTAAGAAGAGGAAAAATCTGGAATTTCGACCCTTAACGCTCTTCGGATCGGAACTAACAACGACCACGAAGGTCAAGTATCTGGGAGTCTATCTAGATACTAAACTTTCGTGGAACTACCATGTTGAGGAGAAGGTCAAGAAGGCAAAAAAGGTATTACATCAGTGCAAACGTGTATGTGGACAGAGGTGGGGACTCTCGCCTAGGTCAGCATACTGGATGTACACGATGATAACTAGACCCATTATCACCTATGCCTCGGTTGTATGGTGGGCGAAAGCTTCCCAGAAAACAGTGAGGAAGCACCTGGATAGGGTCCAACGCTTAGCATGTATAGGAGTTACAGGTGCAATACGGACAACACCAACATGCGCAATGGAAGTGATCCTGGGGATCTTACCGCTGGACTTATTTATTAAGAAAACAGCGGCCCTAACGGCACTTCGTTTGCATCGAGATGCGAAATGGCACAATCGTGGTACCATCTATGGACATAGGAAGATCCTGGAACTTGTCAAAAACGAGATTAGGGAGCTGAACATGCCTATGGATGGAATTACAAGGGTGCGTGTTATGGAAAGGAATCACAAAACTCGTATTGAGAACGGATTACTTCCAGAAAAAAGAAGTGGTGAAATAGTGATTTTCACAGATGGATCCATGATGGATGGCAGAGCGGGTGCCGGTATCTTTTCAGAAGAGCTGGAACTAGCCCGTCACGTTAGCCTCGGGAAACACACTTTTGTATACCAGGCTGAGATGATTGCATTGCTGCATGCGTTGGACTACTTGCTTGAGGGTCAGGTGGAGGGAAGAAATATCCTTATAGCACTGGACAGTGGACAATCAGGCGGTGATCAGATGCATGGAGCAAGCAAACATTACAACATCGTTGGCACTGGAATGTGTACTCAAGCTCAATAAGTGTTCATCTAAAAATGAAGTAACACTGACTTGGGTACGAGGACACATAGGGATCGAAGGCAACGAAAAGGCGGACTCCCTTGCAAAACAGGGGTCAGCTGAAAAGTTGCTGGGACCAGAACCATTCTCTTCAATTGGCAGAGGAATGGTTGAACAACTGATTTACAACTGGATCACGGCAGAACATCTGAGAAGATGGTCAACCATGGAACAATGTAGACAGTCTAAAATGGCAATTAAATGGCCGACCTGCTCCACTCAAAGAAGGGTTCTAAGCATGAGTCGAGGAACACTGAAATGGGTGGTGGCTTTATCAACAGGACATGGTAACTTCGGGTATCACTTAAGGAAGATGGGCCTTAGAGGACGATACCTGCAAACTATGCCTGGAGGAATCCGAGACAGCGGCACATATACTGTGTCAATGTCCGGCATTGGCTGGCAGAAGAATGAAGATATTGGGGCATCACTGGGTGGAGACCCAGTCGATGAAACAGATCTCACATAAACAGATGCTAGCGTTAACACTAGGAATCGAACCCAGGGAAGAACTCTGGAGAAATCCAGAGAGTCTGTCTGGCTAAGATTTATAGTGGCAGAGAGACGAAAAGAGACCCGTCAATGGTGGTCTGATTCGAATATCTCTCAAATATATATATATATATCGAACGATGAAATATGGGAAAGGACCGGACAGAAAAAAGTGGATGCCGACATCTTGCAACGGAAGTGGCGCTGGATAGGCCATACTCTGAGGATACCTAACGACAATATAGCGAAGCAATCCTTCGAATGGAATCCTCAGGGTAATAATTGGTAATTGGAAGACCAAAAACAACTTGGAGGTCATCTGTCTTAAAGGAAGCTCGGTCCCAAGGTGTTCAATCGTGGTCACAGCTAAGGACAGTTGCGTTGAACCGGGAGAGATGAAAGGATCTTGTTGCTGCCCTATGCTCCATGAGGAGTTGAAGCGCTGCTCTGCAGCCGGACACTATATATATAATATATCTATATAATAAGCTTTTTAAATCTGTTTCATTATTGATTAACTGTGACATTATGTATAGTAGTTAAATAAATAAATAAATAAATATATAGTGTACCTACATATACGTATATAATATATATACCAAAATAAAAGTGTATTTTTATTAAATAATGAATTAAAAGCGAGTTTAAATGTTTAATTTGTAATAGCAGTTTTTGAAAGTAAAAATAACCTGGCCGGATACAAAAGTGTTCGACTACTGAATTTTGTGGTGGCCGGATATTTGACTTCTTTCAAAAAATGAATTTTAATTTTAAATGCAAGAACCCAATAATATTCAAATATTTTTTTTACCAAACAAAAATTGCCTATCAAAAAAGCAATCTTGGTTAAATGTCCACGTGAATTAGTTATCACGGATCAAAGTAAGAAAATGTGTTAGGTGGCCAAACTGGTTCATCAACCCTAGTTCTTGGTCTACCAACTCGCCGCGTACCTACCTACCTTAAAAAAGATTCCGTCCGTATGACTGCTTTTGGAATGTTGTCGTTTATTTCCTTCAAAGTGTTGCCACTTCCTGCCCAATTTCGGCTTTCAGCAGTTTTTAATTCGTTATAAATGTCACAATTCTTGGTTCGATACATTTCGCGGCCATCGCAGGCAGCTTTACATCCTACATCCTCTATCGCCAATTAAAAGAGGACCGACGGGAATTTTCCGAATTAGAGCTACTGATGAAATGTGAATTGTTTTTATATGCCGCTGGTCATCTAGCGGTCAATGGAAAGCGACCAAAGTATTAAACAACAAATTAAACACATTTTCGAGTACCTTTATTGATTAAACATACATTTATGTGTATTTGAAACACCGTGGAGTATGGCGTTTGAATCTCAACCAAACGTCTCCAAGGCCCTTTGCCCAAAATCCAATAATACTGGCGATGGAACGTCTCAATTGAAATCCAAGCAACCGACAAAAAGCTTACATTCTAAATAAGTAATCCAATAATATTAAGATATTTATAATTCGGTTCCAATCCGACTCCATGCAGAAGAGGGAACGGCTCCAAATATAAGTAGTTTCTTTGTTTTGGTTACAACCTCTACACTTTGCACTAAAATAATGGATCATTTTCCTTTATTATTCGTTTAGATTATATTTTTCAGTATTTTTCGTAGTTGTTCTTAAATTTACTTGATGCTATGCGATTTTTGTTATCTTTTATAGTTAATACTAAGCTCAATGGCATTTGTTTTACTTATTTTTTTTTTTATTTATTAATTTGTCTGCAGTTTTACTCTTCTTTTTCTTGTTTTGGTTTTTTTTTTGATTATTCTAATGACAAATGGCGATATTTAACTGGTACATATATTTGTGGGTAACAAAAAATATTTCAAAATATTCAAATAAAAGAACTAATAATTGGAAAACTTCATTAGCTCTATGCAAAGTATAGCTTGTACAATGTTTAACACTTGCCATAGACTGCAACTATGGATGTTAAATTGGAATTTTCTTTCTTTCTTTTTGTTTTCAATGAATTTCCTTTTGTTTGTTTTGTTCTTCTTTTTTTTTCTGTTTTTCTGTTTGTCTCCCTCGTTCAATTAAAAACTAGTTACATAAATAACTGTGAATTTAAAATATAAATCCCTTTATTACCGTATATATGAATGGGGTGGCGATTTTATGACAAAACGTGATTGGTTATAGATGCGGTTTGCTCTAATGAAAGTTAAGCTGATTTCGAGAAGTATTGCAAGAATATAGGTTTTCACATGAACACACACACACTCAATTAAATATTATATTTTATACTAGTTATTTATGTATTTAGTTATAATTTGGATAATGTTTTTCCTTCTATTTATTATTATATTTCGCGTTGTATTATGAAATTCTTTTGTTTTTTTCTTTCTATTAATTAGTCAAAGACAATACAGTAACTAGTATTGTCCCTGGTTTCAGTGTTTGCCATGAGTTGGAAGTGTTCAAAGTTGGAGTACAGAGGGGTGGGGCTGTTTGGAACTAACAGCAGCTTCTTCTATACTTAACAGTGGTGATTCTTCCAATAGATAGACTACTACCTATCTCAACTCGAAGAAGATCTAATAGCAATAATTATAGAAGACTACTTACTGTCAGAAAAGTATTTGAAATCTTAAAAGAACTCAAACATTGCGGCCAAATTGATCGGGAATAAGCTAAACGTTCACGGAATTGAGTCGATCTTGCGTATGAAACAAAAAGAACTACCGTCACGTATCGATCGTTCACGGAGGACGGCGATTTGACCCCAGGTCGAAAGAGTAGAGTGTACTTCCAACGGAAAGTATTCACGTCCATCACAGAATCCGCCGTATTCAGAATTTTGCTACGAACCTCTAAAGAACTATCATAGAAGTAGAGAACTATCATAGAGTAGAGGAAAAATTCCCTACGACGAAATTCGTAGCAAGCATTTCCCCCTAAGACGGATTCTATGATAGTTCTCTCGGGGTTCGTAGCAAAATTCCGATAACGACTGATTCTGATAGACGTGATTAGCCGCGTTTTTTTGAGCTTCTATCTCAGCAAGGCAAAGTAAAGTGTCAAGTCTATCGTAGTTGTCGTAATTTGCGTGTTGAAAATCCTACTTTACTTTGCTTTGCGGAGTTCGAAGATCAAAAAAATGGCCTATTATCGCAACCGAAATCCGAAACTGAAAATAATTTAGTCAATCAAGTCAGCATCACCTTCTCAATTGGTGACCGCAGTTAAAACTTGGCAGTAAAAGCTTCACAAATGAATAAAACTCAATAATGTCTGTTCCCTTCGAGGGGGAAGTAATCAATATTTTTGAGTGGTCCTTGAATACAGATTTGCTACTTGTGTTTGCATGTGAAAAAAACAGAAAAGTACCTTGAATACACCTGATTACTTCACCCTCGGTTCCCTTCCGATAATGCATTTGAATACACTCGAATACATTAGTCAAACTTCGTTAATTTGCACCCAACTTTTGCGTAATGGAACAAAGTTTGACTAATGTTTCCGAATGTATTCAATTGCATTATCGTAGGGGCACAGACCTATGAAAAATCAAGACTTCGATAGAATGAATTAGATAATAGAGCCCGATTATTATTCCCAATAATTAACACTTTTAGCCAAATGTACATTTCTCTTCATCATTTCACATAAATAGTCCATTTCCATTTAACTAGAGTCTGAATAAGTACAAAGCAATAATTGGCGACCTACGCGCAACTAATTTAAGTCAATATTTTACTAAAATATCACGCAACCTATGTGCAACTAATTTAATTTACCAAAATATCACGGCTCAGAAAAACCTAACCTCAAATTATGTAAATTCATCGAAGATAGTAAAATTCCAGAAGTAAAATATATGCAACTGGTGCAATATCACGCAACCTACGCGCAACTAATTTAAGTCAATATTTCACTAAAATATCACGCAACCTACCCGCAACTTATTTAAGCCAATATTTTACTAAAATATCACGCAACCTACGCGCAACTAATTTCATTTACCAAATTATCACGGCTCAAAAAAACCTAACCTCAAATTATGTAAATTCATCGAAGATAGTAAAATTCCAGAAGTAAAATATATGCAACTGGTGCAATATCACGCAACCTACGCGCAACTAATTTAATTTACCAAAATATCACGGCTCAAAAAAACCTAACCTCAAATTATGTAAATTCATCGAAGACAGTAAATCTCCAGAAGTGAATATATGCAACTGGTGCAATCTCGGGCCGAGTTAAAAGACTCGTATTGCACAATTTGTAGGTGTAACGTCAGTCAGCACATTCGCAGATAGAAATTAAGACATTTCGTACTAAGAAATCCGTACACTCAACATCCTTCTACCTGTTTGACAACACGTTCAAATTTTAAACTTAACACCAAATGGGATCACAAAACTTCTGATTTCGGTTTAAGGCGAGATTGATTTTCTCCCAAACTAGGGAATAACTCGTGTAAAACAAACACCGAATCTTGCTTTGAATCACAATTATTTTCCTTTCATATTTTTCGACTTCATTGATGTAAAATTCAACAAAATTTTAAGTCTAAACTGAGGCCTTATTTCTCCCGAATTGTCACTGGTATAAAATTACCCGATAACCGTACTCAAAATGATCACATTTCTTCGACGAATTGTATATTTGCTTAGTACAATGTTTACTGACAAAAAAAAATCCAATATAAATACAAAATGTGTCAAAAATATAAACAACTTTCAAATGATTACCGAAATTAATTCGCCCTCCATAAATTCACTGGTAAAGAACCCAATTTTTGGTAAAACACCCATAATAGGTTTCTCCCTTTGAACACTTACAAGTCATGGCGAAGCCGATTAGTATCAAAAAGAAAACAAATGTAAAAAAAATCGATTTCTCAGATTTTGACTAAAAACAAACAAAAAGAAACTTAAAAGTTTTTTTTTTTTACAAAATTCTCGCTTGTCCATCGTTCACCTTCAAATTAATGACAAACGATTTGACAATTTAAATTTTTTTTTTTTTTTTGTTGCGAATTGGTTTTCTTACGCACTTGCTTGTTGAGCTGCCAAATTGTTTCACAATCCATTTCACTTTTTAGTCATTATCTTCAAGTACTCTAGAGCATTTTGTGCAGCTTGGCGTTGAGCGTCGCTTTGGGTGGGACCTGAGCCATGGCACACGGCCACTGGTAGAGTGGACAATTGTACCAAACATTGACACTGATTGGAAACGGTTTTCTCTTCAATGTCGACATAGGTGACTTCGAATTGATTCTCCGATGCGATGTCTGCGAGGAGTTTGATGTGATTTAGTGAGGGGGCTTTGAGGCAGGTTTTCTGTGGAAGAAAGTAAACACGGATGTTAGTTGCGGGTGTTTTTTTTTAAAGTAGTAGTAGGTCGGTGGTTGTAGGCAGGTGGGATGGCCGTCTACGAACGGTAGAGAGGTTGGTCCTCTGCGATACCACACGGATCTATTAACAAATGATAAAAGCACTACTCAATGCCCTAGCCGTGGCTGTTAATAGAAAGTAGAGTGTGGGGTTGCCAATTCGGCAAGACTGTCAAGGAAAAAGGCTCCGTCGTGAACCAGTCTTCATTCAAGATATGACAGTCACAACAAAGGCAGTGGATTAGATTAGATTAGATTTTTTTATTTCATTTCAATTGTTAGAATAGTTCTTACAGAGTTTACAAAAAAAAATATTAACAAGCCATTGTAAGAAAAAAAAAAAAAAATTAATTTTGACCGTCCCAACCCGTCATTTTGTTCCTTTTGTTAAAATGCAATGTTTCTGAAAGTTTTATTAAAATCGGATAATATATAGAGGATCCTGAAAAGGGAGATCAGATTCGCAAAGAAAACCTCATGGAGAACTTTCTGCGAATCTATTGAATCCACAACCGAAGCATCTAGGCTGAGGAAAGTCCTCTCAAAGGCACCGATGCCGATATCTTCGCTAAGAAGGGGCGATGGTAGCTGGACCGAATCACACATAGAGACGCTGGAAATACTGACAGAAACTCATTTCCCAGGATGCACAGACGTGTCGGAGAGTTACGATACAGTAACACCAGGCGCGAGGGAGGGAATGGGACAGGAAACAATCGCCGAAATTATAGACGAGAAGAAAATAGCCTGGGCAATCAACACATTTGCCCCGTTCAAGGCACCAGGAATAGATAATATTCGACCAATAATGCTACAGAAGTCAGGGGAAGCTATTATTCCATTGCTAAAAAGCATTTATACGGGCTGTCTAAGGCTATGCTATGTTCCTAGGGCATGGCGTGAGGTAAGAGTGATTTTCATTCCAAAGGCAGGGAAAGCTAGTCACACCACAGCCAAGGACTACAGACCTATCAGTCTGTCGTCATTCATGCTGAAAACAATGGAACGACTAATTGATCTGAATGTACGGCAAGCGATCGGCGATAACTACCTATCAAAATCGCAACATGCGTACATGAAAAGCAGATCTGTCGACACGGCGCTACATAGAGTAGTATCGGTAGTGGAGGAATCTCTACACCACAAAGAATACACACTGAGTGCGTTCCTAGACATTGAGGGGGCCTTCAACAACATCGAAGCAGACGCAATTTTAAGCAGCTTGCGTAGAGCCCACATAAATAGCAGCCTATGTGACTGGATTGGACTCATGCTAGGCACACGCAGTATCAAGTCACAGCTAGGAGATGTGAGCATTGAACGGAAGGTCAGTAGAGGAACACCTCAAGGTGGAGTCCTCTCACCGCTCATATGGCTCCTCGTAGTTGATGAATTACTAAAAATACTGGAAGCGGAAGGCTTCATTGTGAGCGCATACGCAGACGATGTCGTTATTCTGGTTCCAGGTAAATTCATTCCAGTTCTTAGCGAAAGACTTAGTTACGCACTTCTACTAGTCAATAACTGGGTCACGGGCCGCGGACTCGGAGTGAACCCATCGAAGACGGAAATCCTCCTGTTTACGAGGAAAAGGGCGATCCCCGCCTTCAATCCCCCAAAGATGGGCGGGGTAGACCTTGAAATTTCTAAAACAGCAAGATATCTGGGAGTAATCTTAGATTCCAAGCTCAGCTGGAAGGAAAACATAGAGGATCGCGTCAAAAAGGCATACGTGGCACTATATGCCTGCAGAAGAGCATTCGGCAACACATGGGGATTCAGGCCGCACGTGGTGCACTGGCTATACACAGCTATAGTGCGGCCCATCCTAACATACGGTACAACAGTGTGGTGGAAGGCTATTGAGAAGAAATACAATCTTTCAAGCCTAACCAAAATACAAAGGGCAGCATGCATTGGGATAACGGGTTCCTTACGAACCACCCCCACCGCAGCTATGGAGGTGATGCTAAACCTCATCCCTCTGGATATTTACTGCAGCAACAAGGCGGTGAAAACCGCAATCAGACTAAGAGAGTCTGGACTATGGTCATCTAAACCCTACGGCCACGCATCCATCGAATCCCAATGGAGCGCGGCGAAAGAGAAGGTGTCCACAGACTATCTACCCCCCACTCTCGTTTTTGACAGGAGATTCAATACTAGAATTCCAAACAGAAGCGAATGGGTGAACAAAGAGGTAACAGTAGAAGATGAGCTAGCCATATACACTGACGGTTCTAAGATGGATATCGGTACAGGCGCGGGCATCTTCAGCGCAGCACTGGGCCTACGAGAATCATTCAGAATTAGCGATGATTGCAGTGTCTTTCAAGCAGAGGTAGCCGCTATCTCCCAAGCTGGGTGCCGGGGCATATGGATATTCCAGGCAACGAACAGGCGGACGAGCTTGCAAGAAACGGGTCGGAAATGCATGCATCTCTGGCCCTAAAATCAGTAAGAACTCCGCTCAGCACGCTTGCAAGGAAGATTGACATTGAATCCTGGAGTAGAACTAACCTACGCTGGACAAATCTCATTACCTGCAGGCACACAAAACAACTGTGGCCAGAGTTAAGTGAAAAGAGATCTAAATGCATGATCGGACTAAGCCGCAAAGACATTCGCATACTCACGGGGGTCATTACTGGACACTGTGCGATAGGCGTACATGCGGAACGGCTGGGGATACTGCATAATGACTTTTGCAGAAGCTGCAGGGACGTCGAAGAAATAGAATCTGTTCGTCACCTACTCTGCGAATGCCCAGCCCTTAAAAACAGCAGACAGAGGATTCTCAACAGTTACTTCTTCGATGACCTAGATGATTTGAAGAATGTTGATCTCAATGCACTCCTGAGATTCATACTCAAATCTGGGTGGTTCTAGCAGACACACAAACTTCATATCATTGGTTAATCGTAGGACATACTTTAGGAACATGATACAACGGAGCTTTAGGAACCCATGAGATTCATACCAATCTATGTGGCTCAATATAAAAAGCGGTTTCTTTTTCTCTTTGGACAGGTCACACTGGATGGTTCCCGTAACTGGACACAATGGACCCAACTGATGGTCTAAGTGAAGCTGTGGCAAGCACCCATTTACCTACCTACCTACCTAGAGGTCGCTACCGACAACCAAATATTACAGAGGGCTCCATTGAATGATGGATTAATGGCAATAGTTATAAAAAAATATGCAATTAAAATTTCGTTTATAAATTCGATTTTATTTAGTAGAAAACATAAATACGAGTACAAGATACAGTGAAATTAACAGACAAAATAAACTTAAATTATTGCTTCACTTCAGCAATGTTGATTTCTTCCTGTTAGGATATTTATTTCTGTAGTCTTTAACTACCAATAACAGAAACTGCTTCTGTTCTTCTTTATTAGTGTGTAGCTTGTTGTATTCATCCATAAGCTTTACTCCTCGCTCAGCGATGTCGTTGACCACTCTCATGTTGCGTACTCCATACTTAACTTCATTGTAGGCCTTGTCCTCGGGCCACTCATCCACATCTTTAGTTAAGAACTCCGACGAAAGTCCTGTGATATTAAAGAACCGGCGAGTATTTGAGCTTACGAAATCCTCCAACCCTTTTGACTGAATATTGGCAACGTCGACAGTTGTTCGCTTTAAGGGATTCTCTAATCCCTCAGTCTCGAGAGCGCAAACCATCTTTCTTTTTGTTTCATTGGAGACTCCATCATCGAAAAATCCAAAAGCCACAAGTTCTTCCGACAAGTACCAAAGGTGTCCAAGGAACTTTTGAAGAGCAACCTTTGAAACAATTTCATTCATTTTTTTTATAGTTTTCAAGGTTTTTGAGCAGTTCAAGATCATTTCGTGGAGCTGACGTAGAATCGGAGGCAGTCATCCAGACCCTGACATAAAGTCTCACAACGAATAGGCAAATGTCAAGAATTCCATGTTCTTCTCTCTTTGTCAACTTAAACTGACTCCGGAACATCCATATCTTAAGGGAGTAGATAGCTTTAGACATCCATCTAGCACGATGTAGTCCAGACGGAGCCTTAAATGATGTTTTCTTATTAGGAACTCCTCCTAAGAAAATAATTGTGAGTTCCAGAAGTTCCTTGTAGTCATCTCGAGGTTGGAACACTTGCAGCTGGGATTTGGAAAAGGCAATCATTTCTTCAGAAATTTCAATAACTGCAGCTGTGGCAACTTCATTGGACAAGGCACTTTCGTAGTTTTTGCGATCTATGTTGGACCAAGCTTTCTTGAAACGTTTAAAAATAATAATGTCTGGGCCTGTTGTTGGTCCTAGTGATGTCGTGACCACAGCTTCCAACATGATTTCGTAGATGTGGTGACGGCATGCCAACCACAGCATGTCTTTGTCCATTTTTTGTTCCAGAAGAATGCATGCACCATTTCTTCTGCCCGTATTCACTGATGTAGTGTCAAATCCTAAACACTTCACTTTATCGCAGATTCCCCATTGAACAGCTGCCTTATAAACTGCGGTTGCTGCAGCCTCACCTGTGCCAGAACTTAACTTCGGGACTCCGAGAAGTTGATCTATTCCGCTTCCAGAAACTTAAATAGGAAGGCGATCTTTCAGAACGATCTTTTTGTTTGGGTTACTTTACTTATTTTATAGCACGGACAACTCTTTCGTCGACAAATGCATTATTCTTAACAATCACTATTGCCAACGGCGCCACATCGCAATAGACTGTAAAATTATATTCAATACAAAGCGTTGTAGGGGTAATAGATCCCGCTAAAACATATTTTTTATACTTATTTTAGCTCGACAGACATTTAAAACTGAAATAATAAAAATTTTTCTTGTTTTTTGAACCAAAAGCCTTTCGACTTATTCAGTGTATTTTCAAGGCCCGGTAGCGACCCTTACATTTTATCCGATTTGAATAATTTTTATTTTCTAATTTTTTTTTTTTTTTTTCAAGAGGCGAAATCAATTTACCGGTTGGGAAACGGTAATTTCAAAAGTTTGAAAATAAGGCGCACCCTAAAGCATGGCTTTTATGCCGTCTGCCTAGTTGACAAAGCAAAATTATATTATCATGAAATAGGATCTATAATCTTTTTTTTACCCCCCTTAGAAACTTTCGCTTATAATTCCCTCCTATAGCCTAGCGCCAAATTGCAGTATTGGAATAGTTTTTTAACTTCCATATCTTCAGTCAAAAAATCGCTTCCAAATGTGTTCCTCCTAGACTCCTTTAAAATAGGACATTTTCCCATAAAGTGAAAAGTATTTTCTCTTTCGAAGGAGTTACACAATGAGCACAGGATGGGTAGATCCTCTCTATGTGGAATAAAGTTTAACTGCAAGAGCTCTCCACGTGACTTGAACATTATCGATATTACATCGACGCCATTTTCATCTCGAAAATAGTTTTTCTCTTCCAGATTATGATTCAATCGAGAGTACACATTCCTATAGAGTGATCCTGTGGCGTTGTTCAAAAATCTCTCTCTATGTTTTAAGTTAACCGCAGAAACCAGCTGGTACAGCAGTCTTTTCCAATCATCGTAGTTGCTTAAATCATCTAGATTGAGGTCCATCTCGCAGTCACTAGCAAGGTTTATCCATTTAGCAAACCAACTTAGGCCCATCTTATTCACTGGAAGTTGAACACAACTCGGGGAGCTTTCGATATAAAAATCCCCAAGTTGTGTTCAACTTCGAGTGAACAAAATGGGCCTTAATTTGGAGCGTATGACTTGGAGAGCCGCTATCTTCGGGAGCCGGTGATTAGGCATCTTCATGATTTTCAGAACGCAGTCTATTTGCATTTTTAGCATTCTAATGAAGAGAGGCGATAGACCTGTTTCCAACATAATCATGTAGTTAGGCGCATTAGGTGGCAGTCGAAAAATTCGCTTAATAAAGTATCGCAGCAGCTTCTCCACGGTATCATATTGTTTCGCTCCCCATACTTGTGCTGCATACAGTAAAATGGATCCCGATACAGCTTCGAAAATTCTGAACTTGCTGCTGTGCGCAATACTTTTATTATAAAGACATCTGTTCTACACCGCGCTGATAGCACTCTTCGCCTTAGTCAGCTTCTCCTTCAGATGCCTTTCCATACTTAAGTTGCTTAGTTGCTTGTGAAGTGAACTCCTAGGTATTTGAATTCTTTAACAACTTCTATCCCTTCATTGTTGTAGTACCATTTCTCATTTGCACATTGTCTGCCTCCTCCGTTCTTGAAAATCATAATTTTGGATTTTTCCAGGTTAACTATCAAGTTCCATAGGCTACAGTATTGATACAGCCGGTTAATCATAAGCTGCAATGATTCAGGTGTTGATGCGAGCAGAGCAATGTCATCAGCGAAAAGCAATGCCTTCATTGTATGACCCGCGTATTCAATGCCACTAGGTAGGAAGTCCACCAGGTCATCAATAAATAAAGCAAATAGACTTGGGCTCATTGTACAACCTTGTCTGACTCCTGAATCCGTTCTGAACCAACTAGACATCTCTTCACCATTCCAAACTGCCGCCACTGTGTCCATATAAAGGTTTTGTATAACCCCTTCCAAACCTCCACGACATTCCGATACCATAGAGTTTATAGATAAGAGCTTGCCTATCCACTGTATCAAATGCTGCCTTAAAGTCGACAAAGAACGTGTACAACTTCCCTTTAAATAGAAAAGGCAGTGTAGACTCGTCTCATTGTGTTCAGGAATTGAATATGAGTACAGAGGTGGTTCTTGTAAGACTCATCACATCACCTTACGCTGTACGAGCGACATAGGGAATACATCACTCAAGAACAGACAGCGACTTGTATTTTATCAAATATCAGACCAACTTCGCATAACAAATAGCTTGATGGACAACAATTTAACACTCACCTGCAACTTGGTTAGCTTCTCTCCTGCGGCGTTCTTCAGTGACTTATGAAACTGTGATACCTTATGACTATGCTGACTGGTTATTGTGGGCACTTGCATATCTTTCAAATCACTATAGTAATTTGAGAAATTGCGATTCTGTAAAAAAGAGCAAGACACACAAACGTCTAGTTATCCAAAAATATTCAAAAAAATACAAAACGAAAACAAATTATAAAGAAAAAAAAAATAGAAAGATGCATTTGTGTGCCTGCTTTTATAAGACATCGCGCGTCAAACGCCCACAGTAACTAAGATTTTCGTTTTATCTTTTCCAAAACATTAGATCATCACCAATGAATGACTAGGTACGACAAAAATAAAGCCACCGACTAACGACACGCAGGCAAACAAAATCTTCAAAAACAAATATACATATATACATGCACACAATGTGAGCAAGTCTTACCTCATCATCCAAACCTGTGCGGAAGGAGTCATTGACTTGGGCATTGTCGGGTGGATTCTCCTGCAAACGAGTCCACATCTTGTTGGCTGCAAAACGTTTGGCAATTTTCTTGCTCTTGCCCTTGCCCATCTCACGGAAACTCAAAATCGTACAAGCGATAGTGAAGAGGCGCTCATGCGGCAGTCCAACTTCCATTTCTGTTTCGTAGGTTGGTGGTGGCCAACGGCGTTGCATACACATCTCTTGTAACCAGCCGATTGGATTGCCCATCACTTTGTCGGGATAGGCATGGGAGCTGCAACAATTAAAGGGGTTTAGAAAACAAAACTACATTAGTATCAAAATAATTTACTCTGATCCACAACCAGCGCTATTAGTATTGGCATTGAGATCACCAATATTGCTTGAGGATCCCGTGGCCGCCGGATTTTCTGGCAGTTGAACGCCAGTTAGTTTATCGATCAGAGCTCGAGCAGCGGAGTGCTTGGCTTCCTTTTTGGAGCGTCCAGCGCCCATTGCGGTAAATGGAACCTCTTTATCGTTGAAGGAAACTCGATAGCGAAATGTCGGCTCATGAATGGCGCCCTCCATTTGAATGAGTTCATAACTTGGTGTTATCCCGCGACGGCTTAAAAGCTCCTGGAGGATGGAAACTGGTGTTTTCATTGCCAAATTGCCAGATTCTTGCTGTAAATCAAACTTGTTAAGTTCATCCGCAACTATTCCATCAATGGTCACTCTTACCAATTTAAGCGACTCTTCAATAGCCAGCTTATCGAGTCCAATTACCAGCTCGGCAGTCTTGTCTTTTTTAGACTTGGCCGGCTGTTGCAAATGAGGCTGCGGTAGCGGCTGCTGAGTTGGTGGATGGGTTGGACCATCGGTAGACTTTTTACGAGTTGGCTGAGCTGGGTTTGCTGTCCCATTTTGGTATTGCCGGCGTGGTGCATAGCCGCTAATATTTTCTAATTGATGATGGTCACAATTCGCCATATTTTTTCTCCCAGACTGCATACAGCTAAAGAAAATCAATATGTTCTTTATCGAAATGAAAGAGAAAATCGATAATTTAATTTGAAGGTGAATTTATTGTAATTGTGCGCTTGAAGGAACTTACCCGTTGGTTTGGGTTTATAAAAATGATTAGCTAATTAACTGTTTTTTTTTATTATTGTCAATTTGATATCTTTGAATATACGTCCAATAGCTAGTTTTTCACAGAGAACTGTTACGAAAAAGCTGTATGTATGAATTGAATATGGATCTACCAAATTATTACGACCGTTCTATCAAATCACGAAAAAAAAAGTGTTCAAAAAGCTGGGGATGACAGCGAAAATGAGAAAGGGCAAAAGTCAGAATTAACGTACTTCGTTGGCACAGCGGCTGTTATATGTTTGGTTGGATATACAATAAAAATATTTTTAGTATCAGCAAAAGTGTAAACCAGAGATTAATGAATAAAAGAGATGGCTATCTTTCGTACGTCTATCCCCCCAAAACCCATTTGTTTACATTGTTGTTTTTGTAATTTCAACCCCCGTCTGTGAATACGTGTGCCATACGTGTGGCATGTTGCTAATGGACGACCGCGAATCATCTTGCTTTTATGAGCATCGCGGTGTTTAATTGTTTTGTGTTACGTCTTGAATTTGTTTAGTTTTTGTGGATGTGTTGATTAAACTGAAAAAGATAGTGAAATACACATTAGAGAATACCTAATTCTTGCATCAAAGTCCAATTCATGAACTCACATATACTATAATAGAAATGAGCAGGTGTGTGTGACTTCATGAATTTTTCTGGAAAACAGCTTGTAGGCAGCCGCCCTTCCACTGGAAAGATATATATCTCTGTATTCCATTATCTTTGGTGTAAACGAAGTATCTTAACAAATTGGCCGCGTTCCACTGCCTGCTAGTCTTCTAGCACAAAATATCCCAGATGAAGGAACGCTCGCGCAGCGGCAGCGGCAAAGTGACATTTGACTTGTTTGCATCAAAAACATATGACTTTCCTTCATAAATAATTTAGTGTCGCATAATTATTTCCAAACTACATTTAAAAAGGAATGGTACATGTTATAGAAACCATAATAATATCGGAATTGCTATTTTACTTACCTTATTACCAATTTTATCACAATTGCAGCTCGGCTTCGTATTTTTGTTTTTATTTTGTAGACGTTTGAACGATTTCCTTTGACTGCTGTTTTTTTTTTCTCTCAAAGCAGTGGGTAGTTTTGCGCTAGATTGAGAAATTTCCCTGAAAGGGATATTTCACAAAAAGTTCTAGACTTATAGCGCAAATGGTAAAATGACAATTTTTTTTATATGGAGTTTGACAAATGCCGCTGCTCATCTTGCGGGCAGTGGAACGCGACCAATGTTATAATAGTTTATCTTTAGCCGAGTTTTTTTGAGCTTCGATCTCAGCAAAGCAAAGTAAAGTAGGCTTTTCAGCACGCTAATTACAACAACTATTGCGTATCTCGAAGTAGTGTCAAGTGGAATGTAGTTGTTGTAATTGCGTGCTGAAAATCCTACTTTGCTTTGCTTTGCTGAGATCGAAGCTCAAAAAAACACGCCTTTTGTTGCATCGAAAATCGATATATCGATAGAAAGTTTTGTAGTAATTCGCCAGAACTATTGCTGATGAAGAAAATGCGAATAATGCTACCGACATTAGCTGTCGCATACAAACAAACACAAGACTGGTACAAAAACTTAATTTTTTGAGTCGCAAATTTCATTCTAGCTGAAAAGCGTTTGCATCTTTAACTTGATTCTTAATTCTTTTTGAGAAAAAATCAATTTTTTTTTAATCAAAATTTCTTTTCATGTTCGATTTGCCGGTAGAAATCTGATATCTCAGGCCAAAATCTGAAACGACATAAAAAGTTGAAATATTGGTTAATATCAGTCGTTTACATTTTTCAAACACCTAAATAAATATTTATCTTTTTATGATCATGGTCTGCTAAAAATATGCGCATTTCAAATTTTAATTTGATTAATCAAATTTCTGGTAGATATTCACCCCTATCGGGAATAATATTTCCCCCAGAATGTTTCCTATTCAGCAATCTTGTTTACATTGCTGACAAGGGAAACATTTCCCTCGGAACTTATATTTGTGATAGCCCTAATTGCATTTTTAAAACACCGGCGATTGTGTTTCCAACCATATCATATTCCTTTGTGAACAATACAAGTTCGATTCGAACTCACAGCGCAGCCGAAATTTCTAATATTTCTCTTTCAAAAATCGAAACTAGAAATTGCGTTTTCAAAATGTTTGTTTGCCGGACGTACCTCTAGGCATTTAATAATCGATGTCAGGAAATAAATCTTCTTACATTCAACTGATGTCCATTTTATTTCCCTGATCACATTTCGACTAGAATTGTGTTAATAACATTTAATAAACAATAAAGTTGATGAATTGATCCCATCCCATTCCATAAGAAACAAAATTTCCCTTTCTCTTAAATGTACTCTTTGTGTATTTCCTTTCCATTCCTTCTTCGTTCAACGAAAAAAGAAGATAAATACAAAGGAAACACCAAAAAGACATCGCAAAACCACCTATTGGCGATAATTTCCCTGCACTACATGAACACTGCGCAGTCAGCTGTGCTCGAGTGCAGGTTGTTTCTTGTTTCGGTACTTTACGGAATGTTCGATATTTTATAATTTTTTTTTCTAAATAAAAGAACTCGGTTGAACTTATAGTTAACTTTTTGCTCCTCGATTATATTGCTTCGCTAGTGTTCTCTTGTCGTTTATAGTTATCGTCCGCTGCGCTTTGCACTATAAATCGCACAATTTGCTGCTGGTCGTTTTTTCTCCGGTGTATTGCTTTTTAATTCTAATTAATTCAAGTTCGCAAAGCAAATTAATAGCAAAATCAATTTAACTGTTATCTTAATCCTGCTAATCTCCTCAATTGCAAAATAAGAAATATAATAAAGTAGACACTAAGAAAAATATGTAAATTCCATTTTCAGTGAGCGAGCAATGTGAAAAGTGAAGAAAAAAAAAAAAAATATTGCGAAAGAAAAATTTCGTTTTCCCATTCTAATACGAGGGTGTATTCGGTAAATTGTCAAATCGTACGCCCCCAGGCAAGAAGGGAGTTTGTGTGGCGAAAAAAAAAATCGGAAAATCGAGAGAAATTTGGAAAGTTCAATTTCCATCATATTTTTTGTGTCCATTGGGGAATATTCAATCTATACGCATAGTTTATTCTCTTTGTGTGTTTTCCCGGGGAAAAACGAGTGAAAATTGACCGCAAAAAGAAAACGGGAAAACTGTTTTAATTTTACATAACACAATTTTGTCTGTTTTGTTGTTATTGTGGTGGCAGTAGTTGCGTTAGCTGTCATCTGTCATAGGCACGCACTGATGCGGGTTGAAGAACTGCAGTAACGAGGATAATCACAATAATCACATAAAAAACACACACAAATCTGGATTAAAATAAGTAAAAAAGGTGAATAACGGAATTTGAATGTTATCAATCATAATATTTGTCAAGAAAAGGAAAAAAAATAATTACCTTAGTGGAGTTCTCTGTGAAAGTCAACAAGGAGGGGATGTTCACAGATTTTATCGATTATTTTCCCTTTTTGTCGCCGGTATTTTTATTATTTCTTCGTTTCTTTGCGTGCTTTCTTTTCTGTTGTTCTTTTTTTTTTTCCTCCTTTCCTTTCTGTTTGAGTTCATCTTCGTTTGAAGGGCATTTTTGTTGTCTATTCTCTCCGCGTTGGGTAAACAGAAACTTTTTTTCACAAGATGTTTGTAGCTGATAGGAGGGTTCCTCTTTGCTCGATACTTCTCCCTTTTCAACTGTGCAAAATGTATACAATGAAATCGGTGGAGTGAAACAGGTGAATTTGGGAGATTCGACAAGATTACGTAATTGTTTTCATTTTTTGTTTCCCGACATATGGAAGTGGAAGCACGTCAAGAGGGCGACAGAAGTGCCATGTGAGGACCGATGTGTCAAAGGGTAAAGTGGTTGGTGTAATTATTATGTGTTGTGTATGCAGAGTCTGTCACGAATGGTCTTTCATCCAGAACGGTCCCAACGGTTTATTGCAACTTCTAGACGGTCTATTGTTGTTTGTTGGCCGTTTCGGCTGGGCTAGGCATGCCTCAAGGTTGGAAAATTGCAGGTAGGTAGGCACACTTGCTGTTTGCGTTGAAGTCTAGTCATGCATGTGTATGCCTAATCTACATGTACTTATGTCGGCTTCAGCTCAGCCCCTTTTAATCAATGTGAATAACCCTACAGCACGCAACCTCGTAAATAAGCAGTATGGGCACCAACAATACTCACTTTAGGTTTGCGTCATTATAACGATATCAAAGTCTGTGATCTAAGGTCAGCAAAGCATGGTAGCAGCTTTTTTTTTTACGAACACTACGAACATATTCGTTAAAAATGCTGGTTAAAATAAACTTTCATTTGGGTAGGTGGCATAATTGTAAATGCCAAACCTTTTAGTGGCTCAACCCACATTTTCCTCAAAGCAATGGGTTTCGGTAGGTATGTTCGATTTGTTCATTCTTGGCTATTTCTAAATAGTGTACGAGTTGGTTTAGCAGAACCTTAACCATGTTTTAGTTAAGCTCAGTACGCAGATGACCCGAAACGGAAAATCCCATACAAAAGTGACACAACGAAATCATGAACGAAAAATTTCGCTCTCCTTTTCGTTTTGCAGTACGCAGCTGGTACGCAGATGCTGCGAAATGATGGCGGAAAAGTGGTTAGTTGTAGTAGATTGCTTGGTACAATTCACCACTCTCTTTTCGCACACGTTTATTGTCCGGGACATTATTTGCTTGCGAAAATTTGACATTTGTACTCCAGTGTTGCCAGATTTATAAGAGGTTATAAGAGGTATGGAGGCAAGTTGGAAAATTTTGGCGCCAAAAATACCTTAACTCATTGGCAGACTTATTAAATTTTTTAAGGACGACGATAAATGAAAAATAGGCGGTCATAGCACAATAGCACAAATTCAGACAGATGGAACAGTAAAGGCATTAAATATTTCAGTGGAATGATTTGTTTATGTTTTTTGTGGAATTAACTAAGAAGTTGATCGGAAAAAATTGTTCATACGGAAAAATTTATAAAATCTTTTTCTAGAAAATTTAAAGGTAATTTGCCGATATTTTTTTGATAAACTTACTTTATAATTCATAAGCAACATTTGAAGACCAAGAATGAGTTCAGCCATCAAGTTTAGGTGGTCAAAAAAAGCAAAAGAAAATGTTTACGGTTCCGTCATGCGAAAAGGATACGTTTGTTGTTGAAGTACCTATGTATTTTTTTTTATAAATACCTAACTAGCCAAAAAATCACGAAACTTTAAAATAAATATTCTAAATTAGGACAATTACCAAATGAACATTTTAAGGAGCCAGCAAAAAGTTCAAGTATCCAAATCGGAGATAAATTAACAGTGATGATAACACTGCTACTTGTGTAGCAGCTGATGGAAACCTCCACAAATTATTTTCCGCTGCCTTTTCGCAGACGTTTCGTTGTCCTTTTGGAGACCACCGGAAAATTTCGTTTCGGATCATCTGCATACTACGCTTTAGGTAAGAAATCGACACCCATCCGGTTTTAAGCAGCTATAGCCTTTTATCAAATAATTTCGGGAATTTTGTTTGTTTTGACACTGAGTGTTGTTTTTGACGTAACATTTTGTTGCTCAATTTTCGATTAGGACCTTCAACGAACGAAAATCGATAGCCAAACGACAAAATATTTGTTTTGATCGAAAAAGACCGAAAAATATAAAATAGGAAAAGTAACGAGTAACGAGTAATCCGCCGCTTGGCTCTAAAGGCACCAAGTGACAGCGAACAGAAACAGGAACAAAAACAGAATCCCATACATTTGCAACAGAAACAGAACTAGGAACATAACTTTTTTTCCTTTCAAGCCTAGTATGCTGCTTGCGCTTAAATTTAGCGCCCATATAAAAATGTCTCCAAACATAAAATTAAGCAAAGCAGTTAAGCCAAGCAGTACACAGTTGAAGCCTAGTATGCTGCTCGCGCTTAAATTAAGCCCCCATACAAAAATATCTCCAAAGATAAAATTAAGCAAAGCAGTTCAGCCAAGCAGTACGCAGTTCAAGCTAAATATCTGAGCCGCTGTACGAAAACTCTCTACAGAATTTAAGCAAGCAAATTAATGCAAAATACATTTTTCCACAGCGAAATTTTGACAGATCAGAGAAAATATCGGCATTCGCAATAAATTTTCAAACGAAACAGTACCAATGGAGAATGGTTAGTTCAACACAAAGAAATTCGTTGTTATTAATATAATTTCTTTTAAAAGGTAGAAATTTCTGTAGAAAGTTGACGGAACTTACACTGTCAAAAGTAAGCGAGCATTAAGCGAAGTGGTGGAGAGAAACATTGGAGAGGCGCTTAATTTTAGCTTTCCTGGAACAGCATACTAGGCTTAAAGCTAAATTTTCTGAGCCGGTGTACAAAAACTCTACAGAATTTAATGTCGTTTTCGATTTGGCTTTTCAGATTTTGATCTGAGATTTCAGATTTCTGCTGCCAAATCGAACATGAAATCTGAATTATATTGGTATGTGTGTGTGTATTGAGTTGGCGGCAAAATAAAACATTTTTGCACTTGCACTAGAAATCCATTTCAATTGATTTTCACACATTTATAGTACTGCATTTCGAAATAATTTAATACAAAAACTCGATCCCATGCGTAAAATAAATAATTCAGTTAAAAAAGCAACCCTCCCAACGATAAACAATTCTTAACCGACGCTGTGTGTCATAAACATTGGTGTTAGTGAAAGTATGTGTAAAATCTGAGGAAAAATTGAGATTTCTCAAAAGTGATCTGAGATCAAAAAAAAGATTGATTTTTGTGGCAAATCGAACATGAAAAGCAATCTCGATCAAAAAAAAAATTGATCTTTTGCCAAATCGAAAACGACATAAGTAAGCGTATTAATGCAAAATACATTTTTCCACAGCTAAATTTTGACTGATCAGAGAAAATATCGGCATTTGCAACAACATTTAAAACGAAACAGTACCAATGGAGAATGGTTAGTTCAACACAAAGAAATTCGTTCTTGTTAATTCAATTTCTTTTAAAATGTAGAAATTTCTTTAGAAAGTTCCAAGTGACGAAACAGAGCAAGTCAATCAGCTGTGCCAACATAGTTTTATTTACAGAACTTACACTGTCAAAATTAAGCAACAAAATTTAGCGACAGAAAAATGTCTGTTTGACGGCAGAACGTAACAAGTTCGGATTTTTCTGCATCTGTCATCTGGCTGTTTGTTTCGCATCGGACTATTGTATATTGTGATGTATATTCGACAAATATCTTCATTTCAATTGTCTTCACTAAACATTTCCGAAATCTGTTCAATTCTTTCATTGAAGTCAAAGCTGAAATGTAATTAAACGAAACACAATTTGACAGAATAGGCGGCAGCCATGTTTTTATGGATCTGTTTCTGTTTCAGTTTTTTTTTGTAGCTGGGTGAGCAACGTAAAGAACTAGAATTTACTGCAGAACGAAAAAAAACGTTATGTTCTTCTTCAGTTTCTGTTCTTTGTCATTTGGTGCCTTTAACGAGCTCAAAAAATGTCACGTTCGATTGTACACTAAATCGGATGGTTAGCTACATCAAGCTGGATGTCGATATTGAAATTGAAATTGAGATATCTTTATTAAGTAGGTTGCTTGTAAATAGTATTCAATATTGGGTCTATTCGCGTACTTTCCCGAGCTAAACACTAACATTCTGTCAAACATAAAAAAATCGAGCGATACTCTCTCAGAGACCTGGGAAAAGAGAAAAGACCCAAAAATACGTGGATAGACTTCGAGCTTCTTTGAGCCACTTTCATCTTCAACATCTTATCCAGTAATTCAGTTGTTTTCTTTCTTTGCAATTGAATTTTAAGACAGATTTTTCGACTTGTTTCTTGTAAAATTTTTCCATTTGACTTATTTATCAGTACTTTACTTGCCCGTTGAAATTCTCTGAGCTGTTTCGAGCCAAGAGAGGAAATACTCGCTACTCGTTGTTTTGCTGTAGAATTTCATCGATATTGGTAGGTATATTCATTTTGACGTGCCGCTTGTCATCTAGCAGTCAATGAAACTAATGCAGCCATCAAAGCAAACAGAAAGAAAATAATCTTGAACCCAATATCGTACACAAACAAGATAAGGCGGCCTACAGCTATAAATATGTGCATTTATGATTGCTGGTCTTCATTAATACTCTAAGCGCAAGGCTACTGATAAGAAGTGAAGATCATTATAATTTTTACGTAAACCTGGTACTCGTATGTAAATAGTTGCCTGCTTTGCCGATGTTGCAGACGCGCACAGTTGATCTGAAAAATTGGACAACTCTGACAATGCCACGCTATTGTCCAATGTCATTCTAATTATTAATTTATATCAAATAGAAACAACAATTTTTATAGGTACTATCGAAATGAGATCAATAAATTAAGTAAAAAAGTTCGCACCTTTGTGTTAATTTTTTGTCTGTGGTTCTTGCAAAACCAAACTATTGTTTAGTAATCATTTGCCAACTTGTATGCGTCAATGGTGATTTCATAAAACTAAACGTCATTAGCTCTGAACTTCCTGTTTCCAGTATAGTCCAAACGTCACATTTTTCCAACGTTCCATTTCAGTGTAATTCAACTCGTTGTTTTGATAAAATTAATTAAAAATGTTGCCTCGTGGTTCAGTGGTGCCAGCTCAATGTTTTTGAAAAGAGTTTTCTGTCTGGAATTATGCTAAAAGAGACATAAATTTGTAACAATAATGTTTTTTCTGCTATTTTTAAATGCAACTTTAAACTATGTTTGAAACAAAGTTTTAGATCGAATGTGAAATTCATACGTGTACTTAACACGGCTTTAACGTGATCTCCTTCAGTGAACCATGAAACCCTCCGCAATTGCACGTTTCTTTGGACTTTGTACCCCAAGATATAAAACATTCGTTAAACAAAAAAAACATTAATTGAGTGTTGATAACCAATTCCCAAAGATAAGAACAAAATTAAATTGAGCTTTCATTTCGATATAATCTTAAACTTCCAATCACTTTCATATACGCCCAGCGTCAGTAGCTACTTTAATAAACTAAAACTACCGTCCGTGAAAGTTATACTAATCAACGGCAAACTAAAATGAATTCATTTAATAACAGCGTGGAATGGAAACTTAATTAAACGTGTGTATAATTTTCGAACGGAAAACCGAGTGTGTGGAATGGCAGAAAGACCAAACAAGTTCACCTGCCACCAGGTGACAGACAATCCCATACACGTGTTGTTATTGCGAGTGTGTATGTATGTATGCGCTCAGCCAAATATGAGAATGAGTTAAATAAACGGGACTATGGAAGAAAGATCATCGATAACATGAGATTAATACCGTCTGCGCAATTTATAAATTACCAGCTTTTTATGCGAACGAGACTCTCGCAGACTTCCAGCTGTTAGTCTGTGTTGCCTTAAGCTGTTCAACACTAATTGCTAATTTCTCTAATGTTGTTGTTGGTCAGTTTAGCTGTAGATGTAGATATTCCTGTTCGGTATATAGAGGAAACAAGGTTAAGCACAAAGTTGACACAAGTTTTGTTTCAATAATTGGATGCAAATTTATGATGAGTTTCAAGGCTGAGTAAATAGATATTTGGCATCACTATTCTGTTGATTGTGGACCTTACCCATTAATAAATATTTTGCAGGTCAAAACGGGCTATTTTATATGGAAAATTTCACCAGGAGACTAAGTACGATTAGGTGTAAGTATTGCGCTGTGTCTCGGTGAAAGACGTCCTTTTTTTAAAACGGATTTTAGTACGAAAATTAAATAAATTTTGGAATATTTTCACCAATATGGGACATAGTATCGACACTCTTCTTGTCCCAATGGTTTATCTCTAAGCTAGGTAGCACAAACAGAAAAATATGTAAGTTAATCAAAGTATTATACACATTTCTTTAATATGGTGCCACGCCCCCTATCTGAAAATTTTCTTAGAATCGAAGTTACATTCTCGTTTTGTCACTCTCACAAGCGACCAATTTGAACAAACGAGGTGTCAAAATAAAGAGAATTTCATCCAGTTGCAAATAATTGCGCATTTTGTTTATAAATATAGTGGTATTACTTTAGCAGTTCTTGCATCAAACGAGAAAGAAAATGGAATACTGATTATAGCATGGCAACGATATAGGCAAGGGGACTGAGGCCTTAATACATTTTTCCCAAATGAAAGGACGGGATATAGGTATACATATACATAGATTGCAAACCTAACTTCGCGCTTCATTTCATTTGAATCCATTCTATCCAATTTGTATTGATTAATCAGTTACATGTTGCCCACAGTTCATTGTCCTTTAAACTTTACAACAACCAAGTCTTAAAATAAACGAAACTAAGTACTTACCTCAAAGACAATAACAAAAATACCTCAACTGTTTTTACACGTTTCCAGGTCATTTCCCCGTCTTTTTCTATTTGCTTCCCTTTGAAATGCTATATAATGTCTACTGTTGAGTACTTCTTCGTTTACGCCCAAAGCTTGCCGGACAATTCTGAAAATTTCTCATCAAAATCGATTTTTCTTTCCAACCAAATACACGCATATTGCATACCTACACAAAACCGAAATTGGGTTAAATCAAAGGCTGAAAACTTGAAGGGAGGCCGGCCGACCGCCAGCACCCGGAAAAGTCGACCGGAAAATCAATTTTGCATAGGCTAGCCAGAAACCACTTGAAGCATAGGCTTCTGGTCTAGCAAATCGAATTGAACTCAACTGCAAATAAGTATGTTCGTCGAAGGAAAACAAAATTTCCTTTTTGGCATAGACACATAATATGATAAATGAAAAATCGATAGAGTGCATGGGGTAAAAATTGTATGCAAAGAGCTGGACATGAAAAAGTTTTTGCATAATTTTAATGGCATAGAGTGGTCTTGTTTTGATGCATAAAGGATGCAGAAGGGATATCCTCGAACTGCGAGAAACGTGAAAAGTGACACGTTCTGAAATTGAGATGATGCGGTGCATGTTGAAACGAAACTCGAGTGAGGTGAGGTAGTTTCTTGCGGTCATATTGAGGTTCCTTTATTTGGACAATTGCGTGACCGCAAACTCTATGACCTTAATGAGGGCATATTAATGAATGGGAGACATTTAGTTCTTTATTTGGATAGAACGCACGACCAACACTCGGCGGGACCAATTATTTACTTTCGGTCGAGTTGTATAGAGAGAAGTGAAGAGCTCGGTGTAGGAAAGGAATAAATGCTAACTGGAGTTTAAACAGAAAATAGAAATAGAAAACCCTATCCAACTTTTCTTAAATCAGGAGTGACAATAATAAAATAATAATAGTTGGCGCAACATGCCTGTAGGGACCCTGGGCCTAGCTTCTCACAACCATTCGTTTTGTGTGAGTTTTTAATTTTTGGAACGAATGGAAGAGTTAGCGACATTCATAGCTTCGCCCCAATATTTTTTGGGAAGATCAGCATCCCTTAAAAGGCAGCGAGTCATTTCAATTAGATATCGATTTTTTCGGTCCGCAACGCCATTTTGTTGAGGAGAGTACGGTACAGTATATTGAGCCACAATGCTGTCCTTTGAGTAAAACTCACGCAAAGATCTCCCAGTGTATTCGCCACCGCGATCCGAGCGGATAGTTTGCAGCTTATTACCATATTTGGTTTTCATTTCACGAACAAATTCTTTATATTCTTGAAAATCTACTGAAATCATCAATTATGGTCAGAACATATCTTTTGCTTCCTAAACTGCAAGGTTCTACTGGTCCCATGATATCGGAATGTACCAGCTCCAAAATTGAGTTTGTTCGCTTCTCTACCTTTTTTTGAAAAGGCATTCTAGAGATTTTTGATTCAAGACAACACTCACATATTTCTTCAGATCCACAACTCTTTATTGTTAGTACTGTTGCCATTGAATACTTTGCGATTTTCTTCAATACTTGTGGATCACGATGATCAAGACGACGGTGCCATTGATGTTGGCAATTTGGGTTGTGCCCAATAGGTGGACACAAAAGCGCCTTGTCACAAAGTCGAAGTCGAAAAAGACCATTAATATGATCGGCAACAGCCATAACTTGATCTCCGGATCGAATCTCGGCGCAATTACAATCAAACACCACTGTTAGTCCATGCTGTACAAGCTTACTGACAGAAAGCAAATTCGTATCTAGGCCAGGAACAAATAGAAGCTCTTCTATTCTGATTTTTCTTTCAATCCGCCTTTATTATTCTGACCGTAAATGACTGCCTCACCAACACATAACAACTTTTTTCTTTGCCGGACGAATTTTGACAAAAATGTCCTTCTCAAATGTCATATGTTTGGTTGCACCAGAGTCCAAGTACCAACCTTCATCAAAACGCTTGTTTTTAGCCATGAAAACTACATCCTCATCACTAAGATCATCGGCTTTAGCAATATGTGCCTTGTCCTTTGGCTCTTCTCGTATCCTATTGAACTTCGGACAATTCACGCGAATGTGATCTAAAGCCCCACAAGTCCAACATGCTTGATTCCTTTTTTCAACACCTCTCCCGCGTCGTGCTAGCAATAATTTTTCGCCGAAGTCACACTTTTGTTTTTGACGTTCATGTTCATCTATCAGTTTTTGCTTTACAAACGACAGCGTCAAGTCGGCTTCAGGTCGAACCTCAAGTGATACCACAAGCGCTTCGTAGGAATCTGGGAAACTTATGAGCAAAAATACAACTTTATACACTTCTCCGAATGATATGTCCAAATCCTCACATCGTGCAAACAGATCATCAAATTCAAGCAAATGCCTTTCCATATCGCCGTCTTCTGGCAAACGTTTCGTGCAAATTTTCTTGAATAGTGATACCTTTGACAAAATAGTTTCATGATGCAAATTTATCTTTTCCCATGCTTCTCGAGCTGCGATTTTTCACACCCAAGTGCAATCGTCGCCAACGCCTTCGTGTTGCCCCGTTTCCAGTCCGCAGTTTGATCATTCTCCTTCGGTACAGTTTCCTCGATAAATGACCACAAATCTGGACGACACAATAACATTCGCATCTCGAATTTCCATGTTGCGTAATTGCAACATCCCAGTTTTTCGATCGACGCAAATTTACCCGCTTCCATTTTGGTTAAAAAAAAAAATATTTTCCCAAAGCAATGTTCTAGTTTGTATGGAAACAGCCTGGGCCCATAACCTGTTGACAATTTAAAAGGCCAGCGAAATGACACATTTATGTGTTATTCTTTTGAATATATAAGTTATATTGAACGAAGAAAGAAAATAATAATAATAAACAAAAATGCCAGAAAACTTGATAAACAAAACATAAACGCATAGTGAATACAAAAACTAAAATCCTTCAGTGTTATAATATCGCTCATGTTGAACTCAACAGAAGGTCTTTCAAGACAGTTATACTCTCGGATGTTTATCAGACGTTCGCGAGAGGTGGCGCAGTGAAAAAAACCCTGAGTTGGAATTTGGGTTTTTGCGGGATTGCGCTTAGTAGTCCAACACACTAACCATTAAGTCACTGCGCCTACGGAAAGGTATAACTAACTGGAGTTTAAACAGAAATAGAAAACCCTGTTCAACCTTTCTTAAATCAGGAGTAGAATACATTTAAACGTTCTGGGGGGGGCAAGTTTGAGAGGTTAGAAATGGCCGCAGTACAAAACTTCCAGTTCACCTGTAGATACTTATATTTTTATCAAGTAAATCATGGCGCGTAAAAGCTTTTTATTTATTTATTCAATCTACGATTTATAATCCAGAGATTTCGAAAACAGAGCGAAGTTTGGAAAACTCCATCAAAAAGGACAAATTCTATCTAGCCGGAGAATGTTTGGACTGCTCTAAGACTTTCCAACTTGGGAAACCCCCTGAATTTAGATTAAATTCGGAGGTCGTACTTCCTAGTCTTATCAAGGGGACCACCCTACACCTAGAATCATTCTTCGTTCCGTTGCCACAATCCAACCAATCGAGCTAAAATTGCTCCAAAAGTGCGGAATCTCGGAATAAAACCCACATGCACTTAACATGAATTCCTACCGCTCTATACCAAATTCAAACAGATACATATATACCATCCCAATTTAAGTGCCAACAATATTGGTTACATATTTGACGTGGAGTCCGTTGAAAATCATTTTAAACCGCTCAAAAAGTACACGCCTACACCCTGCAGCATTCTCCAAGAAGGTCGAGTGCTGACGGATCTTGAAAAGCGTCTCCAAGTGACTGCGAAGTATTTTGTTTTAATTTTTTTCGTTCCATTTCACTTGAAAATATTTATATTTTTAGTTTACTGCATTGCAAAGAGCAAAAAGGTCGAGGTTTTAGTCCCTCGGCAGTGAATGCGGTCTTGCATCAGCTATTTTGAGAGGCTGCATTTAGAAGCATATTTTGAAGACTTTATTGCCCACTATTAGAGGCGTAGCGTTTATGGCTCATAAATAACTAAACACACTGACAAATAAGAGCGATTCTAATAAGGTGTGAAAATAGACTCAGTTGCAACATAAAAAGGCCATTACTTTGGTAAATTTGAATAAGCCCCGCCAACCGTTGTCATCTTGCTGGGAACACAAACCGCAGCGCGACCACAATTTAAATCAATTTCATACTTGAACAAGTCTTGCACTCTGGCGCATCTTATGCAACACATTCCATTATTCTATGCAAATGTATAGATGCATTTTCTGCTAAAGCAGAGCTCTATAGCCCGCTTGTGCAATTGTCCGCAGACATTTGCCACTATACAAACTCTGTTGTACCTAATATAGTTATTGACTAGTTAGCATAGTATCTATGTAAATATGATGCAAGAGAAAAAATGTTCTGCATACGCAAGCAAAAAAGTTTAAACTCTCAAATAGTATGGCGGAACAATGGCTTCGCTATACCTACCCAGACCCACTGGTACCGTCACTCCGTGCGAAGTACGAGTATCTGCGCACAGCCAACGTCAGTCAATGGAAACTTTATGAAAGAAATATCTATACACAAAAACAATAAAAGTATATCTATCCATCGCGGGTTGTAGGTATCTTTTTACATAAATCAAACCATCTACGGTTGCAACTACATAGGATACATGTACATTTTTTTTTGCTTGAAAAAAACTGTGAAAATGTAGAGAAAATCGATCTTTCTCTCGCGTCGTATCTTTGGCTAATCCTGTACTTTTGATCGCCTCACCATCTTTGGTGTACTGGGGACAGTGCATTCATCTCGTCCTTCTTTGAGGAAAATTTAGCACGACGCGACGTTCCCTGGCAGCAGCCGTGTGGGCGATGCGAATAACTCACCATGACTTACACTGCATATAGGAAAACTACCACGCGATATCAATGCTGCATCTATCGTGAACATGTAATTAGATGGAGACCCGTTTACGGATCATTCATGAAAATGTACACCCATAACTTTAAAGGTTCCTTCTCCATTCAGACGCAGTGTCTGTGGCTGGGGGACAAAGGCAGGACTCCCACGCCGTTCGTGCGGTGTCTCCTTTTTTTGCCTTCACTCTTTGCCTACTGTATGAGTGTAAGGAGTGGATTTTAAAATGCAACACGACACCGCTGCACTTTGTTGTGCGACTGATGTTTTGTGCAGATTGATTGTATGGGCTTATGTATATATATATAAAATATAAGTATGCCTGTGTAAAAGGAAGTAGATTTCAGTAGACGGCTAGACAATTTCTATCATCGCAAATGAATGGTTATTTTTTGTGTGTGGCAGGAAACGGATGATAAATTAGTTGTGTGCAGTATAGACATTGTTTATGACGGGAATAATGATTTTTATTAAATCAACTGAGCCAGTGTGGACGTTCCATGCACCTCGTTCCATGCAAGTCGTCAACTTGAAACTTATCCTGTGAGTATGACCGGCGACCTACGCGGCAGTAAGTTCTGTTCTGCTTGGGATAAAAATAAAAAAATTAAGTGGAGAGTTTGGAAAGACGTTAGAAATTTATGGGGAGTCTATCAAAGCTTTCATTTCTTTAAATAAATATCTGACTCTAAAGCCCGTACTATACTACATTTTTCTCTCCTCTTTTTTAATCACATTAAATAATTTTGAAATGTCAGCTTGGTGTAAAAGAGATGAATAAATAACATTAAATAAATAAATAAATACAAAGACACAAAATGTGTATTAGGAAGGGGTAGCAATTGTTTGCAAAGCAACCACAAATTTTCAAACGAATTTATAATCACAAACATCAAAGTGACGGGGGGCAAATGTCAAAAAAAAAAAAGTTGCCAGCAGCTTAAAATTGTAAATTGAATTGGTACATTTTGTTTGACATCTCTACATTAATTTCCTATCGGGAATTTTCGTAGTAATTTTTCATAGACTGCTCTAGTTTCATTTTAAAAATCTTAGGCCCGTTTGCTGATACTACTCATAAGTTCTACTTAAATAGGTACCTTATGTGCTACTTTTTCCTTGTCATAAACTGTCATATAAAATTTTAAGTGCGACTTAAATCGCTATGAGTAGTATTAGAAAACGGGTCTTAAAAATGCAAATGCAAAAAAACAATATTGCGTCATACGGGCTTAACCCCGCTTTTAATAAATACTGCGAAAAAGTTATCAACTCGTTAGGTACTCGGCGGTTACCTATGTCAAATTTTGTATATCCATCTGACGTAAGTAAGTTTAACTTGCGACGATTGTTCATTAATACGGGAGTAAGTGTTTATGGAAATATGATACACTAAGTCTTGTAGGCTTTTTACACCAAGCCCAAAACCGTGTTTTCCTCGAAAACTCGTCGATGCATTCACACCGACCTCCAACTAGTTATCGTTTGACGTTTCAATCAGCTGTGAGACACTGGTCGTTAAACTTCGGTGCAAACTTTTGTTTATGATGAATGAATGAATTTAGTGAATTTCAAAATAATATCAGCCCATCAATTAATTGTGGAAAATGATTTTATGTTGTGAGTTGTGACATTTAGTTAGGTCAGCCATTTTGCTGGATTTGCTGAATATTGCAAAAGGTTTGTTTGTTTCAATGACCCAATGATTGGAAGTCGTTTTCGTGGTGTTTTTCGACTTTAAACGACTCGTTTTGAAAACTGAAATATGCATGGGAAAACTTGTGTTTTCGTAGAAGTTTTTGAGTGTCTTCGCGAAAGCCCGGTTTTCGACTCGGTGTGAAAAGCCTAGATATTATATTACGATTCCACCGGAGATTAATCGCGAGATCTAGGGCAAGAGATTACAAATAAATCCTGAGGTGTTTCCACAAAAAAAAAACAAGATAAATTTTACGTTTCACCAGATGTTGTCAACTACTGTCAAATCGAACAACCCAAAATTGTGACAATAGGAAAAAAACTAAAAAGATTTAATTGATGAAACATGAGTTCCAGAAATCTTGAAATATTAGGTTCGTTCGGGTACTTTTTTGCAAACGTAAAATTATTTAAAATTTGCTAAGAAACTGCGCAAATGCGACCACGTACTGAGAAAATTTAAAAAAATGAGAGAGAAATCCATTTCCCCTCTTTTCATTTTTTCGTAATTTTCTAATCGCCGAATTTCGACTTACTGAAAAATGAAAACTGCCAACTAAGTGACAACTGAAAAGTTTGACAAGTAAAACTATTTATTTTTGTCTTCAACGACGTCAGAGGAACAAGTTATAACTTAATGTTCTCCTAGAATATATCAGCGCATTGAAATGGAAAGTTTAATAGGTATTTAGCTTGTAAAAAATTCAATCCCAAACTTATTTTGTAGATTCTGCATTTTACGATAATGTCAAAATGACATTTCTTAAACTTTTTGTAAGAAAACCAATCAGTAACAATTTTTAAAAAACTTATGAATCACCTTTTCCAAATTAAAAGTTGTCAAAATCAAACAAAGGTAACGCGTTCGGATTCATAGTCCCGACAAGTCTAGTTGATGTTTTACATAAACGTCCCCAATAAAACACTTTTCCCAGTTGATTGTTTTCGTTTCTTCCCAAGTTGATTAAAAATAGAATTCTCTCAGAAATAACTTGGGAGATTTTCTTTTTTATGACACAATGGGCCTTACAAATAATCATTTTTAACCTTCACACTAAATATTTCCTAGGGGAGTTGGACAATTTTATTATTTGTCACCGCGGAATGTCAAATACAGCTCTGTTTGCTTGGTATTTTTGACATCTCGAGCTGTGGAAAGTGTGATCATAAAACGGACTCTACATGCAAACCTGGGCCCATGTTCTGTAATTATCACATCGATATATTTATCACTAAAACGATATAAATTGAAAAACATGTTACTATACGTTTTCGATGCGAAAATTTATCGCATGAGTTACAGAACATGGGCCCTGGTTGGTAAACGAAATTTATTTCTAATCTTCCTTTTCATGAGATTAACTTTTGTATGATAAATTCCGAGATTTATTTTCCTAGATCTCGCAGTTAATCTCCTGTGGAAATGTAGTAGGTATTAGTCTTTTTATAAAATGACCAATTCAGAGAAAAAGTCCACCGCTGCCCCCATAAACTTTTAAGAAAGAACGCATTTGCCCAACAACCTTGATCATCAAATTGAAAACAAATTCAAGAGACAACAAGTCGCCGTTCTTGGAATCGGCTCATCTGATTTAAAACTTGATATTTCTTACATTATCCGAGAATAAATTTAAATGTGAACCTGATCTGGCAACAATTTTGATTGAAAAACTTGTTTACTCACTGCAAAAGCGCCTTGCTCACGAAATTAAAAAAAAAAACATTTCATTTGCAACGCATTTCCTAACAAACTCTGATGAATCATACAGATCTAGATCACCAATTGACATCTGCTTCAGTACATCTCTGATTGTCTCATTTTGGTCAGTTTTGAATCAATCTCTGAACGAGCGTATCGTTTACGTCATTCTGTGCCATGAAATCAGCACCAAATTGAAAACGAAAACAATTCCTCATCGTGAAATTGTTATCTTGTATAAGTATAAAATAATAAAATATATGCCAAGATGATGACATTGCATCACTCGCACACAGATTCCGCTAAAATCACGTATAGTCAACTGAAACAAAACTCATTTTAGCGTAGGCGATGTAAATAAGCTGCAAATTCCATTCATTCACGAAAAGAATTGGATCGTGGCCTTTCAGTTTCAGAATAGTTTTTTTTTTTTTTTATTTTTTTTTTGGGATTAGCTCTCTTGCGGGCGGACTTAAGTATCTATATAACCACCGGGTAGGCTAACCAGCACGAACAGATGGCGCAAATTAATAACAACAACTATATTTGAATGCAAATGAAGTGTGAAGTGTTAAAGATACGAGACGGATTGATGGAAAGATGAAGTCCAAGCGGGTTTATAAAGAGTGCGCCCACACGCAACCTAAAGAAAATTTGAATTCTAAGCGCGATCCAATGTTCTGCATTGTGTTGTTGTTGGTCTGCCTTGCCTGCGCTGGCTTTGTGTATATTTCGCGTGTTTTTGTTATCTTTCGTTTGGGATTTTGTTTATTTTCCTGATTTTTATCGCGCAGAGATGTGGCGCAAATAGATACCTATAGTTCTTTTGCTTTTGCGAGTAATTTGTACTTGAACAAATCGTAGATAAGCGGTTCTTCGAATTAGATAATCTGGCTCTTTACTTCTTAAATTGCATTTGGGGGGAAATTAACGACTTTTACAAAACAAATACCAGTCCAAAGGCATATCCCCTCCAATCGGCGGTATCGCACAAGTTTCGCTGTAAAAATTTAGTCTGTCTACTTATATTTGTTTTTAGGGCATCATGCCGAGGTTTTTCCCTTAAAATCCTTTCCCCAACAATAATTGAAGTTCTTGGATGAGTTGTCCCAAAAGCTTAACTGGTTCATAGATTAGTTGTTAGGGTGACACTGGTAATTTTGTGGCCACCGAAGCAACTTAATCTTATTCCAGGGCTATTCATTGATTCAATGAGTGCTTCAAGTCTCATTAAGTCTATCTATATATCTTGCAATTACTCCCACCCCTAAACAGAGACTCCAAGCCGGGGGGTTGCAGGGGCGCAGCATGTCGTCGCATTTTAAAAGAAATTATTTCCCACAAAAAAGTGAAGTTTTTGCTCACCTTCAATGGGAAATTGCCATGTAGACAAGCCACCACCCATTTCAATGTTTCTCGACCCCCGCTTAGAACCCTTCTTTGAGTGGAGCCGGATTCGGCCACTTAATTGCCATTTTAGCTTGTCTACATTGTTCCACAGTTGACCACCTTCTCAGGTGTTCTGCCGTGATCCATTTGTGAATCATCTGTTCAACCATTCCTCTGCTAATTGAAGCGAATGGTTCCCCTGTTTTGCAAGGGGATCCGCCTTTTCGTTGCCTTCGATCCATATGTGTCCTCGTACCCAAGTCAGTGTTACCTCATTTTTAGATGAACCCTTACTGAGCTTGAGTACCTACACATTCCAGTGCCAATCATTTTGTAATGCTTGCTTGTTCCATGCGTTTGATTACCGCCTGATTGTCCAGTGCTGTAAGGATATTTCTTCCCTCCACCTGATTCTCAAGCAAGAAGTTCAACGCATGCAGCGATGCAATCATCTAAGCCTGGTATACGGAAGTGTGTTTCCCGAGGCTAACGTGACGGGCTAGTTCCAGCTCTTCTGAATAGATACCGGCACCCGCTCCGCTATCGATCATGGATCCATCTGTGAAAATCACAGTAATCCGTCCTCAATCCGAGTTTTGTAAATTAAATTTACAATCGCATTCGTTTCGAGAAATCGACTGAAAACCCAACTTTCAAATTACACTCCGCACCGGGGCTGTTTGCTTTTTATTGCCTGAGAAAACCCACCATTGTGGATCTGCGTAGGTCCTCATTAAAACTGTCAATGTCCACAATTGTCGCGTCTGGAAATATGCATATCTCATCTCATTTATTTTCTTAAATTAATCCAAATTATATTCAGTTACCAGGTTTAATTGTGCAATAATCTCATGCCTTTCACTAGCTCACTTCACTCCACCGCTTAAGCAGATAAATTCGCTGCAAAGCGATAATTACAATAATTAATCTGGATGGGGGAAAAGTGAAAGGTGTCATGCAATCGTCGAAATTTGATTTTAATCGTACATTTTACTTCTCTGACATCATATAATCGTGTGATTTTAATTTTGCAATCATCTCTAAATTGGGAATTATTTTTGAAGAACCAAATCCATCAGAATCCGCCACTGACTACAGTCCGCCACGAGATAAGCCCGAATAGACTATGACCGTTTTTTTTTTGTATGATATTCCTAAATATTTATTCAAATGGATTTCAGTTCTTTTTATATTTGGAATCGATACACGCGTGTTGAGTTGTTGTTATTCGTGCTGATTAGTGTTGATTAATTTTTAAATAAACAATCGAATTGAATTTGAAATGATTTATGATTCGTTCGGACCGGTTTTGGCCGCACGGACATGGGTTTATTTGTCGAATTTGTTTGTACGGCGGGATCTTTGATTGGATAAAAATGACCTTCTGTCTTGAAGTGGTGACATGATAGACGAAAGCAGTCATCCGTCATTGTTTTCAATGTTTGTGACATGTAGTTGCAAGAATTTGGAACGGGAAGTCTTGTCATGCATATTTATAGTGATTCCCGGTTGTTTGTTGATGTCATTCGTCGCGGGGAAAATGGAATGTGTATCCTCTTCTATTCTAATAAGAGTTTTAGGTTCCAACACTGTATAGTGACAGTTTGACCTAACAAAAGGTAGCACAAGAGTATTTAAAATCGTTGTTAGGAAACGAGCTCAACTTCCCATCAGTCGATTGAATGGAATTGGAGCACGGAACACATTAGTGCGACACCACTGCCACTCAAATTATTGTAAATCATATTTTCCTCGCCATCAACCAAACTTAGCCCCATTTTCAGTTCAAATTATTCCGTCGGACTAATTAAACATCCACCCAACCCATGAACAGAGACCGAATGTGCCTAATTGCCATTTGAGGGCGGTTTTTCAATTTGTTTAGCTCGCGTGTTAGCCCATTATTATGACCACAAAATTATGCGTAGAGAATGTTACCAGAAAATTGAAGAATAAAAAGGCTTCAGTAAGAGAAAGCCAGTTTTGTTAGATTGATAGTGATGCTTAAATAAATTGAGTTTATAACTAATGGGCTTCAATGGTGTGCAACGCACTAGCACAGTAACTTTAAACGAACCTAGAGGTTGCGCCTTAAATTACTTGTTGTGCACTTAAAATTGGAAACATCTTGTAGGCGGCGTTGTTGTTTGGTCCCTTTTTGAACCTAAACCCTAACTTTTTAAAAAATGATCAAAATGACCCCTTTTTGAGTTTAAGTGAGACTTTATTCTTTAGAGAACGAAAAAGAGTGCAAGCAAATTAAAGAAAACTCTTTCGTAATGAATGCATTTGTTTTTTTTTTGTTTTTTATGTATGTCTTTTTTGGCTCGAGCCTCTTTTTGAAATTTTTGGGAACTCTGCTGAGACTGGGTTCCGTAATTTTGACAGATCGTCTACGCAAATTGAAGGAAGGGAACATTTAATACAGAAAATCGTAGAAAAGTTCCTCTTATGTTAACAAATACTTTGATTTTTCAATTTGATCCGAAATTTGCAACCACTTGTCAATCCGGCGATGAAAATTTTACACCCATTAAAATTGGCAATTATTTGGATCATCCATTCATAAATCGATAATCGAACGCTATCCCAGAAAGTCTACACACGTTCTCGTCAAAAATGACAGAAAAAGATAAAACTATCAAACTAACGAGTAACGAACAGTTCCTCTCTTGGCTCGAAGTGATCGATACGTCAAATGCACAAAGAAACAAATTCAACAAAATTAGACAACAAAAAAATTGTGAAAATAAAGAAAAGTGGTGGTTGAAGTTGTTTATTTGTTTGCTTTTACCTGGAAAATCGGTTGTTTTATTTTTGACACAAGTAGACGCCAAAAATGTAATTGACTCAAATTCTGTACGTGTTCTTCAGATTTCAGGTATATTTTCCGTTTTCTGAGAGAGTTTCGCTAAATTTTTTGAGTTGGACAGATTTTTATTGTTTGGCTCGGGAAAGTACGCGAATTACCATGTTGCTACCATTTTCCATCAGCTTCCTGTCAAATAATTTTTCTTCGCTTCTTTCTTACCACAAACTTGCGCCCATCTATGACAATCTGACATCCTTCCATTGCTACCTTTTTCCATCAGCTTCCTGTCAAATATATTTGTTTTTCGCTTCTTTCCAACCACACGTTTTGCGCCCATCTATGACAATCTGACATCCTGCCATCTGTCAAAAAAAACAAATGAATTTAAGATGACTACCCCAATTCGTCGAATTCAAAAATCAAATTTCCAACTGAGGTCATATCTTTTGATCATTTCGATCACAGTCCAGTGGTCGTTCTGTTGCAGGCGATCAGGTTAGCAGAGTAAGACAATGAACTCCGCACACATATATTGCAACATCTACACAATGTAGCACCGCACTTAAAACAACAACAATATGAATTCATCAAAAGGGTAGACAAAAATAGCCGACTTTTCATCATCATCTCCCGGTGTAGGCTCTATCTCACCTGCTTCCTACACAGACGAGAGATATTGTCTGTCACGAACCCGTAACGTACGTAAAGCGTTCATCTATAAATGCAGGCACACTCAGGCGACTGTCAATGAAATGCGTGTGCGTGCTATGACTGCTAAATATAACATCGCTCAATTTTAGGCACCGCTCACATGCAACACGCACTCGTGAGTTTTGTTCGTTTATTTCTGACGCAACATGGAAATGTCTTACAAATTAATTACAAATGACATGTGGCTCATTTGTTTTTTTTGTACATTATGTTTTCTTTTTTTTTTTTTGCTGTTTATGGTGGCTTTGATTTTCATGTCATCTTTTTTCCTTTCAGGTGACACGCATCATTAGGGGGAAATTTTTCGTTTTTCTTTGTTTTCGCTGGTAAATAAAAATTCATAACGGCGTCCGAAACGGAAGAAGACACCCCATCACCCATAGAGGCGGAGGAGGCGGAGGAAGAGGAAGAAGTTGAGGACGAAGAGGAAGACGTGCTGCTGGAGGATATCGCCGCCATTGCTAATGCAGTCGAAGAGTCGGCCAGTCAATCAACAATTGCTTCCGCCAACAGTCAAAGCATCCCTTTGTCGCCGTCACTGTCCGTGGGCTCAACAACGGGTACGCCGGCCTCATCAACGCGAAGCGGTCTAGCTGGAGGCTCTTCCGTGTCGAACTTTGAGAAGAAGATGTCTTCAGACGGTGGCGACGATAAGGACACATCCGTACGAGTTGCGGTTAGGTGAGTGAGAGATTTTTTATTTTTTTTTTAAATTTATATTTCTATGACTGCTTTGATTGTAAAATGAGGGATTTTATGACGGCTTCTTCTGTTGGTATACCTTGCCCCTACCTATAGTAGGTTTGCCTCTTATAAATTGTTATATTTTCTAATCGTTGAGTCTTGACACGTCTCACTGACGTTCGGGTATAGTAAACTAACAAATTAATTGAAATTCCGCAAGCAAATCGCAACTTGTATTACTGTCAACTGTCATCTTATTTCGTAATCGTGCGAATCGAGTTAGGTGTTGGAGAATGAAAGGTGTGGACCTTGTTTATGGTAGGTTGACATTTGTTTTTCGATTGTTAGGTAAATGAGATCAGTTGTAATGACTTTTCGCAATGCTGTCCGAATTTGCCTGGGGTTTCGCCACACTTGCTAACGTCTATGGGAACCTTCATAAGTTGGGAGCTAGTATTTGGAATTTTATGGCAGTAATCCGGCTTAAGCAAATGTCCGTTTACCTTCGATTTGTTTGTCGTGACCTCAGTGGAAGTTGTTGCCCATTCGTAATCATGTATTAAAGTGGATTTTCGTCTTTACGTTTGACACTAGCTTAAGCCAACGTAAGCAGTTGTCTTTTTGGAAGCGTTAAGCATTATCTATTATTAGAACAGCATTTTCAACGTTTTCAGTCAACAAATAAGTATGACAACTATAAGACGTCATCGCGAAGCTATTTTTTTAAATTGACACCTAACGTCATTTAGCCGCTTTACTTAAGTGCGTCACAGAGTGATAATCATAATCACCGTTTCTAAATATCGGGCAGCTATCACAGGGACAAACACTTATCGATATACGATAACCGATTGTACGAAATAATAAAAACGTCAGAGAGTGGATGAATGTGCATTCTAAATTCTGTCACTCCACTGTCGTTACTAGAAAAATGTTGATTGTTGAAGGTGCACTCTTATCTTCTAGCGCAGATCGGAAATTGTTAAAAAATCGAAAAAATAAGTCATCAAATGTGAACTTAAATTTCCGCAAGTGCTGTTCGGATCAGAGTTGCCATATAAATTGTTAAAAAGTCGCCTTAAAATTGACCTAACTCCACCACAATTCCGGCTTAAACATTCTCCCAATGGCCCGCAACCGATTAAGACGTCATTAGCAAAGCTACAATCAATAAAGCCGCTTCCATTAATAAACATACTTAACTTATCGTCAGTAAAACTTGTGTTTACCTTCTAAATGTCAACCATACCGCTGTATGTTACAACCTCACCTTGTTTACCAAGTCACCAATGTGGGCTCGGTTATAGGCTTTCCATGGATCGCAAACAATAATCTCATTAATATTCAGTAGAAAAGTAAATATTTACTAACTGTTAGGTCGGCTAAATCAGTCAACGACTTTCGAGTGCGCCACGCAAAAATCCGCGCACAATTTAAACCAGTTGTCTATAAGCGTTCAAGCTCGACTTTGAGTCAGTCAACAACATCTCACGGTTGTTCCTGGTTGTTGGTGTTCGCCTTGCAGGTTTATTTTAAGTTGAAACCGATTAGATGTTGTTTCACGCGGCAGGCTTTTGAATACGACTACCGAATTGATGGAATTTAGATTTACATATACGCGATCTCATGCGAGATGATCTCATGTTGGTCCGTTTGGAAATAGTTTTTTCTGCGCATGAGAAAATGACAGCAAAATATTTCTTTCATTGAAAGTGTAATTGCAAAGTAAGTGGCGAGATAAATTGGTCACGATGTTGTATGAATTTCGTGATAGGCTGTGTTGGAGGTCTTGAGAGTGAGGGATTGGCAAGGTGATGGTAGTAGATGGAACTTTTGGGTTTCGAGGTGTCCGCTAAGTGGGACGAAAGTGAATGTACTAATGGGTGGGTATTTTCATAAATGAGGGAATATTCAAACCAAACGCAGATTTGAGAGGGCAGTTTGGATGTCAAGAAAGGTCGCCCAGCAGATTTCAATTTAATTTAAGTCTGCAGTTTCGTTCAGACGAAATATTTTACTACAATAAACGACCACCTATTTACGAGAATCGACTTCGAAGCAGTGTGCCCAGACATTGAAGACGATTTCCCTCTAAATTTAAAAAAAATGGAAAAGCATTAGTTTTCCCCTAAATTTAAAAAAAGTCCCTTTTCTTTCCCCAAGCGAATCGACTTCGAAACAGTGTTCCCAGACCCCAAATGAAAGTAAAAATTTCGAGCATGCACAATGCACATGCTATTTTATGTAGACGCTTAAATACCAATGGCAAGCCGTTCTGAATAAGCGGAATCCGCTTAGGTTTGCAAAGTGCTTTATTTGGACAGTGTCGATTATAATTTTAATTATGTAACTTTAGAAATAGCGCTTGATTTTATTTTTGAATGGGAGGTGCCACAAATCGTTTTCCTATACCGCTTATGTTTTGCAAAGTACCACCTATAGTGTGGTATCCTATCCTTCAGCGCCACCTATCGGGTCCAGAACCCAAGTAAAAGTTGATGGTTATAGTGTCCTACATTTCAGACATATTTCCGTAACAGTATAACAGTCCGTGGTAATAATAATATTTTTAACGTCCAGACTACATTTTTCCAGCTCTCAATGGAAAAATGTCCATAAAAAATTGTATATTGTGATTTGTGACCTAGGAAATATTTAGTGTGAAGGTTAAAAATGATTATTAGTAAGTCCCAGTGTGTAATGTATTTGGGAATGACTTGTGACTGTTAAATTGGTTTTCATGTGTTTGTAAGTTGGTTCGCAGGAAACAGAAAATGTGAAATAAAAATACTGATACCATTTTCAAACCTTCCCATGAATCATGTTTGTAATTATGACATCATGCAGGTCTGGATCGGTTTGGGGATCTGAAACCTCGGCACATTATGATGTCACATCAACTTGGTGTGGTTGCATTCTTTCTTCTAACCAAATGAGAATGTGCGCATGAGGCAAGCATTTTTTTTGCCATTCAATCGAATACATCCAACATCGAGTGTAACCAAAGACACGATGCTTAACAATATAGTCCATCAGCGACCGACGAAATATTTGTAACTTTTACAGCCATGAAGAAAACTAACCACACCTATCAACTTGGTTGGTAAGCCTTTTCCTTTCTCCCTCTACACCGGTACCGAAGGTGTTATGGTACCTTTGAGTTGGCCTCCCCAAAACCCTACTCACGAATGAGCAGAATACCACGATTGTTACTCGCTCATTTTTCGTAACCACCCCTACGTGCAAACTCAAAACGCTCCACAACTCCTGTTGCCTGTCATCATTGTCCACGTCATCTTAATCACCCCTGCATTTCAACTTACTCACACATACTTACGCAAGGATCCTGAAAGTACATGTCAAACAAAAATGATGGATTCAATAAATCAAAGTATATACTCCATTTCAAAAAGTTACTGTAGCATAGTAAGCATAAGCAAACTTATTAGGTACCTAGGTAGGTATATTTAAAAAAATTTTTGACAACAACAATTTGCTTGGAAAATAATTAAAATAATTGACAACAACAATTACTTTGAAAATATAAATTTTTTTTTTTTGTATTTGAAGTGTCACTACTCCATTTCAATCCAGTTCATTTTTTTTCAAAGTGCTTTTCCCCATGAAAAACGAAATGTGTGCCTTCAACGCCACCTGTTGAGAATTTTCCAACTTTTCTTTTTCCATAAACCATCCCTGATTCAAGCCGAATAAAACACACCAAAAATCATTGAAATCGGTTGAGCCGTTCGTGAGTTATAAAGTCACAACGCACTTGCAACAATTTTATATATATAGAGATTTCCTTTTTTATTAGACATAATATAAAAACGAGTGAATGCATTCAGATACACAAAAATTCTTACGTAGACGTTCGATGGGCTGTCATGTTTGTTTAAGTGAAAAATTTGTTATTTTTTTAAATGTGTTCGTAGCGAAAATTCCTTTTAATTTAATTTGTAAATAATTTCCTAATTGAAACAAAGAAATTCCTCTGATAATAGATTCATGGAAGTTTTGAAAGAAAAGAAAATTGAAATACCAACAATTTTCGTTGGTTAAAATGAACCCAAATATAAATATTTTTGATTTAAGAATTATATTGTTGGCAAAATTCTAAGACAATTGTTATGGAAGCATATTATTCTTAATCTGAATACATATTTGGTTCTTGAAAACTTAAAAACGAGATCTTATATGTTAAAGTAAGAACTTTTTGCTTACCTACAGTTTTTTAAAAAATCTCAAAATTCGTCGATCAACAACCTTTTTTTTCCGAGTGTAGTTTCGAGTGCATCTCTCTCTTTACTTGTTAATTTCTAGAATTCCTTTAATTGATCAGTGGTCGTTTAGATTTGACGTGCTATTCAATGACTTCTGTAGAAAAATTAAATATTTAACAACTCGCAGTTTAAGGCCATCTTCAGAAAGCCAGCAATTGTCAAATAGAAAACTTGTCTCAACCTCCTTGCGCTTTGTCATTATTTTTATAGCCCGCTTAAGATATACGCGCACCTCATTGTGTACCTACCTTTATTAACCCATCACGTAAGTGGTGACCATGCCATTCGCCTTTCAAGCGGCATAAACAAACAAGCTTCTGCATACGCAAATACCTACTTTTGCTACTTTCCACTCAACTGTGATTCGCAGACACATACATATAGTGCTTCTCATCAAAGCCGAAAAGATCCAAATCTCATGAAATTATTAACTGAGATGCACATTTAGATGTGCGGGTTGTGGCCTCACCTGCTACTGGCACAGGCTACCTGACTTTTCTACTGAAATTGACGAGGCTAACCTCCTCATATATCACTGTCATTGAGCCAGACACTTAGATAAGTGTTCATTCATAACAATCTCGAAGGTCGTTCCGTTTAGAGACGCTAAACATCTTTTTCAACTTTGATCATCTGAACCGCCTTTGAGTGGGAGATCAATGGTTATGTTTTTATATCGTCTTTTCAGCCACCAAGTTCTATATGGATCGTTAAAATGAATCAGAGAGATCCGCTGCGCGAATACGGTCGCGAAATGTGGCCTAAGTGGCTTGAACCTTTTACGGGTTACAACGAATCGGGGTTTTTTTTTTTTATATATTTTGTTCGATTGATCTTACCTGTCGTCGCACTTGATCTGAAATACATGGGATTGCTTTTGACGTTGGATTTGCGCTTGGTGGCCGGCCATACGTGGAGTTGAGTTCGCTTCGAAACATGGCTAATGCTGATTCAAGTGTCACTTTGTGTTGGGGGAGATTATGGACTCGGTGAATTTGTTGCGAGAAAACCGCTCTTAACAGAGGAGGCCAGACGAACAATTTTTCTTTTTGCCTGCAAGTTGAATGCGGTTTTAGAGTGGTTGAGGCAATTATCGACGACGAACATAGGTGCGTATGTGGGCTGGGTGTTGTTTAATGACTCTCGAAACATAGGTTGGACTTAATTTCGAATTTGTGTAGTTATTTGCTAATGAATGTTATGTAAAGTGGGAATATTTAATTAAACGTGTGCGGTTAATGGGGTAATAAATATTGTAGGGCGTTATGAACATTTTTAGCTTCCTTAAGGGTGTAGGATTACAAGTCGAGTTTGGAGTTAAGATGCAGTTTTACTGTTTTGTTATAGGGTAGAGAATGAATGGTGAATAATGAATGTGTTGATCGCACGTCGATTGATGATCCAAATCTAACCACATCGGCTAACCCCCCAATAAGGGCATCACAATGGGTCCACATGGACCTAAGTGGGGTGCGGCAGGACTCGTTCTGACGTACACCCATAAACCCAACCTAACCTAACCACATCGTTCACTTTTCGAACTTTTATGTTAATAAAATCGCATTTTAGTCTTTGTTTGGAAAACTAAGTTTCTCATCTAAAATCGACTTAAAAGTCGCCCTCAAACTTATCCTTAAAACACGTAAATAGTCATGCTTAAAAAATATTTAATTGAAAAACAAAAACGATCTACAGAAACGCTTATAAATACATTACAAATTATCGTTAAAAATTGCCTAAAACTATTTTCAAGTTATGGAAATGAAGTTTCAGCCACAACCAACTTCTCCCTTGAAATGCCTAAAAATAATTAAAAATTCATGACTTAAAGCTCCATCAATATCGCCGCAAGAAGGCGGCAAAAAATCGTTATAAAGTTGTCAGACATTTCTAAAGAATAAATCTTTACATTCTTCTTCGTGAAAAGAAGCTGCCTCAAGATGGCGACAAAAAATCGCCATAGAACTGCCAGACGTTTCTAAAAATCGATCTTTAAATTGTCTTCAATGTCGTACGATATGTAGAAAACAACTGCCACCTCAGAAAGGCTACAAATTTTGTGAGAAAAATCATTCTAAAATCCTCACAAATATCTCGAAAATGTTTTTTCAAAAATTACTCATTTCAAGTGAAAAAGAGTTCATACCATATTTGGAAGTAAACAAGTTTATATTTTATTTGCCACATGCTTAAGTTAATGGAATTCGCCCCGAAAGGGCTCAAATAATCCTCAAAATTCCTTCGAAAGTCGGCGTAAGATGGCTCCAAAAATTGCACCTAAAATTACTCGCAAAAATCACTAATTGAAACCGGCATAAGAAGCAGCAAATTTAATGAGCATCCAAAGGCTCTTCGCCTACTTTAAAAGGCTTTAAAAACTCCTTAAAAATCAATCCTATTGCCTCAAAATCGGGCCAAAAAATCGCCTTAAAATTATAAAATCATAAACCACTCGAAAAGGTATTTTTACAATATTTCGTACACTATCTGGAAAGAAATGAGTAGCCAGGAAGCAAAGCGGCAATGCTGCGCCTTTAAAAACGATATCAAAGTAGCTGGAACTTCGTCTTTAAATTGTCATAAAAATCTTTTTAAATCTCTCCTCATATGGGATCAACAATAAAAAAACAATTCTTCGTTAAAACTAGTCGATCTCGTCAAAATCACTCATTAAAAAAATAATAAATAAATAAGCAAAGTAGCCACTTCCCGGCCTTAAAGACCCTTATCGTAATAGCTGAAGAAACAATCTTCCAATTGCCACAAAAGCGGGCTCACACCCTTTCAAGATAGCTCCGAAAATAACCCGAAAATTACAATCAAAAATCAACTTGAGAGTCGTTCTTAAAAATCACTTATTTAAAACAGAATTAATTTCGTCAAATCTTAATATATAAGTCTACCGTACGTGTGTATGTCACTAAACTCCTCCTAAACGGCTGGACCGATTTGAATGATTTTTTTTATATGCATTTGGGTGGCGCCCTGGATGGTTTAGATACACAAATCAGCCCGGCAGATGGCGCTGCAGTGGGTTCGCTAGTGTAAAATAAATCCGAAAGCTAGCTCCCACTCCTTCGCTCGTCAATACACCCCATAAATGACTAAAAATCGTCAGCCCGGCAGATGGCGCTGCAGTGGGTTTGCTAGTGTAAAATAAATCCGAAAGCTAGCTCCCACTCCTTCGCTCTTCAATACACCCCATAAATGACTAAAAATCGTCCCAATATCTCCTCTAAATAGCCCCCAAGCTTAGATCAAAAAATTCTCCTAAAAACGGGACAGAAAAAAGAGCGCTGCAATAAAAAAAAGAGTGAAAATAAACATGACAGCCTGTTAGTTGTGAGTTTTACTAACTGTCAAGAAAAGGCTATAAAAAAGATCACAATTTGACAGTAAAACATTTTAAACCTGTTAAATAAAATAGAAATAAAAATATGCATAGAGGCGCCACATCATGTTCTATTTGAGAGTATTGTACTGTTGAATAATATGCGAGTTAGATCGGGGGCGTGCTGCCAGAAAAAAGTATCCTAAAAAGACAAACTACACACACCAACAACCGCTTTTATTTTGCAAAACTGTTATTACTAGCTCAGAGCTAATTGCGTGCTCATTGTCTGCACCCAACTCATTTATAGCTATATCTCGCCCGTATATCCGTTTCAGGTTGCATGACTCAGCTAACCCCCTAACAGTTCCCCATGGAGCAACTTAAACAAAATTAAGCACAATACTTGTAATAATTTAAATCAAGTATACAGTACCATCAACCCCATCGTGTATCATGTTTACGCACCCTCCCCTTTAACAAGCGAAAATTAATAAAGCAGACTTTTAACGATTGAAAATTGCTCGTAGGGGTCAGCTCGGCGACATTGTCAACCATATGTATGACTTCATTACACATGACATTTACATTTAATCCACTTGCCGTTGATGCACCCTGTAACCGTTCACTGTGAAGAACAGTCAACAAGACGTAAGCTTTTTGTATTGATCAGGTTCTCTTCAAATGGAAAAATCACACAAAGTGTGGGTTCAAACAGCGCAACAATCTCAATTGAGATTGAATTGCTTACTGGCAGTGACAGCCCCCAGATCTTTAATTGAAATGGCAGTGTGTTGTGTGGTAATTGCAAGCAGGCGATATTAACCAATGCAACTATTGTGAAGGGGGCTGGCAGCAGAAAAAGGGTTCGCGTTCAGTGCATTCAACTGAAACTAGTTACTTTTGTAATTTCCTTGGAAATATTCATGGTCGACAGAAGACCCAGTGCGACAGACTGACAGTGGCGACTATATTATGATGAGTGTTCTGATGGTGACAATTACACTACAGAGCTTGTGACAAAATATTACAAAACCAAACACAAGGAAAGAACACAAAAAGAAAAATGAAAAAAACCAACGACAACATGATGAAACGTGGTGACAGTTCAGAAGTTGCTGTAAATTTCTATGGAAATTATGACTGATGTTCGGCATGGCAATTCAAAGTGACATTGACGGTGACGAGGAACTCTGAACTGCTAGCTTTGATTGTTGCTTCGAAACTTGCGGAAATAAAACAGAAGCAACGCTCCAACAATGAAGTGCGTTGACCCGCATCTGTGGAACACCTTAAAATCAATAACTATAGTAGAAAACTAATGATGCTCGCTCATTCACGCTGACTTTATAATTAATGGCACGGTTAATAAAATAACAATAACGATGGCGTTTAAAGTATACCCATTTCGAAAAGAGAATGCCAAGAACTGAGATCTGAGTAAGTAGGTCACACAATAGCAACAAAGAAGCGAATCGCTTTTTACAGCCTTTAGCGACTTAAATTTACTTATAGAGAACGAAATGGAAAATTTACGAGCGTGAATAATGCGAGCGCACAGAAGACGAATGTACTAGAACTATGTCGTTTTGCTCTACTCCTTTTTGAATGCCGGAATGGATTCTTCATTTGGAATAACAAATGATAAAATGACATTTTTTTTATTACCCACTCATCTCTCTGCACAAGTTGCAAGCGACAAGTTGAAGCTACAGCTGGCCATTTTATATGAGCGACAATGCTTCGATTTTTCAAGTCGGTTAAGCTATAATTTATCTTATTAAAAGACAGGACGGCTTTTTGAAGTCCAGGTACAAAGTAGCTCTTTGTCGCTCAGGAATGCACTAAAATAAATAGAATAGAATTGAATTGAATTGAAAACAGGTCGTTGTCGCTTTGTCGCTCAGGAATGTCACTTGTGGCGCGACGACTACATGGCTGTTAACGAATACATACTTAATTATTTTTAGAGTACTGTCACTGCGTGCACAAATTCTAATGTATTACAATGTTTTTTCTTTTCGAAAATCGAGTGTTTCAATACGATGCGGGAATGCTTCTTCTTTGTGGCACACTCATTCTGAAAATTTAGAAAAGACATACGTCAGGAAATCAAGATCGCTTTATGTCACTTTGTATTTTTCTTATCCTCTACCTCCACTGTCAATCAGTGATTATGACAGAAGGAACTATACACATGTCAAAAACACAGCTGAATGACAGCACAATATTTTTAAAAATGGCCGCAATTTGCTGTCAAGTTATGTCATTGCTCCTGACTTTTGGATACCAGTCATTTGAAGAGAATATTTTGAACCATGTTCTTCTGTTATGTTGTTTTCTTGAATAAGAGTATCGATGAACCTGAAATTATGGTAATACACAGACACACCGGTCTGAGATGGGACTGGACAAATATCTCAACCAAGACTGTGGCTCCTCAAACTGGATTATACAATTATACATATAACAAACCCGAAACCAGTAAATTAGCATCAAACTAAATCTCTCGCATAGCAATTATGCCAGCTCGTGTTTTTTATCAGCTTAGAAAAGGAAATGACACGAGACAAAGATTGAGACCAAATTATAGGAACACACGACTGTACTAAAAATATAACGCACATTTAGAAGTGATTGATTTTTATACGCAAAGTAGGAGAAATAAGAGTAAAAAAAACACATTAAGCCCTGCCAAACGTTAATTCGTTATAAAACCCTCATTACCAGTTGAAACAAATTAACTACCGAAACACGATTACTGCATCTTAACGCTATAATGCCATAATGATAGCTTCATTACTCACCCATGTGCCAACCAAACTATAATTAAATATTTTTATTCATCTACCTTTTTCTCCCTCTCTCGAATTGTTTATGGGTGCTTAGTTTAATGTTCGCAATTGTTTTTAAATAATAGACTTGCGTGTGCCTGTGCATTGAAATAAATTTTTTTTTAAAAGATAATTCCAAGAAATCATATACAGCGTGTTGCTGCGTGACGTAAGATTTTTGCTTAAAAAATAACTATAAATCCAAAGCACTGATTGTCGCCGTATCGTAGGCGGGATGGAATCGTATGGAAATTCGTCTAAACACCAGATATGCATGATACAAGAGGCTTGCATATGTGCACGGATATGTGTCAATGGTTAAGAATGTGGAAAATCGTGATCGTGTCCAAGGCGGGTGGGTGGATTATTTCGTTTCGGTTTTTATGGAGTAGATATTTTTAGGGCAAACTCGAGTTGTTTAGACGTGATTTATTGTTGGTTTCAATGGAATTGCGTAAACGGGGAAAACAAGAGATGAAAAGGTAGCCTTAATTTATGGCCGAAACAAATCTGGCGTTCACCAAATAATGTTGGGTGACTAATTGTGCTTAAATAAGGCGAGAATGGAAATGGGCGTGCAATGCAAGTATAGAAATGAAAAGGCCATTAAATGGCATTGGCATCAATTGGTGCAGGAGATCAAAGTTTTATATTGACAGATTTAAATCATTTTTGTACCCCCAATATTCCTCAAGACTAATATGGACCAGGACGGCCACTCCGTCTAGCAGATGTCAACTTTTAACGAAATACTTTATTTAAGGAAGAAAAAATCACCATGTCACAAGTAACACATTTTGAAACGTCAAAAGCACAACTAAAAATCAGAGGTCAGATTCCGTAAAACGAAACGTTCCAACGTTTTCTTGCGCACGAAAGATTTGCCCTATGTTACACAAGAAAATTTCTTCGTGCAAACGAAAACGTTTTAACGTTTCGTCTTACAGAATCTGACTCTGGGCCGGCATTCTGTAAGGCGAAAAAGTTTAAACGTTTTCGTACACACAAACAGTTTGCTTCATTTAACATCAAAAACGAAAGAAATTCTCGTGGGCGCAAAAAAAAAACGAACGAACACATTTTCTTTGACGTTTTCACTTTTCTTGCTTCATGTAACCATAAAAACGAACAGATTTTATCGCCTCCACGAAAGGAAACAAACGACAGATATTTTTGTTGACGTTTATCATTTTCCTATTTATTCTCTTTGAGTTTGGTGATTTTAACTTTTAAGATTGTGCTGAATATTTTACTAGAAATGCTAACAAACTATTTTTTTTGACCAGCGAAAGCGACAAAAGTGAAATGGAAAATGAACACGTAAACTTAAAAAAAATTAGAAAAAAATCTGCGGGATTGTTCGAGTCCTCTCACATTACCTGACAAAAGGTTGGTTTATTTAAATTTGGTTCTTAGTTAAAATGTTATTTTTTTTTTAGTTTTCTTTAACGTTTGAGGTTAAACATAGCTGCCTTTCATTTGCATACAGGTACAGGAAATACATACGTGCCTCCTATTTTAAAACTTTCCTCAACATCAAAACAACATAACGAAAATAAAGCTACATACTGAGGCTGCCAAACTATAATTTTGTTGTCACACAGTTTCTCAAACCTAAACGAATGTGATAGAAAAAAAACGTTAGGAGTTACATGAAGCAAATTTTCGCTTTCGCGTGATTTATTTCGTTTTTTAAAACGCGAAAGTGGATTTCGTTTCGTTTTTTACAGAATCCCACCCCAGGTCTCACTTAACATGTGCTTTGTTTCTGCTTTGTTTCCACTTACAAAGAGGCAGCTCTCTGTTGACAATTTAGAAACAGTTGAATAAACACAAATTTTGGAGTATACTGTATACATTTGAAAGCAGAATCACAATCCGATTACTTGAGAGTAGTCCACCTTAAGCCAGTGTGCGATCACAATGATCTTGGGTGTCTTGACCAGTGTTGCCACAAATCTGACCGAATTTTTTCCAATTCGGCCAAAAGATCCGGTCATAAGTTAAAATAAGAATTTTTGACCAAACTTTTTTATGTACCTATGGAATTGTGAGGGTGTTCCCTAAGTATGGCCAAGTTTCATTCCAGATTGTAGAAATTTGTCTTTAAGGTCTGAAAAATATTATTTTTCCGGTCAAAAAAGTTTTTTTCCGGTTAAAGAATTTTTATGTCCCGGTTAAAAATCGGTTAGACCGGATTTAAAAATTTGCTCCGGTCAGAGTGAAGCGATTTCGGTCCGAAATCCGGTCAGAATGGCAACACTGGTATTGACATACACCCCTATTGGGAATAATATTTCTCCCGGAATGTTTCCTATTCAGCAATCTTATTTACATGCTGACAAGGGAAACACTTCCATCGGAACTTAGTTGCGATAGCCCTATAATAATAAATTTGGCGGTTAGAAGCTTTAACTGAGGTTAAGGGGAGCAAAAGTCCGAAACTTTGCCATAGTGTGTAAGGCGAGGTTATTTTTAAAGTAAAGTCCTTTCTTCAACCAAAAAACGTCAATTCGCAAGCATCCGCTGAATGGAAATTTCTTTCAAGAATATCTCCAAAAGGAACTTAAAAACTTGTCTCCAATCTAAGGTTTGCTAAAACAAAAGTGCGCAATAACTCATGCCCGCCAAAAAGTATGTATCCACCCACAGAAAGACAATCATTATAAATGGACTTGTCTGCCGGCTTGTCTCGTCGTCGGCGGCAACATTTTTGGGATAACAATAAAAGCGCAAACACCAGTCATTCATTCCCATTTCCAGACATGGTCATCCAAGTCCGTGACTTCATTCCATAGAGTCCCAATCTTTTATATTAGTAAGACCAAAAACACACACATGACCAAATACGTGTCGATTTCTATCTTCATGACTGTGCTGATTCAAATGACGGCAATAGTGACGCCCATTGTCAACGTCAGGTTTAGTCACAAGAACTGAACAAGTGCGAACAATTGGTCAATGTCAGTGGTGAATTGATATTCGACATCACACTTGAGTTATGAAATTCACTTCTCGTATCCTTTGGGTATGGAAATTGTTTCAGGTGTGGTTTTAACAGGTGAATGTTAATTGGCGCGTATTTTTCTTCTTTTTTTTCATCTTCTCAAGGCCATCTTCAGTCGGTCGGTTGTCTGTTAACCAAACATTCCAAATGAAAACGAAAATCTAGTTTATGTTGTGTGTGTCTGTGACATTATTTGAATTGATTGCTATTTTCGATAACATAGTTGCCAATTTTTTTTACTCAAGGTTAATGTTGCGTTTGGTTGGTTTTCGGCTTTTTGAATGGATTTGGGCTACCATTTGTTTCCTATAATCAAATTATTACTTTCCTTTTCTAATATCGATTCCTGCGTATTTCTCCTCATCAAAGTTTAAGGATTTCAGTGCATCACGTGCATACATACACACCCATACAAAATGCAGCTATTTTTCCAAAAAAATGTGTCATTTCAACCAAAGATAATGGAATACAGAGATATATATCTTTCCAGTGGAAGGGCGGCTGCCTACAAGCTGTTTTCCAGAAAAATTCATGAAGTCACACACACCTGCTTATTTCTATTATAGTATATGTGAGTTCATGAATTGGACTTTAATGCAAGAATTCGGTATTCTCTAATGTGTATTTCACTATCTTTTTCAGTTTAATCAACACCTCCACAAAAACTAAACAAATTCAAAACGTAACACAAAACAATTAAACACCGCGATGCTCATAAAAGCAAGATGATTCGCGGTCGTCCATTAGCAACATGCTTTTTTGTTAGCCACACGTATTCACAGACGGGGGTTGAAATTACAAAAACAACAATGTAAACAAATGGGTTTTGAGGGGATAGACGTACGAAAGATAACCATCTCTTTTATTCATTAATCTCTGATTTCAACCTTAAAATTCAAGAGAATCCTTCCAGATAAAAAAATGTCAGCTGCTCCCAGCTCCCTTCTTCACCACAAATGTTTTCAGCATGGGCTTATAATGTAAAAGCTCATTTTATTCACCACACCTTTTTAAGTTAAGGGTGTAAAGCGAAATCAAACCAGTGCTTTCCAAAATGTAGTCGGGCTAAATCAGTGGAACAAAATTATATAAGTGTTATATACCATACTACGGCAACACTTGGAAAGCTGAGCTGAATGCACCCCAACCCCACGGCATCTGTCAAGGTAGAACGAGAGACTGTCATTAGTTTTCGCCGCTCTAGCCAAAAATCGGGACAACGTGTTCGCTATCGACTGGGTGTCAGCATATCTTAATAAAATAAAAATTGAATTATCAACTTTTGACTTCTCTTTTATTCCCGAATAGAATAATAAGTGAAGCAAAATTAAATAATATATTATAAAGTGTCCTGGTAAAAAGTGGAGACTGCAAAGAGCCCATAGGTATGTTCCGGCAAGTTTTCATTTTTCTACTTACTGACTTTTTTTTGTCGCGAAATCATGAATTAAAATACCAGTCAACTTCACCTTAAAGTCCTCAAAATATATTTTTTAGCAAATAAAGTAAATCCGCGGTACTAATAATCTTTTTTAGTGTCCAGGCTAAATTTTTCGAGCTCACATCACAATGGCGAAATTTTCCATCACCCCTATGGCCTATCGGGAATAATATTTCCCTCGGAATGTTTCCTATTCAGCAATCTTATTTACATTGCTGACAAGGGAAACATTTCCATCGGAACTTATTTGCGATAGCCCTCATACAAAATTGCATATTGTGACCTAGAGAATATTTAGTGTTAAGGTTAAAAATGATTATTTGTCAGGCCCAATGAGTAGGAAATTTTTAAACTTGAAAATCGCTAGCTAAATTCTAGTGCCCATTCAAAAATTTCCAAGTCGAGCTCTAAACAGTCACACGTGACGGCCGTATTAAAATTTTCTATCACGATTACATTCCCTAGAAACGTGGGGGGCGTTGAAGAATCTAGTGTATTAAATCTGACAGCTGACTGACTTGACGTGTCTCAGTTTTGATTGACCTAGAACCGGTCACATGGACAATTTATTTTTTGTTGACGTGTGTGGCGGAGGAACCGACGAATCTAGTCAAAAATTTCGTGTCTGAATACTCCGTTGACAGTTGGTAGATGTAACCAAGTGACGTTGCTGACCAATCTAGTCGATTCTTGCATGTGCCCATATCTATCGAATCTCGGGCATCATTGGTAGTGGCGCCATCTTGTTGAAACTAGTTATACATCTTTAAATCCACTTCACATTTATGCCCCACCCTTAAAACACTGACCTTCCCTTCACAGAATCCGCAAGCACTTTCGTCGTGCTTTCACACGAGTCCTTGGTTCGAACACCTGCTTATACACATAGAAAAGCTCAACTTCCGACCGTTAGTATAACGCTTCTACTAGTTCAATAAGTCCCCCCTAGATGTCGCAAACAAAAACAATAAAACTCTTTAAATACTGTTTGAAAATTCGCTCAACAACAATTAATCTGAATCTGAAGGATAGCGTTTCGAATGACCTCTTGCCCACGTTCCGTCGTTCGCATTAAGCAAATTAATTTTAAACAGAATTAAGGAACGCGCACTCAATGTGTTAATTGTCAATTAACACCAGAAAATGGTGGGCTTTGTCGCAGGAAGAAAAAAAAAAACAAAAATTAAAAAAAATATACAGTCACCTCCACCGACTGGAAGTTAACTTTAATGTGTCCCCTCTTGATTTTAATTGCAGCAATTTGGACACTTTTCTCTTCAACCCTCGGTGGGTGTCTGCGCTGACAATTTTCCAATTTGTTGTTACACATCCACTTAATTTGTTCTCGGAATTGGGGGAGTGATTGGGAGAAGAATGTTTCCCTGATACCACCTGAACTAAAGGAATATATAAAAAAAATGCTCACCTTTGTAGCGGCTGATATTAGACATCGTAAACGAAATCGTGCGTGAAATTATAAAATGAAAACCCAACACTATACCTACACTTGATCGAGTTTAAATTATCTCGCTGGCTTTAAAGTTGTTGCTGCCCATGACCGCCTGCGAGCAGAGATTACAGAATGACTATGCGGTGTGTCCGAATGTTTCTGATCTCGATGGCCGGTGTCGGGAGGAGGGGACTGTCGAGCCGATTTTAAACTGAATCACATACGTACAGCGTACACTCGTTTGAATTGTTCGAACTGTCACATTAGGCAATCATCATGGGAGCGGCGGCCGGCGGCGCCAATAGGCAAGAGTGTATCAACAACAAGCAAATGACTTTGAAACGGGCCAGTTCCAATCGGATTAATTGATTTTTTTTTTTGGTTGCGATGCTTTTCTTTTTCTGTTTTGCGGCTCTTTGGATATGACAATCTCGTTATAGCTTCTGAGTGAGGGTTTTAGTTTTTATAAAATTTGTATTTTTAGATTCTGTGCGACAGGATGGGCGAGATAAATGGTGTTTGTCGCAATTGAATTCGCTTTGATTTGCTGACGTAAGAGGATTATGCGAACGGCGTGGGATGAAGTGTTTGGGTCGACGACTTTGCGTGTTTTTTATCCGCTTTATAAGTAGGTGTAGATATACCGTACTTGCCTGTCGGAGAAGTTGTAGAAAAAAGTAGTTTTCAGTTGTCACCAGTCATTGAGAATTATTGCCTTTGTAGGAAAGGGATGGTTGAACGGAAATGGAAATATGTGCTTGATGAGAAATTGTCGAACTTATAGGTAAACAAGGTATAGCGATAGAATGACGAGAAGGCGTTGAATTTGATTATCTAGCTCTTTTAAAATTTTCTTCACAAGATATACCAGTCTAAAAATCTATGTTGGGCTTGACATTTTAACGTTGAGCTACAAAAATTTGTCAAAACTTCCGTAAATTCACATGCGTACTGCTAAGTATTCTAAAACAAAAGTCGGAAGTGGTGATCCGAGCAGCATTGGACTTGTAATGCTGTCGTACTGAAATTGGGTGAATTTACCAAGTTCCGTTTGTGCTACAAGTACTACAAGAGGCTTCCGCTTCAGTTGTACCAACGATCTCAGACCCAGATGTTCATGCATTCTATTGCCCCTACTATATCGAAGATGGGGTTTGATATAGGCCTCTATTATTTCAACTGCAGTCTAAGTCAAATTATGTTGGATTGCAGGGTCAACCATAGTCAGATTTCGTGGACTTAAGCTAGTGTTAAATACCCTTTCAAGTGACAAAAAAAAGGTGGGCCAAAAGAGATCACCCTATTGGAAGATGCTCTTATTTTTGCAAATGGCCGCCAATGTCAAATCTGTTTTGACACATGTGGACTAGACAGATGTAGAATAAAAATCAACAAGCCATGGAGCGATACAATCCCCAAGAACGCGGAATAATCTTGTCTATTTTTTTGCGTACCAATTCGTCTGTAGTGTTGGCGCAGCGCGAATTCCGTCGCCGATTCCACGGCCGTCCGACACCGACTGCGCAAACACTGCGCCGATTGGCCACCTACCTTGAAGAGTATGGGACCACACGAGATGTTGCCAAGAGTGGCCGGTCCCGGAGCGCCCGTTGTGCCGATAATATCGCCGCTGTTGACGAGGATATCGAGCTGTCAACGGAACCATCGACCAGACGCCGTAACTCGCAATCAGCCTTCAGCCGGTCGTCCCTAAGGCGAATATTGGTCAAAGACTTGCGCATGTTCCCGTACAAAGTCCAGTCCGTGCATCAGCTGCTGCCTGTCGACCACCAAACGCGTGTAACCTACGCCCAAGCCATCCTCAATCTCGAGGACGAAGTGGACGATTTTTCGACCAAAATCATAATGAGCGATGAGGTTCATTTCCACCTCAGCGGGTACGTGAACAAGCAAAACTATCGCTTCTGGGGCACCGAAAATCCACGAGTAATGCACGAGGAGCCGTTACACCCGCTTAGAGTTACTGCATGGTGCGCTGTTCATGCTGGATGAGTCATCGGGCAATTTTTTTTCGAGAACGCCGCTGGTCAAACGACAACAGTGGACGGTGCGCGCTATACGGCCATATTAGCCGAGTTTTTTCTGCCGCAATTGGACGAGCTAGGACTGTAGGACATGTGGTTCCAACAGAACGGAGCTACGGCACCCACTGCAGGACTCACAGCCGATATTCTAAAGGCAGCGTTCCCGGGTCGCCTCATCTCTCGTTTTGGCGATTTGCACTTGCCCGCAAGATCCAGATTTTATTTTTGTGGGGTTTTTTGAAGTCCCGTGTTTACATGAACAAGCTCGAGGCGCGAGTGCGAGAATCTGTCGCCCGAAGTTCTCGCCGACGTGATGAAAAATGCAATAAAACGAGCCCGTATGGCAATCAACTGTGACAGCGCCCATTTGGCGGATAACATCTTCGCGACTTGACCAATAAAATTCTACACATCGGATGACTTCTTTTGGCCCACCTTGTACATGTTATCCCACACAGCACTGGGTAGATTAATCCCTAACAGCCCGATTATGGTTCACCTTTTAATCACTCATCCAGTTCAGTTTCTTAAGTGTCAACTTTTATTGGATTAAGCGAGCTGATAGAAATATTCTATATTCCATTTAAAGTTAAGCAAAATGGTCCACTATTCTGGTGCGACCTATTAAAATTCCAATTCCAATCGTTCATTGGCTTGAGTCAGATTACCAACAACCTGTTCATCCGTCTAGTTCCTTAGGTGTCAACCGTATAAATGGAGAATAAATGGTCTTAAACTGATTTTTGAAAACTGTCTAAATTCCATTAAATTGATTTAAGTCGGAATATAATTTAAGTCAAATTAAGCTGGATTAGGTGTGAAGTTCCAACATCCTATGCAATTCTGTTATCAATTCCAGTAACCTTGTACCAGCCCTGTTTGCCTGTCTTCAAGTAGATCTATACAGCACATTAAATACCGTGCATAACTCTTAAATCAACACAACTATGACACATTTAAACAAAAAAAAAATCAATAAATTCACTTTAAACCTCTGCATACGCATATAATTAAAAACCGTTAATCGCAATTACAAACATCCGTGCAGCGCCTGGTTTAATTTGTTTATTTCTCTTGCTGTTTCTCGTAAAATCTATAAATTTCCACACAAACTGCAAACAATAGCTGCATGAAATGAAAAATGCAGACAGAACGCATCCTGGCGCACAGAATTACAGAATTCGCACACAGCGCGCACGTTTGCAAGGATCTGGCCGAATGAAATATTAAAGTATAAGAGCAACATCATCATCAGTACCACTGGACCGAACTGGAGATTAAATTCAACAACTTGTGTGCGTCGTCCAAGGATTAATAAGCAAGAATGAGCAAAAAACAACAACCATGAAAAGTCAGGCTAAAAGGATTTCTTAATTGCCCCGCTGTAAATGTATAGATACATTTCGGCAGGGAAAATTGGTACATATCCAACACCCACTCGACAATGATAATAATAAACCAGGGTTAAAAAAAAATACGCGCATTTACTGCGACGGTTTCGGAAATAATTTACATTACAGGAAACGAGCTTGTCGGGTGGACATTAAACGCTATACGCCTGCATCCGTTTACCATCAGACTACCGGCACACCGCCTGGCGCTTACTTCTTCGATTAACAACGCAACACACGCCCTCGAACGCAATTATTAATAAATTGCCGCAATGCATTTTTTAAATTGTTTAATTTTTTTTAACTGGCGAATGTTCCATCATACGGGGGTGTTTGTTTTTTTTTTTTCTTTTTTCGACCAAATAATGTTTTTATTATTCAATTTTAATTTTAATGCGTGATCGAGTATTTTAAAAATATACACATTTTGCCAACGAATTTAAATTGGAATTACTTTGCCTCAAGACACACGATGAGAGCTGGAGAGGAAATGTTTTTTTAAACCGTTCGGTATTAATTTATGGAAACTAACTAAAGGAATGCAATTCGAATGAATGGAAGTACAGTCGAATCCATCTACCTAAGTCGAATTTTCACGGGAGTTAAAAAAAAGTTCGAGTTAGAGGGATTTCTTATTTTTGTTTTAAGCGAATTTATTTAAATTAAAAAATAGGAAAGGAGGTACATTTTGAACAAAATTTGTTATTTTTGTTTGGGACGTGAAAGATCCCTTCCATTCGTATAAAAATTAAAAACTCACACAAAACGAATGGTTGCGAGAAGCTAGGCCCAGGGTCCCCACAGACCTGTTGCGCCAACTATTATTATTATGTGAAAGTAACAGTGTTTACTCGTTTAATAAATGATTCTATTTTAAATAGGCAGTAGTGAATCTCCTCTGGACATCTCCGGTCATTTCAATTGCAGTTTGCAATATTTCAATTGGGTTTTCAATATCATTCTTTTCCGTCATATGGCTGTTAATGGTTTCGCAAAACTCTTTTTCAGTTCAGAATTATTTTTTATTTTGTTTTCTTCAGACGAAAAATTCGACTTAGAGGGAAATTCGAATTAAAGGAGGTTCGACTTAGAGGGATTTGACTGTATATTTTTTGACAGAGCTGATGGCGGTCATAAATGGAGGTTTTTACATATATCCCCCGCCTTTCGAGGACTTACCATCTCTGTTATAGTCTTCCTCTTAGACCTCTACTTTTAAAAGTGTTTGCTGAAATGTAGGCTAGACAATCCGCCTACAATTTATTTTGTCGACGGTGCCTATTAATAATTATTGCTGCAAAAGGGAACTGTTTTTGCGTTGTAAAATAGAGCAAGTCGTAGTGCGCAATAAAGCTGACTTTTGTTCTCGGCTAAAACTAGTCCTAGATCCTATTCATAATCATATGGTCGATCACAGCACACTTTTAAACAAGCTGTATAATGTCGGCTTTCGTGGTTAAATACATAGCTGGTTTATGTCCTATCTGAGAGACAGAATCCAACTCGTGAAGATTGGAAATAAGTTTAGTAACTCTAGGGTTATTAATCTTGGCGTTCCTCGAGGTTCAGTTCTTGGACCTATCTTATTTCTGGTTTATATCAACTCTTTATTTACCCAACCATTCGTAGGAAAGATCAGAGCTTTTGCTGATGATCTTGGTATTGCATACAATTCCGTCGATCCCTTAAATCTAGTGGCTGATATAAATAATGATGTTGAATTACTAAGAATCTAGTTTGCTGAAGATAAGCTAATTGTGTGTGTTCCCTGTCATATCAGTTGCTTTAAAATTGAAAAAAATGTAAGTCACTTTAAGTATCTTGGTGTAATAATTGACCGGAATTTGAGTTGGGCTGATCAAATTCAAAGTTTGAAGGAATATCTGCTCTCCACTATTCGTTGCTTTTACCGTCTAAAGAATTTCTGTAATTTTAATGTTCTAAAAAGAATTTATTTTGGGATATTTTATTCGAAATACGGTATAAGCTGTTGGGGAAGTGGATATTTGAATAAAATTCAGCCTCTGATAGTACTTCGGAAGTGTGTTATACGAAAGATCTGCAATTCGTCTCATTTAGCCCACTCAATGGTATTATTTAAACATATGGATATCCTCCCGTTAGACATTTGTTTTATTTTAAAGTCCTAAACATGTTTTTCATTAGAAGTGTTTATTTGCAAAGTCCGATCTATAGCTTGAGGAGCCGTCATCAACCCCTTGTGTTCATTCCACCCTTTCGTACCACTTGCTATAGAAACTCATATTCCATTCTGTCTTGTAAATTATTCAAAATCCTTCCTGAAGATATACGAATCATTGCAAATTTATTTACTTTTATGAAAAAAGTGAAACAATGGCTTCTTGGCTTTAATCACACTGAAATTGAAATTTTGCTTCACTGCATCGTGTAATATATTGTTTTTTGTTGTAATACTGTTTGTTTTTGAAATAAGTTATGTTATAACAAGTAATACATTTTTCTTTATTTTTGTATATTACAATTGTTCTTCTTATTTTAATTTGTTCACCCCACAATAAATAATTTTATATACCTAATGTGACATTTGCCTCTATTAATATGTTAATTAATACAAAATGTCACTATTTATTCTCGAATCTTTTAGCTGCAATATTTTCTATTTTGAAGTTTGTAAATTATTGTAATATGAGAATAATGAAATAAATAATAATAATAATAAAAAAATCATTAGGTGCTGCAAAAGCTGACTATTTCGGTGTTGAAATCTCATGTCCGCAATACAGCGAAACGCACCCTCAAATGTCGGCCACTTTGCTCATTCAGCAACATTCCCCTATAACAATCTCGGTGTTCCTGTTCATCCATCTGTCCCACTTTCCCACTTTAACGTTTTGCCCCTTAAATGGAGGAACTAAGAAAAAACACAACCTCCCCTTTCTCTTAATAAATAATTCCGCTTAATCTTAATTCTATGTAAATTCCACTATATACGATTGTACTTTTTCGAAAAACATAACCTGGACAGGACTATTAAAGTCCGACATCAAAGGGAAAAGTTTTGCTGCTGTTTGCTCCCCTCTGAAGCTCACCAAATGCGATTACTTTAATCCCCCCGAGGTATTCAAGCAAAATAATTATGAAAAGGGAAAGACAAAAAAAAAAAACAATCCTCGCCATCTCTTGTGCTGAAAACAATAACCATTACTGAAATTGGGAAAAGTTTAAAAAATTGTTGTAAAAATTTGTATTTTTGTGGCACTTTCAACCGCTACTGTTTACAAGTACACCTTATTGCACAGGATGGTAGTTTTGCGTTTTAAAATGACCGCCTTGGGGGCTGTGACCGAGGGGGGACAGTTGTTGTATAGTTGTGGTTGGATAGGATTTGAATGGCAGGGAGAGGGTAGCGATTAAGGGAATTGCTTTCGACAATAAGTCATAGTAATTGTCGCCGTATTTGCCGGGTGTGGATTTTATCCTGAGATTGGTCAAAGAATGTCTTTCTGACCGGAGATCCCAACCAGAGAAGCATAGGTTTGCAAAAAAAAAACTGGCAAAACGTCCTTAGACTATGGTGCGGTAAAAGGGATTTAGGTGATTTCGCACTTCCGACCTCTTTAGTGACACTAGAGCAATTTACTACCTCGTAGTACCAAAAATGGGCGGGAATGCACATATAGCTTCTGTCAAACAGCAGGAAGAATTAATCAGACATTCGATTAAGCTAGGTTACACTCATATATTTTTAACAACACTGGTGGCTGTATTTCCCGTCACCGACGAGGGAAAAACACAAGTAGCGCATTGAGCGCCGTTTTGAAACCACAAACTAACGGAACCTGAAATGAAGGGGGATGAAGGAAGTTAAGAGAGCTCAAAACCAGCCTGTGGAGTTGAGAAATTTGATAACCTTATGAAAATGGATGCCTTAGATGGCCATCAAAAAAAGGAGGACCTAGTGCACTGCGTCTGGTTTTGGCTAGGGCTGGGCACTCACAAAAAAGATGGAACCCTGGTTCACTCCTGTTTGTGTCAGCGCAGCTACGGCAGTGGGTATTGTGGGGGATGCCAAGTTTGGCTGCGTGAGTTCCTAAAGGCCAAAGACCCGACCCGTACTAATTGGTTAGTCTGGCGACATCTATACGCGTTCTGGCTAAGAGGTTGTTTGTTCTGGCATCATCGTAGGTTGGCCAGATCTTCCTTGAAATGACGCAGTTCGTCAGGTTCGTCCATCTAGTCTCAGCCCTTGAGGGGAAGAGCGGAAGGATTTCTCTCTTTACATATCCCAGCGGAGGGAAGACTTCCTCCACATGTGACGCGCACAAAGCAGAGCCACGTCTGGCAAGTTCATCGGCTTTTTCATTCCCCTCAATGCTCCTATGGCCGGAAACCCAGACGAGAGTGATGTCAAACCGATGACAAGCCCTGGTCAGAGTCTCCCTGCTTTCCACAACAAGCTTGGACGTCGACTTAGTTAAACCAACAGCCTTAGGCCCATTTTATATGGAAAACTCCCCGAGTTTTGTTCAACTTCGAGTGAATAAAATGGGCCCTAATCGACGAAGATGCCTATTTTTTTTCTGGGTATAAGTATAACTATGCTAAGGAACAGTCTACACGCCTCCTTAATTGCAAATACTTCAGCTTGAAGGACACTGGCTGCGTTGGGAAGGCAAAGAGTTTTAGCGATATTTAAATCTGTTGAGAAAATGCCTGCTTCTACTCCACAATTCATCTTGGAACCATCTGTGAAGATATGATATGATATGACCGCATTCTCCTCCCATTCTGATCTAGAGGGGAATCTAACAGAGAAGTTTTTATGGAAGTTGTGTTTGGATAAAATGTAGTCCGTAGATATACGACCTATATGCCGTCAGGAAGGGAAAGTAGATAGGATGGCGTTTCAATCCAATATTTAGATTCCTTCAGTCTGAGAGCACTAAACGCGGCAATATTTTTTATATGCAGATCCACTGGCAGAAAATTGAGATTTCAAAATGAGCGCCTCGGTCGGACTTGATCGAAGGGCTCCCGTAATTGCAATTCCAGCCGGTCTTTGGACTCTACTTTGCTCAAAGCGGGCCACCATACCGTAGTGATCCGTAGGTGAGAATGGGACGTACCACCGCTGTGTAAATCCAACGAAACATCTTTGGTTGAAGCACCCACTTCTTGCCGAAAGTTTTACTACAGGCGTAGAAAGCTATGCTTGCCTTCCGCACTCCATATTCGATATTGGACTTCCAGTTGAGTTTAGGGTAAAGCATGGCTCTTTCCGCTGGTGGATAGAGAAAGATTTTGGTTATTTAAGCGGGGGAGTGAGAAGGTTGGTATTTTTGTTTTGGTGGTGAAAAGCATCAGTTCAGTTTTCCTTGGGTTAACGCGAAGACCACAACTTGTAGCCCAAACGCTAATCTCACCCAGAGCTCTTTCCGTGATTTCACTAATCACGTTCAGTACTACTCTTTGGATGATTGGTTTTCAACAAAAGTTCAGCGGAATAGTCAGTTTACCGGCGGCTCACTTTGTAAGCATTAGCATTCACAATACGCCAGCTGAACCAGAACATCTGTCTGATGACAATCGCCAGTTAAATGCTCCCCAACTAGCTGCCATTAAGTCTGCTTCTGCCCCTATTCACACCGTTTGACAAGCCGTGACACATTTGTGCTCTTCTTTTGCAACACACCCAATTCCGGTGTGTTTTCTGTTTCCGTTGCCGCCGTTCGTTGAACGTCATTCGGACAAAACAAATGCGGCAAAACTCACTCGAAAGAAGTGCGCAAAAACAAAAGAGGAACAAAACAACTTAATTATATGTAAAACGTGCGACTGTTCGTGAGAAGCACGCGGTGACTAAACGTGTTTGTGACCCATTGACGGTAACACCAGCCATATAGTATTTTAAATCACCCAGAGAACACACTGAAGGTATATCTGCTTACAAAAACAAATCACAAACAACAAGAAAACACAACCGATAAACATCTCTTACATCAACATGGAAATCAACACCAGCATGAAGCAAGAACTGCATCGCATCAGGGCCCGAAGCGCATATCTTATACGCTCGCACGAAAATCTGTTTAGCTTGAGTAATGTCACCAAGGTTTATCATGAAATACATAATTTAGCATTTTTTGTTTGTTCAACAAACGAGCGGGGATTGCTAATTTTTGCAAAACACCACGATGACAGAGCGCAAATGGAGAGCTGACGTGAGGTTGCACCTTAAGCAGGCATGAGGCTCGATGATTGATTTATGTGTTCAGTTTGGGATTACGGAACGGATATGTGATTTAATGTCACGTTTGACAGTTTGGTTCATTTGAATATTGTTTTAGGAATATCGATTAATAGATCATTCATCTGGCAGGTCCGCATGCGCCGAGGGAATTCCATAAAAAGACCTTGATCGCTAATGGACTTGGCAACATTGTTTGAATGGGCTTTTGCGTGAAGATTGTCAAACGGGCGACGTGATCTTAGGAATTGCAATTCCAATTGATGTTCTTGTGTAAATCAAAAATGAGAATAAATTCTCAGCAGAGGCTATATGTTCCTAACCGGAACCCTCGATAGTCGAGAGTACCAACAACCAAGACTAACTTTTGCGTCAAATATTCAATGGCAGTTGGAGGAAAACTGCGTATAGACCGCGAAGTGCAATGTTCACATCATGATAGAGGAAACACAAAAATATCTCTGCAAGAGAGCTGTTGGCTCATACGAGTAGATGCCACTAGCGGTCAGCGTTGTTATGTGATCGTATTTATCGTAAAAGTGACGATTTCCGAAGGTTAATACGACGTTCCGATTTTTGTTCTTTTTCGCCCTAATTTCGACGATTTCGTAAATAGTTTAACGATTTTTTCCGATATTTTACAAACATAAATACGATGGGTAAACCGACATAAGAGTCGATAGATGAAATCCAACGAGTTTCAGAAGCAGAAACTAAAATATATGACTTTACCTTGCCAACACGTCCCTTTGCAACTAGCCAGCATCCATTATCGAACGTACTCCTGTGTTTATGCGTTAGGCCCTAGTTATAGCCATACGTAAAACGGAACAGTACAAATTTTCGTTTGCTATTTTTGACCTCTTAAACGTTAAACCTAATGGCTTAACTTAATTTTGGCATTATAATGTTGCTTATTAATTATACAGTTAGTTTTTCAAAAAAAAAGAAAAACAAATAATCTTTAAATTTGTAGGAAAAGTAATTTTTATACATTTTTCCGTAAGAAAAACTTGTTCCGATCTACTTTTCAGTCAATTCTACAACAAAAAACCAAACATTCCACTGAAATATTTAATTTTTTTACTGTACCATCTGTCAGGCATTTTTTTTCTGATAGAATCCAATGGGGTAGTTGATTTGTTGTAATTGTTTTCGTAGGAAAACATTTTTCTGACAATTTACGCTGTTTTTACAGTTTTTTTTTCGAGATTCTTACCCGAATACCCTTTGGTTGCTTTAATTTTAAACATTGCGGATTGGTTGATAAATAAATTGGATAGAAACATTTACTTTTCTTAGGAGACATAAATTCTTAACCGCTTTTCATAGGGATGTGCAGTTTCACAAGGTATATTTATAAAAAGGAAATATTTCATTAGATTCAATAGAGTTCGGACTTAGTCCAATAACTTGTTTGAGGGTGCAACCCCTAATGTTAAACGACGATATCCATCCTATGAGAGAGAGCAGGGAAATCCCTCCTGCTCTATTAGGTAGCATAGAGTAGGCTGCGAAACGCAGCTCGGTGGATGTGGCAGGCAAATTGGGTTGAGATCACTTTTTGCATCTGACCAAGAAGGGCGTCTTCCCGAGTTCGCGTCCGCGCAGATAGTTCTGGTACTAGGGTTTTCTTAGTGAGTTTTACACTAAGAAGGTATAAATATTGTTGGTAAAGACTAGTATACTGCTCGCGCTAAATTTTATCTCCCATACAAAAATGTCTACAAAGATAAAACTTAGCGAGGCAGTTTAGCAAAGCAGTATCCTGTTCGCACGCTAAATTCTTAACTTCATATAGATGGGCCGATGAAAAGTCTCAACTCATTTAGCTCGCGAAATAAATGTCAGGCACATTATATCGTAGATACATTTTGACAGAAGAAACGGAATAAAAAGTTTGCTGTGTGTTTGCTATTTTTTTTTTATAGGAAAACGCAAAGAATATTTGCGTGAGAAATAAAAGGAAACGCAAATCCAAAGCAGAGATATTGTTTTGCAAGATATCGAGATATTTATTTATATCAGAATTTGGCCTCGAAAAGTTTCGGGACACATAGCTAACTATGGAAGTTCTCGTTATAATTTCTAGGGTTGGAAATTAAATCCAAGAATTATAAATACCTACATTGATGTTTATCGAAAATTTGTTTTTTAGCTTTAAATATAATCTTAGATGGTATATGATATTTGATTAAAACCATAATATAATGGTGTTTTGCTGATCGGCCTTTTGTTTTTCTTTTTTGCAAATATGCAACTTGCTACTATAGAAATTGTTTCAGCTGATGCAGCAATGATGCTTTTAAAGTTTGAATTTCAAATTACGTGTATAAATTCACGTTTGCCGACGTCTGTCATGAACTTATGGCTTTTGTCCCATCTATATCATAGTTAAAAATTAAGCTACCATTTATCTTTGCTGTGTAGAAACGGAGTGGAGACTAGGGACGCTAAAATTTTGCGCGAAAGCAAATACTTTGAGGTTAAATTTGCTTGAAACTTAGAAAAAGTTACAAAGCTAATAATGGGAAGGTATAATATTAAAGTTCATACTGTCCGATTTCTCACGAGCACTACAAAATAACATTCAAACTAAGTGCAATATGGCATCTACGCTCTTAAACGCGTATTTCGAATTCGAATTCGATTTCACAATCACGAGAGAAAATGGCAGATCTTGACAAATATTGAAGGGACCAGCGGTAAGAAGATTCGCGATTTGATGGTTTCGATTTGAAATGTAGTTCGATATAAAACGCAGTCAATACCATGTTCCAAAACAAACAAAAGGGCCTTACACATGCAAAGCGAACGCTCTACCACTGAGCTACATCCCCCAGGTGCAATTGACTGCTGCTTGCCATTAATATCTTATTACGAAACCCTAAATTAAACCGATCACGATTTTTGTCTGTAATTTTATTTATTCACATTACAAGCGGATTTAGCAAAGATTCCACGTGCATTCACACGGCGAACCCTTGGCCTCGGACTTGTTTTCGCCCCAAGATTAGATGCTTCCACTTGCAACGCATTCAAACCATCGCTATCGCCGCTTTTTGCCAAACCATCTCCGTCTCCGATTTTATGTTCATCGTCCATCCGGACTAGGTCTTCTGCATTAACATCTTCGTCCTTTTCCTGCTCAATGCTTACATATAGATCCTTCCATTCAGCGTCTTGCATTTCACACACCTCGTGGATTTTCTTCAGCAATATAACAGCGACTTCCTCATATTTAAATGCGCCCACAAATGAGTTCTCCCGCTTAAGTGTTTCGTAGCGCAGTCTGTGCTCCCGGCAGCGGTAATGTCGGTGGAGGAAATATCCACCCAGACCGAAAATTATTATAGCGATATGTTCGGGTGGATCAATTTCCACCAAATAAGGCTCCTCGAAGCGAATTGTTTTGAATAGTAGCGACATAAGATTCTTGTAATCGCCCAGCCAGATTATCGGCATAAGTATGAGCACAATCACGTGTAGGATGTTGACAGCGCAGCGCGATATCCTGCGAGAAGTTGCGTTTAAATCGTGCATTGTTTGATTTGTATGGAAACATACGAATTAATTAAATCACTTGAAGTAAAGTGAACCGAGTGATAGGATTGCAAACGAAAACTGAGTAGAGTGAAAAAGTATTGAAGTGACGACTTTGGCATCGGAGTTGAAGGCGGGGATGTAGCTCAGTGGTAGAGCGTTCGCTTTGCATGTGAAAGGCCCCGGGTTCGATCCCCGGCATCTCCAATAATTTTTTTTTCTTTCTATACCACAGTGGAGCAAATAAGGTGCACATTATTTTTTAACTGTCGAAAGTCAACTGTCAAATGTCATTCCAACCAAAATGGCAACCAAACAAAATTGCCAACACATTGAAAGCAGTTTAAAGTCGAGGTAACATTTGACATTTACAAGAAAGTCAGTAACAGAGTGCCTCAGCTCGAAAGGATTCACAGCTGACGGAAATTTAATGCATATTTTTTTCTTTTTAAATAATGAAATACCGACCCAAACTAAGCCAAATCAAACTTAGCCTTCTTACTCGTACGCGTTTTTCTTTTTTGGTTCAGAGCCAGGCAGAGCCTGAACTGTCAAAATAAGTTCTTTGGTTCAGTAGCGGAAAAGCTCTGAATTTTTGTTTCATTCACCACAAAAAAATTAAATGACCATTTTGAGTAAAAATTTGAGTTCAACACAGTTTGACACAGGAGGAATGGGACACAAGCATTATCCTCAAAGTCGTATTCTTTTTCTCGTTCCTGTTGATCACAAGTCTGTATCCACCGGTAAACGAAGCAGGTCTTGTGCACAGTTGAAATTACGCAGAGGAAAACAAAAAAGATAATTGCGAGACCGCCAAATAGATATAATCATATATTAAGATATATCTAATTTTGTTTAGTCTGTGCCGTATTTTAAGTGATATTATGTTTTATCTCCTTGAATTGCCCTACAGGATGATTGGGTCACTTCTATGCAGGAGGAATGGGACACTGTCCGTGAACCGAACAGGGGTCTGGTTCCGGAGTCTTTGGGGAAAGCGAGAACATTAGAGATTAGACTACACTACCCCTTAGGTAACCTAAGTACAGTAGTGTAAGCTGTAAGGTGTCTGTTTGGCAGTACAATGGACCAGTAGCTGTGTCTGAGTGCTCCATCGGATAGTAACACCCCCCGACAAAAAAAATCTTTTCCATATCAAAGTCTAAGCAAAGAACACTTAAAAATATTCGTACGCAAAGTACATTAGAAACAAAGGTTTTAAGATAAAAAACACATTTGTAATGTAAGGTGTCCCATTCCACCACATAGCTGTCCCATACCTCCTGCTTCCAGGCACAAAGTTTTCTGGTGCATGAAATGACTTATAAATTTTATTCTGGTATACTTTTGGATACTTGCATATTTTGGATAGCTTGCCAAAATGTTATCTTATATTAAGAAAAATGTTTTGTGCAGATATGATTTATAAGTTCCCAGCAGTTCACGTTTGACTGAAAAGTGTCCCATACATACCCAGACCCACTCTCCCCTACCTATCTTTCTGAGGAAATTAGAAATGCAAAGAAAAAAACAAATGGTGCATTCTTAAGCTCTGTTCAGACGATTGCCAGATCTGACAATATTATCAGGTCTACAAATGAAAAAATTGTCCCAAATGTCAGCCAACCGTGTGAACATAGCAATGTTTGTTGTCTACCAATATTTGCAGAAAATTCATTGTCAAATAATTGCGAGACCGCCATCTCGCAATAAAATTGTTAGGTATCTGCCAATCGTCTGAACACCCAATTTTATCATTGTCAGACCATTGCCAGACACTTAGGACATTATATGCAGACTCATTTGCTATTTGCATATGTGCTGTGGTTACGACATCTGCAAATATTTCATTTGTGGACAAATTTTTCTCATATTTGAACGGACAAAACAAAGTTTCGGTGTTATTTTCTTTGCATTTTTGTGCAAGATGTGTGAATTAAATAACTTTATATATGTACGTAACGAAGACGTCGATATAAGAACGAAAACTGACTAGGGAAATTTATAACCCTTTCTTTTTTAACTTTCTCCATTACGTAGTAAGAGAAAGAAATTGCTTTCATAGAAAATTGGAGATCAAAAAAGTGGGTCGCAAAATTCTGTCCCGTCTATCCGTCTGTCCGTCCTTCCACAGGCCTACGGCCTAAACAGCTTCCCGGATTACGTTCAAACCTCGGATTTGGAGTTTTTGGGCTTACAGTTCGGGAGGAGTTTTTTTTTTGCAAGGTAACCTCAATATTAATGGTACTTCCCATATAAAATTTTCGTACCAGTTTGATTTGATCGAAAATGGCTCTAACGATTTCAACCAAAATTGATATTTAAGCTTAAGTAGATGAGGTGATGACTGCGTACCCAGTTTTTGGCTAAAAATTCGATAAACAGTACTTTTGAAATTTCGACATATCTCGAAAACGGTCTATACGATTGTAACAAAAATTTATTTCTAAAGTAATGTGGCCATTTATATTTTAATAGCAAAACAATGGATTTTTGAGAAGTTTTGACAAATTTTCGTTCGACTCAGTCGTGCAATTTGTTTAATGATTCTTCTAAAAGGTTCTAAAAATATTTATGATCCTTTCTAAAAACTTATTGTTTTAAGCAGATTTTGTGTTTTCCGTTTTATGATGCTTGTAAAAGTATCCGGCAATGTTTATGATCCCTTTTAGTTGCTTTTTGTCTTATCTTTATTTCTTGTTTATTTTTTTCTAATATTAAGATAACAACGTTTTGTTCAGAAATGAATGTTAAATACAAATATTCTGTGGAAAACATAAATTAAATTATAAAATATGTTGCCAGCATTGGGTGGTTGCGATCATTACCACATTCTTTTTTATCCAACTGCTCCAATGCAGTTTGGAAATTGCAACAGTTCCCTCCTGCTGTCGGCGTGCCAATTCTTCGTCCAAACAAGCCGACTTTATGTGGCAATTCATCCTCTTCGCTACTCTCAAATATGTACGCGGCCAAAAAATCGCAATTGCATCTTTTTGTTCCATTTCTATTTAATTTTTTCTTACATGCTTCTCAATCAAGACTTCACCACTGAATGAAAAAAAATTATTTTAGTTTGTCTGACAGGGATCTGCAAATATTTTGTAAACAAACATCTGCCAGCTGTTTGAACTGTCAATTTTCTACCTGAAAACGTTACCAGAAAAATTATTTGTAGACAAACATCTGCAAATGAAATTGTCAGAGGTTGGGACAAAACCTGGCAAACCATGTGAACTGGCAATTTGGTACTGTAATTTAGTTCGCTATTTTCAGATCATTTGCAGCTCATTGCTAGATCATTTGTAGACCTGATAATGTTGACAGATGTGGCAATCGTATGAACAGTCATGTGACAGCTGACAGCTAGTGTTCAAATTTGTTTCATAAATAAATTAGATTACTCTCGACTCAAAGAATACCCCAAGTGGTGGAGCTCTTTAGATATTACTCTACAGAAAAAAGAAAAACGCTTAATAAACTGACGCGGAGTGCAGAATGCTGTTGACGTCTAAAAGTCCAAAAAGTTATGTCCCATTTGAAGAAATTGACGTTTTTCGATTTACTTCTTTAAGCTTACTACGCTGTTCGAGCTAAATAATCAAACTTTTGTTTCAGAATGTACATCGCGTATCTGTCAAAATTTAGCGTGCCCATTTAATTTGGCGTCACATTTCCTCAAGCTAAATCTTGACAGATATAGATGTGTTCTGTAGTAAAAGTAAGCAATTATTATAATTTTTTTAATAAATTCCCCGACGAGAAGTGTCTTTAATCGGAAATGGTTTATATTAAAAGGATTTGAATTTTTGAAGAAAGATGTTTTCAAAGCAGCTTTTTGTGACATTTATCCACAGCAACAGTTGCCAACACTTAGCTAGAACCTTAGCTGATGTTTGGAGAGAAAAGTTGGAGACCAGATAAAATTTAGTTTAGCTCGAGCAGTGTATTAAGCTTTAGAGGTCAACTCATAAATCAGCAAGTTGTTACAACAAATATAATTCCGCCTTTTATTGGCTTGAAGGCACGCATCTGTGTCACTCCTAATGCTTCTAAAGCATTACGTGTATGGTTTGCTTTCCACTATCAATAGAAATGACAGGCTACATAGTATGTACATGCTGATTTAAAAAATAATTATCGTTTTTGAAAAATCTAAAAGTTAAAAATTACTCATTTCCACAAAATCAATCATAATTTGGTGGCAAAAGTTAGTAATTTGTCAATAGTCACGAAACGCACATCACGTCAATATCTCCCTAAACGCACTCATGCAAACCGTGGCATAAAATACGCCGCCACACGAGCAAACATAAATGGTCAGAGTGAGTGTCCAAAGTAACGAACAGGGGATGAGTCAATATTATTCCAGTGAATTTTACAAAACCCACAAGAATATGTGCAATCTTTTAGGCATACGGAATTCCATGTGCCCGGGTAGCTCAGTCGGTAGAGCGTTGGACTTTTAATCCAACGGTCCAGGGTTCAAGTCCCTGCTCGGGCGGCCGTTTTTTTTTATTTTTTCATATGAAATTTATGAAAATTAATTCTTGCATGTATTTGTCCAAAACTGGCGCAGTTTAATATTTGTACAGAAAATAATGATCCACATTCTCAGATCCCTCCATGGGATAGTTACAACTGGAGTGAAGTTTAGCTTAAATATTATTTTGCTATAGATTTTGTTATCGTTCGCTTTTTTTAAGTGAATTCTCCACAACCATTTAAAGTACCTCTACCAAATTTTTACTTCAACTTTATACGAAATTAAAATGTCAACTCGGTATGCAAATTTTAAATTCCACTTCAACTACCCAGCAACTTGGCTTCAATTACTGGACAACATTGAATGTCAGAAGCTCTGCCCTTTGATGTTGTTGAATTTTCCGTGTCAGTTACGTAAACAAGAGAAAATATCCCGAGCTTACTATGTTTGTTGGGTGACAAAAAAAAAAAAAAAGTAAGCACTCCATCAGCTGAGGTCTACCACTACTGACTGGAGAATGGCTCGCCCGTTTACTGAAAAACCCCACACCCGAGCTATTTAATTTTATTCAATAAAATTCGTTACATCAGGAAATCTATAGACTGCAACACCCACGCAGGCCACCTGCAGGCTGCGGCGCGGTTACTGAAAAACTCTAATTGAATTAAACTGGCTGCAACATTGCTGGTTTGACGTCGTTGCCTTGATGTCGGAAATTTTACACGTTGATGGGATTTGATAACCAGGAGGCAGTAGGTATATGTAACTTTAATGGACTTTGTGGTGCGAAGTTTGATCAACTCTGTCAAAGAGTCACTTGGTTTCCATTTAAAGGCTTTCGTCGTGGTGTGATGATGATGACTGCAAATTAGCAAAAAAGGGCTAAACTTGCTCCTTAATCTTTGGACTTGGCCGTCTTTCTGACATAAAAAACCTGACGATATCAAAAGGCTTTTGGAAAATCACTACGAGTCCCGTCGAAATAATTTTTTTATGATGTCTTTGCCAATTTTACCCCAACAATCTCGCTCTAACATTCTGCACTTCCTTTTCATTTCAGAATCCGTCCGCAAATTCCCCGTGAAGTGATCGACTTGTGTCGCATTTGCACCACAGTCACCCCAGGGGAGCCACATGTTGTACTGGGAACCGACAAGGCATTCACATTCGACTACGTCTTCGATATAAACTCACAGCAGTCTGAAGTGTACGCAAATTGCGTAGAGAAACTCGTAGATGGCGCTCTTAAGGGTTACAATGCCACAGTGCTGGCCTACGGTCAAACTGGGTCAGGTAAAACCTTTACGATGGGCACAGGATTCGATAGGGAGCTCATCGAACAACAGTTGGGCATCATACCGAGGGCTGTGCGACACATTTTCGAGGGAATCGACAGTATGCAGGCGGGAGCCTGTGACGAAGAAGGCCTTAGCCTCGGTGGAGTCCAGTTCAGTGTTGCAGCTCAGTTCATGGAGCTGTACAATGAGGATATAATCGATCTGCTCGATCCGTATAATAAGGGGAGGGCGTATAAGATCCATGAAGATGGAAGTGGCGGCATTACTGTGTCAGGGGCGACCATCAAACCGATAAATGGTCCTCAGGATGCTCTCAAGTGCCTGCAACAGGGTGCCCTGGCCAGAACCACAGCTTCGACGCAGATGAACGAGCAGTCTTCGCGTTCACATGCGTTGTTTACCATACTAATTCGAAGGCAGCGGGTTATGTCGGCTGAGGAATGTGGGCTGCCGGAGGGAGACCTAGAAACGCTGACTTCAAAGTTTCATTTTGTCGATTTAGCCGGTTCGGAGAGGCTCAAACGGACCGGAGCGACTGGAGATCGTGCTAGAGAGGGTATTTCTATAAACTGTGGCCTGTTGGCGTTGGGTAATGTGATATCGGCGCTGGGGGATAAGTCGAAGAAGGCTTCGCACGTGCCGTATCGAGATTCGAAGCTGACGCGGTTGTTGCAGGATTCTTTGGGAGGTTGGTATTAGTAGAACCCGATGATAGGCCAATTTTGAAATTTGTTTGTATCTATAGGCAACAGTCAGACGTTGATGATCGCCTGTGTGTCGCCGAGCGACAGGGACTTTATGGAGACCTTAAACACGCTGAAATATGCCAATCGTGCCAGAAATATTAAGAACAAGGTCCAATTGAATCAAGATCAGAGCTCAAGAACGATTTCACAGCTGCGAAGGGAGATTGCTGCGTTACAGTTGGAGCTTGTGGAGTACAAACAGGTAAGATGCGACTGCATTTGTCTTGAAACAGAAATCGTAATTGAAATGGCGTTTATTTTGTATCTAGGGCAAACGCAGCATCGATGCAGAGGGTAATTCGGCGATTTCGGATACATTCCACGAGAACGCAATGCTGCTGGCTGACAATAAACGTCTGCAGCAGCGACTCAAGGCCATGCAGGAGACGATTAACGCTCTCACCGAGAAGAACACGGAACTGATGTTGGAGAAGGCCACAAATGGCTGGACGAAAGCAGATGGTGATAAGTCTGTTACGGATATGATTGCCGGCTATTTGGGAGAAATCGAAAAGTTGCAGGCAAAGCTTATCGAATCGCAAGAGATGTACCAGCAGCTGAAGAAGTCCACTGCAATGAGTCCGAGGAACAACTCTAAGCTTAACTCTTCGTTTGACAGTGAGTAGAAGGCGTAAGACATTTTTACATCAATTTGAATAACTTTCATTCTAGATCCAGAAACGCTCATCTCCGTGGCCAGGAGGGAACTAGAAAAGAATCGAGAACTGCTTATGTCTCGTTCGCTGCCAGGCTTCAATGAGGACGCTCACAATTCCAACGTTGAAAACATCAACGAGTCCGACAGTGACAGCGACACAGAGTCTGACGATAAGGGTAAGTACTGTCATCTGTCCGTTCTCGCCATTTCTCATTTTTGTCCCTTCCAAAGCTGTGGAGATCCAGGCAGAGCTGAACGACATCAGCTCGGATATAGAGCTCAAGACGAAACTCATCGAACAGCTGGAGCTATCACAACAGCGAATGAGTCTGATGCGCCAGCACTACGAGGAGAAGCTGAATGTGCTAAACAATAGAATCACGAATACGCAAAAAGAACGAGATCAAGTTTTAGCCAATTTGGGTGAGTTAACTTGGGTGGCATTCGACTCTTCATACTTACTGGGTGTTTTTCTAAAGGTTCCAATCAATCATCCCAGTCGACTGACAAGATCAAGAAGGTACGCGATGAGTATGAGCGCAAGATCAACGATATGCAACGAGAGTTGAAGAAGTTGCAGGCCGCCCAAAGGGAACACCTTCGCCAGCAGAAGGAGCTTCAAGCACAAGAAGCTAAACTGAGGACTCTACGCAACGAACTGGCCGAGCTGAAGAGCATCAAGGTATGGCCCAGAGCCGATTAATTTGTATCACGTTTAATATTTGTCAATCTTTAGACCCGCTTGATTCGGAAAATGACCGAAGAAACCAACCGCCACAAAGAGGAAGAGACCCGCAAAGCTCGCGAAATCGCACAACTACGCAAGGAATCGCGCAAACAGCAAAACACTATGAAATCGCTGCAAGCACAAGTCCAAGCCAAAGATCAAATTCTCAAGCGCAAAACGGAACAGGTGAGCGCTCTGCGGCGCAGCCAGAAGGGAATGCTCAGCCTTAAGGCATCCGGGCGGGTGCCGCCAAAGAAGGAGTCCTCATCCTTTAATGCGCGTCAGGCTCGCCTCAAATGGGATAAATTCCATCGCAGTATCAATCGTGCGGCACGCAACAAACAAGTCGTTGTGCAGCTGGAAAAGGAGCTCGAAAGACTGATTCAAGAACGTGAAACGCTCAGCAAAGACATTGCCAATGTGCGTAATCGCCAGCGGCAGCAAAAATCGCCAGACCTCGCCAGCGAAGAGGATACCCTCAAGGCGAATCTCAACTACATTCAGGACAACATTGCCCATGTCCAACAGGCCATCATGGAATTCGAAGAGGGTAAGGATTCGCCGAGTGATCTTCAATCGCTTCAGGGTATGATCGAGAATGTCAAGAGCGTGGAGGAGGCTAAATTTCTACTGGAAAAACTAGCCACCGATGCAATTCTTCAAACCTGTGACAATTCCCTCACCCAGGGTCGCCTCCTAGAGCACGAAACGTTACTGAAGGAAGTCCAACAAGAGAGTGGCATCCAACAGCAGTTGCTGCAGCATTTCCTTGCCCAGAACCCATCAGTACAGATCACGGATCTCTTCGACACTCTTAATCTGACGTCAGCAAAGAATTTGAGTGGGTCGACGAAATCACTCAACAGCAATAGCACCTATGACATTCCGTCAGCTGATATTAACAATTCCAGCGGTTATTGGGACGGAGTGATACCCGCACCTGGTACCTATAATCGTTCGTCCAGCAGGAGTCCGTCGCCAGCGCCAACTATTGACCTGTAAGTGATATCTAGTTTGCAAACATTGATCGATCGTCATTTCATTGCCATATCATTTCTTTCTATAAGTTACTCCTCAAGTCGCTCAAGAATCATTCAAATTCCACTCGAACAGAATCAAAAATTCATACGGAACAATTGTTCCATAGAGTCTGTGATTTTCAATGAAAATGTTTTATAAAATCGTTTAGTTGTAGAAAGTCACTGTACCTAATAAAGTTAAATTTTAATTTGTTTTTTTGTTTCTCGTGGTATTTTCTATACGCTTAATGCACTTTTAAGGACTGACAGGACAACGAAGATCCGAAGGCGAACCGCCCAGACACAGGACCTGCTCTTTGGAGAATCCGAAGTCAGTCACAATGGGGTGGGTTTTTTTTATATTTTGATGAACCCATTTATGAATTCATTTCTTATGGTAATTTTTGATTTTCTTTTTTCCAGGACGACGCAATGACGCGGTCGTTTACCCAACAGGAGCCGATGACCCGAAGCTTTATTCCATTGGCGCGAGTGCCAAGCGCACCGGGATCTTTAAAGTGAGTTCACAACCCACTTTTCACCAGTATTTTTTATTTTTTTCACGTATATATGTGCTTTTGCACCTGCTAACAAATTGTAACCGTCTTAAATTACACACCCTGCCTTACACTTTAGACAATCACTCAATTCACCATCGCTAACGCGCAAGTCGCTTGAATCTGGATCGAATGGCGCAGTAATTCCAGTCTCACCACGCGTCAGCCGACGGGGATTTCCGAACAAAGGATCACCAGGGTTGTAAGTAAACGCACTCCCATGTAAATGTATATATATCTCTCTCTCTCTCTCTGTATCGGTCTCTATAAATATGCGTATTTTTATTTTGTACAATTGAGAGGTTTAAACCGGATGAAGATGAATTTATTGTATATAGTACATCTCCACGTTATGCTTTAAATACCTATTCGTAATTTGCGCTTTGTTTTTGACAGTAATTAATTCACTCCCCCCCCCCCCCCACTCTATTCATCCAAAAATTGTAAATAAAAACCCAACCTCTCTTTTTTTTCCTCCAACATTTTCTTTGATTCTATTTTGTTTCACATTATTTTTCTTTTCTTTCTTCGAATTCCGATTTATTTTGCAGTTTTTTATGATTTATCGATGTTGCGTCTTCGTCTTATAGGTGATGATGAAAGTGATGATGATTGCAATGATATCAACGCTAAAATAATTATTTTCCATTTAAAAAATAATAATAATACTAGAAGTGAATATAACAATCTCGATCAGTCATTCATCAATCATTCACAACCACCACAACAACAACTACCAATTGATATCGGAGACTCCGATACCGGGCAGTTATCGTTACGTTTAGGAATTATTCCGATAATTGTTGTTCTACTAATTTATTATGTTATTCTGATTCTTATCGCTAACTGCGAATAATTTAAGCATTTCGTTTAATTGTTAAGAAGAACTACATATAGGATGTCATTGTTTTTAAATAAAAAAAATTGTAACTGTAACTGAGGAGCGATTTCTTTGTACTAGATTGTCATTTAACCGCGCAGTGTGTTGTGTTATAAATAAAATTTAATATACTTCATGAGTGTGTGCATGCGTGTGAATACTAGGGAGAACTACAACGTGGCACGAGTTAAATCAAGTTATAAGTCAAACTAGAGGGTTGTCGCGTCGCGCTGTCAAAATTAAATCCACGAAAGATGTCACTCTGCTTCAGGCGATAATAATACGCTGTTAAACTTAAGCGAATATGACAATGATTAGGTAACATAATTTGACCCCACTGTTGGCCTTGATTTGACACATTTAATTGTGACAACGCGACGGATTCTCTCTAGTTGGATATTGCCACCTTCGAACTGTCCATTGCACTGTTTTGTTTAGTTGCTAGCGCTAGCACAAAACTCCAAAAGCCTCTATGCAAATTGGTATTTTTATAAATCACATATTTTACTACAATTCGGGATGGAAATTTTGAAAAAAATTGAAGTTTTGTGTTACAGCCACGGCCATCTGAAGTGTGTCCCTATTTTACTGCATACTGATCCAAATCGTAATCTCTTGTGAGTTTCTTTCGAAAGTAAAAAAAAAAATCGCTTAATTGGCAGACCCACCCAGCTTAGCTAGTGTTCAAAAATTGATAACTTATTTTTTTTGCGCAGTTTGCGCGTCTTATTTTGAGCTTTTTTCTGTGTTTTTGCTTCTATTACCTTTCGCATTTATAAAGGCGGTGTACAAATTATCAAGAGCGGCGGTTTTGTCAAATTTGTGTATGCTTTCTGACGTTTGTTAGGTGACTTAAGGTGACTTAACAACATAATCACCCCTATCGGGAATAATATTTCCCCCGGAATGTTTCCTATTCAGCAATCTTATTTACATTGCTGACAAGGGAAACATTTCCATTGGTACTTATTTTTATATATTTCTTGAACCAATTGACAGATAAATACGTTTTTTGGTTAACTTTGTGATTGTGAACGTTGGAAATCGAAATAACATTTCCAATAGAGCGGCAAACTGTCATATAACTTCTTGTATGGAATAGCTGCAGTTTGAATGTCAAAGAAATTATTTTAAGAAGTCCTAATGGGTTGTTTGAATGCGTTATGTTTTGACAGGTCATACAAAATGTCATGCGATGTTTATCCAGAATGTGAAGTGAGTGTTTTTCCGACTGGAAGTATCACAAACTGTTAATTTGCTATTTGACACGATGCACCAACGCCATCTACAGTGGCCTCAACTTAAGTAACGCATTTTTTTTAATACGTCAGTTAGTTGAAAGATTGATTTTAAACAAAGTTTGGATCTATATATACCTACTGCAAAATCTTTACAGGCGATTAATGTATTTTTTTATTGCAATAAGTTTTTCTTAAGAAGAATACTTTTAAGGTGACATTTTTGTAAGCTCTTCCGAGATTATACAACGGCAAGCCGCGAATAAAAGACAGCACTTCAGTTTTCCACGATCTGTTTGTATGTGCATTTCACGGGAAACATGCGCCTGACGTTTATCGTATTAATTTCTCTGAGTTCTTACTCTGTGCAGATACGGCACAAAAATTCAAAATAACTATTTGAATATGACGAGCAAAGTGAAATTATTCGCCCTTTCTTTGACTAATAACGGTAGACAGTGGCACTCTTACCATATAAATAGGCTAAATTTGATTAGCCTACTCTTGAATAGTATCAGAATAACCTACATCCAACATGAATGACATTTGTGACGTAAAACTATGTGTACTGGAACTCTCTTTACACAGTCGTGTAACCTCGAACAATATCCACCTTCCGTCTTACTTTAAATATCCATCTGGATAAAAAACACCATAAAATCCACTCCATTTTCATTCAGAGTAAAAAAAAGAAGAAAATCAGTTAACTACCGTCAGGCGGACGAAAATTCATAATTTTCCCATTTGTATGCAGTCTATGTTACATCAACGAAAAATCACCTCAAAGCAAATGATAATCATCCCTCTCGTATAATATATACTTTACAAATTTTTCTTCTCCCTTTTCTCATACTATACTACTTACGCATTCATCTTCATTCCAATTCAGCACTGTTGGAGCGTTCATTTACATATGTACAGCAAAAGTATAATTCATCCTTGCATATAAATTTGTATTTTTTTTATGTATTTTGGTTGTACGTAGTTTTGTGGTTGTTTTATTTATTGTTGCTACTAGATCTTGGGCTTTTTGTATTTTATTGCTTACCATTTAACATTCATATATCTTTTGTTTTTAACAAATATTTGATAAAGAAAAAAACAAGCTTACAAACCGCTAACCATATTGCTTTGATTTTTTGCCTTTGTCTCTTTTTTACCACCCCTTGTTCTCCTAATACAAAATTGAAAAAAAAATTCTCTTAATAACAATAACCCAAACCGTAAATAAAATCAACAAAAAAATAAAAAAAACAAAACCGACACAAAATAAACACAAAAACGCTTGCAAAACACCAACGACCGAAATAAAAGGGAGGAAGACGTCACTCCGCCACCGCAATCGCCGCCTGTCTACCGAAAGATGATGTCACGCGAGGATAACAACGCAGGAGGTGATGTATTCGCGAGATTGGGTGCTGTGTCCCAGGATCCAGCACCAGGAGGGAGCATTCAAAAGGTCACCGGCAAGGTAAGATGAATATGCATGCTGTTCAGCGTTTATTCAGCGGTGTATTTTCTCTTCATGCAGATTCGCGTTGGGGTACCCTTGTACTGCACCCACACAGTCTCTGGTCATAATAATTCTGTTCTGTCGATTAAAGTCGACGATGATGTGTTGTATACCGCTGCTGCGGACAGAACTGTCAAAGTTTGGGATCTCAATAGAGAGACGGCTCAGCATTGCCTTTCTACTCATCCCGGACCAGTGATTGCTGTTCAGAATGACCGTCGTACTCGATTGCTGTTTTCAGCTTCCGGACCGTTTGTCAGAGTCTGGGATCTACGGACCAGCAACTCGCGACCAATTAAGACACTAAGCTCGTCGGGACAGATTTTAAATGGTACTGCCAGTGCAACTGGGTCAACCCCGGGGGAATCTCCAATCACTGCGCTTTGTTTGGGTGCTTCGGGCAATCTATATGTCGCGGCATCCGATAAGGTTCGCATTTGGGACCTTAAGAGGTAAGTTGCAGACCAATTCAGCTAATTCAGCACTTGCATTGCTATCAATTTTGCAGCCTTGCTTGCCTTGGAAAACTGTCTGGTGGGCATCAAGCGGCCGTTATGTGCGTGACTGCCTGGGAGGGCCCAACTGGAAATACCGATTTCGTTGCAACTGGCTCAAAGGATCACTACGTAAAAGTATTTGAAGTTCCGGCGGCTGGTGGTGTAGTTTATCCCCTGCTGAATCTCGAGCCGCCGCACTATGACGGAGTGCAGGCGTTGGCGGTAGCACAAGATGCCCTGGGAGCGGATGCCGAATTGTTTTCAGGGAGTAGAGACTCCGGTATTAAGCGATGGGACCTTAAAAGCGGAGAACTCAAGCAGGTGGGTTTACTTCCTTCTTTCCTTCGACAATAGGCAAAAAGTTTGGTGCTTGGGAGATGAAGAGAATCGGTATTCAGCGAACTTAACACATACTTTTCTGTTCTCATTGGTTTGTTATTGTTTCTTGACGCAAAATTTGTAGCTGTATTATGCTTGGGTAACAATTTGTAAGCGTGTGCGGTTAGGGATTAATTGGAAGTGTGTCGTCTACAAATAAATTACTCTTTCAGGACCGTTCTTGGTTACACAAAATTACTTGGTTTTCTCCAGAAATGTATTAAAATATGCAGCGGGGTGTCTTTTTCTGATATTTCCGGCGGCAATCTTCTTGTATATACAGTTGTTTTAGAATTGGGACTAACACAATTCAGCTGAAATTAAAATGAATGTAATTTTGTTTTCCGATCCTCTAATCTAGTCCCTCAACAACGCCCACAAGGGATGGGTTTCCGGAATGGCTATTTCCGGTGATGTGTTGCTTTCTAGCTGTCGCGGTGGCATTATACGTTTATGGAACGTCAAAACCTGCGAAAGTCTAGCTGAATTGAAGACTGATTTGATGATCAATGACATTGTAGCGTCTGGCCAGCGTGTTTTCACCGCATCTAGGTGAGTACAGCTGAATCTAGTTTGTAAGCACAATATCCACCAAGTCGTATATCCTATCCAATAGTCAAATCCGCATCCATTCCAACCCTAGACAGAAGAAAAAATAAAAATAACGAAATTCTATTATACAGAAAACCCATTTAAATCTAATTTCTCTCTTTTTTCTTTCTCTTTCTTTTTTTTTTGTGTGGTTGTTTTGTATAACTACAACAACTGTTTTTATGTTATTCCCCTAAATTGTTTATCTTTTTTTTTCTGTTGTTCATTAATATTTGTTTTTTGTTTTAAATAAATTTTCATGAATTTAGCTCGGGTGAAGTACGGATGTGGCGTTTTGCACAACACGAAAATTTCCCAACATCGCAAATGACAACGTCGATTGAAAAGAAATAAACATAATATTGAAAACTAAATACCAAGCGAACAAAAATCCTAATTCAGCTCAATTATATGCTATTCAGCTTAACAAAAGTAGTTACAGACTAACCATATGTAGTGTAAGGAAGTTGAGTTGATCATTATCGTGCTGCTGCTGGGAGTGTGTTTTGTGTTTTTTTTGACACGAATTGCTTTAGTTAGATTTGAAATAAAACTCAATTCAGCACCACAAATGATCAATTCAGCTGCAACCTCAAAGAACTAATCGCTTTCCTAACCTATTCAGCTTTACTTGTAGTTACTATTTGTTTAAGAAAACAACAGATTAATCATTACTACTACACCATAAGGTACATTTAAATTTAACTTTGTAACCATTTTAATCTGCACGTTCTACACCGATAACATCCACGCGGGTGTATAGTTTATACCTCCTTTTCAACACCACACCGTCTTCGTTTAGTGCGTTACTTATTTATTTACTTGTTATTGATGTTTGTGTCGTTCTTTCAATTCAGCGTATACACCCTATCGTTTGCAATTATTATTTTAACTTAACCGCCTTATTATTGTCTTCACCCTCTCAATTCAGCATCACAAGTTTTTGTTTTATGCTTTATTTCATTGTTTTTTTATACAAAAAAATATTTGTGTCACCCCGGGCATCTTCTAGATTTTGGCCGCGTTCAATTATTTGGAGTCTCATTCTTGTGTTGCTGTTGAAATTGCTGAATTTAATTTTACGCGGATTTTGTCCGCGTACACAGTGCAATTGCGCGTGTTCATGTCAGCACGGTTACACGTGGCATACATCATCATCATCACCATTCACGTGATACAAAGAGACGAGGCGTTGGTTTAGCGCTCCTTGTACTATATTTAACATAAAACGCACACATAAAAAGTATACACGCACATGTGATGATGGTTATGAGCGGTGGCTGAATCATCAAGTCATTTCAAAACATTCATTATGTGGTTATTCAGCAAAACAAAATCTATTTGGTGTTCCGTATCTCAATCGATGTAAGTTTCTTTTTTAATTCTGTTTCATTGATGTTTTCACTGTTATCTGCATAATTATCACTTGCATCCATCACAAAATAAATCAAAAAACTACATTTTAGTCTCTCTTATTCTCATGCAACTTTGGTTGCTGTCATTTTAAGCTGTATCAACGAGCATGCTTTCGTAAATAAATCTTCAATTCAGCTTAGAAGTACATATATACAGGTAGCAAAGAAGTAGAATGGGCGGTACTGGAAGTGGTAGAGAGCAGGAGTAGTTTGCTGAACAACTTAAATTCTGTTTCATTTTTGTAAGCACATGCTCAAACTAAGTCAGCGTGGCGCTATATGACCTTAAATGCGACAGTGCATTTAAGTTTGTCGAAAAATGTTGCAAGCGCCAATATTGTAACGTGTTTCAAATTTATTTTGTAAGCTAGTACACACCCCTTGCTTCTTTTATTTAAACCAGAGTCAAATCTGATTAGTGGGCTATTCTAGTTCCTAGTGAATCGAGTGGGGAAAATGACAAATTTACCATATGGAGTGGCTTGGCATATGAACAATAGTGTTCCCATGTTTTTACACGATCGTCCTTTAAAAACAAGTCCCTTTCAACATTAGAAAGCATTTAAAAGCAGTAGAAAGCCTTAGAAAGCATTTTAGCAGTTGGTATGCTCTTTAAAAAATCACCAGTCACAAGCGGATTTTCAAGGGTTACTAGGAAATATCTACAATATTCCTTGCGTCAAAAATAACGAGTGAAACTGTTGGAATTCACCCGCTTTTTGTTCTAATGTTCTTTATAGTGAAATACGAATTCCTTTTCCGCCACAAACAACCAGCGGATTCGTATACATTTCTTGAGCTTATTCCAAAACAAAACCATCAAATAGGTGCAATCGATGTGCTTTTTAGTAGAAATTCGCCAGTGAATTTCACTAGTGAGATCCATTAGTGAAATCCGCAAGCGAAGAGCTTATTATTACCTTTTATGTTCGCATGAGTTTCCCCTTTCTTTTGTCCATTTCTTATTTACTCCAAAAGACATCAAATTCTGACATATATCCTTTTCCACTATCCCTCTATCCCTCATCTCACACTTTCATCTCATCGCACCTCATTTCTTCACAAATAGTCTCTAAGTCTGCTTCTTTCAAACAAGATTTCAAAAAGATTTGCAAAATTTACAAACAAATTACATTTTTGCTTCTTCTACGTTTGGTTACGTTTTGTTATTTCGTTATGTTTTTTTTTTCTTTTTTTTTGTTTCTTTTTCTCCTGTTTTCGTCTCTTTTCACACCGACTCTATTGCGTGGTATGCACGACACACACCGTCATTCTTTGGTTTGCGCATCTTGTGTTCGTCGTCCGTCCTCGTCAATCATCATCATCAATCATCTCTCGGTTTATTGGAGTAGTGACGGCAAAGTACGCATGTGGCGCTTCACTAACGCCCTTCGGCGGCAGTGCTCGCTCGATAGTAGCTGACAAATGGCCGATTTGCGGCGAACAAATTCAACAAACGATGCGGAATATAACGGCGACAGCCCGCGAATAAGAAGCGCACTAAAGCGACTGTCTTCGTCGACATTGGGACTCATGGGACCATCATCATCTGTGCCGCAATATTCAGCGAACAGCAGTACTCTTTTGGATCTGGCAAAACGGAGGCTACGTAGCGCCACTAACAGTCCGGTTCGTGTCGGGCCGGGAACTCTTCTACCGGCTGTGACCAAGGTGGCTACGCGAACGCCGGCCTCAAGTGGACGCAGCTCACCAACACCATCGGCAATTGTTAGCTTTGTGCGGAAAAATGCTCGCAGTCGTTCGGATTTGTCTCACGCACCGCTACACCTGCGCGGAAGTCTTCCCAATCGAGTTCATTCGCCGGTTTATCGTTCGCCACGTCCAGCTCACAGTATACTATCAACGTCGTCGACAAATCTACTCACATTTGCCAATAAGTTATGATTCATTTACCTGTGCATATGGTTATATTGGTTTTGTGGTATCGCAATGGCGCGCGTCTAAGTTAATTCTCATTAATAAGTTCTCATCATATCATTCCATGTTTTCATTTATAAATAATGAAGAAACAAAGAGTTCACAAATTATTTTCTAAGTCGATTTTGTGTATAACGAAACAATGAACAAATGTAACAATAAGCTTTTCAATTTTTGTAAGCACACACACTAACTAATTAAGCGATTTGTAGAGCAATAAGAAATATAATTATTTTTCATGTAAATTAAGTTATTCCTTGTAAGCACATGTTTTACAAAATTGACGACTAAGGTAGAGAGTTTCTTGTGAAAGCGATACAGCCAAGAGTGGCGAAAAATCTTGTAAGCACTGTTATTTTCTAATGAGGGACTTGATAGTTGTATCGATAAATGAGAAGAATTTAGCTGTTTTTAATTTTAATACTTAATTTGATCGTCTCAAGCTATTTTGTTTTAAAATAAATTAATTTTATATTCATATGAATGATTTTGTATAATCAAAACTAATTGCGTGTGAGGGTACCTATTTATTAAAAACTGTTTTAATATATACTACTAGGGTGTGAGCAGCCAACTAATATAATGAACAAATATTTATGTTAATATTTTAATTTTTTGCCAGAAGAACATTATAAATAACAACTTGAACAAATTACGTTTATTACCATCTTATACTATACAAATACAAACTCATGTAACAGCCCTAATAACCACAAAGACAATATGTAATACAAAAAGTACACCTCACTCTATATGCGTATGTGTGAGGAAATAAATAACTAAAAAGAAAATTGTGAGTTTGATTCGTATGAACGCAAGGTTGTTAACAGAGTGTAACAAGTGGATGGGTGAGTAAAATATGTGGTGGTGGGTGGAGCGAAAAACTCTTATTTCATTTACTTGTTACTCCTTTATTCACTCGTTGAAAATTCCCCAATTTCGAAACAGTCTGATTTCTATGAATCCTTTTTAGTACCTAAATCACCTGCGGAGCACCCAACGTGGAAGACATTCACGTCAAATGAGAGACAAACAAAAAAATACAACTAACAAAGGGTCGTAAAATTTAATTTTAATGATCGTCCTTGCATAACCAATCCCACACAATAACCCTGTACAAAGCACCGCTTCAAGCCGAACAAAACCGACCAATTCAAAGGATATTCCGAATTTTCAACAAAATCTGGAAAATTCCCTGGATTTTTTTTTTTTTTTTTTTTACAAAACGTGCACCAAAGTGAATTTAATTACATTATTTTCGCATGTAATTAGCATTACTCGTAGCTTAACGTTTTTGTTTTCTTAAAGAAATCCAACGAAATTCCTTTGGCGAAATCCTCAAAGGCGGAGACACCGCAACAGAAGCTTACCGCGAACCGCAGTATCCTCTGAAAATCTTCCAAGAATCCCCGCCCAGAATAATTTCACACTGAACAAGTTTTATTTTATTTTAAATTGAGCCCGGTGTCCTTTTTGTTTTTGGTTCTTCTCGAATTCTGCATCAAAGGGAACTCCTTTGGCGGACAAACAAAGTCATCTCACTCTTAATTTACACTTGTTTGACGGGAAGGGCACAAGAATTCTGCAAAAGCGAACTAGTAAATGTAATACGGGGGGCAGCCAGCAAACCGACGAGTAATGCTCACAGGATAGAACAATTCAATTTGGCAACGAAGTGAGAGAATTTTGTGTATTCTCAACCGACAGTTGGACGGTGTGGATAAGGGGGGAAAGTATAATCGAAATGAAATAAGAGCAAGAAAAGCGGAACCAGTTGGATGGACTCAAGTGGAAGGATCAAATGGGGGTGGTTGTTTGTTTCAAGGGGGTATGCAGAAGGTGTTCAGTTTCTTACTAAACTAAGAAGAATATTTTGAAGTACCAAAAAGGAGTCTGCACTCTTTCCATTGGTCTCTCATTTGTCAAACAATTGTGGTCCATAAATCGGTATATTCCAGAACTACTTTCGATGGTCCACCCACACCAGCTCTACTCTTTTATTCGTCGTCGTTAAATCACAATCGACTGTACTTTAATCCTATATCGGACATTCTTGTGTTGCAGTTCGCTCCGATCAGCTCGCTTTATAACCCCATTTGTCCTACTTGTCCAATTTCCAAATTGGCTCCATCTAAATCTCTTTGGAGTGGTCATTGCTGTTTCATTGTTGTTGTTTTTTTTTTTTTGTCTGCAGCTGTCTTCTTTATAATACGTTCCTACAGTTTCCATTTCCGTAATTCAAACGCTGAAAGGATATGAGCAACTGAAATATAAAGGACATTTCAATGTAAGCTCTGTCGAAAGCACTCGTTGGTGTAACACACTCCCATTCTTTTCTCTAGAAGCGCATCCCTTTTTATTAGCTCTTTAGAAATCGAAAAAAAAGGACTTTTGCAAAAGAATAACATTTTAACTGATTCTGAAACTAAAGCATCCTTTATGGTCTCCTTCTCGTGTGAGTGTGTATTTTGTTTTCTTCTCTCCAGCAAGTGCATCCACTGGATATTTATAACTCTCTTTCCCACTCCATCTCTAGCCCAGTCAAGATGAGGAGCAAGAAAAAAAAAATGCACATATACCCACTTCAAAGTTTCTTGCTGCGTCCTTTTGCCGGCGAACAAACAGACAAAGTTTATTGTCCTGCATATCTGTACACTTACTATGAACGACACAATGTGTACAACGACAACCAGAGAGTTAAATAGAGAGAAGAGCCTGTACTACTCCTCGAAAAGAATTTATGTTCCATGGAGGAGTATCCTTTATTCAGACAACGACAGCGACAACGACGACTAAGAGGAAGAAGAACTCTCGACTATAGTTTGGACGGTTTCACCAGCTGCATTGTTGTTTGTTGTAAAGGATATCATTTAAAAATAAAAAAAAATACCAAATACATATAGAAAAGCTTACTAACATATCGACCTGATATTGGCACAAGTAGCAGCATCCGGACTTCTTTCTTTACGACAACAATATATTGCACAGAATGCCATAAAAAGGACAATTTCAAGTAAAAACCAAATACATTATGAAATTTCAAATTTCCTCTTATGTCCTTTCCGGGATATGTGTAGAGGTACCTATACATGTTGGCCACGTCTGTTACACTTACAGATTTTCTTCGAGGCTAGCTACCAACTTTTTTTTTTAGTTTTGCAGTTTCATTATTTGAAGTGCATAGAAATATCCTTCGTCCTCGTCATGTTTATGAAACGAAAACGAGGTAACCTCCAATTGGGAATTCTTCTCGAATTATTTAACAATGATCTGCGATTTTATGGTTTTGGCAAACTTGTCCTGACTTCAAAAGAAAAAGACAGTCTAGAGACAAACGTCTTTTGGTTTTCTGTATATTCAGCTCGTGCGACATTGGGAGATATAGGAGTGAACCGAATACCATCGGAGACGGCATTTCCAACCAAAACCAACACGGTAAAAATAAAGAAAAGTCTTGCATGTCAGTGGTATTCCTTTTCGTCTTATTTTGAAACGAGCCTATTAAAAAAAATAGTAGAAAGAGTTTTTTTTGAAGCGAATATAGCTTTTTTACGGACGGTCGGTGGGTCACGCACATAAATTATTCAAAAAGATGGGGAGTAAACCGAAAAAAATCGTCACCGTAGCGTTAACTTCCCCCTCCATGGCGCACTTGGAAGATGAAAACTCGAGAACGGCTCCACCGATTTGGATGATTTTTGTTTTGTGTTGTTCGTCTTGATTCAGGGATGGTTTAGGAAAAAAGAAAAGTCGGAAAATTCTCAAATATATGTGTGTAGAGAGCGAAAGAGGAACAGAGAGAGTAATCTAAACTAACTGGCACTATGAAAAATTAAAATGAATTTCAAATAGGCCGCCACGTAACACGGGCCAATACTTTACGTCCAATGCTTCGCTTCATTCGGCCGTCCCACGACAGCTCGATTTTTAACTTTCTCCATTACGTAGTAAGAGAAAGATATTGGTTTCGTACAAAATTTCGAACTCGAGATTTTAATCAATTATGATATTACGATGATAGAGGAACTCAAAAAAGTGGGTCGCAAAATTCTGTCCGGTCTATCCGTCTGTCCGTCCTTCCACGGGCCTACAGCCTAAACGGCTTCTCGGATTACGTTCAAACCTCGGATTTAGAGTTTTTGGGCTTACAGTTCGGGAGGTGTTTTTTTTTTGCAAGGTAACCTCAATATTAATGGTACTTCCCATATAAAATTTTCGTACCAGTTTGATTTGATCGAAAACGGCTCTAACGATTTCAACCAAAATTGATATTTAAGCTTAAGTAGGTGAGGTTACCATGACTGCGTACCCAGTTTTTGGCTAAAAATTCGAACAACGGTACTTTTGAAATTTCGACATATCTCGAAAACGGTCTATACGATTGTAACAAAAATTAATTTCTAAGGTACCTAATGTGTTTTCTAACCTCAGTTTTTCTCTATATTATCGTACAATGGATTTTTGAACGAAGGAATTTTTTAAAATTTAGTTTTCTTCAGTTTACCGGAAAACGGCGAAAACGATTTTGACCAAAATGCAAACTTAGAGTCAAATGGATGATATTGAAGATGCCAACCATTTGGGGCTTACACAATCAGAAAATCAAACTTCATTTGCTTTTTGTTTTCTATCTATAGTATCGAGAAAGTTTCGTTCGACCCAGTCGTGCACTTTATTTTTTTAAGTGTCTAGGAGCAATGAATTTAGGAATGGGGATGGCGATGGGCCCGCTATGGTTTCTGGTCTTTTGTGACGATCTCAAAACCCCACTCAACCTAACCTAATGAATTTAGGACATTCAGGGCCGCCAAACAACAGACAACAATCCAAACAACTCAAAGTGTTTTTTCGAAAAACAACAATTTTCTTTAAAACTCATTTAAGTGGTTTTCTTCTTACCTCCAGAGCAAATCACTGAATCGGGTATGTTCAGAGAGGGATCTGACTTATTTTTGAAACACATTCGAGCAGTGGCCTTCATCTGATTTTAAGAATACACATGACAATGACAGTATTTGTTGTATTTCCTCAGACTGACGCACTTTCCTACCTTAAAATACTTTATTTTTCTAGTCAGCTGTCAAAATATCCATACAAGGGAATTTATTTTATTTTATTTTTTGATCATATAGTGCGAGCTGAGCCCAAGACTTAACGAATCGTCTGCAGGGAAAGCGAGCAGAATCAGCGGCTTTGCTCGCTTGCTCGATTTATCGGGGTGTGGGTGCGTAACGGCTTAGCTGTTCGGGGCGTTATCGCGGCTATATAAGAGTGTGGAACTGAGGTGCGATCTCTCTTTTTCCTCGTCTACTGTACTCTCAAGCGCTTATAGCTTACGTCGTTTCAAGTTAGCTGCCACGTGCTTAATAAAATACATTCGCTATAGGAACACCTTCTCCAGCAAATGTCAAAATATATTTCGAAAACGCAAGAGTTGCTTAGAGTGAGGGACTTAGGGAATCAGACCAGCGGGGGGGGGGTTTATAGCGCTTGGCTACCTGCGAGTGAGCAGGTGAAAGGTAAATCCTTCAGGTATAAAGCTTATAAAGTTTTTCCTATAAGGCGAGCAAAGATAGACGTAGCAAATTGCCAGAAAAAACGGAGCGCTGTTGGACTGCGCAGCACCATAATAAAGCACCTGTTTTTATTTATTGGTACTACCAAAGTGGTCAAAAATTACATCTTCACGAAAAGCACCGTGATAGCGATAGCGATACCCATACAAACCACGTTGGTTGACTTTCACCGTAGTCGATAAGAATAGCGGTTCCCAAAGCCCAGTCAACGAACGAAAAAATTACCATCCCAGCTCGTATCGTATGGGATCGTTGCAAGTGTAAAACTCCGAAAGCAGAAACTGCTGCTGCTGCCAGTTCCCTCGCTATACTCGACCGACACACAGCTCTTAAAACGCGAAAAGAAAAAATAAATATAAGAAAAGAAAAAAGAACAGTTTCGAAAATCGCGTTCAAACGAGCTCGTGTAAAGAAAAAAGAAAAACGAATTGTTTAAGCAGTGTATTTTGCTATGCCCTCCCCCATTTTACGTTCATGAGTAGTGTTTATTATTAAATGAGATAAAAGGTTCAATTTCTCTCTCCGTAGGATCGGTTAACGGTTAGTTTAATCAAAATCGTAAAATCGCGGAATTAGTGCACGCTCTTTTCGGTGGCTTTTTGCATACTACATATACCTATATAAATATACATTTTTTTTTAAAAAGTTCTCAGTGACGCGTAATTCCCCTGACAAGTGCTTTTGTGGCCACAACAGCAGCTCGGAGACGAAGAAATAAGTGAGTACCAAGGTTTTTTTTTACTGCATTTATTTCTGTATATATACATATATATGCCTTACGGTCCGAACGTAGACAAATTTAAGTTTTTATGTTCCGAGAATTGTTGAAAATTGGAGTCTAGGTCGGCCATCTTGTTTACCTGATAGAAATTGTAGGAAAGCTCCGAATGTTGATATTTTTACATCACCAAAGAAATTCCGCATTCCTTTAAAACAATATGGCTTCCGGAAGTAATGAACGGACAATTATTTATTTTTTTCGTTAACTGATTGATGAATTGTTGGTCTAATTTACTGCAAATAAATACCACTCTGATTTCACGTGTTTCAAATCAGAAATAGAAATGTTTTCAAGCAATTGCAGAAATGTTGGTGAGCGGAACCTTTGTCTATTTCCGTTTCACGTATCTATAATTTTGGGTAGAACATCCATGGCACTCTAGGCGTCTGATTTGTGATCTCATTCTTACGCTTTTAATAGCAGACTGCGGATAAACGGATCTCTCTGTCACGTTTTATGCAAAAATACGCGTGCGTGATGGTGTAAATGCAGTTTAACTCATTGAAGATTTTTCCATTAAGCTGGTACCTAATTGTAGTTCCAAAAACTCTAGTTTATAATAAGCTAAGTTGTTTTTTCTCTTCAAATTTATATAATTAAGACAAGCATTTTCTCCGCGTTAAGTTCAGAGGTTAGGTATGCGTAAATAATTCATAGTTACGGAAGTTAAGATTTTGTCTATTGATATTATTTTCTGACATGGAAGTCAAGGGTTTTTTCTGTGGGTGAGATACATAAATGCATACTTTTGGGTAAACGGTTCAAAACGTAGCTCACTTGTGAGCACATGCAATTAAGGGGCTATCCCATAAATAGTTAAAGGGCGCGGATAGTCAAGGAGCAATGGTGATTACTGCATTGGTGGATACTCCATTGCTATAAGAGGGCGGGCACCATTATGGTGACGTTACACCATCACAATTCAAGCAATAAGCAGTGCAAAACAGAATCGCCATATTTGTTTTACTCTCGTGCCACTCCAAGCTTCAAACCCACACACTGGTTTCATTTCCCTTCCATTTCGAAGAAATAGCGACAGAGCCTTCATGATGACAATCAAGCGTATGAACCCCTCCCCCCAACCGTAGAAATGACACAGTAACCTCCCTTCCCCTAGCAGCAAGATCCCCACCCAAACCGTTGAGCATAGCTGAGCATAAAATTTCGTTTCTCCCAGAAGCTTTAATTAAGCACCCCTCCTAATACTACACTCTTTGACTAGGTTCTTCTAGCGTTTTTTATTAAAGAAAATAATTGCCCTTTCTATCAAAAGAACGGTTCTATGTTTCATTGGAGAACTAAATCCAGTTCCAGGCTAATTTTGAAGAAAACAGAAGAGTCCGGAATATTTATAAAGAACTGCTCTGAACTCACAACCGCCACACTTGCGAAATGTCAGAGATCAATGTTTGTTGTTTATTTAAAAACTATAATTTAACGCTTTATGACAACAAAATATGAAAAGAAACATGCAAACTTTCGGTCCACAATCTTCATTAATTTCTACTCTAGAAAACAAACAAGGAGTAGTATAACAAAAACCCAAATCAAACATGCAATGTGCACCAACGAATTTCATTGAACAGATCATTTTCGAATTTGTCGGGCAATTCTCTCGGATCTTCATGAAAAACGCCATTAGTCATATCATAATCTTATGGGATGTTCTGAACAAAAAAAGAGACACGAATCAAGCGCTTCGGTCAGTCTGCACCTAAAAAGAAGTACGACCTTTTTGACAGTTTAGGGTCTGTTCTAACCCTAAAAAGAAAAACGTAATTATGGTGTTTTGGCTTGGTTCGTTTTGGATAAATAAAATCAGTTTTGCAAATAGTTCGATAATCCACATGCGGTTCAAATCGGTTAATTGTGTTTTTAATGTGGTATTCGTTTGGGCTTCTTCAGATTTGCCCTCAGATTTCAGATTTCGTGTGCCTAATCGAACATAAAAACGTCACTTGCTCTTTTTTGTGTTGATATTTGTGCAATTTGAATATGTGTAGTCTTCGACACTTTTTTAAGCGATTTCCATTCAATAATTAATTTCTAAATATTTATACATAAATAATTCGCAAAAAAAAATTCACCGGATGCAATGCCTTTCTTTGCTGGAGAAAAAATTCACTAAAAATGTAAACAAACTCCATCAGTTGTTGTCAAACTCAAGCGTGCTTGTATTAGTAAATCTGAGAAAATATCTAGATTCGCAAAAGTGCTCTGAAATCTGAAAAAGATTGCTTTTTCCTGTACCAAACGAACGTAAAAATTGCCCTGAGAGCAAAAAAAGTGCTCTGAGAGCACCCAATCGAATACCACATAAGTTATCGGCCCCATATACGAAACCCTGAAAAAAGTGCTGCCTATTCAAAATAAAAAACGTTAAAAGAAACGCTACACAATGTGGAACCAATCGAGTACCATTTCCGATGCAGTATATATTTTTATATTTTAATACTTCCTACACCTCTCTTTCTGTCAACAAAAACGTTTTTTGTGACAGCGATTTTGACGTACGACAAAATCGATATCACTAGGTCTGCTCCCTAACGATAGGAAATGCATTTGAATACCTACATTAGTCGAACTTCGGTCCCTTACGCGAAAGTTGGACCGAAGTTTGACTAATAGGCTTTTCACACCGGTCCGAAAACCGGATTTTTGCGAAAACTCCCGAAAACGTGTACGAAAATTTAAGTTTTCCCATACATAGTTCAGTTTTCAGAATGGGTCGTCCACGAAAACACCACGAAAACGACTTCCAATCGTTGGGTTGTTGAAAAAAACACACCTTTTGCAATATTCAGCAAATTCAGCAAAATGGCTGACCGAACAAATGTCACAACTCACAACTTAAAATCATTATTATTTTTAAATTCACTAAATTCATTTCATTTGTTAATTAATACGATCGAAATTTGTACCCACAAAAGTTTGCACCGAAGTTCAACGACTAGTGTCTCAAAGCTGATTGAAACGTCAAACGAAAACGAGTTGGTGGTCGGTGTGAAGGCATCGAGGAGTTTTCGAGCAAAACACGGTTTTAGGCTTGGTGTGAGAACCCTATAAATGTTATATCACAGAAACAGCCACCGCAACTTGCCAGTTGTCAGAGACTCACATCTCTCATTTCTTCAACTGGTTCTTTGTTATACGTGAAGAAGACACAACACTTTGCGGCACCTATTTCCAATCGATTTGCTCCAAATAACACCTTACAATGTAATAAATTCACAGTAGGTAGGTATACCTACCTCTCGTCTTGCATTACGAACCGAAATGCTTACACATTACAAAACCTACTCGATTATGGCGTAAGGGAAATAAATTCACACAGATACCTTCACTTGCCATCATCATCCGAATCGGATCAGAATAAACGTGCCCAAGTTCTGGAATATCAGTCCCTTCGAATCATTAAACATTATCCCCGGCACCAACAAAACTATATACACACTACCACTACACAGTGCAACTGAATAAGAAATATTGCATTAGAACTCAGGCAGCAAGAAAATATTATACCCCTTATCGGATTCATTGATAACTGCGTAAATCCTGTGAAATGGAGTGTCATTTTGAGAACCAAGGATCTTCTGCACCTTCTCCGGCATAATAGTATCGTCATCATCATCATCGGCGGTGTCAGCAGAATTATTCCGTGTGCAATACATCTACACTGGCACAGTGCAATTTCGCTCTCAGCAGAAATCCATTTAGCAGTGTGAGGAGTGCGGACTGGGGTGAGGCGAGAGCAATGAGCAAGGCAACGCTGCAATGAATTTATGCAGACATAAACAATCCTTGATAAGTTGCACACGATGAATTGAGGTGTGTAACGAACGAAACATCGAGAGGAGATACTATAGGTAATGAATAAATAATTGCGGTGTGGCAGGTTATTTGTATAAATGAAAAGGGGTTAATGTATCAGCGTCAGCGTACAGTTTGAGGATGGCAAGGATCGGGAGAGTAGGTACTATCTGATTGTTGATTGTGCCAGTATCGGTAGTGCAACAATTATACTTGGAACCAACTGGGGTTTGGTCTTGTTTATGAGCACGCTGTTTTGGAGAAGAAATATCAAAGGTTGCACAAAAACACGTAACTGGAGTCATATTTTTCCAATGATTTACTTCAATATTTTAAAGGTCACAAAGGGTAATGGGTATGGGAAACTTCACCACTGAGAGTTCTAACCTGGTCCTGGACACTAAGTATGATTATTTGCATTGCGCCTTTTCTACCTTTCGACTTTAGTTGTGAGTTGTGACATTTGTTCGGTCAGCCATTTTGCAGGATTTGCTGAATATTGCAAAAGGTGTGTTTGTTTCAAAGACCTAACAATTGGAAGTCGTGTTCGTGGTGTTTTCGTGGAAAACAAATTTAAACGACTCATTTTGAAAACTGAAATATGTATGGAAAAATTTCTGTTTTCGTAGAAGTTTTCAAGAGTTTTCGCGAAAACCCGGTTTTCGGCTTAAGGACGTTCAATTCTACGGTTCGTATACGAGCGGGTTAAGTGAGAAGCTTGATGTTGGTGAATCCTTTCCGAAACTAATACTTGTGTTTTTCTGTAGCTTGAATCTATAGCCCCCTTGCTCAGTAACTCAACACTGAACGGTATAGCGCCTACAAAGTGTCTTACACCAACAAAAAGAGCCAGAATGAGAAGTACTCATGGTACATGAGTTTGTAAATATTTACCTATAGTTACCGTCATGGAAAAAACGATCCAATTCTTACCCAAAAGTTGTGTTGGACGGTTTCATGTCTGCAACTCACCGTATAAATGCTGGTGTTCCCCAGGGCTCTGTTTTGTCTCCGACACTTTTTCTTATATTTATTTATGATTCTTTGTCTTTCCCTTTTAATCCAATACACTCTTTTGCGGATGATACGAGGGCCACCGTCAGTTTTTTTTTTATATTCGTTCCTTGAGTCACGTCCCTGCCCCTTGGTTTCCTAAATCGATGCAAGATGTATTTTACACCCTCTGATTTAGCCTCAATTTGCAAGGGGTTTATTGGTCAGGTGCTGCAAAAACTACACTACATAGGCGATAGACAATTGACCCGCTTGAACACCGCAGAAACCTTTCTTGTTTTTCCTTGTTTAATCGCTATTTTCAACACCAATGCTCTGATGAAATGGCCAACTGTATTCCGGCCCTTCAACAATTCTTTCGCAATAGTCGTCGATCGTCGAATGCTCATCAGTTCTCCCTTAAGCGTACCTTCGGACTCTTGTACTGTAAAGTACAGAGATTCTTTTATAAGTCGAACAACACGCATGTGGAATACGTTGCCTCACACGGTCTTCCCCATCTTATTACAACCCACAACTGTTTAAAGCCAATGTCCATCAGTACCTCTTCCCTACTAGCCTTCCTGTTCACCTTTCCACTCGTGCTGTGCATTAGCATTATAAGGGACAAAAACCCCTTGGATACTAGTGGATATAAAAAAAAATTTAAGGCTTACGAGGGAAGAATCAAAAGTTACGATCGCACCAAATAGCGAAAGCAATCGCTTAATAACTCGTGGTCTTACAGAAGAGTTGTCTGAACTGATGTTCTATTTAATACTTTGTTTATGACAGCGACTACTGTAGACACCTTAGGTACGTTGAAGAGACATAATCTGCCCGTCACGTACTATGCGACCTTTCAGCTACTAAACACAGCCAGATTGATGATTTTTGGTAGCAAAATTCTTTGATGAAATAGAGACTCCGTTTAGAAAATAGTTTAGGGAATCCTTTGATTCATACATGAAAATGACAAATGGGTGAATCCAAACAGCAAAGTATTTAAACTTAGTTGAGCTTCGGTTGAGCCCCCGCACTAAAGAGATGCCTAAGTTGATTTTTAAGTATAATGTTTTAAAATTTGGGTTTTTTCAATGCGCCACCTCTCGCGAACTTTTGACAAACATCCGAGAGTACACTAGTCGGCATAAGTATTTTGACGAAACCTTTGAGTAAATATTTTCGCACTTTTGAGCACGTTAAAGCCAAACAACTTTTGTGTTTACCTTTAATTGATCACAAACGCTGATAAAAAAATACAAATTGATTAAAAGGTGTTATAAACCATAGGTAAAAAGGCAGAGTTGAGTTTCGTTACCAGATCTTCGATGGTAGCAAAGTTTAACGCTGGAACGGCAGTAAAAGACATTGTAAAAGAGTTTAATGTGTCGCGTAAAACCCTGCACTATCAAATTAATAAGTTTAAAAAACATGACGACATAAGTAACTTAACGAGATTAGGAGCTAAGCGCAAAACAACGCCCGCTCAAGACCGAGTCCTTCTACGGGAATTTAAGAAAAACATTTTTCTGAAGCCTCAATCTGCTGCAGATCAATGGAATTTGACGGCCAAGAACCCAATCAGTGAGCGCACTGTCCGACAACGTTTGAAGAAAGGAGATTTTAAGACAATTAAAGCTAAGGACGTGTCATATATCGAAAGCAAACAATCTTAAAAGACTGGCCTTCGCAAAGGAACATCTGCTCAAGCCAAAGGAGTTTTGGAGAAGCGTTCTATGGACAGATGAAAGCTCATTTGAGTATAACTCTTCAAAAAACAAATTGTTTGTAAGATTGCCAAAGGTAGTTGGGCAAAAGAAACGACCCGTTTGTCGAAAAGTGAGCCATGGCGGAGGCTCTGTCATGTTCTGGGGATGTGAGGCGTATAATGGACTGGGTGACTTGGTGCCTATCACCGGCTCGATGAACCAAAACCAATATTTAATGATCATAAATGATAATGCCTTTACTTCTGGAGAAAGGCAACAGGATAACGCCCCGTGCCTCAAAGCGCGAAAGATTTCTACATTTTTGAAAGATGTTGGGGTTAACACTTTGGACTGGCCACCTCAAAGTCCGGCTTTAAATATTATAGAAAACGTCTGGTCTCTTTTGAAACGCTAAAGAACAGTTTCGTTAAATAAAACAAAGGAGGAGACAATTTCTGAGATCACTTCCCTTTGGGAAGAGATATCCCCAGAGATTCTCCAAAATTTAGTGGATTCGGTACCAAGGCGCCTTCAAAAAGTTATTGAAGCCAAAGGAGGACATACATTTTACTAACTTAGTCTTCATTTCTTTACTTTTGTTAAGTTTAAACAATGTTTTCTTAGTTTTATATTCTTGTCAAAATACTTATGCCAACACATGGAATTACAAATTAATTTATATCTTTTTACGTTGCTATGAAAAAATCTTGGTTTTTTTATTTTTAAGTCTGAATTAGATATATATAAACAGGAAAAAATTAGGAGGAATTCTACAAAGCCGTTCAAAAGTTAAACGCACAAATTTACTATTTTTATTTTGTCAAAATACTTATGCCGACTACTGTCTTGAAAGAGCTTCTCAATCGGCCGTTTGGAATCGGCATAAAATTGTAGATCCCTTCCATTCGTTCCAAAAAATTAAAAACTCACACAAAACAAATGCTTGCGAGAAGCTACCCAAATTTAAATATCTGGATTGTTATAATCGGAGTTTTCTAGGTGCCTAAAGCAAGCGCAATGGACATCGTGACTTCCTAGCTCGACATCTAAAATCCGATCAATTTTCATTCTCTTGTCTGAATCCTTCCCTTTTTGTTGATAGAAAATGCGCGATAGTAATAATCATATTAAGTGTCGAGGCTTAATTTTACGAAACTTTCCTTATAAAATGACCCATTGTGACCCACAAAATATTTAGTTTGAAGATTAAAAATAATTATTGGTAACACCCAATACATGAAAAAAATAACCTTCAACCTTCCTGTCAAAGTTCTGCCAATAAAATCAATTAAAGGACTCCACTACTTCATCACTTTTGTTTCTTAAAGTTTCCACTAAAATCCCATTCGATCTGTCAAAGCTCAATAAAGCGAGATGTTTCTCCTTAAGGGTAGGTAGGTACTCCTTTTGCCCACAAGGAAACAGAAAAAAAATCCCTTAAATTAATCGAAACTATTTCCGCCTCAAACCGACGGATATAGTGAAGAACAGTCTGGACTCTAAAGGCAAAGTCATTTCCTTCAACATACCAAATGGGTGAAAAAAAAAGAAGAAGCAACCATCTTGACAAAGGCATCTGGTGCCGCAACACAACATCAAGTTCTCACCAACAATGGCCGGCAAAAAAAAAAAAAAAAAAAACTGAAAAAAAAAACAGAAATAAATGAAAGACCGCAATGTGCCATTTTCATCACCGTGCACAGTCCTCTATATAAATGTTGCCAAAACTTTCCTCCCTTTAATGCCTTTCACTTGCAGTTTTCTGGCCATAACTTTGCACACAACGACGGAAGTCGAAATGTCGACAAAAGTAATGTGAAGTGATAGTACAGTGTCAACAACAAACAGTTGTACAAAATAATGATACATCACTGTAGAGGAGTATGGGAACTTTTTACCCAAACTGCATCCTTGTGATTTGCAGCGCACCCGAAAACCTACTACCATGGAATGATTTCCGGTGGTCCCGTTCAAAAAGTCCCTCTGAACTTGCTCCCTTTTGGGATGCGCATTTTCTTTGGTACTTCCGATTTTTCCCACATATACATTATTTATGTATCGTCTAACAGGATGTTTAATCAGAAAAGGAGAATTTTCAATTTTCCAAAGGCGCACACAATTCTCTCCGGCCTATTAATTAAGAGTCTTGATGGTAGCGAAGCAATGGAACCCATCTGATTTCCCATTGGACACATTTTAAGTCAATTAACATTTAAGTGAGTGGTGTATGGGTTCCAATGCCTAGCGTTATCCTGTGGTGAACAATTATGCTCATTTATTAACCATCATAATTCCAACATTCGCCTTGCCTTGAATAGGTAGCCTTGTGCTCTTTATTTCAATTAGAATTACTGTTAATTATGCAGGAGTATCTTTCTGTCTCTTTCTCGATCTCTGAAGGCGTAAAAGTTTTCTTTTCGCATACGAGCACCTTTTAAGCTGAATATATGTTTGCTGTTGCTGTCGTGGCTTGTCTTATGGCATTGCTCGGCGGCGGTGTGTCTGTGGCGCCGAAATTTTGTTAATTGAAGAAGTTGGCAACGAACTTTTAAGCAACTCTCTCAAAGAAATGCTAAATTAAAGGCGTTCCCTTTGGTGAGGTTCGAGGTAGGTTCTGCGAACTGCATGCGATGATTGAAAGTGCACGTGTACACGAGTCCTTGTTTTAATTTTAATTCATTATTTTCGAGAATTGTTGGTACCTACTCCGACTTCGCGGATGTCTGTTTGACTATTTTGTTTGAAAAATAATTACATATTTGCTTCTCAAAGTAAGAAAGGGTTAGGGTTGCTTACAGGGTGATGAATGGTTTCGTAGCTCACAGCGAACAGCGGACCTGGGAATGAAAATGCACCCTGCCGTCAGCTCAACACTTTTCTCTTATATTTTACAAAGTACCTACTATCGTTCCTACGTTTATAGTGCTTAACTTGTAGGTACCCATCTTCCCAAGGCCTGGTTAGCGAGGAGTCTCTGCTTGAGGCTTAGAAACCTTCCATAATTCCGAACAACCGCTTTGACAACTGAGCCCCGATGTTTTGACCATTAAAATGAAGGTTCAGTCTTTCTGCCATGTACCTGGGACCAATTATTTGGCAAAAATAAGTATTTGGTGGAAGAAAGAAGGACTGTCCCTTCTACGAAATGGACAAATATTCCCTCAGCATCCTTTCTCGTTTAAAACCCTCTGTTGAGTACGATGGAAAATATAAGAAAAATACTGAAGCTGATTTTAGGGACATACATATCTGCTGGCGAGATTGTCGGTCATTCACCTGGACCGATCTTCTTCGAAGTAGGTATACCTAAACGAGAACCTCTTTAAACCAACTGCCCACTATATACGTCGAAGGGTGAAAAAAACAGAAAGACAAACTCGACGTCAAATTGGGTTCAGAAAGGTTGACCAGCCTAATGCGGTATACAGAAGTAGCCATGGAGGCACGTTTGCAGTCATAATGAAGGGCAGTACCGACAGGAGCTTGTCAGCAGGAATCCGAGCTTATATGTTAGAGTCGCAAGTGCGAATCAAGTAGCTGTGATAAATGCGTTCTAGATCATATGATCACAGATCACTCTATGACAGGTCTCTTGGTAGACATTGCTATTAGTAAGAATAGTAATAAACCTAAACCCCCTGGCGATGAAAATCGACTTCAGTAAGCTAAAAAACACTCTTTTATATGAAGTTTGGGAAAATGTTTACTCGTGTAGTGATGCTTCTTATTCATACTCAATTTTCATTGAATTATTCAAGAAACATATCCTTAGTAGCTCATCGGAATCGTCTTGCACATAGCGTGTAATAAGGCTTAAACCTTGGATTTTGAGTTACTTGTTGAATAAGAAACGGTTCCTTAAAAAATTCCAACATATCTGGAGTTGATGGTGTTTCTGTCTTGGTTGTAAAAAAGGTTGCATGTTTCATAGTGGAAGTTTTAGCAGATATTTTTAATCGCTGCGTTTTTGAGGGGGTCTTTCCAGATGCTCTCAAATGCGCGGATGTTGTTTCCTTATTTAAAAAAGGTTCTCCTACTGAAATATGTAATTACAGACCCATATCACTTCTCCCTGTTTTCAGCAAAATCTTTGAAAAACTTATTAAAAAACGGATAGTTAGTTTTCTAAGTAAAAGTAAATTCTTAAATGATAATCAATTTGGCTTTTAGAAAGGCAAATCTACTGAAGATGTACTTCTACAATTTTGTAAGTAGTCAAATAATGTCAAGCCTATTTATCGATATAACCAAAGCTTTTGATATGGTCAACCACAAAATTTTGTTGCGTAAACTCGAAAAAGCTGGATCTCGTGGCTTCATTCTTGACTGATTTAAATCTTACCTAAAAAATAGGTCGCAAGGAGTGAAGATAGGTCAGATAAGGATCAAAATTAGGTTCTTCAATATGGTTGTACCCCAAGGCTCTGTTTTAGGGCCAGTTTTGTTTCTTGTCTATATCAACTCACTGTTTGCACTTAAATTTAAAGGCTCACCAACGGCTTTTGCAGATGATATAGGCTATTCTGATGGTGTGAATAGTCCCTTAGACCTATAGTCTCGGACATAAATTGGGCTCTAAATTTGTTAAAGATCTGATTTGCTGAACATAATCTAGTTCTAAGCTCAAAAACTAAAGTCATGTTTTTCAGTTTAAAATTGATAAACAGTTTGGAAGCGTAATGTTTCATATCACGCACCTGAATGCTTAAATTTTAAATTGCTACTGCACAGCTAGCTCTTCTTTTTGTTACAATGTAAGCTGTAGTGATAACTGCTTCCCAATTGAAAGAGTTGACGAATTTAAATACCTATGGCTTACCATAGATGGTAGAATGAGCTTTTCAAATCATCCCGAATCTCTGAGGAAGTATTTTCGCTACACACTTAGACATTTCTACTACTTGCAACAAATTTGTTCCACCATGCTCCTAAAAACAATTTATTATGTTTTTTTTTCATTCTTAACTGCAGTATGGAATTGCATGTTGGGGAGGTGTTTATCTAAACAAAATTCAGCTACTATTAATTCTTCAGAAATGTATGCTACGAAAAATATGCCGCAAACCTAGGAGAAGAAATGTAAAATAATAATAAGCTTTTTAAATTAAATCTGTTTCATTATTGATTAACTGTGATATTATGTATAGTAGTTATAATAAATAAAAAAAAAATAAGACATCCTATAGTTTTTCTTTGTTCTGTGAACAGAAAATTCTTCCAGTTCGTCATTTGTACTGTTTTAAGGTTTTGATAATTGTTTTTATGAAGTCCGGGAATCGTAATTATCGGTTAATTTCAAAGTACAATTTACTTGGAAACTTTTTAAATATGGTCTCTGTTCCAAGTTTCCGTACTACCGCATATCGTAATTTTTATTCTGTTTCATCATACCGTTTATATAATAAACTTCCTGAGTCAATAAGGATGATAACAGCGCCTGGAATGCCTTTAAGCCATGTAAAACGCTGGCTTTTCAATTTTAACTTTGTTAATTTAGAATCTCTACTCTCTGACACTCTAGCTTAAATTTTGGTTCTATCAAATTATGTATGAATTTATTATTTTTTGCACTTTTGTTGAATTTCTTTAAAGTAATCTGCTTCTCTTATTCTAACGGGTGATTTTTTAAGAGGCTTAGAACTTTTTGAAAAAAAAAAACACAAAAAATTCGAAAAAATGAATGAAATATTTATTTGAATCGATAGTTTGAACCTTGCAATTTAATGTTTAAAGATAATTTCATGCAAATGTTGACCGCGGCTGCGTCTCAGGTAGCCCATCCGCTGAGTCCAATTTTGGCATACTCTTTCACACATATCGGCCGGTATCTCACGAATGAATGCATGGATGTTGGCTTCCAGTGCGTCAATCGAAGCGGGCTTGTCCCTATACACATTAGCCTTGACATACCCCCACAAAAAATAATCTAATGGTGTCAAATCGCACGATCTAGGCGGCCAATTGACCGGCCCGAAACGTGAAATTAACTGTTCACCAAACTCGCCTCGCAATTGCGCCATTGTTTCGCGTGCTGTGTGGCATGTGGCACCGTCTTGTTGAAACCACATATCATGCAGGTCAAGAACTTCCATTTCGGGCAAAAAAAGTTTATGATCATCGCTCGGTAGCGTTCACCTTTGACAGTAACGCTGCGATTCGCATCATCTTTGAAGAAATATGGCCCAATAATGCCGCCGGCCCATAAACCGCACCAAACAGTGGCTTTTTCGGGATGCATTGGTAGCTGTTGCAATGCTTCTGGCTGATCTTCACTCCAAATGCGGCAATTTTGCTTATTTACGTACCCATTCAACCAAAAATGAGCCTCATCGCTGAACACAATTTTTCGATAATGAACATTTCGAACCGAGCACGAATTTTGATAGTAAAATTCAATAATTTGCGTTCAATAATTTGAGTTCAAGTTCTTACTCCATTTCTTTATTTTTTAATTCTGTTTGTGCTGAATTTTTTAAAATTTTTATTTCTATTATATCCTATTGCTTAATGTTTTATTGGGTCACCCCACTCAAAACTAATTTTCTGAAATTTGTAATAGTTCTTTGAAGTGACATTCAACACTATTTTTTGCACTCAGTGCTCAGAATACAGAATGTTTCTATTTTTCTTAAATTCTTTTTAATTTTAATTCTTAAAGTAAGCACTTATTATAAAAATCTTTCTTATTTCGAATTCTTGTATTTTGTATTGAATTTATAGAAATAAATTACATCTATCTAGATTAGATTAGAATTTAAAGCAAACCTACCCTCAATCAATTTCGTTCGAGCTAATTTGTCACTCCACCTACGAGCGCTCTTCTCCCACCTTCTGACTTCCAAAACTCCAACAATCACACCAAGAAAGATCAACTACCCACAAGCCTGCCTCCGAAGTTCTTACTACCAAAAGTGTCCTCGAAATGTAAAAACAAAACACCCATTATTTACCCCAAACATACACGTAGGTATACTCTGCGAACTCAATTTTCAGCACCTGTCACAAAATCCCTTCCCCTTTATCGAGGGCATCCATCATGCACTAGTGTTGGGGACTATCGAATAAAAACTATCGACTTATTCGATAGTTGGTCAAAATTCGTTCATTCGATAGTAGTTGAAAATTCGTTCATTCGATAGTAGTTGAAAAAATCATTCACTCTACTATCGAAAAATAGTAATGAACGAAAAGTTATTCAACTACTATTTTTTTCACTCAATAGCAGGTTTGAATTATTCCATTCGTTCATTCAACTTTTCGTTCAACTACTATTTTCATTCGATAGTAGGTTTGAGTGAATGATTTCATTTCTTCAACTATTTTCTTCTTCTTTCGATAGTAGGGTGTGCTTGCTTGCTTGAACGATTTACTTTTTCCTGTCGATATGAAGCTTTTTATTACAATAGCCAATGGGTATAGAAGTGCGAATTATAATAATATAGGTACTACGCTGTTACGATTATTACGCGGTGTTTTAATTCTTCAGGTGTTGTTTTATTATTCGATAGTTGTGTTATTATTTTGTTTTGTGTGCTTAATGCTTATGTTGTAGTACTTTTAACGCGATTTTTCTCTATTGGATGTTTAATTGAAGTGCTTATTATTTGGGTTATAAATTGGTTGATGAATTACGTTAAAATTGTACTTTAAGTGGATGTCAGATTTTTTGTGCAGACTTCTATTGCCATGTGTGATTCTGTAGGTATGCTTCTCAAAATAAATAAATTGTAATAAATAAATTTAGATATTAGCCGTGTTTTTTTGAGCTTCGATCTCAGCAAAGTAAAGTAGGATCTTCAGCACGCAATTACAACAATTATTGCGAGACAAGTGTCAAGTATAGCGTAGTTAAGTTAAGTGGGCTGCATATTTTTTTATTTATTTGTTTGAAATTCCAAAGAGATCCTTAAAAAAAATGTAAATTCGCCTAATTTTTTTATTGATTTAACTGAATGAATGAATGAAAAAAATCATTCGATAGTCGAAATCATTCAGTTACTAACTATCGATAGTCGCATTCATTCGATAGTGCCCATCACTATCATGCACCCACTGAGCCAACTGCAAACAGACACGTTCCACCAGTCCAAATGTGTAGAATCAGCACTCCGAAGCAAAGCGACGCCGATGCACTTCCACTTACACACATCCTTGCACACTGCAGATATCGCCGGTTTTTCTGTCTCTCTCTCCGCATGTGGGTTTGTGTCATAAATAACTGGCACACGAATATCCTTCAACGTTAACTTGACAACATTGCTGCTAATGAATTTAATTACAACATCATTAACTCCATACTCCGTTCCACACAGGAAATTAAAATTTTCTTCCCCAATGATGGGTTTTTTTTTTTTTTTTTTGGCAACCATATACCATCCAGGACTCTGTAGCATCAGCAGCACACTGAACAAAAAAAAAAGGGAAGAAAACTCCATGAAACACCTCCTGGAAGTAAAACCACCAAAATTTATGGATACCCTTAACTTGTAGTTGCTGGCAAGTGAATCCTTGTTAGCGGTGGTGCTCAACTAAGCGCGTCCTTGAAAGAAACTTCCAACCCCTCATCCTAGCCCATTACCTACCGCACATGGAAAAATCGAGAGCAAAACTATCTCTCATTCTGTGTAGGTATATACGTTCAAGTTGGAGTAATAAATCGCAAGAGGAATAAGGAAGCGCTCTCTGTGTGATGAAGAGGAGGATTCGCCAGTAGTTTCTCGGATTAAGGAATTATAATCATGTAGAGCAGTCAGAAGTAGCAGGTTCGTATTCCCAGCATTCTGCTATATACCTACTCGTACTCCTACTCGTACATAGTGTGAGAAAGGATTTCGCAGTTTGTCTTGAAAATTATGCGGCTGTGGGATTTGGGGATAATATTCACGTTTTTGATTTTACGCCATACACACATGCGCCTATTTATATATGTGGGGTTTCTAGTTTCGCAACCTTATTTACGCCATTAGGTCCTGAATAGGTGTAATTATCATTTATTCCGATGTGGCAGGCGTTATGTAACCACGTTTATACTTTGGAAAAACATTCGCCCAATAAATTGTGTCTCAATACTATACACGCTGAAGCTGGCAAGGATATCCTATTGCAGGGGCTGTAGGCTGTTGGGGGGATTGAAAACGGATAACTTAATTGCTGTTAATTAGTGCAAAAAGTTTTGGTTGCAAATTTAATGTCATGTGGGTCTAGGAGTTAGATACGAACGGGTATTGGGGTTCGGCTCAAGTGAAATCGAATTTCTAGATTTCTAATTTTCCAATGATGATGGTAGGTTCTTATGAACACCGAGACACAAGCCCTTGGAGTTCAATTAGTGGTGGCAATGGTTCGGAATGGAAGGGCCTCTTTTCCTGTTAATTAATGAGTGTGGAAGTTCGGGCTTGGTCTTGTACATTTGCATAGTAATTGGGTGGAGGCGGTCGAAATGGATTAGGCAACTTAATATGTATAGGAGCTTGAGTTTCAGAGAAATGTCCTCCCCAGTAGGGACGATTAGAAGGAGGAATTTCGAACAAACGAAATGGGGAAATAGGAGCGGTGTTTATAAAACGTCGTCTGAGGAACGTATCGAGAGAGTGGGCTTTGCAAAGGCGACTTTACCACGTTCGCCGATTGATGAAGGTGTGGTTTGGTTACTGGATCATTTTCAGCATCATAAGAGGTACGATTTGGTTTTAGAGTCCTTGAGATGTGGCTATAAGAGAGGGTTAAAGTCGACTTCTGCATCTTAAACGTGCTAAGAGTGGAGGCTGTCAAGGGACAGTATTTGTGCTCGACTAGGCTCGGCTTGAAAACAGTCGCAATCAGACTTCACGAGGCAATGCGTACACAGCACTGAAATGTTTTGTCGATTACGCGGGTGATTCTACAGTGAATCAGGGCACGTTCAATGGGATCTGTCTGTAGGAATAAAGTCTCTGTGGCTATAACTCTGTAAATTAGACGGCCGACGTTAACCAGCAGGAAGTTACCGGGAATTAGTGCATGTAAACAGATTTTTTCTAGACTTGCGAGCGATGCAGTTAACTCCCCCGTGGATCTCTCAATCCATACGAATCCATCTTAATATGCCGAGGGAATAGTTAAACCACAAAAAATCATCTTCCCTATCACGCTGACGAGGAACTTCCATACTCCATCTCTATACAAAGGTACAACCCTGCCTTTTACACCTTCTCACTTCCATCTTGACCGTTTTTTTTTTTCCAAATTAAAGTTAAATCCCCCACACCTTTCACTGCATGATTCATTTAAAAAAAAGAAACCCCCCGCCCAGAGATGTTTAGTTTATTCCCGCGCAAATAACTACTCACAAACAAGCTCTACAATCACGATTGAAACTCGATTTACATTCACAAGTACTGACGATGTGCGAAATGATATCCATTGAAGAAATTTTATTCCGCACAGGTACCATCTTCATCATACCGTATTCAAGGTTTCCGACTCCGTCGAGTCCTTCCTTCCGTGCAGCGAGAGGTGTTATGACAGCGATAAACTCAATTACGTATATTTCGCAGCCTCCTCGACTCGTTCTGCACTTGGGATAAAGTTTATTGCCATTTTGGAAAAGGAGCCTTTTGCAAATAAATAATTAGCTTTACTTTATTAAATTTTCAGAAAATAGTTCTGTACGCGTGAGTTTCGTTGGCATTTTAATATCTACTTGGAGAGGTATCTTTTTGCTACTATAGATGGATGGATGTTTTCGAGTGTGAATGTGAAATTGTAATAAGCTGTCGCGTTATTAACTTTTTATATGAGCGTGCTAATTGTGCAGCCACGTATTTGCTAATTGAATGTGGAAATTGTCTGAAAAAGAATGAAATCGTTGCAGGCAAGGTTGTTCATTATATGGCTTTGAGGAAGGTACTGCGAGGTTTGGTGTTTGAAGAAGTCTTTACCTATACTTTGTGAAAAGCTAGCGGAAATTGTTGTTTTTCGATTGATCTAGAATCCCCCTAAGAACTCTCCAAACAAAGGTTTTAAAAAAAGTTAAGAAAACGCCGAAAATATCCGAAAAAAATCTCTCTTAAAAAAGTTTTTGAAAAAACTTCAATAAACGCCGCGAAAACAACTCTCGAACAACTTCTCGAAAACTTAAATAAAGTGACTTAAAAAACGACCCAAAAACATTTTTAAAACACAAATCATCCTTAAGAACGCATCGAAAACGCTCCAAAAATGTAGTAAGAACGTAATTTTGGCAAGTGTAAAAGAAATCTCGAAATTCCATGAAACGTCAAGAAATCACCAAATTCACGTAAAAATGCGCCAAAATGGCAAACAAAAAGTCCCATCAAATGGAGTGAAAAACGACTCACAATCGACCAGAAAATACTTTCTAAAAAATAGCCCCAAATCGCTGTTAAAAACGAACTCGAAAAACACTTCAAAAAACGCACATAAAACGTCTCAAAAAACTCGTCTAAACACCCAAAAAAAGTTACTTCAAAAACATCCCAAAACATTTAATAAACGCGAAAGATTTTCAAAAGCATCCCACAGGAGACATCGAAAACGCTCCGAAAATATAGTAATAACGTCATTTTGGGGAGCGTAAAAGAAATACCCAAATTCCATGAAACAAACTTCAAGAAATCCCCAATGAAAATGCGTCAAAATGGCCAGCAAAAAGTCCCATCAAATGCAGTGAAAAACGACTCATAATCGACCAGAAAACACATAACAAAAATGGCCCAAAATCGCTCTTACAAACGTTTTCGAAAAACACGTCAATAAAGGCCGCGAAAACGTCTCGAAAAACTTCTCGAAACACCAAAAAAAGTTACTTAAAAAAAAACCCAAAAACATTTTTAAAACAAACGCGAAAGATTTTCAAAAGCATCCCACAGGAGACATCGAAAACGCTCCGAAAATGTAGTAAGAACGTCATTTTGGGGAACGTAAAAGAAGTCTCGAAATTCCATGAGACAAACTTCAAAAAATATCCAAATTCATATGAAAATGCGCCAAAATGGCAAAAACAAAATCGTATCAATCGCAGTGAAAAACGACCCACAATCGACCAGAGAACACATTCAAAAAATTACCCAATGAATGCCTGAATAAAAAACTACAGAAAACGAAAAGTGTCTCAAAAAAATCCCTCAAGATCTATCTATCTAAATTAAGTTCCAAACGACTGCATAGAAAACGAACGCATAAAACGTCAAAAATACTCGAAAATCATTTCAAAATCAGTTCAAAAACTAATCGAATAAACGCCCAAAAACACTTCACTAATCAACCTAAGAAACGGCTTAAAAACGTCAAAAAACGACGCAAAAACGTTCCGAAAAACTGCATCAAAAAATAATCACAACATAACGCCGGAAGCATTTTTTTAAACTCTCTTCTAATCAAAGACCTTGAGTTGACGACGTAGACTTTTTTTTTCAAATTCGGCATTTTTGGCATCCATGCCAAAGAAAATGAGAAAAGAAAATCTTCGAGTCCCAATTTCGAAAAGACGAGGAAGACGGAACCTCCGTTTCAAGGACCAACCCATCGCGGATGACAGAGCGCTTGTTCTGAATAACTGAAAGCAGAGTGCCCGGGATCGCAGATTATGGAGGGCTGCAGTGGCTATTCATACTGGTAGGGAGCCGTGAAGTAGCAAGCTAGGCTTCGGTTAGGTACCCAACTTATTTGGGATTCATTTATATTTTCATTCACACAAATTCAATTTAAAAAAAACGAGTGCACTCTAAAAAGCACACATTGTGTAAATTTCTCCTTAAACCCCCCTTTTTCACTGAACTAACCTACAATTCAAATGTAGTCTGCGACAATGTTTGCACATTTGCCTGACATGATCTCGAAAAAGACGTCAAAAAAGCAGGTCAATATTGGATGTCTCACAAAAAATGTCCACTGCACTGTGTTTTATTATTTTTTCCAAAGCAATTAACTCCTCGAAACTGCACGATGCTCGGCTTGTTTACCTTTTCCAACTTGACAATGTATACAAAATACAACAACCCATCTAATACTTTCAGAAGGTGCGCCCATAAGACTACAGCACCAGTCCACAGTTTGGGCTTTGGGGTAAAATTTTGAAATTTATTTGCCATGCACTTTACCCGGAAATTAAAAATTCAACCCTGCTATGAAGTAGTGCATAGTGAACCGAAGGATCCTAATGGAATACATAAAAAGCAGTAAACAACTTGACAAAAATTCTACATAAAGCGTATTCAGGTCTTTAAACATCCCCGGAGTGTGCTTCACAGCAAAATAGGTATCTAAAAACAAAAGGACGCAATTTCCTTAATACCTGGATCAACTGTATCACGTAACACTTTACATTTCGGTCCAAGATACTTTGCTCCTTGGATACAAAACTCGAAGTGAGGTATTGATTGCTGATGGGAAATGTCCCTTTCGTCCGGTATTCAGTTGATTTTTATTAATATTCCTTTCTGATCCTTATTATGAATGAAATTCAAATGAAGCGTCAAAAACATGCTAATTTTCTTATATATTTTTATTTTTCCAAAAGGCAAAACGTCAATTAGCTGAAAGCAAAAGAAAAAAAGTCCTGGTCCGGTACAGAAATTTTCCCTGAATAGTGAATACTGAATACCTTAACCTGACTTTTCTCAATCGTTAATATTACGAGCGACATTTCGTCGTCTTTGTGTGTTTTTATGTGCTTCCGAAATCCTTCCAATCAATTTCACCCATCCGCATAGTAAATTTTTTACTCTTGATCAGATTTCGCCCTTTAGGCACTGGAGGATGGCATTTCTTTTGCTGCCACTGCCACTGCCACACAACATCAGTGGCATTCGGATTGGAGTGGCAATTCTTGACGACAGGACGGAGTTACAAAAGGATATACAATTCCGTATGTGAATATTCCCGGATGGAGTTTCCTAGATTTGAAATGATTTCTTTCTTGGATGTCTGTACTAAACTGCTGCGATGGTTGGATGATTGTTGGGGCTACGCAAAAAGGAAGAGAGCAACAATCCTTTTGCGAACGAAGATGGATGAAGAAATTTTAATATTTCTGTTCTTGGAATGTATTTGTATACAGCCGAGAGTTGCTGCGGTTTGTTTATTTTTCTTGGTTGTGTCAATAGCTCCTGGCATACAGAAGAGAAGAATGCTTTGCTGCGGATTGATCTCAAAGGAGTGTAATTTTAAAATGATGAACAAAGTGATGGTGAAAGACACGAACAACTTCTCGAAACACTTAAATAAAGTGACTTGAAAAACGATCCAAAAACATTTTTGAAACCAACTTTCGAAATCATCCCAAAAAACGCATCGAAAACGCTCCAAAAATGTATTTAGAACGTCATTTTGCCAAGCGTAAAAGAAATACAATGAAGAACGATCCACAATCGGCCAGAAAACACATTCAAAAAATATCCTAAAATCGCTCTTAAAAACGTTTTCGAAAAACACTTCAATAAACGCCCAGAAAACGTATCGAAAACTCCTCGAAACACTTCAATAAAGTGACTTGAAAAAGACCCAAAAATATTTGTAAAACTAACTTTCCAAATCATCCCAAAAAAAAACGCATCGAAAACGCTCCCAAAATGTGGTAAGAACGTCATTTTGGGGAGCGTAAAAGAAATGCAATGAAGAACGACCCACAATCGACCAGAAAACACATTTAAAAAATAGCCCAAAATCGCTCTTAAAAACGTTTTCGAAAAACACTTCAATAAGCGCACAGAAAACGTCTCGAAAACTCCTCGAAACACTTAAATAAAGTGACTTGAAAAACGGCCCAAAAACATTTTTGAAACCAACTTTCGAAATCATCCCAAAAAACGCATCGAAAACGCTCCAAAAATGTAGTAAGAACGTCATTTTGGCAAGCGTAAAAGAAATGCAATGAAGAACGACCCACAATCGACCAGAAAACACATTTAAAAAATAGCCCAAAATCGCTCTTAAAAACGTTCTCGAAAAACACTTCAATAAACGCACAGAAAATGTATCGAAAACTTCTCGAAACACTTAAAAAAAGTGACTTGAAAAACGACCCAAAAACATTTTTGAAACCAACTTTCCAAATCATCCCAAAAAACGCATCGAAAACGCTCCAAAAAAGTGGTAAGAACGTCATTTTGGGGAGCGTAAAAGAAATCTCGAAATTCCATTAAACAAACTTCAGAAATCCCCAAATTCATATGGAAATGCGTCAAAATGGCCAACAAAAAGTCCCATCAAATGCAGTAAAAAACGATTCACAATCGACCCGAGAACACATTCAAAAAATAGCCCAAAATCGCTCTTAAAAACGTTCTCGAAAAACACTTCAATAAACGCACAGAAAATGTATCGAAAACTTCTCGAAACACTTAAAAAAAGTGACTTGAAAAACGACCCAAAAACATTTTTGAAACCAACTTTCCAAATCATCCCAAAAAACGCATCGAAAACGCTCCGAAAATGTGGTAAGAACGTCATTTTGGGGAGCGTAAAAGAAATCTCGAAATTCCATTAAACAAACTTCAGAAATCCCCAAATTCATATGAAAATGCGTCAAAATGGCCAACAAAAAGTCCCGTCAAATGCAGTAAAAAACGACTCACAATCGACCCGAGAACACATTAAAAAAAAATAGCCAAAAATCGTTCTTAAAAACGTTTTCGAAAAACACTTCAATAAACGCACAGAAAACGTCTCGAAAAACTCGTGGATACAGAAGAGAAGAATGCTCTGCTGCGGGTTGATGTCGAAGGAGTGTAATTTTAAAATGATGAACAAAGTGATAGTGAAAGACACAACTTAACCTAAAGCGATCAAGTTCTCTGATGTCAATATCCTGATCAAAGTATTAACTACACGTTCAGCCAATTTCGGTCCACGAGTTGCTGCAGAGTATAGGGCACCTTTATACGTGTTGTTTACACCCCTTCGCATGTTCGATATCTACACCGTAGAAAGTACCTACGCGTTTTTCCCAAATCGACTAATTAGCTAATTAAAAAAGAGACTCTGCCCATAGGAAAACAGAAACGAATTTGTAATGAAATTTTGTAATTATATTTACATTGAAACATGAAACCAAAACAAACATGGCAAGCTCATGTTCCAGTTATATATTTTTCAAATTAAAAATAAACTGGTACGCGTTACACAATTTTCGATCCCACCCATAGGCACAAAATTGACTTTACAGTGGGGGCCAGCAAAACGGAACATATGTAGGGGGATATGGTTTTCAACGTTTTTAATGTAGGAGGCAAAAAACTTGAAATGCATTTAAAAAATCTTTAATAAATCAAAGCCAGATTTTGGGCTATAAATACAGCCGCAATTTTGGGGGATAAAGAACGGCACTCTGTTTAGTTCCTAATATGAAACATTCAGTGCATTATATTAAGGTAGTTATGGAGAGACATATTTTTTTCAGTGTCAACGCCTTCACGGGTCAATCAGAATTCAATGGGCCTTTAAACAGTTTGACAGTCAGTGACCACGATTTAACTTGAAATTCTGACATTCTGACTTTTTTCGCCGCTACTGTAATACACAGCTCTCGCTTAGCCTTACAAAAAACCCTCGCTTCCTTTTACCCTTCCAGACATAATCTATGTTATCGGTACGAAAATGAAATGCTTTCTAAATTTTAATATTGTCCTCTCTGAACGCACTCTAATGTTGTCGATGCGAATTCGGTTTTAACGATGTCATTAAAAATAAAAATGTATATTTTAGGTAGACAGAGTGTCAGTGATACTAAAGGCAAAAGGCAAATGGATCTGAAAAATGTTGTCAATCTACTTTGACATCGTTTTAACAAATTAGTCCAATACATTGGGCAGGGACTCAATTAAAAAAAAGGAATACACCATCGATTTACTGGGGCGTAATGTTTTTGAATGGGTAATTGCTCCAAATTTAAGCGAAAATCTAAAAATGTCTATTATAAAAGGGTTTTTATTGATGCTTGTTTTATTAATAAGTGGGATTTTACAAAAACCTAGAAGGAATGTTAATCATGAGTTTGACAGTAGGTACATCGTTCATCCGACCACACCGACATCAACCGTTCAGGCAGCGAATGAACGCGTACAGGCAAATATTAGAAAAAATTGTTTTAGCACCTACTATTACCAATTTCATTTCATTTGTTTCTTACAAAAAATGTGCGTTCAATAAAAACCGCTGATGAAGCAAAGAGACACCTTTGAGCTGACTGTTAAAGCTTTTCGTAGAATGAGCTGGCCGATTTCGATTAAGCAAAATTTGAATGTTGCTCCTATATTTCCCTAAGCAACTAATTATAATATTTATATTAATTAAAAACAGAGAACAAATTTTAAATCACTTCATTTCATATGCGGATTACACCATACCTACAGACCTCTTAACAAATCCTCCAACCCAAGGCAACGCCCATTAAAACGCAATGAAAATCAATCTGGATTTCGAAATATCATACGCATATTTGCTTCATTGGATAATAATTATTCACGAGTGGATGTGTGTTGCGAATAAAGTGTGGAATTGCCCTCATGAGGATTGTCCTCTTCAAAGCAACTTAAAATGAACAAATTGGTTTCGTTTCTATATTGCTATATAATTTCCATGTTATGGTATTTCAAATCGAGGATTATTCCAGTTAATTTGTCTCTCTTCAAATCTACCCTTTGCTATATATAACATTGTGAATGTAGATGTGAGATGGTGCTGGTTTTTGTTGAAAATAGGCCAAGAGGGACTGTACAGATAATGATCTCAATATGATGCGATTTTGAACAGCCAGACAAATATAAGCGTTTGCTGAAATTTTAGGATTACACGTTTGAGCTAAATTAGGGTCTTAGCTGGTATAAATCCCCCCATTCAAATGTCGATTAGTACTTTTGAAATGCTTACGCTGGGAGAGTTGGAAAAGGACTATATATTTTTCGCGTGAATCGAGTAGAAAGGTAGGAATTTCGAAATCGAGGGAGGGTGAGGTTGTAGTGGAAGCTTATGGATTGGGTGTGTGTCTAAGATTGGGCAGATTTGTGTCTGAGATGGGGAGGTAAAATATAAACTTGGGCTCAAATTTGAGCATTCCGCGTCCGGACAATGAAAATTAATGAGAAATAAACTTGAGTTTAGTCTGCTTTTGTAATTTTATCGGACGGTCCATTGTTTGAAATTCGAATCAAATTGTGACCAATATTGTCACAATTGGTTTATGTCTAAGCTAGTGAGGGAGTGTGTTCGTTTGATAGTCCGGTGTGACGGAGTAAAGTCTGTAATCATCTGGCTTTATTCTTCTAAGAAGCCTGACAAGCAATGAAATCAAGTTCAGCCTGCATAATTATTTAACTTGCGGTTCGTGCCCACGCTAAGTGCTAGCCCCTTTTTCCAAGGCAAGTTACACTACGTTTCAGTATTTTATTGTTTGCTATCTAAATCGATCGCCGAAAACAACAGTCAATTGGGGGTAATTGAGTTATCTACCTTTTTAAAGTTCGCATATAATTCACACTCATTTTCTATGGGTATGCAATTTTCCCAACCACCATTTATGAAAGCACCATTATAAAGCAAAAACGACATTAAAACAAGAATCCATTGAAAACTTTTTATGGGACTCAGCTCCCAGTGGTAATCAGGGTTCATCCTACATCCCATCAGTTCTGCGACTAATCACAATATGCTCACAGAATACAATTTATTGCCATACCCATGCTAACTCCACATTAAAACTGCAATTAAGCTGGAAATATATATATATTTTTGAAACTCTTCCCCTCATTCACTTTAATTTTACTAATGCTATGCAGATATGTGTAAAGTATGTTCATATGATCCTTCCTTTGTCATGCAGGCTTTTCACATGTGTTCTTTTTTTTTTTGCAAAATCAATGATGTTAAACAATGTCCGCACAATGACTCCTTAGGGGATTATAACAAGTTTGGCAGACTTGTTGTTGTGTGTTTTGTACAAACAACACACCCTCCTGTACAGAGCGCACGTCACGACCGGAAGGCATGTTCTTTGCTTTTAATTACGAGAGAGAGATAAAATAAAAAAAGGAAACTCAATATTGTCAGCTTGTCTATTGGGGTGGGAGCTTGCTAGACTTTCACTCTATCCCCATGACTTTATGGCGAAAGCCAGTCAGGATAAATTTAATGGGGCATCTGACCAAAACCGAGAAATCCCCGTAAATTTGTCTCCTCGTCCTAATACCGCCCTAGTCAAGACGTTATTACTGATGATGTCCTTATTACTAGCCCATTCAAATAAGTCATCAGGGGGGAACGGAAAAAAATACGTACGGGAGAGCTATAATCGGTTTGAAATGGATTTTCCAATACCATCAACCAACTCCCATTTATTTGTTATTGAAGATGAAAGTTTCGAACGACACAATGGGGTTAGACGCAGAGTAGTGTGGGACTCTAACCGCACTGAAAACACCTCCATAATTATCACCGATCAACGAAAGTCTCAATAACGAGGCAACTGTTTGATACCGTTTCTAAATTTCAGTCGTAAAAGTTGACCGATTTTTTTTTACCGAAGAAGTTGATTCTAAGTAAAAAATATGTGCACGACTGGGTAGCACGCAACTTTCTCCTAAATTAAAAGCCTTTTTAAAGACTGCCATTTCGCACTGCCTAAGACTACAATATCATTTCCAACTGAAACCTTGAAAACAAAATCTTAAGCGAAGATATTACCCGCCCTTTTGGGGGCTAGTAAAAATCGAATGAGACCACAGTCTTCCTGACTTCTTTGAGTTGCCAGTCCATTCATCAACTCAAGTCTTCCCTACAACCGTGCAGACTTATTTCAGCTGCATATTTCAAATTTTCCCCTGCGGATGATAGTAGTAAGTGCTGATACTGATTTCTGCATCAGCACCATCGCACATTCCCGTTTTTGGTAGCCGCAACTAATTTTGCTTAATTGTAAAAGGCATTTAACAAGAGCGCCCAAAAGCAACCACCAGTAACTCTATAGCCTCATGTGTGTTGGCTATATATTCTCTGTGTAGGGTCGTAAAATTAAATTGCCCACTCATTTATAAGGATGGCATACGAGGTTAAGGAAAGTCATGAGTAAAGCCAAGTAAAACTGAAAATGTGATTAATCTAATGAAGTCACAACTGAACCGTAAGAAGGCGATTATACTTTGTGACGATATAAATCATTTGGCGCTTTAAGTAACATTACCAATAGGTTAGTTAGGTCAGGTTGACTCTTGCGTTTCTTAGGGGTGGGATGTCGCTGTCAATACCACGGACACATTAATATTTACTGCGCTCCAAAAATTCTACACCTCTCGTTTTATTGAATAATCATTGGGAAGTGTAAAATTTTTTGTCATCAATGCGGCACCTCTAGATGGCGCTGTCAGTAAGTAACAAATGATTTCTTACACGGTGTCTCCACGTACAATTTCCTTAGCATGAAATTTTTCATGAAATGACAGATTGCACGTGGAGACCACAAATTTCACGAAGAAACCAATTTCATGAAAAGTATTTATCGATTTCATGAAATGGGCTGCAATCTCTGTGCAGTTTGACACTTGTTTTCCATTTCCACGATGGCTGAGTTGCGAATGGTCGCTTGTAGCGCTGAAACTACGTATTGGAATAAAAGAGACAAGTAGTTATATCGAGGGGGAAGTAATCAATATTTTTGAGTGGTCCTTGAATACAGATTTGCTACTTGTGATTGCATGTGAATTCGTTTGAATACACTGTGATACACTGGAATACGCACAAAAAAGTACCTTGAATACACCTGATTACTTCCCCCTCGAGTTATATAGTCAGACAAGAATATGGTAGATGGGGAAAAGAGAGATGCGTGCTCTGCTCAGCGACATTTCAACGAATGAAATTTGATGATTTGAAATGCCCACCCTACATTCCTTTGAATACTGGTCGTTCTTGCAATGCTAAAAAATTTGACAGATTGCTGAAACAAAAATTGGACGTGGAGACACCGTGTTATGTCCTTTTTCATTGGGACAGAAAAAATCACTTTTTTACAGATTGAAAGCAGGGGCTGAACTACCGCATCCGTGAGCGAGCCATACGTCACTGAATTTTGTGGATTTTACAAGCGAAACAATAACAAATCCAGTCACGTATTACCCCAGTTTCTCTTCTCTCAAAATCAGCTGGCTGTCACTCTGTCAGATTTAATTTCAGAGTCAGAGCAACTTCGCGAATCCCGATTTCTGAGCGAGATTCACACCTATATATTTTTCACCAAAATATTTGTCATTTGTCAAACTTTAAAGTGCGCTCAGTGTTCCCAGATTGAGGGGAATGGAAAAGGGGAAAACTTAAAGAAAAGGGAAAACAATATAAAATCTCTTTGAAACTTAAATTGCATAAAAGCTAAATTTAAACGCATTTCCATTACAAACCACAAAGCACAATCTACACCCTCACTGCTTTTGAACATCTTGCTGGGCTTTTAAAAAATATATTCAAAGAACATAACTTTATATCTATAGCACTTCGGCAACAGCTATTGTAAAAAAAATATAATTAGGAAGTTTGGTTTCCGTAAATTGTTTGCAATTTTAAAAGAGGCTCAATTTAGCGTTATTATTGACAATCCACAAGTGTTGATTCGAAAAAAAATACATTAGGTACACTTTATACACTTATTTTTAAGTACTGTGAATTTTAGTTATGTCTGGATTATTGTGATATAATTTATGAATTTATTTTTGTTTCTTCTCTTTTTATTTTATTTTAGGTTTTTATAAAACTAGCTAACTGATCCTTGCATAATATGTCTTCACAGTCTGGGAACACTAGCGCTTTTTAGGTTTTTAGAGACGACAATTGAATAGATTTTTATAAGCAGAAATTACAATTTAAGGCTGACATTTAAAACACGCACCACAACAAATGCAATGAAAGAAAAATCTGGTTTTGTGTTACATTGGGCAGAAAAATCTGAGAGCAAAATCTGAAAATTGAATAGGGGCCATAGTATTTAGATTTAATATTTGCTAACGAGTGGCTTACCAGTGGCTTAGTGGTAAGTGTGTTGGACTGCAAATGGCACAATCGCCGATGCAAATACTCATCTGTTAGTGAGTAGAGATGAACTTCGGTGCATCTTTGAGTCACTTAAAAACAAAAAGTCGGCGGGAGTGGATGGTATCCCAAACGTCGTATTAAGACACCTGCCGCTAGAGGCGATAGATATCTTCACCACGCTATTTAACAATGCGCTGAATAATGCATATTATCCGGCGCAGTGGAAAATAGCGGTGGTACACCCTATCCCTAAAAAGGATAAAGATAGGACAAACCCTGCTAATCTTCGGTCAATTAGTTTGCTTCCGAATGTTAGCAAGGTATTCGAGAAAGTCGTCAACAGATCTCTTTTAAGATGGGTTGAAGAAAATAAGATTATTCCGGAAAGTCAGTTTGGCTTTAGAGCGAGGCATAACACTTTTCATGCCGCATCGAAACTGGTCTCCGACATTCAGTGGAATAAAAGTAAGAAGCAATGCACGGGTGCCTGCCTGGTCGACTTTGAGAAGGCCTTTAATACCGTATGGTTGGAGGGGCTTTTCTATAAGCTGACCAGATTGCGCATTCAAAAACCTTTGCTGTATATGATTTATGGCATGCTTATAGGAAAGACATGCTTATGAGAAAGAAGCTGGCAACGTGACTTCGAGCAGGGTTTTCAAAATTAAAAACGGCTTACAACAGGGAGCAGTGAATTCTCCGGTCCTGTTTAATATTTACACAAGTGATCTGGTGGGTTCCCTCAGACATGCTATAGCGTACGCAGACGATTTAGTGGCGTACAGGTCAGGACCAAAAAACGAGGTCATCAGGATCCTTCTGCAGCATGACTTCGAGCAAATTAAGAGGTATTGTGATGATTGGAAGTTGAAAATCAATTTCCAAAAATCGGAAACAATCCTGTTCAGAACATCATTGGTTGGGGCCTCTGGGGATACCAGAAGAAACTGGAGAAAATTAACAATTATTGGACAGCAGGGACGGCCGTTGGTGGTGGAAAACGTGGTCCGGTATCTTCGCATCTGGCTCGACCAGTATCTATATTTTGACAAACATATAGATGCTTGTCTTGCTGGGGCTAAGCGGGCCTACGCTCTGACAGAAAGACTGTTTCACAGCAGTCAACTTGACTCCAGGGTGAAGGTTATTTGCTACGTGGCCCTCATAAGGCCTATCATCGCTTATGGCTGTCCCATGTGGTTCAATATAGCGCCGTCCTATATGGAAAAGATTCGGGTGTTTGAGAGACAATGTCTCAGGGCCTGTCTAGGGTTGTTTAGAACTTCTGAATCAGAGTACATAAAATATTATCCCAACAGGACCCTATACAATGGGGCTCGACTGAACAGGATTGACAATTTCCTTATTAAGGTGATTCGGAGGCACGTTGCAACGGCGATGGCCAGTGATAATAATCTGATCTCAGGGGCTTATTACCCCAATTTAATGTACCATGAGAGTACGCTTCGGTCCGGCTTTATCCCGCCTGAGGCATTTCGTCATGTAGACATGAAAGGGTTAGTCCAGACAAAAGATGGTGTGCCGGTATTGTACCACAGCCACCGCGGCACGAGGGATAAGCGGCTCATCCACGACGGGTACGCCGCCAATGCTCAGGAGCTCCTCCGTTTTAGTACCGCAATTGCGGAACGGTACAGGGTCGATACGGCAAAGCAGTTCACCGAATTTTGGTGGCTTGAGGAAGAGGTGAGGGTGGATACGCTCTCCCGGGCCGGTGCGCTACTTACGTAGCATCCTTCTTAGTTTTAAGCTAGATATTAAGTTTGTAGGTTTAAGTTAGAGTAGGGGGTCTCTGGGAGGGACTAGGCTAGCGAACATGAAAGTGCTGCCGAGACTCGACCGTTGCTTATGGCATCGCTCGGGTCTCGGCGGCACGGGTGAACCCTTGTTGGCGGCTGTCAGGCGCCCAGGGACGCGATCAGGATGGTGACCAATCCATAAGATTGGTCCCAACGGACCTGTTGCGCCAACTATATATATATCAGCTTACGAAATGTCAAACCCGAAACGTCTCTCGATCATCGTACACAGTAGAAGGCAAGCTCTAAATTTTACCACAAATGTACAATCTTGGACCGATAATTGTTTGTCAGCAACCGATAGCTTATTTTTCCCGTGTATATACCAACATCTTAAAAATCCTTGTCATTTCAGGGATAAATGTTCAATTTGACAGCCAGTTCTCCACCATCTTAGTGTTTGCATAATGGAAACGTCAGAATGCCCAATTAGCAAGTCCTTTGGCAAAATCGTGGCGGCGTACATCGCCCCAGCAATTTGTGTGTCCTCCATTCGACGGAAATGCATCCAGAATCGGTGTGTCCTCCAACAAATTGCCAACCCATCGACTGTGCTTTTAGTAAATGTTTACTTTGTAATTAATGACGAGGAGTAGTGTTGACTGATAAATGATGCATCCGATGTCAAATGGGAAAACCCCTCAGCAATCCACTTCTGCACCCTTTCGACGAAGTTTGAATAATTGCTCCATCGTATAAAATCACGTCCCTCGAAGAGGGCATGGTAATGCTCAACATCGTCGTCGTCGCCCCCAAATGGGTGCTTTAATTATTTACTCAACATGCAAGCGCTCCAATATCAAATGGAAATCGACTGATTACTGAGCGGTGCGAACGGAAAAAAAAATAGAAAATACTACGCCCGCCTCGGCGTCATTAAAATACAGCGACAGACGCTCAAAGTAGTAAAATGGAGGTTACTCATCTATACAAGTCTGGCTGAACAATGACTTTGAATTATGGTTGCGTCTGCAATTTGTTTACCGCGTTTGTTTGGATCTGTTGACTTATCTTTTGTTGCGTACATAACACAGACAGGAGTCCCATTCGTTAAAATATTATTATCCACACTAGGAAATGGGATACACAAAAGTCCTGTTTTTATTTTTCGAAGTGGAACTGAAACAACAACTCGTGTGACAAAGTATTTTTGCTTCATACTATTTTTTTCTGTTTCTTCTGGTTTGCCAAAAGATTCGGCAAAACGCCTGAGCGAAGTGGTACAGAGAAGGAATAAATAAAATTAATTGGATTTTCGCTTCGCTTCGGAGGCATGCGAATTAAGGCGAAATTTTTGCGAATGAATCGATTTTGTTCCTTAATTTGGTTGGATTTTCCTTTTTGCAGTTGTTCCTTTGAGTGCGGGTATTCTTATTCTTTTGGGTGTTTCCACTTTTCCAGCGAATGTGATGATTGAGTATAAAAGCTTGCTGTGTCGAGTTTGGCCAAGTTTTTCGTCGTTTTTTTTTTTTTTTTTTTTGAAAATGATTTGTGAACAGAAGGCGTGTGTTGAAGTTGCTAGTCGAATGGAAACGTCCATGGCGAAGCGGTAATTTGTTTTGCAGAAGATTTCAAGCTGTCCAACTTTGTGAGAGATGTGCTGACCACGGTGTTGGATAATATATATTTGGTGATTTGTTGCAACTTTTGTTTTAGGCCGAAGGAATTCGCTTGCCATTTAGGGCTTATCACCAGACAGGTCTAATATTAAGAGGTGTTTGGAGGAGGGAAGTGGGTAGATGATTAGTCCCACTGCAACAAAGCAATTTGTTGAAGAAGGTAATGGGCTCGGAAAGAATGGAAGAACTGAAAATATCGGCCTCTTTTTTTATATCCAAGATGCCTGACAGCCTCTTAGTGTAGAAAAAAAAACATGAGGTACATAAAAAAAAATAAACAAATATCTAGTTGGCACAACAGGCAACGCGTCGGTAAGGACACGAGGCCTAGCTTCTAACAAACATTCGTCTTGTGTGAGTTTTTCATATTTGGGATGAATGGAAGGGATCTATTTTTTTATTTATTTATTTCCACTTGTTCAGACTTCAAAAAGGAAATCTACTTAGTATAAGCTTGGGTCTGCCTTATTTTGGTGAGGATGTTGGAGAGTTTTTCACGCTTCCTCTTGTCACGGATGTGTGTTCCCAATCGTCAGGGCACGCTTACCCTTGGGCACCGTCAACAATTCCATGGTTCTCTTCTTGTAAGGAGCATGACCGACAACCTCACGGACGAGATCCCTCGTGAATCTGGTGTGACGAGTTTGAATGTTCTTTAGACGGGAACCACGCAGACCCTTGACTTTTTTGTCGCCGGTGTATTTAACATTCCTTATTTTTGTTGTTTTTTGTCCCCGGTTGAGACCTATGTAAAGTTCGTACCGAACAGCCATTGCGCTCAAGACGTCAATGGGTGGAAAAACGTCTTATTGAGAAGCCCTTTCATGGAAGTTATACGGATTTTGGTTAGAGAGATGGTGCAGTAGAAAAATGCTTTAAGACTGATCCAGCTTAGTAGTCCAACACACTAACCATTAAGCCACTGCGACTAATAACAAAGCAAATTAGCTAATCATTGGTGAAAATGCAAAATAGGATTGGTCCCAAATGTGTTCCCTGAGGTACACCTTTTTAACTTTCTTGTATAGGTACGTGCGGTAAGAGAAATTTATTTCTTTCGTACAAAATCAATGCTCACACTAACCGATGATAGAGCAATAAACAGGGCACAACGAAATTAACTTCCTAAAATAAATTATAGCAACGATTACAAAAACATTAATCCTGTTTTTTAATCGGAATATTTTGCAATAAAAACCAGTACTTGCTTTAAGTAAAAGTTCTTAGCATTTGCTTTGAATCAAATTGAATAAGAACCACCTTTGCTAGAGTAAGAAAATTCGAACATAGCATTAACTTTGCTGTGCGTGTCAAACGTGGCCAGGAAATTAGATTTTTTTAATTTTCCTTGAGAGTACCTATATATAACGAGTTTTGTGGAAAACGGTAACAAATTGAAAATAAAAAAATACTGTGATATGATTGAGTCTAAAGCTCCAATTGCACCTGGAAAATTGATTTGTTTCGTGGTGATGTTTCATATCTTCTTCTATCCGATCATCGGCTTGCTGGAAATAATTTTTGACACCTTAGCCAATTAGTTAAAGAAGAACTCTATGAACTACCGAAAGGTTTCTAAAATGTCAACCTAAAAGTTCGAATCTTTTATATACCTTGGGAATGATTGTGTCTAAACATTTTCATCTAAAAGAAATATGAGCGAATAGTCCATATTTCGCGTGAAACAATCGCTGCTTTTTCACCAGCGTCATAGATATTATTGTAGGCTATTGTTACGGATGCTCAAAAAATAAAATTTATGATAATAGTTTTGAACTGAGAATAAGTTTAAATTTTCCTAGCGACCTGTTCCACATGCGGAATTCGAAGTTCTGGTTCGGAAATAATCGGGGGTATTTGACAAGCGGAACCAGTATTTCCTTTAATTGTGTTTATATGAGTGGGTGGCGACCTCCATTTCATACTTCCTGGGCTCCCTTTCTGGGATATATCTTTCTTTTCTGGGTAACCATCCGAGGAGACACATCTCGTTATAAAGTTAAATTACACGTTAACTGAAAGTAAGTTATTAGTGATTTGAAAAGTAAACATAACATAGAGAATTAACCAAGCATTCTTCCTTTTCGCAGCGTTTGAAAACTGTCATCAAATCCCCCCCAAACATGATGCACAAATTAGTCAATACATTTAATTTTATTTCCTTAAAAACCCAAGTAAATATTTGCTTAGTGAAAGTTAACTATTGAATTACCTATAGGTATTTCATAAACAAAACAACAACCAGGGAGGTACGCACCTGTTTTCCAACTCTTCCCCCCTAAGCCTCCACTGTGGAGACCAAAACCCAGGCAAGAGGAGAGGATTCCATAACAAAAAACGAAAAAAGAACAAAAAAATCACGGCACGGCGGAGTATTTCAGTTTTCTTTTCAATTCCAACCCGCTACACCTACAATACTCCAAGCGACACTCTGCGAAAATCATAGGCAAAAATCCCCCACCACTTTTCCACCTGCACAAAGTCTCACACGCCAGACAGATTTCTTATGTCAAGTGCATAATTGGCGCAGTCATCTTAAGAACGGTGAGCGCGACACATATTGCAATCGGCGCGCGGTTCTAGATGGGTTGAGTGGTGTGGTCATTTTCGGATGCGGCGGCGCGGTTCCTTTTTTTTGTGTTCATCAATGCTAACAGGTGCATGTGTTTTTTGCCAAGGTCATAGCTGAAGCAAGTGTTGCGAATCAGCTACGACTGAATAAACAAGGCATAAATGTGCAGTTAAATCTAACCCAAAAGTGGTTAAAGAATAGAAAAGTGAAAAAATGCAAAATTTTGTGCTAGTGAATTTGGCTTAGCCATAAATAGTGAATAATTAAACATAGTGACGAAATTGGAAATCGCAGCATTGCAAATTGTACACAATCTCCGTACGGATAAGGTGAGTTTTTTTTTTTTGTAGTTGGTAGTTTTACTACCTGCCCTTTGACATCTATTTCTAAGAAGTGCCAAACAATATCTACTATTTTGTTTGTCTTATTATTTTTAATTTTAATGGTTGACCCATTTTAAAGAATTTCGAATATGAATTCCGTTATTAGGGGTAGCAAGTACAATAAATTGAAGTAAGAATAGCCACATGCAGTTTTTTTTTTTTTTGGTGGAAATAGCGGGATTTCGTCAAGAAGCGAATCGAAGTATGGTCGAGGAGGGTAATTGTAAACGATTTTCGCTTTTTAGATTTTTACCTATGTTACAATGATTCCGATAACAAATTGATAAACCTTTTAAAACTTTTTTAAACCTTTATTATAATTTGAGATATATTTACTGTTGTATAGAGTTGACTTTAAATATATAAATACACTTACCCCCGTCCATTTATACTCAAGAAAACGGGTAAATTAAGACACCGATCTTGATATATAGATATAGAGGACGTAGAGTTGATAACGCTGCGGCAAATGTGAACTAAATCAGAAAGAAATCATTGAATGTTCAGAAGTGGCTGAAATGTCATGTTTACATTTACCCCAAACAATCAAATGCTTACGGTAGCTTAAGTAAGAAAATTATCTTTTAGTTCATAAAATCAATAACACGAAGATTTACATTAATAATAATTTGTGGCGCAACAGGTCCGTAGGGACCCTAGGCCTAGCTTCTCACAACCATTCGTTTTGTGTGAGATTTCATTTTTGGAACGAATGGAAGGGATCTACAATTTTATGCTCTTTCAAGACAGTTATACTCTCGGATGTTTGTCAGACGTTCGCAAGAGGTGACGCAGGGAAAAAAACCCTGAGTTTGAATTTGGGTTTTTGCGGGATTCGAACCTGGACCCCTCGCTTTACATTAAGAAATTATATTAATGAGGCTCAACTCTAAACCCCGTCAAAGCTCGAACACGGGAACTTTCGCTTGGAATTCCACAACAGCCTTGTCTTCATCAGTTTTTTTGTTTGTCGGATCGGGCAGCAAGCAACACAATTGGTCGAATGAAACAAAGCTTTTGACAGAATCAACCATCTCAAATACTTTTTTTGACGTTCCAACACTTTTTGTACGTATATTACTTCAATCTCTGCATCTTCGCATAGGACTCTGCGAATTTCGCAAACATACTTAGGCATATGTGGTAAAAGAGGCTCTGAGACTCTTCCCAACCTTCTTTTGAAGCAGCATAAATACTTCCGGGATATGAATCGCTCGATGTCCAGTGTGCCTGTACTGCGCCACCCTTGAAAACTATGAGGGTGGTAGCTTAGATCCATTAGTTGAAACACAAGCTGAAACGGTTGTCGACTCCCTACCAGAACCGCCAGAAATACGACTTAAGGCTACCCCTTTTTCGACTTGGATCACTTCCAGAGTCACTTTCGTCTGCGTTTAGAACAAATATTGCCTTGTCAGAGCTTGTCAAATTGTAATCATCGTAGACTTTCATAAACTTATCATAAAAGTCGAAGATCATGTCGAACATCTTGGCGTCCTTTTGTAAGTGTTCTGGGCTTTTTAAGTGGGACGTTAGGATGCCTTGACATAAAATTTCTATACCAATCATCTCCTGGTCTTCCGTTCTTAAAAGGGGGAACAATGTTCTTGGTATAGTTACGTACGTAACAACTAAGTTCAGAAGATCCTCCTTATCGCAAGCATGCCAAGAGCAGATCCTACGAGTATTTTCCCGAATGGTACAGAAGACGCAACTATATATTTAACCATTTATAAATTACAAACCAAACATGAAAAATTCACAATAAAAAATAGACAAAATTTAGCAAAGGGGTTTACCTAAGTGGTGGCGCTTTTTGAACAAGGAGTAGGAGTTAACTGAAATCAGTTTTTATTCATACGAAATACGAAACCTAGCAAATGCTTCAATTTTGCAAATGCGCGTCTTTCAGCGAATTTTAACAGGAAACTAAAAAAACATCCAATCCATCCATTTAAGTTTCCAATGGAGGTTATATTGACTTGCTTCGTCAGAAGCCCCTTGGGACATTTAAGGCTGACTTAAATCACGACTTTCTGGAATACATTTGTAACGATAGTCACACTTTTGTACGAACTTTTTTTTTAACAGCTTGAAAATGATAAATATTTTCTCTTTCCAAGCTCATTTCAAACTCTTCGAGGAGCTATCGCTGTCAACTTTTGTTCACACCAACAGATAATTCGGTATTGACTAGTTTAAAGATTTTTTTTTTATTTTCGTCAGTGTCACTGCCAGGCAGACCTTCCTCTTTCGATCTTTTTAAGCAAATGTCCCTTTCCACCAGAGTTCTATGATTACCACACGCTTGTCACTCGTTACGCATAGTCATACGTATTTACTTAACTACTTCTGTCAACAACAGTATTATACAAACGACAAACAATAACAAATAGAGAACAAAAATAAAAAAAAATAAAACGCTTTTAATTTGAAAGAAAATATTGGACTCCCAACAAATAATAATGTTCAACTCGACTTTCTTTGCGTCATATCCTGTTGTGTTGACTTTTGCCACCCGCTATATAGCGCCCCCCATCTACGTCATTCATCCATCACACATGGCATGCTTTCCATTTTCTTTCATCGCCATCATGTTTGTGTGCAGAAATCCTTCAAGCATGAAAAGGAGCAAATAAACCAGGATCTCCACCAACGCGAAAAAGTATCCACTCCAGTTCGAATAGGAAAGAAAGTTGTTTACTCAACGACTCAACCAGAACTCTGATCTGATGGAAGAAATTGAAAGGCACACACATGATGGGGGTCTGACCCACCCACACCTCCAACACACATACACACGTCCAGTCAAAAATTAGAAAATATGTCTGAGAGAAATACGTATAATGGAAGAAAATGTTTATCCTAGATTTAAGAACATTCAAAAAGAAAAGCAAAACAAACACGCTTTGCACTTGGTCCCTTTTGACTCTTTCTCTATAGCGAGAGGACTCCACTGTACAGTATACAGCTGAAGCTTGATGAATTTCCTTGTTTTAGATTATGACTATGCGATGACAGTTGAATGAAACGGCAGCAGCAAACAAAAATAAATAAAAATAACGACTTTTACTTGAGATCAAAGCATTCTCGGACATAATGGTCAGAGATGGACGGGTAGGTCGGGTAGGGGTTGGCTGCCTGTGTTCGGACATGGGACAAACAAATGGGAAATATTTATTGTTGACAAATAAGAAAATATACATTTGCAGTCGAGCGTGCTTTATGTATTTGTTTGCCTTTTTGGATTAGAATTCATGCCGAGGAGAGCGAGTTGAATTGTGAAGTGAGCGCGTGTGGATGTTTTTGATGTTGCCATTCCGATATCTGAGTTCCGCTCCGATGGTCATCAAGTGTGTGTGGATGGGGGAGGAGGCGGTTAAATCGAGGGAATAACATTGGTGAATATTTTCAACCCCATGAAGCGGGAAAGCGACCAGTGTCGGTGGAAGCTGTTGCTGAGGTACTGGTCACCAATATTTTGTTTTTGTAGTATTCAACGTGCCCCTCGAACTATGCTCTTGATGCGAAGAGTTGATAAGGCGTTTCAGGTCTATTTGTTAGAATGACAGGAGGTGCGGTTTCCGTGCGTGAGTTAGGAGTTTTCAATCCTGTATCGGTCAATGAAAACATTTCCCTTCCGACAAAGGGCCCCTGAATGGAGACAGACTGTGGAAAACGACAACTATGGCAGAACGTCAAGGACCCTACCGCAAAATTGCTGTCTACATAAAAGCCATGCGAAGGCGGAAGCCTCCTTCCCTTTCAAGCCAGTCTGAGTGCTTCGCCAGTCATCAATCACTTCAACAGTTTTCTCCGATTGCCAACACGAACAGCGCCCACCCATCAAAGCCCATCCAAACCTAAGCAAACCCATGCAAACCCAGCAAAACCCATGCCACCCCGTGCGACAAAGCTATCTCTTCGCACAGATTTCAAGAGCGAAACAGGAAAAGACTACATCGTCATCATTATATCTCAACAACGCCCTGTCACCGCCATATCTAGAATAACCGAGTGTATCGGCATCAATGGAATGACTTTGCTCATTTTATCTCATCCACACTCCACTATAAGGCAGCGAAAGGATAACAATAACAACACTCATGGTGCTGTGTACGTGCGGCTGTGGGGTGTACGATGTATAACAAAAACATAATTTCCGTCTTTTATCCTTGACTTTGGGCGAGCGCTTTTACACTCGTTGTTCTTTTGTTTTTAAGGACAAATGACAGAAAGCAACCCGAGGCATCGGCGGAAGCAAGACAATTTTTTTTTCGAGAATCCTGCCTCAAAGAAGATGCTAATACACAAGACGAGAAATTTTCGATTTTTACAACCCAGTTGCATTGTGTTACCAGTCCGTGATTTTTGTACCACCCCGCACTATTCCGTTGCTATAGTGTCAACTGTCAATTGATGATGTAGGGAGGAAAATCCCAACTTCATCCTTTTCGATAGCGGGCTATATAAGTTTACTTTGTTGGCGGGAAAAAGGTAGGTCCTTCCTACACACAGTTTTGTGTCTTTTTGTCACCGCCAGAGAGCACTGCAAAACAGCTTTTCTTACGGGCACGCGTGTTCGTTTCGTTTTTTCTTTCGTATTTTTTACAGCTCTTTTCGCTATCACAATTGAGTTGTGCTCGAGATATATAAGTTGATGATGATGGCTTAAGCGGGCGGTGGCTTATCCTTTTGTGGCGTTATCAATGGAAAAATTTTGCACATGAGTTGTCCGCGCTGCCAAAGTGAAGAGAATCCTGCTGAACGTTCTTGTTGTATCGCTTGTTTCTTATTTTTTTTTTCTCATATTTTGAGGTAGGATATGCCGGTTTTTATGCATCCTTCCCAATGTGCACTTTTAAGTGATCCCGCGTGTGCTATATTGGACTGTGATGACGGTGCAAGGATGCAGGGGAATATGTTTTTTTTTGTGTTCGCTTGTCTGTTTGAAGACGTGTCGTTGAAGTGAAAGGATTTCATAGAGTGCATTGCATTTAGAGGGATCTCATTGATGACACATTATAAATTGCTTCTGAGTGGATAAGAGGAGATTGGGGTTTTTTTTAGTCCTTTTTTTTTGCTGCCTGGATTTGTGTGGCAGATAGGTAGATAGAGTGCGACGGAGAACGGAGAACAGTGGAGTTTTTTTTATTGCAATTCAAATGGATATCGCTTCTGGTGTCATTTATGATCAAGGATGAGGGATATAAGGATTGGGAGAAGGAGACATTTTTTTTATTGGTCTGTCTTGACGGATAAGGGCAGGGGTTCAGCAGTGAGTGCGAGTGATTGGCAGTGAGTGTTTTTAAGTTGGAGGCGTAATGTTGGTGGGATGGGGACTGTACTTTTCAACGCAAATGGTTGGATAGGGACTGTAGTTTTCAAGTCCTGTGCGGTCATTTTGAGAATGACAAGGCAGAGAGCTAGGGATTTATCATGCTAAGAAGAAGTGAGGCTGGCGGGCTGGTGGGTTGGTGGGCTGCGGGCTCGCAGGTATAAGAATATCCTTATAGGTATGATGAACTGCAGGATTTTTAAAGTTTAACTTGCTTATTGGTTTCCTACGGTTGGCTTAGAGCCAGGGAGAGTTGGAAAGATGTGCTAAAACTGGTGCCATCCCAATAGACAGGGGTAAAAAATGTTGTTCGTTTTTACTTCCTTAACGGGCTCCCGACCCGTGAAGAGTCTCTGCCTGAGATACTGTTGCCTTCCATCCTCTGCGATCCCGGGCACGCTGCGTCCAGTTTGCCAGACCAAGCGATCTGGCATCCGCGATGGCTTGGTCTTTGAAACGGAGGTTCGGTCTTCCTTGTCGTCTCGAACCTGGGGGCTGGGATTCAAAGATCCTCTTACCTGGAGCATTGTTGTCCATTGTTGTCGATGTGGCCGAGCCAATGTAGTCGACGTGTTTTAGTCTTTAGCGGTCGCTTGTAATTCGTAGAATTTTGATGGCACCTATCGCCTAACTCCCCATGGTCCTTTTTATTTATTTTCATACCGACTAATCGCAAGTTATTGAATGTTATCTAGGACGACCTATGTTTTTCTGAGAGGTCCACATTCTTAGGTGAGTGGTTTCAAAGTGATGCGTGGACAAATCCACATTCAAGGAGACTTACGCCCAAATGCAGTTTTCAAGGCTTATCTGGCAGACTTTCATAAAATTTTACTGGCCAAGGTTTTCTTAAATATTTGATATTAACAGACACGTACCAGACTTCTCTGCCATATCTGTCGCCAGAGTTCTCCGTCATATGTCACCAGGGGTCGAATCGCGTCCTCCGTGAACGAGCATTTCGAGACGGAATTTGTTTTTGTTTCACATGTAAGATCAACATAATTCCGTGAACGTATAGCTCGTTCACGGAAGTGGCGATTCGACCCCAGACTTCTCTGTCATTCATTGGGAGCTTTTCGTTGGCATCACTGACCATTTTATCAACATCTCGGAGACAGCTTTAATCGGTCGTGTTCATTCATTCAGCGGCGCGTGCCCGAATTACAATTAACTGTTTAGTTTCGTTATTCATTATTCATTCAAATGTTCAGTTGGTTCGTCTTCCTCGCCTGATGTTTCGAACCAACTCACCCAATCCATCCCGGCCACAATCGCATCAAGTCTCATATTCAAAATCCATGCATTTAGTTCGATAAATAACCGTTTTCGTTTACCATCAACAGTTACACTACTAGACGGAATGCATAAAGACTTCCCTAGCTGGATATTTGATATTTAAAAATTCAAACTGACTTCGGAAGAAAATCCCAGTATTTGGTCACTCTCGGATTTTCGAAAATTCTCTTCAATTTCTCTGCTCTATAATAATGTCCACCTTCACCAATAATAGACTCTCCAAACTCTCTTAGACAGTGTACCTTCAGTGGAAATAAAATTTCCCTTCCCAACTTAAACGGCATGCGCACAAAGTCCAAACAAACAAATATCCACCACTCCAACAACACTGTGGTGAATATCTTCCCACAAAACAAAAAAAAAATATTCCCGCTCCTCTTTCCTTCGAGTATTATTTATAGTATTATCCTCAAATCGATTATCCTCATATAAAAATTATTCCTGACTACCTTCTGCGGAAAATAAGATTGCATCGGGTCAAAAAGTTGACACCTGTCACTGAACTTTCACCACGAGACACCACAATGCAAAAAGTCAGCAGTAACCATAATGATTACGATGATTTACAAAGCGAACATGATTGTTATCAAGAATAGCAAAAGTGTGAATGTCCTGACGAAGCTTGCTTCCTTTTATTTTGTTTAAAGCATATATTTGGGGCGATGTTTGTTTTGATTTATTTCTGATTGTGCTATTATTTTCCTGTCTGTGCTGTTATTTGTCCACCTTTAATGAGTTTTTGTGTATGGGAGTACGATTGACAGTGAATTCAAATTTGCTAAAGTGCGACTGGTGTTGATTGATTTTCGACGTCATTTCTGCAAAAGTAGGGACAATTTCGAAATAGAGTTGCGGGCTTTTCAGTTAATTGTCTCAAAACGTCAGTCACTAACTCTTTCTGGTAATGCCCCACAGTGTTCATAAAAAAAAAAACAATTATATTGTTGAAATTTTGTTATACTTTCCTCAGACTCATCAGCTTTTCCTATGAAGACTCAGCGGTCTTTGACAGTGACTGACGTTTCGCGAGAAGACTACTCCATAAATAACACGAATTTCGGTATACATGAACCTCTGCAGCCGCCAACTCGAAGACCCCAAAATAACTCCCTGTTAGCTATTAATTATTTGTTTAAATTTATGTCCTCGCATCTGCAAATGGTGGTGTTTAAAGAAATTGAAGGGAACGCACCTGTCACATTAAAGTTGACTTATTTATTCGTGGCAGGCGGTGGAATTTTTATGTTTTTCCTGCGTCAGACCTGTTTAATTTTGATAAACTTTCCAGACACAATTAGTGGTTTCAAGCGTAAACAGTAGAGAGGGAGAAGGAGATTTCATTATGAACAGCTTTTATGATATTTGGCAGGTATTGCAAACTTTGTAGTTTGCGAATGTGGTTATTGTAATCATAACGACGCACCTGCAAAATGAGTGAAATAATATAATTGGTTTTCCCCACGAAATATTGTCACTAATTGTGGTTCAAAAATATTTCGGCAGAGAATTGTCAAGGAATTTACCACTAGAATTGGGAGGAGCTCTGGTATGTCAAAGGGGGATTTACAAAGGGATTTGAAACATGCTTAAGTCGGTCTGGTTGATAAATTTATCCCACAAGGTTAAAAGTTTAAAATGCTTTGGCCCGGCTGCAGGCCAGAAGAGAATTGAAGGTAGTTCCTTGCCTTGACTTTAACAAAGATCTGGGAGCTGACGCTTTTAAAGCTGGATTTACTATTCCATAAAATGGCAGGGTAGAAGAAAAATTAAGTGCAAGGCTGAAACTTTCTCGTTTAGTGCGAATCTGACTGACTTTAAGAGTGTTCAGCAAATCGAGAATTGAGGACACAATAGTTTTGAAAATATCGATTTGACTGTTAGTTTGCATTTTGGTCAAAATTGTTATTGCCGTTTTCCGGTAAACTGAAAAAAAACTAAATTTTAAAAAATTCCTTTTTTCAAAAATCCATGGTACGATAATATAGAGAAAAACTGAGTTTGCTATTAAGTTATAAATGACGACATTACCTTAGAAATTAATTTTTGTTACAAATAGAGCGTTTTCGAGATATGTCGAAGTCTTAAAAGTAGGGCAAGGTCATGTAGGTACCTTGGTCCGGATTTCAGTTTTTTGCCGATATTTTAGGTAACGTCTTTTCATTAGGTTTTTTTTTGTTCTTTTAGTTCTTACCTCAGTTCTTATCTATAATAATGCGAAACTACCAAAAGGATATTGCTTACCATTCCAAAGAAAACTTGTCTTTTATATGCTAGCCTCAAACGGTCCAAGGTACAAGACGTGATTGTACATTGATCCACAGAGTATTGTACCTTGGACCGAAAATATTATTGAAGGTTTTTCTATAGTTTAAAGGTGAAAACTTTATTCTCTTTCAATAAATAGTAAAAATGGTACCATTCTTATTTTATTTCAAGAAAGCAGCAAGAAAACAAACCATTGTCTTAAAGTTTGTGTGCTTGACAACATTTTTTTTTATTTCAAATAATAGTTTTAAACAAAAAATACTCTAGTTAACTAAAAAAATGCCTAACAATGGACTTTAATATTATTTACCTAATTTGCTTCTTGGCATATTTTCCTGAAACACACAAAACCAATTTTGTTTAAAAAAATCGAATAACGTGTAACTTTGACCGGACCAAGGTACAAGCGCTATGACTATGATAGGTCCAAGGTACACGAACACCACTTTAACCAAAAAATACGTACGTACAACAGTTTGTTCCTACCAGAAGATAATCAATATACTTAACGAAATCAATAAAAGTATCGAAAAATAGACATAAAATGAAGTACTACACAACTTCAGAAAATAGATACAAAAAATACTTTTTTCACTGAAAACTATGTTTATTTTTTTTGCCGACTAGTACAGCTGCATAAGTTCAAAAAGAAACTGAGAAGAGAAATGAACAGAAGAGTAACACTTCACAGAAGAACCGGTTTTTGTGTGGTTTGTACTTTTCTGAAAATTGGCACTCGGACCAAGGTACAATCGGACCATGGTACATGACCTTCCCCTACCGTTGTTCGAATTTTTAACCAAAAACTGGGTACACAGTCATGGTAACCTCACCTACTTAAGGTTAAATATCAATTTTGGTTGAAATCGTTAGAGCCATTTTCGACCAAATCAAACTGGTACGAAAATTTGATATCGGAAGTACCATTAATATTTAGGTTACCTTGCAAGAAAAAAACCCCTCCTGAAATGTAAGCCCAAAAACTCAAAATCTGAGGTTTGAACGTAAGCCGGGAAGCCGTTTAGAGGCTGTAGGACTGTGGAAGGATGGACAGACCGGACAGAATTTTGCGACCCACTTTTTTGAGTTCCTCTATCATCATAATATTATTTACCTAATTTGCTTCTTGGCATATTTTCCTGAAACACACAAAACCAATTTTGTTTAAAAAAATCGAATAACGTGTAACTTTGACCGGACCAAGGTACAAGCGCTATGATAGGTCCAAGGTACACGAACACCACTTTAACCAAAAAATACGTACGTACAACAGTTTGTTCCTACCAGAAGATAATCAATATACTTAACGAAATCAATAAAAGTATCGAAAAATAGACATAAAATGAAGTACTACACAACTTCAGAAAATAGATACAAAAAATACTTTTTTCACTGAAAACTATGTTTATTTTTTTTGCCGACTAGTACAGCTGTATAAGTTCAAAAAGAAACTGAGAAGAGAAATGAACAGAAGAGTAACACTTCACAGAAGAACCGGTTTTTGTGTGGTTTGTACTTTTCTGAAAATTGGCACTCGGACCAAGGTACAATCGGACCATGGTACATGACCTTCCCCTACCGTTGTTCGAATTTTTAACCAAAAACTGGGTACACAGTCATGGTAACCTCACCTACTTAAGGTTAAATATCAATTTTGGTTGAAATCGTTAGAGCCGTTTTCGACCAAATCAAACTGGTACGAAAATTTGATATCGGAAGTACCATTAATATTGAGGTTACCTTGCAAAAAAAACCCCTCCCGAACTGTAAGCCCAAAAACTCCAAATCCGAGGTTTGAACGTAAGCCGGGAAGCCGTTTAGAGGCTGTAGGCCTGTGGAAGAATGGACAGACCGGACAGAATTTTGCAACCCACTTTTTTGAGTTCCCCTATCATCGTAATATCAGAATTGATTAATATCTCGAGTTCAAAATTTTGTACGAAGCCAGTACCTACCTATCTTTCCCCTACTGCGTGTTGGAGAAAGTCAAAAAGATATTTTAAAGCTCTCCCTGAACTCGGTTTAAAAGAGTCTTCTTATGGAAATGGAGCTTTTTCCAGGTTCATAGGACAAAGTTGACGATTCCGTGCCGCTTGCAGTTCGAATTTTCGAGCCGAAGAAGATGCTTACACATGAGAAGATTCAGTTCTCTTTCAAATTGGTCTTGAATATCAATTTGAAAGAGATCTCAACCTTTTCTAAGGACCATCTTCGAAGTGCGGCCTTGTTGTCGGTCCACCGCGACCTCACATGCTCGCCTATCTGCAATCCTACTGACTTTTCTCATTCACCATTCCCCCGAAACCTTAACTTGAACTTCACAGCGATTGCTCCACTCCAACTCCATTTCAGCTAACCCCATTCAAAACCATTTGTCACACCCCATTTCCGACGGCAACAAAATTAAATAAATCGTCAATTCCCGATTCATCTTTAACTAAAAGGACATTTTTAAAAAAAATTTCTCCATTCTCAAGCCAACCTCATTCCTCACGAAGGCAACGATGCAACCGACCGACCCGCAGCGACCGAGAGGATTTATTTCTTTTTCCTCTGATCGGAATTCTCTCATCTTTCACGGCAAGGACAATGATGAATATCATGAGATGATGTAGCCCATTGTGAATGTCATCAACGGCGAATCGATTTTAAACCCCCTTATTAGTTACGACGAATATTAAATTTACTCTCATGAAATGTGTCACCAAAATCAACCAGAACCAAAAAAGAAAAAACAAAGGAAAAGGAAAAAAATCAAACAAAGCCACTCTAAAAGGATCAAATTTGAATAATGAATTGATTTTGGTGGAATACGGTAGAAAATTGCAGACGGCAAGCAGTTTTTTGTTTTTGTTGCTGTTGTGAAAATATGTAAATGGATAGTGTCCCATGGGATAGGCAAGGAAAGACAATACCGCTGATGTCTGCAGTTGTTTTCTAAGGCGACGACACTGCACGGTGCGGGATGAATGGATAATTTGGCTTTCAATTACGGTAGCAACAAAAAAGGAAGACTCAGAAGCAATCAATATTTCTTTCTCTCTCTGTCTCAGTCAGTTTTCCTTTCAATGCTAATTGATTGCACAGAGCCAAGCCAGAGGAATGAGAGCGGTGGCCTGTGTTGGGACGAAGGTACATATTCTCAGAAGGACGCTTCAATTAAAAAGTTAAAAAACAAAAAAATTGGATGAAGCTGAAGCGTGCTGTATAAATGATAGATCTTTTTAGGGTTCATTTTGGAGGAATTACAAAATCGGGCGATTTCGATCCGGTGAATGTTTTGCAAGGTCATTGATACGCGTGAGAGGCCACGTTGCGGGGTTTCAAGTGTGGAGGAGTTCCTTTAAGTTTGCCAATTGATGGATGTCTTCTTTAAAAATGGACGAGCCAGCTGCAAGAACATGAACTTTATTGTGTACCTACTGGGGAAGAAAAGTGTGCCCCCTTGTAAGTTTTTTTTTTTTTTTTTGTTTGTTACTGAAGGTGAAAATCTCGAAAGACACAATGGGGCTGGAAACCCAGAGTAGTGTGGGACTCTAACCGCACTAAAAACACCAAAATTGATATGAGTGTATTTTGACTCATTAAGTCTAATTCGCCATCGTTGGGCCCAATCACATATCTCGTTAACAGAATTTTGTAGCTTTTCTGTGGATTTAATCACGCATCCATCAGTTGATAGAAGAGCAGTGTCATCTGCGAATGTTGCTATCATCACATCGTTTGTATGCGGTATATCACTAGTATATAATAAGTACAGGGTTGGTCCCAGAACACTTCCCTGTGGAACTCCTGCTTGTAATTCTTTGAGTTCAGAATACGCTGAACCATAGCGAATTCTAAAGTATCTATTTGAAATATAAGATTTAAGTATCTCAAAGTATTGTCTTGGTAGATCCCTATGAAGTTTATACTCTAAGCCCTTATGTCAGACCTTATCAAAAGCCTGAGCAACATCTAAAAATAGTGTAGAGCAAACTTGCTTTTCTTCTAACGATTTTTCTATAATATTTGTTATACGATCCACTTGATCTATTGTCGAGTGATTATTTCTAAACCCAAACTGGTGGGTGGGAATAAGCCTTCTTTGTTCTATTATTCTGTCTAGTCTTTTATGAAGCAGTTTCTCAAAAAGCTTTGATAATACAGGTAAAAGTGAGATTGGCCTGTATGAGATAACTTCTGATGGAGGTTTACCTTGTTTAGGTATAACTATAATTTCTGCTATCTTCCAATGATGTAGAACATATCTTAGCTTAAAACAAGCATTAATTAAAAGCTTAAGTTTAGCCAATGCTATGAAGGGTAGTTCCTTCAGAATTTGGGCAGTTATAAGATCATAACCTGGCGATTTTCTATTAGAGAGCTTATGAATACATGTGCTGATCTTTTTAAGTGAAACGTAGGTGATTAAGTCTTCATCTATCGTATAAAAGAATTCAATGCGTTCGTTTGCCACACTAGGTGGAAATGGTTTAAAAACATTTGTTAAATGTTCCGAAAATAGTTTGACCTTTTCTTTTTGGTCGCCGATCCATTTCCCATTAGTTGTTTTTAACGGGGGATCTTGCGTTTGAGGTCTATTTAAATATTTGGCAGCCTTCCAAAGGGAGTAGTCTGTGACTTTGTCAGCAGTTAAATTGCAAATATATTTAGTAAGAGTTCTATTTTTAAACTCACTGATACTTTTTTTTAAGCTTATTGCTAAGTCTATTAAATATAGTTTTATCGCCGGGATATCTTGTCATTTGCCATTTTCTCCGGGCTCTTCTCTTTTCTAATATTAGTTGCCTAATTTCTGTGGGGTATTTTACCGATGCTTTTTTACGTTGCTGAATAGTTGGTGTACTATCTTCTGCCGCCTGTTGTATATCGGCAATGAATTGTTCCACTTCGATGTCAATATGCCTTGTTGTGGCCAGTGGAGCTCTAAGGTTTATAAAACCTTCGAGTATTTTTTTAAAATTACACCAGTTTGTTCTTTTGCTGGTAAGTCTTTCATTGCTTATCTGCTCTACTGACATGCCATTGACCGTTAGGATTACAGCTGTATGATCCGACGACAAATCATCACTGTTTTCAACTCTTACTTCTTTTCTATTGATTCCTTTCGTTAGGAAGAAGTCAATAAGGTCTGGTATTTTTGCTGGGTCGGATGGCCAATAAGTAGGCGATCCAGTCGAAATAAAGTTACAATTAAAATTTGTAAAGCTTCCGGCCTTTCGTCGTTTCTAATCTGGACCCCAAATAGGTGTGTTTTGCATTGAAGTCACCTCCAATGATAAAGTTAGTACCTAGAGCTCGAAAAAGGTCGTTAAGATCTTCATCTGTAGGCGAATGTCTAGGTGGACAGTATATAGCAGCTATGTTAAATTGCTTGCTTTTAGTCGCAATGTTTATTATCGCTACTTACATGGTTTGTTTTCCTATTTTGGGTATTTCATAGGGTTTTAAAATACTTTTTACAATTACAGCACTACCTCCCCTGGCACTGTCAGAAGGATGGGGAGAGTGGTAAAAGAGGTAGGTACCCAGGGTTTCAGAAATCAGGCAGACGTCAATGTCTTCATTGCGTAGAAATTACCTGAAATTCAGAGATGTGTTGGTGTAAACCATTTGCATTCCAGGTTGCGACTTTTAGGTTTTTAATCATTGTTATTTTGTTGATTTTTTCCTTGGGAAACTTCTTTGCTCAGTAGCTTAATAACTTTATCTTGATTATCCAATCTTTGAATAATAGTAGAAAGCATTTCCTTTACTGATATTTCTTCTTCTTTACGTGTATTTTTCACAATTTGGGAATATGATTTGTTATTCACAACTGGTGTGTTTGTTTTTGTAGCAATTGGTATTTTGTCGACTTTGCTGTTTTCGACATTTACCTGTTTCTTGTTTGTATTTTTAGGAGGGTTCTGTTGGTGTTTGGCAGTACCTCTCTTTTTCTTTTCTTGATATTCTTTTGCTGCCGAAAAGCCTCTATAACTAGTTGTAAGTGAAACTTTTTTTGAAACAAAGGAGCAGAAACATTCATTTCAATTTAACGTTGTTCCCCTTCTACTGATGGTTTATAAACAGACATACAGCTTCCTCCAAACAGAGAACAGTGAGACATAGTTTAACCCTCGTTCACAGCAGACCTACCAGCAGACTTTCTCTCATGAAACTGAAAGCAGCACGTCTCTGTTGTTACTAAAAGACTGGTTCTTAGCTGGATCCGACAAAGGGAAGAGAGTTCAGTCCAAGAAAGTCGAACGGACAAGTGTATATGACTAATAAAATATTCTCTGTCCCAAGCAATACACTCGTCCTTCCAATGGTGAGCGCAAAATGAAATTATCACTCTTCATACAGACAGACAGGTACTTCCAATTCGCTATTTCCTCTATTTGCACTTATCACCTCTGGCTGTCGTCCTTCAAATAATTCCCCACCCAACCACCGTCAGTTGTGAAACGTTTCAGCGATCACAAACTGCCAATTATTGTGCCTCTTTGAGAAAGTCACGTACACGATACCGTATTCCGTGCACCGATACCAGGTAAATGTTTCGAACTTGATTTCATTTTACCGAAGACGTGCCAGATTTAATGCGCTCCCATCGAAATGGACAAGGACTTTTCAATTTCATAAAGTACAATAGAGAGAGTGAGAGAGGGAGAGAGGGAGAGAGAGAGAGAGAGTGGGAAATGACAGAACAGACAACAAAAAAAAAACTGGATATTAAATTTCCTCGAACAATAATGGAAAAAAGGATCAAAACATTGTACCAGGTGATTTCATGTTAATTAGAATCAAACGATCAGGACGACGAGAAAACATCGAACGTTAATTAGTTGAACAGGTGGCATTTCGCCTGAGACCGGACTTAATGAGCCGGACACATAAAGGAAAACGACAACCAAATTACAGTTAATGGAAACTAAACGCAGGCACAACAGTTCCAACAATGTATTCGCATTTATTTGTGTTTATAGGTTGTATTGGTCCGTTTGGGTCTGTCTGTGCACCTTTTCTACTCTAATTTCCAGTTCATTAATTTTTTAAGACAATTTGAAGGACAATTGAACTTGTTCTTCTGCCGTTGTTCTTATTGCTATCAATATTCATGTCGTCGTGTGCATCGATGCCCGCGCCCCACATAATCGAATTACACCTCAATGACAACGAAAGGCTGTCAATTGTCCTTGTTTCTGTTGTTATTAACATGCGCCTTCACATGTCCGCAAGGTATGTGTGGGTGTGCTAGATATACTTGTTTTCTTTTAATATTCACATGCCGTTCGCACAAGGACAGTGAGTTCAGTAGGTACACAGCAATTTTACTTACAAATGGAAGGAATTGATCCGACTTATTTTTGTGTGGTGACAAACTGCGCTCTGGTGTTTAGCCGGCTTTCGTGCGTATATGAACGGACTTGTAAAGTAGACACATGATATCTAATTACGCAGGACTAGCCCGGATATAGGTCGGATTGTTGGATGTAGGCGGTTTCGTGCATAATGCCTATGGGAGGTGGACTGAAATGTGTGTATTTCAAGTGAGGCATGCCTCGGAAGACGTGCTTAAAATTTGAATTTTTCGCAACACAAGGCATACATGTGGGAGTTTGTGTAGTATAGGTAGACCGAAAGGGGGGGCATTACTTTAGTAAAATTTAGTGAATCCGACCTTTCAACGGAAGATGAGAGGTGTAGGTTAGGTTATGTAAACGGGTAGAGCAAGATGAGCCCTGCAATACCTCACTTAGGTCCTCGAGGACCCATTATGATGCCCTTCCTTCTTTAGGGGTTAACCGTTGGTGTAATATCGGTGGTCTCAATCCTCCTTCTTTGTGGTTATCTGACGCTGTCTAGCCATCCCGATTTAATCAGAAACCTGCAAAGATCAGACAGAGAGACATCAGAAAGTTCATGTACGTCATGGAAGTAGTAACTTCCAAGTTTTCTGTTCTTCAAGTGACAGAGAGACGGGCAGTGACAAAAGAGTGTCCCCGTGGACCTCCACGTCTTCGCAGCCTCTACATATGTCGTCATCTTTGAGATTTAGTTTCATTTAGTGGTTTTTTAGGTACCTAGTTATGGCCAGTCAGAGCTCAGAGCTCCCTCTAACTAAAGATAACTGTAGAAGTTTATTGGTCCGACCTCTGTTGTATTCTGGCTAAAGCTTCCTTGATATTTCACAGGTCCTTTCCACCTGTTGTCGGTTTTCATTCGAATTTTGTTCTCCACTCGCTCTCTGAGATTGCAAAGTGAAGTGCTCTGTCAAGATCCATTTCGGATCCCTGTCTCGCCAGTTCATCCGCCCTCTCATTGCCGGTTTTGTCACTGTGTCCGGGGACTCAGAAGAGAATGGTGGTATGCTGCGAGCAAAGAACTTTGAGCTCTTCGCGGTAGCTGTGGACTAATTTGGATTTTATTTCATTGGCAGAAACTTCTTTTATTGCCGCCTGCCTGTCAATGAAGATGGTAATATCGCTACCTGGTATTGCCAATATTGAAGCCCTACGGACCGCTTCTGCGATTGTCTTCCGCTTGGAAGACACTACTGCTATCAGGAAATCTGTGTAAATGATATTGATTTCATTTTTTTGGGTTCATTTGTGTTCCATTCTTCCCTACTCGTAAAGGAGCAGGTGAATGGTCTGTCAAAGTCTAGTCGGAGAGACATATAGTCAGATGTGACGACGCTCCCTACTTATTTACCTAATATCTGTGCATGCCCAAAATTGCAAGGGTTCCAAGTGTTATTTTGGCACATCCTTAAGGCACTTTTGGTAGCAGATTCTTCCATGCATAGGTCTAGAGGTGTCAGATTAAGAATTGCCTCTAATCCATGAGAGGTGTAACCCTGCTTATGAAAATCTTCTAACACAAGAAGGACGGACTAAGGAGCTAAGAATTAGTTGGAAAGAGTCTTGTAATAGCCTTGAGCTTCCAGTGTTAGTCTTGTATATATTTTGTCGAAACAGAACGGCCGTAAAGGGCTCGGCGTTATAAGGCTATGACACGCTCGATACGATAACTCATAAATTACTCCCCTTCAAATTCACCTCCCTCGGCTTTGAACCCATGCTAAAATGGATTTCTTATCCACTTCAAGAGCGTTCTATCTGTCCCCTTTTTTGGCAAAGTTTTGGGGTTCCTAAAAGTTGTCATCTAGGTAGATACTAGGTCCCGTTTTCTATATCAGAACTCTCAGCACTTCCTCTCTCATCGGCTTATCATCCAACCGAGTCTTGTCAGGCTACGTCGATTGCACGTCTCCGATTTAAAAGTCTATCTTCTTTAACGCTAACCCTCGAATTTTGCTACCCTGTATGGCTCTGACGAATCAACCTTCCATAACTCAAGCCCTTCTGTTCTGGGCTTCAACCGCAGCACTCTTTCCCATAATTTAGATCTCTGTCAATAGGCCTAGCTTTGAGCCCTAGTTTTAGAACCTAGGTTTAGTTTTTTTAGGGTTTGTGTTGTAGATTTTAGCCACTTTTATAGCGCTGGTATTAACTCTTGCACTAAAATTCAAATTCAAGTCCTAGACCTAGCTACCCAAATGTCACAACTGTCATCACAAAATACCAAATTCGATTGATTGAGAACAGAAACTTAAAATACCGGAGCTGTCACAATTTTTAGAACCCGGCTAAAAATGTAGCTCGCTTTTGTAACTTGAAATCGGGATTTGTCTTAAGACCTTTTATGACAGCCAAAAGACTTTTTGACAAATGAAATAAATATTTCACAGTCCCACTCACCCAATTGCCAATCGCCAAGCCCAAAAGAAATATTGGAATAATAATTGGAAAAGGTTTAATCAGATTTTAAAGTGGTTAAAAGCTGTCAGTCAAAAAACTATAAAAGAATTGCGGTGTTATTGGACTTCGGTGTTATTACAGTTCCATCTTTGACTGCCCAATGACATGCAGGTACTGTGAGAACCTATACAAGTCGCGGAAGACATGCCGCACCTTTCTGCGAATGTCAAGCAATTGCTCGGAGATAAAAAAGGTGACTACTTTTAATTTGAGCAACTGCTTCCGGGAGGTACCGAGATTAGGTTGGCTACTCAAACAAAATTGAGACCATAGTTAGACTCTGTAGGGGAATTGATTGTTGGGGCGAATTTGGCTTATAGGTTTTAACCGCAATGTTTCCCTGGGGATGACGATGGGTCTGCTATGACCTCACAACCTTACCTTGATTACCCATTAACTCGCACAGTAAAATAATCCGACACCATTACTCACTGATCGGTTTGCGCTGCGTCAAACTCCAACATGTAAACGCCATACGCTTAATGTCAAACATAACAATATGCAGGGCACGAAATACTTGAACAGTTTTTCAGAACAAATGAAAAAAGCCGATTTCAATCGGCGTCAGAAAAATAGACAACATCTGTTCAGAGAAATTGATTTCCTCCTTCCTGTCCTTATGTACCTGATGGATCAGGGCACGCTCTGATAATTTCAGTCGAATTATCTAATCTGACACGTCTTCGATATGGCAGAATGAAATTTAATTGATTTCGCAACATATACCTGTGTATCGTAGTAGGTACGTGACCTTTTCTTGTTTAGTGACATAATGATTGACATTGCAAATGGGGTACGAAAGTTGTTCATTTCTATTTATATACATCTCGTTCAATCTAAAGTTAGTTTATGTTACAATTCGTATATCAGGGACTATAAGTGAGTGAGGGCAATCATCATCCGCATTGTTTTAGGAGAAAGCGTCGCTCATCATTAGGCCCGCTGTGATATTTAAAACTTTTGCTTTGCTTTTAATCATTAGGTCTATTTGTAAGACATTTTCGGGTCGAAGGAAAATTGGTTGACAGATATTTTGACTGTCTTATGGTAAACCGTATGTCTGTTAGATAAGTCAGTGACTTTTTGGATAATACATATATTTTTGGGTCAACAGGTATTTTATTTCTCAACATAAATCTCCTTTTGGCTCCATACACTTAGGTCCGGTTTGTTCAATCTTGCGGTTATCTCTAATCATTGGTTGTTCCAGATGGTAACCAGTCGATTTTTGTCGGTTAATGAGACTTAACCGCTGACTTTCTGTAATTTCGTTTGCTCAATATTTTTTAGGGACTACGTAGGTATTCGTTTCGACGTATATGCTACACCAAAAATGTCTCTGCAATATTGTGTAAACAAAAATAAAAATACACATAATAGAATAAACGAATATATAACGCGAAAGATGGAGTAAACCAATAAACTCTCACATCGGATTTGTTGACGTTTTTAACTGACAAATATATAGAATACACTACACACCAGCCAATTGAAGGTGAAAGTAGAGGTTTCCAACAAAATAATGGACGAATAAGGATTATTTTCAACATTTTAAGCTCTGAGAGCTCTCATAAGTTGAGATAGAGCACATACGCATTTGAGGAAATATTGTAACAAAATTTATTGGTTATTGGTTTTGGATTTAAAAAATCGCTTTTTTGCCTCACAAAAACAAAGTTTCATTCTTTAGTTCTTAAAAAAATGGATTTTGACATTCTTTTTTGTGTTTAGTATATGGTATTCGATTGGGCGCTCTCAGAGCAATTTTTATGTTCGTTTGGTAAAAAAAAGCAGCACTTTTGCGAATCTGGATATATTTTCGGACTTGCTTCAGATTTGCCTATCCAAGTGCGTTTGAATTTGACAACTGATGGAGTTTGTTTAAGTTTTCGTGAATTAATGTATATAATCACATCGGGTGAATGTACTTTTGTAAATAATTTATATATAAATAAATAGAAATCAATTGGGACGGAAAATTCGAATGTTTTAATGCATAATTTAGCCAGTGAATGGAAATCCCTTAGAAAAGAGTCGAAGACTTCACATATTCCAATCGCACGAATATCAACACAAAAAAGTGCAAGTGACGTTTTCATGTTCGATAGACACACGAAATCTTTAACCTGAGAGCAAATCTGAAGAAGCCCAATCGAATACCGCATAATATAACTACAAATGAATACATTCATAAAATATCTACCTAAACAAATTACTTATTAAGAACAAAAGGACCCGAAAACAAAAAAAAATTAACCAAGGATTCGGTCTTTCACCGAACTGACAAATAAATTGGAAAAATGGAACGATTTGTTGGAAAGCTATGGTTTGGTAACCGAAATGAAAAAACGCTCAACAAACACTCATTGGTTATCACGGATTTATAATCATTGATTAACCTAAATCAATTTCAACCCAACCAAGGATTTCACCAGCTTTGAACGGACCGGCCCTTTAGCCCCAGCGTTTCTCCAATTTTTTTATTCCCTCCGAGCAATAGGTTTTCTCAAAACTCTCAAAATAGACACTTGTTTCAATGATGACCTCTTCATTGGACCTAAATCTCTTACCGTCCAGCCATTCTTTTAGGTTTGGAAACAGGAAATAGTCGCAAGGGGCCAAATCTGGAGAATATGCTGGTTGGGGTAGCAGTTCATAGCGTAATTTGTGGAATTTTGTCATGCTGACTGCACATGTGTACACCCGATCGTTGTCTTGATGAAACAGCACTTTTGTCTTTGCCAAATGCGGGAATAATAGACACCAGTGATCGTTTTATCCTTCTCAAGGTAATCGATGTGAATCGCAAAATACTGTGACCTTGTTGTCAGAAAGACCCACTTTAGCCTTCTTTGGTGCACGTTCGCCTGTAGAAATCCACTGTTTTGATTGTTCCTTGGTCACTGGTGTGTTGAGGTGGATCCATGTTTCGTCAACGAATACGAAACGGCGCAAAAACTCCTCGGGATTACAGCTAAACATCGTTATACACAATCCTTGGAAATGGTTACTCGGTTGCGTTTATGGTCGATTGTGTGCAATCGCGGCACCCATCGCACGGATAGCTTTCTCATGTCCAAATATTCATGTCAAATATTATATGCCAGCTTATTTGAGGTACCTGATGCCTCAGCCATCTCACGAATTTTAATTCTCCGATCGTCCAATATCATTCCATGGATTTTATGGACGATTTCTGGCGTAACCACCTTTTTTGGGGCGTCCTGAGCGCTCGACGTTGCTGTAAATAGCTCTCAAACACAAAGTAAAAACGCCGGCTACTTAAAATTTCACAGTAGTCTAATAAGATATGGCAGTTAGCGATAGTAAACTAAAAATTTACAGTTACTGAGGAAAAAATTCAAAAAGTCACTGACTAATCAAACTGCCCTCGTACTTGCACATCTATAGCGAAATAATTGCATTTGAAAATTTTGCCTTGGATTGAATAAATCTGAATATAATATGTTTGTATTTTGTTGCTCGAGCTCAAAAGTCGGTCTAGGCATTCATTCAAAATGTGGCTAAAAAGCACAAAAAAAAGGAGCCGAAACTGTTATAAAATGTCAGAACAAACACTCGTGAAAAACGGGCAAAAAAACAAACGCAATTGAGCTCTAACAGCGAGAAAAAAATTCCGAAATTCAAAATATGAAAGCCCGTAAAAGCAAGACCGCTCTTTCCTTGTCGTCCTGCTATTTTTTGACAGCTTTGTTGAGGTTATTGGGAACGTACTCCTCTGCAAAGTGGCTTCCAATAATACTGAGCTTAAGGCTAACTCCTTTTAATGCTGTCTTATTGGCTTAACTATTCGAGACAAACTGCTGCACCCAAACAGTCTCAAGAGGTGACCAAACGAGCCTAGTTTCCACTGTAGCTGCTTCACATTTACCATGCCGACTTAAGAGTTTAACCCAACATATCTGTTGATCCAAGCATCACAAAGAGGTCTGCTCATTCTTTCTCTTCCTTTGTTTTCGTGGTAGCTTGTAGCTTGCCCAACTGAATGAATAAAGACCTCCCAACTAATTTATTCCATTTACAACAAGCTTAAAAGTCTGAACTCCATCTGCATTATGCATAGGTACCTACAAATATGCCACTGTTCGTTGCAGTCCAGAAAGTGCCAGAAAATGAACCGAAGGTAGCACGCCACACATCTGCTCTCACTCGTACGCAATACCGTCTTTACCATAAGGGCACACGGGGCCCGTGCCCAGGGCCCCCATTCTCAGGGGGCCCCGAAGTACCGACAATTTCTCTCATACATTTATTCTCAAAACATTTTTGTTTGGGGGAATCCCCGAATGATGTATAAAACTTTCAGCACAGAGAATAAAAATATACAGATGTCTTATTCCTGTACAAAAATTTGGTTCATATTTTTTCCTTGCCAGACAAGGAGCCTTCAAAATAAGCGTTGAGAATAAGGCTCTTGTTTTTTCTTGCACCTTTCACTTCGCTCCATTCATTTGTGTAGGCAAAGAGCTTTCCTGCCTTATGCCTTTTACGGTTATGTGAGTTAATGTGAGTTTATGACACAGCAAAAGCAAATCAAAATATAATTGCCGAATAATGGAAGCCGGTGGAGTGGGAAGAAGTATAGAGATATCGCTATATGCGATTCTCATACTGTAGCAGCAGCAGGCATAATCTTTAGAATCACTTGATGCCATAAGAAATCAGTTTTTTCATGTAATTTGGTGATATGGAACGCCTATATGTGCATGCCGGCATGCGTAAGGACAACGAAATGGTAGGTAGGTAAACTTTATCGCTTCACTGCATTCTGTGATTGAAATTGATAGTGGATACGTGTTATTCGAGAGCAAAAGATAAAAATTCGGTGCCTAATTTTGCCTATAGTTGGCGCAACAGGTCTGTAGGGACCCTGGGGCTAGCTTCTAGCAACCATTCGTTTTGTGTGAGTTTATAATTTTTGGAAGGAATGGAAGGGATCTACAATTTTATGCCGATTCCAAACGGCCGATTGAGAAGGTCTTTCAAGACAGTTATACTCTCGGATGTTTGTCAGACGTTCGCGAGAGGTGGCGCAGTGAAAAAACCCTGAGTTGGAATTTGGGTTTTTTTTTGCGGGATTCGAACATGGGGCCCCTCGCTTAGTAATCCAACACACTAACCAATAAGCCACTGCGCATACAAAAAAAAAGTATAAAGTACAAAAAAAAAAAAAAATTAACCGACCTATTACTGTTAATAGTTTTTGAAAAAAATACTTTCGAACTTGAAATTTACGGACAAAAAAAAAATTAATACGATCCGTGCTGAAACACGATGTCATTTTCGCAGCTCAAGAGAATAAAAAATTGCGAACAACAATGTTACAAGTAATTAGTCAATTATGTGCATAGAAAGTGATATCCTTCAAAAAATTGACTTTAAGGATATAATAGAAGATTTTGCTCAACAGAAATCCCGAAAGAAACCGTTATCGTAATCATAACCAAAAAACCAGCAGCATTCTAATATCATTAATGACATATCATATTATACTGTATTTGATTAATGATTACCTATAATAATTGGTCACACTTATTAACAAAATGTTATGATAATTCGCTTTTTGTACTTTCCAAAAGGGCCCCAAATTTTTGTGTGCCCAAGGGCCCCAGCCTAGGTTAAGACGGCCCTGCTCGTACGCCATTTCTCAACTCTACAGCCAATCCGGCAAAAGGAGAACTGTAAAGCTCGTCCGCAGAACATGCGGTATTCGCACGTTAATATTTAAATAACCCGAATGTGTGCAGATAATGGAATTCCATATAACCTGCGCCTTCATCCAAGGCACACAGGGACACCCTTTCAACAAACTCACAACTACACCTGCTGTCATAATATGAATATAAATTCACATCTGTGCCCAGAGAGGCTGATGTGTGACCTACATGGATTAACTTTGCAACTTCTTTTCGTCCTCGTGGATGAAAGAGAGAGAGGGAGAAAGAGGTGGGAATAAAAAATAAAATCCGACAAACCTCATCACCACGCGAGTCCATCTCAAAGGATCACCATGATGCTGCATCCACTTGTGAACACTTCCGCGGAGAATAAAATGACAATTCTGGACTTAAAATAATTTCAAATTCCTTGAGGGGGATAGTTCATATTTAACTGGACGCCCTCCCAACTCTAAGAACATGATTCACTTTGTTGGGTTCCACAAATAGATTTTATTTGAATCATTGCCACAACAAAGAGAAATATCCTTCTGATGGATATTGCTATATCCAGAATTCCATTAAACCCGAGAAAAGCAAAGATGATAGGTATCTCCCCCTATCGCTATTTATGGAAAGCAATTCTAAGGACAGCAATCGATTTTGAATAAGGATTCCGGGATTCCTTACGTCTTGCATATTCGATTGGTATTGTGTGTGAGAGCGACGTGCGGTGGACTTTTGAAAGAACGGTTCACGAACGTGATGAATATGCCAATGAGAGGACATCAGTCGCTTATAGATTTCAGCATTTTTGTCTAGTATGCAAGTTCAATTGAAAATAGCAATAAATAAAAATATGATATCCCTACAATTGAAATAGGAAGAGAAATCCACCTTCCTCTCATATTTCTCTATAATTAAACTTAAGCACCTGAATTTCCTTCTTTATTTTTCTCATTTCACAGGAGTGGAAGCCTGTGCAATTATATGGGTTTTGTTGCGGGTTCCAAGAACACTTTTTTGCTACACTTTAGCAGCAAGTGCAGCATCCCTATCTCCGATCTATATGTGCAACCAAACCAAGTGCATACACACGGAGAAGTGCTCGTACAATGCTTGTGCATGCAGTGTCCTTCGAGTAAATTGCCCTTAATAAGAAGCGTTCGAAGAAATGAATGGGTGTTCTTTTCGATTGTATCCGCTCTAAGGATGCAAGGAGGAGAATGGTTTACGAATCCAAAGCTAGATAAGAGGGTTATTGGTATAGGTACTATTTGCAATATACAATTGAAGAAGCAAACGGATTTTTATTCTCCGGAATTTGTACGTCCAATCAGCATTAACTTCAAGTTGCACATTGTTGGTCTGTAATTTGTGTGCGTGAAGGTGGTTGCGATCATTTTGTTGCAGTTAGAATAGGAGATTAGTAACGCGAGATTTTTTGGAGGTTTTAAAGGAAGCTCTGTGGGGAGGTTGTTTATTTAAAGAGGGGATTTAAGTCTTGGAATGCTTTTATGGAGTCGCTATAGTACGTGGCTCTGCCTCAGCCATTGCTTGCTCCTTGAAACAGAGGTTCGATCTTCGCTTTCTTATCTTGAACGAACTTTTGTACTAGATTGTTGGAATTAGAGCCCCGTTTGGCCACTTTTTTCAACAAACTAAATATCACTTCAAGGTCCTCTTCATGTATATAATTTGGACCTCAGATCGCATAAGAAACTTTTCGCTTTGTTTGGAAACAGTGTAAACCGAAACAAAGTCGAAAAGAAAAGCCAAAACTGTGGTTCAACTATTTTCCGACTTTATTCCTGGCAGAGGACCATGCAATCCGCACACAAAAACACATTTCGGGATCTCTCTTTGTTTGGAAACAGTGTAAACCGAAACATATAGTCGAAAAGAAAGGCCAAAAAAAGTATTTAAATGGCGGGATCATCGTCTATTAAATTTTAAATAAAATAAAACCATTTAAATAATCATATTTTTCAATGACTTCCTTTTTTAAAAACAGTATAAAAAGTCGATCAATATAACGAACGCGCTCGATATAGTGAATGACATCAAAGATATTTATTATGTGAAATAGGGTTATTGCACTACGACCTTTTGGTCCATTGTACCCCCTGGCTTACGCCTCAGAGTGGTTTAATCTTTCAAAAGAGTTCCCCTCATAGTATAGTTCCTTTTGGAATCATATTAGAAGTTCTTGTACTTTTATTTTACTTCGCGGAAGAAATCCGTCCTATAGCACTTTCTCCGGTGCAGTTTCCTTTTAGAATCTAAAGGGCCCAAAACAACAAGGCCGCCGTTCTGTACTCCCTGAAAAACGCTCACAGGGTCCCATTTGAAAAACGCTAGAAATAAATTTCTAAATTTCCGTTCTGTACTCCCCGGTACTCCCCAAAAAGTTCTATTATACTCCCCAACGAAATTATGAATTGGCATCACTGGGCCAACCCATAAAATCCGTCGCGTCTCGCGTCCGTTGCGGCAACAAACTGTCTTATGAAAGTAGGTTTACTTTTTAGTTTTCTGTCCGGCGCAACCGTTGACTGTTGGCACAGCGTGAGAGAATTCCTTTTTATTGGTGGAAATATTGAGCGCTTGAGCGAAACTGTCATCGGCTGTCACCAGTGTTCTTATATTATGGGGGATTTCTTCCTTTTTTTTTGGGAATTCCGATGTCGGAAAAGCCTTCCCTGGGAAAAGGTATTTTTTTTTTTTTTTTTTAAATTTCATCAAAATTTCACCAGTCCTCTTTTTAAATCACCTTTTAGCAAGATCAAAAAAAGATTGAATATCAACATTTTTTAGTACCGAAAAGTTATCATAATAATTTATAATATTAACAAATTGCGATTTTTATACCAAAGGTTATTTATCCGAATAATATAAATTTTACTTTTAAAAGTTAATTTTTTTTCACAAAGAAAGTACCTATCCAGAGAATTATTTAAAAGGGAATTTGAGTGCGTTGGAAAGGGAAAAATTACCACGTTTTTTGGGACAAATAAGTATAGAGTACTTAAACACTCTGCCTGTCACCGTATGCGACGGATTCTATGGGCCAACTCGTTCCGTCAAATACGGCAAAAGCAATTCGTCGGGCGACGGATGCAACGGATTTTATGGGCTGGCCCCGTAAGGACGAGAGCTGGCTCCAGTGACAGTATTTCCTCATCAAATAGTTGGTACCTGCCCAAGTATTTCAGTCATGATCCCGGCAAGTGTTTTGGGATTTCACAGGACTCATCGCAGAATCTGCAGAGACCTTCTTCAGATATACCCAGTTTCCTGAGGTGTTCCTTGCCCGTTGTTATACGGAGGTTATTTTTGCTCATGCCGATGCAAGCTTTGAATCTTTTCTGGGTTTTTGCAATTTGACTTCACAATAGTAGAAAATGAAAGGTTCGTTCTGGTACTTTTTTTTGCAAGCATAAAATTATTAAAAATTTTCTAAGAAACTGTGCTCATGTGACCACGTACTGAGAAATTGAAAAAAAATGAGAGAGAATCCATTTCCCCTCTTTTCTTACTAAAAATTAAAACTGAAAACTGACAACTAAGTGACAGCTCAAACGTTTGGCAAGTAGAACTCTATTTAAGTTCGTCTTTAACAATAGCCGTGCTTTTTTGAGTTTCAATATCAGCAAAGCAAAGTAAAGTAGGATTTTCAGCAATAATAACAACCACGCTATAGTTGATACTTCGAGACTCGAAACAATTGTAATTGCGTGATGAAAATCCCAATTTACTTTGCTGAGATCGAAGCTCATAAAAACGGACCTGATGTCGGGGGAAGAAGTTGTAATTGAATATTGTCCTAGAACATATCAGCGCATTCAAAATTGCAAGTTTAATAGGTATTTAGCTTATACGAAATTCAATTCCAACTTATTTTGTAGATGCTGCTTGTCAAAATGGACATTTCTCTAACTTTTTGAAAGAAAACCGCCGTCATACTCCTCTTGAAATTGAGCGATTTCTCTCTCGATTTTAGAGATTTGACGTTTTTCATTTTTCTCTGCTGAAAGTACACAAACGAACCTAAAGCCTCATGACTGTTTTCCATATATTTACTGTCGCAAGCTGTCAACAGACTGATTGTCACAATCTTCTAGTTCCTATGGCGTACACCGGTCGTACGTACGAGTTATGGCTATACACGGTAAAAAACCGCTCGTTTGCCAAAATCAGGCCCGAAAGTCACGTTGGAACGACGAAATTTCCACATAAACAAAAAAGAATCGATTCAAACATATGCCATAGCGAGACAGCTTTTCCAACGCCCTACGCATCGGTGGAATATGTCAGAGTAGTATACCCTCCAGTTGGTACCCTTCCGAACTGACCCTATTCATATGAATACAATGTTTCTAATACCCAAACCTCGGGCTAAACAATTCCAGTATTCATCGTACAATAGCTCCTGATTAAGGCTGACCTCAATGCGGAACCAATTATACGTTGGTTGCCTTTAGCCAAATGACAACTATTATTGCTTCCGTTCTGGCACACAAAGGCAATTAATCTCCCAAAATCGGATTAAGGCAAAACGATTTAAATTACTTCGCAAAGTCACCGTTTCAATTACGGTTTTTGGGGTTCTCAAACACTCGCAGCCTGTTTGTACTGGCCTCTATATATCGGTTCTGCGTCTGATGCCTATGCTTGCGCTTAGGTTCTCACGTAGTGATGCAAAACCATAAAATCGCTCATGGGCATTTATGTGTTGTGTATATACTTTTAAAGGCATTACTGTGCAAATTTATAGCCGAACAGCTGGCATCGATAAATGCAGGTTACAGTCGGCTTTCGTGGTGGACACTGGACAGAGAAAGACCAGATGCATTGCGTTGGGAAACGCTCTTCCAATGCGTGCACTTAAATGTTGGCTGGCAGCGAGGTTTGCATTGGAAAATTTGTAAACTTGACAAGGATATTAGTGGCTTGTCAGTTGAATGTGAAAAGACTGCGGGAGGCTTGATTTGAAGAAGTGATCATGGATCAGAAGATGTAGGAATTTGTTTGGCCAGTGAGCTTATACTTCATAATTACAGGGCGCTCATCCCCCACCAAATATTATCCACCTACAACTTTGTAAGACTTTATTATAGGGCTCATCCTATACCCGCAAGCCTTGAAATGAACGGCCTCTTGAAAACGACAAATCTCCGAAATACAGCAACTTCTGCTACACGTATGGGTCGCTTTAGGCCCATTTTATTCACTCGAAGTTGAACATAACTTGAATAAAATGGGCCTTAATGTACACTGTAACCAGATGCCACACATGGCACCCAAGTAAACTGTTTCCGAAAAGCCCATCAAAGAAACACATCCGGAAAGCTGAACCAACCCTTAAACTCAATCGGAGCCACACTCATATATCCGCGCAAATAAATCACATTCTCTCTGCTCTGCTTCCATGACAACACTCCGCGTATATTCCCCTTCATTCGCCCTTCATCAGTCCGCACAGATTTTATGCGACAAAATACCAATTTCCCCCGCCACGATCTCATCATAATCCTTCGCTCAAAGAATTCGTGCGAAGAATTGCCATTATTTGTCAAGAGAAGGATGTGTAATATTAAAACCTAATTCGTATTGCACGTCACGTTTAAAAGAAACTGCAATCTGATAACCAACAACGCTGCTCATACGCATTTCTCTGTGCTGCGGAAGAAATTATCCTTTATCTCGACGGATTTCTCGTAAATTTCTCATTTCACCAGCGACATTTTCATTAAGAGATATCCTCGCGTCTGCTTTAGTGTCAATTAAATTTTCGGTTAGAACGCTCGTCTTTGCAAAAGGAATTTAAAATTTAATTAGTCGTACATGTTTATCTATGACTGCGTTTGAGTGTGTATCCTATTTTATAGTCCCTACGTGTTGGTTGGAATAAGATGGCTTGATTAGTTTTGGGAAAAAAAAAAAAATATTCCCCCACACCAACTCAAACCACAGGGAAGGCAAAATACCAGTTAGTATAGATGCTTTTTGAAAAATGCATGTTTGAGAGTCCTGGCCGTATCGTTCATAAATTCAATTATTCTGATGGATATAGTACTCGACACCGCAACGTTTTCCTACGTCCTGCTCTACCAACCCGCCTTTCAATTTTCTTGATTGAAATATACAATACATGTACTCATGGCGGGGGTGGTTCTGGTTCTGGTTTTGGTTATCTCCCGATGCGATGTTATGAACCTGGTGGACGCGGCCCTTGATTCTCCGTAAACTATACCCACATGCTACTGCCACGAATGATGTGTACATCAGCCGCCAGTTTAATTATAATTTAATTTGTTTCCCCGCTTCTAGCAAACTCGGCTCGGTTGTGTATTCACTTGACGTATACCTGACCTACAATCGAATTTCAATTTTCCAGTAATGAGTAAATGAATTCTGCAAAACGAGATGATCACTACACTACAAGCGTTGTTTACTCGCAATTTGATTGCCAAATAACTGCGGGTGGACATCCAGATGGGAGGGGCGGCGATTTTTGTCAATTTAAAATCTGGTAATAAATATTTGGGACAAATATTTAATAAATATTTGGGACAAATATTTAGAAAATCTTTAATTAAATGTTGTGGTGTTTCATACACTAAATATTTTGCAGGTCACAATCGGCAATTTAGAATTGAAAATGAAAATGTCCCCATTGCGAATTCGAAAAATCTGCCCTGGACACTAGGTATCATTAGGTAGGTATTAGTTATTAGATTATTTAAGCCAGTGCGCTTAGCTCGTCGGAGAGGTGGGATCTTCTGATTTTCTTGCGGCCTACCGTACTTTTACATGCTATGAAATTTTTTTTGATGGGGCAGTCTTAAAATTGGGAATATTAAAGTTAAAAGAAGAAAACAGGGAAAGGATTGACTTTAAACGAAATGACACTTTAAGAGCTAGATAGTTAAAAAAGGAAAACAAAGGTAGGTATAGGTACCTAAGTAGAAGAACTCACAGAATCCGGAAAAAAAAAACTATATAGTCAATGATCCTTAAGTCGAATTTTCCATAAGTCGAACAAATGTATTAAAACTTAGGCCCTTTATCTGTTAATTTATTTATTTAATTTCTTAATTTACTTATCGGTTTATTTATTTATTTGTTAATTTATTTATCTTATTAATAATATATTTTTATTTGTTAATTTATTTACTTGCTTATTTATTTATTTTGCTGATATTTTTTGTAGTTGTTAATTTATTTATTTTTGTAATATATATTTATTAACTTGTTAATTTATTTATTTGTTAATATTTTGTGTATATTTAACAACTGCTTTTTCGATTTGTTAATTTATTACTTTATTAGCTTTGTTTTTGTGAATTTGAGGTTTTCTTCGTTATTTCCTCAAAATAAAATGTTTATTTAAAAAATATATCTCATATATAAAAATCTCGTGTCACAGATTGGCATTGACATTGACAATCGTTGGTACCATATTCACCTCTACTGAGCAAAACATTCCAAGCTCATAGTCAGTGAAGAGCATACAATATATTTGCAAGTATGTGAATAAAGGCAGTGATGTGGCGGTATTTGGAGTTTGTTTGTTTGTTTGTTTCGTATATTTAGCGGATTATCCACTATTTAAAATACATTTTTTTAAAAAATTACAAGATTATTATATACTAATTTACTAAGATAAATTACTTACATACTATGTGGAAAATTACATCTTACGAAGCTTACAATTTTTCTTTTGAATATGGCCAAATTTCTTTCGTTTTTTATATCTTGAGGCATTGAATTAAATAACTGGAAACCTTTGTATACAATACTATTTTGTGCTGAGTTGGTAAGGTAGGGAGGTAGCCTGAGGTCTCCTTCATTGCGTAAATGGTAAGGCTGAACTTCACTTACATATCTTATATATTTTCTTAAGTACTTAGGCAGCATATCGTATTTGATTTTGAAGACATAACATAAAACGTTAACAAGGATTCTTTGTTTAACACTTAACCATTGTAACATATTCAACATAAACATAACTGACGTATATCGATTACATTTTAAAATAATTCGCATTGCTCTATTATGGATTCGTTGTAGCTTTAGTAACATATAATCACTACATAAAAATAAAATAGACGAACAATACTCAAAGTGTGGTTTAACCATTACATTAAAAATATTTATTGCACACATTGTTGGAATTTTATTCCGTATTCTATTTAAAAAGAACACCTTTTTTGATACTTTTTTTACAATATAGTTTATGTGTAAATCGAATTTTAATTTCGAGTCAATTATAACTCCTAAGTATTTAATTTGCTCTACTTGTTCTAATGTTTGGCCGTCTACCTTTAAGTTTAATCTGTGATTATATTTAAAAATCATACATTTCGATTTAGAGACATTTAACTTTAATTTATTTGATATCAGCCATGTGTTTAATTTATCTAAGTCGTCCTGGATTTTTTGTTCGCATTCTCTTATGCTCTTTCCCGATATGAATAGAAGTGTATCATCCGCAAATAGTGCTATCTGCGATTCGCTTATTATACTCTTAATGTCGTTTATATAAATGATAAAAAGTAGAGCACCAAGTATCGATCCTTGCGGGACGCCCAATTTTGTCTCGATGCTGTCAGATGACACACCATTCACCACCGTTCGTTGGGTTCGACCAATCAAAAAGGATTTAAACCACATCAGTTCAGTACTTCCAATACCATATCCTTCCAGTTTACATAGTAGGATGTTCCTATCGATGGTCTCGAAGGCTCTTTTAAAGTCAAGGAAGACGGCTATGACATAGTTTTTTTCGGCGATTTCCTCTTTCCAGCTAATTATGACACTATTTAGAGCTGATTCACAGGAATGACTTTTTCTGAACCCTGACTGATTTTCGAGGAAAAGGTTGTTTGACTCAAAATATTCTTCCAGTTGCATATGCACTACTTTTTCCATTATTTTTTCATATATGGGGAGGGCGTTAATAGGTCGAAAATTTTCACATAAATCTGTACCTTTTATTTTTTCGACAGGGGTAATTATTGACTCTCTCCACGTTTCAGGGAACAGGCCTCTGCATAAAGATAGATTTATTACACGCACAATTACATCTCCAGCTACATATATTGCATCCAGTAGCATTTTAGCGCTTATATGATTGAAGTCTTTTTTTTTGGTTCATAGATTTTAAAATACTTTTTATGTGGGTTATATTAATACACTTAAATTTAAATACTGTTCTAACGCATCTCGGTTGTGGTGTATATTGAATAATTGGGATTGATTTATTTATTTCACTTATGCTACTCACGAAAAATGAATTGAATTTGTTGGCTAGGTTTTTGTTATCTTTTATACATTCACCGTTAAATTTTATATTCTGTAGTGGTTCCTTATGTTTGTTAAGGACATACGATTTAATTGTTTGCCACATAGATTTTTGATTACGCGCACTTAATATTTTACGTTTTATGTTTTCATTTTTGGCCTTCAAAAGTTCAACTTTATAACGATTTCTTATTTCACGATAATTATTCCAGCAGATTTCACTGTTAGAGAATCTAAATGCCTGGTATTTGGCAATTTTTTCCCGCTTCATATTACTTAATGCTACACTGTACCAGCAGTTTGTTCTGTTTTTTATTACTTTTGTATATACAAACAAATTTGTTATTCTTATGAGTTCATTTTCAAATATTTTACCTATTATGCTAGGATTTTCAACGTATAAACAGTCAAACAAATTACTGTTTCTAAGGTTATCCAGAAATAGTGGTTTATTGTACTTTAGAATTTTGCATGTATTTACTTTGCTTTCCTTTATAATCTTCGTACTGGAACATATTTGTATAAGAACCGTTTCATGATCGCTCATTTTTAGGTCTTGATTTATCTCCGCTGTTGCATACCCTCCCGCTTCAGTTATTACATAGTCGATTAATGTTTTTGTATTTGTTGTAATTCGCGTATGGTCGCTCACTATTTGTTGACACTGATTATCAATTTCAATCACATTTTTTAAGTTATTTCTATAAAGATCTGACACATCTAACCAGTCAATATTCATATCTCCGGCAATAATAAAACGCTTATTCGAGTCTATGAGATCCTCAATCCATATTTTCATTTGTTCACAGAATTCGCGTTTTGACGATGTATGAGCCCGGTAGACAGCCGCGATATACAATGACTGATTGTTATTTGTTACCTTGCATTTAAGCCACCATATTCTTGATTCCATAGATTTTGTCACATCACATACTTCATAACAATTTTTTACATAAATACATACTCCACCCGTATGCCTTGAATCACTATCACATCGAAAAGGTTTTTGAAAACCATTTATCATTATTTCGCTGTTATCGATGTTTTCAGTAGTGTGTGTTTCAGACAATATTAAAAAGTCAAGATTTGTATTCTCGCAATTATGTTGAAGTTCAATTAGATTGCCCGTAAGGCCTTGTATGTTGCAATAAATACCGCGAATTTTATTTAATTGCTAGTGCACTAACCTGTTTTTTTCAGATTCAAGAAGCTTTTTATATACAGCACAATTCATATCTCTACTATCGTGATTAATATCTAGGCTAAGTTTGAATTTTTCATTGTACCGTTCACAGTTTACACATTTTAAGATAGTTGACTTACATCCTCTAGTATCGTGTTCGCCGCCGCATTTAGCACATTTAATATTATTTTTGCAATTTTTAGCAATGTGATGATATCCATAGCAATTGTAGCATCTATTTAAGTTGAAGTATTCAAAAATGCGACATTTTTCCCATCCGATGTTAATTCTTCGATTTTCTATTATTTGTTTAAAGTTGCTCATCTCTAATTCTATTATTGCGCTATGCACATCTCTATTTTTGTTTTTAAACACTTTTACACATTTTACCGTACCGTTGATATTGTTTTGTTTCTTTATTGCCACTTCCAACTCTTCGTTTTCCCACATATCACTTATGTCCGTTATCATGACTTGTGGTTTTTTGTTTGAGAGTATTTTAACGTCATATTTTTCGCCTAGTTTCTGTTTTACTTCACTCTCAATTTTTTTTACTGACTCTTCCCCAGTACAGTTTATGGCAATCGCTCCTTCATTTCTATTAGTAATCCTATCAACTTTTAGTGAAAGAGATGATGGGTTAATTTTTTCTTTTATTTCTTTTGTTGTTTTTGAATTTTCTTGCCTGGTTTTCGGTTTAATATATACTGTTTGTTTCAGTTGTTCCGCGTAGTTCATTTTCGGTTTTGTGTCATTTTTTGTTGATTCTTTTATTTTCTTTACTTGATTTTTTAAATCAGATTTTATCTCTTTCACACTTTCACATAATTTTTCACTCTGTGTTTTAACATCTTGACATATTTTTTCACTTTGCGATTTAAACGATTCACTAAAACCACTAATTTTTTTCATTTCTATGATGCTTCCTTCACATGTTTGTTGTGCTATTTTCATTTCTGTTAGTCTGTCAGCGTATCTTTCTTCAATTGCCTCAAGTAAATGCTTTATTTCTGTTTCGTGATTTTTAAGTGATTCCTCAAATTCGTGTTTGTATTCTTTCAAATAGTTTCCATTTTTATTCACCACTTCTTGCATATCCTTCAGCACCATATCAACATTGTGTATATACAAAATACAATCTTCACATATAAATTTAATCATCGGGTTCGATTCGAGAATACCACTGCTATATTGATCCAATCCGCTACATTTTACCGTAGGGTGGAAACTTTTCCCGCAAACGCCAGCGCAGATTATTCCCGACTCTCCTCGAATCGAATTTTTGCATTTAAAACACTCCCGCATTTTAATATGGAATGAAATGTATCCACAGTTTCATGTATATGTGTTCACCTTTCGTGCGATGGCACTTTTTTACACCGAAGTGACTTAAGTTTCTTGTAATTATTATTTTTATCTCGGATCGCTCACTAATACGTCTTCTCACTTGCTCTACGTCTACGTTAGTTGAAAATACTATTGTGACTGCTCCTCCAGTGAATAACAACGATGAAATAAAACTGTACCATATTGGCCGGTACATCAGCACCAATGAACATCAGTTCCAATGGAGCTATTTGGCGTAATCATTATTTATTTAGCCGTCCATCTTGAAAACGGTCAGGGCGTATATTTCATGAACGAGACAGCGATTGACCGAGCTATTAATCCACCAAAAACCCCCTAAACAAGGCAGACCTGCATTTACTGTTTAGCCAGGCTTAAAAGTTAGGATACTTTGGGACCCGATAGGTGGCGATGTTGTCGAACTCCGAAACAACTCAACCGATTTCTATGAAATTTTGTGGACGGGTATGGTTGGTTTGAAGAACGGGAAGTGTCACCGATACAAAAAAAAATTATTTAAAATACTTATTTTTTCAATTCTTTGGATGTTCCGGCTGAAATTGATAGTCGGCTCAGTTATAATTTTGTTGCGCAACCTCAATGGTCCGAAAGTCTGCACGGAACGCGTTTGAATTGATTGTGAAGAAACTCAAATCAAATGTGATGCAAGCAAAAGATGTTGAGGGAAATATTCGAAGGCAAACATTTTCATTCCGCGTATTCCGCTTATTCAGAACAATTTGCCATTCATTTAAGCGTCTTTAATTTCCTGTGCGCTTCGCTTTCGCTATGACAATTAATAAGTCGTATAAGGACAATCGCTGAATATTTGTGACATCAATATTGAATTCCCATGTTATTTGCATGATCAATTGTATTTGGCGTGCTCGCGTGTGTGCAAAGCCTTACGCTCTGTACGTCGCGTACTGGTACCATAAAGAACTTTAGTGAAAAAGCGGAAAGTTGGCCGACACGTCAATCATTGCTGTTTGATTAAAACACATCAACATTGCTATACTTTAGTTATTTCTATTGTATGAGTATCAGTTTTGAATAAAGACTTTGAATACACCGAATCACATCAAGCAGTATGTGCATTGTGCATGTTCGGAATTATTATTTTTATTAGGTACATTATAACGAATTTGGGCGGTACGAAGTTCTCCGGGTCGGCTAGTATTTTTATATACGCCTTAATTACTTGTTCAGTAGTAAGATTATTATTATCATATCTCTGTGTTTGTAAATTGTTGCGACAACGGGCAAGTGTAATGAACGTAATAAAAATAATAATAAAACTTATAGGCATAAGATTTTTTTTCCCATATAATCGACTCTCTCTATAAGTCGAAACCCTCCTCAAATCGGACTTTGCGGCATGATTGTCGAGTGACTTTCCGTAGAAAATTCCCTCCATCTCTCATGCTCCAACACTCATGCAAAGAATGAAATGCAACTGAATCCACCAAAGTCTAAAGTCATTGTAGTTGGAAAAGCAAAAACAAGTACAATTTAGTGTTTGCAGTTAAATACAAAGCATAATATAGGAGTAGCGTCTGCATCTTGCAATTGAATATCTAACTACACAATAGGCTCCTTTAAGATAAGAAGCCGCAGTGCCATAGCCCCTCGAAGGCTCTCCCGCTTCATAATCTACCTACTTATGACAGTGAGATTTTTCATGGCCGGCCAAAATCATCGGCGAGGAAAGCCGTTTCAACATAGTCAGAAAACAAAGCAAAGAAGAAAATTCTTCACGCACGCTTCAAGGACTGCAGATCTCAAAACTTGTTCCATGAATCTCTTTATCATGTCTCGAAAACCCGTATACGGATTGGGTGGACAGTTTCAACCAGAAGCTTTAACAAATCCGCATGCAAGCAGACAAACAATTTTCTTACATATTGTGTTGTCGCCGATGTGAAGTCCTAAATATTGACACTAGAATTTACACTTTCACCACTGCCTGTAATTTCTATTCTCCAAACATAAAATCAAAGATTGAACGGTCCCTTCAAGTGGCATTCACTTTCAGTTGCTTCTAAACCAGAAATTTGACTGTGCTGAAATTTCTACGTGACAGGACTCTTTCTACCTCACCATTTGTTCCCAGTCCCTCAAAAACTGTATACCCAACAAAGTCACTTACACGCTTCCTTCCACTTCATTTTATTTCGCAAATTAAATTTGGAATTCCTTGAAATGAAATGCATTCGCATTGTTCCTAAGCGAGCGCATACCCTCTAGACACACAATCTCGACATTCTAGCGATTTTGAAAACATACACAACACACGAAGGACTTATGCAATGTAAGGACGAAGTTTAAACCAAGTTAAATTGAAAGTGCCTTCCATATAGTCGTTGTTGGGAAATTCTAAAATAGCAAAGAAGGCACATGAGTGTGACTGTGACTGCGTGCGTGCTTATCGGGGGCAGGTTTGTTCAAGGATACACATTTCCTGGCGGAATTTGTTGTTCAAGTGCAGTTTTTGAAAGAGAGGCGTAGAAGGATTTCACTATTTTTAGAAGTTCAAACGCCAGAGATGTAAAGGCTTTTTTAGTTAAGTAATCATTCAATCAATCAACACACCTAGTGCAACAAGAAACGCTATCCTTCAATCGAATGAACAATCACTTGAAATGAGTGGACACTCAGTTGAATGGTAATAAAAGCAGCATCACCACCACAAAGAAAAAAAAGCCACGTAAATGGGTACACAGTGCATTTGAGAAGGATCAAAAAAGCCAAAGTTTAGGTAGCTCTAGCTATGTTTCTTCCGCATCCGGGCAGCCGTAATCAAAAACCAAGCACACACCAACACCCACACCGGACCTAAATAAAGTCTGACACAAGCAATTTTTTCTTTGTTTGCCTCCTAGTCCAACGAACTTGACCCGTCAACAATAAAAAGGCACAAGGACTACGTCCGATGACATTCGGAAGATGCCTTTGTTTGTTTGTCTGGGCTATGTTATCTCCTTCAACGAACAGTTACATCTGTTCGGTGCGAAGAGTGTCGAGTGTCCTTTAACCCTATTTTATGACACTGGCCTTAATCGAGTGATGAGGATGAATGTGACAGAAGAGCAGGGGTCAACAAAAAGGTTGTAACGGAAATTGGAAAAAAAAAACGAAAAGATTTTTGTCGATACAGTGAAGGGTGGCATTTGCCAGGAAAGAGTGAAAAGGAAATCCAAATCGTTCGCACACTTTCTGGAAAAACAAACTAATTGCTTCCGAGCAGAGAGAATCCCTGAAGTGACTGTGTTATAACACATTTCTGCACATTTTATCATAAGCAACATGTGACACCGAACATTTCCATTCCCTGTCGACAGTTCCTATTTATATATCACGTCCTTTTTGGATAAAAATAAAAGCAACTTCCAAAAGTGCATACATTATTCAGGTCTGTAACTTTTGAAAGAATGCCATCACTTGTTGCGATGGCAATTTATTTCGGTTGAATAAATCAATAATTCATAATTTAGATTACGAATATAAATTATAGCAATTCCTTTGTCCGTTCGCAGCTCGACTACGAACAATTGAATTAAATAACTATCCCTACAGTAGTTGCTGTGAAATGGAACTATGCCAGCGTGAAAAACAATTGTGCAATGAGGCTTATGTGTGTTGGATTTTTTTTATTTTTTTTTTTGGGTATTGTTGCAAACTTTTCATTGTTGACTCGTTGTTGCGCAACACATTGACGTTATCATCTAATGGAGCAGAAGTTAAGTCTGACAATAGCGAATGTAGTGTTCTTTTTGTTATGCATTTTATTCAGTACAATATTTAGTTAAATGGAAATAGAAAAAAGAAACCCCACAGAAGTGACAATGGCGAGTGGACTATGGAGGGTTGATTTCGTATTTTTACAATAGTTAAGCATGTCAAAAGTTGCAGAAGCCCCCCATGCTGACTGGAATAAGAGCGAATTGTGCCTATGACTCGGTGGAACCGGTGGGTACGGGGGAATGTTTTTCTTTTTACGAGCTGAGATATGAGAGTATATATAGTGCTGGAAGTTATTATGAATAAGCCCGGAAAAAAATTTGCCTTTTCAAAATAAAGTTCACGACTGGGTCGAACGAAACTTTCTCGATACTAGATTAAAGAAAACAAAAAATTGGATATCTATCTCAAATGGCAGTTATATAAAATAACAATATAAGTTTTTAAAAGTTTAAGCTCTCAGTAACAGGCAATTGTCGCAAGTTCTGGCTAGAGGCCTATAAGCGGCTACTGTACTATTTTATAAGGTCTTACAACTGCTGGGGTATGCGGACGATATTGACATCATCGGTCGGTCACAGCGCTCCGCGAACTCTATGAGCTGTATCAAGATGTGGATGTAGTCCAAACAGCCAAAATACGTCGACTACATTGGCTCGGCCACATCGAGCGAATGGACAATAATGCTCCAGCTAAGAGGATCTTCGAATCCCAGCCCCCAGGTTCGAGAAGACAAGGAAGACCGAACCTCCGTTTCAAAGACCAAGCCATCGCGGATGCCAGAGCGCTTGGTCTGGACAATTGGAAGCAGCGTGCCCTCAGGCAGAGACTCTCCACGGGTCGGGAGCCCGTTAAGTAAAGTAAGTTACAACTCACAAGATATGGTGCATTAAGCCTATTACAAAAATATACCGTAGATATATGTGAAAATACATAGATCGTGATTTCTGTAGTATTTTTTGATAAATAATTTAAAAAAACTCACATCTTCGAATTTTTTGAGAAAAAGAAAGTACGGGATCTTATTAATAATACTTATATTACCTTTTATATGTATATTGGTCAAAATCGTTAGAGCGGTTTTGTAAAATTTGCCAGACAAAACATAACGTTTAATTTGAAAAATACTATTGCGTAAATATTTAGGTGAAAACCGATTATAAGTTATTGTTCCGTATGTAAGCATTGCTTCGTAGTTTTATCGAAATCAACGATGGGGTTTTCGAGATATGAGCAGTTTTTTAAATTAGCGTTTTCGGTGCTTCGAATTGAAAATTAAGGACACAATAGATTTGAAAACATTGATTTGACTTTAAATCTGCATTTTGGTCAGAATCGTTGTTGCCGTTTTCAAATAAATTAAACAAAAGAAAATTTGTAAAAAAATACAATTTTCAAAAATCCTTTGTACGATAATAATGAGAAAAACTGAGTTTGCTGTTGTTCTAATGGACCACATTACCTTAAAAATTATTTTTGTTACAATCGTATAGGTAGACCGTTTTCAAGATATTTCGAAATTTCGAAAGTACCGTTGTTCGAATTTTTAGCCTAAAACTGGGTACGCAGTCATGGTAACCTCACCTACTTCAGCTTAAATATCAATTTTGGTTGAAATCGTTAGAGCCGTTTTCAATCAAATCAACGTGGTACGAACTTTTTATATGGGAAGTACCATTAATATTGAGGTTACCTTGCAAAAAAAAAAAAAAACTCCCGAACTGTAATCCCAAAAACCCCAAATCCGAGGTTTGAACGTGATCCGGGAAGCCGTTTAGGCTGTAGGCCTGTGGAAGGACGGACAGACCGGACAGAATTTTGTGACCCACTTTTTTGAGTTCCTCTATCATCGTAATATCAGAATTGATTAAAATCTCGAGTTCGAAATTTTGTACGAAACCAATATCTTTGTCTTACTACGTAATGGAGAAAGTTAAAAATTCCTGACAGATGGAACAGTAAAGAACTGAAATAATTCAGTGGAATGGACTGAGAAGTAGATCGGAAAAAGTTGTTCGTACGGAAATTAAATTATTATTTATTATTTTTCTAGAAAAATATTTGAAGATTATTTGCTTCCTTTTTTTTTTTTTTGATAAACTAACTTTATAATTCATAAGCAACATTTTAAGATCAAGATTGAGTTCAACCATAAGAATTAAGTGGTCTAAAAAAGCAAAAGAACATTTTTACGGTTTCGTTTTACGTATGGCTATAACTAGGGCCTAAGGAACGACTGAGAGCGTTACGGGATAAGAAAACATGAATACAATTGACTAATGTAGGTACAAGTTGCCCAGCATATCAGACATACAGTAAAAGTAATTTATTTATTTTATAAATGACAAAATATTTTAATGGATACAAATACTCGTCGGTCTAAAATTCAAGTATTGTTTATGAAAAATAAAATAACCCCGGACCCATAAAATATGTTTGAACCGTTCAAAGTGGAATGAAAAATTTGTGTTGGTTTCGTGTAGGTAAACAATTTTGTTTTTTGGATTTGGATTTAACTCTTTAAAGTTCTTTAAATTGTTGTTAATATTCTATTTATTGTTCAGCATTATCCCAAATACCATTGGTGGACCCAACTAACGGAGACTTATCTCAGACTTCTCGATAATCATATGTTAATTTTGGAAGGTTTCTGCTTGGAAATGCTCCTTTGACCAAACGTGCAGTATCTTTTATTACCTCTTGCAATCGGCTTTAATATATTGAATTCCTTAATATGTTAACTACATATTTTTTTTCCCATGCGAAGAACAATTGACCACCTTTGTCAAAGGAATCGAGAGTTTAAAACTTCTTTTGGAATTTTGTAGATAGTTATACCATTTTGATTATAATTTCATGATGTGAAAAAACATCAACAAATATACAATACAATACAAATTCATAAAATGACGTAATCATAAGCAATTCTTAGCTACCTATTGCAGTATTGAAAAATGTATTTTTTTTTATTCTTAAATTATTCAATCCTAATTATTTCAAATAATAATCTATTTTTTTACATTATATACTTATATGCCATCATGATTAAAAATTCAAAGGTGACAAGAGAAAAAATGAAAAAATTTTCGTAGTTACCACAATGCTGCCAACTCAAACTTGATCGTCCGGCTAGGTTCGCCTGTACTAAAATTAATTCTAAAATAAAATACGCGTTTTCCATACTTTGGGCCTTGTAGTCGTTTGTCACTCGATTAGACCTACGGAAATACGCCTTCCATTTGGTCAAAAGTTCATTTAAATTTCGTTTTTTTAAGAAACGCCTTAAATTAATCACCCACTACTACAATTATTCCCTTTTTTTAAGGTTCCGTACCCAAAGGGAAAAAACGTAACCTTATTAGTTTCGCTCGGATGTCTCTCCGTCTGTCTGTCTGTCTGTCTGTCCGAACCCACTAAGCCAATTTTGTTACCAGGTCTATCTCAAGAACCGATTGACATAGGAGGCTAAAATTTACACACAACATCCGGTATAACCTCTAGTTAAACGACAAATACCAATGGAAGGAATACATCGATTGGTTTTGGATTAATTAGTAATCTGGTGAAAAAAATATTTTCATTCGCCCAAAAAACGGTTTATTTCTTGATTCACAAAAAAATACATAAAATCCTTTTTTGTAGATCATATTCTTAGCTATATATGTGCTGAATACTGTTTTGCCGAAAAGTTAATAGTTTACATGATATTTTCAAAAAAGATAATTTTACCATGTAAAATACGTTGCTCTCATAAATGTTCTAATCTCTACTACGCAGTTGTGCACAATTGACCCCATCAAAGACAGAAGAGAGTCACTGGTGGTATACTCCAGAGCTGCCGCTTCATAATTTCGTTGGGGAGTATAATACATTTTTTGGGGAGTACAGAACAAAATAAAAGTAATTTATTTTTAGTCAATAGTTTTTCAATTGGGACAGGTCGCTTTAGACAGCCTATGGCGGCTATGTTGTTTTGGTGGCGTCTGTCTAATCTGATGCCGAAACACCACGCCATAAGACTCTATTATCAAAATGAGTGTTCGTCAGTGCAATCAACAATTAGTTTGTTTCACCGTTTCAACATCTACCTATCCTTAACGAATTTACAGGATCCGCAATTGTTTGTAACGACACGAATGTAACAAAATCAACAAAGGCAATAAAAAAATCTTAATAAAACATCCAGAAAGTAAAATTAGTCTTGCAATTTACTGGATAGGGAAATGTCAAGGCATGTGAAAATACATAGTTAAATCCGAAATTAATAATAGGAGTACAATTTGTCTTTGAGGAGTACGGGAGTACAGCAGACGAAAAAGGAGTACAATACTCCTATTGTAGTACTTTCGGTAGCACTGGTATAGGTACACTATATTATAATATGTGCTATGATTTCGCCGAATTTTCGAGACTCGCATTAAGAAGGAAAGGAAAGAGAAAATACAGCACATTACTAAGAGAGAGTTACCGAATTAAGGGACACAGAGTCACAGATACTGAATGGGAAATTGGTGAGGATTGTGTAGGTGTAGGTAGCAATTAAAGAAACAAAATCTGCATTTGGGTTTTTTTTTTCTGCGGTAATCACACAATGAGATTCATGTGTGAGTAATTTTTAAGAGTAAAAATATTAAGTAAGTAAATTAAACTAAATTGTGATGAATTCATGAACAGGGGAAAGATTGAATGATATTATCGATTTGAAATAATATATGATGGGTTGGACTTTAGCCAAATACGGAACCTTCGGTGCGCGAGTGACACTCGCACTTGGCCGGTTTTTTTTAAATTGAATCGCTTTATAGTGATGTGGGCGCAATTTCTCAGTGGTCGATGCCAACCACGGTCGAAGTTGTTATGCATAAACTCGAAGAAAATTATTCCACTATCCCTCAATTAAAAAACAGACATAAAACGAACCTTTATGGGAAGCTAGGCCTGGGTTGTTCGAACTTGCTGCGTCAACTATTTATTTTTTTATTTATTTTACTATAACAGTGATCGATCACCTTGTCGTTTTATTTAGCTCTAATGAGACTAGGTACGTCTAGCCGGTCTAAATGGAAGCTCTTTGATAAATTTTTAACCTAGAGTGGTGACAGTTAAATCGTGCTTCATTTTATTTTGTCATTCATAAGCATAGACCTACAATACACCACCATTAGAAAATTAGACCTCGAGATCGCGCTAATCTAAGTTGTGGTCGATAAATGACACAAAATCATACGTAAACATCATCTGTACCTACCTCTGTAGCCAAAAGATGCCAAAATTTCAAGTGAAATCGTCTACCATTAATCATGACCTTTATTCAGCAGGTCCCCCAGACTGAGGGGAAAAGCGCCAAATTTTGCGATTTTATAAAGAAAAGGGGAAAACAATCGATATTCTCTGTGAAACTTAAATTGGTTAAAAATACAATTAAAACACATTTTCATTACAAACAAAATGTCAAAGTTTACGCAGAATGAAAGAAAACCACCTATCGAACGCAAACATTCGTTTTGTATGATTTTTTAATTTTTTGAACAAATGGAAGGGATCTGCAATTTCATGCCGATGTTTGTCAGACGTCAGGCGAGAGGTGGCGCAGTGAAAGCCCTGAGTTGGAATTTGGGTTTTTGCAGCATTCGAACCTGGAACCCCTCGCTTAGTAGTCCAACACACTCACCACTAAGCCACTGCGCCTACCGTTTTTATATTAGGTTTAATAAAAATTGAAATCTTTTGCTATTTTTACGTTGTAAGCTTATTTTGCGTTTGTTAATAAAAACGGCCTAAATTTTTTAACTTTTTCCACATGAAAATGAAGTAAATTTTAACCGAGTCGAAAAAAGGTACATTTTTTCGAATTTAGAGTCGGAAAAGAAACTAATTCTTTTGCTCATAAAAAAGTGAAAAAAAAAACACTTCAAAGTCTAAGGCCAGGCTGTAGCTAAGTCATAAACCTCCAGGTTGAAGACAGAGGAAGACCCAAGCTTAATCGGAGTTTCAGTGAACAGGAAGAGTTTAACACCAACTTTCGCCGATTGGGTAGGTATACCCCCATGAGAACCGAATTGCAGCTCTCAGTGCACTTCAAGTAGGGAGAAACCTTTTTTTTAAAAAAAGATTTAATTCTCGCAAGCGTAATAGGTATTAGTTTTAAAATTGAAAAAAACAAAAAATACTTCTGAAGTGAAATTATACAAAATCATAGCACGGTTATGAACAGAGGGAAAGTGTCATATGTTTTTGTCTGTTTCCCCTTATTTCTTATACCTACAACAAAGTCACGCCTCCACCGCAAGATGCTACAACTTGTGCAAATGGCCCAAATGTCAGTTCTGCTTTGACATTTGCAAAGTAAACATAAACAACTTATACACGTCAAAAAGAAATTAATCACGCGGAACAAATATTGTTTCAATTTTTCTGCGGAATAATTTGTCAATGGTGTTGGCGCAGCGTTTCTTTCCTTCCATTTTTTAGCTAAAATATATAAATACTTTTTAATTTTTAATCAAGGAAACGACTGTCTTCTGAATGTTCTGTTTTCTCTCTTTTTTCCGTCATTAGTTATCCAAACGAAGAAGAACAGCTGCAAAACCTCACAAACCACGGTAAGTGCATCTTGAAAACTACAACAGCAACTCCAATTATCTCAGTATTAGTTCCGAAAACACATCAATTCGATATACAACTTCGTCCACCCTTCCCCATCTGACATCTGCCAATTATAAGTCGAACAAAGTGAACAAGAAGAAACATCCGACACAACATTTCGCAACACCAATAACTCATAACGAACCTAATTAGACGAACATTCCTCCTGCCCAGGAATAACGTCGTCAGTCCTCGTCCTCCCCCTGCAGTACCTAAGCCTTGTATTTGTATATGGTTGAACTATTTCGTTAGAGGCCGCCGGTAATGCTCTCTCAGCTCATTCGTTAGGCCAATCTCTTAATAATGGCATTCTTTGCCGTTCGTTGCTTGTTCGTTTATTTTTATTTGATGGCGGCGGCAGTAGGCTCGTGGAGGGAGCTTGGTTGCGGATTAATTGAAATCAGCCGAGGACGACACAACATTGATGGGAAAGTGTTTTCCCGTCTTGTTCGGCCTTGGCCAAAATCATATGCGCCAGTGTTTAGTTTCTCGGGTGAATTCAATTTGCCCTGCCTGCCGTCATATAGATTATCCTGTTTCAATGCTCTATCGGATGGTTGCTCGCTATCACGCCGTTTCGGCATGATGACGACGACAACAAGCCAAACTGTATTAGTACAGTAACAACATGGCGCTTTTATGTCGATAATAAAATTATTTTCATTATCCTTAAAGGAACGGATTTCATTTTCATTTGATTTGATTTTATTATCACAACAAAAGACTGCTCTGCCGTCACCAATGAGAGATGAAACGTATATAGTAAACGGACGTTATAAGGATGTATACATAATGGAACCCCGTAGGCTTGACGACGACAGATGCGGTTATTGATACAACGACAGTCTATGGGCGGGCAACAAAAGAAATTTTCCTTCACGAATCAAGTGGATTCCATGTCAATTTATGTGAACAGGACGAGCAATTTTGTTTTTATTTATTTATTACTGTGGGCGGTCGGTTCTAGAAACCTCAACTTGTCTTCACCTGTCGATGGGATAATAAATTCAGCTTTGCTTACATTTTCCCTTACACTCGAATAAACCACAAACACAGGATTATGTTGGTCTACCTTTTCTATATTCAATCCTTTCCACAAACATTCATATGTACTTCCTTCAAACCATGGGCAGATTTATCAAGCAAACGCCGTAATTATAGTCACTTTCCCCTTCAACGCTCTAGTGATTCAGAGATTCCCTGCCGATGATTATAGACTGTGCTCGGTCATGTGCCCTCTATACTCATGTTGTGTGCATATTTGATATGTAAAGTACCATCAAGGATATGGCCCGACGACGAATTGATTCGTTTCACTTTGGTATTTATATGTTGAATTTAAGTGCATTGCAAAGCTTGTGTTCAAGTAGTACTACACACCAGTGGCGTGGCGTGAACATTATAAAATGGGAAGTCGAAGCAAAAATTTATCATATACCTATAAATCTAAAAAACCTTAGACCCAGTGACCCTGTGCAACTTGAAACAAAATCATACATTGCACATTTGCAAAAGAGTACCTATACTAAATTCACTTAAGTCATGCAATGCAATCTGCCAACTGAATTTGTAAACCAAAACACACCCTTACCTACCTCAACATACTACCTGCAATTATTCACACAAGACAAGAGACAATAAGAAAAGAAGAAGTAAAAGAAATTCGAATAACTCGGAGAAAAGCGCGTTATTTTCTTCATATCATAGCCAAACAAACACATACGATATATAGGTACCCAAAACACAACCCAATGGCCAGGCCAGTGGCCGCTGGCCGCCCATGGCCAGTACCAGTACTGGGAAGAAAAAAAGAGATACAAACAAATGTTCACTCAGATTCGGCAGTCAAAATGAAATTTGTGAGAGCTTATAACTCGAAGAAAAGCGGGTTATTTTCTACAATGGGTGTTGAACAGAGAGGTGTCAGACTCAGACAAAGTACTCAGGGAAGAAAAAAAGAGATAACAAGAAAATTTTCTCTCAAAAAGAACTATAAAGTGAGAACTTTAATAACCCGACATATTTTGGGTTACCTTCGCTTTGTCACGACGAGACGATGACGATGTTGTATGAAAATGGATACACACAATTTTTATATGAAGGCTTTTGTGTGTGTACCATTTGGTGAGTAGGTATTCAAATTCATTTGGTAGTGTTTCATGTATATTCGGTTTTTGGTAGACAGATAGTGTTGCCTGGTGGAGATTTCAAAAGGTAACTCGGTAGGAATCGAGTTATATGGACGCCACGCCACTGCTACACACACAAATGAACAACTCATATAGGTATGACAACCAATGTGTTGGATATTATATGGATAAAATAATCTCCCTTGACCATGTGTCTAAATTCCTGGCCGTAAGTGTTTCCATTAGGGCATTAACTAAGCCTTTATGCAATTGCGGATAATTTTTAGGGTTTCTCTGCGTCGTTTCTGTTTGAACAAACAAACTGAAAGCACCGACCGTGGGGGCACAAACAAGTTGACAGGTTTGAGGGCTCAACAGACATCTCATTAAATTTGGCAGTTTCTATATGTACTTTGAGCAGATAGGTTTGTTTCTTATGATCCTTATAACCCTTGTTATGGTTTAGGACTTCACGATACAACAATTGAAGCAATTCTATAAAAGGTTGAATCACAATGATTTTTTTATATCCATCCCAAATGCAGAACACCCTGTTGTTCCTCAAATTTAAGGCGTTAATAACAAGATATTCCTATCATCGGTTCGCTTTTTAATTTTGTATGAGAGTCCAATTTTTTCTTCCTTAGGTAACCATCACTGTTCATATAAATCGTGGGTCACAATAGCTAACTTTATGTGGGAGACTTCCCTAATGTAGCAATCACTGTTCAAATAAATCGAAGGTCACAATAGCTTACTTCATGTGGGAGACTGCCCTGACGTGAACATCATTGTTCAAATAAATGTGGGAGACTTCCCTAGCGTAGCCATCGCTGTTCAAATAAGTCGTAGGTCACAATAGCTAAGTTAATGTAGGAGACTTCCCTAATGTAACCATCACTGTTCAAATAAATCGTAGGTCACAATAGCTAACTTAATGTGAGAGACTTCCCTAATGTAACCATCACTGATAAAATTAATCATAGGTCACAATAGCTTACTTAATGTGGGAGACTCCCCTAACGTAGCCATCTCTGTTCAAATAATTCGCTGTTCAAATAAATCATAGGTCACAATAGCTAACTTAATATTTGAGACTTCCCTAACTTAGCCATCACTGTCCAAATAAATCGTAGGTCACAATAGCTAACTTAATATGGGAGACTTCCCTAATGTAACCATCTCTTTTCTAATAAATAAATAAATCGTAGGTCGCAATAGCAAATTTAAAGAGAAAATTCGCTAATGATACCATAACTGTTCAAAAAAATCGTAGGTCACAATAGCTAACTTAATGTGGGAGACTTCCCTAATGTAACCATCACTGTTCAAATAAATAATAGGTCACAATAGCTTACTTAATGTGGAAGACATTCTAGTTGAACAAGTTCGTAAATGTTGTGCAGGACAATTTAAATGATAAAAATGACCTACTGTGCAAAGGAATTTCTCTAAAACTTGAATCATCTGTTGGTAAAATTTATATTTATGGCTATCTTCACCGACACCCTATATTTGTAATTTCAGTAGTTATACGAGGCGCAACTGTCGCTCTAATTTAATTCGCAAGCTATAATTAAATTCGCAGAATCTCGGTAGATATATAGAAAAACTCATCCAACTGAATTACAAAATTTAAATGCATTATGTAGCACCCTGTGTTTCTAATTTCCCGAAGGCTCTTCGTTTACAATGGAAATGTTTTGTCCTCAATCCAAAATCTGTCCTGACGTTGAAAACTTTGTTAAATCGAAAAAATCTCTTTCATTGTTGGAACACCCTGCATTTGTAATTTTTTTCAGACTCTTCAGGCATTTTTCCATCCTGCTGCAGCCAACTTACTTCTTAGTCACCGTCACAGCTTTGCAATTTTTTTTTAAACCTCCAATGGCAGCTCTGAAAAAAAAATCTGCCACCCAGAGTAATTCTTAGTAAAATGAAAAAAAAAAAAAAAAAAAATCCAACCACCGCCAAAATCCGCGCCGCCACGGAATATACAATTTACAGGAGACAGCACGTACCGTCCTTCAAATCCACGATAAGGACCTCTCTGGTTTGAGAACAGCACACACTTTTGCAATGCAACTCGCCGAAACTATATAAGTTCAACGTAAATAAACGAAATGATTAAACTTTGTGAAACTACATGACGGTGTCCCTCTCGGTCTATTCGACTGCGACCTCCTGGATTTACTCGCACACGTCCTCGTTCTCCTTTTCGTCCCCAAAACATTAATTAAACAAAACTACAATTTTCGCAAAGAAATTGCATTTAATGTGTAATTCGTATGCAAAAGTGGATGCGACAATGGCTCCTTCACGGTAGATGGTACGTACCGTGTCGCCACCACCACCGCCGCCACCGCACACTATAGCTACCTTAATGTAAAATTTTTCAGTCACATGCAGAGTGTAATGAACGAAACGACAACGACGACGACGAAGGGGTATGAATCGGGTATTTACCACCCCGTAAATAGTTTGTCATAAATGTTGGAATATGTTTCATTACAGCCCAGGACGACAACGACGACGGCGACGATGTGTGACACACAGCCAGGCGGTGTTGGAATTTGGAAAAGGACTAAGCTTCTGCAGCAAAGAGGTTGGATCAATGGTCTTCACAGCACAGTACGGACTACAGTGTATGCAGACATGGTTAACTTTAAAGTTTGACTTTTGTTTCCAACTGTTTGTCCTTGGGTGGAGAGGTAACACGACTCTGACAGTGTATTAGAAACTATGATTTGATGTTGATGAAACTTTGGCCATCGTGTGGCAGGACATCGACTGCCACATATAATATGTGCGTGCGTAGCGAAAAGTTTTCTAATGAAAGAGCGTTCCGTAAGGATTAGGGACTAAATCCTAATGGGCACAAAGTTGAATGACAGATGTGCTACTCTTTGGGAAAATCAAGGTAAGGAAGGTAGATTTGGTGGTCGGTTTGAGGTAGTCCACTGAGAAAAAGGGATTAATGGGGGTTTCAAAAAGCAAGTCGATTGAAAATACTGTCAAATACTCCTGATCGGTCCAACTGTTCTAGTTTAAATAATTTTTGTCAGCCACCACTTTGCCAAATGGACCACCTCCTGTCCAGTCCGTTCATTTCAGATTACCTACCCAGCACAGTAAAACTCTGCCAATCCAAACAATGATTCCAATCGGAAGTTTCTGCATTTTCTACAAGGAATTGTCGGTATGCAATGCGATTCCTTTTTGTCATGGATTTGCAAGACGATACGGAAAAAACCCCCACCCATGCAATTTTCAACAGAAACACAAAACTCTGACATAAAAAGGAGATTTTATTCGAACTACCCGCCACTGTCGGCTTCTGTTGCATTTTATGCATAAAAGCAGAATTCCAATAGCAAAAGTCCTGATCTGTCGCTTGTTGTAGCTGCCATCGATACACAGAAAGAAGGAAGAATGAAAACAAAATCAAACGTTGGAGCAATTTAGTACTCTGCACAGTTATCCTGGGAAACAGAAACCCAATTGGATTGAATCGACGAGAACAAGAGCATGTCGGGGGCCATCTGTATATCGATATCCTTTCATCCCTTTTGCCCAAGATGCTTTTCACCATTTCCGAATGAGGAATCTGTCGGCACGCAAAACAAACAAACACGACATTCAGCAGAAGCAGCACCAGCAGCAGCTGTAGACGGATAAGGATAACCGTAGCAAGGATCAGACAGATTCAGGTGTTATTAAATTCTTTGAAAGTGATTTTCGATTTATCCTTCACAGATTTCTCGGTGCATTTGTGTGTGAGTGTGTGCGTTTGCTGTGATTTTTACAATTTCTCAATTTCTGTCTACTTGCCTTTGGGTTGACACTTTGAGGAATGCCCCGGGAACGTGATAACTACTTGTTCCCGTTTTCCGATTCTTTTCAATGTTCCCGCATAGTTGCTGACAGAAAGTCAAGCCTACTTAATTTATAGCCCCCTTTGGCAGGGTAGATGCACCGTCTGATAAGCTGTCGACTACCAATTATACGCGCAATTTGTCGGTGCGCCAAAAACTTGGGAGAAACTAACGTTCGTTTTGGGATCGAATTGGGAATTTAAATTGCAATATTATTGAAATCGCAATCTGAAGGTTCGTTTGGGTCTTCTGGGTTGGGGGTTCGTTTTTGCTGGCTATTTTCGATGAGTCCTTAATTGAGCTTAATTTTGGTGATAGTGGTGGTTGTGACTGTGCTTAACGGCAGCGATGAGGGATGGGGAATTGTTTTTCGTCCATAGAGTCGTGTGGTGAGTTTTCGTTTGTGAAATACGGATTTGATTTTTGGGGACAGAGTCAGACAACACGTACGGGTGGGGGTAAAAATCCTGTCTCTCCTAGCCCGTTTTACCATCTGTGGGGTAGTGGACATATAAATATGATCCGCGTGACGATTGCTATACTTAATGGATTCTGTCGAATTTACCCTTTTGTAGCAAGGGAAGGTGGATCGAATGCAGGGGATAAATGACCGCTTCTACGAACGAACAAAAACACAACAGTTTTTGCTGCTCATCTGAAGGGGAGACACCATATGGTCTCTCATTAGTAGCCCATGAATCTCAAACACACTCCCAATCAAATCGAAACCGTCGTCCCTTCTAGATCGAAGTTCCCACGATTGATAGCTTTTCCCTCACCGCGCGCCGCAAGTCGAAGAAGCATTTACCCAAGCCAACATTTATCCGACCATTAACCCCTTAAAGCTATCAAACCTCCGTCGTCCGGCTCAACTTGCCTTTATCCTTCTGAGTCCCCCAATAAAACTGCACACAATCCCATTGTATATTTAGAGCACAACTCCAAGACGAACAGTCTTTTGCGGACTTATCACAGTTATGAGATCATTTTTGATTTCATCTCTTCAAAAGTCCACCCCCACACACGAACACGACACTCGTGCAACCGTAATTCATTGACCAAGCACAATTCGATTACAGTCAGCTCCTGAGTCCTGATGCACGACAAACAATGCTCTCATTCTTCGAGATTTGATTTCGATGGTACTTGTGTCAGGATGTCGGCCAGGATATTAAATTGTGTATACTCCATTGTTCGATCCATTCCCCATTGAGTGTAAATACCGACAACGTTCAAATAGTTTCAACAACCCCCCAAAAACGGTATTGATGGCTGTTGTTGTCCACGTCGCCCGGACTGACCGAAGGACCGACCGAGCGCCGCGACGCGACGTCCCCATGCGCTTTTAGTGAATTAAACTTGTGACTTGGTCGGTAAATGCAATAATAAAGTCCCCATTGTGTTGCGGGTTACGTATCGAAAACTTTTGAAAGTTGAAGCATCATTACTTTTGGTTTAGTTGAGTCATGGATTTTCGACAACAATGAGTGGTTTGTAATAGCCGACCAAATACGTAATCTTTACGTTTCTACGTTCCACCCACATGGGCTAGCTTGTATCAAAAGTTCGATTCGGAGAATAGCACAATCATTAAAGTTGAAAACTTTTTCCCCTTAATGAATGGCGTTAAGATTGGCTAATGAAAAAAAATGGTTACCAATCGAATTGGTGCAGATTGAGGAAATGGAATAAGGAAGATGGATTGGTTTGGTTGTTCGGATGGACTAGAAAATGGTACCCAAATTTGGAGCACGCATGAGGGAGGTTTTGAACTTGCTACATCGGTAGTTCTCTGCTGACCACGGAGCCACCATCAAATATGTCGTATATTGTGAAATTCACGAGGGCGAACTCGCCTTCCATTTGATAAATATTTATTTAAATTCGCTTTTGAAATAACCCTAACCCCGTAACCGGTACGACAGAAAATGTGTAACCTATTATTTTAATGTCGACAAGAAAAGGGTGACCAGATAGCAATGACACTTTTTCCATTTGTCATGTTTCGGAAGATGGCAGCTGTCAAGGTTAGGAATGACATCCAACTACTGTCAAAACATTCTGCAAAGTTTGCCGTTTCATTAAGCATCATTTCATACGCTTGCTGAACGTATGCGGAATTTTTTAAAAAAACGTTGTCGAAAGATTGTTTCATTTGTAAGCATCTTTCGTGAATTTCGACGTGAAGTCGGTCGTCATTATGTCTTCAGTGTGTATGGGTAATTTGTGCCAATGTGGAAATGTTTGATCGCGAACGTGATTACAATTTATTGGAACTAAAGCCACCAACCAGATAGAGGTTGGTGCGAAATAAGGGAAAACTTAGTCGCTGTATCGGCCAATTTCCAAGAAGATCCAGAAATGTCGATTTGACGCTGATCAGCTAAGTTCAGGTGCCGAATTTCCGCATCCGTGAGCGAACGTATAGCTGGATTTTGTGGATTTTCCAAGCGAAACAATAACAAATTCAGTCACGTATGGGGTAATTCAACCCCAGCATTCTGCGATTGAAGTTGGGCCTACATCGATGGGTGTGTTTTTTTTATTTTTGGGGTTCGATCTGAACGAAGTATAGTAAAGTAGGATTTTCAGCACACAGTTACAACATCTATTATGAGTCCTCGAGGTGTCAAGAAGAGCGTCGTTGTTGTAATTGCGTCCTGAAAATTCTACTTTGCTTTTCTTTGCTGAGATTGAAACTGAAGTAAACCGGCCTATTATAAGATGAGGAGGAGGAGGATGAATGAGGAGTGAGTTCTGAATTGGACGCGGGAGATGTTATATTTTGGCCACGGTTGCCACATTGGTCATTTGTGACCAAATTTGGCCATAACTTTTTCTCTTGGTTACATGGTAATTTTTTATTCCATTTGGTCATTTTTTTTTAGAAATGAAATATTATTAGATAATAATTAAAAAAATAATATGTGATCTGTGTAACATGAAAAATATGTTGAAATAAATATGATGAATTGATTGGTCTGTGGTTACAAATATTTCGGACTTAAATTATTTTGGTAATTTTTAGCTACAGTTGGTAATTTTTATTTGCAATTTTGGGCACAAATTTTATTTTCAAGTGGCAACCGTGGGTGAGGCTCAATGTTAACTGGAAAAATTAAGCCAACACCATCCAAAAGTGTTCCGTCTACCATCTCAATGCATCCACAACGATTGACGTTTTGGTGAGACTTAGAGCTAGGATGACCATATATTTCAATCCCAAAAAAAGAACAATAGGAAAAGACAATACTTTGAACACAATTTTCAATTATTCCATTTCATTTTATTTGATAAATACATAACTCTATCGGGCCCCAGCCTGCTTTGCTAGGCTTTAAAACTAAAATTTTACCAACATACCTACATATTTTACTTCGTTGAGCCGAAGCAAACTTTTCACCCTTACATCAAATCATGGGGTACAATGCAAAATTTCGCCACTTTTCACGTTTTTCCAGAATATTCCGAGTTTTCCAATAACAATTTTCTATTTTTCCATTCAAAAATAAATTCCGAAACAATTACATAAAAAATTTTCAACAAAATGTTCATATAAAAAATTAATATTCGATTTTTCCAATTTCCCAATTCTAATTTGAATTTTGTTGTTTTCTTAATGCTAAGGTTATAGTTTTTAAATATTTAAATAAAACATTTATATGTTTTTGTATACAAAATAATTCGTAATGAACATCGTCTTCAAAAACAGAACTGTCAATTTTTGTAATGAACGAATCGTCACCGTATTTTTAGCCGACTTTCTTTCTTTTGAAATGAGTAACGAGTCATCGTTACCGACATTGATCACAGGTATCGAGGGACGTTAATCGACTTTCTGAGGCCCAACGCTCGTACAAGCGACGCAACGTTCCAAGTTGTGACCAGTGTTCTCAGATGAAAATTTTGAGAATCTTGTTTTTCCGAACTAAAATATATTTTTTTCAAGATTTTATAAAAATACAAAGAAAAGGAAATATAAAACACAAGCTTGAAGTATTTTAACTAAAATGTATTTATTTTTGCGACAAAATTATAGTACGTATTCTATATAAAGTGGAATCCCTCTAAGTCGAATTTTCACGGGAGTTAAAAAAAGTTCGAGTTAGAGCGATTTCTGGAAAAATTCGAGTTAGAGGGATTTTTTTTAAGCGAATTTATTTAAATAAAAAAATATTAAAAAGTAGGTATACATTTTGAGAAAAATCAGTTAAAAAAAAAATTTTTATTTTTGTTTGGGATCACTAGTTTAATAAATGATTCTATTTTAAATAGGCAGTAGTGAATCTCCTCTGGGACATCTCCGGTCATTTCAATTGCAGTTTGCAATATTTCAATTGCGTTTTCAATATCATTCTTTTCCGGCATATGGTTAGGAATGGTTTCGCCAAACTCTTCTTCTGCTCCGAGTTTTTTTTTTAATTTTGTACTATTCAGACGGAAAATTCGACTTAGAGTCATATTGTAGTAGGTCAAGAATCAAAAAATATTTTCGAGTTAGAGGGATTTTCGATTTATAGGGATTTCGACTTAGAGGATGACTTTTCTATGCAAAATTGAAGGGAATGCAAAAATTGGGTCGAAAAATTCGAGTTAGTGGGAAATTCGAGTTCAAGGGGTTCGACTTAGAGGGGCTCGACTGTACTTACATAAATATCGATAAGAAAATGATTTCTCTTAAATAAATGTGTTTGCTTTTTGAACATGGAACATATTTATCAATGACTTAAAATCATATAGCAATGTGGTTCATTAAAGCGCAACAAATCCTTTGTAAAGATTAAAATTTCAACTGAAAATATTGTTTCAAGATTTGCAGGAATGTGGGAGCAATAAAATATTGATAATAAAATCGTATAAGATTAAATATGCGAAGTTCCGGTCCTCTGTTTTTACTCCTAAAACATTTTTTCAAAAACATATTACGTACCTAACCTAAATCAGTTTTGACATCAAATAATTTCCTTACTTCAGAGCCGATGTAAATATTAGTAAAACAGATGTTTTGTATGGGCTCTGTACGATTCACATTCTACTAATTGAAGGAAACATTTTTCTTCAATAGAAAACGTTGTTTATTAGTTAGATTTTTTTAATTGTTTTTCCCAATTCTCCCTTTCGTATATTTAGTCAAAATTTACACAATTTTCCCACTTGTGTAATTTTGAAGAAGAAAAAAAACTCACACCTTATTTTCAGTTTTTTTTATGAACAAGAAATTAAGTAGTATTAAAAAGGGACCAACAAATATTCTATAAGGAATTTATTTGACAGAAATAAAGTACATTTTTAGTACCTAGTAGATTTTTTACATCAATAACAATTTAAATCGGCTCGTTTTGTGAACACTGAATAAGATCGTAGAAATACGATCTCAGGTTGAAATTGAAATACAAATTTTATTTTTGTTGCTAGTTAGTTAGTTAGTTAGTTTAATTGACTGTTTTATTTCTTGTTTCAAATTCTTACAAAATTTTGTTCTTTACTTTTTTTTTGTAAGTTAACCGAATTTCCCACAAAATTGTAGTTTTTCCTTTGACCACAAGACGGTTACTAATCATTGAAATTCCCACGAAAAGGTACATTTCCCACGAGTTACTAACACTGAGGTCAAGATCTTATGTAGTCTACGCTAATACGACAAACAACTTTGGACGAGTGCGGCGCTCGAGGTAAATATTCGAGGCGCTATTGCCGGGGTATGGCTGTCGCAGAATACTGCATTTTCTCTACTTAAATCACACTTCCCTCCACTTTTCTATTAACTTTTAATTTGTCGACAGCAGACCAATGCACAGCAAACCAGGCTACGTCCAATAATTGTCAATCTACAAACGGATCCCTCTATTTAAAAGTCACTGCAGGAATTTTGACGACCCACCCCACTCAAACAGCTCCACCTATTGATAGTCGTTATTGCATTGTTTTCCAAAAATACCGCTTGGACAGCACTCAACGATAATTCGGAAAGTAAGACGTAAAACTATTTCCAAAATCACTTCCATTTAGGTATGCGTTAAGTAGCTTTACCTACGTCCATCTAAAAAGCAAGTTTAAATTAAACCCTCTTTCCGTGAATTGCAAATGGCAACGAACCAAAACAAATTTTCCAAGAAACAAAAACTCCCGTGAAGTAAAAAATGTAAAAAAACAAGAAAAAAAACTTTCCAAACAATAATATTCATTACTATCAAGAAAAGTTAGAAAAAAAATCCCTTTCCTACCTTTTCTCGCGAGTTCTTCCACTTCTGATGTAATGAAAGGCATTTCCATTTTTGTTTCCTGCAAGATACTTTCCAATTGAATTTTAAAAATGTTTTCCCTTTGAGAATTGCATTTAATTTGTTTTCAACAATTTTAAACTCTCAAAATTGTATTATTCGTGAATTACGGCCTATTATTCACCTTAAAGCGTCATAAATAGTCAAAGGAGGAAAAAAAATTGCAAAACAAAATCCCCCCCTAGCACATGATCCCAATATAGGAGCGTGCACATTTCTAACCCGGATGTCCTTGGCTATATGTCATAGATTCCACCAGATAGGCCAAAAAACATGACAAAAAAAATATATAAAACCATCTCATGTGCACAGAACCAAATGTCACACAATATCCTGGCCAAAAAAGACGAAAGAAAAAAAAAATAGAATAAACTGCTTCAAAACGGAAGGAAAGGCAGACGAGCTAAAATTGAGGTTACACGAGATGTCCTCCCAGGGGCATACACCATATACACAATAGGGAACACATGCAAACAAAAAAAAAAAAAAAAAATCAACGGAATAACGACAAAAAACGTTCGTTTCTAAAAATTGCCACGGTTCGGCGAGCCAAGGACCAAAATTTATAAACCGGCTGCTGTATGCTGGTGTCTGATTGTGTGTGTTGTTTATGGAAATTTCAGCCTCATACCTGACAATCGCTGAGGGTTATTTATCTTAAACTGTAGCTGTAGTTGAATTGACCTGGACACGACAAATGGGGTGTAACAAATAACTACGAGCAAAAGTGATGTTATTTGCTTAGCTTTTCCCCGTTGTGCGTTGAGGCAGTTGACGCATTATCGGACAAATGGCCTAGGCCTTTTCCTATATCGGTTCGACTTTTCCTTCGTTGGTAACATTTTTGCACGGACCACTCGTGTGTGATTGTGAGTTGTGACGTAGGTACATACACTCGTATCCGTATGAAAACTGCCAGTGGCGGAATCTTTAACGCAAGGTAAGGTCATGCATTTGTTTGTTCTTTTGACGGTGTCAGACAGGAGGGATCGTCGAAATTGTTTAGTTTGTTCATCTATGCGAAACGTTGGTTTTCCTATAGAAAAGTTTTATGTAATAGAAACAGGCATGAGCGGGCCGGGACGACACCGGTGCATTTAAACAACTTTGAGTGCGGATCTGTCAGTTTAGTTATCAAAGCGTTTTCATTTTCAGCCTGTTAGCTTGATAAGCATCGATTTACGACTGCTTGATAGCTATTCTTGCTACGCATTCACAAAGTTACTTATGGGGTTTGTGTCTTCGCTATTTTAAAGACTATATCGTTCCACCGATAACCCTCACATTACCCAAGTACAAGGTGGGCCAAAAGAAGTCATCCGATGTTGTTTGGCTCTCATTTTTTTTCTAACTTCGATTCTGTTTTTTGATTATGTTTATTTGAACCTTTAGAATTTTATTGGTCTAGTCGAGAAGATGATAGGAGCCGTCACAATTTATGGCATTTTTCATCACTTCGGCGAGAACTTCGGACGACAGATTCTCGCACTCGTGTCGAATGTTGTCCTTGAGGGCTTCTAGGGTCTCGGGCTTGTTCACGTAAACACGGGACTTCAAAAAACCCCACAAAAATAAAGTCTGAAACGGTTAAATCGGGCAAATCGTCAAAGCGGGACTCCGGAACGCCGCCTTCAGAATATCGGTTGTTGCTCTCGAAGTGTGTGCCGTAGCTCCGTCCTGTTGGAACCACATGTCCTCCAGTCCTAATTCGTCCAATTGCGGCAGAAAAAACTCGGTTAACATGGCCCTGCTATAGCGTGCACCGTCCACTGTTGTTGTTTGACCAGCGCACATAGGAGTATTTGCATGAAAAACCTGGCCAAAATTAATTTTCGTTACCTTTGTTACTTTTTCAACTTAAAATTAATATTTATTAAATAAAATACAGTTTCTAATTGATTTGTATTAATTTTGGCATAAATTTTTGAAAAAAAAGACCGCTTTTTTTTTAATTTGATTTTTTTTTATTGTTCAAAAACTAATCGCTAGATTTTTATCATTCTGGAGCCTCTGGAAGAAGCATTTCTAACGTCTCTTTTGAAAATGGAATTCTTATTTTCGGATGCATCTTTCTAAGAGAAGTGATTAGAGGATCAGAGCTGAGCGACATCTTCCACATTTTATGTGAGTGTCAAGCAATCGCTCGGAGTAGAAGGAAGCACCTTGGCAGGTACTTCTTTAATCACTTAGAGGAGTTTGGTTCCTCAAACAATATTGGGACCATTATTAATTTCTGCAGGGAAATTGATTGTTTGGGCGATTTGGTTTAGGTTTTTAACCGTAACGGTTCCCTGGGGATGGCGATGGGCCCACTATGGTGCCTGGTCTTTTTGTGATGAACTCACAACCCCACTCAACCTAACCTAACCTAACCTATCAGAGCTGAGCAACAATCGATTTAGGACGTCTTTGTTACAATCTCTCCTTGAGAATTTTCTAGCATAATTAAGGCGATATACTGGGATCCGTCACAAACCCATTTTGTAATTAGCTCAAGAGATGCACCTTCATTTTCAGTATGACTGCTTACAACTTCCTGTATATACATTAGTAGTCGAGTTGCAGTGTGATCCAACAAATCCTGCAGTTTTATTTCAGCGAATGTTTCCGTCACAGTATATGATTCTTCTATTGGATAGCAATCCTTTTTAGCTTTTTGAAGCATACTGTTACACGGAAAAAAGTCTTTATTCGTTGCGGCCACAATTTCATATTGCTTTCGCAATAGTCCGGCTTCAATGAACATAGAAAGAGCCTTTTGTATAGACAATTTTTCTTTTTCATCTGTAAGGCTATTAGAATATGCTTCTTTGTACTTTTGCGCTCTTCCAGGAGATTTAAGGATTTCTTTAAATACTTTTGAAGCAACAGTGTTACCGGTTTCTCTTAACTTCTTCTGAGTTGCAAAAGCTAGTTCCTCAGTTTGAACTGTTTCTCGAATATATTCAGTTCTTCTTCTTTTAGTCCTTTCACTCGATTCTTCAAATAACTTTGCAGGTCGTCCTACTGATCTGACACTCATAACTGGAAGTGTGAAAGTCCCTTCAAGCCACTCTTTGTTTCTCTCTACAAACAAATCCTTTCTTCTGCTAGAGGCTAACCATCTTTGCTTCAAATCGAAAACAATTTTAGAAACACTTGATTTAAAAGTTCGAAGGTTTTCTTTTGAACAAGACATATCTAACAAAAACTGTTTTAAATAATTTAATTTTTGGTTCATATCGACCTCTCCACTTTCTTCCATAATATTAAATAAATATTTTTTAGTCACAACTCTCGAACCAGATGATCCTAAAAAAAACATTCACTATACGAACACAATAAAAGTGTATGTTTTTATTCCGAAAATAATAAAAAATGAAAACAGGATAGTAACATTGCAATAACTAATCAGTAATCACTAAAACGAGTGTATGGCGTATGAGTGTTTTTTTTTCACACGAAATCGAAAAACTAAAACGTTCATAAAATATCGAGTAGCAGCTAGTTGCAGCCAAATCTTTTTGCATTAAAATGACAAATATTCAATCTCACTTATTAAGTGCAAACAATCACAGAATAGCACGGAATACTATACTAAAATTATTAAAACTTAAAAATATTTAAAGAAATACGACATCTTTTTGCTGTATAGCGTTTGAACCCGTATTGAAACAAAAACAACTACACACGATTTCCAAAAATGCATTTAATATATCAATACATACCCACAGTAGAACTCTCCATTAAAAAAAATTAAGATTTATATCACAACAACTTGAAATCACTTACAGAGGAAGACTAACGAAATTGCATGCATGCAAAGAAAAAATGCAAAAAATCCAAACCATTAACTTTAAACTCAGTTTATCACAACACACGATGAAGAAGAAAAAAAAAAGCTGCAACGCGTTGACCCATGTATATTTAGGTTACGGTATAGCAAACTTTTACTTCTTGATTTTACTTTTTAGTAAATTGAATTTTGACCAGCTTTTCGGTGCAAATACTCCTGCGTGCAGCGGCGTTCTCGAAAAAAATGGCCCGATGACTCCTCCAGCGTGAACAGCGCACCATGCAGTAACTTTGAGCGGGTGTAATGGCTCCTCGTGCATTACTCGTGGATTTTCGGTGCCGCAGAAGCGATAGTTTTCCTTGTTCACGTATCCGCTGAGGTGGAAACTAACCTCATCGCTCATTATGATTTTGGTCGAAAAATTGATAGACACGATTATTCCGCGTTCTTGGGGATTGTATCGCTCCATGGCTTGTTCACTTGTAATCTACATCTGTCTAGTCCTCAAATGTCTAAAAAGATTTGACATTGGCGGCCATTTGCAAAAATAAGAGCATCTTCCAGTAGGGTGATCTCTTTTGGCCCACCAGAAAGTCGCCCTTTGACATTCATTTCATGAGCTGCCTTTAAATTGAGAAAATCCGTCATGACGGTTTGGGGTATAGAAAAAAACGTCAGTCGCCATCGATGCAGAGTGTTGCAAAAACGTACTAAATTAGGTACTTAACTGCCTCTCTATCAGTAAAGAGGCTCTGCGTGAGCCAAATGCAGCCTTCGATCGATTCGGCATGCTTCTTCCAATTATTAAGACTAAGCGCTCTGGCAGGTATCGTCTTTGACATGAGGGTTCGGTCTTGGAAAATCGCAAGTGACGAAATTTAAAACTTATGTTGGTGCCAACTGTTGGAGTAGCGTGCTATAGTCAACTGCCTGGGTCCCTTTAGTTAGACATTTGTTTAATTCATTCACATCTTCCATGTCAAACAATTTTAAATCCGTTTAAATATCGCTCAAATGAAATGTATAGTTTTAGCCCCCTCCAGTCACACTTAAACCCAATAATAGTAAAAGAAATACGAAATTCTCAAACAGCAGGAGTCGGTGTGAAAACTTTGTTGGCTGTAGTAGTGCCATTTCAATTTGACAAGGCGCAAATAAAAAAATACAACGTTCAAATGGATATATTAAATTTTGCAACTTCATTCAAATACAACAAAAAAAAAAAACCAAACCCCGTCCGTGAAGAACCATAAAATACTTTTATTTATGACGAAAACTTCACCGCACACACATCCAAAGAATATTTCCTCCAAGTGGTAGGTAGCAGTGGTTTTCCGATTTCATAAGCAAGTCGGTAACTTTTCTTTTCGAGTGAGTATAAGCGGCATAATAGCACAACAACGAATGCGAACTTGACAAAAACAAAAATAAAAACAGTATTCTTAATCCTTCAGAACCCTTTTTGTTCTCATATTTTTTCTTTTTGATTCCTGTGCACTTGCCCGCGCATATCTATGAGTGGGTCGTATTTTTTTTTTCTTGTTCGTTTGCTTGGAGGTGGAGTGTGAATTAAGAGTTTTGGCGAACCATTTCTTATGCCGAGGTGAGCGACTTTTGTTTTTTAGTGCACCAAAAGTTTGCCAACCGTCATAAGTAATAAAAAATAGAAATAAAAGGAAAGTAGGTATACACGAGGAATTATTGTTATTTTTTAAAATGGAAGTTTTTATGGCGGTTGGAAATGGAATCTCCCCTTTCTTTTCTCATTCCCGCTGATCTTGGGATCGGAGATTCTCAAAGGTGTGATTTATCGAACTTGGCATTTGTTTATTTGCTTTCAGCTTAATGGATAAGGGGTAGGAGGGCACATCTATAATGGATTCATAACTCTGCCATTGCCATTAAAATTCGGAATACAAATACCACACGGGCAAAGGATTCCTCAATCTACCCCCTTATGAGTGTTTGCAGCAGAACAACCCACCCAACCACATATCCCAATGGGGAAGTACCTCGCCAATCCAATCTAGAGAAATTATATGAAAATTCCCATCAAAAGGACATGAACTGAGAAAGCAACACATAAAAAAAAAAGAAAAAAAAATACAAAAATTGTGCAAAATCCTTGGGATGAAATTGGATTTGTCTCTTTTCGCTTATGGAAATTCCTGCACACACACACACACTCACACATGTCCGACTTTTGTTTTGAATCGAGGTAATGAATTGACCATAGTTCGTTGGGAGGAAGAGGACAGATGGTTTTGAAGGAACAAAAAATAAATCCCGTTGAAAATATTCATAATGGAATTCATTTTTATTCATTCTTTGGATATGACCATATGAGTGTCCTGCTGGTCACTAGCAAGACACCGTCAGCATGTGAGATTTTAAGCGGTGCATTTTACTCTTTTGTCTAGGTATCCGTTTTTTGGATAGATAATGTAATGTGGGTGCGGGAAGACAAACTCGCAGGGAAATAGAGATTTATGTGGTGCTGGTCGTGGTTGGCTGGGTTCGTGTCCAATAATTAGATCGGTTAATATGCTGAGAAAACTAAAATTAAAAATATGGGTAACAAACCCAAAAATTTGTTTCCTTGGCAAGTTTACCCATATCTTGGATGTCATCCCCAAATCGAGGCTATTGTAGCCAACAAAGAGTTACCATAGCTCTTTAAGACACGGTTTTTAACAAACTTAATTTGTATCGGGTATGAACACCGTACACCCACGTTCTGTTACCGGCTTGCTTACAAAAACCTTTTATCAGCTGCGTTTACTATTCTTTACGATACAAGCACCGCCATACGGCTATGACAGCTCTTTTATGTATACAGTTCTGCTAAGGGTGAGGTTGTTTCCTGGCTCGTAAAATAAGTGACAACTGAGTCGTTTAAGGTGTAACAACTGACATGCGGCTATGACAGCTCGGTGTTGGTCTAAGCAATCCTCTATCGTCGTTTGAACTGCTGTTAGTGTCAAATAAATCCTGCTGTTCAGACGTGGTAATAATTTCACCAGGGAAGGGTGTGGCGACCCGCGAGCAGCCAGCTCTGAGCTGTGTATACTCTCGCGCTCTCGCGATCTCATCTAGATCTTGCACATGCACATTCGAGGTCGCAGGCAGTCGATAGTAAGTGGTGAAAGTGGGAGGTTCTCTGAACTAATAAAGAGTGTAAAGAAAAATACAAAACTGGTGTTATCATTTTTCTATTGAGAGTTTAGGCTATTACATTTGGCGACGAGGTAAATTTATTTTAACATTCATACATATTAATGAAAATGTTCCTACAAAGCAAGCGGTTTTCCTAGACGCGCGCAGACGATAAAATGATACGAGTATTGCTTTATACATTTCTGTTCTGTTTTTTTTAGTGTACTTGAGGGCAAGTGAAAAAAAATCCTAACAAATTGGAAGTCATAAGCACAGATGTAAGGTATGGCCATTCAATTGGATTATGTGTTTTATGTTTGCATTAAATTGCAGGATTGAGTTGCATTAAATTGCGAGCTAAATACATACATTTAATTGTGGGAAAAAAGAGAAGAAGAAGAAAAGGAAACAAATAAAAAGCGAATCGTATGTTATAACCATTCAATTGGACTATTCGTATTATAATTGCATTAAATTGCAGGTGGAGGGTCACATTTAATTGTTAACCAAAGAAAAATAAATATGAGCGAATCAGGGATAAAACCTTTTCTGTGTGAAACGATCGATACGTCGTTGATAAGAGTTGAATGGGAAAGGTGGTATCGATCTTTTTCGCTTTACTTAGAGGCAGAAGAGATTACTAATGTGGTTAAAAAGAAAAATAAGCTCCTACATCTAGGTGGGCCGCAGTTACAGGAGGTAATTTTTAACATTCCTGGAGCATTAGTCGACATCAATGAGGATGGTGCTTCTAAGAGAGATGTGTTTGAGGTATTGGTAAGAAAACTTGATGACTATTTTTCGCCAAAGAGAAATTCGACATTTGAAAGGCATTTGTTCAGAACACTCAAGCCAGATAATGGGGAGGGCTTTAATAAATTTATTTTGCGGCTCCGTAATCAGGCGGCTAAATGCTCGAAGCAAGAAGTGTTGGATATAAATATAAAGGACAAAGTCATAGATGTGTGGGCTTCGCGAGATCTAAAAAAACGGTTGTTGGAAAAGGAGCATTCGCTAGACGAGGTACTAGGAATGTGTCAAGTACACGAGCAAATTGCAAGTCAGACGGACACGATGATTCCTACGGCATCGACAAGTGGGATTAATAGCATTTATCCTACCCATAAGCGGAAGTTTGTAATCGAAGGTAAGGAATGTCAGAGATGTGGACGAGTGGGTCACTTTGCGGATAGTAGTTACTGTCCAGCTAAGAACGGCAAATGCAATTTATGTGGGTTCTTTGGTCATTTTGCTAAGAGATGTAAAACGAAGTCGGCCAAAAGAAAGAGCACAGTGGATGATGAGTTTGACAACAAGAGAAAAAGATTTGGACCATCAAAAATTAGGTTTGTAGATGGAGAAAGAGCAGATGGAGAGAAAACCATTGTTAAGTTTGGCGAGCACCACTGTTTCCAAGTCACAGAGGACTTAGATGAGCTTCCAAGCGGTAAAATTGTCTGCTCTATCGGAAATTTTGAATTGTTAATGCTCATTGATTCCGGTTCGCGATTCAATCTCATAGGGGAAATTGACTGGGAAAAGTTACGTCAATCGTCAACATCATTGCTTAATATCCGAACAGAATCGGAAAATCAGTTCAGGGCGTACGCTGCTAAAGAGAAGCTTGAGGTAAGAGCTGTTTTTGAAGCCCCTATAAGCGTTGATAGTCAAAGAGAGTCGATGGCATCGTTTTATGTTATTAAAAACGGCAAACAGTCCCTTTTAGGGCGTGACACCGCACTCACACTAAAAGTTCTTAGATTGGGAGTGGACGTGAACCAACTCGAAAATAATCGGGTTTTTCCAAAGATTGAAGGTATACAAGTACAATTGGCTATAGACAAGTCAATAAAGCCGGTACATCAACCATTGCGTCGCATTCCTTCAGCATTGGAGAAAAGGGTTGAACGCAGACTCAAGGAAGCGGTTGAAGAGGACATCATCGAGCCTGTTTACGGTCCGAGCTCGTGGATCTCACCTATAGTGTTAGTCTTTAAGGAAGGCGGAGATATTCGACTATGCGTCGACATGCGCCGTGCGAACGCGGCCATTCTTAGAGAAAATTTACCGCTCCCTACGTTTGACTCGCTGATGACCAAACTTAAGGGTGCTCAGTATTTATCTCGTTTAGATCTCAAGAACGCTTATCACCAATTGGAGCTAACCGAAGACAGCCGCGAAATTACAACGTTTATTACCCATAAAGGCTTGTTTCGATATAAACGATTGCTATTTGGGGTAAATTCAGCGCCCGAGATATTTCAAAAGACAATGGAAAATATCTTGGCTCCCTGTCAAAATGCATTGAATTACCTAGACGACATAATTGTTTTTGGACTCACGGAGGAGGAACACTACAGGGAATTAAGGGCGGTGCTAAACATTTTTAAGGATATGAACGTTACCCTCAACAAGGAAAAATGTAGTTGGAAAGTTCATGAGTTAAAATTTTTGGGTCATGTACTAGGGACGAATGGTATTAGTGCAGATCCTGAAAAGGTTAGAACGATCTTAGAATTCCGGTCTCCACACACAAAGGAAGAAACAAGGAGTTTTCTCGGACTTGTCACGTATTTAGGAAAGTTTATTCCCGATATGGCAGACACAACAGAACCATTATGGAATCTTATTAAAAAGAATATTCCGTTTACCTGGGGTGAAAAGCAAGAGCAAGCTTTCAAACGGCTAAAAGAATCTCTAGCAGAAATACCGACGCTGGCTTATTTCAACCCTAAGAACCGTACCCGGTTAATAGCTGATGCCAGCCCTGTCGCATTAGGAGCAGTCCTTTTGCAGTTCCAGGGAGGAAATCCTGAAGTTATTTCCTTTGCTAGCAAAAGCCTATCTTCAGTGGAAAGGAGATATTCACAGACCGAGAAAGAGAGCTTGGCGTTAGTTTGGGCAGTGGAGAGGTTTTACTATTACCTCGCAGGAATAGAGTTTGAACTCGTTACGGACCACAAACCCTTGGAAGCAATTTTCAAGCCCACGTCTAAACCGCCAGCTAGAATCGAAAGATGGGTCCTCAGACTCCAGGCCTTTAAATTTAAAGTGATATACCAGGCGGGAAAATGGAATATAGCTGATTCTTTGTCGCGATTGTGCAAAATTCAGGATACAGACTCATTTGACAGCCACTGTGAGTACAGCGTATGTGCATGGATCGAAAACATGGTCCCGCGGGCGCTTACAATAACCGAAGTGATTCAAGGAAATGCCACTGATCAAGAGATCATGGAAGCGGTTGAGAATATCAAGAGGGATGATTGGACAGCCAGTAGTAAGAATAAGTTGTTTCCATTTCGGTTTGAACTTTGCACTCTGGGAAACATTCTTCTACGTGGTTCCAGGATTGTCATACCAGAGGCGCTGCGATTCAGAGTATTAGAGTTGGGTCATGAGGGTCACCCAGGAGAAACAGCCATGAAGCGAAGACTACGCTTAAAAGTATGGTGGCCACTAATGGACAGAGAAGTGGAGTCGTACGTGAAACGGTGTCGGGAATGTCTGTTGGTTTCAAGGCCCACACCACCAGTACCCATGCAGCGGCATGCCTTTCCGGAAGGACCTTGGCAATGCGTTGCAATCGATTTATTGGGTCCGTTGCCAAATCATGATTTTGCCTTTGTTATCATCGACTATTTCTCAAGATACCAGGAGACTAAATTTGTAAAGAAAATTACATCCTCAGAGATAATTGCCATGGTGGAAGAGATCTTCTGTAGATTGGGATATCCCAGATCTATAAAAGCGGATAATGGTCGGCAGTTCGTGAGCGGGGAATTCAAAGCTTATTGTGATAGTAACAATATTGATCTGATTACCTCACCCCCTTATTGGCCACAGGCCAATGGCGAGGTCGAGAATATGAATCGATCAATTTTGAAGCGACTCAAAATTGCTCATGAAAAAGGGGTGGACTATAAGAAAGAAGTGCAAAAATTCACCCTCATGTATAACGTGACACCACATGGTACGACTGGAAAGTCACCGTCAGAGCTTCTTTTCAAAAGGACGATAAGAGACAAGATCCCCTCTGTACAAGATATTAGCGAAAATATTTTGGATTCAGAGGCAAGGGACTTGGACAACATAAACAAGCAAAAAGGAAAAGAGAGGGGGGACAGAAGTTGTGGGGCGAAGGAAAGTAATGTTACCATCGGTGACAAAGTTTTACTTCGCAATCTCGTTCCGCAAAATAAGCTGACACCAGCATTCGATGCAACTGAATTCGAGGTAATCGAACGAAGCCGAAACGAAGCAGTAGTCCAAGGAGCTGACGGGAGGACCTTTAGACGAAACTTAAGCCATTTGAAAAAGATTCCAGTTCCTTCGCAAACTACGCAGGACACAACAACAACAAAAACTGAAGACACTTCCGATCCTTCACCAGAAGAGGTTCATGAGGAAGCTGCAGATACTACTCAGCCGGGAAGACCAGAGTTAAAGCTAAAGCTGAAAAACATAGGAGGGATGTGGCGACCCGCGAGCAGCCAGCTCTGAGCTGTGTATACTCTCGCGCTCTCGCGATCTCATCTAGATCTTGCACATGCACATTCGAGGTCGCAGGCAGTCGATTGTAAGTGGTGAAAGTGGGAGGTTCTCTGAACTAATAAAGAGTGTAAAGAAAAATACAAAACTGGTGTTATCATTTTTCTATTGAGAGTTTAGGCTATTACAAAGGGTTTTAAATTTTTTTTTCAAAACTGTTTTGTATGCATTTTGGAAAAGAGGAAAGGAGATACCGATTCTTTTTGAATTTAATTTATATATTTTTAGTATTGCCTCTCCAACAGATAAGGACGAATATAAATATATCATGTAGTTATTAACCGGGTTTCAAGAGATAGCTGTGAACTATCCAAATTTTTAAGAAGTCGGGCTAAGTATGAATGGCTTACAATGCTTCGAAAATTCTTAAAGATAGACCAATATTTATGGGAGTATGAGAAAACTTTTACTAGGCTTCCTCAGCTTCCCATTTGGGTTTACAACCTCCCTATGTGGTTCTGACAGCTCTGTGTAAGGGTACAACAAATTTTTGTGAGAGTCTGTGATAGTCTTCGTTAGGATCTGACAGCTCTACATGTGGCTACCATAAATCTTTTGAGCGGCTGTGACAGCCTTTCATGAGGTTCTGACAGCTCTGTATATCGTAACTTAAAATCTTTTGAAAAGCTACGACAGCCTTCATGACGTTCTGATAGTTCTGCACTTGGCTACCACAAATCTTTTCAGCGGCTGTGGCAGCCTCTCATGAGGTTCTGATAGCTCTATTTACGGATCTGACAGCTCTACATGTGGCTACCATAAATCTTTTAAGCGGCTGTGACAGCCTTTTATGAGGTTCTGACAACTCTGTATATCGTAACTTAAAATCTTTTGAGAGGCTATGACAGCCTTCATCAGGTTCTGATAGCTCTGCACTTGACTACCACAAATATTTTCATCGGCTGTGACAGCCTTCATGAAGTTCTGACAGCTCTATTTATGGGCATCACAAATCTGTTGAGAGGCTGTGACAACCTCGAATGCTTGCGCATTAGCTCTGTGAGAAGGTTTTAACAGCTCTGAATGCGGATCTGATAGCTAACTTGGAAGTCTTCAAACATTTTTTTATTGGTTACCGCAGCTCTGTTAGTGTGCTGTACCCATGTAACTGAAGGCATCACACCTTACTTTTGGTTATAGCAGCCACAGAGGTAGCAGTTGATGTGCCTACATACAACAGAGGTGGCGTTTAGTAGGGCTATCGCAGCTCTGTAGTTTTCTGAGTGGTGTTCTTGTGCATGCACTACAATTGTGTCCAAGACGTTTCCATTAATTTGCTTAACTAGGTAGGTATAGCCTGTTTATAAATCTTTCGGAAACAGCATGAAGGTTTTCTCGCGATCGGAGAGGAACCAAATATATCCAAAAGCCTGCTCAGGAAATATATATGTACAAGTTGCCAAAAAAATCTTGTAAATCGAATCAGTAAGGCTCGAGTTATAAGCAAACTTATGGACAGGAAGACTGATTGATTATCTTTAACAGTTGTTGAGTATGGATTTAATTCTTTAAAAAAATGCTTCTTTGTCAGAGACCAAATGATATGGAGGAATTTACCAACCCACAACTGGTACATGGTCGAGGTGAGGTGACATTCCAAGGCTTTTTATACCTTAGTTTATGTTAGGTTAGGTAAGAAGCTTTCTAGAAAGACACACTTAGACCAAAATTTTATACCTTACGTTGGACATCTTATTTCTATGGCACACTGGACTTTTGACCCACCCAGATGAGCCAAAAGTTCGCAATAATTTGGGCCATAGGTTCACAATTTTAAAATGGAAGTAGGCCATAAGTCCACAACTATCCATATGACAAAAAGAGTTGTTTTAACAACTCAAAAAGTATGGGAATGTTTGATAGATGCCGTGAAATAAGACCAACTTCTAAAAATGTACCTTATTTCGCTCTTAAATAGTGTAATAAGGATAACTTCCAACAGTTGGTCTTATTTCACTCCCACAAAGTGCAATAACGCCAACAAAATTTGAGTAATAAGAAGAACCTTGCACCCACCCCGTAATCCATCAGTAAACCTAAGCAGGGGGGTTGCAGGGGGGCAGCATGCCCCCCCCCATACAGAATTCATAGTTTGAAAGCTGAAGAAGTGTGTCTTGTGGGTTTTGAAGGCAAACACCGCAAATGAGGTCATTACTAGAATTTTTAGCTTCGCTTTCAAGCTCGTTGTCCTCTTCTTCACCTTCTTCATCCGTGAGCCATAAGACCACAATCAGTGAGTCAAAAATTCACAAGAATTTTGTGTGAACTTTTGGCTCACCTGGGTGGGTTATAAGTCCACCTAAGTGGGTCAAAAGTCCATTGTGGACTTTTGGCCTGTGGACTTATGACCCTGCGCCATTTCTATCACTTGAACTCCTCAAAAAGTTTGCCTTTCAAGTCATCAACTACCTCAATATCGTTCAATTTGGGACCAACGAAATCGTTAAGTATCGTTCTGTATCAATCGCCGTAGATGGTGACGGCCTCGCTAGTGTAATTTTTAAAAAACCACGAACCAGTGCCGTAGCCAGGATTTTGTTTCGGGGTGAGGGGCTTGCTTCCAAATCTTATGAGGAATTCTTTAAACAAAAAAACTATACAGGTACATTCCAATGTATCGATTTTTATTCGTTTTTAAATCGGATGTACTCAAACAAACATACTTAAATTATTTGTTTACTCACTTTTTTTTTTTAAAGTAGAAGACGTCTTAATTTTAGAAGAGGTTTCTGGATTGGAACGCATTTTCTGTTTCAATGAAGTTCTTGAAGCTCTTAATTGAACTTCAAATAGGTCCTCGGCAAGTTGGGATGCGGATTGAAAAGCATCTCTGTTTTTCTTAAGATAAATCCGAACTTCTTTTGTGCGGTCGATTGTAGAAACGAAATTTAAGGATTTTTTCTGTAGGAAAATTGGTAAAGGCAGGGTTAAACTGAATAGTTCTTAGGATACAATCCGGGTTACTTGGGAATCGCTTCTTTGGACCGCTGTCAAAAGTGATGATGCTTTCGAAGACATCACCCATGTTGTGCTCGGTATTTCTTGAAGACTTATGGATACGCATTTGAAGAGCTCCATATACAAAGGAAACAATACTGGCATGCCTTTCAATGAATCTTGTTTCACCAAGGCGTAGGTACAAGTCGAGTTTTTCGGCTGTCTGGTGCGTGTTTTTTTAAATTACATTTTTGAAAGTTAAATTTGCATTTGAATGGTTGCGGAAGAAATTCGTTATTTTACTAACAGGAGGAGTTGGCCCCTCAAGCCCCTCAATAAAAACCAGCAGTAACTTTTTGTGGATGCATTGCCACCTGGTGAACCTCGTGTGGACTGACGTCATGGCCATTTATACATTCATACAAAAATGCACCTCGTCATTATAGAGTGGATTTTTTGGGCCTAAATTGGAGTTCTCTTCCAAATCCTTCGAATATCAGTTGCAGAACAAACGACGTTGTCTATATGGTCATTAATTTTGATTTTCTTACTTTGGCGTGGACCAAATTCGCGAAGCAAAACTCCCAAATTTGTGGTCTGCAAAAGGCCGACCTCTTGCGGACGGCGAGGATTTTACTGCCTCGGGTTCTCCTGCACCTATACACTTTCTCGGACCGCGGTAATGTTATATCTTATTTTTTTCGTGCCATCGACGCTACCAGCCGCCATCTTCACAAAACCGCCATATAGGGCACATTTTTATTTGTGAATTAAGCTATTAAAAAATTGTCGTCCTTAACTGTGCTCAAAGTGCACAAATGAAAATTTCACCTCTTTGTTTATTTATTTAAATTAATTTAATCGCTGCACATTGAGAATAATTTCTTATAATAGTACAGGTAGTATATAATGTAGATATTTTGAAAAATTAATGAAAAGACATGATCTGGAGGTTTGTTTTTTTTTTTTCCTGTTGGGGGGAGGAGAAATGCTTTATGCACCGTAGGGAGGTCTTTTTGGCGTTGACCATCCCCGTGTGTCCGACTCCCATTTGTACAATGCGTTTGTACAAGGTTTATGTAGACTAAAACTCCTCCCTCACTTCGGTTTCTGACCAGCCCCCCTGGGACCGCTGTTCGCATTACTTCAGGGGGACTGTAATCATACGCCCTTTCGGGCTCACTCTGTTTCGCGGGATTGCTCTTATTCTCATTTCTTTCTTCTGAGAATGCGTTGGGCGTAGGCGCAGATCTTGTTCCAGTTCTGCTCGCTGGCCAGCATCTTTTCGGTTATGTTGTCTGGAGTGATGATACCGATATTCGTCTCCAGTTCTCTTCTTTTGGATTCCCACCTGCTGCAGGCGAAGAAGGTATGATGCGCGTCGTCTTCCTGGGAGTCCCCGTACTGGCAGGCTGGACTGTTTGTTTTCCCGATCTTGTGGAGAAAGGCGTTGAAGTATCCGTGTCCGGTGAGTAGCTGTGTGACGTAATAGTTAACTTCACCGTGTTTCCGGTCATTCCACTCAGCCACGTTTCTGATAAGCCTCGCTGTCCATCGTCCTCTGCTTTCCGAGCTCCAGCGTTCTTGCCACTTCTGTTTCGTGAGCTCTTTGGCCTCTTCCGCAGCCCTTTCTACTCCAGCTTACGTCTTTTTGTCGATACGGTTCGATATGCGCTTGCAACACGTAGAGCTCCGCGTCTCTGCACAGCTGCCATCTGCTTTCTGTACTTTTCCTTTCGAAGTGCATCTGCCCAGATCTCACATCCGTAAAGGAGAATGGCATGCGTTATCGACATCAGGAGCCTTCGTTTGCTGGCCGTTGGGCCACCTACATTTGCCATCAGCCTGCTCAGTGACGCAGTCACTTTCGACGCTCTTTCCGCTGCATTCTTTTGCCAGAAAGTGAGTTTGGTGTTGATGGTCACACCCAGATACTTCACGGCGTCTTTGCTTCTTATTACCTCCTGGCCGATTTGGAAGTCGATTAAAGTCGGAATCCTTTTCTTCGTCAGAAGCACTATCTCGGTTTTTTCTGTAGCCAAGCCGAGACTGTGTTCATCCATCCAAAAGGTAGCATGACCTGGTTTAGCTTCAGTTGCGCATTTTCGGTGTCTTTTGCCATTATGACAGCGGCGATATCATCTGCATACCCCACCAGGAAGGTGTCTGGAGGTTTGTTTAGATGCTCAAAGTTAATTTTAACAAAAGTTAAATTAAAAGAGAACTATCCGTATCCAGCGATAAATAAGAAAAAAAAAAACACTCATTTTGAAAATAAAGTGTTATCATTTGGACGTTGCAATCCTGCGACTTGCCATTTGTAGCTGAACACCGGATTAGACAGACGCTTCCTAAACAACATGGCCGCCACAGGCTGTGAACATCGACCCGTCCCAAATGAAAAGTCCCCTATACAAAGTCAAGACCTCCCCTTGTTTTATCAAAAACTCACTTCGCAACTTACAAGTTCAATAACACGACCGAAACTGAACGAAATCATTCATGTCAACTCATACATCAACCACTTTTTATTCATTCGCAACCGTAGAGACGGCAATAACAGTTCCGCCTCTATACCTGCATCACTTGGTAACAATTTCAACACACAAGTACCGTCGAACTCATGTCGTCTCTCCAGCACTTTGCACTTTGCCATTTGAAAATTTCAATACAAATCCACCATCCTTCTTCGATTCAGGCGGCTACCCACACACTGCCAATACGGAATCCCCGTGAACGCCGGCCGTCCGCGTCGAATATTGAAAAGTTCCATATATACCAATACCCAGTTTTTCCGGGACTGTGAAAAGTTTTATTATTCCCGATGTTTTGGGTGAATAGTTTAGGTTTGTTGTTGCCAAACTGATTTTCCAGGTGCAATGGTAATAACGATTGTGTTGTGCGCCTCCGAGTTTTCTCACGTTATATGTAAAACAAGAGGCCAACCTCGCTATAAGTTGAAATTTTATATAAGCTCTGTTATAACTTGTACTCGTGCCGGAACGGAATCAGATCCATTTCGGCAGCTCGGCGTATAGTTTTCGGCAATTACAAGCTTTTAGTGGCGGAAATGTATTCTCCATTTCGATTTTCACCCCCCGAGCACGGGTGGTGGAGGATATTGAAAAGTTTTCGGGGGGGCCACCTGCAAGTTGTTTCGCAATAACCATCAGTAAAGTCTGTGTGCTGTTTTCCTTTTACACATTTCAGTTGGTGAGCTGAATGCGTGGTTAGAGTTTTGCCAGCAGAAACTTTTGTATTTGTACTTGTTTTACAAGTTCCTTTGACAGTGGCAATTTCCCAGGCGGATGTGCTAAGTTGAAGTTCACGATTTTACGGCAATTTTCAGAACGTTTCTGTGAGGTGATGTCGGGCTTGTAACTGCGAGGCGATATTAACGTGGTTAAATCAGGGTGGGTTCTTTAGCCGTGCCTATGTTTGGTTAATTGTGACCGAGGAAGATATTTGACAAAACCGGGACACATCTCATCCATTGACAGAGTAATATTTTCTTCGCCCGTTTCGGTACGGGAAGTTGAGGAAATTCCAGAGGAAATTGGAAGAACCTACTATTTGGGAGGAGTATGCACATGTACAAGTCGAGTCGTAATTGAAATAGAGCTCCATATGAAACGACATGCGTTAGGTACATGCTACATGCTCGTTCGAAGTATGAGGCTGCTGCTACTTACATAAAAGCTGGTTCACAGGACCTCTCGCCACCTGCTACTTGCTGGTTGCAAGTAGATGTTGCTGTACTCCTTGAGCTGGACAAGTATTTGAAAACAATTTGGACGTCGGTCGGTTGGTTTGCCTATTTATAAATTGGAACTCCACAAACTTTGCAGCGACATTGACTTGTCAGAGGCCTTCGAAGACGTTCAAATGAGTCGCCTCAAATTGCTAGAACCAAAGCTCATACTATACATTTACCTATATCCTTCGCCGAAACTCCACTCGCATTCAAAAGTGTATAGTTAAACACTCATCCCATCAGGTCCCCTCTTCAACCCCCTATACGACAGATCAAGTTCACCTGCAATTCATTGGAAAAAATAAAAAACCCACCCCCGCTATAATCATCACACAATCGCCACCAGTAACAATTACAAGATATAAATAAATAATACACACCGATCCGTTTATCAAGTAAACGAGCAAACATAATCCTTGCAATCCTACCGCCCGATGTAGCCGTCATCGTCGTCGCCATCGCATCGGTGTGGCACCCGCACCCGCCCCCGCTCCGCATATTGTAATAAATCCACAGCATATTTTACATCCGAGCGGGAGATAAAAATCGCCATCATTTGAACCAGAAATAAATGAAAGGAGCTCGCGAACGGGACAGAGTCAAAAAGGACCTCGAAAACCGCACAACACAAGTCGACCTTAGGTCCCTTAAAATTCCATTTAAAATGTACAACGCTAATAATAATGTCGTCCTTGGCGCAGTAACTGTTTATTGTATGCGCTTCTTATCTATGGTCGTAACAAGCCAACCGTAGTCCTGGTGATGGTGCGGTTTTTCATAGCACGAGCGCAGGGGTCGCCAAAAAAATATAAAAAACAACAACAAAGGACAACAAGAACTTGCGAATGAGGAGCGAATGAGGAGCGAAAACGGGCGTCCTTGTGCCAACGGCAAGCACGGTTTGCCTTGTGTGAGTGAGTGGGACATGTAAACCTCTGCAGGACAATACACAATAAATCTGTGCAGGATAGTAAAAATATTCACTGCTGACATTTTTGCAGCACCAACTGCACACACATTCCAGGCTCAGCCACCCACTTTGCCCTGGCTTCGTCATCCTGTCGTCCCGTCTTTTGCCATAATTCCGGTCACAGTCGATTTATTGTCGAGGACAAAAGTCTCTTTCGCTCTGTCTCTCTCGCTTTGCGTACAGATATGAGATTTATGGCATTTCATTCGGCGACATTCAGCTGCCATTTGCAGTGCCATAAAACACTAAAATAAGGATTCCTCTGGCCTTATCATTATATTTTGACGAGAATAATGACATTTGCCAGGAACCAGGAAGACAAAAGCGATCTTTATATGACAGATGGTGACACTGACCATAAGTTACTTGCATGTTTCATTCGAGTGTTTGATAAGGATAATGACTTTCTTCAACAGATAAGTCGTATTCCAAGATTTAAAGCAAGGAACCGCGATCTGGAAACAAGCGAATGGGGTTGGGGCTGTGACTGGTGGGGTGTAACAATGTAACAAGGGGAATAATTATTTTTACTTTGCAAACGCAATAACGCTGTCAGGTTGTTGGGTCAGCTATAAGTAATGTTGACTTTAAACGAATGACAGGAAAGTGGAGAATCGCTGTAATGGCTGCGGTTTTTGTTTGGCGAAGGTTCCTCCAAGGTGTGGCAACCGCGTTGCAAATGCTGATTGGTTTTTAGGTCCGACATGTGTTTCTGTTTGGTGTGAGCAAGGAGTTTTGTGCAATATTTTGTTGGTATCCTCTGACATTGCAATTCAAATTCCTCTGCCAACTCTCATATATATAAATATGTTTTGACACAACTGTCTTCAGTTTTCGGTCATTAGTCTTCCATCTTTTTTCTTGTGTTTTCTGTTTATTGCCTCCAATTTTCTGGCTTCTGTCTTCAGTTTAACAACCTTCTATGATTGGCTTCCAGTTTTTTGTCTGTTGTCTTCAGATTTCTGTCTTCTGCCGCCTGCTTTCCGAAATTTGTCTTTGCTGCTTGCTTTCCGTCTTTTGTCGCCACCTTTTGTCTTTTGGATTTTGTCTTTGTCTTTTGTTCTCTCTCATACACTTTTTTATTTTATATTTTGCATTCAGTTTTCTGTCATCTGTCTTTTTCTTTTTGTTCATTGCCTCCAATTTTCTGTCTTCTCTCTTCAGTTTCTGTTATCACCTTCTATCATTTGACTCCAGATTTATGTCTGATGTCTTCAGATTTCTGTCTTCTGCCGCCTGCTTTCCGAAATTTGTCTCCACCTTTTGTCTTTTGATGTCTGCCTTTTGTCTTCTGCATTTTATCTTTGTCGTCTGTTCTCTCTCATAAACTTTTTTATTTTGTATTCTGTCTTCAGTTTTCTGTCTTTAGTTTTCCATCCTTTGCCTTTTGTCTTCTGCTTTCTGTTTATTGCCTCCATTTTTCTGTCTTCTGTCTTCAGTTCAACAGTTGGCCTCCAGTTTTTTGTCTGTTGTCTTCAGTTTTCCGAAATTTGTCGCTACCTTTTGTCTTTTGACGTCTGCCTTTTGTCTTCTGGACTTTTTTATTTCGTGTCTTCTGGTCTTCAGTTTTCTGTCTTTAGTCTTCCATCTTTTGTCTTTTATCTTTTGCTTTCTTTTTATTGCCTGTAATTTTCTGTCTTCTGTCTTCAGTTTCTGTCAACAGCCTTTTTTCATTTGACTCCTGTTTTTGTCTTCTGTCTTCTGTCGACGGATTTCTGTCTTCTTTCACCTGCTTTCCGTCTTTTGTCGCCGCCCACTGTCTTTTGACTTCTGGATATTGTCTGTGACATTGTCCTCTCTCTTATAAATTTTGTCCCCGCCCTATGTCTTTTGACTTCTGGATGTTGTCTGTGTATTCTGTCGTCTCTCTTATAAATTTTGTCTTTTTTATTGTGTCTTCTGTCTTAAGTCTTCTGTATTCCACAATAACCTTTTGTCTTCTGGTTTCTGTTTATTGCCTGTCCTTTTTTGTCTTATGTCTTCAGTTTCTGTCAACAGCCTTTTTTCATTTGACTCCTGTTTTTGTCTTCTGTCTTCTGTCGACGGATTTCTGTCTTCATTCACCTGCTTTCCGTCTTTTGTCGCCGCCCACTGTCTTTTGACTTCTGGATATTGTCTGTGTCTTCTGTCGTCTCTCTTATAAATTTTGTCTTTTGTTTTGTGTCTCCTGTCTTCAGTTTTCTGTCTTAAGTCTTCTGCTTTCCATTTATTGCCTGTAATTTTCTTTCTTTTGTCTTCATTGTCTGTCAACAGCCTTTTTTCATTTGACTCCTGTTTTTGTCTTCTGTCGACTGATTTCTGTGTTCTTTCACATGCTTTCTGTCTTTTGTCGCCGCCCTCTGTCTTTTGACTTCTGGATGTTGTCTGTGTCTTCTGTCCTCTCTCTTATAAATTTTGTCTTTTGTTTTGTGTCTCCTGTCTTCAGTTTTCTGTCTTAAGTCTTCTGTATTCTATCATTTACCTTTTGTCTTCTGCTTTCTGTTTTTTGCCTCTAATTTTCCGTTTTCAATCTTCAGTTCTCTGTCTCCTGTCCATAGTTTTGTCTCTTCTGTAGTCTGATTTCGGTCTTTAGCCGCCTGCTTTATGTCTTTAATCGTCGCCTTTTGTCTTCTGTCTTCTTCTTCTGCTTTCTGTCACCTCTCTCCAGTATTCCGGCTTCTGTCGTCTATCTTCTGTTTCCAGTCTCTAATTGTCTCTCTTCTTTCTGTTTTCCCACCAGGCAACTGCAAACCGATGGCAAACAACTGAAATCTCTGGAAAAAAAAAACCTTCAAAACTACGAAAACATTTCAATAACCGTCCTCTCCAAAACTAATGAATCCGCCAATAGCGACCGGCCATATATTGCGCAATTTACCCTCTGGCCAAATTTTGTTGGACAAACACACATAACGCCGGCCACCAACCCGCACACCTAAGCCCGCAGTATATTTGCCTTCGAGAGCAACATTTTTGATTTCAGTTCGAGATATTGAATTCCAATGAATCTATTTTATTTCCTTCAATATTTGCATTTGATGGTGTTTTTGTTGCCATGCACCTGATGCCACAACCACTGCCTCCATCCCACAGTCTAAAACGGCTACACGAAAACAATTTTTTGAAACACACACATGTGTGCTAGAAATGGGGCATTTGGTTAGCGGATTTGTTTTGAGGCCGGATTCCAGTCCTGTGTACAGTATAAATGTGAATGAACTTATATAGATACCTGTTTGCCTATTGTAGCTGTGTAGCCTGTACATCATTCAGGCTTTTAACGATTTTGTTGCAACACGATTGTGAGGGGAGGGAATTTTTAAATATCTTCTTGATGCTGGGCACGAAATTTATATCCTTTTCAACTCGTCGTCGGTCATCGCTGTCGTTGGTAGCTTTACGGCGGTTTTTCGCTGACAGGTGCGGGAAATTTATACCGAATGTTACGAATAAGTGGCCCAAAAGAGACGCTAGAAGGGAGGCATAAAAAGTTCACACCAACCAACCAGCATACAGCGCATCAGGATGATCCTTTGTTTTTGTTGATTGAAAAGTGTTTTATGGGCTTATACGAGAGTCCTGCTGCAATGCATATAGTGATATGGATATGAGTAAAGTAACTGACATAAATAAATGACTGAATGCGAAATGAAAATGAAAATGAAAATGAAATTTCGCCGTGACGAATGTGAATTTTATTGATATATTCGAGGGGTAGGGTGTTTTTCTTGCTTTGCTGTAGACTGAAAATTGCATTTCACTGGCTTTTGAGTGTCTGTTGTGGTTGCATTTGAATAAAAATTTAAATGGGAAAAGGAAACTGAGCTTCTTCTGAAACCATTCAACCAAAAATTCGTTACTTCCAATTTTCACGAAGGCCCTCGCAAGTTAGTAAGCAAAATATCGTCAGCTAAACTACCAACAACTTAATTTTACAGCTCCCTGGGCATCACCTGGCAACTTCGTAAAAAACAAATCGCCCTTGATGTCCTCTCAAGTCATCGCCCTAATGACAGAAATTCGAAAAACATATTCCCAAATTATTCGTACAAACGGCCTAGGTTTCCCCTCAACAGATGAGGGCGCACAACTTTTGTAAACTGTTATTACTTTGGTCATAATGGCAATATTTCCCTAGCAACATGTTATTAAACGGTAAGTATGGTCAAACCTGCAGTTAATGAGTTTCAAGAGATGAGTCCGCAGTCCGCCAACTGTTTCTAGTTCTTATGATAATTTTAGGCGAGGGTGTGTATGGTTGTTGGAAAGTTTTCCCTTTTTAAATTTTGTATTTATAGGTCGGTGCGTATATTTTGAACACAGAAAACTCTGTAATAAGCGCAAAAGTTTGGGAATAAAATGTAATTGCCGCAGCATTAAGGTTAAGAAAGGTGGGCTACCTAAAATAGGCGACGGTCATAAGAAACGCAAAAAAAGTAATATCCACCTTCAATATGGAAGAATGACAAGTGAAATGACGAGAAAGGACAATCTTGGCAGTACAATATAGATAGAGAGTTCCATTTGGGAAGTGAGTGATTCAGGGAGTCGATTCTCGTTCTATGAAAAAGTGCGACCAAACGTCAAAATTTTTCATATGAATAATTTCTTTTCACGGCCCCATTTGCAAGTAAAAGTTTTTAGAGTTCGAATATTAAGAGCCAGTCTACGATATTGAATTCAATAAAGCTTTTTTCACTTATTGAACCAGAATCGCATTTTGGGTGCGGGTCAAAATTCTGCTTTCAAAATTTCTAAAAAATTTCGAATGCTTTGTCTAATAAAATTCTGCTTTTTAAAATTCTGACCGGCAATATTTTAAACAAATAAATTCTGCTAAAAAAAGAATTTTGAAAGCAGAATTTTGAAAAAAATAATTTTGACCCCAACCCTCGCATTTTAGTACAAAGTGAATCGAAAAAATGAAAGCAATGCGTGGTAGCGAATGTGAAAACGATTTATTCGATTCACTCTTTCACAGAACCAGAATTAACACCAGTGGGATCTGGGATGTTCAGCTGGGAAGAGCAATAAAAGAGACCTAACTAACGCAATAAAAATTAGATAAGGGTTTAAGGATCCAAAAATTTCTTACTATTTCGTATTATAAAACCAGAAAGTTTCTTCGCTTTAGCAATAACGAAATCAACGTGACGTGCAAAGGTGAACCTGGAATTAATTACAATACCCAGATCTTTAGCCTCTTCGACTCTGTCTAGGACAATATTGTCGATTTCGTCTTGAAACTCAAGGAGTGAAGAGGTTCTGTAAAAACATATTATAAAGCATTTCCTTATAGGTACTTAATATTAGACAATTGTTGACGCACCAAATATATAAATTTTGTAGATCATGTTGCAGAAACTCACAATCAAGTGTAGTTTTTATTTTAAGGAGCACTTTTAAGTTATCCGCATACATAAGACAGTAGCAATATCCGAAATATCGTTGTTAAAAACTATGAAAAGCAGCGGACCCAAATGACTACCCTGTGGTACTCCAGAACCACATAGAAAAGGTCGTGAAAAGTAGTGTGAGTGAAACCCAAAGCTTTCAAGTTTTTTTTTTTAATAAGATATGATGACTGACAGAATCAAATGCCTTACTAAAGTCAGTATTTGAACAAACGACTTGAAACCCACCTTCAATAGCATTTATTTGTAGTATTGTGAGAGACGCAGGCCAGATTATAGTGGTAGTGGACTTCCCAGACACAAATCCATGCTGCCTATGAATAAATTCCTTTATAAAAAATTCCAATTTTGATTTGACGATACTTTCGAAAATCTTAGGAAAGGCAGATATTCTGCAAATTCCCCTATAGTTTTCAATATCATTCTTAAATCCAGATTTAAAAACTGGAATCAGAAAAGATGATTTCCATTCATCAAGAAAAATTCCAGAGGACAATGACAGATTGGAAAGTTTATGGATTCAATATTTTTCTAAACTATATGGATCTGGGTAGGCCAGTAGATTTACGTTTGCTATTTTTTATGAAAGACCAGAAGCGCTTGGAGTCAGTTTTAATTTTATTTTCTACTAGCGGACCCGAAAGACATCGTTCTGTCAAAAAGATTTGGAAAGTGGCAGTTTTTTGTTCCTACCTATTTTATAGTCGGCGCAAAAAATTCTCCTGAACAGAACCGTCACCCTGATGATAGGGTTGTGTGTGAGGTTCAGCTCGGGTGACCAAAGTAAATATTTTCGCTTCCACGAACTTTGTCCACCCTTCTGTGACTCGCTAAAAAAATCCCGACTGGGATGTCTATGCTAGAGAGCTTCAAACCTGATTGGAAAATAATCTAAAGGGACAATGGAAAACTAAAGGTGACAAATATTTAAAAATTGTGTGCCTCAATGACATAAAATAAAGATAGACGGGTTGTTACTTACTAACCGACATGATTGTGTTTTAAAGTGACGCAAGTCTACGTCACAGCACACGTCGTCCCCGATCGCGCCGATTTGGCCCGATCGTGACCGAATGTAAGTGAGGTAATTACCAAACTTTTCGTTGCCATTTTAAAGCGGGTATGACTCTGTAATAAAAAATAATGAAATAAAACGTAGATATGATTGAATTTGAACTTTGTGCAGCTATAATAAAGTTCAAATTGACTCTTTGTCGTTAGGAACACACCTACATTGCTTAGACAACAGTGAGTGCTTGTAATTTAATATTAACTTTATTGAAAAGCAATAAAATTCAAATAGACTCTACACGTTTGTATGGAAAAAAGTAAAGGGCTGTTTTTAGAGTTTTCCCGGAAATTATTCGAATTTTTCTCGCCGTAAAAAACCATCCTTGGACTTCAACGAACATTTAAAAAAAAGAATTGGTAAAATTGGTCCAGGCGTTGTTCAGTTATGCGCTTACCAACACATTTTGCGGTTCATTTTTATATTATAGATTTCGCCAACGTAATTTTTGCCGAAATTTACTTAACGCAAGAAAGTCTTCACGCAGTTTGTCAAAGAGTTCGCAATCCCTAGGACAACCTGACTATTTAAAATGTTTGTGAGGATTGTTTTTAAGATTCTTAAGATGGGAGAGCCTTCTATTGTACCATGAAGGTTTAGATAAGTTCTTCTTCGACCTTTCTAATACGCTCTAGAAAAAGGCTCGAAATTTGTCAAACAAGCTCTGAACCTTCTCTATTGACGCACAGTGCGTTCTGCCCTCGGATTCGTATCGATCTAGACTTCCCACGAACTAATTTTGGAACCAGTTCTTACAGACCAACCGATCTCTTTGCTCCGCACTAGTTTTACTCTTCCATAAGGCAGCGCTAACTGACAATTTCTCTTCTTGATGCTCAAACTGTCCCCCACCCCCAATGCTTGTCCTTGTTTGTAATGAAATATTTTCCTCCTTTGAATTTATGGCGCTCCCTTTTCTGTGTAGGTATGTATAACTCCTGGTTCTATTCCAATTACAGTGAAGTACATCGCAAATTGTGCCCACTCTCAGTTTAGCAGTCCCACCATTACCACAAACAGGACTAGCACCAACGGTGAATTTTCCTACGCAATGCCACATTTCATAGTACGTCCTGTTGCCATCATATCTTAACGTATGACACTTGAATCAAAACGTAAACACAACCAGAACCACACTTTGCATTAAACTTCAAAATATTCATATATAGCTGGTGGCTGGTGGCTGGTCTAGTCGACATCCTTTGGAAAATATAGCAACAGCTACCATCAGTCCGCCTCGAATACCGTACGTAACATCCAAGAACGCTTTTGTCCGCAGCAGAGACTCCCATTGCAATTGTCATCTAAGCACCTCTAACCAAACACAGTATACTGTTCAAAGTAAAGTGGACGTTGTGACAGTGTCCCTGGGAAATATCCTTTCACAGTGCATATACCGCATGTGTATAAATCACTGTTATATTCGTGAAATATCCGGCTGGCATTGGTGAAAGTGCACCAGAAGTACTTGTGATCCCTTTGAAAGTCGTGCATGCATGAGGATTTTCCCAAGGATATAGCCGGCTGGTACTGGTGCGCTGCAGCGCATTGTCATTGCGAGTGTAGTTCCATTCGAGTGCAAATAACGAAGAAGCGACTCTATGAAGTCCCGCTTTTTGTTTGCTTGTTAAAATGAGTGCGCGTCCCCGGCTGGGGCTATATGCGGTCCATGTATTCATTATCGCTTCAGAGACAACGCAGTTACCACTGGATGGACACGACGGCAAATAGAAGCGAGCACACTGCTTATGTATTTTTTTTGTAAAGTCATAGACGACGATGGCGATGATGGTAAAAGTTGAGCCCCATCTCGGTCATGGGATTGGCAACGCCACCGCGCCGCGACGCAGTGCACAATGGAAGTGCAACAATTTAGGATTTCAAACAGCGAATTGTCGCCGGGAATCTCATTTTCTCCCCCCACACAATTGGATTGAGCAATGGAAATGCAAATAAAACGAGCTGGCGCTGGCGGTAGTGGTATAGACTTAGATTGTCGTGGTCAGAAATCAGTTGGCTCAAAGCCTTTGTGTCGCTTGCAGTTGGCATTCGATGCATGAGCAGGTGACTTTTGTGATTTCAACTCTGGCGATCTTCTTGCAATTAACTAAAAGTGAGACCCGGTGGATATACCTTCAGAGCACCCACTTCAATGCTGTTTAGGATTCCCGTCCATGCTCCTGCAAGCGTTTGCATTATTAATGACCTTCCCGGCATCCACGCAATGAATATAATGTTTCCATTAGTTCAGCCGGCATAATTGGTCGAAATAATTGAATAATGCTTATCGTCGCCGAGGTCAAAGCGTCCGTGTATATGCAAAACAGCAGGCCGCCCTGAAACAACAATAGGCCAGGTCCCACCTCTGGGGCTGTTTAACATTTCCAATGAATTTATCTAAATTATGAACATTTATTCATGTGACCATAAAATGAAATGGTTAGAGATTCGGACGAGATGGCATTCAATGTGGGTGTGAAAGCACTTTTCAAAAAAATACTTTGAACAAGTTGACATTCACTGACTGGTTGGGCAGTGACGTATGCATTTTCAAAGAGGCATTTTAAACCGAAAGCTGTTTTATTTTTAGTCGTTGTGCAAATCCTAAAAAATGCTTTAAGAATTAGTTAATATCCTCCCCTCTGGAAGCTAGTTACGTATTTAAAAAAAAATACAATACAAAGATGACATAGCAATGCTGGGTGACGCGATAAGTGAGGTTGGGTTATATTGTGCAGGGCTATGAGATCGTCACAAACGACCAGGCACTTAACAATGCTGGCTGAGGTGATACACATCCAACAAGTCGGTGTGGAGGTGTTTCTCCTTAAAAGCTGTGTGTGTCTTCCAAAAACTAATCTGTTGGACCGGCACATTCGTTAAATTTTCCAGACTTGTAAAGGTTCTTAGACTTTCCCTGGGAAGATGCTGCTCGATTTAATTTTGCTTAAACTTCTTGAATCTGCGTGGTTATAGCTTCAAACCGTAAACAGGTATAGTGGACGTTAGTATAGTGAAAATAAATAAAATTTTATCGGATATCCTCGAGCGTTTTACTTTACAGTCTCTAACATTTACTTGCATCTTAGATTCTGATTCCACTTTCTCTAAGTCCGGGGAATATTGCACTTCCCCTATGCAAAAGTCTAAGCCTTTGGAGAACTGAAAGCTTTTTGATAAAAGCAATCGGTCCTCCAAAGATTTTGTCTCCCTTTCAGTCCTCCAACGATTTAGACTTATTTACAGGGGACTTTTTTGATGATCGTGGGATTTGACACGAGCTACGTTTATTTATTTGCACGACATGTTTTCGAAAAAGGTAATAAAATCCTAATGTATATTTTTGATTTCAATTAAGTTGTTGGTCTCTAAAAACGCTATTGCTGACTTAAGTTGTGTTTCGCAGGGGTCCAGCTCTGCCACTGTCAAAGACTTGCAATTCAGAAGTTTTAGCCTACATATTTCATTTTTCAAAACAGAAATCGCCTCCATTCGTTGGGTGGTTGAAACAAACACACCTTTTGCAATATTCAGCAAATTCCGCAAAATGGCTGACCCAGAAGTGTCACAACTCACAACTTAAAGTCATTTTCCACAATGGCTTAGTGGTTAGTGTGTTGGACTACTAAGCGAGGGGTCCCAGGTTCGAATTCCGCAAAAACCCAAATTCCAGCTAAGGGTTTTTTCACTGCGCCACCTCTAGCGAACGTCTGACAAACATTCGAGAGTATAACTGTCTTGAAAGAGCTTCTCAATCGACCGTTTGGAATCGGCGTAAAATTGTAGATCTCTTCCATTCGTTCTAAAAATTAAAAACACACACAAAACGAATGGTAGGGAGAAGCTAGGCCCAGGGTCCCTACAGATCTGTTGCGCAAACTTTTTTTTTTTTTTTTTTTTTTTTTTTTTTTTATTTATTTCATTATTTCATTAAAAAGAAGAAAAAGACTAAAAGTTATACAACAATTATTCAAAACTAAAAATAAAAAGATATTTAAAATAAAACAGTTTATAAGCTTTTAAATGAAATAGTTGAGTACATTCTGTTATCAGATACTGACAAGAGTCGAATGTACAATTCATACTAAGAAAAAAATTTAATTAAGTTTATCGATGGGGATGCGATAAAATTAAGTGACAATCTCAACTAAAAAAAAAAAAAAATTTTAATTAATAATAGAAGTCGAAATTTGTACAATTATTTCAAAATTAGAAAAATGGAAAAAAAAAATAAATAGGCTTAACAATAACTAAACAATAGCTAAAAAAGAATCAAATTAATGGATTCAGTAATTCACCAATAGCAGCATAGTTTAAGGAGAAAAGCCAATATTTCACATTTTTAAGGAATATGGACTTAACTCGCTGGCACCTTAGACTTAAAGGCATTTTATTAAACAAACGGGGTGCAGTAGCAGTAAAAAAACAAGAAAAATGCGATTTATTTATTGTAGGTACAAGGACAAGATTTCTGGTGTTGACTCGTAGGTTACGGCTATCATAAACTCGCGGAGAGTTATACCCGGACATTTCAAAAAATATTTTTAAAACCTTGAAAAAGTATAAATGCCTGAGTGGTAGAAATCCAAGACTTCTAAACAACTCAAAACTAGGAGTTCGACGGTTTACTCTGCAAATAATACGGACAGCATGTTTTTGTTTGATTAGCAAAGGCTCTATTTTACTGGAATGTGTACCACCCCAACAAGCTATGCCATACTGGAGTTTAGATTTGAGTAGACCATTATATACTAGCTTTAAAATAGGCAAACTACAGTATTGATTAAGGTGGTAAATATGCCTGACTACACTGTTTAGATACTGCTTTAAGGACAAGGTATGCTCTCTCCAACTGAGCCTATAATCCAAAGTAATACCTAAGTACTTAAAGCTATCTACGCGTTCAATTTCAAAACAGTCAGCGTTACAACACTCATTTGAATCAAAAGTAGGTACATTAATATGATGTGAACAAGGATTTACTAAACGAAATCGATTGCAATTAGGAGAATGGTAATGTAAGGGCATATCATCACAGATTTTACCCATTATATTAAAAAACATGAACTTCGTTTTATTACTAATGACCAACTTATGAAGTTTGAACCATCTCCTTAAGATTTCTAAATCATAGTTTATATCCAAAAATAAGTCAAAATAGCACCTACCTTGATATGACAAAGCAGTGTCATCGGCAAAGGCAGTTGGTTTGCCCTTGAAAGGTTGAATGAAAAGCGAATTAACATAGATTAAAAACAGAATAGGACCCAAAACAGATCCTTGTGGAACACCTGTATTGATGGAAACCTTTGGACTCAGACGATTTCGAATCATTACTCTCTGACTACGATTATCTAGATAAGAAGTAAACCAGTCATGAATAAAACCTCTGAAACCACAACTATAAAGTTTTTTGAGCAATAAATTATGGTCTACCATGTCAAAAGCCTTAGTGATGTCAATGAAGAGAGTAGCAGGAATATCAGAAACATTTAGACTACTATATAATTCTCCACACAACTTTAACAAGGCATCTTCAGTGGATTTGCCACTTCGAAAGCCAAACTGCAAATCACTGAAGAAACTTATTTTATTTAAGTAAGACACCATTCTTGATTTGACCATCTTTTCAAAGACTTTAGAAAACGCCGATAAAAGCGATATTGGACGGTAGTTGTTTAAGGACATAGAATCACCTTTTTTATGTAGTGGAATTACAAGTTGAATGGTGGTTAGGCTGTGGTCACTTATCTTGAGGTCAAATGTAGCAGTTCTAAATTTAGCTGGATTACTTCTATGTAATCTTATAAATATGTGATCCAAACAAGAGGTTGGATCATGGGCCCCACGCGTAGGAAGATTTAGTAGACTATCGAGGCCATAGGAAGACATAATCGATAAATAATTATCAACATCAGATGAGCAAGTCATAAGATCGATATTAAAATCGCCAATAATTATTAAATTTTTACAAATAAGATTAACAAGAAAGCCAGAAAAATCATCCAGAAACGCATTAACTGTACAATAATTAAATCTATACACACCTACAAAACAGTAAGGTACACCAGAAATCTCACAACTTACACTAATCAAATCAGCACTGTTTAAATTGCGACGCTCAACTACAATGTTCGACGACAAATCGTTTCTATAGAAAACTGCGACACCACCAGCAGAATAAGAGTTATTACATGCTGCTTTAAAAGTAAAATTAGGTATAGAATATTTAGAAACTTCATCATCAAAGATCCATACTTCAGAAAGAAAGATTAGATCAGGTAAGTGATCTAAAGATGCCAGGTGAGTTAAAAACATATCAAAATTTGAACGCATACTACGGATATTTTGATGAATTACAGAAAGACCAGAAAATGACACTTTGTTTGAATGATCTATGCAGAAACATTTTAAACTATCAGAATTGAAAGAGGAAAAACTGTCAGATGATATATTACGAGGACTATTTAATAAGTTATTAGAATTAATATTAGTCATTAGATGAGATTAAAATTTAATTTTCAAGTTTACTAAAGTCCTCAAAACTAATAACTCTGATCGCCTTATCTCCTTCTTTTCTTCTGATGAGCACAGATGAATTTCTTATCCAAACATACTGGCACTTTTTTTCAAGTCTTAGCTGCTTTGCCCTTGCAAGAAGAGATCTTGTGTACATAGTAAGAGAGTCGTTGATGAAAATCTTGCCGCCGCCGCTAGCTCCACCTCCGCTGCCACTACTACTGCTGCCGTTACTGTAGATGCTCGCAGAGAGCTTGGTTTTATCAGCACGCATCTTCCTCATTAACTTCTCCTTCGACGAAAGAGATGAGAATCGTACGCACACAATACTACCAGATGGGTTAGTTTTAGGTTTCAATTTTCCAACATTCCTTACGTAGCAAGATTCAATTTCCTCCGGCGCGATTTGCACACCAACACCAGCCGTAAACAGCTTCATCACCCTCATGTGTGCATTTGCATTACTCACGTCGGGAATACCAACAACATCCACGAAACACTGCTTCTCTTTTTGTTCAAGCAAATTCACCTTCACCTCTAGGGAAACGATCTTTTTGTTGAGCGAATCATTGTTTTCCTCCAGCGCTTTGATTTTTAAGAGCGCATCAGTGTTTAGTTGTTGTAATTTGATTATTTCAGCAAACAACATCTCCAATGTTATCGGCTTCTTCGTGGGAATCAATGACGAAGAAGATTCGCCAACTATTGTGGCTGTAAAGAGAGCAGGTGTGAGGTTGCCGCCGCCGGCACTGCCAGTACCGCAATCAGCTGAGAAATGAGATACAGGCTGACCCCTGGGTGTGGTGACGGGCGTAGGGGAGCTTATAAGAGCATTGTCAGACACGATCGATTTTCTTCGCGAACGAACACAGCTATCACATCTGTACACTTGGCCACTTTTTCCATAGAATTCAATTTCTCTCTTTTCTAGTTTGGCGCACTTTGCATGAAAATATTCATTGCAATTAGAACACTGAATTTTTAGATCGATTCTTTCGATTTTCAGACTACAAACAATGCACTTCATCTTTACAACAAACTTTTTTACTTTGTATGTTTTAATTTAGTTAACTTTAATTTAGTTTAACTTAAGACTTATTCTCAACGCATGTGTCCCCATCAACACTTCGTGAGAGCATTATTATAATTATTACAATTAATTCATGGGCTAATATTATTTTTTAATGCACTAAATTCATTTCATTTGGTAATTAAATACGATCGAAATTTATAACCACAATATTTTGAACCGAATTTCAACGACTTGTGTCTCACAGCTGATGAAAACGTCAAACCATATAATTATATATATATAATATAATTTCACCAATTCATCGCGAGTTCATTTAAAACTACCATAGAAACTCGATTTCCAGTTTTCGGATTATTCTTTTCTCATATTTCGATTTAGAGAACACTAAACAAAAAAACCGGCCAAGTGCGAGTGTCACTCGCGCACCAAAGGTTCCGTATTTGGCTAAAGTTCAACACATCAGATATTATTTGAAATCTATAATATCATTCAATCTTTCCCCTCTTCATGAATTCATCACAATTTAGTTTAATTTAATTACTTAATATTTTTACTCTCAAAAATTACTCGCACATGAATCTCATTTTCTAATTATTACCTAGTACCCAACCTACGCCAATTTTCCATTCTGTATGCGACCTGTCCCAATTAAAAACTATTGACTAAAAATATATTACTTTTATTTTGTTCCGTACTCCCCAAAAAAGTGTATTATACTCCCCAACGAAATTGGCAAGCGGGAACCCTGGTGGTATACCACCAGTGACTCTCTTCTGTCCTTGATGGGGTCAATTGCGCACAACTGCGTAGTAGAGATCAAAACTTATGAGAGCAACGTATTTTACATGGTAAAATTATCTTTTTTGAAAATATCTTGTAAACTATTAACTTTTCGGCAAAACAGTATTCAGCACATATATAGATAAGAACATGATCTACAAAAAAGGAATTTATGTATTTTTTTGTGAATCAAGAAATAAACCGTTTTTTGGGCGAATGAAAATATTTTTTTCACCAGATTACTAATTTATCGAAAACCAATCGATGTATTCCTTCCATTGGTATTTGTCGTTTAACTAGAGGTTATACCGGATGTTGTGTGTAAATTTTAGCCTCCTATGTCAATCGGTTCTTGAGATAGACCTGGTAACAAAATTGGCTTAGTGGGTTCGGACAGACAGACAGACAGACAGACGGAGAGACATCCGAGCGAAACTAATAAGGTTACGTTTTTTCCCTTTGGGTACGGAATCTTAAAAACGTGTCAATTCGATCCAGCCTCAGTTCTTAGGTGATGCGCTAACACACGAACAACATTTGATGCATAAGACTTCGTATGTCCACAGTTTTTTTTTTTTTTATACTCAAAATCAAAGTGCAGCAATTTAAACTTTAATCCCGCTTTTAAGACATAATGCGCCGTACTTATAAAAAATATTAATATCGACTTTAAATTTCCAGAACCTCACAATTGCTAAATTTGTATGCAAAATATAGCCACAACTAAAACTTTGAGTGGAAACTAACAACAATTATTGTAAAGCCAAATAACACTTTTAAGAAATTCACTTTTCACATTTCACAGTTTTATTGGCTTCATAACTGAAATCATGGTTGGCAACTCTACCTGTCACTGCAGTTCAGTTTTCATTTTCAGCTCGCGAGAGTGCAACTTCGGTCCGGTTATTGTTGCTGAAAAACAATCGGTTAAAATCAAATTCGTGTGGTTTTCGCATTAAATCGGAAGTTTATTTGTTTATTAAAGTGCAAAGTTTAATTTAATATGTGTTTCCGTTAGTTTCCATTGCGAAAATATTGAGTATTCGCGAAATTCGTAAATTGCAATTGCAGTAGCAATTTTTTTTTTGCTTATCGCGAGTGATCGGTCGTTCAAAGAGAGGAAAGAGAAAGCGGTTGAGTTTCGTTCAATTCGTTCAGTGAATTTAAAAATTTGAATGTTGCTGTTAAATAATAATACTTGTGGTGAGTGTTTAAATTGTTTTATCTCAGTCAATCTTTGTCTATTACGTGATATACCTACCTATTACCCCAAAATATATCTGTATTGTCTGTTTTGTTTACCGCTTTTCTTACGCTTATATATACCAAACAGCAACGCAATTTGGTATTGCAATTGTTTGCGCTAAGGAATATTTTCAAATGAAACTTTTTGTATGGGAAGATTGTGCTGTGTGTTTGTGTAGCAAAATATGATTTGTAAAATGTAAATAGGTATAGGAAGTTTTGTCATTTAGTGTGTCATTGATTATTGCAATTAATAATTTGCATAATTATTTTAACGTCGTCATTTTTACCAATTTCGAAGAATTTTTGTTGGTTAAGCGCGGCTAAACTAGCGAACTGAGACGAATCGCAATAGAAGTTTCCGATAGCTTGATGGACCCTTATGAAAATTAGACACTTTTTTCAAAACCCCCCTCCCGAAATATTTTTCTGCGTTCGCCCCTGCCTTTGGGGAGTATAATATAACTTTTTCTTATCGGGACTTCCAAAACTATAGGCGGATTAGCGTCCTCGTAGGAAACATTCGAACATACCTCACACACAGCTTGTTTCATTCTATTCTAACATCAACCGCAGTCTTTATTGGAAAATCTTTTAAATACTCGTAGTTGCAGAAGAAATGGATTCTCCAGGATCGGCAACAGTTTGTTTGATGAGCATTCAATGACATCGAACACGAAAACAATTTCAATGGAACATCCAGAAAGTAAAATTCGTGTTGCAATTTACTAGGTAGATAAATATCAAGGCAAGTGAAAATAGTTAAATCCGAAATTAAAAATGGGAGTAGGTACGATTTGTCTTCGGGGAGTATACCGGAGTACGGCAGCCAAATATTTCTCCGCGTAATATTCCTTTGTACACGCTCAAAAACTGGCTACAACCGAGTGCGATTTTTGCTAGCTTAAAAAAAAGGTATTAAAATTAACAAAGTTTCTGTTGAATAAAAACGAGTATTCGTTGCTAAAAACTACCGGGATAAAAAGTTTAAATGCATACTGCTAAGAAAACATACTTTATCAGTAGTTGTTCAACCAAGTTTCTGGATTTTATTAACCAAATAGTTTTATTTCGATTTTTCGACAGATAAAATTTGGGTGGGGAAATTGATAAATCGTGTATTTTTGAGCGTGTTTCCTTTAATAAATTGAATCAGATATTTTTAATTCACAAACTCTGTAGGAGCTACATTAACAGCCATAGTTGGTAGTTTTTAACCAAAGTTTGATGATTTTAAATAAGTGATTTTTCTGCGTGTACACATCCTTCAAAGCCATCAGGAAAATATTTTGCTTCGTCGTCAAAAAGTCGAAATATTCTTAGGCCCATTTTATTCACTCGAAGTTGAACACAACTTGAGGAGTTTTCCATATAAAAATCCCCAAGTTATGTTCAACTTCGAGTGAATAAAATGGGCCTAAGCCTGTTAAGTTTTCTTATATTTAACTTTAGGGATAATCAATTTGAGCTTCACAGTTCTTAGCAATACTGTTAGTTGCTATTTGTCAATCTTGCTTTGAATATTGTTCATATTTATTCTGCACTTCCTATGATCGCTTGTGAAGTGATTTTTGTCCTTACAACATCACACATCCCTATCACGAGGATTAAGGGGATACCCGTCACTAAATTGCCGTGAAAGTGACAGCATTACCTTACTAACTTACTAAGGTGGCGCTACAGTCCGGGGTGGACCTGGCCCTCAACCAATACGCCAGTTGCGTACTCTTTGAAGTCCCTTTCGACTTGCGTGCGCCACCTAATCCGAGGTCTTCCTCTACTGCGTTGTTCCTCCGGTTTGGAATCGAAAAGACTCTTCGGGCTGGAGCGTTGGTGTCCATACGCTCTACATGTCCCAGCCATCTTAGACGACTGATGCGTACTTTTCTGACCAGGTCGATGTTGCTGGTATACAGCTCCTATATTTCGCGGTTATATCTTCACCTCCAGAGCCCGTCAACGCAAACGGGACAAAAAATCGACCAAGGAGATCTTCATCCGCTTTTTACAGCGTCCATGCTTCTGCACCATAAAGTAGGGCGGGGATGATGACGGTCTTATATAGAGTCTCCTTCTCTTCTTCTCCATCTTAGACCAAAGTAACAGCTGTTGGCAAGTGTAATTCTTCGCTTGATTTCTGAGGTGATGTCATTTTCAAAGTTTATAGCGAAGCCGATGTAGAAAAAATCCCGAACTATCTCAAAGTTAAAGCTGTCTATCGTGACGTTCTGTCCGATTCGTCGATGTTGTGTCCCTTCTTGTTGTCAGCATATATTTAGTTTTGACCTCATCCACCACTAAACCCATTTTTGCCCCTTCTGTACTGACTCTTGCAAAACGCCAACATTACCTAACACCTAAAAATAAGTGACAGCTACTTTGGTCGGCCATCTTGTTTATTTCGTCTATATACGGATAAGTCCATTTTTTTTTTTAGCTTATTGCTACCTTTTATATTCCTTTTCACTTTTAATTATTTCCTGAACGAAGAAATGTTACTTTTATGAAATTGAGTTTTAACACGAGCTAAAATACTCAAACTGGTCTCGGCAGTGCAGTTGAAATTCAGTCGAATTAAACGCCGCCAGGCTTTAAAAAAATGCTGAGTTTATGTTCTTACTTAATGACTTAATATTACATACAAACTTTTTAATTTTTGGAGTGAATAATGTGGCCGTAAGTAAATAAACGTCATTCATCTCTCTCTTCTTCCGGAAGCTGCTGTTGGCAGCAACACTTTAACTCCTCCTGGAGCATAGGGCGACAAACGTCATACATACTATGTATGTATTTTTTTAAAAATTAAAAATAGTAGGTACTCAAAATTGAGAAGTGGTGGTTCTTGCGTACGCGGAAAAGTCAAATAGTACTGAAATCAGTACAATATAGTAGATCTCTTTTCAACAGTTGTGTAAGTGATGACGTAAATACAGTATAACCGACTGCTTTAAAAACGTGACATGTCAACCAGCGTGAGTTAAGTATCCATAGCAAGACATATTGAGAAAAAAGATAACATTATTTGTATTCAATGATATCTTTAGTCTCTAGTACAGTCTTGCACACAACGCTACAATGATAACATATGTAAAAGAGATAATATCGTTTGTATACAATGTTGGAATATTATCTCTTCTTCATTATCAAGCAAGACGATTGTACGCTTGGGTCTCCTTGTAGATAGATAAGAAAAGTATATAAATACGACTGTATGATGAATTTATCAACAGTCTTATTGTAACTACATAGTAGCCTTAAGCTCCTTTTAGAATTAGTAAAAAGTATTTCAATAATAAAGGACATAGTTCCAAATAAATATTGTTTAATTTTAAAAGTAAGAAACAAGTGTTTTAATTGGCGATCCTGCCAGGAGGTTAAATATACTTTTTAACTTCAATCGAGCGGACCTCGGGAACAAGTAGTGAAATCTAGTATAAACAGAACACTCGCGTTACCGGTTACAAGAATTACCTAGCATAGCAGGTACAAATATAGCTTCTTCGTACGAAGCAGCAAAGCAATTCAGTGAAAGTGTATATGTGGAGAAAAAAAACACACAAATTCGACGACAACAGACACGAGTTCAAAATGGAACAACTCGCAGTATTAATGGCAAGATTAGAAGCTTTAGAAACCAGGAGCAACACAGTAACACAAACCCTAGAGCACACACGCACAGAGAATGCAAGGTTAGCAGCAATAATAACTAACCAAAATCAAATAAACACTAATTTAGAAACAAAACTAAATGAAGTAAAATCTGGATTAGGCATAGTACCAAACATACCTGTGCTAGAGGAAATAAGAACCACATATACAGATGGTAGTGAAATACAGTTAGACGCATTTAAAAGCCTACCTATTTTCAACGGCGATCAATCAAATTATCGGTCGTGGCGCGAAGAAGCATCCAGATTAATGGACAGCATTAAAAACTTCAAAACACACAGTAAGTACGCAGCAGCATTGACTATAGTGAAAAGTAAAATACAGGGTGCAGCCGCGAATGTGTTAACCAATTATAACACAATTTTTAATTTTGAGGCGATACGTAACAGATTAGATTATACGTACTCTAATCAAGAACCTCTATACGTGCTACAAGACATGATGAAAGCCATCACGCAAAAAAGAAGCACACTGTCTGAATACCACGACGAGATAAATAAAAATCTCAATTTAATAATATCAAAAATCACTATGTCAGGTGATCCGCCGAATATAATCGACAGACTAATTAAAAATGCTAACGACGACGCAGTTCGTATATTCATTGATGGTATGAGTGACAACTTTACAAGAGGATCATTATATTCAGCTACAATAAATGATCTAGAACACGCATTCGCAATTGCTCGCAGAATAGAACATGATAATGTGCACAGGCATTTACATCTCACTCAAGATAAGCACCACAAAAATATGCCACATGAACGCAGAAACGAAAGAAGACCAAATTATTCGAGCCAAACAACGAATTATCAACCCCAGAAGCAATACGATAATATGCAGCAACACAATCAAGGACCACAGCCGATGGAGATAAACTCGAGACAAATTGTACATGCACAGCGACAAAATTGGAATCAATACAAACCCGATGTATATAATCCACCAGCGAAACGTGAACACAGCGGGAGTTTCAACACACACAACAGACCGCAACGATCTTATCAGCAGAACTTCAAGCAGCAGAGAGTAAATAACTCCCGACAACAACGCAGAGACGATGTCAGCAGTACATATGCAGAAGCAGATGAAACGGAATGTATGGTAAATAATAACATAAGAATAGATCATTTAAACTAGTAGACGGGTTGCCCTGCTTAAATTTAACTAGTACTATTTCTAAGGAAATTTATAAAATTCTTATTGATACTGGTGCAACCCATAATTACATTAATAGAAAATGCGATTCTAGCGAAAAAATTAAAATTAAACCTATAAAAATAAAAACAATGCATGGTTATTCTATGGTAGATACAAAGAAAGTAGTTAGGATATTAAAGAAAAATATAACATTTTTTGAATTAGAGGATATTCAGTCTTTTGATATGATATTAGGATATGAAGGACTTAAAGTTCTAAACGCGGAAATAAATTTCAGTAATATGACTCTAACTACCATAAGCAGTGTCGAATCTATTCAGAAAATTAATTACATAATTGGGGAAAATAATATTTATAAAGCAGACATAGATAGACTGATGAAGATTAATAACAGCATAGGACCGTTACCCTTTACAGATACTATAGAAGCAAGCATTAGGACGACCAATGATAATCCGGTTTATGTTAAACAATATCCATATCCCATAGCAGATAACGAATTCGTAAACAAAGAAATACAGAAACTCTTACATGACGATATAATAGAAAAAAGCCATAGTCCTTATAACAGTCCCATATGGACAGTACCTAAAAAAGGTTTGGACGAAAAAGGAAAACCAAAACGGCGCATGGTTGTTGATTTCCAAAAACTTAACGTTCACACTGTAACAGACAGATACCCCATTCCGGATGTCAACATGACAATTCAAAATTTAGGTAAAGCCAAGTACTTTACAACATTAGATTTGGAGTCAGGTTTCCACCAAATTAAAATCAAAACAGATGATAAAGAAAAAACAGCTTTTGCTATAAATGGCGCAAAATATCATTTTAAACGAATGCCTTTCGGGCTCAAAAATGCACCAAGCATATTTCAGAGATGCGTGGACGACATTTTGAGAGACTTTGTAGGTAAATTCGTACACGTTTACATTGATGACGTATTGATATATTCTTCATCTGAGGAAGAACATATACAGCACATAAGTCAAGTATTCGACGTACTCAATAAAGCCACATTAAAAATATCTGATGAGAAAAGTAAGTTTTTTCAAGAAGAAGTAGAATACTTAGGTCACATAATCAGACATGGTAGAATCACTACGAACCCTGAGAAAATAGCAGCTATAGAAAATTTTCCAGTCCCACAAACGGTAAAGGATTTGAGAGGATTTTTAGGTCTTACAGGTTACTATCGTAAGTTTATAAAAGGATACGCAAGCATAGCCAAGCCCCTGACATTATATTTACGAGGAGATAACGGTAAAGTAAACAAAAAACAAAGTAAAAATATTAAGTTAAATCTGAATGATTCAGCATTAGAAGCGATTAGAATTTTAAAAAATTATTTGAAAGAACAAGTCGAACTTTTTCAACCGGATTATAGTAAACCATTCGAGCTTACTACTGATGCATCCAACATAGCTATTGGAGCCGTACTAAGTCAGAATAAGCAACCTATACACTTCTTGTCAAGAACACTGAGTAAGACAGAAGAGAACTATAGCACAAACGAGAAAGAGCTATTAGCGATCATATGGTCCTTACAAAAACTCAGAAACTACATATATGGTATAGCAGACCTAACCATATATACCGATCACCAGAGCCTTATATATTCTGTATCAGAAAAAAATCCCAACACAAAGCTGAAACGTTGGAAGGGAATCATTGAAGACTTTGGAGCAAAATTAGTTTATAAACCAGGAAACCTAAATCTTGTAGCTGACGCATTATCACGTCAACGCATAAATACTTCTACCATAGAAACAGCACATTCAGCTGAAAGTTCTTCTAATGATATAATAAAAACTGTGAATCAGCCTTTTAATGCATACACTGCACAGTTCGAACTTATTGAAGATATAACAAATAATATCGAAACACAAATCTATTTTAGTAACAAAATAAGACTCATAATAAAGTTTAAGGACAAAGACTCTTTACTAAGGCAGATGAAAGAAGTTATACAACCCCAAAAGATTGTAGCTTTGCATACGAAATTTGAAAACATATACAAATATGGTGAAAACATAAAAAAAGAATTCCCACTAGTAAGATTTATATTCACACCAAGAAAACTTCAAGACGTGACAAATTTGGAGGAACAACTAAAACTTGTAAGGGTAACTCACGAAAGAGCACACCGAGGGTTACGTAACAATATACAAGAAATCTCAGAGAAATATTACTGGCCCGATCTAAATAAACAAGCAAAGAGTTTCAACAGAAAATGCATAGCATGTCTATTTGGAAAATATGAAAGAAAACCTATCAGAGAACCTCTGAATAATTCAGAAATACCAACACATGTGGGAACACACATTCATATGGACATATACTTCAACGACAAGTATACTTTCCTTGTAACAGTAGATAAGTATTCTAAATATACAATCCTTCGGGAAATCGAAACTCGAAACAGACTGTACGACGTTATGGAAGAGGTCTTATCTAATTATTTCCCAAAATGTGAACGACTCATGACAGATAACGAGAAGGGATTCAAAACAGAAATGGTGAACCAAATGTGTTTGAAATACAACATAACTAAAGTAGAAACTCCAGTATACAGATCGACAGCGAACGGTCAGGTAGAACGTGTAAACGGTACAATAACTGAACTGTCTAGAATATTCACAATTCAGAATAAAACAAGACTTATCGAAGAAATATTTAGAACAGTGCGTGAATTAAATAATTCTATACACTCAGTTACCGGTTTGAAACCTAGAGACATTTTCTTTAATCAAAATAAATATAGCAATAGTGAAATTATAATAAATAAACTAAACTCAGCATCCAAAAAAGTGATCGAACGTCTAAATAAAGGAACTCGACACAGAGAGTATAAAAAAGGAGATAAGATAATGGTAAGAATCACAGGTCTTAGAAAGAAATCTAACGCCAGATACATAACAAGAATAGTAGAAGAAGATAAAGGAGACACTGTAATCTCTAAAGAAGGAATAAAAATTCACAAGGATAACATAAAGAATTATCATTTTTCAGATGACGAAAATATTAATATTCCTAACATTACTAGGAATTGTACAGAGTCAAGAAGGGCAAGGAAACGTTCAAATAACTGAGTTACTAAACAAGAAGTTTATACTTACGCAAACAGATGACGTGTATTTATTCAAAGAACAAACTTATTTGTTACATGCCACCAACCTGACTTCGATATTTCAACCTTACGTAAATATCGTAACTAGTAAATATCAACCTACACAAGAAGAAAAAATTTGGTTAAGTAAAATTAAGAATTTAGCAGACCAATTACAAGAACATACTAGGCATACTAGATCAATTAACTTTTTAGGAACAGCTTTCAAATATGTGTTTGGTAATCCTGACCATTATGACTTAGTTAACATAGAAACGAGTATAAATAATCTCATAGAAAACAATAATAAACAAAAAACTATAAATTCTAGATTTGAACAAATTTTGCAACAATTCGAAGGTCAGAGCCTTAAAGAACATTTAGTAATAGAACAAGTGTACGAACAATTATTATTATTGACCAGAACAATTAATGCAGCAAAAAATAATGAATATTTATCAGAAAGCCTAGACTTAGATGACATTAAAAATATTATTCAACATGAAATAATTCAAGTACCCATAATAAATATACTTGAGTACTCTAAAATATTATTAGCTAGAACTGATGAATTCTTCATCACAATATATAAATATCCAGTTCTAATTAAATCATGTAAATTGTATAAAGTAACACCTTTAAATTCAAAACATGGAAAAATCATTACAGATAAAACAATTGCCTTATGTAACCAAACTTATTTAAGAACAAGAAATTGTCAAAATCATCTAAGTAAAAACATTTGTGAAATTAACTTTGAAGAAGAAAATTGTCTTATTCCACTTTTAAAGAATATAACTTCAAAATGCAACATTAAACAAGAATACGATTACGACTTAGAAATTGAATCCGGTGTTATGTTATTAAGCGGTAAGCATAAGTTAAATAATCAAACAATTAATGGTATAAACTTAGTTACTTATGAAAATACTATAAATCTAGACGATAAAATATACAAAAACATGCATAAGCAAATTAAAGAAGTTATATTAAGAAATCATAATTCAGAGTCTTACATCGACCAAATAATTAAAGAAGATACAATGTACAAATTCGATAACATAGATACTTTAAAAAAACTAATTATTCCTTTTGAAGAAAAACCGATATTATCAACTATATACACAATTGTAACACTGATTGTTATTCTAGCATTTACGTACGTAATGATAAAAACTATACAATGTATAACAGATCGTCAAAAACAAAAAAAGATTGACGCATATAACAAAACTTATGAAAGAGAAATGTTAAAAATAGCGTCGAAAAATCGGGACGATTTCGTTTAACAAGGGGGGGAGTTAAGTATCCATAGCAAGACATATTGAGAAAAAAGATAACATTATTTGTATTCAATGATATCTTTAGTCTCTAGTACAGTCTTGCACACAACGCTACAATGATAACATATGTAAAAGAGATAATATCGTTTGTATACAATGTTGGAATATTATCTCTTCTTCATTATCAAGCAAGACGATTGTACGCTTGGGTCTCCTTGTAGATAGATAAGAAAAGTATATAAATACGACTGTATGATGAATTTATCAACAGTCTTATTGTAACTACATAGTAGCCTTAAGCTCCTTTTAGAATTAGTAAAAAGTATTTCAATAATAAAGGACATAGTTCCAAATAAATATTGTTTAATTTTAAAAGTAAGAAACAAGTGTTTTAATTCGTGTCAATTTTCCTATCACCATTCTCTTCTCTTCCTTCTAACTTTCTGGAAGTTGTTTTTTAGATGTATATCACCTTATAGCGCTATACATAAATTTCGTCACGCGTCACACATATCCTGACTTATAAAATAATCATTAAGTCTCACGAGGCTCCCCTTTATTGACCCAACTTTTGTTTTCATATTCCATCTATTACCAGAAAATGTTTCTGCCTTCAATATCCTATATCCCACATGCTGTTTGTTACTTCAAGCAGGTGGAAAAACAAACTCATCGCCTAGGTCCCTCAATGGCTATAGGTTATACAAATTGATCAGGACATCCAATCCATGTAAGCTTTTCCGCTCTCCTGCTGTACAACACGCGTAGCTACATCCGAGACGAGCATGTATATCCATATCCATGTCCCTATCCACATCCGTATTTCCACGTCAATATTGTTTGTTATCATCAGTCTCGTGGGCAAGCATTACAAGTTGCAACTTACAACCCCAAACACGGTGTGCTGTCTTGTGACATGAGCTTAATTCATAAATGCATGCGGCTTTGGTGGAAAGGTAGTGCTGCTGCAACTTCAGCAACTTCAACCCGAATATCGATTGCGGATAAAGTAAATATAATTTGTTTCATCCCCATCGAAATGTATGGCTTATGCGATGCACAAGTCGGAAGTACTCGTATGGAAGGAAAACATCGTGTAGTTGAGTTGCTAAAGCCATTGATAAACACGATTGCCTTAAGGACAAATTGAATTTAAAGCTTTTGCGTTTGGATTTTCGTAGCACCTGCCAGGCAAATCGCAAATTTAATGAACGACTTAGGGAGATGTGCGTAGTGGATGTGAAGCTGTGGAAAGTCCAAGTTGGTTGTGATTTTAGCGAAGGTTGTTTTTAACCTTTGGCGTCTAAGTTAAGTCGGGTTATATTCATAAGACTTTGGCTTCTCAAATCCAAACATTGTAGGGAATAAATCAGACAAAGTTTAAGCTGTCCTTTTTGTTTGGTGCAAAGATTTATAAAAATTGGGGACTTTTCTGTGCCGCTTTTGTAGTCTGAATATTGGGGGAAAAACACATTTTTAAGACGAGTTACTGTCCCCCTTTAAAGGGGTTCGTATGGTAGCCCTACTTGTATACCTGAACTCTGAATAGAGTTACAAATGTTGCTCATTTCTTTCTACTTCGAGCTACCATCCACCGAGACTTTCTGAAGCTCATCACGGCATTTTCTTTACCTAAAAGATTGGTCTTAAAGATAGGGCCGGTTATTTATACTCTCAAATATTTATGTCCTCTTAAAATTTCGATATTTATCCCTTCGTATGTCCGCTTCTTACTTCACGCCTACCATTCTCCTTTTGGAGGTCTTAAAAGCAAGTTCTACGACCTTTAGTAGCCCCGGCTAATACATAGTTTTGTCCCTCACTCCAGGGAGCGCAAGGCCGTTGAGCAGTCTTTTCTAAAACCTGCTTGATATTCGCGCAGATCTTTATTACACATCTGCGAAACCAACTCCGTAGGTCTGTCAAGCGGCATGCCAACCAACAGCTTACTTTCTGAATTTTTTAAGAAATCAATTTCCGATATTCCTTTTTTTATGTGAAAATGGACAGGATTGTTCCTCAGAAGTTTTTGTGGTAGGGTATTCGAAGAATCAAAAATTTTATTGGTAGAAACAAAGTTTTTAAAAAAATCTGACGGAGAGTAGATACATAGTACTCCCTGGCAAGCACACGCGCATGGGAATAAAATTATAGTGCTTATTAGCCGGCTTAAAAATGAAATTCCTATTAAGCGGGGACCTTTGTAATGCATAGGATGGCGTTTTTGAGTTCCAACACTGACTAATTTGTTGCTTATAAAGGGGTTTTGCAATTAAGAGGCTTGCTTATATTCGGAGAGTACTGTGTAGCCTTCCCGAATTGGTTTCCCTATTTCGAGTTCACGTCGATTCTTTGTTGCACCTAGAAGGTCTTGAAAGAAAGCTATAAGACGACCCATTCACAGGGTATTAGATATCATCTACCTCTAAGGTCCGCATTTGAATGGCCATCGGGCTTCACTGCTGAAAGAGATATTTTATGTTCGTACATCATCAATCGGCATCAACTATTGGTCAATAACTGAGATGGGATTTGCTACCCACAAAACCGCACTTTTCTAACCGCTGTTGCGGATCCCTGTTCGATCCGCAACTCTTCGCTTCGTTGCGAGTGCCCTGGTAACTCTGTTCCGTTCCGTTGTCGTTGCCGTTGCAATGATATAGCTTCGTGCTTTCTCACATATTCTCCGGTGTGTATTGCTCTGCTGTTCGGTTCGGTCGCAACCACCGCTACGTCGACAGTGCCATTTCGCACTCTTTTACCTTCTCGGTCGCAACAACCGTTAGCCAGAAGACGGTGATATATTTCTTGTCATCACAGACGCTGCCACTGTGTGCTGTGCTGTAGTGCTCGGTCGCAATCGCAATTACCTTACTAGACAGACGTTGATATTTTGCGTGCGCTGTCAGCTGTCACCAGTCACCACCGCCACTGCTGTCTGTTGCTGGAGCTGGTGTCAATTGAAGCTGAAGGGCTGTTGGTTGCTGCTGTGTCTTTGTTCCCTGTCGGTCGCAACTACAGTTCAACTGACGATTTGGGTTGTTGTTGGTTAATTCGGTTGGACGGCATCGTGTTTCTGAACTTCCCAAGAGAGGTATGACTACTTGCGGTTCTGTTGGTCAGGTGTTGGAGTGGCCATCTTCGCTGTCGTTGAAAACCACAAAATTTACAACATCTAACAGTAGTATAGAGTATAGAAAAATTGTTAATAGATTTTTTTTGTTTTTTTTTTTCTCCGAGGTAGGTGGAAATCTTCTGGAAGACACTATGAGAACACTCGGGGCGTGCTCATAGTAGTGTGAGATTTTTACTCACTAAAACCACCTCCATAAATTTTCTTTTGTATACCGCAACTAAGTTATGACTTATCAAGCAATTTTTTTATCACGAAGTTTTACACGTTTGGCAGGCAACATTCCGGCGAGAGTTCCTGCTCGTTCCGCAATTTTAACGCGGTTGAAAATTATCGGGCTAAGTCCGAAGGTTTAGTTCGTTGTAGACGCCGCAATAAATTTGTTTCATCGAGAATTTCACGGACCGAGCTATTAATATGTCCTAATAATCGATTTCTATGCTTTCGAGCGCATATTTTCGTTTCGTCCTTAACGGTGGGAATTCCGAGGTCTCTATGAAGATCTTCATTTCTAATGTACCACGGTGCACTGACGAATGATCTTAGCACTTTGTTTTGAAAAGTTTGTAAAAAGTTTAGATTTGTTTCGCTGGTACAGCCCCATAACTGTATACCATATGTCCATACAGGCTTCATCACTTGCTTATATAATAAAAGCTTGTTCTCGAGGGTAAGCTTGGAATGTTTTCCGAGTAACCAATAAAGTTCTCTATATTTGATTTTAAGTTCTTCGCATTTTTTCTTTACATGCGGTTTCCATTTTAATTTGGTGTCGAGAGTCATTCCGAGATATTTGGCCTCGTTTGCGAACGGAACTTGTACCGTATTTATAAATACAGGCAAGTTATTTGTTCTTTTGTATGTAAAATCAACGTGGACCGATTTCGTTTCGTTAAGAGCGATCCTCCATGATTTTGTCCATTCATAGACCCGGTTAAGCGCGCCTTGTAATACTTTGTTTGTTTCTTTGGTCGTTGTACGCACTGCTAGTATAGCAGTGTCATCGGCAAAAGTAGCTATGGTAGTACCTTCTATTTGCGGAATATCACGCGTAAATAGCAGGTACAGGAGAGGCCCAATGACGCTTCCTTGCGGCACACCTGCCCTTATTTCTTTAAATTCCGAATATTCGTTTCCGTGTTTGACACGAAAGAGTCTATTCTTTAGATACGATTCTAGAATTTTCCATAACCGTTCGGGGAGAACTTGTCTTAATTTGCACTTGAGGCCTTCATGCCAAACCTTATCAAATGCTTGCGAGACGTCCAAGAATACGGCAGAGCAAATTTTATTTTCTTCTAGGGCTTTCTCTATTATACGTCAGTTATCCGATGCACTTGATCGATTGTCGAATGTTTGCTTCTAAATCCGAACTGGTGGTCGGGTATAAGATGGTTTTCTTCTATAATTGGTTGTAAGCGTCTGAGTAATATCCTCTCAAAAACTTTGGAAATAATTGGAAGAAGCGAGATGGGTCTATAAGACTTTTTTTCATTCGGTGGTTTGCCTGGTTTTAGAACCATTATGACTTCCGCGATTTTCCATTGACTCGGGATGTATTGTAGTCTGATCGCGGCGTTTATAATGTGGAGAAGCTTAGTTAATGCTTTCCGAGGTAGCATTTTTAGGAGTTCACCCGTGATCAGATCATAACCCGGAGCTTTTTTGGGCTTAAGTTTCTTTATTACTTGTCCGAGCTCGGTGAGTGTAGCGTTTATTACTATATTATTTTCAGATGTTCGTCTGTCTGACGCATAAATATATTTCCATCAAGCGCTTGACCATCGAACGGCTTAAAAGTTCCTTCTAAATGAGCGGCGAAAATATCCGCCTTCTCTTTGTCGCTTTTTGCCCAAACATCTTGGGTTAATTGTTAATAGATGAGTCACAGTAAAAACATATTTGTCAGTTGCTTTTGACTGAAATGAGTTCGAAGCCAACATCATCACCGCAACCACATTTCGGGCGATAAGTTGCAAACCCTAATCTGTGCCCTCAAAAATTACCATGTACTGGTGGCACTGGCAGGCCTAGTTTTGTCCTTAAGCCCAACCCAACACACAAATTGCCTCCCTCAGCGAAAGCGAAACAGATTAAACAATTAAATGACACAATGTTTCGCTTCCATGAGTAGGTAGCCTGATCAGGATTTATTTTCAATGCGTGCAAATATTATGTTTCACTGTTAATTAATTTGCCCGCCGCCGTTGCTATTCAAAATGTTTGCCATTCCAATTGAATGTGAATTCTAATTTACATTTGACATTCGGTCTCGTTCGCAATATGTCAGAGGGAACATCTCCCTCTCGGTATATATCCCGAATATGGAAATGACCATTCAATTAGTATTCGGCCATTCATTAGAGAATAGTTGGGGGTTCGCTTTTTTTTTTCCGTAGTTGGTGTTTTCGAACCTCACACATGTGGTAGAGGTTGGAATTGAAACACTGTCAAACGAATGACAGTATATTTGGCCGTAATTTTCGGTAATTGCAAGTGGTTGGTGCATTTCAATCTGTTGCGGTCGATGAGGGAACTCATACGTCTCTATGAAAAGTGGATAGGAGTTGAAGTCCTGAAGAACGATTCTCCCTGTCATACATCTGCGTTATCTGGATCTACATCTTTCCACGTATAATGTGAAGCAAGCATGTCAATAAAACTTACCGACCACGAATGGATACGATTACAATTTACGAGTACTAGAAACATTTCCTTTCATTCGTCCTCGCGGAGGAAACGGATACCTATATCGAATCGAGTCTATGGCTTCGCAGTGCTGCCGCTCCGACGATTGAATTTCGCTATACCTCTATTAGTTCATGGAGATGGGATTCTGTCGTCGTCCCTGGCGGTTCTATCAGACAGGATATGAAAGAAATGAACTGATATTAAACTGCATTAAGAGCAAATCAACTGTAAGAAAAATAAATTAGAACCTGAGGTTGCAGCCGACGACGTCGTTGTCGGTACCACATTACCGCTGCAAACTTAGATTGTCTGGCTTTGATTTGCGGTCGTCCTCCGCACATCCACCTCCATATCTACCTATACTGGTTGTCATCATCGATCGTCGCTGGGTGAGGTTTTCCAATTTAAATTCGCGAGAGATGATTCTGGGAAATCAGATAGCAACCGTATAATAGAACTGCGAAAGCAATGGAGAAGTTGGAATTTAATCGAGAAACTGACAGTTGACGTATGAGCAACTTTAATTGCTACTAGCGCATGGGACGCCGACGATTTGTGATGACGGCGCTGGATTGTAAACGATTCAATTCGTTTCATAAAGACCCAGGCTTGCCTAACTTTGGAGGACTCGATTTAGATGTACACAGGTGGGAGGACAGGACGATCTGAGATTGGAGTCATAGTAATGAGTGGATTCTAGAATAGTTGTTCAACAGTTTTTCACTCCTGTAATATCTGTGGGTACTTACAGAAGCCTCTGGAATTTTGCTGTTTGGCTTTCTGTCTGCCAAGCCTATATTGTTTCTATTTAAATGCTTCACGGCCCCTCACATAAATCCCCACATCAAACCCCTTTAAAAACAGTATCTAAAAAAGTCCAACAACGATTCTCACCCACCTGCGCCTCATCCCAATTGAAGGACTTTCCCTAGCAACAGGTATACCTACAACAATCAATTACACGACGCACGTGTCCGAAAGAGATACTAATGTCAATAAATCCGCAATTTAGATCTCTTTGTCTCAATATTGTCGAAGCAACACATCAAACGGAAAACTAATTTCCATGATGAATTTATTGTCCTTTTTTTGGGTGCGAAACAGTTTAGGCGCTAAATTTGTAGACAAAACGAAGAATACATAAAAAAAAAAAACAGATGAAACGAAACAGCCCCGAAAACAGAACAATAACTCTTGCAGTTAAGTTCAAAAGCTGTTATTGTGTGTGTGTCTCTGGGGATTTCAGCTCAGATATCGAGCCAAGGGTATAGCTATGTAATATTTCATTTTAGCACTCAAATAAATTGCTTTGTCTTTGGTCGTGTGATTTTTGTGCAAACCTTCGCTCTCTGTTAGTACCTTGGATTTATTTCTTTTGTGTGCGCGTACCTACCTACCGCACAAGGTATGAGCGGGAGGGATCGGAATTTATATATATCTTGCGGAAGTGACATCTATGCGACCGGTTGACCAAAAGGGATGACACTCTCTACTCTCTATGCCCAGCAGGAATGTAATCAAATTAATTTATTTCCTTGCTGTGAAGCGAAGTGGAAATGTGGTCTGAGGAAGGTTTGCTTTTGCAGGAGAACTATAGATGTCAAGTAGGAATAGGACAGAATGAGTAATGCGAACTTAGGAAATGTGGCTGGGTATTTGCATTGTTGTAGTAAGCGACTGCACTTGGATTTCTTTGATTAGACTCTCAAAAAACCGTCAAAATAATACCAGTACCGCTTATACTACATCTATTGTAACAACGCTCAAGATGATCAAAGCTAGATCAATTTTACAAATTGAGCTGGCATTTGCTGATGCCAAAATGTATAATTTTTCGAATGATCAAAGTGACCGAGCAGGAAAATGTGTTGTCAGATCACTGTCAGTTTCGGATCAGTCGTATGAAATTGTTGCTGATCTCGCACTGATCTGATACTAATGCATGATCAGTGGCAGATCACTTGTAGATCAGGGAGACATCAGTATGAGATCGATGGCAGATCGGAATGAGATCGATTGCAGATCAGTTCGACATTAGTATTGTGTGTTTTTTTATTATATCTCAAGACATAACAATTTTTATAAATTTCCCGCGAAGCCTTAATGGCTTTTCTGCAGAAGGTTGTTTTCAAGTACCGAGTTAAGGTACAAGATCAGTAGAAGGTCGGGGTAAAGTCAGCGTCGTATCACTGCATGATCAGTGACATAAATACTGAGATGTGACTGTCTCTAATTTCTGATAGATCAGCTTAAATGGTCCAAGTTCAATGTCCGATCATTGCCGTGATAAGTGACTGTCTTTGATTTGTGATAGATCAGCTTAAATGGTCCAAGATCAATGTCCGATCATTGCCGTGATAAGTGACTGTCTCTTATTTGTGATAGATCAGCAGTCGTATCACTGCATGATCAGTGGCATAAATATTGAGATGTGACTGTCTCTGATTTCTGATAGATCAGCTTAAATGCTCCAAGATCAATGTCCGGTCATTGCCGTGATAAGTGACTGTCTTTGATTTGTGATAGATCAGCTTAAATGGTCCAAGACCAATGTCGGATCATTGCCGTGATAAGTGACTGTCTCTGATTTCTGTTAGATCAGCTTAAATGGTCCAAGATCAATGTCCGATCATTGCCGTGATAAGTGACTGTCTCTGATTTCTGATAGATCAGCTTAAATGGTGCAAGATCAATGTCCGATCATTGCCGTGATAAGTGACTGTCTCTGATTTGCGATAGATCAGCTTAAATGGTCCAAGATCAATGTCGGATCATTGCCGTGATAAGTGACTGTCTCTGATTTTTGATAGATCAGCTTAAATGGTCCAAGATCAATGTCCGATCATTGCCGTGATAAGTGACTGTCTCTGATTTCTGAGAGATCAGCTTAAATGGTCCAAGATCAATGGCCGATCATTGCCGTGATAAGTGAGTGTCTCTGATTTTTGATAGATCACCTTAAATGGTCCAAGACCAATGTCCGATCATTGCCGTGATAAGTGACTGTCTCTGATTTCTGATAGATCAGATTAAATGGTCCAAGATCTATGTCCGATCATTGCCGTGATAAGTGACTGTCTCTGATTTCTGATAGATCAGCTTAAATGGTCCAAGATCAATGTCCGATCATTACCAAGAGTCAGACCTGTTTGGTGTTCATCGATAGCGACAGAAGCTGATCACTGATGATTGATTGAAATATTTGCCAACAAAAAAAAGTAAATAGTCGCCCTTGATCTTGGTTTTTAGGTAACAAACCCACTTCGTCGACTTAGGCACATTCAGGCAACGGCACCAAGAACCACTTTCGATGTCACATCACCCTACCCCGCACTAAAAACTTTACTTCGACTTTCATTGTGCTAATCCTGTGATTGGAAAACTTCTTCCGTTCCACTTCAATTACATTAACAAAATTGTATATTTATCAATAATTTATTGCGAGAACTTTTTCTAATATTCATTGGCTCATCTACCCGACTTGACAAAGAAGCACCGCTATAGATGTTGGACTGCCTCTGGATGTTGGTTGACATAAAATCATAACCCAAGACCATTTTTCATTTTCATCTTTGCCATTTCTCTTATGCAGCAGCAGGCGAGTCCTTTCGTGTGTTCTCTTTTCGCAATGACAACTGGTGATGCGAGCATCATTTTTCAATGTCATTCCTTGGTTCTGCCACCGCACTGAGTAAAAAGCGTCAGCTAAGCAGCCGTCATCAGTGTCATCGTTATCACCCAGTTGGGTATAGATGGATAAAAGTGAAGATGTAGTAGATGTTTGTATTATTTCTTGAGAATGGCAAAAACTCAAGTGTTGCTCCATTTTTGGCAAGTGTTTTGAGGTGAGCCCGTTGAAAAATCTGCATCACGCACATCAAGGTATGATTAGTGTTTAAAAAAAACCTCCCTTAAGCCATTAAAGTTCTGCCACCCAGTGTGTATCGCTGTAGCTTCATAAAAACAACAAATAGCTACTACCAATAAGTATATTTATAGTCAGTAATGGGTTGAATTTTTTTTTCGGAAATATCCTGGTAAATTTACCCCATCGGTCAATGTTTTTCCCCATACTCAACGCACACTACTCGCTGTTCCGGCATACCAAACAGTTTGGCTTAATTGATGAGCTAATCTTATAATTCACTTCATTAGGTAGCGTGATTATGGCACTTGCTTGTGCGTAATAAGCCAGTCGATTATGCTCTATAAAACTTTTCATGTTTTCAGTAATGAAACATGAACTAAGCAGGCGAGAGGATTGCGTGGTTTGTAAACACGCCCTTTCTATTGCTCTGTCCAAAGTATTCGCCACCAAGTTATCTGTGTTTTATGTCTGTTTACGGTTAAATAAAAAATATTCAACCATTTGAAAATAGAAGATACGCGTAGATACATGTATGTCCATTGAAAGGATAATTAGGCGCATGTGGGGTAATTTTTCAATTGATCGGCGTTTAGTTGTAAAGGGGTGGCTTTTAATAAATTGCAATTGTCTGAAGTAGGGGGAAGACGGTTGAGTGGGAGTCTAAGTGGCTCTTGGTGATACGCTATATTCAACAGTCAACACTCATCAATAGCCAATTACAATTCCGTCATTCCACTACTGTCCTCAGCTACTGACAATTGCGGATGGGTGTTGATACGATATTGACAGGTATTTGCCATAAAAAATCCCAACAGTATCTGGCGATATTGTGACGACTATGAGTGAACCTTTATAGATCTATCAGTGCCCCATAAATACCGACGGACGGTGACGGTTATAGTGGTAGATCTAAAGGAATATTCTATCAAAATTTTAGACAATATTGACGGTATTGACAGTTTTAAATTTGTCACTGAAGGAAAATAAATAAACCACAGTCTTTCGTTTGGTTTGTGTATTTTTTTTCATTTTTGAAACGAACGGAAGGGATCTACAATTTTATGCTAACTGAGATTACAGTTATACTCTCGGATGTTGGATTGACGTTCGAAAGAGGCGGCGCAGTGGATAAAATCTTTAAGAAGATTTTCTCTGTTTTCGGGTGCCTTCGCTTAGTAGTCCACTAATCGATTGCGCCTTCAAAATACTGAAGGATATCACGACATTACTTTCCACCCGCAGTCATATCGCACTTCGAATGACTCTCCGCCTTCCATCAGTCAGACTATAAAGAAATAGAGCAATGTGCTGTGGCCACAGAGACCAAATTTCCTCCCACAAGGACCCATATTTACACACAACAGACATTATACTGACTTAACCAAACCAAGTGCGGCCGAAATTCATTTATTAACACTGTGATAATGAATTCCAAAAGCGGAAACCACAGCAGTCAATTACGCTGAATACACCGATTTGATATGGTTAAGGCGAATGTGTCAAAGGACACATAACAGTTAGGTATGGGGTGGTAATCTTGACGCAATTAAATTTAGTTGTATACCGCTGATAACTATCGTATCGCCACAGACGTCGATGATATAATTAGAAGTGTGCCACGGTAGACGCAACGCAAGTAATGCGCGTTGTTATTCTGGTATGTATTTCGGAAACCACACATAATCGGGTTCGTTAGTTAATGGACAATGGAAAGGGAGGATCTGTTGTTGAAGGGCCGGGGGTAAAAATGTCAAGGAAATGCTTGAAGGTTTATAATAAGGTGTTTGATATGGAATTTCATTCATGGGGAGAGGTTTTTAAAAATTAGAAGAGCCTGCACGTCGGACAAACATCCGAAGGTGCTACTGTCATGAAAGAGCTTCGCAATTAACCTTTTGGACTCGGAATAAAGCTGTAGACACCTTCCGTTCGTAGCAAAAATTAAAAAAAAAATCACACAAAACCAATGGCTGTGAGAGGCTAGGCCTTGGGTCCCTGTGGACACTATGCCAACTATTTTTATTCTTTGAAGAACCCAGGACTTTGCTCTTTCTCGAAATTAATTTCCTTGTGAAAGTCCGATGACTTCTCTTAAATACTTTGTAAAATGTACATCTATGTACTTGCATTATAGGGGAAGGTCATGTACCTTGGTCCGATTGTACCTTGGTCCGAGTGGCAATTTTAAGAAAAGTACAAACCACACAAAAATCGGTTCTTCGGTGAAATGTTACTCTTCTGTTAATTTCTCTTCTCAGATTCTTTTGGAACTTATACAGCTGTACTAGTCGGCAAAAATAAATAAATATCGATTTCGGTAAGTATATTGATTATCTTTTGGTAGGAACAAATTGTTGTACGCATGTGCTTTAAATACTACATCAAAAATTTTATTTTTTGGTTAAAGTGGTGTTCGTGTACCTTGGACCTATCATAGCGCTTGTACTTTGGTCCGGTCAATGTTACACGTTATTCGATTTTTTTTTTTTAAATTGGTTTTGTGTGTTTCAGGAAAATATGGCAAGAAGCAAATTAGGTAAATAATATTAAAGTCCTTTGTTAGGCATTTTTTTAGTTAACGAGAGTATTTTTTATTTAAAACTATTATTTGAAATAACAAAAAATGTTGTCAAGCACACAAATTTTGTTTTCTTGCTGCTTTCTTGAAATAAAATAAGAATGGTACCATTTTTACTATTTATTGAAAGAAAATAAAGTTTTCACCTTTAAACTATGGAAAAACATTCAATAATATTTTCGGTCCAAGGTACAATACTCTGTGGACCAAGGTACAATCACATCTTGTACCTTGGACCGTTTGAGGCTAGCATATAAAACATACGTTTTCTTTGGAATGGTAAGCAATATCCTTTTGGTAGTTTCGCATTATCATAGATAAGACTTCAGGTAATAACTAAAAAAACAAAAAGAAACTAATGAAAAAACGTTACCTAAAATATCGGCAAAAAACTGAAATCCGGACCAAGGTACATGACCTTCCCCTACTTTATTTAAAAAAACGACTAACAGTGCTCGTTAGAAAAATAAGGTGTATTTGTTGGTTACCCCGGGACTCCGGAGTAGCGTGACACATGCACATCAGTTTGGCATCTCTTTATTCAATTTTTGTCAAGACAGCTCCGAAGCAAAGTTTGCGTTTGTCTTGCAGTTTTTGATGCACAAAAGATGTGAGCGGGTCGAAATTCTGCTACGAAAATTCTGCTTCACAAAATACTGCCTTTACACACAAAAATTCAGTTTTTCGAGGGTTGGGTTCGAAATTCTGGTGAGGTCAAAATATATTGTAATTTGTTGACAAAGTTGAAAAATATTTTTTTTCTCTAAATTCGTAAATTGGGGAAAAAAAAACAGAATTAGCAGAATTTATTTGCTTAAAATATTGAATTTTAAAAAGCAGAATTTTGTTAGACAGAACAGAAAAAAAAAACTGAGTTTTGAAAAGCAGAATAAATTGTTGTATTAAAAGGCAGAATTTTGCAAATCAGAATTTTGAAAGCAGAATTTTGACCCGCTCGTCCCTGTTTTTTCTCAGTTCTCTGTTACAAAATTAAGCTTTTCAAATTCAAAGCAATAAGAATTGCCTTATTTTGCTTTCTTCCAATTAATAATAAATAAAATAAAAAATAAATTAAATAAATAAATAAATAAATTTGAAAACTATTTTAATTTTATTTCATTTGTATAAACTTTAAATTAAAAAATAAATAAATAAAAGAAACAACAAAAAATACATTAAGTACTACAAAATGGGAAGTTGCATATTTAAGGAAAATAAAACTATAAAAAAAAACGAATTTGAAATTAGCAGCTTAATTTTTTTTGTGATGTTAGCCCGCACAAGTTAAAAAAAAATCTCAACATTTCTCTCTAAAAATCACGCGTGTTTTAACATTTTCCAAAACTATTTTTAATGTTTGCAGAATTTTGTAAGGCAGAATATTGTGAAGCATAATTTTGAAAACTGAATTTTGAAAGAATAATTTTGACCATTCCAGAATTTTTACCCCGACCCAGAAAATATCTTTCAAAGCCTAAAAAATCATGGTCGATGGTTTCTATTTATTTATTTTTTTTATTAGGAGAACCGAGTCGCAACCGAGAAGTACTTGAGCCTTTTTTGGGTGACAGCTTTACAGAGATTCTTGGAATGAAACTAAAAACTTGCATTTATGTGGAGATCTTTCGTTTCTTAACTCTGCAGCCACCTTTTCCAGAACCATCTAGTCTAGGGCTACCTCTGGTGCAAGACATTTCGTTGATTTGCGATACATTTCCCTTCTGCCAATTTGTAGGGCAATTGATTCCTTTCCGCAAGACGGTAAAATCAAACCTTTCCCATTACCCTACCATTGGCTTTGGAATCACTGGGAAATCCTCTTTCTACCACACCCCCCCCAAAGAAACACATCCACTTAACGACTGACTGCATAAATCTTCCAAACCGTTGAAGTCGTTTTCCTTCCAGGACACACTTTGCTCCCCTTTCAGCTTTCAGCCGCCTTATTCATTAATAACCTATCCACTGGAGTAATTTCTTATTCCAATTATGACCTTTTGATTGTGTTCAACACGAAATATATTCAACTGTCTGATTAATTATGCCGCCCGCACTGAAGCAATAAAAATACTTTTCCAACTAATGGATATTTTTCGGATATGACTGAACTTTTGTCCTTGATGGTGTAGCTTTCACTTGGCTAGTTCATTCTAGGACACACATCTGAAACCGCACCTAACCCCAATCAGGGGACACTGGACACTGGTCGTCTTATTGTCATTGCAATTCACTCGAGGGATACATCCAATTAATAACACCACACACGAAATGACCAAATAGACCAAACTCCAAGCGGATATATACATAATGCCAAAACCAATTCAATATCCCTCTCGCACAGTGGAGGGGAGGGCGAGAGAGTTAACCCGGCGCATAATAAACAGCGACACCCGACACCCGACACCGTTATCCGTAATTCCCATGCGACAATTCACGCTCCAAATATCCTCCTTGAGTAATCTGCGAAACCCCCACAACGACATGCAATCGAGTTGGGTAATTCAAACCCTCAGCGAAATTGAGTACCTACTACTTGGCGTCAAGTACCGCGAAATACACATCAGACATCACCTTCATCAGATTGCACAGCAGCCAGCATGAGAGTGTGCAAATAAATATTTCGATTCTAACGATAATTGACATCCGCGGGTCCTTAAGGTGGCAAATCAAGCCAAATATAAATTATCTTGTTGAGCTCTTGGGTATGAATTCGTAAAATGGATCCTTATCGTGGCGGCCTCTGACTGCGGGCCACTTTTGACTGGTTGCTGATCACAACCTGGTATAGGTATTGGTTGCGATAAAACGGTCATAAATCATTGCACATTCTGAGTGTAAGGTACTAGGTGCTCTTGAGGGTGAAATAAATGTCTCTTAACGTCATCTCTACTGTGTTAAGGGTGGTAGGGATTTAAATTAGTTTGCGGTCGACTGGGAGTCGGGTTAGAGTTGGGTACTGCCGTGAGGGGAGTGGCTTGAGTTTCAGTCGATTTTAATAGAGTTTTTGGGGAGATTCTTCGGTCGGGGGTTGCTTCTCTAAATTGGTTCGGCAACAAGAAAATAAGACCTCGTTTTGAAAGAAGTCCATATTTTGTTGCATTTTTTTAAATATGTGTTGAAACCAAAGAGCTGTACAATTTTGTGCCTATCGTAGGTTATGCTCGCCACAGTTGCGGGTGAAAACTTTTGGACCTTATACTCAGAAAAGAGTCGACTATACAAGCCATTTAGCTGACCACGCATAACCTTGCTGTCAGCCATGGTTTTGAACAGATTTTTTGCACATCTCCTACCGGCAGTTTAAACCTCATTCCTTCATAGTAAATTTTGCACTTTCTCTCCAAACCGCCTGTTGCAGTTCGTCTTAATAAAAGGACACCTAGTCATAGACCTTTCGACTTCCTGGAGGGGTCATAACTCTCACCCTTCAATAGTTCACTTCGTACTTACACATTCTACAAATCGGGAAAAAAAATCGCATAACAAAATTCTCTCACACCAGGACGATGTAACCATTTTCGGATTTAAGGATTATCGCTTTATCCCGCTACTCACCCCTACCACTCTCAAGTCTCAACTATTATGTTCCAACAAAGCCTTGCACACTCTTCTACCATGCTTCGCTAAGGGACTTTTCATTTTTAAAAGAGAAAAAAACTCCAAATTGATGTCAAATTTATCGATGGCGGGGGTGTGGGAACTGGGAACTGGGAAATATGATATTAGATATTACTGTCCAGTCACACCACCAACACAAACCAAACAGCTGTAAAAATGTAACGCCCATAGAAAAGTTTCAAGTTTTATATGAAAATTGGACTAAAATCGACAGCTCCACCAATTTACATAATCCTTGGGCCGATTTATCGAGTTTCCAGTGTGAGAGAAGCCTACACATAGGCGGAAGGAAGGCGACGATGACACTTTCTTTTTTTTCCTGTTTCCGACTGTGGGTTGAATCTCATTTATTTTTAAAATTTGAAAATTTATCGTCAGAGGTTAGATTGGGGTTTGGGACTATCAATAACCCACCTCCGAGAATCTATTACGCAATAAATGGATATTCGGTGTTTCGAGTATTTTATCGGTGGCGTGTCGGTGTCGTTTGTTCCTCCAGTGTTGAGTCCTTTGACCGAGAGTGAAATTGATTAGCGACTTGTAGATTACAGATCGATAAATTTTGAATAATGACAATGATTTTGTTGGGGATATTTTCGGGACTTGGCGTGTTTGAATTCGGTTATTTATGGTGTAGGCATGTATTTGAGATGCTCGTTTGGGGATATTTTCGGGACTTGGCGTGTTTGAATTCGGTTATTTATGGTGTAGGCATGTATTTGAGATGCTCGTTTATCTATATTGGTAGATATTGGCGGATTTATCACAGTTGAGGTAAGGGAACTAATTTTTGTGGGTTGTAGAAAGTCATCCGTTTGAAGTTGATGGAGGAGTTTTTGCACAGATGTGTTTATGAATAAAAACAAAATGCTACATTGACAGTTGAAGGACGCAATGGGCAGTTTAAGGGGAAGCGTGCGCAATTCTTTCTCCTTCACAAATCGTGGCGACCATCCTAGGTGATAGTACAGAGCCGCTGTTGTCGAATATTAATTTCGTAGGAAATGCTTTTCCTTTTTCACTGTCTTTGCTATAGTTTAATGCGTGACATCTTATAACCTTGGCTGTCGTGAAATATCGAGTTCAAGTTGTTTCTATTGCGGTGTACCGGCCACGGTTTTTAAACAAAATACATCAACCAACAAAGTTTGTTTATATTTATTTATTTATATTATCTAGTTTTTCGACCAATTTTTTGTTTTTCTTTGTTTTTGGTAATTCGGCTTTTTTTGGTCCATTTCTTGTTGATGCAATTAAAACACTTTTAATTCATCCATGCGCCCTACGTTTCGTCGGTTTTTTTTTTACTGCGTTTTAAGTTAATACGTGCCACGCCTATATTTTCCAAAATGTTTACCACATGCAATATGCTTCAATATAAGAAAACTTTCAAACCTCAGCATTACAAATGCGAAGATAGAGGTTTTCACTTTCCTTTTCTTGTACTAAATGCACCACGCCCCTTTGTTCAAATACGCCCACATTTGGAGCATTGCTCAAACGGGTATTAGACAGTTCATGTACGGATTATGGATATCTTTTAAGGAATACCCAGACAAACACACGTGCTGCATTCAATTTTATATTGCGAAGGGATATGGACATATGGTTGCCCCCTTTGAGGGGGTCATTTTAAAAAGCACTTATGCTATACAGATGACAGATCTTGTAATTTTTATAGTGCATTGGAACTTGAGGCTGATATGTTTTTTTTTGTGCTAAAATATGGGAGCTGTTTAATTTTTAGCCTCAAAGTAGAATCTCTCGTATGTAAGAAGGTGTACCCCTCTTTGTGGGGGTCACTTTAAGCAAACGAAATGCTTCTTTGTTGATACGAGGTCTGGGAATGCCGCGTTCGGTTTTAATCTCACATGTGAGGATGCACACAGTCTGCAGTGGTGTATCTTAGCACTGATTTCATAAAAGGTTTGCCCCCTTTTAGGGGGGGCATTTTCAAAAAGCGAATAATCTAGTTATTTAAATTTTCCTGCCACAGTTGGAGTTAAATATGTAATTGAGTCGTCATTTCTTCATGTATTATAGTTTTTACAGCTATTCTTAACCCCCTATAACGGTATTAGGAAGATATTTTCCGTCGGACGGCTAGCTAACGTGGAAGCGTTGTGATTGCTTCAGGTGTCATTTTTCTCTTTGATATTTTGTAAGTCGAAACAAAGGCAAAATATCCGTTTAGTTTATTCACGGTCGTTGCCTGTCTTCACCGACATCCACCTGTCATGCCACTCGATCCCCATAACAACTTTTCAAGTACATCACCCCCCATCTGCGTCCTTTTTTTCCATATCAATTACAGGAAAGGGACATACGACAGATAGATAACTTCACATAAAATGTCTCCTTAATATATATTTTTTCTTATTTTATTTGTTGGTTAGGTCGAGTAAAATTTTATGCAACATTATCCCTTAACCACTTTGTCCATTAAAAGTTCCACACAAAATTTATTATTTAATCACTGTCGTTATTATTTTTTTCTCTGCTTTGAAAAAAAGTTAAGCCCGTTCAAAGAACTGCTCAAAAAGAACGACACATACCGAAAATACCAACATATGTTGGGGGCTGTAAAAAAGTTTCTCATAAATGTAAAATTTATTAAATTCAGTTGCTTATGTCATGAGTGAGGCGTAAAGACGAACGCCGACCGAGGCGACGGTTGCTGCGTTGCTCCGGGCGCAACATGTGCTACATTATTATTATTATTTCTTCTTTTTTAGTTGGCCCTGAGCCGAAAAAGAAAAGGCCATAAGAGCTAATAAAACAGGGGGCGAAAGAAAAATTAATATACAAACATAAATTTATGTTCAGTATACAAGGCAAAGGATATGTGTATACGCCCAAGCAGCATAAATAAAGTCATAACGGCGAATGGTCATCAATAAAGCTGAGGAATTGGAGAGCCAGGACCCGAGGGTCCGGAAATATGACTCTTTTGGAACACTTTGGGATGAGGAGGGTGAGTTTTGCTTTTGCTATTTATATTGGAAGGACTCTTGTTATTTTTTTATTTCCTACTTTACCCAGTAAGAGCGAATTCACAAAAATCTAACCACGTGATCCGACCGCGATCCGACACCGTCCACCTAAATTCATTTGAACACGTCTCCCCAGCACTTACACAGTTGCCAATTTACTATGCTGCTTCGACATACATTGCAAGTTGCAACGCTCTGGCTGAGGGCTGGGGTGGAAAGTGCACTCAACCACAGGACAACCGTCATTAAGGATAATTCGGTGTGTATTTGGGAAATTTTGCTTAAATTTGATTGTGGTTCTTGCTCTGCAAAGTGTTTCCGAGTGCACATGTGTAAATGAATTCCTTCCAAATGGAAGGACGATCAAAAGCACTCACCAATTTAACACAGCTCTGCACTGTTCCGTCGCCATATGGCTACTGCATATGTAATTTCGATAGATGATACATTTTGCCACCGACACCAACTCGAAAAAGAAGAGCGCGCCATTTGAAATGGATAACACTTTCCGGATAGTGTCGCTTTCAATTACATATACGAGTGTGGGTGACCATGTGTGTGAAAGAGGGAGGGAGACTTGTTGGGAAGAAGTGATGTGACATGTGAAAGACAAAAGCACCTCTGACACTTTGGGCATCCGTCAGAACTGGTCTCTGCATTGTTTACTAATTTAAAGTTTGATTCTTCTACTTCATGTTATTCTTCTTGCGGTTTGGTCAGTTTTTCAGTGAGGCAAACATTTTCATTCATCGAGTGCCGAGTACTGTGGATGGATTGATCCAACGTCATTGACATCGGTGCGAATAATTCCATGGGAGTGCCAACTCCTCAACGAAACAGACATACCCATCCACTACTTTCTATAAATTCATCTCCCGCTCAATACAGACACATTAAGCTGTGCATTCCGAACGAGAGTAGCTCGTGGGGCATTAGTGGATGGGTACGTGCTATTGTGATTTACACTTAATTCAAATTTGACTTGCCTTTGGAAAAATAGAGTACATAGGCGAATTCGAAATGCAGCGAATGCCTTCTTATGACTCAGTGGATGGGTGCGTTCGTGCTACTGTCTTTTTTTGGAATTCATCGGGTAGCCTCGCTATGACTTAGTGGTTGGGTAGCGTTGGTTTTACCGCCTTTTGGAATTTAATCGGGCGCATTTCCCTTGACTTAGTGGATGGGTGCGTTCGTTTTACTGTCTTCACTTTTCTGAAATTCAGCGAGTGCCCTCGCACTGACTTAGAGGATGGATAGCGTTGGTTTTACCGCCTTTTGGAATTTAATCGGGCGCCTTTCCCTTGACTAAGTGGATGGACGCGTTCGTCTTACTGTCTTCACTTTTCTGAAGTTCAGCGAGTGCCCTCGCACTGACTTAGTGGATGGGTAGCGTTGGTTTTACCGCCTTTTGAAATTTAATCGGGAGCCTGTCCCTTGACTTAATGGATGGGTGTGTTCGTCTTACTGTCTTCACTTTTCTGAAATTCAGCGAGTGCCCTCGCACTGACTTAGTGGTTGGGTAGCGTTGGTTTTACCGCCTTTTGGAATTTAATCGGGCGCATTTCCCTTGACTTAGTGGATGGGTGCGTTCGTTTTACTGTCTTCACTTTTCTGAAATTCAGCGAGTGCCCTCGCACTGACTTAGAGGATGGGTAGCGTTGGTTTTACCGCCTTTTGGAATTTAATCGGGCGCCTTTCCTTTGACTTAGTGGATGGGTGCGTTCGTTTTACTGTCTTCACTTTTCTGAAATTCAGCGAGTACCCTCGCACTGACTTAGTGGATGGGTAAGCCGGTTTCAAGGTCCCTTTCTTATCTCTTCTAAATATATAAATGACAAATTACAGCGTGACCTTCTCGCATTGAGTTTGTCAGCTTCCTTCTGACTCCCATAACAAAATTCCCTAAGTTGAATTATTTCCCAGCAACCTCCTCAAAAGACCCTGCTAATCCTAACAAATTCCTCCCAACGGCTAAGCATGACTTTCTTCGAAAACCCACAGCATAAAATAATTTGCCACCGCCCCCCTCGACTTATTATCGCAACAAGGAGTAATCACCTCCTTTTGAGGGATTTACGAGTATGCAAAATTAAGTGAAAGGACAATATCACTTAATCACAGTCATCATTAAAAACGAAAAACGGACCTCTTTACACTATACCTGCTAACAAGTGTATAACTTGCCATAAATAACTTTCGATTTATATCTTTGTTTGGCCAGGCCAAGTGAGAACACTAAAAGCTGCCCCCTAAAGTCCACTTAAGAAATCTCGAACGTTTGTCGGTCGTCCTAGCCCGTGCTCGCCACCTTTCCAAATCGCTTTGGGCTAACCTTTCCATATATGACTAAGCAAATTCACCATCTAACTGCATACATTTTTCTTCATTAAGTAGACTTTAATTTTGTTTTCGAGAGGACGACAAGTAGGTGTAGGGCCAGCAGTAAATCCAGTTGTAATCCCTGCCATGGGTCCTGCTGCCTGCAGTGTGTGTGGCCGATGGTTTTAAATGGGCATTTTCTGTGAAATAAATGTCCCCTTAGGAAGTTTGAACTTTTCCCATCGACAAAAGGTATTTTGTGCTCTCAACAGCATTTATCGATTTCAAGGAGAGGAAGTTATCTTTTTCAGTCATTACGGAATTTTTTCCATCCCCCCTGCAGAGGCTCCTATTCGTTTCGAGTGTGTGTGATTTTTGTTTCTCCGTGTAATGCGGGTGTTTGCTGCTTGCATATAAATTGTATCTTACCCCATATTCATGTGGGAAGGTTTCTCTGCACTGCGAACATACCCCTAGGACTGGTAATTAGAAAACTCTTACAAGGGGGAGTTTGCCATCTTGGGAGGAAAGTTATTGCGACTGGGGGAGTAGTACTTTGTTGTATAGGTCACTATCCCCATTGGAAGTGTAAGGCTCCTTCAGGCAGACAAATGCGGGCTCTCTCCTGATTTGTTGAGTAGCGAAGGGCGAATGCCCACAGTGCGTATAGTTAGGGTCGTCTTCTTTGGAAAAATATGGGAGTTAATTTAGATGCAGTTTATTTTCTTAAATGAGTTGTACAGGACAAAGAACCATCGGGGAATTTTCCACCACAAATTTAGTTACAGTCTTTCAGACCTACATGAAATTTAATTATTTGCCCGTTTGTGTGTGGATTTTGACTTGTTACCGCGTCATATTAAAACTACCCATCCGATCCTTGTGGATTTCTAAGATAATAAATATTTTCGTGGAACGAATTTTGTACTTACTTTAACCCCTTTTGGTAAACTCGTTGTGAGGGTTTAGAAAATTTAAGAAGTCCTCCTTAAGACGACAGATATTCATCAGTCATCAGTGAAGACCACAGTCACAACTGGCCTTTGCAGATTGCGGTACAAACAGCCTTCAATAAATGTGGTTCCTTAGTTGGAAAAGCTTCCATTTTATGTGACCTAACATATTGAAAGAAATGAGGAAAGCTCAACGAGGGCTACGGCGTTTGTGTTCATTTGGCTTACACTACTAATGATTCGACTACTGAGCCAATATTTCCCACGACTTTATCTCCAAAAAATGTCGTAAAAGGCGAAAATCGTTTATTCATCGAGTGCCGATTGCAGTGGATGGTATGATCCAATGTCGCATCGGCTCGTGAATAATTGTTTAGCAAAATTTGGATGACGATCTTTAAAATTGAACATTAATCAAGTGTCTCCAACATACAAACCCATCCACTACTTTTTATTAATTCGCCTATCACTGACTACAGACTCCTTAAGCTGTGCATTTTCAGCGAGTGTATAGCTAGTGGATGGGCTCGCCTGGATGTGATTCAAATTCAATTCGAATTCGACTTGCCTTCGGAAAAATGGAGCCGATAAGCGGTGCTGGAATTCAGCAAGTACCCTTGTCAGTGGATGGGTGAGTGCGTTTTTATGTCTTTTTCAAACCGTACTAATTAGATACTCAAGTTCCGCCATGAGCCATGTCAATAGCCAATTGAGACCACCCTTCTAATTGCCCCCACTCTGCGAATATACTCCACGCATCTAAAATCAGTGGACTGCTAAGGACTCTCACTTTGTTTGTGTATACTAAAAACAAATCTTTCAGCTAAAGCGTTTCCACTTTCTACCCCATTATCACGAGCGAACACCTGACGACGTGCATACATACACATTTAACCTGGGATGCATTTTTACGGAGGTAATTTACATCGAAATCGTGCCACATCTCCATCTGTCTTTTAACCTTCTTCCGCTTTGACAATTTTTCTTCTTCCTCTTGTGTGTGTTTTTTTCCCGGTTTTTACGTTTTTGTTTTCATTGCACTAGACCGAAGAGTTACCTACTTATTTTTTCACTCAGCTCCATCAGCAGGGTCCTGGAAATATTTCACTATCCTCCAAACTCGACTGGGGGGCTAGGTGAAAAAAGGCAAATCCATTTTCTTGGTTTTAGTTGACGAAGGGGTGCGCGCAAAAGGATATATAACGATGATTTAAAAACTACGATTATGGTAATTTAACGCCGTATCCTTGCAGTGTTTGCCATCAATTTCCATTTCTCTTTTTCTTCTTCGCCTTTTGCTGATGTTCTCAGTTCTCACCTTTCATGGGGATTTTTTTTATTTTTCTTTCTTTCCTCCCACTACTATATGCCGAATCTGCAAGGTTTTGACTAAAAATGTATTCACACACACATACTACTTCTTTCTGCCATTTCCGCTGCCTTCTAAAGCTGCTGTCGAGTGCAAATTCCTAGATTGCAGCAAAAATAAAAAAACTCTTCCTAAGTCTCCCTTTGCCGTTACTGTCATTGCATCTGGCAGTAGCATTAATCGGATTTGAAATATACCAAAACGTATCTACACGTATACTCTTCGTCGTAGTTGTTGGTCGAATGCATTACGGTGATTTTGCTTTTTGCTCATTCTAAAGGCGCAACGAAGGACGTGGTGATCATTATGATGATGATGATGATGATGATGATGAATGGGAATGGATTCCCTGAACATCTGTTATGCAACTGTGTCCTTGAGAATTCTTGTGACAAGTTTTGAATGCTGCAAATCGATTGCAAATATTTGCAACACATTTTCGATGTATCCAAGCAAAACCCATTTGTCCTGCATGTCCAGCACTACATCACAACAACCGTCTGAATGATATTTGAGGTAATTCCCAACGAAGCTATCTCTCGCAATACCCATCAGCCATCAAAGACGTCTTCTTTAACCCGAAATTCGATAAATCCCTGCATACCGAAACTGAAGCAAATTGCTACCGATACTTGCACCGAACACGTGACATCGAACCCGAACAGAGAGGTAGCGAAGCGACCCACCAGCATTCTGTACGTATCGCCTTAAATTCAACTTGTGCCTTGTGGCTTCTGTGGCATTCATTGGGATGTTGTAAGTGCACACAATTGATTTGGATTTGTCACCCATTTAGGAATTTTGTTATCTCCTGGGGTTTCAAAAGTGCAACAACAGGGACTTATCCAATTGGGGATTGTCTTCAAATATTGACCAAACATTGGGGAGGGCCAAGACCGAGTTTCTGTCCAAGGCAGCGGCGATATGCTTTCATCTGTTTAATCCTATTTTACATAAATTCAATCTCAATTTGTGGGGCTACAGAATAATGCACGTATTCAACTGGGTATGTGTAGAGTGATGAGGAAATCTATTCTCGAAGGTATCCTTTGTGGGGCGTTGTAAAGGGTCTTTTGTTTGGAGTAATTTTCGAATTGGCAGCACTTTTTCCAGCGAAAACAAATCTGGCAGCTGATTTGGGCTTAGTTTAGTTTGTAATTTAAAAATTAGTAAATTAGTAAATTAGACCGCACTGAAAAATTCCAAAAATGGGACTAAAAGGGGGCCCGAGCCGAAAAAAGACAGCTCCGCATAAAATACTAATATAGCAAAAAATACAATAAAGGAATAAAATCTTAAACTGAAAAAGTGTCCATTTTTATAATTTTTTAAAAAGTGTGTCCCAAGGGTCGTGATGGACCGTTGTCCTTAACAAGAAGTGAAAAACTAAAATTCAAATAAAGGCTGGTTCACAGATCGAAAACGACAACATAAAATAGAAGAAAAACTATAAGATTTCTCTATGGTTTTCATCCAAGAAGAATGTCATATTAAAACAATAGAGAAACTCTTATTAAACTGATGGTGAATTTTCTATAAGAAAGCCAAATTCTTTTAAAAAGATATCTTATTAAATGTTTATATGACGGAACCTTGAAACAATACGAAAACTTATCGAAAGTATATGAAAAACTGTTTAAAAATATATGTAAAACTTATTAAAACTTTATTTGCGAAACTTATATGTACATCTTAAAATTATAAAAATGTTGTATTTAGAATTTCTTCAATTTCTGGTCTCAAAACGACAATTCTTGACCGCAGATTTTCCTCCCTTTCAAAGAATGGCAGCCTTATTCGTTCCTTGAATAAGGAATAAGTTGAAGCAATAAATGCAGCAGGAGAAACGTGATGTAGTCTTAAATCTAAGAAAATATTAAATTTTGTAATGGTTTAATGTTCCGATTTATTTTTATACAAAAGATTACCTGTTAAATCTACATCTTTCTTCACACATTTTAGCAGTTCCTTGTTCCTTTTATCTTTAATTATCTCATCGAATTACAACATCATTTGGGGAAGCATTTTTCGTATTTAGTGAAATTTTTGTCTCGGGATGAAGGGTTTCCAAATCTAAGATTTAAAATTGTTATACTTTATATATTTTCTTTAAATGCATTAAACGGGACTTACCTCTTCATATCCTTTATGTAATTAATCCGCTGGAAATGTAATTTGTTTGGTTAAATAGATCTACTAATGATTACATTTATATTACTTTCAATTCGCGACACGTGGACTCAGCACTTTTATAAAATATTTTAGTTCTAAGAGGGAATTTTTATTGATGAAATAATATTGACGTTTAGACAAGCACTTTTTAATAAGTTCGTCTTCTCGGAAACGAATATTAATAAGGTTTACATATTAATACTAGCTGACCCCGCGAGCATCGTTTCGCCCAAATTCGTTAATGTAATTAAAGTAATAATTTCGAGCATGCACAATGCTATGTAGACGCTTAAATTCCAATGGCAAGCCGTTCTGAATGAGCGGAATCCGCTGAGGTTTGCAAAGTGCTTTATTTGGACAATGTCCATTATAATTTTAACTATGCAACTTTAGAAATAGCGCTTGATTTTATTTTTGAATGGGAGGTGCCATAAATCGTTTTCCTATACCGCTTATGTGTTGGAAAGTACCACCTATAGTGCGGTATCCTATCTTTCAGCACCACCTATCGGGTCCAGATCTCAAGTAGAACTTGATGGTTATAGTGTAAGCGCTGTTCCTACATTTCAGTCATATTTCCGTAACAGTAACAGTGTGTATAATGTAGTTGGGAATGACTTGTAACCGAAATGTGATCGAATTTTAGTGAGCTGTTAAATTGATTTTCATGTGTTTGTAAGTTGGTTCGCACGAAACAGAAAATGTGAAATAAAAATACTGATACCATTTTCAAACCTTCCCATGAATCATGTTTGTAATTATGACATCATGCAGGTCTGGATCGGTTTCGGGATCTGAAACCTCGGCACATATGATGTCATCAACTTGGTCTGGTTGCATTCTTTCTACTAACCAAATGAGAATGTGCGCATGAGGCAAGCCTCTTTTTTGCCATTTTTGTAGGTAGGTAGGTATATTTAAAAAAAAAAAAAAATTCAACATTTTTGACAACTACAATTTGCTTGGAAAATAATTAAAATAACTGACAACAACAATTGCTTTGAAAATTTAAAATACAGTAGAAATCGGTTATAACAATACCTGATATAGCGATGAACCGGATATAACAATATATTTTCGAAGTCCCGGCAAAACTCCTTTTAACTCAAGGTAATTTGCTTTCGGTTATAACGATTCCGGATATAACGATGAAATCGGTTATAGCGATGAAAATTTATCATATTTTAGTCTAAAAACTGTTTATAGCGATGGTAAAAAACGTGTTCTTACATGCCTACTGCCTGTTATTTTCATTCTGCTTCTAAATATGTACATATCGATATTTTGTATGCACAAGCACATACTATCCATACACACATACATAGTTATAAACAAATTTTTAAATTTCCTGTAGCCCCTGCAGTGACTGGTCTGTACATGTAATTTCATGGCATGCCCTGTTCGATTTCCATATCTCCGAAGAGTTCAGTACATATTAATTTTTCTTTGAAATTTTCTTTACTCAACTAAATGTGCAAAACAAACACAAATTACTGATTTCTTTCCTCAACAATTTTCTTGAGCATTTGAAGCAATTTTTTTAATAAAGTTTCCTTTTTTCATTATTTTCATTGTACCGGATATAACGATGAATCGGTTATAACGATGAAATTCCGAGGTCCCTTCGATATCGTTATAACCGATTTCTACTGTATTTGTTTTTGTATTTGAAGTGTCACTACTCGATTTCAATCCAGTTTATTTTTTTTTTTCAAAGTGCTTTTCCCCATGAAAAACGAAATGTGTGCCTTCAACGCCACCTGTTGAGAATTTTCCAACTTTTATTTCATAAACCATCCCTGATTCAAGCCGAATAAAACACACCAAAAATCATTGAAATCGGTTGAGCCGTTCGTGAGTTATAAAGTCACAACGCACTTGCAACAATTTTATATATATAGAGATATCATGCAATGAGAAAATGCCACTTACAATTAATTTGAGATCTCTTTAAAATTTTAAAGAGAAATCTTATAGATTTGAGAAGATTTCATCTGTGGCGTTTTTTTTTATAAGTTTGACTTCTTAAAGCCAAATAGCAGTAAGGTTTTCCGACTATATGAAAAACTATTAAAAAAAATTGATAAGATTTTCTTCATTAAACCATTAAGAATACTCTATAGAAATATTATATTATTTATAAGTTTTAATCCGATTTCATAGTAAAGTAGTCCAATAAGGCAATCTTATTGATTTTATATAGTCATTTTTCGCTCTGTGTATAGGGTATAAATCGATGAATATTCGTTTATTTTTATTATTCGCATTTTAAAAGAATTACCAAAAAGCCAAAGAAATGCATGCACGATAAATTATTCTTGGTCAATAAAATAATCTAAAAATACGTTTCGGTTAGAGGTTTGTTCTACGAAATGGCAGCTCTCTTCCCCCAGAGGCAACCAATTTGGTAGATTTTAGCTTAGTTTGTGCTGGGTTTGGTGTTTAGCTTTACCATAAATATAAGCCTATAAATTACGGCCCGCAAATGTCCGAAAACTAGCCGAAAACTAGAATGTACAAAAAGAGTGTTTTTCTTTAAAAGGTCTGCCTTTTTGTACTGGCAACACCATTTCCAAGGACAACCAGCAACCAATATAACAAAATGAGAACTGATTTGGGTTGATTTTGCCTTGGACCAAGAGTATCCGCTGGTCCAGATTGTATTTCCCCAATTGTTCTGAAGAGGTGTTCCTTCACGCTGGCAAAACCACTGCGTAAGCATTTCCATCTGTCTGGTCTCTTCCCGAGAAGGTGGAAAACAGCATTTGTCCAGCCCGTCCCCAAAAAAGGCGAATCTTCTTCTCCCACCAACTACCGACCCATAGCACTTACATCCATTCTTTCTATAAGGTCATGGAAACGCTGATAAATCGTCAGCTCATGAAATATCTTGAATCACGAAAACTCATTAATGACCGGCAGTATGGTTTTCGTGGCAACAGATCCACTGGTGATTTGATGGCTTATCTCACCGAAAAGTGGAATCAATCTCTACATCACTCTGGTGAAACGAAGATTGTTGCGCTTGATATTTCAAAGGCATTTGACAGAGTTTGGCACCAAGCTCTTTTATCGAAAATGCGTGCATATGGGATCGATGCGTCTCTTCTTCAATGGATTAGAAACTACCTCTCTGGCGGTTCAATTCAAGTTGTATTGGATGGTTTCAAGTCTGAAATTCACCATACAAATGCTGGTGTTCCCCAAGGCTCCGTTTTGTCTCCGACTCTCTTTCTCATTTTCATAAATGATCTCCTGTCTACAACCTCTAATCCAATCCACTCCTTTGCCGATGACAGCACCCTCAGCTTCTCATATTCATTCCAGGACTCACGTCCCTGCTCTTCGGCCGTAGAACTGGAACGGCAACGTATGTTAAGCTCGTTAAATTCCGATCTCGACAGCATTATAAAATGGGGTTTAGCCAAGAGAGTGCAATTTAATGCTTCCAAAACACAATGCTGTCTGCTGTCATTAAAGCGAAACCAGAATCCTCAGCCATTATCCATGAATGGCACTTGCATCGCCGAAACCGAAAGACTTTCCATTCTCGGTATGTGTGTCCATGACAAACTTCGTTGGAATGACCACATATACGAAGTCGCCAAGAACGCTGCGAAATGTCTAGGTTTCCTCAAACGGTGCAAGAAATATTTTACCCCTTCTGATCTGGCTGCCATATACATTCGCCCCAAACTTGAGTACAACTCACATATCTGGGCTGGTGCGCCTAAAACCTCACTGCACCTCCTGGATAGGATACAAAATCGTGCCTTAAAACTCATTGGAGACATATTTTCATTCGCCCCAAACTTGAGTACAACTCACATATCTGGGCTGGTGCGCCTAAAACCTCACTGCACCTCCTGGATAGGATACAAAATCGTGCCTTAAAACTCATTGGAGACATAAATATAGCGAAGTCTATAAATTCGCTCGAACATCGCAGAAATGTAACAAGTCTCTCATTGTTTTATCGCTATTTCTACAAACAGTGCTCAAGTGAAATCGCCAGCTGCATTCCACCCCTTCAACAATTCAACCGCAATACTCGCCAAGCCAGGAATGCCCATCAGTTTACCCTTCAGCCTATTTTCGGTCGTACTATGAAATATAGAGATTCCTTCATAAGCCGTACCACGCGAATGTGGAACGCCTTGCCCGGCTCTGTCTTTCCCCCTCGGTTCAATTTGCAGACATTTAAAACCAATGTGCATCGGAATCTCCTATCTTCTCTATCCCAATTTCCTTAACGCCCGCGCTGTGTACTTCAAACTACACCATAAGAGTAGTCATAACCTCTTTAGTGCGTGTTTATTATAAAAAAAAATAAAAAAAAAATATACGGAGGGGTTTGTAAAACTTCAACGTTCAACAGTTTGTCAGCTCAGCCTGAGTATTTCGGTCAACAGGATGAAATTCCCCCGTCACTATACTGTATTTATATTTCCAACATAAAAAAAAGCTCGCATATTTTACGCAATTTATTCTTCCAATAGCAAGGGCACGAACCACTCTGTATTAAGTCGCACCAAAGCTTCGCGCCACTAGGTAAAAAAATAACTTATTGAGGATCATTTACATATTTCCTGTTTTTAAATAACTTTAACATATGATTTTATTATTGGGAGGAACCTTTGAGTCCTCGATCCTTACAAATCAACTACTTACTTCCTTAGGTGACGTTACAATCCGGGGAGCACCTGGACGTCAATACACCTCTCCAGTTAGCACGATTTTAAGTCGATCGACTAGCAACTGCAAAAAGTTCGTGTGGGTTAATTAAACAGTCGCTGACGCATAGATGGCGCTTGATAGACGCTAGGTAATGTAGTTTCTTTCAGTTAGTTCGCAGTCAGTTTGTTTTTCTTGCGAATTCACAAGTTGGGCGACTAAATTGTGAAATCCTTTTTGGAATTACCTCATTTTTGAGGATTTTACTTACTGAAAGGAAAACAGATTCCGATGGGAAATGTTCCGAAACCAAATCGCTGTTTTCCGGGGACGAATCCTAGGAAACTTTTCCGACTGCCTATACCAATTTTAGGCCTGGTCTAAGGACACATACCCAGCATAACCCACAAATGAATCCCAGATGCTGCTACTTTTGAGTTCTCTTTCAGGCAGAGCATCGGGGAATGTTCCACATTCGCTAACATCTCGCTGAAACCAAGGATCGAAGCGAACAAAATTGTAATCCTTTCAAAGTCCATCAATAGTGAATTCGCTGCAGACAGGGCGCAGTGTGCAATGACTTTCAACTGCCGATGGCACACACTCTGCTGACAAGGAAACTGCGCTGTTTGCTCGAATGATTTCGACTCAGAAATGTACATGCGGATTGAAATCCTTCTCCATTATTGCATGGCCAGCAGGAAAGAATGATACTTCCTTTTGTTTACCTATTTTGCGATCAATGGCTTGCTGCCTAATTTTGCTCCTTTTTCATGCACGCACTCCTTCCTCCTCCACCCCATTGCGATAACAATTGCGCAGTGCATAACTTTGGCTTACCTTTTTTTTTGTTTACTATAGCTCCACCATTATCATCCAGCATTAGCACACTGATGTTGCATTATAATAATTATCCTTTTTCTTCCCACCATCCAGCAACCAGCACATGCTTTCAGAGGTGCGTTGTCTTAGACTTTCCTTTTTCTTTTCATATAATTACTATGCGAAAAGTTTCCTCGCAAAAGTTTGTACTTGTGTATTTTATTTCTTTTTTTTTTGTTCATTTGCTTAATTTTTCCGCTACTTTAATTTGTTATTATTCACGTCCTGTTTATCTAGGAGGATACCCCCGTTTCTGTACCGAGAAATTATTTCCCCACTCTACGCGCTCTTTTGTTTTAAGCCTTATACCAATTCTGTTGTTTCACTTGGCAAGAAATTAAACGACAGGACTTTAGCAATACGATTTGCATATTAAGCGCGTTCCAGGCTCAGAAATTGTTTAAGGACACATCTATTTCGTTTTCACTTAAAACCCAATATACCACGGATGATTGAATATTCATCACCTAAGGATATGTGCACATGGTGATTGTTGATGTATATTTTTTTTTGCGCAAGAAAAAGGATATACTCGAGATGGCTTGTTCCGGGAAATGGAAAATTATTTTCCATTCTTCTTGACATCGTAGAAAACCGATTTGTCTTGCTGGAAAATATTATGGAAATTCTATAGCAAGAGGATTTATAAAAAAACCAAAATGAGAAAATATTTTTGTGGGTGTATCATAATTGCCCACCCGCTCTGCAGAGAGAAAGGTAAACCGCTTTGTACTCATAATGGGTCTTCAGACCCGTCGGTAATATGTGTTGTTCTAGAATGGAGGTTTTTATTTATTTTTTTTTAAGTCTCTGCGATGTGAGATGAGTATACGAGTATGATGAGCGATGGAAGATTTTGTTGATGTTTTGCATCACTTCACCCATGTTCTTTTAGAATTCTCCAAATAAATTGAGTGGTTGCACAGACAAAGAGGGATTACCTATACGTAAGTCTAGGGTGTATTTCACATTTTTGTACTGCCACCAGACAAACAGAAAAGTCGACAAATACTTGCTAGGCTGTGGGCGGAAAATTACTTCAAGGACTTGAATTGTACTTGAAAGTCATCCATCTCCTACATAACCGAAATTGAATTTACCTGTAGACATGAAATGAGTGAGTGCAGAGGACTATTGACCGATCTGTCTCAAGTTCAAGCTCTCTTCAAGCAGACAAATAAATCAGTGATGTAACGCTATGAGTATTCAAAACCTAACTATAGATTTTGGGTCTTGCGTTTTTAGTTGTCCAGATAGCCCTCAAGTATTTTTTTTTTTTTTTTTGTGTTGGGAATTCGCTGGAAGTAAAAAATCATCGAAAGACATTGCAGAGCTATACGCGAGGGATGCTTCTGCAATAGTGATGGACTTTAACTCATCTAAAAAAACTCCCGGGGGACTGGCATAAGCCATCCCGAAAAAGATTGCACCTAGTCGTACGACTAATCAGCAAATTATATTTTGAATTATTTAATGAATTTAAAGAGATAAATCCGCCGTTTGTCGGATTTTTAAACTTGTTTTGTTTGAAATTAATACCTAATTTCTTAGCCCTAGCTAAATCTTACAGATCAAGAGGTTTAATCCGTCTCAGTCTCCTGATTACATTGTCATTATTTAAAAGTTCTGTTATTTCTGTGTTTACGTGGTTGAGAAGCCGATTTCTATGCCTCCGAGCAACCTTCTTAACCTCATCCTCAACCATTTCAACATTTAGATCCCTATGCAGATCGGCGTTGCGTATGTACCAAGGTGCATTAACTATGTTCCTTAGTACTTTATTTTGAAAAACCTGAATTTTTTGTAAGTTTGTTTGGCATGTACATGCCCACAATTGGAGCCCGTAGGTCCATACTGGTTTTAGAACTTGCTTGTATAGCAATAACTTATTTTGGACAGGGATGAGTATCTCCCAATAAGCCAATACATTTTACTGTACCGCATGCTCAACTCATCTTTTTTTTTCTTAACGTGCGCTTTCCAATGCAGTTTAGCGTCTAGAGTCATGCCTAGATATTTAGTTGTGTTAGAAAATTCTACTACATTGTTGTTACTGTAGACTGGAATGTGTGGTACGTTTTTATACGTAAAATTAATATGGACTGACTTAAGGTCATTTAATCTAATCTGCCATTTCTTAGTCCATTCTGAAATATTGTTTATTGCCGTCAGAAGATTTTTTGTTGCTATTTCGACAGTTGCTCCCACAGCAAGGACGGCTGTGTCATCTGCAAAAGTAGCTATGGTGGTTTCTACAATTTCAGGCAAATCGCTAGTGAAGAGTAGGTATAAAACTGGACCTAGCACACTGCCTTGCGGTACACCAGCTTTAATCTCTCTTAATGTTGAACACTCTGTATCTTGCTTAATTCTGAAGATTCGATCTGATATATAAGACTCCAGAATAGTCGAATACTGCTTCGGCAGTTGCTTTTGTAGTTTGTGTATCAGGCCTTTGTGCCAGACTTTATCGAAAGCTTGTGCTATATCAAGAAATACTGTAGAGCACACATTTTTCTCTTCAAATGCTTTTTCGATTTTATCTGTGATTCTATGCACGTGATCAATTGTAGAGTGCTTGTTTCTAAACCCAAATTGATGACTTGGAAGTAGCGATTTTTCATCAATAATTTTTTGCAGACGTTTTGCCAGCATTTTTTCGAATAGCTTGGACAACATTGGTAGTATCGATATTGGGCGATATGAGGCTACTTCGCTAGGTGGTTTACCTGGTTTTGGTATCATTATTACCTTCGCGACCTTCCACATGCTTGGCACATATCTTAACTTAAATGCAGCATTTATAATCTGCGCTAGTTTTTTTAAACCTTTTCGAGGAAATTGTTTTAAAATTTCCCCTGTGATTAAATCGAACCCTGGGGCTTTTTTTATGTTTATGCCTTTTTTGATTTCTTTGGCAAGTTCTTTAGCTGTTACCGGCCGAATAGGTCTGTCTTCTTCGCACCTTTCTTCGTTTCCTTGATAATCTTTATCTTCATAAGGTTTGAAGACGTTCTCAAGGTACTCTGCAAAAGTATTTGCTTTTTCTTGACTGCTTTTTGCCCAGTTACCTTCTCTGGTTTTTACTGGCGAAATGTGAGCTATTGGCCTGTTCATTTTCTTTGCTGCCTTCCAGAGCGAGTAGTCGGTACTAGCATCATTTGTAAGACTCGTAAGATACGTTTTTAAAGACTCGTTATTAAATTCTCTTATAGATTTTCTGAGCTTATTATTTAAGTTGTTCAGTGTGGTTTTGTCGCTTGGCGCCCTTGTCTGTTGCCAGCGTTTTCTAGCTTTCCTCTTTTCTGTAATAATTTCACATATTTCACGCGGATAAGAGTTTTGAGCCCTCAACTATAACGTTCATTTGCAACTGGGCCTTGGCAAACTTTCATCCGAATTACACCCTTTCAAGTGAAATATCAAACAAATCCTCTTAGACTTTCTCTGTTCGGCCAGAAAAATCCCGACCCATATTTGAATTTCTTCTGAGAAGTTCTCCATCCCTGATAGTTCAATTCAATATGAAAGACAACTCGCTTAATCTCTTGCCCTGCAAAGTACACTGCCTTTCGGAAACTCTACTGATCCATTCCTATATCAATTTGCTTCAGTATTCAAATTTCACCCCTACCTACCGAAAGTGGGGAACTACATTTAACCAAGTACCCAAAGGGGTGAACCATTTCAAAGAAAGAAACAACATCCTTCTTTAATTGTACTTCACTAGCTATACAACTTTATCCGAGTACACATCCCACTTGAGTGTGCGAAAGTTTGCCTTAATTTTTATTGATTTCGAGTGGCTAGAGTCAAATTCGATTGCAAGTGATCGTTGAGGTGTTCCGTCTGCTTATCCTCACTGATGACGAACCAATTGAATAATTCCGGCAAGTATTTCACTTTGTATATTTTTTTTTCATGTTTAATTATGAGCGTACTTAAAACTTTTAATTGGGTTTTCGCATTTAACAAATTTTCTGTTTGACGTTGTGTGTGGAAATGTGGCTTAGGTCAAAGGGGGGAAAGTTGTCGGAACTGAGGCAGCTTTAAGTGCTGAATTTGGGGTTAGAAAACTTTCGGACGCACGCTTATTTGTAGGTCATTTTTGGTTGGCTTTTTCTTTGTTGTCTGTGAATTTTGTGTAGTTAATGGTTGGAAGCTTTGCTAAGTTATGAGGATTTCTATATATTTTTATGATTTCCTTGATTTAAAAGTTATCATCCCTGATAACTGAGCTACTCACGTAGGTAGGTCATTGTTGGTTGGCTTTTTCTTTGTTGTCTGTGAATTTTGTGTAGTTAATGGTTGGAAGCTTAGCTAAGTTAGGATGATTTCTATTTATTTGTATGATTTCCCTGATCAAAAAGTTACATCATCCCTGATAGCTGAGCTACTCACTTAGGTAGGTCATTGTTGGTTGGCTTTTTCTTTGTTGTCTGTGAATTTTGTGTAGTTAATGGTTGGAAGCTTAGCTAAGTTAGGATGATTTCTATTTATTTGTAAGATTTCCCTGATTAAAAAGTTACATCATCCCTGATAACTGAGCTACTCACGTAGGTAGGTCATTGCTGGTTGGTTATTTTGTTTTTGTCTGTGAATTTTGTGTAGTTATGGGTTGGAAGCTTTGCTAAGTTATGAGGATTTCTATTTATTTGTATGATTTCTCTGATGAAAAATTTACATCATCCCTGATAACTGAGCTACTCACGTAGGTAGGTCATTGTTGGTTGGTTATTTTGTTTGTTGTCTGTGAATTTTTTGTAGTTAATGGTTGGAAGCTTTGCTACGTTAAGATGATTTCTATTTAGTTGTAAGATTTGCCTGATTAAAAAGTTACATCATCCCTGATAACTAAGCTACTCACATATACCAGCTTTTTCATTATTTTTACATGGTTGCAGTCCGGGGAAGGTCCTCGGAAAATTCTGCATTTAATTCAATCGATTACAATTAATTATACAAATCAACTTTGAATGACAAATAATGTCAATCGATTTAATTATTTTTAATGTCATTCGATTTATCCCGGCCGTTTAAATTACACCACTGCCATGGGTGACCTTTCTCGTTATACAGCCCATTTATGTAACTGAGATAAGAGGGACAACTGCCGGGCATGCATTGAATTAGCAAACATTAATTAATGTCGCATGTAATTTGAATGGGAGTTTTAAACAAACAATTTTGTTTTGAATTGGACATTTTCAAGCATTAAAAGGGTGGTACATCAATGTATATAGAAATTAAAATAAACTTTGTTTGCAATTAAATTTAAACAAACATTTATTTCTTAAAATTATATTATTTACAATTTTTGTTACGGAGCAAAAATATGACCGCACTGTCTAATCGTCCGCTGATGACTGTGTACCTTGGTTAATGTCGATGTGCCCTTAATAATAGCCTGCTCATGGGAACGTTCGCTCGATGTTGTTCGATGGTTCCCACGATTGGTCGTTACTATACCAGATGTTGCTTCGAGTTGGTCTGGTAGGGGTTGGATGATGCAGGTTGTTGTTCCCTTTTAGGTTGTTCCCAAAATAGTTTGAGAATTTGTTTCAACCCCCTGCATTCATTGGTTTGGCGTTATTTTGATTGAGATAGCTCAGCGGGGGAACTAAGGTGTTAACTTACATTTAAAATGGAAGGAGAGGATGGTGTTACCACCCAACTAAATATGAGTACCACCCAACTAAATATGAGTTTATCCGGCTCGAAGGACCGAACGCATTTGGGTAGTTTGTAATTGTAGCTAGTAACTCTCGGCATTTTAAAGAATTTCCACAGCAAAGTTGGTGCGGTGCCGATTAATTAATGAAGCTCTCTCTCTCTTTCTGGATTGTAGGCTATTCGTATCAAATTCCGACTTCAATCCTCATTTGGGGCAGTTTTTTTTAACCACACCGCCACCAAATCACCACGAAGCATTTTTGTAATTGTTTTAATATTTTGAGTTCTGTGAGTCGACTTTGTACATCAACACGAATTCCTAATGGAAAGACCTTTAATTTTTTCAACCTTACGCATATTTGGTAGCCCATCAAAACCTTTTTTTAAAGCAAGTCTTACGACTCCCACATTTATCCAACAAATCCATTCAATAAGACACTGAAAACCAGATCTCTCCTGCAAGCGCCATCAAATTGGGATATAACCACTGCCCGTAACCTGTCCTTACATACACTTTATGCCTGTATTTGTGTGTGTGTGTTTGATTGCAAGTCATTTGACGATTCATTAAACTTTCAAAGTGCACCTCAAACCTGCCATCAGTACAGCTGGTAGTACAGCTGGCAAAAGTTTTCCATTTAACTAATACCCAATGGACGTTCTAAAAACTTGATTGCCAACCAAGTGTATACCTCCGCCGGTGGAGAAGATTGTTTTTTTTTTTGGGATAGAAAAAGCAACCATTCACCCGTGAAAGTAAGACCTGCTTTCGGGAAACTGAACTTTTTCGAAAACTGAATCCACCACCAACAACCATGTCAATAGTCGAAAGTCAAACAAGTGTCCAACTGGTGTTTGCCTTCAGAATTAATGGGCAGCATTTTCCATCTTCCGAAACACACACACTTAAACACACACACACACATTTATTGGTATCGAAATGTCCTTGCGCTGGCTGGCAGCCGCCATGTAACAAGGGTCCTTGCAGAGGATTGTAGACACCAACTTAAAGTGCATTTACCAATGTCATGTTGTTCGGTAATGGGTTCTTGGTCTAGAGTGGTCCATTCGCTACCGAAAGACTGAGGTGAAAAATTACATTAGTGGTTCGACTTTCTTATCGACAGGACCAAGAAGAAATGTCAGTTGGAAATGATTCATGGCTTTTCAAACTGAGTGCCAGCAAGCAGTAAGAGTGTGGAAGGGTGTCTCGATTTTTCTTGGCGGATTGGGTTGTTCGAGTTTTTTTATGGCCACCAAGTGGAATGGCATTCCTTGGTGAAATTGTTAATGAAGTATGTGGAACGAAAGAAGTGAAAAGTCGATAAAGGAATGCCGTGTTCATTAGAAGTGATGGACACCGCATGTTGGGGTGAGTGATATTCATTGACAGTTGTTGATTAAAAATGCGATCACGGTGTCGGCAATTTAAAGGATTTGGGCTATAATTTTGACAGCTCGGTAGAGGGATTGTTCGAAGTGCCACCCTTGGTTCTAAGCTCCTTCAGTGAAGAAAGTCCTTGTTCACCTTTGAGACGACCAAACCTATATCCAAAAAACCATTGAATTAGGTTCCATTTTCAGTTAGAAATCAAAATATCCTCCCACCTTCTATAAAGTTCTCAACGCCCTTGAGATCACAAGACCCAGGGCTGATTTTAAGCTATACTTTCTCTTCAGAGGACATATACAACTTCCGGTCAGCACGATCGAAACCGCGACGAGTGCCTTCCCCAACGATACCGGCGACTATCACTTCTGACACTAGCAAGTGAGCTCAAAACTACCAAGCTTCACACTTGAGATGTATTTCTTGCTCAAGCTTAAAAAATAAAGCCCAAGCAAATGGTCATAGTGAAGAAATAAAAAAGTACCAGAAGACTTTGCTGTGAATTATCCTGATGGAGTGCAATGGAGCGAAAATAATACTTCTCCCCACTCACAGCAGGGATAAGCATTCAGCAGCTCCCGTACCCTCTTTTCCCATTTTATCTTCACGAGTTGGTTTTATTTATTTTATTCCCTCTCTCTCTGTTCCTTTGTACTTGGCGTAAGGACATAAATTTGCAATAAATCTAAGTGAGCGTAAAAAGAGAAATATCTAAAGAGGACAACTCACTACGTACACTTTCTTTTAAATTAAGAAAACAATAATCACACCTGACCCGAAAAAGGATTGTCCGTTTTGTAGCTCTCCTCCTTAGTCGTATACATTTATTCCTTTCAACAGAGCAAGCAATACAATTCCAACTGTCTATGCGGGGAAGGATTTCTTTTTTTCTTATTATGGTTTCGTTATCTATTGCGGTCCATGTGACAGAGTCCTTAAAAAAAACTGTCCACATGTGAGCAGAAAAAGAAGAAGAAGACAAAAGCAAACTGAATGGAGAAAGTTATTGCGGTTATCTGGGGTTAGTTCAAAACGATACTCATTTGGAAATAGCTTGAAAAAAGGAAATGTCCATAGAAAAAAAAACTTGAGGAATCGAATAAAATCGAACTCTCAAAGGGAAACAGTGAATGTTATTGGGGCAACGATTTCGTACACTTTGTTTGTAAAGTCCATAAAGTTCTCTTCTCTCGGAACGCACTTCTGGTACTTGAAGTTATGACAATGATGGATATTCCATTGTGCGAAGGACTTTCGAAAAGAATTTGGGTAGATCTCTTGGAAGACGCTTCTGAAGCAATGCAAAGGGAATTAGTTTGGGTGCAAAGTTTTGACTGCGTTCCGAAACTTGTGGGGGAAAGTCAAGACTCATCAATAAATAGTGACCAAAACAGAGGGTTTAGCTTCGGACGATTATTCGTTTATCTGGGTCTGGCTTGGGTTTTTGGAACGGATTGGATTGACCTACAATTTGGACAATATGGTTGGAATTACATATGTAACCAACCATAGTGAATATTGATATTGAATTGAAAAATGTTTTAGTTCCAGTAACTTGAAAATTGACAGTGAAACTTGTCACACAAATCATGGCAAATATTATTTATAATTCATACAATTTGTAACCAAACTAAATGGTTCGAAATATATAATATTTTCAACCATATTCCATATTTGAAAAATATTTCAGGTCCCTCAATCCCAGTAACTTGAAAATTGACAGTGAAACTTTTCACACAAATCATAACAAATGTTATTTATAATTAATACAATTTGTAATCAAACAAAATGGTTCGAAATTTGTATATTTCCAACCATACTGCACATTTGAAAAATGTCGTAGGTCCCTAAATTGGACTGTACAATTTTTCAAACAAAGATTTTCGGGAACAATCTCTTTCTAGAGTTGAATAAGGGTACTTCTCCCTACTGGGGCATATTCTTGAGGCTGTTCTTGGTTAATGTAATTCTGTAGTTGGCAGAAAACATCTTAAGCTTTTCGTAATGATTCCAAAAACTCGCGCCTTTTAAAAACAAGTTATATAGCTCTTTAGTGGCAGAGTACCTACTTTACCTTTAATTTGGCCTCAAAAAATTCGAATAACTCCGCAATGGATGCGACAAAAAAGCGTATCCTAGTAATGGAAAAATGATTTTAGACCAATTTTTTAGAAATGCTTCCTGCGTTCCTACATTATGGACGTCAAAAAAATGTCAAAGCGGACCTACGAACCTGATTCATTCCACTTTTGTCGAATTCGTTCTTGGTCCTTAGAAATTGATTTTCGACTCCGCAGCCAGGCATGTCAAATGTACCTACATCAAAAATCAACACCAATATCCTTCTCAATTATAAGTGTAAGCCGATCCGCATTCCATTATCTCCCACCAGTCTTTCTTCTTTCATTCCAATCACATACTCATCTGTCTCTTGATAATAATAACATAAATAGAATCCACTTGGAGCAGCACATTCCAAATGATTTCTGGTTCATTATCACTATCCCCACAAATAAGACGGCCGGCCGGCGGCCCTAAAGAACGGAGGGGAAAAATATTTCATCATCAAGTCATTGTGCCGGACACACACTTATGCATGCTCATAATTTGACCTTAATTAAGTTTAAGAGGCCGAGCCGAAAGGAAACCAGTTGCTAATGTGTTTTTGCGTCAAAATGATGACAAAGGGAGACGGCACGGCACGGCACGACACAGCAAAAGTCTTTTGCGTTTCGGATAAGCTAAACTTAATGGTAGATAGTAATGGGTTGAATGAATTTTCTTTTGGGCCCTTTCTTATTATATGCCATGCTGAACTGTGTATATGAACTTGGTTTGAGCACTAGAGGGACATCATTAAATATAAATTAAAACTAAAACCGTTGGGATAAGGAAGTGTGTTTTTTAGTACTTAACTTTCATTAGTTGAAAAGAAAACACCAGTTGTAAGAGATAATATGTGATGGCAGGACTCCATTAGTGGCAAGATGATGGTAGAAAGGATAAGGATGATTTTGCGGTAAGTTTTTGAGCATAATCGTTATTTAAATTGTAATGATAAGAGGAGAATGGGTGACTTTTCTCTTTGTCCCGCTCGACAATGAAAATGGAATCAAAGGAAAGGACAAACAACTAACCATCGTAGATTAGAATTTTCATTTTCATTCGCATTTTTAAACTGGATTAATTAATTAATTGAAAGGTTCATTAAGCACAGTATCTGCGATGCGATAAAATGTAACGAGTAGCATTAACATGTCGAGTAGGTATCTACTCCCATTTCGATAGTATCACTGACTGCGGTTAAATGCAATTTGTGCGCCATATCATGCTGCACCATAGGTATCTACACCATTTAGCACATCGTCCCCCAAGAAATCAAATGCAAAGTGTACTAACAACTCACCCACTATATCCCCCCTCTCGCACACACACTCAGGGCGCCGTGGAGGTTTCCATTGATTCGCTTATGATGCCGTTCAAATTGCTGTTTTTCACATTAAACGCATATCGACAGAAGCGCCTGTGGGACATTAAATCATAATAAAAACCCGTTACGCTGCATTGCGCATATAAACTTGTTTATACACCAGATATAAACTAGACATAAATCTACAATGATATGTACACTTGGCAACCAAAAGGATTTCACCATATGATAGTTGCTGTGTTGCAATATTAATTGCCAGCATTTTTGTGCACTTGGGAATGAGTATTAGGTATATCTTTGTTCAGAGTTGTGATCCATAAAGTTTACGGCTCATTTTTGAATTTAATTAAATCTGCGAAAAATAAAATATTTTCGCAATAAATAGAGAGAGAACATGACTTTGCGAAATGTGGTTGAGTTGAATGGAATTTGGGAAAATTAGAGTCCTTGCGCTTGCGGTCTTAGTTGACGTTCTCGATATGAACTTAAAGCTCTTTCTGACTAAATTGTTTTTTTACAAATAGTTAATGACGGTCCTTGGAAAAATTCATCAAAATCGAGAGAGAAACATGAAATATTTGCTGTAAATCATCAATTTGGTTGGAAAAAGCGTTTGAAAAAGCTACACTTCAAACTTCTATTTAAATTTATAGCTCCTTCTAACCAAAGTGATTATTTACAAATTTTTGATGATGGTCTTTGGAAAAATTAATGGAAATCGATAGCGAAACACGATATATTTGCCTTTAAGCCAACACTTTGGTTGGAAATACCTACATTTCCAACCAAAGCGTTTGATATAGCTAACGGGTGATTTTTTAAGAGGTTTAGAACTTTTTAAAAAAAAAAAAAACACAAAAAATTCGAAAAAATGAATGAAATATTTATTTGAATCGATAGTTTGAACCTTGCAATCGGCCGGTATCTCACGAATGAATGCATGGATGTTGGTTTCCAGTGCGTCAATCGAAGCGGGCTTGTCCCTATACACATTAGCCTTGACATACCCCCACAAAAAATAATCTAATGGTGTCAAATCGCACGATCTAGGCGGCCAATTGACCGGCCCGAAACGTGAAATTAACTGTTCACCAAACTCGCCTCGCAATTGCGCCATTGTTTCGCGTGCTGTGTGGCATGTGGCACCGTCTTGTTGAAACCACATATCATGCAAGTCAAGAACTTCCGTTTCGGGCAAAAAAAAGTTTGTTATCATCGCTCGGTAGCGTTCACCATTGACAGTAACGCTGCGATTCGCATCATCTTTGAAGAAATATGGCCCAATAATGCCGCCGGCCCATAAATCGCACCAAACAGTGGCTTTTTCGGGATGCATTGGTAGCTGTTGCAATGCTTCTGGCTGATCTTCACTCCAAATGCGGCAATTTTGCTTATTTACGTACCCATTCAACCAAAAATGAGCCTCATCGCTGAACACAATTTTTCGAAAAAAGCGCGCGATGAACATTTCGAACCGAGCACGAATTTTAAATTCAATAATTTGCAAGCGTTGTTCATTTGTAAGACCACATCGTTTGCAATAGCTATGCTTTCAACTTCTATTTAAAATTATAGCTCCTTCTAACCAAAGTGGTTATTTTCAAATAGTTGATGATGGTCTTTGGAAAATTTCATAGAATTCGAGAGCGAAATATGAAATAGTTGCCTTTAAGCCAACACTTTGGTTGGAAATACCTACAATTCCAACCAAAACGTTTGAAATGGCTGCACTTCAGGCTTCTATTTAAAATTATAGCTCTTTCTAACCAAGGTGGTTATTTGCAAATAGTTGATGATGGTTTCTGGGAAAATTCATCGGAATCGATATAGAAACATGAAATATGTTACTCTAGGCAAAAACTTTGGTTGGAAACACCTACATTTCTAACCAAATTGTTTGAATTTTTCCTAGGGAGGGCAACACATAAAATCACGTCCATTTTCAACACGTTTGGATGAGTTTTATTTCCTTTAAGGAATTTGTAAAAAAGATCTAATTTTAATAAATTACAATTGATTAAAGAATTACTTACATTTTTCTGTGTCCTCTCCCTTGCAAATTCGAAAAAGTCTTCTGTCAAACCCGAAATGTCGAATAGCTCTAGTTCAGTGGTTTCATTTTTGACGTTTGCAAATGAGTGCGTTCACTTGATGTTTACAATAATACCACAATTCTTTTGCCATAATAAATTTAAAAATTCGAAACACTTACCATAATATTTAAAAATCCGCAAAACAAAGCATTTGTTTATAAGCATGGTCTTTGTTGATTCTTTTAGAAATAAATAAATTCATTGAAGCCCGACTATTACTTTTTCAAACAATTTATTTAATTTATCTGGACTCAGAACCAACCCATTAGATCTACTGACCAGATGTGAATAATTTGCAGCCCACCGTTGATGGGAAGGACGACTGCATTGAGGTTGTTGTACTGTTTCACTAAGTGGAGTTGGATATCATCTGCGTAAAGGTGTACTAAGTATATTCATAAATATAAAAAAGGCCAATTTTGAACGCGCAAAAATTACCCGTAAAAAAACGGATAAAAGCATTTGGAGGCCAATTCTATTTTGATTACTTCTTTCCACCCAAAGAGTTAAAAAAAAACCTCTCCGTCTTAACGATCCTTTTTGATATCTTCAATCGCAGTCTATAAATCAACCGTTCTAACCTCTTCTTTCCTTTCATTATCTCAAATCAGTCAAAGAAAATAAATTCGCTAAAAAGGCACCCCTTCTCGACTCCAAGTGTAAACCTCAGAATCTCCTCAGATAGATTTAAATGGTTGGTTGGTTGGTTTAGGTGGCTGTATTTCCCGACGAGGGAAAAACACAAGTAGCGCATTGAGCGCCGTTTTAAAACCACAACTAACGGAACCTAAAAAGAAAGGGGGTAAAGGAAGTTAAAGGAGCTCAAAACCAGCCTGTGGAGTTGAGGAATTTGATAATCTTATGGAAGTGGATGCTTTGGATGGCCGAAAGGTCATCAAAAAAGGGATGACCTAGTGCACTGCGTCTGGTTTTGGCTAGGGCCGGACACTCACAAAAAAGATGGAACACCGTTTCACTCTTGTTAGTGTCAGCACAGCTACGGCAGTGGGTATTGTGGGGGATGCCAAGCTTGGCTGCGTGAGTTCCTAAAGGCCAATGACCCGTACTAATTGCCGTTAGTCTGGCGACATCTATACGTGTTCTGGCTAAAAGACTATTTGTTCTGGCATCATCGTAGGTTGGCCAGATCTTCCTTGAAATGACACAGTTCGTCAGGTTCAACCATCTAGTCTCAGCCCATGAGGTGAAGTGCAGGAGGATTTCTCTCTTAACATATCCCAGCGGAGGGAAAACTTCCTCCGCATGAGACATGCACAGAGCTGAGCCATATCTGGCAAGTTCATCGGCCTTCTCATTCCCTTCGATGTTCCTATGGCCGGGAACCCAGACGAGAGTGATATCAAACCGATGACAAGCCCTGGTCAGTATCTCCCTACATTCCACAACAAGTTTGGACGTCGACTTAGTTGAGCCGACAGCCTTAATCGCGGCCTGACTGTCGACGAAGATGCCTATTTTTCTTTTGGGAGTCGCACTATTGTGGAGCAGTCTACACGCCTCCTTAATTGCGAGTACTTCTGCTTGAAATACACTGGCCACGTTGGGTAGGCGAAGACTTTTGGCGATGTTTAATTCTGTTGAGAAAATGCCTGCTCCTACTCCACATTCCATCTTGGAACCATCAGTGAAGATAGGTATGTCGAATTCATTAACGACCGCATTCTCCTCCCATTCTGATCTAGAGGGGACTCTAACAGAGAAGTTTTTATGGAAGTCGTATTTGGGTACTATGTAGTCTGTAGACATACGGCCTAAGCCGTCAGGAAGGGAAAGAAGGATGCTGGTATGGCCATAAGGCCTTTCGGACCAACACTTAGATTCCTTCAATCTAACAGCGCTACACGCTGCAATGTTTTTTATATGCAGATCCACTGGCAGGAAATTAAGAATGACATTGAGGGCAGCGGTCGGACTTGATCGCAGGGCTCCAGTGATTCCAATTCCAGCTGTTCTTTGGACTCTACTTAATTTAAGGACGTTATAGGCTTTGCTTAAAGCGGGCCACCATACTAGTGATCCGTAGGTGAGGATGGGACGTACTACCGCTGTGTACATCCAGCGAACCATCTTTGGTTGAAGCCCCCACTTCTTGCCGAAGGTTTTACTACAAGTGTAGAAAGCTATGCTTGCCTTCCGCACTCGGTGTTCGATATTGTACTTCCAGTTGAGTTTGGGGTCAAGCATGACACCAAGGTATTTAGCGCTGGTGGATAAAGGAAGATTTTGGTTGTTTAAGCGGGGAAGTGAGAAGGTTGGTATTTTGGTTTTGGTGGTGAAAAGCATCAGTTCAGTTTTACTTGGGTTAACGCTGAGGCCACAACTTGTAGCCCAACCGCTAATCTTACCCAGGGCCCTTTCCATGATTTCACTTATCACGTTCGGAAACATTCCTGACACTAGAACGACCACGTCATCCGCATACGCAACGACTTTTATACCTTCCCTGTCAAGGTTTGAAAGGATTTTGTTAAGTACCATAATCCATAAGAGAGGCGAGATCACCCCACCTTGAGGTGTTCCTCTGCTTACTGATTTGGTTAGATGAGTGTTACCAAGCTTTGCTTGAATGATCCTTGTTTTGAGCATGGAAATGATCCATGAAGTGATGAAATCCTCTACACCTAGTTCTAAGAGAGATTCCTGGATCGATTCAGTACGGACGTTGTTAAAAGCGCCCTCTATATCTAGGAAGGTGGCTAGGGTATATTGGTGATGGGAGAGTGACCTTTCAACTGTACGCACTACTTCATGAAGAGCGGTCTCCGTCGACCTGCCCTTGAGGTATGCGTGTTGTGAATTACATAAGGGGGACCTTTCAAGTCCTGTTCTTATGTGAAGGTCAAGTACGCGTTCTAAAGTTTTGAGTATGAAGGAGGTTAAGCTAATAGGTCGGAAGTCCTTCGCGGACTCGTGACCTCTTTTGCCGACTTTCGGTATAAAAACTACTCGGACATACTTCCAAGACTGAGGTATGTGATTCAGTAGGATACTGCTTCTGTAAATTTCAACTAGCAGGGCCACAATTATCCTGTCATGTTTTTGAAGCATGATGGGAAGAATGCCGTCCTGCCCTGGTGATTTATAAGGAGCAAAACTGTGAATGGCCCAGAAGATCTTTTCCTTGGTTATAATGCGCTCTATTTCTTCCCGATGTAAGGGAAGGTTGACCCGAAAGTCGGGCAGGGTAGCACAGTAGTCTGTACAACCAGGAAAGTGTGTGTTAAGTAGAAGCTCCAAGGATTCGTCAGTGGATTCTGTCCACGTTCCGTCCGTTCTCTTGATAAAAGATGGACTGGAGTGTCCTTTGGAAAGAATCTTACTGAGTCTTGCAGATTCCTTAAGAGTATCGATAGATTGACAGTATTCAGACCATGCTTGTGACTTAGCTGATCTGATCGATTTTTTGTAGAACTTTAGGCAGTCCTTGTATGGTTGCCAGTACTTATGCCTATAGCAGATATTGAAGATGTCCCTAGTCAACCTTCTCAGGATGGTTAGGTCTTCATTCCACCACGGTGGTAAGGTTTTTTTACTATATTTTACTGGACACGATGCCTTGAAAGCTGTATTCATCGCCTTTTCAAGTGCAAACGTAATTGTATCCAGATCTGCACCCGATTCAATTTTCTGGTGTGGTATATTAGGAAGTTTAGAGTTCAATACTTGACCGAATTTCTTCCAGTCAATTCTTTTAGGATTTCTATATGGGACAGGAGTATCTACCTTGATACTGAGATTGAAGAGAATCCACTCATGATCCGAGAAGGACTTTAAGTTGGAGACTCTCCAATTCTCAACCCTGACGATGTCATTGTTTGTTTTGAGTGTAATATCTAACACCTCTTCCCAACCGCTATAATTTTCCGTACTTGGAAATATAAAGGTAGGGGTGTTACCCACATTACATACACATAGATTGGAAGTTAATAGGAAATCAAATAAAGACTCACCTCGTTCATTTATTTCCTTGCTGCCCCAAAGATGATGTCGCGCGTTAGCGTCACAACCTATAAGCAGGCACCCGTGCCTCGCTTGTATCTCTGCTGTGAGTCGCTGCACTTCTTCTGGCGGGGATGGTTTGTCGTGCGCCATGTAAGCGGATGAGATGTATATGTGTTGACCCTGGGTTCGTTCTAATTTAACGACAGTTAAATCACCCGAGCTAAGGTTGGGACATAGGAAAGCGTTAATGTATTTTTTTGTTAAAATGCATGTTCTTGGCTTACCGACGTCCTTTTTGTAAAATAGGTTGTAGTTGTTATCTGAGAGGCCCAGTACGGTCGACTTCCTGACCCAGGGCTCTTGGATGCTGCCGATGTCAATGTCTTCCTCCCTGAGGAAGACCAGAAGATTCTCTGATGCACATTTCGAGTGCTGGAGATTCGTCTGTATGACTTTCAGCATCTTATTGTTGGGTGTTGGAAGCGATCGCCAGTTCCTCCAACAGCTTGTTGGCAGCGGCGACATCGTCTGTGTCGTCTTCAGGAACCGTCGATCGGAAGATCTTGAGTTTGGCGTGCCTAATGCCGAACCTCAGTTTAAAATCTGCTGCTTCTAGTGCCCCTAGGCACTCCTCGTTTATCAGAAGCAGGTAGGATAGACTGTTTTTCTGGGGTTCTTCTGCCTTTATGACAGCCCAGTCGTCCATGGGAATGGTCGGATTTTGCAGTTTGAGGCACTTGAGGAGACTCTCAGAGTCTATCTTCATAACTGGTAACCAAATACGGGCCCTAGGTCTCGTGGGGATATCCTTGGCAGGGATAAGCTTAAGCTTTAAGCCATCCCAAGCTTCGGCGATCTTGTCGATGCATGAGCCAAGGAAATCCTTAGAGTACTGGTCCACGCATTTGATCACCCGATATCCTCGCACCACATCCGCGCAGTCGAAACTGGGTAGTCTGCTGTCAGCTCCAGATAGCACATACTCCACAACCATCTCAGACAGTTTGGCTTCAATGCTACACCAGTGGTCCATCACTGTTTTGCCATTCTTAGACATCTCGTCTATGAGGGCAACGTGCAGGTGATCCCTCACCACCTCGGTAAAGGTTCTGGCTGCCTGGGAAGTTGATGGACGCTGAAGGTTTGTAAGTCTAGGGGCGATCTTCGACTTTTTAGAGGCGTGAGAGGTCTCATCTTGGGACCTGTTTCTTTTCACGCTCTCTTTCTTCTGTTGCTTCTGGTTGTTTTGGTAGTTGACGTACTCGTCTACCACCTTTTGATATTTAAGTTTGTCGTCCTTATCTCTCTCGTGAGCCGTTCCAGTCTCTTCATTCTTCGCAATCTTTGCAAGGATGAAGACAGCCCTGTTGTATCTTGACTTCAAGAGAGAACCGGAGGACTTCTTAGTTTTGGGTGCACTGTGGCTGGTGCTCCCGGTTGTGTTTTTTTCAGTATTAGGCTTTTGGATACTATGGCTGGTATCCTCGGCCCCTACTGTTGTCATAGTTTTGGATGGTAAGATTGGTTGACTGCCAGAAGGAGTACTATGGCTGGTGCTCCTTTGGCTTGAGGGGTTGACTACTGTCTCCTGGCTGGAGGCTAGTAGATCCTCCTCGGAAGAGGTCCCTAAGAGGGATTCTTCCTTTTTTGTTTTTTTTTTTACTATTTTCTGTTTCTTTTTTGTTTAAATTAGAGTTCATTATTTTGGTCCCACGAGTAGGTCCGGAAAGAAAAGTCGATCCCGGCAGAGCCGACTTACCGGGATAGGGCACTTATTACAACCGACCTTGCCTGAGCGTCGGAGGGAGCTCGTTCGCGACTGGTTTTACCCCCAGCCTTTCATCCTTCGGTACGGTTTGCTATCTGCTCACACCACCACTGGAATTAGGTTGGATTTAAAGGTTTACTCCTACCTCAAACTAATGGATCACGACAAACGATTGAGACGTTAGCGTAAATCCTTGGCTGACACTAACCATTTGACCGGTTAGCCATTTTCAGGCGGGCGCCCACGTGAAGGACTAAAGAATGAGGATTTTTGCCCAGGCCCAAGGGATTTAAATAGTTGTTTTCTATTTTCAGTTGTTTTTAATATATTTACATTCGGTCCCTCGGCATACACCAGCGAAAGGAAAACATTTGCAGATAAACAACTTAATCCACACTCTCCTTGTTCGTATATGGCGATAAGGATAACCAAACGCTGAAGCGAATTTAAATCCTCTCAAGGATTTGTTATCGATGAACTTTTTTTTTCCCGTTTGCCAATTCACTCTGACCCTTTTGACTTTGAAACAAAAACAAGGAGATAAATAAAAAGTTTCCTCCTTTGGTTTCTGGAGATGATGTTTCTTGCGGGGCTGTTTCGGAGATATGCAAGTTGCGGGACATTCGAAAGTTTTGTCACCAAAACGGGACACGTATCCGGAAGAAGGTTTTGTTTACTTGTTCACTGTTTTTTTTTTTGTGAAGATATTTGTTTTCCCGAAGGAAGTGCATTTGATTTAAGAAATTCAAGTGTACTCGCACCTAATGGTCACTTTTATAGGTAATAGTATGTTGTACAAGTGGTTTATTTGTCGAAGACCGTGTTGCTGAGAAAACACTTTGTGAAGAAGCCCTTGAGGTGGAAAATTACAGCAGTTATTAAATAGGACATCAATGCTCTTCGAAAGAGATTTGCTGTCCAACTATAGTTGTCAGTTTTAAGGTGATAGGTTTCACGGTTTTTCATTTTATCGTCCTCAAAACAACACATGCAGAAGCTAGTCTATGGAAATCAGCCTTATAGCGAGTCCATATTTCGTTAAACCTTCCTTAAAAAATCGCCGTAATCGTCGTTACAAAAAAGAGTATCGGACAAACCTTCGCAGGGACCTGCACTCAAACTCCTGCCCATAAAATGATAACTAAAACTTGGAAATACTGTCCCCATTCAATGCACATTTCATCCCCTAGCTACTTTAGCCTTTCTACCCACAACTTTCCTTTTTTTTTTGAAACCTTTTAAAAATTCACTTCGTTTTGTTGGTTCTCCGCTGTCAAATATCCACAGATTACAACTCTCGCTGGCGGAGAATTTCATCAAATCCACTACCTAAAATTTGTTGGGTATTTTTTAGTCTCCTTCACGACAGTGTTACTCGTTCCCTTACGATTTTCCCACTCAGTATACACGTCACGCGTATAACATCCTTCCACGCATTGGTTTTCGCAATTGGCAAATGTTCACGTTCAACTGAGTGACTGTGGGTGGCCGAGTTGGGTGATTTTGTGGCGTAGGCACGTTGGAATTTCCCACGGAATGTGGTGAGTTATTGCGAAAACGTACTTACGCATATATACAGATGTATAAAAGCGGTTCGCATTATTGTCAAATTCCAAACTTGAATGATGTGTGCTCATTTGATGGTATATGCTGTTTTGTACCGTCGTGCTCAATGACAGCGACGCTGTTGATTAATGGAATAACAAGTTAGCGAATTTAAGAGATGGACAACAAAAACCGCTCCTGCGATAAGAAATGTTGTTCTTTATGGTGGCGAATTCAAATTTATCGAGAAACATTGATCAGAGTTTTTGCACTTTGGTTGGGAACTAATGGCATTCTTTAAGGGAGGTGACGGGAATACAATCTTCGTGCCTATTCCAGTTAATGGAATAAAAATAAGTCGGATATTTAAAGAGACATTGTCCACGAAAAGGCGGACAGAAAGATGCTTGAACAGAACTAGAAAAGTCGGTCAAGGATGGTTTCAATACGCCTTCTGAAAGTGCAGAATAAACCGCCTTAAAAACTGTCGTCAATGAAGCCAAAGTGGTCTTGGATATTTTTGTCCATTCAGAGCTACGTCGGGGAATTTAAGAATTCCCTCCGTCGTCCTTAGTCTATCCCGCAAATCAAACCCGTTGTCGTATTGAATTTGTTACAGTATCATATTAAAACTACTTATCGAATCCACATGAATGTCTCCAACGTAATAAAGTATTAAATGGAGCAACAAATCGTAACACCACGATAAAGAAGAAAACCTGTTCAACTCAACTTCAATAACATAAAAGTCAGTTAAAAAAGATATATGGACCAGGAAAGACTACATCCTTCGTAGAAGTACAATCTTCTATTCAAAATATTCGCTCAATTTATTCAGAAGATAAACGAGACCACATCCACTTAAAGATATCCTTGCCTATCACTAGCAAGAACATTTTAAAGTACCACCATCCCTGGTCAGGGCCAAAGCCGAGTCTGTGCAGCCAGTGATACCAAGGAGATGCTAATAATATCCACTGTTGCCTTTCGAATTTAAAATTCATATTGCCCATTAAATTTTCTTGCTTCCCAGACGACAACTACTCGCCATTGTCACCTCGACTCCTTTTCGAAGACCCTTCGCCTGACCTACCCGCAGCTTCATTCGACCCTGATCCACACTGCCCCGTCCCTTGCCAATCAAATGACGACCTTGAAAGCATATTTTAAAAAAAAAACACCTACCCCGATTAATCACATCCATTTTGACAGGATTTGTCAATCAAAGGACAAAAAAAAACTTCCATCCACACATCAACTGTAGAAAATCAACCGCAAACATCAGTTAAAATAATAATAAGCGCTTTTCACTCGTGTAATTATATAAAAAATATCAGGCATCAATGCACTCGTCAATCGCATAGTGCCGCGTGGTTCTTCATCTGCATATGTGTGGCTTCCTGCAATTATATGACCTCTGTCCTTCTGACCCTTGCCCCATTCGCTGATGGTGAGGTAAAATGTAAATTCGGTTGGATTTCATGTTTTCTGGCAGATTTACAAAAGCTCTGCATCCCCCTGTGTGTATGACAGGAAAATTATTGCAGTGCTGAGGTAAATGTTGTCCATCCTGGAAGTCCTTTTGTTTTTTTTTCCTCGTTTCGTAAATATTTTTTTTCGTTTGCATATTCTGTGTATATCGGGGGTTTTTTTTTGTTATCTGTCACTTTGGGAACAATTTATGTGTTCGGGCTTTTTTTAACAGAAAAATTTACAAACTAGTGTAGGTATAAAAATATTAAAAATAATAAATGCGTATAAACAGAATCAACAACAATGCCAATCGACAATGATATTGATAATTTTTTTTTTTTTTTTGTGTTTATGAAATGAATTGTGCGGATGGAGTGTTCCTTTGGAATGGATGTAGTTGTGGTTATTGTTGACAGAACAGCATGGTGCGGTAGGTCTGTTTTTTTTTTTTTTTTTTTTTTTGCGTGATCCAATCGAACAGGGTATGCGGAAATTAACACGATATGCGTGTCAGCATACGAAGATAGGTGTGCGGTTGAAAGGGGAATTTCCAAAAGAATCGTCGTAATTGAGCGAAAAATTCGAGTCTTATTGGGGATAGAACAGGGTTGAAAGACGGTCAAAATATTTTCCCCCAGATAACTCTGAAAAATCCCCAGACTTGGCTACTTAAAAAAAAAAACCCACTTCTTGCCATTTTTGTTTTACGTGTTTTTCTACGACTTAAAACAATAAATTTCGAAATTGAAACGCGAACAGGTTAAGGCTCCGTCAAAACGGAGTTCGTTTGACAATTGTAATGCAATATATTGCAATAAATATCCCCTGTAACACAGAGCGCGTTTTTAAGTCGCATCAAACTTACCGCTGCATTGTAATAATGTGTACAAAATTATATTCATCACAGCAATTAGAAACTTTAATTCTTTTTCCGAACTATACTTGACATGTCAACAAATTATGACAGCTACATTTCAGTTTGACGTCCTCTAACAAGGCGGTTCGAACATCGCGTTCAAATAATCTCACCGCAGAATAATTTCATTTTGGGGATAAACGGAGTTTGACGGAGCCTTAAGTTTGTTTTTCCGAATGCAAAAGTGTGCGCCAAATAAAAACAACGCAATTTTAAACCCCTGCGTTTCGAAACATCTTTCAATCGATTGATTATTTAGCTGCATTTTAAAATATCATTCACAATTTAAGGCTACCAAAAAGCATTTTATAACGAAATGCAATAGAAAAATATAATTTAAAAAATAAAACCCAGATTTCCCTACGTCGCGTCGACCAAAAACCCCCATAAATCTGGCAACGCTAGGATAGAAGGTTAAAAGCATATATAAGATCTTAAAGCGGCCAATTTGAGAGAAAAAATTGTAAAGACAAGGAACTTCGGTTTAAGTTGAGTTGACCAGCTTGGCGAAGGAGACTAATCAACCGGAATGAGCAGATGCTAAATTTTCAATCGAATTGGGGTTCTATTTCTGCCATAATTCCGCACCACATGGCATTACTGGTTTGACGAGGTGGTCTGAGTAGTAACTTATTCTCCTTGACGGGGCCCCACTCGGCTGTGAAAAGGCTCTTTTTTTTAGAGCTGGGTACTCAACTTTCAAACGACTTAGAGGACATACAAAAAATAATGTCACTAATGGCTTGGCTATTTTTTGGCTTTTCTGCAAAAGCGGTTCTATGGGCCTTGCCAAGTAAACATTTTTAGTTTCAACTCAAAATTTTAGTACATACTTCACAGTGGCTATATTCTCCATACAAAAATCGTAAATGTTAGCTTCCGTGACTTTAAAGTCGAGACTAAAAATTGTCATTAGTACGGCGCTAAGTCGTTTACGTTAAAAAATAAGTTCGAGGTATTTGGAGGCCCAATTTTCGACTCTCTTATCGCGCATTCCTCACTCCCCTATAGCGCTGCGAATGAAGATGACTTCCAAAGTGCATATTCGAAATTTCAAGTCATTCAAATCGAGTATCGTCTGTCAAATGGACTGTCACCAAGAGCAGTGCTGTCAATTTTAAAACCAGACCAATACAAAAAAAGGAAATACTACCCCGTCATAAAAAAGCCCCAACAAAGTGAAGTTCTAAAAGTACCCCCATCTCCACTATTCCCTAAGTCCGATAATGACTTCCGACTTCCGACTTCCGAGGGCTAATCAGGTGCCGAATTCAGCCTACACCTGCGCACACATAATTATCTCATTTTGTAGATCTTCATCCAACACCATAACTGACAACAGCGACGTCTCCAAAAGTAAGTTATAGCCCCCCCCCCCCATTTGCGGAATGAAAAATTACATTTGCATACAAAAATAGGAAAAAAAAAAACGTTCCAAGTGTTTGGAATTTGTGACGGCTGCTGCCTCCTTTCTTGTTGGATTCGTTCACGTGTCATGTTTTTTTTTTTGTTGAGAGGGGCGCCTCTAGCCACGACCATTCGCGGTTTCGGTTGCGGTCGCAAACGTCTGTTACATGCATATAAAGCATAAAACAACGACTCCGACTGTTATCCCGGCCTGCTACTCCCCGTTGAAGTAGAAATTTTTATTCGCTTACGACGAGAGTGATTGCTGATGGCTGCGCGGAGATGAATGTTCCGCGAGGGTGCTGCCGATGGTGGTGGTAGTAGTTGTTGCTGCTGCTGGTTGACGGGTTTCATTAATTACTGTCTCACATAAATAACCGCCATTAGGGGAATACCCGCGTCAGAGCACAGCAAGCATCAGCTGGACGAGGCGAGCATATATACGCCAAACAATAAAGGTGAGTGGTGTGGGATAAAGAGGCTCGGCTTTTGTGTAGTGTGTAATTACTTTATGCCATTTTCGACAAATGAAATATTGAGAGATTAATTGCAGTTGATTGTGGAGTCGCGAGTCAGCTAAATGGGCGAACAAAATGAAGCCACGCTGCATAAACATCTTAATGGGCTGCGATGTAGTGGCGCGTCGATTATAGTTACTCCGCTAGGCCATTGTGTGGTTGGACGATGTGGATTAATTTGGAAAGTGTTTGCGAATTGGCGGTAGGTAGGCGCTTCTCCGCATGTTTGTGGTGAACGTATGTTAATTGAATTGACGGACTACATTGGATCGGCTAGAATGGGACACAAGTGTCCCGAGGCCTTGTAATCATTTTTGTGAAAAAAAAGAAACACCACCGCCCGAAAGAAGTGTCAAACCCACCCTAATGGTGATTGCATTATCAATCGACGCTTTGGGTGTCATGCGCCACCGCGCACTTGTATCAATGATGGCCGACATGACCCCAAATTGATTTGAATTTGTATTGACTACCAGTGTGGGCTTCGGTCGGTGAGATAAATGTCCTCGATGGGCAGCGATGTGTTAAGCGCAGCACAGTTTTTGTCACGACATCGAGAGGAAAAACTCATTCAATTAGATTTAGTACACACATGGATTTGCTGGAGCTCCGTGATGCATTTGTTGGTTTTTTCGTTGCTGCGCTTCACATCCTGGGGGTCAACATTTTTTTATTTATAAAAACAAAATGTCAAACTCATGAACCCAATTCCACGAGGAAGCGAAAATTGAATAACTGCCAGATTTATGCCCGAAATATCCCAATCAAGTGTTGAAATAAAATCGAACGAAACTCTTCGAAGCGTGTGACAAGAGCAGGTCGGTTGGGTTGGGTATGGGTATCCCAAAAGTTGCAAGGGTACACAAAATTGACAGCCTACTTCAATAATTACCACGCACGTATTTCTCATTTTTATTCAATCCAGTTTGAATTTTTTTCGGACATATTTTGGGTATGGAAAAATAAATTGAATGATTAGCGCTGGTTACGTGACATCTTTGCCGTCATATCCAAGGCTAGTCGGGATACATTTTTAAACAAAGCGATTTATTTGGCATCCTTAAAAAAGATCGCCACAATCAATAATTGCTTAATTAGAAGACCATCCAATTTTAGAAATATGCATGAGCTGGAAAATCCAAATTGCATTATAATTCAAATTAGGAAAAAAAACGCCAACTGACCCAATGCATGTAATGGTTAGATCTAATTTGATTGGGGACTAGAGTGCCAACTCAATTGAATTTAGTTAAGCCGGCGGGCCATGGCAATAGGACTGTTATGCGGGGACTTGTGGTCTGTAACATTTTTGTTATGCCCTAATCCCCTACCATTTGTCATGCATCTTTCATTCCCTTTTTAGGCGAGTTCTTGATTTAAAATGACGATGGTTGTACCCCTGAATGGGGCAAGCAACAGTCGCGAATTTTTTAAAAATCGTCGTAGGCATCACTTTCTTTGTTATGTAGCCAAAAATGCTATATCGTTTTTTCAAGCAATTTAAACTCGCTTCTTCGTATAGTATAGTTGTGGACAACTCTGAGATTTGCAAAAAAAATACTATGCAAGAACACATCTACTAAAATCTACCTTTCATTTGGTGGATATTTATAAGAAATCCTTTTCGAAATAACGCCGTAATCGGTACGACAAAACTGTGTCGTCTAATGATATAGTTAAAGGATGTGCCATGTGCCATCTTTCAAGTCGAGGTGTAAGCATTGAATAACTTTGACATTTATCAACCGATTGATAGATCTCTTCACACCGAAACAACGACCCGAAAAATCGACGCTTCACATTAAAAATAGTCATTCAGTTGTACCAACTCAATTTTCGTGGCCAGCAAATGGCAGCATTGACTGGTCACCTAGATTTCCAAATTTGACCAGTATACGCACTTCTTTTCGTGGGGTTAATTGAATAGCAAAGTGTACACCAGCAAGCTTCATACCAATGACGAGCTCAATGCAAACATTCGTGCTCATTAATTGGAATTTTTACTTTGGTCCACAGAGGCGGCCATTGGTTTTATGTTGCATTCAAAAACTGATCCAAATAAATTCTAAACGCCCAAATTAAATAAAAACACCTGTTTCGAGAACATAAGTTTTGTGCTGTCGGTTGAAATTTGACCAAAAAGATGGTCATAAAGGGTTTTCCAATGAGATGTGTTATTGTGAATGACCCGCTATTTCGGTAGCTGTCACTTTTGAAGCTTTTATTCTCTGACATTTGACAAGTAAAAACTACGCCATTACTAAAAATGGAACGATACACGCTTCAAAAACGCATTGAAATTATTAAAATTCACTACAAAAATGGTAAAAATCTTGCAGTCACAGTTCGCAAAACTAAAGCATTTTTTGGTCGTCGTGAAGCACCTTGTCGGACCGCAATACAGAAAGTGGTTGAAAAAAATCGAGCTGTTGGGACAAGTTTGTGATGTGAAGAATAAAACCCGTGCACGTCGCTGAAGAAAAACTGAGAATATTGCTGCTGTAGCCCAAAGTGTTGAAGAAAACCCAGGTTTGTCCATTCCTCGGCGATCTTTGGAATTGGGCATTCCACAAACGTCATTACACCCTATTTAACATAAAGACTTGGGTCTAAAGGCTTACAAAGTTCAGTTAACACAAGAACTCAAGCCGGCCGATCATCAACAACGTCGTGTCTTTGCCGATTGGGTCCTTGAAATGCATGAAAATGGTCCGAAATTCCATCAAAAAAAAAGTTTCCGGACCGTGTTATCTCTCGAAGAGGTGATCACAATTGGCCACCGATATCTTGTGATTTTATACCTTACGACTTTTTCCTTTGGGGCCACCTAAAAGATAAGGTCCACGCCAAAATTCGTGAGGCTTTCGAGGACATAGGGCGGCCACTTTGCGATTTGGTTATGGAAAATTTCATGAAATGGATATGGCCCTGTGTGCGTGCTCGTGGTGGCCATTTGGCTGATGTTGTTTTTCGTTATTAATTATTATGAAATAAACATCCGATCATTTATCTCAAAAAATGACATTTTTCTTTGAATACCAAAATAACCTCTTATTGGAAAACCCTTTATTTAATAAATGCGCTGATCTGAAGAAAATTGCACAAATAAACTCGACCCCCTCAGCTAACTTTTGCATTAAAATCTTTCAATATAATTCCAACAATTTGATTAAATTTAACAGGCAATACAAAGGGCACTACTCAACTCAGTGATATAATATCTACAGGAAAATTTAAAATATTTCCATAAATACCACACCCAGCTAATAATCTCATTACATTTGTTGTTTTAATCAACACACTCTGTATGCGCCATAAATCCACTTTGACAAAATCCAATTAATTACTAAAATACAAATAAAAAAATTAATTCATTACTGTGTGCTAATAAAAACTGTGTATTTTTAATTATGCGAATGAAAAAAAAAAAATTCCATCATAGTTTGAATTTCATTACATGCAATTTTATTTAAAAGAATTCCAATAAAAATGTACGCGTTATTCAATGCAAACAATATATCACGCATTTAATGGATATTTTTAGTGTTTAACTCAAACCATCCATGATTTCCTCTGAATGATTTTTCTGGGCTCAGATCTTTTTTGAGAGTTTATTTACTATTTGTTTTATTAACAAAGCCACCACATCTTCTTCTTCCGTGGGTTGTATTTTTCTTTTGCGTCTTTGTTCTTGGTCCGTTTTTCACCCCCAACAGCCCGGCGGAGAGACGAACTTGTACACATAGTAAACTAGCCGCGTGTTAACCTTTTCATCATGGCACCCACCCTTGGTTAACCTGATCTGTTAACCGCCGCCACCACACCGGCTGCGTCGATTTCGTTTCCAAGTGTGCTTCGCCTCATCGTCTTGGGGCTTTTTTTTAGGGACATTTGGACTTTCTTCTCCTATGAATGAAGATGTTTCCAAAGGTCTTCAAAGGACTGTTCCAAGGTCAGGATGGGTTGGGGTCGAAATTCTGGCGAGGTCAAAATTCTTTTTTTCAAAATTCTGCTTTCAAAATTCTGTTTTACAAAATTCTGAAAATAAAAAAAATAATTTTTGAGACAATGGTAATTTGCGCAAATTATGAAATGCGTATGGGGGGGCATGCTGCCCCCCTGCAACCACCCTGCTTGGATTTACTGTTGGAATACGGGGTGGGTGCGAGGTTTTTTACTTATATTTTTTGTTGAATTTTCAAATTTTTGGGCCCAAAATTCGAATTTCAGCACTCAAACTAGATAAAAATTTTCGAGATTTTAACCATTATAGATTTTATTCGTTCTAGTAATCGTTGAAAAATATTTGTTTTCTTTAAATTCGTAAATTGGAAAAAAAACAGAATTAGCAGAATTTATTTGTTTAAGATATTGCCTGTCAGAATTTTAAAAAGCAGAATTTTGTTAGACAGAACAGAAAAAAATCAGAATTTTGAGAAGCAGAATTTTCGTGTTAAAAAGCAGAATTTTGCAAAGCAGAATTTTGAAAGCAGAATTTCGACCCGCTCCCGGTATAATTGTATAAAATGAAAATGGTACCATGTATTAAAGAACCTTCGCGATGATTTTTAATACGATTAATATTTATTAATTTATTTGCCGAACACCTTTCCCTTCGACTGTATCCAATTGAATGACCCAATTCCAATCTCATCGTCAACATGCAACATGCATCTTGCAACATGCAACATGCAACATGCAACTTGCAACATGAAACATGCATCTTGCAACATGCAACATGCAACATGCATCTTGCAACATGCAACTTGCAACATGCAACATGCCACATATTGCAGCGTCAACTTTAAAATTGTATAAATACCATGTAAAAATTATTGGAGTTGTCATTCGTTTCCAAGTAGTGCTCAGAGGCGGAAGGTCTGTCGAAATAAATTATTATTTTTTTTATTATTAATTCTTTATTCTCTTTCATAAAGGCGTGTTTTTTTGAACTTCGATCTCAGTAAAGCAAAGGAAAGTTGGATTTTCATCACGCATTCATTACAACAACTATTGCGAGTCTCGAAGTAGTTGTTGTAATTAGCGTGCTGAAAATCTAACTTTACTTTGCTTTGCTGAAATCGAAGCTTAAATAAACTGGCCTGTTGACAAATACCTAACAATTCATCTAGTACCTATTTTTATGCTTTTATACAATAGACAACAGTTAGTGACATTTGTTATTCTACTTAAAAAGCAGTGACATGACAGCAAGCTTAAAAAAATATCTTAGACACTCTAAAAAAAAAAATGGCGCACTGGCAGTATGTTGAAAAACCTAAACAAAATCATAGAATGAGCCAGGCGACGGCACGTTTCTGCAGGACGACGAGTGGCTTTAGGTTGGTTATGTTGGTTATGTTAGCACCCCGCCAAAATTCCATGACAAACTGTTCTCAACAGGTGAATGTCATGGTTTAATTAAGCTATCAGGTTCAAAGAGCTCGTTGAACCATATGCGATGCCAAGATCATCTGCAAATGCCGTGACCTTACCCAAAAAAGGCAGGGAAAATGAGGAGTTTATGAAAACTAAGAACAGAATGGGACCCAAGACAGACCCCTGTGGTACACCAGAGCTTACCGAGAGAGTGTCGCTGAGCAAATGTCCTATTTTCACTCGTTGTAAATGCATCACGCTCAATCACACTAAATTTTTAGGCCTGTCCCACATTTTTATCCGTCTGTGCGGTTATCGGCTTATAACTCGAGGACCATTTATACAATTTGCCTAATTTCTTCTCAATTTAAAAATATTTTCTCTGCCTAGATTTCGTTTCACTAGGGATACACCTTTGTGCAAAATCAAATAAATTCAATTTAAATAAAATGGTGGTTTCACTGTTCTTAGAGGACTATAAATTGAACCTACAAAAAATTGGTTGAACGCGAACATATTAAACAAAAATGTTTCCGATGAAGCTCAGCTTCAGGCTAAGGAAGAAATTTCTTAAACCTCGACGAATGAGTATACCCAACCAGTATATCACATCACATAAGGCATGTCCAGCACCCAACTGAAACTTTTTAACAACTTTTGTCTCTAACCCCAAAAATCTGCAATACAACTTTCGGCCGCCCAAACACGCCTGACATCCACCAACAAAACGGACAACACGTCTAGAGATAAATCTTGTCAAAGTAAAAGAAACCCACGCTTTTCACAAAACCTCTTCTAAACTGGATACGTTTCCAACAAGCCCCAAACATTTCCGACATCAACCAACAGCCAAGCGGACTCCACTCGTCCACTCGTGTTTTTTCTTCTCAAACTAAGCGCTCCTTGGCCGGGCGGCACTTGCAATAGATCCCAGCCGCCCCAACAAGGAACAACGTGTCCTTTTACCAATTTGCAATCTAAAAGCAACATTGTCCCACGCGTCGGTCCATACCCTACTGTGGTGGTGTGTATTTTTTTTTTCTGTTCTTCATTCCACCGCCCCAAGGATGTAAATCAATTTTTATGCGAGTATTTTATGGATTTTTATTGTTTTCCTTTAACGGTTTTTTTTTTTATCGCAAATATTTATTGTTTCGAGTATCTATACTCCTCATGTGTGTAGGAGGAAATTTATTTCCGCCATAGTTGCTGTCCTGGCGCCATTAAAGTCGGCTACGGATGCACGTGTGCGTAATGGCAAAAATGAGGACACCAGAGCTCGATTTTAGTTGCATGAGAGTTTCCAATCAAGTGAAGAAGGGATATGCAGATGCAACAGAATTTCTCGTGCAAAATAGAAACACAACCTACCAAGGGCAGTTGAGTGCTTCAATCAAATTGTGTCTCAACCTGATACGCCTTTGGGTATCAATTCCTAACAACTGCACGTCCTTGTCGTGTGTAACACTATCACAATTGTTTTCCCTTCTTCATTTACATTGTACTCGGGGTATTTTTTTTTTCTTTTTTTTTTTTTTGGCGCAGAGATACTCGAGAAGTCTGCACAACGGCAGAATGTGGGGTGCGGCGTGGTGAACTTATAGTCCCCCTCTTAGGATGAACACAATTCAATTTGGCACGGATGTGCGGAAATCTGTTCTGGCAGGCAGTAGCAAAAAAAAAAAACAAAAAAAAAAACGGAACAAAAAAATAGAGAGTGTAAGGAAAACCAGCACAAGATGACCAGCTCGCTGGCAGAGCAGCGAAAATAAAAGGGTTAACAGAAGAGCACCAGATTCGGTTGGTTGTGGTGGTTTCGTGTTTGTGGCTGTACGGAGAGTTGCAGCATTCACGCGACCGAACATCCGTTGGGCAATTCAATCCCCTTAGCCTTGAGAGATTACAATGCGAATGGGAATGGGAAATAAGACCTGAATGGAAGGATTCTACTATCCACACAGAAATCACAGAAACGGGTGTAGTTTGAGATTTTGTGTTCACTTTGACGCGGGGTTGGCACTGGAGGACCCTGGGGGGGGGGTTCTTAGGACAACTTAATTGCTCTAATTGTTGGCGTTCTCTAAGGCTGTCGTGGGGTAGTTGAAGTGGTTGTTGTGGGCATTGGAAAAGGTTGGAGATTCATATTTCTGTGCGGCAGGACTAATGAAATGGAGCTGTCAAAGTGGAGGGTAAAAACGCCTGTGAGCGGTTGGTTGGACATTTTTGGCATGTGCTTATCTTTCTTTGCATTTAGATAGAGGAATTACAATTTATTTGAAAATAAAATCAAATATATATTCAGCTGTGATGATAGCAATCTACCTGTTTCCGAAATGCAGGCATTTTTATAGGCAGGCTTTTCTTCCGTTCAGAAGTTTTTGTTTCGCGCCATTATCGCGCCATCTAGCAGTGAATCTGAGAAGGTACTTTCCTCAGGTTTGAACCTCTATAAAATATTTAAGGTCGCTTATAACTACGGTGACCATCCGTCCTCTTTTTGAGAGGACAGTCCTCTTTTTCGGTATCGTGTCCTTTTTTTTTTTTTTTCTTAAAGAGGACAGTAATATGTCCTATTTTTACTAAATTGTCCTCTTAATGCCCTTTTTTACTTAGAAACCTGAACCTGAAAACTGAACTGGCTGATGTATTCTAAAGTACAAATATTTTGAATAAATATAATCGTTTGTTTTAAAACTTGTTTACGGTAATTAAATATTGTCCTCTTTTTTGCATCTGCTAAAATGGTCACCGTACTTATAACCCCTTAAACTCGGTATGGTTCTTATTGCGGTGCCATAACCAAACGATAACTATCAACAATTAAAAAGGGGAACTAAAAAATTTCTAAAATTTTGGCTCTGTTGCAGCGATATAGTCAAATTTTATTCAAGGGAAATATCTGAAAAAAAGGCTGCTTACATCGATTGAGCGGTAATTTGGTGACGATTTGTATCAGCGAAAATGCAAAAATCCAAAAAATTCCCAATTCAGATAACAGCTCTTAATGATAAATTTTTTACCGCCTTCGATGCTGGCCCAAATCCAAATGACAAAATAGAATATATTCTGTGGCAACAAGGAAAAACAGCACAAGTCATTTTTAGCCACTCTTCATTAACGCAGGATAAAGGTTTGCCTGCATATGGGGCTATGGGGGAAGACGATTTATGCGTTTTTTTGTTTGGTTTTTAGTTAAACAGACTCCCTACCAATTTGTGGACATAGTACTCCTTTTCAAAGTCCATTACCGACAGCAATTCGTGAGTATGTGTCGTTCGATGCACTCTAGGCCCTGCAACTAAGTGCCTTATTTAAAACAGTGCAATACACACAATATTTACCCCGCAGGACGTCCATAAAACCTCTTAGATTCAAAACTTTCCACCAGCAAAACACTCAAATGCCAACACCCAACAGCAACAGGGACCGGCTCATTCCGCCCTTATACAAAGAGCATCATCAGCCAGCATCACAAGCTCAGACATGATGAATTAATTTCCACCAGATAAGTGTAAGTGGCTCGAAGCACCACCCGAGTATCTTTCTCCCACATCACTCATCGTCGTCGTTGTCATCGTACCATCTCAATCACAGTCAAGACCGACTATATACGCCGCAGCACCAACTCCGTCTTTGTGGTGAATTTAACATGCACAAAGGGTGGAAAACAATTATCCAAATGAGTTCAAATGGCGACCAGGGATTCTACCACAGTGCACAGTCAGCATTCAGCATTCTATTATGCATCCCCTTTTTGCGGCTGCAAAACTCACAAGTCTGAACATTTACTTGAAATGTGCGAAAAGAAAAGCACGATTCCGTTGCTTTTGGCTTGTACAGGAGTGTCGCCGTCGTTGGCACTAGAAAATTCGTGTCTGGGCTCCGACACATGTGCACAGTGCACACATGTCATGCAGTGCAGCGTGTCTCAGTCTCAGACATGCAAGAGAGGATTCTTTCGGAAGCCAAACAAATCTCATTCATATTAAGGGTATTTTTGAAGAGAGCGAGGTGTAGTTTTTTTTTTCTTTTTTTTTCTGGCTGAGTGCAGCTTTAGGGTTGAACACCCCACCCCTTTCGCTTAAGAAGCACTTATGCAAATTAACATGCTCTTAGAAAAGGCTGCTTCATTTTGGAATTTCAAGTTTTACGTTTCAGAATTTTTTGCCAACGTTTTGGATTTTCGCTCCGGATTTTGTGGGGCGAAATCTTTAAAGAATCATCAAGGCAAAGATGTAGGGACAAGTGGGGAAAAGAGGAAAGCGTGTTAGAGTGGGTTAAGGGTTGGAAATTATACATTTTGTAGGCTGTGTGATATTGTTTTTGTTTCATGAACATCAAATTCCCTATATAACCTTCTTTTGAATGCTTCTTGAATTAGGAAGTCGAATTCGGTCACTTTACCGCTCAAGTTCCATCAGTAAACGGAGCCAATGAATCTTGCCTTTCAATGCGTATAGCTGGTGTAGAGTGCGACAACTTCTTTAAAAGGAAAGCTTCCTGATAAATCCAGTTCATGCAGCACAATCCGATGGAGACCATTGTACCTACTCACAGAAAAACTACAGGGGTTGCTCTCTTATTCCACTTTTATCTAATCCCATTCAAAAACGTCATCGAATTTGCTTAATTTGATGAACTTCTCTGTTGGCAGAAAGTACCCCTACCACAGACAAAAGTTTAACCCAAAAAGTTAATTTTACACATAAAAAAAGTGCACGACCTGGTCGAACGAAACTTTCTCCTTCATTAAAAGTTTGGTTGATTGTTTTCTTATTTTAGTCGGTAGGTATAGGTTAAAATCTGAGAAGCGATGAATAGTGTTAAATAAAATACACTTTGCTGTTATTCATCTGATACGGCAGTAGCAGTAGCCATATATCAAGTTCTTACAAATTGAAGGTCTCAGTAACAGGAAATGTCGCAAGTTTTTGTTAAAGAGTTGTAAGCGCCTTTTGTGCTATTTTATATGCCCTTGAGCTTTACAAGATTTTTGAGTACGAAAGCAAGCGTACTAGGAGCTTCTGTTTTTTGATCTGTTGGGGCAGGCCTTATTTTTGACTGGAATATATTAGTTACGCTGGCTTAAGGTGTAGTTGATTGAAAGTAGGACTCGTATTAGACTGATATCTGAACATAGCTCGGTAAGATTTTAGAAATTTGTTTTTGAACTTGCACTAAAAGTTGTAATCCGAATTGACGTGTGTGCGGGTGCAGATGAAGTGAGAGTCTCTGATTGTGTAAGCCCCAAGTGGTTGGCATTATTATTTAAGTTGTGCATTCAATATGTTTGAAAAAAGAAGAAGTTGGAAATATTTGCCAAAAATAAGAACTAACTGTATCTTTATGGGCGGTAGTATTTTTTGAGAAATAAATAAAAAGCGGATTTATTTGATTTTTTTCTAGAAAAACTAAATACGGAATATTATTTGGAATACTCATTTAATCATTAACGTGAATTTTGATCAAAATCATTAGAGCGGTTTTTCTACAATTTGACAGACAAACAAGTTTTTGAGTCTTCCAAACTTGATATTTTTTGGGGCTGATAGTGAACGAATTGGCACGAAATTTTTAGATTGGTTTGTAGATGAATCAATTATCTATCAGAAAAGTATATTTTAAAGTAGTTTTTCTTGAACTTTTAATATTTTTGTAATGAAATACAAAAATTAACCAATAAGACCTCAGTTAAACATTGACCGGGTGGTCAAAGTTAGACATGACTATTGGCAAACATTGACCGCCCTTTTTCCCGCGTTTTTTTTATAAAATTTAAAATTTAAAATTTTAATTTTTTCTTCTGCCATGCCGCCAAAAAATAATATAAAACCAAAAAGGCGTTACAAAAGCACAACCGAGGAAAATATGCAAAAGGTTCTAGACCTTATACGAACAAAACAGAGAACAGAGGTCTATTAATCAATGTTCGAAAGATTTAAAAATCGCGAAAGGAACACTCATCAACTGCCTTAAAAATGAGCGCGCAAAGAACATTGGGAGACCAACGATCTTTTCAAATAATGAAGGAAATGCTATTGCTAATGTCCTTTTAACGGTTAGCAAATGGGGGTTTCCATTCGATTTCCGAATGATTCGCTTGCTAGCAAAAAATTATCTTGATTTCGCAAATCGAAAAGTGGATCGATTTGGTGAAAATAAATGTTGTGTGCAAAGCTACATACTTATGGGAATCATGGGTTCAAGGTGGACTCCAAGAACTCGTTTCAACCGCAGTAAGTCAGAGTGGTTTGATTCCTTAGATTTGTTGTACCTAACTATTTATCACCTTTCAATAAAATAGAACGGTTAAGAAACGTTATCCAAACTTCTTTTGGTATTAGGCGGTCAAAGATAGACTTAGGGCCGGGAAACATTGACCACACAGTTTTTGGCCAAAAACTACCCCTAAATATACAATATTTATTTTAATTTACATTTACAAAATAAAGTAATTAACTCAGCCCCAAATATAAAGTATACAAGTTCCAATATATATAATTTGGAACACTGCTGCATTCGTTTGAAATTTGAAATCGGTCAATGCTTGCCAAGTTGACGGTAGTTTGAAAAATGCTATTGCTTAACCATTTATTTACAAGATGAGTATTAGATACTATTTGAAATTAATTTTTATTTATTTTTTAAAGTTTTATCGCAATCGAAAATGGGGTTTTTCGAGCAGTATTTAAAATAAACGCTTTATGTGATTGGAAATTAAGGAAGCAATAACATTGAAAATATCAATTTTACTCGAAGTATGCATTTTGGTCAAAATCGTTTCAACCGTTTTCCGGTAAACTAAGGAAAACAATATATAAAATTTTTTTTTTTTAAATTCATTGTACGATAATACAGAGTAAAACTGAGCTTGCTATTTAGGTTAGAAATAACCACATTACCTTAGAAATGATTTTTTTGTACATTTATGAACGTTTTCGAGATATGCCAAAATTTAAAAAGTACCATTATTCGATTTTTTATTCAAAAACTGGGTATGCAGTCATGTTAACCTCATCTACTTAAGCTCAAATATAAATTTTGGTTGAAATCTTTGCAGCCGTTTTCGAACAAATAAAACTGGTATGAAAAATTTTGCATGCGAGCTGCCATTTGCAAAAAAAAAAAAAAACGGACACCAGTTGAAACCTCCCAAACTCCAAGTCCGAAGTTTTAACCAAATCCGGCCAAATTTAGACTGTAGGCTTTGGGACCTACGGACAGACAGACAGACGGATAGAATTTCAAGACCTACTTTTTGAGTTGCTCTGTCATCATTTTATCAGAATTGATTAATATCTCGAGTTCAAAATTTTGTACGAATACAATACCTTTCTCTCAACGCTAAAATGCTGACTCTTGCCCCTCTCACTAAACTATCAAATTCACTTTGCAAATATTTAATCTTGTTACACTAAATGTGCGCTTCATACCCGCACTTTGGGGGGCAAAAACTCAAAATTTTCCTAATAAAAATATAAAACGCTCTATAAGGGTACAGAATTCAACCCTCCTCCCCGCAACTGTTTGAAAAGTTTAGCCCGAAAAGTTTTTGTCATCGTTAGATCAAAAGTAACTAAAGCAAATACGAAACGGCAAATGGTCGGGCCTTATCTGCCACCACAAGCAGTCAAGTACTGGAAGTTGGAACTTTTCAACGTTTTGCAACTGTTTAGTATGCGAAACCATTGACCTAATGAGGGAAACAAGCACAGCTTCTGGGCTTCTGGTGGATAGGAGTGTGTATGGGTGTGGGTCGCTGTGATTTGCAAACATCCGGGTTACATTTTATTTGTGCCTAGAAAACATGGTTTGAAGTACGTTGTCTTTTTTTTTGGCTGAGAGCACAAGTTGTGTAGTGTATCGCACGTATCGTTCTAGTTCGTGTTGAGAGTAGTGTCATATGATGGAGGTACGATGGGAAGTTTTACTTTCTATGTCCGAATCGTTGGCAAGTAGGTATGTATATTTCCCTTTTTAATTTGCAGCACGCTAGATATGAAGGTCTTCGATTTAGAGTGCTAGTGGTACACTATAGCGTCAACAATGCAACAACGCATGCAATGGATATGCTGGATACAAAATTCGTGGCTCAATTTCTTGCCGGCATCTTCTCTGTGTGCAATTTGTTTTCCCAAGACCAAAATAAGACACCATTCGCAACCGACTTTTGAAAGCAAAATAAAACATCTTTCACAAGCACACTCGTTCGACACAAACAAGTGTGTAAATAAGAATCCTCTTATCCTTTCATTAGGCATTAAATAATCAACAAGGCAAACTTCAGCTTGGCTCTAAGCATACACACAAAAACACACACTCGGGATCCGCTCCAAACACCCCCTCATTAAAAGTTTCATCCACAATGGAAGTGGAAGCATATCCCATCTACTGATCCGGCCTGCGATTAAGGATTTCACCCCAAAAAAACACATTCGTCGTTCTATCACTTCCGAAATATATTCAAATAGGAATCTTTCGCTATACCAGCTACCACTAATGCACAGAGACAGTACTGTGTGTGTGCGGGTTCTCTCTAATTCTCTGTCTCATCTTGGGCGATATGAGTTGAAAGTTTCCCAAGAATGGGGCGACAAACAAATTGAAAATATTTATTTTGCAAATAAGTGAAATACATTAGTATACATCAGCTGCATCTGAATGTGTGTATATGGCAGGACTCCTTGCTGTTGTAAAATCTGCTCCTTAGACAACGACAGCCCTGGCACAGGAGAGGCATCGTAAAAGCGAACCGAGTTCAGCAAACGACTACTACGGAAGTAAAACGACAACCAACTCTGGTATACGAACAAGACAAAGTCCTTGCATTTTGCTGAAGAAATCAAGGAGATGGGGTGCGACTACGGGTATATTAATATTTATGACGAAGGCTAGTAACAACAGTCGTTGTTGTCATGGTTTTGAAATTCGTTTGCGCAGTAAAATGCCAGCTACTGTCTGGAGTGGCTCGAGTTTTTTTTTTTTTTTTGTAATATTTTCGCCTCAAGGCGCCCAGCATGGGAAATTCCATCGTCTGTGCGAGATTTTTGAATTTTCGTTGTCACACACGGCTTGGGGTATGTAACTAGTACTTGCTCTTGCAATATACAGTAAACAACATTCTGAGGGATTTTTCATTTCTGTTAAGTGAGCGGAAAATTATGTGAAACAAACGTCATCCTATAGGATGTCATGTCGCATGTGAGTTGCAGCAGGCAAAAATCTCTGTTGCTGGCAAAATTATTAAAAATAGAGCTTGGCGTAGAAAGTGGGGACATTTCTCTATAAGCAACTTGGATTGCAGAAAATTAATAGAATAGATGGAATATTCACTTATAATTTGTGGGCCGTAAGTAAGGGGGTTGGTTCGTAAGGGAAATGTCAATTGGCTCTAGTTACATATCCCAGTCATCGTGGACGACTGAATCCGTTCTTTTCTAACCAAGTGATTGGATTGGGTAGGATTGGCTTTAATAAATCTGCCCAGTCCATTCGACTTCATTTCTTGGACTGACGTATCACTCTCCAAGCAACATGCTTAGCAACGTTTCCGCTGAAAAATTTCAAAAAGGGGACTATAAAGGGGCTCAAAAAAAATATATTCCTTAGGAAACACTTCATTTCATATGTTTGCATTCTTGTTTGACCAATAAAGAATAAAATCTTACTTAAAATTAAAAAGCGGCCATTTTTATCATTTTTCAAAAAGTGGTGTCCAAGGGGCCAAACGGCAACGCTGACGCTTAGTTATCAATATTCAAAATACTATTCATTTGGTTGATTTATACCAAATTCTAAACAAATTGTTCTTACAAAGTTTTGTAGTTATTCTATCTTAGAAAAAAAAAAAACAATTCTTTGAAATTCGTTTCATAATTCCCGAACACTATCTTAGGCGTTCGATTTATTTTTGACCACTTTATGGACAGACAAACATCAGTTTGTTTAGAAACCCTTAGGTTGCAATCATCACACCAAAAGTCAGTCAACAACGTGGTTTTTGAAACACTTTTATGTGTTTTTTACGCCAGAAAACAATTGCATTTGTAAATTCATAATACCTACCCCCTACAAAAATATTTGCTTTAGTAATACAAATTTGTTTTCCCCGACAGATGAAGAGAAATATTTTTCAAAGGTAAATGTATAGGGGAAGGTCGTGTACCTTGGTCCGAGTGCCAATTTTCAGAAAAGTACAAACCACGCAAAAACAGGTTCTTCTGTGAAATGTTACTCTTCTGTTCATTTCTGTTCTCAGTTTCTTTTTGAACTTATACAGCTGTACTAGTCGGCAAAAAAAAATAAACATAGTTTTCAGTGAAAAAAGTATTTTTTGTATCTATTTTCTGAAGTTGTGTAGAGCTTAATTTTATGTCTATTTTCCAATACTTTTATCGATTTCGGCAAGTAGGAACAAATTGTTGTACGCATGTGCTTTAAATACCTACTACGTCAAAAATTATTATTTTTTGGTTAAAGTGGTGTTCGTGTACCTTGGACCTATCATAGCGCTTGTACCTTGGTCCGGTCATAGCTCCACGTTATTAGATTTTTTTTTAAATAAAATTGTTTTTTTTTTTTTATGTTTCAGGACAATATGCCAATAAGCAAATTTGGTAAATAATATTAAAGTCCTTTGTTAGGCATTTTTTAGTTAACAAGAGTATTTTTTATTTAAAACTATTATTTGAAATAAAAAAAAAATTGTCAAGCACACAAATTTTAAGACAATGGTTTGTTTTCTTGCTGCTTTCTTGAAATGAAATAAGAATGATACCTTTAAACTATAGAAAAACCTTCAATTATATTTTCGGTCCAAGGTACAATGCTCTGTGGACCAAAGTACAATCACGTCTTGTACCTTGGACCGTTTGAGGCTAGCATATAAAAAATAAGTTTTCTTTGGAATAGTAAGCAATATCCTTTTGGTAGTTTCGCATTATCATAGATAAGACTTCAGGTAATAACTAAAAAAACAAAGAAAAACTAATGAAAAAACGTCACCTAAAATATCGGCAAAAACCGAAATCCGGACCAAGGTACATGACCTTTCCCTACTCTTATCGCCTTCCAGGAATTTGAAGGGAGTCTCAAAACAATTTATTTTGGTTTTTCGAAAAAAATATAATTCCAACCGCAGGGCTTCTAACCATATTAATTTCAGAGCTCAGTGATTTGCTTTGATGAGTTTAATTTTTTTTAGCTTCATTTATTTATAAAATGTGCGATTTATAATCTACAGATTTTTAAAACAATACAATCAGTTATATAATAAACTAGCAGACCCCAGCCTGCTTTGCTAGGCGTTGAAATTTTTATTTTTTTCAATCTACAAATATGTATTTTGCTTTGTTGAGTCGAGGAGCTTCGATAAATGTTTATGGACGTAAAAGGTTTTGTCACAATGAATTTCACAATTATCCGTAATTTTCCAAGCTTCACAGCGAATTTTCCACCTTTACAGAAAAATATGCGATAAAATGCTAAATTTCGTCGAAAAAAAAAAATCATTTTTTCGGGTTTTTCCGAGTTTTCCACTAAGAATTTTTTATGTTTCCATTCGAAAGGGCATTTCGGAACAGTTGCACACAAAATTGCAAACAAAAATTCAATTTTCGTTTTTACCAATTTCCCGACTTTTCCGTATGGTTTTTCCAAAATTTTCTTTTGTAAAAACCTTCTTCTTATAATTACGAACCGCTGAAACAAAATTTGAGCCAAATCGGCACAACCGTTCTCAATTGATGAATTACCATACATTTCTTACACCATTTTTATATTATATAGATAACTAAATGTGAATTTAATTGGTGATGTAGTGTATTGACATCATGATTTTATAGCATGAATATACATGCTCTCCGACATATTCAAATACATGAGTAAGTAGTTTGTTACAGGTACGGGAGTTGTCCCCACACCGTCTACACTGGCATTCATAGATCTCTTATCTATGCATATTGTCTCGTGTGCATGCACTATGAGAGAGGGGGCAGTTGTAATCTGACCACCGACCGAGGAGTGCGTGCATTGGCGAGCCAGTACTATCTCCATTATAGTTATACGGTACATTTGGCGACGAGTGACAAAAACAAACGGAAACAAAATAATAAAAAAAAAAAAAAAAGAAAAAAAAAGTGTGAGACAAGTGGTGACAAGGTTCAACGAACTGTTGCAGGAAGTGAAAAGTGAAAAGTTATTAAGGGACGGAAAAAAAAAATATATATATATATAATTTGGATAGTAAAACGGACTAACCTAACGGATCCTAGAGTTAATTGAACCAAAACAATTAATAATACGCAGTGAGTAAAGAAAATATGAGAAATTTAAAGCACATATTCCAAAGTTTTATATAGGCTAGGTATATTATGTAGAGACATGTTCATTCTCTTCACATTCGGAAAAAAAATGGATATATTAAAGAATGCGATAGCAATAAATACGTTATGATATCTCATTAAATGAAAAGAGAATAGATTACTTCAAATGAAGTGATTTAAAATTGGGATTACTCCATTAAATTGGAAAATGAAAAAAAAAAAAAAAAAAAAATGAGTTTTGGAACAAAGAAAGGAAATAATGAGTTGTTTATTTCGAATGTGTTTTATTCCATTAAATTGGATATCTGTATGTTTAAACAAGTAAGTACGTAGTACCAATTCCATTCAATTGGGAAAGTAAACTTCAAATGAAGTTTTGATGAAAATAAAGTAATGTTATTTTATCCATGCACATGCATTTTTTGTATGTTATAAGAACTACAAACAGTAGGTATTATTAATAATAATAATCGATTGTATTTCTTGCTACAGAAATGGAAAAGAATCTAATGCCGTTGGAGACTTTTGTTACTGAGGGCGAGACCACTTCAGTAGGTTTGCGATGGGAAAGGTGGAAGAGAGCCTTTGACATATATCTGGAGGCTGCCAGTATCGAATCTCAACCGAAAAAGAGAGCGTTGTTACTGCATTTTGGGGGTTTGGGGTTACAAGAGATTTTTTACTGTTTACCGGGTGCAAACGCCGATGCAACTAAAGAGAAGGATGTATTTAATTTAGCTATTAAGAAATTGGATGAATATTTTCTTCCTAAACAAAGCAAAATTTTTGAAAGGCATATTTTTAGACTTATGAAACAGGAAGTTGAAGAAAAATTTGAGAAATTTTTAATAAGATTAAGAAGCCAGGCTGAGAAGTGTGGTTTTGATAAAATCGATGAACAGTTAATCGACCAAATAGTAGAAAAAGGTAGTTCAGAGGAATTAAGGAAAAAGATTTTAACAACGGGTGACACTATAACACTTGATATTATAATAAAAGAAGCTAATACTCAGGAGTTAGTAAAACAGCAGCTTGATAATTATGGAGATAAGTCTATAGGTCAAGATATTAACTTGATTAGAAATGAGTCCAGAAAAAATAGTTATCGAGCAAAAGATGAAAAGGAGGTATGCTGTAAACGTTGTGGTAGTAGAAAACATTCATCACAGGAGCCAAAGTGTCCTGCTAGAGATAAGAAATGTTTCGGTTGTGGATATTTAGGGCATTTTCGTCAACATTGTAAGACAAAATTTTCTCGAAAAAGGAACCTCTCTGGTCCAGAGCGTAGTTTTGACAACAAGAAAAAAGTAAAGAAAGACGTTGAAGAGATTGACTTTATTGAGAAAGAGGAAGTTGACTACGTATTTCATATCGATAATGAAACGTCCATCGATTGCAAGATCGGAGGAATAAAAGTGAAAATGATAATTGACTCTGGTTGCAAACACAACCTGTTAACAGATGCGACATGGAGATATTTAAAGAGCCACAAGGTAAAGGCACTCAATCAGATTAAAAACCCAAATAAGACGTTCATAGCATACGGTAGTTGTACCCCTTTAGACGTCATCGGATGTTTCGATGCAGAGACAATTATAGGTGAAGGAAAAGAAAAAGCTTCATTTTATGTTATTGCAGGGGGAACAAATAATTTATTAGGAGTTAGAACAGCTAAAGCTCTGAAGGTTCTCAAAATTGGTGCTGATGTTAACCAGGTTAAATGTTTACAATTTCCCAAATTCAAGGACGTTATAGTGGAAATACCAATTGATGAATCGATAAAACCAGTTTTCCAACCTTATAGAAGAATTCCTATACCTTTAGAAGCTAAAGTCGAAAAAAAGATAGAAGAACTTCTGGATTACGACATCATAGAAGAAGTTAAAAAGCCTTCCAAATGGGTTTCTCCTATCGTTCCCATTCTAAAAGAAAATGGAGAAATAAGAATTTGTATCGACATGAGACGAGCAAATGCGGCGATTTTGCGGGAAAATCACCCGTTACCTACTATGGATCAGTTTTTGCCAAGGATTGGAAATGCCAAACTCTTCAGCAAACTTGATGTCAAAAACGCCTTCCACCAGATTGAAATCCATCCCGAATCGCGGCACATTACGACATTTATATCTAGTAAGGGCTTGTTCCAATACAAACGATTAATGTTTGGAATCACTTGTGCCCCGGAACTTTTCCAAAAAATAATGGAAAAAATGATTTTAGGGTGTGAAGGGGTAATCAATTTTATTGATGATATATTGGTTTTCGGTAGTTCCAAAGACGAACACGACAAACGGCTACAAAAAGTTCTACAAACTCTTAAGGAAAACAATGTTCTTTTAAATAAAGATAAATGTGTAATTGCAGTTTGTAAAATTCAATTTTTAGGACATGAATTAAGTACTGAAGGGATAAAACCTTTGAAAAAGTATCTGGAAAGTATAAAAGTATTTAGAATTCCAAAGACATTAGAAGAACTGCAAAGTTTTTTGGGTTTAATTAATTTTATTGGAAAATGGATACCACAGTTAGCTACTATCACGGAGCCTTTAAAACAGATTTTGAGGAAAAAGCTTACAAAGAACAGTAGACTAAGCGAATATTGGACGGCTGAACAAAATAATGCCTTCAAGGAGATAAAAATTGTTCTTGCAAACATTAAATCGTTAGGCTATTATAACGTCGAAGATCGAACGCAAGTTATTGCAGACGCAAGTCCAGTTGGACTTGGAGCAGTTTTGCTGCAAATTAACTCAAAGGGACCAAGAATTATAGCTTATGGGAATAAAACACTTACGGAGTGTGAACGCAGGTATAGCCAGACGGAAAAAGAAGCATTGGCATTAGTCTGGGCAATAGAGCATTTTAACATTTTTCTGTTCGGAAAACAGTTTGATCTTATAACAGACCATAAACCATTAGAGATCATTTTTGGACCAAAATCGAAGCCATGTGCTCGCATAGAAAGGTGGGTTTTGCGGCTACAGTCGTATCAATATAAAATTATTTATAGACCAGGAAAATCAAACATTGCCGACCCTCTATCACGGTTATGTGAATATTCACAAGAATTGCCACCAGAAAAAGACAATTATGTTCAACATATAGTTGAAAATTCAATACCAAAAGCTGTATCAATAAAAGAAATAAAAGAACATTCAGCAACAGATTCGGAAATCCAAAATGTCAAAAAAGGAGTTTACAAAAATATTTGGGATGAGTCAGTTAAAATCTTCAGAATATTCGAGAACGAGATGTGTTTCTATGAAAACATTTTACTGAGAGGAAACAAAATAGTGGTTCCACAAACACTTAGAAATAACGTTCTGAAGGCAGCACACGAAGGTCATCCCGGTATTGTGGCCATGAAAAGTCGCCTAAGAACAAAAGTGTGGTGGCCGGGGATTGACAAAGATGTAGAGAATTTTATAAAAACTTGCAAAGGTTGTACAATGGTTGCCTTGCCTCATGCTCCAGTTCCATTAAAAAGGCGTGATCTTCCAATCACCTCATGGGTGGACATTGCTATTGATCTAATGGGGCCACTTCCAAATAATGAGTACCTGTTCGTTGTAATAGATTATTACAGCAGATACAAGGAAATAAAAATTTGCAAGAGCATCAATTCCTCTAACATTGTGAAGATGTTAAAAGAGATTTTTAGTAGGCTTGGTTTTCCGATTTCAATAACAGCAGATAATGGAAAGCAATTTAAAAGCGAAGAATTCAAGGCATTTTGTAAACAATGCAATATAATACTATTTAACAGCATTCCATACTGGCCGCAACAAAATGGAGAGGTTGAAAGGCAAAACCGAGATATATTAAAACGATTAAAAATAGGAAAGATTGAAAGCAAAGAACTTAAAGAGTCATTATGGGAATATTTAATGATGTACAATAGTACACCACATTCAACAACCGGGAAAACACCAACCGAGCTATTTTTCAATAGGCTAAATAGAGACAAAATACCAGCGTTTGAATCCATAGATACAAAAATCGCAGATTCAGAGGTAAGAGATAAAGATAAAGAAAATAAAGAAAAAGGAAAAGAATATACGGATAAAAAACGAAAAGCTGCAAGTTCAGATATCAATATAGGTGACAAAGTATACGTAAAGAATTTGGTCAAACAAAATAAGCTTACTCCAAACTTTAGTCCTACTCCGCACACTGTAGAAAGTAGTCATGAAGGAGATATAGAAGTTAGAAATGACCAAACAAATGAAAAATTAAGAAGAAATATTGTTCACCTTAAGAAGATTGAAGGGGAGTGGAAATCTGTACAGAATTAAACATGATTTCTATCTGCCTCATTGAATTAATTACTATGTAAAATTATTGGTTAGATTAAGAAGCTTGTTAGTTCGATTATAGTTATACGAACAAATGAAATACTATGAAGTTTTAAAAACTATATGTTTATGTTATTATAATGGAATTCTTTATTAACAATTAAGAAAGAAATATGTAAATAAAGATTTATAAAACATGGAAGAGATGTAGTGTATTGACATCATGATTTTATAGCATGAATATACATGCTCTCCGACATATTCAAATACATGAGTAAGTAGTTTGTTACAGGTACGGGAGTTGTCCCCACACCGTCTACACTGGCATTCATAGATCTCTTATCTATGCATATTGTCTCGTGTGCATGCACTATGAGAGAGGGGGCAGTTGTAATCTGACCACCGACCGAGGAGTGCGTGCATTGGCGAGCCAGTACTATCTCCATTATAGTTATACGGTACAGGTGATAAGCTAAATTTATTTATCCTTCAAAATATTAATCAACGTATTCGCATATTTTGCTTGTAATAGGGATCTACAGTTTCCAAACGGCCAACTGAGGAACTCTCTCATACTCTCGGATGTTTGTCAGACGTTCGGGAGAGGTTGCGCATTAAAAAGAATTAAGATTTACCATATATTGATATTTTTTTCCGGGGATTGAAAATCCAACACACTAACCACTGAGCCCCTGTCCCTTTGTCCATCTACTGTCATCTCAATTCACTAAATTCCACTATTAAAAGAATAGCAGCCATTATTTTCGCATAGTCCAAGTTTGCAACCATCTATACTCAACTACAGACTCGATTGCAAAGAAAGTCAATAAAAACAAAGTTCGTTTCCAAATACCAGCTCAGCATCCGTGTACACTCGCCTTCATCGTCATTTATGCAGTATCGCCAATAATACAAACACAAATGATGCAACCAATCCTTATTCCGGACACGATAAAAGAGTCATTTGCTTCCGTTCGAGAGATTTTCCTCGCACAGGGATATGCTATGAAAAGTCAAGAGCATTTTCATTTTTGCCATTGCAATACAATCGCTTATTGGCTGCGATGGTTTGGGGTGGCGAATACAAAATGCGCAGCAATATAAAGTACATTAGGATCCTTAGTACCTACTTTGGCTAAATGTAGAACAAACAGCTGTATGAGTGAGTCTTCCATTTCAATAAAAGCAAAAAAATACTACCCACAAAAGGACGACAAGAAGGAAGTTGGCAAAGTGTTTCAGGTGTTGCATTGTTGCAGCTGTTTAGATTCCAAATGATATTTGAAAACCAGTAGTCAATCAGTAGTCCCACTCATAATTTTTAGTATCCACCGGAAAGTTGTGTCTACTCGCGTAAATCACTTCCACGAAATTGGACACCACACATAAGCTTGATGATGTAGCTTTTTCTCCTCTTTGCAAATTGTATATTGGTATAATGAAAATCAAATACCACCAACATATCATCGCGATGAGATTTTTGTATTTTCTTCTCCCCTGTTCTACTAAAATATTCACTTAAACGCTATTGATTCGATAATAATTTAAAAGTTTACTCTTTTTGGCTCGTTTGAATATATATCACCCGTTGATCCGGTTTACGAGCTCAAAAATCCACCTCGTTGGTTACAAATATTTTTTTTTTGTATATCTGATGTTAGGTGATCCAAAGTTATTGACGATTTTTTGTTGTTCAGCCGATACAGTATCGGGTGGTGCAATTGAATTAGTTTGATTGAATTTAAAGGATTTTTATGGGCGATGGGAATTGTCGTTTCAAAAGCCATTACAGAAAAGGGTGAGTTTTATTAGTTTGTTTGTTGGGTAGGAGGCAAAGTAATGGATTTAGACATCGATAAGAAGGCTATCTGTCGGGGTAGTCATTCTTCTGGTAAATGTAGTGCTTACGCCGTTCTCTTTGGAGTGTATTCAATTTCGGTCTGACTACTACAAGTAGTTTAGCAAAGTGCCTGTCGACGATATCCGTAAGAACACTTTTGTACAGGGCTGTAACTGAGATTTGTAATTAGTTCGCCTCTTATGAGGTGTCTATTACATAATCTACAAATGTATGATGCCCAAGTAAACTTCTACAGTTGTAGCACACTGCTGTTGCTACAAGCTACATGTTTTATGTTGAGGTTAGCAAATATTCTTTCAAAAATTACGATCATTTGTCATATCATAACCCATAAGCCAATTGTTTCTATAGTCCTGCATTTTTCTGGATTTTACAATTAGATCCCTCGGAATGTCTGTATTTGTGGTTGTTAGCTTATCACTTGTAGTTGTCGCCTTGTGTTACAGAACCGTGCTACATTTGGTATCTTTTTGATAATAAACAGCTCATAGGACAGAAATGTACGGTTTTTGGTGCAGCAGATGCATTCCTGCAAGTGAAGACCATTTTGCAAACAGCAAGCTACAAATCGAAGCTACAATGACTTGCTGAAAATGTATTCATTCTCGTAAGGATCTACTTATCTGACTGAAAAAGTGGCTTCATTTTCATTGTCCAACACAAGTCTGCGAAGGTGGCTACGAATGCCTGTTAAATTGAAGTCGTGATCGACATTAGCATTCCACTTGTAGTTGTTGCTTTGTGTTATAGAGTTGTGTTACACGTGTAGAAATTTTCGACCTGAAAGCACAATTTTGGGATCATTATTATGATATACTTTAAGAGAACAAAGAGAACTAGGTTCATTCATGTGAGAAATCGTTAGCTTGGGCTACGGGTACTTGAGTTTTTTTGCCAAAAACTCCTTTCACGAAGGACTTTCTAGACAACCTTTCTAAAATTTCAATTACTACCGTACGAATTTGAATTAAAAATGAAAGAGTTGGCGTAGAAAGATATTCCTACAGAAGGTTACAGGTCTTGTGGCTTCAACAAGGTTTTGTTGCTTAAAATTAACCTAAGACCACACATCCTTCATTTCAGTTTTCGCCAAAAACCACATCAGAAAAATGGAGGGCTGCAAAAATAGTCCCACGCATCAACCTTCGCTTTGAGGTATTCTTAATCGCATTCAGTCACAGCATCAAACCACTTGTAATAAAATCCTGTCTTTGTCTCGTCGTACAATTAGGTACCAAAATCTGTACCGCAGATGTCCTTCCCCACCACATTGCTGTACCCCCCCATTTTAAAAGACAACACATTAAGCAATTATACTTCCTTACCAATTATGACCAGAAATTACCATTTTAATGGGCGAATTATATTTTAAGAAAAATCTGCTCCACTGTACCGTCACAGTGTACACTCCCCCTTCCGTCCAGCTGCTGTACAGCGCCTTGAGAAAATTCCTATAGACATGAGCATTTCTTTTAAAAGTAATGATTTATAATTTTACGAAACCCATAATGCCATAAATCAACTTTTGAAATAAAAAAAAACGTCTAGTACTCCCCAATGGCAGGAGGTACATTAACACGAGCAAGGAAGCAAGAACGGAAATTTTAGCCACCCGTTGGGCGCCATTATATTATTTTTGACTTTGATTTCCTCGCTTGAGGAGAAAGTTTTCCAAAAAGCAAACTGGAACTGGAACTGGTTGGAGAAGGCGTAACCATCCGCTAATCATTACGGAATTATTATCCTGAAAATTATTGAATAATTGCCTTGGGGTAATTTTCGGTGGAACTCCCCTAGGTCGCTCTTTGTATTTTTCGTGGGGTGAACTTTCTTGAATTTCCTTTTAATGGTTCTATTGTTTAGCGAATATTGTTATATAATGACCCTAAAATGCGCGAGCAGTAATTGACACTGACGGAAGTGTGATATCTAACCATATTTGGGTGTGACACGCGTTGCGGATTTGTTGTTTTTGTACTGTTTTTTACGCATGGATTAAGAGAAGAGTTTTTGAAGTTTCATGATGCCAAAGAGTTTCTATTTCAAAAAATACGAAAGAGGGCTCTTGGAGTAAATATTTTACCACAAGAGTGTGCATAAAGTCCTAAGTCCTTTTTTGAAGAACTAGTAGTAATTGACTTTATCTCTATATATATAAAATTGTTGCAATGGCGTTGTGACTTTATTCGTCTTCAATCAGGGATGGTTTATGAAAAAAGAAAAATTATACCGATGTTTTAGAAGTCTCACTCGATGATGCATTTTCTGAAGCGAAGTTCGTTTTCTATATAATTAAAAAATAATCCCAGCCTTGTTCTCCGTTTCAGATTCCGATTGCAACTTCCTCATCCAGAACATAGGAGCCGAAAAATTGTTTCCGGAATTCCCTTAAAATTGGGCATATCGAAAGAAAGTGTAGTTCATCCTTCCCTACCTTCATATTGCAGATATTGAAGAAAATTGGTAGATGTGGACGATGATGCGGTAAGTAATTCAACTAGACCAACTCTCCTCTTATTTAGAAAAAAAAATAGTGCTTATTTTATTTGTCGTAAAGCAGTTTAAAAAATAAGTTCGTTCTTTAAGTTGATATTTTATTTTGGTGTATTGCAACCTATATTATGAAGATTGGGCTTTATTAAAATATTTTTGGTGTGTAGTTTATATTGCCATTTTTTTAATAGGATCAAACTGCCTTCTCAGAGAATCAGACCGCATATCTGGTGTAATGTAATCAGGATAACCCCACATTCCGAAGCAAAACGCTCCCGTTCTTGCATTAAATCTCCTCTCGTTCTTATGATGTGCGTAAGCCCTTTTTTTGGCAGCCTTTCCTCGTCCACCTCAATCACTCTTACAATGTATGTAATGTTAAAATGCATTTTTAATGTGTTCAGGAACATAGGGGGCGTTCCCGTTTCTAAATGTAGGATATAGTTGGGGGTAATACTGAGCAATCTAAAAATTCACTTAAGAAAGTAGCGCCGGAACTTCTCGACAGCAGCGAAATCTTAGTATCCCCACACCTGGGCCCCATATAAAAGAATGGAGGCTGCTGTTGAACGAAATAGATTTTATTTCGCTTTATGACTTACGTGTTAGGTAGGTAGGTAAAAGGGTGCTCTTGTGACAGTCTGCCACAGCTTCACTTAGACCATCAGTTGGGTCCATTGTGTCCAGACTTACGTGTTTATTATTGATGTATTTTTCCCAAACTGAACAGATTGCGCGCTTGGCTTCAGACAATTTGTTTTGAAGTTGTTTGTTCATTCTTAAGTTAGGGCTTAGGGGTGATCAGAATTCCGAACTCCAAGATACTTATATATATTTACGTACTTTTCTACGCCAAATAAAATGATTTTTGATTTAAAAGAAATTTTAAGATTCGTTTATTGAAAAAGAAATTCAGAAGACAAAAGAAATAAAGTGCACGACTGGGTCGAACGAAACTTTCTCGTTTAGTCCGAGACTGACTGACTTTCAGAGTCTTCAGCAAATCGAAAATTGAGCACAATAGTGTTGTAAACATCTATTTGACTCTAAGTTTGCATATTGGTCAAAAACGTTTTCGCCGTTTTCCGGTGAACTGAAAAAAACTAAATTTTAAAAAATTCGCTTTTTCAAAATCCATTGTACGAGAAATAGAGAAAAACTGAGTTTGCTATTAAGTTATAAAAGACCACATTACCTAAGAAATTCATTTTTGTTACAATCGTATGGATATGGACCGTTTTCGAGATATGTCGAAATTTCAAAAGTACCGTTGTTCGAATTTTTAGCCAAAAACTGGGTACGCAGTCATGGTAACCTCACCTACTTCAGCTTAAATATCAATTTTGGTTGAAATCGTTAGAGCCGTTTTCGACCAAATCAAACTGGTACGAAAATTTGATATCGGAAGTACCATTAATATTGAGGTTACCTTGCAAAAAAAAAACCTCCCGAACTGTAAGGCTCAAAAACTCCAATTCCGAGGTTTGAACGTAATCCGGGAAGCCGTTTAGGCAATAGGCCTGTGGAAGGACGGACAGACGAACAGACCGGACAGAATTTTGCGACCCACATTTTCGAGTTCCTTTTATCATTGTAATATCAGAATTGATTAACATGTCGAGTTCGAAATTTTGTACGAAAACAATATGTTTCTCTTAAGCCCGTATGACACTACATTTTTCTCTAATTTTTTATCATTTTTTCCTCATTTTTATAGCATTAAATCATGTTGAAATGTCAGCTTCGCGTAAAAGAGACAAAATGTGTATTTTGAAAGGCGTTACGCCTTGTTTTGCAAAGCAACCACAAATTTTCAAACGAATTTATAACCACAAACTTCAAAGTGACGGGAGGCCAGTTATCCCAGATTAAAGAAAAAAAAAACATCCCAGCTTTTTAACACGAAAACACATTTTTTCTCCTTTTTCAAAAATAAAAATTGTGTTTTTCTCCCAAAAACAAAAACCCTTATTTAAGTTTTATTTAAATATCTTAGAACTAAGCAAACAAAAAAATAATAGAATACGAATAGAAATTATATTGTTTTCCCAAAAAAAAAAAACTTTTGTTAGAAAAAATCGACAAAATTGCCGACTTTCCCTCCAATCTGGGATCACTGCTGGAGGCTAATATGGAAATGTCTAAAAAAAGCTGCCGGCAGCTTAAAAAAATGTAAATTGAATACATTTTCAATGCATTTTTTTTTTTTTGACATATCCACATTAATTAGGCTGGTGTGTACGCTCACTCACTTCTATCGGGGATTTGCGTAGTCATTTTTCGTCCTGCTCTAGTTTCATTTTTTAAAGTCTGAAAAATGCAGAAAAAAAATGTAGTGTCATACGGGCTTTACTATACGTAATAGAGAAAGTTAAAAAGTATAGTGAGGTTACGAAAAATACAACAACCTGTTCCGGAGTAATTTTTGTGGCAGCCGACAGATGTCAAAATCTTATATAGTTCTAAAAAAAATAAGTTTAAGGTTACGATAACATTTTATATTTATTTTATACTCGTAAAATTTCAATACCCTCACATTTAAAGTACCACTTCTCCCTCGACAGTGCCTCCCACCACCGTTTCTAAATGTCATCATATTCAATTTTGTTAGATTTACAGATAGGTTCCAAGTTCTGCAGTAGTTATCAATCCTGTTTATCATAAGCTGCATGCCGTCGACAGATTCTGCAAGAAAGACAATATGATATGCAAACATGAGACCGGGGATACTTGTTCGGTGTAACTGAATTCCACCTTTAACATTGTCTGTTATGTCATGTATGTATAATATAAACAGTAGCGTACATAATATACAACCTTGCTTCACACCCATTGCAGTCTCAAAACTTTCGCACAAGTGGTTTCCACCCCAAACGAAAGCTATGTTATTGGTGTACACTGCTCGCAAAACTTTTACTACTTTTGTAGAAATTTCACATCTATAGAGCTTGTAGAAAAGTGTCTCTCGAGGAACAGAATCTAACGCTGCTCGGATATCTACAAAAAACGCGTAAAGCTTTTTGTGGTTTCTCTTGTTTCGGCAATGTTCGTAAGCATAAATATCTGGTCGATCGTTGAGTAGTTTTGTCTAAAACCCGCTTGAAATTCATCGATGATCTTATTCTCGCAGACCCACTGAATAAGTCTTTTAAAAAGCACCGCTGTTTGAAGTATTTAAAAAAAGATATACCTACCTCTATAGGTTGTCGGATTGTTATAGTCCCCTTTCTTATGCAATGGAAATAAAATCGATCTCAGAAATCTTTCTTGTATATCTGCATTTTCAAAAATAGGATACCGATACATTTCCGATACAAGTGCTAAAGAAGAACTATTTAGGATGTGCATTTTGTAGCGCACACTATCCTTACAATTCGAATTTAAGTGGGCCTTTTAAAGGTTTTAAGTGCCCTTCTGCTCTCATAGATGTCAGTATGCTCTGTAGTTGGATTTTCTTTAAACGGCTTACAAAAATAACACGCACAATCGCAAGCGCACACTTATGTGCGTTTAAAGTCAAATGAACTTTCGCAATAGAATAAGCTGCAAAAAAAAAAATCACCACTTTTCCCCCGACTATACTTATCGGGCTTTAAAAACTCGCACAGTGTGTGTCGTTACGTGACATATCATAAATAACCCCCCTCCACCACTCATTCTAGGTCACTACACATACACAACGCTGCCAGTCGTGACCTGGATTTCGCAACTCCTTGCCGTCGTGTAAGCTCAAACTCCTACCTATTACCATTGGTTAATTAATACAATTTATGTAAGCCTACAAGCGTTTTTGCTTGAAGCACTTAAAAACAAATTAAAGAAACCGCGCCGTTGGGAACTGCTTCCTCCGTAGTTAATAAATCAAAGCTGTCGACCGTAGAACAAATTAGTTTTGTTGCTCTCGGCGTGCTTTCCTTTCCAGCCCCATTAATTCCACAACAATTAACTATTCAACATGAATTGAATACGTCACTTGACAACTTGTATCGACAAGAGTCTGAATGGCTTGCCTTCATCTTGGATAAATAGGTAGGTACTCACAAATCGCAATTCGCAAACTCGCAACTGGCAACGCGCAACTGGCAACTCGCAAGTCATAAAACTTTTCCCTTTAAGGTGAACAAACATGGCTAACTATTAATTTCCCAGGGCAAATACCACATCGTTGCGGACAAATTGAAAAAAAAAAAAGAAAAATGCAGAAGAAGTAGGATCCGAACCGCACTCAAGGAAACACAAACAGACCACTTTCTACCAAGGACAGCCCCTTTGGCTGGCTTACCAGTAACCACCTCTGCCCCATTCGTGTGCATATCATTCCATTTTATTCATCAGGTTGCAAGAGGACACCCTAGTCCTTTCCAGCAGAAATAAAAATAACTGAACTCGTATGTGTACACAAAATGACCACACATAGAAGTGGGGTTGAGTTTATTTTTAGATTGCTATCGCGTGCTATGATTCCCTTATCCTGTGATCGCACCGCACACTGCACACTGCACACTCTCGGGTCACTACTGTGTGTATCATGTGTATTAAGTAACGTAACGTGCATATTTGTGTAATGTTGTGAATGAACGGAGAGGTGCGTTCACGTTTGGAATTTTTAATTCATGAAATGCACTCTCGATTATAGAAGTTAAGTTCAATTTGCTTAGCGGAAGGATGTTGAAGAGAAATTAGCAAACGTACCTACAGTAATGTTCGACTTACAAAGGAGATTTTACACCCGATTGGGGTAATACGTGGTGAATAGTAATTTAAATATGTGCGCTTCGTGGTGTTTTGCTAAATAATTGGAAGCAGTTGCGGTTTGGTTGCAGTTTTCGTATGCGGAATTCAAAACAAGACTGACAAAGGTGCAACCCTTACTGAACTGTACCCAAGCTCACAGACAGTGGGTCGCGTTTTTTCGCCCCACCAAAAGGAACGTTCTTCTGTGGCATGGTTTTTGTTAGGTAGGTATACATTTTTCGGAGAAGACGTAAATCATACAGTGATAGTTCAAATGAAATTGGCTTGGCGCTAATGGAGGTTTTGGGAAGTTTCTTTGCTTTTCTGCTTGTATAAACTTAATATTTATTTATTATTTATTTATTTATTTCAATCAAATAAGAACATCCGCTGTTCTCGCCAGATTAGATACTTAATACAAAAAATTATACTTAAAAATGACCACCAAAGCCTAACAACAGGATTAGTTTATTCCTAAACGATTCTCTACTAATATTAAAATCAATAACATCACAATATTTATTAGATTCCCTAAGGCATATAGAAACTGGTTCATTGTAACCATAGTTAACTATGATAGGGTATATCAAATAAAATGCGATTCCTAAGAACTCTCACAGGAGCATATACAACCCAACTAATGATAAAAGAAAAGGCCAATCGATATGACCATCTATCAAATCGCGAATAAACATTACGGAAAAATATTGCCTCCGTCTGAAAAGAGGTAAGATACCAAATAACTTGCACCTCGTCTCGTAAGATGGCATTTCAATATTCGATCGCAGTCTACGAACAGCTACTCTAGTGAAACGCTTTTGGATCTTATCAATTCTAAAAGAATGTACTTCGTAAAATGGATTCCATTCTATAATGCAGTATTCAAGATGTGATCTGACAAATGCAAAAAATAGCCATTTAATAAGAGTATGAGAATCTTGAAAGTCTTTCGAATTACCTATATTTTCCATACAAATTTCGCAATTGTAAGCTTCCGTAAATTTAAAGTCGAGACTAAAAATGTTTATTGCTAGGGCCCAATGTATTTGCAAATCTAAGTTTTATGTCAAAAATAGCTCCAAGATCTTTTTTGGAGCAGATAATGGACAAAGGGGTATTGTCGATTGCGTACGTAAAGGGAATTGGAGAGAGGTGACGATAAAAAGAAAGGCTTTGACATTTAGAGACATTGAGATGAAGGTCATTGTCATTACACCAAATGGAAAGACGTTTGAGGTCATCTTGTAGAAGAATACAGTCTTGAACTGAACGTATTTGTCGGAAGATCTTCAATTCGTCGGCAAACATAAGACACTGGGAATTCAAAAACAAGTCAGGAATATCATTAATAATCAAAAGGAAGAGTAGGGGGCCCAGATGACTACCTTGAGGTACTCCAGAGGTAACATAAATTGGTGACGAGAGCATTCCGTTCATGCTAACTAACATACTGGATACGATCGGTTAAGTAGGAATGAATCCACTTTAGGATATTGGAGTGAAATCCTACGGTAGTCAGTTTGGAAATTAATGTTCTATGGTTAACGCGATCAAATGCCTTAGCAAAGTCTGTATAAATTACATCACATTGTGAGCCATTCTCAACGTAATTCAAGGCAGTATTACAAAAAATTGAGAAATTTGTAGTAGTGGATCTGGCTGTAAAGAATCCATGCTGAGACAGAGAGATAAATTTTTTTAAGAGAAGTGTAAGGCCCATTTTATTCACTGAAAGTTGAACACAACTCGGGGAGTTTTCCATTTAAAAATCCCCAAGTTGTGTTCAACTTCGAGTGAATAAAATGGGCCTAAGTTTGTCACACACTAGCTTTTCGCACAACTTAGGGATAGACGAAATTTTACAGATTGGACGATAGTTGGTAATATCATGCTTCGATCTAGATTTATATATGGGCGTTAAAAACGACCTCTTCCAATCTTTCAAAAAAATTCCAGACTGGACAGATAAATTAAATACTAAACACAAAGGTACAAAAAACACTGATGAGCACTTTTGAAGTAGAATTGGCGGGATGCCATCCATAGTCCATACCCGGATTTTTTTCTAGTTTTAAAGAAGAAAGAGCTATTTGAACTTCAGTGATTGAAAACTCAAAGTTGCTAATATTTACGAAATCACAGGACGTTGAGTAGTTAAATGAGACTCTAGGTGTGGTAGTACCAAAAGAATAAACCGATTGAAAGTGGTTAGCGAACATGTTACAAATGGTTGACACATCGGATGAGGTTACACTATTAAGCGACGCATATACTTGGGAATACCATTAGATTGTTTTTTGCTATTAATAAAGCTCCAAAAGCGTTTACTCATGGTTTTCAAATTAGACTCAACGGAAAGAATATACTGTCTATAAAGAAACTTATGTATTTAAAACATCGAATTCTTTTTGAAGCGTCCGATAAACTTTCAGATGTTCCGGGTCATTAGTTCTATTACGAAGACGTTGATAGGCCTTATTTTTTTCTATTATTTAAGTTTATGATTCTGTCATTAAACCAAATGGGCTTGTTACCCTTGACAGACTTAACTTTCGGTGTAAACAAATCAATTGCCGTTTTCACAGATTTGATAAATATATTAAAAGAATAATTCAAGTTACAATTATTGTTAAAAATATCTGACCAATTTATACTAAATAGGTTGAAATGTTGCCGAAATTTGCTTTAGCATAATTATACTTGAAATTAGTGTCGCCGGAACCCGGTTTAAAAAACTCATAAAATTCAAACTGCATTGCTAGAGCTGCATGGAAAACAGAATTACGAAAAAGTGGGATCATACCAAATCGAGAACATTTTCAAATTCGTTAGGAAAATGATTTATCTGACAAAGGTCAAGCTGAGCAAGAGTATCAACGACTTCACGCTCATAGTCCAACTTAAGGTTAAATGGGAGAAGTCTAGAATCATCACAATCAAACGACCAAATTAAATTTGGCAAGTTAAAGTCTCCAAGAAGGATAACGTGCTGATGATCTTTTAAATTATTTAAGATAAAGAAACAATATATCAATATGAGCTTTATATAACAGGTAAGGACTCCTTGGTATATAACTTACAATTACAATAAGTTCACTTCAACAACTGCATATGATTGAGACTGCTATTTGGTCGACATCTAAATCAGCTGCGGTTGGAGGTAGCTCGATTTCATCACTGTGCAAAGAGGCCAGTGGATTGGCTGTAGAAGAAGCTGCAAGATTCAGCAGGTTGTTAGTTAGTTTGGAGCTCCATTGGGCGTATTTCCCTTGCTCTTTGAAAACCTAGTTACATCATTGTCTGAGCTTAAGTCTCAGTGGTATCCACATGTGCCTAGAAACGGCCGTGTTTCAATAATTTCAACATCCCACCCTACACAACCGCTCATCTTGAAGGCGCAACATAACTCCATGTCTAAGTGAAACAACAGAATACCCCTCAAAGGTACAATTGCATTGTTAGCATTTCATCCGCATTTCTGTGTGTGATCATCTCTCCTTCCATTTGCCGCAGCCAGTAACAGAAACTCTCATTAATTTTGCTTTCCCACAACAAACAATCAACCCCGTAACCATCCACCACTGCACACTTCATTATATATATGAGATTGACGCAAACGGAACCATCAATCATTCGCCAGCACTTTTATCCCATTCTAGCTGGGTGAGTGTTCTCCCCATCTTTTGTGCTATTCGATTCTCCGCATCTTAAAGGACCTCATTAGGGGATGGCAAAAACTTGTACCTATTGTTGTCCTATAGAGCTGGTGGAATTTTTGTGTTTTCGCAAAATAATTGTTGCAGGCGGTGGTGGCCTTTAATCCACTCGCCCTCTCCCCGATAAACAATTTTATTCATTTTTGCTCCCTTTCATGGAAGCCATACACAAGGGGGGCGCCTTATGACAGTATTTTGAGAGATCCAGTGCCAAAAGACCATAAGACAAAGTGCGAAGGAAAAAGTTTAAACCCTATAATCACCCTCGAAATTTGTTATCCCTCATTACGCCCAAATTGCTGTGAGTTAGATGTTTTGAAATGGTCCGCTGGGCTGTGTTGATAGCATGCGATGGGATCGGGATGTACGGCAGGCGGGACCTGTGAGCATTTGTAAATGGAAAACTTTTATACGCTATCACATTAGAGCAGAGGGTCAAAGCGGTTGTCGGAGATAATGATGGGGTTTTATACACACCCCATTCCCTGGGCATATACTCTCGTATTATGCCGTTTGAGATTTTGTTTTATTTTTTTTTCCTTCACAGATTCTGTCGACAAATAGAGGATGATAATTTAGGCTGAGAAATAAATGGGATCACCATCATATTATTTTTTTTTCTGTTTGTTAGCACAATGAGGCTTGAAGAATTATCTTTTTTAAAAAAGGGATTCGGGCGCAAGTGATCTTAATGTTTGTAATTTGGGAAAAGAGGTGGGGTTTATAGGGTTGTTGGTATAATTTGTATGAGTCTGCAAGTCGTTATGATTTCAGGATTCACAAAGTTAGGGAGGTGACGAGTGGTGGAAATTGGCAACCTGTCATCGGCCAACTACCCGCTTCGGGGTCCTGGTGGTCCAAAGGCGTTAATAAGGCAAATATGTGACTACCACCTTTTGTTTACAGTCCGCGGTACTAATAATCATTGTTTGTGTGTAGGCTAAATTTCTCGGGCTCACAATGGTGAAAATATCCATACAAAATCGCATATTGTGACCTAGGAAATATTTAGTGTGAAGATTAAAAATTATTATTGGTAAGGCCCAGTATCTTTTTGAATACCTATACGTGCCAAGAGATATTGACAAAAGAGAAAAAGTGCGAGTGACGTATTTTTCCGTTACCTATTACGCCACTAGTGCTTTTTAGATTGTTTTAATCCGCCTAGTTACGTCACAAAATGAGAAATATTTACAGGGCAATATAAGCTCGGTATCGAGAGGCCATTCGATTTCGCAGCAAAAATCTGAGTCGTATATATTCCGACCAGCCTCGGAGGGGCCGAGCCAAAAAAAAGGCCACCACGTAAAATACTAATAAAAAAAAAAGAATACAAATCAACAAAGTCATTTATTTTTAACAAAAACCAAATTTATACATCACAAAACACTTCTTCTTTTCATATTTTTTCCGTTCAGTAAATAATAAAATCTTACTTAAGCCGAAAATGGGGCCATTTTGATAATTTTTCAAAAAGTGGGGGCCAAGGTTCCTGAGCCTCAAAAAGGGGCCAAGCTTCCAAGCGACCACTTCGTTTCAATCAGCACATCTGTCAAAAAATCAAGCCTTTCTATAGAGAGGGCGGCTCGTTCCCTCGACTGTAATAACTTTGACATCAGTGGTAGTCCCGCTTACTTACTTTTGGTTATTCAAGTAATCTGGCGTTTTCTGAACGATAGCTTGCAGTACGTATTAAGCTTTGTGGTAGGTCGTCGCAGAACTACTCTTGTCGGGAAACAGCTTTCTCCCAATTCTAAATCACGCTTTGTTGTAACTTGTAAGTCCACATTTTCCCTGTGGCTTCTTTTAGTCGCGCAGAAACCAAATTTAGTCTTTCTGTCCTCATTTGACGAGAGAGTCCATTTTTAAATGCGGATGATAATGTGTTTAATTTTTTAGAAGAGTCCACTTTTTTCATGTCAGTGCAGGAAATTCAACATAAAAAAATGTCCTAAAATTCCTTCTCACATTTGTCTCCATAATTGTAAACGTCCATTGTCCACATCCATTCGCCCAATCATTTGCGCAAATTAAAACAAATGATTGTTGAGTCCTTTTGCAAACAGACTCACAGTGGAAGTGAATGAAGAATCACTCTACCTTTCGTTTGTGTTTGGCGAAGAATGATAAGTGGGTTTGGGGGATGAGAGCTTAACAAACGCAGACACAAAAGAGTAAAGTCAACCGAACATCGAATGGAGACCAAAATAAATGAAATGTCAACAAAAGTGACATCCGGTTTGTGTTTGAAAGGATTCAAGTATATACCTACACCAACACTTGGGCGTGGGGGGTTTATCCGCAAACAGAATGCAGTTGCCTGTGTGGAGCAGGGTGTTTTTTTTTTTTTTTTCTTCAAATGCACAATTGATGAGATTGTGTGAATGGGAGTGCTGATGGCGATAGTAGAAGTTCACAGGATAATCATTTATTTAAGTTGGGTAATGACGTTGTAATGGCAAAGTGGAAGAGAACGATTTTCGAAAGGAAAGATATAAGTTTTGGATTGGAGAAGAGGGTATTACTGGCTTATTGGCGTTGAGTTGTTTGTTTTAAAATGCAGCCGCCGGGAGATGTCTTTGAGAATAATAAGTTGCAGAGTAGTTCACACAAGGATACTGTTCGGATAATGTGCGCCGGTAAGTAATGCGCCATTGTGGGAGTCAATTCTCTGCACATATTTCTTGCGGAAGTATATCTCGGTTAACATTACAAGCCATTAACTCTTACCTCCTGGGCTAAAAATAGTGATGATAACAATTTTAGCAACTATTAAAGCCTAAACAACAAGAAACATTATTTCCCCCAGCTTCCGCACACTCAAAGCCTCCAATCGCACACGAATGTGCGCTATCGAAAACACATGTGCGTTAAGAAAAATAATTCCCTTTTTTTGCGGATAACCTTGAGTGGATCTGAGCATCATTATCTTGGTGTATTTGTGCTAAATCTGTGGCTAGCTACAACATCATTTATGTGCGCTTACTAGTTCACGATTAATAAATGCAGTTCTATCATTAGCAGCTGGTATGGTGCACGCACCTACAATTTCACAAGTTCACACAAGTTAACATTAATTGCATATTTCGAATTCACAAAAATTCAACCGACGCGCACCGCACCCCATTAAGGGTACTTAAAGGCACTTTACTTCCATGTGGCATTTTGTGTGCACTTAATGTTTCGAGTGACATCGCTGATGGTTGAAATTAAAATGCATGCAACTTTAAAGCGTTAAAACTTTCCATTAGCCGATGTCGTAGTGGTGTTGGCGCTGGTTGCTGTTGGTGCGGCGGTGGGGCATATGCTGTTGGTATATTGCTGTGGTAGGTAGTAATGATTCATGCTGTCACTTTAATCGGCTTTGAGCTGTTGACTTTGCATTATCGGCGCAGATATGTTGTATAATCGCTCATCGGTGGATAGTAAGTGTAAGTGGTGCTAGCGATTTTTTTTAAGCGACCTTAAGTGACAGATGGAATGATTAACTCACCCCTGTTTAAAAGCATAGCTTTGATTTAGTTGGACGTTAGATGGTATACCAGCTCTTTGATGGAGATGTTCCTCAACCTCTTGACAGTGACAACTCCATCTATGACAGATGTCACAACGACATCCATCTTGTCATATTTCATTTGATACTTTCTCTCTAACCCATACCCAACCTTACCACGTCGCGAGATTATTTGTTTTTGTCATCTCGTTCCGTCAATGGTAATTTACAAAATATAAAAGAGAATCCTCTTTTTTCACTCGTCTCCATTTCAATCACTTTAAGCTCTTGGCAAGCGAAACCCACAAAAAAGAAAAAAAATTAAGCAGTTCCAACCCCTAGAGTGGATGAGTTTCGTTTCATTCTGTTTACCTTATCCTTTTTAATAGAATATAATGGAACGTTTGCATGACAATCGGGAATGATCTAGGAGGCGGACAACGGTGGAATATTTTGTTTCAGAGTTATGTTGACAAGAGTGTATTTTGTTCCTGTCTGTCGCTAGAGGTGGGTAATGGGTGCATGTCGTTTCAATTTTAATGGTATAATTAAAATGTTACTACCCGCCGGCAGATGGATATGAGTTGAGTATGAGTAGAGCGTTTGCATGATTTGTATGGTGCAATTTGTCAATTAGTTAAGCACCTTTGATTAATTGCTGCTGGTGGGGCTGGATGCAGTCACTTGGTTGCTTCAATCTTTTAACAATTCACTTGAAGGGGAAAATTCATTGTCAAGGAGTTGTAATGAGGGTTTAAAATAAGGATTCATGTTTCAGGAGCTGAAATGACTCTATTGAATCCTAACTAGAATGACTGGCATGACTGTGACTACACCATGGCTAACGTGAATAACGTGAATGACATGACTGCAGTGACTATCGAATGTAGTTTGACTTATAGGTAGGCAGGTGAAATAGACACAACCTTGAGTATACTAGCTGACCCGGTAAACTTCGCTCCGCCCAAAGGCGTTTATGTAAGGAAAATAATAATTTCGATAATGTACAATGCAAGTGGTCGCAGTGGCTTAGTGGTTAGTGTGTTGGACTACTAAGCGAGGGGTCCAGGTTCGAATCCCGCAAACACCCAAATTCCAACTCAGGGTTTTTTCACTGCGCCACCTCTCGCGAACGTCTGACAAACATCCGAGCATTAAATTGTAGATCCCTTCCATTCGTTCCAAAAATTAAAAACTCACACAAAACGAATGGTTGCGAGAAGCTAGGCTCTGGATACTTATAGACCTGTTGCGCCTACTATTATTTTATTTTAATGTACAATGCAAATAATGCTGCTTTATTTAATTCGGTCAATTCAATTTCTGTATTCCAAAGTTTTATTAAAACACAATAGAAAGAACTTAAGTACAGAAATGTTGATGTGTTTCAGTATAATCTTTTTTCAAAGTGCTATTTCCATTCTCACCCCCTTAAATTTTTATTTTCACGACAAAAAGTAGCTCATGTCCTTCCAATACGAATCCACCAAGCCCAAAATCGTAAAAATCGAACGATCCATTCTCGATTTATGAGTGCACACACGGACATCAGTCTCTTTTAGATATAGGGGTATACCCATTCCCGGTTTGGCCGTGCCTTTTGTTTAGAACTATCGCGCCCAAGACTATTTATTATCTTTAAAACTGGAACCAACCATAGGTACCCACAAAATTTCATTTAAATCGATTGAGTGGTTTCGGAGGTCGACAATAGCTCCACGTATCGGATAGACCGATAGCGCATCTAACCAATTCCCCCGCAAGTTTTGAAAATAAAATTCTTTCTTAGATTTCCCTGTAACTCTCTTCGGCCATCGATTCTCTTTCCTGACGTCGTTTGTAGTTTGTACGGGTATGAAGAACGAAAGAAAAAGTATTTCCCGGAATCATAGTTTCTACACAACTGCGTAGTTGAAATTTAATGTGGTAAAATTAAATTTGTTTAATTGTTAATATTTAAAAAAAAGCAAACATGCAAAGATAAGCACTCAAAATATATCTTTTTCTTGACAATTCATTTGTTAAGATTGGTTGAGCGTGTGAAGTGCAAGTGGTAAAAACACACTACAGAAATAATATAGAGGGGGTAACGAATGAGTGCATAAAATAAAAAAAATAATTAAATAAAATAAATGAGTGCATTGAAATGGAGGTCCACCAGGGTTGCCAGAACGTACAGCTGAAAAAACGAGCTTTTTAAGGCAGCAGAATGCGAACACACACCAAATAGTCACCAAAAAATGGTCGGAGAAAAGCATGACTGATGAAGGGAAGGGAGCTTCAGCATTGTTTCTCCCGATCCGCAGGAAAGAAGCCAACTATCAAGGCGAGAAGATTATTGACTTCCTGACTCACCGGACTGAGAAGATACCTCTAGGACTACACTAGGGAATTTACATTTACACGCAGAAAATTCACTTATTTAAAATCTATCAACTTTCGGTTAAAAACCACCAAGTAATACCACCAAATAACCGAGTCAACTTGTTTAAAGAAACTCGGTTAAAAATTACCGATTTATCAATTTCCTCTCCAATTTTTTTTTGGTTGTAAATAACAAACTAACTAATAACAACAGAGTAACACCGTTGATACCAACTAATAAAGTGTGCTATTTTGAACAGTATGATTTAACCTTTTTAACTCGCTAGTTTTCAACAACAGATACTCGTTTATTTTCAACAGAGACTTATAGTTAATTTTAACTAATTCTTTTTAACCGAGCAAAAATTCCACTCGGTTAAGGTTAACATTTTTGCGAGTAGCTTCGTTAATAGGTAGAGGCCGTATGAGCTAGACCCACATGAAGGTTCTCTCGTCTTATAAGCTGTCTCCATAACATTGCATATAAAATAATGTCTGCTGTACTATGGCATTGCCTGAAACCATTCAACAGCGAACTGATTGGACCCAACCAGTGCGTTTTTAAGCCCGACAAGTCGACAAATATTCATACAAAGCTGTTCCTGGAATAGAGCCCAATAAGGCCAGATTGATACTCAATATCACCGAGACCTCTTTGATGTTAATAAGGACTTAGGTAAGGTTACGCGCTGTTTTCTGAATTTTTCAACATCATTCTTGTTGAAATTGCACGAAACTCCCAACTACAGTTTTTGAAAAGTCTGTGCAACAACCTGCATTCGGTGGCCACGTCATAATCAGTAGGAGAACACAGCGAGCTCTTAGTGGTGGGTTTGGAAGTATATCACTACAGAAGCGGATGAACGAAAATTAATATATACCGACAACATCGAGGAAACGGAATAGAACGCCAGTATGGAAAGCTATTACTTGAGGTATAGTAAGGGACTTTGCCTACCTCGTATTACCCGCACTCCTCAGCACACTTTGCGAACTCGACCGAGCGCCCGTAACCGTCGACATGGAATAAATATATCTACTCAATCCACCAACTTCACCCAGTCAAGTTGCCTGTGCAGGACCTATTCTAAATAATACCTGAGTGGCCGGGCCCGGGATTTCACCACTCCTTATAGGAAGAACGTAAAGTCGAGCCCACTGTTGCTTAACACTCGGCAGCTCGGATCCGCTGTTAACTCTGAAAGTGACATTTCAGTAGGAAACAAGGGAAGCGTTACACATGCCAATCGCTGTTACTTTGGCCTAAGGAGGCAATTGATTAGTAAGGCCTTGTCGAGAAACACCAAGGAGACGCTATATACGAGGGTTGTTTGATAAGTCAGTGACTTACATATTTTTTGTATTTTTTTTTTTGGCCAAACAGTTTTTTATTTCTCAACTAATTTCCTTTTAGCTCGATACACATAGCCCAGCGTTTTTCCAATTTTCTTATTACCTCCGAATAATTGCTTTTCTCAAAGCTCTCAAAATAAGCATTTGTTTCCATCGTTTTATCGACGATTTCTGGCATAACGACCTCTTTGGGGCGTCTTGAACGTTCGGCTTCACAACTTAACTCAGTAAACCACATTTAAACCATTGAAATTGATGATGCAGATACCAGATGGTATTTGTCTAGCCTTTCCTTGGTTTCGGGGATGTTTTTTTTACGTTAAAAATAATGCTAGATCAGCACACGAAATTCCATTTTTTCCATTTTTATTAAAATTGTAGAGGTTTATTGCTTTAACTTGCTCTCAAACACAAAGTAAATGACCCCGGCTACTCAAAATTTCACAGTAGTCTAATAAGAGATGACAGTTGACGATAGTAAAATTAAAATGTGCAGTTACTAAGCAAAAAGTTCAAAAAGTCACTGACTTATCAAATTACCCTTGTATATACCCTCATCATTCCAATCCTTTTTTATGGCGCAGAAGCTTGGACTTTGGCCAAGCCGGATAAAAGTCTCTTTTGTCTTTCTGAACGCACAATTCTTCGAGTGATTTTCGGTCCCGTTTGTGTTGAAGGACTTTTTAGGATTCAATTTAACAGCGAATTTAACGAGCTGTACAGCGAAATCAATCTAGGTGTAGTCAAAAAAGTACCTACGCATCAGCCGCCTAAAATGGCTGGGACATGTAGAACGAATGGACCACAACCCTCTGGCCAGAAGAGTCTACGCTTCCAACCAGGAGGAAAAACGCAGAAGAAGAAGACATCGTCTTAGGTGGCGCACGCAAATCGAAGTTGACCTCAACCAACTAGGAGTGCGCAACTGGAGCCAAATATCGCGTCAACTGACATATTGATTGCGGTCCAGATCCACACCGACCGTGGCGCCACCTAAGCACTCGTATAAGTATGTAATTCAGCTGGGTTGGCGTCGAAATTCTGGGGTTGGGGTCGAAATTCTGGCGAGGTCAAAATTCTTTTTTCAAAATTCTGTTTTACAAAATTCTGCTTTCAAAATTCTGCTTTTCAAAATTCTGCTTTACAAAATTCCGCTTTACAAAATTCTGACTTACAAAATTCTGCTTTACAAAATTCTGCAAATTATTTTTTATTTAAAACATTATACCTACCAACTGACTTGTTATAGAAGAAGGTAAAAGTAGTTTTGTTATTGGTTTTAAGTTTGCTCCCTTGGATTAGACAAATATTCTGTTAGTTAGTGAGTGAAAATAAATGTAGGTATCTGTAATTAAACCCAATAAAGGAAAATAACGGGTGATTTTTTAGCTGGTTTGGTTTTGGCAACACTGGTTTTGACAGCTGACGTGTGTTTAGGCCCATTTTATTCACTCGAAGTTGAACACAACTTGGGGATTTTTATATGGAAAACTGCCAAGTTTTCTTCAACTTCGAGTGAATAAAATGGGCCTTAGTACCTTGTGTCACTGTCAAACAGCTTCAGTTTGGTTTGCAATTTAACCATGGATCGTCTTACAAATGAACAACGCTTGCAAATTATTGAATTTTACTATCAAAATTCGTGCTCGGTTCGAAATGTTCATCGCGCGCTGCTTCCATTTTATGATCGGCATTCTCGACCTTCTGAGCAGTCTATTCGGAAGATTGTGACCAAATTTCGCACCAAATTTACTTTGTTGGACATTAAACCACCAACACGTTTACGTACTGTGCGTAGTGAAGAAAATATTGCGGCCGTATCAGCTAGTGTGACAGAAGACCGCGAAATGTCGATTCGGCGCCGTTCCCAGCAGTTAACCCTTTGTTACAGCACTACGTGGAAAATTTTGCTGAAGGATTTGGGCGTAAAGCCTTTTAAGATACAGCTGGTGCAAGAACTAAAGCCAGCCGACCTACCACAACGCCGAATTTTGGTGAATGGGCTCTTGGAAAGCTGGCCGAGGATCCGCTTTTTTATCGAAAAATTGTGTTTAGCGATGAGGCTCATTTTTGGTTGAATGGGTACGTAAATAAGCAAAATTGCCGCATTTTGAGTGAAGATCAGCCAGAAGCATTGCAACAGCTACCAATGCATCCCGAAAAAGCCACTGTTTGGTGCGGTTTATGGGCCGGCGGCATTATTGGGCCATATTTCTTCAAAGATGATGCGAATCGCAGCGTTACTGTCAATTGGCCGCCTAGATCGTGCGATTTGACACCATTAGATTATTTTTTGTGGGGGTATGTCAAGGCTAATGTGTATAGGGACAAGCCCGCTTCGATTGACGCACTGGAAGCCAACATCCATGCATTCATTCGTGAGATACCGGCCGATATGTGTGAAAGAGTATGCCAAAATTGGACTCAGCGGATGGGCTACCTGAGACGCAGCCGCGGTCAACATTTGCATGAAATTATCTTTAAACATTAAATTGCAAGGTTCAAACTATCGATTCAAATAAATATTTCATTCATTTTTTCGAATTTTTTGTGTTTTTTTTTAAAAAAAGTTCTAAACCTCTTAAAAAATCACCCGTTATAAGGTAATTTTTTGTCTGTTTATTTTTTTTTGTGTGTAATTGTAATTTGTTGACAAAGTTGAAAAATATTTTAAATTCGTAAATTGGTAAAAAAAAACAGAATTAGCAGAATTTATTTGATTAAAATATTGCATGTCAGCAGAAGCAGAATTTTGAAAAGCAGAATTTTGTTAGACAGAACAGAAAAAAAGCAGAATTTTGAAAAGCAGAATTTTTGGGTTAAAAGGCAGAATAATTTTGCAAAGCAGAATTTTGAAACCAGAATTTCGACCCGCTCCCGAAATTCTGGCAAGGTCAAAATTCTTTTTTCAAAATTCTGTTTTACAAAATTCTGCTTTCAAAATATTGTAATTTGTTGACAAAGTTGAAAAATATTTGTTTTCCTTAAATTCGTAAATTGGGAAAAAAAATCAGAATTAGCAGAATTTATTAGTTTAAAATTTTGCCTGTCATAATTTTAAAAAGCAGAATTTTGTTAGACAGAACCGAAAAAAAAACAGAATTTTGAAAAGCTGAATTTTTGTGTTAAAAGGCAGAATTTTGAAAAGCAGAATTTTAAAAGCAGAATTTCGACCAAGTTCAGCTCCCAAGTCAGCTAGCTAGCAAATCTTGACTAGCTGTTGCATTTTTATTCTGCCATTAAGGAAGCCGACATTGGAAGCTGTCATCTTGCAACTTGTATCACATTAATTACTACAACTGCATCAGAAGTAAAAGCGCACTTAAAGCAAAGCGAATTTATTCGACCCAATCTGCCGCATCAAATCCATTGGTTGTTGCTGCTACTCACTGCCCTAATTGTGAATTCATATCCCCATCTGGTTGCACATTTTTCGGCGCCCCCCTCTCCTTCACCATCTGGAAAGTGGTCAACGTTAAAGTGTTTTTGATTTTTTTTTTTTTAAATGACTGATTTAAAAACGACCCTTAATTCCTTGCACATTTACATAGTCATTTCCCTTCCAATTAGCATAAATATGAGAAATTGCAAGAGAACATGTACATTATTCAATGGGAAACATAATTACTCGATGGCGGTGCGTGTGTGGTCCACGCGTCATGGTCGCACGCCTTTCTGAATATATTTTGTAATTCGATTAAAATGCACAGGCAAACAACAGCGGCTGTCCGCTTCTGCGAATGATCAAACCATTAAACGGATGAAGCTTGCCGTTTCGCTACCAGTTAAGCACAGACTGTATACTTGTAGCCCCCTTTGAGTACTGTACTCGTACATATGTGCTGAGGAGTCATCGCAGCACATATACGCTTAATCACTTGGCAGCGAAATGTGATGAGTGAATTTGGCGAAGGCTTCTCCTTACGGAAATCAATCAATGGAATCTGTTTTTCGCTGACGGATAAACCGCATGATAAAAAAATAAATAAAATGGCGAAATTGTATCGGCATGCCTATACTCCTGGAGCGATATTTTCCGTGTATCCAGGACTGTTGTAACTAGTGTTATTTTTTAATTTGCCTGCAGATATTGCATGCATCCGATTATAGTTTTCGGATTACGGAATCAAATGTTTTTATTTCAATTCGTGTGAGTGGTTTAATGAGTTTTTTTTTTTTGTGCGAATTATCTACCTAATTATCATCTCGTGGTATTTAATTTTTATGCTCCAATTAGTAGTATTAGCAGTTTAACTGTTTTTTTATTTTTTGGGATTTGTCCCAATTTGCATAGACTGCCATGTTTATTAATTAAATAATTAATTTTTGAATTGGTATTTTATTTACATATTTAATGCTGTTTTTAAACACAGTTAACTGGAATAATATTTGTCAATTAAATTCAAATGCCGGACTATGTCGTTTGCAATAAATAGTTTCTAAAATTGGAACGAGGGGGACCTTGTTAAACGGGTGAAGCAGAGTAGAGCGCTAAAAAGGAAATTAAAAAAAAAACATGTTGGAATTTTTCTTCGCCGCTATTTGGATTTAGCAAGCATAAATTTGGCTTGAGCTTGTTTCGAAGACTTGCAGCACTTTTCCCCCTTTAATTGGGAATTTTGTTCAACGCGTTTTACTAAACTTGACTCTTAACCTCAAATTCATCATCAGACTCCTCTAAGATAGTGCACCTTGTCGAAGAAAAATTTAAAGCAGTTGAAATCTGAAAGAGTCTGTATGCAAAATTATAAATAAATTTATTCTTCTAAAAGGTAATAATAATAATAAAATATTTAATAAAAATAAATTTTTACAACTATTATATTTATTAATAGAATATTTTGCTATTAATATTAAAGAACAAATTCAAAAACTTAATAAAATTATCCCATAAGAAAGTAAATCTATTCCTAAAAAATAAGAAATTCTTATTCAATAATTTGTAAAATAATTATAAATAATTAATACAAATATAATTAAAAGTAATATATTTTGAACCATTCAAAATATGTTTTTCATAAAACATAAAGGAAATAATATTAATAAAATTTTTAACATTGTAAAATATTAAAAGATTAAAAATAATCATTTCCATAAGTTCGAATTATTGACAACGCCCCAGTTTTACAGAACCAAACAAGGTTAAGTTGAATTGGCTTTCGGCTAAGCCGACAGACTTAGAACGTTATAACGTTCCTTGTGCTGCAAACAAGAAATTATTGACTACAATCATAAAATTGTTGTCCTCACTCGGCTGTTCTTCTCCTTCCAAGCACGCTTTCCCCATCAGTGACAGGATTAGTAAATATCAAATATATAAAGTCACTTTAAACTACCAACGTTCTCCTCACCATATCAGGCTATGGGAGACCAACTCCTTATCCACATAATAGGCCATTCACATATTTTCTGCGCCAATTGTCTTATTCCAGCTCACAGAGCTGTAAATCAACCCACCAGCTGCTGGCAGTTACTCCTTGAGAGCATGCTACTACAATTGTCCTGCCAAGGAGGTCAGTAATTTTCTGGTTGAACAAAAACTCTAGAGCTCCGAGCTCCCTGGTATATATTGCCGTATGTACGCACAGTAACAATAAAAGTCTCTCTCTCCCTCTCTCTTTGCCCCTCTCTCGCTCCCCGCCACTACCCCATGGCTGGAGGTAAAAGTTTTAAATTTATTTGTCAAGCACTTAACCTGAAAATGTAAAATTCAACTTTGCAACTAGAGGTAGACGTATGTTTTCCCAACGCTAAATTGCCCCTCGGTATTGTGTTGATATAAATAAGTAGGTAGGAAGCGACTGCAGGAATGACATTAAAAGCAAATCAACAGCGGAGTTGTCACGGAACAAATGCGAAGAGCGAATGGAAGATGAAGAATTGGAGAAGAAGAACTTTCAGGGTTGTCTTCTGTCTTGGTGGTGAGGTTAAGTAATATAGGTCTTCGCACCAAGGAAACGAAGTAGGATGCGAATGCGGCCTGAAGAAATGATTTAAAACAATTCTGTTTGTTGAACAAGAGCTGCGGGTGCTTCCCAAAGATGTTAGTTGAGGAGTTTAAGGACCTCCCCCAGACCATACAACACAAAAAGGCATATAAGCCACGTGGAAAATGTGATTTCACGCAGACACGTCTGCGACAAAATTGCCAAATCGATCATTGTTGGCCAGTATAGCTTCTCTGAACACAGAGCACATGCGAAACTTGCGAAGGAGATGTCTTTTCCGTTACTTGCCGTTTTGTTTAAGTTATCAGGGATATCTCCAGATATGACGAAGGGCATCGAAGTCGAAGATAGCTCGGAGAGATGATTTGCTCACGATTTGTTTTCACTCCGCGGTACTAATAATCGTTTCTAGTGTCCATGCTAAATTTTTCGAACTCACAATGGCGAAATTTTCCATCCAAAATTGCATATTGTGACCTAGGAAATATTTAGTGTGAAGGTTAAAAATTATTATTAGTGTAAGTGCACAGCTGCCATGAGAAAGCTTCTCAATTCACCCAATCGATAGTTCATTGTAGACCAAGTGTTGGCAAAAGGGAACCTCTAGACCAGTGGTTCTTAACCTGTGGTCCGCGGACCATTGGTGGTCCCTGGAAGCACCCGAAGTGGTCCGCGAAGCCATCCGAAAAATATTAAATAAACTGGCTTTGTTCGTGCTCAGTAGTTGTATTAAAATGGGAAAATGCGAATAAATCGATTTTCCGCAATGAAAACAAAAGACGAATGAAGAAAATCGGCCCAGCTGTTATCGAGTAATAATTCCACATAGTTTCACCTCAATGGAATACATTTGTTTTTTGCTATACGTTACTTAACTTTGTTTTCATCGACATATCTATAAGAGCGAGAGAGAGAGGCACCGAAATTGGTTGGATGCCAGTGCCAACATGCGTTTGACTTTAAGTAAGCAAAGATCCAGAAGTAAGTAAAGTCTCATTAAAATAATATATTTATTTCTATAATAGGCTGGTTCTTTGAGCTACGAACTCAAAAGCAAAGTAGGATTTTCAGCAACGCAATTGCAACAACTAACACTTCGAGGACTCACACGAGGTATTCCTTCCCAGCACGAGTCAATTGGGAGTAAATGTTGATTGTGAGCACCGGGGGGGAAAGCATTTTACGTTGCCACAATTGTATAAAATGGATCTGTTCGCAGAGTTTCTATATTCACAGTACATACTAAGCGTTGGTTGTGATTGGCGCAAATACATAACAACTAAACAATTAAATATTAGGGATACTAATAAAATATACAATAACTTCCTTTTTATTTTAGCTGCAACATTGTTTGAAACAAATTTGCCTTATTAATACCTGTTTATTATATTGATGTAGGTATTTATCTTTGATATAAATTTGTTGTGCCATGACAGATCTACTACCTCAGATTTTATATTCTCCGCTGTTTTTTAACCCAAAAATATGATAAAGGATGATTATCCTTTTAATAAAAAAGTGTTTTTCTTTGGCTGAGAAAAAGGTAGATACCTACTTCATAATAATATAATACTCATCCAATTCTCACCATAATTATCTACATACGTCTTAAAGTCGTATTTATCACAAGAAAATGTTTTAACCTCACCTCTACCTTACATTTAATTTACATTGTGATCGACAAAGACTAAAAAACAGCGTTAAAAGTTTTATTGCGGTCTTGGTAAAACAAAATAAATATTTTCCACATAAAATATATTATGTGCTGATCATAAGTCATTATCAAAATGACTCACATTTTACAGGTGTTATCTATTGTCAAAGTAATACAGATTACAAACAGAAATCTTTCCATGCTATTTCTTCAAAATTAAAAAAAAAATCGTTTAAAATTTACCGCAAATATATTGTTTTACTTGACGAACAACCACGCGGTTGCTCTTGTTTCTAGTGATTTGTGATGTCAAGAAGTAAGAAAAATATCACAGGCTGCCAACATTCCAGCGTTAAAACCAGCTTTTTGAACAGCTGTTGGGAACCTAATGTAAAATTGTTTTAAAAAATAAAATCCTGTTGCCTTTGAACAATTGCATGCGTGTTTTATTTATGGATGTAGCAACCTTTTATTCATTTACTGTTTATTACCTCTAAACAGTTGGTGGTCGATGGCAAGACAGAAATTTTGTCAAATGGTCCCTTATCACTAAAAGGTTAAGAACCACTGCTCTAGACCTTTTGCCTTCAGCCTTAGGATAGAACTTCGATTTTATTCAAATCAAAGAAAAAGAGCCTCCAAAACAAGATCTTACATCAGAAAAGTCTTCTTGGGCCTTATAGAAGGAGCGACTGACAGAAGAGAAAAAGCGGAGAAAACACAAATTGTGTAAACAGCTACAAGGTTGTCAACCTCTTCGTTGTGTTCAATAATTGGTGGCCTTGTGGCTTAGTCTCCCTGGTTAGGTTGTCGAAGTTGTCGATTTCTTAAACAACACATAAAGGGCAAGAATATTGTTTGATGGGATGTAGTTTTAAAATATGGTAACGAGTGCGTGGTAGGCAGAACCTTTTGCAAGTGCTGCAAGTCTACAAACAAGCTTCGTCTTCTTTTTGTCAGTCAGAGCCACTTGTGTCAGTTGGTCGGTATCGAATACCTGGGGTCTGTAACAGAACGCGACAAGTAGTTGTAGTACAAGTGAATTTTGACAACTTGTCAAAGAATTTGTAGCACAAAACGACAAGTCCGCGAGTACTGTGACAATTGTCGCCATGAAAGATGGAATTCCCAAGTGGGAAATAATATATAATTTCTGTATCAGAACAAGACAATTGTCAAGACACACTTGTCGAACTGTGGTTCCAATATGGACTTGTGATTTGAATATTGTCAAAGCTGACAAGTGCATTTTTAATGGAATACCTAAGCAGAAAACAAATAGCTAAAAATGTACTTTTTTGATTCCAACTTTGATAGTGACGGTGATAGTGAGAACAGTGAACCTCGGCACAGGTTGAACGTTTTAAGGCCAAGAATTAATTTTTATTCCGCATTACCGAGTCTAATAACTGCTTCCAATTTTCGCCCAACGATAACAAAGTTGTCGCAAGTTGTTAAGATGCAGTTTGTTCCACCCGCAGAACCCGTTTTTTTTTTTTTTTTTTGAGTTGTCCACTTTTGCCTATCATTTGATTTGTGTAATTAACATATTAATTCTAATGTTACTTATTTAGTTAGTATTTACAATTTGCGTTTCTTAACATTTTGCCAAAATACCTCCCTTACATACCTATACGTCCAATTCTTAGGCTTTTTGGTAGGCCGCTATTTCCTTCCACTTTGTACATCTATTTTCTTTTGTTAGGACACGCCATCTTCACATATAAAACACTTGTCGAAGAATGCCGACAAGTCAAGGGAATTTAATTCTTTTGACAAGTGCAACGGTTTACGTTCTGTAACAGAATTAATTTGTACTTGTCGGGCAAGCATAAGTGGACAAGTGAATTTGTCAACTTGTCGCGTTGCGTTACAGGTCCCTGGTTTCTGGCTTCTTGCTATGAAAAATCTTCAAATTTAACAGACTTGATTAATTCAAATTGATCAGAGCTCGGCCATAAAGGGTTTCCGTACCCTCACCACATCATGATGCGCATTATGTCCAAGGCCGTAGCCACACAAATATTTGATCTTTAAAAAATAACTTTTTATTTTAAAGGTTGAAAGCGATTGAGGAAAATAAAATAATCTTAAATTTCAAATTACATTTTTTTATTAAATAATTAAAAGAAAAGCAAAAATAGTTCAAAGAAAGTAGATATATTTAACATAACAACGTAAAGCATTATTTCATACAAATTTAATCGCATTGCCTTCTTTGCTGCAAATACATCAATTACTTCGCCAGTATTTATTTCTATCTCCCGATGAATTGACATTAAGGCTAAACCAGTAAGTCGATCTTTAGCGGTAGAGTTTATTAAAAAAAGTTTTTAAATCTTTCACCGTCGAAAAGGTTCTTTCTGGTGTACCTACATGTCGGGAGCGGGTCGAAATTCTGCTTTCAAAATGCAGCTTTGCAAAATTCTGACAGGGAATATTTTAAACAAATAAATTCTGCTAGTTCTGTTTTTTTTTTGTCAAAAGCGCGCGCTTTTTAACATTTTCCAAATCTTATTTTTATTTGCAGAATTTTGTAAAGCAGAATTTTGTAAAGCAGAATTTTGAAAAAAGAATTTTGACCTCGCCAGAATTTCGACCCCAACCCTACATGTCGATACTGATAATGTTGCCAAAGTTTTAAAAAGTCAATGTAGGTATGTTGTGAAAAAAATCTATACTGCAGTCTCCTAAAGCTGTTGTGACGTTCTGTGAACGCAGTGCCTCGGGTTGTTCTTGACGTTTTGTCTCTCACAGTAGAACCTCAGCTTTCCAGCGAAGACGATTTTTTTAATTTGACATGAAACTTACTTTATTCGAAAGATAATCTTCTGACATTATTTTTTAAATATGATATCTGGCATATGACCGTTACGGCTGGCTCGGACGTAGTCTTATCTGGAGGTCCAATTTTTCGATTACTTTTTCCAACTTTTGTGGCCGTATATCTGCAATAACGCGGCGAATGTTGTCCTCCAAGTGGTCAATCGTTTCGGGCTTATCGGCGTAGACTAGCGGCCTCACATATCCCCACAGAAAATTTTCAAGCGGTGTTAAATCGCACGATCTTGGAGGCCTATTCACGGGTCTGCAATGTGAGACTATGTCTAAAGTTTCCTTCAATAAATCAATTGTGGCACGAGCTGTGTGACATGTTGCGCAATCTTGTTGCAACCACAGCTCCTGCACATCATGGTTGTTCAATTGATGAACGAAAAAGTCAGTAATCATGGCTCTATAGCGGTCGCCATTGACTGTAACGTTCTGGCCAGCATCGATTTTAAAGAAGTACGGACCATTTATTCCACCAACCCATAAAGCACACCAAACAGTCAGTTTTTGTGGATGTAACGTTGTCTCAACATACACTTGTGGATTATCATCACTCCAAATACGGCAGTTTTGTTTATTCACGTATCGATTCAACCAAAATTTGGAAGTGTTGTTCAGGCGTCAGTCTATTCATGTTGAATTGCCAAACCAAACTAAAAATAAATCGATTGACAGCTGACAAAATGACCTCTAAAAAAAAATCTTTATAAAATGAAAAATGTTCATTCGTTGAATTTTGTTTGGATTAGCCCTCGTTTTAAAAAGTGCACTTGTTCAGAATTTTCGGGGAGGGGGATCTCTGCAACCTCGGTAAATGTTGAAACAGCTTCGATTCCAACAAGTTGTCATTCAATATTTTTGACGAACCCACGTTTAAAGCTCAAATTCGAGTCACAATTAAAAATTCAACTGAATTCACTTAAAACAAAAAAAAAAAAAAAACAACCCACTTCCACCAACTGCACATGTAATTTATGATCCGCTTGATCCTCACCGCATCCCCCAACTAATTCCGAAAATTTACAAATGTTTGTAATAAAAAAAATAAATTAAACCCTTGACGCATAACTAGCGTGTGCATCGATATTGAAAAACTTCTCTCCGTCGGATTTAATTTTTTCCCCCATTCCTGACAAAACAAATTTCAGAGCGCAATTGATTCAATTGCTATTATTTGCTACAAGAGTTAATGAAGTTGTAACTTTTGAGTGGCGTATGGATAAACCGTCCAACTGCGGGAGCGAAGTTTATGAATCAAATTGTGTGGCGCGGGCTCACTTGAAACGGGATATTGCTATACCTACCGTTGGGCGGGAGATGCAATTTATTGAGTTTTCCATATTTTTTTTTTTTACTCCTGGCACTCGAATAGGTACACACACACGCATCACATTTTGTAGCAGCTCATCAATTTGTTGTGATTTTTTGTTGAATTGGTTTTACAATTTTTTTTTTGTTTGTTTTGTCATTTGTCAATCTCTTTGCAGGATGAAGGATGCTGCGATGAAATTACATGTGATTTTCGAATTTTTTGTTTATTATGCAATTTTGTTAAAAGTATTATATTTTATTAAGTCGCTGAACAAATGAAAAAAAAATCTGTCCAAGTAGCTTGGTAAACAATCGGAAGCCTCAACTAATTTGAGCAATATAAATTACTCACCTCCAGCGTTGCCGTTGACTTTTTGAAAAATGTATCTATTTTTTTTAAAAAATGTATCAAAAGTATCTAAATTCGAGACTCAAAAATGTATCAAATGTATCAAAAGAGAATATCGTTTTCTAAATCACTTTTTATGTTCCATTGGGACCAATAATCAATATTTTGATGTATATTGATATTGATATTGGTATAGATTCAAAATAAGTCTGAAAAAAAATTAAAACAAATGAAATAGGGAGATTTTGCAGACTTATTTGAAAATTGAAAAATGTATCTAATTGAATATCTGAGTATCAAATTCTTTGCAAGGAAGCAAAAATGTATCTTTTTGATACAATTGTATCTTTGTGGCAACGCTGCTCACCTCTAAGGTCGAAGCGTTGTAATGAATTCTTAAATGAAAACTGAAAGTTGATAGACAGAAAAAGGCAGCAACAGCAAAACCGAGAACCTGTCAAATATTTAGTCGACATTCATTGTCTGTCTCACCACAAAAGAATAAATCTTCTCTCCGTCTCTCGCCTTTCTAGTCGGTGAGGGGAGTCCAAATGTTGTTCCTACTCTTAGTAGAGGTATCTACGAGTATTCACTGTGCAGGTGAGGAGAGTCGGGAAAGTGTGTGTATCCTGGCAGGTCGCTTGACTGGCATAGCAACCCGATGACTATTTCGATTAATGCTATACATTGTTGAGTGTCGTCTCCTCTGCATTCAAAAACGAGTCCATTAGGAATTGGATCCTTTTGTTCTCCATGACAACCGTCAGAAAAGGTAGGAGTGCACCGGCACCCTCCTAGTGGCGTACAGCTACAGATTTGTCAATTGACAAAGTTATGCCAAGCAGTCGTGTCGGGGTATTTCATTAGAAATGTTGGTTTGATAATTAAATATCAAGGACTTGGTTGGTGGAATGCCTTCCTGTCATTGTGATTTTACTTGGCGACGCAGCGTTTGTTTTTTTTTTTCACGGATGTCGCTACGGTTAGTGAAATGATTATGTTGGAGCACCAATATCAAGGATTGCCGTACTAGGGTGGGGACGGACAAGGGTTGTAAATGGCATAAGGAAGCATTAGGAAGAAAACGCCTCCTAGAAGTGGGCGTGGCGGAAATTGTTTTGTTTGCTTCCTGATATGTGTGATCGAAATTGGGATCCCATCTTTTGATGTCAAATGATCCCGTCTGTCTATAAGTAGTATGTGGATGGCGAAAGTTAAAATGAATTTATGAAAATATTTTTCTATATATTTTTTAAAAAATACTACACATACTACTTATAGATAGACGGGATCATTTGACATCAGAAGATGAGATCCGGATTTCGATCACAGATATCTTTTAATTTTTTATGGTTTGAGGTTGAAATTGGTTGTGAGTAGGTCGATTTTTAGCATCCTTTTGAGGCAGCCCATGGTACTAATTTTTCGTTCTGTAATTTGTTTTCAGTGTCTTCATTTTTGGGACATCAAACAGGTGCCCAAATGGCTCTTGCAAACAGCTTTTTCGCATCTATTAATTTTTGGAACAACTTAATGGGCCCGCTGTTAGCATTCCTCGAGTTTTACAAGATTTAAGACGACAACCATACCGTTCGCATATCGGTTTTATAATTCTTCGAATGCTGTTCCTTACTTTGTCCTAACAACCTCGATTTTTAACTTCATTTTGGGACAGACTTTTGGCCACCAAACCACTCTCTTAACTTTTTAGAATACCTATTTTGCTTTAGTACTTTTATTTCTGACTCTACTTTCGGACAGCGTTAGGGCTACTTAATCAATTTTATAAAACTTCAAAATTTATACACAAAATTTTTGGGACAAAAATTGTCTACTCTGGATTTTTTTTTTTAAATGTTGAAATTAAATGAAGTGCTTCGAAAAATCGATTTTATGTGGCGCGGTATTTAAGCGTTTTAAATTTTGATAATTACGTTTTGGACTACTACGCGAGGGGTCCCAGGTTCGAATCCCGCAAAAACCCCAAATTCCAACTGAGGATTTTTTTTTTCACTGCGCCACCTCTCGCGATCGTCTGACAAACTTCCGAGAGTATAACCGTCTTGAAAGAGCTTCTCAATCGGCCGTTTGAAATCGGCATAAAATTGTAGAATTGTTTTAAACAATAAAAAACTCACACAAAACGAATGGCTGTGAGAAGCCTAGGTCCCTACAGACCTGAACCTGTTGCGCCAGATACTTACTTATAATACAAAAATCACCGTACATTTGGTAACACCTGCATAGAGGAACCGAATTTGAAAATCAGGTCTAGTGGCTGTTCTTATGTGCTCCAAACCATCAACCAATCTTGTCATGGGAACCATTCGGTCCTAAAAATAAAAAAAAATTAGAATAAAGATCCCGTCGCCATATTATCTTCCAAAGGTGCTCTCTGTTACCAGTTCTATTTTCAAGCAGATTGACTCAACGTCACATTTCTGTTTCTAAGAGTTCCGCACTTCCACCTCCACCCCGTAGTCATTCAATCACACACTTCAGTCTATTCCGTCTTAATAGACTAGGGGAAAAAAAAGCCAGTAAATTTAATTAAAAGATTTAAATGATTAAGGAACGTGAATGTTTCTTCATTCGTTTCTAGCTTCGTGCCTCTAGCCCTCCATGGAATTCTCAGAAACTATAACCAGGAGAGAGAGAGTGAGAGAGATAGTGCGCTTAATCCCTTCACATCTCCATTAGATCGTGATTGAATCTAACCAAGAGGGGTGGTTGGCATGGAATCCATCGCATGCTCATCGTTGATTTTCCTTCTCCTCACTCAAGGCGAAATGATTAAATCGGAAGTTCCTACTTGCACGGATTATCTCTATTCATTTGTAGTGTGATAAAGTTACAAAACTTCATCCTCCGGGTGCGTTACTGCCGATTGATTGGATTTGTTGTTAGTCGTACTGCAGCTGAGGGGGGCTTTGCTCCCTAACTGATGGTAGCTGGGTGGGTTTAGATGGCATTATGTCATGAAAGAGGTCCTTTATTTGGGAAATGGCACACAATCACATGAGAGTATATTTCTCACAAATAATCTGTCCATTTTACTATGGGCCATTCGCTCATGAACGAAGAGTGCTACCACTTTAATTTTTTTGTGAGTGCCTAGTTAAAAAAGTTTAATCAGCATATTTTTTTTTTTTAATTTTTATCTTTGGTGATTGCGACAAGAAGGTTTAATCAAATATGCCTATAAGTATGCTGAGCTCATTTAACACATGAATTTATCTATTTGGAGTTATTTTCGAAGTTTCTAACTCACTGATGATTTTCAGTTTTAAGACAGTCTGGTCATTTTAGTTGGGCATGTGAACAAGTTGCCACCATGGTGATTCAGTCAGTTATTAGATACATTGAGTTCTTTTTGATATCATTTTCAAAGCTTCGAACTCACTTTAATGTCATTTTCCAAGTTTCGAACTCACTTCCGTTGAATGCTTAAATGCTTTCAGTTTTGAGAGTGTAACACAGTCAGTTACTGTAGGTGAATTGATCCACAAATATTTGCGATTAAAAAGAGTTGTATTTTCGAAGTTTCGAACTCACTTTCGTTGAATGCTCACTAGTGACTTTTAGTAGACGGTAAGTCAGTCAGTTAATATATCAATAATATACATATGATTGTGATTGCATATAGGTTGATTTGTATTTTCGTAATTTCGAACTCACTTCCTTTGGCCTGCTCATTAGTGACTTCAGTTTTAAGACAGCTAGCCATAAGACATAAAATCCTTTGGTTGGGCAATGCTTTGAATAAAGAGGAAAGTAAATCAGAAGTACACTAGTCACTTTCAATTTTGATACACTAAGGCCCAGTCAGTCAGTTACTGTAGTTGCAATAGTTCCGAATTCACTCCCCGAAAATACTCACTAGTGACTTTCAGTTTTGATACACTAAGTCAGTCAGCTACTGTAGTTACAATAATCGACTAATGTTGCTGATTGAATATCGGCTTAGTTGCGTTTTCGAACTTCCGAACTCACTCCCTTGAAATACTCACTAGTGACTTTCAGTTTTAATACACTAAGTTAGTCAGTTACTGTAGTTACAATATTCGACTAATGTTTCTGATTAAATATAGGGTTAGTTGCGTTTTCGAACTTCCGAACTCACTCCCTTAAAATACTCACTAGTGACTTTCGGTTTTAATACACTTAGTCAGTCAGTTACTGAAGTTACATCAATCGACTAATGTTGCTGATTGAATATAGGGCTAGTTGCCTTTTCGAACTTCCGAACTCACTCCCTTAAAAGACTCACTAGTGACTTTCAGTTTTAATAAACTAAGTCAGTCAGTTACTATAGTTACAATAATTGACTAATGCTTCTGATTGAATATAGGGTTAGTTGCCTTTTTGAACTTTCGAACTCACTCCCTTAAAATACTCACTAGTGACTTTGAGTCTTGAGGCAGTGCGCCATCAGACAGCAATATCATTAGCACCTTGTTCGAACTATATGTTTAATTCCATATGAGATGAGTTGTCGTTTCGAAGTCACCACTCACTATAATTCCCTTCCGAATTTCAATGAGTCTTATACAACAGGTTACACTATTTTCGTCGCAACTTTGTGTGGTGCCGGCAAATAAACCGAAATTATTCTCATGACGCATTATTGCTCAAAATTATTCATGACTTTTCGAATAAGACATTCACTCCTTCTTATGCATACACAATTTCGAAATAGAAACAAAAAAAAGGGGAAAAATAACCAAAAACCTCGTACAGTAAAATTGCAAATATAAAAATGTAAATGCCGTCTCTCTATATACAATATACATGCATAACATTATACGTAAGGAGGACTTACGCCCGGCATGTCCTTAAAATGTAAATATTTAAAATAAATGCGAATATGAGCAGGTACAAGTTTTATGCATGCACAATATTACATGCGCAATGCAATAGTGCCAAGGAAAGTGTCCCAGTTTGTTCGACGACGACGATGATGTGTGTGTAGAACGGAAGGAAGTGTTGCTGTGCTTGCGTTGTCGATTTATTAATTCGCCGGCAGGCAAAAGTGATATCAAATATTTTCAGAATGCAGCGCATGAAATGCATTAGAAATGATGGGGTATATTTTATTTTCCACTGGCAAAGGAATAACGTATGCATTTCATTCGGGGGCCTACGTGACTTGGGGGTTGTAAGGATTGTGCTGATTTGTCAAGCGGAACTATTTCGAATAGAATTACCCGTTTGTTGTAACCAATATAAGTGGGCAAACTCCCTTCACCGACGGCAATCGTTTGAAACACTACATATACCAACCTGAGCGTTGTTCCTCCTTTTCCTAATCCGCTCAGCACCCATTCTGCGAAAGTCACTTTCAAACATTAGGACAGATTAAATATAGTGGTTTCCCCGAAGTAGAGACCCACCCACGTCAGCTACATCTCAGAATAGCAATTAGCAATGTGAAGTACTCCAGCCCCTGGAAGAAGGTATTACACCAGTACCGTACAAACACAAAAGCCTCCCTACAGACATAATAAACACGCAGTTGTAGAGACAATTGAAATAATTGCCACGTTTATCCAACCACTTAATCACATCCTTTCTAGCACTTTGCGATAGAGATGGCTGTTGTTTTGTATGGCTTTCGTGCCAACTTGTGCATTTCGGTTTTATGGTTATGATGGTCATTATGGCATCCATCTACCACCAAAAATTGGATAAATCGTTTCAGCCAAGATGAATGGGTGGCGTGAAATGAAATAATCTTCGTCGGCATCAAGCAATAAAAGTGATTTGCGAATTTGAATGCATCATCCCCGCTTATGGCGCGGAATTAATTTTAACCGCTCTGGCAGAACGTTGCTTTGAATATATTTTTTGAGTGCTAATTTTGTTAGTGAAACGCGCCTATTTAGGTCCATCTTTGGAGGGCTGTCGAAGAGATTTTGAACAGTCCTAAGATGTGGTGTAAAGCGCGGATACAATTTTCAGCTGCGGCTGAAGTATGGGATTCAGGATTTGGAAAGTTATTAGAAATAATTGTTACTAGCTTACCCGGCGAACTTCGTTCCGCCTAAATTCGTTAATGTAATAAAAATAATAATTCCGAGAACGAACAATGAACATGCTGCTTTATGTAATTCGGTCAATTCAAATTCTGTACTCAAAAGTTATATTAAAAACAATACAAATAACTAAAGTATATCATTGTTCATGTGTTTAAATCAAACCGCAATGATTGATGTGTCAGCCAACCTTAATTTTTTTCACTAAATTGCTTTACGGTACACGACGTATAAAGCGGAAGATTTTGTTCACATGTGAGCATGCCACATACGATTGATTGATATGATTGAAAAACATGGGAATTTAATAATTCAAATATCCAGCGATTGTCCTTGCGACTTATTATTTTTTTTCATAATGAAAGCGATATGCATGGGAAATTGAAGGCGCTTGGAAACCAATTGCAAATCATCGGAATCCGTTGCTTGAATTTTTAAGTCAACATCTTCGCTTCCAAGACATTTGATTTAAGATTCTTCACATTCAAATCAAACCCAATCCGCTAAAAAAGTTTCGGTTGATTGGGGTTGCTCAACAAAATTATAACTGAGCCGACTTTCGAATTAAAATTGTGTAGCGGTGAGCCCGGAACATCTAAAGAATTTAAAAATCAAACTTTTGAAATAAGTTTTGTTGTATTGGAAGTGACACAACCCGTTTTCCTATCCAGTATATATTTTTTTGCGGATGCGGATGCCATACTAAGTTCTATTCCTAATCTCATCCACTTGAACTTCTATTTTCACGACAAAAAGTAGCATAATGTCCTTCCTAAACGAATCCTCCAAGCCCAAAATCGTAAAAATCGAACGATCCATTCTCGAGTTATGAGTGCCATACACAGACGTCAGTCTCTTTTATTTATAGGGCTACCCACCCGGCTTTTCTGTGCCTTTCATTTGGAACTATCGGGTCCAAAACTATCCTATCTTTAAAACTGAAACCAACTGGATGGGTATCCACAAAATTTCATTGAAATTGGTTGAGTGGTTTCGGAGATCGACAACACCCAACCAATTCCAATTTAAAATTCTTTCTCAGATTTCCTATCTGTGAATGTGTTAAGAGACATAAGAACATTATATGTTTTCAGTAATCTTGACTGTAACTCTCGTCGGCCGTCGACTCTCTTTCGTGACGTCGTTTGTAATTTGTACAGGCATGAAGAACGAAAGAAAAGTGTATCCCGAATCAAAGTATGTACATACACAACTGCGTAGTTGGAATTTAGTGTAGTAAAATTCAACTTTTTCAATTGTTAATATTTTAAAAAAAGTAAAAATGCAAAGATAAGCACCCTGAAAATATCTTTTTTTTTGACACTTGATTTGTTAAGATTGGTTGAACGTGTGAACCGCAAAAGGGAGAAACACACTACAGAAACTACAGAAATAATATAGAGGGGATGGTTTGTTCATTAGCTAAAGTGGGGGGACCAAATCTGACGTCGAATTTAGTACAGTTGGCGTTCGTTTGGTGCTGTTTCGGCTCGTCCTTTTAAAACCGGAAAATCTTTCAATTTGTTCATTAAGTCTCCGGTCTAAAAGTGAGTTCGTGGCCCTGCGTCTTATAGAATAGATGTCACAGCCGTCGATCCAGCGGCAGAAGTATGACTCATGATTTTTGTAAAATTTTCTCTATATATTAAAAATTGTCGCAAGTGTGTTGTGACTTCATAACTCATGAACGGTCAAACCAAATTCGATTAAATTTTTAGGGTCTGTTCGTATCGTCGTGCAGATGGTTTATCAAAAGTTTGCACGAAATCGGTCGACGCGTTCGTGAGCTATGACTTTTTATGTCAACATGTCATTTTGCCCATATTAAAAGAACAACAACAAATACGAGTAATTCATCAATTAAGACCGGCTGGACCGATTTGGCTCAAATGTTTTTTCAGTTGTTCGCAATTGTCAGGAGAAGGTTTCTACGAAAGAGAATTTTGGGAAAACCCTAAGGAAAAGTCGGGAAATTGGAAAAATCGAAAATTAATTTTTTGCATGATTTGATGTAAGGGTGGAAAATTCGTTGTGAAGCTTGGAAAATTTCGTCCATAGACATTTATTGAAGATCCTCAACTAAACGAAGCAAAATATGTGTCTACTTTGAATTTCTTTTAATTTTATTTCGGGAAATTGGCAAAAATCGAAAATTGATTTTTTGTATGGAATTTTATGTGCGATTGTTCCCGAATGGCTTTTCAGTGGAACAATTAAAAATTCTTAGTGGAAAACTCGGAAAATTCCGGAAAAGCTAGCTTGAATTTGCCTGATGTGCCAGGAACTCCACCGTATAACTTACAGCTGACTGTGGGATCCCACGAATTCCGATTATTCCAACTGATCTCCCATTCCAATTCAAGCTATTTCCGCCGGAAAATAAACCGAAAATCATCGTTTATCATATCTCTCCACTGATTTCGATTCCATTCAAATAAATCACATTGAATTTTGAACTACATATCTGTTGGCGTTAAAATTGGGGCAAGACGAAGTTCGCTGGTTCCGCTAGTTACAAATAAAAATTATGGTTTGTTTATTAGCTAAAGTGGGGAACCAAACCCGACGTCGAATTTACTACAGTTGGCCTTCGTTTGTTGCTGTTTCGGCACGTCTTATTAAAACTAAAAAATCTTTCAATTTCTGCCGTTCATTGAGTCTCTGGTCTAAAAATTAATTCATGACCCTCGATCCACATAAATGGAGCGACAACATTTCTGCCAACTGCAACTGTTTTTGCAAGGGATGCAACAAAAGCCAGGCAACAACTCTTCCATGGATGCGAGCGTAGACACATGTACACTTAACGTTTTAAAATAAATCCTCCATCTCCCCGGCAGGACGACCGACGTCTCTAAAGAAGTACGTACCAACATCTAGATGTATACCCAATTACCCACCTCTGTGTCATAAATCATTTCGGCAACACCCTCTGCCAAATTTGTGCAAACAATTTATGCAATTTATCATTCATATGGGAGACTGAAAAATATCCTTTCAAATTAGCATACGTGCCGAGAGACCATTCAATGAGTAAAATTATAGATCTATCCTAATGATGATCCCAACATGAAGGACGTATGATATTTTACATCATATGCAATTAGTAAGAATTTGTGCAATGCTTTTGGGAACAGCATTTGATTATTGTGACAGGAGTTTTTCATTCATGTGGCATAACATCCTAGAAAATCCTCTTAAATTTTTCTCTGCCTTTGGTTTGCATCTGTTTGTTTGTAAAATTTAGCCCCCGAAGTTGGGTATCTCTTGAGGAACGTTTAATATCCAGGACCCAGACGACATTAGATAGACGAGGTGAGGGAGAGTATGTGTTGGTTCTTTCAAAAATGCTCGTCCAAATATTTATGCTTGGTTGTGTTGATTTTCTCATGTCATAATTTTGCACACAAACATGTTAGATATTCTAAGGACACACCATATATAGGACCTGGACAATTGACAAAGGCGACAAGAGCGTTTCGTTGCAAGTTAACACACATGTTTATCTCCGAAAAGGACTCTGCTTTCTTTGGCAATCAATTATTCTGCAGAGTAGGCTATATAAATGTGTGTAGGTAAGTAGGTGTATGGCACACACACTCTCCGATGCAAAGATATGCAAATATGATTGTATCTCATGACTTGAGGCTGTGAAGTCTGAAGTTGCAGACGGCAGATAGATGGAAGTGCGGCAGTGGTCATGGTTTGTTTATGTGATGAGTGCCACCGAGAGAGAGATTAATGCCAGTGGCCTGAATTGATGAATACATCGTCGTTGTTGTTTCATATGCAGGTCATGCTCTTTAGTTGTGGACAGGATTTATGGAATGTTAACAGGAGAGGATGGCTTGATTTAGGACCATCAAGCCGAATGAAATATTCAGTTTAGGCCTTGAGCTGGTGGAGTCGAAATGCACACAAGTCAAGGCAAATGATTTGCACTGACTCGTGCTTAAGGGATACTCTAATCCCGAGTGAAGGTAGTTGGAGTTCAGTTTAATGCGAGAGATGAGTTATATTGACTGGCGTTTGTTGGGTTTTTGGGTCTTCTCAGTGAGCATCTACAATTGTTATTCCTTCTCTCAACAAACGCTCAAGAACATTTTAGAAGCATCCCACCGTTCTACGTAGTCCAAGGAAACATACTCAACGATCACCTTCTTCTCGCCATTTAAGGATAATTAATCTGTACTTAAGTTGCCCTTCATTATGAGTGTTTTGTGGCACCTCCGATGAAACCACCGTCCACGTTTACTTTATTACAGCAGCTCCACCAACAGATGCAGCCGATGCTATTATCCTTCCGATTTTTCTCGACCACAGAAAGAAGGGAAAAATAAAGACTTTCCCTGCAAGGACTCGCAATTTAATTTCAAGTCATGTCCATCTGCGGACGAACTTTCAATCGATTCCAACGGTTGTCTTGTCATCGACTGTGTTTGTTTACAGAAATATCGATAACAAGTGCTTTGCGGCCATCAAATTTACAGCTAATCGATTCCGCCTTGGCAAACATCAACAATATGAGGACATAACGAAACATTGTCCCAACCATTTTGTCACATAAACCCAACAACTTATTGGAGGTGTCAGCGCTAGGTGGACACCGCGAAACGCCCTATTTACGACTAAGCCCGCACACGCACCATTTAACCTCGAGGGCAAATATTTGACGCTGGCTAAAGGATAAAAAAAAACGCAACAAATATATACTCACCGGAAGGGTGTGGTCTTAATATCCTTGTGGTGCTCCTCTGGAATGTTGCCACACTACTATTTGCCTGGGTCAATGTTTATTGAACATTCAATTTACTTTATCGCTGTTGTGCAGTTATGCACACACAAGCATAAGCATGGTGTCTTGACGAGGACTGCCCCGTGAGGAGGGATTCTTGGTAAATTGAATTTGTTGCACACTCACAATTGCTTGGGGGGGGATTGCAAGAACAATGTTACGGCAACTATACAGAGCTAAGCACAACTTGGTGCCGGGTTAAATTGAGTTCGAAGTTGCGATTGGTGTTGTATATGCAAAAAGTGCTCTCAAGAGCGAAATTTACTTCCAACAGAGGATGGTTTAGTTAGGGTAGGTATAAGGAAATTGAAAATTTTTCCTTTTTTTTTTTGGGTGTGAGTTTCTTGCGTGGAAGTTGGAGATGTTTGAAGTGGGGGATCAGGATTGTAGATTTGTTTTATATTGGCGGGATAAAGAAATAATTATAGAGGGATCAAGGATGGAGTTGAATCGATCGGAAGTACTGGGGAGGTGGTTCTAGAAGGATGGCTGTTTATTTCACACTACATTATAATAGTAGTCGTAAGATCCCAACGCGTTTTAATTATAAAAATATAAAACAAATTGCCGACAATAGTCGTAAATCAATTGACTTACTCAAGGAGAGCGTTTATCACGAAGTGTGCCTGTGAATTTGTGGAGTAGGCCATTAGATCGATTATTTCTTATTTTTGGTATCACTACGCAGTATAAAAGGAACTAATTCTGCCGGTATGAATGCTGCAAATCTCGAGAGCTGTGATTGAATTTGGGTGCAGTCTTTCCTGTTGTGGACCTCTTTCGAAAGCTTCATGTGTACAAAATTGTTCTATCACTTAAAGGAGCGGAACATTAGAGGAGTCTTAATGGAAGAAATTCATTTCTTAGACCGCTCATCACTTCGATTTGGACCGATTCCGCAACTAGTATGCCTCACCAGTGGGAAGAGGGTCACTAGCTTAAAATAAAGGGTCATTATTTTTTTCGGTTTCGAAAGCAAATCTAAATAAAATACATTTTTGATGAAAATTTAATTTCATTATAAAGTTTGGAGTTTGCCATTAAATGTAAAAACATTCCCGTTTAGTGCGAGTCTGACTGACTTCCAGAGTCTTCAGCAAATCGAAAATTGAGGACACAATTGTTTTGAAAACATCCATTTGACTCTTAGTTTGCATTTTGGTCAAAATCGTTATCGCCATTTTCCGATGAACTGAAAAAAAAAACTAAATTTTTAAAAAAGTACTTTTTTCATAAATCCATTGTACGATAATATAGAGAAAAACTGAGTTGGCTATGAAGTTATCGACGACCACTTTACCTTAGAAATTATTATTTGTTACAATCGTTTAGACCGTTTTCGAGATATGTCGAAATTTCAAAAATATAAGCCCAAAAACTCCAAATCCGAGGTTTGAACGTAATCCGGGAAGCCTGTGGAAGTACGGACAGATGGACAGAATTTTGCGACCCACTTTTTTGAGTTCCTCTATCATCGTAATATCAGAATTGATTAATATCTCGAGTTCGGAATTTTGTACGAAAACAATATCTTTCTCTTACTACGTAATGGAGAAAGTTAACAGATCTAACATTGTGAAATCGCATGATCTTGGTGGCCAATCGACGTCGCCAAAACGTGAAATTACGCGACCAGGAAACTGCTCAGGCAATAAAGCTATAATTGGTGGCGTTGTGTGACTTGTTGCCCCGTCTTATTGAAGCCACATATGGTCCAAGCCATGATCCTCAATCGCCGGCCAAAAACAAAAAATCGGTTATCATTCGACCGCTCCGAATTGATAAATCGATAACTACGGATCTTCAGCAACACTTGCACTTGCAGCAGCAATATTTTCGCCTGAGCGTGCATTTCGATGATAGACAAACCTTACGACATCAGTAACGTTTCCACTCCCTTCAACTTTTTTTTTCACAATTTCATTGATTGCTTTCGTAGTCCGTTTGTTATGACGACCATAATCCTAAAAGTGGCTTCGTTTGAGTCACCACTTTTGTGGTAGGTAAGTTTTGATAATTTTAACACATTGTTCGATAATAATTAAGCGATATATATTAGGTTTGTTCGGGTACTTTTTTGCAAACGTAAAATTATTTAAAATTTGCTAAGAAACTGTGCGAATGCTACCACGTATACTGAGAAAAATTTAAAAAATGAGAGAGAAATCCATTTTCCCTCTTTTCATATTTTCATAATTTTCTACTCGCCGAATTTTGACTTACTGAAAAATTAAAGCTGCCAACTAAGTGACGGCTCAAAAGTTTGACAGGTAAAACTTTATTTATTTACGTCTTCAAAGACGTCAGGGGATTAATGTTCTCCTACAACATATCAGCGCATTCAAAATGAAAAGTTCAATAGGTATTTAGCTTGTAAAAAATTCAATTCCAACTTATTTTGTAGATTCTGCATTTTACGATAGTGTCAAAATGACATTTCTTAAACTTTTTGTAAGAAAAGCGGTCACCTGAGAAAAAGAGAGACTTCTCTCTCGATTTTAGAGATTTGACATTTGACATTTCTTTTCTATGCTGAAAGTACACGAACGGACCTATTATCGTGAACATCAAATATTAAGCTAATACTTTGACACTTCAAATGACAGCTGAGTTTGACAGGTGTCAAATGTCAGTGCTACCAACTTGAAACCTCGAAATGAATGACCCTGTAATATTGCATTGTTGTAGAACTATCTATGTAACAGTAAAGACAGAAAAAAATATGTTTTTAATCAAAAAAGCCACCAAAAAGTAGGCGTGGCAATAAACGACAATATGACATGAAATGCTTCTCAGAGTCTCAAACAACATGGAAGAAGTTTTGAGGAGAAATAAATTCGCGTTTGAATGAAAAAAGGCGACTAAACAAATTGACAATTAAATTATTAATTTTTATTCTGTAAAATATAATATCAGTGATAATTTTAGATTATGAAAATTGCATGACTTATCTTTTGAAAAAGCTGTTGAAAAAAATTAACTTATAAAAAAAATTAGTTTGACATTCTTACCTTGAAATCGTTAAGCAAAATAATGATGACGTCCAGCAAATTACAACAGTGACAATATTGCATCGATGAAAGCGATATTTCCAACAAAAGGGTTCGTCGAAATCTGTTCAGTTGTTTCCACGTCAACCAGACATGAAACCTTGTACGGTATTTGTTTGAAGCACCCTGTAACATACCTACCTATAAATTGCAAAATTTTCTGTTAGCGTCTATATGACTGAACTCGAAAACAATGATCCTGTCGACATCCTACTTCGTCCCGGTTTCAATATACCTGTTTCCAACATCTTTGGTATTTTTTTTTTCTCTTAAGTTTTGACACCAACCAATATTACCTTCGAGGGATACATCACCAGCGATACTTATGCTTGTCGAAAAGTAAACAAAAACTTAAACAACTTTTACTCTCAGTTCTTTTATGTTGTACATCGCTTAGTACGTATACCTACCTCCCATCGAACAGAACTACCCAACTCTTCCAATTCGGCTTTATCGTAGTAGTTTCTCGATGATAGCATAGGAACCCTATCAATATTCGTTGCACCTTGCAAATATTTCCCACATAAAAACTACACCCGACTAACTTTTCTATAAAAACGAAAAAAGAAAAAAACTCCTCCTGTTCAATATCACTGACTTCACTTCACCTCCACTCCATGGCTCCATTCCATGCCACAACCGTATTTACATTCGTAAGCAAAACAAGTTCGCCGACGAAAAGGTTTGGTTTCCGTAATTACACTAAAACAAGCGCAAAGGACATGAAATTTAATTTTCTATATTAGAAAAGTTCCTCTATATAGGTTGAAAGAGTCTCTTTCGTGGTGGATTCCGGACACACAAAATGAAACGCAGGGCCAATGGTACTTGTTTGAAAATACGTATAAAGGTGGCAGCATCAACTTTGCAATACTCCTTCAAGTAATTAAAATAAGAACTTTCGCGGTGGAACAAAAATAGAAAGGAGTTGTTTGGCTTTTGCTACTGTTTTCACTTGTCCTGGGCTAGTTATTATCATAGTCAATGGTTGTCAACTGTGTCGGCGGTTGTTGAATTTAAATATTGAATTAGATGGTTGAGGTAATTAGATTGAATGGTGAGGAACATAATGGTCCTCGTACTCGTGTTAAGGGCCGACCAAAATGTCAAAGATTAAAGTTCAAAAATGACTTAAGTGTAGACACAAACCATTGAAAGACGTATTTACCCAGACTCAGTGGCTGGGTGGTTACCGAGTGATGGATCTCCGGTTCAACCCCCGAAAAAATTAAAAATACAAATTACGTCTTATCACAAGTTTGCAATATTCTCGTGATATAGGTGGCACCGCATCAGGAGTCGAGTAACAGCATCCGTGAGCGCCCCCAAAACCCCTCCATCTGAAACAAATTTTTCGCTCATTCCGGAAACTAAAATGCATTCCTCAAGCAACAATCATCCAAAACCGAATACTGCCCTCGAACATTAAATAATCACGGGAATATGCGAACGTTTACAGGTCTCTCTGTCTATATAGCAAAGGGATGAAACAGCGCACAGAAATAAAATAAAAAAAAAGCCAACCCCACATCCGAGGCACCGTTTTATAGCTCAATCCGTGGGGGTAACGCAAATAAACCAAGCTCTGCCCGAAAATTCAAATATGGAAATCTATGGAAAAATCCGTGCTTCTGTAACACGATTGTTGTCCCTAAGGGTACTCAGGAGTTGGGTTTTTTTTTTCTTTTTCTACCCACCTACCTACACACAATCATCAGAATTTCTTTTGTGGTTGGCGTAGTTCGGGGGGAAAAATAAAGGGAAAGTGTGCACAAATACGAACTCGTTCGGGATTTCTATGCAAATAGAAAAATATTTGCTTTTGGTAAATATTTTGTGTGCAGTGCTGTTTGCGTTATTTTACCGTGTTACCGCATAAAAACGAAGTATATTTCAGTTTGCTGTCTATTTGGTTTATAACGTGTGGCTTTTTGATACAGCAACAGTACCCAAAGTGAATTGATGTGAACTAAATTGATTAAAAGTGGAAGGGATTGTTCCAGTGGGGCAATACAAAAGAAGTGGTTTGTCCTTTCTGGGCGGGTGGGTGAGCTTGTCAATTGCAGTTAGTTTTGTAGCGCGAAAGGCTAATTTTTGGGTCCTTTACGGACTTTGTTGCAGCAAGTATTTATTTACTAGCTGAAACCCCCGGCTTCGCCCGTGCCTTGCCTTCGCCTGTTTCAGAACAGTTGATGGAAAAATAACATTTAAGAAATTTGCTATCTTGTAGGGGGGCGTGTTTTTGGAAAAAAAATTATTTTTCTCATAACGTCTGAGTTAGCGAATGAGATATTTCCTACCACTGTATAAAATAATTCGTCTTCCTTCTTATTACCGTTACAGGTATTCGTTTCAAATTGTAAATCACTCTCTTTCAGTCCCGTATACATTTCACACCCTATCTATTTCAATCCCAAGCCCCCCACACACCACATTCCATCTAAATTTAAAATGCGATTTATGGATGAATAAAATGAAATAAAATATAAATTGGCCAAAAGAGCAGGACAAAGACGGTGCAAAAGTGTCTACACCTTTCATACCTTTACCCGCTGTAGTGCGATTGAAAAGCGGATACAATTGTATCAGTTGATAGTTGATACAAATACCTATTACAAATGTTCAGTGAATTGAATCCCAGGATTTGTTAACAAATGACGCATGTCATAATTTTAAAATTGAAAGTTTTCTTTTAGGAAAGAACTCACACATAATAGTGATATTGATCACGGCGCAGTAATAAGCATAAATCCTGAGGTGGGACTAACTCTTATTATTGTTTTATCCTTTGAAAGTCTGAATTTCTATGTTTTCAAAAACAATGTGATGTATTTTTAATTATATGGTCATATGTTATGTCACCAATAATGTTTTCGAAATATTGACTTCCTTTAATTAAAGGCCAAGGAGGAAATACATAGGTATATTTGTTTTTCAAATCAAGAGCTGAGTAAAAATTTTAGTAGTAAAAAGAATGTGGGCATATTTAACTTAACTTCATATACCTACGAATTTCCATAACGGCAGTTACACTTCAGTCCTAAAAGTTACAACTTCATCATTTTACATCACTAATTGTGCATGCATCGTTTATGATTGCATTGCACATGCAAGTTAGTTCTTACCCCTACATAGAATAAATCGTTTCCTTTCTTATTACCGTTACGGTACCAGGTGTGTACTGTGTACAGGATTTATGAATGAATGAGAGACATAGGAACTGACCAAGAGAGCAAGACGAAGATACTTTTTTTTTGAAAAGCAAAACAGAGATAAACAAACCTTTCCTACATATTTTACATTTCTTTTATGGCTTTTTTTTTTTCTTGGCAAACCAAACAAAATACTGCCTCTGTCTGTCTCTCTCTCCTTCGCATTAGTCTTATTTGACAGTGATAACAGATCGGCAATAAGTTAAAAGGGTCAAAGTACAAAAAAATGGATTGTAGGTACTTTTCGTTAAATTTTTGTTCTTAAAATGCTTTAAGAATAAAAAATTTAGTCAACCTACGATCAAATTAAATATTTTCTTGATTAGAAAAAAGTCATTCAAAATATATGAATGCATTCATTTTATTCTGCGGCAAAACCGAGATCGCGAAACAGTTTGCGGTTCAAACATTTCGAAATAAAGTTGTTTGCATACCAGCCATTTTTCGATCTCAGCAAGGCAAAGTAAAGTATTTTTTTCAGAATTCAATAACAACAACTACGCTATACATGACACTTCGGGACTCGCAATAGTTGTTGTAATTGCGTGCTGAAAATCCTACTTTACTTTGCTTTGCTAAAATCGAAGCTCATAAAAATACGCCTTTTTATTTGCTAATAATAAAAAAAAGAGTAAATTTAATGAAATACCTTTTTTTTTAAAATATGTGGGATTTTTTCAAATTTTGGCGATGGATAGAAGCAATTTTTGTTGGTATAACCGTGGGATAACCTGCTTCTAAAGTCTGTGATCACTGATTTGACATTTCTTTTTTTCTAGCAAACCAAACAAAATACTGCCCATGTCTGTCTCCCTCTCCGTCGCAAGAGTAAACTAATGTCAAAAGAGATGTCATTATATTGCGTGTATGTTTAATTTGAGAATGAAGTGCATATCAGCTCACCCAGGTGAAAATCGAAGAAATTATTTAAGTTTTGCCTATTTATTCAAAAACCTTTTAAGTTATCGTGTAAATAGATAGCCTAACTGGAACCTGCAGATGTTCTCTATAAGGTGGTATTTACTATATTTAAATGCTCTCAGTTGTTTCGAACGCAAAGCGTTGCAAAGAAAAAAGCGAAACGAAACGAAAAAATAAATTACTCTTGTCCAATTTTTTCCGGAATTTGTGGAGACATGGAGTTAAAACAAAGTGGAGATTGTAGGCCTAGGTATGCTCTATAGGCCTGTGAAAAGTACACCAAAATATATTCAGTAGTTTCTAAGATTTTTGCATTTAAAGACAGGCAGTCAAATTCATTCCAAGTCGAACAGAACTACACCAATTTTATTTATAAGAAGAAGATAAGATTTATTTAATTATTACTTAGCAAGCAACTTGGTTTTAATCTTATAGACATTTAAAAGGGTTTTTTTTCCAACTGTGTTCGAGATACAAAGCTTAAGCAATTCAATTTTACACAAGCTCCACTGAAGGCGCAAAAGAACGACAGCTGTGCCGATATATAAGACCTACGTTTTGCTGAGAAATCCCTCCGGTTTGCGGGTGCGTAGTTTTAACGTGAATCAGTTTAACAACTTTTCGATTTTAATCGCTTTCTGATATTTAGATCTCTAATGCTCAGGTCTTAGAAGTGATACGGTTCTCGACGGATACAAGAAACCTCTAAAATAATAAAACAAAATATTTCTTATATCCTTGTTCTTCTTATATGAGTGTTTTTTTATATCCGTTGTGGACTGACATTTGTATTTCTCCCGAAACACGCCAGAATGCTAATTACTCTGAAAGCATCAACGCCACCTACCGGACTTAATTCAGACCAATCCCCAAACACTCCTGACACTATTCAGAACAATCTGTTAAATTGGCAGCAAAATCTGTCGATTCAGTCAGTCTAAAGGTGCGTCACAGCCTCACATCGGTCCAATACAACCGCAGATCCTTGTTTCAATCAGTATATTGATCACTCCCACCAATCGTTTTCCACTGCAAAAAAAAAAAACCTATTCACCAACAAAGTCACTCATTTAAATGACATCTCATTGATTGTCCTTTCACAAAGCCGAAACCAAAAGATGTGCCGACACGATTGTATTCTTTTGACCTCAAAGTGAATTCGTCTAACAATTGGAACACAAACAACAGATACACCCTCTATAAAACCAGACTATTTGGGTGTGTAGTAAAAAAAAAAAAAAAACAAACACAAATCAGCAAAGTGGGACATTCTTTCACAATCAAGAAAGGAAGCACACACAGTACCTTCGTCGCAGTGAAAACAACGCAAATTGAAATCGATCCACTAGAGCAGCAGTACAATGTCTTGGAAAATTAAGAGCAACCCAAACAAAACACACTGCTACTGCTGCAACGGGATATAATTCGACGACGATGAAGAAGACGACGACGAGCCTTCCATTCCAGGTATACCTATATATCAATGCCTTTCGGCATACAAATTGCACGGCACAATACAGTGCAGATCCCAGAACAACACACAGCTCACAATAGCAAAGCTGTTATCCTGATTATCCTTAAAGAATAATGGAAAGAAAAAGCCATATTGAAAAGCTGTTGCACGGGAACGAAACGAATTAGAATATCCTTCAATGACAAAAATGGGCGAGTGTGTTAACGCTGTCGGCTTTAGAAAATTATTTTTACCTCTGTGAATAGAAAATCATCACACGCACTAGGATACCTATCCTTGGAGAGAGAGAAAGAATTCAACATGACTCCACGGTTATTGTTGCAACACGCGCGCCAAAGTGCAAAAACTAACACCGCATAGTATACCGTATACTGCAAGGATAATGCATTTCTGCTATTATGTGTGTGCTCCCTGTCTCTCTCTAACTATTCATTGAAGTTTCACATTAACTCGGTCACTTTTTGTTTGCTGCTATAGCAGTTGGCATTGTTTGTATGGAACTAGGACGAAATGTAAAAGTAACATATTTGGGAAACCCTTGTGCTTAATGATGGTGAATGACTGTAATTCGTATACGTAACGTACCTATAGTATACTCGCTCGGGAGGGATGGCTTGCATCTGCCATCTGACACTAATTGGCGCTAAATAAATGTTTTCTCTTTTTCGAAAAGCAAACAGGCAAATAATAGAGCGAGTGTAGTATGCTTTTGCGTTATCCACAAGGGGATACATTTTGTGATTCTATTGTTTCTTGACTTTTTTTTTTTATTTTTTTTGCTGCTTTTGTATGCTTTTTCGTAATGCATATGTTAGGGATGAGAATTTTTTGCAGAATTACTCTAAATGCAATCGGGGTATACGGTATACCTATCTATCTTTCATTAGTGGGAGTGCCGGCTGGAGGTTGTTTTTGAATTCACTTGGTTTGTTGATTTCGGAAAGTAAAATCTGAAAGTTGAAACTGTAGAAACGAGCAGAGTTATAGCGCTAACAGTGCATTAGCAGAGCGATAACAGAGTATTAGCAGAATCTATTAAAATCCAATATTGACGGCCCGAGTTTGTTGATATTTTATTTTTTTTGCTGCTTTTGTATGCTTTTTCGTAATGCATATGTTAGGGTTGAATTTTGTGCGGAATTACTCTAAATGCAATCGGGGTATACCTATCTATCTTTCATTAGTGGGAGTGCCGGCAGGACGTCGTTTTTGAATACACTTGGCTTCGTGATTTCGGAAAGTGGAATCTGAGAATTAAAAATGTAGAAACGAGCAGAGTTATAGCGCTAACAGTGCATTAGCAGAGCGGTAACAGAGTATTAGCAGAAGCCATTAAAATCCGATATTGACGTCGGAGTTTCTTGATTTTTTTATTATTTTTGCTGCTTTTGTATGCTTTTTCGTAATGCATATGTTAGGGATGGATTTTTTGCAGAATTACTCTAAATGCAATCGGGGTATACCTATCTATCTTTCATTAGTGGGAGTGCCGGCTGGAGGTCGGTTTTGAACTCACTTGGCTTCGTGATTTCGGAAAGTAGAGTCTGAGAATTGAAACTGTAGAAACGAGCCGAGTTATAGCGCTAACAGTGCATTAGCAGAGCGGTAACAGAGTATTAGCAAAAGCTATTAGAATCCAATATTGAAGGCCCAAGTTTGTTGATATTTTATTTTTTTTTTGCTGCTTTTGTATGCTTTTTCGTAATGCATATGTTAGGGTTGAATTTTGTGCGGAATTACTCTAAATGCAATCGCGGTATACCTACCTATCTTTCATTAGTGGGAGTGCCGACTGGAGGTCGTTTTTGAATACACTTGGCTTCGTGATTTCGGAAAGTAGAATCTGTGAATTGAAAATGTAGAAACGAGCAGAGTTATAGCGCTAACAGTGCATTAGCAGAGCGGTAACAGAGTATTAGCAGAAGCCACTAAAATCCAATATTGATGGTTGGGTTAAGGGGGATTTGAAGTTGTACGAAACAGGTTCGACTTTTCCAGCTTTATTGTAGGTGCAGTAGTTACACATCATTAACAGAGTAATAACAGACGACCAGCAGAGGCATGCAAAATGCAATATTTTCGAAGAAAATAAATGAGTTTGCATTATTTCCCCCTCTGATGCGCGTAGAATTATGTTGTCGATTGAGCATACTCTGGTGTCGACATAAGTCTTTTCAGCAAGTTTGAAACCTGATTACCACCTCCAATTTCGCTGTATCCAACGTCGAAACTGCAAAAGATATTTTTGGTTGATAGAAGGACCTCACAAATTTTCAGATGAAGACTGGAAAAATATCAACTGGGTCTCTAGCTTTAAAATGCTAAGACAAGCTGAGGTTCCATTTGACTTTATACAGAGAAACTGTTAGTTCAACGTATTTTTCCCAGGGGTGAATATTGAGCTATAAGGTTATGGGACGCATAAATAATAAAATAGCCTGGTGGCAAGCGGGATCGACCATCTGATTCACTGTCGTTGAAAATCAGTAGAGCAATAACAGTGCATCAGTAGAGCAGTAACAGAGAATTAGCAGAATCAATTTAAAATCATAAAAATCCATAGTGTGAAATGTTAAGAAAACACAGATATGTTTGTGGCAACAAGGAAAACAGCATAGGTCTATCGGATGGGTACGGTGCTCTATATGTCAAATTTTGTTCATTCTAATATCTGTTACGGTTGCTGTGTTATTGATCAGAAAAAAAAACGCATAGGTCCCTCTTATGCAGGCAAACCTGGAAAGTGCCTAAAAATTACTTATGCTGTGTTTCCTTGTTGCCACCGATTTAGTTAGCACAAAACGTTCCCATAGAGCTTTATCAAGCACTCTTTTGGATGATTTTTCATTCTTGGACCAGACCTAACATTATTTGCAAGCCTGAAAATTTCCAAAGTGATTTTTGTAATTTTTTTAACTCTCTTTGATTGATTTAATGGTATAGGATAATCCAACCCAAAAAAATCCGACAGCATTCTAAAAACTATCCAAACTCTTATTGCGAAATTCGTTCAACTAGACATTGATGTGGTGAAACAGGATAAGACCCTCACTGTGGTATGGAGTCCACAAAAAAGGTAAATAATTCAGATCAATAAGCAGAAGTCCACTCTCACAAGGTAAAAGACTGAATTGTACCAATTAAAAATAAAGGTAAACATTTGAGTTGGTTAATTAACTCTACAGCCTTAGGCGACTTTTTCGTTTATAAAAAGGGACCTTCTGTTTTGTTTCTTACAAACCAGTCTTCCTTAACAATGTTTTACATTATGCAAGTGCAAACCCTATAGAAAACTGGTGGAAGCGCAGAAATGTATGCAACACCTCTCATTCGCGATGTAGCAAAAAGGATGTAAAACTGCGAATAATCTCTGTTAAACCAATTGCATCTGCTTTAAGGGGGAATTCTTTATTTTTTCCGATATAATTTAAATCGGATCAGTCTCGCACTCGCCCGCATGTGTACAAGTGCATCGTATCGTTTCCACTGACTGGCAATCAGATTACCAGACGCACGCATTTGAATGGATTCCCATTGTTTCGCTGGCCGATTTCTGTTCGCATCAGCAACGAAATTATTGACACAATTGTAATTTCTAATCTTTGGCCTTTGTGCACTATCCCACGAAAGCGAATTCAATATCAAACGTAATGCTATATTGTGAGTGTCCAGTTATGCGTGCAAATGGCTGTCACATGGACGTGGGATGGTGTTAGATAGGGGACAAAGAAATGTGAAAAGAGGACACAACTTGCGAAACCTGCCTAAGTGTGATCGGTAGATCCTTTCTTAGAGAGGTTAAATCGCAGTCGTTTGAGGTGGCAAAGTGCATACATCCTTTCACAACCATTTGCACAACTTTTTGTCGTCCTCCTCTTATCCTTTATTGCATCTTGTGGGGCTAATTAAAATGTAGCAATCGCTCTGATTTGTCTCCACCACAGATGATGACGCATTTTTCTGTTAAAATTAACAGCGACAGGACAAGAATATTCCACACATGTTGTGGTTTCTAAAATACAAAAGATTTCCTTTCTAATTGCCTTGCGAAAACTCAAACGCAATCCCCAAGATCAAGAACGTACACCGTGCTGCCACTTTCGTTATGGTGCACCTGTCGAGATTTTATGTACTCGACATGTAACGAAAGTTGAAAGCATTTTCATACGAAAACCCCTTTCGCCAAAGATGCCGAAACACAGCATATAACTATTTATAGCCCAACAGCGAATATATGAAAGAGGGGTGGTAATTCCCAAACGAATATCCTGTACATAGTAGCGACGCGGCACAGCAATATTCAGTTGCTGAACTTAGACGTCTTGTGCAACAAAAGCACCACCACTAACGTCGCCGTCGCAAGATGAAAGACGTACTTTGCATTCATGAATACGATAGTTGAGTGGGTATACAAGGAAAAAGTTGTAAAACTTCTTCAGTGAAGCTCGAGTACACGAGCATATGCATCGATTTTAGTTCTAATTTGACGCTCTCAAGGATTTCGGGTTTACTGCACCAAAGAGTTGAAGAATTTCTCATTTTGTCAGGCGGGAAATTGAAAATCAATTTTTATGCATATTTTGCACATTTGTGTCATGTCGAACTTGACGGGCGACGAAGGCCGATAAGCGTTTTTGACTAAGTACAAAGTAGGACAGCGTTTGACTTGAGTTTTCAGCGGGACTGTCATCGGATTTGAGCGGAGTGCATACGACTTGTGGGCGTAAAAGTTGAAAGAAATGCTCCCCGTGAAATCGTGAAATGAAAGTGTTTTGGGCACTCTAACAAGTGATTGCCGAGCACAATTTTGGAGGGTGGTGCTTTGCTGCAGGCAGCTTATAACGAGTATCCCAAAGGAGGAGTTTTAGTCCCCCTTACGAATTTGAGTGGCAATTGACGGCAACAACAGAGGATGGCGAGAGATGTGTTAGAGAGATCGACGAGTACGGCAATTAATGTCAATGGCTCATATTCCGCAGATTTACCGAGAATTTAATGTTCTCATACCTAGTCCTGTGCAGTCTAGGTGCCAACATGTACTAACCCAACAACGAACGATCAAAAACAAATGATTGACGAGCACGGCCATGATCGTCGTGGATTTCTCTCGGTGATAATTTAGGTAATTTGCCTCGTGTAACAACAGAGGATGGCGAGAGATGTGTTAGAGAGATCGACGAGCACGGCAATTAATGTCAATGGCTCATATTCCGCAGATTTACCGAGAATTTAATGTTCTCATACCTAGTCCTGTGCAGTCCAGGGGCCAACATTTATTAACCCAACAACGAACGATCAAAAACAAATGATTGACGAGCACGGTCATGATCGTCGTGGATTTTTCTCGGTGATAATTTAGGTAATGTACCTCGTGTAACTTTTCTAGAGGCTGGTTTAATACTTCTTACAGCCCCACGAGCATGAAGACCTGTACGAGACAGAGCAAGGTGATAGTGCTCTGTGACAAAAGGAAGCTGCATAGGAAATGGACGGTGTTGGTGACACTCAGCGAAGGAAGTCTCAATCCAAATCGATTAGAACTGGGCCGCAATCTAAGTAACCCCATTAGGAGGAAATTGGACAATCATATCACACACAACTTCCACTACTCCGGCTCACATTCCTTCCAGACATTTGCCGCCCTTAATGCATCCTTTGGCCGTCGCTAACCAAGCGCACAATTAAATTATGCAGCACTGTTGTATACAGCTGTGCTCTTTACGGCAGCATAATTCAACTTGCATGCTAATAAAACAGAAAACAATGTTAAGATGAGGTCAGACATGATGATGATACAGCGCCCTAGCATGGCACCAGCTCCACAGTGATGGGTGGGAGAAACGGGAACCTCATCAACTGGGTGGATATGGACAAAAAAGGGAAGCGAGATGCAATTATCCTGCTATTGCTGTACAATTAAGCAACTGCTCCCGCAGTTTTTCCTTGGTCATAGTTTCAACTGCCGCTTGCGCTGCCGAGCAAATTGGACGCAAACATTTTATTTGCAAGTTTTGCTAGTTGTATTGTCTGAGCACAGCTACCGCAATGGACATCCTACTGTGTTGCAACTGATGTTGCACGGATAAAGTTGTTCACTAAAACGAGTGATGGAGGTATTAGAGGGAGTGGTATGTATCACGATTGTGAAATAAGGTCAATGCCTTGGAAAGACTTTTTTCACTAAATTGGTTGGAATTAGTTGGAATTAGTTAGTTTCCAGGGTTTGAGTATAGACTATAGTACATTTTTTTTAGAATTCTTCGAAAGATTTTATTTCTTTGTAAATTTGCATCCCTACCGCCGGAAATGAAGACATATTCAGTCAGAATTTTAGTTTCCAATTGCACCATACTCCTATATAGAAAAAATGCCTATTAGAATATATGAGGCCACTGAGACAATCCTGACAAAATCCTTGACATCCCGGCGACCGGCAGCAGTTCGTTTGCTTCTTTCCGTTGCCTGGCCTCGTTTTATTTATTATCCTGTTTTTAGAAACCGGAAACACTATTGCTTTCAAGGCTTTGTTGTTGTGTGTTTCTCTTGAAAGCGTTTTGCTGGATTTTTTTTGTCAATGTCGTCCTCAGTTGCGTGTAATGAATCCTCCTTTGTCCTGATATGGTTCTGAATAGGGGCCTTTTCCTTAATGACTAAACTGTGTAATATGGATATGGATTAATGGATCTTTGTGACTGTCTGTATGACCCGTCATTTCTTGAGTATTGTCTTGTTTTGTTTGTTCTTTGCGGCATTTAAGGACGACCTGTTAGCGGATGTTGTTATATCCTTGAATCCAAGTCCAATTACTTGCCGACAAATTGGCTGTGTCCACAAATTGGTTGTGTTCAAATAAATTCACTTGTGTCGATCTGACGGGGGTTGGGGGAAACTATTTCTATCGACCGAAAAAAAAACTATTCCTTCACATTTTCTGCGAATGCATTCTAAGCAAAAGTCACTCCAGGTATTTGAATTCTAAATTCAATCCTTTCCACTTGCCACATCAACAAATCGTGCCGGATGCAAGTAAATCAATGCCAGGTGTCTATCGTTAACTACCGCTAGTGCCACATACGGTGATTTATGCAAAGAGCCTTCGTGGTAGCACAATGTTGCACTGGCCATCACAAATTGCAAACACAAATTGAAATGTTTTGTTGGCAATTCTTCACTTTGAAGGCGTGTGGTGAAGGATGGTGAAGAGGCAGGAATTTTGCAAGAATGTGCCAGGAACGTTGAACTGCTTAAGCAAGTGGCATAAGTGCTTGTATTTGACTGTTGGACTTTAGGTTTTGTGTGATTTGGAATTCTTTTTAATTATTTTGTATGTTTCTTTCACTTCTTTATTTTTTTCATTCATCTCATTAATTTTATTCATTTTATTCATTGCAATTATTTTTACTGATTCTATTCATTTAATTCATTTCATTTATTTCTTTCATTAATTTCATTTATTTATTTCATTCATTATTTCGTTCATCATTTTCATTTCATTAAATTCATTTATTTCATTCATTCATTCATTTCGTTAATTATTTTCATTTCATTCATTTATTTCATTAAATTCATTAACTTCATTAATTTCATTCATTTCCATAATTTCATTTATTTTTATTTATTTATTATTTATTTCACACATTCATTCATTATTTCAATAATTCATTTCTTTTATTTTATTAAATTTCTTGATTTATTTCATTTATTTTTTTCATTCATTCATTTCGTTCGTTATTTCCATTTATTCGTTATTTTCTTACATTCATTGCATTTCGAATTTTATTCATTTCCTTCATTTCATTCATTCATTGATTTCATTCATTTCCTTTATTTCATTCATTGCATTCATTTCATTCATTTCATTCATTTCATTCATTTTATTCATTCATTTCATCTCATCATTTTATATATAGTGCATTGATTTCGTTCATTATTTTCATCCATATCACACATTCATTCATTTCAATAATTAATTTCATTTATTTTATTCAATTTCGTGATTTCATTAGTTTTATTAATTTCATTAATTTATTTTATTCATTAACTGCATTCATTATATTAATATCATTCATTTCATTCATTTCCATCTTTTTATTCATTTTCATCATTTCTTTCATTTATTTCATTAATTTCATTCATTTATTTTGTTCCTTAATTGCATTTGTTTCATTTATATCATTCATTTCATTTATTTCTTTCATTCATTCATTTCAATAACTCATTTTATTTATTCAGTTTCATTATTTTATTTCATTTATTTGTTTATTTTATTCAATTTGTCGATTTCATTCATTCATTCATTTCAATAATTCATTTCATTCATTTCATTCATTTGATTTATAAATTTCATTTACTAATTGCTGTATCACAAATCAAAAAGTATACCTCCAACGACCCGCGTTCACCAGCAAACAGCCTCGCATAGACATTCCATTGGCCACCACTACCGCTTCTCGTAAATATTTCATCATTCAGTCGCAGAACGATACCCAAATAGAAAAGCCTACTCTACTCCTATTTGTTTTCCACTCCACATATGCACAGTGCAGCCCTGCGAATTCCCTGAGAATCTAACAACAACGAACATTTCCCTACATTCATTACAAGTTACAACCCACCCCGCTCGGCTATCTAACGCAGTAATCTGACAATATAATTGCGCTTCTCGCTCCCTGCGGTATATAGAATAGACTCCCAAGCAGAGTACGCGAAACGTTCGCAATTTTCGAATGTCCCTAGTTGATGTTTTTAGTTGAGGACATTATTTTGTCGTTGTAACCATCAAAGCTCTCAATGTCCTTCAATACGAACCAGACATTTCAACAAATCGAAGAGACTCATTTTTTCACAGAGTTTTTAAGCCGCATTTTTTAACCGTACGTACAAATGAAATGTCATAAATCATTTATCAACAGGACTGTTGTCCTTGCTCGACAATAAATTCAAACGAATTAAAGGTATGTTGTGTTGTGACGCCAGCCAAGGTGCTGGAAGGTAGTGTCAGCGATGAATATTTTCTCTATCCGAGCAGGGATTTATTGCTTCGCACTTGTTTCGTTTTATTTCTGTATTCTTTCTTTTGTTTTGGTGCAGGACTTGAGTTGGGTATGATATCATTTCCTTCGTTTTTTATCATCATCATATAACCGTCGACGTTGCTTTTATTTTTGTTCACTTAAATTTGCATTCGTTATTTCGTGTTTCCGATGAAGATAAGCACAATTCCAAGGACATTATTATTAGCGTTGTACAATTTAAATGGAATTTAAGGACCTTTGACAGTGGTGGGGATTTGGGTGGTTTTTTCCTTTTTTTTTATTTCTCGTTGTGACAACTGATAGAGATCTTTGTCGAAGAATTGTGGAATATGGTTTTCGAAGCTGATGGAATTTATTGTCGACCATAATAGGATTGCGTGAGTGTAATCCAGCTTAAGCCAGTGGGCGATTACATTTAAATTGAATATTATATATGAACTGTAATGGGACTTGTGGATTTCCATTGTATTTGAGGGTACATTTTTGACACTCGCTTAAGTCGGCTTTATTATATGATTATGTGGCGCATTTTTGATAGTGACAGTTTGCTTTTTAGAGTAGTCTTTATTTGAGAAAGGATTTACATACAGATAGTTCATAAACAGAAAATGTATGCCTTTCTTTCAGGCGCTCCACTGAACGTAAGCGGTGTTTGGTCCATTTCAGATCACATTATCAGATGTCACCTTTCGTTGGTATGCCAGTATTTGACAGTCTTAATTCGGAGAGTGTGTCTTTGTAGCTTTGTAGTCCCTTAAACTTATTTGCACATTCTCCACAATCATTAAACTTATAAAAAGAAAATTATAAAGATAAAATACCAGGATCCACTTGCACTGTTGTAATAAATGTCACTATAGTTAAATCCAGAATAAAATGACATGTTCGCAAACTTTCAAAGTAAATTGTATTCAATCAGTCTAGCTCCTCGTCGCCGCCGCAATCAAATGTAAATGTATATGCCTTGCAATTTTTCAATACCACAATGGCTGTCAGCACGAACATCTTTCATTAGCCAAATAAATGGCAACCAAAACGAAGGCAGAAATTTGAAACGATTACCCAATGGCATGCTATTGAGTGGTTGCAATTGCGGCTGCCTGCATTTACATAAAAAAAAAACTCAGCTGCCGATAAACTGTACATTGTGCCTACAAAATTATGCAGTCTTCCCTATACCTGAGTTGGAGTTTTTTTTATTTTTTTACTTTAGAGGAGAGCAATAAAATGTTAATAATCAAGCTGCAGGCCCGAGTCAAAGGATACACTTTGCTGAAGCTTTCCAGACTGGAAATGGCATGCCATTCGTAGTAGCAGTATGTATAATTTCATTTATTTTATTATTGCCTCGGGAGGGCTTGGGGAATACACACAGATGGTAAATTTGAAAATAACACGAATAGTTATTTGGCCTTAATACTATTACATGGATGATGAAGACTTTCGTAACCTTTAAGTGTACTGGAGGTTGGTGTTTTTGTTTTTTGCTTTTGTTTGATATCCTTCATCGCCTTGATTGAAATTTATTACACGAATTTTTTCGTCGTTCGGAAATTGAAGCGTGCCAAGAAGTCGCAGTCTGCAGACACTTGGGAGCGGGTCACGGTTTGAAAATCATTCAGTGAAGTGATGAAGCGGTGTCGTGGCGTGACTATTTTAGTAGGAGGAGGTGAGGGCGATTCAAAATCGTGATGGTATCGAAGGACAAATTACATGGAAAAGAGTAATAATCAAAAAAATAGCGAAATCAGAATTTTATGTCGACTGAAACGATGTGTCCCAAGCTCACAAGTTTCCAAAAAAAGTGTTTCATTCGCTACGTCACAGTAGGAGTTTTTTTTTTACTTAATCGCATCTGTCATACCTACATTTAAATTGTGTCCAACATCAAAGGAATTGAAGCAGTGCTTGCGGAAATCAACATCTAAATATACGTTTCTAAGAAACCGCACATTCACGCAAACCAAAAGGAAAAGCACCATAACTTAAAACAAGTAGCTTAGATTTTAAATTAAGATTTCGAAAATTAATTCGAATTTACTGAAAATGTGCGTTTCGGTAGATGACCACCGCCGGGGATCGTACAAGTACTGCGAACCTTTCCTTAATCTCTGTTAAAATTCTGACCTTCACCTTCAATTGCATTTCATACCACATTCTCAACAGCCTAAACCCGTCGAGTGTATCCTTCGTTGCTGCTTGCCTGTAGATTTATGTCGAACGTCTATTATTTCATTTCTCGTTTTTGAATGAGTTTCATCCTAAGTAAAAGCCTTTCAAAAATTTCAACTGTACTCCTCCACATACTGGCACAATATTTATCTGATCAAAGAATATCCTTCCACAAAATTTATACAGTTTTATAAGTGTGTGCGTGTGCGTTTGCGTGTGCGGCGCTTATATTGAAAGTGATTGATGTGTGTAGCAGGGCTTTAAGCAAAAGGATCCCTTTTTTCTGGTCAGTTGATTGGAAAAAATGCGAATTTTGCGTGAAATAGGCTCAAAGGCGAATCTCTGAATTGCGTTGGATGGAATTAGGATTTAGGATTCTCATGTGTGCGCCATTGTATCCTTGTCGGTTATACGCAAGAATGGAGAATTTTCAATTAAATGCGAATTACTGCTGGGCTTTGACTCACTTTATACCGCCATTAGTTTGCCTTTGCATCATACATATAAAGAGGGGGCAAATCTGATTATATGGAGAGTTAGATTCGAGCGGTTGAATCATCTTACATGTGTGGGCAAGAGACAAGTTGAGAAAATTTTGACTATACGTAGGCGATATTGGATTTCGAAATGGACTCATTGAATTGAATATTATCGGGGCGTACAAATCGATAGATGGAGGGGAGTGGTTGTGTTTGCGAGAGAAGTCCTTTCGGCAAGGGATATGGATATGGTTAGGGTGTTTTGAGTTAAAAAAACAAGTGTGACCCCTCTTAAGGGGGGTCATTACGAGAGAATCCCTAATACGTAACCTGTTACTGAGGGGTATGGTTATATTTCGGTAAAAATCCAGTCGATAATCGGCGTTTAAGTGTTTTAAATTTTAAAAAATATTGACCCCTCTCCAGGGGGGTCATCTAGAAAAATTCCAAAATACATAGCCCACTATTTCTGTTGCTTAATAAATGGGTCAAGCTATATATCGTTGGTGCCCCGAACTGCAGCCGTTTGGTTAGTGGGTTTGAATTTATTTAAAATGCGTAAATTTGTTGTGCCACTTCCTCACTTGACAATTTGCATAGAAAAATCCCCGCTCAATTTTTCTATGCGATATTCGCTGGATATATGTTCCCCCATCACTTCAGTAATCACCTTGCTCCTTCAAAAAAATATTTGATAATCACTTCTTTCCGTCATTAACCTTGATGTATAACCGCCAGCGTAAAACACAAAATCCACTCCATCCTTGCAACATAATGATACCATATCAAAGCAAGACTAAATTTACCAAGTTAATAGTCCCACTTGAGCTGAAACGACCTCCCATATAGCGGTATCGCTACCTGTAACATTTTCGAGGAACATCGCTAAGCCAATATTTTGTAAATCAAACTCCTGGCATTAAATCCATCGCGAACAACAATTTATGATCCTCGATGTGTATATAGCGATATCCCCCCAGTGGGGCTTAAGCCTAACTTTACTCAGTTTACCCTCGACGAGGGCTGATATTACACTCTGATGTATATAGCCGTTTTGCCGGAAGTGTTGTTTTTGTCGCTTTACCTTGCCGAAAGAATCCATAGGTCCACATGTTTATGATGGCATGGCGCTCATACCATATCCCGCACCGACTGTGTTTAACATGTGTAAATAATTTTGCATATACTCGTATGCCTTGCGACTATCATTTATTAACTTCAACGTTTTAAAGCGGCTACAGTCCCCTTGTGATTTCGGCAAGAGGATGGCGGCAAATGCGTTGCAGATGGTTTTTGTTGTTTGTTTACATATACCTAGTCCTGGTGACTGATTGGCTTATCGGGAGCTCTTAAAGGGTTTCAAGGCATGGATAGATATTTTATGTAGTATTACTTGTAACATGCAGATAAGCTGACGCTCTTGTACTGTTGTAATATTCGTTACATGTGACAGAGACAAATCGACAAAGGGGATGAATTGGGGAAAGCAGATGGGAAGAAATGGAGCTCATTTGTTAATGAATTAACATTGAAATGTGTTATGGAGGCGGATGTTGTCTTAACAAATCAAAGGCAGTGTCTTGGTTTTTAGAAATAGGGACACACAGAAGGGTTTTACACTCGAGCGCTTGCCTGGTTCATTAATCATACTTAAGTAGGGAATCTTCATTAGGATTAGGGTGGAATTAAAAAGAATAATTAATTTGATTTTTTGCTGAAGGGGTAGGTATTGTTTTATGTACAGTAGGTCGGTGTTTGCATACGTTACGGAAAATAGAAATTCATGCCAGTGAATGGTTCGTATGGGGTCGTATAAGGACCTGTTGCGGATAGTATTTGTTTATTTTAGACCGGTGTTTGTTTCAAGTTGATACTGGGCTATAATGCCACATCAGAGCATAAAAAAGTTTGACTTCTGAACGAGAAGAGGAGTAATATTTGCAAGCGCACATCTTACTGCTGTTGGTGCATGACATTTGCTCAACTTGTAGCACTAAGTTCATACTTTCGGATAGTGGAAGAACCATTTTTAATATTTTTCCAACTATTCCGAACATAAATTTTGCAAGCGCACACTCTAGTGGTCGATTTTTTTGGTACGTGTGCGCTAGAGACGTATGAAGTTCATTCATGTGCGCGCACAATTTATATCACATTCTAACAATGAACTTTCCACTATCGCTCAGTAAAACAAAGAAAACATCTAATATCTTATGTGCGCAACCAAATAACTCACGTATTAGCCTGTGCGATAGCGCTGTTGGGGAAATTTATGCACTCAACGCCCCGAATAGAAGCAGAAATCCTGAATCTCATCACTCCCATTTGACGACACCCACCAGGAGTTACAAACTTCTAGATATCCTACATATCTAATTCCATCGACCATTTGGCGATTATTTTAACTGAAGACAAGAGAAGATTTATCAGCATCCTCCTTATAAAATTAAACCGCATACAGTTAAAATGTAATTTGAATAATATCCTGCCGCAACAATCAAGATCTCTATTACTTTTCGCGAGGACATTCCAGACAAAAAAAAAAAAAAAAAACAAACTAAATGCCCCCAAAAACTTTTATACATAATATACGAGGGCAATTTTTTATTTCCATCATTCCTTGCACATTCCTTTCTGCGGGCGTTAGTAGGTAGGTACACTATACACAGCACACACTACAGCCGCACTTGTGCTCTCAATAAAAATGAAGATGGTTTAGTGGCGGTGCGTGTGAATGGTGTTGCCATTGTTCATATGAAGTGTATGGCGAAAAATGAAATTTACTATTTACGAGCACATACATCAGTGTTATGAGGCCATTCCCGATGATTTACACAGAGGACATAAGTCTGTTTTCTGTTTGTTGTGTGCGGTTGTGTATCCTTTTTAAGTTCTTGAATGTCCGTATTTTAGAAAAAAAAAAAAAAAAATGAACAAAATGTTTATTTATATTTTGTGTTTTTAAAAAGCATGTGAAGAAAGGGGCACACAGGACTCCTGAGTATGTCCTTAAATCGTTTGCGGCATGGATCGTAGATTACATTGTCTGGGGCTATAAATTTGCCGTGGAAGTAGGGACAACTTAATTTGAATTGGTGAATGGGGCAGATAGGCGTGGCTACCATGTGATATACGACGACGAGTGGAAAGTCAGCGATTCATATTGGAGATAAGGGGGTAGTTATTTTTGGGCTGATTCAGTAGAAATAGAGCCTACCAGACTGTGATACATTGTTTATTTGGATTGCAAGTTTTAATTTGACAAGCCAAGTTGTTGCAGTCAACATATTTTTGGTGGGGCTTGTGTGGGGGAGGGTGCGCAGCTCATGATCCAAGCAACCCTTTCAAACTTTTGTTTGTGCCCTGAAGTTATCACATAAGTAGCTGAGAAAAACATCCTCAAAGCCAGTACAGGATATACCAAATTCCAACTCAGGGTTTTTTCCACTGCGCCACCTCTCGCGAACGTCTGACAAACATCCGAGAGTATAACTGTCTTGAAAGAGCTTCTCAATTAGCCGTTTGGACATGGCGTAAAATTGAAGACCTGTTGCGCCAACTATTTATTTATTTTTTTAATTAATTAGACGCAAGTAAGTGTACAGAGCAAAAAGAAAAGAGAGTCGACCCAGGCGGAAAAAGGCAGAAGAAAAACCAGAACGTCAAGCAACTGGAATCTTAATTGGACGCCAGCTACATCTTCGGGTGCATTCGAAAACTTGGTACTCCCGGTCCAAGGCTCCGAATCGTAGACACAACAAAATGTTTCTGTCCTTGATACTTTTCCCAATACGAGTGGACGCCCTTCACTTGGTTGATACCACCCAATTGCACTTTTTAACCATTTCAAAAATGTTCCCCCCTTCTTAATTGACCACAATCAACAGCTGACCAAAGAAAAAACTACTACTCACCAAATCAGGATGCCTTTTCAATAGTTTAGTAAAAACCCGCCATCATCAGTTGACATCATCAATCAATTTGCCCACTGATTTTCAGCGGGTTCATCCCACTCAATAGACCAAAATCAGAGCATACGCATTTCCATTTGACAATGGCCAAAGCTACATCTAACAAAATTAACGCTGACAGGCGACTGTCAATTATTCAATTTTGATGAGAACGTGCGTCACGTCAGTGTGCCATCAGTGCTCTTGCCATTCCGTACAATATTATCTCTCCGAATCCAACATCTGTTGCCCGGAGTTCAAGTCATTAAAATTGAATTAATCAATGTGTATCAGTGATTTTCTTGGAATTATCAACTCAAGGCATAGGGGGGAGTCAGGGGATACACAACTAGGATATGATTATCAATTAGGAATAATTATGGTGCGATGATAAATAGTTTGCAGCTTGTTTTTGTCCTTGAAATTTGCATTTCATTAGTTTGAATATTTGGGTGTCTCTGCTGATTTTATCCAAGTTTTTCTACGAGTTCTGACAGAAATCGGCTTCAGCTTTATTTCGTAGTTCGTACATCTAAACAGAGAGAAAAAAATAATCCGTTAAGACCTGGGCTACTCGATCCTTGTAAAGGGTTGTTTCCCCTTCCATAGTTCTTCCCTGCCATATCAATTCGTGTCTCCCTTTTTGTAAGACATATTTATGCTGGTAAACTGCTGTCACTCTGTCAGTGACAATCGAAATCAGCGAGGATGAGAACCAGAAGTCGATAAAAATGAAAATAACGTTAATACTTGCATACCTGTAGGCTGAGTCAAAGCAATTCGCTTCTTGTGTTTAATTATCTAGTTTAGTAGCGAAACCCAATTGCAGTCGTAATACCCCATTAGTGGCGTACTGAATATTGTTAAAGTTCCCATAACTCGCATCTACCCAGTAACCAGTCTCCAACTATAACTACTCGATTCGCTCTTCTTCCCAGAAGACAATCCCTTTTCCAATTGCATTCCTGAGAGGAAAATCCCCCTTTCAACTCTGCGAATTCCACTCGTTATTTGTTTCCTGCTCACTTCGGCGTACCTACTTACATTCGTACGAAATGAATAGCAACCACAGAAGATTAAGGACTCCTTACGAAATAACAAACCATCCGCTTATAAACCAATTAGAGATTCCAGGCACATCACGGAACTGCGTTCTCCTCCAACCAATTTGGTTGATAAACCTTCGATTTAGTATATCCGAAAGAATTGCCAGGCAACCGTAGGAAAAATAATTATCTCAGGAAATTTATATTGCTGCCACTGGTAGTTGAGGCGCCCAAACGGTGCAAGTCGTTTTGTCTTCTCCCTTTTTGCCAATTTTGTGAGTTGTGACTAACTAGCTACGAGAAGCGGTGGAGGTGATTTATTTGCGGATGCGGAATTATGCACACGTGCCGCATGCTAAATCGTAGCCACGGTAAGAGGGGTTGGTTTCGATGGTAGGTATATTATTTAAGACCTTTTGCTAATTGAACGGATATAAGCGAGGGAATATGTTTTGGACTCTTAATTATGTAGCCACGAATTGGCTACTTTGGAATTCCTTTGTGGGATTGGTAGAGGAATACAATTTTTGTTCTTACTGGACTTGGACATTGGCAACCGTCTCCGTAAATTAGTCAGCATTCAGCCGTTCGAAAAATATACCAGTAGAGGAAGATGAAGGCTTTTGTACACTGTGGGCTATAATGCCGCCTAAGTGAGTAAGAAAGAGCTCATCTGAGTAGCCTATTCCAACTGAAAAACTCGGCAGACTTTCACGAACCTTAGTCTGACTTCAGGACATTAAGTAATTTTTTTTCTGCTTGTTTATTTATTTAACTTTTAAGAATTTAACTAACAGAAAATCAAGTAGGCATTTTCTTTGTTACCTAATGGCGTGAAAACTACTGCACAGATTTCGATCAAACTTTTTTTAAAATGTTCCTTAAGCTTCTGAGAAGGACATTGGCTATTCCTTTCATTGCCATGCTTTTTTTTGGAGCGCTTTTGACCAAAATGTTTTTTTTTTTTCACTTTACTGCCTTTTACTCGCCATTACTCAAAAAATTCTTAATCAATGCAAACAAAATAAAAGAGCCAACAGTTTCGTAGTTATTTCAAGCCATCAATCAGCTTTCTATGTCCTCTAGAAGCTGAGCTACAACCTAAAATCAAACATGAAAAAAATTAATTTATTTTCTCAAATCGAACATTATCAGAAGCCGCGGTTCTTGATCGTTGTTCTTCTTTGGGGTGGTTGGGTGGCGCACAAGCACGTTCATATGAAAAAAAAACTGCGTGGTGTTTTCTTCAAATTAAGTGAAACGAAAGAGTAGTATGCGACGCTAATGTGTATGTAATCAACAGCGACAATGTGTTTCTGAGGCAATGCGCAGGTAGCTGATGACGTGCGCTGTTTTACGTATGATGTTGTATAGGTACCTATAATCTAGAAATTGAGTTCAAGGTTTGTGTTTTAATGGTTGTTATAGTACCTACGTTGATACCTACAGTTAGGAAGTGCAACTTTAGTAGTTACGCTGTTGAATTTAATTTTCTTAAATTGGTGTTTTATGTAAATAGATTTGTTTGATTTATTGTTTCACATTGACAATGTTCACCGCTTTGTTTTAGCTGGACTGTTCAAGCTTAGCAAGATCTGGAAAAATGAGACGACTTAGATCACAGAAAACGGATGAAAAATATAAAAAATATAATTATCCAATGTATTGAAACTTAACTATTATTATATCTTTTATTAGAAATTACACAGCCTCACACCCAGTGATGGCAGGTTTTTTTTTGCCTAAATTCCCCATTTTTCGGGAATATTTTGAAAATTTTCCCCATTCCATATCCGTAATTTCCCCATTTCTATTCATTGAAGTAAAGACGCATTTTTAATATAATAAAAATTTGTTTTCTTTTATTAACCCATATTTTTTGAAGGTGATACAAAAATAAATAAACAAATAATATTCAAAGCCTTTAATTTTAAACTAAAACAAAATAAGTTAAACTAAAAGCAAATATTGCAGGTAGGTTGAATAGATTTAAAAAGCACCATAGGTAATTCATAAATAACGAGGTAGGTTGAAAGTAAATTATAAATTTAAAAGGTACATAAATAACAAAAATAATAATAATAAAAAATAATATAAATAAAAAAATATTTCAGGTACTTCAGTTATAAATTACATATTTTTGTTGGGTAAAACTAAGCAATTTTTATCGATGTAAAGACCAACGCAACTTTTTGAACAATTTTGCAGTATTCATTTCGTCTGTAAAATTCCGCAAACATGCATGGATTTCCGTTTTCCCCATTTTAAGAGCACTTTTCCCCATTTTCCCCATTGCGTGAAAAATTCCCCGAAATGGGGAAAAATCCACACATCTGGCATCGCTACTCACGCCGCGTACGAAGTAGCGGGCACAGCTAGTTGTTAATAAAAAAAGTTTCAAAAAAATTTAATCATAATTTTAACCTTAGAACTAAGTATAATATTTGTAGGCTGCAATATTCAACTATTAAAAATTTAAGTCACAGATAATCAATCTATCTATATATATAAAAAATTGTTGCAAGTGTGTTGTGACTTTATAACACACGAACGGCTCAACCGATTTGAATGATTTTTGTTTTGTTTTGTTCGCCTTGAATCAGGGATGGTTTAGGAAAAAAGAAAAAATGGAAAATGCTCAACACACAATGAGTCTATGATCATGACCGAAGACGTGTGTTTATTGATGGCGAATAAAGTGCGCAGTTGGGCATGATATCACCTAATCGTCCAATACACGATGCATTCAACCACGAATTACAAAGAGAACAACAATACGATACTGAAGCAGTTCATAAAAATGTTCCGCAATTGAATCGACAACAAATGATTGCGTATGACTCTTTGATGGAAGCTGTGAACAAAAGAACTGGTAGCATTTACTTTCTGGGTGCTCCCGGAGGTACCTACTGCCAAAAGTTCTTAATTTCATTGCTTTTGGCACGGATTTGATCGCAGCATGAGTTGCCCCAGCATTGGCTTCATGTGGAATAACAACTACATTGTTGGAAGGCTACCGAACTGCACATTCAGCATCGATATTGCCACTGAACATGCAAATCAACCAGACACCTTGAAAAATCGAAAAAAAAAAATCGAAGTTTTTACAATAATGCAAATTGATCGTTTGGGTCGAATGCATGATGGCCCACAAAAGGCCAATGCTGGCAGTGGACAGGACGTTGAAAGATCTTTGTGACAATCACAACATTTTTGGAATAACCATGGTTGTATTATCCGGTGATTTTCGGGAGACTCTTCCAGTTATTCCCACGATCTAAATGCGAGCTTGAAAACATCAAATTGGCGGCATATCCAGACACTCCGATTGATGAGATCAAACTGCAGATGTGTTTTCGAAGCAATTGTTGGACATTGGTAATGGAAAGATTGCAGTCGATATCTCGACCGGACTTATCACATTGCCCACTGATTTCTGCCACATGACCGATTCTAAGGAAGAGCTCATTCGACGTGTTTTTTCCGGGCATACCGCAGAACTTCAAAAACATTAGTTGGCTGAGCGAATAAGCCATATTGGCGGCGAAAAACAGAGATGTCAATGATTAAAAATTTCATTCCGGGACAGTTGTTTTCCTTCAAATCGGTTGACACAGTTATCAACCAGGATAAAGGAGTCAACTATACCACAAAATTTTTGAATTCGTTCAAATTGTCCGGATTACAACCTCACAATTTGCAATTAAAAGTAGGCTCAGTATAATCATTATGTTATGAACATCAATCAACCTCGAATGTGCAATGGAACGAGACTCTTTGTGAAAAAGCTTATGAACAACATCACCGAGGCGACGATTATCAAGGGGAAGTATAGAGGAGATGATGTTTTGATTCAACGCATCCCGATGATTCCAACGGACTTACCATTCGAATTCAAACGACTGCAATTTTTTACTACAAAGCTTTGCATTAATTGTTAATGCCATCTATTTTACAGGAAAATAAAAGGCATTGAATTAATTTGAATTACTAACAAAATTTATTTAATCGCCAAACTAAGGTGAAATTTAAAAAAAGAAAAGCTTCAAATAGGTGAAGGTTAGGTGGTACGAAGTTCACCAGGTCAGCTAGTTATTAATGAAAAATGCTTCAAAAAAGTTTCTTTCATTTTTAAATTGAATCATTTCATTTTCATTTCATTTCATTTCATTCATTCTTATGTTGAAATCAATCGCATGATTGGAATTCTTAAAATCCTTCTTCAAGTTATTAATGGATCCTTTGCTTCCATGGCTAAATCGAGAATTGAATTTCAGTTGAAAAATACGGCTTGATTAAGTGACTTATATTTTATTTGTAAGTGGCTTCTGACTTGTACGACTTCTTCTACCTAAGACTGAATTGATTTCATTGTGGGGAATTAATTGAATTGACTGGTTCTATAGACGGGGTCTATATAGCGACAGGCTTCGGTACTGGCTTCTGTTGACCTTTGAAACAGCTCGCTGTCAGTGCTGACACACAAAAATTCAATGTGTCATAACATCTCAGCCTGTCCTCACTTGTTTCTCATGGTCCGTTTGCTTTCATCTGGCTCTAGACTTAAAAAGAGAAACTGCATTCGAATAGACTAATTTTGTGTTCAAGTCTCTGCTAAGGCTTAAAAATGTATACAACCTTTGGGAAGATTTTCTACAAGAAAATAAATACGTTTGGATAAAGCATGAAGAACTCTTGACAATTCTAACGAAACCGTACAACTTCGTCTTTCATTTTTGACCGGTATTTCCATTTCTGCTTAACATTACCGCTCTTGACAGACTCACATCTCATTAGTGTCAATTTTATTTACAAATGCAAATCTAAAAACATTCCCATAAGCATTTACGTACCACAATACTGCAGTAGTTTTCTTCTTCTATTTTCCCATATCCGTACTTGTTCGAATTCAATTCTCTACTTCCTGTTGCATACTTCAAATGTTTGCTGTCCAAAGTTTAAAATTACAGAAAAAAACAAGCAAACTTCCCTAACCTCATGAAGAGACCCAGTCAAGCACATTCTCGATTATTGCAAAAGTTTAACACAAAGTTATAAGCACTTGTATTTTGATTTTTTTCCTTTTTTTCCCGCATTTTATATTGTTCTCCCTATTTCCTTACAAAAAAAAAAAAAAAAAATTCCAGCTGCCATGTATAATGCAAGGAACTCGTGCAACTCATGCAACTCATGCAACTCGTGCAAAATGTTTTGCAAGTATTTTCGCAATGCCTTGCTATTGTAAGGAATATAAATTTGTATTTATTTTTTTTCTACAACCTACCATCGACATATTGAATGTGCATTGAATCAGTGGGAACGGAAACAACTCCTATGAAACCCCTCTTTTATTGTTAAGTGTGGAAAATGTTTTCCCGGAAGTTGAATGCAAATTCCCAAGCGATTACCTGATTTGATACTTTAGCATTGCGCCATGCCAGTGGCGAAGAAATATTAGAGGGGTATAGAGAGGTCCATCCAAGTCCATCTTCTTTGAACCATAATTTTGCGGAGTATTTGTATTTGATCGAGTATTCATCAAGAAAGCAGTTGGAAATTTATGTTTTCATCAGCATTTCACTCAGATAATTTAAATCGACTTTAATCTCCACACAACTTCTGTTTCACTTTGTCGTCCTTCACTCTTATCAAACAAACTTACAGATTGCCTTCAATCCTCGCCATCGCAACTGGTAATCAAAGTTTGTCCTCGTAACTCGACCCACGAGGTATACATATTTCTGTTTCAGTCTTTCCGATGACGTTATGGCTGGCATTTTGCGTTTTACAGTCGCCTAGTCTCGAGGAATAACTTTCGAATGGATTTCAAATCAAACAAGCTGAATTTTCCATTTTTAATTTATTTCCTCAGTGACACTCGAAGTTGGTGTGTAGTTCAAATGTAATCTCCGTAATCTCCTGCGAACTACATCAATTTAAGTTGAAACCATTGATGATTGCTGGTGCGAAGGAGATGTTTCTCTGAAATTGAAATCTCCAAGGATACGCATGCGTTTGAGATCAATGGACATAAACTTGGGCTAAGTGACTTTGTTGCACACTCCGATTTTCATAAAGGAACATGGCGGCAGTCACCGGATTATCAGATGATCATCTACACGAAAAGGCTCACGTCCTTAGTAACAGAGCCCATGTTTCACGTCAATTAACCTATACCATCCAAATGAGGCCCCTTGGCATCACAAAGCATGAAATTAATGTCACATTCGTTATTGTCGTAACGATTTCAAACGAATTTCTAAACTGATTTTAATGAAATAGAGAACGAATGAGGCGCTGATTTCAGTGGGTTAATTCCCGTGTGTTTCACTAGAATGATCTCCCATTTTGAACGCTGGGTTTCCCTAGCCAACTTGTTAGGTCTTTAAGAAAACGCTCGCGTCCTTAGTAACAGAACCCATGTTTCATGTCATCCTCCAGCAAATGCCTCAATTGACCTACCACATCAATTCCTGTCACTCAGTAGTCATACGATATGCCCACACGACTAATGACAGATTATTGTTAATGCATCCTGTCGTATAATAGACCATCACGATAAGCGGCACATAACCAGTTTCAGATTAGTAGGGACTACCTGGCTCCGTCATCGACACAACTTTCCTGACCGGTTGCATATTTCTGTATATATCCCAATTTCGCACCTTGGAAAAAAATGTTTTCGCACTTAACTCACATGAATTGTTAATACCATTATGCGGATCGATCAATATCCTGGGAAATTCACCGCCTTATTATCGTTACACTATTACATTAAAATCTCTTGTGTACACAGATCCACATGGGAAAAATGCCACTCAGCACATAACGATGACGGCCGGCGGCGCGGAATCTCTTATCCTGTATTCCAAATCCGCATTCTACTGGCATGTCAGAATGTTGTTACTTTGAAAAATCGAACAATATTCCCCAGTCGCTCAGATGAGAAAGGATGAAAGAGAGCAAATGGATTGGGAATGATCAGAGGTTCTGTTCAGCTATGGTTTGTGTAACAAGGGATGTGGCTTATTTATGGATTCTTGTAAATCATAGGAGAAGGATATGTTTCCCACAACAGATTGACGTTAATGCTCAATAATTCAGTTGTGCTTGTGGCCAAGAGCGGATTAGGACAAGTCTTTCTTTTTTCCATTTGAGCACATGTGACAGGGTTTATTGGAAGCAAACATTTTAATGGAATTTGCGCAATGGGGGTTCATGAGGAACTTTAACACCTTTGCACTTTGAAATGGTTGTTCTGTAAATTGAATTACTCTGACAAATTGTAACGTACGAGCAAATTATTCGTATATTAAATTTTGCACCCTTTTTTTGTTAAAGTCAAGAAAATGTGCTTAATTTAGTACTAACCACTTTTGAGCTGATGATATTTGTAAATACAAATCGTTCAAAGTTATGTTGCCGAACGTGGTCACTATTACTTATAGATCCCTAAATTAGCCAAGGCTTGTTCAAAAACACGTCTATAAATAAAACAAGAACTACCAATACTATGCCATAATTATATTGTGCCAAAATTGTTGCAGCTTCTAGCTGATTTTAATATAAGAGCCAAATACTGCTGACATGAATTTGGAGTTCAACTATTCCTATTCAACTATGTATGCGATTCTTAAATTTGGTACAAAATTTTCCTATGATTCGGCCCAACAAAAATCTGTTTTCAGTCAAAATTCTTAAATTTGGTTCAAAATTTGACTACAAAGTCGATGTAAAGAATGAAGATCGTGGTCAAAATTCTACAAGTTGTTAAAAAAATTTACCACAACTCCGTCCTTAGAAAATTTCAGTTTTCGGTCAACAATTTTACTAAAATTTCGGTAAAAAAATCTGTTTTCGGTCAAAATTCTAGAATTCGGTCAAACATGTTATCACAATTTCGCCCTAAGAAAATTTCAGTTTTCGGTCAACAATTTGGTACAAAAAAATTTCGGTAAAAAATTCTGTTTTCGGTCGAAATTCTAAAATTTGGTACAAAATTTTACTACAATTTCGACCTTAGAAAATTTCAGTTTTCGGTCAACAATTTGGTACAAAAAAATTTCGGTAAAAAATTCTGTTTTCGGTCAAAATTCTACAATTTGGTACAAAATTTTACCACAATTTCGACGTCAAACAATTTCAGTTTTCGGTCAAAAATTTTACTAAAATTTCGGTAAAAAAAATTCTTTTTTTGGTTATAATTCTACAATTTGGTGCGAAATTTTACCACAATTTCGGCCCAAAAAATCATTTTCCAGTCAAAATTCTAGAATTCGGTCAAACATGTTATCAGAATTTCGCCCTAAGAAAATTTCAGTTTTCGATCAACAATTTGGTACAAAAAAATTTCGGTAAAAAATTCTGTTTTCGGTCGAAATTCTAAAATTTGGTACAAAATTTTACTACAATTTCGACCTTAGAAAATTTCCGTTTTCGGTCAACAATTTTACTAAAATTTCGGTAAAAAAATATTTTTTCAATACAATTTGGTGCAACATTTTTACCACAATTTCGACCTAAAAAAATTGAACTTTCGGTAAGATTTCAATATTTGTTACAACATTTTACTACAATTTCGACCTAAAAAAATTTAACTTTCGGTAACATTTCGAAATTTTACTACAATTTCGGCCTAAACAAATTCTGTTTCTGTCAAAATTCTACAATTCGGTAACAAAATACATATACCACAAATCCAGCCTTAGAAAATTGCAGTTTTCGATCAACAATTTGGTCTAAAATTTTACCACAATTTCGGCTTAAAAAAAGTCTATTTCCAGTCGAAATTCTGCAATTCGGTAAAAAATGTTACCACAATTTCGGTCTTAGAAAATATCAGTAAAAAAAAATCTGTTTGCGGTCAAACCTCTACAATTTGGTACAACATTTTACCACAATTTCGACCTAAGAAAAATGTAATTTTCGGTTAAATTTCAACATTTGGTACAATATTTTACTACAATTTCTACCAAAAAAAAAATTGGTTTCCAGTCAAAATTCTACAATTATTAAAAAATGTTACCACTATTTCGGTCTAAGAAAATTGCAGTTTTCTGTCAACAATATGTTACAAAAAAAATTCTGTGAAAAATTCTGTTTTCGGTCAAAATTCCACAATTTGGTACAAAAAATTACCACAATTTCGGCCCAAAAAATCATTTTCCAGTCAAAATTCTAGAATTCGGTTAAACATGTTATCACAACTTCGCCCTAAGAAAATTTCAGTTTTCGGTCAACAATTTGGTACAAAATTTTACTAAAATTTCGGCAAAAAAGTGCTGTTGTTGGTCAAAGTTAAGAAATTATTTAAGGCGTAATCTAAAACATGTTGGCAACAATAAACAAATTAGCTACATTGCTTTAGAATTGGTAGCACTTACGGAAATTGTAGCCAAATATTTAGGAATCCTTGAAATATTTCTGACAAAAAGTAATGCGTAAAGTAATTCTCGGCTCTTGGAAAACTCCCAAAATATTGCAAAGAATTTTTTGAAAATGTTTTAAAAGTGCGTTCGCCCACTTTCTGGTCCGAATATGCTTTGGAGTCCTCATGAAAAAAAAAAAAAAAAACATTCCAACAATCCACTCCTGCAAATCCAAATAGCAATCACACAACTAATCTGCGAGCACTCTGTCCATGGACATGGAAACTGCCTACAACGGTAATTCACACCCGAACACCAGTCGTCTTCCCTATATATCCCAAAAACAACTCTTCTCTGTCGTGTAAGTATCGCCTCTGTCTCCGTCTCCAGCATGAATGCGCACATCTACAGCTGTAATTGCAGTTGACAGCCGACCAAATATTGACTCCGAAATTCAACGGTACACAGAGCAAACAAGAAACAAACCCGATGAAATAGTCCCACACAAAGAACAGCGGCCAGCGGCGGTTGCAGCAGTTTTGTTTGCCGTTCGAATGCACGAATTTCAGTGGTGGATCAGAACCACCCACCATCTAGCAGTCACATTTTGCCAGCCATCATGTAGTAGTTTCCGGCATCAGCTCCATTTTCACTGAAGGCTGCGTGACGCAGAAGGCTATCATCACGTTCATTCCGATCACCAGATCAGAGACTAGGGAGACAACCATCCGAAATAGCAGTGATTTACAGCTGCTTTGTCGGCAGACTATTATCAGACATACACACACGGCACACACATCACAATAATCCAGCGGAACATTGTATTCAAGGGTGCACTCTTTTCTGTTTTGAGTGGAATTGTAAAAAGGTCCTTGCAGGCTTCCATTGAATTTTGCCGTTTGCTCAAATGCTTTGCTGTGCTGCATGGAAAATATGCGATGGGTTAAGGGTGGCACTTGGAAAACAATTGCCTTTTGTAGCTGTTGCTCTTTGCCGAAAGGATTTCTTTTCCGCTTGTCAGGTATTTGTTCTTATTTGCTTTCTATGTGCGGAAGGTCGTCGAAGCTCTTACATGTTGATTTTCTGCGTAATGTCTAACCTTGCATGGGCTTTGGCATATTGTCCTTTTGAATGGAGGGAAGCACTCGCAGATATGATAAATCAATGACGGCTGCGGTTGTTTTTGTTTAGGGAAGGTCGCCATCTAACCACCCCGTTGCTGTCACTTTCCCCCACTATTCACTATCAGTGGCGGAAACCACCCTCCCGCCAATTTCTGTCCAAATTCCAACTCCTTACTTTCACCGACCGACTCAACTCTGTGGCTTGCCTAATTGCGAGCACTCATGTGAACTCAACAAGTTCGCTGTGCTGGTAAACACTATCGCAAAGCTAATGAGTTAACCACCACCATTAAGAAGCATTCATTACCTTCTGATGCGCAAATTCGCGATAATATTGCAGCACCATTGATCCACCTACAACCGATACAATAGCTCCAAAGTACTTTTAACACAGCCATCCGCACTGTACGATTATAACCATTCAATTAGTCCAACTTGTATAATTAGACGAAATAATTTAATAATGCTTATCGATGTGGTGGCACAGCAGAGCCATCCACCAACGAAAGATATTCCGCTATGGCGTTTAACCTTATTAAACTGCGACACCGTGCAGGGGATGGTATTGTTGCTGATAGGGCTGGGGCAGCAGCGAGAAAGTTTATCACAAAAACGCGTACACCATTGCACACACACACGCCTCTGCAAATTGGTTGGTGTACGGCTCAAAGGAAGCCTGCATATTCTATGGCGCATGGATGCCCTGAATAGTTGATGCTATAGTTATGCTAACGCATGCAAATGCACTTTGACTCGTTTTTATACTGCAGAGTTTAATTTTATTCAATTACTCATGGCTGTATGGTGGTGGAGGAGGTGGTGAACGGTGGTATCCGTCTGTGCCACTTCAGTAGTTGTTATTGGAATTTTGCGCACATTTCGCAGCTTCACACACTGTGCGGAATTTCAGTTTTCAGTGCCGAGGACAGTGGATGGTAAACGAGGATTTAATAGTTTTTCCAAAGACTGTTATGAGTTGGCCAATTAAAGTAAATTATAGAAAAACTTGCCAAACAATGGCACCGGATGGTGGCGTAGAAACGGCGGTCGGTTTGTCAGGTTGGGTTCTATGAATGTTTTGGCAGGGAGGCGGAATCGACTTTTTGACTCAGAGAATGCCAACGATTTTTTTTTAATAAGAACTGAGAAGAAATGCTAGAACTACCTATATACTCATCGAGCATAAGAAGGAGTTTAGCACAATTTTACAGATCATCATTGTTGGTGGATTTTACAATATTTTGTAGCTGTTGGTTGAACCAAAGTTGGCCTAAATTTACAAAAACGTTAACCATTTTCCACATCATTTTTGAAGGACGGTTAACCATTTCTGATGTGTCCTAGAATGGTTTTACTGATTTAGGCATCAAAAATCACCAAGTTTGGCACATTTCTGATCACTTTTGGAGCACTTGTCCAGATTCTGAACTTTATTTTTAAGCCCTAATGCATTTGTAACCGATGCATGGTCAAACTATAATTCAAAGTATCGTTTGCAAACGTCCTACCTCAGGGAACTAACTTCTTCCGAAATCGTTATTACCCAAACTGCGCCTCCCCCTGCAGCCTACAGCCTACAGCCACCACTGTATCCAGCGAACAGGCGGACAATGGAGGTACGCAACGCCAGTAACTATTCGCCTTTCATTTTCAGTTATCAGAAGGTCGCCGGCTCTATACCAGCCATATTATTAGCATCAGCACCATCCAAACGTAATTACAGCTTCTGCTCGAATACACTCGAGGTCAATCCACCAATTTGGTTGTGCGGTCGGCGCCATATATTTGGATGACATAATTTCTGCGTTTGCTGCAAATGGTGCGGAAATTTACATACAAACGAGCAAAGTGTTGCAGATTTCCGTAATTAGGGAAGAGAGAAAATGATTTTATCAATTTGCTGAGGCATTACTTTTGCGCGATAGAGTGATATGCGACCCAACGGCAATCGGTGCATTCAATTTGACTGTCACTTTTTTTGCGAGTTAGTTGGTAGTTGTTTTAACGCTTGATATAAATTGTTGTACTAAATATTCGACTCTCGATGTGCTAAAGGTCTCCGTCTCTCTGGAGCACTTAAGACTTAAGAGTTCCTGGGCAGGCTACTCTCACTTGGCCTCTGAACGGAGGTTCGGCCCTTCGGTCTTCCTCGACGCCTTGATTAATAATAATAATAATAGTTGGCGCAAAAGGTCTGTACGGACCGTGGGCCTAGCTTCTCGCAAGCATTTGTTTTGTGTGAGTTTTTAATTTTTGGAACGAATGGAATAGGGATCTACAATTTTATGCCGATTCCAAACGGCTAATTGAGAAGCTCTTTCAAGACAGTTATACTCACGAATGTTTGTCAGACGTTCGCGAGAGGTGGTGCAGTGAAAAAAAACCCTGATTTGGAATTTGGGTTTTTGCGGGATTCGAACCTGGGACCCCTCGCTTAGTATTCCAACACACTAACCACTAAGCCACGACGCCTTGATTAACCTTGCAATAAATTGCGTTTTCATTCAAAGAGAAAAACTGTCATCTTGTGATGGACGAAAACCACTGTCCGTCTTGATCTTTCAGCTCTTTCATGATGGCCACACAAGAACTGTGATTGTGTATAGCTCACATGTGAACAAGACGTCTAAGTTCAAGTGCCACTGGCTGTTTTTACACGTGGCGCCTTCCCACCCTATTTTCAGCGTTGTCTAAGTTCAGAAATCATTGCCAAAAAGTGGAAAATTTATCCGCGCCATCTTTGTATTACAAATCCGTCTTTTTCTACATTTTTCACCAGTTCGTAAGAAAACTCCACACTCGACTTGTAAACTCCTGCATAATTCCTAAGTAAACAGTAAAACAACCTCTCTTAGAGTCGTGAAAAACCACAAAGCTACATACGCACAAGTGATGGTTAATTAAACATTCATACATTCATTACAGCACCCACAAAAAGTGGCCATAATCACTTCAGCAATTCATCGCAGAAGACTCCCACACAGAGGGTAATTTTCAACTGCTCTCGCTCGAATAAAATAAATTTATTACTCATACGTGAATCCGTTTTTATTGCGAAATCCTTTCAACCACGAAAAACCTTCGGAATAGCTTCCAACACAAAGGCAACGATCTACATGTCCCGCACAATGGAATGGGCCAGCTACCAAAAACGCCATACAACCCACACATACTGACGAAATAATAAGGAATTCCATTTCGAATATAATAGAAGGGGGGAATATGAAAAATCGTTTCGCCAGAAATTAGATCTGCATTTTAAAATCAAAAAAATACAAAAGTATACCCATACCCAAACCCAAACCCACACACGAATACAAGTACAAGTCGCTTGGTTTTGTTCAACATCCGTGTTGGCAAGTAAATGAATTGTCCTTGCTGTCGGTGCTGAATTTGACCAAAAAACTAGAAATGAATAGCTGCAAATATATCAAGGAATGCAGTGAGGAATCGTGTGCGCATAATGTCCGTGATTATTTCAGGAATTTTTGTCCTTAATAGTTTTGCTAGAAATGCAGGGCGAATCGCTTTTAAAATTATAAAAAAACAGAAAAATCTCCTGAGAGGTGGTGAAGCGAGAGAATTCCATGTGTTGTGAAATGCGCAGCTGTTTTCTGAACGTCGCATTGTAAATCGGTGTGCATATCGAATAAGGTGGACGTCCTATCTCCTATAGGTACTATATCGGTGTAGGACGTCTGTAATAAAAAAAAGTGTGTTCTCAAGCGTTGTGAAGCAGGAGGACTGCATGGACATAAGTTGACGACATTATTCTACCACCTTTGGGGTTCTTTTGAAGTGGGCTAGTAGTTAGATAGATAGATAGATAGATAATTTTTATTTCTTTTAAATTGATAATAAATTAACAATAGTTCTTAAAAAACTTAAATTAAATTATTACTTTATGTATATCAATAAGAAATATAACGACATTCTGTATTTTTTGTATATTAAGTATAAAAAATAGTGTTGAATGCCACTTCAACAGGCTCTTAACAGCTTCAGATATTATTATTTGGGTGGGCTGACCCTATTTAAAACAATTTCCATTAACAAAACATTAAATTAAGCAAAAACTGTACTAAAGCAACAAATTTGACTGAACACTTTACGTTATTAAAGATACATAATTTACAATAAAGAAATAAATCACATAATGATTTAATTATTTTATACAGTTAAAAAATAAACTGAAATTAAAGTTAAACCATAAAAATTAAACCAGAATATCAGAAAGAAATGCTTATATATAAACATAATTCAAATTTAAAAGCCAAGGTTTTATACGTTTTAAGGCCATTCCAGGCATTGCTATAGTCCTGATCGATTGAGGAAGCTTATTAAATAAACGACAATACGAAACTGTATAAAAATTACGAAATGCGAATTTTTGGTACAGATACTAAGCTAAAAAAGTTTCATCGTAAATTATAATTAGAAATTAATCGATAGTTGCGATTACCAGATTTCATAAAGAAGCTCTTTAAGACTTTAAAGCAGTACAGATGTCGGACTGGCAGGATTTTCAGGTCGCAGAACAATGGAAAACTCGCATGTCTACTAGGTTTGCGACATATTTTTCGTAAAATATGTTTCTGCAGAACTAAAAGTGATTGAATTTTGTTAGCATAAACGCCTCCCCAACAAACAATTCCATATTGCAGTTTGGAATGGAATATTCCGTAATAAATCGTTTTTAAGATCATTGTCGAGCAAACATTACGCAAATAGAAAAAATGTCTAAGTGTGCCACGAAAATACTTCCGCAGAGTTTCTACGTGATTCGAAAAGCTCATTCTAGAATCAATTGTGAGTCCCAAGAATTTAAATTCAGTAACTTCATGTATCAAAAAACACTTATCACTGCAACTTAAACTGTCACAGAATGTGGGAGAAAACCTACAATTGCAATCAGAAAGCTTGAATTTTAGGCAGTCAGGTGCGTGATAAAAAACATTTGTTTCAAAATTAGTTGGTGACGAGAAACTGAAAAACATTATTTTAGTTTTGGTGCTTATAATCAAATTGTGCTCAGCAAATCAGCTTCTCAATAAATGTAGATCCCAATTTATGTCAGCAACTAGATCCAAAGGACAGTTCAACCCATAAGAAAAAGCAATATCATCGGCAAAAGCAGTAGGTGAACCTTTAAAATTCAGTGCAAGAAGTGAATTGATTGACTCCCAAGTTGAAGATTTTAATTTCGCTTCTTATCTCATCTATCTTCACTCTCTGCGACCTATCTTTTAAGTAAGACCTAAACCAGTCTAATACGAAACCTCGAAATCTAGCGTTTTCCAATTTCCTTAATAAAATATTGTGATTCACCATATCGAAAGCTTTCGTGATATCGATAAATAAACCAGCCGTGCACTTTTTGCATTTAATTCTTAGATTATTTTTACCTCTTATTTTATTTAAGAGGCTTCTTGAGATCCACGATTTAAGTCTTTTTATACTTTTTTTGAGGGTACAACTGAGGAGCAGCTATGTGTTTTTTAAGACAATCAATAAAGATAGTATAGGCCTTAGAGGCATCACTGCACGAATAAACATCTTCCCAGAACTCATAAAAAATAATGTTTTTAAGTTTTCGGAAGTACCAATTTTGATCTCTTTGTCAGACGATTTAACATTTGTTTCTATACTTGCTATTTACGTTTACTAAGGCCCATTTTATTCACTCGAAGTTGAACACAACTTGGGGATTTTTATATGGGAAACTTCCCAAGTTGTGTTCAACTTCGAGTGAATAAAATGGGCCTAAGAGCCCTGTCATACAGTGATCGGTGATCATTAAATTCAGAACAAGCTTCTCACAATTACCAAAAGAAACCTGTCTGAAACGTCTATAGATATGATCTAAGCATTTACCAGATACAATTCTAGTAGGCTCATTGATAACGCATGCGAGGCCATTTGATGCTAGCAAGGCCAAATATCTAAAAACAGTTTCACTATTTTCTAAAATGTTAATGTTAAAATCTCCAACAATAATTACATTTTTTGATTTTTCATTTTCTAAAAGACCTGAAAATTCTTCTAATAATTCGAAACGCTAAACATGTGCAGTCTATAAACAAAAAAAAACGTAAGCTTCATGATTAATTTCAATGGAAACCCTTGAAACATCAGCATTCAAAAAATCAACATACTTTACATCAAGAATCTTGTAATCCTCTTTCACAAAACAACCAACACCACCTGCAGCGTAATTTTCATTAGTCTTACAAAAAAAATTGAACCCGGGCAACGAGTCTTTTTCGAAATCGTATATCCAGATTTCTGACACAAAAACAATATCTGGAATGCACATAAAAGAATCTAGATGGCTAACAAGAGCTGAACATTTTTCTCTTAAGCTTCTTACATTCTGGTGTACAATAAACAATTTGTCATCACAAATTATCACTGACTGAATTACAAAGATTATGGGTAGAAAAGTCATCGACAAAATAATTTACATCATTCATTTACGAAAACATAAATGGAAAAAGCACTAAATAAGTGCAAGATCGTTAAAAGATCTAATTAAAGTGACTTTTCCACCCTCAACCTTTCTCACAAGGATTTTGTTATCTTTGTACCATACATATTTAACAACTTTATTCAACTAAGCTTGTTTTGCTTTATAAAATAGAGCCTGCGTTTCCCAGATTATTAGCAAATTTCCTCTGTTTTCATTCATCAGTAGCTGTCCATGATCAGTAGTACGACGCGCATTTGTGACAACGAAATTCTCCGAATAGGCTGATTTAAAAAATCGCCAGGGTCTACTACTGTTCAAAGAATTCTCCCTTTCAAATTAAATAAATCCACAGTCGAATGTATCACAATAAAAATAGAGAAAATTAAAAAAACAAAAAAAATGTTGCGTATACGCCACCGTTCCCACAAACAACCCATTTCAATCTACCTTCAAGTGCTCGTAACAACCCCATTATCTAAAGGTACGACATAAATAACTTATTTAACCCGAAATGATTATGTTTCCACTTTTTTTTTCTTTATCCTTGTCTGTCCCTCCTCGACCACACGATAGCCGATAATACTTGATAAAGTCAGTTGACCTCACCCGGGCATAAATAAGTTACTCCAGCCCAATTGGGATTACACGAGTATTACATTCCGTCTATGTTCATTGGTGAATGGCGATCCATGATTAATCACCTCATGTGAGTTGTATTGATTTGTATTTGGGATTGGGATATGCTGCGGCTCACGGAGGGATATTCCTATTCAAGCCATGCACTGTGAATTATGCAACATAGCCGATTCTCGTGTCCATTGAATTAAATCGAAGTTTTCTTAGGATTGATTTTATTTTTCCTCTCTTGCTTTCTGGTAATCGTTTACAATTTTTACGATGAATTCATTTATTTTCGATGTAGACGTTCTGCATGATTTAAGCATGATTTTGTATACAAAATACCTACTGCCTTCCAGGGAGATAATTGAATTTCCTTTTATTACTTCATCGATCAATCGCAATGCCAACTCTAATTTGCTCTGTGAGCTCGTGAATGAATTTGGCTTCATTAAATCGTTTTCCATTGGAATTTTAGAAATAGCGAATTATGTTCTCGAAGGCTCCATTGATTGGGATTTTTTGCCAATTAAGTTTTACAAGGAGTATTTATGTGCTCCGTACATAAGAGGAGTGTTCACTTTAGAATATGCCCAATTTTAATGAATTGGCACATCAACTAGTGAATGTTCTTAGAAATTTTACTTCTGGTGATGTCATGTATAGGCAGCGACGGTGTCCAATAGAATAGTCCTTCAACTGTAGAGTCTATATGTCCTTGAAGACCCATGCATGTGATAACCTTCCCGATCAACTGAATGTTACTCAGTTCCCAAGGGAAGGTTTATTGAAAAAAATTATTTTGTTATTAGCAATTCTTCCTAATTATGCATCACAATGACGTTTCCAAAAGACAAAAAAGGACGCCCCTTAGTAGTAGTAGTAGTAGTAGTAGTAGTAGTAATTGTGATTTTATTTAACAATATTGAATTCAGTTTACATGATTCACAATAACAAGCATTGGCCCCTTAGTTTTTCTGAAAATGGGCGTTCACCTACAGGTGACACTGGGCGCATTATTTTATGATTGTCTTATAAATAAAATGAAAGCAATTATGTAGAAAATGGGAATTTATATTAATAAATTAGGTTAAATAAAGTTAGTTTATATTAAAAAAAAAACTTTTTAAATTTTGGAAAAAATGTAACAATTTTACAAGTTGAAATCTTCATTTACTTGTGAAATTGGTACCAGCATTTGATATGCAAGCCTATGTTGCATTTGATACATTTTTTCCTGGTTATTTGGTGGCAAAAGCCACACCGGCGTTGAGTGCAGTCCGTTGCTCTATGTTCAGCTGCACTGCCTCCCATTCTCGTTTCAGTGGAAGCTCTTGTTTGGACGGGCACTCCACAATCGGTATCTTTAGTTGGGGGTTTTCCATACTTCTCTAGGTATATCGTACCACTATGGCCCTTCGAAATTCACAGTAAGTACAATTATCGTCTTTTCTTTTTATTAGACACGCATTTCGGCAGCCGAATATTCGGCCAAATATCTCTTCGTGGCATCTCTAATCTAGACCGAATGCAAAAAGAGGAAACCACCATTTCCACCCGCATCGAGTCAACATTTTCATCAAATCGATCAACTCCGCCCATATACTTATTACACATTTTTATAAGTGCTGGACAATCTACCTGTATTTTCGTGCGTTTCTTATTGATCACTCCTATTCGATCCGCTTTAGTAACTATGGCGCCAGTCCATGGCAGTTGGAAGCAACAGTTACTATACTATTATCATGCCACTTCGCAGCCATGATTTCTTTTGAAGCCATGATATCCAAAGCACCCCTCGGTTTATAATTGATTACCTTGGAATTTAAAAGACTGCAATTCTGAAGGCGGTTTTCTCGAATAGTGCCTGTGCCCCATATATTATTATCCCGTAAGTATCTTAGTAAAGGCAATTCAGTCAAAAAGTTTTCAAAATAAATATTGAACGGTCCAAGCTCTGGAGGTAGCCTTGAATGAAGCTCCAATATAACGGCGGCACCTAAACCATATTTTGATTGGAGTTTTAGAGTCGGGCCCATTGCACCTTGATAGAGTTCACAGTTTACAAGGTAGCCATAGCGAGTAGCTGCTGACCAAAGCTTGTAACCAAGTCTAATTGGTTTTCCATGAATATGCTGCTTTGTTCCATGTCTTTCAAAATATGGTATTACTAGCTGACCCAGTGAACTTCGTTCCGCCCAAATTCGTTAATGTAATGAAAATAATAATTCCGAGAATGAGCAATGCTCGTGCTGCTCTATGTAATTCGGTCAATTCAAATTCTTTATTCAAAAGTTTATATTAAATACAATATAAATAACTGAAGTATTGCATTGTCGATGTGTTTAAATCAAACCGCAATGATTGACGTGTCTCCTAACTTTTCACTCACACGTGAGCACGCCACATACGATTGACCATTTGAGAAACATGGGATAATTTATGTCACAAATATCCTGCAATTGTCCTTGCGACTTTTTTTTTGTAGTGAAAGCGATACGCATGGGAAGTTGAAGGCGCTTGAAAACCAATGGCAAATCATCGGAATAATGGTTGCTTGAACTTTTAGGTCAAAATCTTCGCTTACATGACATTGGATTTGAGATTCTTCACATTCAAATCCAACTTTCGTTTCAAATTGTGTAGCGATGAGCCTTGAACATCCAACGAATTTAAAAATTAAACATTTGAAATAAGTTTGGTTGTATTGCAAGTAGCACTAACCGTTTATCTATCCAGTCTAATTTTTTTCAAAGTTCGGTTCCCATACTAAGTTCCATTCCCAATCTCATCCCCTTTAACTTTTATTTTCACGACAAAAAGTAGCATAAATGCCATCTCAATACGAATCCCCCAAGCCCAAAATTGTTAAAATTTAACGATCCATTCCCTAGTTATGAGTGCACACACAGACGTCAATCTCTTTTATATATTGGGGTACCCGCCCGGTTTGTGCGTGCCTTTGGTGTGGTACTATCGGATCCAAAACTATCCTATCTTTAAAACTGGAACCAACCATACCCATCCACAAAATTTCATTGAAATCGGTTGAGTGGTTTCGGAGATGGGCAACAGCGCCACGTATCGGATAGACCATCAGCGCACCTACCCAATTCCCACGCAAAATTTTGAAAATAAAATTCTTTCTTAGATTTCCTATCTGTGTTAAGATCTACACAATGATGATCAGGCCCATCATAACATACGCTTCTTTAGTATGGCGGACTAAAACAAAACAAAAGAACGCCATTGCTAAGCTTCAAAGGGTAAAGCGACTTGCATGTCTCGGTATATCCGGAGCCATGCGTAGGCGTACCTATCCTACTGCGACTATAGAAGCCTTAATAGGACTAACACCTCTACACATATACATAAACAAAGGGCAATTCGCAGCTCGGCAAATTCAATCGAAATGAAAGAGACAATTCTCACCGGCCATTCTGAGTTAAAGGATTTTTTCTCTGAAATTTCAGTACTTGGCAAAGACTTTATGTTTCAAAAAACTGTTCTCGACGGAGATCCCTAGTAAAGAAGCATGGGCGTACAATAGCCCACCTACTTGCCAAAATGGTAGAAAGTGGTTTACGGATGGTTCCAAAATGGAAACAGGAGTGGATGCTGGGTTCCACGGACCTAACCACATATACAACACAGGTACTAAAGGCATATACCTCCATATATTCACGGACAGTCAAGCAGCTATAAACGCACTTAGCTCGCCTATTATTGCCTCCAAATCAGTACTAAGCTGTTTCAACGGCCTTCAAACGCTCGGACGTAGAACCCTTCTACTACACTCCCAAATCACACAAAATGTAGCTCATATTGGGAGAATATCCCAGGTCTAAGACAGACCAAGCGTGCTATTCAGCCGTTCAAAAAAGATGCCGACAGAAATTTAAATCTAAGAAGACATGATATCGAAAATCTGGCTGGTTTCCTCACAGGACATCACAACCTACGATATCAATTAAATAAAATTAATTCAACCGACTCCTCACTTTGTCGGTTGTGTCTTGAAGAAGACGAAACAGCTTGGGCACATAATATGTGAGTGTCCAGCCCTTTGTGGAATAAGGAACTGTCTTCTACAGGGAGCTTTTTAATTGTTAATATTTTAAAAATATAAAAATGCAAAGACAAGCACCCTAAAAATATCTTTTTTTTTACATTTCTTTTGTTAAGATTGGTTGACCGTGTGAACTGCAAAGTGGAGAAACACACTACAGAAATTACAGAAATAATCACCCCAATCATTGAATCCGGCGGATTGACTGCGGCGGGACCTTATCCGATCCGCATCCGTTCACTTACCCTATCATTGAATCCGACGGATGAACTGCATTATCGGTCCGTAAAACCTCTTTATCGAAAAATTCGAAATCAGCTGTTCTGCTGTCAAATGAAACATTTTCATAGAAAATTATTTGCAAATAAAGTTAGAAATGGATACTATCGCGTTTTATTTAAATTTTGCAAATGCAGATCAAACTGATAGCAGGCAAGTTCGAAGGGGCATAAGAATGCGAGCAGAAAACATACTGGAGTTACCCGATAATCAGTAAGAAATTTGAAAATAAACGAATTTCTTTCACATCTTGAATTTTATTTTTAGGTTTATCAAACTCTTCCGGCTCAACAAAGCAGCATTCATATATGTTTTGAGTGAACTAAAAAACAAACTGCCACCACATGTGAGATCCTCATCAATTACACCTGAATGTAAGTTGGCGGCTGTTTTAAGATTTTTGGCAGAAGGGGGTTACCAAACTGGTGCTGGACAAGATTTTAATGTTGGAATGGCACAGTCGACAGTATCTACAACGCTGTCTGAAGTTCTCAACATTTTAGAGGAGTGTTTATGTCCTAAGTGGATAAGCTTGAAAATGTCAGAGGAGGAAAAAATGGAAGCGAAGATGCATTTTTACGAGAGGTCCGGTATTCCAGGTATCGTTTTGTGCGTTGATGGCACGCACATAAATATTTTAAAGCCTCCTGGTGAAAATACGCACCTCTTTTACAATCGGAAAGGTTTTTACAGCTTAAATGCCATGATAGTAAGAAACACAAAAAAAAAAAATACCTATGCATAGATACTCTTAATGCGATGCTTCATTTTCAGATATGTGATCACAAGCAGCGTATCCGATATGTGGACGCAAGATATCCGGGTGCCAGCCATGACTCATTCATATGGGGAAATAGCGAAGCTTTTTTTTATTTTAAATCGCTATATGATAATGGAGATAGGAATATACGATTACTAGGTAAAATACTTTTAACTTTAAACCGATTATTAATTAATTATCTTAACAGGAGACTCTGGGTACCCTTTGTCGCCATGGCTGATCACCCCGTTTAGAAGTGCGGGTGTGGACACACCAAAAAGCAGATTTAACCGGAGTCATAGCAAAGGCCGTAATGTTGTGGAACGTACTATTGGCGTTTGGAAGAATTGGTGTCGATGTTGCCTTGGAGCCCGGCAACTACATTACTCGCCAAAAAAAGCTGTGCAAATTGTGAATGTTAGTGCTGCACTTCACAATATCCGTATACACTACAACGTTTGCAATGAGCAATTAGACAACTCAGAAGAAAACGATGAATCTGTGCATAATGATGGAGAGTTTACACAAACCGATTCGTATTCAGCAGAGGCAAATCAAATACGTGACGACATTTTGAGAAATTTTGAATAAAATAAATTGGTAAAAGTAAATTCGGGTTTTATTAACGCAACAAAAAACAACAAAAAACACATAAGAAAAAAAACGTAAACAATAGTAATTCAGCCTTCGTGGCGCAAAGTTTAAAAAGTAAATCAGCCTTCATGGCAGGTACAAAAACTTAACACTAGATAAATAAATAGTTTCTATTTTACATACATATACACATAAACAGATATACTCAAATTTATTCAGAAAGTTCTGAGTTGATTTTCCTTATCTGCATTTCTAGGATTTGCTTTTTTGTTGTGTTTTTCTCCATTGCAAGATGTTCCATGCGCGCATTGTGCCTCTTTGTTTCATCAACCAATGACTGATTGATATGATTCGCCTTCTTTTGGTGTTCAACCAAGCGATCTATTGAATGATACACTTTTTTCACTAAGCAATTAGTATCATTGGATCGCTCTTCCATTTTTGAGAGGCCTGCGGAAATCGTTTCATACAATTTCTCTTGTGTGTGGATCTGTGTTTGAAGAAGTTCCAACTGTTTTGGTAGTGGTTTTTTCTGTGGCTGGTCTGCGCTATTGGTGGTGGTAATATTGAAGAGGTTTGGGTTATTTTCTGAGCCGATGTTTGTTCCCGGGTCATCCACATCCATTTCGGTTTCTGAAACTACCCATGAGTTTTCGAGCACAACGGATGTGACGGCTGCTTCGTTAAGAGGTTTCGGTGTAATTGGGACCCCATAGCAGCTTGTTCCGGGCAACCCTTCTACACAGTCTTTCAAACGGACAAGTTCTATAACCTCATTCTCTAGAGGAGTAAAAAAAATCTCCTTGTTTTCACCACCACCAGTAGCTTTTAATTCCCGTCTGTTCTGGGACAGTTTCTTCCTTAAAGCGGACTTGTGGTCTGACCAAACCTAATGTAAAGTAATGTTAGTAGAAAATCACTTACATTTGGTTGATTTACTTACCTTTTTCCACTCTGAGACTTCTTTAGCAGGTGGCCCCAAGCTGTTCAGCTGATTCTTCAGATTTTCCCAAAACTTTTGGATCGTCTCTGGATCTTTTTTGGTTAAATTCCTAGCAATGTCCGGTTTTTTTTTCATCTGGTTTACTATCGCTAGGAATTGTGGGCGAGTTGTTTGTTTCCTTAAAAATTTATGTATTTAGATAATTAATTTGTACCTTTAAACCTTTTACACGTTAACTCACTTCCTGTTCATTTTAAAAAAAATTAGGCTGTTAATTTTGATGTGCACTTCTTCAAATCCGCAACTACTTTGGTGCGGATTGAAAATATAAACAAGTGTATGAGCTGCGGATGGTCTGCGTTTACAGTGATACCAATGTTCGAAAACTTCCTTACCGACACTTGTTCACTTACTGTCCGACGGTTTCAATGATTGAAACCATACAAAAAACAAGTGCTATTCCCTCCGCAGTCAATCCGCCGGATTCAATGATTGGGGTGAATATAGAGGGGATTGTCTCGTCTATAGATATGTGTGAAGATCAGGCTTTTTCATAATTTTCAGTGAAATTATGTGTTAGCATTTCAAAGTATCTGTGAACTTTGCCAAATTTATCATTTTGTGGCAGTGCAGTGTTCGAAAAATTTCGAAAAAACCGTTTCGCCGTATACTGCACGACACTAGTTTATTGTAAGTGTCGCTTTTTTTCCCAGAATATTCGCATGTATTTGGGTGTAATTTCATCGGAAGTTACATTTAGAGTATGATTCCTTTGTAAAGCATATAAGTTACTCATCTCTGCTATATGAATATGGCAATTTAGATAAATAGATAGTTTTATTTCGTATATAAATTTACAATAGGTTTTTTTACAACACATTTTACAATTCAGAGATACGATAATTTGTATCTTTCTTCTGAAACATTGTTTTTAATTTTTGGAATTTTATTAGGCAAGGAATATAGTTCTGAAGGAAAATACGAAAAAGCCTTCAATTAAAAAAAAAATAATAATAATAAATAAATAAATAAATGAATAATAATAATGGCTAGCTTATATAAGTAAATCAGGTACAAATAGATAAATAAATGAATAAATTAATAAAAAAATAGCTAAATAAATAAATAGATTTATAAATAAATAAATAAATAAATAAACAAACAAACAAATAGATACATAAATAAATAAATAATAAATAAATAAATAAATAAACAAACAAACAAATAAATAAATAAGTAAAATACATAAATTAACTAAGTTATCACGAATTAATAAATATTAACATTAATAGCTAGAGTAAATAACATCAGTAATACAAAAAAAAAAATAATAAAGCTACATCAACTATTGAGTGAGATATAATTCGTATTTAAAGCATTTACGAGGGGATTTTCAGCAAAATCATAGCGTTCTAGAAAAACGTTGCTTTAATTTTTGGATTCTTTGAAAGATCAATTCAACATTCGCCTTATCGTGTGTATCCATCAGGGTCGAATGATGCGACGGTAGATTAAGCATCATTTTTAATAATTTATTTTGGGAAACCTGTAGTTTCTTAATATGACAAATTGCACAATCTCCCCATACTTGGCAACCATAAAGCAGAATTGCTTGAAAAATTACTTTGTGGATGATTATTTTATTTGCAGTTGAAAGTTGCGACTTTCGGCTTATGAAAGGATACAGCATCCTAATGGCAATTGGAATTTTTTAAGGGTATTTGCTATATGCGTTCCAAAAGTCAACTTGGTATCCAAATAAATGCCTAAATATTTTACCGAAGGTTCCCAACTTATACTTGTTCTATTAACCTGTAACGCTCCGCTAGCTTTTCTTTTTCTAGTAAAAAAGATGGCTTGTATTTTTTCTTTATTGACTTTAATTTTCCATTTAGTGTAATACTCCTCTAATATTGTCATCGCAATTTTTAAATTCCTCTCAATGTCGAGAGCGAGTTCATGCTATGAAAATATCGCAGTATCATCGGAAAACATTGCTGCTTCGCAGTGAGGTAGACATGGCAAGTCCGATGTGTACAAGTTATATAAAACGGGCCCAAGAACTGTGCCTTGGGGGACACCTGAGTGGAAATATGTTACATTAGAGACACCACTATTAACGTGCACTTGAAAACGACGATTTGATATGAAACTACGGATAATTTGACAAATATACGACGGAAAATTAAAATTTATCATTTTAAATATAAGACCGTCATGCCAAACGGTATCGAATGCTTTCTCTATATCCAGTAGGATCATACCAGTTGATTTGCCTATCGATCGATGCGCTTTAACATGATTGGAAATTCTAAGCACTTGATGGAATGTACTATGGAAGCGCCTAAAACCAAATTGTTCATCAGGTTTTCTGAAATGTGCTTTGAAATTTTTTATTTTATGACCTTTTAATATAATGTGACAATTTGTTCGCTATACAATAATTAGAAACAGTCAATGGTACTTGCTTCCTCGTGGCTGGAAAAAATATCTTTGTCGCAATCACCTTTTCCACAAGAAGAAAAACGAGAACTGTTGTGGTACCACTTGGTTATTGTAAATTCTTTTTTCTTCCTTTTCTTTCGAGTAGGTTCAGTGAATTCAGGTGTTTCTTCCAAGTGATCCTTCTCATCATTTTCATTATGTTCGCTAGTCGGCCTGATATGAATTTACACTTCCGAGCGTAGCAAACGGCTGGGAAGGTGGATGAGGCTAGCTTCATTTTCGTCACCACTTTCTTCTTCAGTTACCTCACCATCGTCAGGAGGAAATAAAATAATGTCACCTGGATTCCTTCCGGCTTCTAAAACTTGCGTTATTTCGTCAACAGTCAATCTGAAACACAATAAAAAAGCGTTCATGCCGAAGTAGCAAATAATAAACAATAAAATTATGCCCGGTAAAAGTCTGGAATGTATTTTTACCCACGTAACTACTTGACTTCTTGATAAAACGGAATGGTAATATAAGGGTGACTTTCGAACAACTAATTGGAAATAGTTGTTCGAAAGTCAGAATAAATTCATTACTCACGAATTCTGCTTTTTTACCACACAAAACACACCCGCACAGAAAATTCAAAAACCGCTAAAAACAATCGAATTAATTAGTCAAACTTCGTTTACTACAAAAGTTGGGAAGAGTACAACAAAGCTCAACTAAATGCGACTTTTGTGTTCGAAACCACCATTTCGAACTGGGGAACAGACCTTCAAATTTTATTGAACGTTCTTCTCCGTTTTCAACCTTTTCCTACAAGACTTGTAATTGTTAGTTCCAGACATTTATCAACGCTGACACTTTGATGTTGGAGTCCGTAAATAGCGGGTCGCGCAATTCTGACTTTCTGTGTTTGTCCGTCGGAAAAATAGCTTATTTGCGCACCCTCTGATCTAGAGTTTGGTTGCAGGGGACACTAGCCAATTTAGAGCCAATTTAGAGTGAAAACTGAAGACACAAAAAACTCAAATTATTCTCCCAGAATTCCTTAAATTACTGTGAGCAAGTAACTCCCCTATCCATTTCGTTCCATCCCCAATTGGAATACATTTACCAACCCAACTCATACTGCGTCTCTGTTTATTTTCTACAATTAAATGTGGCACCCGACAAAAAAACCAAAATAAACAAATGTCACCACTAAAATTAACAAATTTCATTATTTCCTGGGATGTCTATTTCCGGTAGGTACTTATTTGTATTACACACAAAAAAAAATGCCCACGTCATAAAAAATTTTCCCTATCTTGTCCAATGTTTATCCACGTGCCTATCTACAACTTGGTACCACTCGGACTTTAATACTGACAACGGAAAAAAAAAAATAGAATTTCAATGCCACAGAGCACAGACAAAACAATTTATTAAAGTGGCCTAAATGAAATTTTATTTGTATTCGGGGAGATGAATGACATCCAATGGCAAAAGGACGAGTGTCCCTTGAGTGTACTGCATTATAGGCAGAGCTGCTGTGTTTATAGATTGTTTGTTTTGTTAGGACATACTCAGTGTAACTTGTGTAATGGCTGGTGTATAACCAAAATTTACTGCCGAGCAATAAATTTTCCACTAAAGTAATTGTTATAAATTCATCAAGTGAATTAGTTGCCTATTTGACACGTCATCGGCGATTTACGCCCGTGTGCGGGGGATTAGTTTGTTTTGCAATATAACTAACATAAATTATAGTGGGCGACACGAAATGGGGCGGAACTTGCAAAGCTTACAATTTGTAGACTGTCGGTGGGAAAAATCGTGAAATTTGTTGCCTGCCCTTAATTTAATGCAGATTTTGATATTCGCTAGCCATATTTGGCACAGTATGGTAGTTAACTGCGAACCGTGTGGTTCTCCATTTTTTTTCAGCCACTCAGAATGGGTGCATCTAATATATTGACAACGAATTGCTCCTACTCCTTTGTATTGTTATTTTCAATTTTCCCTAAATATCCCACCAAGTGTGTGTAGGGCACTTTACGATTGGGATAATTTGCCACAATTTAATTTCCTTTCTCGAACTTAGCAGCACTGCGTATACATCATACAGCCCTCAGGGTGAAACAATACCCAAGAGTTCATAACTCAAATCCGATAGACAACGATCAATTAATTTTAAGCAGCATTGATCTAAATTTTAATTACGCCCTCCGGCACAGGCCGTATATAAATTACCATCCATCTCACGTTTAGGTGGCTCTGTGTTTCTCGCTGACCATCTATATCCCGATGGTTGATATAATTCCAGGTTGACTCTAATCAACAGAATATCCAATCGAATTGATTCGCAAGCCAGACCATCGCTCTTCATTAAATCGAATGTGTGTGTGTGTGTGTGTGTGTTTGTCTGTGCTGTGTGTTCATCAAAATCAATGAGCGTCATCGTTGGGGCTGCTACTCTAAATCGGTATCGCTCGAATCAATGCACTGCTCGCACTATATTGTTATAATCGCATATACGATGCCATAATTAAGCAATTTATACTTCGACGAGAGATTCGATATTATTACCTAATTGTGTATGTATACGTTGTTGAATATTAACCGAGCTCACCCTCCTAGAGGAGGTGTCTACAATTATGAGCGACGTGCGAGCATCGGTGCACATGTAATTTATTACAAAGATTTTGAGTGTCATCGTCTGTAGTCACTTATCTGATGCTGGTGCGTCCTTTCGAGGTTGGCTTTGAATTTCGAATGTCGAATTTCGGGCTCATGTGAATGATATGTAATTGAAAATGAAATTCATACATTGACGTGTGAGGCATTGTCGTAAACATGTCGTGCAGCAAAATAGGCGATCTATTCAACTTCATTTTGGCTTGTGTCATGTTGGACAATGTTATAGAAGTCCGTTTTGGCACATCTATGTCTATCTATTGGTAAAGCGAAATGATAGTAATTGTCCCTGTAATGTGAGCTTCTCTATGCGTGAACATCCAAGGTTTCTGCAAAACTTTTTTAGTATTTATTAAAAAAAAAAAAAAAATTAAATGAAACTAATGCTTATTTCGTAAAAATAAAAGTATTTCACATGCTTATAAAAGGCAGCGTCGATTTTCGACAACAAGCGAAACTAGTTTACATAAAATGTGAATACAAAATCTCAGTCCACATAAACCCACAGCAAAAAGTCAAATAAGAAGATTGAACCTGAACGGTCTTTTGGTCTGGGGCTGTGATTGTGCCAATGAAAATCAATATACGCATTCAAAGGTAGCGTGATTCGAAGGAGCAGTTTCGTAGCTGAAAATTTATAAAAAGTGGAATACAAATCTTTTATAGCAAAAAAATCAGCATTATTTTTATTTCAATATAAAACAAAATCTTACTTAAACTGAAAAGGGGGCCATTTCGAACTTTTATTAAAGAAGTGGGGTCCACTTGTCATGGGGCTCAAGAAGGAGCCAAACGGCAACGCCGGTAAAGTTAAATGATTTTTCCAGTCAAATTTATTATACTCACCCAAAATTGAGCAAAGAACGTTTTTGAACTCTTGACTTTTGAACTTTTGAACTCTTGAACTTTTGAACTTTTGAAATTTTGAACTTTTGAACTCTTAAACTTTTGAACTCTTGACCTTTTGAACTTTTGAACTTTTGAACTTTTGAACTTTTGAACTTTTGACCTATTGACCTTTTGAACTTTTGACCTTTTGAACTTTTGACCTTTTGAACTTTTGAACTCTTGAACTTTTGAACTTTTGACCTTTTGAACTTTTGAACTTTTGACCTTTTGAACTTTTGAACTCTTGAACTTTTGAACTTTTGAACTTTTGAAATCTTGAACTTTTGACCTTTTGAACTTTTGAAATCTTGAACTTTTGAACTTTTGAACTCTTGACCTTTTGAACTTTGGAACTTTTGAACTCTTGAACTTTGAACTGCCAGAATAAAGTCGATTATTGGTAAGGCCGTTAGTTATTTGAACCCATTTTTTTAATCGGTTACATCCAATTTTAGAGCGTGGAAAAGCATTTCACCCCAACGCTTTTCGAACTCGACTGAGCGCTCAAAATTGTCGCTATGGAATGAATATACATCTACTCTATCCGCCAACTTCACTCAGTCATGCACCTCGATTGGATACCAGGATCTATTGTAAATACTTCGGGATGGATTTCTTTTCACCTCTCATTACATTAAAATCGTAAAATGTCGCTTAACACTGAGAGGAGAACATAAATAAAGTTCTATTCCATACCTCGGTTGGGTTATTGAATAGGTGAGCAGAGCAAAATCCTTTCAACTAGACAATCTCCTGTTCTCCCGAAATTTGTAAAATTCATTTAAATTTTTCGTCCTCAAAGAAACACAAACCCATCAGCGGTTGCAAGTCAAATTAATGAATGCACAACGAACAAAAAACTCGTCGCCTTGTCTGGCTGCATGTTGTTGTCCCCTCGGCGAATTCATGCTGTCAAATATATGAATTGTATTGCATAAATATTTCATACTCGCTTGGGGTTTATGATTATTTTCAACTCGAATAATATGAAAACTGTCACAGCACTCCCCCAAATTAGAGGTAGTATTTCTATTTATTATCTATCCAAATCAATCGTTGCACGAATTAGAACAGACTTGCGGACAATGAACTGATTAGTTAACTGATAAAGCACCCGGTGTGCAGGACGATGGGATACTAGTTAAATAGGATGCTGTCTGACAGGGAATTTCTCATTATTGTCAATTTGCATTGACGTGACTCAAATTGAAGGGATTATTACTACATAGCAGACTCGTGTAAAATGCCAAAGGGAGTTTCATGGTGCAGATGATTGAATTGAATTAAAAATCGAATTGTGGGAATAGGAGAAATTATGGCAGATACTATAGAATAATTCGCTTTCCATAGGTTAGGGCTTTTTCTTATTTTATTTATTTAATTTGATCGCTGTATATTAAGAATAAAAGCGGGAAGTATATTTGCATACATTTTTAAAATTAAATACAAGTTCCTACGGCAATTCATGTTTGATCAATAAAGTTAAACAAAATTAAATAAAGTGATAAATAAAATTTTAGTGTACAGCTTCCCTTTTTTCACTAATAGGGGCGGGTCCACAAATGAAAAATTCCAACTCAGTAGGGTAGGGCGGGGCTAGTTGGACCACTTTTTTTTCGACGCTTCATAACTTCCAATCTGTTCATAATTAAGCTATGAAACTAAAGTAAATAGAAGCATTGAAACTACGACTTTTTAATGTTATTAACAAAAAACAATTTATCTTACAGTTAAATAATTATTTTGACTCAAATACACCAAGTCCAAGTGGTCCAACTTACCCCACCAGCGGGGCAAGTTGGACCAGTGAGTGGGGTAAGTTGGTCCGAAACCTAAAAAACTGAAAAGTAATTTTTACAAAATACGAAAACGCTATAATTTCTTTCTAAAATGTATTTAAAATGAAAAAACACAACATAAACTTCAAAAAACGAAAATAAAAAACCGCTTTATGACGTTCTATAAAATAAATTTAGATAAGAATAAAAATATTATTTTATAGATTATGAATCGTATAATCGTTACTGCATTTTATGCAAATAAAGATGCTTCCTTGACATATTTTGGAGCATTTTGAATGGGCCCACTTTCGGCAAGTGTGACACTGCACCCACTCCTCCCCAGGTAAACTTTTTGAATATGCTTCCATACATATAAGACAAAACCAATCAAGATGTTTTTCTTCCTCACCACTGGCGGTCCAACTTACCCCGCACTGACTTTGTTGAACAAAGAAACAACTACACCAAACACTTCAATTCCACACTCGAAAAAATAAAATACAATAACGGGACACATGAAAAATGTTTACCTTATTCTGATATTTGCACCGCTTCACAAAAAAAGAAAGAAAAGAAATAATTTTTTTTTTTTTAGTTTTTACACTTAAAAATACAAATTTTAAACGACGCGCCCCTTTGAAAGTAAAAATGCAATTTCAACTAGTTTGGCTTGTGGCCGTAAGTCACACACTTCGATTGTGTTGTAGGACTTTTTTTTTCTGAGTTATTCGAGTGGGCCTACTTGCCCCGTGGCCCAACTAGCCCCGCCCTACCCTAGTCCTTTTCTATGAAATTGTGCAAACATCAGGGTTAGCTGAGGGTTAGTTAAAAAAAAAAAAAAATAAAAAGTAAAAAGGAAAAGAAAAACTAAGAAACAATTCCAGGTCTTTGAAAAATCTCCAAACTTTTCTAAAAGATTACGCAGAATTTCGCCGACAGAGCAGATAGTAAAAATTGTCCAGTAAGTAAGTAAGCATTTAATTTTTAACGCAGTTTTTGGGGCTAGTTTTGGAACTCGCAGAAGCTCGCAAAGTGATCCAAAAGAAAAGCAATCTGATACGAATCTCATAGGGGAACTTTCTTCTTAAAATCTCAGCGTGACGCCTTTCGAAAGTAATGCAAAAGGCTTGTTGAGGATCAAATTTCTTAATTTTTCGGGGTAAGCCTACATTATAGAGGCTTACTAGTAAATTGAACTTTTTTACTTTGTACGAATGTAAGTAGGTAGAGGTAGGTGGAATGTACGAATGTACTGGAAGCGAAATTTTTAAATACCTACAATTGACCTAAATTCAACCAATCGAATAAAATTGCTTCACCCCATTAATGCCTTCTAACCAAGCTCCCAAAGAGTGTCCCCCAACAGAGAGCTGAAGCACATCACTGCCTGACCACTATCTCAAGGCTCAAATCAAACATGAAACTTGTCACCCAAACTACCAGAAATTGCCTCAGATTTCAGTCAGTCAGTCTAAAATGTCCCAAACCCAGTGCTCAGGTTACAATTACCGCATCTCCCCTACAACGACAACAAAAGTCAACAATTATACAGAAAATATCTACGCATCCCTAGGTACCTACATAGCTCTGATGATATCCATGCCCATTCGTTAATTAAACGGAAAACTACACTTCCAAATGACTTTTTCGTCAGTGAAAAGGGACATTTGGGTGAGTTTTTCCCTGTGCTCCGTCTTCGGAATTGGAGAAAACTTTCGCAATTAGAAAATCCTTAAAGCTTGTAATAACATAATGTCCTTGGGTTACTCGTGTAATTGAACTACAAAATAAAACCGCACTCAACATTGGTGTGGCCACAAGTCGAAGTCTGTCTCTTGTTCGCTCTCACTGTCCTTCGGTGCGGCAGCATCATGGATGGAAGGACAATGGAATGTGGCAGCCAACTCTGCCAGTAGATGCGGAATCGGTTTTTGTGACAAGTTTTATTGAAGGTTGTCGGTTAGTCGCTTGGTTGGTAGTTCATTTCTAATCCCATTTACGCAGCACACTGGAGGTAGAAGGACAATTGTCTGCGTTTTGTTCTTAAACTCGGTTTTTGTGTCGTTTCGCAACTTTTGGAACTTTTCTCCAAAAATGGTAATCAAATGTCAGTTTAAAGTTAACTAAGAGAAAAGCGTTGGGTCAACTCTGTTTTGTGTGATGAGGTTTGGCTTATTTTGCAGCGCTTTTGGTCAAAGTTTGTCTGCACAGAGGTGTGCAAAAGTGTATACAGTCGGCTTAGGAGTTAGTTGCGAAATGTCCAGTCCTGAGGCGGTGGGTGTTTGTATTTAATTAAAGACCGTCATGATGAATGCGTGACTTTGATGGGATTTTGAAAAAAAAAATATGTATTTTACGAAGCAATTTCACAGTGCGGAAATCATCTGCTTGCCGTTTTCTGTGTAGGTACTACATACATTCAGACTACAGTGAGTGGCATTAAACATTAAAGGATCTTATGTGTACAGCCAGCACGCCGGTGCGGTTTGCCCTTGAAATGTAAAAACATCCTTGCTCCATAATTGAATATACTCACTTCTACTGGGATGATTCATCATCCTGTTGGTTTTTGAGCAGAGATATACCTAAGGGGAAACAGGTGGAAACTTATTAATGTCATATAATAACGTTGAGCGTATTTTTGTATTAGAGAAGGATCAAGTGGAATTTACACAGATTTAAAGTTAAAGGCTTTAGCTGTCTGACTCGTTCACTCTGAAATCTGACAGTGCTGGGGATTGTTGGATTTTTTTTGTCCAAAGGTGGATGAAAATAAATTAGTTGTGCGATAAGGAGTTTTGGGGAGGTGGAGATTTTCTTCTCAAAATGTCAATTTGTTTGATAAGTATTTTGAGCTGGCAGTTGTGAACTGGAGCTGGAGTAAGGTTTCGTTTTTAAGTCCGATTTAATTCTTCTAGTTTTTAGAACATCCTACCCTTTGGATTGAGTTGTTCCTGACCAGTTTTTGAGGACGTCCAACGTTTGGCAATTTTTTTAAGGGCCGAACGAACGCCACGAATAAAACGAACAATGTCTGCCTCCAAGGCGCTTGGCATATTAGCATAAGCTGCTGAATTTATGAAGTCGTTTGATGTGGGTGAGGTTCTGAATGATTTCAAAATTTTTCTTTAGTCAGGACCACGAATTTTCTCTTTTATATCTGTAATTATTCATAAATTCCCTTCCGCTTTTCTAAATATAAACAAGATGTTTCTTTTGTTTCATTCTTCAGATAGTTCGATTTTGTATTTTGTTATTCATTATAGGTCAATATTTCCAAAAAAATGGTTTCAAAATAACGTTGCAATCGTTACGACAAAAGGGGGCCCTAAAATTTGTATAATGTAACCCTCTTCGTTTGTCGAAGACCCTGGACTTCAATTTCAATCAGAACCAGTATTCTGTGTGGCACATCCCTATTTAGAAAACATACACAAAAATAAATCATCTAACGTTTGTTCCTTGCACATAATTCAACAGAGTCTTGAATGAGTCTTCTAATATTACTGTGAATACCTGCCTTCTGCATGTCTGCATTAATTTATAAATTTGTCTGTCCGTTCATTGGGCTACACTTTCTAGAAAAAAAGGAAAACCCTCCGACTGCCATTGCCATCATCAATAAAATAGCCAAAAGGATAACGGACGAACCCATATCACATTTAAGATGCTCATATGACTGCTTTAATTTAATTTAATCAATCAAGGTTACTCATACGAAACTCCTCGAGCAAACAAATTTTCTGTGATGAATCTTAAATAATTCCGAAAGATACACACTCACCACCAGACACCACTGATGTGTTGCCTCCTATTAGAAACACAGGTTTAATGAAATTCTAATTTATATGATTTGCATGGGATTCACTCAGGCCGAGTATGTTTGACCTTTTTCGAAGTTCGGCGGTTACCTTATATCAGCGGTCTGGGTCCATCGATGTTTATCCTTGCGGGACGACGACTTGATTTGGAATAAATTAATCACGAAAGTGGTGGTTTCTAGCTCGTAATATGTTATGAGAGGAGATGATGGCCAGCAGAAGTCCTATTAATCATTTTGGTATAAGTAAGACCTGCCAGTACTAAACCTAGTCTTCTGCCACGAGTTTAACGACGGTATCCAAAAATTATGCAAAATACGTACATTATCCCACAACAAAGAATTGAAGGTCTTTGCACAAACATTCAAGACATAAAGTTGCTCCTCCCTTTATAACTTCGCGTAATCTTCCTCTAGATGCTCGCATTTTGTTCATCCGCGAGGATGTTGGCGATATTCTATCGGAATTCCCCTTGTTAATTTTATAGATGTTTATTGGATGAAATATTAAAAGGAATGAATATATAAAAAATCAATTGATATTAGTAACAACGATTTATAATTTCAGTGCTACTAGATATTTTAGATAAAGTTGATTTCCGATTTGTTGTTAACATCTCAACACCCCTCAATGTGAGCCTCAAAAAATGTTCCGCCTTTTCAGATGAAATCGCTATCGAGAAAAATCTTCTCCTGAGAAGTCGAAGCGAATCAAATGCGAATCTTCTGATTTGTGTTTACTTCATGATGCTTACTTTGTGCAAAAAATCTATTACATTTACCTTGTAGACTTCTGCGGTTAAGTCCAACACCTAAAGTTCAAATTTCCAATAAAGACGAATAACTGGTCACGTAAATATTTATTTTAGCCAGTGAGCTTTCCAACTTATGTCAAGCGAAAACTTCCCCAAACTAATCACAGCCTTTGATCTATTACAAAACTTGACTTTCCCCTCAATTATCGAGAGCCGCTCTCACACAATACGTCTTCATATTCCCGTTAATTCGGTTGTAATGAATTAGTCTGTAATTTCCCTAATGAAAATCGCTGGGGCGTTGGATTACTCGTGGCGATGCCACGCGCCGTCACACTCAGACCTCGATAGATTGGGTAATTCTAATTTCATACTTTTTGATTAAGCTCAACGCATATATTGCTCTGCATTGCTCTACAGCTACAGAAATGGAAATATCTCATGAAATTAATAATCAACATTGTAATTTGTACGGTGGGGGTCTGGTATGGTATGGGCGAACGCACTTTTTTCCTGGAACATAAATATACACTCATTATGTCCTTGATAATGTATAAAATTCGAAGGATTACGAAGATGAACAGGATGTCGGCTTATAGCTATTCGATTCAAAGTTATTTGTATTTTTTTCCCCCTCTCTATTTTGTTTTGCATTCCAACTAGGAATCAGAATGCCTTTAGGGCGCAAAGTGAAAGTTTTGATGACTTGTAATTAGATTTGAATTGGAATTGCCCTGGCGCTTGTTACAGTAGATAGTTTTCTTATTACGACTTTAGTGCGTCGAGATAAAATACCGCGACCATTGAAGTATGAAATGAAAATGACTGTCAATGAAGAAATTTGTGGACCTATCTTCAAAGGCTATCGAATTAGATTAGTTGCCAGTGGTGGTATTAAGTTTTGATAAATTATTACAGAGGACTACAGGTTTTTGGTGGCATAGAGTAAGGGGAAAGGACAAACTTTTTTTCCATTTATAGGTACTGAAGGAAAATCAGATATTCACCGTCTGCGTGTATAAAGTGGGCGTTAAAAAAAATATATTTTGGGACCGACTTCATCGTGACCTTAATATTTTATAGAACTCAAATCAAAGAAAAACGTGCGTCTTTCCCCGTTGTCGTTGTTGAAAGCGTCAAGAATTTTAAAAAAGTAGGCGTGGCACCTCTTTGAATGACAGTTTGACCACAAAAGAGTACGCATTCAAATTCACTGACTGTACGACGGCTGTCCTCCCCAAAAACATGCACTCGTGGATTTTAGTTCAAGATGTTCACCACACACACTCTCCCGCAAGTCATTAATCTCAATAAAACACTTGAGAGCTCGTTAGATTCGTACCCCCCCAGATACTGTTGTATGTAATAAATGTTTCTTTACTCTGCAGTGACATTTATACGCCCTCAAGTTGTGGTTACCTACTCGTGTGTTGTGTGCGAAATTTTAAGGACACCCACTTCAAAGACCTATAATGAAAGCTGCAGCAACATGCTCACAGCTGTGTGTGTAGGAATGTGCTTCTTAGTGACGGCTGTATTGGGGCACATCAGTTGCTGCATATTGAGGAATGTATTTCGGCGTACTCGAGAGTGTCCTTCAGTTGGAAATTTATGTGGCCGGATTAGTGGATTTCCATTACTCATCTCTATGGATTAGCGCTTTGGTGTATTTGAAGCACGCACATAAGTGCCCCGTTGGGAGTTCTCTCACTGTGACAATAATAGACAATATTTTGAAGGATTGCAAGAGGTTCGTGGCAGTTGTTTTTAATCGTTCCATTGGGAATAGGTCAGTCGTTTACCATTTAGATGTGCGATGGAAGTGTGAGGAGGAATCAAGCCTTATGCCATAGGGAATTTTTGACATATATATGACATATGACTAATGCTATAGTTTCGAGATGCGCCAAGGAAAATGACGCTTAGTGATCGGAAACATGAAAGTTTTGTCAACATTTTTTTTTTTTCAGATTTCGCCTTGTAGAGTCTAAGCCGATGCTACTTGGGAAACTCGACTCTTTCTACTCGATCTGAGGTCAATTGTGGAACCTGTCATTTATATTTTTCGTTGTTTTAAATAGGGGTGTTTTTCCGGTCGGCAAGATAGCTCTCCTATTATCTCTGAATTTAGTTAAAGCCCTGTGCTTGATTTTTTGTGCAGAGCGGAGCCACCCGTTTGGGAATAGCCCGTTTGCAACCATCTTCTTCTTGTATATCAAAGAGGCACATCACAATGCTACTTGGGTTCTAAGATGGACCGCCACTTCTACCTACCTACCTATATCAAAGATATTTACATATGTCGTTTGTACTCATAATATATAACAAGTGCCACTATTCCTCGTCTTCTGGGTAGTGTCCGTATCAAGGGAAGATATTTTCGTCATTCAGAGCATTGGAATTCGTTTTAGAACTCATGCATCCAAGGCATACCGTCCTTTGGAATCTTGCAGACCTATCTGTCTCTTGCTTACCTGATCGCAGATTTTTTTCTTTATTCTTGTTTCAACAACAAATCCACCATAAACTTGTAGAGTAGAAACAAGGAACTTACCCTTCAAACCGGGCGACACAATACGGTTTTTTTGTTACACTTTTGAGCGGTAGTTTCTTAGAAAACAGCAGCGTAACGAAAAGTGAAACGCCATTGAGCACCCCCAACTTCACATTGAAACCCATCACATCACTGGAGTAAGCTAGTTCATTATTATCGTTGCGCTCTTACCCTCAGGTAAGCGTATATAAATTGGTCTTAAAGTGTTTCATTTTTCGTTACGCTCTTGAAATCATGTTAAGCTTGCAGCTCTTCTTATTCCTCTGTCCCTGAAGGCACTTCTGAGGAGTGTAAAAACCCAGCAGGGAGCATCTTCTTTGTTTTCAAACAAAATACCATATGGCCCCGTGGCTGCTGTCAAATATACCGTCTCCAATTTTGTGATCGTCTTAATTTCGCTTATGCTGAACACATTGGATTCGAAAAAAAAAAAACACCAAACTTTGATATAATTCGTCTCTTTTATATATTTAGTCGCCACGATTCAACGTCGACTTGAAAATCACTTTCTTTAAATTTTATTTCTTACACAGTATTTGGAATTTATTTACACATTTAAATTATTATTATATCCAAATTAAGTACAATTTTCAATAGCTTAATTAGGTTTTATTTTCTTTTTCTACTAACATTGGTTAGACACACGCCGGATCAAAAGTGGCAATTATTATCATTTTCTGTTTTATTTTTTTATTTTTTATACAAACACTATCTATCTATTCTTACCGCTAATGCAACGTACAAAATTGCAATGATGAAGATACGAGAAAATTGCATCTAAATATAGGTATATATAGTTTTTTTTTTTATATTGTATTTTTAATCCAATAGTAATCAACTAGAATTGAAGAGTTTTTCATTGACAGTAATTTTATATATATTCTTTTTTATTTTAATGATATATAGATTTATATTCGTTTTTAAATGATTTTGTTTGTTCTATTTACAGTAGGATTTATTTGTTGTTTGTAAATAACGTTTGGTTTTATTTTTTTACACATCTTTAGATTAGTTTTGATATGAACTAAAGTAAATTGATATTTTTTTTTTTTAGTACTGCTATTATTATTTTCTTTTAAATATTATTTAAGTCTTTTTCGCGTAGTAAAAATGGCATTTCACTATTCAGAGGAATTTTCTTTTATTTTTATTGTTATCAGTTGGGTTTTCTTATTGAGAAAGGAGGTGTTTGACTGGTGATTGTGGTGTTGATTGGAGGAGGTGTAGAATATTTCGAAAGGGCGTCGCTGGTATTGATTTTTGAAAACGGGGTTGATGGTAGCATAATATTATGTCGAGGACAATCTTCTATGTGAAATCTTCAGCTGTCGCACTTTGGTGTTTTCCCTTTCAAAATGAGGTCTCACTAGGGCTGCCCTTTTGTAGTACTTTAAGTGGGTCCCATTCTCACAAATAAGTGACTTCAATTTTTCGCAAGCTATACTGCTACATTTACCAACCAAGCAACTCCATAATCACCATCCAAACCTAGTCAGCTAATATTATCTGTTTGGAGTCTTTCTTTTTTTAAGAAAACTATTTTATTTTGTCTTGGAAGATTGATACACGTACCTTTACAAAACCACTATCTACATGCAGAGTTTATTAACCAGAAGCAAAACTCCAACCATCATCGGAAAAGGGAGTCCTGCGTCCATTCTGGGAGGAAGGAAAACATAAAAGAAACAATAAAAACCGCTAATCACACCCAGAACCCGGTGCATATCACCACTAATCCCACCATTGAGTGCAACTTCTCAGACACAACTCTCCGGAACTCGTTGTGTCATGAGACAATCCTTAATCGCATTTATATTGATGTTATCGTCCAGATCACTGGATGAGCTGCATCCACTCACAATTCCACTGCTGCTACTCACCACCCCTGGCGGCATTGCTGACGTCGTTGTTGTCGCCGACGCCAGTGGTCCTCCAGTCATCGTTGTCAACTGATGAAACTGCGGCTGCTGACTACTATTGCGTCCTAAACTGTGATGATGGTGATGATGTTGCTGTTGCTGTTGTTGTTGGTGTTGATGTAGCATTGCCCGACTGAGGCTACTCGTATTCGACAAGAGACTACCACCGGATGAGGGTAGAGTACCTCCAATTAAGGATGGCAATGTATTTCCACCGCCCCCAATGCCCACCGGACTACAAGTCGCTGCAAGTGCATTCGGCATAACGTTCGTTAAACTCGTACTCGTTGCTGGCAATGTGGCTGTTGACGCAGCGGAAGAAGTTGGCGAGGCTATAATCATTCCGTTGAGCTGCTGCATGCCAAGACCGTTTGGAGAGACGCCTGTTAGCATAGCAGGAACTGGACTACCACCACCGACAATGGAGGTCGGTGATATCACCGATGACGACATCAGATGGGAGCGTGTGTGCATTTGATTGTATGTGACCGGACCACCTGGACCATTGGATAAAGTCGAAGTCGATGATGTTGTTGTGCCCTGGTGTAGGAGTGTATCATAGGGACGATGCTGTAATAGGCGAGATGAAGATAAAATAAGAAAACGGACGGGGAGACAATCATTGCGCAAACAAAGAAACAGCATTGGACGAAAGGTCCAGCTCATCCCATCTCGATTCGCTGAAATGGTAAAAGGTTTGCACGTTGGCTGAACCCCAGCCCCCGGGCGTGTTTGTTTTAACGATGTAATTGAGTTTTGCGCTTTCCGGGGGAGGAAGAAATCACTTTTTAACGTTTATTTGCCAGGCAAATTGATCCCTGATGGGCATGCTGGAAAAATTGAATTTCATGATGAAATTAACTTGCAAATTGTTCGCTCTCTCTCTCTGTCGGTGTTGTCCACGACGTCTGATGACTCGTGTAATTGGTGAGCGATTATACTCTTACAACAAACGGACAGACTGATACTGTCGACTTAATCGATATTGGTTTGGAAGAAGTCGCATTTATTTTTTATTTTTAACCCATGAGTAGGAAATAGAGGGCCGACAGAGACAAACATTTGCGGAAGAAGCGGAATAAGAACCTTGAACATTAAAAATTGACAATTGTCGCGAGAGAACAACTAAATAGTTCCACAGAAGTGAAACTCTCTCACCTGAGAACGACTTTGAGGGCAATTTCCAAGGGGTATAAATTTTGCGGCAATGAAGACCCAGAACATACCCTGAAATTCTACTCAAAGCACCAAGACTTTTGCGAGTTTTGCTCGGGATTAGAACTCGTACTTACGTTTGTGTTTGGTGACCACTTGGACATCGGTGGCGGTGTAAAGTGCAGATCCGTCAGCCCGTTTGATCCTCCCCCACTGCATCCTCCAACTGTTATTAAAAAAGTTTTTTTTTTATAAAAATAATAAATGGAGAAAAATTCTCAACTGACAACATTTCAATTGCAGAACTTACCAAATTGTGACGGAATAACATCAGGATCCCGCTCGTCTTCAATCAGTTCCTCCGACGAAGATTTCGTCTTAATATCCGTGTGCTGCCACCGTGGCTTCTCCAGATTGCCACCCTTCTGTAAAAGCACAACACAACCAAAACGCTTTGTCATTGCACACACATTGCCAATATAGGGAGACTTTGCTCGATGGAAAATTACCTTATATCCATCACCCGACTGAACACCTCCAGTAGCTGAGGCTTTTGTTCCGTGTTGTCGATTCCGTCGTAGATTATTCAGAAACGTCACCAAGAATATCCGCAATGCAATAGCCAGACTGATGACAATAACGGTGAGCACACCACCAATAATTACCGGCGACAGTGACATAGATATATCATCTGCTGGCACGCATTCGATATTTGCAGCATGCATTGATGCCAAGGAGTGATAAATCAGGCACACACACACACCGAGACGATTCCATGGATAATTCAGGCGTTAAAGAGAAAAGCAGTTCAGAGATGTTAGGTTATGGCTCTCGGGTATAGTCATATCTATCAAATGCAATCCACAGTGAAGATACAGGAAGGACGAATGACATCAATCATTTCTGTTCTTCTTCCGTTGAGCGATATTACGTTTTGACAGCGCAGGTAAAACAGAACACAGTGGGGTGGAAGGTCAAAAGGTTGGCAAAATTTGTTTTGTTAGAAAAACAAGAATAGATTTTTAAGCGAAGAATTTTGAGATTTTAAGCGAAAAGTTCTTGCTTTAACTACCATTTTGGATAACGATAACTCGTTTTAAAGTTTCCAAGAATGACGTATTCAGCGTAAGAACAATATTCCTTACATCTTTGGCAATAATTTCATTCTTCAATCAGAAATGTTGATATTTGTGCTCGTTTCAACCAACGAAAGATGTAGGCATTACAATAGGTGGCTACATGAAGCTTTTAGACCAAGCTTCACTTGTAAACAAAGCTATAATTGGAAGGCGAAGGGAAGACTGAAAAAAATAGATCTTTGCCCGGTTAAATAATAATAGTTGGCGCAATAGGTCTTTATAGGGACCCTGAGCCTAACTTCTCGCAACCATTCGTGTTGTGTTAGTTTTTCAATTTTTAGAACGAATGGAAGGGATCTACAATTTTATGCCGATTCCAAACGACCGAATGAGAAGCTCTTTCAAGACAGTTATACTCTCGGATGTTTGTCAGACTCTCGCAAGAGGTGGCGCTGTGAAAAAACCCTGAGTTGGAATTTGGGTTTTTTTTTTGCGGGATTCGAGCCTGGGACCCTTCGCTTAGTAGTCCAACACACTAACCACTAAGCCACTGTCTCATTGCCCCATTGCCCGGTTGTTGAATGAAAAAATCGGCTGTTTAAGCTGACATTTATCCACTGGTGTCTAGCCTTACATTTATATCATAAAAAAATAAGAAGCATTTTTTTTCCTATAACAAATATGTCATTTTCACCCTTTTGCAACCGCCTTTATCGCTTTCATCCCACTGTGCGCACATTTGTGTAGTACCTATTGGACTCACCTGTCTTTTGGCCTGTCGAACCAATTACAAAGTCATGTATACGATACGCAGGGCTGCGTCCTTTTTGGTTAAAGGAATAGATGCGAACCTTCATTGAATTATTTTCAGTTGTCATCATTGTGGTGAGAGTGTCGAGGTTCTCCAATATAAATTGCGGTTCCTCTGGGTTTGTGAGGTTAAATCTGAAAGGAGAGGGAATTTGAGTTTTTTTAAGGGCGAGGCAAAGTTATTTATGGCTTTCGTGTTTTTTTTTTTTTTGTATTATTTCCAATTATGAAATCTGTACTTTAATATGGGGATTACTCCTTTCTTTTTTGAGAGTAAGCTCGAGCCTGTTCTTAAATTTTTTAGTTGCTATAAGTGGGATTGGCTGTAGATTAAATAACTGCTAAACAGGGGAAGATAAATAAGCAAAGTGAAGGACAAGCGTCTTCGGTGGGTGTTTGAAATTGTACGGCATGATTTTTTTTATTTTTTACTCCTCTAATCAGTGACTATTCAATAATTCGAGAGATGGGATTCAATCTCTGTTGTCTAAAAGGGGAGCGGGTCGAAATTCTGCCTTGCAAAATTCTGCCTTTTAACCCAAAAATTCTGCTTTTAAAAATTCAGCTTTTTTTCTGTTCTGTCCAACAAAATTCTGCTTTTTAAAATTCTAACAGGCGATATTTGAAAAAAATAAATTCTGCTAATTCTGTTTTTTTCCAATTTAAAGAAAACAAATATTTTTCAACTTTGTCAAAAAATTACAACATATTTTATTTAGTAAGAGGTACACAGGTGGGTACCAGGAACACACAAAAAAAAGGACAATATTATATTTTCTTATATTTTCCTTTATTTGCAGAATTTTGTAAAGCAGAGTTTTGTAAGTCAGGCTTTTGTAAAGCGGAGTTTTGTACAGCAGAATTTTGAAAGCAGAATTTTGTAAAACAGAATTTTGAAAGCAGAATTTTGTTAAGCACAATTTTGAAAGCAGAATTTTGAAAAAGAATTTTAACCTCGCCAGAATTTCGACCCCAACCCGTCTAAAAGAAGGGTACCTTCAGCACTGTTTTACTGCAGCCATGTTTGTTTTAAGAAAAGCTTACAAAAACTTTTTCAATGTTATAATGTTGAATTTATTAAGTTCCATAAAACTTTAACCTTTTCGTAAATGGTGGGCTGATGCCGAAATTGTATTTTCAATTAAGTTTCACCGACTTCTAACGTTCGGAGGATTCTTTCTCTCCCCATGCAATGGAATTAAGTTGCACGTAAAGCAAGAGGTCCTTAAACGAAATTGTTTCCATTGGTTTGGAAAAGGAGAATCTGCTTTCATACCTAGAGCTGGAGGTGTCCTTATTTTGCTTATTTTATTTTATTTTATTTTATTTGATTTTATTTTCACCGAATTTTTTCTTATAAGCGTAAATGCTTAAAAACTGCTTGCTGGAGTGCCTTTCAGCTAAAGTTGTTTCTATGGCCAGAATTTGACTTCCTTCAGAGACATACAGCATCAAAGTACACAAATAAAATTAATTAAATTAAAAATATGTAATTGTTTGGTTGTCCTCTTATTTTTGTTAATTATGTAAATAAAAAAAAAAAAACTTGAAGGAACCCGAAAAAAAAACAAAAGTTGTATAATATATTTCATTTTTAAACAAGCTAAGACACTTATATAATTTTCTTTTGCAAAAGTTTTAAATAAATTGCCATTTTCAATAAAAGAAAATATTTGTTCCCTTTGTTTTTAGATGCGAAGGATGAAAGATCTGGACCCCGATTGGAGCGGGAATATTTTTTCTAAAGTGTTGTGTAAAAAAAACAGAAAATGCGACTGCCATAGAGGACAAAATTGCTCTAAAGTTTTAAAGTGAAGTGAACAATTTACAAAATTTTGCTAATGCTGCTGGATGAAGATGAAGATTAATTGTGACTAAAGGGTGAGTTTTCTTTTCTATATTACTGATTGAAGTTTAATCATTCAACTGCCCTTGAATTTGTAAATCAAACAACCTATAGTTTCTGTGCGCATATTTATTATCACAAGATAACCGTCTCCAAAGGCGAGTTGCCAATTTAGAGGAAATAGCTATTTCTCTGTCTTCTCTAAATTCCCCAGTAACATCAGTCTATCCTGTGTACATTTTACAGTATAGACCTTTCACTTTTGAAACCTTTCGAATGAAGTTACCCCTCATAGCATAGTTGAAGGTTGGTCGGGTTGTCTGTCCCCAGAAAGGGTTTAAAATATAAGTCTTTCCATCCTGTTTAAACTCTTTTTATAAACAAAAAAAAATTTACTTAATATTTCCCTAAAAAGAAGAGCAGTTTCTATAAAATACTTCTTACCAGTTGCATCCACTTTTCTAAAACTGAACAAATTCTGTTAAATTTTCGCTGCGTACCAACTAAAGCCAAGCAATGCAAATCAAGGACTTTTTTAAAACATCCATAATTTTGTGCCTCTACAATCCCATGCCAAAATCAAACAATGTATCCATAGTTTATTTTCAAGACATCTGGTCGCTCGGGGCATGCGAAGAGAGAAATCTCCTTGGAATCAAAATAATAATCCAAGGACTATTTTTAGAATTATATTCCGAAGCAGACATCCCCAACGCATTTGCATTTCGCATTAGAAAACCAACACGAACCAAACGTAGGACTTCATTTGGAGTTCAATTCCAGACCCAGGTCGATTACTGTATGCAAAATAGCAGCTTCAATATTTAAATCTTTTTTTTTTTTTTTTTTGTGCTTCATCCTCTTTTCCAAATAATACCTATACAACTGACAATGACAACACAATAGTGATGAGCATTTTTGGATTTGCATAAATATTATTAAGTAGAAAATTCCATCCACTATCTAAATTGTGCGTGCAAAGATTTGCCAGGCTGAAGAGACGATAAAATATTCAATAGGATAGGGTTGGGTTGTTGGAGGGGATTACCCACAAAATGGGCAAAAAGGATTCGAAATCAGAAAATCACCAGCATTTATTGTTTGGCTGATTGCATTGCAAATGCACGTTGCTGGTGATATTTGCATTTTAATACACGCCCATTGAAGTTGACCTTTGTGTCGAGTCGCACTGGCATGACCACTGACACTGACTGCCACACTGCTCGGGCTGGACCTGCAGAGATAACAGTCGACACTGCATCTTGCTATATGTGACCATCTCCTTAGCCGGGCGGCGAACTATTTGCATGGGTTAAGTGCACGTGGCACTTGTGGTTGGGCGGCTGCCATTTCATGGACATGCACGCCATACACACGTATAGAAAACTACACTCATACAGTGTAGAAGTGATTGTCAGAAAATCAGCATATTTACCTTGTGCTTCCTGTTCGACTGGAGAACATTTCCAGGACAAATATTTGCGGTAGACCACCATCATAGCCGGGCAGGCATTGTATGTCCACACTGAGCTCGGTCCGGTTGTATACGGTACAATTGGTGACGGCACTTGGTAGACCTTTTTGTGTGCGTTTGTCGGGAATTTGACGGGTATGCAAATACGAGAGATGAGAACAAAAAGGATAATCATTTATATGCGGGCCTTGCTAATGCAACAATTAGTTTAGTTTACTTACCCGCAAGGACAACCTGAAACAAACAAGGCTGGTTCTGGGTACCGACTTCGTTGACAGCCCAACAGGAGAGCGTTCCGTAGTCCTGTCATTTGGGGAGGAGATGTTCAGGTTTTGTTTTGGAAAAAATTTCATGTTGACGATTTGGGGTTGAATTTACCTGATCGTTGACTGGGGTGTACTTGAGGATACTGCGACTGCCGTTGACGCTGAAGCGTTCACTGCCTACGTCGAGGGTTTCGCCGGAATTGTTGAACTTCCAGCGGAATGATCTGGAATTTGGAGAGAGAGAAGATGTGATGTCATCAATATTTTAGGCATGTATATATTTTTTTTAAATAAAGTAAACGTGCACTTTTTGCTACCAACTAATTGTGTTCGGTCCGTATAATACACGTTAAGTTGCAAGGGGTTCATAGAAGACCCTTGGATTAGCTTCCTTCTACTAAAGTCCTACGACGTACCTATCCGAATGTTGTTTGTTTGTTGTCTCAGAGATGTTTGTCAGACCTTCTCAAGTACATTTTAGGGTTTATTTGCATTTTTCCGTTGCTTCGACCTGGTACACAGGATTAGGCTTTCCAAGACTCTGTCGAACTGAGGCACTACTCAAAATCTCCACTTTAATCCACAGCTATAAACCATGAGTTCGGAAATGGCATTGCTTACCAACTTAAGCTTTTATTTACAAGCAGTTTTAGTGGGTCGCCTAAAAAAATAAATGTAGTCCTGGGGCCTATGTACCGCATCCGTTAGCGGGCCATACGTGACTGAATTTTGTGGATCTTACAAGCAAAACAATAACAAATTCAGTCTCGTAACAAAAGCGATCAGCTAGTGCCCCTTCCACTTTCTTCTAATAATTTGTCAGAAACCCAAAAGCTGAAGCAGAACGCGCGCTGATCGCAAATATTCTGCTGGTTCGTGTATTTGCTTATCAAGGGCAATTAAGTAAATGCATCTAAGGTTTTCGTTTTGTTCAGAAGAAGGATACTAAAAGTAGTGTTCATATATGCAATCTTCAAGTGGCCTTAAATCTGTGGCCACAAGCAAAAACCGCTTAAGTCTAATATTTAAATTATCGGGAAATGCGCTTTCAAACTTCATTTTTGAACTGGAAAAAATTGGTGCATTTAAGAAAGGAAAAGTGCACAGATTTTGAAAGAGGGTTTCAACCGTAATCATCATAATTTTTCATTTTATTTCTAACTTGTTTATTTGCAGTTTTATTGCATAAAGTATTTTTAAAGTGGTTTTTCCAAAATTAATTTAACACCTTCTTGCTTACCAATGTCACTTAAGCTCTTATTGCAAACTGAAAAATGTTCTTTACGTCTTCTTAAATGAGATAAGCTGTTTTTCATTGTCACTCTTTTCACTTTTATGAATTTAAGTGATTTTTTTATTGAAACATAAGATTATCATTTTTTTTTAAAAGCAGTTCACAATAACAAAAAGAAACAAAAATTTATTAAAAAACAGAAAATTCGATTAAAAATTCGTAAAAAAAAACTTAAAAATAAGAAGGGACTTAAGATTCTTCATTTTCGTCTTCATCGACTAAGTCAGGATGTATATCAGCTACAGGTTGCATCTCCGTATCTAAGTTGTTATAAAATTCATGAAACGCAGGATCAATAAAAGAAAATAAACTTCGAAGATCATCTTTTTTCTTAGAACTTATTAAATTTTTGGCCGGGGCTTTGGGAATATCACTCATTTTAAGTGAGTTAACACCACGTTTTGCAACATTTAATGTTGAAAATGGCTGATTTTTATCAAGAGTTGTTTTGTATAGAATCTTGCCAAACATATTTTTATCGTATCTCAACCATCTCACTTTATTCCAAAGAAATTTGTTGGAATCTTCATCCCGCCCTCTCCACATAAGTTTTGTTTTTGAAGCAGATCCAAAGTCGAGGAAATCTTGACGGCTCATTTCGATTACACTGAATGGGTTTTTTAGACCTTCGCTTCGGACAAAGTTAAACGAATCATGTGGATGATGAATCCGTACTTCTGTTCGTTTCTTTTTTCTTTCTATCAAGGCATGATCTGCGTCACACTCCATATGAGTGTGACCTGGCTCTAAGAACTTGTGATCTATGACTTCAATGCTAGAGTTGGCTTGCAAAAATGTTAAAAACATTGTGCTCACAAATGAATTCTTATTTTGAACGCCACACGAATCACTATAAAAAACCAAATTTCTTATTTGCTTATCAGCGCTTACATTCTGTATATGCTTCAGCAAACATGATGCAATTTCATTGCCACCTCGTTTAGCCATTGCCTCGTGCCCCATAAAACAATATGGGTTGTTTGAGGAAAAGTCGTGTACGGTTAAATTATATGTCCACAATTGCCGTTTGTAAAAGCTTACCGAGTTTCGGAGGTAAGGTGTTGGAAGGCACTGTTGAAGGTCAAATGCATATACCTTGATCGCTCGATTTCCTTTGGCCAGAATTTTGTCTTCCTTTTTAGCGTCGTATGCCAAATCCGTAATGATATGGTGTTGGTCCAATTCACTTTGAAGGCTTGCAAGTTCCTCAGCACTATCATGTTTCGCTATCTCTATTTTTGTTTTTAAAGTGTCGCACCTATTACAGGTGTCGATGCAGGGCTTCTTAAATTTTATGTTCAAATCTATACCAAAGTAATACAAAATAATTTAAGTGATCAAATAAGCATCATACACGAGTATCAAAAAACTTTCAGTTTCGTCGAAGCATTGCTTGAAGCACTTTTGACACACTCGAATCTTTTCTTTCTCGTAGCTAATGAAGTAGGTACTTTATATGATGCTGTCGGTTCCGGGGTCGAATCTCGTTTTTATTCAAAGTCTGCGATTTTTTATCATCTATTTCTATCAAACCACCGATGAAAAGGATTCTTTGCTTGAACGTCCCCAAAGCCCAATAACATTTGAAGATTTCTTTCTGTTTCTCCAAACCGATTTTCTCCTTACAATTTTGTCGGCAGCTGTTAAGAGGATTACATTTTCTTGCCGCAACCAATCCAGTTTTTCGAATGTAGGATTCTCCACTGTTTCTTTTTAAAGCAATTGCTTTACTCGAATCAATATCCAATTGATTTTCAACTGTAGTATGTTGAGAAGAATCGAACAAATTTTGCTCTAGTTGCTTTCCCATCTGCAGAAGTTCATCATCGGTAGAATCTGAGGAAATATCCAGATGTGACAGCTCGAAATTGGGATCGCGTACAGAATCGTCTGAACTGAAATCGTGTTCGAGTTCGAAGTCTGCGTTGCCACCAAATTCTTCGAAAAGTACACCTAGATTGTCATAGTCAACTCCATCTATAGATGATTTCGTTTCGTTGACTACGGGTTCCAAGAACCGCTTGCCATCAGATGCTAGGACAAACATTCACACACACACTCATAAATAGACCTAATGTAAAAAAAAATTACCCAAATCACTTGTTTTTTCGCAGGAATCGTTTCTTTTCTGCCGTTTCCTTTCCTAGCCATGTTTAAAATTTGCAAAGCTCGGGAACTCATATTGTTAATACTTTTTTTAACACCACTTCTCGATAACTTACACTTTGATTATTATATCTAAGCAACACTTAACTTTGATTAAATTTAACAAACACTATTAATTACACTAACACTGATTATTATATCTTCGCAACAATTAAATTATTTAAGGCACTCGACTTCCCAAAGCGCTTAACTCAAATGATATTTCCCTCTCGCATTTGAAACAATGCCTTAACTCAACATAGTTCTGCAGTTCCTAGAATTTGAATTTTTTAAAAACCGCTTACCCCACATAGTCTCCTTCGATGTATCCAACTGAAATTCGCAATAACGACTTATCTCAGTTTGGCTATCACGAAAGAGCTTGGTTAAATTTTCAATAAACGCTTAAGTCGATTTAAGCCGTTTTTAGAAGAATATGCTCGATGGATTTGTGAATAGTTTTTTGATTTGGAAAAGTATCTTAAATCGACAAAAGTCGTTATTTTGGTACCGACTTTTTGCAGTTCCAAATTCTTTTATGACTTAAGCGGTTATTAAATATGCCGTTAGTTATGAGAATGAGTTAAGCGGTTTTTTCTTTTGGGTTTATTTCAACGAAAATTGAAGTATAAATGCCAGGGTTTTTTTGTATGGTAGAACAGAGCACGCATATTACAATGAAGCGAAAATCTAGTTTTTGTCTTAAGTCGACTTAAGCGGTTATCGCTTGTGGCCACAGAAATGTCTTTGGTCGGTAAACGCATTAGGTTCCTGTATTCGCTAATCGAATCACTCTACTTGTTATGAAAAATTCAATTGGTTGGAATATTGAATATTGGGTCTATAAAATCTGTCTTTTTTGTCCACTGTTGCAAGATGAAAACGAAGAAAAATCCACCGAACCTGATCCCTAAAGGATACACAAGGAGTGTATGTACATTCTATTGACACTAATTGAAAATGACTGCCAAAATAACCAGAAAATCTAGACAAAATCCAATTTATGTGCAGAAATGTACAACTAATTCCCTGTGCCATCTAATATTATTCCCATCCTTTACGAACTCCACATAGTTGCCATTGTAACAACCAGCCCAGCCTTCTACACTAGACATTAAATTAACCACTCGAAAGTGACTTTAAGCTGAATTAAATTTATACCTCAATTTGATGCACTTAAAAGCTGCTTTTGGTTCTTCTTTATACCTTGGCGAGTGGGCACACTCATTGCACCTGTATAGTATATGCAGGGGATTTCCAAACTAGCATTTGTCTCAATTACAGAGTCCACAGACAAAGGGAATAAATGTGGCCAAAGAGAGACAACGACGAGCAGCAGCCAATTCCATTTAATCTAATTAATGCAAACTGTTTCCTTTAATTTAACAAAGTACACTCAGAGTCCCAAAGGTAGTAGACAAACACACACTCAGCACTGTGGTACAGGAAGTGGACTAAATCGGAAGTACATGATCTCAAGTGTTAATGTTGCGATAACCGCATAGATGTTGGGGGCAGTCATTTTCGTAGGGCTTTTCGATTTTCACTTGTCTCGACGAGACTGCCAAAAAATGGCGCCCAACACAATGAGTTGGAGTTAGACTCTGTTTTTCCAGAGATTGTCCCCTTAAATATTCTACCATGTCGATAATAAAGCGAACAGCATACATCATGGGACCGTCTGCACGCTCATGTGTCTCAATTCAAGTGCCAGATGGTTGCAGTATATCGGATTCACGAGAAATATGATATAGGGTGAAGGTACGTCAGTTGTACTTGCCTGGGTGGTGGATCAGCTTGTATTTCACATGCCACTTCAACTGTCTCGTCCTTTGAAGCACCAATTAGAACAACGCGATCCAAGTGCTTGCAGATGGGTGTATCTGAAATGGTAAAATAAATTAATAATCATAATGAACACTACAGCATTCTGTTGTACTGATTAAAGGTGTTGAGTCGTCACTTAAAAGTGGCGCCCAACGGTTAGATATCAAATTGTTTTTCAGTAGACAGACTCATTAGATATTAAGTAGATGAAATGGAGCGTGAGGCCAACTCTTAGTGTATGTCGCATTTACTTCGCACCACTTGTATGGATAAGATTTTGAACTGATTGAAATTCCATTTCATCGGATAGCTGGCGCCCAACATGAGCTAGGCACATCCATACTCTGCTGGTCTCATTTAGTCAAGGACTCATATATGTAGGTGAAGTACATTTGCATAGGCACATGAATGAAACTAAGTAAGAACGAGACTTGAATAGACTTCCGGGGGCGAATTCGCTTTTGTGACATAGTGTTTGGGGTAAGTGCATTTCAGGCTTGGAGTGGCTTCTCCGGCAACTGGTTGATGTAGCTTTCAAATTTTCTTATCCAAATTGTGCACAGCACTGGCATGCACTTTTGGATTTGAATAGTTGCTATTTATGCATGTCCTTATCTATTCAAAAAGAGGGGGTTTTATGTGTGCTTGAAAGTGGGTCTCAGTATCTCCTTTCTGAAAACATATTCTTTAGTGGGCAAGGATTGGATTGAAGAAAACTACATCCTCTACGATATTCAGTTGAGGTATAAATTTGGATGTTATATTCATTGGAATGGGTCAACTACTGTCTATTTGTCAATATACTTACATTTCACTCTTAGTGGCAAATGATTGCTGACCGTTTCACCTTCGTCATTGATGGCACTGCAGGCATAATTTCCGGCATAGTGTTTGGTGATTTTCTGCAGAACAAGACTCTGGTTTGACCGGATAACACGAGCGGAAGTGTTGTGCTCTAGATGCATGCCCTGAAATGATTAACAAAGAAGAGAATTTTCTATTAAAATTCATTCACTCAGATGGGTTTTGTCATTGATCGCTGGTTTGTGTATCGGGTGGAATGTGCCGATCAGGGGAGTCTAGACTAAATAAATAGGTGGCGCAACAGGTTCGCATACGAAACCTAGGCCTGATTTGTGTGGTTTTTTTTTGAAATATTTTTTCGGGGTTAATGGAGGGGACCTACAATTTTTATTTTCCGAAATTGACTGTATGGACGATAACGCCACCTATCGGATTTTATTCAAACCAATTTTCCTAATCTTAACGCTGCCGGTAGTGGTCTTTTGAATTTTTAGCGAAATCTTTCGATTAGTTTCGAAGCCTGTCATTTATATAAGTACCCATAAACTGTCATTTATATAGAAGAAAACATGTAATGGATAGCCCCATTAATGTCCCGGAAATCCCCTTAAATGTCTCCCTAAATTCACTACCCTCCGAACTTTTCAATGCCCTCTTTAAAGCCGGTCTGTTTGGCTACCACGAAACACCATCTGCATCAAATGTCACCCAACAAAAAATATCATCCAACAAAGAAATACCATCCAACAACCAAAAAAAAAAAAAAGGACGAAAATCCTGCTCAAATAGAATGTGTGTGTCGTCATATTATGAAAAGTATTGCGCCACGATATTTCATTTTAATAATAAAAATAAAAAAAAAAACCATCATCACTCTGCATGAAAAATGGCTCACTCTCATATAACTGAATATGCGGATGCGGTTAAGGATAATGCAAATAGTCCACGTATGCAGAGCACATAGGAAAAAGTACACTGAAACACATTTCTATATCTAGGACATAATGCGCGCATTCTGCATACATTTTCGCTACTCACTTCGTAGTGGGTGAACGATGACAATGTACGCGACCATATTGCAAGCATACGTATACTACCCTGCTTATCCTTCCTTCATTGGGTAATCTATGCATGTGCTTTGTAAACGTACTTCATGTTGAGATTCAACCAACAAAAAAGAATATACATATCACGAAACTAGGACAAGAAGGGAATATGAACAAACAAAAAATTACATTAAAACTTGGAGGGTGCTAAATGGTCTTAAAGTAGGTACGAGTACTACTACCAACATCTGCACAAAAAACCGCGGTCAATGAACTTGAAAAGACCCAGTGAGAGGGTGTCATGTATATGACATCATTGTTCGCTATTTAGCTGGGAAATTGGGCTGTTGGACTGAAATGGTGAAGAAATGGTAGATGTGCACTAGTCAACTATGCTTTTGCTTTAGGAACCGTTTTCACCAACCTCCAGAGAGTCGGTAAGGCAGTAAGGTATGCCAGCAAATAAAGACTTAAGTCTTAAGTGTCTTAAGTTCGACTCACCACTCCCGCTGATAAATTTTTTTCAATTTTTGCAGTTGCCCATAGGAATTAGCTAAGACACAAGCTAATGATTGGAAGAAACATTGGATAGAGTAGGAGGTCCGTGCAGTGGGTTTGAGTCCACGGTAGAAGTTCTATAAGTGAAAGCGATCTCAGACCGCAACACTATTCGCATTTTTCAACAACATTGTACACCTCTTGTAAGGCTAAGATGGCAAATTGTCATATTGGTTGGGAATTTTGCTAGATTCTTAGAATGTTGACCAAACCTTTTATAAAATGACTTGGAACTATTCAAATGGAAACATTTACGCAGATGACTAGTGTGTGCGGCAGTTGAAGTTAAGAACTGACATTTGTAAGCGTTTTGGGTCGCTGTTCGAGGACTGTTGGATCTTTCCTAAAGAGAAGAACTGGAAAAATACGTTTCAAGTTATATGTACCCACCCAGTCAAGCACTGCACGCCAAATAATTTCCGCAAAGTGTTGCAAAAACGCACTACAAAACAGTTTCCTTAAACTCTGTACTTCTCGGTTTGTGTCTCTGATATATCATGGGCAAATTCCGTGATACAACCGTCTGTATAAACAGAGAGACTCCCTGCCGCAACAAATCACAATCGAGCCCCCCTAACTGTGCAAATAAATTCCAATAAAAATCCTCGAATATCCCCCATCTATCAAGTGGACGAAAAGAGACATTAAAACTGTCAAGCAAAAATCCACTTAAGCCAGAATGTCCTTCCGACGAATTTCTCTTTGCGTGTAAGCAAATTCACATCTCAACTACTAACACTAACACCCTCCCCTTCATTAAGGCGAATCCCGGCACTTTGCGCGCAGCCAGCAAATCCAATTGTAATCCTTGCCATGGGTCCAGGAATTGCCTATTTGTAAAACAAATGCCTCCCAAGGGTATTAAGCTCATTCGCAACCCCCGATGGGAAGCTGTCGTTTTGTACGTGCCTATCGATTGTTGCTTTAAAGAAATTTCTTCTGTTTTTTTTTCTGTACATAAAACTGTTTAACCGCCTTTAGGGAGTTTCTCTTCATCAACGGGGAAGTACATCACATTTGTCAGAAGTAGAACTCGGCTGCACACACAATCCCATCGCGCATCTAATTATAAAAGTTGTTCAAATGGGACCGCAGCTACATCTATAGGTAGACCGACAAGTACTTGTACGTTTCATATGCGGTATCCTTTGAGTGCGCGAGGCTAAGTAAGTGTATTGGCAACCCTTCGTGTTTTGCAAGGATATAAGAAACTTGTTGTCACATAAAATGTACATTTTATTCTTTTTTTTTTTTTTTGTCGGATTGTTTCGTTTATATTTTTTTTTATGATTAACACTCGCAATGCGGATGTGGTTAGCATGAATGTTACCTGAGCAAAGCATGTAAACGCAATGGCGAGGAGTGTGGTATGTGTTGGATAAACCGCCTGCGGGATATGTTAATTCAATGGAGTTTATTAGAGGAAACTCGTTTCAATTGTAGGAAGTTGGCTGTTTTTTTTTTTTTTTTGTTTGCTTGAAGAAAGGTAGGGAGATAACGCCGCACCGGTGGCAACCGATGGCATTGTATTTAGTAGAGCCCAACGACACGGGTATAAAGCGACAGCAATTTATTGAAGTGCACGAGTTGGTATGTGTGCTTAAAATGATTTCGTTGGATTTGGAACGCGTTCGCAAAAAGCAATTCTGATTTATGGCGAACCGCAATTAGGTTTATAGCTGTTGAGGGAATGTTCATGTGTTCACAGAAATCGTGTTTTTTTATGGTTGTTGTACTGGTCTTGAGGAGAAAATGCTCCTGCACTGTAATTAGAAATGATAAACACTGGTTACTGCGAGGAGCGGCTCGCAATGCTGCTTTCGAAAGTCTGCTTAGCAAAAGTCTTCTCAAGCAAAAAATCGACTTTCTTTAGTTAAGCTTCACAAATTTCTGCTTTTCAAATTTGAAGCAAAAAAGTTCAGCTTGTTCTGCTTTTTTCCAACTAACTAATATAAGCGGGAATTGAAACCAATCAAAGTTTGCTTGTTTTTCTATTAAAAACAATTCAAAATTTTCACAAAAATCTCAAGTTAAAGAAAAATCAAATTTAAATAAAAGAAAACGAAGAAAATTTAACTAAATATTGAAAAAAAAAAAATAAATAATGGAAACAATGGGCCTTAGCAATAAATATTTTTAGTCTCAACTTTAAATTTACGAAATATCACAATTGCGAAATTTTTATGGAAAATATAGCCACTGTAAATTACTTAAATTTAGAGCCGAGACTAAATAGGTATGTTTATTGCTAAAGCCCAATATCTATTGAAAAAAAAACGATAAATGTTAAAAATGCGAAATTTATTTAAAAAAAAGGAAAAATGAAGAAATGAGAAGGCAAAAATTAAATAAAAAAACAAAATTAAAAAATTCAATATTCTGCTTTCCTAAATTCGGCAAAATAAAAGAAAATTGTTTTGAAAATGTTAAAAAGCGGGCGCTTTTAATTTTGAACAGTTTCCAAACCTCTTTTAATGTTTGCATAATTTTGAAAATTCGAATTTTTGAAAAGAATTTTAGCCCCTTCAGAATTTTGACCCCAACCCTATTGCCGGACTGTACGGCATGGCGGGAATAGGAGTCTCGTGAAGAGTCTCTAAACTGTTTGGAGAACTCTTGCTAATTGTTAAATAAAACTCGTTGGCAGAAGGTTCAAAAGATATTTTCGATGGGGCTATGGCTGCAATCAGGAATGATAGAAGCAAAATGTGTAAGTCCGTTAAATATCAGAAATACAGTCGATTCCCTCTAAGTCGAACCTCCTTTAACTCGAATTTCCCTCTAACTTAAATTTGTCGATCTAATTTTTGCATTCCCTTAAATTTTGCATAGAAAAGTCATCCTCTGAGTCGAAATCCCTCTAGTTCGAACATATTTTTTGATTCTTGACCTACTACAATATCCCTCTAAGTCGAATTTTTCGTCTGAAGAAATAAAAATTAATTAAAAAAAAACTGGAGGTGAAGAAGAATTTGGCGAAACCATTACTAACCAAACCATACTGCCGGAAAAGACTGATATTGAAAACGCAATTGATATATTACAAAATGCAATTTAAATGACCGAAGATGTCCCAGAGGAGATTCACTACTGCCTGTTAAAAAAGAATCATTTATTAAACGAGTGACCACTGCTACTTTCACATCCCAATCAAAAATAACAAATTTGTTTAACTAATTTTGTTCAAAATGTACCTACTTTCCTATTTTTTTAATTTAAATAAATTCGCTTAAAAAAAAATCCCTCTAACTCGAACTTTTTTTTAACTCCCGTGGAAATTCGACTGTATGTCAAAAGAAATGGCTTAAGAAAGGGGGGCTTTCTAGTTCAATCCCGACACAAGTTTCGTTTTAGTAATGCTTTGAGAGCATATCAATGCTGCACCGGTTAAAATCACAGCTACTTCAACAACTTTTTCATGACAAGATTCTTTCAAAAAATTGTCTTAAAAGAAGCAAACAATCCTCGGTATTTATGCCAAAATGAGAACTCACCTACTTGAGCTTTAAGAGCCTATCGCTTGCCCCAATTGAATGATGAGCGAATCATTGAATAGAACAAAAAGGATGACACGACCCAAACATTTTTGTAGCTTCCTGCAGCGTAAACGCTAAGCCCCATAAGACCCGTGGTCCATATTTTTGTTTAAATTATCAAAATGGCTTTTTTTCGTTTAAGTATAATTTTATTCCTTATTAAAATAAAAAGAATGCAAACCTAAGAGAAAGATATTGTTTTCGTACAAAATTTCGAACTCGAGAATATTAATCAATTCTGATATTACGATAATAGAGGAACTCAAAAAAGTGGGTCGCAAAATTCTGTCCGATCTGTCCGTCTGTCCGTCCTTTCACAGGCCTACAGCCTAAACGGCTTCCCGGACTACGTTCAAACCTCGGATTTGGAGTTTTTGGGCTTACAGTTCGGGAGGTGTTTTTTTTTTTTGCAAGCTAACCTCAATATTAATGGTACTTCCCATACAACATTTTCGTACCAGTTTGATTTGATCAGAAACGGCTCTAACGATTTCAACCAAAATTGATATTTAAGCTTAAGTAGGTGAGGTTACCACGACTGCGTACCCAGTTTTTCGCTAAAAATTCGAATGCAGGTAATTTTGAAATTTCGACATATCTCGAAAACGGTCCATACGATTGTAACAAAAATTAATTTCTAAGGTAATGTGGTCATTTGTAAGTTATTAACAAGCTCAGATGTTTTTCTATATTGTCTGTTTATATAGATTTTTGAAAATAGTAATTTTTAAAAAAAATGGTGTTGTTTAGTGTACCTAAGTGTACCTGCCGTAGATGACCTCAGGAGTTTGAATGCTGCCGCCGAGAGAAGAACAAATATAAACAACTGACTGATCGATTTCACGCTGCATTACCCCCATTAAACCTAAACTAAGTACCATATTTTCTCTTTTAATATATTGTCACAGTCTTTCTCTCTTTGTTTATCAATGTTGTTTTTTATTTTATTTTCTGTTCCACATATTTATGTTATTATGTACTGTTTTTGCTTGATTTTATTTTGAAGACTTTTCCTGATAAGTAAATGTTGTTGTTGTTTTGAGAAAGGTGGAGAGGCCTTTGACTTTGTTTTTGTTCTGGATTTGTGTACGTGTGTATCATTTGGCTCTAGCAAGAATTTCGTCTTAATAAATAGATTCAAATGAGAGCGGGGCGAATTCGGTTGGTGATGGTAGTGATGGGGTATTGCGATCGATGATTCGAATTTTTTGCAATCATAGACAAGGACTTAAGGTTTGTCATATGAATGCACAAAGTTTATATCCTAAAATAGATGAGTTCAGAGATATTTTCGTAAGTTCTAAAGTTGATGCAGTCTGTGTTTCGGAAACTTGGTTTTGTGCAGATGTAAAAAACCCAACATATGCTTTGAGCGGCTACAGGCTTTTTCGTGGTGACAGAAAAGACCGTGTTGGCGGTGGAGTAGCAATTTACTTGAGAGAAGGTTTAGTTGGTAATCCAAAATTTAGTTCGCCTATTGGGTCTGCCTTTGATTACGTTTTCATAGACATAGTCTGTGGTGAAAATAGTATTCGACTAGGTACTGTATATAGACCAAATAGAAATATTGATTTGGCACCCATATATGACATAATTGAAGAAATCACAGCTAATGCAACCAATGTCATTGTCTGTGGTGATTTGAATAGTGATCTTTTGGTTGAGAGTCATCTAATTGAAGGCATGAATACTTATGATCTTCACACCGTAAATACGCAGGTCCCCACTCATTTTACAAGCACTTCAAGTACTCTGCTTGACTTATTCTTCGTAAATGATACTAACAGGATATTACTTTATGACCAAATTTCTGCACCAGCTTTCTCTAAACATGATCTCATCTTTCTAACATATGACTTCGAAATTGTGGCACACGCCAGAATAACACATTACACGTTTAGAGATTTCAAAAATATAAATAGATCAGCTCTTGAGCAAAGCGTAAGGTGTGTTCCATGGGAACTTGTTTACGTTATGCCCTCACCGGATGACCAAATCGACTTTATGCATAGGAAAATAAATCACCTTTTTGATACGTACGTTCCAATCAAGACGGGAACGATAAGAGATAAGGCAAAAGCTTGGTTAACAAACGATATTCGAGCGCTAATGATGCAGCGCGACCAGGCATATCGTCGGTGGAAACGTTTTCGGATTGAAGAGCTCTATCAATCTTATAAAAATTTGCGGAACAGTGTTGTACGTGAAATTAGAGTTTCAAAGACACATTTTTACTCAAATCGATTGAATGTTAACACAGATTGTCGCAAATTATGGAATAATCTCCGTGAGCTAGGGATTGGTAAGCAAAAACTAAGTTCTTCAAACAACGTGGATCGCGATGAACTAAATCGTAAGTTCTTATCGATTCCCCAGCCTGGAACCTCAGAGATATATGGCGAAAATTCTTACGATTGTCCCATTATCCCTACAAATCCATCTTTTGTTTTTACAAGAGTGGACAGTATGGATATACTTCAAAGCTTTTTGTCTGTAAAATCGAATGCAATGGGTCTTGATGGAGTTCATCCGGTTTTCGTCAAAGCTATTTTGCCAATAATACTACCATACGTTACGCATGTAATTAATACTATTTTAATAACTGGTATCTTTCCTCGTCAGTGGAAAATGGCTAAAATTATACCAATCCCTAAGAACTCAGCAGGTGATGAATTCAGACCCATATCAATCCTACCTTTTCTTTCTAAAGTTTGTGAATGGATTATGCACAAGCAACTGAATGAGCACCTGGTAGATAAAAAACTGATTGTTTCAGTTCAATCTGGATTTCGTGCCAAACATAGTTGTACAACTGCTTTAATAAGGGTGGTAGAAGACATAAGGGAACAATTGGATAAAGACTGTATTACCTTCCTGGTCCTTTTAGACTTTTCCAAGGCATTTGATATGGTTGATCACTCAACTCTTATTAAAAAGCTGCGGAATCACTTCAACATATCCCCCTACGCTTTAAAGCTAATTACTTCGTATTTAAGTGAAAGACAGCAAGCCGTGTATCTTGACGGTATTCTATCAGATTTTCTTCCCTTATCGCGAGGCGTTCCCCAAGGGTCGATTTTAGGACCACTCTTATTTTCGCTGTACATTAATGATATAGCTCCTCAAATTTTGCATTCATCAAAACACTTTTATGCCGATGACATACAAATATATCGAAGTTGTCCCCTTGGCCTTATTGAGAACTGCGCCAATGACGTAAATGAGGATCTTCAACGAATTTCGGATTGGTCATGCAAAAACAGTTTGGTACTTAATCCAAACAAGTGTAAATGTTTAGTCATTTCGAAAAAAACGGTAGACCTATCGTATTTTCCATCTATTATGTTAAATAAATGTCCTATTCAATTCGTTGACTCTTCAAAAAATCTTGGTGTTGTATTCAATAGAACACTCACATGGAATAACCATATAAATTTAATAGTGGGGATGGCTTATGGGGTTCTTCGTACTTTGTGGACTGCTCAGAAGTGTACACCTCAGGTGACAAGGCTAGTACTTGCAAAAGCTCTGGTCATTCCAGTTCTTATCTACGGCTGTGAACTTTTTTATGATAGTGACGCGAATAGTAAAAGAAAGCTACAAGTAGTATTTAATACCACTATCCGCTATGTCTATGGCCTAAGAAGATATGATCACGTCTCACATTTGGCTAAAAACTTGTTGGATATGCCTTTTCATGACTATATCAAGTTCCGTACTTTGATTCTGCTTTTCACGATAATCAAAACAAAGCATCCGTCGTATCTCTTCAATAAAATCCAGTTTTCAACATCCAACAGATCTGCTTGCTTAATTCTTCCACGTTTCTCTTGCTTAACATCTGAGAGACAGTTTTTCATTGCTGCCATTCGCCTGTGGAATTCGCTTCCGCGTAATCTAAGAGAGCTGAATGATGCACGTCGATTCAGAATCGAATTAAGGCTTTTCCTCACAAATCAGAGCAACTAGTTTATTTCTTTTTTTTTTTTTTTTTTTTTCTTTGGGTATACAAATCAAGCAAATTCAAATTAATTTTATTTCTTAGTTTCAATGTTTAATCAAACATATTAGGATCATGTAAATATTAGCAAAGTTATATTCTAAGTCTTATTTACTTTCGAACTTTTAACTTTAAATTGTAATATTAATGTAATTATACTGTTTAACTATCACAGAATTATAAGTAGTGTACTCTTACTGTGCTAGCATGTACTCAATAAATCTAAATCTAAATCTAAATCTAAATCTAAACCTACCTGACAACGTAGATAACTATTTTGGCATAAATGAAAATTAGAGTCGAATTGACGTTTTTAAAATTACTGTGTCCTTAATTTTCAATTCGAAGCACCGAAATCGCCAACTTTTAAAAACTACTCAGCTCATATCTCAAAAACCCCATCTTCGATTTCGATAAAACGTTAAAAACAAAGTACGTACTGCTTTTATCTCGAACAATATCGTACACTCAGTTTTCAGCTCAATAAAATAGTTACGCAATAGTATTTTTCAAACTAAACATTGTTAAATTGTTTACTGGTTTGTGTGACAAATTTTACAAAAACCGCTTTAACGATGCTGACATTAGTAACTAAATAACATCTCGTACTTATTTTGCCTCAACAAATTGGAAGACGTCAGTTTTTTAATTATTTCTCAAAAAATACTACAAATATCACGATCTATGCACTTTCACACATCTACGGTATAATTTTGTAATAGGCTTAATGCCTCATAGACACGTCAAACTTATTTTTATCAAATACAACCACTTCTTATTTTTTCAACAATATTGAATATAATGCTTCTTAAAATAATGCCAACCATTTCGGCTCACACAATCAGAAAATCAAACTTTATTGGCACCCCACATACGAGCATCGGGACATTCAATTTATAACTCCTAATGCAAATTCACAAGTGCTTGAATTCTTACATACGAGTTATGTAAAGATTAAAGGTCTATCACGAGCAATACTTCCAATCATTGAAAACTTTAATCATATTCCAGTCAAAATTAAAAACATATCCTAGTAGGTCAGAAACAGGAACTCCTACTAGGTAGGTACACTTCTTGCCCTGTACTCGAAAACTTGTGAGGTTTTAGACTCTATAAAATAGTACCTAAAGTAGGCGCTTATAACCCTCTAGCCTCTAACTTGCGACAATTGCCTGTTACTGAGAGCTTTCATATTAAAAACATATGTAGGAGGTACTTATTGTTATTTGATATAACTGCCATATGAGAAAAGTATCCAAAAGTGGATTATGTTTTCTTTTATCTGTATGGAGAAAGTTTCGTTCGACCCAGTCGTGCACTTAAATTTTTTTTTTTGCTTTAAATGTATCAATTTCTTTGCCATATTATTATTTTTGTTGCGGTCCCTTTTTATTCCCCCTTTTTGAAAATTTTCAGCACCAGTATTTTTGCTGGGTCTTCTTCTTTTGTGCCACTCGACATCCACTCTTTAAAAACCCTGATACTTTTTCGTTCTCTGAAAACTTCTTCTTCAAATTGCAGTGCTCTATACAAAAGCTAGAGGAATATCTATCTCTGCGCACCAACAATACTCTTCGCATCCAATTCATCTCAAATCCTAATGAGGACTTCCATTCCAGATACCTTTTCACTGTGCATCTGCCTACAAAATCGTACTACCCATCTTAACTGAAGCCTTACTCAACCGAAACTACAGAAAATGCAACAATTGGGAAGTGTGTTCATACCTCGCCGTATGCTACAGTCCTCATTACGGATAATTTGACTATGATTTTGGTTTGCAGCTGATTGATGCAAGTGCATCCTTGGAGTACCTACATTCCTGCGAGTATATGGAATACTTTGAGTGGCACTTTCGAAAGGAATGCTGTTTGCAACTGAAGTGTTCCATTGCTGGGACGGTACCGCTTTTACTATTGCTATGGCAAAAATCAGTTGTGATAGACAATTTTTTTTAAAGCTCACATGTAACTCTTAAGCGTACACTCAATTTTCGTTCACACTCCCAAATTCAGATTCATAAGCCAAGCTTCCATTTTCCGCACTGTCTCAGGTTGGTGCCCCAACTAGCCACGCCTCAAACCTAAGCCCCCAAACACCCCAAACTATCCTTTCTGACTTACGTCCATAATGACGGCAACAACTGTCCCTTAAATCAGAGCTCATTACAACTCCGTGGGAATAAACCGCCAAACCTTATCAACAATGACCACCACATGTCACACGGGTGACACAAGTCACATTTACTTACATTGTGCAGCCACAGCAGTTTCCTCCATTGCGGATTCGATTGTACATGACACTCGAAGTACACGTCGTCTCCCTCCTTAATGTCATCCGACGAGAGTGTCGACCCCAAACGAAGTGTCACCAGTGGTGGATCTATAAGAACAACGATAAAAAAAAAACTTGATTTAGTCATAAATTCAATACCTAAAATATTAACTCAACCATTCGTGTCCTTAACCGCCGCAGTATACCGTCGACCCAAATGCCATGCACCGCGGTAGAATGACCTGCACTTACCAGAGGCCCACTTGTACGACCATACCAATGATTTTGTCATTAAAGCCATCCAGCATCCACCCATCAGGGACCACACATACACACGGTACACCCGTTTCCACTGGCAAAGGACTATTCGGTTAAGTTATAGGAGCTAAGCTCGTACCTATATCGTACCGTTGCTGGGCTAATTTGATTCGATTTTGGTAGGCAATGCTATATGGTTGGCTAAAACCCTTGAAGCAGCGATTATACTCTCTGCCAGAGTTGATATCCACTGCCATACCGCACACTGGTAATATCTGTGACCGGCAAAAGCGTCGTCGTCGTCGTCGCTCGCTGATATATAGAGCATGATGGAGATGACACATGTTCCACTGTTAGGCCAAGCGTGCTCTGTTAGATAAGATTGATGGCTGTGTTTGTGCCAAATGATGGAGCTGACTTTAGTGGTGAGGCTCCGACTGCTGTTTGGAGGCGGCCAAATAAAAGGCTTAAATTTCACTTAAATTAAACTCGTGTGGGAGGAATTCGTGACAACCTTCACCTAATTGGCCAGCAACCGCATGACCCAGCTACAACTACGTAGGGATATTAGAAAAAGCGTCGATGATGTGACTTGTATACAAATCCGGTTGTATTTGTGTGACAGGAGAGTCAGTTATGTATAGATGGAATAGTAAATGGCAAAATGATTTGGCTCCCTTCAAAGTGCACGATGATGTATTGTGTCTTTTAGAGCTATACTTGATGGCACGGGAATGAACTTGATGGATGCGGTAAATTTGATTGGAGAAACACTCGTTCTTGTAAGATGTTAATCAACTCGGAGCGTGTTGCGGGGACTCCATAAAGGACGTGAGAAAAGAACATGACCGTTGGTTAGGTTATTTTACTAAATGGAAATTTTTTTGTCGAAATTGGCCCCAGAAAGCGATGGCCTGTTGTTGACCAGCAGGTGGTGGTACCCTATTGGTCTATTATTGCATCTTGTCAGTAAGCATAGGAATATAGGTTTGTTGGAGGCCGGAGGTGGACCGTAATCTGTTTGTTTTAGTTATTTTCGCTATAGAAATAGCAAACACCTTCCATTTGAAGTCTTCCTTTGAGAAGTCCATGCGGAAGCCCTCCTAACCCATCCACGTTGAATAATTCGTTGAAATCAGCTTCTGCTGTCAAAACAGTCTGATCCCTTCTGATTTTTCATTGAAATTGGTCCGCCAACGGGAGAGTAGAATATCAAACGAACCCTTACAAAGACTTCTTACTTGTCAGCAGACGATTTCTGTTCATTAAAACAATGGGACGTCTTAAATATATGTTAGAGAAGAGAGAACGCACCCCTGAGGTAGTCCAACCTATATCGAAAGTGGTCCACCAACGGGAGAGTAGAATATAAACCGAACCCTTACAAAGACTACTTCTTACTTGTCAGCAGACGATTTCTGTTCATTAAAACAGTGGGGCGTCTGAAATATATGTTAGAGAAGAGAGAACGCACCCCTGAGGTAGTCCAACCTATATTGAAAGTGGTCCACCAACGTGAGAGTAGAATATCGACCGAACCCTTACCAAGACTTCTTACTTGTCAGCAGACGATTTCTGTTCATTAAAACAGTGGGGCGTCTGAAATATATGTTAGAGAAGAGAGAACGCACCCCTGAGGTAGTCCAACCTATATTGAAAGTGGTCCACCAACGGGAGAGTAGAATATCGACCGAACCCTTACCAAGACTTCTTACTTGTCAGCAGACGATTTCTGTTCATTAAAACAATGGGGCGTCTGAAATATATGTTAGAGAAGAGAGAACGCACCCCTGAGGTAGTCCAACCTATATTGAAAGTGGTCCACCAACGTGAGAGTAGAATATCGACCGAACCCTTACCAAGACTTCTTACTTGTCAGCAGACGATTTCTGTTCATTAAAACAGTGGGGCGTCTGAAATATATGTTAGAGAAGAGAGAACGCACCCCTGAGGTAGTCCAACCTATATTGAAAGTGGTCCACCAACGGGAGAGTAGAATATCGACCGAACCCTTACCAAGACTTCTTACTTGTCAGCAGACGATTTCTGTTCATTAAAACAGTGGGACGTCTGGAATATATGTTAGAGAAGAGAGGACGCACCCCTGAGGTAGTCCAACCTATATCGAAAGTGGTCCACCAACGGGAGAGTAGAATATCGACCGAACCCTTACAAAGACTTCTTACTTGTCAGCAGACGATTTCTGTTCATTAAAACAGTGGGGCGTCTGAAATATATGTTAGAGAAGAGAGAACGCACCCCTGAGGTAGTCCAACCTATATTGAAAGTGGTCCACCAACGGGAGAGTAGAATATCGACGGAACCCTTACAAAGACTTCTTACTTGTCAGCAGACGAGTTCCGTTCATTAAAACAGTGGAACGTCTGAAATATATGTTGGAGAAGAGAGAACGCACCCCTGAGGTAGTCCAAGCCATATCGGGAAAGGTGTACCTACATCTAGATGTTTGGTGTAGGGAAGAATTCTCCGCGCAGTGGTAAGTGTTTTGAACGAGGGATCACAGGTTCAATTCGCACAAATAACATCTCAAGGTTCAATCCACTGAGCAAATCCAGCGAAAACGTCTGACAAACACCTGAGAGCGTTACTGTCATCAAAGAGCTTCTCAATTAGCAGTTTGCAGTCGGCATAAATTTGTAGGTCCCTCTCATTCGTCACAAAAATTGAAAACTCTGTCTGTTTGTTTTTAAATAATTTAACTTTATTTATTTAACTGAGCTATCAGTCTTTTAAAGTTCAATTCTCATTTTTGGTGCAGCACTCTGACTAGCTTTTAAGGAAATGGACCGAACTAAGGAAACTGTGCTCTGCTTCGTTAAATTAAGACTCGCATTTAATTTTATTAACTAAAAACACCCCATCCTAAACATCTCCTCTTCATCATTTTGACTGCGTATTGCCACCCTCCAACTCGTACACCGTCGTTTAAATATACTATTCCCCAAGCCCGACCTGTCGGATCACACAGAACAATAGCCACTGGTGAAATCAATTAATGCGGTTTCAATTAATTATTCAAATTTATTTTATATACAACACTTTGTAGTAATTATTCGGCAGGTGGAGCTGTATGCATCACCACGAGTTTCAATTTTATTGTGTCAGTAAATTTTTATTTTTTTTCGCTACGCTACGTATTTTTTTATATAAGGAACGAGCTTAAAAACACCTTCAATTGTTTACCGCTAATTAATGGTCTGTGGAATGATTAAAATGCGCTTAAATAAGTAGTGCAGCGGGTTTATTTGTGTATGTGGAGTGGGGTAATGTGGGTCAAACATTATTTCCACTTACCCCAGGGACGAACTAATTTGTTTGATTTTTATTGAATTGAAATTAATGTTCAGTATAATTCAATTAGGCTCAAATTAAAGTGTGTTATTGAATAGGGTGGGTAATTTTTTCTCTAGCAAGCTTTCTAAAAATTGTCCCGGAACACATTATGTCGCGCAGAGGTCGGATATATACGTTGAAACATCTCCATGAACTCGCATATAAAAAGTCCTGATAGATACGAGTATATAGGTAGTTTAAGTTTCCACAACAAGCCCAGCGTAAAACCTAAGACCCACCACGGGGAAATCCAAAGCAAGTCGATTGCATAAGCTAAGACAGACACATCGAACGGATGGGAAAGTTGTCTAAGTTAAGACTTTCTCTCGGTTAAATCAGCAGTTTAAGTCAAGCAAATATTCGGACGATTTGGTGCTGACAATTCTTTCAATTTGATGGGCAAGCCTTTGTCGTGTACGATTCCACATCATGATGGCAATGCCGATCGACACCAAGCATTGATCTGAGTGAAGAACGTTATTCTTACTCCTCTAGGGGCATCATTCAATATTTCAAAAGACGAATTGATGATATGCGACTGATCTCCATTATGATCGCATTCAAACGGTCGACTTGAATACTACCTCCATAATCGTCTTTTGAACGATCAGTTTAAATTGGCAACATCAATGCAGTGTTCTGAATACTTCTGTCACTGTAGCTCGATCTGAGGTGTAGAACTGATCAATTGTCAGTGATCCTGGTGAAAGATCGTGACCTCGCAGGTCTGACTGAAGATCATCTTGATCGAAATTGGGAATATCATTTAATCCTACAGTGTCCTGAATACTTTTGTCACTGTAGCTCGATCTGAGGTATAGAACTGATCAATTGTCAGTGATCATAGTTGAAGATCGTGAGCTCGCGGGTCTGACTAAAGATCGACTTGATCTAAGTTGGAAATATCAGTAACTCCTACATTGTCCTGAATACTTCTGTCGCTGTAGATCGATCTGAGGTGTTGAACTGGTCAATTGTCAAAGATCATAGTTCATGATCAAGAGCTCGCAGGTCTGACTGAAGATCAACTTGATCAAAACTGGGAATGAAAGTGTCCTCAATACTTCTGTCACTGCAGATCGATCTGAGGTGTGGAACTGATCAATTGTCAGTGATCATAGTTGAAGATCATGAGCTCGCGAGACTGACTAAAGATAAAATTGATCGAAATTGGGAATATCATTTAATTCTACAGTGTCCTGAATACTTCTGTCACTGTAGATCGATCTGAGGTGTAGAACTGATCAATTGTCAGTGATCATAGTTGATGATCGTGAGCTCGCGATTCTGACTGAAGATAAAATTGATCGAAATGGTCTTCAAGATCAGCAGGATCGCCCTCATGCAGTTCTGAACGGCGTAGATTCCTTCAAATCACATTTTCTGATCATCAGAAAGGCTGACTGATCGGTGATCAACTCTTTTCTCTTAAATCCAGGCAGTGCCTCTGATTGCAGATTGATCAGTGCGACTGATCAGTTGACAACGTTTCTCGGTTTGATCACTTCGTTAAAATGGCATAGAAAACTTGATGACGGCCTCATACGCCCATCGGAACAGTGCTTGATTGGGGCATTCAGGAACGAGTAGATGTCATCATGAAAAAAAACTATTTTCTAACCTGTTTCCGCCCCTTGTTCTTCCTATCATCGGCTAGTAGAGTAGATAAAAATTATTTCGGCAAAAAGCAGAGTTTCTCTATAGGTATACGATACCACAAGTACATTCACCAAAAAGCTCAAACGCTCAACCAAGTTACCAATTTCTCACTGGCCGACACTTTAAGCTGCGCACCATTAACAACCTCTACCCATAGGTTTTAATAACCACCACCAGTACGGGGATTTCAGATGCACACCATACCTTCCAATTATTAGCAATTTGTTGGACAGCTCCGCACGAAATTCACGTTCTACCTCTGCCTCGTTAACAACACCCGATCCGATTTCCTCTCCTTAGGCGGAACTTTAATATTTCAGTTCCATTAAGAGCCGCTCAGATAGGAACGCGTGCACTTCCTGCCCATTCCGCCCGTCCGATGAAATCCATTAAATTAACAGCCACAATGGAAATACCGTGAAGTGTCTAAAATCATAGAGCCACCCCGGGAGGAAATTACAGCCTATGCCATATTGCAGTCCTCCTCCCAGAGTGCCATTCGCAGGACTTTTGTTCCATACAGATGCTGCTGTTGCATACATAAGTGGGGAACAATGCTGCTCCGGTATACATAACTCTTCGATGCCATAGAAGAGCGTTCGCCCGTCGGGTGCCTGGGCAGCCTCGGTGACATGGAGTCTGGTTGTCAGTAATTCAAGATTTCCTCTTTACGCTCCATAAATAATAAACATCCTCGACAGGGATGCGCCTTTGTTTTGAAATGTTTTCTCTTTCATTGTGTGGTGGTATACTTTGAGGATGGAAAATGGCTGCGAAATACTTTTTTTTTCTTTTTCGTTTCACGTCAAAGTGACGTATCGTTTGAAAATTAAGCACAAAAAATACCCCCTGCTGTTCAATCAAATCCCGATATATGTGTTCAGTGCACTGTTAATATTTCCTGTTTATTGGCTGCCAAAGGACACAAACAATAACAACAAAAAAAAAAACCTCTCAACGTAATCAGAAATTCCACGCAGACGAGGGTGAATACGGACCGCGTCAGAGACACGAGTGTGCACCGACACAGTTCAACTTTTAACGGGTGTCTCTGTCTATATTAAAAACGGGCCACAAAGGACATCATTACAATCACAATAAGACAACGTACGGCGCGTTCTGTGACACTGATGGAAACGGTACGACAGGAACCGCAGTGCCCGTGCCTTCGATGGCAGTTAGCTTTTAAAATTTAATCGAATTGTTCCTTGGGTATCCTCTACACGTCTACACACATGCCTGTATCCGTGGATTTACGAACATCCGGCATTCCGTACGTGTCGCTCGGTACTCCACAGTATTCCCTCGGCATTTTACGAACAAGACATCGTTTCGGGGACAATAGGGAATTCAATTTTATAGTCATCATAATTTTGTTGTCTGGCTTAATTTTATTTTTCCTTCGGAAAGGATTCCTCTGCTAGAGGACTGGAGGGACATTAAAATTGCCTTGCCTGTCGTATAAAATTTTATCGCTTTCGCGAGAATTTTCACTGATATGGAAATTGGGTGAATTACGATTAAGTCATTATGCGACACATGCTGCACAGTCACTGGCACGTTGAAGGACGATTTACTCATATGATGTGGGGATATACAAATACACATATACATTTCTTGAAATTCACGTTCAAATTTTCCAAAGGTTTTCATTATCACCCCCGAGATAAACATCAAGTCCTATTCAAATGAAAGTTTTATTGATGGATATACTTACAGACGACATTCAGCTTCCACAGAGTCTCCAGGAATAGTCCGTTCACATTGGGATTCTCGGAGCGACATGTTATTGATTTGCCATCGTCGTCTGTTGTCGGTACAAAACTCAATTCCGATCGAGTGGTATTGTTGAGAATGTCCTCCTGGTTGCAAGTGAATAAAAATAGAAAAATAAAACTCACTACAGTTGCTGTGTTAAAGAGGGACAAGCTGCATAAAGTCGTCTTAGAAATAGGTAGACCTTACTAAAAATTACAAATAGTGGTCGGGCTTTTAAGAGACTGACAAGAGACTGTTTCATAAACACAGTCGTTACTAGGTTGGCTTTAAATTAAGCGAAGACATTTTGACAGAAACTTCCCTTTGAGTGGGTGTCCCCAGTGACTTCATCGTGCCATGACTCCCATCACCAGCAAAGGTCACTTCTTGCGACTGAGAAACTTGACCGCAACTCATTGACACTTTATATTTAAACTACAATTACCGACACGAATGTGCATATCAACGTCACCAACCGCCATGTGACATTGCGTGTACAAACCCAAACGAAAAATGATTTAATTTCATTTTTAAGGACACCCTCCATCATATTCTATTTGCGTGCGCCTTTAAGTTGTAACACTCAAATAAACAACTCACCTTGGTCCTCCTTAGCTGGCGCTTTCCCTTGTACCACGTAATAATGGCGTTCGGCCTGGAACCAGTGCTCTGACAAACGACCTCGTATCGCCTGTCGGCCACCATCGACCCTGGCGGATCGACAATTTTCACCGTCAACGGTTTCACTGTAAATAGAAAATAAAAAAAAAACAAAATGCCCATCAAATTTGCCGCCCAATCCCCCATTCAACTCACAATGCATATCGAGCAGAAAACTCTTCTCCTTCGGCTTATCCAATTGTGTATTTAATGCCTGACACGTGAATACCGAATTCAGATCCGTCCTCTGCACCGACGGCCATAGCAGGCGATTTTCGATTACATCACCGGAATTTTGCTCATACTGATTGTCTACGAGAAGGCCATTTACCAGCCACCGAACCTGGGGTTGAGGTCGACCTGTAAAATGAGAATACAAAAAGATCTTCAACATGGTGTAGGCGATGTTTTCCAATAAAATCCTGCACCCGCTCGCCCCAAATCCAAATTGTAAGCGGATTGTCTTGGCGCTCGTGGTTCCTCGGGCAATTTCGCCTTCGAGATTGTGTCTCATCTCTATGACTATGAGCTATAGACAAGAGAACCCGTGTTCTCATAATAGCGAAACATTATCATAACCAAAAGGGACGATAATTCCATAATAAATGCCAAACAACAGCAGGAGTAAGCAGCAGTGGCAGCGGCAGCAGCTATCGCAACAATAGAAGGAGGAAAATAGGTGAAACGGTGCGGTAGGGTGTGCGGTGTGTGTATACAAAGTAGGCTACAAAAAGGATTTTATGTTCCAGGATGGAAATTTCCATTCAAATCGAAAAGACGCAACAGACTATATACCAAGGACGAAGTGAGAAGCCACAAATATATCCGTTTCAAAGAAGAAAGATGTAGTCGGGAAAACAATGAATAGCACAGCGGGGGAAATTATATGTATTAGTGTTATGAACCTCAATCGATGTTTGAATATCCTTTTGCATAAAGTTTTCACATGATTTCATTTCTTGTCTTATGGTATTGCTCACCCGAAAGGAATGGCCTTGGGGGTGTAGTTTGTGTCTATTTTGCCTTCTTGGCATGGGATGTCTTTCGGTGGAATGTATCTTAAATAGTTTTCTCAGAAAAGGCGAACGTGTTACGGTTCAAATGTGCTAGCTCTGCACTAAAATTGGTGTAACTTGGTTTAACTTGGTGTCCTCTGCGAGCGTGTCCCTAGGAAGCGTTTACCGAAGCTTATTTGATGACCGATCTGCGGAACTGATGGGACTTACAGGAAACTCTTTGGAGTCTCTCTCACTGGGCTGACCAGATTAATGATTGGCATTTCAAGTTGTAGGGCGATTTTTGAGTTAGAAGCTTGAAAAGGGTGCATGGTACTGTCCTTTAGGTGCCTCCTTTTTGTCGTCAAATTTGGAGGAGCTTGCGAGATTTTTACCGATGTGCTCGCATGAAACTGATGTCGGTCAAAGTACTACTACCTTCAAAAGACACACGACTGGTTCGAGTAACACCAGGTCATTTCCTATATTCACTCATTTTTCCCACTTAGCCCCAGCCATTGCCCGATCATCCGTGGTCCTCTTAACCATGCCCATAACTAATACCCCACTTGCGCGGTACGCACTCGAACTAATTAGTATGAAATCCCAACCTTTGGGCCTTAAACGACCCTGCAAAGACGACAATAGACGACATTTTATCTTCTTTCAAATTTTCTTAACCCGGGCACCCATTTGCCCTCAACTAATGAGACTAAAACTCTAAATGAGCGTAAGGACAAAGGAAAACAAAGCAGGAACATATTTTTTTACGTATACACCATACATCATGTACGTAGTTTGCTGCATAATTCTAAGTCTTTTCACAATTTGTAAGCCCCTATCCTGGGGGCTTATGAATGCGCAATTTCCCAACTTGTTAGGGACGATGGAAATATTTTCAGTCAACAGAGGAACGGGCGCTCCTTCAAAATAAACAAACTCACACACATTCGCAGCAACTCACCTCCGACAACACGGCATGTTATAACAATATCGTCACCCTCCTGTTTGGGTCCCAGTTGAGTGCCATTCAATTGTCGACCCCATCGATCAAGGATTATTGGCTGTTCGGGAAGAACTGAAAAAAAAAAATGCAAAACAACATCAGAACATTGGTAATTCTATTTTTTTATTTTTTATTTATTTCCCTCCCTAATTCGGCCCCCTTACAGGAAATCTCGTTAAAGCACACTCTGATTTCAGTCAATTGACTGAGGCTGCCGAATGCCGACATGAAAGGGATAAAGGGAGAAAGGATTTTCTTTCTTCCCAGGGGCACATTGTGTATACACCCTTCCTTCATGTGTGGATATGCAAAAAAAAAAAGAAAAACCCATCAGAATAAAAATATCCACGCTAATTCATAACTCCTTGGAGCTGGATCTTTGAATTCCCTCAGATGTATGCGAGTGTGCTTCCTTTTCCAAGAAAAAAAATTAAGAAAAGAAATAAAATATTTTATTCAAGAGGATACTTACTTATTACGGATAAATTAAATCGAAAGCTTTGCGTTTGACTTGTACGAAAGTCAATACGGCATCGGTAGACTCCTTGATCGTGACGTTTGATGTCCTTTTCATTTTGTGTAAGCATGTCATGGATGATGAAAAATATAAGAGGGAAATATTAAATAATTTTAAAAAATCTTTGACAGAGCTCGTCGGGAATTGGAGTTATACTTTTAGAGACTTGGTTCAATTGAGGGGGTTTCCGGGCCAGCGGATTAATTATCAAATTGATGAACGCATGTAAAGCTTGAATGGCAAGTAGTTGTAGAAGTTCTGGATTTTTAGGGGAGCGGGTAGAAATTCTGGTTTGCAAAATTCGGGTTTCCGGGCCAGCGGATTAATTAGGCAGTTATATGTCAAATTGATGAACGCATGTAAAACTTGAATGGCAAGTAGTTGTAGAAGTTCTGGATTTTTAGGGGAGCGGGTAGAAATTCTGGTTTGCAAAATTCGGGTTTCCGGGCCAGCGGATTAATTAGGCAGTTATATGTCAAATTGATGAACGCATGTAAAACTTGAATGGCAAGTAGTTGTAGAAGTTCTGGATCTTTAGGGGAGCGGGTAGAAATTCTGGTTTGCAAAATTCGGGTTTCCGGGCCAGCGGATTAATTAGGCGGTTATATGTCAAATTGATGAACGCATGTAAAACTTGAATGGCAAGTAGTTGTAGAAGTTCTGGATTTTTAGGGGAGCGGGTCGAAATTCTGCTTTGCAAAATTCTGCCTTTTAACACAAAAATATTGCCTGTCAGAATTTTAAAAATCACAATTTTGTAAAGCAGAATTTTGAGAGCAGAATTTTGTAAAACATAATTTTGAAAGCAGAATTTTGAAAAAATAATTTTGACCTCGTCAGAATTTCGACCCCAACCCGATTTTTAGAAATGAAAAAGGGAGGGACCTTTAAAACTACATGCGTCACCCCAAAGCGCTGTCATGAAATCATTTACGTTTGTCCAAATGGCCCCTTATTGAGCCCCAAACCTGTGGCCAGAATTTCTTTTAAAAATCATCAAAATGGCAAATTTTTTAAGATTCTATTCTGTATTGAATGAAAAAGAATCCAAAAATATAGAAACGGTTTCGTAATGAACAAAGTTTTTTTTTCGTTATATTAGTATTTCATGTGGAGGGCACCTTTTTGGCCTCTTTTCATTCCCCTTTTTGAAATACTTGAAGCAGAAAACTTTTTTTCGACAGAAAACACTGTTCGCATTAACTCAGTGTTTAGTCCGCTGGACTATTGAGGAAGGGTTCTCGGGTTCGACCGCTAACAGAAAGAAGAAAAAAAAAAACAAATTCATGTTTTTCACTGCATTACCTACGTCTTTTAAGTATCCAAAAGTGTAAATGTCCAGAAAATTATTTTCAATTTAGCCCGAAGGCATCAAACGTACGTTGAACAAAAAATGATGTTTTGCGCACATAGTGTGCGACCGGCATAACAGATTTCAGTCAAAATAGTTCTAAAATTCATCACAACTTGGATGCTTACTCAATAGGCTACTGTATGACCTGTGGACTTGAAATTAAATTTCATAGGCCCGCGTTGTTTGATCTTCGCCCAACGGCTAGATAATAACGAATCGATTAGACGGCTCGAGGAGACTTTTGGTTTAAATTTAGAACCTGATTTAGAGACAGACCTTAGATGCTGAATTTTTTAAGTCCTTCCCAGATGAGTCAGTATTTTTGTTATTAGAATAGGGAATGGGCAGTGACTTGCGGAGTTTTTGACGACTGTGACGAAACAGTAAACCTGCTAAAATCCGTCACTCATTTGGTACATATTTCATAATAGGAAGGGGTTTGAAATATCGCCATAATGGGTACGAAAAAAAACTATACTATGTGTGTACAGGCGCTCCCAGAACCATTTCCCTATTCAGAAGCTCACGAGGAGAGGCCCATTTCTGTACCAATTTTAATCATAGATCAACGATGTGCAAAGCGCAAATGGTAAAATAAAACCCGACACAACACACACACAATTCGAGGAAGTTTTTTTTCACTCAATTTAAATCCTTTCAAGGGGTTGTATCGATAATCCTTTTACCCTTTTCAACTTTTCTCTTCGCCTCTGTGTAGATTCCCAAATGCAAACAAACACACAAAGCAATAATGAAGAGATAACTGAAAGTTTGCCAGCAACGGGAAGGAGCAACGCCCAGAAATTCACAATGAAAAGCCTAAGTAAATAAACATTTCTATCTATATACAGATAAGGATATGCGGAGAGAACAAAAACAAACAACATTTTTTTTATACATAATATCCTTCGATGAGCGGCAACTGTGCCTAGGGAGGGCAGCAGAAATTGAAAGAGGTTTCGTGTAAAGCCGTCGCACAGGTGGTGTGTGGCAGGTCAGAGAAATCCCCTTAACGTGTGGCAACAATCCAAAAAGGATTAGCCCCCCGCAAAACGAAGGCATTTTCATGTGAGGTATTTATGGTCTCCCCGAGAGAAATACCATAAGGATATTATTTCAACAAATTCACCTTTTCGATAGTCAAGAGGGAGAGATGCACAGTTGCTATGCTGCCACGAATACTAATATCCTCGAATTCGATATCAGTTTGCCGTGTGCGTGAATGTGTTTGTGGTTTCATCCAATCAAGTAAGTGAATATTGGGTATAGAGGTTACGGGGCTATGGCTTTGTCCTTTGTATATACGTTTTTGCTTGCCCGTCTAGTCAATTAAGTGTTCAACCATAAATTAAAAAAGTTGGTAAGGTTTTCGCGTGCCAAGCTTCATTGGCCATAGCCTTATCTAGCTAGAAACAAATAAAATAAAAACGAACCGGTGGGGGATATCTCTTAATTTGTTTGAACACAAGAACCAGCAAACGAAATTAAGACAAAGGAAGACTCACCTTTATTTCCAGCGATGCTGGGGATGAATCAAAATGAAATTTGGCACGGGATCCAAACACCTCGGGAGCTGACCAATGTCGTGGCTGTTCGGTGTTAAGTTTATCGCGAACGTCAAAGCTGTAAAAGAACCGAAAAATAAAAAGAATAAAAATAAATTTTGCGATAATGTGCAATCATTTGTAATTGTTTTTTTTTTTTTAAAGAAAATATTTATCTGGTATCCCTTCCCTATCCGTAGCCATGACAATGGTGGGAATATTAGATTGGGCCAGGCGGTGAAATGTAATATATTTTTTAAGGACTAGGGTTTGTTGTTGTGGCCAACAATGAGGTGGTAATGAAATTCCCATTTTCTCTTTTGTTGCCAGCCTAATTTACACTTAATTGCAAGGAGAATGGAGAAAGAGGGTTTTTGAAAGGGCGATAACCACTAAAGTCTGGGGATGTTAAGAGGATCAGGCGATTAGGGCTGTCCATCATTTTCCTTTTCATTTATTTGCCAACAGAATTTTTTCACAGTGGTCTTAAGTTGCTTTCTTTAAGGCTTAGCATTTCATTTATTGGCTTTTGCTAATTTCACATTAAAAATAAAAATACGCCATTCAAGTTTGTGTTGAAAAGGACAAAGTGAAAGAGGAATAAATAGAAATAGAAGAGGAATGGATCAGATTTGCATTTAGGAGACTACTGTAATGATGCTCTTACTCTTTTTCGACTGTAAAGGTGTTGAATTGATTTAGAAACTAAGATTGGAATGGAGAACGTGCATCAATGAAGACTTCCTTTTCGTGGTGATCTCGAATTGCGTGCATAAGAGCTTGACAAGTTCACAAAAGCATCTCTTTAAGGTTCCCACTCAGTTCACACATTGATAGGTCCCTTTTCAGTTCCTCTTGCAGAGGCAGCAACCGTCTCCCTCACTGCGTCACATTATATCCAGCCGAAGCCATTTTTTTTTTTTTGGAATCTACTTTCCAAGCAGAGTTTTACACATGAGCGACGAGCACCACTGACCTAGAGTCACAGAGTAAGACAAAATCTAGGTTAATGACTATACGCATACGGTGTAGCCTCCCCGATGAAAAGGACTCATTACACACGCATATGTGGATTTCGAAATTCATTGCATGAACTGCTGAATACTGCTGATGCTGAATACATTTGGTTTTCAATTATACTCCCGTAAATGCTGGGATGGATAATTTTTAATGAAAAGAGGTCATTCAATGAATCTATTTGGAATTTATTTCCATGTATACTGGAGCTCAATGGAACGCATTAAGGTGCAGAGAAAGGAGTTACTTAGCTGAAATTACTGTCGGTGATGCAAAAGTGGTTGAGTTGCAAATAATATCCTGCATTGTGGAGGGTTTATACTGGTACGACATGTGTTTGATTTTTTTTATGGATCTTGCAAGCCCTTTAGAGTTATCAAAATAAAGTGCCCTCTGTAGTTGTAGGCAAATCGTAAAAATAACTATCCGAAGACTTAAACTTGATCTACGGTGGTCTAAGCTGGGTTGTGGATACAAGTGGAGGGTTGAAATCACTCGATGGAAGTGACATACATTTTAGGAAAGTGTGAAACTCACTGAACAAACCCTGGTGCCGAAACTATCTGCACGAACGCGAGCTCGGGGAAGACTCATGCAAAAGCGATATGAACTCAATTTGACTGCCGCATCCCCCGAGCCTAATCTATGCTACCATATAGAGCAGGAGGGATTTCCCTGCTTTCTCTCTCCCATATGACCGACCTCGTCGTTTAACGCAAGGTGGCGCAAAAGTCATCAACTCTACCGGTAGATTCTGCAATTTGTGCAAATGGCGGCAAATGTCAATGATCGATCTCGTCGTTATAAAGATAGATAGTTTGGGATGGGACATTATTTTTAACTAGGATGACCTTCAATTAAAATACAAAATAAAAACAAAAAAAAAATATAGAAATAAATAAGTAAATAATTGAATAAATAAAATAAATAGAAATATAAATATACTAGCTGACCCGGCGAACTTCGTTCCGCCCAAATTCGTTATAATGTAATAAAAATAATAATTCCGAGAACGAACAATGAACATGCTGCTTTATGTAATTCGGTCAATTCAAATTCTGTATTCAAAAGTTATATTAAAAACATTGTTGATGATGTCTTTAAATCCAACCGCAATGATTGACGTGTCAGCCAACCTTAATTTTTCCACTAAAGTGCTTTACGGTACACGAAGTACAAAGCGGAAGATTTTGCTCACACGTGAGCACGCCACATACGATTGATTGATACGATTGAAAAACATGGGAATTCAATAATTGATGTCACAAATATCCAGCGATTGTCCTTGCGACTTACTATTTTTTTTTCATAATGAAAGCGATATGCATTGGAAATTGAAGGCGCTCGGAAACCAATTGCAAATCATCGGAATCCGCGGAATTATATAATCGGTGCTTGAATTTTTAAGTCAAAATCTTCGCTTCCAAGACATTTGATTTGAGATTCTTCACATTCAAATCAAACCCAATCCGTTAAAAAAGTTTCGGTTGATTGGGGTTGCTCAACAAAATTATAACTGAGCCGACTTTCGAATTAAAATTGTGTAGCGGTGAGCCCGGAACATCTAAAGAATTTAAAAATCAAACTTTTGAAATAAGTTTTGTTGTATTGGCAGTGACACAACCCGTTTTCCTATCCAGCATATTTTTTTTACAAAGTGCGGTTGCCATACTAAGTTCTATTCCCAATCTCATCCCCTTAAACTTTTATTTTCACTACAAAAAGTAGCATAATGTCCTTCCTAAACGAATCCTCCAAGCCCAAAATCGTAAAAATCGAACGATCCATTCTCGAGTTATGAGTGCCACACACAGACGTCAGTCTCTTTTATTTATTGGGGTACCCACCCGGTATTTCCGTGCCTTTCATTTGGAACTATCGGGTCCAAAACTATCCTATCTTTAAAACTGAAACCAACTGGATGGGTATCCATCCACAAAATTTCATTGAAATCGGTTGAGTGGTTTCGGAGATCGACAACACCTAACCAATTCCTCCCTAGATTTTGAAATTAAAATTCTTTCTTAGATTTCCTATCTGTGAATGTGCTAACTGCTAAGAGTCATCAGAGCATGATATGTTTTCACTAATCTTGACTGTAACTCTCTTCGGCCGTCGACTCTCTTTCGTGACGTCGTTTGTAATTTGTACAGGCATGCGCATGAAGAACGAAAGAAAAATGTATCCCGAATCAAAGTATGTACACAACTGCGTAGTTGAAATTTAGTGTAGTAAAATTCAACTTTTTCAATAGTTAATATTTTAAAAAAAGTAAAAATGCAAAGATAAGCACCCTGAAAATATCTTTTTTTTGACACTTGATTTGTTAAGATTGGTTGAGCGTGTGAGCCGCAAAAGGGAGAAACACACTACAAAAACAACAGAAATAATATAGAGGGGATGTATACATATGTAACCAAATAAACAAAACAACCAGAAGGTAACAAGTAACGGAAAGAGAAAAAAAAATAAAAAATTATGACAAGCTTATCAACTATACCTATAGTTCGATATAATTCGTGTTTAGAATATTTACTAAAGTATTATCGGCAAAATCACAGCGTTCTAGAAAACGTTGGTTCAGCTTTTGAATTCTATCGAAGATCAATTCAACATTCGCTTTATTGTGAATGTCCATAGTCGAGTGATACCACGGCAAGTTAAACATCATTTTAAGTAGCTTATTTTGCGAGACTTGTAGTTTTTTAATGTGTCACATTGCACAATTTCCCCATATACTTGGCAACCATATATGTAGCAGTATTGCTTGAAAAATGACCTTGTGTATAATTATTTTATTTTGATTTGAGAGCTGCGACTTACGATTTATGAAAGGATACAACATCTTGATAGCAATTGCAATTTTGCTGAGAGTATTCGTAATATGAACATACCAAAGGTCAACTTGGTGTCCAAATATATTTCTAGATATTTTACTGCAGGCTTCCAATTACATGGTTGCCACTGGAGTAGAAAGTCAGGGAAAGTCAGGGAACGGACATTTGGTCAGGGAATATCAGGGAAAGTCTGGGAATTTTGAAAACAGTCAGGGAAAATTCACTCTGTAATTCACTCTGTAATTTTTATTAATATTTGTACCATTTATTTTAAGCTGCCTACTCGGAAGATAACAGGCTTTTCTTTTTCTTGTGAAAAACATGGTTTGCAATTTTTCCCAATTCAACTTAGTTTTCCATCTACTGTAATATTCTTCTAATATCACCATCGCATTTTTAAAATTCCTCTCAATATCGAGAGCGAATCCATGAGACGATAAAATCGCAGTATCATCGGCAATGATAGCTGCTTCACAATTGGGTAAAGATGCAAGATCTGATGTGTATAGGTTATATAATACCGGCCCAAGCACTGAGCCTTGGGGAACACCTGAGCCAAAATAAACTATGTTTGAGACACCACTATTTACATGGACTTAAAAAAAAACGATTTGACAAGAAACTATGAACAATTTTGGAAATATAAAGAGGGAAATTTAAATTTTACATTTTGTATTGAAGTCCGTCATGCCAGACAGTGTCAAAGGCTTTCTCAATATCGAGGAGAATCATTCCAGTTGATTATCCTATTGAACGATTTGTTTTGACTTGATTGCATATCCTAAGCACTTGGTGAGATGTATTGTGGAAGCGTGTAAAACCAAATTGCTCATTAGGATATAAGCCGTTGTCTGAAATGTGCTTCGACAATTTTTCCTTTATGACCTTTTCATAAATTTTACTAAGACTGCGCAGCAGGCTGATTGACCTATAGCTGTCAGTCAGTTCAGGAGGTTTACCAGCTTTTTTTATGACTTTCCATTCTCCAGGAAAATACTCCATTCTTAAACTGGCGTTGATAATAAAGGTTATTAGTCGAAGACCAGATCTAGGTAATTGCTTGATATATATATATTTTTTATTGAATCAATACCTTCAGCTTTTCACAGTCTCAAGTTATTGACAATAAATTCAGTGTCTTCAAAGGTGATATAGTCACTAAAAGATGTTTGGGTTTGGGTGGTTTCGATAACATTGTTTACTAAAACATATGTGGCCCGGTCTCCTAAATTAGACGTGACCATTTATGGTTCCTTGCGAAGGTCGAAGCAAGCGCATTTGCTTTATCCAGATCAGTGAAAAAGATACTGGTTGGATCCTTGAGAAAGGGGAGTTGTTTGTTTTCGTTTTTTACTACCTTTGCTATGTTCCAAAAAGGTTTTGCGTTTTTTTTCTAGAGCGCTTAGTTTTTTGTTCCACTCATTGTTTCTATGCATACCTTAGAATGAGCTTGGATATTAGTTTATTTTTTGCATACGCGACTTGATTTTTTAAGTAAGCCTAAGACTATCGATCTTGGCCAGAGTCGTCGGTAAGTGTTTCTTTTCTTCATAATTTCCAAGATATTAGAAGGTAGATTGATCGTGAAGTGTGTGAAGTGAACAAATTCAAAGTACTTCTTGTCGAAGTGAAGTTCGTGTCAGAGTTGCAATTAGATCCAAAAAAAAAGCTGGTAGACAAACGTAAGGTAAGGCGATTCACAGGACGTGACAACTCTGATAGTTCTGTAACATTTCGTAACAACTCATTGTTGCGTAAAAGTAAAGTTTTCAAACTATTCCCTTTTCAAAACTCCTTCAACTGGAAACTTTCTAGTGTAACATATTTCATCACCTCTATTCCTCTATTGGGTCTACCTATATGTTCCTCCATCTCACCGCATTGATTTTTCACCGACTTCCTCATTTATACAAACAGTCAATTCCAGTTTCCCCCATCCTTACAGTCCATCTACAGCCTTGTTTAAACAAAACCTCACCCTTATCCGAGGGTATAAAAATTCACCCTGCGGCGAGTAAAAAAAAGGGGGGGTGATAAAAATACTATCGATTATTGCCCCGCTCCCTAGCTCGAAGTTATTCATGAGTGGTGACTACAGAAGGTTACCTCATACATAATAGTCCACAAAAAAAAAAAAAAAATAGAACCTTATGGCTATAGTCCTGGTGATAGAATAGAAAAATTCTATACCCGTCTACCATACACTCACCTGTACAAGGGTATACCAGCGTTATCCCGGAACCACAACACCATGTAAACATCCTCCAATTGTGCCACTATTGGGCATGGTAGCGTCACCGATTTACCTTCAACAGCTTCAATGTCCTTTGTCTTGACTGTGTGTATAGATGTAGATGGTGTTGTTTTTTGTTTCCATTACCATGATTGCAAAATAACATGAAAAGAAAGAAAGGACACAGGAAAAATAAGTTACTGGAGAAAAGGAGACAAAGAGTTTTTTTTTTATAAATTTTACTCGCCCCACAAGAGTGATTAAGTTTAAATTAAAGTAAATAATCAGAGAGGGAGACAATTGGTGCTTTTTAGACCACTAATGAGATTGGCGCTGCCATCAAAAAATTATATAGACCGCTTAATGGGTTTCTTGTCTTTGATGGAGTTGCATTGGGGCATCGGGCTGTATCCATTTTTTATCTGCCGCAGAGGCAGTTGTTGTGCGCGGCGTTAATTAAAGGACTATTTATGAGCTTGATGATTTTCCTTGAAATCTATTTCGATTGCTATCATGAATGATGGTGGGATTTGTGATGGAGCCGACACTCGGTCGGGATGACAATAAATTTTGAAAAGGCAATTACAACTTATCGGTTGAGGCGCACGCATTATTGCGGTTAATAAAACTCGAGAGTTATGAGGCGGATTAACTGGAAGGATTATGAAATAATGGTGTAGGCAATGTAATAAAGTTGTTCATTTCCTTTTGGGATGTTATTTGTGCTGGTGCAGAATTACATATGTCCATCAATCAAGTTCGTTGTACAAGAAACAAGGGTAAGGATTTTTTTTATAGTGTGGGAGTTTGAGAGATTTCAGGCAGCTACTGTGACGGGCTGTGGCTTATGCTTGTTCTCCCAACACATCGTAAGGTGTCTCAATGGACCCCGGGAGGACGTCATAACTCTTCTACATCACGCACCCTTTCATAACCCATGTTAGGATTTTTTTACAATTAGTTTTGCTTGTAAATCGGGTGGAATTAATGACTTTTTCACCATTATACACCCTTTAAGCAATGGTATCAATTTTTTAAAATAAGTTTTCCACATAAATCGATGCATCCTACACCAGCGATCCTTATAATGCGATGAGCGGAACATTCAAAAGCAGAAGAACATTTCCCACCCCCTTTCGTGGAGGAACCAAATTGTTTTCATACTCGGTTTCCAGTTGTGCAAATTCTTGAATTTTCTCTTTTCCACCAACAGTTGCCCACCTTTCCACTTCCGAAATGGAAGACACTACCGAGCAGAAACCACATCCAAACTATCTGCCTTTAAGTGAATACTTTAGAATTCCTTCTGGGAATACGTGTTACGTGCTTTTATAGCCCTCAATTTGTCGAGCCTTGTTATAGAAACAAAAAAAAAACCCACGACATCCAGTTTCAGAACGAAACTGGTCCAAGTCACGTTGCCCAAAAAAAAATATCCATTACCCACTTCACTATGACGCCGCCAACAAAACGAAGAAGCAAACAACAAAATGAAAACAATAATCCTGAGAGGACAGTAAATTATCCTGATGGAATGCAATAGCACAGAAGTAATGTCTCAACTCAAAAGGATACTCCAGCGAATAACAAAGAATACACACCGAGTTGTCTCGTTCTTTACGAGTGTTATTCTCCGTTGTTTTTTTTTTATCGTCCTTTTTTACTCGTTTTCCTTGGAAATGAATAGGACATACGGTGAATAAAAATTCGGCACTAAATCCCAGCCAGAATAAGTGAGTACTATCGATGGGTTGGGACAGTAATTACACCTGACCACAAAAGGGTTTTATCTTCTGTTATGTCCTTGAAATGGAGAAAAAAATAAAGCAAAATTCCTTTCGACTGTATGACGTGCGGTGTCCTTCAAATGGACAGTTCATTTTATACATAACCATGCAGACCATACACACATGTCGAAAGTCGACATTGTAGTCAAAATGAACCGAACAGAGAGAGAGAAGAGCGCCCATTTAAAGTAATAGCTGGGATGTCCTTCGTGTGAGTTGAAACCATCATAGTACTTGGAGCCAGAGAATGTGGCAAATGGGATTGAAGTAACCAGTAGCAAAGTAATGGGGTGCCAGAGGAAGTATGGCAATGACAGCTTTACAGGCAATCTAGTTGGGAGAGACGATTATCTCAAGTAGTTGTTTTCGGTAGTACCTCAGCGTGCGAGTTCTGGTTCGAGGTCAATTTGGTACTTTTAGAAGTTATGGGGCAACATATCAGAGGGAAGATTAGGTCAGGTCGGAAATGGAAATGGTTTCCATTAAAAAGGAGTCAGCGCGAGAGGCGTTCTATTTTGGGAGTCTCTATGGTCTCTCTGGTATTCAGGAATCGAATTTTTTCCGAGGAAAAGGTAGCTCCTTGTTGTACAAAATATCATTTCGCATATCGTAAGGATAGCAACTATCCCTCTGGTGTTTTTTTCCTTTTCAAGTGCTCTTGAAATGTTTCGCTGTTACCTAGATCTTTTAAGTTATCTAAAGTCGTCACAACTTTTTTAGTGAGGGGCTGTATGTGGCCCCTATGCCACTTCCTTTTGGTCTAAATTTACAGTCGTTTGGTGATGAAAGATCGAAAGTTATGAAGGCTTAAAATCAACAAGAATTCCCTCCGACTTCGTAGAAGGCCAATTAAATTTAATTCACTCTCCTACATCGTTCTAACTTTCCTCACCTTATGTTTAAACAAAAAAATGAGTTTACTCTCAGCCGCAACCTTAAAAATAAAACTTCTTTTCCAAATTTTCAGGGTCTAAATCTTAAAATTCCAAAAAAGAAAAAAAACATGTTTAATCAACTTTAAATCATGTGGACCGAAATTTCAAAAATATCCACCTCTTCTCTTCGCCGCAACAGTCCACCAGCCACCACTCCTTAAAATGAATTTTTCCATTCCACCGTTCGTCCGTTCCACTTCAATTTAACCAACTATCTGGAGTTACATAAATCTCTGTGCTGGTAATTAGGAAAGTAGAACATGCCATTGGACTTTATCCTTTTTTTCGCTCAAATTCCTCTCCTTGAGCGTTTGTCAAAAGGTAATGTCTGGACATCGATATCCGTCTCTGCTCTCATTAAACCGATATCGAAGGATGCTACTTGAAAAAAAAAAAACTTCTCCCGCTCCCGTCAGAATGTAATTTTCTTCACAAAGACGAATCGATAGGTTAAAGGAAATAAATTCCAGCGGATGGTGTATAAGGAATTATCCCAAGCGGCAGATTAATTGTGATTTCCACTAAATTTATCAGTTAGCCTCAGGAGTGATGAATTGGGGAAATTAAAAACAAAAAAAAAAACTTCTCGTAGACCCTCCTAATGGAGCTGAACATTTCGTCAAGACAAGAGAGGGCGCTATATCCACTTGCTAAATCGAAAGGAGTAGTGGATTAGTGGTTAGTGAGTTTTACTACCAAGCGAGTGGTACCAGGTTCGATCACTGAAAAAGCCCAAAATTCATTTTGAGAATTTTTTTTCCACTGCTTCCTCTTATGAACGCCTGCCAAACATCCGAGGGTATAATTGTCATGGCAGAGCTTCTCAATTATTGGCCGTTTGGACATCAAATTGTAGATCCCTGTCAAAAATTCAAAATTCACACAAAACGAATGATTGTGAGAAGTGAGCGCCAACTATTTCCTTATTTTTTAAATCGAAATAAAGGGAAAGACGATATTAGGCGTGGTTTACGGGAGCGGGTCGAAATTCTGCTTTCAAAATTATGCTCTGCAAAATTCTTCCTTTTAACGCAAAAATTCTGCTGTTCAATATTCTATTTCTTTTCTGTTCTGTCTTACAAAATTCTGACAGGCAAAGCGCGCGCTTTTTAACATTTTCCAAACCTTTTTTTTTTTATTATTTGCAGAACTTTGTAAAGCAGAATTTTGTAATGCAGGCATTTTTAAAGCGGAATTTAAAAAACAAAATTTTGACTTCGCCAGAATTTCGACCCCAACCCGTTTCGGAAGCGGGTCGAAATTCTGCTTTGCAAAATTCTGCTTCTTAACACAAAAATTCTGGCGTTCAAAATTCTGTTTCTTTTCTGTTCTGTCTTAAAAATTTCAGTTTTCAAAATTCTGCTTTTAAAATTTTGACAGGAAAAGCGCGAACTTTTTAACATTTTCCAAACCTTTTTAACTTTCCCCATTACGTAGTAAGAGAAAGATATTGTTTTCGTACAAAATTTCGAACTCGAGATATTAATCAATTCTAATATTACGATGATAGAGGAACTCAAAAAAGTGGGTCGCAAAATTCTGTCCGATCTGTCCGTCTGTCCGTCCTTCAACAGGCCTACAGCCTAAACGGCTTCCCGGATTACGTTCAAACTTCGGACTTGGAGTTTTTGGGCTTACAGTTCGGGAGGGTTTTTTTTTTTTGCCAGGTAACCTCAATATTAATGGTACTTTCCACATAAAATTTTCGTACCAGTTTGATTTGATCGAAAACGGCTCTAACGATTTCAACCAAAATTGATATTTAAGCTTAAGTTGGTGAGGTTACCATGACTGCGTACCCAGTTTTTGGCTAAAAATTCGAAGAACAGTATACTTTTGAAATTTCGACATATCTCGAAAACTGTCTATACGATTGTAACAAAAGTTAATTTCTAATGTTTATTTGTAACTTAATAGCACACTCAGTTTTTCGTTGTGTTATCATACAATGGATTTTTGAAAAAAGAAATTTTTTCAGTTCACCGGAAAACGGCGATAACGATTTTGACCAAAATGCAAACTTAGAGTCAAATAGCTGCTTACAACACTATTGTGTCCTCAATTTTCGATTTGCTGAAGATTCTGAAAATCAGGCAGACTCGCACTAAACGAGAAAGTTTCGTGCGATCCAGTCGTGCACTTTATTTTTTTATTATTTGCGGAACTTTGTAAAGCAGTCTTTTGTAAAGCAGATTTTTGTAATGCAGAATTTTGTAAAACAGAATTTTGACCCCAACCCGTGGTTTACACTTGCTTAATCGAAAAGGTGCCGGAAAAAAAAGCTGTCCTTATTTTTTGAAATAAAAAACAAGTTGTCCTTCTTTTTTTTGAGTAAGAATTTGATTTCGAGGTCGATTATTTTTGTTTCTTCCAAATGGAGAGATGTAGGTACTGATGGTTGATTTCAAAACTGTTAAACCATTCACCCTATGACCTCAAACCTCCATTTCCTTCAGAGGAATAAATGTTGTTCATGCTTCGCTCCCCTCCCGTTGCCATATACAAATAAATTCATTATCTGAGTTCATGTGTGCCTTGTCGAGCGCGCCCTACTTTCAAGCCTCTGAGGCAGACAACGACGACGACGGTACAATAATAAAATGCGAATGATGTGGCCAAAGTCATCTCAGGAGGGCTGTCTTAAGCAAAATGTTAAACGTTTAAGGGAATTAAATCGAGTATGCATATAGTTAGTTGTTTCTCCTGCTCTCGTGTCTGCGGCAGTCCTTTACTCTTTCCTCGTGCGCCATCACACAGAATAAGTTATTTAGGTATATACCAATGTGTGTGCGACATTAATGGTGGCCCCCTTTAATGAGATGCGGCTTCATAAAAATGAGATTTCATCGTTTATTTAGTTCATCGCCCCTTGATAGAAAAAGCCTTGGTTGGCATCTGGCAAGGACTTACAGTTCGACACCTCTTATCTACCTCCATTACCATTATTATCTGCCATGAGCCGAAAGCACATTCGAGTACGCACACGCCTACCAATATTCCCGCTGAAAATCTAACCCACATATTAGTAACCCTAGGAGTTCGAGTTGGCTTTCCCATGACGTTATATATATATTATATATCCTTGCGTTGAATTTTGCGCAGCACACAAATAAATTATAAATCCCCCCCGGGCGAAATGAATATTAAAGCGAACATCAACAGGGAGTAGAACAAGCTGCGGATTCATGCAGAACAAGTGATACGACCACCTTCCGATCGAACTCCTTCCCGATAGCGATACAAGTACAAATCCATGCGACAATGATGCTCTTACTTGATGCCTTCGGCTAGACATGAAACGTCACAAGATATGTGCCGGAGTAATCGAGTTCCGAAGAGCACATCTCGAATAAAAAATAACACACTTCCTTCACAGGGAATGGTGGATAAAACTACCCCACACTCATACAAAAGGGGGAAAAAAATGAAATAGAATCCAATATTGACCCCCGCAGGGGGCAAAGGCAAAAGGTGCCATCCATTCATATTTGTGCTCCATCATCGAAAATCCGCAACAGCAGCATGCTACATGACATTATTAAAGGACTATCAACTCATTCGATTCGTTCGTTACACCATCGTCATCCTCCGAAATGGCTGAGGTTTATTATCCTCTCGATGTGACACAAACACGTATATCCATAGATAGAACACCATACCAATAAAGTATGTAAAAAGTGGCACAAGGGGAGTTGGGTTTCCTTTTTTTTTGTTTGTTGTTATATCATGTGTGACATAAAAAGGACCCCCCATCCACTGGGGAATAACAATGATGATGATGGAATATATGGTATATCCATATATATTGCTTGGGAGGGGAAAAGGGAAAATTGGGGGGAAAGTTAAAAAGGATCTATCACCTCTATTACATAGTCGCCTCTAAATATTAATATTTTAGTCCCTTTTGCAGGGGGTGTGTTTTTTTTTTGGTGTCAGTCTAATAGTTGAAATTGTAACCAAATGTGATGTGACAGTAAAAATAAATGTCCTGACGAAGGACGTTTGAGGTTTTTCAGCTTTGTTTTGGAATCTTTTGGTTCTTCTTCCGTTTTCTGCCATGTGCATGGTGTCCTCTGGTTCTGTATGGATGTGTCTTTGTGGTTAACACGCGTATAGCTGTTTTTTTCTGTTGTGTGACTTAAACTTGTCATTTGCCAAGGAGCAGAATCTTAGTAATGGAATTTTGAAAATTAAAGGATCCTTGGTGTGGGATAAATAGTTTAAAAATGAATTCAGCCAATAGCTGTCGAATCGGTGGTCAAGGGTGCAGAGGCAATTGTCTGCATTGTGATGGTCTGAAAAGTCGGCAAGCACACTTTAGCCGTCTCGAAGAATAAGTGAATAATTACAGTTAGTAAGGCGGCTTGGAGGTTCAGAGTGAAGAATGACCTCAACTGCAGCCATTTCCGATGGAATTCTACTTCTGAGCGCCGCCGCCTAAAGCGAGGTCTTTCTCTGCAAGATCAAAGACTCATTTTTTTCATAGCTCTACTGTTTCGAGTCAGCTGAGGTGACTGACGCGTACTACTCTAAACAGAGCCATATAGAAAGAAAATCTCTTCTGAATGTCGATTGCAATGCGGGAGGTCCTAAACTCATAACTTATGATCGACAGAGACAGTAGAACCCTAACAAAGATATTCACAAATTTTAGAAAAAATAAAAAGAAACTTCAGATCGATCTTAAAATCGAACTGAAAGCGTCGAAAAGAGCTTGACAAGTCTATAACAAGTTTCGCCATCTATGTCAACGGGTGCCGTACACAGTCTTCTAGCACAAAGGTTCAGAGAGCTTCGAAAAACCCCCAAGAAAAATCCTGCGTAGGTACTCTACTGACCTCAAACTACTTCGTCTGTGTAAGAGGAACAATAGATCTTTTAGATCTTTTAGGTCTACGAGTACGTGCCTCTTTATCGCTTTGGCGAATCAGAAGTTTTTTTTTTAAAAAAAAAAAGACGAATTTGAAAAAATCCCGATGAGCTGCCAAAGTCGGTAGGGCGGCGAGCTATCATGGAACTTCTATAACATACTTGAAGCAGAAATCGAGCGAAACATACTTCCAATCCAGTTTCAGGAAAGCGGCTTTTTAAGAGCGCTCAAAAAAATAAACTTGCCAATCGATGAAAGGCACTTGTTTAAATTCACATTCCTAGGGGCAAACCTCGACTTTGACAACCTTTCTTTTGCGACTGCATTCAATAGTCGGCTGTCTATCGATGTGATAAGCTTCGAACCGCCGGCGAGGATAAGAAATTTGACTTTGACAACTTTTCTTTTGCTACTGCATTCAGTACTCGACTGTCTATCGATGTGATAAGCTTTGAACCGCCGGCGAGGATAAGAAAGTTGACTTTGACAACTTTTCTTTTGCTACTGCATTCAGTACTCGACTGTCTATCGATGTGATAAGCCTCGGACCGCCGCTGAGGATAAGAAATTTGACTTTGACAACTTTTCGTTGCAACTACATTCAGAACTCGACTGTCTGTCGATGTGATAAGCTTCGAACCGCCGGCGAGGATAAGAAATTTGACTTTGACAACTTTTCTTTTGCTACTGCATTCAGTACTCGACTGTCTATCGATGTGATAAGCTTTGAACCGCCGGCGAGGATAAGAAAGTTGACTTTGACAACTTTTCTTTTGCTACTGCATTCAGTACTCGACTGTCTATCGATGTGATAAGCCTCGGACCGCCGCTGAGGATAAGAAATTTGACTTTGACAACTTTTCGTTGCAACTACATTCAGAACTCGACTGTCTGTCGATGTGATAAGCTTCGAACCGCCGGCGAGGATAAGAAATTTGACTTTGACAGCTTTTCTTTTGCTACTGCATTCAGTACTCGACTGTCTATCGATGTGATAAGCTTTGAACCGCCGGCGAGGATAAGAAAGTTGACTTTGACAACTTTTCTTTTGCTACTGCATTCAGTACTCGACTGTCTATCGATGTGATAAGCCTCGGACCGCCGCTGAGGATAAGAAATTTGACTTTGACAACTTTTCGTTGCAACTACATTCAGAACTCGACTGTCTGTCGATGTGATAAGCTTCGAACCGCCGCTGAGGATAAGAAATTTGACTTTGACAACTTTTCTGTTGCAACTACATTCAGTACTCGACTGTCTATCGATGTGATAAGCTTCGAACCAAAGGCCGAGGATAAGAAATTTGACTTTGACAACTTTTCGTTGCAACTACATTCAGTACTCGACTGTCTCTAGATGTGATGAGCTTCAAACCGTCGGCGAGGATAAGAAATTTGACTTTGACAACTTTTCGTTGCAACTACATTCAGAACTCGACTGTCTGTCGATGTGATAAGCTTTGAACTGCCGCCGAGGATAAGAAATTTGACTTTGACAACTTTTCTTTTGCTACTGCATTCAGTACTCGACTGTCTGTCGATTTGATAAGCTTCGAACCGCCGGCGAGGATAAGAAATTTGACTTTGACAACTTTTCGTTGCAACTACATTCAGTACTCGACTGCCTATAATTAGAAATCTGACTTTGACAACTTTTCTTGAGCGGCTACATTCAGTACTCGATAAGAAATTCGACTCCCTCAGTTAACAAGTCGTGCTGTGAAAAATCCATGCCTTGAGGCGGAGGTGGCGACCTTAACTCGCATCCCTAAAAAGGTTACATGTCTTTGAATGTCAATAAATTCCCCACATAAATAAGAACTGCGAGCATCCTTAAATTCCATCATCAAAAAGACCCGCCCCTTGAAAAACTTAAACAGAATATTTCAACAAAATCAAATTTAACATCCAATATCATTGACATGTCCGAATCGTAGCCAAGGGCAGAGTATCCCTCGTCAAGGACATGAAAACTGCTCATGATTTCAAAAGGCAAATGATAACAAATTTGCGTATTTTGATATGCAAAAGTAAAAGCTATACGCCTCCAGTCCAAATACGTATGATCCTTAAAAAATGGACAAAACAAACTTGTGTCGAAAACGAAACGAAACCCTTTTCGCTTACATACTCTGATAATTTCAACACAAGATAACTTTTTTCCCATTCATACCCAAATGAAACAGCATAATGAAATGTCAACAAATTTTATTTGTCCTTTATTCGGAAAGGAATAGAGTTGAGCCTTCTGTAATAATGTGCGTACGTAATTCTCATCCTTGTCAGACCTTTTTTTTTCCTTTTTTTCTTTCTCTAATGGTTTTGGTTGGCCGAAGAGGACAGCTGTCGAACGGGTTACACCTTTAGGCGGACATGGGTACCTATATGAATATAAAACTGTATATACATAGAGATATGCTGTGTGGGAAGTTCTGCTCATCAAAATGGCACGCATGGCTGCAAATATATCTGAGTTAGGCGACATGGACGAAATGTCTTCAAAGCAAGAATGTTATATTCTGGGTAAAGATTTTACAAGTTCAGTTCGGTCAAGGACAGAGTTTTCTCAGATGCTCATTAGTGAGGTCATGCGATTCATGATGAGCAGCTCGACATCCCATTAAATGGCGAGTGCAATTAGTCGGTTAAATTGCACGCAAATTAACCATTACAAGCAACGACAATAGAAAACGTTGAGGTGCGGCGTGAGTCGGATTTTATATTCTGTTTGTGTCCGCGGAGTGCCTATTTTATGTGGATGGGTTTCATCAAATTTTATGAGCTTCTCTGAGGGAATGTGGGAGAAGGTTTATAGCTATCTAGAGGTATCCTTTTTAAGTAGGAAACTACATAAATCCCAGTTATAAGAGGTGACGGATCGGCTTTCTATTAAAACGTCCCCCAAAACTGATAACAGACATTTTCCAAGTCAAATAAAGTGGGCATGGTCCAACACCAGAAAGCGATTGCCTACATTTAAAAACGCACACTTAAAAGTATTTAAACTAGCGAGAATTGAAAATTGAAACTTTTAGTTGTTTTTAAGGAAAAATTTGCGAAAGAGCTCTTTGGGTTAAAGAACTCCTATCATCCTCTTATCCTTTTGTTGGGATTAATGCTTTTTGTTTAATGTATCCTCGTTGTTTATTTGGATTCTCTGCCGAAGAGAGAATGGTAGCTCAATACGGAAAAGAAAATATAACTAGGTAGGTAAGGAAAACAAATAGAAAAATGTTCTTCCACTTAAAATTAATTGCACAAATGTTATTCTCGCTCGTATACGATGGGGATTTGTCTTTCGTTCGCGTTTAGTGGTGGTTGCTGCCCGTTTACGTCAGCATTTTCTCCACTTTTCCCTGTTTATTTTCTTCCATTTAATACCATCATTTGAGTGGGATTATTGTTATTTCTGTGAATAATTGCAGCGACTGCAGTTGTACGAAACAATTCGAACAATGGCAGTCCTTTTGAATGCAAACTTGATGGGCATTGAAATTGTCGTTGAGTTTTTCTTCAATCCTTTTGGTTGGTTGCGCACCATTTTCAAATTATAGGGGCACTTTAGGGTTTTTTTTCAACTGTGTGCTTAATATGTTTGCTCAGAGCAGAGAGGAAAAGTTTGACAGATCTCAGAGAACCAGCTGGAAAAAATTTAGATCCCTTCACTGTATCCCATAGAATATGGGACCCCATCAATTTACGACCGCTAAAATAGTTGCAACTTTAAATTTCCCATCCTCTTCGTTAACCAAGGTTCAGAGCTCCTTCATGTTCTCCACACATACACAACAACCTGCCTTGTTCATTTTGTGCAGCGAACAAATTACAAAGCTCTTCTCAACTTCGCCTTGTCTCGTTGAGGAATTCCATTAAACTCGTATACAAACAGGATGAAAGGGGGCGCGAGAAAAACTATATTAAACCAAATCTGGAATTGAATTCTAATTCTCAAGAGCAATCGATGAAAACCAATGAATCATTCAAACTGGCATTTTCCGGAGAACTGTGCACAAGAAAACTTGAAGGAATTTTCTCCAATTCAATTGGTTTGTGAAAATATGTTGTTGCTGCCGTCAAGTTCAACAACAAACATGTCTGTTAAGTTGGCGTTTGCCCTATCCAACTTTGCACACAGCCACAATCTCAACTCGATGACAGAAGGAAATATACATTACCATTAACTCGAATGGGAACTCCAGTTGGACACTTGTTTGACTTTCACAATTGACATGGCATGTTTGTTTGATTTCGTTTTGGTTTCGTTGCGAGGAAAGTTTGAACCTTGAAGAAGGAGCAAATGCGGAGGTGGCGAATAGTTTCTTGTGGATATCTATTGTGGTTCAGTTGATAACATCTTCGGAACTGAGTTTTTAAGCTTTATAGCTGCCATCGACTAGAACTAGCTAGGGATGCCAGGTTCGATCTCCGGAAATACACAAAATACGTTTTTTTTACTGGACCACCTTTTGCGACAAACATTCGAGAGTATAGCTGTCATCAAGTTGGTCCTCCATTAACCGTTTGGACTCGGCATAAAATTACAGATCCCTTCCATTCGTCCCAAAAAATTATAAATTCACACAAAACGAATGGTTGTGAGGAGCTAGGCCTATGAACCCTGCGGACCTATTGCTCCAACTATTTGTTTATTTATTTATTTTGTATAAGCTTTGTATTTATAATCCTATACCAACAAATATGTTTCGTTTCGACTCAAAATGTTAGTACTTCAGTGGTTTCTATTTTCCGTATAATTTTCGCAATTGTGAGCTTCTGTAAATTTGAAGTCAAACCTAAGATTTATTTCCAGTTCAGCAGTTTGATTTTAGAAGTCCCAGGGTAGTAAAAGCGTCACCCAGCAATGATTTGGGGCATCTTAGTACCTATTGGGTGCTCAAAGTCAAATATACTAAGAATGCAACATTTGGTTTGCTTCCACAAGCCTCAAAAAGTCGTAAAAAACACGATTATCTCAGCATGTAAGAGTAGAGGCCCACGAACCGAGCCTTGTGGTACTCCAACTTTACTCAAACCTTATTCCATTGTTGGGGAAAGACATCGCGCTCTCTGAAGAGATGTCAAACAAAGGCTCTCAACCAGAACAAATCGACAACTCAAAGTAGCGTTGCCGCTTGGCCAAATTAGGAGCCAAATTGGGTCCTTTTTGAGACCACCTTTTTACAAATTATTAAAATGGCACCTTTTTCGGTTTAAGGAGGATTTTATTTTAAATTAAATGCAAAAGAGGGTGAATTTGTAATAAATAAATTCTGTTTCTTCTTTTTGTTATAAATAAATGTTTTTTCTGTGAGGACCCCTTTTCTTTCCCCTTTTAGACCCATTTCCGCGGCAACGCCGCCTCAATGTAACAAACAACATCTACAAAAAAATCAGAAACAAAAATCTATAACATATACGCTACCGACTCAACTATCACCAAACATACACAAGCACTCTATGTCGCTAACGAAATATCGACTTACATTTCCCTCAGCATATCCTGGCGGAATGACAACTCAGCACAGCGATGTGAAATTTACCGAATATACAGAATTTCGCTACATGTCGCGGAAGGAACACTCTGTAGCTATAGTTTCAAAGAGAAGAAAAAACTCCTTGAAATCCCATACAACTGACGTACCATATATGAACTTTCATACACAATGTGCATCGCCGCACACACTTGTACGCTACAGCATTAAAGACTGAAAACACTAAAAAGCGAAACTTGATGTTTAAATGTTGAGCACGTGCTTGAGGAAGCATGTGGCGCATAATGCTAGCATATCTCAATATATATAGGAATATACCCTTACCCATCCTAGGCGCAGTAGTTTTCCCCATACAATGCAGTTTCGCGTTTAACTTCGTTAGGATGTGTAACATGTCATGGCATCCTTATATTTTGGGGCGGGAGCGTATAAGAGCGTTAGCGAGAATGAGTGCACTCACACCTCCTGTATGCAGCACATCTGGTGCAGAAGATAACGTCTGCCTGTGCCGTTTTCAACATTAAAGATACGAAATTTTTGACGCAAAAATTCTTTGCGCATACGAGTAGATTTGGCAGAGGAAATGAGCTAATGGGAGATGGATATCGCTTTGTACTTTTGTTACCCAAACGGATTGGAGAGGTGATTTAACAAAAACTAAGTGGCCCACGTGTGTATATGCAGGATGATAGTTTTTGTAGTCGGCTGTGGTTTTTATTCAGGAAAATATTCAGATCGGTTTTCAAACGCTCGCGTATTGAATGGAGTAGGATAAAACTAGCTGGACGAACTCCCTGGGATTGAGCGCATAGAACGAGTTCTCTACTGCGATGGGTCTTGACATCGTTTTGCCAATATGGTTCTAGCTTTATCTTTAATGTTCTTGAAACATATTTTAGGCTTCACCCACGGTTAAAAATATGGGGGCGTTTTTTAATACCTCCTCAGTATTACAGGTCTATGAAAAATTTGTTTTTAATATTTCAAATTTATTAAACTTTTTCTTTAATATTCTTATATTCAAATTTAATAATTTGTTCATTAAAATGCTCATTTCAATACGAATTTTCAGAATTTTAATCTCGAAAGATTGAAATCCAATATTTTTGCTCTGCAATCTAATCCGGTCTATATTAAAATAATATTTCAATCAATAATTTATTACAATTAAGCTATAGTAGACCTGAAATATAAGATATACTTTGATTACATTTTAACACGAACTCATTAAAGCCATCAACTTCAATACATTTGAATTTGGTTTTAATACAAGATCTGAACCAAAGTGATTAGATTTAAATATATCGGTATTACTTTTGAACCCAAAAATATTACTTTCTCGCTTGGTTAAGAATTAAGAGTTAGTTCGCGCGCGCTACTGAATGAAGTGAATTATTTGGATAAAGTTTTTGTAAAAGAAAAATGCTTAAAAAGTACAAACGAGTGAAAATCGTAACTAAAAAGGGAGTTACATTGATATCGAATGATAATATTATTCTTACAAGTAAGTAGATTGAAATTCAAAATATTCTTGTTAGAATTTTTTAATATTTGCCTTTTGTCTTTAAGTTGTGAAGCGCCAGAGATGTTCCCAGTGGATTCCATGATGCCTCAGAAATATAGCTATTACTTTCCAAAAAGTAAGTAATTGACTCGGACATTCATTAGTTCTTCTTCATGTAAATGTCTAGGAAAATAAACCCACTAAAAGAAGCACAGCGGCACTTTATAGGATTATTTTCAAAGAGGATAAAAATTCACGGAAATTTGCCTACGCTTGACAATTTTGTATAAATGTATTGTAATATTTAAAGCCAATAACAATTAATATTAAAATAAAATATTTTTGGTGTTGAAATAAATAAATATGATTGTATTATAATTTAATATTCTATGGGTTATGGAAGTATTGAATTTGAGTTTAAATTATTAAATTTTAATCTGCAGTTTATTGAATTCGAATACAAATGTATTAAAATTCGATCTTATTAATATAAATAAGGGTTTAATTTAAATAGTTTTGCATTAAAACCCGTCTCCATCTATATTAGAAGTTAATATTTCAGACATATTTTGTTAAAACAGACATTACTTAAAATTAATAAATCTTGTATTAGTTGTTCAATTTGAATATATGCAAAATATTAAATTTTAATATTTTTCCGGAGTGGACTTATATACAACGCTGAATGCTAGATTAATTCAGACCCGCATTGATGATGTGGAAATCTCGGCACTTACAACTAGAGGGTGTCCTCAGGGGGGTGTTCTCTCGCCCCTTCTATGGTCCCTTGTCATTGACGATTTACTTCAATCCTTGACAAATCAGGGAATCTATGCCATAGGATGTGCCGACGACGTTGCAATCGTTGTCAGTGGCAAATTCGAAAGCACGGTTTCAGAAATACTGCAATTTGCCCTATCTGTTGTTCAGAGATGGTGCATCAAAGAAGGTCTTTCTGTTAATCCAAAAAAGACAACCATTGTCCCTTTTACAAAACGGAGAAAATTGGATCTCCTTATTCGTCCTACTATGTTCGGCGAAACCATTGAATTCTCTCGGGAAGCCAAATACCTGGGAATTATCCTTGGCAGTAAACTATCATGGAACCAGCAAATTGAACGCACCGTAAACAGAGCTACAAGATCTCTATGGATCTGTCGTCGCGTTTGCGGTAATAACTGGGGTGTGAGACCTCGGATGATCTACTGGCTTTATTCGCTGGTTGTAACTTGTAAGACCAGCGATGACATATGCTGCTGTGGTCTGGTGGACGAAGACTAGCGAGGTCACCACAGTCAAAAAGCTAGAGCGAGTTCAACGTATAGCTGGGAACTGCAAGACGGGCTGCCTACGCTCCACCCCGACAATGGCACTCAATGTCATCCTAGGTCTAACACCTCTTCTTAAGTTCATTCAAATGGAGGCCAGACTAAGTATCCACCGTCTGTTCCATTCGAACAGCATTGACCCCTACTCATATCAGGGAGGTCATCTGTCTTTACTTGACAACATGGATCCTTCAAGTCCATTCAGTATGCCTCTTGACGACATGTTACCTGAATATGGCTTCCATAAAAACTTCTCCATAATCATTCCCCCTAGGGAAGAATGGGAAAAATACAAACCTAATCCTTCACATCTTGACATCATCTGGTATACAGACGGCTCTAAGATGGAGTCAGGGACTGGCTCTGGAATATACAGCGAGACGCCCCAGGTGAACTTTTCAGTTAGCCTTGGGAGAAACTTATCCATATTTCAAGCTGAAGTTCTTTCAATCTACCACTGCGCTAGAATAAATCTAAGTTCTAGAACTAGGGGTAAATCCATATTTATATTTTCTGACAGCCAAGCAGGTCTCAAAGCTCTTGACTCATCTGTCATAAAATCCAAACTAATCCTAGAAACAGTCACTGTCATTAATGAACTTTCTAAGAAAAACCTAGTTATCCTCCACTGGATCCCAGCCCATAGAGGATTTGAGGGCAACGAATCAGCCGACTCACTGGCAAAAATAGGAGCATCCTCTCCACTTATCGGACCTGAACCCTTCTGCGGAGTCAGCAAAAACCTCTTCAGGAACTATACTAGGATCCTATCTCATACTGAATCAAACGTGATCTGGCAAAACACAGTTGGGCAAAATTGCACCAACAAATTTTTCCCTAAATATTCCCCCAGTAAATCATAGTTTCTAATTAATCTGGACAAAAACAACCTGAGAATCCTAACAGGAATAATAAGTGGCCACGGTCTAGTGAAAAAACACCTTCACCGCATTGGTATCTCACCGGATCCAATCTGCAGACTCTGTCTTGAGAGTGACGAATCCTCTCTCCACATACTCACTGGCTGTCCGGCTCTTCATCGTCTTAGGAAAGACATCCTAGGGGATGAATTCGTGAATCCAGCATCCCTTGCTGACATTCACCCAGAGAAGATACTTGTCTTCCTGACTGCCTCTGGAGTAAAAAGATGGCTCTAGGAACTATAAGGGAAGGCACAATAGGCTCCTCTAAGTAGCCGCAGTGCTAGAGCCCCTCGTAGGCTCTCCCGCCTTCTTAATCTAATCTAATCTAATCTATTTATATACAACCTCAAAAATATTAAATTTAACGCCAGGATTTTTAACCGTGCCTTGAATTCGTTTCAAAGTTGATGATTTGGACCTTAAACTGGTTGGATTCTGTCTGATTTTCAGCAAATTATTTGCAACTGGGCAAGTGCGAAGCTACAATCGAGGCTTCAAAAGCCCTTTTTAAACTATCAAAAAGTAGTTTTATCATCAGTTCTGTTCTTGGCTAAGTGCGGATAGGAGAATAAGAGTCTCCGCTCAAGTATTTTAAAATGTCTTCAAGTCGAAAGGGAGCTCAACCTACATCCTCAGCAAGTTCAGCTGTGCTCAAAGCTAGTTTGAGTCGACTTATCCAGTGTTAGAGCAAATACTCTAAGTTTTGATACCCAGAAGACTGAATACTTTGCAGTCTTCCACGACTCCGTACCTTATAGGTATCTGTATACCTACTCCCATCAAATTTTATTTGTTAAAGGTTCACCAATTCAACGAGATAAAAAAAAAACTCTGAGTCACCACCCCATCTTATAACAGTCCCTAATCCAAAGTCAACAACCTTCGGCGTGCCCTCCACTCGATGACTTCATATCTCTCAATTTGCACCCTCAAACATCTCTGATATAACCTTCTCCGAAACTAAAAGAATCGTCCCTTCCCTTAAACGGAAATTGTATAACAAAACAAACGTCCACCCAAAGGTCAACAACAATGTAGTGTTACACAAAAGGACGACATAATTTACGACTACAACAATCCGAAGCCCAAAACAAAAAGATAAAAATAAAAAAGTAAAAGCTAAAACTCCAAAATATCAAAAAGGAAAAAGCAAATAAATCACGCTACCAAATAAACTGTCCCAAAATCAAGTTCAACTATGGCAGGCACGCAATGGGGTGCTGCAGCGTAACTTTTGATCCAAAGGCGAAAAAACTTTTTACTTGCTTTTCTGTGTTTGTCAGAAGAAATTAAATTTATTGACACCCAAAGTTACCGTCGTCGCACGCAGCCTTGAATTTTGTCATCTACCAAAGCCACCCGCAGGAGAAAGTGCAAACAAATCGATTGACGGAATTTACATCTGCCTTACACCATTTATCCGCTACTCCATTACACAGATTACATTTTATTTCGATTTGTTTGTGTGTGTGTGTGTGTTGGTCTTTCATTCTGACCATGTTCATCCACTCCACAGGAATGGAATCGGTTCGCTTCTGCAATCCAATTGTCGTTTGGTTTTGGCAACACCCCAATTCTGGTGTCCTCCAACTTTACCAGGGGTGTTGTTTTCTTTTTCCCACGATCTCGCTGTCTTTCTGGCTTTCTTTTTTTTTTGTCATTTTTAGTCCTTTGTTTGTGTTTTGCGGCATGTTGCTTGGGAGTGGGGGAGGTGGCCAACCGCCAATCGATTCTCAATTGAATCTCAACACTTGGCAGGAAGGTTGTCTCAAGGATTACTATCCCCCATTCCATTGTTCGTTGCGTTTTGGCCCTGGTGCTGCTGTTATTTATGGTTTCACCATCCCCCGAGGAAAGAGCGAAGATCGTAAAATGTACGGCACTTGGAAATTGAAAACAGAAAATGAAACTACTTGTGGCAGTTATTTCTGAACTATGACGTTTTCGATTATGGTCGGGTTAACACGAAGCATAACAAACCAATAACAGGGGACGAAAAAAGAATAACTGCGCACGAAAGTCGAAACACAAGTGAGGATAAATATAACACACTAATGGACTGCCAAGTTTATTGGATGAGCATGAGCATGGTATGGATATGGCTTTTGATCTGCGCGGGCAACGGGTTTACTTATCCTTTACGAAGGGGCTCTTACTTTTATTACAGAGATAGTCCGTAGACGCGGATTGCTATATTACTCGTAGGTATGTTTCCTCTCAAGAGGATAAAGGGTGCGAGAATAAGATTGCAGAGATAAGTATTGTCCTATAAATGGGGTGAGCTGGTTCTTGTTTTTGTTGCCGATGGACTGCGATTGAGATATAGGAATGCTGCCAGCATCGGATACTGTTCGACTTGGAAAAATCCCAGTTTTGTACGCCCAAACACTCGCAGGTGGTTGTATTTGCTAAATTGTTGAAACCTTATTTAAGACATATTGGGGCTGGCAGGTTAGGTTGGGTAAGGTTTATGGGTGGGTACTTAGGTCCATGTGGACCCATTGTGATGCCCTTATTGGGGGTTAGCCGATGTTGTTGGCGATAGTGTCATTCCCTCTTGGTTACTCGACCTTGTCCAGCCATCCAGATAAATTTATTAACATGTAAAGATTCGATAAAGAGATATTTGAAAGTTCCTTTATGTCATGGAAGTAGTATATCTTAAAAGTGTTCTATATCTCAAGTGACAGAGACCTGGGCATTGACAGAGGAAGTGAGGTGTGTCCTCGTGTACCTTCTCGTCTTCGCCACTCCTACATATTTCGTCATTCCTGAGTTTCAGCTTTATTGTGTGGTTGTGACCCGTCAGAGGGCCCCTACCAGCTTATATAGCGACGTTCTACCAAACCGCATAAGCTTGCTAGTCCGACTTGGATTATATTCCGGCCATAGCTTCCGTGATATTTCGCAGGTAGTTAATTATTTCCATCTGTTGTTGGCCTTCATGCGGATCTTATTTTCAACTCTCTCTCTCTGAGATAACTGAGTGTCGGTTGGATCGATTTAATCGCTCGATCTTGATGCATGGCAGATCCGTTTCTTGCCAGTTCATCAGCCCTCTCATTGCCGGTTTTGTCCCTGTGTCCAGTGAGTCAGGGACCTAGTCAAGATGGGGAGAAAAAGAGTCAGAAGTGACAGCGTCTCCCAAACCTATTTGTTCAGAATCTGTGCGTGTCCCGTTTTGAATGATTTCCCGCTTTTGGTTTGGCTGATTCTGAGGGCACTTTTGACTGCAGATTCTTAAATGTGTACGTCAAATGGTACCAGGTTGAGGATAGCCTGCAGTCCAGCGGTAGGTGTTGTCCTCATTGCGCCGGTTGTACCTTTACATGTTAGTCTTTGTGTTTTGGTCATTAGTTTGAGATTCGATGCTTTGTTTGTGGCTTGCCACCAGACTAAGCTTCCATACGTGAGTATTGGATGCACAACAGCCGTATAAATCCACAAAATTATTTTAGGGTTTGGACCCCACCTTTTGCCGAAGATACGGTTGCATGCGTCAAAAGCATTTGCAGCTTTTTTTACTCTTTAAGCTTTCTATCCAAGATTGTACCCAGATATTTAGCACTATCCGCTACCCTGAGGGGTATACTCTCAATAGTTGGAGGATCGAAGTTTGGAATCACTTTTTTGTTACTGAACAAGACTAGGTCAGTCTTCTGTGGATTGACTCCAAGACCGCATTGTGGCTGGCAGCTCCGTGATCACCATCTAAATCAGCCTTTCAAATCTTGTACGATACAAGTTGGAATCTAGCCCAAAGGATTTCTTACAAATCATCTTCTGCGTCATAGAATTCTGAAGCAGAAACTCATCTATATTCAACTGATCATGCACACATCTGGCACCGATCTGATGCCAGTCCTATTTCAAGGCGTATCAACTGTTGTAATAATTGTGAACTAGCAAAACGCTGATAAGAAAACCGTAGTTGATACTTTTTTTGTTGGTGCAAAACTCTGCTTAAAATAAAATTATTTGATTTTTTGTAAGTTGATGTAGATCGGTTAAGGCATCGCGTTAAGACTGATCTGTCAATAAATTTGGATTTCTGACAGAATTAGGAGCAATCGCCCAAAGCATTCGAAAGATATTTGAAACGACTTTATTTTTAAATCAAATTAGTGCCAGCAATTTTCCGCCAGTCAAGACTCTTGACTCTATACCCATACAGATATTCATATACGCCAAATATAAGTACCTACTTGTTGACCGAGGAGATGATTATTTGGTAGCCTTCCTTGTGGCGGGTAGGATTCCTTCTTGTTGATAGATTCCCTGGCGTTGAAAGGATTCCTTAGCAAAATGATAGTTTGAGTAGAAAATGAGCAACCCTTTCTATTGTAATTGGATCCCGTATGAAATATTTATTCACCCACTCATGTGACCTGCCTTTTCACCTCACATCTCCTTTCCCAAATGGACATGCACCTCCCTCCACTTTAGTGGCATTGTCAAGTGACCTCTCGGGTCAGGTCGGTGGCTAATATCTTTATTCAAATTAGAATCATGCTCCTCAAAAACTAGTTCTCAGATCTCTATAAGTCATGCCCAAGGACACGTAAAAGAAATCCACTCTCATCACACCATTGGCAAAAAAAAAAAAAAATAAAAAAGAAAAAAAAGAAACCAAGAATAAGTCAAAGTAACGAAGACCCCTTTCAAAAGCCTATTGCTTTGGATGCAATCATTCTCCACCCACACAACTATAATATTCCCTGTCTATACATCCCCTCTTCAGCTGTGCCAATATTCAGGCCAGGATCAAAAGCACTGAAAGATAATTGCCTGGAGCTGTTTTTTTTTCTCTCCCTGCTTTGCATTGGAAATCCCTTATTAAAGTTTTGTTCGGCGGCTTTTTATTAGCACGAGGATTTACTCTTCTATTCAACTCCATTGTGCCCCTGCTAGCGAAAGGGCCACGTCAGCAGGCCAAGGGATAATCCGTTATTATTAAAGCTTGTACCGTTGTACCGCTTTTCTGCGGAATAGCCTCCAGTATATAAATGGTAAAGAGAGAACTGAAAACTTTTCGCCTTTTCTCTGGCTTTAATTGTAGCAACTTGCATGCCCATTGAAGGACGAAAAAAATTCAATTTACCCTTGTGTAGAATACTTTCTATAATGTGATCATCGAAATCAGTGGAGCTTCTTAAAAAGAAAAAATGACGGTAGGTAACCTAAAAGTTGAAAAGAATTTTGTATTTTGTTCAAATTGATTTTTTGCTACTCCGGCCTTGTTCAAAGAAAAATCATCTTTATCGGCGGGTATCCCTTTTTTTCCGGTGAGTGCGTGTTCGATTGAAAAAGTGAAATTTTTCGAAATTGGAAAAGTTTAGCCATTTCCGAGAAGACTTGCGTCTACCACCCGAAATGTTTTACTCCGTGTTGTGGTTCAAGGTGAGAATCTTCTTTTTGCGGAGACTTTTGGATTTTCTCATTTACATTGGTACAATGAAATCGTTTGATGTCGAAATGCTTTCAAGGATATATATATTTTTGTATTTTTTTTTATGATTTCAGTTGCGAAATTGTGAATTTGTTTTGAGTCTAGAGCTAGCTTTCGGGGTGGAGTTAATTGGGATAAAATACCAGGAAAACGTTCTCTGTACAACTTTTGGGTGATTGAGGCGGGAAATTGTATTGCTTTGGAATAATTGAATGAAAGGACCTGATGGGGGAAAATTTTGTTCACGTGAGGTGGTTTTATGAGCGAGTATTATGGTTAAGTGGGAAATAAATGGTGGGCCAGGCTTTTGACGCTTTACAGCGATGAGTAAGAATCAGACAGAATCAGAACTGTCCTACATTTATATTATTTTTTTTTAACAAAAGGAGACAGCCCGACTAAAAAGGACAACGTCTCTTGTCATATAAATTAAAAGCTGCCTAAGTAAAAACCTCACCACAGTAACCACCCTTTTGTGCATACGTCGTTTTAATCGGAAACATCTTTGAGTTTCCGATGCGACAGAGTGATGTGCCCTGGCAGGGTCGGGTCACCAAAAGGAATTGCCACTAAACCTATAACCCGGAAACTTTAACCCCCCAAATACATATCGAAGGATGTTAGAGTTGTAGTAATCAACAGGATTTGATGATTGTAAGTAAATTTGTGCGTGTTAGGCTGTATTCCACTAAAGGGAATGTTTCAAAATCCAACTTTAATCATGAGGATTGTAACCACATGCTGCGTTACGGAGGTATGCCTGTCTAACAGACGTCACTGCTAAATCGGATTATATCTGATTAAACTACAAAAGGAAATTTAAGGTTGATTGACCTGCCAGCCACTCTCAATTGTACGTATAAAGCCTTACGTCGCTCGGAATGGACAGAGAAATAGGATTTGCAGTGACAAGTTGGAACAACAGAATGGAATTTAATATTTCATTTACTGTGATTGATTGATTTCCAGTTGTATGCGGACATGCCTGTCCTGTAGAATGGGCTCAGACTGCAGATGTGCGATTCAGTGGAGAAAGGGTAGGTACTTTCAAAAGTGCTATGTTCAGAGTGTGGTTTTACGATGATGGACTCATCAATGGAGGAGAGGAATTGTTATTTATATTTAATTTTCAGGACTTTTAAGGCTGTGGTGGAGTTGTTTAATATTTCAGACAGACAATAGAACACAAACTTTGCTTATGCAGCAGTTTTCAAACATTTGCAAACTACTCCCAATCAGTTTTCCATTTTCTTCAGTGAGTTACATAGTTCTGCAATCACTCGCAACTGTCCTCAATCATTTGCACACATTTCCAATAATTATTAATCTATTTGCACATATTTGCTTTTTTACGAAACAAATTTAGTCAACTGCAATCATTTGCAAATCGCAAAATTTCCCAGTTCCTTTGTCGTTTACAATTGTTCCCAATCATTTGCATAAATTTCCAATCATTATAAATGTTTTGCAAACATTTTCCGGGTCTTTAGTACATTTTCAGTCAACTGCAATCATTTTCAATTTTTCGCAATTGTTTTTGAGTTATGTTTAGTGAGTTACATAGTTCTGCAATCATTCGCAGTTGTTCCCAATCATTTGTAAATTTTTGCAATAATAATAAAACTGTTTGCAAATATTTGTGATGTGCACGAAACATTTTCAGCAATTATTCGCAATCATTTTTCAATCATCCTCCGTAGTTATACAATTATTCGCAACTATTCCCAATCATTTGCATACATTTCCAATCATTATAAAATTATTTGCAAATATTTACGTTCTTTACGAAACATTTTCAGTCAACTGTAATCATTTGCAGTTTTCCAAAATTATTTTCCAATAATCTTCCGTGATTTACATAGCTTTTTCAGTCATCTACTATCTTTTGGGTCTAATAACATATTTTCTGGGTTATTGCAGTTCAAATCTTTTAGGTAACTCCTTGTTCTACTCACTTTGTCCTTAACAAAGTCTTCAAATAGATGGCAATCACCTATTCAAATAATCGCAAATTCCCCAAAACACCGTCTGATCGATTTTTCACAGCTCAACCCTCATTATCTACTTGGTCGAACAGCATTCCTTTTTCCATTTTAATTACTACCTAATAACCAGCTCTGTGATTAACTCGAACATCAATTCCATTTCACATTGTGTGCATCCTTTCACAGATGCAAATTAATTTGACTCCATGTATGACAATTTGGCTGACATAATTCTACGTAGACAACGCCACTCAGTGCAGGATATTTCAGTTGAATGCACTGTATCCATGTCAGTGGGAGATTTTTCGACATTCGATTTCCATTACGCGTCGATAGACGGATGACGCTTCGGATGCCATGGACATCCAAATTACTTCGCTGCATGGATGTCGAAAACTTGAAAAGGCAAACCCCCGTTTGAGTGGTTCCAATGGATAAGTGGCCCGACATTGACTACAAATTAACTTCAATTAAGCTATGATTTTGATAGTTTAACCAGAGACATAAGAAGCTAATTTGAATGTTGCACTGTCACTTCTACACCAGCACTCTGAGCTGTGAATGTCATTCAGATGAAGGCTGCGGCTTTCGATGGACCCTCAACTTTGGAAAAAATAATAAAAATACTAGTTTAAGTTTGAATTAAACATTTATTCATATTTATGGACAACATTTTAATTAAGAGCGAAAAGAAATGCTGCGAACTGACCCATTTGTATATCCACTTTCAACTATATCAGGATCCACTCGACCATAACATTACCATCCGTTCTGAGTACAACAAGTCAAAGAGTTGAATTGTGAGCACACAAATATGAATAAAACTTCCGAATTTGTTTGACAGTTTATCAATGCAAGAGTGGGCACTTTATTGGTGGTGCTTGTTTTATTTTTGCGAATGTCAATAAATGATGCAGAGACAAAAATAAAATAAAATGAAATAAACAGTCAATATTTTAATTGCAATCCGAATGGCAGGTTATTGTTTGTTCGAAATGGGGTGCCATAGGGGAGGTTAATGGGACCGGTATTTGTTCTTCAATTAAAACAGTTTAAATGTGTCCTTCTGGTCGGCTGGATTAACCTCTTTGTTCATATTTATAACAGATGGTAGAATAACACTTTAAGCAGAGGTCCAGTTGATACTTCCCAAAATTCTTGTAACTCAGTTGCTTGTAAAAAATCAAAAGCAATACTTAAGACACCAAATATATTTACCTGCCTCACACCAGTTTTTAAAGACGCTTTAAGTTCTTCGGGGAATTTATCCCAGGCGAAATAAGTTTGCGGAAAGACGTTTAACAGAATGCATTCGCCTATACACTCGCGGAAGAACAAAAAGCGAACGACCAGAGGAAGTACTGGTATATGCGAATGGGTTACGGGTCTTCTGCATGGAGTTAAAATGTTGAAACAGATTTTGCAGTTCAAGAAAGTGCTCCATGGTCTTCCAAATCAATCAGAACATTTTGAAAATAATTTTTTATGATGCCTCCTTGTTGGGATAAACACCTAGGGAGAGCCCTAAAAATGTCAAGTAGACTGTACTTACTGAAGACATTAATTGACGTTGCTTTACTGCGATAAACGCCAGAAAAACACTCCAAGCTCTAGGCCCATGGTGAACTTCAAAAAAGCAATAACGAAATGTAGGTAGACCTTAGTCAAAGAGCTCCTGCATCAATCACCTCTAAGTCTCTTCATTATAATATAACACACCGTGCGAATTTCATTTAATTACCTTTTAAATCCCTCTTCATCTTTCTGCAGGGTGGATCTGGATATACCTACGAGTAATAGAATTAAATGTAACCCCTCGTATATGCCGCCACCACTTCCGAACAGATGCAGACGTTTCAATTTCAATTCGTCGTCGTTGGGCAACCAAGTGAATTAAATTTCGAACACCCCCCCGCCGTCATTGGATAAGTAGATACTTACATCAATTAGTATCGTTCATTCAATGCAACCCCTGAATGGCTCATCCACCACCGTCATAAAGCCAACTGCACAATGCAAGACTGAAAGTAGACGGCGCGATGAGAAAAACGAAAAACAAGAAGAGAAAAAAAAAACTCAACTCAGCGAGAACACCATTCAAACGTAATAAAAGTCGTTTTCGCAAAACTTGACGGGGGGAGAATTAAATAAGAAAGCCCCGACAAATAGTCCTTAAGTAATAAAAAGTCATCCCCATTACAGGGTTTCCGAGGCAAATTACCCCCAGACTTGGCGCATCGTCTGCTGGCTCAGACCGTAAGGGCGATCCCCCTTAGTCGTTTGCATGCGGGTTAGCTTTGTGTCCATTTCAAAAAATACTCAATCGAACAAAGAAGGACATGCCATTCCACTTGCTATTCAATTTTCCACAGTGTCTACTTTTACTGTTTCTTTTCCTACCTATCTACCTACCTACCTACCTACTTTCATTAAATTTTGAAGAAGTTCAGTTGGAGATTGGAGTTCCTTCTGCTTTTTATATGCACTTTGGTGTGTTTTTTTTTTCGTTCCTTCAGAACCTCTCTCCGATCCTTATACTGGCAGTAATAGTTTTCAAGTGTAATTTACATTTTTAATGCATTTTTTGTCGGCGTTTTCTTTCCGTTTTTTGTGTGTAAGGGCAATGAAAGAGGACTACTTTTTATTATTACAAAATGTGTATGGATAGCTCTATCCAATTCTCGATTACAATTTGAAGGGGAGAACCATTCGATTTGGGTATGGGTATCCTCTTCTATGCTTTGATATTGAAAACTTTATTTTTTAAACAATTTTATAGCGAAAGAAGAATTTTAACTCAAAGCTGAGGAGCTACATAGTAATTGAAAGGAATGTGCATGAAGTCTTTCTAGTAAAGGTAAATAGGAGGGTCCCTCTGTGGAAGAGCTTTGATTTATTTCTGACCTTAAGTGCGGCTTGGAATCCTTATTTTGGATGGTAGTAGCGTGGAAATATAATTGAGGAGTACAAGTGGCGAAATGCGAGTTTGTTTCGAAAGAACTGGAGTCCCACAAGGTTGGCATTTCGGACCGTATTTTATTCTTTTTTATATGGAATCGCAGAAGCTCCGGATCTGCTGTTCTTTTATTACGTTTTGAGCAAAAGGCGATGATCGTTTATATTAAGGGCTTTAGGTAGTGTATGATTTGGGAGTTATTCCCAAGTTTTACCGCACCGGAGCCAACTGGTCCATCAGGCTCTTATCGCACACTCAGTAACGGACTTGCTGTCTGCGTTCAAGTTAGCTCTTCTATCAAGAATGACATCAATAACTATCAAGTTATCTAGCCTCACTGGAGCACATAAATCAACCTCGAGATGGTGGTAGACTCAAGTGTTACAAGTCTCTTCAACGGCGCAACAAAATACAGTAGGGTCTCGGAAACATAAACAGTTCTATAAAGTTGACAGATCGGAAAGATTTATTTTTTCCCTCTTTGAAGAGTTAAGCTTAGTACGCTGCTCCAGCTAAACTAAATTTTATCTGGTCTCCAACTTTTCTCTCCAAACATCAGCTAAAGTCGTAGCTAAATTTTGACATAGAGAGAGCTGTGGATAGATGTCACAAAAACAGCTGCTCTGTGAAAATAACTTGCTTCAAAAATCCAACTCTCTCTAATTTAAACCATTTCCGATTCTAGGTTACTCCTCGTCGAGGAATTTGTTTAAAAAAATTATCCTTGCTTACTTCTAGCGCTCTCCGCAACACAAAAACGCAACAAAACAACAGAACACAACGATCTGTCAAGATTTAGTTTGAGAAAATGTGCCGCCCCATTAAATGGGCACGCTAAATTTTGACAGATACACGATGTACATTCTGAAACAAAAGTTTGATTTTTTAGCTCAAGCAGCGTACCACTTAGCTAAATGGGTTCGCTTAAATTTTGCTCAGCTAAATTTTGGAGAGAATTTTGTATGGGAGCGAAAATTTAGCTCGAGCTGCGTACTAAGCTTAATAAAACAACAATTTTTTAAGGAAACCGTGTAAAGTAAGCCTTTTTTTTTATAAACTTTATATGTACCTACTTAAATTTTAGGGATTTTGTTTTGGTTTTTTTCATAAGTTAATTCTTATTTTAATGTTATATTTAATGCTTCTTTGTATAGTTATACATTCTTCTTTAACTAAGTTTTGTTGCTTGAAAAGATGAACAATTGGACAAGATGAGCGGGACCTGTTTCATATCTGTTTATCTTTAGCAGAATCTACTGTAGTTTCATTTAAATATACTGACTAAAAGCCTACAAAAGAGGGTAAAGTACTCCTCCTTGAGAACCACCATTGACAGTCAAGAAAGTTCCTCCCGAGGAAAAACTAATTATTCCAAAATATGGAGAGTTTTCTAGCGCCTGAAAAAAAAATCCCAAGTGGCGTGAATTTGCGTATATAATAACGCCAACCATTTTCTTGCTGTATTGATGACATTTGCGCTTGAAATTGTCTGTAATATTTTCTATAGCGGACAGGGATATGAGTTTTCGTGTACTTTTTCTACAAAAAATTTGCTGTCTGTTATAAGGTTGCCTGGAACTCAAAAGCTCTTAAAGCATTGACAACCACCTGCCATTTGTTGCGGCTCTACACCAGCTCACTCCATTGGTCGCTATTTTGTGTTACAAGTTGTGAGTTTATTTAAGGTTCTCTCCTTATCGTCAGAAATGGTATCCACCAGTTCCGAATAGTGAGTTGAAGGAGTACTTTTGCACTGGCGCCAGAATGTGATTGCTGACTGCTGAGAGTTTCTTCCCCTTTCACACCATACTTATCAACGTCAATCAATTTCAATGCGGTCAATTGCCCGTTACTACCCCAACTCTGCTACTGCTACTGACATGTGGAAAGCACAGAAATTTATATTTATTTCACTCATAATTCAAGCGAAATTTAACCAATTTCCAATTAAGTCGGAAAAAGCATTAAATCACGCCCCAACTACAAATAAAAATGTACCACCAAACAGATAGCGAAAATTAACTTTTCCAAAAGTGTGTCAAAAAAAAGAACAACGTGTTTTTTTTTTTCAGATAAAAATATATTCATGAAAAACAACACAAAGGAGCTGGGGGTAAAGAACCCACAGACCAGGCTCAAAGGATGTAGTACGAGCGGGAGTTTTTTTTTTTTTATTATTGTTTGCACTTTCTGTTCGCCTTCTCTGTAGGTATAGTATATCCGCTTTTCATGCTCTATTTTCATTCAACTCATTTGTGTGCTGTCTTGTGTGTTTAATGTTGGTATGAGTTTAGCGGGCTAAAAGGCGAAAAAAAAAAAAGATTGTAGAAGAAAAATGATGGGAAAATTTTAATGTTTGTATCTTCTTCCGCAATCTGGCCCCCACAACCACCATCCCATCCACATAGAGAGCTGAGTACAACATGACATAATTTGGTTAACAGAAGGAACCATTTTCGTTTGTGGGTAGAGATATATAGAGAGATGGTTAGTCAGTGTGAGAACTCAATTAGCTTTTCATGTTTCGAGGCAACTTTGACTGCAACTTTGAAAGGGATGTATAGTTCACTGGGGATGTATACACTATACACTCAGTACGATGTGTATATAGTTGAGTATATGCGGAAGCCGCAAAGATATAAGAAAGGCACGGGATAGTTAAATATTTTGAAAGCTTTGCGTAGGTATCTCAATAATGGTACTCGCTATACGTTATGCGCTTTGTTGCGTGTGTGCGGAATTACATATACACATATCCCCATTAACGCTGAAAAGGTTTACGGTTATATTTTTCTTGGCTCCGCATTGTTCGCTTTGATGTTGCATAATATGCTAATGGCGCAGAGATGGATGGGAAATTCGTTGAGAGCAGATTTCTGCAGTGGGGTTTGGTCGGTACCGTTTATGGCATGTGGAAGTTAATGAACTCGGAATTGAAAACCAACAGCGATGTGTTTACTTTTGCCGCAATCTCTGGCAGGCGCAGCAAATACCGCGGAATTCTCGAACGCAATTTGTTTCATGTCAGTTTTCTGTCATGACATGCGGTGGATTGTTTACTGTCAATTGTTCTGCAAAGTCATCCAATTTGTTACTCTTTCCAAGTCTGAATCAAATCTTCTCTCCCATGGTATCTGTCATGCGATCAGTAGTGAAAATTTCAATAAAACACAATTTTTGTCGGGCCAATCAAATGTAACTAAGCTTCTCTCCCATGACATCTGTCATGCGATCAAAATTGAAAATATCAATATAAATTAATTTTTGTTGGCCCAATCGCTGCCAAATGTAACTTAGCTCCTCTCTCATGATATCTGTCATGCGATCAAAATTGAAAATATCAATATAAATTAATTTTTGTTGGCCCAATCGCTGCCAAATGTAACTTAGCTCCTCTCTCATGATATCTGTCTTGCGATCGAAATTAAATATTTCAATATAAATTAATTTTTGTTGGCCCAATAACTGGCGAATGCAAGTTAGCTTCTCTCCCATGATATCTGTCATGCAATCAATATTGAAAATTTCAATGAAATTGTTTTTTACGGGCAAATGTTTTAATTTGTCTCGCGTTCAACTTCCTGTGAGGGTAGTAAAACCGCCGTTTCCAGGTCCAACGCATAAACACCGGAAAAACTCACAATATGTCGAAACACAACACTTTGTTCCACCTCAATATTCATTCCGCAAATTAAAGTGTTCAGTAAACACTATCGAACACGTAACTAACGGTCGATGTTCATTATCCAAACCTCCGAACTAGCAGCTCACACGCACACGCGCCATTAAAATGCGGCATTTCTAATGTAAACATTAACATATTCCTAAAATATTCCAACGATAATGGCAGGGAAAATGAAACGCTTAAGGGTTTTTTTTGTTCGACTACTTTACTTATCCCTCTAGCGGATCTAAGCAATGATGATGGCAGTCTTTCATGTTTTGCTTATTCTTTCTAATTCTTTTTTTTTTTTGTATTTTCGCTTTTAGTGTTGTTTACACGCAACGCTTGGTGTCCCGTCACAAATTACTATGTTCTCGAGAGTGTGCAACACGATATGTCAGCCACCTCAGGGTGTCAGAGCAAAATACTCGCATTGGTTTTTTTGACACTCTCGAGCAGCGCACGCTTCGTTTAGGAATGCCAGAAAAGGGTTGAGATGGAGATCGTATTACCGATGCAAATGAGATGAAATTATGCCTGAAGGGCTGCACTACGAATAGGTTCATCGAAGAGCTCACCCGTCTTGTTTGACCTCTTTATCGAGTCGTGTCACACCCTTGGCAAAACTCTAATCCAATCGAATGGAAAATTTCACACCAACCGGACCAGAAGAGGTGCCGCTTCCACGGGGATACACATTTTTATCGCATTCTATCAAATTTACTGTCACACATTTTTTTTATAAAATTTTCCAATTTCTATCGTCCAGCAAACACAGGATGTGGTTGAAATCTTAAACAGCGGAATGTACAAAATTAAGCTTCGTTTTGTCTTCTTCTCGCTCGCTCTATGTGTCTCCCTGGCGGCGTTTTGTGTGTGTGTCGTCGAGTTCCACGCTTGGCAAATCAGTTTTAGAAATTTTATTTATACGCAACACTCGTACGTGGAAGATTCTCGCAGTCGTTTCTTTTAATTTTCTAAACACGTCCTTATCCGCTCGTAAATTGTCACAAACCAGCATATATATGGTGCAGCATAAATATCCATACTGGTGTGTGAGCTAGGACGGGGACATACACCAGCAACACATCGTCCCCCCACCCAACTTGGGTGATAAGAATGCGTGCAAGTTATGATATCATTCGGCAAAGGACCAAAAACCGTTTTGTCAAAAAAAAAATAAATAAATAAAAGCAGAGGAAGAGAAAATAACGTTACTTTGTATTTATTTATTTTTTCTCGCTAGAATGATAAAAGACACACAAGCACACAAACAGACAAACAGACAAATTGTAAATTTATTACATTTTGAGGCCAAAAGGGACATAATGAAGTGCTGCGGAGATGAAAGGACGATTACATTCACTCTGCGCTCAAGAAATTGCTTTTTAGTTTGATGATTGTCACGTGGTAAAGCGGAACCCATGACCATCAAAATAATTGCCCTCGTTATCCCTGGTTAGTCATGTGTATGTCTGTCAGAGACAAGACCGAAAAATGGACACAATAGAGCTGAAGCGATGAATTCCGGACGTGAGCAAACCAATTTTAAGTAATTGCAGATATTTTTTTAATGGCAATGTCATAGTAGATAGACGTATCAAAGTATCATTGAGGGAGGACATAAACGATCGCAATTAGGATTGTGTTGTGGGGACGATAATGTCACAAAATGTTTTTTTAGCTTTATTGGGTTTCCGAGGAGGAATGGTTTGGGGCAGCTGCGTATCTGTCGGTTTAAAATGAAATCAAAAATAATTCGATCCAACATCTTAGATGGAAATAGGTGGGAAATATAATGAAGTCCTTAAGTGGGTAGGGGATGCTTGCTAGGGGTGGCCAATCTTACCCAGTCTTTTAGAAAAGATGAAGAAGAAGCTGTAACTGCTAATTGGACACCTTTTAGATTTAAATAACCATCAGGGAAAGATGTTACTTTAAGAAATGAGAGCGTAACGAAAAGTGAAACGCTGTTAAATATGCAAGTTTACGCAAGTTTAAATGCAGAAAGCCCCAAATGTGTCAAGGTAAGAGTGACTCGGCATTAAATAAATGACATTCCTAGGAAAATCTATACCAATCCGCTCCTGCGCTCGAAGAACAAGGATCAAAATAACGTTGGAAGTAGCGCAACCAAAAAAAGAACACACACAAAAATATTAATAACGTGGGGCAACCTCAATTCGTGTTCAATGTTCAATTTTTCGATTTTAATTTTGTTTGTGCTCATGGTCCCATGGTCGGTTTGGATTTTTAAATGTGTGCTATACTACAATTATTGTCCACCGCCCACTGCCCCACTTACAAGAACGAAGCTCTATTCAGTCTCCCGCTTAATTGCACTGAACCAAATCGCGTATTCATATTGACGGAAATATTTTGTTAATCTTTGAAGAATTTATTATTCGGATCGACAATTTTTCGTCAAATTTTTCGTCTTATTGAAGATATAATATTCAAAATAAATAACATATCTTCAACTGCTGTCCGATTTCATATTTTATTCAAACCAATGAAAATTTGTCATATTGACAAACTGAAGTCGTTAACAAACCGGTATCCTGTATGTGATATTGACAAAAATTTGTTGATAATTTTTAGAAGAGTCATTTATTCAAATTAACAATTTTCCATAAAATGTTTCTTCATATTGAAAATTAAATATTCAGAATCAGTAAAGTTTCATCAAATGCTACACTATTTATTATATTGTTCAAGTGAATGAATTTATTTTCATATTGACAAAATCCTCAACAATTCAAATTGACAATTGTTCATCAAATATTTCGTCTAATTGAAGATTAGGTACATATTCAAGATAAATGAAATTTCTTCTAAAGCCTTTTTCCCGCATCGGATTTTGTTTTATTTAAATTAAAAAAAGGGGAGAGTGGGGACGTTTTTTTTTTTCAAAAACAAAGTTATTTTTTTCTTTGTTTTAGTAATTCGTTTTAATTTTTTTTGCACTTATACCAGTTTACAATTAATGCAAATGTTTATGATTGCTCAAATAAAAATCTTACTCGTAGCCAGAATCGAGCATGGTATTTCTTACTTTGTTTTACAAGCTCTTAGGTTTTTTTAAGATGTAGGTAGGACTTTACACAAGGTTTATAAGAAATCAAACAAACAGTTCTTAAATTTAGAAATAGTTTAAAACAGTTGAGCAGTTTTGAGAAAGTGGAGATTTAAAAAAAAAAATATAGCTGTATGCGAAAACCTTTACACTTCCTGAAGAATATTATAGAGGGATTCTATAAGAAAGACAATACATCGCTTATTCTTATATCAGTTGATATCATTGAAGCCATTTTCAAAAAAAAAAAAAAGCTTTTCTTCAACTTCTGTAATAAATATTTTTTTATTTTAATTACATTATATATTATAAAAAGAAATGTTGATTGCAATTAATGCGCATAAGATACACTAATGACGATTACCTTCATAACAAAACTAAAAGCGACTAATCTTTTTCTATAATGTGGAGGTTAGATCAGGACTCAAACATCACATTTATATATGGAGCTTGGCCTAAACTTATTCCCTTTACCTACAAAACAGTTCGACTAACAGGAAGTTCTACGCTAAATCTAAAACTGTTCGCCCTCAGAAGACTAACCGCCAACATATATCTATTCCATAGGTAATAACAATAAGCGAAACGCCCTACAATAAAGACAACCAATGCACATCACCTCCTATCAGTATCGGTGCTTAAGAACCGCAAAAACATCACGTTTTAAAAACTCATCGCTGTTCTGCACACGTACCTACCACTATTTTTGTCGAACGGAGTATTCACAGAATTTGAGTTTTACAAACTCTATCTAGTTGAATCTAGCTCCACATTTCCCTAAATTGCCAGCAAATTTGTATTATTACCACATCTTACTTTTTTTCAAATTGAATAAATTTGTTGAAATGCTTTAAAGTGTTCTTCACATTGACGAAATTGGTCAACTTGAAGAAGTTTCTTCAATATGTTATGACCGACTTTATCCCTCACTCCGGGAAATACACATTAAACCGTTGCAATCTAAAAAAAAATTTGTTCGTAATATCTTTAAATTGAATAAATATCATTATATGATGGGAATTTTTTCTTCAACTTGAATAATTTTCTTTAACTGAAGGAAAACGTTTTCTTCGAATTGCAAAAAATTAATCAATTTGAAGAAGTTTCATTAAAATGTATTTGTTTATTGTTGTCCTAGAAGTGATAGCTTTTACTCTTGTAAGTGAAGTGGTGCAGTGAGGATAGTACCTATCGTGTTCGTGTTAAACAATACCTTTTAAATTAATAAATTAAAAAACGACTGATTGTTCGGAAACACATTGGACTGGACCGCGGCCAAGTATCGTACTAGGTAACGTATAGGAATAAATACAATATATACCTACATACATATGTATGCAATATCTAATGATTTTCTCTTATTTCAGATAGTGCTACGCGGAACGACCACCGGCTAACGGCTTACTTAGCTTAATCACTTTATTATTATTAATTCTTATTATTATTATCAAATTGATTTAAAAACTTTAAATAACAAATTATTTATTTATATCTTATATCTGTATTGTGAGCTTTAAATTTCTTAATTATTTATGATTATTACAATTATCTTACTATTATTATAATTCTTTTAAATATAAATAGCTAATAAAAAATATTTTTAGATTAAAAATATTTATTCGTATTTTATTTCTCTAATGTGGCTTGAATAATGGAATTAAAAACAAAAAATTTCTTCAATTTAAGAAATATTTGTCAGATTGACAAAAAAAATTAGCACGAAACCGAAGAATAATAGTTAATTTAAAGAAAACTATGCTTCATATTGAAGAAAAAGATGCGTAGAATTGATGAAAAATTATTCAGCTTGAATAAAGACCAAGAAGATTTTTTTCAATTTGAAGAAAAGATTACGTTATATTGAAAAAGCGTTCATTAAATTAAAGAGTACTATCCGTAGAATTGAAGATATTTTTTCAATTTGAAGAAATGTTTACGTAAAAATGAAGATTTCTTTTTTCAATTTGAAAAATATTTTTGAAAATAAGGAATATTTTATGTTAACTTGAAGAATGGATTCCGTTGAAATTGACGAAATAATTACTCAATTGGAAAATTTTTTGTGGATTTAACACCACAATGAAAAATATTATTCATTTCATCAAAATGACAATATTTCTTATACCGTACAAATTTTCTTCAAAACAACGGACAGGAGCTGTTGACCTTATATTGATCACCGTTTCTTCAAATCTACATGCTTTTTTATCAATATGACTACTAAATTTGGTTTAGTGTGGTCAGTTCGATTTTATAGAAAGTATTTCCAATCCAGATGTCGTTACTTAAATAATGTTCTGACCGGAAATACATAAGTCGGTTTTTCCAAGGACCTTAAAAAACTATTGTAGAGAACTGGAATAGGTAACAGGACACAATAAAATAGTGCAACACAATCGGCTTCAAACGAATGTTTATATAGTTCAGTAGAACTTCCTAGCAACTGTTAACCAATTTTGAAGCCAAATTACCCACATGTATGGTCGGCATTGTGTAAGGGTTATACTTGTGGTTATAAGCAACCCCTTTCCCATTCGAAAGGTAAATGTTTTGTATTGAAAACTTTTAAAGTTTGGGAGTAAGTCAAGCAAAGGGTTTCATTAATTACATTGCGTTCAAAACCATCATTCATACACATCGAGGGTGAAACTTGCGGTGTGTTTATGTCTAGCAAAGTGAAAGCTAATGAAGGAGTGACTGACAACTGAACAGAGGAGTATGTAAAGTTTTTCGGATTAAATATTGAACGAGGGTAGGAATGGTTGTTGACTGTAATCATTCATTCTGAGAGATCACAAACAAAGAGTCGAATGGTCACCACGAACATATAAACCGAGACTTAAATAACTGCCTTAGCCTAAATTAAGTTTGGTGTTTCAAAAAGTTGCAAATAAAAATTCATGAAGTTGCTTTCACTGATCAGCCGCTTTGAAGGCGTGCAAAGATGACAAAGCCTTGCAAGCTGAAGCCCAAATGATTCTTTTTCACAGCGGACACTTCAAAAGCTTAGCCTACGTCGATAACTCGCAGCCTGTCGCGGATGTGACGAAGCTCTCAAAGAAAGAGACACCCTGTACCAAGCTAAAGAGTATTCACGCCATCTATCAATCAAGGAGAGTAAATGAGTGACGATTCCATTTCTCACAAAGGTACAAATGTACCTCATGGGGATAAACCGCTTTGGCGCCAATATTCAAAACAGTGTCGGACAGAATACTCCGCCCTGTGGCAGTCCATTTGTAATCTCAATTTATATTCAGGCAGATTTTTACTTTGATTTAACGAGCGTTCGAAAAAACTCAATTGAGCGATCATCCTAACAAAAACAGAACATGAAAAATTACTTTAATTAAAATCCCCTCGTTTGTTCCATTTAGCAAAGCTCAGTGAAATTTGTCTTGCAATTTAGAAAATTAATGACCAAATCATGCCATTTCATGCGTAGCAGTTGTAAGCAATTTACACACGCCAAGGAATCTAAGTTCCCCATCCACCCGCCGCCCCGTCGGAAATCTTTACATGTGTAAGCCTAAGCATGCACCCCCAATTTAAACCAAACATCAATTCATGGATTCTTCAAGTCAACAAAGCCAGCCACATAAAATCCGCCTCATTTCACATTAAACGCCAGAATCAAGGAATTTCCCAATTTAAATTCTGTTACCAAATTCGCTGCCTTGTTATCAAATTAAGCAGAATGGAATCCTTCATTAAGCATGAACATTGCACGCGAGCAATATTTTCTCTCAAAAGGCAAACACACAATCCGACGAGAGGTAAACTCAAATCTGGAAATTGACAATAAATGCTTCGCCGCCAAATACACACTCATGTGTACAAGTTCGTCGCAAACCAATTTGCAGAGCTTTCCGCTGTGTTTTCCTACCCCATGGTTAATGCTTAGCAATTTTTCTTCGGAGGAGGAAGACATAAGTCGACCTTAACAACACGCGTAATTTATTCCAGCCAAAGTGAATAATTGCAAATACACCAGAATTTACTGGTGCAAACTGACTGTCGTCGTATCACTGTCGCTGGTAAAACTCACCTTTTTTTTTTTGGATAATTGAAAAGGGAAAAATGTTTCTTGGAGGCCCCGCCGCTTGGATGTATTTAACTGCGCCATCCGGGGTAGAAATTGTTTGTTCCTAAGAGGGGTATGAGTGCAAAAAAGCACGGTTAACCGCACCCTAAAGAAACCCTTGGAGTGGAGTTGAGTGCGAGTAGATGGAAATGGCGAAGCGGTTAAAGTGAAGTCGGAGTTCCTTGAGGAATGGTGTGTGTGCGTCAGGGAGTTGTTAAGATTCGCATAGACGCGGCTTGGGTTTTCTCGACTTTATTTTTGTCGTAGCTCCTGAATGGGTATACAAAAATGTTTGTAGCATAAGTGGAAGTGCGTCGCTTTTGTAACAGTTTTCAGTCGCTTTTTTTGTGCTTGTATGAAAGGAAAATGTTAAAATACCGTCTTAAGAGGAGTCAACGAAATTGTGTTTTTACTTCAAGAATATGGGAGTCCTTGTGGCAGTTGAATGGTGATGGTGAGTTACTTGACAGGTCTATCAGTGCGGGGGCTTCGCTTTGGTTTTTCTTCGTAGTGTCAACTTGAATTTTAAATACTACAGGCCTTTGAGGAATTTTGTAGAACGCTCCGCGAAATATTATTGGTTCATACTTTGTTCCAAGTACCAAGTCTGACTAGGTGGTAGATCAACCAACTTAAATATTATGAGCCTCGCTCTGCCATTTAACCAAGACAGTGATCTGGATACCACATACGAGTTCCTATACCTACCGCTGGGGCATCCAGCAGAGACAACCGAATTTTTCAAAAAACGACTTGACTGACGGAAGAAGGGACCTACGATTTTAATACTTTTAAATTAAGACGCTTCCTCAGGAGAGTTGTAACGGGTGATTTTTTAAGAGTTTTAGAACTTTTAAAAAAAAAAAAACACAAAAAATTCGAAAAAAATGAATGAAATATTTATTTGAATCGATAGTTTGAACCTTGCAATTTAATGTTTAAAGATAATTTCATGCAAATGTTGACCGCGGCTGCGTCTCAGGTAGCCCATCCGCTGAGTCCAATTTTGGCATACTCTTTCACACATATCGGCCGGTATCTCACGAATGAATGCATGGATGTTGGCTTCCAGTGCGTCAATCGAAGCGGGCTTGTCCCTATACACATTAGACTTGACATACCCCCACAAAAAATAATCTAATGGTGTCAAATCGCACGATCTAGGCGGCCAATTGACCGGCCCGAAACGTGAAATTAACTGTTCACCAAACTCGCCTCGCAATTGCGCCATTGTTTCGCGTGCTGTGTGGCATGTGGCACCGTCTTGTTGAAACCACATATCATGCAAGTCAAGAACTTCCATTTCGGGCAAAAAAAAGTTTGTTATCATCACTCGGTAGCGTTCACCATTGACAGTAACGCTGCGATTCGCATCATCTTTAAAGAAATATGGCCCAATAATGCCGCCGGCCCATAAACCGCACCAAACAGTGGCTTTTTTGGGATGCATTGGTAGCTGTTGCAATGCTTCTGGCTGATCTTCACTCCAAATGCGGCAATTTTGCTTATTTACGTACCCATTCAACCAAAAATGAGCCTGATCGCTGAACACAATTTTTCGATCATAAAATGGAAGCAGCGCGCGATGAACATTTCGAACCGAGCACGAATTTTGATAGTAAAATTCAATAATTTGCAAGCGTTGTTCATTTGTAAGACGATCCATGGCTAATTTGCAAACCAAACTGAAGCTGTTTGACAGTGACACAAGGTACTAAACACACGTCAGCTGTCAAAACCAGTGTTGCCAAAACCAAACCAGCTAAAAAATCACCCGTTATTTACTATGCTATACTATGGATGCTTGCCGTTGCCAGGCGTTTGCGAAAGGCCAACTTTACCGCGCAATTTGGGGTCAATTTAAGACTCTTCGCTCAGTATTACAGCACAGTTATACCACATGCGCATTGTTGGACTGAGAAGCTTTCGCGTGACTGTTCTAAGATATTTGCAAGGCTAAGTGGGGCCTAGTTGCGAAGATTCAACCTCATCGTTCTTAAGCCTTATGCTACAGTAGGTAATCGTTGGACCACTTGCGAAAGCAAGTCCATTCTACGAACTGAACTAGTTGGTGCACCCGCACTGTGCTCCGTTTGAAGATTCACAAGAGACTCTAATGACTGTAACTCTCTTCGGCCGTCGACTACCTACCTTTCGTAAAGTCGTCTGCAATGCTTTATGATCAGGGCTGATTTTATGCGACTAAAGTTGCATTTTCCCCATATTTTCTCTATAATGCCCAATGAAAACCTCGGGTTGGGGTCGAAATTCTGGCGAGGTCATAATTCTTTTTTAAAAATTCTGTTTTACAAAATTCTGTTTTTAAAATTCTTCTTTTCAAAATTCTGCTTTACAAAATTCTGCTCTACAAAGTTCTGCAAATAATAAAAAATAAAGAGCACGACTGGATCGCACGAAACTTTCTCGTTTAGTGCGAGTCTGCCTGATTTTCAGAATCTTCAGCAAATCGAAAATTAAGGACACAATAGTGTTGTAAACATCTATTTGTCTCTAAGTTTGCATTTTGGTCAAAATCGTTATTGCCGTTTTCCGGTAAACCGAAAAAAAATAATTTTAAAAAATTCCTTTTTTCAAAAATCCACTGTATGATAATATAGAGAAAAACAGAGTTTGTTATTAAGTTATAAATGACCACATTACATTAGAAATTAATTTTTGTTACAATCGTATGGACCGTTTTCGAGATAAGTCGAAATTTCAAAATTACCGTTATTCGAATTTTTAGCCAAAAACTGGGTACGCAGTCATGGTAACCTAGCCTACTTAAGCTTAAATATCAATTTTGGTTGAAATCGGTATAGCCGTTTTCGATCAAATCAAACTGGTACGAAAATGTTATATGGGAAGTGCCACTAATATTGAAGTTACCTTGCAAAAAAAAAAAACCCGAACTGTACGCCTAAAAACTCAAAATCCGAGGTTTGAACGTAATCCGGGAAGCTGTTTAGGCTGTAGGCTTGTGGAAGGACGGACAGACAGATCGGACAGAATTTTGCGACCCACTTTTTTGAGTCCCTCTGTCATCGTAATATCAGAATTGATTAATATCTCGAGTTCGAAATTTTGTACGAAAGCAATATCTTTCTCTTACTACGTGATGGCGAAATTTAAAAATACTTCACGTAGTGTTGTTAGCACTCTCTCTCCATTTATCCCACGAATCGTAGTCACTTTTCCCATTTTACAGTAGGTACCTACTTAAATTCCCTTAAAAATCTCTCGACACTTTTTTGCGAAAAATGTATAATATAACCTTTAATATTAAAATCCTAAATTGTTAACATTACTATGGTAATTTTTGTGGTACAAAAAAATGTTCATAAAAGACTATTTACATGAGGAATTTTGTATGGACACTTTTTCATGGTCGTAAATATTTTGATGAAATTGTAGCAAAAAATTATATGTAGTTTGAATGTTTTTTGCCAGATTCCTAAAAATACTACGACTTCGTTCTGTTTCCCTTTATCTGACGGAAGGCTTTTTTGACTTCGAAAATTCCCCAAAAAGGGATAAATCCCACGATATTATAACACTGCTTCAGGAAACTAGTTTACAATTAATTGGGATCTGAATGTGTACTTTTTTTATCAGCTATTGTCATAAGTTTTGCTACAAGCCATTAAGCTATAACTTCCATTTTCAATGCAACAATTTTTTTGGTCGCATTTGTGGACAGGTTAGTATATTGCCCCTTTTTAAATGCAAGTACCCTTTTTTTGCGACTTTTTCAAAATCTCCGAAGCCAGCCTTGATTATAATTTTGAATGAAAGGAAAGTATTTCCCTGAATCTTAGTTGCGTTTTGCGTAGTTGAAATTTAATGTAGTAAAATTCAACTTTTTCTATTGTTGATATATTAAAAGTAAAATTGCAAAGTATCCAGAAAATCTCTTTTTTTGTTGACACTTCATTTGCTAAAATTGGTGTGAACCACGAGAGGTAAAACAACCCTGCAGAAACTACAGAAATAATTATATAGAATGGATAATCCGCCAGCTCCCGAGCTCCTTTACCCAATTCCCTGGGCAATTTTTAAAAATAAAATTCTAGCTAAAAATTAGAATCTTAAATGTCAACTGTGAGTACCTACACTACATGTCAAGCAGTGGGATTTCTACCTATTTGTGGGAATTTTAACGTCAGAAGATCGTTCAAATTTCAATAATTTCCGAGATATTTTTTCAGAAATTTCAAAACCATGACAATCAACACTGAATTCATATTTTGAAGCAGCAAAAAAAATTCTAAACTCATAATAAAAGAAAACAACAATTGACAACTACTGTCAATGTCCTTGAGTACGAATTCAGTGGGCAGGTATCGGACGCCACCGGTCAAATCGTTTGTCGCTGGAAAAAGAGCTTTGAACACCCTCTACCACTGATTTGGGCATTCGAATCAGTTCCACTCTACCTAAGATCGAGAAAGTGCCACCAATTTTCAACCGAACTAAGAAAAGTCCTTTAAAAAAAATATAGAACAAATTCCATCTTATGGTATTTTTCCACTGCGCCACCTCTGACAAACATCCGATAGTTCAACTCTCATGAAAGAATTTCTCAATTAGCCGTTTATAAAATTGTAGATCCCTACCAAATGAAAAACCCACACAAACCCAATCGTTGTGAGAAGCTAGGCCTAGCTCCCACTACTTTCTTACTTACTTAATTAAAGCCAGCTATGTTGAAGTTGATTTTCGCCGTTGGCGCAATCAACACCCGATATCCTCTGCCGCAACAGATATCACCTATGCCATATAAAATCACACGTTAAAATCCTTGGAAACACAACCCCAACCACTATTTCCGTGAAAATTACCCAGCACAACAACAAATCTTTGTGCTGCTGAATATTTCCATAAATTCAATTTTGCTCCAGCAAATTACACACATATAAGAACTGAGTGTGAGTAGGTACATGAAAAATTTAAGAAAAACAAAAATTCCGAAAAGTCTTTCATCGTCCTTTGCTTGCGCCTCCGGTTTACAAATTAATAGACAAACTCGAAGTAAACTTAATTTAACTTTCACATCCCCCGCAGCTTGTTAGAGGTGTTTACCTTATCGGTTCGAAGCTTTTGGCGGATGTTAAACGTTCATGTGCGTATATCTGTCCCTCTGCAGAGAAATTTCTTATCTCAGTGTGGAATATATTCCCCCGCCCCCTGCCCTCTTATGAAATTCGTGTTTGACATGTAAGCGTAAACTATGTGCGAGGTATTTACAAAAGCAAGCACACACCTGCTTTTGGCGCGATAAAGATGGGCGGCTTAAATGACTCCCTTCGGTGTCCTTGGTGAAATGCTTAAGTGGTATTAAGGTGCTGCAGCTGAGTTGAGTGCGACAATTTATTGTCTTAGCGTTTGAGTTTTATATTCAAATAAGGAATTAAAATTGGCAACAGATTTAAGACCTTGCAGGTGGTTTCGATATATTAAGGCTTAGAAAAGACTTCTTGTGGAATTTGGTGCTTAAAAGAGTTGAGTACAAATGGAGCAGATGGTAATGAGCACAAAGCAAATGGGGTTTGGGTGTAATATTGGGAGGCTACTTTTAAAATGGCTGTGCAAGGTGATCGGGTCCAAATGGCCATCAACTCTGGCGGCGGCCACATAGCCGACAACACATTCTCGACTTAATGGAAACAAGTTTAAGACGTGAAATAAACAAAATCCTAAAGCAGAAAGAACGTCCTTTATTCATAAAAAAAAATTACATCGGCTGACAACTTTTGTGACAGCTTGTACAAATATTTCTTCGCTGACAGGCTCGCCATCTTTCAAAACAAATAAAACAACATTTTTAATTAAGTCACCACCGTTGTCATTATCATGACTTTGGGCTTATGTCTTTGTCATTTTAAAGTTCTGCACAAACTCTACTTGTTATTCCCATTAACATAATTCATGTCAACGCTCCTTGGTTGCTCCTTGAATTTTTAATCACCCCCCATCATTTTTAAAAGTCTTTCTACGACTTTTCGCAATAAAATCTGAACTTAGTCCCATGCAATTAGACAGACCTCCGCCAATAATTTCACATCAACGAAATTACGCAGTCCTTGCTCCACCGAAGAAAACCAAGACAAAAAAAAAAAACAGACACACAAAACTTTATTGGCTTCTGAAGATGGCACCAAGACTCCAAAGAAAAAACCTCGATTGTCCTTTTTTTCTTGAACGAATAATGATAAAAATGGGCAACATGCAAACACAAACAGAACCAGTCGGAGTTGGGTAAAAACACCGATAGACGTGGAATGCGACGACTGTCAAGCATCCTTCAGAGAGTGAAAATGCAAATACCCCAATCTCGTATGTATTCTCAGCTTGCACAACGTGTTTGTTGCCACCATTGCTCGAAGGACTAAGCTAATTTTTTGTTCTCTTTTTTTTTTATTGAATATTCCAATTCGAAAATGCGGAGGGTTTACATCCTTTTCATCTACATAAATTTAGCGATTTGAGGTGGGAATAGTGGGCGTGAGATGGTGTGTTTTGTATATTATGGTGTGCATGTGACGAGACGACTTCTGCTAAGGTGGTGCACAGGATTCAGACCAGATTCATGTGAAGTGAAGCAATTTATTTTGATATCCTTTTTGTGTTTACACTCCAAATAGAATTTCCATAGAATTTTAATACAAACCGCTTGCTGAATGCTGTGAATCCTTCGTCTGGATGTGGTTGTTTGTGGGTATTTTTTTTTGCATATATGTGCTTTCTTTTTTGCCAATCATCCCTGCTGAGCGAAAGGCAAGTGACGGGAGAGGTAGCATCGATTTTGCTTCGGTTTGGCGGTGAAGATGAAGATTCGTCGTGTTGTCTCTTTGTGTTTTCGGATGGATGACACTTTTTTCTCTGTTACCCGCACACAGTCATTTTTATCGGTTTCGTCTTGTCACCTTGACAGTGGAGACGACAGCCGAGATGATGATGAGGATGAATCTGCTAATAGTGAAATTCTCGCTTTGACACTTTTTTTTGTCAGATGGACTACTTCATGGAGAAGAGTTCCTTCTTGTTATTGGAGAGGAACTCATGGAGATGAGTGGGTAGGTAGGGTTGCCATAGATTGGGGGAGAAGCGGGTGATATTATTGGCAGGACGGGACATTGCAGTCGCTTATCTGAAAGGCTTGTGTTTTTGTTAGTGATTAATTGTCACGATTATGTGACTGTAGATTAAAGGAATTTGTACACAACTGATTACTGTACGAATAAATTGAAATTTTTGCGACAACAACCGTCTTAATCGTTACATAATTTAGCTAAAATTCGTCTAGATCGTCGCATTTTCATTTTCTTTAGCGAGTTTTCGAGAATCATGGGTGATTCTTTAATAAAAAATTGCCGCGACGTCTACCATCTCATGCATCGCCCAGGATTCTCAGATTAACCAGCCGGCGAACGAAATCTTCTTCCTGGAACTCGAAGCGAATGAAATATGAATCGCCCGAAATACTTATGAAGAAGAACATCGATTGAGATCAAAGAAGAAGCAGTAGAACTGTGAATCGCCAGATGTGAAGGAGAACGTCATTTGAAATCATAGAAGAAGCATTACCTCAGGTGAACGAAGTCATCTTCTGGGAACTCGAAACGAATAAAATATGAATCGCCCGAAATACTTATGATCAAGAATGCCGATTGAGATCAAAGAAATAACTACAGAAATGTGAATCGCCAGATGTGAACAAGAACGTCATTTGAAATCATAGAAGAAGCTTTACACCAGGCGAACGATGTCTTCTTCCGTGAACTCGAAGCGAATGAAATATGAATCGCCTGAGTAGCGGAATACTTATTAACAAGAACGCCGATTGAGAGCAAAGAAGCAGCAGAAATGTGAATAGCCAGATGTGAAGGAGAACGTCATTTGAAGTCATAGAAGAAGCTTTACACCAGGCGAACGAAGTCTTCTTCCGTGAACTCGAAGCGAACGAAATGCGAGTCGCCTTTTTTTATTGGCCACCAATTAATAGCATATATGAAAGAATTCATGTTTGTCAACTTAAATAAGAACTGTGACAGTTTATCACATTCACTTTCGCTGATCAAAAAATTTACACCTCGGGAGTAGGTATACCTAAAGGTTTTTATTTCAAAAGTTGATACTAAAATTCGGTAATTGAAAGTTGGCGCTCTTATTTCTAACCATTTACTGTCACTACCAATAGCTCCACATTCTAATGGCACCTGTCAGTTTGATGTTCAAAATATTACATCTGCTGGGGATTTTCCTAATAGTCAACAAGTGTCCCAGACTCCTCGTTTCTTTCTACTTTATTCGTCTAATTACCTCCATTTAAATCATAGTACAAAATTAGTCTATGTGGCGGCTTTTCCAACCCCACTGTTGTGTGCATTGCAGCGAAGACCAATTAACTCAGTCAATGTTACCCATAAATCATGTTTGCCACTCGCCACAAAACTCAGCAGAGCCCAATTCATACTACTATACCTGTGGACCATCCAACTATTTAAAATGCAAAACTCAGGCGAAAATGCCGCTCCCGATTACAGGTACGAGTACATATTAAATTTGCTATTAATTAGAAAACACAAAATTCCCGTGTTTGGGAATTAATGAAAATAAATTCGCCCTCGTTAGCCCAGGCATTTAGTTGGGATTAGTGTTTGGTTTTTGTGTGCATGGAATATTTAATTAACGTTTATTAGGGCCTGATGGATTTAATTAGCAATTTTGGCACACACATTGTCCTGACGGAAGGCCGTTTACTATTTATTGCTGAAACTATTCGACAGGCAAATTGTGTTCCACAGTCAAAATGTTCATTGTTCTTGGCATTTGTTCAAAGTGGGATGTTCTGTGAGCCCCATATCACACACATACGTCCAATATACTGTCAGCAGCAATCCTGATTTCTTCCAATTTCCGAAAATTAATGCCAACAAGAAGATGATGCCCGCAAGGACTCGCTGTTAACACAGAAATGTAATACCAATGAAATTCATTCCGATAATTTCGTGTATACCCAGTTCCATTGCAGAATGTGTACGTTCACATACCACTTCCGCCATCACCGGCACATCCTTTTGTTTTCGCCGCACTCTGGGAGATAGAAATCAGCTAAGCTGACTTTTTATTTTATGCACCATGCATGGTATATTTCAAATTCCTGACTCTCTCCTTCTCGTTCGCTCTTATCCTGTGTCCTGTGCCAATTCATAACTGAGACAGGGAGTCATTATTGCTTACTTCCGGGAGATATGATACACGAGCTACGACTGGTTTTGTGTTGTCCAATGCAGTGCGGCCCAAGCCAACCGACCGGAGATACCCGAAAACAAGAGTCATAACATAGAAGTTCCCAAATTTTCCAGAGGATGTGCAAAGACCTGCACACAAAAAAAAAAAACCGAAAATAAATAAACAGAGAGAAACTTCAACACTGAACGGATGTCCAACAGTGACCGGTTCGGGTGGCCTGATGGGTGCTGGGTGTGTTTTCCGCAAGAGGATACCATGTGACCAGAATAGGGTTGGCTTCCATGCCTTTATACAGTCACAGAGCTTGTTGCCTGAGCATCTTTCCACACCGAGATGGATGTGATCGGTTGTAGATTAACCCTGCCATGCGGTTAAGATAATTTTCAATTTAGGTAATCTCATCGTAGCCGGCGGTTATAGGTCATGCTAGTGCTGCTGTCGAAACAAAATAAGCTCTCATTTATCCACTTGGACACTTAGCGAAACGGATCCGATTATGACCGTAGTCTGCGTTATTAAAATAGTCATGGCAATAGTGAAAGAAGTGAAACGAAAGTTGGAACTAAACTCTATCGAAAACGTCATTTGCCCTACTGTGGACGATTTTTTTAGATGACCCCCAAGAAGAGGGGCAACCGAAACCAGTCATTTACCCAAAGACCCATGGCAGTATTTTGCTAAAGATTTTTATCCATTTTTAAACATTTTTGAACTTGAAATCGGTTACTAAACAGTGACGGTAGTTCTAAAGGCCTCCCAAAAAGAGGGGCAACATAAACCTGACACTCGGGGGAAAATCTTGCTTAAGATGTTCGTCCATTATCAGGCATTGTTGGTGCCAAGAAGTAGAAATGATCATTGGTTCTTGACGATTTGTCGAAATGACCCCCAAAAAGAGGGGTAACTCAAACCAGTCATTTACCCAGACACCCAAGGAAGTATTTTGCTACAGATTTTCATCCATTTTCAAACATTTTTGAACTTGAAATCGGTTACTAAACAGTGACGGTAATTCTAAAGGCCTCCCAAAAAGAGTGGTAGCACAAACCGGACACCCAAGGGCAAATCTTGCTTAAGATGTTCGCCCATTTTCAGACATTGTTGGTGCCCATAAGTATAACTTCCCATTAATCAGTGGGCTTTGACGATTTTTTGAATATACCCCCAAGAATAGAGGTAAGCCAAACATGACCCCCAAAAAGGGGGGTCAAATAGAGATTTTGCGACCTTTTTATCATCCTAAAAAATAGAGCAGTGGTTAAACACAGTATTAAAGCAACGGCTTGCAATATTTTTAGGCAATGGAAGTCCTGATAAGCCAAATCAATATCTGACGAATTTTTCGACTTTCTCGGATCAAGCCAGCGTCAAAAATATAAATAGATTTGTTCTAAATTGCCCAAGGTGTCACTGGATGTCTGGACGTAGCACTTATGCCTTTGTCGATCTTTGTTCCCAATACCTACCTCAGTTTGAGAGTCTGAGTTCTGTAGGTAAGAACATTTGTCGAAAGTGTTTATACGAGTCTTTTGTCTGTTGTAAGTAATCTGGTTGCGGTCATCGCCTGCCAGGCATACAGAACAGAGCAGGCCTCTTTTTGCTTTCATTTTAGAAAGAACGTCAGAGAGGGTTAAGAGAAAACCTCGACAGGGACACGAATAGCAAGAGACTACCCCTTTCATACTGTATAAATTCCTTGCCACCTTTTAATGACTTCATTTGCACGAACACCCCACCATTCAAACAGACTCCTAACAATAGATAAATGAAATAAATTGGAATTAAATTACTCCGAAAGCCGGAATCCAAAGCCTATATCCCTACGATATGGCGAAACAATGGATTCCTCGAAAAGCCCCATCACACTGCATTAAGCTGAAACAACCCCACCTCAGTGAAAGGACATCAGATTGTCGTCGTCTTTACATTGCACCAGCCAAAGAAAGACCATTCAAACTGACCTCACCGAAATACGGGAGAGCTGAGTTCCTTTCAAAAGGATCCCAAAACAATATCCCCTTTCTTCTGATGTGCTTATCTGGTATTTTTAATCCTTTCTTTGGGATATCCCTCTATTCAGCCGGATTGTATAGATACCAGGGTACCATACAAAAGGACGATGCTGCACAGCCATACACACGAACTCTGTCGAAGTAAAAAGCCATCCAATGCAGTTTTTGTTGAGGCCAAAAGGATAAGAAAAGGGATCTCTTGGCTGCTGGTTTTTTGTATAAGTACGCATAATTGTTTGGACATTTTCGGTTAAACCAAGCAAACTATAAGATCTGGCAAAAGTTGTCCTTCTCTTATAACTATAATTGAACGTAGTTCTTATGTGTATGCGGTAATGTGTTTCTTTTTTATTTACCGACCAGACTTTAATGAGGCCCAAAGATAAGGCCAATAGGGAAAGTCTTGTGCCATAGTTGCTGGCAGTCTTGTAATCTCTACCGGATGGCATCGTTTCCGACCCCCGTTCACCAGCAGAGTGCGGAAAATATCCTGAATAATGCAAAAACAGCTGCTGACTACATAGAAAAGTGTTCTATTGCGATGCCTTTCAAGCCGAAAGGGACACAAATTATGAAAGGAGGAGAAGCACAGCACAAAACGGAAGGTATTTCGCTGAACACCGAAAAATCTATGTCGCAGGATGCTCCCAAGAAGCGAATGGATAGAGAGCTACGTTCTCATTTTCCTTTTAGAAAACTTGAAGGATTTTTCATCGTTCTGTGTTTTTCGTGTGCGGGGATGCAGGGCGGGATAAAACGGCGATAAACTAGAGCAAGACTCGTGAGAAGGACAACACAAAAGTTGTCGTGCCGATGGTGTAAAATTGAATGAAGTTGCTGGCGAGAGAGAGAGAAGAGTTTTTTTTTTTTTTTCTTCTCTGCCCCACTATGCGCGACATGATTTCGACGTTGATGGCGTTTAATAAAAATTTCTTGTCATAAAAATTGCTAAAGTAGCAACAAGCTGGTGCATCCTTGTGCTGCTCTGCCAGTTATCTTCTTTCTTTCTTTTTGGCAATAGGAAAAGGGATATTTTTTTTGTTTTTTTTTTTGTTTTTTGTTTCAAGATGGGTGATAAATCCTTGCCAAGTGGCATAGCATTCACTGTGGTTCCGATGGCAGCGCATCGATACCAAGTCTTTTGTTTGGTTTGAAAATAATTACTTAAGAAGAGAAGAAAATCACTTACCATGTGCATCCTTGCTGGAGACCGTTCCTCCATGGACGAGTGATGATGAATGCTGACGTCCGAGCGATGGGACAATGTAGAGTGTCATGAAGATTTCCCACATGGCGAAGATGATGAATTGCATTTTATCTGATTTCATTTTAAGCGCAACACTTTTTATATCCTGAGAAAGGGGGAAATTCAATTTTAAACTGCAAGCACTGTAGATAACTTTGAACACAGAACACGGAGGTTGATATTATTCTTGATACGTATTTGTTATTGATATGAATTTGCTGTGGCGATATGCGATTTATATTCTGTTGGGAGTTTGTTGAAGTTTCTTTTTTCACATTCCTCTTGTTATGAAATCTGGAAAACAAACGGAAAGGAAACGTTTTAGCAAAGGGTCTTCTTTGGGAAAGGAAATATGAAAATTTTTGACAGAAATGTTCAATGGAAACTGTCTTACAATCCAATTACAAGCAATTAGTCAGTCTAATTTGTTGGGCCCCTTGAAGACAATGTCACTTTTTCCGCATCAATTATCACCAAGTGCGCCTGTTTAATGACAAGCTATGAAGAACGCTTAGCGAAGCACGATACGCAGTTGCGGTTGAGTGTAATTTATTATCCTTTGGGTAATTAGTGGACATTTGTCTGATTTTTGTTGACAGGTGAAATGGTTCGGGATATCTACAATTATCTGTCGGCACAAGTAATTAAACTATTTAGGATTTAATGTCAGTACCAGTGGGGGTAAGAACTATGCACAGATTTTTATTAGTACTATTGTAAATATTTTTGGTTAGGTTAGGTTAGGTTTTTGGGTGGGTACGTCAAAACGACTTTGGACTTTGTGGACTTTTAAACATTTTAGAAGACTCCGAGAAGGAGACGGACTGTGTCGTGAATTACCACAAATAGTTTTCGTAGGCGAATTGAATTTTGTTTCCAATTTTACTGATTTTAGCCGGCAATTACTCAAATGTCAAATACGTTTTAATCTATTAAAAACAAAAAATATTACCAAAGGGAATCATGCCAAATATTATGTAGGTGTTCTAAGGAATGAGCCATATTTTTTCTTCACCAAGGTAACGATCGTGGCTACGAAATCGAAAACTGTCAGCAAACGTATGTTTTTGATCGTGTGCTTTGAAGCTTGGAGGGGTGGGCGCACCTTATGTCGTTTTCTTTGTTGGAATGTAACGAATTATCAATTCGAAATTAATGTTATCAGCAGTGACAATGATTTTCTGAGGAAATAGGCAGATGGCTGTCTAGATGTCAATCGAAAAGTTGGTAAAAGTTTGGGGTTTCTACCGATAAAAGGTTTTAGAAGTTTGACTTGGAATGATTAAGTTGGTCGGATCACATGGCTACTCCATAGCCATTTCTCCAAACCCTGCATTTGCATACCTTTGTCCTCGGTTATAAATACTTCCATTTTTCTCTGTTAGGGTTCGACTAGGTAGCAAGATCAAGACACCACAGGTAAATTTCTATTTTGACACTATATATGAGCTAAGGCAGGTAAAAATGGTCTTTTGCTTTTTTGATCACTTAACAAAAATAATTGGACTCAATCTTGGTCAAAATATGTTGCTTATGAATTAGAAAGTTAGTTTATCAAAAAAAAAATAAGAAAATGATTTATTAATTTTTTCGTTACAACAATTTTCCGATCAAATTCTCCTCAGTTCCTCAAAAGAAAAAACCAAATCATTCCGCTGAAATATTTCATTTCCATCTGTCAGGAACTTTTCTTCTGACAGATTCTTTTCGCAGGGAAATTTTTTTCTGACAGATTTTTTGCTATGACCGTAAAAAAACATTTTCATACTGTTCCAAATTTCTCGGTTGAATTTTACGTATACCTATAACTGAGGCCTAAGGCGGACAAAAATTCTGGCCCGCGATTACTGATGGAAGCTATGCTCTTGGGTACCTACACACTTTCTTAGAGATTCCGTAGCCAATGTCTTGGGGAGAGGCAGTAGAGGTGACCAAAAAAAAAACAACATAATTGATTACTACCATTTTTAAGCCATGCAGTGAGAGACGAACGACTGTCGCTTTTTGATTGAAAAAGTGGAAAACGAGGGACAAGCTTAAAAGAAGTGGGAAAAAAAAACAAAAATCTCTGTGAAACGTAAATTTTTAAAAAATAATATTAAAACGTAATTTCACTGTGCACATATTTCAAGAAATAAATTCTTCATATCTACTCGTATGTCGGGCTTTTGTCCACCTGAATACACTCACTCGTTTTTATATTTTGACTAAAGAAAATTAAATCATTGTAGATATAAGCTATATATATAAAAATGGTGCGAAAAATGTATAGTAATTCATCAATTCAGAACGGGTAGGCCGATTTGGCTCAAATTTTTTTTCTGTTGTTCGTAATTGCCAGGAGAAGATTCTTACGAAACAAAATTTTAGGCAAACCCTCCGGAAAAGTCAGAAAATTGGAAAAATCGAAAATTATTTTCTTTTGCATGGAAAATGCTGAAAATGTTGCGTGCAATTGTTCCGGAATGACTTTTTGAATTTGAATAAAAATAAAAAATAGAAAATTCGGGAAATTGCAGAAAACGTAAAATAAAAAAAAAATTTATGACAAAATTTTGCATTTTATCGCATGATTCGTTGTGAAGCTTTTAAAATTTCGTCCATAAACATTTATTTAAGCTCCTCGACTCAACTAGACAAAATATGTAAATTTATATTTTAACTCCTAGCAAAGCAGGCTTGGGTTCGCTTTTTAAGGTTCCGTACCCAAAGGGAAAAAACGTTACCTTATTAGTTTCGCTCGGATGTCTCTCCGTCTGTCTGTCTGTCTGTCTGTCTGTCTGTCCGAACCCACTAAGCCAATTTTGTTACCAGGTCTATCTCAAGAACCGATTGACATAGGAGGCTAAAATTTACACACAACACCCGGTATAATCTCTAGTTAAACGACAAATACCAATGGAAGGAATACATCGATTGGTTTTCGAGTAATTAGTAATCTGGTGAAAACAATATTTTCATTCGCCCAAAAAACGGTTTATTTCTTGATTCACAAAAAAATACATACAACCCTTTTTGTAGTTCATATTCTTAGCTTTATATGTGCTGAATACTGTTTTGCCGAAAAGTTAATAGTTTGCATGATATTTTCAAAAAAGATAATTTTACCATGTAAAATACGTTTCTCTCATAAATGTTCTAATCTCTACTACGCAGTTGTGCACAATTGACCCCATCAAAGACAGAAGAGAGTCACTGGTGGTATACCACCAGGGTTCCCGCTTGCAAATTTCGTTGGGGAGTATAATACATTTTTTTGGGGAGTACAGAACAAAATAAAAGTAATATATTTTTAGTCAATAGTTTTTAATTGGGACAGGTCGCATACAGAATGGAAAATTGGCGTGGGTTGGGTAGGTACTAGGTAATAATTAGAAAATGAGATTCATGTGCGAGTCATTTTTGAGAGTAAAAATATTAAGTAATTAAATTAAACTAAATTGTGATGAATTCATGAAGAGGGGAAAGATTGAATGATATGGATTTCAAATAATATCTGATGTGTTGGACTTTAGCCAAATACGGAACCTTCGGTGCGCGAGTGACACTCGCACTTGGCCGGTTTTGTTTATATTTTGTTTAATGAAAATGAAATTATTGTATAAGCTATATATATAAAAATGGTGTGAAAAATGTATAGTAATTCATCAATTGAGAACCGGGTGGGCCGATTTGGCTCTAATTTTTTTTCTGTTGTTCGTAATTGCCAGGAGAAGGTTCTTACGAGACAACATTTTGGGAAAACCCTCCGGAAAAGTCAGAAAATTGGAAAAATCGAAAATTATTTTTTTTTGCATGGAAAATGCTCAAAATGTAGTCTGGAATTGTTCCGGAATGATTTTTCAAATTGAAAAATAGAAAATTCGAGAAATTGCGAAAGAACGAAAAATAAAAAAAAAAAATTTTGACGAAATTTTGCATTTTATAGCATTATTCGTTGTGAAGCTTGGAAAATTTCGTCCATAAACATTTATTGAAGCTCCTCGACTCAACTAGACAAAATATGTAAATTTATATTTTAACGCCTAGCAAAGCAGGCTGGGGTCGGCTAGAATGTACATATATATTTATGATATTAATTTTATTTTAGTAAATTAGTAATTTTTTTTCATATGAAAATAAGTGGGAATCTCACTTCGGGGAAAAAAGTGGAATATGTTTTCGAATTTAGGGAAAAACACTGGCGCAAACATTTCCCAACAGGAGACAGCTCTTAACTGGCATTCAGAACTTTGAAGTTTGAGTAGAAAACTCGTTGTGTGGTAAAAGACTGATTATACCTTTAGGAAATTCTAGAAATAGAAACCGAATGTGTAGGAAACGCTGCACTCATGTGCAGAAGAAAATTATAGGAACACCTCGTTTGAGAAGCGCTGCATCTTTCGCAAACGCTTACGTGTAAACGCACCCGCACTACCAGTGGCAGCCATATTTTTTCGTCCACTTTTCGCCTAGTTTATGGTTTTTTCTTTAACACCCTATGCTCGGTTGAATCTAATTCAAACCTCTATCTTTATCTACATATAACACGTAGAAAAATCGCCCCTGTGCTTTAACATCGTTTTCAGATTTTTCTGAACATACCATTCGTCACAATATCGTTTTGAAAATTTACGCCATAGTCGAGCGCATAAGTGCGAGCGAGACGACAACACCACCCCACACGAAAAACTCTTAGATGTAAACCACGTACAGCGTTGGTTCGCTTGGATTTTTAGTCAGTCAGTATCGAGAGTCAGGTTCGGTTGGTTGGTAGGGCACTAGCGCATGGTCGCATTTAATTTCGGCATTTTGCCACGTTTTCATTGTTCGCGCATCATAAGTAGGCGGCCATTGTGTCGACCGAAAATAAAACTCGCAATTAAAAGTTAAATATCGCGATTGTGATTCGCCGGCGAGGGAATTTTGAGTTCGGTGAAACCGATCAAATACCCGCAAATCGTTTCGCGCATTGTTTTAAGAAAAGCGAATAAAGAAAGAAAAACCCACGATATATATATATCGCGAGGAAAAACTTCCCGACCGCGTGTGTTGAACCATACCACGTGGATACATAAAACCACCCCCACAAAAAGGGAAAGAAACAAAATCGAGAGTCGGTAGTGTGCATTACGCCATTCCACTCGGCAAAAATAATTCCGCGAAATCCAACCCCGCGCAAAGAAATAAAATTCCTGACGCGCCAAAACATAAGATAACCTCATCGACACCCAGTTAAGGGCGCTGAAATCGTGAAACATAAAAGAAAAAAATAGTTAAAACGTATAGAACATTGAAAGGGAAAAATTCCCCAACGTCCCACGAAATAATATAAATTGCGCAGCACATAGCACAGTCGTTGCACTAGCGAAGCACCACACCTCAGAGCTAAGACGCAGTCGTGCATCCATCCTCCAGTAGGTGGAGCGAGCATCACCACAGACCATCACCCCATCGAATACACCAACCTTCGGACTTCGCTTGAGACGAGACACCAACCTCAACGATAGTCACCTCATCGAAATTCACCTCTTCGTCAACACTGCGCCTACCGATATGCTTTAAGTTAAGTAGTTTGGGTCCAATAAAATTTCTTGTTGTAAACATTTATACTTCTCCAAATGATTTTATCTTCCACTAAGGTATAGATCCGCGAATTAAAGCATATCAAAGAGCTTATGCATAACATCCTGGAAGGAAAGGCGGTGCACTGCAGTCCCTCACCACGGATCGCGTTCAGGTAGTTATCCCCTGAATAAAGAACGGGGTAAGTTTGGAATAAATTAATCTCATTTGGAAGAAACACAGTGTATTAAAAGTAGTATTGGCCCAGTTGTGATAGGCTATAGAGTTAGAGAGTGGTCGTGCGATTGACCCAGTTTAGTCTTGTCGTCGCTTATACATTGTAAAGTAAAACTAAATAACGTATGGTTAGGTTCGGATCGGTGCGCCAGTGAATTAGTCGGTAGCATTTGTGACACTCTGTGAGGAATCTCACCAATGAGAGCGTGAGCGTATAATCTTCGTCGTGGAAGCATCAACTTGATTTTCTTTTAATATACACGCGGACGCCATAACGAGTCACGTCCCACAACGCTGCATTACGCGAGTAGATAGGCCACGGGTACATGCTCTGGTCTCTACGTCTAACATCGAAGGGTTATTGTTTTTCGTTAATTTTGTTCTGGCTGTAAATGATAACGTAATCGAGCGGCAACAGTAAGATTTGTATGTCCGCACTTGTACTGACTTGTGTTGTAACGTCCACCCCCTTAATTAAGTACTAGTTTTAAGATCTTTTGGTTTTGAATAAAAATAAGCTTGTGAACTTCACGAAGAAGAACAATCATGTGTGTTCATTGGCTTTGGAATTTAGTTTAGGTTTCGGAAGCAGCCGCCAGATGTGCGGATAAGGAAGTATTGAAGGGAATGTCGGCCATGGGGGCGAACACGATCCGAGGTGGTTTTACGCAGTTCGGTTCATGGTTGTAGTTTAGTAGTTAGTAGGATATTCGGACTTTAGGGGTCGTCGTTCAATAGGAGCGTGACGACGACCATGGTAGCTTGGCCTTGGTGCTAAGTAGGGGTGGGTCAGCTCAGGGGAAGATTACTTCCACCTATTTCTTCCCCCACTTTCTTCTTTTTCACTGTGGATGTAAATATTTCAACGGATCGCACTACTCGGGCCTCGCAATCTTTATTGTTAGGGATAGTGGTTTAATCCGGTCGTGTCCAACATCTTTTACGATCTATCTTTTTTTGAATTAACAGGCATGTAAAACTAGAGGTAACCCCAGTCCAGGGCCTGCAACAAGATCCCCACCCACCGAGGGCTAGCGCGGGAGGAAGCGGTCATGCCTGGTTGCAGGAGGCTTGGACAACCCCATCCGTCATGCTGCCCGGACTGCCGTAGGGGTCCTGTGACCTTGCGGTATATGGGTAGTTTAAGTGATGGATGGGGTATGGTTCGCGTAGCGGGGCGTAGGAATTTCGACCTTCCTTTTTGTTCTTGTTTGGTTGTTGGTCAACTCAGTTGCGCGTAGGTATAGGTTAATACTTGCCTGCGTGTTTGCTGACATGGCAGAAGGGGTCGCTTGCGTTCCGTAACGTGAACGTACGTTACAGGTGGCGCCCAACGTGGGGCCCGAAGTAGTGATATGATTCAGAAGTATTTACACAAAAATTTACACAAAAAATTTTGTTTTTCACCATTTTCGACTTTACTCTTTTTCGTTTCACGTAACCGGTGTTTGGGTGTATTTTCATCCCCATTCATGTCTGTTGTACGCTGAAGTCTGAGATCTAGTTTTGCGGAAATAGGTGTAGGAGTTTGTAATCCTTTAGTGTTCTTTAAGTCCCTTGTCCGGTAGATGGGTAGACTTTGTTCCCCCATTTACGTCCGTTGCTCGGGCTTATAAGTTCTTCACATTTCCATCTTCAGCATTTGAGCCTTCGAGTTCATGTCCGGTAAGTGGGTGAAGTTGTTCCTCACTTACGTCCGTTGCTTGCACTCAGGGCTGGTGTGTAGTTCGCTTTTCTTTGGTAAGTTAGTTCTGTTAAGTCCGGTATTTGGATCGACCTTTGTCTCCATTTACGTCCGTTGCTTCAGGCTGTCTTCACCATGTTCCATAGCAAAGCACAGAAATTTAGCAACTCTAAGGTCACTTGCGATTCTGCAGTGATTGTAAAGCATTAATCCATCTAGAAGCGTTTTCGCTTCTTCAGTAGCCACAGTGGAATAGAAAGTGTGAATCTATCCTCGTTGTTCTCGTGTTTGTCCTCTATGTGTTCGACATTCCTTCAGGTTGATGTTAAGTTTAGTTTTGGTTTAGTTTTGATTTAGTTTTGAGAGAGTTTAGTTTTGAGAAAGTTTAGTATCGAGATAGTTTGAGTTAAGTTTAGAGACAGTGTAGTTTGAGAAGTTTCGTTTTGAAGTGTAGTCATTGAACGTACTCCAACGTTTAGATTTGAGTAAGATTTAGTCGGAAGTTCAGTGCTAGCGATTGCTAAGCCAGCCTTCCACACATTCACTTTAGTTTTAGTATTGAGTTTAGTCATATATTACCCGATACGACTCAACAGTATAGCGATAGTATAGTTAGTTGTTACATTAGGATATAAGTCCCTGAATTCGCATAGAATTCACCACCTTTATTTTTGGTATTTTTATTATTATTGTTTTCAAGTCAGCTGTGTGGTAAAAATGTCCAATCTCGGCCAAAGTAGTCGAAGGGAAGTTCAGAGTGATTACACACTGCGCAGTGGGCGCAAGCACATCCCGGCCACTACGGAAGAGCCGAGCCTTCTTCCGAACATGGTTGGAACCAGCGAAGAGGTTGGCCAACCAACAGTCGCGGGAAATCCCCAAGATAACCAAACAGTCACGAACCCGTCTGCACCTCGAACAGCACCGGGAACGCATGACGCTAACGAAAGCGCACAATTCGAACAATATGTTCAGGATGTCGTAACGGCAACCGTCGGTCTCAATCGGACAGACGAGCGTCGGTTCATGCGAGAAGAGCTCGACCGAAGTCGTGTTGCTCTCCAACGCGAACTCGCTTCGTTGGTTCAAGCAGCCGTATCTGCTGCTATGCGACCTCTAGCTTCCGCAGCGAACAACGACCACCAAGAACCTAACGCAGATCGTATCTCCCAACCTGCTCACGCAGAATACGACGTAAATCGGCGACCCGAGGTAGCTCCACTTCAGGCGAGTGAGCCACCGAATATTCCCCCGACAGGTAATCCTGTGGTATACCCCGTGAACATGCCACGAAGTAGCAACGTGGAAAACTTTTTAGAGCAAATTAGCAGAATGAATCTGTGCGGACCAACTCCATCTCCGGAACCGCCGGCTCAGACGTCTTCACCCTCGTCTTCCTTTAACCGATTTCCCAACTATCACAAGTGGGGAATCAGGTTCGATAACACCCATATGTCAGTGGATGATTTCCTCTTTCGGCTTGGAAGATTAAAGGAATCCCATAACGTGACTTGGTGTGACGTCGTCGCCAATTTCCATCATTTTGTCGCTGGTCAAGTTGAGACATGGTATTGGATGTACCTTAAGAGTAATCCCGGCGTGAATTGGTCCACACTTCGTCTCGCCTTGATAGAACAGTATCGCAGCTTGGAGACTGACTTCGAATTATCGCGAAGAATGTCCGATCGGAGGCAGGGTTTGTACGAACCGTTCGACGCGTTTTTCACTGACCTTATGCGCCTCAACGCAAAACTGCGAGTCCCTAAGTCCAATCGTGAGATAATTGAATTTCTGAAACAGAACGCCAACCGTAGGATAGGAGAACACCTCATAACTTTCAGCACACACAACATCCCTGAAATGGTTCATGTGTGTCGTACGATTGAGAAGTTCGTAAAGGAACACGATCCACCGCGGCAGCGGATACCTCAAACGTATTTGCCCCGTCGGAATATCAGTAAAGTAGAACAGGTCGAGGAAGGTTACGATACACCCGTCTCTTCCGCACAACTTGAGGAAGTTGCTTTCCGGCGAAGGAGCCCTAGTGTTCTGAAATGCTGGAACTGCAAGGAACTCGGTCACACATTCTTCGATTGTGCCATTCCTCAAAGAGCTCTGTTCTGTTACAAATGCGGTTGTGAGAACACGACGACACCTCGTTGTCCTACATGCGCGGGAAACGCCCAACCGAGCAATCCGCCGACCGGGGAGATTCGCTCGAGGGATGTCAACCCGGCAAACCTCTCAGCCTAAATCCAAACCCACCAACCATTCTAAAGCGTCCGGAAGCCCATAGGGTTGAAGGAGCCGCTAGCACACCCTCAACAGCCAAGAAACCCAGTGAGCCCAAGTTGACCTTCCACCAACGTCTAACGTATTACCGTCAAGCGAGAGAACGTATCTTCGGATCACCAATCCTGTCTCCGAAAATAGCTAAAGTCAGGAAACGCTTTGCGGGAAAGAAACGGCAATACCGCGCAATTGCGGCAACAACGTTGCTAGGATCCTCAGGGGACCCAAGACCTTTTGTCACGGTCAAACTTTTCGACCGAGAGTGGCTAGGCTTGTTGGACAGCGGTGCGTGCATTAGTTGTATAGGAGCAGGAGGCATTTCGTTCTTGCAGAACAGCGGAATCCCTCTCAGAAAGTTTTCGTCAGCTGTCACCACTGCGGACGGAACCAAACAAGACATCATCGGCGTGGTAAACACCCAAATACACTTTAGAAACCAGATTGAGGATATCACCCTCTATGTTGTTCCTTCGTTAACCAAAGATTTGTACCTTGGAGTCGATTTTTGGAAGTTATTTCAGATAGCACCCAATGTAATCTCGGAAGTGTTTCCATTTCCCTCGAGAGGTGAACCTTCATCCATATTGGATACTCCAAGCGATGGAACCGACAAATCGGAAGTTCTTACGATGGCCCACGAGTTATCTGTAAGTCAATCTCAGAGGCTTGAGGAAGTCATTAATCGCTTCCCGTCTTTTGCGAAGATCGGTTTAGGGAAAACCCAGATGGAGGAACACACCATTGATACCGGGGACGCGGAGCCAATTAAGCAGAGGCACTACCCCGTATCACCAGCGGTACAGTCCCTTCTGTATGCGCAGTTGGACCGCATGCTTGCCTTAGGCGTGATAGAGGAAAGCTCAAGTTCGTGGAGCTCTCCTGTCGTCCTAGTTAGGAAGACAGGGAAGAACCGCATGTGCTTGGACGTTCGAAAGCTAAACCAAGTCACGAAAAAGGATGCGTACCCTCTGCCGCATATAGAGGGGTTGCTAGGGCGCCTTGGGGACACCCACTTCATTTCGAGTGTAGACCTCAAGGACGCCTTTTGGCAAATACCGCTGGAGATAAGCTCACGGGAGAAGACAGCGTTTACCGTCCCCGGCAGACCGCTGTATCAGTTCAAGGTGATGCCCTTCGGCCTTTGCAACGCGCCACAGCGTCTTTGCAGGCTGATGGACAAAGTCATCCCGCACGAACTGAGACAGCGGGTGTTCGTCTATCTGGACGATCTTTTGATTTTCTCGAGAAGTTTCGAGGAGCACATGGAATTACTTTCTCTGGTGGCAAACAAACTCAAAGCCGCGGGCCTCTCGATCAATGTCGAGAAGTCGAAGTTCTGCTACAGAGAACTAAGATATCTCGGCTTTATTGTCGGCAACGGCATACTAAAGGTAGACCCGTCGAAGGTGGAAGCCATAAGAGAGTTCCCCATACCAAAAACGGCCCGTCAAGTAAGACGTTTCTTGGGCATGTCCGGTTGGTATCGGCGCTTCGTTAATAACTTCTCCTCCTTAGCCTCCCACCTGTCCGACACGTTGAAGAAAGGAACCAAGTTCAATTTCGGCGAAAAAGCTATAGTAGCGTTCAACGCTATAAAAGACAGGCTAACGTCTGCACCCGTGTTAGTTAATCCAGACTACGACAAACCATTTGTCATCCTCTGCGATGCCTCTTCCACCGGCATTGGAGCAGTCCTGTGTCAGGAGGACGACAACGGGGAGGAACGTCCCATCTGTTTTTACTCACACAAGCTCAACGACGCCCAACGGAACTACTCGGTTACCGAACGGGAGTGTTTAGCAGCGGTGATGGGTATTCATAAATTCCGACCTTACATTGAGGGATACACCTTCAAAGTGATTACTGATCATGCGAGCCTGAAATGGCTAATGAGTTTGAAGGACCTGAAGGGCAGACTAGCTCGATGGAGCCTAGACCTTCAAGGTTACAGTTTCGAAATCGTGCACCGTAAAGGTAGCTTAAACGTCGTACCAGATGCGCTTTCACGCGCTTACGAAGTGGAGTCACTACTACCCGACGTGGTGGAAGCCAAGACCGTCCCCGACACACTACAAGTCGACTTGTCAGACGCGGCTTTCCAGTCGGAAGAGTACTCCCAGATTGTGAGTCATGTCAAAGAGAACGAGTCGCAGTTACCCGATCTGACGATCTCCGAAGGCTTCGTTTATAAGAGGACCAAGCATAGCTCTGGCCATCCTTTGCAAGACGAATTGTCTTGGAAGCTATGGGTTCCAGCCGAGCTAACAGAGGGGCTAATCGTCTTAGCTCACTGTCCACCGAAGGCCTCGCATGGCGGGATCGCCAAAACTCTATTCCGACTGCGAGAACTGTACTTCTGGCCCAATATGGCAACTCAGGTCAAGCAATACATCGCCCAGTGTGAAGTTTGCAAAACGACCAAAGCTCCCAATTCCACCCTGCGAGCTCCGATGGGAAAAGCATTTATTGTAGATCGCCCTTTTCAGCACGTCTACGTAGACTTTTTGGGTCCGTACCCGCGTTCTAAGTCGGGAAACACACAAATCATTGTCGCCTTAGACCAGCTCACAAAGTTCGTGTTGATTAAAGCCCTCAGACGCGCCACAGCAGAAACGGCAATCAGGTTTCTTCGTGACGAGATCTTTCTGATTTTCGGTGTACCGGAGACAATCCTCACCGACAACGGGAAGCAATTCGTGAGTCATGAGTTTGGCAGCCTGATGAAATCCTTCGGCATCCAACATCTGAAAACTGCGGTGTATTCTCCGCAGGCGAACGCCAGCGAGCGCGTGAACCGTTCCATCCTGTCCGCCATTCGGTCGTACATCGACGCGGACCAATCCAATTGGGATGCCCAGTTACCTCATATTGGTTGCGCACTCCGCTCGGCCGTTCATTCAGCCACAGGGATGCCTCCGTATGAAGCGCTCTTCGGTCAGCGAATGATTGAACACGCAAGCGACTACCGCTTGTTAAGGAAGCTAGGTGGTCTGAATAATTCTGAAGTAGACATCCTGCCGAAAGCTGCGAGGATGAACATTCTGCATTCTTATATTAAGCAATCTCTAGAGAAAGCACACCTCGGGCATGAACGTGCCTATAACACCCGTAGTTCATCGGTGAAATACAAGGTGGGCGACGTTGTGTACCGGCGCAATTTTGTGCTTAGCAATGCCTCGAAATCCCGAAACGCAAAGCTTTGTCCGAAGTTTATACGGGCAAAAGTTCGCAAGGTTATCGGAAGTAACTTATACGAGTTAGTCGATGCAACCGGACATAGTCTAGGTGTAACCCACAGCAAAGATCTTCGTCGGTAAGACATAGCCGTAGGATATTTTTGAATGATAGTTACAGGAAGGTAGGTGAGACGTTACGAATTCCCAGTAGGATAGTGAAGTAGTAAGGAAACAGATGACCGCTCAGAGTCGGTAGAACATGAGATTCTTGTGTCTCGGGCGTGGGTCGTTTGGTAGGATTTAGCAGGTTTCATTTTCTTGACCTTTTGCAGTCGCAAGTCTCTGAAAATGTCAAGTTGTGTAGGAAACGCTGCACTCATGTGCAGAAGAAAATTATAGGAACACCTCGTTTGAGAAGCGCTGCATCTTTCGCAAACGCTTACGTGTAAACGCACCCGCACTACCAGTGGCAGCCATATTTTTTCGTCCACTTTTCGCCTAGTTTATGGTTTTTTCTTTAACACCCTATGCTCGGTTGAATCTAATTCAAACCTCTATCTTTATCTACATATAACACGTAGAAAAATCGCCCCTGTGCTTTAACATCGTTTTCAGATTTTTCTGAACATACCATTCGTCACAATATCGTTTTGAAAATTTACGCCATAGTCGAGCGCATAAGTGCGAGCGAGACGACAACACCACCCCACACGAAAAACTCTTAGATGTAAACCACGTACAGCGTTGGTTCGCTTGGATTTTTAGTCAGTCAGTATCGAGAGTCAGGTTCGGTTGGTTGGTAGGGCACTAGCGCATGGTCGCATTTAATTTCGGCATTTTGCCACGTTTTCATTGTTCGCGCATCATAAGTAGGCGGCCATTGTGTCGACCGAAAATAAAACTCGCAATTAAAAGTTAAATATCGCGATTGTGATTCGCCGGCGAGGGAATTTTGAGTTCGGTGAAACCGATCAAATACCCGCAAATCGTTTCGCGCATTGTTTTAAGAAAAGCGAATAAAGAAAGAAAAACCCACGATATATATATATCGCGAGGAAAAACTTCCCGACCGCGTGTGTTGAACCATACCACGTGGATACATAAAACCACCCCCACAAAAAGGGAAAGAAACAAAATCGAGAGTCGGTAGTGTGCATTACGCCATTCCACTCGGCAAAAATAATTCCGCGAAATCCAACCCCGCGCAAAGAAATAAAATTCCTGACGCGCCAAAACATAAGATAACCTCATCGACACCCAGTTAAGGGCGCTGAAATCGTGAAACATAAAAGAAAAAAATAGTTAAAACGTATAGAACATTGAAAGGGAAAAATTCCCCAACGTCCCACGAAATAATATAAATTGCGCAGCACATAGCACAGTCGTTGCACTAGCGAAGCACCACACCTCAGAGCTAAGACGCAGTCGTGCATCCATCCTCCAGTAGGTGGAGCGAGCATCACCACAGACCATCACCCCATCGAATACACCAACCTTCGGACTTCGCTTGAGACGAGACACCAACCTCAACGATAGTCACCTCATCGAAATTCACCTCTTCGTCAACACTGCGCCTACCGATATGCTTTAAGTTAAGTAGTTTGGGTCCAATAAAATTTCTTGTTGTAAACATTTATACTTCTCCAAATGATTTTATCTTCCACTAAGGTATAGATCCGCGAATTAAAGCATATCAAAGAGCTTATGCATAACATCCTGGAAGGAAAGGCGGTGCACTGCAGTCCCTCACCACGGATCGCGTTCAGGTAGTTATCCCCTGAATAAAGAACGGGGTAAGTTTGGAATAAATTAATCTCATTTGGAAGAAACACAGTGTATTAAAAGTAGTATTGGCCCAGTTGTGATAGGCTATAGAGTTAGAGAGTGGTCGTGCGATTGACCCAGTTTAGTCTTGTCGTCGCTTATACATTGTAAAGTAAAACTAAATAACGTATGGTTAGGTTCGGATCGGTGCGCCAGTGAATTAGTCGGTAGCATTTGTGACACTCTGTGAGGAATCTCACCAATGAGAGCGTGAGCGTATAATCTTCGTCGTGGAAGCATCAACTTGATTTTCTTTTAATATACACGCGGACGCCATAACGAGTCACGTCCCACAACGCTGCATTACGCGAGTAGATAGGCCACGGGTACATGCTCTGGTCTCTACGTCTAACATCGAAGGGTTATTGTTTTTCGTTAATTTTGTTCTGGCTGTAAATGATAACGTAATCGAGCGGCAACAGTAAGATTTGTATGTCCGCACTTGTACTGACTTGTGTTGTAACGTCCACCCCCTTAATTAAGTACTAGTTTTAAGATCTTTTGGTTTTGAATAAAAATAAGCTTGTGAACTTCACGAAGAAGAACAATCATGTGTGTTCATTGGCTTTGGAATTTAGTTTAGGTTTCGGAAGCAGCCGCCAGATGTGCGGATAAGGAAGTATTGAAGGGAATGTCGGCCATGGGGGCGAACACGATCCGAGGTGGTTTTACGCAGTTCGGTTCATGGTTGTAGTTTAGTAGTTAGTAGGATATTCGGACTTTAGGGGTCGTCGTTCAATAGGAGCGTGACGACGACCATGGTAGCTTGGCCTTGGTGCTAAGTAGGGGTGGGTCAGCTCAGGGGAAGATTACTTCCACCTATTTCTTCCCCCACTTTCTTCTTTTTCACTGTGGATGTAAATATTTCAACGGATCGCACTACTCGGGCCTCGCAATCTTTATTGTTAGGGATAGTGGTTTAATCCGGTCGTGTCCAACATCTTTTACGATCTATCTTTTTTGAATTAACAGGCATGTAAAACTAGAGGTAACCCCAGTCCAGGGCCTGCAACAAGATCCCCACCCACCGAGGGCTAGCGCGGGAGGAAGCGGTCATGCCTGGTTGCAGGAGGCTTGGACAACCCCATCCGTCATGCTGCCCGGACTGCCGTAGGGGTCCTGTGACCTTGCGGTATATGGGTAGTTTAAGTGATGGATGGGGTATGGTTCGCGTAGCGGGGCGTAGGAATTTCGACCTTCCTTTTTGTTCTTGTTTGGTTGTTGGTCAACTCAGTTGCGCGTAGGTATAGGAATACTTGCCTGCGTGTTTGCTGACATGGCAGAAGGGGTCGCTTGCGTTCCGTAACGTGAACGTACGTTACAAATGTTGGTCCATTTTAGAGACTATATTTTTGGGAAAATTCATTCGGAGTGGGAGAGTAGTTTTAGTGTGACGTGCGAAGTTTTAGGATCGCGTATATCTTCTGAAATATTAGCGCAGTTTGCAATCAATAGAAAATCAAGTGCTTCTCCATATAAGTTCCTTTATTTTGTGAGAAATCCATACCAATTGGGAAACTAGTTCTAGAGTGATGCGAAGTAAAATAAACATACAAAAAAAATAAGAGACGAACTTAACAATTTGGTTATGTGTGCTTAAAATTAGAACTAATAGGATTGAGGTGAAATTTTCTCATACAGTTTTGTACCTTCCAACAATATGATGGTTTACTGATCCTGTATATAACCTCTGACAGCTCTGTTAGTATATGCACTCAATACTTCAAATGAATGTTGATCCTTAATCCCTTTGGACAGATGTGGGAAGCAATTTTATAGGGTAGAAATTTTATTTTTAGAATATTTTTTCCCTTTGGTACAACATTTGAAATGATACCTATCCAAGCCAACCATATCCACGACATAAAAAAATCATTTATTGATTTCACAACACGTAGCTGAATATACATAAAAATATTCTAATCAAATAGATCTTGTTTATTGTTTCCCCAAAACCTAAACCTAATCACTCAATGCGTTATCGCCCATGTTTTAGTAATCTCCAATCAACTGCTATACAACTCCGACCACAGCTCACGGAGTGTGTGAGCCATAAAATATGGTAAGGACATTATTCCATTTGTCTGCTGCCAATCTCATTTCTAATCAAACAAAAAGGCATAGCAGCACATTGGGACGGGACAGACATCCGTCTCAGGTTCTCACCGACTTTTACGAAATGAAAAATAACCCACACAGGATACTAAAAATAATTGTCCGCAACATGGAAATTTGTTATTACTTCCATTTGGTTTGAGTAACCACAAAAACCGTGTTCGTTCACACACTCACCATTGTCCGTCAACAAATTAGCCTTAATTACCGTAGCACATATCAGTCGGGCAGTATGGTTTATCTCCTCGCACTGAGGGTTTCGTGGGACAAATTTGACACGTTGTCATCGAGGACAAACCCATTAATTATAGCAAAAGGAAGCAAAACCAACCAACCAAGTGTGCTCTCAGAAAAGGATTCGATAAACATATATTGAAGAAAGCAAATTGTTGCAAATTGTTTCGAAACTTCCAAAGGTATCTAGTACAATTTTTTGCGCTTTCATATTCATTTTGTTGCTAAATACTGGACACTGGACAGGCATCTCAAAACGCAAATAGCAATGAATCCTTTTTATGTGTAATAAAAGCCGACATTTTTTTTTTTTTGCTTTATTTATTTTCTTCTGTTCATTCGTTCGTTTCTTGCGGTTATATGGAGTGCTTCCTTTGTCCTGATTTGATGCTTCCGATGCCTATGGAGAGAGCTGGAGTTTATAAATATAAATGAGTCTAGGCCAGGGTTAAATTGGAATTTATTTTGCACTGGCATGGAATGGAATTCGTTAGATCCTTGTGGCCGGCGTCAATTTAACTTAGACCAAGTTTTGTGGTGAATTGGAGGAAGGATATTTTTTTTTTTTTTGTTGTCTCTGTAGGTATCTCTTTTGACAGACACTGTGAGATGGTAGACGAACGGAGATCAGGAGGAAGTGGTTTGCTAAATGTTGGTCAGGCAAACACCGAGATACATACGAGAAAGTGTTGGATGGCATGGTCTTTTGTTCATTTTTTTGCGAGGACTGGGTAATGGTTTCTCTTCTATCAAAGGTTGTGTATTTCAGTGGCGGACAGTTGATTGAGGTTTCGGTCTAATAAAGAATGGTTGCAGGGGCGGTACATTTTCAACAGGCATTTTAGTTGAAAAAAAGGAAAAAAAAAAAACTCAAACCGGATTCTTCTGATGGAATTCTGATGGGCTATCTAAGCGAGAGTTGTCGGAGTCATTTGTGGGTATGGAATGGTGATTTCGCTTTGATTGGGCGCCAGCTAGGAAAGTGTAATTGTTATTTTTTAGAATTTTGGTAGGATTTTCACATTGTCTGTTGGACTTGCACTTTTAAGGGGGTTTGAGCTTCTTACAATCTTACTATTTAGTTTGGGAGCATACATTTTATGCTGGATCCAAACAGGTGGAAGGGACTTTCCTAGGACTGTAATACTCTGGAATGCACGCTAAAAGTGGAGTAGTGTATACAACCTTTTATTGAAAGTAAACCGAAATTTTAGTAACAAATTTTGAGTGCTCTCATGGATCACAAAATCAGCTTTGTAAGGTACTACCGTAGAGACACGTATTTCGGTTGCTTAATGTAATCAATATCACGGCCTGAAATTGATGAGCTAGTATGTGATTGGGCGCCAGTTAAGAAATTGTTGCTTAGAGCTGTAGAATTCATATACAAAAAACAGGTCAATTGGTGCAACTGATTTTTATGGGCCAAGTTTCTCACAATCATTCATTGTTGGGTCGGTAAACTTTTTAAGAACAGTTCAACTTTCCGCTGCTTGTCAGACGTTCTTAAAAGGTTGTCCAGTGGAAAAAACCTTTAGATGGAATATGTGCTCTTCCGGGCATAGAACCCGAGATCCCTCGCTCACTAGTCCACTAGACTACAGCTCCAGAGCCACCGCACGTATATAAATCGTTCTAAACTTTTACGCCGGTCATTGAAAAATTATTCTTTGATTGTTAGTCCAGCTACCAAAGCTCAATTGTTGCCAGTACCTATTACATCCTTTGTCAATTGGCGCCTAGTTGAACTGCAAATTCACCTCATGGCAGGGAAGACGTGAACACTGTCCACGGAGTAACGTGCTGATAGTCGAAATTCAACTGTTGCAGCAAACAGCAGCTGGATGATAACTTTGTAGGCTTATGACAGTAGTTCCAAATAAAATTGTCGTTCGCTCAAAAACTTATCAAAAATTCCGCAGCAAAAATTTGTCAACAGGAACCATCCGTTTTTATTCTACTGTTCACTAATCGTGCCTCTTTTCCTTGAATGAATGGTATGCCATGCAATAAAGAATACGAATATGCAGGTAAATGACTAAAAATTAATCTTTTTGGGCGCCAGTTAAGAAAAGTTGTCCAATGTAATTGTTCTCCCGAATTTTACACATGAGAGACCTTGCTCCGCTGGTGTGACATTGAACTCATAAGTACCTCCCTTTAATCGGATCAGAATCGATGTTCTTAACCTCACAGTAAAATAACAGAAAATACCCCCGTCTATGTCAATAATCGAAACCAAGTCCCTCCATAAAATCCCTTGAAACCAGACCAATAATTCCCTATAATTCCCTTCAGCCATTCGTGAGCGTTACATTCTGTCCAATTCAACTTTATACCTAACGACTTATTCCAATTTGTACGCCGCCTCTTGCCGGAATATGGTGGAAAATCAATTTTCGTTGAACAGCAAAATAAAGACAGCGGAAAGTAAGTAGATGCTGGTGAATATTTATTATTCCACACAACAAATAGAACTCGCACATGGCCTTGTACTTAAGCTTATAGACCCATCGAGGATACTATTCATCTAAATGCAAATAAATTGTTCATTCCTAAGCGATTGGCTTGCGGGCAATTGTCTGTACCGTGTCTTGTTCGTCCTCTGTTGTTGGTATTTTTTGCTTTTCGTCGTTCTTTTTTGTAAGGCGTTTTTTTTATTTTTTTTAATGTTGTTCAAATTCTCTTCGGACACAATTTCTAATTGAAATTTCTGTAAAAGGAGCTTTCTAATTCGCCCATACTTCGTCCGTGTTTTTGTACAAGAAGGAAACAGGAGTAGGTATAAATAACTTTCTGGAGTGGACAGTTTGTTGTGGTACCAATTTGGAACTTCAATATCTGAGATATGTGGGTGTTGTTAGGAGACTTGAAGTCTAAATTTGAGAAATAGAAAAGAATGATAATTAAGAACAAGAGAAAGTCTCTGATGCTACCGAGTTTGACTTGGGAATATTTAATGCACTGTCAACGAACGAGTGTGTTGGTCATCACTCTGAAGTGATTTTCAATATTTTCAAAAGGTCTGCATTTATAGCATTTACCAAATAGGGCTGGTACCATCATTTCCGACTTTTGCGGAACTTTTTCCTACTCAAACTACCTACGAATCAATATTCTACAAAAACAGTAGCGCTACTGATTTTAAAAAAAGGACAGGATGTTTCATTCATTCGCTCAGGGTGATAAGTATAATAATACTGCATTTCGGCATCTTCCAAAAAATGTGTAAAACTGTCCAATCCTACTGATGATCGAAAGAGTCTACATTTAGTGCACTCACCTCAGGGGTGATATTACAAAACTTTGAAATTTGAAACCACAACTTCCCTGGAGTGTATATAGTGTCACTTACTTACTGATACAATATAAAATTAATTTATAAAATATACTCGCAGGTTCTCTACGTCCCTGATTTTTTGAAATGATAAATAGATTCTTACAGATGGAGTTTCCAAACTTTTCCAATTGTGAATTCTACGAGTATTCCTCTTTTCAAAAATCGATTCGATTGATTCAGAGTTCTTGCATATTTTCAGTGGTATTTGGCATTACTTTTGTTACGTAGTTCTTGTCAAAAATGATGCTACTTGCGAACAGAGTTATCATCGAAAACAGTTAGTACCGCCAAATGTCATTTTCAAATCTTAACGAGTTTGTATAGCTTGTTTTGTATAGCCTCTTTAAAAAATTGTTGAAAAAGACAGAGCTGAAATAATTAAATCAGCTGCCAGAAAAATCATCCATTTTTTCATGTACTTCGAAATCAGTTTATCGAGTTCAAGATCGTCTCCGAGAACCTCTAAAAAGTACCACCAACTTCATGTATGCCTCTACCAACTGCTGAATAGTTGAAATAATTGGCATCACTCGTAATGTAGTCTTAAGCGGGAAACATAACGATGCTAATAATCGTTTTTAGCGCCGAACTCACAGTGGCGAAATTTTCTATACAAAATTGGATATTGTGGCTTTACAAAATATTTAGTGACACATTGACACAGTGTCAGAAGCTTTGACTGGCACAGCGAGAATTATACCACCAGCAGTTTTCATTGACCACGATCAACATAGAAATCGAACTACAACCTGAGTCCCATTGGGATGAACTGTCTTTCGCTAGATCTGGTGGATTTTCTATAAACCACGACTCTGGCACCACGACTCTGGAAAGCTGATGAACTCAACGTTCAAAACTGTCAACTGATCAACACCGAGTGTTGTCCAAATCGTAGATGTATCAGCTAATTGATCGATGTGATAGGATTTAGACAACACCGGGTAGTGATCAGTTGAAGGGGGCTTCAGAACCAGTGGCGTATCAAGGGGGGGGGGGGGGGGGGGCAGGGGCACAGGCCCCGGGCGTTACTTTTCTAGGGGCGGCAATTTGGAGCTGCTACAATTTTTAAATATATAAAATCTATAAAACTCCAAAGAATTTATTTACAAGGTTTAACAGCTTTAACACTGCTTCATTACTTAATTAGACATTCCTTGTGTTGATTAGCAACAAAATCAACAGCTGTCATAATGTTTGCGAATTAAGGCTGGGAAGTGTGACGGCACTAGAGGCTATTAAGTTGTGTTTTCAGAGAGCGTTACTTAGAGGAGGGCCTAACTTGCCAATTCGGGCTTTAAGGAAGTAAAATAAACATTTTAAAAGAGGAGCGCCGAAATTTTTACCTGTTATTAGAAAGTCCTGCAAACATGGTCACGTCTTAGATGATCGTGTACTTTCAGCATAGAAAAATAAAAAATTGCAAATCTCTAAAATCGAGAGAAAAGTCTATCAATTTCAAGAGAAGTACCTACCTGACCGGTTTTCTTACAAAAAGTTTAAGAAATGTCATTTTGACATTATCGTAAAATACAGCATAAGTTGGAATTTAATTTTTTTAAGCTAAATACCTACTAAACTATCATTTTGAATACGCTGATAATGTTCTAGTAGAACAATTAGTTATAACTTGTTCCTCTGACATCACTGAAGACGAAAGTAAACAGAGTTTTACTTGTCAAACGTTTGACCGATTTTACAAAATAATTCATTATGAAATAAGACCCCAAAATTATTTTTTGGGGCCTTATTTAATTTTTATTAGGAAATAAGTCCCCAATTTGTAATATGAATTTTTTGGGGTCATATTTCATTTTTCTTATTTTTGCTAAAATATGATATATAAGCCAAGAACTCCGTTACCAGTTAATTTTCTTATCTGCAGATGTTCTCTGACTAAGTATTTGATGCGCGGATTTTTTGTACAGATGTGCTAAATAGAGTTTTTAAATTAGTTCAGTGATAGTTTTTTTTTTTGACATTGTGCGAAGTTGACGTAAAAGTAAAAGTTAAAATTATGGAGTGCAAAAAAATTGTTGGATTACGCAGAACTGGAAATTTGTTTTACGTTAAAGAACAGAAAACGTTATACAAAATAAAATCTAATAAGAAGAGTTTAAAAAAATTATGCAGGAACAAAACCTGTAAAGCCAGGGTAAAATGGTACCTGCGTTGCAAAAAAATACACTTTTCAGTTTGCCCTTTAATTTCGCCTGACCGTCCACTGCAAGTAATAGAGGCTCTCAATTTGGAATCAGTGTGGACTTCGTTTGGACTTATAAAGGATAAAGCAAATCCACTGCCATTTTACACGGCTTGTATTTTTGAAAAAAAAACCTGATTTTTGTATATTTTGGTCTTAAAAAATAATAAGCGAAATAAAGGAAAATATACCACCGCCGAATAGAAGATATTTAATGGATGGACCTTTTAAAATAGCTCCCAAAAGTTGCTTTAACCAGCTCCTAGTCATCTATATGAAAAATCACTAGATTTTTTGTACCAAATTTTTATTATTTCTTAATGTTAAAGATAGTTCACTTTACTACAAATCCAAATTTAAAAATGTTTAGGTACTGATCAGTTGGGATTTTGGATCATTTTTCGATTTTTGTCGTCTGATGTTGAACAGAATTTATACACACTTAGGGTAGGTATACCCCTTAAGGACTGTGGCCTGCTATTTTATCAAAATTCTTACAGCATGAGTTCATTTCACCATATCTAGTGGGGAAAAAAAATTACCTCCTCTACCACGAGTTCAAATGAAAGACCAACCTTCCTACACTCAAATCGAGAATAATATTGCTGGACCAACACATACCCAACAAGGTAAGAAACAGTTTACTATACTTCAGCCTCCTTGGACTAACTTTAGCCTCTTCGAACTACAATTTTGCACCAAGACAAACGAGTTTGTAGGTACCAGGGCTTAAAAATTGCTTCCGCAACTGGGATTTAATTAATAAATTGGTCTGATTGACTAATAGTAGATCCTAATTCGTTGTTAAACACCCTTCGGGGAAACTATTGTGTTTTAATTCGCTTGCTTTCGCTTTTCATTGTCGCAGACTTAGAAGCAATTTCGCTAACTCGCATCAGTTTGACAAGTTAGTCAAACGCACAACAACCAGGACCTACCTAGCCCTTACATATAAAGGTCATCTAGAGGTCCCGAGGTTGACGGTCGCTAAAATCTTCGAACGTATTCCTTTTGACCATCGTATTTTTGGTGTCTTTTTTTTTTTTTTTGTTGCAGTGATCGAGAGACTCTGATATTAATCGTCAGTTGAACTTGGCAAGACTTCCAAGACAAATATTCCGAGTAAATCAAAATGTTTAGTCCCCGAATTGGGACACTAATGCCCATCCACACAAATGTAGCCACTCACTTTGTTACAGGACGTGCAAAACAAACTAAAAAAAATCCATTGTAGACCCAAATTCTAAGTCTAATCTAAGACTTGAGGTAAATAACTTTCCCAGGTCCCTCTCTCTTCATTTATTATTTTAAAATTTAAAATTCGACTAAAAAAATCCTCACAGCACACCACTCGCACAATACAATGCTTCTAATTGAACGGCAGTGACTACCTGCGGCTAATCTCCTTAGTTGTAAGCCTCAGCAGGCCCTTTCCATGGACTATAAGGTGCGTTAAAACCCTATAAAGTTGACTTCACGTATCCCCCTTCGACAAAGTCGTTTAGTTCTAAAATTAAATGAAATTAGTTTCCGTAAAAATAAAGCCTCACAAACCTCCCACGACATTGAACCGCCCATACACACGCTTCCTTCGTTCCTAAAAAGAGCTGCCTTCGACACCACGCGTTATTTTTAAACCCACCAAGAGTGGATATATTTTTATATCTCCGTTACCTACGTCACGAGAAATTCTATCTAATTATCCGTGTATCCCTTGTGACATTAGACCTACATAATTAGCTTTTAATTAGATACACATCCCCCGATCGTTACGAACATTGTAATTCCCCCGAGGGGATTGATTTCAAAATAATTACATTCATTTAAATCCCCCGGTGTTAGCCAAACATACCTTTTAGTCAACCGCAGTAAGCACCTTTAGTTGTAATCCATTAAACAAAATTTTCTGCAAATCAAATCACACACATGTAGGTATCCACAACCGATAGACAAAGGTTTGACAATAATTTCATACGAAGGAGGTAAACGAGCCCACTCTCACGTTAGTTGGAGTTGTAGCATACCTGGTTGACTGCGTCATATTTTACACGTCACAATACACTCTCGTCGTAGGTATTAAAACAAAAATACGAACCACACGTATGAGCAAAATTAGCACCACTTAACCGAGGCCGCGACGGAAGTTATGGCACCGAGGATACTTTCCCGAGAAAAGCAGTGAAAAATCATTTTGGCCATGTCCTGTGAGACCGATTACACGATACTTTGTCAGAACGGGGTAAGCTCTGAAATGTGTCACATTAACGTCTATTTTTTTCTTTTCTTTTTTTTTTCTCTGTTTTACCACCGATGGGATTAAGATCCCCTAAGCCCACGTAGGACAATTAACAGACCAATTAACCGTCTTGACCGTGCCGACATTTAGTCGAATCCAATTAGACGCAACGATTAAGCCGCAAATAGACCGATACATACATAGAGATGGGCTGAATGTGGTCGGTTTATCAAAAGCCCATTCACCTGGTAAATTAGATTCGCCGAGGACGAATAATTTTCACACCTTTGCGTTGTACACCAGGACCACTCTAATCTGATTATTATTCCATTCGAATGAGGGAAATATATTTCTTTTTTTATTTTCTTTGTATTCAATGTTAAAAATCGATGCGACACGAATTGTGGGCTGGAAAAAAAACCAAACCGCGCTATGAACGACTCTCCGACGTGACAGATAAACACACAACACTCCGATGGATGAGCTGGAACTGAATTTTTAGCGAAATTCTTCGATTTCATAGGACATTTTCGGTGCCAAAGGATGCGGGTGGTTGGTGGTTGGTTGTTTCCTCTCTCATGAGGGAAATTTTATCGTTGCGCAACGCGCATGTCGTAAAGAGAGTGAGTGAGTGATGAGATGCCGGCATTTGGAGAATCCTCCATTGGAGTAGGTCATTGAAGGGAATTCGTTTGGTTGGGGTGCGATTTGTATCATGCGATTTATGTCATGAAATTTTTCGAAGCACAACAATAAGCCCATGAAAGACTTACACTTGAAGTTTGCATCATTCTCTAAAATACGTTTTGAAGACGTTTCTCAGGTTGCGAATTGAGGTTGTATTATTAGCATGAGCTTGAGTTGTGTATCGTTGAATGTCGCATGCGATTTTTCTCCGTCCAATGTTGGTTTTTAATAAAAAAAAACAAAAAACAAAAAACAAAATATATACTGCATGATCTATTGAGCTGTATTTTGCGAATGTTTCTTAATTTTTCTATCATGAGATATAGCATGCAATTTTTCGAAAATGAAACTCTTTGGAATTTTGAATGTTCTCTTAGAAAGTCGGGGAAATTTACCTTGTTTGTAGCTCAAATAAAGGGAATATCGGAATTCGGGAAGTATACTTATTTCATGTCAGTCAGGTTCAAAACGGACAGTTTCTGTTAAACACTACCCTTGGGAAAAGCGACCTTACAACGGTGCTACGTACGGCGTTCACAGATTCTTGCCGGGAGAAGTTCACTTAAATTGTCTTCGATTGGGAACATGTATGTCTAGTCTTACATATTATTATTTTTGTTGTTACTAAGTCGTTTTACTTATAAACGTTTTCAATAATTCGTAATTTTAAATTTTCTTTTGAACCCTAAGTCTTTGTAAAGCGTTTGCAACTTATAAGATGCAATCCTACTATGAAACGATTTTTTTGTAATAATAGTAAAAATGTTGCCCAAAAAGAGAGTTAAAAAAACAAAAAATATTTAACACAACAGGTTTTTGGACCCAAAGCTTTTTTTCAACGAATTTTTGCCTGTCCCGCAATAAAAGGAATTTCGAAAAAGAAACCCCAATCAGTTGTCAAATGTTAGCAGATGTGCATTTGTTGTCTGTCTTTGTATTTATTTATTTCTACAATAATTTAAATTTATAATAGTTTACCTACAAGCAAAAGCTTATCTGCAGGTGGTTATAAACATTATTTAGATTTAAAATTCCACTGACAGGAGAGGTAGATGGACCCTCACGTTTCGGGGAATAATCGCATCAAGTTTCCTGAAAACTCTGTCTCTGTAAAATATGTTTCGGTCAGAGACCAGCCTTTTGTACTTCGCTCTTAATGCAATCAAGTACCTAAGTTAAGTGGAAGTAAACCCCCACAGCGGATGTCAATTGCGTAACAGGGGCACCCTTAACTTTGAAAATCCTAACCTTGCTATATTGCATACTTGTCCCTGCCGTTTTTATTTACTGCCTGTGACTAAGCGGGAAGTTTTCTTTCTCAATCACTTCCATCTGTAGTACCGAACATGAATTTTCGCTAAAATAGGTGGTGTCCCACAGGGCTGTTTGCTTCAGCCTATACTTTTTCCCTGGTGATTTCCTGGTGGTAAGAACTGGAACTCATAGGAGCGCTACAATCTTTCTGTGAAACATCGAAAACACTGAATTTCGAAGCCGCATAGATTATTGGGACTGGCTTAATGATCAAGTCGATCACCTTTTCTAAGACCATCTTTAGAATTTTGAGAAAAATACATGGGGATGTGTTTAAAAAAACCAATGCGCTTATCAAGCTATATACACAATTTGTACCAAAACAGAAATAATATTGGCTACAAGGGCCAGCGTTTCGTGGTCCCCTGCCATACAGGTGCTCTTGAGTCCGAAGAAAATCGTACCACCTCAACAATCATGGATAATTGGACCCACTTCCCGTTCGAATATCCAGTAAAACATGTCAATAGATGCATGGGGAATTGGATTTAACTCTCCCCCTCCGACTTACATCTACCCAAGCGCTCTTCAAAATCACCCCTCATTTGTCCTCGTGTATTTTATGCTCTTCCAAAATTACACAACCCAGTCACGTAGTCACATCCTCCAGCCTACCAAATCCTCGCCTCCCTCGGCCAACCATTCAGGTCCACAGACTAATTGAAGAATAGTGGTTGTTAGATGTAACACTATCAAAAGCTCCACGCAAGATGTGAATATAAATTCCATCATTTTCACATGGATGATGGTTTTACGAGTATCTTTGAGGCGCATCTCTCAAAGCCTAAGCGTTTCCAAGAAGCCGCAAATTTATTGAATTATACCAACACAAATTCTGTGGAAAAGTTTTCCCATATCCCCGAAGATCACAAGCTTCCAGTTCATCCTCTCAACTGCGGCGCAAAATTAAATCTTCCTGTATATTTGAAAATTTAACTTTTGCCGAAAGCGGATTAACATTTGGTTTCGGCGATGCTAAATAAATCTTGCGGACGATTTACTGTATCCACATCTGGGTGAAAGTTGTTTTCCCGCCACGCAAGACCGACCATTAAATGACTAATCTCTGATAGAAACAGGACTGTGCGAAGGAGGCCGCCCTATCCATTTTGATTTTACGCCTTTTTGATTTTCGTTTGTTGTGTCCTGCAGGAATTCGTAAACAATAATTGTGATGATTACCGAAGTTGGGTATTCTGCAGAAGGACCTTGAAAACTCATTTCGCTTTTAACGATTCACGCCGCAGGCAATTGCTGAAAAATGAAGAAAATTAACAAAAAAATGTGAAACTTTTACCACGGACCGCTATCATCACTGTAGGCCATTAAGTTATTATTATATTTTTTGGCTATTATCTTGGGTAGCAGCTAAATGGTTTACTTCACTCGGATGTGTGTGTGTGGGTACGGGTGTGGCGATAACGTTGTTGGGGAGAATTTACGAGCTCTTTGATAGGTTCCTACAAGTTGGTGGGCGCCCAACGACTATTGGATTACATTCTGGAAAGTCAAAGCCCTCGGGTTAGGAGCCGGCGGATTGTCTAAAATTTGGTTTTGATAAAGGAAATGTCTTAAAAGGTAGAATTTCATGGGGACCATTTAAAGAGGGATTTTGGGTAGGGGTTGTTAAGTTTAGAGCGGGAGTTTTCTTTGACAAAGTTCGAATGTTTTTTTATCTTTCATAGAACGCTTTAAAATCTGTCGAGTAAGTCAGCTTAACTGCTCTAGAAAATTGAATAATTTACCAAAACTGTCAACCATGTCCCTGTTTACATTTTATTGTTCCATGACTGTCTTTTCCTTTTTATTTCAGGACCTGAACAATCGAATAATTATTTATAGAAAGATTTTAATATTACAAAGCTTTTAGAGTTAAAAAGTTTTTTTTTTTTTTTTAATTTTTATATAACTTTAGTGAAACTTAAAAGTGCGACTCCAAAAATAATACCTTGTCCTGTTAATATGTTGGCAGCACTGGGCTTAGAAGAAGCTGTCTGAAATTGCGACATTTTGAGCAGACTTATTTAATTTTTTGGAGGTTTGGAAAGACTGCCTTTGTATAAGGACGGCCTGCATAAACCATTTGAGCCCCTCGGTTCAAAAGATAGGCCCCTTTCGTTCTTCCCAACAAAATAAAAAGTCCCACAAGCAAATATTTCTTAGAAGTGACGGGCCTGTGGATGAGCAGTCCATGGATGAGTTGGCCGGTAGTTCAGGGTGTTCGTAGATGGGTCTTAGGGGTACTCAATGACCACTGATGACTTGCTGCGGATCGGTTGCCATAGTTTCGAATAGCCGCCCGCGTTGTAAGTCCTTGGTATACAATAAAGGGCCCTTGAAAAACATCGCTCAGTCGCTCCAAGCGTGGCAGCAGCCTTATGGTTTTTGCCTTTTATTGCTAATTTTTAGCTGTCACATGTGTACTACTCGGCTCGTGTGATGTCAGTCTGAGAATGATTGATTCTTCTGTCAGTTGTATATTAGACAAAAGACCTCCTACCTGGTGGAGCTCTCAAAAAAAAAAAAAAAAAACACTCTCGCTCCTTGTGAGTACACTGAACTCGCACAAATTTCTTGGGCAGCTGTGTAATTCTATTAAATCCATTCCCCTAATGCACCGAGAATCGCTTATGTAACACTTCTGCTCGTCTTCTCACGTTTCCGAATAATGATGATAAATCACGGCTTTATTACAGCCCGCCAAGGGATCCCGGAAGATGGTGAATTCTTACCCAAATTTTTGATTCCCTTAGTAGTCATTAAAAGGTCCTCACACTGTGCGCTCTAGGTATGGCATGGACAACCAGTTGAGTTGAGTCATATGGAAAAGAGTACTAAGAAGCTGAAGGGTAATTGGTCAAAGGGCTGTCTTCAGAGTCCACCAAATTGGACCTCCCAAAGGACCCTCTATTCATATTAAATCCTTGTCTCCCGGAACCCAATAAATACACTCATTTCAACATGCAATTTGTGTAGAAACGCAAATTTATGAAGAGCTTGTGCAGCTGTTCTGTCCCGCTTAATCCTTTGATGGAGTTAAGGAAACAAACTCAACTGGTGTAATCCTCTGAATAGATGCTTCCGCACATCACCTTCTATCCTAGTACATTATTTGTTCTGCTGTTCTGTCTCTTTTCGCACCAAGTTGATCCACTGGCCTCTTTGTGCCCACTTACGGCACGGCTAATCAAAGCCAAACGGAGCTGGTTGCTCCTGTTGTACAACAGCCGAGAGTATCATCATTTTGAAATTATAATTTTTGCTCTTGTTCATTTATGTATTCATGAGCCAGTAATTCTCGTATAATACCTTATGAATAAATTCCCGATAAATCTGAGTATACCTTCAGCTTTTCACATACCATGAATTTCTTTGTGGGGTGGTGTATTTGGGGGGCCCAGCGGTAGATAACGGGTACATTACGCCTTTAGCTGTGTAGCGTTGACTTATATTGCCCTTTTGTTTCGATATTCATCTGCATCGTCCTTGCGATTAGACATCGGTCGGTAAGGTGAAAAAAGGGCGAGAGACGAATTATTGCTGGAAATAGTGTAGTGTGCGAAGTCCCAATCCCTCAGCATTTATGTGGGAATAATGGAGTTGGTGGGTTGGCAATAAAAAAGCAAAAAAGAGGGAGAATGTAATCGAACCATTATGATGGAAACTTACAAAGTGGGGGACATGGGAAGTAATAATTTCATTTATATGGTCTATGCTGGTGACAGCTGGCAGATATTAAATTCTCCTGAATGTGATCCTTTTTGTGAAACACTTTCTCGCATCGGTATTATAGCGAATTGACTAGAATTGATATGTTTTCGATAAGGGCGGGAACAGTATTTACGGTCCTTGAAAGCTGCGGCTCCTTCGCCTTCCGAGCCAATGTGATGATGAACGGTTGGGGTCAAAATTATTTTTACAAAATTCTGCTTTCAGAATTCTGTTGTTAAAATCCGGTTTTCAAAATTCTGCTTCACAAAATGCAGCTTTACAAATTTCAGCAAATTCTTAACATTTTCCACACCTTTTTTATTGTTTGCAGAATATTTTAAGGCAGAAGTAAAGAGAACATTTTGTTTTGTTTTAATTTTAACTTCGCTTTTCTTAATTTTTATTTGTAGACCTATTATTTCCTCCTGGGAGGAATATAAAAGATGTTTCGGGTATTCATTAAAAATATTTTTATTATATTTATTTTATTTTTATTATAGAAATACAAAGTAATAAATAAAAGTAATTTCTGACATATATCTCTATATATATAAAATTGTTGCAAGTGCGTTGTGACTTTATAACTCACGAACGGCTCAACCGATTTCAATGATTTTTGGTGTGTTTTAGTCGTCTTGAATCAGGGATGGTTTATGAAAAAAGAAAAGTTGGAAAATTCTCAACAGGTGGCGTTGTAGGCACACATTTCGTTTTTCATGCGGAAAATCACTTTAAAAAAAAAAAAAAAACTGGATAGAAATCGATTAGTGGACACTTCAAATACAAAAAAAAAAAATGTTTTATAAATTTTCAAAGCAATTGTTGTTGTCCATTATTTTAGTTGTTGTTGACAACAACAATTTGCTTGGAAAATAATGAAAATAATTGACAACAACAATTGCTTTGAAAATATAAAATATATTTTTTTTTGTATTTGAAGTGTCACTACTCGATTTCTATCCAGTTTATTTTTTTTCAAATATACCCACTGTTACTGTTACGGCAATATGTCTGAAATGTAAGAAAAGCGCTTACACTATAACCTTCAACTTCTACTTGGGTTTTGGACCCGATAGGATACCACACTATAGGTGGTACTTTGCAAAACATAAGCGGTATAGGAAAACGATTTATGGCACCTCCCATTCAAAAATAAAATAAAGCGCTATTTCCAAATTTGCACACCTAATTAAAATTTTAATGGACATTGTCCAAATAAAGCACTTTGCAAACCTCAGCGGATTCCGCTTATTCAGAACGGCTTGCCATGGGTATTTAAGCGTCATATATATAGCATTGTGCATGATCGAAATTATTACTTTCATTACATTAACGAATTTGGGCGGAACGAAGTTCGCGGGATATATATATTTTTATATTTCATATATTTTTAACTTTCTCCATTACGTAGTAAGAGAAAGATATTGGTTTCGTACAAAATGTAGAACTCGAGATTTTAATCAATTCTGATATTACGATGATAGAGGAACTCAAAAAAGTTGGTCGCAAAATTCTGGTCTGTCAGTCTGTCCATCCTTCCACAGGCCTACAGCCTAAACGGCTTCCCGGATTACGTTCAAACCTCGGATTTGGAGTTTTTGGGCTTACAGTTCGGGAGGTGTTTTTTTTTTCAAGGTAACCTCAGTATTAATGGTACTTCCCATATAAAATTTTCTTACCCGTTTGATTTGATCGAAAACGGCTGTAACGATTTCAACCAAAATTTATATTTAAGCTTAAGTAGGTGAGGTTACCAGGAATGCGTACCGAGTTTTTGGCTAAAAATTCGAACAACGGTACTTTTGAAATTTCGACATATAACGGTCTATACGATTGTAACAAAAAATAATTTCTAAGGTAATGTGGTCATTTATAACTTAATAGCAAACTCAGTTTTTCTCTATATTATCGTACAATGGATTTTTGAAAAAAGGAATTTTTGAAAATTTAGTTTTTTTTTCAGTTTACCGGAAACTCCGATAACGATTTTACCAAAATGCAAATTTAGAGTCAAATGGATGTTTTCAAAACTATTGTGTCCTCAATTTTCAATTTGCTGAAGACTCTGAAAGTTAGTCAGACTCTCACTAAACGAGAAAGTTTCGTGCGACCCAGTCGTGCACTTTATTTCGATACCTACACTGCCGATCAACCAAATAGACTCAACATATTTTTTCTTTTCCTTTTTTATTTTCTTCTTTATGCTGTTAGCTATGGCCACAGTTGTTGTTGTGTTTTTTAGAGCAAAGCAATAGACTTATTTTAGCAATAAGAGTTGAATGCAAATTTACAGTTATTACATATTTCTATTTTGCTTTGCCTATGCCGAGAGAATGTGCATGCTAGGCGATCATCAGAATAGACTCAGGAGCTGTCATTTTAGTTTTTGATAAGCTGTGCAAGTGAAAAGTGTCAAATTGTCTTCTTAATCAAATTTTGAATAATTTAACACAAAATGGGGCGTGGAGCAGCACTAACTTCGGAAGAAAGAGACAAAATATTGGCATATCGAGACAGCAATCTTTCAACCAGACAAATCGCTGAAAAAATTTCTACAAGTCAGTCTGTTGTTTGGCATTTTTAAGAAACCCATCGGCTTACGGAAAAAATATGAAAAAAACCCTCCTGGAAAGCACTTACGCCTTGCGAGGAGCGAAGGATCCTTCGAGAAGCTTCAAACTCAAAGTGTTCTGCAGCCAAAATTCGACAGAATTTGGGTGTAAATGCAAGTGTAGCTACCGTTCGAAGAGTAATCCGCAAGGCAAAACATCTTAGAAATTAAAACTAAAAAAAAAAACAACGCTTACAGCCATTCGTAAGCAAACTCGCTGTCTCTTTGCTCATGTTTGATACTATTTTTTTCAATAAATCTGTGATTTATATTAAGTTTTTAACCTTTAACCTCTATTTGGTTGAGCGATAAAAATGATAACTTTCTCTATAATGTTCACTCACAAAAAGTTTTTTTTTTAATTAACCATTTAACTTAGAACGCTGTTTTTGTTTAATTAAGAATTGAATAGTGCGTAATGAAAGGTATGGTCGATTTTCGACCACAAGCGATACTAGTTTACTATAATCGATATGTTTTCAATAAGGGCGGGAACAGAATTTACGGTCCTTGAAAGCTGCGGCTCCTTCGCCTTCCGAGCCAATGTGATTTTGATCGGTTGGGGTCAAAATTATTTTTACAAAATTCTGCTTTTGAGAATTCTGTTCTTAAAATCCTGTTCTCAAAATTCTGCTTTACAAAATTCAGCAAAAACTGAATATTTTCCACACCTTTTTTTAACTCATCTTTCCCTAATTTTTATTTGTAGACTTATATTTTTTATTCCTGGGAGGAAAGTAGAAGATTTTTCGGATATTCATTAAAAATATGGGTTTATTTTAATTTTACTATAGAAATACAACGTAAACTGAGGAATTAAAATAAATAAAATAAATTTCTGACAGCTTCATATATTTTTTTTTATTAAATTTTAGATTATTTTTCAATTTTGTTTCTTTTTTTTTTTTTCAATAGATAGGTATTGTGTTTTTTATTTAAATTCTTTGTCAATATTTAATCTATTTTTACCCGACTGGACACGGGGTGGGTTAATGCTTGTTTCTTTTTAGAGTAAATTTTATTTTTACTTAAAAATTAAAAGCAAATGATATTTAATGTTTTATAAATTTAAAATAGTTTATTTTTTATCTACTTTTTTCTCGTTATTTGATAGTTGGATAAAAGCAGCTGGAAATAAGCTGAGTTTTATTGCCTTAAATTTGAAAACCTGAAATAAAAAATCTGAATTTTGTAAAGAACAATTTTTGTGTAAGAAGACAAAATTTTGCCAAACAGAATTTCGACCGTGAAAGAAATCTGCACAGTAAATTCCACTTGACTTCATAAAATGTGAGCGAAAACGCGTCAAAAACGAGAGAAAAAAACCCATGAAAAAGAAAACAATTTTGTTTTTTGGAGCCGTTCTTTCTCCCGTTTTTTGAGTGTCTTTTGACTCGTTGTTTCTCGCGTTGATGCCTCTAGCATTCATATAAAACCGGTACCTAAGGTCCACGATTGTGACGCCACACACGCTTCATAAATATTCGAATGTACTCATTTAACTATACGCTCAAACTTCTTCTCACCATCTCTTAAAAAAATTATTTAACTCCCGCCAACCCAAACCAACGAAGAAAATCACCAAAAATTTAAGCTACCAACAAAATGTAATTGAAAAGTACACCCAGTCAACAAATGGTTACACAATATAAAAAAAATCGTCACGCCGCTTACCCCCGAACAATGAAACAACAATAATATTTTCGCTGACACAAATAAAACGTGTGCGATGACAACGTCCTTTTTGGCGTAATATCCTGCCTGCCAATACTTGGCTTTCGGCGATACCATTACCACACATACAAAGCAGTTAATATGAAATGTACACACGCATGGGAACGTACCCAACAGCTTCGCATTTATTCCCAAACCGAACGACTCTTCAGTTGGCTTTGAGCGCCGCGGCACCACTGCGACAGGATACCTAGAACTGGTCAACCACTTTACTCGTTGAGAGGTCATCGTTGTGCGGGTTACACCAAGTTCCTCCAACCTCCAGTACAAGTCATCCAAAAACAAATTTCCGCCAATTTTTTTTTTCCCCATTTTTCTGGTTGAACAGCAAAAATCAAAGTGTCCTGTCGTCGCAATAGTCAAATCAATAAACAATTGAAAGGGTCCCCAGCGAAATGGACAAATGGACGCGAGCTGGACAGGAGGAGGCTTTTTGCGGATCACTGAACAGCAGCAGAACGCGATAAATGCCTGCCGATACGGCATGGCAGTTCCTGTCGTTGTTCAGAAATGAGTTCACATAGAAATACACACAATATGAAATCAGTGTAATGTCCTTTGATATTTATGATAAACAGTCTGTGTCGACATACCCGTTTGGATTGGCAATTTGGCTTTCAATTCAATGCGTTGCAAATATGGCAAGCGTGGCAGGAAATGCCAAATCAATTCTCACTGAATCCCTGACCATCAACCCGCTTTAAAGAAGTACAGACCAAAAAAAAATACTTGTCCTCCCCTAGTATCTATGTGTTTGTGTATGGGTTTTTTTTTTTGTTCTATTGCAGAGAAAGTTTTCTGCTGACGGCAAACCAACTCAATCAGACCAACTTTTCGCCCGCAAAACAATTTCAATCTCAACAACTCTCGATCTTCTCAAAATTCCTTCGAAATGTTCGCCAACAGAATCGATAATCCAACTTTGAAGGACACACTTTAATAAAATGTTTTCTGGTATTTAATTATATAAGTCGTCTATCTGTCAAGGGATGGGTTTTGGAATACACCAGATCAAGTGCAGCAAGGTCCATAGTCTATCGGCACATTTTGGAATTCATAGCGAACATCGTTTGGACGGACTTGGGACATTTTGCTTTTCTTTTTTTAAGGGATAAATTGGCAAGGGAAAGGTCTCGGGAAAACTTTTCCACTTGATTGGAACTTCAATTGAGCAGACACCAACAAAAAAAAAAACGAATGAAACCCGCTGTATGGACATTTTTTGTCATCTTGTGGCAGCAGGCTTCCGTTTCGGGTGTTTGACTTTGTGATTATGCTCTTTTCCTTTTTTTTTTCAAGTTTAAAAACAAAAGGTATAGCGGAAGTGAGGATTATAGTGAAACATGGAAATAGAAAGCAAACGCGTGGAAAATTATTTGCATTTTAGAAATTATTTGAGCGGAAAAGCTGCCCGATGGGGAAGTGAAAGGGCCGACTGATTTTGGTCTCGACCTTAAGCGTATTTGTAGGGATGAGTGTCAGAAAGAAGCCTGCATCAAAAATTTAAATATAGGCACCACACGATAGCTTAGGATAGGAATCAAAGAACTTATTTCCCATCGTATGGGTTTTGATACCGTCCGCCAGGGAGTATGGGGGCGCTGCAACTCTGTGATCACTTAGGCTCCAAACTCAAACAGTTTTTGTTTTGAAAAGGCGAAGCTACCGCGCTCGTAACTGCCTCAATCGATGGTTTCAATTATAGTTCCAAGTTGTGTCACACAAAAAAAAAATCTCTGTCCAAAACTGAGCAGTGGTTCATGTACGGGCTGTTGGACCAAGTATTTATTTTTGAGGAGTTCTCACTCGAAGTGTCTGGTTAGCTGATGGTTAAAACTTTGTTCACAATTTATATAAATCCTTACTTACGAGCTTTGATTGTGCCACTTACAGCGTCATGATTAAAAAACTATACACTGTCGATCCAAAATCGGTTGCTGTCCAGGATGTACTTTCATTGTAGAACTATCATCATCTAACTAGACCATACAGAGGAAAAAGACGGTGAAACAAAGTGAATCCCCTGATTGGGGCAATTAAGAAGTTCAGTTTTGATTGATCCTAACAACTGCCATTTGTTGAGACTGCCAAAAGGTTCATGTCCGCGCTAGCCTTCGGACAAAGTGAAAGAATTGACCTGGGGCGTTCAAAAAAAAAAAAAACTGTCGTGGACCTCGTGGAATTAAAGAAACGTATTCCGGTTTTAGAAAAGAACTAAGAAGTTCAGTTTTAATTGATCCAAACAACTGTCGTTTGTTGAGACTGCCAAAAGGGTCATGTCCGCGCTAGCCATCTGAGAAAGTGAAAAAATTGACCTGGGGCATTCAGAAAAAAAACAGTCGTGGAAACGTATTCCGGTTTTTAAAAAACACGCAGCACCAAAAAGTTCACAGGGAAGTCCTGCCATTTTTGTAGCTGACTGAAAGGAAGCCTAACTGTCAGAATCCACTTAATGGTTGGCTCTGTTTGATACGAATCAATTGCATCCTGTTACCATCCGCTTGGCTTCTTCTTGATTTCCTCCATGATTGATGTTACCCCGTTTCGTAAAAAAAATAAAAACCCAGAGAAAAACATCGATCTCCATTCAAGAAAATTCAAATATTGTTATTTTTCTCTTCAATTCCATCCTTCCACCACATATGGTACCCTATTACTCCCTGTGATATTCTGATTCCAATTTTCACTATATATGGAGCTTCGCTTGTTTTTGTTTTCGAATTTTTCTTTGCATTTCCTCTTATTGTTTGCTTGTTGTTGTCGCTCCAAATTGGATTTTGATTTCGTTTCGTAAAGTGTTTCTATGCAATACCCGAGGATTTCCAGGCAACAAGCACACCACGGCACGGCACACTCTGACAGAGCCGAATGCACATATGTGGCATGACCGGTTTTCCTGTTTCGATTTTAATCGATTTGGTGTTTTCCTTGCTTAGATTTGCGATACTCTTTGTTCCTTTTTTTTGTGTTGTCTCGAGAACAAGTACCCACCTATACCTGAACAGGGACTCGGAATGCCAATGGAATTGTATTTCCTTTTTGGTTAATTAACTCAACATGGACACAACTGATGCATATGTGTCTGATGGATGGGAATGTTGGACTTTTTTTGTACACGAAATCGCTTTCAACGAGAGACCATTGGTGTGTTCCTGTTTGGAGAATGGGGGCGGAGATCATTTATTATTCCGGTGTTGCAGGTATGCTATGGTAGTGGGGGTATACCCCTTGGGGCTATTGTGGTATGGTGATATCCTTCGATTTAATGAAGTGCAAAGGAACGCCGTAGAACTACTTTCTCCTTTAGCCTTGCATAAGTTTCGAATACCAGGGAAAACTTTCCGCCACAACTTTTGCCTTCGGGATGCGGCTGTATGGATGTGTGTGGGCGAAAAGTTCAACCACGGAACGGAAAAACCACGGACCAAAGCATTTTTGAAATTATTCGCAAGGGAGTTCTCCAGATTTTCATCTCTCCTATCGATGGAATGTTGGGCTTTCGTAATGAACGTGTGTAGGTTGGTGTTGTTTTTTTTTTTTCTGTTTCCTGAAGGATCCCAAACAAGAGTGATTCTATTCAAAATACATAAATCTTCATCAGCAAACTTTTGAACTGGTTTGCTTGTTAACTTCTTTGGTCCAATTCGCAACAACGAAATGGCGACTTGATCACTGTTGTGAGTCTAGCGAAAATTTACTTGGCAGGATTGGTGACGGAAGGGTGACATAGGTTCCTACCTACGTATCTACATTTGCAAATGAATTTGTTTGGTAGTAGCGCACAAGATGAGAACTAGTTGGAATGGTCTAAAGAAAAACCCTTAACAGTGGGAAGGTGTTAACAGATGAGCATTTAAGAAAGAACAGAGAAGTAGCAGAGCTTTATCACTCATCAAGGTAGATGAGCAGTAGGGCGCGTTTGATATGCAATTCGAGATTCATGTAAAAGTACATTGAGACCGGAATCTGAGCAGTAGCAGATCGTTAACAGAGCAATAACATAGAGTCGGTTCAGAGTGCTAACATTGGTATAGTAGAGCTGCAGCAAACAATAAATGAAATAGTCAATTGGTTATGGAGTTTTAGAAGATCAGTAAAGCAGCAGCATTGACTGAGACCCATTCGAGTTTAATAACAGAGCAGTCAACGTAACTGATTCTGTAATTGTTCATTAAAAGAAAATCCGTCGAGACAGTTTTTTGGTATGCCAGAGAATGCCAGAGAACTGCAGCAGGGTGATAACAGAGCATAACCACAGTAGCAACAGAGGCGTAAAAACAGTGGCACTGAATTGTGATAACAGAGAATTAACAGAGTTGTAACAGAGACATCGAAAATACGCAACCGCACGCCTGCAAATGGACAGTAGGAGAATTTGAGAAAGACAGTGGCACAGCAGGGTGCTAACAGAGCATTAACAGAGTTGCAACAGAGACGTCGAAAATACGCAACCGAACGCCTGCAAATGGACAGTAGGAGAACTTGAGAAACGTGAGAACCAGAACGGATGAACAGAATAAAACCACAGGCAGCTGGTATCAATAACAGAGCGTTAACAGAGTCTTCAAATTCTTGTCTTAAAAAGCTATATAAAATCTAAATATTGCTGCAGGCAATAAAAAAAACTAGAAGTACCCCACCAGTAGCCAAGACAATATATACCAGGACAGTTTTAAACCGTTGGCAGAGGTCTGTGACAACAGAATAACTCTGAGACTATAAAGTTAGCCACGAAGACACCCGACTCAAGTCTAGAATTTATCAGCGTAGACCGACTCTTGAAACCGACTTTTTGGACCTGATTCGCTTCAGTGAACAGCTTCAGCTACTATTAAACTTCGGTTGTGCCTCGAGGTGAACTAGCCCCCTACTCCAGAGTTCCAGACTCTTCTACGATATTTACCTCGAAACGGGTCCAAAGTTCTTGAGTGAAGATGTAACTGGGGAATACCCACATATTACAAAAGCTCAGATATTTAACACAAGGACATACCCTTTCTTGCAGTGCTGGAAAGACCGTCTTTCAGAAAGAATGAGTACCTGATCCTTGAGCTCAAAATTCCAAGCTTCATCTCTTCAGCCCCAATCCGTCTGTACAAATGTGGAACCCCTTCAAGGCACTAATCCCAGATAACGAACGCCACATGCCACATCACTACTAAGAAGTCAATTTATCCTCGAAACGAATGAGGAACGTCCTACTTTGTTGCATCCTCTATAATATGCCAGAACAACTCCTGGGAATTATAAATCTTCTTATGTTTAAGAAAAGAGGGTTACAGCAGCAAGAAGAACAAATCACTTCAAAAAAAATGTTCTCTGCACAAGCATACACACATGAAAATGCACATGTGTAGTGAAGGCAGCTCCTTCAAGACAGATCTTGAAATTCACTAAATTAAATCAAGGACGACACAGTGTGACGCCAGCAATGCAGCAGAGGATACAATACGTACTCTCTGGATTGTTGGTATGTTCAAAAACAGAAACAAACTTCACTCCTACTCGTATACCAGGATTATACGTATTGCATTAGATGAAACAAGAGAAGGGAAAAAAAAGAGTTCCTAGTCTATTCCTGCTGTTCATGGATTTTGTTATTTATTTACGTGTACCTGCACTTGGAATGCTCCGCGCACATAGCCGTATCCGCACACAGAACAATAATGCTGTTTTACATGCCATATACACGCTAATACAATTTTCCAGACCCAAGGACTCCGATGAAAAATTACGCTAAGGAGAGGGAGATCCTCTCACTAAGCGCACCTACTTCAGTTGTGCCCTGAGCCCCTGATGGTTGTTGCCAGAGAGTCGAGTGCACCCCATCGCGCGAATCCTTTTGAGATTCCTTAGCCTTTATTTCTCCTTGTCTTGTTGTCTTTGCCATGACGTTTCCAGGGATATCAATGGCTGGCAGCCACATACACGTTCATGTATACACCTACATTGCGCCTAAGGAAGCGCAGCGAGAATGGCTAAAGAGCAAGAAAAGACAAATGCGGTTTTGGCTTTGAAAGGAGGTGTCTGCGGAGTATATCCAAAGCGAGAAGGATCCTTTTGGGAAACTACCCCATATACCTTCGGGTGGGGTATCCACTTCGGAAATTAAGCGCTCCTTTCATTCCTTCAGAGATGGTTGCATTCTTGTATGCACCCACTCCAGTCGACTAACTTCTTAATTTCTTGTGATACTCTTCCTCTCATCATCATCATCCTGTAGGTATGTGGGGAATTTTCTTTTTTTTGTGAATGAAAACAGTTTATTTTTCAGCTGAATTACGACTTCCTGGTACATGGTATCTGATGTGTAGTGTATCCCTCTTAACATTTACACATACGCCCACCCATATCGCCCATGCAATTTCACGGCGGAAACGGAGGAGTGCACGAAACCAGGATGTGAAATCCTTTGTTATATCCATGTTGTAATGATAAGCTTTCTCGCGCTCCCACCAGCACCAGCACTAGCTCTCCCCCCATCGTTGCAACTAAAGGGATGTGTAAGGATATATGCATATACGACAAGGTAATTGAGGATGAATTAATGTCTTGTGTGTGGGAATTCCTCTTGCCTGTCGCCGCCTCTAGTTGGGAAGAAAAATTAAAAGAAACTTTGATGAAGGATGTCGAAAGGTTGTGTGTGTGTGTGTTTGTGCGAGGACTCCCCCGGACTTCCTGTGTGAGTTATTTTTCTTACCACGACTGATATTCTACTTCCGGTAACTTTTATTATTGTGATTTCTTCCCAAAGGAATTTAAGTCTCTGCTCAGAGATGGTCTATAATCGTAGGTACGCGCTTAGATATGCATAGGTATGCGTGGGAGTAAATTGAATAAAGCGCTTGACACAATAATTGTGCTGATGTTTGGTAAATTGCTCTTAAGTGTTGGATAATTAACCGTGATAATGGGCCCTGATGATGATGGTGGGGTTTATTATTTAATTGTTATTCTCTCTCCCCTGTAATATTCAATAAGTTGTGGTGGAGCTGGTATCGGTCCAGTTGGGGATGGCGGAGACAAGGTGCATTTTATGTCAGAGGGAAAATAGGTCTTTCCAAGAGGAGGACATACGATAAAAGTCATATTCAGAAATGTCTTTTCTATTGTAGAGCACAAGAGGCGGGCTAGACTGGAAGGACCTAAGAAAAACCCTTAACAGTGAGAAGAACAGATGAGCAGTTCTGAAAGAACAGAGAAGTAGCAGAGCTTTTTCACTCATCAAGGTAGCTGATCAGTAGCAGTAGGAGGGCGCGTTTGAATGCAATTCGAGATTAATGTAAAAGTACATTAGGACCTGAATCTGATCAGTAGCAGATCGTTAACAGAGCAATAGAATAGAGTCGGTGCAGAGTGCTAACATTGTAACAGTAGAGCTGCAGCAAACAATATATATGTAGTAACCAATTGGTTATGGAGTTGTAGCTGATCAGTAAAGGAGCAGCAATGACTGAGACCCAGCCAAGTTCAATAACAGAGCAGTCAACGCAACTGATTCTGTAATTGTTTATTAACAGAAAATCCGCCGAGATAGTATTTTGGTATGGCAGAGAACTGCAGCAGGGTGATAACAGAGCATTACCAGAGTGGCAACAGAGGGGTAGAAAATAAGTAACCGAATAATAGCCCCGCACATGAGCAGCTGCAGAAATTGAGAAAGACAGTTTCACAACAGGGTGATAACAGAACATTAACAGAGTTGCAACAGAGGTGTCGAAAATACGCAACCGAACGCCTGCAAATGGGAAGTAGAAGAACTTCAGAAAGACAGTTTCACAGCAGTATTATAACAGCGCATAACCAGAGTGGCAACAGAGGGGTAGCAAATAACTAACCGAATAATAGCTCTGCAAATAATCAGTAGTAGGATAGATAGCACAGTAAACTTCCAGCACTAACAGAGCTGTTAATACTTTTAACAGAGTAGTAACAGTATTGTGTTAGCAAAGCAATATCAGATCTGAATGTAGCAGGAGATTAGTAGCCCGAAAAAGGAGAGGGAGGTACCCCACCAGTAGCAAAGTCAGTATATACTCATAGCAGATCAGTATTGTAGTATTTAAAATTTATTTCATGTAGGATAACATTTTCTGTAAAATTCTTATAACAAAATTTTCAATTAACAATAATTATACTCAACTAGCAAACCCGGCGAACTCCGTTTCGCCACCAGATGGCTTCGTTTTTTGTAACATTTCGTTTGAGGATTAAAAGATGAAGAAAAATTATTTTTTTTTTTTTTGTATTTGAAAATGGAAAATTTTATTTCATTTCACAACAGTAATGAATTAATTTCGATTACAAAAATGAAGTGTAATTTAGTTGAACTTCTCTAAGTAAAAAATGAAAGTGAATCCAAAGTAAATACTGAATCGAAGCGTTATACGTGTCCGCAAATTATCCGTTTCATTGAAGTGCTCTTTGGTAAACCACATTTTTTGTTTTTTTGGTCTGACGTTAACACAAATAAAGCGGATGGTTTCCCAACTCGTGAATACGCAACGTATAGCTGCCCATGTGAAAAACAATGATTTTCTAAATGAAAAATTGCTTGCAACTGTTCAATAATTCGTCTCTTTAACTGTTGTGTTCCCTGTATATTGCACCGCACATTCAGCTGATCCACCATCGACGAAATGAAATATATTTGCAGAAATTGATGCGGTTCATCTGGTGTTGGCAGACCTGGTGAACTTCGTACCACCTAATTTTTATCTATTTGAAGCTTTTTTTCGATTTAAACTTAGTTTGGTGATTAAATAAATTTTGTTAGTAATTCAAATTAATTCAATGCCTTTTATTTTCCTGTAAAATAGATGATATTAACATTCAATGCAAAGATTTGTAGTAAAAAATTGAAGTCTTTTGAATTCGAATGGTAAGTCCGTTGGAATCATCGGGATGCGTGGAATCAACACATCTTCTCCTCTATATTCTGCGGTATGCCCGGAAAAACACTTCGAATGAGCTCTTCCTTAGAATCGGTCATGTGGCAGAAATCAGTGGGCAAAGTGAAAATTCCGGTCGAGATATCAACTGCAATCTTTTCATTACCAATGTCCAACAATTGCTTCGAAAACACATCTGCAGTTTGATCTCGTCAATCGGAGTGTCTTGACATGAAGCCACAAATTTGATGCTTTCAAGCACGCATTTAGTTCGTCAGCTGCAATTGATCGTGGGAATAACTGGAAGTCTCCCGAAAATCACCGGATAATACAACCATGGCTATTCAAAAAATGTTTTGATTGACACGAAGATCTTTCAACGTCCTGTCCACCGCCACCATTGACCTTTTGTGGGGCCATCGTACATTCGACCCAATCGATCAATTTGCATCATTGTAAAATCTTCGCATTTTTTCTTCGATTTTTCAAGAATGTGTCTGGTTGATTTGCGTGTTCAGTGGCAATATCAATGCTGAATGTGCAGTTCGGTAGCCTTCTAACAAAGTTGCTGTTATTCCAGATGATGCCAATGCCAGGGCAACTCATGCTGCGATCAAATCCGTGCCAAAAGCAATGAAATTAAGAACGTTTTGGCAGTACCTCCGGGAGCACCCAGAAAGTAAATGCTACCAGTTCTTTTGTTCACAGCTTCCATCAAAGAGTCATACGCAATCATTTGTTGTCGATTCAATTGCAGAAAATTTTTACGAACTGCTTCGGCTATTGCTGCAGTATCGTATTGTTTTGTTGTTCTCTTTGCAATTCGTGGTTGAATGCATCGTGTATTGGACGATTAGGTGGTATCATGCCCAACTGCGCACTTTATTCGAGATCAATAAACACTAACTCTAAAAGAAATATTTGTAACTTTAACAGCCTAGAAGAAAACTAACCACACCTATCAACTTGGTTGGTAAGCCTTCTGCCTTCACTCTCCACACCGGTACCGAAGGTGTTATGGTAGCTTTGAGCTGCCCTCCCCATAACCCTACTCACGAATGAGCATAGTACAATGATTGTTACTCATTCATTTTTCGTAACAACCCCTTCGTGAACACTCAAAACGCTCAGAAACTCCTGTTGCCTGTCATCATTGTCCTCGTCATCTCAATCACCCCTCCATTTGAACTTACCCACCTATTCAAATGCAAGGATATTGAAAATAGGTACTTCCCAAACAAAAATGATGGATACAAACAAATCAAAGTATCTACTTCATTTCGAAAAGTTACTTAATGTAACATAGTAAACATAAACAAACTTATTAGGTAGCTAGCTATATCGTATATTAAAAAATAAATTTCAAAATTTTTGACAACAACAATTTGCTTGGAAAATCATTAAAATAATTGACAACAACAATATTGCTTTTAAAATTTAAAATATTTTTTATTTGTATTTGAAACTACTCGATTTCTATCCAGTTTATATTTTTTTCAAAGTGCATTTCGCCATGAAAAACGAAATATGTGCCTACAACGCCAACTGTTGAGCATTTTCCGACTTTTCTTTTTTCATAAACCATCCCTGATTTAAGACGAACAAAACAAAACAAAAATCATTCAAATCGGTTTAGCCGTTCTGTAGTTATATCGTCAGGAAGGAAAACCCGACTTATTTTTATATAGTAGATTAAGTTTAATGAAATAGTGAGGATCTTTCAATTGTCAAGAGACAAGAGGTAAATGCGCCCCTGGACCTTAGTTTTAAATAATTAACAGAGGTCTGTAGCATCAGAATGACTGTGGAACTATAAAGTAAGCCAAGAAGTCTAGATTTCATCGGTGTCGCTCAAAATTCCAAAGTCAAATATTCAACTAATCAAAGAGGTCTAAAGGTGGATTACTGGTGAATTCGTAATCCAATTGTTTGTTTTCTGAGACCAGCATATAAGCCGATAACTCAACTCTTATATATATAAAAACTGACGCTTCAAGGCCATCATGACAAAGGACCGCGATCGAGGTTAAATAGCCGGAAAGACATAGAAAGAGGTTTCAGGTATTGAATATTTTCAATGTTCTAACACCTTGCTGGTTAACAAGGGATGTTTAAGGCCTCCACAAAATCCCCATCTGTAACACTCCACATATATCTTACCCCCTTCGATCCAATCCCACGAAACGCCAAACAAATTATAATGCAAGCTCCCAACTACACACATTTGAACAGTCAAATAACTGGGAAACAAAAGTAAATTTCGAAATTCATCTTCATCGACATTGTGTTCCTTATTTAAGATGTATACACAAGAGTAATAAATTGCTCCCCGTCATCGAAGGTATTGCAATTACAAAGCTCGTCCTCCAATGTAATACATACAATGCACTCAATCAGAGGGGGGATGAGAGTAACCCGCGCGCTGGATTCTGTGCTCTGCAATAAATTCTCATTAAGTGATTGTCTGTCGTCAAGAATTTTCGCGATTTTTATTTGAAAAAACGAATGGAAGCAGAAGAGCGAACCGAAAACGGATTGCCAAATCAAATACATTATCCAGCGAGATTTGTACTCCTCGCGCGATGCCGCAGACATTGCGAAGATGGAACACCGGGCGTATAAGTACAAAGTAAGTCTGTCAATGCAGACGACAGAAACGTAATCACATACAAAATTGATAACCGGCGAAGGAAAAAAAAAATAGGATCAAAAAGGAAGGTTTCCACTGGTTTTGACAAATCGATAGTTTGGCGGAGTTGTTGAGCGTGAAATTTGATTGTGGATGATAAAGCGATGTGCTCTCGTCTCTGAAAGGGTTTGCGGGTATTGTTTGTTAGGAGAGAGATTGTAATAACGAAGGGCTGTAAAGGAGTTTGTATTTACAATATGTATAAACGTGATGGTAACGTTTTACAGTCAAGGCGGACCTGAGACTTAAACAATGAGATGTATCAGGAAACCTTTGGCTCTGAGCTCTTTATCAACCGCTTTCCATCCATCCATTCAATATCCAAATATTTGTTCTCCCTTAGACACCATTCAGTCGTTTAAGTCTCTCACCTACTTACTTACTTAAGGTGGCGCTACAGTCCGGGGTGGACCTGGGCCTCAACCAACAAGCGTCTCCAGCCAGCACGATCTTTGGCCAGCTGTCTCCAGTTTCGCACGCTAAGCTGGTTAAGGTCCCCTTCCACTTGCGTGCGCCACCTGAGTCGCGGTCTTCCTCTACTGCGCCGTCCCTCGGATGTGGATTCGAAGATCTTACGGCCGGAGCATTCGCGTTCATTCGCTCTACATGACCCAGCCACCGCAGTCGTTGGACCTTCAATCTTCCCCCTAGGTCGATGTCGCTGTACAGCCCGTACAGTTCGTCGTTGTATCTCCTCCTCCATTCACCGTCTATGCAGACGGGACCGAAAATTACTCGAAGAATTTTCCTCCCGAAGAAACCAAGAGTAACCTCAAGCGTTTGAGTCTTTTGCAATTTTTAAATGCTGCTTCATATAGCTAAGAAGTGCACTCAGAGGGATCTATATAAAGTATCCACTAAAAAAGAGACTCCAAGCGAAGATTAGAAACGCCGCTAGAGTAACCCAACAATGTTAACCCAATCTGTTGAATTATTCGGCAAAAACTGGCCTAGTCCGACCTAAGGTCTATGAAGTTGGATATATGCTGATGGGAGGTTACTATCTCATTGAGCCCGCTCTCCATTTAAGGCAGTATTTTCCGATACTCGCTTTCAATAGTCCTGTCATTGAGAACTTGGCGTGCCTCTCCGATGAATTTTTTGCGTCGTTTGGTAGGAAGTATCCATTGTTATAGCCTTTCGATTCAAAGGAGCTTTCTGAACGATGCTAAAAATGTCTCTATCGTTTGGTAGGACGTTCCTTTCGTTTCGATAAAGCTTACAAAACGATGCAAAAGATTGCCCAAAGAAGCCCGCCAAGTCCCCCTGAACTAGTCACATTGCTCCTTTAAAAGTAATTGTTATTTGGGCAGGTTTGCGTCGGTCTTTTCGGTCTGTTTTATAAAACTGAAGCTCATTTCGAATTTATTTTCGATCAATTCCATCGTACACTTAGATGGTCCACTTGTGTGTTATTTTTTAAAACAAATGTATTGCTTAAGTTGGTCAACCAAATTTGTGACGTGGCTGATCACCAATTTGATGCACTAAACACTCCACGATCGACATCTGCTTACACAATTGATCAAGCAATGGATAAAGAGCAACTCGTTGAAAACCCTCGGCAGCTTAAATGTGAATAGCGTTAATTTTAGCGACCAAAACGCAGCAGAAACCGGCGAGAGTTGATCAACACAAACTTGAAGGCGCGGTTTTCGTATTTTTGTATGGATAATCCTAGAAGCCCTCAGCAAACTCACCACTAAACCACTGCAACCTATTAAAGGCTTTAAGCTAGTTTAGGTTAGGTTGAGTGGGTAGTTGAGTGAGGCTTTAATAATTACACTTCTAGAATTGCCACTGCACGATCAGCGAATTTTTGTATTGCACCTAAAAGCACCCTCCTCTTTGGGTCCATCTATTGCTGCTGCCTCTGGTTGGAAGAGAGAGGTTGACTAAGCTGGCTTATCAGACTAAGCTGACCTATCAACCTCTCTTGTCATGACTATAAGCCGACTTATCAACCTCTCTTGTTGCCTCAGACCTGCCACTTATTTTACTCCTTTCGAAGAACTCACAATGACATTCATCGTCCCCAAAAGGACAGAAATCACTAGCTCACCTGTTGATAAATGGGGTAGGTATGTCAAACTCAAATAGATGCGAAAACATGCCCAGCGACCCGCCGCGGAGTAAGCTCTTATCTTTCAATTAAGCAACTGACCCTGCCACAATAAAACTGTACCACCCGAACTCAATTATATTCCAAACACGTTCGCCATCAGCTTGGCGGGCGCTTCGTCTCTCTTCATCATTAATACAGCACGCACCGCACACGACCCCGACCCCGACCATATAAAGCTATTCCCAATACGATGAATGAGATGACAACATCTGTCCGTGTCTATTTTTAAATGGCACTCCTGCCCGCCACACCTTTGTTCTGTCTAGTGAAATGGTTTTGTGAATTATTCACCTCATCCTGTGATGAAATAATTCACATCCTTCCTCAACAAAGACGGAACGGAAAAAAAAGATGAGAAACAGAAAATGCCAACTTAATGTGTGACATGAAATTCTTTAGGTCCTGACTTTTTGTGCAGGAAGTGCAGATCCCTACACATCGGGCGGTGTAAACTTTCTCTACACATAGGTACCTGCAAAGGAGGCAGGTTACAGTCCCCCGAAGCACACCATTACATTGCGTATATAGATATGCATGTCTCGCTCCCGCACACAGTTCTCTCTATTCGTCAGCCTTAGAAATGCTGCTGACACGTTAGCTTAGAACCCGGAGGAGTCATCGCTATGGCAACGCCATAACTTCACTTAACAACTAGACAGACTACCCTACCGGAAGGAAGTCACCCTGGCACATAGCTTTGTTGTAAGTTGCCTCTATTCTCTGGGGTATCCCCCCCAGACTGTATGTACACGACTGCAACATTGATGCGTTGAGGTCTGCCCTCTAACGTGGTGTTTTATTAAAATTCATTTCATTGCCGTGACATTTCCCCCCGTCCCCTTAACCGACCCGTTTCGGTTTATCCCACAGAACGGATACATATCCCTTGGAGGATAAACAGGAACAAGAAAAAAAAAAAAAAGCTCTCACAACTTGTCTGCTTTGTGGAGACAAAAACTGGCAAGCAACTGCAAGCAAATGTGCGGTAGTTATGGCCAGGATATCATTCATGAATGTCCTCTTAAATTATTTTATATTGTCCTTTACGTTCCGAGTTCCGTTTGTTGTCGTGTATATGTAACTGTGGCTGGGAGTGGAACGCAATAATATGAGACAGTAAATCTAAGCTTGAATCAACATAAATTGGTCTCCTCTTATCCGGTTAGTCCTGAGCGGGGGAGGTCGTGTTTTGTTGTTGTTTTTTTCATCCTACAAACGATAACGCAGTGGGCTTCATTTTAGATCACTGCGGAGACGAAAGAGACTCTGTCCTGTGGGTGTGGATTAGGATTGGTGAGGTGAGTGCTAAAGTGCGTTCAGCTAAGGGGATAATGGCGGGGAACAGGGAGGGCTCTGAGCCTGATTCAGGGATTCTTACCTCCTCCATACAGCTACCTTATTTTTGTTGGTCATTTGAATATTCGCGCGAGCTTAGGCTTCAGTAGATATTAGGACGGGGTTCATTGAATTCGTGCGAAAGGCTCTGTCTCCGACCTGGGACGCTTTGCTCACTGACGCAGTAATTCGAACCCTGCTCAAAGAAACACACTCGGAAAGCACTCACTTAGAACTCGGTATAATACAGCTCAAACTAAAGGCGAAGCGCATGATTCGGGATTTTTCCAAATCCGTTCCTGAATTTCATGTGAAACTAGCTGAGAGGCCGACTTCGAATGTGCAGACCGTCTCTTGACTTAAAACTTCAACGAAGAGGAAGCAATTAACGACTGACAGCAAAGCTGAACAGGATTACCAACAGTCCTTGCGCAAACATTTCCTAATGAGATTCATCTCACGGCTCACATCTATAAAACTGTGAGGTTAGTTTGGAAGAGTTTGATATGTAGACAGCAAAGATCCTGTTTTCACTTCCTTCAGTCGCAACTTCGGAACTTTTGGTCCCCAAAAAAACACGTGGATCGCTGCCATACCCTAGCACCTTCCGTTTTCGGTTAGCTCAAACTTATCATTTTACAACTCCGCCGCACAAGCGTAGATGCAGTAAGCAACCGGTAATGAAATTTAAACTCTGCCACCTTCAAAGTAAACCACCTACTCTCCGCACTTGCATCTATATCGCGTACTTGTGCTCCTGTCGAATTCAATTGAAAAACAATACACGCACCTGCACTTAACAGCATTATACTCAATTATTATAATCACTATAACTACCCGTCCGCCTTGATTATAGTCCTTTCTCGCGTCTACATAATATGCGCGCCAACTTGAGCACCCCAACCTTCAGTCGAATTCATATGCGTGCTTACACTCGAATTGACACAGAGCCACCCACACTTCCAGCGAATAACTCTGTCGAAGAGGAGCAGCCGAGCAGCGGCACGTCCTTGTTGAAGGAAAACTTTTCCCTTCTACTCATTAACGGCTGAGACGTTTGACTGCCTCTTCCCTAGCTGAGAATTGATAATAATTCTCACACCTAGTCTCTGCCGAAAGTGGAACAGTGTGCTGAATAAGTGCGGGCTTCACAAAGGCGTCAACTCAAACAAAAACGAAAACGAAAACTTTGAAAATGCATCAAAGTTCTGCCAAAGGACCACCCCCATATACCCCGTGTTGACACACGCAGGATAATTGCAAAGCATGCCTTAGATTGGCTTTGTAATTTGCAGACATGACGGGAAATGTCAGAATAAGTTTCGTTTGTAGGGAACTTTCAAGTTGTCCCACCCCGCTGAAGGATTAATACAAAAATCCTATTTCCAACAGACCATCTAGTTTTCATTCTCTGCGCGTAGTACCACCATAGGTGTCCTGCAGGGAGGGAGAAAATTGAGTTTATATCTGTCTTCATCTTTCGACGGTATATTGGCACACTCCATCTTCCATTGTCGGGGGCGACGTTTGGCTTTAAGTGGGACAAAACTTGATAAACTCCTTTAAAGTGACCCAGTTGAGTATAAGAGGTCCGTCCCTTGATTAATGTGCACGACCATACATTAGCCAGAGGTGAGCTAATGCATGTGCTCCTTGGCTGGGTCAATTAAGTGCACCATTTACTTGGCGATATCACTGCACGAGGCCATGTCGTCATTTCTGCCCGCGAATGCAATTTTTTAACCGTTCTTAATTTTATTTTTTTCTTGGCATCACATGTCCTTTCGGGTGGGCGAATGTGTTTCGCATGTTGAACGCTCAAAGCGTACAGCGGAAAACAGGAAAAAAAAAATCAAATCGCTCCAAGCGTAGGAGTGAATTATGTTGGCATGCCTGCTAATGTGGCACTGGCCAAAATGTGGAATTAATTTCGCTTGCGGGGGCATGCGAGTAATTGCAACAGGATGGACTATCCCTATGCGGCGGTGGCGGTGAGTTTTCGTTGTGTTTATGTGACGTTCGTTCGTGTAGCTCTTAATGGCGGTGGGTGTACATGGAATGTGGCCGACAAGTAAGGATCTTTGCTCGTAATGTTGTTGATGTTTTGAGACGAGTATCAGGCAATGTAATTCTGACGTGTATATCGCTCCCTAATATGCGTCTTGAGACCGTTGTAAGAAGAGGGGTGTACTTCTTATTGTGGTTCGACGGGCAGGGCACGTATGCCTTAGTACAGTCCATATGCAATAGTTGGTGGACCAGCAAACTTTTAGCAACTTGATCCACCAAGTATATGTGTGCCTTCAATAGAAGAGGGTGCGGAAATGACCAATGGCAATACCATGCAAAGATATTCCTTATTTATAGGGAGCAATGAGGAGTCCAAGTTGAAAACAGTGTCCCAAATCATTTCGTAACTTTTCAGACGACTATCTTCGGAAAGATCAATCTATACGGAATCTACCCCCAGCTTTGGATATTTTATTTTTGAGGCGGTCGGGAAAGTAAGTTGGCTTCAAACCCTTGACGCAGTATAGTGACCTCTATGGCGCAACAGGTCGCTTAGACCCTAGCCCTAGCTTCTCAGTTTTCGGAAGCTTTCGTTTTGTGTGAGTTTTTATAGAGGAATGAGGAGGTCTTTCGAGACGGAATACCATCGGATGTTTGTCAGACATTTGCGAGAGTGATTAGCCACTGCGCCTACCACGGACTCCGTAGAGATCCGTATACAGGCTATAGAACCTGCTTACCGGTATCAGAGGCAGCTGCTCAACTTTCACATGAAACCTCCAGAGGTCTTTTTGATCGCGAGAATATTCGACCTCATTCCATTTTCTACCCCGAAGCTTCTTATGACTCGCTGATCATAGTTATCGCCTTCTTCTTTGGTCAATTTTCTGCGGTTACCATACTCCTCATCGTCATCATATACGTTGGAGTCTTTCTCGTGGCTTGTAGCTTACAGTATGGTTTTAGCAGCCTTGAAGATGTAGCAATAGTGGGCCACCGGTTGTTTAAGTCTATGGTATAGGTAGATTTTTGGAGGCTGTGGCTACTCAATATGTACTAAGGTGTCCATTTTTCTTGACGGTTCGAAGCTTCGTCTCGTTATCGAGCTTAGCTCTAAATCTTCCCTCTAACAAAATGATGGTCAGAAGTCGATGATCCACATTTTCAGTTTTAATGGATGTTGGACCCTTTGGAGGCGGCAAGGTTCTTGTGTGGATCTTCAGTCTTAGAGGCTTTGTGGTACCATATAACAAATAGTTGACAGGAATTGTCGTTTAAGGGGTTTTCCTTTTCGATTATAGCATGGAGTCCCGGAGTTAAGCTTTTAAATCGCACCTTGCGTACCTACATGTTAAATGTTGCAAGGCCGTTAAAGTCATTCCCGACAGAAGGGCAAATACTTTTACTTACTTATAAGCGTCTCCAGTCACCACGATATTTAGTTTTGCTACTCAATTTCCTTCTTAGCCCTAAGGAAGTCCGATTGACAAGAGTTGTTCTCCTTTTAATCTCAGCACTGGTGTCATTGTCTGTTCATGGCGGAACCTATAGGTAGACAAACGCCTGCTTCGCAATATTTATATCAGGATTAGGAGTAAATTTAGAATTTAACTTATTTTTTAAAAATCGTTGAAAGACATCGCTTGCGAGCTTTGCGATAGTGTGTCCAAAGTCAGTACGGGTCCCAACACACTACCTTGCGGTCTCCAGCTTTGATGAGTTTCAATGCGGAGTACTCATCGTCTTGCTTAATTGTAAATAATCCTTCCATTATATACGACTCTAGTTTTTCGTAGTAGGTACTGCTTTGGAAGATGTTTTTGTAGCTTACGGACTAATCCTTTATGCCAGACTTTATCGAAAGCCTGTGTTACACCAAGGAAGAGGGCAGAGCATTTTTGTTTTTCCTCTAAAGCTTTTTTTATTACATCATTTATTCTGTGGACCTGATCTATAGTTGGGTACTAATTTCTTAATCAAAACGGATGGTTTGGGATCAGTGTATTGTCCTCAAAAATCGGAAGGAGTCGTTTTAGAAGTGTTTTTTTGAAAATCTTAAACATGATTGGCAGCAAAGATATCGGCCGATATGGCGTTACTTCACTGGGCAATTTGCCCGGCTTAGGTATCATAATAACTTCCGCGACCTTCCACTTACGTGGGATATACCTAAGTCTGAACGCCGCATTTATTATCTGTGCTATTTTTTTCATACCCTTTTTAGGCAGTTTTTTTTTCTGTATTTCACCTGTTATAAGATCAAATCCGGGGGCCTTTTTCGGGTTGATCTTATCTTTTATTTCTTTGGCTATTTCCCTAGAGGTTACTGCTGGAATCGATCTTTCGTCTTCGCACATTTCTTCCGTTTGTTGGGAATTTAATCATTATCGTCGTATGGCTTAAAGACGCTTGCAAGATGTTCCGCAAATAGATCCACCTTTTGTTTGTTCGTTTTGGCCCAGTTACCACTACTGTTTTCACTGGCGGAATGTATGTCGTTGGTCTTGTACTAGCATCGTTTGTCAGATTTGTAAGGTATCTTTCCACCGATGGATTTTTAAATTCTGCTTTTCTTTTTCTGAGCTTATTGTTTAAGCTATAAAGTCTACTTTCATCACTTGGAGCTCTTGACAGTTGCCGTCGTTTGCGAGCTCGTCTCTTTTAACTTAATAACAAACATTGGCTCATTAACATTCAGCCAGTTATAGGGTTGATAATAATAATTTTATAAATTTGCCGCCAAGCAGGGTACATCGCCGCCAGTAACCCACTTCTTTCTAGACTAGAAAATTTGTATCTTCCGGACGACTAGCGATCAACTTATACTGCATCCTCGAGCTCTTAAAAGTCGATTGCCTTCCTAGGCTTGAAGATTTATACCCTCTCTTCAATTTGACACAGCTGGATGTACTTTCTTGTTTCAGTCTTCACACCAAATATTTTGTTGCTTAGAATGGGTAATTTTGCATGGGAAATTCCGCCAATGTGAGTTCGGAAGATCTACCCTCGACACTAAAAACGGTTGAAAGTAGAGCCGACTTTTTAAAGCTTGTATTTGTGGTGCTTGATGCCCTCGTTGAGCAGTCAGACCTCTTTTAGCAGATTCTGGTACTGTTGGGAATTTTGTCGAGTTTTCTTCGGTTTTCCCATTTTTACCTAGAGCTTTTGCGAACTACGGACTTATTTTTAAGCGTCTTATCTGAAAAAATATCGTCTGACAGCTAATTTTCCGTACACTTCTCTTGGAAAGAATTTATAATTTTTCCTCTGTACCTGATCTTCAATGTTCAATCCAGCGACTACTGAGACCTAGACCACCAATTTTTGAGTACAACAAATCGTGACAATGCCCATGCCCAGTTCACATTCTCCCACAAGATGTCACCCCTGCAGGACCTACTGTTCCACTCTTTATTTAATACCCTCTACTTGAACGCACGTCGCAGCTCTAAACTTTCATTAAACACACGATGTGCAGCACCATGCGAGTAAATACCAAGAGCTGAAGCCGAAGCAGAGACCACCACCTCCAACCCTCTTTGGGATGTAAAAAATGCAGTAGTGCCCATTAATTTTTGCTACTCACGAAAGTCTTAATCAACACGTAGGGGGTGGAATTTTTTTCTTTTTTTTTTTTGACGGTCCTCCTCTGTATACACATTCTCCTCTAAATGGAGATACTGCGTTTATTTTCCTTTCTCACATACGTGGGTTCATACTAGGTACACGTGCTATCCACTTTCGCGTCTCTCCCATGTGTGTGTGTGTAGCGCGCCCCGACTCAATGTCGTGCTTAAAACGAATATCATTAAGAAGGCGTGAATTTCATTTATTTATCTGCAGAAAATTGTAAAAAACAAACGCGTGGCATCAACATAATTTCCAATTTAGATGCGACGCACACGAGTGAGTGGGATTAAATGGATTGCGTTGTCCTTTTGATTATGATTACTTATTTATGTGTATATGCATTTGCATTTTCCTTTCAACTTTTTGCATCGACAAGCACCCAACCTAATCCGAACAATTGAATCTGAAATTTATATATCACTACACCTTATGTTGCACTACGGACAAATTGAATTTCGGCAGGACGAAAAAAAAAATCCGAACACACTCGCATGCTGTATATAAATATTAGACAGTTGGGGAAAATTTATGCCGCCAAATTATTGTTCCGCGACATAAATTTCCCAATTGCCAAAGGCGGTATAGCAGCAGGATTTTGGTTCGGCAGCTCTTGCTGTGATTTCACATCTACCGTGAAAGGATTTTCGAAAATCGACGACTGTTGAATATTTTTCTATCTAGCTATGTGCATCTGTGGGTCGCGCGTATCCGAAAGCGAATTGCTGCATCGAAGAGGAAATTGTGCACTCGCTAGGTGGCAAAACAATTATAATTTATTGCATTGTTCGTTAACTGTTTCGAAAAACAGCTCGCAGACGCAAAAAAAAAAAACGGACAAAAAAAAAGTGGTTAAACTAAATTTATGGAATAACAAATTGATATTATCTTTTGTGTAGTCGGTAGCACGGATTTGGGGATTTATTTGTTGCAACATTCTCGCAGCGGATTAGGGGTGTTGTTTTGTTGTTTGCGTGCGAATGCCGTCGGACAGGCAGTTTGGTGGAATTTCATTAAGTTTCTGATGTAGCTCGGCGAGGCGACTTACTAAGTGGTTATCGGACGTACCAAAAATCAACTTTAGGCTGGCAGGTTGCAGAAAGACTCCACACTTTCCAATGAAATGGATTCTGAAAAAGTTGTCGCACTAGGATGTGTTTCACTGTACATTTTTACTTAGGCTTGTCAGGCAACCATTGTCGATATTATAGTGTTTTATTATTGGTAAGGTCGGCTGTGTCTCGAAGCGGGCTCTCCGGGATGTTATCTATAGAAAAACGCTGCACTAAAAATAAGCCTGTAGTCACAGTTCATTAGGAAGTATATCCACCTCAAGGCTATTTCAGTCTGATAAGCCCCCAAGCCTCACAGAGGCTACCAAAGATCGGTCTTACAAGCCCCTGGACCATAAAATGTGAGCAAGGTCTTCAGTGAAGACGATAAAATTAGCCTTGCTCCATAGAGCCGGAGGTATACGTCAACCATTCATCGAGGAGATATTGACGAACTTGGCAATTGGATGTTAAGGGCTTGGGAGTCTAGACTTCTGAACAGATTTACTCAGGGGAGTTCTATGAGAGCTACGTTTTGTCCTAATCTCAGCTCAATTTCTGACCGAAAAGTATTGCAAACGTCATTGGTTCCACGTGATTCGTTTAATGCCAGAAGTTTGCAGAAGATGTACGAGTCGTTTGTATTTCTCCGGAGACCCCTCGCTCAATAGCTCACCATGGAAATGAAAGCACTTCTTCTAAGCTTATAAGCCATACATTTAGGTACATCATAATTTTTGGAACCAACAAGTCTTTCTTCCGGAAATATTCCAAAGTCTCCCAAGTCTCTTTCTTTGGACAAAAATATTCCATCTGCAATTAGCCATAATTCTTACTGCAAGGACAAAGGGATATTTGCCCACCCTCAAGAAGACTCCAGACCCGTCACGTCTCTCTCTCTCTTCCCACACAAACCCACACTTTAGGCTTTAACACAACGACGACTGTTGTTAGCAACGGAAGACGGAACCCGGTCACTGTGCATACATTCCCTTAACTCGTTCTCTCTTAAAGAGCAACGCCTGTTATGCCCGCCAGCACCTTCCCCTCATACATACAGCATTAATGGAACATTTTAAATTACTTCCTGACTATGCTTCCCGCAGGATACCGGCAGCGTCTGGGTACCACCTTTAAAATTATGATAACGCATAAGTTATGCTGCAAATTAAACACAAAAACGGATGGCAATGGGAACAAATGGCACTGCCGAGAGCGAACCCCAGCAACGGTTGTATAGGATTGAGGCGGACCACTGCCACAGCTCACCGCTCACCGCTGTTGTAAGTTACATTAAACGGGAGGGAATTCTGTCATCGTTTGTACCTCGGCTGGATAATTTTGTTGGTTTATGTTGGGAGGTTACAAAAATGAAAACAAAAAATACAAGTTTTCTTTTCCCTTCGTTTAAAAAGGGTTGAAAGGATTAAAGAAGTTTAGGGCTAAGGTTTTCCCGGCACCTGGTCACACTGGTTAGTTTATTACTCGTATTGTACGAGTGTGGGATTTGCCAGATTGATGGGGGGAAAGGACTTAAGTCGCTGACAAATGGTGGGTCTGTGTATTGTTGGGTGCCGAAAAGAGGAGATTTTTATAGAATGGGCGACTTATTTTTTTAAACAACACAGAAAAATGAGCGCGACATAAGACCTAATCATGACAATGTCTATGAAAGCAGTCGGTGTTCAAGGAGATGTTTGATACCTATAGGTAGTTTCAGAGTCGCTGCTGCTGCCTATAGAGTTGAAAGTACTGGCGACTGAATTTTAACACTGGTTCTCAGGGTTTAACAAGTCTAGACTTCATCAAACGGGTTTACAAGGAAGGTAGCTAATTAAGGTACAAGCTAGGCGTACATTGTGCCACTTTTACTCAAAAACTTGGCGATAAAGCTCCCTCCTGGATCTGCTTGGTCTTGTGTAGATTTGTTTTACACGTAGCATCCGTTTTGCCGAGTCTACTCAGCGGACTTCTTTCAGATCCTGCATCTGCGTCTTTTCATCGTCTCAACGCAGTTTCTGTTTGGCAAATATTCCAAATATCGTTGATTCTACATGACACTCTGACTGCCAGCCGTTTGTAGAAGATGCCTGCTGATGTACTGAAATTCATTGTTGAACCGTCGGTATAGGTACAGATGGCTTTCTCTTCCCACTCTGCAGCTACTTTATCGAACTCTCTGATAAGGAAAGGAAACCCACTTCTTGAAGGGAGGGTAGATAGCCTACAGTTTTTTTCTCTTTTGAAGCACTTGCAGTCATCGACGCCTTAAACTCTGGCATACGCAATAGCTCCCCCTTTGAAAGGATGTTTTGACTTAGGAATCACTCTCGCACAAAGAAGAGCTTCAGAATACCTTCAAAGTTTTTGAAGAACTGACAGACTGATAGACGCCTGCAAGACTTTCTGGCAAAAAAAATAGAAAAGGTCAACTCTATACATACAATCAAAAACATCCCATGCAAAATGTTCGTACCAGTTTGATTTGTTCGAAAACGGCTCTAACGATTTGAACCACAATTGAAATTTAAGCTTAGGTAGGTGAGGTTTCCATGACTGCGTACCCAGTTTTTGGCTATTTGGCCAGCACCAGTACTTTTGAAATTTCGACATATCTCGAAAACGGTCCAAAAATTAATTTCTAACTTAATTGCAAGCTTACTTTACGTCTATACTATCTTGCAATGGATTTTTGAAAAAAAGGAATGTTTTAAAAAATTGGTGATCCTTGGTTTACCGGAAAACGGCAATAACGATTTTGAGCAAAATGCATTCTGAGAGCTAAATTAATGTTTTCAAAGTTATTGCGTCCATAATTTTCAATTCGAATCACTGAAAACGCTGATTGTTAAAACTGCTCATATCTCGAAAACCCCATTTTCGAATGCGATGAAACTTTCAATACCAAGTAATGCTTACATCTTAAACAGTCGTGTAATTTGTTTAATTTTTTTTTTTTTTTTGTGGCAATCTTAAACTCAAATCATTTTACTAAAAGTCTAGGCCGCATTCATTCCAAGAAAGAGAACTTAAAGAACACATTCCAAAAGCTGTCAAGAGCTAGCTTTAGGTTACTATAAATTTGTTTTAAACCTTTAAAGTCAAAAGTTTGTCTTTATATTTGTGACAACTTTGCCCGCAATCGACGACTGCGACACGTTGACTCTTCACCATAACGCGGCAAGGGATAAACGAGATCATCTGTTCGAGTCCACCGCCCTAAGCGATAACAAGACCTTCGAGACCTAGAACTAAACTCCATAAGTCCCAAGCGGATTAAGTGAAAAAAAAAATATATATAGGTACTACAAGCCCCAAGGATAAAAAAAAACACCTATTTCCGCAAAACTCTCTATAATCAGTTGATCCATCTCCTGCTCCACACATCCTTATAGCGTCCCCCTCTCACATATCATTCTCTCGGTTAATCTTCTTTGGCAACGGATAATTTCACCACTTGGTGTTACAAAGTGAATCGTTTCCTTTTATATCCTCTAGCTGTTGGGTGAAAGGAAAATTTGCAGCTTTCACCTGTCGCCGAAGAATTTATTCCTCGTCCTCTCTCTCTCTCTCTTGCCCCCCCAACTAGCAAGAATATCTTTTCATTTTGGCCATTGCTCTGTTTCTTTTCGTTTCTCTAAGCGCATCCGAGTATGTGGCTCGAGGATGCCGCATCTCATGGAGGTATAAACGAAATTAAAGGATAACGATGTCGAAGAGCTCGAAAAGAAGGACGAAAGTAAACATTACCTTTGCTCGGGAAGAGGCCATGAATAGCATCTGGCGACGAACGTGTACACACAAAGAACAGGTATATATATATGGATGCGGATTAAAAGACCGTGAGAGCATGGAAAAGGAATCCCTAATGAAACGGAAGTCGTTGTTGAAGGATTTTCTTCCGTCTTTCTTGCAACGGACTGCGTCTAACATAAGTTCTCTTTACGATATCGTTACGTTTGACCTATGTTTCCCCGAACATACACACACACAGGGAAAAAATGCGAATCATCTTCCCCATTACGTTTTATCACCTGACCTCATTTAAATAATCAAGGATAATGCAACCATTGCACTTTGTTTATAGACCGTCACATGGCAAAGTATACTTGGCCGGAATTGATGCCCCGCCGCATCTGTATATAGGTACCTCCACAGCCAAAAAGGACGACGAATTAAGTGGAAAAAAAACCCCAGTGTTAACTCGAATTCCAGGACGAAATTCAATGAAGGAATATTTATTCGGATGCGTGGTGCGACGTGCTGCATTTTAACTAATGTTCTTCTCCCTTAAATACTTTTAATGGAATTACCGCTGGACTGTTTTTTTTTTTTTGCGCAGTTCGTGCGTGATGCACAAAATACGCGAGTGGTTAAAATTCTGGTTGGCACTTTTATGTTAAATTGATTTTTGTGTCCTTATAAAGGGATAAATCTGGAGGGCTGATGCGAATGGAATTACGATGTATGTGGGTTGTAATTGGGGATTGATTTGACAGGAGCGGCCTTAGGACGGGTATTCTGCGTCATTTTGGCATAGCCCAACTGTCTTTTCACCGGGCGTATCCTATTTTCGGTTGTTGTTCTTTTTTTACCCATACTCCATCCACTGAGCTACTGAGCTATATGGGAAAATGCGTCTCGGATTATTTCCCATTCGTAATGAGATCTGACGTTTGTTTGTTGTCCCTCAAACTAATGATGTACAAAATTCCGAGAGTTCCATAAGAATAGCGCGATTTCTTGGAAGCCCTTCGAGGCCGTAATCTCAGCTTGTTTGGTAAACAATTTCTGTATTTCCTGCAAATGGTATTCAGCCCACAGTTCTGTTCAAATGATACTCTTACTCGAGTATTAAATAACAATTTGAAACAAGGAATCACTTTTCTAGTTATTGACAAGCTCGTGGCTTACATATCAGTTGCACGCTTCTGGGCATATTCAACAGGCACTCAATTGAGGACTGTCGTAGTTTTCCAAGGACCTCATGTCCACTCCCTAAGGGAAGATATATTTAGTTGGAGACTGATTGTCTGTTGGTTGCTTTGATGGGGCAGGTACCCACATTTGTCATTCCGATTACCTAGTGAGTCTTTCACGACATCTCCGGCCTCCTGCCTCCTGTCTCCCCCTCATCACCAATGAACCATTGATTAGGGAAGAGGCATCTCGTTATACTTTCCAGAATCACGTCAAATCACGGAGCAGTTTTCTGCCAATTTAATCCAAAACAAAATCCCTTGACCGCTGTCAGAAAAGCATTATTTCCATTCGCATAAACAAATTAAACAAATTCGGTTTCCCTAATTCCCTGCCACCAAAAACACGCTCCATATGCCACTCCATGCAAATGTCATCGCCCAAATCATCCCGCAAAAGTCTCATCGTTTCATCCACCACCATACCCACCGCGGACGATTATCCTGATCGCACGCATACCCAAACCCAGTTCCTCTTTTCAAGATGAGAGTTGTTGAATGCTCTCCAAATCAACAAATACCCTGCGGCGAGATTCGCCCTCTGTTGCCGTGTTATCCCACACTATTTGCGCGATGATATCCTTAATAAAATAAAATCCCAAAAAATTATGCTAATGTCAGTGGGTTTTATGATGATTCGCGAAAAAGCTACTTCCCAAGGTATATACCCCCTGAGCGAAAGAGTCATCATCATCTTGGACGCATCACACATTAAAGAGGGAAAAAAAAACCTGCTTACCTATATCCTGTGCTAAACAAATTCATAATCAAATTCTCAACGCCGACAAGAGGAAAATGAAGAACAACTCTTGCGTGGTAAAATAAAAACGCTCTTTTGCATGTTGAGCTCGTAGGGTGTAAGTTTACATCAAGGATCGGAGAGTTGTATATTTTCTGGCCCAGTGAAACATAAAAACGGATGTGGTTTTCATAAATCACACAGATATAACTAACTTAGCCAGGCGTGGGTATTTGACTGCAACCTTTTAAATGTAAAATATTTACTTTTCTGTAAATATGGCTCAAGGCTGGAGTACATTTTCACGCGATAAATAAGTTGAGCCGTGAGAGTGGATTGGAAAGCTTTGCCTGTTGCTGGCAGGCAAGTTGGAGTGGTTTTCGACCGAAGCAGACTGACCTCAGAATGGACCAGGAAGATAGTTTTGGCCTGTAATTGAAAGTTCGACGAAGTTTACTCATGGCTCTCATTATTTTTAAGGACGGTTGATAAATTCGAAAGTAAATAAGGGAGGTTTGGTATTAATTTGGGAGTAAAACTGTGGCGCGTTTCGACATTTGGAGGGATATGGGAAGAATTCCACGACGAAGATCTAAGCTCACGGTTGAAACTCATTTTATGTACTTTAGGAGCAATGAATATGACTCTTCGCTCTGAATGGGTTACATTGGAAGTCCCACATTGTCAAAAGTCCATCGGGGAGTAGGTAACCTTACTTCTTCTTGCTGGAAGACTGCTCGTATTATTAGCATTCCCAGAATGAGAAGGAAAATGCTTCTCACAAGACCAGTATTACCTTCCAAGCTATCCAAGGTCGAAATGGCTAAAATCGATTAACGAAAGACCGGACTTAGTTCTCCACACCTTTTGCCAGCTAAGCTACAAGAATCGGAAGGATAAATTTGATCTAAAAGCTGAAATAACCCATCCACTTGTACTAGGTTTCAATCAGGCACGTAGCCAGGGATGGGAGGGCTTGAGGGGATGAAGCTTGAGGGGCTGGCATACTTGAAAACACAAATAATTTGAATATTTTTTTTTTTTGTTTAAAGAATTCCTCGTGAGATTTGCAACCAAGCTCCCCCTTCCCGGAAACAAAATCCTGGCTACGGACTGGTATCATTCATTGCTAAACACAACATGGCTCGGCACTTTCCGATCTTTGCAAGATACTCAACGTCTTGCGGTTAAGTTGTTTTTGCTGATCATCTAGCAATCATCCTTTTTGCTGTTTTTTTTACTTCTTCCTCAGTGGAATGAACCCTCTGATTTCAGGTGTATAGCTTTGGGAAATGTGTCTTCACCTCGAAGCCGTTTAGGGAACTTATTTTTTAAGCACTTACTGCCTTCTACCTCCTTCAATGCTCACCTAAAGCGACATTTTTCTGCAGAAGAAAGTGTGATGTATGTAGACTCATTTTATCGCCCATATAGTGGTCAAATTAATCCTTTTAAAATTTTCCTCACAACACTCATTTCAACAAATCCATTCTTCCCATCGAATGCCATCTGGACCGTTTTGGAACTCAAGCCACAAGCAACTGCTATGTTGCATTGTGTATATTGCTCTATTACTTTCTTCGTCTATCGCTTGGTTTCGGGCAAATAAAGGAGTCGAGCTACTGCGTCTTAAACGTTACTGAATTTTGTGGTTCTTACATACAAAACAATAAAATATTCAGTCATCTAGTACTCGACCACATAACAGATGAGCTATAATTCAACCCCAATCGTCATCAGTGGAGAACACTCGTTTCGAGTCGTGCTCAGGCCAGTTCTCGTAGTAGTTTCGGTCAGGCAGCTAGAGCTTTGCTGGTCTGTATGGTCTTCTTACAATTTTGGAGTATACTCTAACATTTTCCACTTCCAGAAGTCACTTTATAGGTTCGCTAGCCCTATTTCCGATAGTACTGGCAACCATAAGCTCGGTTGCCACATTGGTCATTTGTGACCAGATTTGGTCATTACTTTTTCTCTTGGTCACATGGTCATTTTTTATTCCACTTAGTAATTTGTTTACGAAATAAAACATTATAAATAATTGAAAAAATAATATGTGATCTGCGTACATGAAGAATGTGTTGAAATAAATAAGATGGATTGATTGTTCTGTGTTTACTTAATTTATTTTGGTCATTTTTAGCTATACAGTTGCTAATTTTTATTTCCAATTTCGGACACAAACTTTATTTTCAAGTGGCAACCGTGACCATAAATCGATAGGTCATCTGTGTCCTGATATTTTCCCTACCTTGTTCATGATTTCCTTCTCAAAAATTGCTTGCTCTGCACCAGTTTGCGAGGAGAAAAATGATAGTCTTCTGAGCTTCACTTAAATCGGTCAGTTTCACTTTAGTTTATTTATTTTTCTCAGCACTTGACTAATGGGCATGTTTTTGTCGTATACCCATTTTAGCGGAATTTTAAAACCGAATTTTATGAAATAAGTATAAAATGAAAGGCGAATTTGCGTAAGTAGGTACTCCAGTAGATGATTTGCCCCGATTCCTACGACTATTTTAGGTAAAATAATATTTTTTTTTTTAAATAAAATTGATAGAAAAATTAATAAATTAAAAATTGCATTTCCCGTGATTTTAGTTGACATTAGGGAGCGGGTCGAAATTCTGCCTTTCAACACAAAAATTCTGCTTTTTAAAATTCTGACAGGCAATATTTTAAACAACTATATTTAAACTTTGTCAACAAATTACAATGTATTTTATATAAAGAAGGTAACCAGGAACACACAAAAAAAAATGACCTTGTATTTTCCTTAATTGGATTTAATTACAGATATATTTAGTTTCACTCACTGACTAACAGAATATTTGTCTAAACCAAGAGAGCAAATTTAAAACCAATAACAAAACTCCTTTCACCTCTTCTTCTATAACAAGTAAGTAGAGGTAGAATGTTTTATTTGCAGAATTTTGTAAAGCAGAATTTTGAAAGCAGAATTTTGTAAAACAGAATTTTGAAAAAATAATTTTGACCTCGCCAGAATTTCGACCCCAACCATGACATTATCGGGGTGGTTCCTTGCGATTTATGCGATGATAGACATTTTGAATCAGGAGCTACGTATCCCACATACATGTAACACTGGATTATGTCAAAGAGTTTTTATTGGTTAAATTTAACTTAAATCTATCTAAATTTTTCACTTAAGAATAAATTTGTTGTCAATGACGTAAGGAAAAATTACTGGGTCTTGGGTATAAATTCTTTTTACAAAACCCTGCTTTTAAAATTCTGTTTTCAAAATTCTGCTTTCCTAAATTCTTCTTTTCTAAATTCTTCTTTACAAAACTCAGCCTTACAAAATTCTGCAAAACAATAGAACTAGGTTTGGAAAATGGTTAGAAACGCGCTCGTGAACATTTTCTACAAATCCAGAGATGTAGACAGCATTTCCTTTTTGCACTTGAATTTTTTCTAAGTTCTTGGATTTTTAATTTTTTTTTTTCCTTAGATTTTTAATGAAATTTAACAATTACTACTTCTCTTTCATATTTTTAATATTTAATTTCATTTTTATAGTCTTTCTATTTTTTTTTTTCTTGAGTTTTATGCAAATAAAATTAAAGTAAAATAGTTTTTCTATTTTTTTTTACATTATTTTTTAGTTGGAAAACGTGAAATAGCGGAATTTCATTGCTTTAAAATTGAAAGCAGACATTTTGTAAAGCTGAATTTTTTTTAATTTTTTAATTTTTGAAAATTTGAAGCAGAATTTCGACCCGCTCCCAAAAAAAATGTTATGGAAAGACTATTATTTTTTACGCTGAATATATTATTGTTGAAAACTTCAAAACGAGATCTTGTTTTAAAAATAACATTTGAAGCATTTGCTTTGCTTTTCAATTTTTTCAAAATCTCAAAATTCTTCACTTAAGAATTTCTAACTTTCTCGATTACGTCAAAAAAAAGATCACATTTTTTTTTTTTTTTTTTTGAGTGTTGCGTTGCATTTAGGACAAAGTTTAACGGACGGCCATCTTTATCTTTTGTGTCGGTACCTACACCATTCAATATTTATTAGTTGGAAAAAAGCAGAATAAGCGGAATTTCATTGTGAATGGGTAAATTTAAGAAAAAAACGATCTCCTGCATGAGGTTTTTTTACTTAATTTGGTCCTTTAGAATTTTTTTTGGACTAGTTGTTAAAACAATCAAGTGGCGTCCTCTATTGACCAAACCAAAATATGCCCTTTCTGCTGTGTTTTAATCAATTTTGCTTAGCGTCACATTGCTATAGATTTCGGCACGAAGTTTGACCTGAGCATGAGCACGTCAATGATCTCAGTCTGGCTGACGTACACTTTGTGCCTTAAGCGTGGTAGTCTGCAAATGATCCGAAACGAAATTTTCCGGTGGTCTCCAAAAGGACAGCGAAACGTCTGCGAAAAGGCAGCGGAAAATAATTTGTGGAGGGTAGATACCATCAGCTGCTTCACAAGTAACAGTGTTACCATCACTGTCAATTTATCTCCGATTTGGATACTCGAACTTTTCGCTGGCTCCTTAAAATTTTCATCTGTTAATTGTCCCAATTTAGAATATTTACTTTAAAGTTTTTGTGATTTTTTGGCTCCTTAGATATTTATAAAAAAATTACATAAACAAACGTATTCTTTTCGCATGACGAAACCGTAAACATTTTCTTTTGCTTTTTTTTACCACTTAAACTTGATGGCTGAACTCATTCTTGGTCTTCAAATGTTGCTTATGAATTATAAAGTTGGTTTATCAAAAAAATTGGCAATTATCTTTAAATTTTCTAGAAAAAGATTTATTTATAAATTTGTCCGTATGAACAAATTTTTCCGATCAACTTCTTAGTTAATTCCACAAAAAAAAAAACATCATTCCACTGAAATATTTAATTTCTTTACTGTTCCATGTGTCAGGAACTTTTTTTTTTCTGATGGAATCCAATAGGTGGTAGCTGATTTGTTTTAATAATTTTCGTAGAGAACATTTTTTTCTGTGCTATGACCGCCTGTTTTTAATTTATCGTCGCCTTTAAAAACAATTCAATAAGTAAGCGATGGTAGAGTTCAGTCATCGAGATTTTAAATTTTTTTCAAAAGCCACCATATTTCGTGAATGGCGTCTGAATACATTCAAACGATGAGTGCAGTGCACTCCAATCGCCAACCACGAGCGGTTTACGGGGTTATCATTCACCCAGAAATGCAAAGCGAAGGTGACATCAAAAGAACTCTTAAACGCGCTCAAACAACTCTCCCCCAAACTTACCGGGCAACATCTATTCCATTTGTGAGTGAGTTCGCGCCAATGAAAAAATCGAAATTTCCTCCCCAAACCGATTAAAGAATTTTGATTTGAAAATTTTTGAATTTTTTGTTTGTTATATTCCATGCAATTCACCGCATCGATTTGTGTAACTCAAATCAAACAGTGAAGACTTCTTTTCAATTTCCCACATGAAAATCTGTCCTCCTTACATATATGCAACTGACGTATAGGAGAGGGTGCTGGGTGAGGGTGTCGGTATACGTATCAAAAATTCCATTGAATAGTAACTCGGCAGTCGATTCGAATGCAAAAGCAATCAACATTCAGCGCAGCTCTTGCTGCTCCTATATGTGATTACGTGAGTTCAGTAACAGAGTCCTCTCCTTACACGGATAAAACTTTCAGCCGCCATCACTGTACAATTTATAATTTAATATTTAATTTTATTTTGATTTTCCGTCTTGTTCTTTTTTTCTGTCGGTATAGCGCCAAACGTCGGATCTCAATATATGCATAGAGGTGGGGGTTGTGGTTGCGCCGTATGTACCCGCATGTTCGTCTACGTGTACGTGTATGATGGCGTCTTGCTGTGGCGTATGGAAATGTTTACTTTAGAATGAAATACGATTTTGCTCCCATCGAGCGTGTAGTCTAACCTAACTTTGGTATTTGATGATTTCTAGCTGTGCCATGGCGGTGGGTGGCGCGCCTTCCCCTGGAAATGGCTGCTGCCAAGCTAGATTTGCAATTATTATTTCAACATTATGGAGATGATGTTGCTCGATTTGGTAAATGTGATTGCGGCGTAGTTTGCTCGCATTTTCTTCTCATTAGCGGTAATGGTGTGGTATTCGTTACAGGTTGTGCGGGGTCTTAGTTGTTTCAGTTTCATGAATTTGTAAAATCATTATGGCATGAGAGTGATGCGGGACTGCGGAAGCAGGGAATGCCAGTGGGAGTGAAGGTCCTTTTAGAGAGGTGGAAGTTTCTTTTGCTGCTCGTTTGTTGGTGGGTTGCGTTCAGCATATTTCTGCTATTTATTTGATCTTCTTCTGTTCCGGAAACTGCAGTTGGCAGCAGCAGTTTAACTCCTCCTGGTCCTGGTGCATAGGGCAACAAAAAAATAGACCTCCCAAATGACATCTCTGCATCACGTCGACCATTCAAACTCGAACGAATCAGCCAACAATCTATGAAAAACGAGCCCATTTTTATAAAAAGAAACCCCATGCCGGTCGACTGGAATCCTTTTGTTCCTCACTACGACCACACAGACACGGGCCGACAAAGGCCTGCCTTTCACCGGTATCGCCCATTGTTTAGGACTTAACTAAACCGCATTTTGGCCTCCGAGTTGGTTTGCTAGATTTAATTCCCTCTGTCGAGTTTGCTGCTTGACTGGAGCCCGTCCTCTGATCCACGTCATGTGGCACCTATGTTCTTTGCGTGTGCCGCTTTGTCTGGCTCAAATTGTGCTCAGATGGCGAGAGTATGCGGTCTGCCATAATAACCACGACGAGACGTGCTTAAATAGAGATGGTTGACGTTTAAAATGTCTTATTAGTCACGTAATTTAATTGGACAATCGGTTTGTGGGTAATCTACGACAACGACAACACCACGAGCACAGTAAACGGAAGTTATTAGCCGCAAACTGTGTGCAACCGAATGAGTGCACTCTGCCCCCGAATAATTATTACGAAACTCCCAGGTGAAGCTCGGTGAGGATATGCTCGCTCCAAAGTAGAGGATGTAGCGCTCGGATATTTATGACTTGCTTTCGAAGTACAAATAGCGAAAAGGGGTATAGGTACGGAGAATCTTTTACGATCGATCGTTGGATATGGTTCTGTATATAGGTCTGTGAGTGTGAATCGATGTAGCCCATTGCAAAAGGGGGGCGGGAGGATAGCCCATGTGGTTTTACCCGAAAATTAATATGTCCGTCTGTCTGTCGTAGAAATTAGAGCACACACGAAGGACATTTGGTATGCAGGTTGACAAAAGGATTTAAAATAGAATAAGTCGGAAGTGTGTTTGTGCATCTGGCGTTTCCGAAATTGAAAATAATCCTTGGATTTGCAAACCAGGCCGGCAATTTCCAATGGACAATGTAGGCCAGTAGTTGATTGGTTTTGGGCTGTGGCCATTACCGCAACCAAATGAAGTCGGTGCGGTATGGGGGGGGGGGGGGGTTTTCTTTCTCCTTCAGATGACCTAGAATGTTTTAAAAGAATGTGGGAGGTTCAGGCCTTGCAACTGCTTTAAGAAGTTTACAAAGTCGTATAGATTTCAAGTGCCAAGGCTGTTTTTCTTTTGTGGATGAATGCAGTCTGAGCTTGGGTTAGCAATGCCGCTAAAATTTAGTCGGGCATTTGTTGGTTGCTTGAAACTAGCGCAGACTTATCCAGTTAAATTTTAAATTGGAACACTTTTGGAGCATGCGTTCTAAGAGGGACTTTTGAATTTAGTTATGCTACCTAATTTGTCCAATTTTATTATTTCCCTTGCACAACAGGAGGCCCCAGTAGCGTGCGCAGGATTTTTTGTTTCGGGGGGGATGAAACTTAATTTCGTGATAAAATGTTTGTCGATAGAAACCCTGATGTTTCTCGCCCTGAATGATAAGCGGGAAGGCAGAGTTGATACAAGGGTACCTCGATTGACCGATTTTTCAAGGGATTTCCTCGCGTGTGTGCAAGGAAATCCAATGGCGATGGATTTCGATCTGAGGATCGAACCTCTGTTTGAAAGCCTTAACCATCGTAGAAAGTATTATTTAATTGGTTTTCGGTAGAATCTTCGGCGATAAATTGCTAAAAAGGGACCTTTAAACGCGTTTCACTTTTTGTTACGGTCCTAAGAAACTTTCGACTTACGTGGTTCTCATGTCCAATAGGAAGTTTGTAGGTAAAGCATGAATGTAAATGAGGAGTAGATAATATCGACTATGAAACGCTTCACTAAAGATTGGCGGAAAGTGAGAGAATAACGAATATTGAAACTGACTTCACTGTTAGGTTGATGCGTCAAGAGTTGGATTTTCATCATGTTACCCTACTGCCATATAAAAAGATTCACTTCCAAAATGAAGCTTACTTTTGTAGCAGTTTTTAAGTGCAGGATTTACTAAAAACAGAAGAGCGTAACGAAAAATGAAACACTGCATATAGCTTCAATAGCGGTTACCGGGGGAGCGAACACGAATTAGTAGCAGTGTTGCATCTGAAAAAATACAGAAAGGGGCCCTAAGCGACAAAAGGGACCAAATACTAATAAAAAAACAAGAAAACTGATCAACAAAGTCATTTATTTTTAGCAAAAAAAAAACGAATTTTCTTATCACGAAACACTTTTTTACATATGTTTGCATTCTTTTTCGTTTAATAAAGAATAAAATCTTACTTAAACTGAAAAACTGGGCCATTAAAGGGGCCAAACGGCAACTTTTATTTGTAGTGAGATCTTAGTCCTGTGGTCGAATTACCGCATCCGTGAGCTAGCAATACGTGACTGAATTTTGTGGATTTTCCATGCCAAACAATAACAAATTTAGTCACGTAGTACTCATCATTGTTTCAGTTTTCGTTACGCACCTTATTTATAAGGGAAGCTTCATCGACAGATTTAAAGGAAGCTTGAAAGTTAACCCTAGGTTCAGTTGGTAAGGTTGATTGCAGTTGTGAGATGCGTTACAAAAGACCAGACACCACACCGGCCCAATCGTTATCCCAGGTAGGTTAACCCTGAAAGCAGAAAGAAAAATAAAACAGTACAGCCTAGCTTGTCTTAGAGTGAACGCATGGCAAATATTATTCCACTATAAATTCACTTCACTATTGGACTGCAGTTTGTTTCACTTTTCGTTACGCTACAATATTTAAATTCAAAAAGAGATTGAAGCTTCAGCGTGTTTTTCAGATGTCCACACAAGACACGGCGGCTTTCAGCAGCGTCCCACTATTCGTTACGCTCATAGTTTCCAACGATGCAAACCTATTTGTCCGAAACAAACCGTCTGCGCTGGTAAAAAAGTTCAAACTTGAGTTGTTATCTATTTTTTTGGACTGTAATGTGAGAAGTGAGGCGCTTAAGAGCGTTTCACTTTTCGTTACGTTCGTAATTTCCATCATATTTCGAAATTTTACAATACACAACTATTTTAAACAGTTCGTGTGACTTGGTTTCACTGCTAAAATTATATCCAACAATAGCAAAAAAAAAAAATAGCTACAGCTATACCTTCACCAGATATCTCTGATCACAGTCCCTTAACGTCTTGTCATTCACAGCGCACATTACACACAACCGACTCGAGAAAACTCTTTTCTCATTATTCGCACTTCGATGCCTCCCAATAAAGGGATAAGCGAAGACAATAACTCCACTTTAGGGAAGAAAGAACAATCACTTTCCACTTTGATGACCATCATCGTCATGATTTTCAATTTAACAATTTACACCTTTTGTCTCCGGTGTGTATACAGCTCAAGCGCGCGCTCACTCATTCGAGACTAAACGATTTTTATGAGATTCTCGAAGAGAATACACCCTGCCTCCAACCGAAAAAGGACAAGCAGATATAGGTACAGCGAATACAATCTCGTCGCATTCATGATTCATGAAATTAATTTTCGCGAGATTATCCCGTGTCCTTTTTACAGCTGTAAACGGCTGAACAAAAAGTGGATACCTATGGTACATTTTGTCAAAGATTTTTCCCTCCGTAATGGGGACACTGAATTTCTGCCATTGTTAAGAAATTCATTATATGCCCGATCTAAATCGGCAGCCTCCATCGCATCGATTCGAATTCAACTCTGGGCTGGAATTCAATTGCATTTGCTAGTCTCTCTCATGGCGGCGCATCACAGCCTTCCTTTGGGAAAATGAATCCACTGACAGCCTACATGATATTGGTTTCCGTAAATGCGGTCACAAAGCGCTCCGGGGAAAGAGTGGGTCCATAGGTAGATGGTGGGCGTGTGGAGCCGACAGTCGAGTCTCCAGCCGATGCCATGGCGACCTCTCATGTACTGTATCATCGTTTCGTTCTTTTGTCCCATTCAATCGAGGCTCGATTTCTTTTTTCTCCTTGGTCCATTGTCCCCGAGAAGGGGATATGGAAAATTGGGTTCGAATTTAGACCGATTTTTCGTCGTCGTTGTCATTTTTTTTGGTTTTTCATTTGCCTGGTGGTCGGCTGGACAATGGTTGCGACATGTCAGACGTTAGAGTAGGTATTTTCGGGTCACTGATTGTGACAAAATGCAATGAACTGTTCAGGTTGTGCCAATTACGTTGTGATACTCCCCAATCGACGGCTGTTGTGATTCAAGGAGCACTGCGCCTTTTGGTGTTTCCGATAAAGCAAAAAAATACCCATCCATGTACAAAATGGAACAATCGTTTCACCTGACGTTTATTTATTCCCGCCCAGAAACCAAATTTATTTCGTCGGCAAATTTATTCGCCATCGACCGGCAAACCTCACTCCTAATTGCAGTTGCACCACAGACACCAAATCTGAATGGCCCAGCACACGCACACGGACTCCGAATACAATTAACAAAAGCGCCGCCACAACTGCAGATGGAAAATTAAATTCAATCGACCGTTCGAATCAATCAAATTTAGTCATAGTCCATAGCCAGTTATACATACAACCACATTACATTGGGAGCGGTAGGCATCAGCTTGGTATAATTATCGGCGCGTCCCAAATGAAATTTCGCCAATAACACTTTTTACAGTTCAACGGTTGCAATACACAAATTGCAATTAACATTCCCTATTTAGAGCCGCACCGCGTTTTCCCAATCCTTGATTGCATTCTCCGATGTGTTGCCCCCCAGTACTGGGTGGCTCCCTTTAAATGGGCGATGCGAAACGAAATGATTAACACCTCTCTGGCCTGGCATATACGAGTAGGTATCTGCTGTTTCATTTGTGCGTGTAGTTATGACAAATGACAGCAATTTGCATGTGACACGCGGGAGGAAACAATTCCAATTCGAGTTGAAATATATTATATTCTCGCACAGAGATATCGTCTCTAATAGACAATTTCCGCGGCCAAGGAAAAAATGGTAGCCAAGATAGGGCAGGACAAAGAAAACCAACTGGAGGAAGAAGCCAACTGCGTGCGGATGTGTGTGGGCATGAATAACGTTTGTCATAATTTTCCCTTGCCAAAATGGACAGCACCAGAATGGAGCTTGTTCTTGTATTTTGTATAATTCTAGGTGGTTTGTGGTTTGTGGAAATGTCTGCGACAAGAGGACACACAATTTGAAAGGGCGCATTCATTCGTTTTATTTAAATGAGGGCGGAGATGGTGGGCATGGTCGCCAATTAAGGGTGTGGAAAGTGGATGGACTTGTAGTATGTTTAGTTTTATGTCGTTTTCCATTGGTTTCACTCGGGGATCTACTCATTCTGTAGTCCAATGGAACAAGAAAACTGCTTCTGATTGAATCCACAAGAGTATTGGTGAAGTGCCAAAAAATAATCTACGACAGCCGTCAGTTGACTTGTATAAAATACACAAACTACACTTGTGTGAGTGCTTCTTGAGTGGATTCTGACTTTAAATCCAGAAGCGAAATTCTCTCCTCAGAATCACCAGAAGAGTATTTTTTGTGCCAATGGAACGGTTTCAGAAGTGATTTTTTCGATTCCGGACTCTCCCGGACGCTTCTTTTTGCCCAATGGAAAACGACATTAGTGATCAACATTAAGATCAGTTCATCGTTCAGTCAGAAATTCAAATTAACTTGACACATACCGACAGAATGAAGGGGGCACTTAAAAAAATACGTGCTCCTGTCACTGGAGAAATTAAAAAAAAAAATACCCACCAAGCCTCTTCGAAGAAAGGTTGAATTTTAAATTGAAGTAGTGTAGAGGGGGGAAAGGGCGGTAAGTGCTTGCCTGACGGGACGCTTAGCGCAGTGTCTACCGTTCCTCCTTACGATGAATCAAATCTGCCTAGTTGAACGCTTAGCGTGATTTTCAGCAGGCGATGAATTCCTACTTTACTAGCTTAGTTTGTTGGCGGGAATAGAGGATAGACCTGGGCCTTAATTTCCGCCTCTTCAGTTGTTAGGATCTCCCCAAGTTGCGTGCTTCACGGTTGAGAAAGCTTTACTTTGGACAGCCATTTAAGACGTAAACGTAGGTTGGAATTGAAGACTCCGCTGGCCATCCCTTGTCAATTTTCTACCCACGTTAAGTCACTGTTCAACTCGTTGAGTTCACTGTCAAAGTTGTCCTCCAAATGTCGTCAACCTATAGGTTAGGTTAGCTTCAGTTGCTGTTAATGAGGACACACTTTGACCATTGTTCAAGGCCCATTGTGATGACTTGTGTGTGACAATCATTAAATACTTTCTGGTCAATAAAAAGTGTCCAATCGAGCTTCTCTTACTTACCATATCTGGTTAACCGATCAAAAATTCATTCGGGCTGCCAAAAATTCAGTTTTGTTAAAGGTCCCACTCGCGTATTCTCGATCGAAAGCTGTACAATGCGAAACTTCAGTGCGTTGGACTTCTCAGATGAAGAAAGATATTTTTTTCTGAAGGTTTAATATTCTTTCTGTATAACTACCGCATAATTTTGAGAAAGTTGGTCTCGAAAGTCCTTCCCATTCTGTCTGGCAAAGAAACTGACTCAATGGCGCAATTCATGTGTTTCAATGAAACTTTTAAGCACCAACACAGTCCACTCTTGTCTCCTGTAATTGACCGATGAATTGCGGATTTTGTCGGCAAAGACATCTTACGGCAACTACAGCAAACAAATTCATAAAACGACTTGGTGACTACAGGTTGTCATTCTAAAAAAAAAAGTAATAGAGAAAGGAGGAGGGAGAAAGCCACAAGCACGCGCTTCTTAACATTTTCTGAACCTTTTTTTTATTTGCAGAATTTTAAAAGCAGAATTTTGAAAGCAGAATTTTGTAAAACAGAATTTTGAAAGCAGAATTTTGAAAAAAGAATTTTGAAAAAAAGAATTTTGACCTCGCCAGAATTTCGACCCCAACCCCCATTCGTTTTGTGTGAGCTTTTCATTTTGGGATCAATTTCCATTTGTTCCCAAAATTCTACAATTCTATGACAAGTCCAAATGACTTATTGAGAAGTTCTTTCAAGACAGTTGTACTCTCGGATGTTTGTCAGACATTCGCGAGAGGTGGCGCAGCGGGAAAAAAACCCTGAGTTGAAGTTTGGGTTTCCCTGGGATTCGAACCTGGACTTGGTAGTCCAACACACTAACCACTAAGCCACTGCTACTGCGCTTTGTGACAGTGTAAGTCCTATCAGAACTCAAGTCCATTTCTCTGAATACCTACAATTATTTGACTAAAACTAAAGAATCGACCGCTTGTCAAGTGTCAACCACGCAATTACCCTCCCCCACCAGGACGTCTCATCTAATGTGTTGCGCGCATCAAAATCCCTATCAGATGTGTCGGTGAAAAACGTCAATCCACTCTCTGATAATAATTACCACTCCCTCATCAGTGTGTCATGATCTTTTCAAAACAAAAGGATAATCAATTTGACAGGAACAAACAAAAACCAGAACTTCTGCTACCGAAAGCAATGATAAATGTGAACAAAGAAAAATACACACAACCACCCACAGAACGAGGGGGGGCAATAAAAGTCTATCACTCCGGCAAATAAAAGTCCCTTGTCGCCCGCAGGCAGCAAACTTCAACTGCGACCAGTACAAAGAACACGACCAATCCCTTCCAAGCATCAGATACACTGACACACACACACAAAACTAAAACCAATAGACCGATATTAAAGTCATCAACAAAGCTAAATCTATTTAAATGTTTGCAGATGTATGCAATGGATAAAACTGTAGGTGCACTTTATTTGCTCTACATGTGAGGACACCTCACTCAGGACTCCGGAGCTCTTCGGACTCGGGTTCATTTAAGTGATTCCTGGGAGCGAAACAAACCATTCAAATCGGGGCACTGTAAGGCCGGTATTTACCTTTCGCCAGTGATGCCAAATGAACTGTGACACAGATTTCTATTGACCATACACCGCACCGAGACGAAAGGACTAGGAAGACATTTTTCGATGTGGCTTTTACAGTGTGGAATGAAAAATTCAAAAGGAAAAACTATTCAAAATAAGTTTCGCTTAGGCTAAGTTGTATGCAAGCAACGTGTGTGTGTGTGAGAGGGATGGGACTGAGCGGTCCATTTACCACGGACAACATCGTTTACTGATCAAATATGTAGATTGAAGGGGTAAATTTTAAAGTAATCCTTTTAACTTGGTACGCTTTGATGCGATGAGATTCTTGTCGTGTTGTCGGAGGCCGGCTGTAGTCGTTGATTTTGCGGAATGGATTTTGTTGCGTAGCCCCATTAACTATGGATGTGTGCGCAAAGTAAAACGAAAAATTGTGTCTGCGGCGAACATCTTGCGCGGTTTAATGGGTTTCTTCTTGACAGAGAAATATCCGTCGTGGGTTTAACTATTACCTTTTTATAGTGGGAAACAAATTCACAATGCGGAGCTGGAACAGACAGAGGTGAATGGCTTTGAGGGGAGGACCATATGGGACTCTTAGAAATTGCAATAAGTTGGAAATTGTACATGTGTGACAGGTGCAGCCTTCTTTGATGAGAAGAAGGTCTTCTTTGTAGTACAAAAAAAAATTTGTTGCTTGTGGGAATTTTTTAAAAGACGCTTCTCAATTGCTTTCCATTCGTCCTAGAACATAATAATACTCACTGAGGGTTCACCAGTAGTCACCCTATGTCAAGTTGTTTGGACAGAAGATTCAACCAGTTGAGACCAGTTTTAGGTAGAGGATAGGTGACTTGGCGCGGACCTAAAAAATAGATCGACTTCTAAACTCATCAATAGACCAAAAGGTGGCAGTAGAATAAAATAATAGACTCATTGTGCCCCTCGCCCTTGTTTGAAATAAATAAATAGTCCAAATGGGAGTCTCTCGTCCCAAACCCGTTCGGGTCTTTTAAGATGTAGAGCTCTTTGATATTTTCAGCCAAGATACAGACCACGTTAAACTGTGCCTCAATGATGATACATCTGTCTTTTGGAAATTTTGTTAGAGACCTTTCGCATAAATCGGAAGCGCACATTTTGATGTGTTGAGAAAGCCCTTGAGGTTAAAATTGCAATCGCCTGTATCATAAGCTTCTTAAAAAACTATAAAAAAAATAATAAAAAAAAACTAAAGGCCGTATGCGGGCCAGTAAAAGCCGACTTCTGCAGTCTTTAACAGGCTGTTTATGAGTTGATTAAACTCTGTGTCGAAAATTCACCCTATCCCCACTTAAAAGTTAGGACAATCAGCCTATAGAAAGTCAGACATTGAGGAGAAAAATGAAAGCAATTGGTATTGGTGATTCCTTTCTTACAGCGTCAGCCTCGTCTACCAAAGCCTTGAGCTTCTCTCTTTTCATAGGTACCCTTTATCATAAATGTCTGCATCCCTTTCATGGGCGAATATCGTCGCAAATCACGATCATGATCTCTCTTTTGCGCCGAGATTTTCGTCTTCCGGTTGAGCCCCCAAATATAAAAAACCGCGCTCTCTAAGCCCTACATTCTCCCAGAAGGCCAGAAGTTGACAAAACATGAAAATACACCAACCCAATCCATTGATAGAGAACAATACGCGTCATTAAGCAGCTTCCACTTTTATTCAAGCCATCTTCCCGTTCCCATTCCCATTCCCACTCCCATTCAAGTCCTCTGAGAGAGCCCCCATCAGCTTGTCAGGTCCGAGCATTTTTGATTTGAAATTCCCTTATATATACGTCCAAGAGTTTACTACCTCCAATTCGCTGTTTATGTCCTTTTTTACCCCTTGGGACAGAATTATTGCCAAAATCGTAAAACCAAAAGTTAGAAAAAAAGGATACCTCTGCGAAACTTTATTGGATCCTGAAAAACCGGCCATTAAGTGTGCAAAACAAAAAAGAAGACTCTGTATCTATATATAAGAAAGTCCAACTCACGTTTGCCAAGGATATCTCGTGCTTCGTGTGTGTGCGCACGTTTGGGGCTATAGACAGAGGTATATTTCGCCTTTCGTCATCATTTCTCGTGCGGTTGCTCATCACAGACGTCGTCAGAGCTGAAGGTCTCGTAAAATTAATTACACACACGCAGAGCCAGACTACCCACTGAGAAAGGGAGAAGGTGTGAGCTGGTCCGAATGTAAAATCTGCTCAATCATTGCCCAAGCACCCAAGAGTTAGTCCTTTTTTTGCATTCCTGGTTTTTCTCTTGATAAATCTACATTTGTCATGGCTTCACGTATCCCAGCCCATTCGGTTGAGGTATAAATACTTTCTCTCATTAGCAATTCATCCATTCGCTGGATATCCTTATCACTGTAGGCATTTTATACATACATGCAGACGACCATTACTCAAGGATAAACTATTCCCATGTAATCATTTCTGTTTAACAACCTTTTTGAGGTCCTTGCCGGTTTGTTTTTCTGTTTCCCTGCGATGTGTATACTTAGATAATCAGCAAAACTATTTTTACTGTGTTATCCTAGTGGAAATAATTAACATTGTGGGTAAACTATACTGACAAGGACATCATTTACTATCTTGTCAGGGATACACAAACACATACAGTATTTATGATCGAAGATGGAACCGATATATAGGTACACGTATAAGAACCTTTTAATCATGTCAGTAGTCCTTTTGTTTGGTTATCGATATGCGAGGGGCTTTTACTGGATAATTATTGCTAATGAAGTGTGAGACGAATTCATTGATGTGAGGGGTTTGAGAACTTGAGGTGGTATGGATTGGATGTTCCTTGATAATGAAAGTGATTTGCAAGCAGTCCATCGAGTTAGTTCAAAAGCTGGAGGCTTGCAAACAGCGCAGGTATGTTTTATTTAAGAAAAACATAAGGAAAGGCTCAATTGGTTTGTGAGAGTTCGTGTAGCACCCTATTAGCAATGGGCGTGGCAGCAACACTTTTTAGTGTATCCACTTTTCAAAGATGGATATCTCACTTTTGCAATGTTGCTCTTTAAAAATGTTGCTTGCAACGCCTGCGGGAAAGCCATACCAAAAAGAGGGCGTGGACCTCAATATTCCCTGCAATAATTATGAAGGGGATCGTTACCAACTTACGAGTATTCGATGAAGGCTAATGATTTTGTTTTCTTAGAGAACAATGAAAGTCAACATTTTGCGTCTATTCAAATTTTAGGGATTCCGGACCTCAACTGGCAAAGCCTTTCAGAACAGAGGGAAGTAACTTGGCATGTATAATGACTTATCTGTAAAATTTATTCGGAAGGCCTGTCCGACATGTGGAACCCTAACATCGCATGAAAAAAAGGGTCTAATGAGCTCCTCCTTCTGAGAGCGCGGTAAGCTGTCAGTGAGGCCTTCACAGGTATTGAAACAGAGGGGAGGAAGTTGGGTGTAGCGGACGAAGCACCGGAGACTCGCACAAAGCATCATGATGGACAGATATAACTTCGAAGTCTAGTTAAAGGGTTTGTCTACCAGGGTTCAAAGGTTTTCCAGTCAACACTGTACCATCTCTGTTTTTTATTTCGGGCTAAGAAGCGGAACCCTTTTTTATGGAACAAAGATCCATACCCAGATCTACGTCATGCCCGTTCTGCTGTATGATACAGAGCTATAGACTTTGTCGAAAGTGACAGTCGTTACGGAGGGTTTAAGAAAACGATTCTTCGGGTTGAGTTGGCATCGATTGAACTTTAAGTGGCGATTTAAATAAGATTCTTGTAGGCTCTGTAGTGACCTTGACCTGATAAAATAGTTTAAAACACAGCAACTGGCTGATACATGTTGAAATCAAGAACGCACTAGCCAGGAGTCTTTAGATCCCTAAACAGGTGTAAAGTGACATCATCGACCGATTTGTCGTACGTAGCTGGTAAGACCCGAGCTGGCCTTACAGGCATTTCAGTTCAGGCAGTGATCCGGCGACATCTTAATTCAGAAAGACGTTCATTAACAAGCTTGTCTCTTCGTTGTCGTTAAGTTTTTCAGGTTAACCCTTACTTACCTAAGAACTTACTTAACGGCGGGCTCCTGACCCATCAGAAGTCTCTGTCTGAGGTACTGCAGCCTTCCATCCTCCACGATTCAGCGCACGCTGCTTCTAGTTATCGAGACCAAGCGCCCCGGGATCCGCGATGGCTTGGTCTTTGAAACGGAGGTTCCGTCTTTCTATATACCGCCTTTGAGCCCAGAATTTTTTCTTGGAAACCAAGGAAAGGCCTTGTACCTGATTTTCAGTGCACGCCTCTATCGGTGTCATCCCCAGTATAGGCGAACGGATCTGTTAAAAAACGTCCCCTCTGTGCTGGCACTTGTCCTACACGCTATTTTCTTCAGGACGATTTTCAAGAAGTTGGTCTTGAAGCCTTCGGACGTGTTTCAGTAGAATCTAGAACTGTTACGTATCTGCACTTATCTTGTGCTGCAGTGATTTAACAGCATGACAGCAGGTGCAAGAGGTTTCACAAATTTTTCCCTGTATAGCAATCTCCTCCATGGAGATCCTCTTGGATCAGCAATTTGCAGCATCCTTCCCTACACCGAATCCCAGTTATTGCCAAACCATTCCTCCTCCATTTGATTTATCGCGAAACTAAATTGTCCACCCGCCCCTCATGGAACAGTAGTTTCACTCATCCACTACCGCCTTGCGCAAATCACAATTACGTGGAATTCTGTTATCCTTGCAATATAGTTTCCATTAAGCAGGTTTTTATTTTCGCACTTTTATTGCCGCATTCCATTTCCCTTCTGTCGCTTGGGAAACGCATATTTTTGGATTGCCTCCAACTGTTCCAATTCACTCATCGTCATACTGGCTGTACGTTGGTCCTGCATATACACAGCCAGGACCTCCAGCCACTTAAGTACTCTGCCTAATAGAATATCATAGTAAGACGCGGCATGGCGCAGAGACCGTTCGCCTCCCGTAAGTACGTGGGTGTATAGCAGCCTCCACACGGCCCCACTTTTACATGGTCTTTCCTGCTTTTATGAACCATTTACTTCAATTATAATGCACCATCCGCTAGGCTAGGACTTGATGCTGCCACTTGCACCACTTAAGCATCATAAAGTTATCCCCGGCATAGGATGGTGCGCCGGTCGTTTGGATAGGGATTGTGTGTGTTCCACTAATACTGGTGGCCAGCTGTTGTGCTGTGCGTCATCATATCCGGTATAGCAGCAAATTACACTTAAAGGACTCTTCTTCATCTTCTCTTGGGGGGCGGGTGGTGGAGTGAGCTCGAAATGGTATTTACGAGTATGCTTTGTTGTTTTGCCTTCACTCGATTGCGATATGCATATGCAAGCTTTAACAAAATTAAATCGAAACATGTATGCGGGAGTGAATGTCTTTTTTCCGAAGAAGTCCTTGTTCTGGGCAAATGGCTCTCTTGCATAAAGCACTCTGGCAATCTGAGATGGAAGTGTGAAAGCATATAGTGGCTATGGGCAAGAAGAATTCAATTTCTTGGGTAATGCCGAAATGAATGAGAGTCATTTTGGATTAGGTTGGGGGAAGTTCTATGACCCAAGGTGACCTGTAAATGGAAATATAGGGAAAATGTCTTTCGTCTCATAAGCAGCAGAAGTGATGCCTTCAATAAAACGAGACACAAGTCGGTGGGCAGCACCTGTCATTCTAGGTATCACGAATATGAAACTCTTTTCGTTGCTCGGATTTAGGCGCACAGTTGTGGAAGACTAACAGTCGGTGAAGTTTGAGAGACAGCTTCCAACTAGGGTCCGAGTTTCCTATTTTTCGATTATTTATCGACCTAAAAAATGATTTCCCAATTTGACATTTTCTTTTGACATTAATATTTAGAGAATATGAGTGCCTTCGAAAATCTAGTCGCTTAGATTTGTCTGGACTAGATTGATCATTAATGTCACTTCTACTACGTCAGAGCATACAATCGAAGTGTCAATTAGGAACTGAGTCGGCAAAGTTCTTGACCAATTTCTAGAGCTACTCCTTAATAAACGAAGTTCAATGGGACTTTCGGATCTAGTTCGAGTAAAACTTCAACTAGATTTGTCCGGACTAGGTACACGAACGCGTCAACTAGTCATAACATAAATCGTTTTTGCATTTTTGTGGTTTATTTTTAATTTTGACACTTCAAAATGTCAATTGAGTAGGTAGATATGAAGGCTAAATGTTCATGCCTAGATTTGTCGGCTACACCGCCATAAACGTCAGATAAATAAACTATTCACGTGACAAATCTAGTCCAATAGAAACTAAAATACCTACATAAAGACAGTCACTGACAGCTGACTAAACTAGAACTTCTGAACGTCCCCGACGTAAAGACTCAGTTTACTAGGATTTTGAACGCCTGGAAGGACATAGGTAGCAGTCAATGCTGTCAAACGTATTATATTTCAATAGACTGACGTAATAAAAAAGTACTAGAATCAATAGCAGTCAGCAGCCAGTCTGCATGGGATCTGTCTTCAAACCGTTGGATCTTGTGGGAGCTGCCGTTAAAAAACGTAGTTTAAACGCAGATAAAACCAAACATCTCAGAATCACATTCTACTCCATTTATCGACTTCAAATTCAGAGTACAAACAACGAATATAGTTTTGACCAACTTCAGGCTTCACCAGCCAGCAAACAGAATAAAACGCTCAACTGCAATTACCTCACGTCGAGCTTACATTACAATGCCCACGTAAATAAGTAAAAAAAAAAAAAAACTCTCCCAGCCAAACCCAGTTACATCATCACCAGGAAACCAGTTAAATTCAGTTCCCGCCGGCAGCGATGTAAAACTGTGATTGCCGGTACTGACCCTCATCGTCGTCAAAAGATGATTGAGCCATAAAAACGTTCAAAAAACGTGATGAAAATAATTAAAGGATTTTTATTCAATCGAGCAGTAAAATTGAACAAAGAAAACAAAGGAGCCAGCGCAATCCTGGTTCTGCAGTGCCTGCAAACAAAAGCGCTCGCAGTAAAATCACGTCCAGAACACTATAATCGTTCGGATGTTCGAATTTTGATGGTTTGACAGTAAAAAAAAATGTTTTTTTTTTTTGCTCCAGACAAGAGATGACAGCCAATTAAAGTGTGTTGATGGTCAATAAAAATAAAAGACCACCAGAGGTTACAAAATCGTAAAATGTTCTTTCGCTGAGTTGATGTGTTTTTTTTTTTTTGTTTTTTGGGAAGGGGAACTTGTATAACTTTGTGAATACGATGTGACAAAGAGTGAGATTTTATGGGTCCACTGGCGCCAAATGTCAATTGTAATGAAGGCAAAAATCAAGCTGAAATCTGACTTTGGCGATTGATATAACGATTTCCTCTCCAGTCCGGTAGACGGAAGACACTTCTTGTACTAAATAGTGATCTCATTCCGTCGGCTGACTTCGAATTCGATATCGAAACAGAAATTGATGTGATCGAATACATAACACAAGCCAGTGCTGCCACAAGAGAAAAAATTTGCGTAGCAAATTTGTGTAGCAAAACTTAATTTGCGTAGCAAAACTCAAAATATAATTTTTTTTCGAAAACAAAAAAATAAATTCAGTCAAATTCAAACATAAAATATTCCGAAAAGAAATAACGGGTGATTTTTTAAGAGGTTTAGAACTTTTTAAAAAAAAAAAAAACACAAAAAATTCGAAAAAATGAATGAAATATTTCTGTGGCAATAAGTTGAAATAGCTTATGTCGACATAAGCCATATTCGAGTTTTTTATATTACAAAGTTCTCGTTTTCCTTAGCTTTCTTTTAGTCCAGGTCCCATCACTCTACTCTACAACAATTAAAAACCGTTAAATATGAAGAAAACTGAACAGCTTTAATTTACTTGGACTATGTAATACAATAGATTTGAAAACCTTAAGATAAATTTCTTTTGCTCACACTAAAAAATTACCAAAATTGACATAAGCTATTTTAACTTATTACCACAGATTTATTTGAATCGATAGTTTGAACCTTGCAATTTAGCCCATCCGCTGAGTCCAATTTTGGCATACTCTTTCACACATATCGGCCGGTATCTCACGAATGAATGCATGGATGTTGGCTTCCAGTGCGTCAATCGAAGCGGACTTGTCCCTATACACATTAGCCTTGACATACCCCCACAAAAAATAATCTAATGGTGTCAACTCGCACGATCTAGGCGGCCAATTGACCGGCCCGAAACGTGAAATTAACTGTTCACCAAACTCGCCTCGCAATTGCGCCATTGTTTCGCGTGCTGTGTAGCATGTGGCACCGTCTTGTTGAAACCACATATCATGCAAGTCAAGAACTTCCATTTCGGGCAAAAAAAAGTTTGTTATCATCGCTCGGTAGCGTTCACCATTGACAGTAACGCTGCGATTCGCATCATCTTTGAAGAAATATGGCCCAATAATGCCGCCGGCCCATAAACCGCACCAAACAGTGGCTTTTTCGGGATGCATTGGTAGCTGTTGCAATGCTTCTGGCTGATCTTCACTCCAAATGCGGCAATTTTGCTTATTTACGTACCCATTCAACCAAAAATGAGCCTCATCGCTGAACACAATTTTTCGAAAAAAGCGCGCGATGAACATTTCGAACTGAGCACGAATTTTGATAGTAAAATTCAATAATTTGCAAGCGTTGTTCATTTGTAAGACGATCCATGGTTAAATTGCAAACCAAACTGAAGCTGTTTGACAGTGACACAAGGTACTAAACACACGTCAGCTGTCAAAACCAGTTTTGCCAAAACCAAACCAGCTAAAAAATCACCCGTTATGTACTTGTTGGGTATGGTAGAAAAGAATATAAGTTAGTGGGTAAAGATTGAATATACTTTCTTTTATTTTTTTTTTCATGAAAAATTCGAAGATTTATGTTGACATTTCGTGCTTTAAAAAAAGTAGCAAAATATACGTTTTTAGGGAGAGTGCGTAGCAGCGTAGCAAATTGGAAATGGCGTAGCAGTTTTGCTACGATCGTAGCAAAGTGGCAGCGCTGAACACAACCGATGACACTTCGAACAGTATAGCAGTGCGTGACACCAACTGATTCTGTCTGTTTTTTTTTTCAATCTATATTGCTTCAGAAACTCTAGTACATTCTTAGGTTTCGCCCACACTTAACTCAGCTCAAAAATGATCTTGTACTTTCTGCACACAGTTGCTTACTTTAATTTGTCTAACTAAAAAAACAAAATCGTCAGTTTGTGGATGTCAAAAATGGCTGTCAGTGTTGCTACTTGCATTCTAGTCCAGACGAATCTAGTCATAGAAGATGACAGTATATTTTTAAATGTGACTAGTTTAGTAAATCTGACAGTAGTCTGACAGCATGCGCCTATCTTCTGGTTTTTTTCTAGGTTGATCACGTGACCAATTTTTTCAATTGACATTGACACAGGGGTCGGTGACCAATATTGTCAAGAAAATCCTGCCTGATACTAATTTGACATTTCGAATGTCATCTGGGCCTAGTTTTTTGTGCTCACTGATAACTAAAATGACTAAAACTATAAGAATGTTATAGTTAAGACAAAGCAACATGACAGAGGAAAATTCATCTTTACATCAAGTTGACGCGTTCGTAAACCTAATCCAAAATGACAATTCGTTCGATCTCTCACAAGCTCATAAGTCAAGCTGAATCATATATCCGAAATGACAGTCCTCCATTAATTTCGATCTCTCAGAATTTTTTAAACGATTGAAAAACCACACCATTCACCAACTAGTACAATATTCAAAAACTTGTCGGACAGGCTGACATATTTTCTTATATTTAGCTTAAACTGAATTGCACCCATGAAAATATAGAACGCATCACATCCCTGCAAGAACTAACTATCAGCGAAATTTCTCAACAGAAGCTCACTCCTTCAAACACGCAAAGGAGATCCTTTGAGACGAACCAAAATAAGAAACATTCCACCTTTGGTCGGGGATAACTTCTTCGCGCGCTGGTAGAGTTACCTGATGACAAATGTCTGTGCGAGTTATTCCACACAGGAGTCACTGCATGTCTGTCTTCCACGTTATGTGCTTTGTCTGCTCCTACATTATGTTACAAAGTGAACTTGAGTTATTCATGAGAATGATATAAACGTCCTGGGCTTGGCTGTTGGTCGTGCAGGTAGAAATGTGTCTTGGATTTAATTTTATACTCGTTGTAGACTTGATAACTTTGTACGCGAGAGAGAGAGAAGTCACTTTTATCCCTCTGGGGTAAAAAATTACATCATACGCTTCACAACTTCGGAAGTGACATTGAAGTTATACACTCGTGCTCACAAGTCGCGGGGCTCTGTCCTTGTCGTGGGTTTTCTATTGCCCGCCATATACGTGGTGATGTGAACAGCTGAACAAATCGTCTGTCATTCATAATTTTAATATGCAGCACAGCGTTGAGAGTTGCGATTGTCAGTGTGGCGGAGAGAATGTCAAATTTGGAAATGTAACTGGACTCAAGGGAGAGTTCACATTTTTCTATTATCGATTTATGTATATGTAGGTACCTAAGTAAATATTCAAAAGTGGCTGCCAACAGATTGGGCCAATATTTGACGTATTAATTTAGGGGGGTTCCGTGACTGTAATAATTCGGAATAGTATTGACTGGTTTCGCTTCGTTTTAATTGATGTTGACACGATGAAACACCTAGAGGCGTAGCATTGACAACGCTGTGTGAGCAGCCCCACAGAGAATATTGATTGTAGTGATTTTGTTTGGCTTAACTGGCGGCAAAGTTATGTCAGTTTGACTGGTAATGTGTAATGAGACTGATTTTCAATTGATGCGAAAGACAAAGTGTAAAATGAGGGGGGGGAGAGAAGGCCCAATTCGCGTGGGCACACAGAATTTAATTTGTTGAAATGGATACTTTCATTAAGCACATTTGGTTTAATATCTACAAAACGTCAAATTTATCAATTTATCAATTTGACGTTTTGTTTTGGCGTTTTTTGGGATTTTTTTTCGACGTTTTTAGAGGCGGATTTTCGAAACGTTTTCTCCAAACAATTTTAGTTCGCATTTGTGGCTTTTTTGGTCAGTCTTTTGGTTCGCTTTTTCTGACGTTTCTCTGCGGATTATAGGGGTCTTTTTTTGGCAGCTCTTTCGGTTTCTTTTTTGTTTATTTTCCGAAAGGTTTCTTAAGCCTTTGGGGGTGTTTTTTTTTTATTTTTATAGTTATTCTTGTTGGGTTGGTTTTTTGACGTTTTTATGACGTTCTTTTTGGACTCTTCAAAACAGTTTTCGAGCATTGCTTGGGTACATTTTCGTGTTGACCTTAATTATTTTTTAGACTTTTTGGGTAACTTTTCGGCACGTTTTGAGAACATCTTTAAAGCAGTTTTTGGGGAAAATTTTGGGACACTCTTTTGGGAACGTTTCTGGGTAGGTTTTCCGAGCTTTTATTATACCGGTTGTCCGGTCGCTTTTCACGGCGTTTTCAGACTTCTGTAAAGCATTTTACGAGCTTTGATTGGTTCAAATTTTAGGCTTTTTGAAGACGCCTTTCTGGATCACTTTTCATAGAGTTTTCGGAACATATTGTAGGGCGTTACGTGAAGCAGATTTTCGCAGGCTTTTCGGTTGTTTTTTTGGAATATTTCTTGGTGCGTTTTCGGATATAATATCACGCCGGTTGTTGGTTCACTTAGCTGGGCATTTTTAGGCGTTTCAAAAGTTTTTTTTAGAACGTTCTTCGGGAGATTTTCTTGTACGTTTTTACATTTTTTAACAAAAAAAAAAAGAAGACTTTTATGCTGTGTGCTGTTGAGTTTGGGGATATTTATTTTGCTTTCTTAAATTCTCCATCCCATTTTCGGTGGTATTCTAAGGGTGCATCCTTGAAGGATCTGCTAGATGACCAGCTATCTGGACTTTCTAAATATGCTTGGTGGTGAATTCCTTTGTTGCAAGATAGAATTTGAATTTTAGAAACTCTTTACAAACGGGTATAGGTGCTTCTTATTTTGGTATTCATACAAGGATGTGTTTTTCCTTTATTTTTTTTTTTTGCCAACTATAGAAACTTATGCGAACAATTTTCCTTCTTTCTTTCAGAGTTCGAAACTGGGCGCTAAAATTCGGTGTGGACCTGTGGGAGTTTGGCAGGCAATTCACCAAAATGAATGACATTAAAAACGTAAGTCAAATAGAATCATTTAGAGGATATCCTTGAATATTAAAATCTGTCTTAGTTATGAAACTTTTTAGCTCTACAAACATTTTTTATCACCTGATATATCCCAACCACTGATATCCTATTAGTACTGTTCATATTGATCTCATTTTTATGCATGCGGGCTGTGACTTTGACAGATAATTTGACAGGTAGTCACATTCAAGAAGCACATTCAAGAATCTAATTAAGTCGACTCGATTGGTCTGGATCAGATGTAACCTGAACGGAAAAACTAGATTGGTCGGGAATACGTCACTTTTCTGACGTCAACCACATTTGCGAACTGTCAACTTATAGTACTCAATCCCGAATTTCTCGACTATATTCGTCGGCTACCCCTCTATAAACGTCAACTGAACCAGCTGCTCATAAGACCGATTTTAGTCAATCAAAACCGAGATACATCTATATAATCGGATAGTTGTCAGACAGCTGTCAGACTTACTAAACTAGTTACTTGAACGTCCCCACTCTCAGTGGTTTTGCAAAAAATGGCACTGTTATGGTTTATTTTTTTGGTTCGGTTTTGTGTATTTTTAGGCGCTTATTTTGTTGGTATTTCTTAGGCGGTTGTTAGGGCGTCTTGCTCAGTGCCAGAAAGGGCATTTGTCGGAGCATTATTTCGACGGCTCTTAGCTCTTTTGTCAGAGCGTTTTCAGTACCTTTTTGGGGCCTATCTTTCTGTAGATATTTGGGGGCGTTTTCGAAGCATTTCTCGGGCAGCTCCTCTGCCGTTTGTAGCAGTACATTATCGGCCATATAACACCCTTGGATTGTTACAAACCAAATTAATTTGTCCCGTGATTGGATCGTTCAATAAGATGAAGTGAACTAAATTCGTGTGGTGCTATTTTATTAATCGGTCGAACGTATACCACAACATTTATTTTAGCTTTTTTCCGTAACCTACAATTTTCTACACAACATTCTCATTCATTTCCATCCCAAAATGTCTTTCATCCGTATATCATAAGTCGCTACATTCAATTACACCCCTTAAACAACAAGAAAACCTTTCAAATACACATCAGTACAGGTAAACATATACACCTACCGGGTGGAGGTAAAAAACACTCCGCACGATAATCCAATCATCTCCTAATAGTTTTAAATAAGCACTCTTTTGCAGAAGATTACTACTCCGGCTCCGCAGTGCTACTGCTACGCCGCCACGCCAAATGCAGGTGGCATGCACAAAATTTCCAATTTATATCACAATTTCTGAGCCCCCGTAATATCCTTTTCGCCACTTTGCCACCCGTAATTACCATCTCACTGGGTTGCTCTCCAGAATTGTGCACCAATGCGCGCCACACACTCCACACATGCACACAACAATTCCACGGCTCGTTCGCTAATTATAGAGCGCGAGCGGTGAATTAACCCGAGTGCAGGGTGCAAGAGAAAATGAATTTTTTTCTGCCACTTAACTTTAGTTTAGAGTGAGATGCAAATTGCAGCATTAAAAAGGACTTAAAAATGAAAATAGAATTAGAGGACTCGATCCTTTTGTCGAGACCCCTTCGAACTGGATGTACTTCATTAAAAGAAATCGCACTCGACGAGTGAATTCATTCAATTGATAAATTGACAACGATTTAAAGGATTCTTCTGGATTCTTCTGGCATAGTTTGCGTCGCCTCTTCATCTTCTGTGTGTGCGTGTATTATTCAAATCGCCTTTGTCATTATTAAAAGCGTTTTTCCTTTTTTCTCCTGTAAAAGTCCTTTTCCTCATTTAGTCAGTTTCCTGTCGCATTCATTTGCCGTCCTATTGAGCAGCGTTGCTATTATCCTTTCATTAAAAACACCTTTTCACTTCTTTTGATGTCCTCGGAGAAGAGCTGCTTGAGTGAAGATCGTCACTCCTACATACAGTGGATATACTTAAGTTTATAGTTTGCATGTCTATAAGGATATCTCAGTTCTCAGGATGGCGGCAAACAAGGAAAAATAAGTCTTTTCTTAAAGCCATAAACCCCACGACCTGTTGTCGTGTCAATCGTGAAAGTACATGGGCGGGTATCCTTTGATGAAGTTCCTAGAGAGTGAGGGTTTTTTTTTTACATTTTTTTTTTTGTTTCTTGAATCCATTTCCTTTGCAAGTGTCCTTAAAAATGAAAATGAATCTAACAAGTTTCTCTTTCGTTTTGCCGTTTATTTGCAAAACTATTTTGTCCGCCAAGAGGACTCTCGGTATAGTCCTTTTTAACTGTGACAAGCAAAGGAAAAGGAATCAATTTAATTCTAATTATGTCATTTATAGTGGTTGGTAGTTGTTTCTTCCTGTTTTTCTTCGTTTGTATCCTAGATAAGGAGAAACTAATTTAAATTCTCCTCTGGGTATGATGTTTCATTTTGAAAAGAACCTGCGGCGTATTATGGCATAACAAAGGCATCATCTCTCGTTGGTATGGCATCTACTTATTTACATCTTTCTGGGATTGGGAAAGTAAGTGTACACTTGTGTTGATTACTTATATAAAAGAGAGAAACATTTAAGACAATTTCATAAAAGACCACATTAGGCATCCGAACACATTTTTATTTTTTTTTTTTATTTTATTATTAAATTAAGTAGGTTTTTGAACTCGTACGCAAAACTCGCACCCTGGCAACACCGAACCTGTAAGTAAAAGAAAGAAACCCTCATGAGCCACAATCGTCTTTGGGGATGCTTTATCGAACAAAACGATCTGGCAACTCTACATAACAAGAACATGGAACACGAGCACAGTAACCAACTACTACCTCAAACAATACATAACACAGGAATACAGCAGCGGAACCATGTAAACTCGCCACACACACCTTCGCCATATGGGCTAAGGGGAACTAGAGCTTTACACACACACGACTGCTGTAAGGATCTCACTATACTGTCGCGACGATCGAGAGGAACCGGCGGACTTTTGGTTTCTCTCACGCACACTCAAACCTATGTGTAGCCGGCGGTCGCCTCACACACCTTCAGACTTTCCTGTCGTCAGGGGAAACTGGCTTCAACCACCAAACCAGCACACAAGCGGGAATAGAGAACCGCCACACACAACCCGACGTCATGACGCCTTTATCTTGTTGCGTTTATAAGCAGACATACGGAAACCTTGAGAAATTGTACGGATTTCCATATATCTGCTTTCCTTACACATTAAAATACTTTAAATAACTATAACAAAACAATATATGGCTCAGTGATTTACTCACCCCCCGTCACGTATGTCTCGTTCTTTTTTTTTTTTTGCTACTTTAAAACTATTTAATTTAACTTTCACCACTGACACTGACTGACCTGCTTGAAGAGCACTCACCAACTGGCAAGCTAGTCCTTTCTGCCTGAAAGTTCACCCTCATTTCAAATAACGACGTTGCCAGAATCGTCATTCTTAACAATTTCTTATTTGTCCCTACTTCTCAATGTTACCAGATATAAAAACGTTACTGCTTACCAAATTTCTTTACACTTATAAAGAAGTTTATTCCGGTGGTGGATCTGGATCTGGTGTTCTACTGAGCTGAAAATGCGCCTTCAATTGATGCGAATCGAAACTTGGTCGAGATCGGTCAATGGGGCAATCCATCAATACAAGTCCTTTCAAAATCGTTAGATGAAGGAGGATCATTCCAAAAATTGAGTGATCATGTCGTTGATCGACAAAATGCACGATCACCAACTGGAGGAAAATAATTTGTTGGGGTCGGAGTTTCCTAATAAGTTGACTTAGATAAGGCCGAATGATGATCGGATTCATCGATCGGGAGCATGATCGGTGGGCATTAACTGTTTGAGTGGACGATATTGCGACCAAAAAATGAGTCTCTTAACGAGAAAAAGGTCTCCCAACATCTAAATAACCAAAGGTGATCAGTGATCACTTTCTTACAAATGTCCTTACTCGATCTTTTTTGATCGACAAAGCCAGCCGACGATATCGTTGAGGCGAGTTCTAGCTCTAGTTTTAAACGTAGGTGCCAAAGTGATCATTCATGAATTATCACTCGGTGGATAAGATAAGGACGTTTTGAAGCTCTGCTGATTATTACCTACCCACCACTTGTTATTTTTTTTTACCCATCACTTATACATCGACGTTTTTGTCTTGGGATCTCAGGCAGAGACTCTCCACTGATCGGGACCCCTTTAAGTAAGTAAGTTGTGTCTTGGGACTACCTAAGTCCTATAAATTTCGATTATTTCTCTGATGAACTTCCTTAAACAAAAACCAAACGGATTCAGTGGATTTATTTCTCAACAACCTTTCAACAAATAGAGTGTCACCCACGAATCGGCAACCATTCCAAACATTTTAACGCGATAAACTTTTCCCATTCAAGACTTCTGTTGCGCTATAAAAACTGCGAACCCAAAATTCTATAGACAAATATCTGCGAAAAAAAAAAACTGCAACAACAAATGGAGCAAGTTATGCTCCAAAATTGCACCCATAACGTCCATCTGTTGTCTTTCTCATCGTTTGGCTGCAAGGTTTGCCACAAATTTACACCCTCCCCCGCCCCCAACAAAACCGCCCACGAAATGAAATATTTAAGAGGAAGCTCGCGCTAATGTCTCAATCATAGGTTACTCGCTGCCACTATGGTTTGCTGTTTGGGGCACGATTCAACCTCAGGATCAGGGATGGGTAGTGAACGGTTAAAATAACCGGCGATGTTGGCTAACCACTGAACTTTAATGATGTGCACATTAGTGGAAGAGAAGTTTGACCGCAAAATATACTTGAGAGCGAACAAAATATAAAAAAAAATATATATATAAACACAGTTCCACTCACGCAGGCAGACACACGAACTCGAGTAGGTAAAGTGATAGTTTTCGGTTCCAATTTAACCACAAATTGTGGCTGAAGTTGGTATTATGTAGCAGATGGCCGCGTGGTGCTTGCTTTTTTTTTTTTATATCCACCGAGTAGAGCAGAAAGGTGGTCGAGCTGGTGATGTACGCTTATGGGCGAAGTTGTTGCAGTTGGTTTTAGCGGTCTAATGTTGGATGGATGGAAATAGGGACTTTGGAGCTGTAATTGAGTTTCGAAAATTTACCCGCTTTTTTTGTAAACAGTTCTAGGTCGGCAGTTGGCTGGGTTTTGTGATGAGATCAACAGTTTGAGGCACACTTTTGAATTGGCGCCAAAGTCGATGTGAACTATAACAATGAGGTTGAAAATATATATCGCAATAGAAAAGCAAACACCCAGACTTTTGGGGTCAGTGCCAAAAAGCATGCAATGGAAAATCATTTTTCCACACAGTGTCGCGTCTGTGATAGATTTTAATCTATTATATAAAAATCAATCGCTGTGTGTTAGTCGGGTAAAGGCTCGAGAACTGCTAAAACGATTTGAATGATTTTTGTTTCATTTTGTTTGTCTTGAATCAGGGATGGTTTAGGAAAAAAGAAAAGTCGGAAAATTCTCAACAGGTGGCGTTACAGGCACACATTTCGATTTCCATGGGGAAAAGCACTTTGAAAAAAAATAATCTGGATATAAATCGAGTAGTGAAACTTCCAAAACAAAAAAAAAATCGAGCTGTCGTGGGACGGCCGAAAGAAGCGAATCATTGGACGTAAAGTATTGGCCCGTGTTACGTGGCGGCCTATTTAAAATTCATTTTAATTTTTCATAGTGCCAGTTAGTTTAGATTACTCTCTCTGTTCCTCTTTCGCTCTCTACACACATATATTTAAGAATTTTTCGACTTTTCTTTTTTCCTAAACCATCCCTGAATCAAGACGAACAACACAAAACAAAAATCATCCAAATCGGTGGAGCCGTTCTAGAGTTTTCATCTTCCAAGTGCGCCATGGAGGGGGAAGTTAACGCTACGGTGACGATTTTTTTCGGTTTACTCCCCATCTTTTTGAATAATTTATATGCGTGACCCACCGACCGTCCGTAAAAAAGCTATATTCGCTTCAAAAAAATATTTGAAATTTTAAAAGCAATTGTTGTTGTCAATTGTTTTGATTATTTTCCAAGCAAATTGTTGTTGTCAACAATTTTGAATTTTTTTTTATTTGTTTATGTTTACTATGTTACATTCAGTGAGTTTTTGAAATGGAGTAGATACGTTGATTTATTTGATGTGTGAGTAAGTTGAAATGTAGGGGTGATTGATATGACGAGGACAATGATAACAGGCAACAGGAGTTGTCGAACGTTTTGAGTGTTCACAATCATTGTACTCTGCTCATTCGTGAGTATGATTATGGGGAGGACAGCTCAAAGATACCATAACACCTTCGGTACTGGTGTGGAGAGAGAAGGGAGAAGGCTTACCAACCAAGTTGATAGGTGTGGTTAGTTTTTTTCTTGGCTATTAAAGTTACAAATATTTTGTATAGGTAGAGTTAGTCCTTTCCCAATTTTCTTCCTATCCCTTTAATGCCAACAAATTTTAAAATTTTCGCATCAAAATTCAAGCATGTAAAAGTACGGTAGTCCGCAAGCCAAGCAGAAGATCCCACTCCAACGACGAGCTAATCACAGGCTTTAACAAGCATGCCTGCCTTGCTTTGTTGACCCTACAACCCTTTCACCGAAGTCAAAATTGAGATTCCTGTGTCTCTAAATGTAGAAGGAAATAGATTTGAATGATTTTTGTTTTGTTTTGTTCGTCTTGAATCGGAGATGGTTTATAAAAAATCATAAAATTCTTAACAGGTGGCGCTGTAGGCACACGTTTCGTTTTTAACTTAAATTCAATTAACTTCTAAAATATAATAATGCAATAACAATAATTTATAAATATAATTCCTTCGGTGTGAAACTCGATGACTTTATATCTCGATACGATAACTGATGGGCCAATTTTCATGAAACTTTTTGGTTTTGTTCGTATTGACGTATTTAAGGTTTAAGGGCCCAGCCCATAGAATCCGTTGCGTCCGTCGCGTCGACGAATTCAGACGATTTGCCGTATTTAACGGAACGAACTGTCCCATAGAGTCCGTCGCATACGGTGACAGGCAGAGTGTTTAAGTACTCTATACTTATTTGTCCCAAGAAACGTGGTAATTTATCCCTTTCTAAATTCCCTTCTAAATAATTATTTTGATAGGCATTTTTTGTGAAAAAATTTACTTTTTAAAAAAAAATTTATGTTGTGCGGAAAAATAATCACATTAAATAACCTTTCGTATAAAAATCGTATTTTGTTATTGTTATAATGATTACTTTTTGGTACTAGAAAACTTTGATATTCAAAAATCTTGCTAAAAGGTGATTTGAAAAAGCTCTTTTTTATGTACGTCCATGTGGTGATTATCGTGGTGAAATCTAGATACTTATTTTGATGAAATTAGAAAAGAATACATTTTTTCAATGTTTTATTTTTAGATTTTTCTTTTCCACGGAAGGCTTTTCGGACATCGAAATTTCCAAAAAAAAGGAAGAAATCGCACAATATAAGAGCACTGGTGACAGCCGATGACAGAGTCTCTCTCGCGCTCAATATTTCCACCAATAAAAAGGAATCCTCTCACGCTGTTCCCACTGTCAACGGAGGCGACGGACAGAAAAGTAGAAAGTAAACCTACTTTATCCGTCGCGTCCGGCACGTGCGCTGCTTATGTATGGGACACCCTCCATAAGAGAGTGTGTATTCTATCAACTTGTCAGTCGAAAACTTTGCCGCAACGGACGCGACGGATTCTATGGGTTGGGCCCTTTAGCAAGACTTAAAAGATAACATTCTTTTAGACTCAATAGGCAATGTTTTCGATCTCCAAAGCCACTCAGGCGATTTCCATGTAAATTTGTTGTTGCGTATGGTTGGTTCCAGTTTGAAGGATAGGATACTTTTGGACCCGATAGGTGGCACGTCAATCATTGCGGTTTGATTGACACACATCTATATTGATATACTTCAGTTATTTCTATTGGCTTAACTTAACTTTTAGTCTAAATTAGAAGAAATAAAGCATTAAATTTGACTTTAAGTTGAGAAATAGTTAGATTGGAGTCACCGCCAGTGATGCAAAGCCGGATCTAATGCTACGTTTCCACCGGACACTAATCGCGAGATTTAGGTCAAGAGATTACAAATAAATCCTGAGGTGTTTCCACCAAATAAAACAAGATTAACTTGACGTTTCACCAGATGTTGTCAACTTCTTCCAAATCGAACAACCCAAAATTGTGATAATAGGATAAAAATAAAAAGTTTAAATTGATAAAACATGAGTTCCGGAAAGCTTTAAATATTATTAGCTAAAATTTGATTCTACAAAATATACTGAAAAGTTTGATTGTTGCATTTTTAGAAGAAATCGCAAAATTACAGAAAAAAAAATTCGGATATGTTTTTTTTTTATGACACAATGTCAAATAAAGCTCTGTTTGCTTGGTATTTTTGACATTCCGAGCTGTAGAGAGTGTGTTCACAAACCGGACTCTACATGTAAATCTGGTCAGTTTAGGAGATTAAATCCAAATCTCCTTTTTATGAGATTACCTTTTGTATGATAAATCCCGAGATTTATGCGGGATTTACGGAAATTTTGCTAAATCTCTCAGATAATCTCCGGTGGAAACATAGCATAAGTTTTCATGTCTGAACCCTTAAAAAATTATGCCTTTTTCGAAAAATCATGCCTTTTTGGTAAAAAAGATAAAAATTGCACATCTTACAAAGGAACTGCAACTAACCTACAAGGTGATTCAAGAAATTGTTATCAGAATGTTGGTCGATTGATAGGCAATTCTATCTTTTTTTATCTCTATAATCCAAGGTTTTGATTTGGTGAGTAAGTCAAGTAGGTTATTGGAAAATAAGCACGACGCACAGTTGTAAATTAAAATTTTTAATGCGACTTTGATTAAGGAATGTACCAGATTTACCAACTTCAAAATGTATTTGTGTGAATTGATTCTAAAAAAAGAATTCACAAAAAATTGATTGTAAAACAGTTCAAACAGTTCACAAAAAAATGATGCCTATTTTCTAAAAACTATTCCTCAAGTATCGGAATCAACATCACTGACTAAGTCAAATATAAAGTCTCCTTTGTCACGAGCGTTTTTTCGAGTTTCCTCTTGCTTTATCTGTTAAATCATAACATTTTTTTTTTTATTTAGTTCACATCATCAACAACTTGAAGTTCGCCTCAAGTGAAACAACAAAATTCAGTCACAATAGCTAGCAGAAGTTGATTTTTGTTAATTTAGAGCAAAGGTGGACTTAAGGACCGAACTTTGTTATTTTTCTTTTCTTTTTAAGTGTCATACCTAGAGTATTTAATATAACTTTTGAATAAAGAATTTGAATGGACCGAATTGCATAAAGAGGCATGTGCAATGTGCATGCTCGGAATTATTATTTTCATTACATTAACGAATTGGGGCGGAACTAAGTTCGCCGGACCAGCTAGTCATAAATAAATAAATGAAACAGCCTACCAAAACCATCCGCACAATTTCAAATTACACTTCAGCAGTTATTCTACTGAAAATCGTCAATGTCCTTTCTGGAAGAAAAAATAAATAAATACCAGAAACACAATAAGCCCCCGGAAGTGTGCAGTAATTTAATTCTTCCATCACGCCATCGCTTTTACCGAACAACTACTGGCTAGTCCACTCGCCAATTCTATTTTTCCTCTTGATTTTCTCATATTTATTTTCATACTTCTCCCCCACACATACCTACACCGACTGTGTTTTTTTGTGTATTTTTCTGCCCCCTCCCCTGACGAAGACAAACTTAATTATATTTCTTCGGATTTATGGAAATATGATTGGAAAAATATTTCGTTGCGGGTAGGAAATTAAAAAAAAAAAAAATAGAAACGGAAGGAAAAAAATAGAAACTCCCGCCGCACTCTAAAATATGAGAAAACTCAAAAGAGAACAGCAAGGGGGATACAATGGATCCAAATTGCAAAGTGAACACTTTTCCAATTTAAATGATTTTAATGTTTACCTTTTTTGGAGCGAAAGGTAGAATTAATATTCACGGTAAAAGAGGAAAAGGATTTTTTTTTAGCGCTAGGACTACCTACGGGGAATATGGTATTGGTATACCTCCTGTGAAGTGAGTTTGGGCGTCTATCTATTCCTGTAAATGTCCCCAAAGTTTCCTTATTTATAAGCTTACACAAAAGTGGACGTGAATTATATTGCCTTGGTGAATTCATTTGCAAAAGCGCCGAAGGTACGACATCGAATACTGACCTGCAAAGAGAGCTAAAAGCAGGCAACGGTTTTTCTAAGCCACATCTCAATTGGACAGCCGAAAAGTATGCAGTGCAAATATCTTTGGTCAGCTTCTGTAATGCGAAAAGATCAAACGTTTTCGTCGAAACGAATGATTTGCCCTATAAGCAAATTTCTTCGTGCACACGAAAAGGTTTAAACAGAATCTGACCCCTGCCTTTTCTAAATTACATTCCATAAATGGATATTGGATATACAAATTGGGGGCAATTAGCACGATTTCGCTCCCCCTACCCGTGTAGATTTATGTTTTCTACCCTTGAAAAGGAAATTCCCTTCCCTGATGGACTTGACTTTACTGCCCACTCAAAATCCAACATCAATGACAATTTACGACTCATCTTCTAATTTCATAGCCAATGCCGGGCACGAACCTATTGAAATGCAGGACACAAGTCAGACGCACAAATTCCCATTGCTCTATCCCCATAAATTCAAGGTCCATCCAGGAAAAAAAATACCTATATTTAACCCCCCGAGCGTTGGGAAACCACCCCAACCTTTTCTTCCCAATAAATCCATGCTAGGATAACTGGGAAAAATTCAAAAACAATATTCAGGACGACAGCATCATAAACCAAAAAAAAAACCCACTTGTGCCTGTGCTCATATCAACTGACAACGGCATTCTCAATTGCAGTTCCTACTTCAGCTTAAAGAGTTAGGTACCCAGATCCTTGCATAGGTACGAGTTTATCGCTCGGTCTATATGGAATAGAGACGACGGTAATACACCCCACCACCAGGATACCAAATTCAATCTTTAATAAAGAAAAAAAAATCTGACAGGACGACTTAGGTGCACTTTTGGGACGGACGACGACACGAGGAGTGTATATGCCCCACCTACAAAAAGGAGAACCCATATTAAAATATCACATTGCAGCATCCTGTTGGAGAAATGTTTCCTGCACACCATTATCCATGTATTATACATTGGCCCAGCAGCTGGGGAAGAATGGAATGATCCTTGGCACTGGTAATACTCCAGAGCGCTGCTGTAATAATTTTTAATGTACAATCGTGAACATTTCCATAAATAGGTGCAAATTCTACTAGTTGTGCCTGGCAGGATAGTCCTTTTTGCTTGCTAGATGAGTGTGTGGAAATAGAAAGACTTCTTTTGAACTGCAATCTCATGTGATATGCTGAATGTAAAAATGAGTTCTTGAGGAGGTTTTGGTTTTATTTTGTTCATTCCGGGATTTTATACAGTTAGAAGTATCCTTGTAGAAGGTTGTACATTTTTTTTAACATGTCTAACAGTAAGGATTTGATTTGAGTTGGGGAAGAGGAACTGGAATTACTTATAGGTTTGCACGGAAATGTATGAAAAAAAAAGTACTAGAAGTCAATCTATTATCAAGTCGAAAAAATCAACAAAACTATCTGTCACTTTATCAAAACATGGCACTCTGAGCTTTACATTAGGGACGTTCAGGTTTATAGTTAAGTGAAAGAGACAGCTGTCTGTTTAGACGTCTCTCGGTTTTGATTGGCTGAAATCGGTCAATGAGCATCTGTTTCAGTAGACAGTTGTGGAGCCGAAAAATCCGGTAAAATAAATGCGTGACTAAGTTGACACTTCGCATATGTGACTGACGTTTATGAAAATTGACGTTCGCGATCAATCTAGTTTAGGTTACATCTAGTCCAGACCAATCGACTTATGACAACTAGATTTTTGAACGTGCCCATTGATTTGCTTTAGTAAATTTGATGTTTATTAAAACAGTCCTAATGTCGTTTGCTCGCATTTTCAAACACCTGCTACGAAATTCGCTTGGACAGGCGACATTAAAAAATAGAAATCAATCGGCGCCCATTAGCAAAGTAAACTGATCCGATTTCCAATTAAAGCTCAATGAACTTAAACCTCATTACAGGATAGTAAAAACCTTTCCATTTCAACCTCACCCAATTGACCCAAGATAACAAGCTTTAATTAACCCCATCAAGGACCTGCTCAACATGTACACTGAACTGCCGTCATTGTTACACGGAAAATATTATATAAAAAGAAATACATGGAAACATAAAAACATTTCCTGCAGCATTATGATTATTAATAAAAATTCCAATCACGATTTTCATTCTGGTTTTGCTACTTTTTCCGTTATTCGCGTAAGCCGGAAGTTGGTGCTTTTTTCTGTTTGTTGCTCTGGTTTATTTTTTTTTTCCGCGACTTTCCATTCTTATCCTGTGTATTGCATTGCCCGTGTTATCCCCTTTTGCAGCGTGGAATTAATTTATTGAAATTAAGACAACGAAAAAAACTGATTGGAGCTGGGATAATGAGAACAAGAAGATGAAAAATAAGGTCGGGGTTACGGGACGACGTTAACCTGTGAGCAGGGGTAGTTGTTCACTGAGCATTCAGCATTTCGTGCAGATGCGTTGCTTAAATTAACGTATGGGAAATTGAAGGTTTTTTGATGTTCTTGTTGGTATTTGCGGTTTCATTGGGATTATTGACTGTAGATCTTTGTTTGAAAAGGAACAGACGTTCAACTTGATTGAGTAGATCTAACTGAATGTCCCTTGAAAGGGAGCGTGGCATAAAGTTGTCTCCTTCAATCAGGTAGGTTTTCCCACAAGGATTCGGAAAAGATTCCATATTGACAGATGATATTCTGACAGATCACTAAAGCCTATCGGAAGAAACTTGTCAAGAAGAAAGTCTCTAGACTTAATTTGCCTGTATAATGATAAATATTCACTTGTCGATCAACGTTTTGACAGAACTAAAGCCACTGGTCGCCAATGGTTTCCATATTGACAGATGATATTCTGACAGATCACTAAAGCCAATCGGAATAAACTTGTCAAGAAGAAAGTCTCTAGACTTAATTTGCCAGTATAATGATAAATATTCACTTGTCGACCAACTTTTTGACAGAACTAAAGCACTGGTCGCCACTGGTTTCCATATTGACAGATGATATTCTGACAGATCACTAAAGCCAATCGGAATAAACTTGTCAAGAAGAAAGTCTCTAGACTTATTAATTTGCCAATATAATGATAAATATTCACTTGTCGATCAACTTTTTGACAGAACTAAAGCCACTGGTCGCCATTTTGTCTTCCAATCAAATTTTAATGTAGCAAATATTTGAACAAACTTATTGCATAAGACAGAATGAATGCGAACCAAACACTGAAGTCTGTAACTGCCATCAGGTCCAATATCCCATCTATATGAATAAGCCCCCAAGGTCGAACGCTGCAGAGCCCACATACCTACTCGTATAATGAAAAGCTCCTCTTTTATTTATTTCTAAATCAACTTTTGATGTTTTTGTAGGGGAAGTAAATCAAATTTGTACCCGCTTCTTAATTCGTACATGTTACAGGTATTCAGTGTGACAGGTAACGATTTTCTTTCACTTTTAGAACTAACGCAGCTTTCAAAATATTCGTTTCAAATTGGTAAGTGTACCTAATCACGTTGGTGCACATCTTGGCTAGCAATCAAGTCCAATGTGTTTTCGAGTTTAAGAACCTCACGCGATACGCCTGCCATCTACCGGACAATAGTGCAGTACAAGTGTACAATTTGTGAAAGTGTTCCTATCAGAGTGTTGTCTCTGATTTCTATTACATACAACACCCAGAGAAACGCAGAACACGCATGGGAGGGATGGTGTCAAAAAATCAGTACAATATCTGTCTAGTACCAAAATAATGAACAAAAATTAAAAGACAAACCACGTGACGCTACGAAAACAGTTTTGACAATAAAACTCTCAAAAAGCACGGAAATGCAAGCGAATTGGCCTCTATCTGATTTTCTCCTAAAGAGATTGCTTGCACATGGATTCGGAAAAATTAAATTCCATCCATGAATGGCATTACTACGATGACATCAATACTTAAACGATGGGTTGAAGAGTTGAAAACAAAATGCAGAATTCAAATTAAAAAAATACGTACGTAAGGATATAATAAACTAAGCTCAAATAATGTATAGTTACCTTTATTGTACAAATCATTGTGAAAATTGAGCAAACGACAAATCTACTACAATTTCTCCGAATAAATAAAATTAGAAGATTGGTAGCACTTTGCAATCTTGACAATCGACTTGACATCTGTGTATTTCTAATAAACAGAAATTTGCTTATCGATTCTTCCGCTGTGTATAAAACCATTTTCATAACAAAAACCAAATTAATGAAAATAAAATCTGTCTTCACAATGTCCGGAATAGATGAGCCATATCCGGTAATCGAAATAAATGACTCCTCCGAAGAGAGTGAAGAAGAAGACGACACAGCACCTGCATCTGAACGATATTCTTCTCCTGCGATTAAATCATCAAGTCCGGATACCGCTGAAACTGTAGAAGCAACAGTACCAATCGATCCAGCCGATAGCGGCTGCACCAGCAAGGATGTAACATCAAAAAGGATCGCAAGTCGTCGCAAAAGTGTGCATCACTCACGAAAGGCATCTGATAATCTTTCCTTTGATGCGGCTGATACTAGCGCCAAGAGATCGGGAAGTGAAGAAATCATTAAAGAAACAAAGAAACAAAAGTTATTGGACGACGAAGATCTTGATGCAGCTATCGAGGGTAACTTCTACGATCCAGATATGGATCAGGTTCTGCGGAAGATCGCCTATTGTCGAGTGTTTACGAATTATCTGCTGCGCCAGTACAATATGCTGACAATTGACTTTAAATTGTATTCGAACATTGATTTACTAATGCTGGAGCTGAAGAAGCGTGTGGAAACTTACACGGCAATAAAGAAGAGCCGCCTACGATTGCGAGAGAAGGCTGTCACCGAAGGTCGTTTAAAGTAGAGTAAGAAGTTGTTGCACTGTGCAACCTATGAAGGAATTTTTGTTGAATAAAGTTAGTTTTTAAGCAAGCAACGGTGTTATTATTATTTCGATAGGAGTTGGTTTTTTTTTTTTTTTTTTTTTGTGTTGGGAATTCGCTGGAAGTAAAAAATCATCGAAAGACATTGCAGAGCTATACGCGAGGGATGCTTCTGCAATAGTGATGGACTTTAACTCATCTAAAAAAAACTCCCGGGGACTGGCATAAGCCATCCAGAAAAAAGATTGCACCTAGTCGTACGACTAATCAGCAAATTATATTTTGATTAATTTAATGAATTTAAAGAGATAAATCCGCCGTTTGTCGGATTTTTAAACTTGTTTTGTTTGAAATTAATACATAATTTCTTAGCCCTAGCTAAATCTTACAGATCAAGAGGTTTAATCCGTCTCAGTCTCCTGATTACATTGTCATTATTTAAAAGTTATGTTATTTCTGTGTTTACGTGGTTGAGAAGCCGATTTCTATGCCTCCGAGCAACCTTCTTAGCCTCATCCTCAACCATTTCAACATTTAGATCCCTATGCAGATCGGCGTTGCGTATGTACCAAGGTGCATTAACTATGTTCCTTAGTACTTTATTTTGGAAAACCTGAATTTTTTGTAAGTTTGTTTGGCATGTGCATGCCCACAATTGGAGCCCGTAGGTCCATACTGGTTTAAGAACTTGCTTGTATAGCAATAACTTATTGTAGTTGGACAGGGATGAGTATCTCCCAATAAGCCAATACATTTTACTGTATCGCATGTTCAACTCATCTTTTTTTTTTTCTTAACGTGCGCTTTCCAACGCAGTTTAGCGTCTAGTGTCATGCCTAGATATTTAGCTATGTTAGAAAATTCTACTACATTGTTGTTAATGTAGACTGGAATGTGTGGTACGTTTTTATACGTAAAATTAATATGGACTGACTTAAGGTCATTTAATCTAATCTGCCATTTCTTAGTCCATTCTGAAATATAGTTTATTGCCGTCTGAAGCTTTTTTGTTGCTAATTCGACAGTTGCTCCCACAGCAAGGACGGCTGTGTCATCTGCAAAAGTAGCTATGGTGGTTTCTACACTTTCAGGCAAATCGCTAGTGAAGAGTAGGTATAAGACTGGACCTAGCACACTGCCTTGCGGTACACCAGCTTTAATCTCTCTTAGTGTTGAACACTCTGTATCTTGCTTAATTCTGAAGAATCGATCTGATATATAAGACTCCAGAATGCTCGAATACTGCTTCGGCAGTTGCTTTTGTAGTTTGTGTATCAGTCCTTTGTGCCAGACTTTATCGAAAGCTTGTGCTATATCAAGAAATACTGTAGAGCACACATTTTTCTCTTCAAATGCTTTTTCGATTTTATCTGTGATTCTATGCACCTGATCAATTGTAGAGTGCTTGTTTCTAAACCCAAATTGATGACTTGGAAGTAGCGATTTTTCATCAATAATTTTTTGCAGACGTTTTGCCAGCATTTTTTCGAATAGCTTGGACAACATTGGTAGTATCGATATTGGGCGATATGAGGCTACTTCGCTAGGTGGTTTACATGGTTTTGGTATCATTATTACCTCCGCGACCTTCCACATGCCTGGCACATATCTTAATTTAAATGCAGCATTTATAATCTGCGCTAGTTTTTTTAAACCTTTTCGAGGAAATTGTTTTTTAATTTCCCCTGTGATTAAATCGAACCCTGGGGCTTTTTTTATGTTTATGCCTTCTTTGATTTCTTTGGCAAGTTCTTTAGCTGTTACCGGCCGAATAGGTCTGTCTTCTTCGCACGCTTCATCGTTTCCTTGATAATCTTTATCTTCATAAGGTTTGAAGACGTTCTCAAGGTACTCTGCAAAAGTATTTGCTTTTTCTTGACTGCTTTTTGTCCAGTTACCTTCTCTGGTTTTTACTGGCGGAATGTGAGCTATTGGCCTGTTCATTTTCTTTGCTGCCTTCCAGAGTGAGTAGTCTGTACTAGCATCATTTGTTAAACTCGTAAGATACGTTTTTAAAGACTCGTTATTAAATTCTCTTATAGATTTTCTGAGCTTATTATTTAAGTTGTTCAGTGTGGTTTCGTCGCTTGGCGCCCTTGTCTGTTGCCAGCGTTTTCTAGCTTTCCTCTTTTCTGTAATAATTTGACATATTTCACGCGGATAAGTGTTTTGTTTAATCTTGTTTGTTCTTTGGGGAGTTGCAGCCCATGCAGCCTTTTGTATATCCAGTGTAAATATTTGCACTGCTTCTTCTAGTTGATCTTCTGTTTGAATAGCTGATGATAATTGGATACATTCTTCCAACTTCTGCCTGAAGTGGTTCCAATCAGTCAGTCTATTAACTAGTTTAGGGCTATGTTCTTTTATTATTATTCTATCACCAAGTGTAAGAAGTATTGAGGATTGATCTGATTGAAGATCAGGGCCTTCTTCTATATTTATTTTATATATAGGAGTTGGTGAAAAATTGCTCTTGTTGGGAAACTGTGCAAACAGAGATATTCTGACAGATAGGCTTTCCAGCTCATTTTCGCTTAAGAATGTGGAGTCATGCACTCGATACAGAAAGATCCATTGCAGCTGTTAATTCTCTAATATAGCTTCCACTTATGAAGCTCCATAGAATCTCACAATGGATGAAGTATAGGGAATGTAAAACAGTTTAAACTACTTGAATAATAGTTCATAATCACGTCTATCACAGAATCCGTCGTATTCGGAATTTTGCTACGAACCCAGAAATAGCTATCATAGAATCCGTCGTAGAGGAAATATTTGCTGGAATTTCGAAATTCGTATCAAACAATTTTCCCTGCGACGGATTCTATGACAGTTCTTTCGAAGTTCATAACAAAATTCCGAATACGACGGATTCTGTGATAGACGTGAATAGCTGCAATAGTCCCTTGGCATGTATAATTCGTAGACTTCATTGCAGTTGCTAAAATCAGAGACAATTGTCTCTGGTGTCTGGTTAAAATATCATATTCATCTATGAACGTCACTGAAACTGGAGTGCTAACCTGAATCTAATCAGGAAAGTTCTTTCAGTCAGCATGACCTTCACTTTGAATTACTTCCGGTATTTTCCACCTTTGTGCGCTCGCTAATTGGAATATTTTTATTCAACGTTAAGTGAAGCCGGTCAAGGAACAAGCGAACCTCTTCCGTAAATGAAGCATACAACAGCACCCAGAAGAAAGTTATCGTGATGAGCGAACCTTTTTGCAAGTAGGGTAACTGGCTGATTGTCCTGCTCCTTTCTGTTGACACAATCAAGTCTATTTCTAATCGCCTATCCTTAGTGAATGTAACGTTCATTGCATTCTGTAATGACACTTAGCTGACGCGACGTAAACACTATCATTCATAGAAAATGGAACCTGGGTCCGAACCAGCATTTTCTTGAATGGGTTATACGTTCATGGCACATCACATCACAAGGAGGGATGAATCACGGTTGGCCTTGTTAAATAACTATAAGGCTCTAATAGACCCTGCTCATCCCAGTTCTGCTCCATTGGCAATAGCTGATTGTTAGCGAAGGCAGTTGAAGATATCCTTGGTCAAAATTCTTTGAGTAAGGTACTTATATTAATTTTTATATCAAGGGCATTTGCACTGGCAAACGAAGCGGGTGACTCCTGGGATTCCCCAATGAACCCGCTGGTAGCTTGTAAACGATATAATTCTCCACACTGAAACTGTACATCTTGCTTGCAATGTAGATAAACCAATCCGTCCTGACTGAAATAATTGAAACTGCCTCCATTTTGAGTTTTATTATTTTCGTTTTATCTTTTATTTCTCTATTTCATTTTTGTTTTTCTCATTTTTTGTTTGTTTTCTTGTTTTTTTTTTTTTAGTAATAGTAATAATTAATCAATTAATAATTATCTTAAATTTAATATTTTTCATTTAATAAAATTATTATTCTATTAGGTGAATTCTGGTATCTCTGACGCTGAATGTTTGAAAATGTTGTGTTCTGTATGTTGGTGTTTCTTTTGTGTATGCGACATGTTTGGTTGTTGTTGTTTCAGTGTCTTGTTTTAGTAAATTTTATAAGTATAATACATTTATTCGAATTTGTTTTGTGGTTTTCTGTTTCATAATTCGTTTTGGAAATAGTTTTCATATTTTTTTTTGTTTGAGCAACTCCTGCATTTTTACTTTGTCTAACAAAATTGTATCATGTTGTTTGTTCTGCTGTCGTTAATTGTTTATTAACCTTTGTATAGTCTAACTAGTAAACAATTTTCTCTTATTTATTCGTTCGTTAAAAAAAATGTTTCACTTTTTGTTTCTTTTGTTTATAAAAATTCGTAGTTTTTCATTGGTTTTCTTGTCGAATTTATTTTGGTCTTCTTTGGAGTTTTTTTTATTTTTTTCGTCAACAGATTTTTGTTTTCACTTTGTTTTGTTTTCGGCGAGATAAGAGAGGGAAGGGAAAGAAATTTTGGATTTAACATTTTCATTTTTGTATCTCTTTTGTGGTATTGTTTCAGGTTCTTACAATGTCGATGGATTTTGTTGATTCTTTCTGAGTTTTTTTGTTGTAGTACTTTTGTTTTTGTTGTAAACTATTTCAATAATTTTATTAACAATTAGAATGGACAAATATGTTTTTCTTTTTTTTTTTCTTCTGGAAAAACTTGAGATATATTTTTTGAGAAATGTATTTTTTTACAAATGGATTTTTTTAAAAACTTTAACACGATTTTTTCTTTTTTTAAGTTTAATGGATACTTTAAACATTGTTTGGTTTTTTTTTTATATTGAGAACATGATATGAGAAATGTGAGATATTTTTATAATTTTGTTTGTAGTTGTTTGCCAAAAATGTTTCTTTTATTTGTTTAATTCCGAAAATGCTTAAAACTATTTTTTTTATTTCTTTATATTTTGTCTTTATGGTAGCGTTTTGTATTTTGTTTTTTTTTTTCTTTTACACAGGTATACTTTATTATGATATGAGTGTATGTATGTTTTTTTTCTTTTTCAATTGCCAAATATATGTATTTAGTTTTCTTCTTATATATGAGGAAAATATGTTGAAAATAAATAGTGAACTCTGCTGCTTTTGGACATCGAATAGTTGTTGTTATATCGAATTTGATAATTTGTTCAATTAGTTAGAGCTATGTTGATGTTTAGAATTTTCGTACCTCACAGAACACATGAACTATCTAACGATTTTGCTTTTTTAGAAAGCAGTTTTGATCTTTCGTTGGTTTTTTTGTTATAATGAAATTTTTAAATGGTAATTAGCTTTTTTTTAAGTTATGTAGTCTAAATTGGTGAGAGAGAGTATATAGAATGGCAAGTATAATGAAGTAATGAAGAGGTTTTGATTTATAAATTGTTGAGGTTATGTACATAATGTTGAGAAAGGGGAGAGGAAGGAGACTTGGATGTGTTCTTGTGTATTGCTCTTGGACACTCAGGCTTATTGGAGTATTTTTAACTCAAGTAGTTGTCTTTGTTGGGAGCTGTTTTTACATAGGAAAATCCTACCTTTCTGTATGTTTATGGTTCTAGCCCGTTTTACCCGAACGTATTCCAAATGGTCGCTTTGTCACTTTCTGTAGAACTTTCATTCGAATATAGATTTTGGTGTGATATGAAAACTGTTCATGTATTGCGATAAAAGTGCCAGACCGTGGATAGAAAACACCCCACAAATTCCATTCTATTCTAGCAATGAATAGAGCTAGAGTATGTCTGAAGAACGATCGTCTTTTTGTATGAAATTAACTCGAGCACTAACTGTCATATGAATATCAAAATACGTCTCGTGAACAGTATTCGGTTTATTTTTGTAGTCTACAACACTTTTTTAAGATCTACTTTTTTTTCTGTACCAGCATTCTCATTTCCACCGTCAGCAATATATGGTTAGCTGTCAAACTATGTTGTGCTCAGAGTTTTAATCATTTTACAATTTATTCTGACTGAAATAGAGTGCGCTCGGATCATGCTCTGTACGAAATAGAGGACACAAATTCAGAGCGCTTATAGGTTGATTCGGGTACCTACTTTTTTGGAAATGTAAAATTATTTAAAATTTGCTAAGAAACTGTGCGAATGCGGTTAAAAATTGAGGAAATGGCAACAAAATTTGAGAGAAATCGATTTACCCTCTTCTCATATTTTCGTAATTTTCTACTCGCCGAATTTCGACTTACTGAAAAACTAAAAATTAAAACTGACAACCAAGTGACAGCTCAAACGTTTGACAAGTTAAACTCTATTTGTTTTCGTCTGCAACGATGTCGGAGGAAGAATTTGTAATTGAATGTTGTCCTAGAACCTATCAGCGGATTCAAAATGGTACCTAAGTTTAATGGGTACCTATTTAGCTTATGAAGAATTTAATTTCTACTTATTTTGTAGATGCTGCATTTCAAGGGAACCTTGTCAAATGCCAAAATGACATTTTCAAACTTTTTGTAAGAAAATCGGTCATTCCTCTTGAAATTGAGAGATTTTTCGCGATTTGTGGGATTTCACGTTTTTCATTTTTCTCTGCTAAACATACACGCACGAACCTTGTAGTTGAGCTAACAAAGAAAATATATTTTTTTGACAGTTCAGGTTCTACTCTGAAAAAAAAGGATTACCCTCTTTTGTTGTGTAAGAGTAGAGACTACGTTGATAAACTTGCGGGAATCTTTTGTACTTGGTTTCAACTGAATTGTGAACTGAATAGTTCCATTTGTTCAGCAAACTTTAAAACAAACCTTCCCATTTTTCTGCAAGCGCTTTACTTTGTAGGTAATAAGTTTTCTAGGGATCCATTTACGAATAATCAACTATTGTTCCAAGGACGACTTATGGTGTTTTTCATTGAAGATCCGAATGAATTGGCCCGAAATTCTGAACTTTTCTTTTCAATAAAATTCTTCGGCACACTTTTGCAATAATGGTAGACTCTATATATAAGAGAGATTCGGTTTTCTGTTGTAACATTTTTTATTTTTGTTATTTTCTAAAATATATATGAATGTTTTAACAAGTCAAATCAATTTATTTCAATTAAAGCTTACATTGGCCATGCATAATTGAATATTTTCGGATCACATAGCGCATAATTTCTTTCCAACAACACAACACACTTTTCACTCAGACATTTTGCTACTGTGTGTTGGTGAGTTCGGGCAAATTCTTTAAAAATATCCCTGACACTTCTGTCGTGTTAAGAATTGACCTGGAAATGCCCTTTTTTCTTCAATGAAACATAGAAAGAGCACTATTTCTAAAATCACTCTTTTGAAAGAAAGGGCAATTCTTTTCTTCAAATGAAAACGCCTTTATTGACCACAAGGAAATGCCATTTTGACACACTATTATGAAAATATCCGTCGCATTACTAGCTGAATCCTACAATTCGATTTAATTTCGATTTGTGTTTGCTTTCGTTGACCAAGTCTGTTCCTTTATTTTAAAGTCTTACGAATTATTACAAATTCTTACGAATTTTTACTCATTGCCGTTCCCTAACTCGAAAAATTCTCAAAAGAGAGCGTCATCGAGAGAAAATCTGACACATTTTTACTCAGCAAATTTCTTTGTGTAAGAATTGGAAATTTTGTCAGTCACCTTACAATTAACAGCTGATTTGAAATTTGTTGCCCTGTTTGACATAAATGCGTGCATTTGTTTTAATTTTTTCAGTATTGAAATGGTATCAACAGGCGGCGAAATAAAATTGACAGTCCTCCTCAAGATTGTTTTCAAAAGTGGCAACGAAATTCTTACTAGCTTTAGTAAGGAGCAATTTCCACCATGTTTTTCTTAATGCAGTGTTGCTTTTTCCTCAAATGCTTGTGTTCAATCAGTCAAACTCTTCCCCATACTCGGATTCGTCAAGAAGAAGGTCGATAAATGGGGACGTTCGGATACCTAGTTTATGTAAAATGTCAACTAGATTTGTCGGGACTATGAATCCGAACGCGTTGACAAGCAACTTGAATTGTTTTTGTATTTTCACGGTCAGCGCTACCTTTGTTTGATTTTGAATTTTTATTTGGAAAAGGCCCTTCATAAATTTTTAAAAAATTGTTATTTTCAAACAAGTATTTTAAGAAGTATTGTATTGCAGCGGCCACTCTGTTTATTTTAAATTTGACACCTCGAAATGTCAACTGAGTATGCAGACAGGAATTTCTTGACTAGATTTGTCGGCTTCCCCTCCATAAACGTCAACTGCAAAAACTATAGGTACATGTGACCACTCTGGGCCAATTAAAACTGAAACACATCTAGTCAGACAGCTGTCAGACTTACTGAACTAGGCGTCCGAACGTCCCCAATTTCAGATCACTTTCATCGCTACTTAGATGATGTGACTAATTTTCTTAGTGAATTAGCAAATTCCTCAAGTTTATCAGACATTTTAACGACTTTCTTGAATATTTGCATTTATGAATCTGTCATTTTTCATAGATTACTACAGAAGCGTTCGCTAACTTTTTCGTAAGTGTCTCTCTCTGTGAGAGAATTTATCGCCACCACTTCCATTTTGACAGTTTGTTACATTTTCACTACAAAAGTAAAGGAACGGACCTTATATGATGATAAACTGTCGGAATACTCGCCGAATCCTACAATTTGATTGAATTCCTATTTGTATTTGCTTTCTTTGACCAAGACTACGTTACAATTGCGAAATAATTATAACAATTAAATTTAGGGTCACTACCGAAGAAGGTTATTTCAGAACTCATGTCAATTTGACAGGTGTAACTTAGAACAGAAAGATGTATGTAGATGTATTCAGAAAAGCCTGATGCGATACGAAATTCGTAGGCACGCCAACACCTTATTTACTTAGCAAGGTAGTAGGTCCTTTTAACAGAATGCACTGACAGCTATTTTTTTCTCTTTTATTTACCTTAAAGGGAATTTTAACAATTTATACTACAGTGCGAATGCTGAAATGACATCTTTACCTGAGTATGGGACGCGACTTCCTGACCACAAAAGGCGAAACGTCGATGAAACGGATAGAACATGTAGACAGCTAAAACTTTCAGTTAATTAGTTCTTAGCTCAGCTAAAAACTCTGACAGCAACATCGACTAAGAAGCAGCATTACTACTTTAAGAGAAGCGAGTCAGTTTCACTTAACAAATTCTTCAGTACAAAAACCCAGGTATGGCGCATGTTTTGCCTATTTTTCCCTTCTCCTAGAAGAGCTCGCTGACAAACAAAATATCCTTCTAACTCCAAGAAAATTACATCACTTTTGGTTTTCTAGAGTCATGTCGGGTCATTACATTAACGACGGCGCTAACCGTCTACTTTCGGACGTCTACTTCACTGGTGAATGGGTCCAAACAGCTAATCCGTAACGTTCCTCTTGGGTAGCAGGGTATAGCTCTTCTTCTTCTTCTCTTCAGACATACTAATCCTGGATTTCCTACGATGTGTTACGAAAACTACTCCAGATAGAGACTGTCTGGTCACTGAAAAAATGATATCTAAAAGATGTACTTTCAACTTGCATATAACAGACAGACAGACGGCTCGTTTTGTTTTAGTGAAACGCGAGCTACCCCTACGGAAATAACAGTCGTTAAGGGGGCAATGAAAGAAGTTCCTTAAACTAAGTTGGATTTTTACAATTCCCTTCGAAATCCGCGAAACCGAATTCACACCACACGTGTGAAAAATAGCCATCAAAATACCTTTAACAGAAAAGTGCAAGCACGCGCATATTTCAAAAAGAACGCCTCCCCTTTCTTGGCTATGTAGTAGAATAATGAATGAGATAATTGAAATGGGTTTTGAGCGATATATATATTTAATTAAAACATACTTAGCTAATCGTCTTTTTCTAATAGTATTTCTTGTTTGTTTTCTTTTTCGTTTCTTATACTTTTTTTTGTTCAAAAAATGTATAAAACAAAAACATAAAAATGTATACAAACACACACATAACACTCACTTAGGCATACGTAATATTTTCTTAAAATAACTTTTCATACACACACTGGACACCGGAAAAAGTCATTCATCGCATTCGTCGACACGTACTTAATACTCATTCAAAACAACAGAAAAAAGTTCAACATTTCATTTCTGCTTTAGCAAAGCGCTTACATTTGTGTATAGCCTGTAACATTTTGCAACATCCTTCACCTTCTTGTTTGCAATATTCATTATAATCCTTAAGAGTTAATTTCTTCTTTTTTTTGGTTTTTGTTTTGGATTTAATATCCTATAAATAATACAATATCAATAATAATTTTTTGGTTTTTGGTTTCTTTTAATATATTTAATTTAGCTTCGCTCAGTATAATTAACAAGTTATTTTAATTTATATCCTTACCGTCATTTTTGGTTTGCTAATTTTCTATATTTGTTTCGTTCGCTCTTGGTTTTGCTTTTTCTTTATAGTTAAATATTAAATTTAGTATTTATTTAATGGAAGACATTTTTTATACAAGTTTAAGACACAGAAACTTTTTTTTTTTTTTTTCTTTTAAAATTTGAAAAATTCTTTTACCATGTAGAAATGAAGAAAAGTGTTTTGTTTTTTTTTATGAGAAAAAAATAGATATGTTGAATATTTAACACTTAGTTAAGTAAGTTATATTTTTGTTTGTTTTTTTTTTGCAATTAATGTGTCTCAAACAAAAATAGTGTTTTAGTTTTTAATTTAAATTTTAACATACGTCTATAAGAGATTTCATTTATACTTACATAGAATATAATACATTCATTTATTTTTGTTTTCTGTTTTTGTTGTATATGCATATAAAAAAGAAATAATAAATATATGAGTTAATATATTTATAATTTATATGCAAATGTTTTGTTTAAAAAAAAAAAATAACAAAACAAAGTGTGGTAGGTAGTTTATGTATATATTTTGTTGTGTTTATTGCAAAATTCAATGAGTATATATTTTATACTGATATGATATATAATTTCATTTTGTTTGTCATTTTAAATAATATCGGTTGTTGTTTTGATATGAAATTCAGTTGGTTTAGGTAAGTCTTTTTCCTGCATCTATGTTTTTTTTTATAAATTGTTAAAATTGAAACAAGAGACTGTTTATTTTTTTTTTTTTTTAAATTTGTGCGCTTTAATTTTACAAAATTAAATAAGGAAATATTAATTGAAAATAAATCCCAACACTTTTAGGGAATGCTCTTAGCTCCGACATTGCTGTCCGATAGGCGATCCTTTGATTTGAAGGAAAAAACCCCATTCACAAAATATCGAGTTTCTAAACTGTTTTCACTAATCAGTGACTGAATATCTGTAATTTTTTCATCTACCACAAAGCTTTCTTCAGTTCAGTTGAACGCCTGAAATTGGCTCCCAATCATTGCTATTGCCACGACACACAATTTCTTTTTTTAATTCCTCAAATTGGCTGCTTAAGATGGGTTGCTCTCCCGCAAACGCTTTACGGTTTTCACTTTCAAATAATCCTAAGTTTATATGCAGAAACAATGGCCGCGTTCCACTGCCCGCTAGATGACCAGCGGCATCTCAAATTCCATATAAAAAAATTACATTTCAACATTTTGCACTGGACGTTTAGCACTTTTTGTAAAATATCCCTTTCATTGAAATTTCTCAACCTAGCGCAAAACAAATGTCACTTTGCCGCTTTCGCTATCGTTCTAGCGCAAGCGTTCCTTCAAATGGGATATTTTGTTCTTGACGTCCAGCGGGCAGTGGAACGTGGCCAATAAATGCAGTAACTAGCATCTCCTGTCAGAACACAGTTTGATATATTTTATTCTTTTATGGCGTCCATTTATTTAAGCTGTCAGATATGGGTACGGTTAGCAACGAATAGGAACAAAACTCATAGAAGTTTTTACCTTTTCAAAATGTCCTCCCTTTATCTGCCAAATTCTTAAAATTTTTGTTTATTTACTTAACATCGGAGACAGCTCGGAACTGATCTCAGTTGACTGAAAAATTTACATTTCGACGCATCTTATTTTCGATTAGATTGATCTGGACTAGACCACGAACGCAAAAACATAAGCCACTGTCACATATATGTCAATTGTCAGCTTAGTACCTACAGGAAATTCTTGAATATATTCGTCCGCTATCCCTCAACAAACGTCAGCTAAAAAGCTTTCCATGTGACAGATCTATTCCAATCAATCAAGACTGAGACAAATCACGTCAGCCAGCTGTCAGACTTACTTAACTAGATTCTTGAACGTCCCCAACATAAGTCGACTAGATGTCAAACGAAATAGCAAGAACTAGGAATGGAATAATCTTGTACTTTTTTGATTCATGCCTCTAAAGTCTTATAATGCTCTTCTCCTAAATACAGGTCAGGATTTCCTTCTCTCCTACTCCGCAAGAACGCTTTGTTCAAAATGAACTATGTAATAGTTCCACAGACTTAAAAAAATCACGGCTAGATGTTCTTGTGTATTACCTTCGTAATTCAGAATTGATTTCATCGTATTTCTTACATCACTGATGAAAGAATAATGCATTCAAATGAATTTAATAGGCTTTGCCAACTTTTTAAAATGCTCCGTCTCCGTCTAATTAATCAATAAATCCAGAAATCCCCATCTTCCAACGCGGACTATTAATCATCGGGCACAATCCCCTTTCAACTGACAACGACTACATTTCCCACAAAACCGACACACAATTCCATCCGAAACCCTGCCAATTGCAGTAGGTATCCCTAATCCCTTTAAAATCCTCGCCAAAAACAAGCCCTTTCAAACAATGTCTGTCCCAAAAAGTGTCAGGCATTGAACATGCAAATTTCTAACTAAAAAAAAATAGCATCTGAAAATCATTCAACATTTAAATACATAACATTACATAAAGAGTGCAAATATGCCTACAAAATTTGTTTAAAATTTTCTTTTTTCTTCAAGATAGCATTAATAATTAATTTTTTCTTCTTCCTCCTCATAAAATCCTTACCAGTTTTGCAAGTATAAAAAACATTTTCAAAATGTAATTTAATCGTTCGGCTTTTGTTTTGGTTTCAATGCCATTTCATTTTCTAAATAAATTTAGTCCTTAGAATCTAGGTATTATTTTTCATATTAAATTTAAACTTAATAGATTTCAATAGTAATTATAAATATATTTACATAATTGTTTTTAATACACACTTTTAACTATTTGCTCATTAAATATTCACTTACATATGTTCATGGTTTTTTGTTATTCTTTTGCTTTTATCATGAGTATCGAAAGAAAAAACGTTTATACACTAAACTTAGCAACAAAAAACTGAAAACCGAAAATTAAATTTAACTTATTCATTTTACATGCTGTTTTTTTTTTTAATTTTTTAAATTTATCTTGTACTACATAATTTAAAGAAATTAATTGTAATTATTGTCTAGCAACTTAACTTGGTTTTCTTAAAATTTCCTTTACTAACTTTATACACAAAAAGTGAATACAAATAATTATTCTTGAGTAACAAATTATTTAAATTGTTGCACTAAAATGGAAAGAAAATTGCTATATTATTTTTATTTTTTTTTTTTGTTTTTTGAAATTCGTAGGTACACTTCAGTGAGAGCGTTGCGATCTCATTACTATCTTTCAATCGATAAAAAAAACAGTTTATAATCAAACAGAATAAATTTAAATATTTCAGTTAGTCTTAAATTTAACTAAGTTTATGAGAGAAAAAAAAAATTAAAATAGTTTTCCATTTTTGTTTTTAAATTTGATTTAGATGAACACTTTAATATCACGCATGAGTTAGAATATAGGTCATCAGGAGCATGATCAAATGTGAGAGAACGATGGACGAGGGTGTGAAGAATAAGACAGCACCACGTCCACATTGTTGAATTTCAATTTCTTCGGGATGGTAGTTTATGCATTTTTTAGGTCGTCGACGTTTCTGCGTCTCCTGGGTTTGGCGACGGGTACTGCAAGCTCCTAGAAGTGGGGATTATTGAAAGTGACATTTATTTCGCAATTGATCTAAAAGAAAATCTTTAGGGTCCACCACAATATGATTACGTGGCTTAAGCTTATGTCATATAGGGGTGAAAACTCAGTTAGGTTCTATCATTTGGGGAAGGTCCTATATTTTACAATGGTCATGGCATGCAACACAAAAAATGTGAGCGACTACTGGCTTAAGCTGGATTACACCCAAAAAAAACCCTGCTACAATATTAAATAATTTAATTAAGCAGGCTTAACTGAACGTGAAGTTCGGATTGAGACACTTATTTCCTCAGTGTCACGACAGGCACTACAAAAGTAGAAGCTTAAGCTGGATTACTCCCACAAAGTCGTTGTCCTAATATTTTTATTATTATTACTAAGCTATTGATGAAGACAACCGTAGTAGTATAATGTGGGCTTAAGCCAGCTTAGGCTCTGGAAAACACATAAAATGACCCACCAATCGCCACGACCTGCAGGTGTACCCACTTAAACTGAATCACTCTCAACCTATCATGGTTCTCTTTTGTAAATTGACTTTCTGTTCTTTTCAAACTGAGTTAGCCCTCCAAGGTTTAATCAGAATGACGTTTATTTTTTCGAACAAAACCTGACAGATTTCCCTCTCCATTCAACAACTTACCGATAATACCACCATCCTCCAGTGGTTCGATGTCGAGCTGCTTGGATCCGCACGGACACAGTGTATCCACGACAAGGAGAATCAAATTACTGTGTGGAATCTTCTGCACGCTAAACGGACGTTCACATCCCGACACATGGCAATTTGTCAATTTACCCTAAAAACAGTCAAAGTCAGTAAAATCCAATCTACAAAAAATCAACTACAGCTCAGCAAACCTTGAGAGGGTTATTCTGACCACCCTGGTTCAGTCTCTCCGGCTGTAGGACATACAGATCCGTCTTCAAGTCACACCTCCTGGCATGTTGAGCGTCAGGTGATGTCCTCGGCCCCGTATGCTGTTTCTGTTGTTTTGGCGGCGGTGTCACTTGTTCCTACAAAAAAAAAATCAGTAAAGGCTGCTCCATACATATGGAAAATCAACTAACCACATCAGGAGTGGACTGGAATTCCTCCATCTCCTCATCGATCGGTGAGTATTCGTCATCAAATGGTTCATAGTCGTCTGGATAGCCTTGTCCCTCGAAACTCTCATCCTTATACACGTAGTCCTCCTGTGGCCATGCCCGAATCTGATTCGGAAGCAAAGTTATCCACGCGCTGCTGAGCGACACAATATAATTCATCAGGCACGACGCCAAGCGATGTGGTCGAGCGATTCCGCCAGCCGCTGTATACGGATTGTCAGCATCGGAGCAGATGCCTTGGTAGTCGTTTATGGTCACACGCTTGTAGATGCGATCCTGGACTAAAGAGTCCATAATTGTTCCATCAATTTGGCCGAAGAACTTGCCAGTGTGTTCGTTCTCCTCGGAGATTATCACGAAGCCACTGTTGTCCAGGACATAACAGTCGAGGTTGTCTGAGGCGCAGGTTCGCTTGCATCCCGTCATTCCAGTACACTGAAAGGGACAGAGATTTTAAAAAATAAATCAGAATAACTAGGTATGGTTCTCACCGCTGAGGTGATGTTGATAAAGTGCTTCGACAGTGACTCGTGTAGAAACTGCAAGCCGACCACTGCCGCGGGTGCTTTGTGACCACGGTGCTCAACGAAGACCGCATGGGTTGCTGTAACCAGGGTTATGTTCATCTTGCCAGAGTAGCCTGAGTCGAATGGTACGCTGTAGACAAAACTGTCTTGTTCCACGGTGTGCTGATCGACGGCTCGTTTGTACCACGATGAGTCCATTGCTCGGGTGTTGTCCTCGCTAAAGTGGCTGCAGAGAGAAAGGGGTCAGTAAGAGGGAGGGATAATGAGTTTTGATTAAGTCCTACGGTTCAGGGGAGTCCTCCGGGCGCTTGATGTGGTCTATCCATCGCAGAAGTCCCGATCGGGTGGCGACAAACGACGTAGCAACACTGAACTTCTGGTATCCTTGTCTGCAAAAAGGAAATTAAGTGTATCCGATTAGTGTATGGAAGTGCTAGATGGGTATCCTTTTGGTTAGTGGGTTCAAGCTGCATAAATTAATATACCAGTACCTTCTTCAGCCAAGCTATTTACATGAGGTAGATAAATGGGAGCGTTGCTACAAAGGCCAAGTGACAACCAACAAAATTCGTGTGTCCTACAAATCGGTTTAGAGTTTGTGTGGATATCTAAAGGAGGTCTTCGGTTTGGCCATCAACTGGATAGGGCTACCAATACACTGATAGTGAGCATATCTACTTTGTACTAAAAGCGGCATTTTGCTGTTGCCGAGAAAACTGATCAATCTTGATTTGAGAAAAAAAAATCCAGAAAAACGCCTTCAACGGGCCTTAATTTTGGTCAGATTGATCTTCATTGATCACGATCACTGTAACAGCTGATCATTTCAACCATTTGCTCTAGATCTTCATGACATTTTTTACGTGAACCGCTAGAGGCATCTGGTGGTCAATGGGACGCAGCTGTTGATCCCAAAAAAAACTGCTCCCCGGCAAAAAGTTTCCGAAAAAATAAAGACAGCGTCTGTAGATGTTCGTTTCTTGTTCTTAAGCGAATCGCCAGCGATTCTTCCATCGGTATTCGCAGCGACGGACACCATTTAACGAGAAACATTATAAAGTATTCATTTTAAGATGAATACACCAAGTATGAAAGCTTTTTTCAGGGGAACTCTAAGCGAATGAAATGCGAATCTTCCTTGGTTGAGTTGTGTTTAGAAGACAATCTGATTTTTTTTTTATGTTTTCTGTATGAATATGAAGCACGCTTAGCTTCTCGACAAAATAAGCAGGTTTAGCCCCATTTTATTCACTCGAAGTTGAACACAACTCGGGGAGTTTTCCATATAAAAATAAAATGGGCCTTAGAGTATTAGGCGATATAGTCTTTATATATGTACAAGACAGTAGCAGCCAGTTTCACAGGAACTACCGATTTGACTTTAACTGATGAACCCAATAAATACCATTACCATGAGAATTACAAATGACATCCAGCGCAGCTATAGCTATGTTAATTTTTGAAAAATTTTATAATAATAGTTTACCTTTTCAAAATAGCCATTAAAGTGGCAATTGGACTGTAATTTATTTATTTGAAAATTAAAAGTTTTTAAAACACATATACAAAGTGAGTGTGCATTTTGTAAAGAAATATAATATTTTGTTAGCAGGGAGAAAGTTAAAAAATTATTTAAAACAATTTTATTTGTGATTGCGGTGGAAAAATTAAAGAAAAACAAACGAGAAAATAATGTGCTGTAGTGCATTGCGAAAATTCGTAATAAAACAAAACAAGTAATTATGTGCAGTAGGTGTCAAGAAACGTGGGTGATTGGACTCTATCGAACTTTTGGTATTTCTCTACTTTCAATGGAGACTGTTTGCTGGGGTTTTCACATTATTTTGATTGTGACGACTGATGAGTGTCTAACAGCATTTTTGGAGGTATGTATCACAATTGGAACATCGTTTGTTAAATATGCAAATAAGTCTGCATGTGTTTTTTCTGCTTCAATTATACTGGCTTTGAAATATAGTATGTGTCGAAAGAGTGGATACACCTTTTTCAGATCTCTTTTCTCGTGCTCAGTATATAGGAGTTGGTGTTGGCAGGAGTTGGTATTTTGTGTACCTATTATTTTATTTGTAACTTTCTCCATTACGTAGTAAGAGAAATTTATTGTTCTCGTACAAAATTTCTAACTCGAGATATTAATCAATTCTGATGATTTTTAAGATGATAGAGGAACTCAAAAAAGTGGGTCGCAAAATTATGTCCGGTCTGTCCGTCTGTCTGTCTGTCCATCCTTCCACAGGCCTAAAGACTTAACGGCTTCACGGATTACGTTCAAACCTCGGATTTGGAGTTTGGGCTTACAGTTCGGAAGGAGTTTTTTTTTGCAAGGTAACCTCAATATTAATGGTACTTACCATTTAAAATGTTCGTACCCGATTGATTTGATCGAAAACGGCTCTAACGATTTCAGCCAAATTTGATGTGTACGCTAAAGTAGGTTAAGTTACCATGACTGCGTACCCAGCTTTGGCTAAAAATTCGAACAAGTGTACTTTTGAAATTTCGACATATCTCGAAAACGATCTATACGATTGCAGCAAAAATTTATTTCTAAGGTAATGGGGTCATTTATAACTTAATAGCAAACTCAGTTTTTCTCTATATTATTGTGCAATGGATTTTTGAAAAAAGTAATTTTTTTTGGAATTTTTTTTTTCAGTTTACCGGAAAACGGCGACAGCTATTTTGACCAAAATGCAAACTTAGAGTCAAATGGATGTTTTCAAGACTATCGTGTCCTCAATGTTCAATTCGAAGCACCGAAAACGCTAATTTTAAAAACTGCTCATATCTCGAAAACCGAAAACCCCATCTTCGATTTCGATAAAACTTTAAAAACGAAGGAATGCTTACATCCCGAACAATGGAATATAATCGGTTTTCAGCTAAATAGGTAAGCAATAGTATTTACATTACATTAGAATATTTGATACTGTTTTGTCTGACAAATTTTACAAAAACCGCTTTAACGGTTTTAATCAAAATACATTTAGGATAACAAAATAGCACTAATTACGATCCCATACTTAGTTTTTCTCAAAAAAAAAGGAATAATTAAGTTTTTTTAATCATTCCTCAAAAATTACTACCCAAAAGCCGTTCTGTGTTCATTCTTTTAAAACTCAATACCGCACTTTTATTAAAAGTACAATAACAGCGACGCTAAACTTATTTTTACAAACGACCAAAAGAAATGTGGACCTCCATAGGTGGATTTCGTTTTGTAACGAACAATTAAAAAAATTAACAAAAAGGATATTCGATAATTTACATGTCTACACAATAGAATAGAATTAAAAGAACGAAGAAATGCGTTGCATATTATGAGGCTGAATCCCTAAACGGTGTTTGGATTGAGGAAGAACCATGTAATTCAAATTTAGAACTTTGTAACGCTGGTGTTAGACATAGTTAAAACTATATACACAGTCATGGGCAGACTTCACGCTAGGACTTATAAACGTTGGCAGCATTTGGTTCATCATAGGTTGACGTTCTAGCTGTGAGCTTGATTCTCGGCTCTGTCTACTTTTAATTGCTTTAGTTAGCAGAAGCAAAAGCATCCTACTGTTGCAAACATAGACGTTACATATTGTGTTCAGTAGTAGGTAAGGGTAGATACAGCCTGTGCTGTGCCTTAGAGCTCTGTAAATCCTCTCTGTAAATTTTAATGATCTTTTTAAGCTGATCATCCCTCAAATCAAGACAAACTCGTCGTCGCTTCTGTAAAAACTCCTCAATGTGAACTCAAAGAATGGCCCGTCGTCCTAGTCTTCAAGTTGTTCCAGCCATATGCTTTCTGTAGGACCGATGCCTTTATCTCAGAGTTCCGTCTCTATTTCGTCAAACCATATCTATCCCCTCCTATGTCAAATACCAAAGTTCGACAGGAATCACCGCCACTAGAAACGACTACACTCCTTAGCCATTCGGCGCCCACTTACTGTTTGTCCTCCTTGCCGTTGGATGGCGCTGTTGTGTTCCGCTCCAATCCGTCTGTTACCATAGCATCTCTTACCAAACTCTGAATCAAGGTTCGATCGCAAAAGTACGGCTCCGCCTTGCGAGAACCCTGTCCATTCAAGTGCTGACCAAAGTGGCTACTAACAGGCGTGGCACCGTGCATCGTGTGGTGCGGTTGAGGAGACTTTGGACGAACCTACGCAAAACAAGCAATGTTAACCCTGGTGAAGGTCTAAATTCATGAATCAACTTACGGACATCCACTTCCAACCAGGCCTACCGGCACGTGCCAAAAAGTGCAACACCTGTTCCTCGGGCGTGGCAAAGCTGGGCTCTTGCTCACGCGATGAGGTTATCTCACCGGAACTCTCGCGTTCCTTTTCCAAGTCACTGACGCTGTTGTACTCGCAGTACACCCAGTCGGGGTGGACGCGCCAATTGTCTCCCTTGAAGTATTCAGTCACTGAAATGGGGATGAGTCTGAGCTTGGGCAGAGGTGAAAAAAAGACAACCGAGCTTACCATTTTTGCGTGAATGCCGTATCTCTTGCTGGGAGACAAGCTCGTGGCTGCCATATTTCTCGGGGAGTACAACAGCCAACGTGAATGGAGTGTCATCGATCGGACCATAGAAGTATCTGTCAATGGAAAGAGTTATAAGCTCTGGGAATTGGGAATATAACTAAAACCTCACCTGTGAGTCCGCGATGATACCCTCTTCATTCCGTCAAAGTGGTTGAGAATAGTGAACTCGGTTTCACCCTCCTTGGGCATGACCATGTCGCTGCGCATCTGAAAGAGGGGAACCGGCATTAGGGAACTGAATGGAGTGGCGGCAGACTCTACCCCAACTTACATCGTAGAGCAGGTTCTTGTTCATCTCGACGACCTCATGCTCATTGCCCATTTCAGTTTCCGGCAGCTCCAACTCCGTAATGTCAACCGACGTGTACTTCGGCCTCAGATGATCGATATACTGATTGACATCACTGAGCGGCCTCAAGTCCGGGTGATACAGTACCCTTCCATTATTATCGACGATAAACGAATAACCATTCGGTCCCAACTTGTGTTGAGGTATCATCTTGCGAATCTCCTCAACGGGAACATCGGTGCCGACAACACCCAGTAGGTTTGCCACTCTAACCGTATGGTTACGTCTATCGAAGACCGGAGTTGAAACTGTCGTCACCAGGCGTCGTTGGAACTCGCTGTCGCGGCCGAGACCCCCCGACTTGCCGGCCATAAAGACAGGGCTCCAATGGACCGGATGATCGGCTTGGTACATAATCATTGGGCGGGCCATAACCAGCGCGTAGTCAATGACCTTTTCGCGTGCCTCCTCGAGAGAGTTGATTTGGACGAAGAAGCCCTTATTGGAGCAGGCCATCTCGTGCAGATTACTCCTACTGCTGGAGTCTTTGCCGATGAGGTAGGTGAAGATACGGACGGGCATATGTGGCCAGTTGTACTGTTTGATGATGTCCTTGTGGTTTTCGGACGTGCCCTCCGTGATGAGCATAATAGCCTGATTGCACTGACTGCCCTCGCCCGATTGGTTGTACTTGTGCAGCAGACTAAACGCATATTCTAGCCCTGCGGTGAAGTTCGCCGTGTCCTCCAACTTGATGGCCTTAACGGCGGCCTTAATCTCCAGCAGGTTGTCAGGTGTGGCTCGAACCATTCTGTCCTTGAAGCACGGCACCGGAGTCTTTACGGTCTCCGTGAAGGTGATCAGATTCACATAGTCATCCTCGCCGAGGGTGTCGAGTATATTGAACGCTGTTTCGGTGGCCAGTTCAAAGGACTTTTCCGACACTCCCGATGACGAGTCAAGCAGGATCATCTATCCAAAGGAAATTGTTAGATAAAACTATGAACTCAAGGCCCTATATACTTACAATATCCTTGGGAGACGAAGCCGCCTGCACAAACCAATTGTGCGCTCGAAAGTCATGGATCAGCTTACTACCTCTGGAGCCTTCCGGGGGCCAAGCTGTGCCGGGAAACCTCCGAAGGAATCCAGTCGAAGAACCAAAGTACTGCCACGATAGGGCGGGGTCTCGTTCGAGATTGTTCTGAAAGAGTGGGTCCAGGTGGGAGCTCCATTGCAGAGCGGCCTTGACGTCGTTATCGTCCAAGTTGACCCCATTCGGTACAAGGATTGAGCTGAGACTTAAGTTGACTGGCAGGCGCTCAAAGCGTCGCATAAATCGAATGTCCATGTGACGAGCGCCGTCGGCCAGCTTGCCATCGGAGTTGTATTCGTTAATGCGGCGGGCGTCGTAATGCTGCGTCGGTGTCGAGGACGAACTGTGACCCTGCGACTCGAGCTCGGAGAGTGCCGCCTGCTCGGCGGAGTCCATTATCCGCTGCAAGAGGAAAGACACTCAAATTAGACAGTGCGGGATGTGGTTGATTTATGTAAAAAGAAAGTGAAGCTTTATGAAATGGTTATTTATAGAACTGCGTGCCAATTGCCAATCCATCTAGGGTCTCATCGAGCATCAGTTTGTAGAAGGTAACAGTTGCGAAAAGAAGGGAAGAGCATGCTCCCTTCTATGTCTGCATATTTCCCAGAGACCGCGACCTTCATTTTCAACAAAAAACAATCTTTTGGTAAAATGTGGGCATGTCAATGGGGGAGTTTTCTAATCTCTACTGTCAGTAGAAGCGATATGTATACTTATTATCCAAAAAAAACCTAGAAATATCGAGTTTCTGTCCCTTCTAATTTTTTTCTAAAAGTTAACCCACCCTGTGCAGAATGAGTAAACAAAGTTAATAGCCTTCTGGTTTCAGATATCTGACATTCGACCTTTCTTCGGGTCAAGTTAGTAAAACTTTCTACTTGCTGAGCTCCATCTAACGAGCGAAAAAACCGAACGGGACGCATTTCAGAGATCTTCGCCCGCTTCTAGCTGTCAATTTTGACAGACAAATGACAGCCCGTACTATTTATGGACTCAATACTTAAGGCTGCTTCAAACAGAACGTGTTTTTTACGCCCCAGTGAGATGATATTATGCGGCGGCGAGATTATTTCAACGCCACGTACCAAACGCCGCGTTAGCGGACGTCAAAGAGAATTGTAACAATTTATTGCAGTATATTACATTACAGCTGTCAAACGCGGCGGTGAAACCCGCTCTGTTTTGCGGAACCATGTCGAAATACGTTCTGCATTTAGGTAACAAACATAATTATAGGCAAACAGATGTCCCAACTTTTTTCAAGATGGCTGCAAGGGCGGAAACATAACTTGCAATGACAGCACAGATGGCGCTCATAAGCGCTCCCATTGCGGAATCTTTTCGAAAGCACTTTTTGTCTTTTAAGAACTGCCACCCTGTCCCGCGATTACTTCCATTCAACTTAACCCCACCCGATGGCAATCAAAGAATCACCGTCAATGTCAATCAGTTTTCAGATCCCAAAAACCAACTTCCAACACCTCAGTGTTCGAACAAAAGAAGTGTAAATCGTTCAGAAAAAGACAATTGATAGATTGTTGCGCAGTAAAAGCGAAAAAAAAGCTAAACACTAGACTACGTGAATGAATCCTTTCAATTTCGGTTTTACATTACCACCTTTGAATCCTTGTTTCTTTTTTTTTTCTTTTTCTTTTTTGTTGCCTTGTTTCTTTTGAGTTTTTTTTTTTGCTGTAAAACTTTCTCCTCTGACCATGGGACTCTCTCGGACTGCATCAACAAAAACCGAAGCAAAAATGTTCATCGTAGCGTATAGGTAACTTTAGTGGAGTCAGAGTTCCACATTGGCGTGCTTTTTTGTGCGCAACCAAGACTAGTGTACACCTTTTGCTGCGCTTTAGTGAAACAGGTTGGGGGTGACTAACTTCTGATATGGTAATGTGATTACGAACGACGTTGCGCTCACTGAAGTGGTTAGAAGGGGCCGCGGCGGACCCGGAAGTGTACACTACTCGTAGTCGTATAAATGTGGAGTCAATTTATGGAGTTTGCACTTGTTTCTTCGGTTCTTTCTTTATTTGGAGTTCGCGTGTCCTTCGGCGAAGCTAAAGTTTTTTTGGTATCTTACTCTGAAGGTAGTTTCTGATGGCATTGGAGAGGTTGAGAGTAGTTGACTTTGGATTTTTGTGTCTTGTGGACTGGCAGTGTGGATGCTTGGTTTGGAGGAGTATTGGGACTTAAGTTTTTGAAAACTTTGAAGTGGTGTTTTCTATTTTTTTTGCATGCGGAATGCAAAACTTTTCAGCTCTTAATAGATATGGAATTGGAAATTCACGCAGACAGATGGGGGGAATTGAGTTGTCACTGGGAACACTATATGACTTTTATGGAAAGGTGCAGATTAAGCTGGGAAGCTGTCCCAGTTTGGGTTGTGTGTGGTGGGAGGTTACGTATTTCGGTGTTGGGATAAGTCGCATTGAAAATGTGTTTTTTTTTTTTCTTCTTCATCTCATCAGAGACCACACTTGATTATAGGTTCGTTTGGCACTTTTCTGCGACCGATAAACCACCTTGCGTCATGGCTTAGTTGCTTTTACCTACCAGAAACTGGGTTTTTGAAGGACCTCTGGCAACCACGCCTCCTTGTTAGGCATCGTTATAATTTTTAACGAAGTTTTGGTCGGTAGTCGTAATGATATACGTTGTCAACTACAATCATTTTCTATCGTATATTTTCCACTACCCATCAATCCACTGTTCTAAAGGACAACGGAATTGAAAGATGGTCCTTTGAATTGGAAATTTAAGCTCAGCCTAGACACAATATATTTGCAGCTCACAATGTGTTGTGATGTGTTCGAATGACTCAAGCAAACGTGCAATTTTATTACAGCTTCATTTTGTAGAGTTCAAAAACAAGCGTTTTCGACCTTTAGAAATCCAGTCAAACTTCGATTCTGAATACCCGCAGTCAGACCAACACCTTGGATGATATATCAGCTCATCCCTTTACTAGTTTCGAGGAAAAGCAAGCCACCTTATGGACTTAATCCTTAAAGTTGTCAAGTCGTCGAGATTCGTGAATTGTTTGTTTTGAAGGAGTAATATGTATTATACGCTGTCATGGAGCTGGATTTCGCTGCCGCGTGAATACCACTCTCATCGTCTGAAACCTCTTCATCTTCAGTCCGTTTTTGCTGTAGGCTTCAGCTTTGGGGCCATAAAGATCTTTCGTCCTTATCTTCAGTAGTTTTTCAGTCAAGTAGTGGACTTGAACAGCCAAGGTCTGAATTCTGGTGAATAACTTTTCGCTCTTGGGTGTCAGTTTTAGCATATTTTCTTGATGATCGTTGAACGGTGTTGGTGTCCTTATTAAGAGTACACATCAACTCACTTCTTCCTGGCTACTAGCTCCAACTCTTTTTTAATCATAAGATGTTGGATGGAAAGGTGTCTCTAAAAGCTGTTTCCTAACAAAAAGAATCATTTCGGATAAAATTTGTGGACCGTGTAATTCAAATAACTAAACCAGCCGCAGCTTAAGCTATGTAGCTATAGGCCACTTAAGAAAAGCACGTTTTTCTTCATCGCCCTCCGTCTCACAACACAACAATTAATTGAAAATTCCAAACACTCAGGATAATGACTCTCGCAAGTAAACGCGACCAGAAAAGAAAACCCAGCTACCGTATACAAATGCGATATACCCAATCGTGAACTATCTGCTTACGAGCCTTGCATCGGCAACAAATTCCACTGCCACTGCACTTGGCTGGCCTACATTCAAACGAGGAAGGACTGCCGCACAAAATACCAAACAGAAAGGATCACCAAATTGGAAGAATATTCGTAAAACTCATTACGAAAAGAAAGCACGCAGCGTGCAAAAGGACCCTTTATCAATAGCGCGACCTAATTTCTGTTTTCTATTATATATCGGTCTCCTTATTCGTTCGGCTGTTACACACATTTTTAGTTTTGCCTTGCACAGCACAGATTGAACGAGAAAATAGTAAAAAAAAAAAAAAGCCTAGGACCTAGAGAAAACAGTTTCAATATTCTGGTCATTTATTCCCAACAATGCGACGACGAGAGGAAAACTTTCTGTTTAGTCCTTCGTTTTTCTCTCTCTCGATTTGTTCGCTGTTGCTGAAAGAAACTTATCGTTCTGTTATATAATGACCCGGTTGCAATATCTTGAGCAGGGCCGATGTATGGCTGTATGGCTGTGTGTGTGGAGGTGTCCTGGCCAGAAATTAATTTCATTCGGAATATTGTTGATGATAATCTATTTGCCAAGATGTTACAGCGTCGACGAGGATGGATCAGATTTGGTTAGGTCCTTCATACATTTATATGGATGTATGTAGGAGGGCGCTGTGTGCACCAGATGAGATACTAGAACTTTTTCCATTGATTGATTTTCCTTATATTTTTACTCCTTCTATAGTTGGCCGCCTGTCCCATAGGGGTAGTTTGGCGGAAGTTTTCTTCTCTTTCCTTTTTTTTTTTGTTTGTCCTTCAATTGGGAAGAATGTCCTCAATTTGATATAAGACGAACTGTAAGGTCACCAGGTCGTCATATAATTCGAATGGGAAATAGTATATGGCGAGAGTCATTAGTTGGTTGAGTTGGCCATCATCGTCGCCAACATTATCAACCCGTATTCACAACCATTATCAGCGACGATTATAGTTTTTAGTTAGCTCGATGGTATGAAGGGTGTAACGTTTGAGGGTTGTCCTGCGGTTTGATTAGAGAAGTGTCGTTACATTTAACTATTGATTTCGTTCAAGTGAGATGTCAGTGCGGGCACAGTCATCTGAAATAATCGTTAGATGTGGTGTGCTAATTACCGCATCATTTACCGAGTTTTCAGTTGCGTTACAGATTTGAAGAGATTTTCTCTCTGTGTGCAAATGGTGGTAAACTGCATTTAGGTGACGCAATATTTTGAGTAAATATACAGTTGATTTAGACCCTGATCATGAGATTTAACAAAATTGAGATCGAAATTGACGGGAATTCTGAAACGAAAAGACTGACAGAAGCCGTCAAAGCTTCAGGGGCTTCAGAACACACCTGAGGAAGCGTGTAAGTCGAGGTAGGGCACTAGACATCTCTTTGCTGTGGAATTTCTCTTTAAAGAACTGCGCCTGACTTTTACTTTTAGGTAAGAAGTCCTGCGTTTCTGACACTCGAATGTACAGTAAAACCCGGATAAGTGCCTCTCGTTTAAATGCCTAACCCGCATAAGTACCTTTTTTTGAGAACCAAAATTCTGAAGATTTTTTCATATAAAACTCATCTTAAGGCCCATTTTATTCACTCGGGGAGTTTATTTTATATGGAAAACTCCCCGAGTTGTGTTCAACTTCGAGTGAATAAAATGGGCCTAAGAGTGCCTTTCGCTTTTGCCTTTTATTTTGTATAATTTTATTGAAATTTACCTGAAAAAAAATTTACCTGAAAAAAAGTTTTTTTTTCCTTTTGCACTCCCTTGTGTTTCACGCTTTAAAAATTAAAAATAAAAAAAGGAATAATCTTAATCTACTACAATGGTGGAGACTGACTGGGTAGCTGTCACTGTAAAAATTTTAATTTTGTTTTGTTTATAAATTTAGAGATAAGTGCCTATGTGTAGGTACTTAAGCGGATTTTCTTTATAACTGCCCAACCCGCATAAGTGCCTATCAAAACGGAGCATTGAAGGCGAGACACTTATCCGGGTTTGACTGTACGTCTTCTGAGAGCTCGAATTGATTGCATGTAACAATGGGGACGTTCAAGTATATTTAGTAAGTCTGACAGCTGTCTGACTAGATGTAGCTGAATTTTTACCGCCATGTGAGCAGCTGCTTCAGTTGACGTGTGTGGGGGGGTAGCATAAGGATGTAGTCAAGAAATTCGTGACTGAGTACTAATTTGACAGTTCGCATATGTGGCTGACGTAGTAAAAGTCACGTTCGCTACCAGTCTAGTTTTTATAGTTTTTATAGTCCACACCAATCTAGTCGGCTTCATAACTAGATTTTGGATCGTGCCCAATTTCTGTTAAAGACAGCTCCTCGAAGCGATATACATAACTGTCAATGTCATAATGTCACAACTTCAAAGTAATATTTGACGTAAAGTTTTTTTAGATGAGTTAAAGTCAATCACTATTGCAGAATCATCCCTCGCCTACATCTCTGTTCGAATAGTTGTTAAGCCTGCACGACGCGACGCTGCGTCTTACAACAAACCAGTAAAAGAACAATAATTATTGTAATGCGTGCGATAGTTATCCAGCTTAAGCCGACTTGCAACTACAATTGCTTGTCGTGACCACAATAGAATTGGTGTCCCATTTCAAGGTTTTCGCTAAATTTGGGTGGATTTTTGACAAATTTTTTAGCCCGGCTTAAGCCAACTCAATCCTGTCATATTATCTACTTGCGATTTTATAGAATAATTGATTTCGCAGTAGGATCGGAAAATCCGTGCTCAACACAGCTCGATTATATAGTTGCCATTGTTTTGTATGTGAAATATATTTGAATTATCTCGAAAAGGCAACATGACGGTCTCCGGATCAACAAAACGTCAATGAAATTGATTGGTATCGAATTTTGAAAAGGTTAGTAGTCTGGGATAACTGAATTTTGAATATTAGTCTCGAAAACCAACGTACCATCGGGATAAACGAAATTTGAATACTAATGTCGAAGACCAACGTCCCTTCAGGGGCTCGATTTGTTGTTGTTCCGGGGTCGAATTGCCGCATCCGTGAGCGAGCAATGCGTTACTGAATTTTGTAGATTTTGCACAGGTAGTAAAAGTCAGTCACGTAGTACTCGATCAAGGATGAGGTAACTCAAAACCTGGACTACAGAGCGGCTTCGTCGACGCTGAAAAATATAAAAAGGGGTCTAAATAGGGGGCCGAAAAAGTTAGCCTCCACATAAAATTCTAATAATTCTAATATTCACTATTTCAAGACTATTTTGTCTTCAAGTGTAAAATTCCAAGTAAATAAATCTAAATCTAAATTTTGCAAAGAAAACAGATCAACATTTATTTTTAACAAAAACAAATTCATTCTTCTCGAAACAAATAAACAAAACAAATAAAATCTAGCAAAAAAAATTTGGCAATTTTGATAACTTTTTCAGAAGTGGGAGCCTAGGGTCTTGTCTTGAGTCTCAAAAAGGGACCACCTTGCAACCCTGCAGAGTGGTTGGTCTGAGTTTCGAGGCCCGGATAAACCACAATTATCTTCCCTTTTATGTATCAAAGTTTGAAAAGGAGTAGAAGGGGAATAAGAGAAGAAACAGACTCCGTTCATATTTCAGTGGTCAAATTAATTTCATTAAGTCGCCTTAAATCGAAAATCCAGCACCGGTGTCATCCAGGACCCACCTTCATGTAGCAAAACTTTCGACTTTAATACCCCGCCAACTAAGTTCTGCAGGCTACAATTTCCAACTCCTGATTAAAACGCACCAAAAAAAAAACTGAAAAAAAACCTCCAAACTAAATGGCGATCCCCCCGAAAGGGATGCACCCTTACATGCACTTCCACATGCGATCGCCTAAGTCCTGTGATTAATTCATGGTTCTCCAAGGAATTAAGCAAGCAAAATAGTTCAGTCCCAGTCCCGCCTCAATGCAGCTACTGCCGCAAAATCTTGTGCGGGCTTCCTGTCCCACTGCCGCTCTGTCCCTCTATATGGGTACACCTTGCATTACAAATGGCTGGGCTGGTGGTGGCCGCATCGAAATTCCCAATTCCCATTTTGTCTGGCGAATACAGTTAATCCGATAGACTTACATTGGATTAATTAGTTATTCTTGCAGTTTTTCATACACGCTCCACGGATGCACAGAGACGTTTAGTATACGTAGTCATGAAATATATCACTGGCCTGCCCCTCATTTCATCGCTTACAATTGATATGGGCACGGGCACCAGGCACAGGCACACGGATATCTATCTAACACCGTTTATCCTTTCAACTAGACAATTTTCACTCATGTGGAACACATACGAACGGGGAAAATATTGCACTCGTATCTGCAGTGTGCTCTGCCAAGTGAATGTCCTATTTAGTTTTCGAAACAATAAAAGTTCTCAGACTGTGAGTGTGCAATTTGCATCGACACGTTTTAACAATTAGGCTGGAAGTGGCGGCCACCTCCAGCTCCATCTGTCTGATGTGTGCCCATTCATCCTGTGCTGCCTGAATAAAGCGTCTGATGTATCCCTTCTATTGATTTTGTTCAAATGTCCGAAAAAAATCAAGTTGTTCGCCTCCACGCGGAAGGAGTCTACCCAAACGTTATTACGTGTTTCCCTCTGACCTTTCTCTCCGTGTGTGTGGGTAGGATATGTGGTGTGTATGTCACTGTGTGGGACAGGCAATAGTAGGAGTTGGGATTAATTATTTATCAGATTAGAGGATGCGTGGGCAAGGTACACACAATCCCGTATATGGGGAATATTATAGGAAAAGTCAAAGGTGGCGGATGCTTTCTATGCTTTAATAAAATTTTGTTTGTTCTTTAACCAATTAACCGCCAAAATAGCGGCAGGTTTCCGAAAGTATTCGTCAGGCAAATATTCGCCCCACTGTTGTGAAAACCGCTCGCAAATTGATATAGAATGTTACAATTTACAAAACGGTTGAAATCCTTTGGTTTTGTGCACTCCTAAACAGCATGACAAAGGTGGATAATCACATTGGAATATATGTGTGCGTATGAACCGTGGAAATATGTTAAATTAGTTGCGGTGTATACTGCATATAGTGGGGTCGGGGGTAGTGAACAAAAAACTTGAAATTGTGGCGAATTGGCAATTTGAAAGCGGACAACTGAATTTACTTGCGCCAGAGGCGAAACCAATTTGTCAGTGTATCCTCTAGTTCTGTTTCGAAAACAACAACAAACAAAATGGCGATAATTGGTTTTTAATTACTGTCAATCGGTGAGTTATTTGCCGGGTGGCTTGGTTTCGATACCGCACACAACAGAGCTGAGTGACAGCGACAATTACCGATATTAAAGTGATGAAATCCATACGAGTGTTGTCTGATTTAAATCACTGAAACATACGGCAGGCATATCTCGGAAAAGGTAGACCCCCAAGACGAGCAACTTGAAATTTGAGAGCAGCATTGTTTCCTTTTCGATTTTTAAACAATCTCATCGTCGAAAATAAAGTCAATCCCTTGATTTATGAACTAATTTCGTCTTCCTTACTTCCAGTGTTTTTTATATAATTTGTTTATCGCCATTCGCAATCACTTGAAACTTTCCCGCTCAATATTCTTTCAAAACAACGAAAAATATTCGCCAATATCCGCCATAGTCCTTGGGCGAAGATCCCATTCGAAAAATAAAATAGAGTCCCTCTCAATAAAGCGTAGTTTCCTACTTCCGTGAAATAGGAAAAAAAACCCACAAATCGATTTGAATTTAGGACACCTTGCTCCTCCCCCTGCCGGCCGCTTTCGGAATTGTTTTTATTTATTTTGGACACGCTCGTAAAATCGATATCGCTGCGGGAATAGAGTCAAAAGAGACCGGACCAAGTGTCAACCAATATCGACTACATCATCATCGTCATTTTGTAGCTGTTGAAATATAACTATTATCCTCTTACATTAAGATCGAAAGCAAAAAAAAAAAAATATAAAGCTAAAGAACGATATAATCTCATGGTAAATTGAAAGTTTCCATCGCTATACTGATTTCGGGAAAAGCCGAAGGGCACGCATTCCCATTTCATGTGAAATAAGAACAAAAAAAATATATACATATCCACCCCTCGAACTGAAAGTTTTCAATTTTGCCCACTCTCACTAGATCCGCCCTGATTTTTGGTGTTAGGTCCTGTGTTATCCTCTCGTCGGCATCGTCATCGTCATTGCACCCATCACCATATACAACCCTTTAGCCGAGGGCTATCCGAGAAAATGTGATGGTGGGAGAAAAAGCAAAACCTATCATTTCGAACGAGAAGAAAAAAATAAAAAAAATAAAAACCAAGGAAGCAAATTTTGATGTGTTTCTCCTTTTGGTCCTGAGATAATCAATCTACCAAAACGGAGTAGTAGGTTTAGCTGGCTGTAGTTCGGTGCAAAATGTTCCAGGAGCTGATCGTTGATGGCAGTTCTACTCGTACAATATATTTTTTTTTTATGTCCATTATTTTACAACCCCATCACTGTTGATGAGGGCGAACTTTCAGCAGGAACCTTAGATTTATTGATTTTCTGTATAGCGATGCGGATGGGAGGGAATAGGGATTGAATGTAGATGGTGGGCGGTTTCCAAAAAAAAACAGATTCGTTGAATTTCACTATCAAATGACGGGTCCGAACTTTTGTTGGCCAATATTGATTCGATTTGGTATTAAACAGAAGTATTTCCGTTAGCTATGAGTGGTTGTGTCAACATTTTTACGGGGTTGGTGTGTTTTTTCTTGTAAAACCTTTATTTTCCATCAAGGTAGGTGGAAATACATCAATTCGACAAGGTCGCTTTGAACCAAATGCTGTGAAAAAAGGTTAGGTTAGGTTAAACCGATTATGATTGTCCTTGTACAGTACCCTAACGCACTCATCTGAAGACCATTTGAGATTTAAAAGGCAAACGAGGATGCGAATAACGTCTAAAAGCCAAAAACGATTTTTGTTGTTACCGATTTTAACCTCTTTCTGTCATTTGGAACTTGAATGGTGCACTTGCATTATTCCCTAGATCCCGATGTAGATTATCCCACTAGAAACGCGCATCTAATTCCGTTCAGTTGGTCTCGAGACGATCACAGTCATCCAGTTAGAAGCAATGAATGTTAAATCGTCAGCGCCACCTATCGAATTTCATTGAAATCACTCTGTAACCACTACCGGCACAAACAGGAAGAAACTTTTGTATTTTTAGCGAAATCTGTTGAGTGGTTTTTAAATCTCTTTGGGCCAAACACATTTTTGAATGTTGGCCAAACACATTTTTGAATGCGGCCAAAATCTGTAACGCTTTCTATGGAAGAGGTAGGCGCAGTGGCTTGGTGGTTAGTGTGTAGGACTACTAAGCGAGGGGTCCCAGGTTCGAAGCCTGTAAAAACCCAAATTCCAGGTCGGGTTTTTTTTTCACTGCGCCACCTCTCGCGAACGTCTGACAAACATCCGAGAGTATAACAGCCTTGAAAGAGCTTCTCAATCGGCCGTTTGTAATCGGCATAAAATTGTACTCCATTTGTTCCAAAAATTAAAAAAAAAACTCACACAAAGCCAATGGTTGCGAGAAGCTAGGCCCAGGGTCCGTACAGACCTGTTGCGCCAACTATTGTTATTGTTGTTCTATGGAAGAGAGAGATATATTTCCCAACAAGTCTTTTGATGAGACAGCATACCTGCAATCGAGAAACCCTTCCACTTGCATAGAGCAAACGTTGTTCATGAGCTGCTTGGCCACTTCTTTTTGATTCGAACTAGGGAAGCACATAATTTTTTTTGGGGGATTGGCAACTGACACATATTGACGTTTAAGCCAGTGAAGATCAAGTCGAACTTTTGCCTGCTTTAGATAGTTATCGGCGCTACAAAAAAAAGCTATTAATATAAGACTTTGACAACTTTCCGTTCTGTTAATTTTGTATTAAATGCGACACAATTTATAAAAAATATTGCTTTACATTCTTCCTGTGAAAATTCACCTTTCACCTGATGCTCATTTTGTAAAAATCGGCTGCCGAATACCCCCGTTATGGGTTCGACAAGAAAGCCTATTAAAATGAAAGATAGAAAAAAACTTTGTACGCAAGCGGACTAAGAAAGGAACGTTTTTAGGAGCTTTCTAGACTGATTCTCATAAACTGGGCTTAAAAGGTTTAAGAGATGCAATGGCTCTTCAATTGGGTGTCGAAGTCTTAAAACAGAAAACCGTTTTCAAAATGAGAAAAACGTTAAAACAAGGTTGGTACTACTATCGAGTTGATCTGACAAATTATTATCAGGAGCTAGTCGTTGGCAAAATGTTAAAATATTAACTTCGACTTGACAGACTTGGAATGTCAACAATTTTACATAAGAACAACTTTTGCAAGCCCAAAAAGTTGGCACTCAGCCAACGAATCAGTTGATTTCAATTCATTTGAAGTCGATTAACGCCATTAAAAAGGCAGAAACGATACATGATCTTGAGTCTCTGACAGACCCGCACTTTATGACCTTCTTCGGCCCCGATTCGCCGGTAGAAGTCCACCGCATCAGTTATTCCTCTGTGACAATAAAACTATTTGGCAGATCTGTTTGAAAATTTGGGTCCGTTTTTTGAAACGACGCTTCTTGACAAGGCAAATGTTCGATCCAATTTGGAAACGTCATCCGCCTTAATTTTCATAAACTTATTGATCACTGTTCGTCACATAAGCCAACGATTGTCCGAAGTTGTTTCTGAAGCATAAAGTCCCATTAGAGACGAGCTTGTCTAAATTTTCATAAACTTATTGACCCCCCAATGTTCGTCACATAAGCCGACGATCGTCCGAAGTTGTTTCTGAAGCTTTAAGTCCCATTAGAGACGAACTCGTTATTTTTTCTCCATTTTCCTTGTTAAGTGAATAAAAACCCATTTGAACAATTGTGGTAGCCCGGCCCATTCCTGCTGCAAAATTCCCTGCCCCCACACACACACTCAGATCCAATAAGAAGTAACAACTTTTCAGTCGACATTTCAACACAATCCATTTCAATCCCCACTACCTTAACCACATCCTTGCTCGGCATAGCTCCCAATACCACTCGCACAGGAAATGCATCATTTCATATGAACTTCAGGTAATTACGCATCGCTTGTGTAATGTACACAAAGGCTCTTTTGCGCTCCCGCCCCACGCTCCCACAGCAGTCAATTTTCGCAACATATACACGTAGCTAAGACGAGGCACAAAGTAACAAACCCTTGATTGCACTATACTAAATGCAACACAAAGAAAAATGTCTACAACCCCATCCTCACCTCAAGGAGGAGGAAGAACAACAACAAAAAATGGTAAACTAGACCACCGTACCCGTTGCCGTCGGTCGAAAGATCTGCATCGCCTGTCAAATGCGAGGAAAGTGCTTTCGAAACATGAGCTGGATTCTGCAAAAAGGAAGTTCTTTCCGATTGCTGTTCCCATAGAGTGCAATCATAAAGTTGGTGAGGTTTAGGGTGTTGTTTCCTTTGCATCACCATCACCATCACCATCGCCATCGTCATCCCCATCATCATCATCATCATCACCATCATCGTCGTTGTCGTCATCAGCTGTATGACAGGGCTCTACACCAGAATGCACTCAGCCGTTGGTGACGGGACTTCGTTTATTTTTCTCCTTTTTTGCGTTGTCCCTATTTTTACACATTTTAAACGACACGACTGGTGGGTGTGGCACAGTGCCACCGGAAGAAACAGCAAACAGATCATCATGGCATCAAAGTGTAATTTGTTCCTCGTCCTTTGGTTGTTGTGCTTCTGGTGTACCTCTATATTGTTTTCAACGGCCCTCGTCGTCGTCCGATGTCTCGTCAGTGTCTGGATATTCACATATATGATTCCTCACACTCTCTTGTTGCTTCCCTAATGGTTTGCATGCAAGACACGATGACGGCGAACACTTTGACTTCCTCGAAAATACCCTCACCAAGTTGGGGGCCAGAAAAAAAAGGGATACATGCGCCATCTATCCGTCTGTGACACAAAAGAATGTATTTTTCTGTGTTGTTTGAAGTAACTCCTTGAAGTTATATCTAAAATGACGACGACACGGACTTAACATCGTTTCATTTGTTTCTAAAAAAAAAAAAAACAACAAGGACTCTGATGACGAACTGACAATGTGATGCAGCAGTCGCTCCTAAGTTCACGACTGTTCATGTGGAACTCGTGCATTGACATTAGCTGACTGAAGACCGATGATGATGATAACGAAGGGTGTGGCATTGAAATGCAAGAGGACATTTTTTTTTATAGTATACTGAGGTTTCCGAGTGGATGGGGTGGGGATGTGCCCTTAAAATGGCTGCACCTACTAATTGGTATAGGAAATCAATGGAGGGATAGAGAAGCTAATTGTTGTGAGACATGGTGAGGAGCGCAAGACTGTAGCCCACATGGTTTACAGTGGCCGAACATACACAGCCTACCCTCTGGGGGATTTCCTTCTGTTTCAACTGGGCATTTGGTCCCTTTTCGCAAGGAGGGATGCTTATATCGACTGTTGCCCTTGTTAGTGACAGCTCATTAATCATGATGCTGATTCGGACATTTACGAAGGGTTCACTTTTTGTCCAGTATAACATTTATCACCTGGAAAAACGAAACCATACTTCCGAGTAGGTTTTGCCGTCTTTCTCTGTCAGGACGAATCTCAGTTTTTTTGTCACACTGTACATACATAGTTGGAAATAATGATGTCCTAGGTAATTTCCTAATTTGTCGCCATTCGTAGCAATTATTGTTGGCAAGGCATGCAGCTTCTTTATGACAAAATACTATACTCCACGTAGAAAGTGCTGCCATCTGTTGAGGTAAAGCAGCTGCCTTGTGGTGACATTTCTTCCATTATCGTGCCGATTTTGAGGGAACTTATTTATATGCCTCGATACTAAAATCTCGCTTTCTACAAAGTTTGCCCACATTCTGACAAGAGAGCTTTACAAGAACTGTTTCAAAGCGCACAAAGTTTTAGTTCATGGAGGCAACACTGTTCTTTCCGTTGCTTGCTGATGTTGGCACAGCCCACCGAGACTTGCACCAGCAACGAACAGCGTCGGTTCTGTGAGGAGTTCCAAAGTTAATTCAGTATACTAGTCCTAAGAAGGAGTCCAACGAACCCACATAAGGAAACAGTAAAGGTGTAGGTACGAGTATACAACCTTGTGGGACACAGGTTTTGATTTCACTTGCACTACCAACGAACAGCGTCAGTTCTGTTAGGTGTTTTAAACTTAATTGGGTGCACAAGTCCTACGTAGGAGGCAACAAAACCACATAAGAAAACAGTAAAGGTAGGGGTATACATCCTTGTGGGACACCGCTTTGGATTTTAAATCTATTTAAGCTTGCTCTGATACTCACTTAGTCAGCATATTTGGCAGCATCTCGGGCAGTGTTGGGAAACTATTGGTCGGTCTTTCTTAAATCGGAATGTTAGCCGAAATTATTTAAATCCTTGATGCTACAAAGATACAGACAAAATGAGACACAAAATGTATCATTTCGAGTCTCCACGTGCACAACCATTTGAAAGAGTTGTCAAAAATTCATTACGCATCAATCTAGAAGGCGGAAAATGTTTGAAGTTTTGTCAATGGAGCCCAGTATTTCCGCTGTGCGTCCAAGTAAAAAACAAAAACGTATTCCTTTTCAAAGGCAGAAAAGTCCAAGACCAAGAGACAAAACATAAAAAAATGCAGCTAAAGTCACAACTGGCAAGTAAGTCTAAAACTTGGCAACCAAACAATGAGACCTGCTGCAAATTGCTAATTCCCTTGGAAGCCTTTTTCACTTTCCAAGTCATTATAGTTGGAAATTTTGCAATTTCCATTGTGCAATCTAAATTTGCTTATTATAAATGCGAGAGCTATAACGACGACCGACCTCACAGGCGCCAAATTTACCGCATTGAAACATAAAGGCAAAACCAACCAATAAACTCTTTAAGACACAAAAGGGAACCAAAAACGACAAAGAAACACGGAGAAACCAGAACCAGCAACGACCGTCAGAGAGACAAAGTTTCAAGAGTAAGACATAAATTTTGCTTCCTCCCAAAGTGGTGAAGGGTTCTTTTTTTGCCGAGCTACTTCCCCGTTTCTTTTCGTACCTGTAAGCAGTAACCACCAAATCGGATTTACTTGCTCCAAACACAGATCTATATCTAGGGACATAGACAGACGCAGCTAGAAAAAGGGAGCAAAATTTCGCCAAACTCAAAAGGACAAAAATTGGTGAACAACAGAAAGGCTTTTTTCGGCTAGAGGCGGCTCTGCTTAAAGGGACACATTTCGGAGGAGGGAGGGTGACTGAGGGCGAACTCCTTCAGTAGCACAGTCCTATTAACTGACATATAGGAAGTATGAGTTCTCCTCTCGGGGAATTATTTCCCTTTTTTGTTGGTGGCGAAGTTTTCAAGTAGTTGGCTTTGTTTTTAGGGATACGAATTGGGAAAGAGAAGGGATCCTCGGGTTTTTATTCAATTTGCAACCAAGCCGAAGTCCTGACTGCGAGAAACTTTTCAATTGTCAAAGATACCGAAAATATTTCTTCGGTAAGGATGTATGTGGATTGTTGCAGAGGGAAACGTGAACACATACGAGCATGCACCTCTCACGTGACGGCTCATCAGGGGTCATGTCAAAGGGAGTATAAGAGTTTGTGAGAGTAAATCCCCTTGAGGGTTAATTTCCCTGTCATACGAAGTCTAACGAGGAAATGAGTTTTACTTGCTTCCTGTTGTCCTTCGGGGGCGCATTTGCTTGTATTCCTGTTTGTACCGGAGCTACAGGTATACAGGCTTTATGACAGTGAGTAGTTTGACAGGAACTGCGATGAATTTTAATGAGCATTTCAATATAGCTGGCTGTTTACATGAGCTGGCATGGTTATAGGTTAAGATTGAGAAACGTGATTGGAATGAGCTCAAGTACAAGGTACCTCCATTCTAGCTAGACGGAAATTCTGAAGTTTGAGCGACTTGAAGTTTATGTCTTTCGTCAAAAATAATTCAAGACTACGCGTTTAAGTAAATGGCAAACACAAAAAAGACATACATTCAATTTCGCTATCAGTTTTGGACTTGCACTTACTCGTAAGCTTGCACTTAACGTCTTTTAGTTGCAGCTTTCGCTTATTGATTGTAATAAGCTTTAGGTAGACTTAAATATTGATTGTATGGGCCATTTTGACCGCGTTTTGAATAGGATATTCTAAATGAATTAGAGGAATATTCTAAATTTTAAGAATGAAACCAGTTCATCGGGGTTAAGTGCTAAAAACACCATCTGTTATTGCAGGGCTTTAGGGTTTAGGTTTCAATTCCTAAAGAGACTTTATCCTTGTAAATTGGCAGTGTCACGTAGGTCAATAAGATATTTGCAGCTGTTACTACACAAGGCCCGATGTTTTTGTCATTAATAAAGATCAGTTTAAATCTGCCATCAGTAACTAACCTTCTTAAGAGCTGTGCCTCATAGAGCGAACTTAGCGAATCCTTTTAGAATTAGGCAAAAATGGAAGAAAGCGACAAAAGAACTGATTCAAGGAATTCCCTACTCAGTTTTTACTAACGGGTGATTCTTTGCGAGGCTTAGAACTTTTTTTATCATGCAAATGTTGACCGCGGCTGCGTCTCAGGTAGCCCATCCGCTGAGTCCAATTTTGGCATACTCTTTCACACATATCGGCCGGTATCTCACGAATGAATGCATTGATGTTGGCTTCCAGTGCGTCAATCGAAGCGGGCTTGTCCCTATACACATTAGCCTTGACATACCCCCACAAAAAATAATCTAATGGTGTCAAATCGCACGATCTAGGCGGCCAATTGACCGGCCCGAAACGTGAAATTAACTGTTCACCAAACTCGCCTCGCAATTGCGCCATTGTTTCGCGTGCTGTGTGGCATGTGGCACCGTCTTGTTGAAACTACATATCATGCAAGTCAAGAACTTCCATTTCGGGCAAAAAAAAGTTTGTTATCATCGCTCGGTAGCGTTCACCATTGACAGTAACGCTGCGATTCGCATCATCTTTGAAGAAATATGGCCCAATAATGCCGCCGGCCCATAAACCGCACCAAACAGGGATGCATTGGTAGCTGTTGCAATGCTTCTGGCTGATCTTCACTCCAAATGCGGCAATTTTGCTTATTTACGTACCCATTCAACCAAAAATGAGCCTCATCGCTGAACACAATTTTTCGATAAAAGCGCGCGATGAACATTTCGAACCGAGCACGAATTTTGACAGTAAAATTCAATAATTTGCAAGCGTTGTTCATTTGTAAGACGATCCATGGTTAAATTGCAAACCAAACTGAAGCTGTTTGACAGTGACACAAGGTACTAAACACACGTCAGCTGTCAAAACCAGTGTTGCCAAAACCAAACCAGCTAAAAAATCACCCGTTACAAGTGAGTCCAAACGGATGTCTGGGTTCGGACTTGACTCCTGTCGGAGTAGATCTAAATCGCTTTTTGCAACATCTCTGAAATCTACTTCGTCACTCCGCGTGGCTAGTAAACTACTTAGATTTTTTTTATATAGATCAATCAAAGAATAATTATGCGACAGCACTTATTGTCGAAGACTTATTTTTCAAATAAGCTTCAAAGTCGCTGGTTCTCTTTCTTTCACGCCACCCTACAGAAGTTCGTCTTTATATCGTGTTAGATTTAGTCAAGTTTTGGATTTCCTTTACAGAACATAAAAATACTGTCAACGAATCATGTTTAAGAATTTAACAGAGTAAATGTTAAATTTAGCTATTTTACCGCACAGTGCAGTGGCTGAAAGAAAATTCTCCGAATGGAATTTCGTAAAAAACGAAATGAATTTTGTAAAAACAACAAAATAGGTTAAATGAAAAGACAGGTGAAAATCAAATGTTCTCAAGACGTTTATTGGAAAATCGGAATGATGTTTATGTTCCACCGCTTCCGCTTAATTAAATAATTTTTATTACAATCTAAATTTGTTGATGGTAAATTTATGTTTTTATTACATAATTTTTAACCTTTATAAATCACATTTAAAAAATGAGATAAAGTCTCAAATGGGAGTGGGTCGAAATTCTGCTTTCAAAATTGTGCCTTTTAACACAAAAATTCTGTTTTTCAAAATTCTGCTTTTTAAAATTCTGACAGGCAATATTTTAAACAAATAAATTCTGCAAATTCTGGTTTTTTTTTCCAATTTACGGATTTAAAGAAAACAAATATTTTTCAACTTTGTCAACAAGTTACAATATATTTCATATAAAGAAGGTACACTGGTTGGTACCAGGAACACACAAAAACAAAAAAAAAAAACCGGCCAAGTGCGAGTGTCACTCGCGCACCGAAGGTTCCATATTTGGCTAAAGTCCAACACATCAGATATTATTTGAAATCTATATCATTCAATGTCAATCTTTCCCCTCTTCATGAATTCATCACAATTTAGTTTAATTTAATTACTTAATATTTTTACTCTCAAAAATTACTCGCACATGAATCTCATTTTCTAATTATTACCTAGTACCCAACCCACGCCAATTTTCCATTCTGTATGCGACCTGTCCCAATTTAAAACTATTGACTAAAAATATATTACTTTTATTTTGTTCTGTACTCCCCAAAAAACTGTATTATATTCCCCAACGAAATTAGCAGGCGGGAACCCTGGTGGGGTTCTGTCTTTGATGGGGTATTGGGGTCAATTGTGCACAACTGCGTAGTAGAGATTAAAACTTAAGAGAGCAACGTATTTTACATGGTAAAATTATCTTTTTTGAAAATATCTTGTAAACTATTAACTTTTCGGCAAAATAGTATTCAGCACATATATAGATAAGAACATGATCTACAAAAAAGGAATTTATGTATTTTTTTGTGAATCAAGAAATAAACCGTTTTTTGGGCGAATGAAAATATTTTTTTCACCAGATTACTAATTAATCCAAAACCAATCGATGTATTCCTTCCGTTGGTATTTGTCGTTTAACTAGAGGTTATACCGGATGTTGTGTGTAAATTTTAGCCTCCTATGTCAATCGGTTCTTGAGATAGACCTGGTAACAAAATTGGCTTAGTGGGTTCGGACAGACAGACAGACAGACAGACAGACAGACAGACAGACAGACGGAGAGACATCCGAGCGAAACTAATAAGGTTACGTTTTTCCCTTTGGGTACGGAACCTTAAAAAACAGCCAAAAAATTACCTTATATTTTCCTTTATTGGATTTAATTACAGATATATTTATTTTCACTCACAAGGGTATACTAACAGAATTCTTGCCTAAACCAAGAGAGCAAACTTAAAACCAACAACAAAACTCCTTTTACCTCTCTTTCAGTAACAAGTGAGTAGGTAGGTAGAATGTTTTACATAAATAATAAAAAAAAAGCGCCCGCTTTTTAACATTTTCCAAACCTTTTTTTTTTTTGTTATTTGCTGAATTTTGTAAAACAGAATTTTGAAAGCAGAATTAAAAAAAAAAATTTTTGACCTCGCCAGAATTTCGACCCCAACCCAGAGCTGGTGCGAGGAGAAAAACCCCACGCATAAAGTGCCGCCATCTGTTGAGGGAAATAATCACCTACAGTATAAATATTCACTGATTTGAGCACCGAAAGCGTCGCCATCTGTTGAGTTTTTCTTTAACTCTTATTCAAACTTCCGCCGCACCCTCGTGGAAATCCCCCACCGTCACTTGCAATCAGTGGTTCCAGACTTTGAAGACTGTCTTCCCCATTTTTTTATCATGGAAAAATTTTAGTTTTCTCCTTACACCGCGTCTCCACGAGTCTGAATTATGTCAGGCTTTTAAGTCAGAAGTCTTGTCCGCCATATTTGCATTGCTTTGGTTGGGCAAATTGTGTTACGACATTTCATTTCACAATATGCCATCAACGAAGAAACAAGTGAGGGTGGCTCTCGCTTTGAAAGCATTAAACTACCTAGAAAAATTGGAAAACCAGATGTTAGCCGAAAACAAAAGTTTCTTCAGAAGCGAGAGCTACACGATTTGGAAGCGTTTTTGTTAAAAGATGTTTTATGGGACAATGCATCGGATATTTATGTATGAAAATACAAATTTTAAATTATAGACTTTCAGATGCCGTGATTGGTTCAAAATTGCCATGAATTTTGACAAATTCTGGGACTTTGCTCATCAATAGACGGAAAACATATCCTTAAAGGGCCAAGATAATTTGACGCCATATTTCTTCACTTTGCGAAAGTCGAAAATCAGCCATAATTGTATCCGCGCACACGTATTCCCGACAATTACCAAAACAAAATAATTTTTTGCTGTCAAACGCTGGTCTATAGACTTCTAATGTCAAATTTCAGCCAAAAGATCTGTCTGCAGAGAAAATCGCGGTCTACACGAGACACATTAGGTCTGTTCCTTTACTTTTATATCTTACGAATTTTTACGAATTTTAACTCAATGCCGTTCCTTAACTCGAAAAATTCGTAAAAGAGAGTGTCGTCGAGAGAGCAAGATACAAATTACCCCTCCACTGAGAATCTTACGAATTTTTACACAACAAATTTCTTGGTGTAAGAAATTTGAAGGGCTGTCAGTCACCAAACAATTAACAGCTGATTTGAAATTTCTTGTCATATTTGACATTCGATTGAATTTGTTTTGATTTCTTGCGTTCTATTAAAATGGTATCAACAGGTGGCAAAATAAATATTGCATGTTCTCCCCGAACATTCCATCGTATTGAAAATATTCTTACCACTGCAATTTATGGAACTATTTATCGGTCATATCTGTCATTTTTCATAGTTTACTACAAAAGCGTTCCCTAACTTTTTCGTAAGTGTCTCTCTTTGTGAAAGAATTTATCCCCACCACTGCCATTTTAATTGTCTTTTCCATTCTTACTACAAAAGTAAGGGAACAGACCTATTGTTGTCGTGACTGAAGTCTTGACTGAAATTATGTCTCGTGGAGACGCGGTGTTAGGACCAACAAAAAAATTTCCTTTTTTGTCCCCTAAGTCAAATTTGCACTTGTTTTCATAAAAAGAACTTAATAACCGTAACTGGTTTTATTAACAAGCTTAAAATAAGAATATCACATATAAAAATAAACACATTATACAATAATTACCTTTTCTACAAGACAAAATATTAAAACGAGTGAGTGCATTCAGCAGATGCACAAAAAGTCCTACGTAGGCGTTCGATGGGCTGTTTTCTTTCAGTTTAATACGAACAATTCATTCTTAGAAATTTCTTCGTAATGAAAATACGTTTTAAAACATTTTCCGTTTCACAGAGATTTTGTGTTTTTCCCATTTTTTAAAGCTTGTCCCTTTTTTCCCCCCTTTTTATTCAAAAAGCGCAAAAAATTGGCCCTTTTCCCCTCAATCTGGCACCACTACTTCCAATATATAAATCAACTCAACCCGCCGATCAAGCAGTTCTCTCTGTCACTCGGTGAATAAAAATTCAATACCAAACCTGAGTTGTTACCGCCGCAATAAATCACCAGAACCGATATCCTTGCCTCCGCCATAATTGATTTCCAACAATGAGCCTTAAAGAAAGACACACCCACACAAGTCCCAAATATCCAAACAACCCGCATCGTTGCACTTTAGGGACCGCATGGCTATACGGCGAAGCCACCGCACTCAAGCTCTCCTAATGCAACGTCCTCTGAGTTGATAAGATTTCGAATGCAATGGACGCTGCTGTCCCTTAGCCTTCGTCTTTCTTCGTTTTCTGACTAAGTGCTGTTGGTAAATAACTATAGTTCAACTCCTTCTCTTCCGGTCTGGTCCACCCACACTGCATCGCGGCGGCAGGGCGGGATAACCCAAGCGAACATGGGTAAAATTGTTTTCAGCGCGGTGTGTCCTAGTAGCAGTTGTTGTCCATTGCGCGCACTGGCTGCTGGAAAAAGGTGGAGATGCGGCGGTAACAACCACTGTCCTTTTTGTGTGTGTTATTTTCTCTCCTGACACGTCGTCGTTTGTTTGTTTTCTTTTTTATTTTTCGTTTCAATATGAAAAACAAAGGAGGTTGGGGGGCAAGAACCAACTTATCGCAGGGTATACCTAGTGGATGTTCTTTATTTTTATCCTCACAAGGATATTTTCTTCTTTTACTCGTTCGGGGTAGCTGCCTTCGCACTGATGTTGTACAGAAGTTTTCTCTCTGATTACAAGGATGTGAGATGTTTTGTAATTTCCAAGTCTTAGGAAAGTTGCTTGCTGCCCTCCCTTTTGCCTGCGTGTGGTTTTGCTTTGTTTTTTTCTGTTTCCTTACACATAAACACATGTAGAAGAAGATGAAAATATAGATTTACAACTGAAACCGGACAACTGGAACTATCCCTCGTAACACAAAGCATTCAAGTGGATTCGACAAAACACTTTTGCAATTGGATGAAGGATGAAGGAGTGTTTTTTTTTTTTTTTTTGTTGTTATCCCCTGACAGAGTATGTGGTCCGTAATCCTATTCTAATCCACTTACAAAGGATTGCTCTTGTTGTTTCGTTCATAGAGGTGATCGAAAGGAATATACCTACACTCTGTTAATTTCCCAGGAAGCATCGAATAGCTTTATATCCTTGTGCGGTTTTTAGTATAGGAAGTTGAAGATGATGACCACAATTTAATGGACCGAGGTTAGTGATATGGAAAATTTGTGAGGCGCTGCTCTGGATAAATAAATTCCGAAATATTGCGAAATGATTTTCGAATTAGCACTATATACACGGGGGGAGGGTGGTAGGCAAATGCCAAGGATATGGGGTGGACGGGATTTATTGTTCCTCTACACCATTAGCTGGACCTTGGGTTTATAGTCAGTAATTAATCATGAGTTTCCTGGACAGGAATATCCTATGGCAATTCAGAGCATGTTTAATGCGGAAGCATGTGCCAGGATAATTCCAGAGTGCATGGTTAGTGGGCGTGCGAATGCATACAGAGAAATGGCTGATGGATTAGAGGCGACGGGAGTTTAAATGGATTTCGGTTTGATGTTGAGAATTTTGCTTTCAAATTGATGGAAGAAGTGAGCGTCCATTGGAAATTCCCGTGCCCCAACTCCAGATGAATGAAGTCGAACGCCATCTGTTGGTGGTTGCCTCAAACAGAGGTCGTCCATTGGGGGTAGTAGGTAGTTTTAGTTGTTGTTTTATTCCGTGTTAAATAGAGGATATTCCACTTTAGCTTTGGTGGTACTAAAAGGCCTCAAGTTCATCTCTTTAAACGCCATCTGTTGGCGGGATCTGCAAACATATCTTCTGTCATAAATGTTATAAAGGCGTGTATTTATTTATAGCACAGCAAAGTTCAGAGCAAGGCGAAACTATATGCGGACGACGATTCAAAGAACAGCCGAGTTCCAGGTCAGCCCCGAGGAGCTCGCCGAACTCAATTAGATGAAGCTACTCGTTAGGGATATACCCTCCATTATGTATTTCTATTTTGTTCAAGACGACACTTTCGTTTGGCATCACTGTCTCTGCAAGTTAATTTCAAAGTTCCCCCGAGAAGCCAAGTGAACGGAAGCGATATGACTTCCACTTCCATCGTCGTTACAATCAAAAATCTGAATACCTTTGAGAGCACAAGTATATCCACGCTGGTCCGCCTCCGCCCTCGCCCATTGATGAGTGTCATCTGTTCCATTCCGGAAGGAAGTAAACTTTAATTGTCCACCTCTGTGACCCGTTCTTCTCGTTCGCATCATATCGCCCAAAGTCAATTTAAACTTGCAGAGTTCCTTCCTCTCATTGATCTCTTGAGAATTTTGCACTTCTTGTCACTGGCATAGTAAATTCAGTGAAGGACACAAACTACAGCACACAAGGACACGACAGGACATCACTTTAGTTGGAGTGAAATTTGATTTCATCCTACCCTCCCCCATTCCTCCGTATTCTTCATGGCGGGAGTAGGAGTTTCTTCCTTGGAACTAAGTGAATTTTAGAGTGGGTTGATTATGATGCACTGTCCGTATCGGTGTCCTTAATGCATCATTCTATAGCACCACGCCCTCTTTTTCACTATATACCGAGCCTGCCCATCTGCTACTCCTAGTGGGATCAATTTTTGAGTCGATAAAGCTAACAGACAGAGACACTGATGGCAGTTCCGCACTGTGTGTAATCGGTCGCACTTACACTTACGTGCACATTCGCATTTTCATTGTCGTCCTTCGAAGTACTTAACTCGAATAGGAAATCTCTCATAAAAATGTTGATAGTCGCACCGAAAATATTCCTTGGCCCGGGCAAAATGTCAACCGGCAGCAGAGAAATGTGTTTGTTGTTGACTTGAGAAATGTGATGGGTGATGGGTGAGTGTGACTGTGATTGGGATTGTGATGTCCTGTTCGATGCGATATCAAACGCTAAGTGATTTTTCCTTTTCTTTTCGGTTTTTCTTTTTCCCTTCTCTGCCTCACACACTTGTCGCTTGTACATATCATATGGGGGGGGGGGCAATAGATTGGGTGTATATGTTATATTGTTTGGTGAGTTGTCGCTCGTCCTTCTTTTCCGGCGCGGTATATTGTATGTGAAAGGATAATGGATAGTAAAAGTAGAGTTAGCCAAACAAGAATGTTTTCCTCTTTATTTTTTGTTCTCGCTCGCTTTGTGCGTAAAATGTTCTATTTGGCTATTAGGATGTAAATACTAACAAAAAGAAAGCTCACCCATCACCAGAAGAAAGGACTTTATTGCCAAAACATTTAAAGATGAATGGATGAACAGTAACTCGTGGTAACGGTCTTGTATTTTTATAGGTTGTGTATTTTTTGTGGGGCGGCTACATGTTTTATCGCCATTTGGGAGAAAGCTTTTCGGATATAATTTAAGGATTTCTGGGGAGATGCTGATGTGCCATAAAAATGTTGATTGGAATGTTTTGCGAGACCTTTTAACTGTCGTAACAATAAGTACACGACGGTGTATGAGGGAATGCTTTAGACACTGTTTTGGGGGTTTGCTTGCAGTCAGTTGCAGTTGCGATGTTTTTGTTTCTAATGGAACTCGTTTCCTTGGTGCGATTTTGTCGAGAGCAATCGAAGGGTTGCCATAAATTGTGACTTTTGAAAGATTATCTTGCCGCACCTGGATCAGTTTCTTTTTTTTCGAATCCAGTCCGAAACGGGCTTAACTTGACCGAGTTTACAAAGAGAGTCGAATAAGTTTCCTATATTGACTGTTTATGTACATATCTAGTCTAGCGAACCTTTAAGCCTCGGCAACCATCAGCTCCTTGGTGTCATCTCAGACTGTGCAATCAGGAAGAAAATGAAGAAAGTGTTTCATAGAGCAGTTCTAGGCAAGGTCTTGCTTTGAAACTCCGGTAAAAAGATCGATATAATTTGACAAATCTTTCAGAGCAATGTCAAAATTATAGCAAGTTGGCGTCCGATTTTGACGTCCCTTGGAAACAGCGAAACTCTTACATCTTCCCAAGAATCAAACTGCCACAGAAAGAGAACCCGACAGGAAGTCTACAACTCGTACTAATTTCCGTCTTGTGCCATTCACCTACGTGCGTAGTTTACCGCATTATAGCACCACTGGCTTTCTTTTTTATAGAAAACCCCCTCTCATCTTTGATTGCTGCGCCATCTGACTATGCAAGACACATCCCTGCCAATTAGTGTCATCCCCTTGACTGATGCGATCAAACAACTCAAAAGACAAAGAACCGCACAATCTCGCCCATAGTATCTCTCTCCCGCCATCAATTTGCCATAATGAAGAGACGCCAATACGGCCCCCACAAAATATGCTTACTAAACTCCGCATTTCGAATTCAAAACAAGTTCCAACTATATAATATTGAAACTAAAACAGGGACTCCCCTGTCCCCTCTCAGGAAAAGAAAAAAAAAACAAGCGAAACTATGGAAAAAAAGGACATGACATCCTTTTGATTATCTTTTTAATCATCAAAGCTCTCCTCCATCGAGCCACCCGTACACAAGGAATAAACGTCAATACCAAGGCAAGCCCAGAAGAAGAAGGATGGAAAAAGTATTTGATATGCCATTGGCATCCTGATGATCTCATGAAACTCGTTACGAACAAGGGTACAGGGTAGGCCACTATAGTCGGGGTATACCCAATAGTTGACCTCATTTATAACCTGAATGGGTGGCGAAATAGAATAAAGATTTTTCAGTTACAAAGAGGGGATGGAAAAATTGTTGGCAAACAAAAAAAAATAGGAAATTGCCTCCCAAAGCAATTTGGCTATCAATTTTGAATCAGCTCTTTTCCCTGTCGGGGCTTTGCCTTTCTCACTATAAAGTATACCTCTTTCTTTGCGTTGTGTTTTTTTCTTTCTTGTTTTCGCCATATTTTACGAAACTTATGAGAAGTCAACGCGAACGTCAGGTAGCAAAGGCAGCATCGCTCTAAGGGGTTCCTTACAGTTTCATTTCATCTTTTCTTTTCGCTGTTGGGGGACGCGCGCGTCTGTTTCTGTACCTCTTATTAATGCGTGTGTGTGTGTGTGTGTGTGTGTAGGTTCAGGACCCGTAGTGGTGGCAAAATGCGTGTGCGTAGGGAACAGTTCAAACGGAACTCACGTAGTGGCTATTTATTATTGAAAAAGGAATGGGATGCCCTGGCAAAGCCATTGGCAGTTGGGATGTCAAATGATTTATGGGAAAGGGATGCTTTTTTTTTTTTTTTTTTTTTTTTTTTATAATTAGCACGCACTAAAGAGGTTATGACTACTCTTATGGTGTAGTTTGAAGTACACAGCGCGGGCGTTAGGGAAATTGGGATAGAGAAGATAGGAGATTCCGATGCACATTGGTTTTAAATGTCTGCAAATTGAACCGAGGGGGAAAGACAGAGCCGGGCAAGGCGTTCCACATTCGCGTGGTACGGCTTATGAAGGAATCTCTATATTTCATAGTACGACCGAAAATAGGCTGAAGGGTAAACTGATGGGCATTCCTGGCTTGGCGAGTATTGCGGTTGAATTGTTGAAGGGGTGGAATGCAGCTGGCGATTTCACTTGAGCACTGTTTGTAGAAATAGCGATAAAACAATGAAAGACATGTTACAATTCTGCGATGTTCGAGCGAATTTATAGAATTCGCTATATTTGGGTCTCCAATGAGTTTTAAAGCACGATTCTGTATCCTATCCAGCAGGTGCAATGAGGTTTTGGGCGCACCAGACCAGATATGAGAGTTATACTCAAGTTTGGGGCGAATGAACGCCTTGTATATGGCTGCCAGATCAGAAGGGGTAAAATATTTCTTGCACCGTTTGAGGAAACCTAGACATTTCGCAGCGTTCTTGGCGACTTCGTGTATGTGGTCATTCCAACGAAGTTTGTCATGGACACACATACCGAGAATGGAAAGTCTTTCGGTTTCGGCGATGCAAGTGCCATTCATGGATAATGGCTGAGGATTCTGGTTTCGCTTTAATGACAACAGACAGCATTGTGTTTTGGAAGCATTAAATTCCACTCTATTGGCTAAACCCCATTTTATAATGCTGTCGAGATCGGAATTTAATGAGCTTAACATACGTTGCCGTTCCAGTTCTACGGCCGAAGGGCAGGGACGTGAGTCCTGGAATGAATATGAGAAGCTGAGGGTGCTGTCATCGGCGAAGGAGTGGATTGGATTAGATGTTGCAGACAGGAGATCATTTATGAAAATGAGAAAGAGAGTCGGAGACAAAACGGAGCCTTGGGGAACACCAGCATTTATATGGTGAATTTCAGACTTGAAGCCATCCAATACAACTTGAATTGAACGGCCAGAGAGGTAATTTCTAATCCATTGAAGAAGAGACGCATCGATCCCATATGCACGCATTTTCGACAAAAGAGCTTGGTGCCAAACTCTGTCAAATGCCTTTGAAATATCAAGCGCAACAATCTTCGTTTCACCAGAGTGATGTAGAGATTGGTTCCACTTTTCGGTGAGATAAGCCATCAAATCACCAGTGGATCTGTTGCCGCGAAAACCGTACTGCCGGTCATTAATGAGTTTTCGTGATTCAAGATATTTCATCAGCTGACGATTTATCAGCGTTTCCATGACCTTAGAAAGAATGGATGTAAGTGCTATGGGTCGGTAGTTGGTGGGAGAAGAAGATTCGCCTTTTTTGGGGACGGGCTGGACAAATGCTGTTTTCCACCTTCTCGGGAAGAGTCCAGAAGAATAGGACAGATGGAAAAGCTTACGCAGTGGTTTTGCCAGCGTGGAAGAACACCTCTTCAGAACGATTGGGGAAATACAATCTGGACCAGCGGATTTATTTATGTTGAGGTCATGAAGTACTCTTGCCACTGTACGAGTGCGAAAATGGATTTGTCCCATGGTGTGTTCGACGCTCTCAAGTACGGGTGGAGGCAAAGCGCAATCTGGGAGCATTGAGCTGGCTGCAAAATGTGCAGCAAGCAGATTGGCTTTGTCTAAAGAGTTGACAGCTGGAATGTCATTGTGGATGAGCGTTGGGATGGAAGGGGAGGCCGAATTCTTTATATTTTTTACAAACGACCAAAAGTTTTTACTACCCTTGGGACATTGTAGTATTTTTTGCCTCAACTTTTGGTCATACGAGAATTTTACACGCTTGATTATGGTATTGCAGTCATTTCTGGCTCGCTTGAACTTTTTTCGGTTTTCCTCAGATGGGTTGGTCTTATATGACCGAAAACTTAACTCCTTTAGTCTGATAGCCTCTTTACAGCTCGAGTCGTACCACGCGTTTTCTTTCGGTATGATACTCTTTATCCTGTTAGGAATAAAGGATTTCATACCTAAGGTGATAATACTAGACACCATATCAGCGGCGGCATCCACGTCGTTATCGAGGAAGCATAACGACCAGTTAAAACTCTTAAAGAAGATGTTAAGTCCGCTCCAGTTGGCTTTCTCGTATTGCCATACGGTTCTTTTCGGAGATTTTTCTTTAACTGTGTGGTTGGAGTACGAGAAATTAGCTGATATGATGCAGTGGTCCGACGAGCCTAAAGGCGATAATACTTCTAAAGAGTATTTATCAGGGTGGGAGGTAAGAAACAAGTCCAGAGTGTTGGCATTCTGACCGTCAATATCTGGTACGCGTGTTGGCTCATTTACAAGCTGGGTTAATTGATTTACCTCAGCGAAGATCTGAACATAAATTCCTTCGGGTGTTGTCTGTCCAGTATGTCGAAGCCAGTTAGAATTGTGAATATTGAAATCGCCCGCAATGACAATTTCAGTATTAGGATACAGGGAGACAATTCTTGTAATGGAGTCAGACAGCGCATCAAACTCGTTAAAAGTCGAGTTGCTATCTAGATTAGGGCTTCTGTAGATAAAACAATAGTGAATGATTTGCCTACGGATGTGGAATTTCAGCCATATGAAATTAAATTCCGAATTGGAACATTGGCCATAAGAACCTGGAGTTTGGTAGGCAATATCATCACGTATGTAGATGGCGAGACCGCGGTGAAGAAAGAATAAAGGCACTAAACGATACCCAGGTAGATCAAACTCCGATTTATCAGAATTTACACCCACCTGGGTCTCGCTCAGCGCCAAAACAGCTGGTTTATATTTAGCGACGTGGACGTACGCCGAAAAGAGATTCGATCGTAGCCCACGAATGTTGCACATGTCAACTCTAAAATTCCCCATCAGCACAAAAAACAGACACAGAAAACACAACTCCGACGCTACTTCTAAGCAGGGCTGTGAAGTAAAAGTCCAATGTTAGAATCTCAAATCAAACTGTCATAGGTGTTATGCCCGTATGACAATTTGCTTTGATCCACCAACAAAGCTTCAACACACAACCCGCTATCCGCCAGATGTTGCTCTCACCCACTCATTGCAATCACCTTATGTACAACAGTACAAGCACAATCGCTTGTACGTTGGCGGCAGGCGATTGCGATGACCAAGAAAGTGCAACAGCAAACGGGTTGGAATGGGAGGGGAGGGAATTGCCCACGCTAGTGGTTTTTTTTTTTTTTGCGTTTTCCTCTTTTTTTAATTTTATTCGCAACACTGCACTGGCACTGCACTCGGTATTGTCTTATTTTCGCGGCAGACGATTGGGGTTTTGATAATTCAATCGATTTTTTATTTTATTATCAGGGCGACTAAAGACGTGAGGGCTACGGCTGCACACACGTGTGCTCACGACGGGTTGCAGTTCGGAACTTTTCCTTGAATATAGGGGGTCGTCCTGGTTCGGAGGAAGTCGAACTTGAAGTTGCTTTAAAATGTCGTCATTTGATGGGGTTTTCCTTGTCGTTGAAATGATGGGTATTGGCAACGCAGTAGCCTAGTGTTGTAGTGTAGTGTTTGACAGCCGAGCAGGGGCTTCTAAGCTCAATCCCTGGAGAGGTAAAAATAAAACCGTGCTCATTTTGTTAGCCAGAACATTTCAGTGATTAGTGTACTCGACAACTGAGCGACAGGTCTCAAGTTCGATCCACAGAAGAACACAAATATCACCTTTTCACTCCGCCTTCTTCTTACTATCTTCTCACTAACGTCTGACATACATCCGAAAACATTATTTTGTCACCAAAGAGCTTCTAAATTGAGCCCTTCGGACTCGGCATAAAACTGCATATCCCTTTCCTTCGACCCAAGGTAAAAGACTCACACAAAATGAATGATTGTGAGAAGCTAGGCCTTCGTTCCCTATGCGGACCTGTTGCGATCGACTTGATTCTGCCCTCCAACAGGTCGCTCACCTTCAACGATTCATATCCATACTCCGTCTACGAGAATTTAATTTATTTACCGCCGTACCTACCGCGTAATTTATCAATTCAAACCAATGAGGCGTAACCAAAGGAGCAGACTAAAAAAAAAAAAAAACCAACCTCCATCCTCATCCTTCGATTCAATCAATGAAAAAGGCGCATTACTTTCTCACACTACCATTGCGCGCGAATTATTAAAAGTACAACATCCATCCATCGCCGACAGAAAGGATAATTTCGATATCCGTTCAATTTAGGTTCTCCTCTTCTTTTTTTTTGCGCGCGCGTTCTTCTTCACCATTTCTTTCTTTGTTTTATGGCAAAGCAAAGGGAAAATGGGAAAATAAATAAATTGGAATCTCAATTAATCGAGCACATGGCCCCGAGCCATCAGCCCCGTTCCCGCCTACCAAGTGTTTGTATTTAAGGATCAATTTATGTAAAAGGATTTTTCTCTTAAATTTTTTATTTTCTTTTTCTCACTCACCATTACAGCGTTCTTCTTGAAATCCATAAAATTCTTCACCTCGGCGGCGAGTTCACGCAAAAGGATAATGCCATCCTTGCGTTTCACTTCGATATCATTGTCCTTGTATCTCTGGAAAAGAAGAGAGAACAAAAAATTACATTATACAACTTTGGGTTATAAAACTTTACGTTGATTAATTTTTTAGTGTGACTTGTGCGGGGTGTGGGGTTGGGGGTTCCGGGGAATTTGTAAAAAATTTTCTGTCATAAATTTTGTAGCAGCAATAGTGACGGGTCATGATCCTTAAACTGATTTAAATTGATGCCCAAGAAGTTAATGCGAATTAAAATTTCAAATAAATAGAAGCGACAGCGAACGAGAACGACGAGGACAACGAGAAGGTAATTACAAATATATACAGCGACAGAGCTTAGTTGGAGCGACTGGAGGGATGTACAGTACACATAAATATTCATCAGGTTTTTTTTTTAAAGGAGGGATTAGGCAAATAATTTGTAAAAGTAGTTTTCGCATAAACCGAGGGGTTTATCTAGAGTGTCCATGGGAATGGAAGACAAATTATAAGGATGGCGTAGTGTTTGCGGAGGGGAGCTTAAATGGAGACAGTTTTGCATTTGGTTCTTGCATTTTTAAGTGACTGCGAGATTGGTCCATTGAGATCATTATGTTGGGCGCCCAACGTGCGACCTATAACCTCACCTGTAGCAGTATTCCCCACCTCGAGGTTCCAAATTGCAACGCATCTGCCAGCATATGTATGTGGATTCACTTACACCTATCGAGAAGTGTCAAAACTTATAAACGAAAGCCGTTTTAAGATCCAGTTCGTAAAATTACTTTTTTCATCTTAGGACCTTTAAGTCTAGGTACTTTAAGTGAGGAATTTTTGTGAGTCCCGCCTACGAAGTACTTGGTTTGGATCATACTTGTATCAATGTACTGAATTTAAAAACTCTACCTGCGGCATAGAGGGCGCTTTGTCAATATTTAAACGTTCCAACCCTTCTCTTAGCGCTTATGACCTTCCCTGGATACCTACCCACAGACGTATGACGGTCCATTGGCATTAAATCGGTTAGGGAACTATGAAACGTGTCCTGGATAAACAGACTGTTCATTTTATATAAAAGAAATCATCAATTTATCAACTGTGACGAATGCTCGACGGGAACATTCGACCATCAAGAGCTTTTAATATTTTCAACGTTAAGGACTTTGCGTGTAAAATATAAAATTAAAACACAGAGCAACAGAAAGACTGAGTCCCAGCAATGTCCTCTCACAACACCGTGCCATCCTGAACAGCCAAAAATCCAATATTATGTACCCGCCGCTGTTCACTGAAAATGGGGGAAAACCCCCCGACCCAGATAGCTGTAGAGAGCAAGAGAGCAACATTAACCCCAATTTCATGGTCACAAAACAGCAAACAGAACGCACTCGCATATACAAGAAACCAGACTCTCCGCTGTGCTGGTACTGGGATTGGGATGGGATGTCGCGCGTTTTTATCCTTTCTGCCGTCAACGGTGAGAGCAATGGGTGACTCCCAAAATGGTGGCGGCAAGTTGAAGGACAAAACGAACCTCGATTATGGAGATAAACCGAAACTTATGATTTGCATATTTTGCTCTCGAAAAAAAAAACCCCTCCACTCCAATCTCGTCTTCGTTGTTGTTGCGCGAGACTGCTCTTTGTGTGTTTGCTTATTGCACATACAGAACACACCGTCACCGCCATCCCTGTCTCAATGAGATCGACCCCCCCCCGTTTTCAGATGAGTACAGCTTTATCATGGTGTGCTGGAATATTTCGCAGGGTTGTATAACGTTTTGTTTAAATGTTTTATGGGTTTCGTCTACAATGGTTATATCTCTTTCTCTCTCTCTCTCTCTCTCTCTCTTTGCGACTGAATGGTGTCTGGAGATGTGTGCCGGCTGGAGTCCTTTTCCTTTAGTGATAAATATAAAATGTGTGTAGGTACCTATAGTGCCCATCGTACCATTATGAAATGAGCTAATTTTCAACTGAATTTCTATACACCAAGGGCAACTCATTTCGTATTCAATTAAAATTCGCTGTAGGTACGAGAGTAACATTTAAGGGAATAGTTGGAATGAAGTCTTTATTTCTTTATTGTCTCTTTGGGATTTATTATTTTCGAAGGCTCTGCCGAGGAAATAAAATTTATCTGGTGACGACTTTTATTTCTTTCTACAGTTGAGTGTCGAATTTGCTGATTTTCTGTTTAGAATTAGGCTTCGTTTGTTTTTATTTTTATGACGGAAGGGTGATTTGATTGTACAAGTTTGACACGAAAAGGTTTGGATTTCCAGAAAGTCAAAATTTTGTTGGATAACTTCTGTATTTATACTGGTCAAGCCTTACAGGCTTTACATTTACTCTCCTGTTTGTGTAGTCTCACTCAATTTCCGCTTAAGATGTTTCCAAAAACTATACACGTCAATCTCGACCAAGCTCATCATGTAACCAGAGGGATATCCAAATATACCTTCAGTATAGACATCTCTGTTTTCGTCGGCTTAACAGACTTTTACGGGCTTCTATTCTATTCATATCTCGCCACCGAAAGATAAACACCTCATTTATACAGAGAGATTCTATGGCCAACTCATCTATGAGACAACTGAACCTAAGACCAACTCATCTACGGATTTTTTAAGTCCCCATTATGTTTGAGAAGGTTGACATAGTTTTCAGACATCATCCTCAACACGCCTCTCAAAATCCAAGAACCCATTTCTATGCTGTAATTACATTTTGAAGAAATGCCTATGGATGAGTTGTCCTCAAACTCCATAGGTACTACCTCATAGATGATTTACGGGGGTACAAAATGGCCATAGACGCCTCGACTCTGAACGAGTTACTATGTCCCCCATTTAGTGCTACAAGTTTCTGACAGAACTCCTGGCTCTTGAATATATTTATCGTTCCCAAAGAAACTTGCTTATGACTAGAGAGAGACGAAATTTTGCACGGTATAAAATGGCCCTCGGTTAGTGGACTAAAGATTAAATTCTTTATTAGGAATATGTTTACTAAAATCACGAATGAAAGAACATTCGTGTTGCGAAAGTTACCTTAAACTCCAAGAAGGCTATCGAGTACGTCGTTCATTGCCACGCCTACTTTTTGGGAGTGTTTCTAACCAAAATGTTGACCAAAATGCTGCCCTTAGCTTGCCATTACTCAAATAAGTCTTAATGAATACAAAAAGAAAGAAAGAAAGAAAACTAAAGGAAGCCAACACCTCCTTAAATAATGTATACTTAAATTTAACCTCTAAATCACATCTCTGCTCTGTCCAGCGGGCACATCACAAGGTAGACCATTCGCAGATTTTACTTGGAATTCACCATACCTGGCGGCCATTTTGAGTTAGTGACTGACAGCGCCATCTAGTTAAATTATTTGTACCTCATTATTGAATTTAAAGCACACCTTAAGCACAAACTTTCGCCGGCAAATATCCAGCCTGTGCCATAAAAGACACGTTCGTGTACTACCCTTGTTTTATTCCCCGTTCTGTAGCTGTATCCTCTAATTAACGTCCCGTATTATCTTCATTCGCACGGACAAGTAGTGGCGGCTCCCCTTTCGCAAATGAAATGACTTTCAACTGCGGCATAATATGAGCAGCAGAGGCGAAAGGATAAGTCGTATACATTTTTTCAAACGCCCAAATTATGTCAGGCTTGTGATAGTACCGAGTAAAGACACAGAAAAAGGACGAAATCTTTTGCAAAAATAGACCAAAAACTAGCTCAATTCACAATCGTTTCGTTGTTCTTAATTTGCGTTAGTGTTTTTTTTTTTTTTTTTTGTCAAGGGACGCAAATTATCCTTCCTGCACAGCATGTGGCAAAAAAGACAACGACAGCGATGAGGGTATACTATCCCCATTCTACCCGACTAAAAGGAACAAATTGAATAGTTTAAGGAAGTCTTCTCTGTGACATACCCATAACCACTGGGGTGAGCTACAAGCTACAACTCATCGGTGTCGCAGTGAAATCCTTTTTGGTTGCAGCAGAGTCTCCACCATTTTTTACTTCGAATCGTGTCGTCTTCGTTGGGGCAGGAACGGGACTCGATCTGAATCTGAATTTTCTTCTTCTTGCTGTTTCCTTTTTCTGGTTCGTAGGTATACTCTCGTTTGCTATCTAATTTCTCTATCTCTTGGGCGGTGTGTGGTGGATGGGAGAATCTAACCACCTTAGGTGCGGTTATACACCCATCTTGCCGTGTTATCCTTGCACAATTTAATTACTAGGCACTCATAGCTCTTGCATTGTACAATACACACACATGGATACAAATTGAAATGGTCCAGGCGGTGGTATATATTGGGTACTTGCTGCAGTGTTGGTGATAATCCTTGTCTATGCAAATATTTATGTCTGGCGCTGTCATTTAACCAGTAGCGGTACATGGAGAACATAAATTATTTTATTATTTAAATTTGGCCATCCTTTATAGGAGCATTGTGGCTCTGGGTTTGAATGTGCGTCGTCGCAGTGTTAATATCGGGGTGTGTTTGTATTATGTGTGCTTTAAATGGGAGATGGAATGTTTTTGTACTCGAGCATGCCAATGCATTTGCTGGATGTCATTTATGACAGTTTCGAGAGCAAGGTGAAGTGGTGGTCACATCATTTTGTGTATATCCACTTTATGGCCATACAGTTTGGACAAAGAGGTGCCGCGCGTAGGTACCAGAATCGTGATGATGGACAAAGGACTTGTTCGATTCATGAGAAATTCATTGGAATATCTGCGGAGCTTTGGTTTCACGATTGTCCCAGTCTTTGGTGACGATTGCGAGGTGTCACGGAAGTACTTCTTGTATTGTGGAGAAAGATTACACATGCCACTTTTCATGTCAAATTTTGACATGCCGACGTCATAATGACGCAAACATCTGTCCTAAATTTGTCACTACGTGTCAAACTGACTGCCTGTCAAGAGTCTAGTAACTTGGGCTGTGGCAGCGCACTCTTATAGCTGACCACAGAGATTGTGTCGAATTTGTGAAGGTAGGTTCACCAAACACTGATTTTTGTTCTCGTTAACCTTACTTTTGGTGGCGCTTACAGTCCGGGATGGGCTGCACTGCCTCAACGAAGAAGCTCCTCCAGCCATCTCGGTACATACCCGGCTGCCTCCTCTCTCGTCAACCGCTTAGCACATTTCAGTCGCTTCCATTTATATCCTGACAACTCACAGTATCTTGTTCCAATTGTCAAAGCGCGACATTTGATCGAATATCCTCACGCAGAGAAACCAGCTTCCTTTTCAAATGAACTGCACCTTTGTGAGCGAAACTCTCTTAAAAATCTCCAATTTCAGTTCAGTGTGTCCTCTTTTTCTCGTTACAAAAAAAAAATACCACACATCTAGTACAAACTCCCACTCAGATTTAAGTACAGCCACCATAACATCGAGAAAAATGTTCGAAGAGTTTTCCTTTTGTCGTCCTTCAACCGCCAATTTTAAAAGGAAAATTCATTTCCTTCTCGTTTAACAATAATCTTAAGTACTCAACATTTCATTTGAAAACTTCACAGCAGGACTTTCTTCCTCTTGGTATAGGTACATATATCCAACATGAAAACAAAACAAAAGCAGAACATTTGTCTCCTTCGGCGTATATCCTTTGACTTTTTATATTTTGTTGTTGCTTCGCTCTTCTGCGAGGAGAACATCTTGTTTTCCAATTGAAACGCAATAATTCGTCTTTACTGCGAAAGATCATTTTTCATTTCATACACGCCCTTCTCGGCGCTGGTCGCCGGTCGGTTTTGTGGGCCCCCTCTCCAAGGATGGCAAAGAGAAACAGTCAACAGAAACTTGCAAACAGCAATTTTTTTTCGCCCCCCCTCCCAATGTAATAAATGTTTTCCTTATATTAAGGAAACAAAGAGTAGGGGGAAAGCGGGAGACTTGAGCCACTTTTTGTTAGATCGTTAATAAAAATTTGTTTATCAATCACAGCCACCTGTTAAATGGATTTTTTTATAGCTACATTTATCTATTTTAAGAACGGTCTCTTATACTTATAATAAACGCAAGAAATTTTTGGCAAATGCCAAATGTTTGAAAACAGATTTTCGGCTCAAGTCTCCCGCACCACCGGGAGACTTGAACACCCCTTCGGGGAGAGTTGAACATACTCAAATCCTACGAGAAAAACAATAAAACGAATAATTTATCCACTTCCAATGTGATTATAATTTATTTTTATTGTTTTAGTGGTTTAGGTACTTTAGTTTCTTAACATATATAAAGTAAAAAAAGGTAAACAAAAACTTAACTTCAGAAACATAACGAAAATAAATCAATAACTTAAATAACCTACTACAAGGTTTATTTCTTGGAGTTTTTTTAATTAAATTATTTGTTTTATTATTAAAGTTAAATACAAGGCTTTAAAACACTTATACAACATTTAATCAGAGCAAATGGAGATTTTAGCCACTGATCAACTCTCCCTTCAGAAACTGTCTCAAGTCTCCCGTTCACATTTTTTAACAAATTTATGTTCATAATTTTTGTTATATACAAACTAGAATGGTATCATACTAATATTTACAATGTAGAATATCAATATTGTTAGGTAACATCAAATTGATTTATTTACCGCTTTACAGGTCAATTTTATAGAGCAAAAAGAAAAAATATTTTTTTTCACTATTGGCACTGCAAAACACCTTTTCTCTTCTACCAACCAGAGACAGCTGATGATTTAGAATTCTTTTTGTGTGCAATTAGCTCGTCACTGTCTGCATCGCATACACTTACACTTGTTAGATTTCAATGGAATTTGAGCAAATTATTGAGAGTGGCTCAAGTCTCCCATATGTTCAAGTCTCCCGCTTTCCCCCTAGACAAGGGAATACACACAGCTACGGGCGGTAGCCTTACATGAAATTTAGTTGTGTTTGCTGATACATACGAAGTTGTATAGAACCTAAGGCCCTTCTCGAGAGACTTTTCAATTTTGGAAAACTAGATATTTTTTTCTCAGAAGGGCTGGATATCAGCCGGGTTGGTTATGTAAGGGTGTTGAGAAGGTGGGAGTGTGCGGTTGGCATGGGTTTTTGCAAATTTACAGCAGGCATATGAACGTCAGTTGGGACTTTCACTGTGCGGTTGCCTTTTTTAAATAGGTCAGTACGTAAAATTGACGGGCAAATCATCAACCTTACAGTTTACTGCATTCAGTGGGTGGCTATATTTGGCTCCAAGTTGGTAACCGCGCAAGTGTTTGTTGATTTACTAACCCAAAATTGAGTTGCTATTGTTATGTCGTTAGGACATAACAAATGGTTGGACATTAGCAACTGTAGAGCGTGAGTAATTCGACAGGTACAAGCTTAAAGGCTTCATGAAGAAATAAATTCCACTTAGATATTTATAGCCTTTCAAAGAATTCTTCACGAAAGGTCATTTACCACCAGTCCATGCGGAAAAAAGTCCACCTGTGAGCTGACCCTGACGTCTCCAACTGTTAGATTGGTGTGAATTGGAATGAGTTTTCCTGCCCAATGCGAGGGAACAAAAACTTAATGTGGCTCCATGTGAAGCCTTGTGTTGGTTTTGTTTTTTTTTGTCGGTCCTACATATTGAGTAACGTGATGCGTGTTCAAATCCGCATTTACATAGCCGATTTTTGATTTGATTGTGCGTAAAAACATTGTGATGGTTCTTGTCTTTGCTACTCTCGTTTTGGGCCCTAGTTCCAGTAAAGCCTATCATGGATAGATTATGGACAGCTGCTTAATACAAAAGACAACTCATCCACACTCCATCCATATTTTTTTTTTTAACCCTAAATATGAATTGTGACGCTCGCGATAATTTTATGTCCAAAATGCAATTATTTTCTCAACGGAAAAAAGTCATCCCCACCTTGAATGCGTGTGGATGAAATGTCCCATAGAGGCCAACTTTCTTTTGTGTCTATCTCGAGGAATCCTCGAAGGAATCAAGACTGGGATCTACCTCCAGATCGAATTACCTACGCCAAGCTGTATGTGGCTTAGTGGTTAGTGTGATGGACTACTAAGCGAGGGGTCCCAAGTTCGAATCCCGCAAAAACCCAAATTCCAACTCGGGGTTTTTTTCACCGCGCCACCTCTCACGAACGTCTGACAAAAATCCGAGAGTACAATTGTCTTGAAATAGCTTCTCAATCGACCGTTTAAAGTCGGCATAAAATTGTAGATCCCTTCCCTTCAATTCGTTGCAAAAATGAAGCTATGCCTAGGGTCCCTGCGGTCCTGTTGCGCCAACTATGTAAGCTGCCTGAGAATAAAAACCGATCACTCTTGAGCGACATCTAGCGAAGACTCACTTAATCTATAACCGCACCCTCAAACACATCCAAATGAAGCTAATTCCTCGGCAAAACTTCCTGATCTTCAGTTTCCATTTCCACCCAACCAACAAAACGAAGCTAATTACCCATCACCGACTGCCATACAAATTAAGTGCCATGCAGGTCTGGCTGCAACCACGAAATAAGCTCTTAAAATTCCACCTGCATGCAGCGAATTTCCCTCAATATCAAAACAGAGATGTTGGGAAAGGAGAAAAAAAAATCCCAAGGACCCAATAATGCCTCGCCCGCACCACCGCCCTTAACAAAATAAATAGGTCACTTCACAGGGATCCTTATAATATTAAAGCCAAGGAGTTGAGTCGTGCTCCTCCACCTCTATGCACAATCTCTTCATCCAAACTTGTGTATTAATAACATTCTTGACACGTTCTCACTTGCATAAGCTGTGCTCCTTCGTTGCCTGATGTTGTCGTCGTCGTCGTCGTCTTTCCTGTAAATAGTTCGACCTCCACCTCAGTGGTAGTCCTTCATTTCGAAATTGTGTGTGAGGAGCAAGAAAAAAAAAACCCCCCCACCCACCTTCAGCTCTCTCAATGTAATTCAATGTTGTAATGAGGACTTTTCACACACACACACACTTTAAATGTTGTTCAAACTATTACTATAACGAGTATATGGTTGGATTCTCACCTCAAGAAAGTATAGCGAGTGGATCATGTGGAATTAGAAACTTACCCTCAAGGACGAACGTGCTGAGATGCGGTATGTGCGGTGCATGGTGGGCGATAGTGGTAGGTGATGTTTCGTTGCATGAATAACCAATGAAGCAGAAGGATTAGGTTATGGAATGTTGATGCTTGCTACTGCACATTCACCAGCAGTCACCAGGAGGTGGTAGTTCCTCTTTTTTACAGTTGAGAGATTTTTTTTTGATATTTTTCTGCCACGGTTAACAGGGAAACCCTGTGAGTTTCGCTCTCTGAAAGATGTCGGTAAGAACGTGAAATTTCGTGCTCAGGAAGGATGTTGCGGAATTTTGTGGAAATATTTTCTTTCTTTATTTAAGGACGTTAAACGTTGGAACGTTGTTGCGGAGCAGGGCTATACCTTTGGGTTGTACATTGTGGAGGGAAATAGTTGCGAAAATCGACGGCATAATAATATTCATTTATACCTATGTATGTCGAAAGTGCCTTCTTAATGGGGCAACTAGTGGCCGCAACAGGTCAATATTTGACTCTGGCTTCTTAGAACAATATATTTCACCTTCTTTCGGAAGTGACCATTTTATGTCTTCGATTTTTAAATGGCTATATTGAGAATGGGCCTAAGAAAGCTCGGGGAGTTTTCCATATAAAAATCCCCAAGTTGTGTTCAACTTCGAGTGAATAAAATTTGCCTAGGTACCTATATTCTTTTGAATATTTCTAGACGTTCGAGAGAGATGGATCATGCATCAAGAAGCCTGACTCTGGCCGCCTTCGTGAGTTCTAATATGTATGAATGGCGATATGTGGCCCTAAAATATTGTTTCAAACCTTCAGTGTTATGACAAGGAGGAGGAAGAAACCATACTCCATCTCCTCTGTACCTGTCCGGCTGTCTCACAAAGACGAAAACTCCATTTCGAAGCGTTCTACTATAATGATCTGAACGATCTTAAAAACATAGACATTCGTTATGTCCTTCAGAAGTAGGTACCAATTGGTTCAACGAGTATAAAGAATTGAATTTTAGAATCATGTGGTATCACAAGGGACCATAATGGTCTAATTGTGTCGGCTAACCGACAGCCACTTCAACCTAACCTAAATTTCGGTGTTATGACAGTTTGAACCAGTGTTAGTATGTCATTGAGATGGTTTTTCCCTCGGACAGCTAATTTTTTCCCCATTTTTCCCTTTTGGACTTAGTCAAAATTCCCACTAAATTCCCACATAGTTAATTTAAATAAAAAAGTAAATTTTCAATACTTTTATTAACAAAAAATAAAAAAAAAGGCACACAAATATTATATATTAAGGATTTTAGTATTAATTTACGCACTAGAAAGTCAAATTATATGCACAATTCCGAAATGTATTCGGCAATCATATATCTATGTGTCTTCCTACATTCATATTCCTCCTCCAATTCCACCAACCACCACCGAATCTTATACCTGGCCAAAGGACGACATAATTCACACACGACACACATCCTCAGACATTTCCTACAAGCAATAAAACTTAAGTAGATGAAATAAAGTCACAAACGCAGAATTATTTGATATTTTTTTATTTATTAAATATAATAATTATATTTTAAAGTTGCATTTGCAAACGAAATCTTAACATAAAAAAAATGTGCACAACATGCGAAATAAATTACGTAACACATTAACGTAAGCTCTATGCTGGCTCTAAACGCACATTTTCGTGTTACTTACGCAGCCCTAAAGTTCGAAAAATCTTTATAAATCACATTTTCCTGTGTAAGGGCATCTTAGAGGGTGCGTAAAAATAGGCAGACTCTACGTTGGGCTTATAAATATGCCTGTAAGTTTATAAAAAGAGAGACAACTAATCAAAATTCAATTTCACTAATACACACCGTCGTCAAAATTTAATGTTTACCTAGCTAACAGCGCAGCGAAAAACAGAAACATCAACTCAGTTGAAAACATAAGCAATGAAGTTAGAAGGAGAAGTTCAAAATGTGTACGAAAAAAAAATGATAGGGTAAGGTAGGGAGGAGTTGACAGGCAGGAGGAGTTGACATCAGCACTTTTCGGAAAAACTAAGACCTTGGCAGCTCTTTCAATGACGAGAAAACGAAGCTAGTAACGATTTTTTTGAGTGATAAATAAACAATCACTGTTGTCTAGGTCTAGGAGATAAGCGAATTTCAAATCTTTTTTATTTTTGTGCCCATTTCATCTTACTTTTATGGTAAGCAATCCAACTGTAATATTTAAATTATGTAGCTTTTGACATTGAAAGTGCAATGCGGTGCACATTCATTCGTTTTAAAATCATCAATGTATTAGTCCCAAAAGTTATCAAAAAGGAGGATTTGACATATGTGCTGAAGGAGGAATTGACAGAGTGTCAAATCCTAATTTATGAGTCAAGATATAAATTTTGTGGTAAAACAACTTCTTACTGTTTTTTAGAATGCAAAAATGCCAAATAGTTACAAGAACAAAAATCCCCACCGCAACATCGATGAAACAAGTGTTGAGAATGCCATTTAAGACATTCAAAACAAAACAGAGTCGATAAGCAGTGCTGCCCCAAAAAGTGTTTATTAAACGTACCACTTAAATATTCAAACTAAAAAAAAACAGGAAGTTCAATAAATTAATGCTCAATTCAGTTCAAAATATACCTCTTTAGGCAGATGGCAAATCCTCCTTCATGGTAGGAGGAATTGACACTTTGTAAAGTTCTGGAAAAAACCTCACAACTCTGTTAAAAAGTATTTATATCGATTAATCAATAAAGCTTTTATATTGCTAAAAGTATGTTGTAACTTATGTAAATTTTGAAAATTTTAAATTGTATTTGGATTTTAAGATATCTCCAAATGTTGGTTAACGTGTCAAAACCTCCCGACCTTACCCTACTCTTACCCTCTTACGTGTTTTGTAATTGTAATTTTAGACTTGTTTTGTGAACACAGAATAAGGTAGTACAACTATGATATTAGGTTAAGGTTTGATAGAATTTTTTTTTTGTAAGTTGACCAAATTTCTCACAAAATCTTTCCGAAATCCTTTTTTTTTCCTTTTTCCCACGAGACGGTTTCTTACCATCGAAATTCCCACAAAAAGGTAAATTTCCCACGATATACTAACACTGGTTTGAACAAAGTAAGTGCCAACTGCCACTGCACTGTCTGTAAATCTAAACAATTTCCAAATCCGTTGCATACTTTTAGTGGCTTGACATATTTAATTACCAATACAAATCACGCCGCCTTCTGCCGTAAGTACAGGTCCACTATACGATCGTCTTATGCATAGAGTTGTCTCCCTTTCCCGCGATATTGCCAAATTTCATTAGCTCCGCAAATATTTACCTCACGACTGATGTCCCCATCCTTTCGACAGTTAATTTACAAAAAAAAACTCGTCTCCCTGTCAAAATTCCCAAAGCAGCCAACCTCAACCATTCATACTCTTCCATCGCAACATCAGAGGACAAAAACGAGTTGATAAGCTCCCCCGCAAAAAAAAAAAAAAAACACAACCACATAAGAATGTAGGTTCATCAATTTACTGGCGAACATTAGCCGAAAGTATTCCCCCCAACATAACGTGTGAGGTGTATACACACTTTCCACTTTCGATTAGATAATTTTAAACCTCATTTACGAGCGCAGAGACAGCGAGTCCTCCCACAGGTTTGGTAATTTTGTTCCCATGTTATTTTGGATTTCGGTTAATTTGCCTAACAATAGCGATTCGACAAATTTTAATCCACTTAGTCAACCAGGAGAACACGAAGAAGGGGTCCTTTGAGATTATACTTTTTTTTTTTTCCTTTTATTATCTTTTCTTTGTTATACAAGCAAAAAAGGATGAGAAGTTGTTTTCTTTCTCTGATTCGCATTTAATTAGGAATGACATCGTTTGTGTATTTGTTTGTTTTGTTCTCTGACAGTAAGAGCTGTAAGTATTTGCTCGTGATGTATGTTCTTTCTTATCCATGTAGGCGGATATAAGTTGATTTCAGAAAGGCAGTGGGATATTCTAAGTAGGAAAAGTGCTGAAAGATTGACACAGACACAGACGATTTGGAAGCTCAAACTTGGGATAAAATACAGTCGTTGAAAAGAACTCCTAAAGCCTGCCGTTTGGGGGATGCATTTCCAGATTTCCATAAATATAAGCTATCATCCTTATTTATCTGACTAATGATCTCGTGTTGTTACGTGCGTCCTGTCTGTCTGTCGAAATCCGTATATATTCGTATATCTATATAACTTATGCGGATTTGGGCTTCTTTACCGTCTATAAAATAAAATTAGTCAAAATATTTGCTCTCGTTTGTGAGAAAATTACAGCAAACTTTTCTCAACGAGACTTCCTATGTATAACACTTTCAGGAAGTGTTCCGATTTTTTTGTTTTTGTTTGTGAACAACCCTGCTGTATCGACAGCTGTTTGACACTTCTCTACCTACTCGCAATCTCAAATGTCATAAATTCCATCAGCTTTTGCATGTTTGGCTTGTTTTGTTTCTTGTAATTTAATTTAATTTCATTTATTAACAGTGTCTCGCATAATATAGAAGTCGACAGCCCACATCAAGATTATGTCGCCGGGCGAGGATGAGCATGAACTGCCCTACGTGATCCTTTCGAAGAACAACTTCGAATCGGCGATTCGTGAGTTGCTTCTTGTCAAGAACTAGAGAGCGGAGGTGTATGTAAAGAAGGCCGGTTCCACCGATTGGAAAGTGGAATACCGCGGCTCTCCAGGGAACCTCATTCAGTTCGTAGACTTGCTCTTCTCCAACAAGGAGCTGCTCGTCGGCACTGGCATAATTCGCTGCAAATTCGCATGCATGGAGCGCAAAAGAAGATCGGTCTGGCATCCGTGGAACAGAACGATTGCCTGTTCTTTGTCACATAGTTTGTGGATGACGATTTTTTCACAGCCACGGTGGTGTTTTTGGTCCCCAAGGAGTGTGTTTTGCCCAGCACCGAGAGTGAGGTAAGTTAAAGAACCGCTGCTGGTTGAATTAAATGACTTATGTGTTTGTTTTCAGTATGCGGCCATAAAGACTCTAATGGACCGCAACAGAATCATGGTGTCATCGTCGAGGAAGACCTCGGGCGAGAAGTCCGACCTGATTCAGGATTTGAATAGACTGTTGAGGTTTGTCAGGGGGCAGCAGGACGATGCGTCTACCTTGCCGGATATAAAGTTGGAACTGGCGATGGAATCTTTGAGGGCGGCGGTGAACTATCTCAGTCTGGTTTCTGATGCGCGAAATCTGGGACATTGCGAGCTGAAAATATTGAATTTGGAGCGATCCGTACACTTCGATGCGGCAGCAGTCTCCGCTTTGAACATTCTGCCAAAGCCGGGAACCCAAATCACATCACCTGCCTTCCGTTGGACGAGCATTTTGGGTGTGCTTGACCACTGCCGCACCGCACAGGGACATCGTTTGATGGCTCAATGGTTTAGGAGGCAACCGCTGCGCAACAAGGACATCCTCAACGATCGCCACAATGTGGTGCAGTGCTTGGTGGAGAGTCCCACAATTGTGACATCCATCCACGACGACTACCTGAAGCGGATCCCTGACATTCTGATGCTCACCGAGAAGCTGATGCGCAAGAAGGCGAGTCTGCAGGATCTTCTTCGAATCTACCAGGTGATTCTAAGAGCCCCACGCCTCATCAGCACGATGAAAAGCACCCTGGGTGACCTGTTGGGTTTGAAACAGATGGTGGAACAGGTCATCGACTTGGATGTTGTAGAGAACTGCCTGGAGCTGCAAGAGAACATCACCTTCATCTCGAACGACGTGGAGTTCAAGAGGGGTGAGCTATACAGTGCTGATTTGGAGTCTATAAGTTCTAACTTTTCACCTTACAGATGACTGTAACATGTTCATTATCAACGGTCCAAACATAGGTGACAAGAGCACCTACATTCGGTCTGTTCGCATGGCGCATGTCGGCTCCTTAGACCGCAACAGATAAATCTCTGGTGATCGTTGACGAATTGGGGCGAGGCACGTCCATATACGAAGGTTGTGGCATCGCGTGGTCAATCGTTGAGTAAGTCCCTACATTTTCTTCTGTCGGACTGACATCAGCTGAACATTTTTGGTTTCTATTTCAGGCACCTTGCCAAGAAAACCCGTTGCTTTGCGTTGTTCGCCACGCATTTCCATGAGATCACAAACTTGGCCGACACATGTGCCACAGTTAAGGACTGTCACATGCAAGCGCTAGCCGACAATGAGAACTTTACGCTTCTGTACCAAGTTCGTCCCGGTGTTATGGAGAAGAGTTTCGGCATTCAAGTTGCCAGATTGGCAAACTTTCCCGATTCCGTTTTAAAGGTGAGTTGACAGATGATTCTATGAACTTTCATAACATTCGAATCTCGCTCCATAGATGGCACAAAATGTCTACCACGAGTTCGAGGATGAGAACGCCCAGAAACGCACCAAGAAAAACGAACAACTCCTTAACAAGATGGAAACGGCCATCGACAACCTGTCGTCGGGCAACAATGTCGATATAAACGAGGGCGATCTAACTAAGTTTGTGGAGCAATTCAAGAAAGACATCCAGGAGCTGGACAGCGAGTACTTTAACGCAGTGTTGTCTACCACCAGCGACTACCCACAGCCGAATCTCCATGTCATCTGCGACATCAGCAGCGTACATCACTTGAAGTGCCTCTTCCTGTATCAGTATTCCCATTTTTTTTTATAAAGTCTCGCAACCATCGTGTTAGAATGTTTTGTAATCGGCGTGATGGGCATTTATAAACCGATTTGTACAAAGTAGCGCGTCGTGACATTCCAGAATATAATAACCCGTAAAAGCAATTGATTTGGGTTGGCAAACATCCGGAACGTATTCATCTGCAGTTTGTAAGTAGGGTTAGGTTAGGCACACTTCGTTTTAAGCGGAGGAAGCTGGAGCTGAACAGGTAATCACACAAAATAAAACAGTTTTCTTCGCCTCAAGCAGCATGTGCACTGAAGATTGTCATTCTTTATTTAATCGCAAATAAATACCTACATAAGAAATCACAATAAATAAATTCTAACACCAAATTGGAATGTTCTTCTTAATTCACTTTATTAGTTTATCTAAAATTCAGGTAACAGTTTTTTATGAGGTCACAAAAGCGTAAGTACCTATTCACTATAAACCACGATTTCTGTTGTCCAAACTTGTCTCCAAACTCCACTCTGAAGTAATTTCGTGTATTCACCATCCTTTATCAACATTAGACAAAAAAAAATCAACGAAACACCTCCTAATATGCAATCAAAAAAAAAAAAATTCACCATCTTGAGTGAAAAACATCCGCTACCATGCAATGAAAATTAATACACTGAACCAAACCTGAAAAACGTCAAGTACATTTCGCACCAAAAAAGTATGGTTACACCAGGCGCTCAGCAATTGTAGTTGGTATTCCTACTACACCACACACTTAAATTTTCACCACAATCACACTCAACGAAAACATGTAGTGGACCATTTTTTCGTCCAGTATTGGGTTTTGAAGAGTGTACACCAAGCAAAGGGGGTTTCTGTACCTACTGCAATTGCTGTGCGCCTAGTGATTTACGAGGATTTTTCGGTGGAATTTGCCTTTGCGATTTGCCGCTGTCAGAAATTGAAATTGCACTAGTACAGAATAAGTTCTGTTCTTTCGAGATGTGGAAAGTAATTTCTGTCCTAGAATGGAAAAATTACAAAAAAGTAATAGAATTTATTTAGTAGCCAGTTTTGCACTACAGAAAAGCAAGGCGAAAGGTGGCAACCGTGCCACTTGAAAAAATTTTGTGTCCAAATTGGAAATAAAAATGACGAATTGTTAAAATTACCAAAATAAGTTTCCCAATCATCTGTAAAATAAATTGTCAAATGAAGGAAATGGCATTCAGTGATCGTGCGAATTAAACACATTAATGCACCATTTAAAACAGACGAAAAGAAAAACGTTAAAAAAAATTGTAATGCAACCAAATGGAATAGAAAATGACAATTTGACCAAGATAAAAAATAATGACCAATGTGGCAAGGCGGCAACCGTGGTGGTGGGGGACAGTGAGTGCTGGCTAATTTGTTGACGTTTTCGATTGCTTGGGATTTGCTGCAGTGTTTATGGGCAAATGTACTAAATTGGAGCGACCGATGCGACGTTTCGAAACTTTTAGTAGGTAGGTTAATTACATTTAAATTGACTTCAGCAATTTAATGAACAGAACTAATAAGTTAGGATGCAAAACAAGTTTAGTACATCAAGAAAAAGTGTAGAACGCTGTATTTGCTAGTATGTAGCCAGGTGTATTTGAACGCTCACGATTTAGAGTACGCTCGACATACTTACTCGGGTTTTGTTCAGTGTCCACTGCTTTTTGAAAGAAAAACTCCATCTAGGGTATAGATGTACCAGTACCAGTACTTACTTTGATCCGTGGAAACTAATTCACCTGGCCATTTAACCAAGTTTGTTTTATTTTTTTTTTTGTCTTTAGTCTTTGATGGACAATTTTTGTTTGATAATAAAAATAGTTGAATATAATTGGGTTCTTGCATCTAAAATAAAATACTTTTTTTGAACGAAGTTAAATTTCAATAGTACCTACCCGGAGAGCAAAATTCAGTACTAAAATTGTACTAGTATCCGGCCAGGTTATTTTTGCTTTTAAGAATTGCAATTACAAATTAAATTAAACATTTTTATTTTGGTATCATATATATTATGCACATATGTACATTGCACACTATATACTTAGTTCAAGTAAATTCAATTTTGTAGACTTGTCAAACAAAAATAAAATTTATGTGGTAAAATTATATGAATTCAGTTCCAATTTTTTAAAAATAGGTATATAATTAAAAAATAAGACTAGTTTAGGTGAATTTTTAACACTTGTTAAAGGTTGTAGGAAACGCTGCACTCATGTGCAGAAGAAAATTATAGGAACACCTCGTTTGAGAAGCGCTGCAACTTTCGCAAACGCTTACGTGTAAACGCACCCGCACTACCAGTGGCAGCCATATTTTTTCGTCCACTTTTCGCCTAGTTTATGGGTTTTTTCTTTAACACCCTATGCTCGGTTGAATCTAATTCAAACCTCTATCTTTATCTACATATAACACGTAGAAAAATCGCCCCTGTGCTTTAACCTCGTTTTCAGATTTTTCTGAACATACCATTCGTCACAATATCGTTTTGGAAATTTACGCCATAGTCGAGCGCATAAGTGCGAGCGAGACGACAACACCACCCCACACGAAAAACTCTTAGATGTAAACCACGTACAGCGTTGGTTCGCTTGGATTTTTAGTCAGTCAGTATCGAGAGTCAGGTTCGGTTGGTTGGTAGGGCACTAGCGCATGGTCGCATTTTAATTTCGGCATTTTGCCACGTTTTCATTGTTCGCGCATCATAAGTAGGCGGCCATTGTGTCGACCGAAAATAACAAAAACGCAAATTAAAAGTTAAATATCGCGATTGTGATTCGCCGGCGAGGGAATTTTGAGTTCGGTGAAGCCGATCAAATACCCGCAAATCGTTTCGCGCATTGTTTTAAGAAAAGCGAATAAAAGAAAAAAAAAAAACCCACGATACATATATATCGCGAGGAAAAACTTCTCGACCGCGTGTGTTGAACCATACCTCGTGGATACATAAAACCACCCCCACAAAAAGGGAAAGAAACAAAATCGAGAGTCGGTAGTGTGCTTTACGCCATTCCACTCGGCGAAAATAATTTTACGTAAATCCAACCCCGCGCTAAGAAATAAAATTCCTGACGCGCCAAAACCTAAGATAACCTCATCGACACCCAGTTAAGTGCGCTGAAATCGTGATACAAAAAGAAAAAAAATAGTTAAAAAGTTTAGAACATTGAAAGGGAAAAATTCCCCAACGTCCCACGAAAATAATATAAATTGCGCAGCACATAGCACAGTCGTTGCACTAGCGAAGCACCACACCTCAGAGCTAAGACGCAGTCGTGCATCCATCCTCCAGTAGGTGGAGCGAGTATCACCACAGACCATCACCCCATCGAATACACCAACCTTCGGACTTCGCTTGAGACGAGACACCAACCTCAACGATAGTCACCTCGTCGAAATTCACCTCTTCGTCAACACTGCGCCTACCGATATACTTTAAGTTAAGTAGTTTGGGTCCAATAAAATTTCTTGTTGTAAACATTTATACTTCTCCAAATGATTTTATCTTCCACTAAGGTATAGATCCGCGAATTAAAGCATATCAAAGAGCTTATGCATAACATCCTGGAAGGAAAGGCGGTGCACTGCAGTCCCTCACCACGGATCGCGTTCAGGTAGCTATCCCCTGAATAAAGAACGGGGTAAGTTTGGAATTAATTAATCTCATTTGGAAGAAACAAAGTGTATTAAAAGTAGTATTGGCCCAGTTGGATAGGCTATAGCGTTAGAGAGTGGTCGTGTCGATTGACCCAGTTTAGTCTTGTCGTCGCTTATACATGGTAAAGTAAAGCTAAATAACGTAAGGTTAGGTTCGGACCGGTGCGCCAGTGATTTAGTCGTTAGCATTTGTGACACTCTGTGAGGAATCTCACCAATGAGAGCGTGAGCGTATAATCTTCGTCGTGGAAGCATCAACTTGATTTTCTTTTATTATACACGCGGACGCAATAACTAGTCACGTCCCACAACGCTGCATTACGCGAGTAGATAGGCCACGGGCACATGCTCTGGTCTCTACGTCTAACATCGAAGGGTTATTGTTTTTCGTTAATTTTGTTCTGGCTGTAAATGATAACGTAATCGAGCGGCAACAGTAAGATTTGTATGTCCGCACTTGTACTGACTTGTGTTGTAACGTCCACCCCCTTAATTAAGTACTAGTTTTAAGATCTTTTGGTTTTGAATAAAAATAAGCTTGTGAACTTCACGAAGAAGAACAATCATGTGTGTTCATTGGCTTTGGAATTTAGTTTAGGTTTCGGAAGCAGCCGCCAGATGTGCGGATAAGGAAGTATTGAAGGGAATGTCGGCCATGGGGGCGAACACGATCCGAGGTGGTTTTACGCAGTTCGGTTCATGGTTGTAGTTTAGTAGTTAGTAGGATATTCGGACGTTAGGGGTCGTCGTTCAATAGGAGCGTGACGACGACCATGGTAGCTTGGCCTTGGTGCTAAGTAGGGGTGGGTCAGCTCAGGGGAAGATTACTTCCACCTATTTCTTCCCCCACTTTCTTCTTTTTCACTGTGGATGTAAATATTTCAACGGATCGCACTACTCGGGCCTCGCAATCTTTATTGTTAGGGATAGTGGTTTAATCCGGTCGTGTCCAACATCTTTTACGATCTATCTTTTTGAATTAACAGGCATGTAAAACTAGAGGTAACCCCAGTCCAGGGCCTGCAACAAGATCCCCACCCACCGAGGGCTAGCGCGGGAGGAAGCGGTCATGCCTGGTTGCAGGAGGCTTGGACAACCCCATCCGTCATGCTGCCCGGACTGCCGTAGGGGTCCTGTGACCTTGCGGTATATGGGTAGTTTAAGTGATGGATGGGGGTATGGTTCGCGTAGCGGGGCGTAGGAATTTCGACTTTCCTTTTTGTTCTTGTTTGGTTGTTGGTCAACTCAGTTGCGCGTAGGTATAGGTTAATACTTGCCTGCGTGTTTGCTGACATGGCAGAAGGAGTCGCTTGCGTTCCGTAACGTGAACGTACGTTACAGGTGGCGCCCAACGTGGGGCCCGAAGTAGTGATATGATTCAGAAGTATTTACAAAAAATTTACACAAAAAATTTTGTTTTCACCATTTTCGACTTTACTCTTTTTCGTTTCACGTAACCGGTGTTTGGGTGTATTTTCATCCCCATTCATGTCTGTTGTACGCTGAAGTCTGAGATCTAGTTTTGCGGAAATAGGTGTAGGAGTTTGTAATCCTTTAGTGTTCTTTAAGTCCCTTGTCCGGTAGATGGGTAGACTTCGTTCCCCATTTACGTCCGTTGCTCGGGCTCATAAGTTCTTCACATTTCCATCGTCAGCATTTGAGCCTTCGAGTTCATGTCCGGTAAGTGGGTGAAGTTGTTCCTCACTTACGTCCGTTGCTTGCACTCAGGGCTGGTGTGTAGTTCGCTTTTCTTTGGTAAGTTAGTTCTGTTAAGTCCGGTATTTGGATCGACCTTTGTCTCCATTTACGTCCGTTGCTTCAGGCTGTCTTCACCATGTTCCATAGCAAAGCACAGAAATTTAGCAACTCTAATGTCACTTGCGATTCTGCAGTGATTGTAAAGCATTAATCCATCTAGAGGCGTTGTCGCTTCAGTAGCCACAGTGGAATAGAAAGTGTGAATCTATCCTCGTTGTTCTCGTGTTTGTCCTCTATGTGTTCGACATTCCTTCAGGTTGATGTTAAGTTTAGTTTTGGTTTAGTTTTGATTTAGTTTTGAGAAAGTGTTGAGGAAGTTTAGTTTTGATTTAGTTTTGAGATATTTTAGTTTTGAGAAAGTTTAGTATCGAGATAGTTTGAGTTAAGTTTAGAGACAGTGTAGTTTGAGAAGTTTTGTTTTGAAGTTTTAGTCATTGAACGTACTCCAACGTTTTAGATTTGAATAAGATTTAGTCGGAAGTTCAGTGCTAGCGATTGCTAAGCCAGCCTTCCACACATTCACTTTAGTTTTAGTATTGAGTTTAGTCATATATTACCCTATACGACTCAGCAGTATAGCAATAGTATATCTAGTGTTACATTAGGTTAGAAGTCCCTGAATTCGTGTAGAATTCACCATCTTTATTTTTTTTTGGTATTTTTATTATTATTGTTTTCAAGTCAGCTGTGTGGTAAAAATGTCCAATCTCGGCCAAAGTAGTCGAAGGGAAGTTCAGAGTGATTACACACTGCGCAGTGGGCGCAAGCACATCCCGGCCACCACGGAAGAACCGACTCTTCTTCCGAACATGGTTGGAACCAGCGAAGAGGCTGACCGAACAACAGTCACGGGAAATCCCCAAGATAACCAATCAGTCACGAACCCGTCTGCACCTCGAACAGCACCGGGAACGCAGGACGCTAACGAAAGCGCACAATTCGAACAATATGTTCAGGATGTCGTAACGGCAACCGTCGGTCTCAATCGGACAGACGAGCGTCGGTTCATGCGAGAAGAGCTCGACCGAAGTCGTGCTGCTCTCCAACGCGAACTCGCTTCGTTGGTTCAAGCAGCCGTATCTGCTGCTATGCGACCTCTAGCTTCCGCAGCGAACAACGATCACCAAGAACCTAACGCAGATCGTAACTCCCAACCTGCTCACGCAGAATACGACGTAAATCGGCGACCCGAGGTAGCTCCACTTCAGGCGAGTGAGCCACCGAATATTCCCCCGACAGGTAATCCTGTGGTATACCCCGTGAACATGCCACGAAGTAGCAACGTGGAAAACTTTTTAGAGCAAATTAGCAGAATGAATCTGTGCGGACCAACTCCATCTCCGGAACCGCCGGCTCAGACGTCTTCACCCTCGTCTTCCTTCAACCGATTTCCCAACTATCACAAGTGGGGAATCAGGTTCGATAACACCCATATGTCAGTGGACGATTTCCTCTTTCGGCTTGGAAGATTAAAGGAATCCCATAACGTGACTTGGTGTGACGTCGTCGCCAATTTCCATCATTTTGTCGCTGGTCAAGTTGAGACATGGTATTGGATGTACCTTAAGAGTAATCCCGGCGTGAATTGGTCCACACTTCGTCTCGCCTTGATAGAACAGTATCGCAGCTTGGAGACTGACTTCGAATTATCGCGAAGAATGTCCGATCGGAGGCAGGGTTTGTACGAACCGTTCGACGCGTTTTTCACTGACCTTATGCGCCTCAACGCAAAACTGCGAGTCCCTAAGTCTAATCGCGAGATAATTGAATTTCTGAAACAGAACGCCAACCGTAGGATAGGAGAACACCTCATAACTTTCAGCACACACAACATCCCTGAAATGGTTCATGTGTGTCGTACGATTGAGAAGTTCGTAAAGGAACACGATCCACCGCGGCAGCGGATACCTCAAACGTATTTGCCCCGTCGGAATATCAGTGAAGTAGAACAGGTCGAGGAAGGATACGATACACCCGTCTCTTCCGCACAACTTGAGGAAGTTGCTTTCCGGCGAAGGAGCCCTAGTGTTCTGAAATGCTGGAACTGCAAGGAACTCGGTCACACATTCTTCGATTGTGCCATTCCTCAAAGAGCTCTGTTCTGTTACAAATGCGGTTGTGAGAACACGACGACACCTCGTTGTCCTACATGCGCGGGAAACGCCCAACCGAGCAATCCGCCGACCGGGGAGATTCGCTCGAGGGATGTCAACCCGGCAAACCTCTCAGCCTAAATCCAAACCCACCAACCATTCTAAAGCGTCCGGAAGCCCATAGGGTTGAAGGAGCCGCTAGCACACCCTCAACAGCCAAGAAACCCAGTGAGCCCAAGTTGACCTTCCACCAACGTCTAACGTATTACCGTCAAGCGAGAGAACGTATCTTCGGATCACCAATCCTGTCTCCGAAAATAGCTAAAGTCAGGAAACGCTTTGCGGGAAAGAAACGGCAATACCGCGCAATTGCGGCAACAACGTTGCTAGGATCCTCAGGGGACCCAAGACCTTTTGTCACGGTCAAACTTTTCGACCGAGAGTGGCTAGGCTTGTTGGACAGCGGTGCGTGCATTAGTTGTATAGGAGCAGGAGGCATTTCGTTTTTGCAGAACAACGGAATCCCTCTCAGAAAGTTTTCGTCAGCTGTTACCACTGCAGACGGAACCAAACAAGACATCATCGGCGTGGTAAACACCCAAATACACTTTAGAAACCAGATTGAGGATATCACCCTCTATGTTGTTCCTTCGTTAACCAAAGATTTGTACCTTGGAGTCGATTTTTGGAAGTTATTTCAGATAGCACCCAATGTAGTCTCGGAAGTGTCTCCATTTCCCTCGAGAGGTGAACCTTCATCCATATTGGATACTCCAAGCGATGGAACCGACAAATCGGAAGTAACTTATACGAGTTAGTCGATGCAACTGGACATAGTCTAGGTGTAACCCACAGCAAAGATCTTCGTCGGTAAGACATAGCCGTAGGATATTTTTGAATGATAGTTACAGGAAGGTAGGTGAGACGTTACGAAGTCCCAGTAGGATAGTGAAGTAGTAAGGAAACAGTTGACCGCTCAGAGTCGGTAGAACATGAGATTCTTGTGTCTCGGGCGTGGGTCGTTTGGTAGGATTTAGCAGGTTTCATTTTCTTGACCTTTTGCAGTCGCAAGTCTCTGAAAATGTCAAGTTGTGTAGGAAACGCTGCACTCATGTGCAGAAGAAAATTATAGGAACACCTCGTTTGAGAAGCGCTGCAACTTTCGCAAACGCTTACGTGTAAACGCACCCGCACTACCAGTGGCAGCCATATTTTTTCGTCCACTTTTCGCCTAGTTTATGGGTTTTTTCTTTAACACCCTATGCTCGGTTGAATCTAATTCAAACCTCTATCTTTATCTACATATAACACGTAGAAAAATCGCCCCTGTGCTTTAACCTCGTTTTCAGATTTTTCTGAACATACCATTCGTCACAATATCGTTTTGGAAATTTACGCCATAGTCGAGCGCATAAGTGCGAGCGAGACGACAACACCACCCCACACGAAAAACTCTTAGATGTAAACCACGTACAGCGTTGGTTCGCTTGGATTTTTAGTCAGTCAGTATCGAGAGTCAGGTTCGGTTGGTTGGTAGGGCACTAGCGCATGGTCGCATTTTAATTTCGGCATTTTGCCACGTTTTCATTGTTCGCGCATCATAAGTAGGCGGCCATTGTGTCGACCGAAAATAACAAAAACGCAAATTAAAAGTTAAATATCGCGATTGTGATTCGCCGGCGAGGGAATTTTGAGTTCGGTGAAGCCGATCAAATACCCGCAAATCGTTTCGCGCATTGTTTTAAGAAAAGCGAATAAAAGAAAAAAAAAAAACCCACGATACATATATATCGCGAGGAAAAACTTCTCGACCGCGTGTGTTGAACCATACCTCGTGGATACATAAAACCACCCCCACAAAAAGGGAAAGAAACAAAATCGAGAGTCGGTAGTGTGCTTTACGCCATTCCACTCGGCGAAAATAATTTTACGTAAATCCAACCCCGCGCTAAGAAATAAAATTCCTGACGCGCCAAAACCTAAGATAACCTCATCGACACCCAGTTAAGTGCGCTGAAATCGTGATACAAAAAGAAAAAAAATAGTTAAAAAGTTTAGAACATTGAAAGGGAAAAATTCCCCAACGTCCCACGAAAATAATATAAATTGCGCAGCACATAGCACAGTCGTTGCACTAGCGAAGCACCACACCTCAGAGCTAAGACGCAGTCGTGCATCCATCCTCCAGTAGGTGGAGCGAGTATCACCACAGACCATCACCCCATCGAATACACCAACCTTCGGACTTCGCTTGAGACGAGACACCAACCTCAACGATAGTCACCTCGTCGAAATTCACCTCTTCGTCAACACTGCGCCTACCGATATACTTTAAGTTAAGTAGTTTGGGTCCAATAAAATTTCTTGTTGTAAACATTTATACTTCTCCAAATGATTTTATCTTCCACTAAGGTATAGATCCGCGAATTAAAGCATATCAAAGAGCTTATGCATAACATCCTGGAAGGAAAGGCGGTGCACTGCAGTCCCTCACCACGGATCGCGTTCAGGTAGCTATCCCCTGAATAAAGAACGGGGTAAGTTTGGAATTAATTAATCTCATTTGGAAGAAACAAAGTGTATTAAAAGTAGTATTGGCCCAGTTGGATAGGCTATAGCGTTAGAGAGTGGTCGTGTCGATTGACCCAGTTTAGTCTTGTCGTCGCTTATACATGGTAAAGTAAAGCTAAATAACGTAAGGTTAGGTTCGGACCGGTGCGCCAGTGATTTAGTCGTTAGCATTTGTGACACTCTGTGAGGAATCTCACCAATGAGAGCGTGAGCGTATAATCTTCGTCGTGGAAGCATCAACTTGATTTTCTTTTATTATACACGCGGACGCAATAACTAGTCACGTCCCACAACGCTGCATTACGCGAGTAGATAGGCCACGGGCACATGCTCTGGTCTCTACGTCTAACATCGAAGGGTTATTGTTTTTCGTTAATTTTGTTCTGGCTGTAAATGATAACGTAATCGAGCGGCAACAGTAAGATTTGTATGTCCGCACTTGTACTGACTTGTGTTGTAACGTCCACCCCCTTAATTAAGTACTAGTTTTAAGATCTTTTGGTTTTGAATAAAAATAAGCTTGTGAACTTCACGAAGAAGAACAATCATGTGTGTTCATTGGCTTTGGAATTTAGTTTAGGTTTCGGAAGCAGCCGCCAGATGTGCGGATAAGGAAGTATTGAAGGGAATGTCGGCCATGGGGGCGAACACGATCCGAGGTGGTTTTACGCAGTTCGGTTCATGGTTGTAGTTTAGTAGTTAGTAGGATATTCGGACGTTAGGGGTCGTCGTTCAATAGGAGCGTGACGACGACCATGGTAGCTTGGCCTTGGTGCTAAGTAGGGGTGGGTCAGCTCAGGGGAAGATTACTTCCACCTATTTCTTCCCCCACTTTCTTCTTTTTCACTGTGGATGTAAATATTTCAACGGATCGCACTACTCGGGCCTCGCAATCTTTATTGTTAGGGATAGTGGTTTAATCCGGTCGTGTCCAACATCTTTTACGATCTATCTTTTTGAATTAACAGGCATGTAAAACTAGAGGTAACCCCAGTCCAGGGCCTGCAACAAGATCCCCACCCACCGAGGGCTAGCGCGGGAGGAAGCGGTCATGCCTGGTTGCAGGAGGCTTGGACAACCCCATCCGTCATGCTGCCCGGACTGCCGTAGGGGTCCTGTGACCTTGCGGTATATGGGTAGTTTAAGTGATGGATGGGGTATGGTTCGCGTAGCGGAGCGTAGGAATTTCGACTTTCCTTTTTGTTCTTGTTTGGTTGTTGGTCAACTCAGTTGCGCGTAGGTATAGGTTAATACTTGCCTGCGTGTTTGCTGACATGGCAGAAGGAGTCGCTTGCGTTCCGTAACGTGAACGTACGTTACAAGGTAATTATGTAAAATAATATTAAGTAAAATAATAAGAACTCAGGTACCTAGCTAGGTATATATTTTTAACAATACATAAATAAAACCTTGGCCGGTCACTAACATCTCAAAAAAATAAAGTTCTAGTAACCGGCCACCATCTAACCTTCTATAAATATATAAATCTTTCGGGGTGAAACTCGATGATGTTATAACTCGATAACCCCTCTTAGGCGATTTTCATGATTTTTTTTTTGTTCGTATTGCTGCTATCAGGTTTAGGAAGAAAGAAAATTCAGGAAAATCGCCGTGCGGTCCTGATTTGGCATCCAATGATTTTTCCTATTAAATATTTACTTTAAATATTTATTTTTATGTCAAAAATTAATTAGCTAACTACGTATGTGAGGTATAATTTTATTTAAAAAAAGTAAATTTAGAAAATTGACAATTATATATTAATGCATTATACGTATGTCAACAGTGTTGGTTTGTTCTTGATTTTGTGGATCGATTCAACAGTTTAATTGCTTTTATACAGTTGATTTATGATAAAAACTTGCAGCCGTATTTATAAGATTTCCTTACGGCGACTCTACGATGTTGTTTAGTTAAACATCGCCAGCCTTATTTATAAACTCACCGTATAGTCTGCTTATCTCTACGCACCCTCTAAAATGCCCATACGCAGGAAAATGTGATGTATAAAGATTTTTCTTACTTAAGCAAGTTGCTTTAGGGCTGCGTAAGTTACGCGAAAATCACAGTTGATGTCAGTTTCAGGGCAAAAAGGTAATAGATTTCTGTGTTGTCTGTAAAGCTTAGTACGCTTAGTACTAAATTTTATCTGGTCTCCAACTTTTCTCTCCAAACATCAGCTAAAGTCGTAGCTTAATTTTTACATAGAGAGAGCTGTGGATAGATGTCACAAAAACAACTGCTCTTTGAAAATAACTTGCTTCAAAAATTCAACTCTCTCTAATTTAAACCATTTCCGATTCTAGGTTACTCCTCGTCGAGGAATTTATTTAAATAAAATCATCTTTGCTTACTTCTAGCACTCTCCGCAACACAAAAACGCAACAAAACAACAGCACACAACGATCTGTCAAGATTTAGTTTGAGAAAATGCTAAATTTTGACAGATACCTACACGATGTACATTCTGAAACAAAAGTTTGAGCAGCGTACCACTTAGCTAAATGTGTTCGCTTAAATTTAGCTCAGCTAAATTTTGGAGAGAATTTGGTATGGGAGCGAAAATTTAGCTCGAGCAGCGTACTAAGCTTAATAGTTTATCGATGTTTACGCGCAGCCGTATTTATTAGATTCCCTTACGACGCCTCTACGATGTTGTTTAGTTAAACATCGTGTAAAGATTGACGCAGCCTCTACGTGTTTTTTTCTAAAATAAGCAGACTCTACGGTGAGTTAATAAATAAGGCTGTATATATAAAAAGTTTAAAAGCGGGCTAAATATTGAGAAGTATATTTCAGTGATTTTTTGAAAATGCCAAGACTAATGCACGCAAATATTGGCAGAAGAACAAGGCAAGCAAGTCAACAACAAATTTATCAACGAAGCTAAAATGAAGAAGAACGCCAAGCACATAGAGAAGTCGACATAATGGGACTTGGGATGGGACATCGCATAAATCCCGATCAAGAGGCAAGCAATTTAAAGAGTTTATGTAATATGAGAGTCAATGTTGCCGAAAGTAGTCCCATAGAAGTATTGTACTACTTTCAATATCTCCGTCCTCCCGTTCTCCACCTTTCACATTCGTACTCTTAATTTTTTTAAAGACCTAAAATATCTTACATTTACAGCAAAGTTTTATTTCAATCTTAGTAAATTTAATTCACTTTAAATTTAATGCAAATTTGGCAGCATTTTTGTTTCCAAACTGTCGTCAAATTGTCCTCGAATTTTTAAAATATTTTGGATTAATCTATTTTTACCTTGCCTTGACATTTCTCTACCTAGCAATTTGCAAAACAAATTTAACCTCCTGGATGATTCATTAAAATTGGTTTCGAGTTCGATTTTGTTACATTACGGTCCTGGAAATCGTTTTCGCTGACACTTATTTTGATACTAAAGTCTGTGAATGAATAACAAACACCAGATTATAGAGACTCTACCAAAACAACATGGCCGCCATTCGAAACTGTCCCATTTGAAAAACGCTTAGCTAGAAATAAATTTTTAAATTTTCGTTCTGTACTCCTCGGTACCTACTCCCCAAAAAGTGACAGAAAACGTCTTTCGACAATTTCATTACGATGCTTAAGAGTTAAGACGACGATGGAGAAAATGAACTCCGACGATCGCACATTTGTCTTCAAACCTGACGATAGAACCGCACGTTAAAAAATATACTGGATTGAAAAATCGTTAGTGGCACTTCCATTACAACAAAATTTATTTGAAATTCTTAACTTTTTAATTCTTTGGATGTTCAGGCCTTTTTTTTTTTGTCGGAGGTTGTTACTATCCGATGGAGCACTCAGACACAAAACTACTGGTACCCACATTTTACATCGTTCCGGCCTTACCGCTACACAATTTTATATTGAAAGTTCGCTCAGTTATAATTTTGTTGCGCAAACTCAATGCACACCGAAACTTTTTAACGGATCGTGTTTTGAGGAGAAAATTCAAAGGAAAAGCGCTTATTCCGAACGATTTGCCATTACGTCTTAAACGTCTTCAATTTCACGTGAGTCTTGGTTTCACTAAGCCAAATAATAATTCGAAAGAACAATCGCTGGATATTTGTGGCATCAATATTGAATTCCCGTGTTTCTCGCACATGGTCAGTTGTAAGTGGAGTGCTCACGTGTGAGCAAACCTTCCAATTTGTAAGTGGTGTAGGTACCGTAAGGCACTTTAGTGAAAAGGCGGAAGGTTGGCCGACGCGTCAGTCATAGCGATTTGATTGAAACACATCGACATTGCTATACTTCAGCTATTTCTATTGTATAAAGAATTTAAATTGACCGAATTACATAAAGTAGCATAATGCATTGTAAATGTTAACAAATTTGGGCGGAACGAAGTTCGCTGGGTCAGTTAGTACTTAAATAAACCTTCAAGCAGCGGTCGAAGAACAGAACCCTGTGGAACACCAGTCACCATGAAGTGCATTGATCCCTATCCGTAGGTTACTTGCACTAGCTGCACCCGCATTCAATTTTCCACCCCCTAAGTGCCAACCAATTAAAATATGAAATTTCATTTCCACCTACATCATACGAACGAACTAACACACACAACGCTGTAGAAGGAGGAATGTGTATACGAAACGAATGAAAACTGTGCATAATCATGCACAAACCTCACGACGAACTTTTCCAATTACTTTCAAGATGGAACATTTTCTTCATTCTGTGTGTCGTTTTTGAATCTCAACTCTTCAACCATATTCATCCCTTAAACTTGTGTCCTTAGTCCTTATACATATTATACTATGCTCGCCCCTTTGCGTAATTATTTTTCTTAGAAATTACTGCATGTCTTTGGAGAGCCAGAGCATGAGCAAGAGATGTCTATGAGATGGAGTCCTGTTTCTTGTTTCTGTTGGTGTGTTTTTTTTTTTGTATTTTTCGCCAACCAGAACGAGTAAAGCAAAACACGCACCGCAAGGGGATGCGAAGCAAAAAAAAAAAAAGACGAAATCTCGCGGAATTAACATTCAGATGGAACATAATCATAATGATATCTCTAACCGACATTACTATTCCCAAATGAAACATACTTATATAGGTACCCCTACCCATATACCTACTCACAGCCAAGACGTGAGTATTAGGGAAAACATTGGGCGTAGTTACAGCTGGAATGATGAGGGAGCTGGATGCTGGCAGTACTGATACGGAGGGTATAGAAATCTTCTCTAGGGAAAAGCTTCAACAAGGAAAATTTGCTTCAACCCCAAAATGGAATACACCATCTGAATGTCTTCTACTAAAGGAGTTGAGAATTATTACTTTGACTGGCGGTCGTAATTATAACTCGCTTTTGCTTCCAACAAATATTCGTATCCATTAGTGAATTGAAATTCCCTCAACGTAGGTATAAAATTGAAACTAAATCAATTAGTGGGTACACCAACCATGGGTTGAAAATTACTTTTGTTGCGTAGTCTTCGGGTTAGACTTTTGCCTTAAACCAACTCGTTTAGATTGACATTTTTGGGGCAATTGGCAGATTGACAGTTGTGCATAAAATATCCAAAACGGATTTTGGGAAAAAGACCTTCCAGACCTAAAGAATTTGTACAGTGAAAGAAGATCTACCACGGGAGGTACACATTTGACAGCCGACAGCTTTTGTGTTGAAACAATTCCATCCGAGAGCTCAAGGTTTTTCTTTCGACAGAGCAAGAACCTTTAAGTTACCAGAAAGTAGCCAGAGGCTTGTAATATTGTTTTAAAATTTACATAAATTGTCGAATGTTGAAGTTGTCCATTTATTCAATTTGAGAAACGGCCCGCAACCAAAAGAAGCACAAAGCTCGAGATCCATAGACTTAGGAAAAAAAAAATAGTCACAACTTCAAGATTGTATAGACGTTTTGGTACTCAAAATAACTTTTTGTGTAGGCACATACAGTGACGGAGTTATTTGCTACTTATCTGTCAGGAAAATCATTTAAATGTGCTTGGATTTGGACTGGCTCTTGTTTGAATTATAAAGCTTATAGGCCACACTCTGTAGGTGAACAAATTGATTATGCCAAGGAAGACCTCTATTCTGATGCCTCAGATTAAGATATTTGCCAGAGCGAATAAAATTGGTGTACTTGAGGATATCTGCCAGATTAGGTGTTCCGAAATGTGACGCAAATCGAATATTAATTGGGGGAAACCGAGAATACTAATTTTTACTACTTAGCCTATTAAGAAACTCTTGCATACACAAAGGCAGAAGAGCCTTTTTCGAAAATGAAAAGAAATCAAGATCTCATTTGACATATTCCACAGTTTTTCTGATACAAAACAAAATGAGAAGACTTTTAAAAGCCGATTTTTTATTTTTTGTATTGCCAGATGTAAATCTAGATCTCCTTTGGTATATATTTGACAGTCTTTTTGACACAAAAAACATGTTAAGACTTTTCAAGTCTGATTTTATATTTTGCCAGATGTAAATCTAGATCTCATTTGACATATTCGACAGTCTTTCTGACACCGACAAATTGTTAAGACTTTTAAAAGCTGATTTTATATTGTAACAGATGTAAATCTAGATCTCATTCGATATATTTGACAGTCTTTCTGACACAAAACAATTAAAAGGACTTTTGAGGTCTGATTTTATATTTGGCTAGATGTAAATCTAGATCCAATTCGAGATATTCGATAGTCTTCCCGATATAAAGAAAAATTGTTAAGAATTTTAAAAGCTGATTTCATGTTTTGCCAGATGTAAATCTAGATCTCATTTGACATAGTCGATAGTCTTTCTGACAAAAAAAAATGTTAAGACTCTTAAAAGCTGATTTTATATTTTGCCAGATGTAAATCTAGATCTCATTTGACATAGTCGACAGTCTTTCTGACAAAAAAAAAATTTTAAGACTCTTAAAAGCAGATTTTATATTTTTTGTATTGCCAGATGTAAATCTAGATCACATTTGACACAGTCGACAGTTTTCTGATACAAAAAAAAATTGTTAAGACTTTTCAAGTCTGATTTTTATATGTTGCCGGATGTAAATCTAGATCGCATTCGATATATTCGAAAGTCTTTCTGACAAAAAAAAATTGTCAAGAGCTTTCAAAGCTGATTTAATATTTTGCCAGATGAAAATCTAGATCTTTTGACATATTCGACAGTCTTTCTGATACAAACAAAAATTGCGAAGACTCTTAAAAGCTGATTTTATATTTTTTTGTATTGCCATAGGTACGTCAATCTAGATCTCATTTGACATAGTCAACAGTCTTTCTGACACAAAACAATTATAAGGACTTTTGGGGTCTGATTTTATATTTCGCTAGATGTAAATCTAGATCCAATTCGAGATATTCGATAGTCTTCACGATACAAAGAAAAATTGTTAAGAATTTTAAAAGCTGATTTCATGTTTTACCAGATGTAGGTAAATCTAGATCTCATTTGACATAGTCGACAGTCTTCCCGCCACAAAGTAACATTTTAAGGACTTTTAAAAGATAATTTTATATTGTCGGATAGCTCAAGGCTTAGCCGGGCCACCATATCAAAGACCAGTCCTTGCTCGGCACAAAAACTTTCGCAAAATTAAACCAACCATTTAAAGCAAATGAAAACGCCCATAAACCCACCGACGACCTTTTGACAATTTTCCCTATTTACTTCAATAACGTCCCAGCCCCCTACGGCCGTACACGAGGCATCACCACAAATCGAACTCAAATCCCTATCCATCCTCTCTTCCTGCAAAAAGGGAATAAACAACAAACACCACCCACTAAACAGTTTTGTTTTGTGTTAACAAAATATTTAAGCCCCTGTAATGCGCCGTTTTACAACTTTAATAGCTCACAGGGAATATATCTACTCGGTAATAAATTAAACTGAGCACAGCGAGTTAGGGTTGGATTGAATAGTAATCGAAAATAATAAAACCCACCTACACCAGAAGAGGACGAGCAAAACTAAAATCGAAAACGTTCTTTCTTTTTATTTTATTTTTTTGTGCTAAATTCGATTCCGCATTATTGATTTCACCTTCTGTTCTGTTCTGTTATGTTCTCCCATTAGCCTTCCTCTCCCGCTTGCTATTCCTTTAATTTCGTTCTTCCCATTGATGTGTTTTTCGATTTTTTTTTTGTCGTTCTGCTGGCGTTGCCACCTTCAATCAGCCACCCACCCAGAAAACAGAGAAAAAAACTACTCCCAATTCTGGGATTGTGTATTATTCAGAAAGCTTTCAACAATTGACTGTTCTTTTGTGGATTTTCAAGCCGCGCTCAAAATAAAAACCGACAAGGCGACAACTCCAAACGGAAATGTTCAAAATGGACAGAGCGACAGAGACAAAAAGAAAAGAAGAAAAAACACCCCCCACACACACACGCGCAAGGAATTCTAAAGTACCTATGTTACGACAGCTATTTTGATTAAAAAATAATTTAATTCTCTTCGTTCGAGTGTCATGTCGGTTGTCCTTTTTCCATGCCGTTTAAAAGCGAAGGTTTGTGACCTTTTTTCGCCGCCTCCGTTTGTCTCCGTTTTATGCCGCTCATGTGACAGGAACAGGACAGAAAGGAGTCGGGCGCTAGATGTAGTAGGTAGGTATGAAAAATAAATTAAAGAAATGGTAAAGACAATACGACAACGACAAGGACAAAATCAAGCGTCACTTTAATCGGAAAAGCCAAAGCTTTCGCTTAGCCTTTCGCATCTGAATCCACCAAAGTCTAAGCGAAAGCGTCCTCATGTTGTTGATGCTAATTATACAAAAAAAAACAAAAAAACTCCACCCCATGGTAAACTCCCGAAAGCTTTTGCTAAATTATGTTTGGTTTCGAATCGTGACAGTTTGGTATTGGTGGTAGTGGTTTGCAGTGTTGCCGAGCTGAGTTTTTGAAGAAATATTTAGACAAACACTCATTTGACTTTTTTTTTTTAAAGAGTAAAATTGAGTTCCGCGAATTAAGCAGGAAAAACTCCCTGTCTCATGACAGATAGGTTTCTCTTTTTCGAATGACGAAAATATATGCTCGTTTAGAAAGTTAAGGCGGAAGTTCTATTTTGTGTTTCTAAAAAGAAGTATCCCTACTCAGAACTGGTGAGGAATCTATTATGAATTGATGGATCTTAGTATTGAAAAAAAAGTTGACAGCGTCGGAAAGTTCTCTCTGGACCATATAATCGTCGGTCGGAACTTCTATCTATCAAACATCCACCTCTGGGTATATGGAAGATGACATTTTTTTAAGCAGAAGTTCGGTCTCTATTCCTTTTTCTTTAGCCCTTCCTGTTTATTATCCAGCTCTGTCTTTAACCAGAACTGGCAGACTACGGTTCCGTAGAGCTTAGTTCTTCGACTCAATCGTTTTAAGCCCATTCGGCAGACTACGGTTTACTGGGGACGGAACGGGTTTCAGTCGTGAGGTAAAAGAACTCTTTACCTACCTCGAAGTTTCAGCTATCAACAGCCGACGGTCTTGGTATTCTAAAGCTTTTTACAGCTCAGACAACCTCTTCTAGATTGGAACTATAGATCCATTGACCGAACGTATACGAACGACACTGTATGATGTCCTTTAGCAACTGTAAGAAATAGAAGCACATTGGCTTTCTTAAAAAATTTCTCTCCCGAAAAGTTCGACAGAGATGCTGCCTTTAAAAGCCGGTCTAGAACCTCCTTTAACAAGTGACTAGCTCGGAGTCTATTGGGAACTTAAATCCCGGGACAAATTTTGTTGTGAGGCCAGCATATGATAGGATGGCTATGTCTCTGAAGATCCTGTGTCAAAGACCAAATGTCAACGTGAAGTCGATTCAAGCTCCACAGTTCTAAGGCGTCGCTAAAATAGATGATTTTAAGCTCTGCGTGGCTATTGATTAATCTGTTGAAGCTGTTTTATTACTTCCAGCTTGGCGTTAAAATTGCGTGTGACATGTGACATATAAAAAGCAGCCATACAACGAAAAGAGTTTACAAAGTTGTTGCTACTCCTTCAGAATGAAGACTGTAGGAGTCCACGACAAATGTCACGCTTCGGCTTGTTCAAGTCTATTGCTTTTCCTGTTTCGGCTCAAAATATGACAGCCAACTACAGATCACTTGTGACAGTTACAGATCGAGCTCATTGGTAGAAAATTGTGTGCTCTGGATGTCCCCGACTTATTCCATGTCCGTTTAGTTACTCTTGAATGCCAAACTTCCTTCCAGCCTCCTTCCTTTACTCGAAGATCCGTCGTCCCCTAGATTTTCCTTCAAAACTGATGTGAAATCTGCTGAAATCTGGTCAATAGTCAGAGAGAAAATCACAGACCTTCAGGGAGCACGACGAATGAACTGACGACTGACTGCCCTGACCTGCCGATGATTTCCATTAGAGTAAACAATATCAAAGCGATTTACCACTACACCGCATGCCGCTCCTTGACACTACTAGTACTTTACACCACTGTCCCACTCCGCCGACCATTTACTCCAAACATCAACACGCTCCTTACTAAAAATGAAAGCTTACTCTACCGTATATGTACGGAGTAGTACTGTACAGACACAGCTTGAACTGAGCATGTGTCGGTTAGTCTGTATCCACCTCTTCCTGGACGCATATATTTCCTTTCAACATCCTGTATGTGACTGTGTGTGTTTATTTTTTTTAAAGATATTCATCATCGAAGGAGTTTTCGCGCAAAATAAACTTAAAACAACAGTCACACTCGCACGCACCGCATTGATTTTACAGTCGAAAAACTCTTCTCAAAGAAGGACTATTGTGCAGGCATTATCCTTTGACTTGTGTCAGCCGAGGTGGACTTGGATTGTGTTTGTTTATTAATGAGAACAGCAAGAGAACTATAGGCTACACCCAGGGAGCCGGGGAGAGAGAGAGAAATTCAAATTTAACCTACATTTTCTATTCAAAACAAAAACGCGTGTTCTTTATTAAAAGTCGTCACAGTGTGAGTCTATCAAGGATATATGCGACTGTTGTATTGCGTTCAAACACACTGAGGCGAGGACTGCTTTTATGATTCAATTATATTTTATGAAACGAAGTTTCCCGGAAATTCATGCCCCCAATCCACACACACCAATAGAGGGCTATCCCCGAAAAGTGTGCGCGTGAGTAAATTTGTGTGGGTTTGTGGAGGAGGGGGAAAGAAAATCCTATTATACCTCCTTGATTTCCTGGTAGCTGTTGCTCCCGTTTTTGTTCATTTTTTTTAAAGCTATCCTTGAGACTCTGCTGAGCTCTCGGCAAAACATTATAAAGGATTAATAATTATGAAGAGTTTCAAGGATTTTTCCAGCCGACACGTTTCCTTTTGCCGTTCTCCTTGTTTCACATTTTTTGAATTCCTTGAGCGGAGCTATCACCAATTATAGGTGCCTTCTGTGTGAAGCATTCAGGTCGCACATTGTCATCATTTCGATTCCACTATCTCTTCTGGCAGGGAGGAGACAGGAAGCAAAGGCCCACCACACAGTTCGTTCGTATGGATGACAGTAGTTGTTGGCGGCTACGACGCGGGGCACATCTGTGTGACTGTGAATTGTGCAATTCAATTGGAGAACTTACTGTAGAAGGGCATCCCATATACCCAACTCTCTCTCTCTCTCTCTCTCTTTCTCTGTCGTTGGTATAATTCTTAAATACATTATTTTCGAATATTGAAAGTGGATGTGGTGCAGGGATGCAGAATTTTCGGGGGGACCGGATGTTGGCGGAGACAGAAGGAGCTCTGTGAAAGGATGTCAAGGTGGGCATTGTTCGGTACTCAACGTGCTGTTGGCATTGTCTTGAGAAAGAGGTTAGAGAATACGAATTCCAATTCAATGACAGCCATGGTTGGGGTAGCATATCTATTATGTGATATTTCAAATCGATTATTGTGTAATAGTCGTCGTAAGTTGGTCTTCTTGAGGCAGGTAAGTCTTTTATGGCCTTTTAGATGATAGATTGTGATTGTTAATTGACCAACAAAGGAATGAAGAAATGTGGTGGGGGGTTGTTTCTTGTTTCCAATGTCCATTTGAAGGAATTGATTTCGATCTGCACGTGTAGTTGGACGGGTCTACTTTCTGCCTTGGCTGTCAGTTTACTGTAAGATTCTGTAGTCAAAATTTAAACCTTTTCTCGCTGATTGTGGATCTGTCAGTGACAGTTTGTGGTGGGTTATTGTGGACGAATTTCAATGACAGCTACGTCGATTTGTAAGAATGAAAGCAATTTGCTTATAAAGACGCATCGCTGTCAAACTCGTGAAAAGATTTAAATGAAGATAAAGGTGAAAGCGACTTTGGAAAGAAACGATTTTATCATGGAAAAGGCTGTTGACGATTGTGTCAAATCTAGAACGGGTGCGCACTCTCACTCTTTTGAAAAATCCTCCCCTAGAACCCGAATAAGTGTAGAAGAAAAATCCCGTTCGTGGTAAAGTGACAAGATCGCAGAGCTTATACGGAGATCTGGAGTCGAATCGAGTCTTCCCTGAACGAGCATTACGAGACGAATTTTGTTTTTGTTTCTCATGTAAAATCAACATTATTCCGTGAACGTATAGCTCGTTCACGGAAGTGGCGATTCGACCCCAGGTCTCGATAGATCCTCGATAGTTATACTTAAGAAAGTGATCGGATTCGCTAAGAAAGAAGTCATTGATTATCTTCCACGCTTTATGCGCTACAGCCTTATATATATTTCTTATTCAAACTTTTCAATATTGCACCACACTTCGCTCATTTTCACAACCAGCTGTGCCCGTAACCTCGTTTACAATGTGAAATCGCTACGAAGGGTGCCAATGATCAAGAACAATCGTTGCTGATACTTTTTGAGCTTGTCAAAATTTGTTGGTAACCATAGACACTTGGTGAACGCACAAAAAATCTTTGAAAGCTCCTGGTTATGATTTGATCCCCGGAGAAGTTCTCGAAGCTCTACCAAGGAAAGCATTAATTAAGCTTCTTCATATTATAAATGCTGTGCTCAGACTAAAACACGTGCCGAGTCAATGGAAAGTCGCGGAGGTCATAATGGTTTTAAAACCAGGAAAACCGCCAAATGAAGTAAAATCGTATAGACCGATTTCCCTTCTTGCAGTCATTTCCAAAGTCTTCGAGAGAATATTGCTTAGGCGCCTACAGCCGGTTATTGAAGACAATAATCTAATCCCTGACCACCAGTTTGGGTTCAGAACCAAGCATTCGACGATTGACCAAGTACATAGAACTACTGACGTAATCGAGAAAGCATTTGAAGAAAAAAAGATTTGCTCAAGCGTATTCCTTGACGTCTCACAAGCCTTGGTCCTCTTCGTTCGCCGACGACACAGCTATCCTAGCAGGTAATACAATCGAAGAAACGACTACAAAACTGCAAGCCGCAGTGAATAAGATAAATGAATGGACAAGGAACTGGCGGATCGCCTTAAATGAAACTAAATCTGTACATGTGAATTTCACGTACAAGAAAACCAATGACTTGCCAATTTTCCTAAATATGGCCCGAATACCCTTTGCAAACGAGGCCAAATATCTGGGAATGAAATGGAATTCGCACGTGAAAATGAAACGTAAAGAACTCGATATCAAATATAGAGAAATGTACTGGTTACTCGGAAAACATTCCCAGCTCAGTACTGAGAACAAACTGCTTTTATACAAGCAAGTGCTAAAGCCGGTGTGGACCTACCTGGGTTGGCATGTAGATTACTCGAATGTAATATACGTGAGTTTTCTACGTAGATTACATGAGGTAGATTGCTCGGTCTGATTCGCCATGTATAATACATAATGTAGAATACATATACACGTTTTAAAATTTTTTTTTTCCATGAAAATATTTACAAAAATGAGAATGAAATTATATATCTTCACGTTCATCGTTATTATCGTCCGATTTTTTAGATGTTTCAACGGACAACCTATTTCGCGCCTCACTATGAACAAACGACCAGTGGGAAAATAAACGCTCCAACTGCGCAGTATGCCGGTATCAACAGCAGTTTTGTCGCGAGCCCTGCAAGTTCCAATGAAGAGAACATTTTTTCGCCTGAATTAAACAAACGGAAAGACTCCAAGCCATCCGAGTTAAGTAACTCAAAAAGATATTCGTGTACTTCGCCTTTCTGCAGATCTATCAATTTTTGGCCGTGATAAACTGGATGCAAAAATTACACTGCCGTTGTAACGTTGTTGAAGACGTTACTTTTCATGCAGCGAGTTTGGGCGAATTTTCGAAGCTCTCTAGTCGCTTTGTCGAGTAGATCAAGCCATTCTTTGATAGCTTCTGCAGCTGAAGGTTCACTTTATTGACACAAATTGATGAGTTTGCCGATTGGATCCAAATTTTGATGCATTTTAGAATCGTAAGATTCTAGAAAAAATGTTTGGTCTTCCGATGTCGCCAACGTAGTGACCACGTTGTGTCGATTTGAGTGCGAATTGGTCCATAAATCGATCAGCAATGTTGTCTAACGGTTAATTTTCGCAATAGATCCCGCGTTTCGCTGGTCAATTTTGTGGTGAACTTTGTCAAACAGCTTCGTAGGCATTTTTTTTTGCGATTCGATGGTGAATATGCTGGACGTAATGCTTTGACGAATTTCTTGAAGTACCTAATCGGAATCACATGCAACAAATGGTATATTGCAGCCGTAACCAAATTCGGCAAGAATGCAGGTGGGTCTAATTCGGGCGGTCCGACAGTGGAGAGCTTGTAACATTTACAGAGGCTTGGAATAATGCTGAAGTTGACTAGCAAAATTAATGTTGTGAAGCATAAGAAATACAAATACGTAGGTACAGCTGATATATTGATCACTATCAGCACAATGGTTTGTAGAACCTTTAAATTACATAAACTTTTGTAAAGCCTTGCCAATTTGTGTGCATTGGTCGTCCACCCGATTATGATGCCCGACATTAAATATATTTTTTTAACAAAGACAAAAAAGGATAAATGCGATCGCGTGCTTGTATAACACAAATGAAAATGAATATTCTTTCGTTCGTTCCTATTAGTAAAGTAAAAACAGTAGGTATATTAATCCTAGGTGACGCAATGCAAGGGATTTGTTGACATAGAAACAAAAATAAAATGCACTAAGAAACTGCGGGAAAAGTTTTTACAAGCGCAGTGATAATGTAGGTAAGTCTCCTACAAGCTAACGTGGGAGCATTTACAAAAATTCACTATTATGGTTTTCTACATGTAGAATACATGTAATCTACATGGTTTATGTAGATTACATCGGCCGACTAAAAATCATGTAGTTTTGCCAACCCAGGGACCTACGGTATACAACTTTGGGGTTGTACCAAGAAAACAAATGCCAATATTCTACAAACTTTTCAAAATAAAGTGCTTAGACCTTAGAGAAATTGTACAAGCACCATGGTATATTAGAAACGACGATATCCATAGGGATCTCGAAATTCCAACAATCGAAGCTGAAACTAGAAGCTTCGCGAGAAAGCATAAAATCCGACTAATCGGACATATCAACAATACAGTCCGACAAATCTTGGACGAGAGCAATTTATTGCGCCGACTACAAAGAACGAAACCGTTCGACTTAGCAAGATAAGATTAACCGCGTTTAATTTGCGGAACACACAGGATCTTTCACTGGAAAGTAACCTGTCAAAAGTTGTTATTTAATGATAGAAAAATTGCTTGATAAGTTATATCTTAGTTGCAGTATCTAACAATCTTTAGAAGGGTGGTGTTTTTAGTCAGTAAAAATCTGACACTACTATGAGAACGCGCTTGCTATTCTCAGTGTCTTTGGAAGATTTTCACCTACCCTCGGATAAAAAAAAAAAAAAAAAAAAACTCAACCTCTGTAGCTCGAGTTGAAAATTATTAAAGTTAACGCGAGTTAAGGCAGTGAAGTCACAAAAAAATGATACATTTTGGCCAAATTTGTTTCCAAAAAGTCGGCGGGGCAATGACTGGCACAACTTGTAGATTTCTTTCATTCATTCGAAAGATTTAAAAAAAGTTTCTTCAAAATATGTTTAGTGGTTTTCACGCCATCTGTCAACAAACATAAGACCCTAGTGGTCATTAACAGGCATACGAGTAGATTATATAAGGTCCGTTCGAGTACTTTCAGCATAGAAAAATGAAAAATGTCAAATCTCTACAAAAAAAAAGAGGGAAATTCTCTGAATTTCAACAGAAGTGCCTGACCGGTTTTCTTACAAAAGGTTTAAGAAATGTCATTTTGTCATCGTAAGATCCAGCTTCTACAAAATAATTTGTAATTTAATTTTTTACAGGCTCAATACCTATTAAACTTTCCATTTTGAATGCGCTGATATGTTCTAGGAGGACAATCAGTTATAACTTGTTCCTCTGACGTCGTTGAAGACGAAAATAATTAGAGTTTGACTTGTTAAACTTTTGAGCTGTCACTTGGCAGTTTTCATTTTAAATTTTTCAATAAGTCGAAATTCGGCAAGTAGAAAATTACGAAAAATTGAAAAAAAAAAAAAAAAAAAAGGAAATAGATTTCTCTCTCAATTTTTAAAATGTTCTCAGTACGTGGTCACATTTCCAAAGTTTCTTAGCATTTTTTTAATAATTTTACGTTTGCAAAAAAGTACCCATTTGTGGACTGATAACGAAATGCCAGAAATGCTCTGCGCAAAAAATTAGCCCAACATAAATAGCACTCATGGTTAAAAGGGAACGAAAAGTTAACAAAATGCCAGCCATCTTAGATTTCTCCATAAAATGCTAGAGACACCTATTGGGTGTTAGTAGATTTGCCAAGTAAAACGGGTTGAAACTTAAATTGTTGCGGAATGTTTGACAATAGATGTCGTATATTAAATGTGGCATTTCACAATTTTCGTATAATGATGATGAGATTTTTCTGTTTTTTTTTCTTTGCCTTTTTCTATCAAGCTCATCAAAAAAGTTTTCTGTATAGTTTTACAATTTTTCAAAACATATTCATAACTTTGAGAGATGTACTAGAGGCGCCAAATCATCTGAACGATGTAAAGGCTGCGGGATCGGAGTTGCAGTTCTCTTTGAATTTTACAAGTATATGTCAGGGGAGCTATTGAATAAAATTACTTCCTTGTTTAACTTCAAAAGACGAAATCTATTCTAAGCTTTTTTGTCTTCAATATATTTAGAAAAGTTACTTTTAAATTTCTCGTTCAAATAATGAAGTCCATAAAACCTTCTTGTCATTTGTTTCCAATTTATTCCGCTTTGAACCAAGAGCGCCAGCGCTAATGTTGGAAACAACGCGAAGTTGGCTGCTAGCAGATTATGTATAATAAGTCTAAGCAGACCACTAAGTCTGGCGGCATTTTTTGCCACTGAATGTGGGGACGTTCAAGTATCTAGTTTAGTAAGTCTGACAGCTGTCTGACAACTGTCCGACTAGATGTATATCTCAGTTTTGATTGGCTGAAATCGGTCTTATGAGTAGCTGGTTCAGTTGACGAGGGGTAGCCGACGAATATAGTCGAGAAATGACGTCAGAAAAGTGACGTATTCCCGACCAATCTAGTTTTTCCGTTCAGGTTACGTCTGATCCAGACCAATCGAATCGACTTAACTAGTTTATTGAATGTGCTTCTTGAATGTGACTACCTGTCAAATTATCTGTCAAAGTCTCAGCCCGCATGCATGAAAATGAGATCAATATGAACAGTACTAATAGGATATCAGTGGTTGGGATATATCAGGTAATAAAAAAAATTTTGTAGAGCTAAAAAGTTTAATAACTAAGACAGATTTTAATATTCAAGGATATCATCTAAAATCTAAATGATTCCATTTGACTTACGTTTTTAATGTCATTCATTTTGGTGAATTGCCTGCCAAACTCCCACAGGTCCACACCGAATTTTAGCGCCCAGTTTCGAACTCTGAAAGAAAGAAGGAAAATTGTTCGCATAAGTGTCTATAGTTGGCATAAAATAAAATAAAGGAAAAACACATCCTTGTATATGAATACCAAAACAAGAAGCACCTATACCCGTTTGTAAAGAGTTTCTGAAATTCAAATTCTATCTTGCAACAAAGGAATTCACCACCAAGCATATTTAGAAAGTCCAGATAGCTGGTCATCTAGCAGATCCTTCAAGGATGCACCCTTAGAATACCACGGAAAATGGGATGGAGAATTTAAGAAAGCAAAATAAATATCCCCAAACTCAACAGCACACAGGATAAACGTTTTTTTTTTTTTTTTTGTTAAAAAATGTATAGTTACCCGCACGAGAAGACGGAGAAGAGAGGGTGCTGTGCTGGTGCTGGCACACACACAGGATGCACAGAAAATATTTCCGATTCCGAGTAGCACCCCGAAGCTGTTCATGCGTTTTACACACAATTCGCCATCGTGCTTGAATCGTTTCCTTTCTTGTCTCGCTCTCCCTCTATCTCTCTCTCTATCGTTCTGTCCAATATAATGCTTCCTAGAATGGTCCTGTGCGTGTGCATGGGTGTGTGCTTTGTTTTGTGCTTTGATATTTTATGCACATCGCGGCGCATCCTTGAGAGAATAATATAATATTATGCAGGTACCTATATGCTGTGCACAGTGATGTAGGCAGGCTGCTTTATTGGGGGAGTGTGGCAGAGGCAAATCCAAAGCCCGAAACATCACACACAACACACTAAACAGGATCAAAATTGTACTATGCTAAATATTTCCCCATAAATCTCCGTTGCATTCGTGGTTTAGTACGAGTATGGGAGCAGCCAGCAATAACACCAAAACCAGCAGCCACGTCGTCGTCGTCGTCGGTCGGTACTCGGCAGCAGCAAAAGTTGGAAGGAGAGGTATCTATTTGCGAGTTTCTCCACACACTCAACTGAGATGCATGCCTATGGAATGCATACATAAGAGTAACCAGTTTATAGAAGGATTCTTGGGGGAATCGACATTTTTTTTTATTCAAGCAACAAACTAGTACGTTGGAGGATACGCATCCACTTGCCGGCTTCGGTTTTATTCCAGCTCATCTCTCATTCTAAAAGCGACATGATACATTGCTGCGTGGCTTTCTTTTGTATTGGCTTTTCGTGGCAAACGAGACAACAGTTGCACAAATGCACAGGGGCGGGGGTTACGAGTAAGGCGAGACTTTATCAAGTGACAAATGGTTTCTTTTAAAAATTATGCTCAAATATGAACATCTTTTAGTTTACTGAAAGTTTTCTCACTTAATTTAAGAAAAAAATCATATGCTTTGTTTAAAAATTTCACTAAACTGACTGACAGTACCTACGCCATTTTGTACCTAGCAAATTTTTGAGAGGAATTTCGATCGCCGAAAGCTCTTTTCTCAGCTCTAATGTCAGACAATTCCAGCAACACTCCGTCAAATTGTTTCTGTGTGTTTACCTGGTTACTTGTGGATTTGTTACGGGATAATGCTGCATTTACACGGTCACACATTCCTATCTCGAAAAATTAAAGGGACGCTAAATACTAAATAGCAGCGTGACTGACAGGGACAGCATCACCTAACACGCAAAAAAACGTGACACGTATTTCGGTCGGCCATCTTGTTTACGTGATAGGAATTATAGGAAAGCTCCGAATGTCGATATTTTTATAGCGATGGTTAAAGAAACTCCGCGTTCCTATAATACAATATGGCTTCCGGAAATGATGAACGGACAATGATTTATTTTTTTTTCGTGTAACTTATTGATGAACTGTTGGTTTAATTTACTCAACCTAATTACTACTCTAATTTCAAGTGTTTCAAATCAGAAATAGAAATGTTTTAAAGCAATTGCAGAAATATTGGTAGGTGGAACCTGTGTATATTTCCGTTCTACGTATCTATAATTATGGGTAGAACATCCATGACACTTTAGGCGTCTGATTTGTGATCTTCTTCTTACGCCTTCAAAAGAATTGACTGCGGATAAACGGATCTCTCTTTTCGGTTTTGTTGCAAAAATGCGCGTGCGTGATGGTGTAAATGCGGTTTAACGCTTATACTGATCCATCCAATTCGAATGGATTTCTCAGCAATAACAACGGACTTAATGAAGCCATAACTGGTTTTTGTTTTAACGAAATCTGGCAGAAGATATACGTATTCAATTTTTTTCCAAAGCAAAGACTGATTTCCTGCTCCCGCGAAACTCACCTCTCGTGAACGTCTCAAACCCCCGAGAGTATAACAGCCTTGAAAGTGTTTTTCAATAAGCTGCTTGGACCCGGCATATACCATTTTAAGTCCCTTCCATTTCCCCAGAAGTGAAAAAAACTCACATTAAACGAATTTTTTTGAGAGGCTATAGACCTTGGGTCCCCACAAAGCTGTTGCGCAACTATTTATTTTTATTTGAAAGCATAATTCCATAAGTAATAAATCAGGTGTGAAGCAACAGCTAGTCCGTTTCATAAGGCAGGTCATATTTTCCTGTGTGATTGCACTAAATGCTGCTCAGTTTTGTTCGGTTTTAGGAAAGGCCTTGCGACAGAAGATGCCCTCTTGGAGTTTTGCTCCTTCATTTATAAAGCTCTGGATGATAAAAAATGTTGCGCTGGTCTTTTTGTAGGCATTACCAAAGCTTTTGATATGGTCAACCACAGAGTTTTACTTAACAAATTATACTATGCAGGTTTTCGTGATGCACAAATGGTTTGAGTCTTACTTAAAAGATAGAACTCAAAAATCGATAGTAGGTAACTTTAATAGCAGATCAAAACGTATAAACTTAGGTGTGCCTCAGGGATCAGTCCTTGGTCCTATACTGTTCCTAATTTACATCAACTCTTTATTCAGACAACCGTTTAAAGGTAAAGTTACAGCTTTCGCAGATGATATTGGCATTGCTTATCGCTGGTATAGTCCTCTAGACATGCTGGGAATGTGGTTTTCAGAACACAAACTAGAACTAGTTGTCAGTAATAAAACAAAATTGATGCACTTCAGTCTTAATACGCAAGTGTCCCCCAGTTTTAAAATTATCTTCCATGCAAACAATTGCGAAGGGTCAAATATGTCAAATTGTGTTTGTACTGAGAAAGCCAGAAGGTCAATGCTGACTAGTCAGACATCTTGTAACACAAGCTGTTTTAAAATCAAAATGGTAGATCAGTTTAAATACCTAGGAATTACTTTTGACCAGAATATGAGTTGATCTAAACATATTTCGATTCTGACACAATATTTTCCATCTACAATTCGTAGCTTTTAACATTTTTAGAAAATTTTGTGGCCAGAAAACTTTAAGAACAGTGTATTTTGGAATATTTGAGTCAAAACTACAATACGGATTAAGCTACTGGGTTGGGGCTTACCAAACAAAGCTTGAACCATTGGTTGTTTTGCAAAAGTATGCTATAAGAAAAGTATTTATGGGGTCAATCGTTTAGCTCCTTCTATAGTTTTGTTGAGAGCATTGAAAATTCTTCCACTTGTACTATTTCAAAGTTTCAAAAATTATTTTTATGAGAGGCGGATATTTGCATAGCCCTATTACTAACACCCGCAATTTGCGAAGCAATTCAATTAATGTCGTCGTTTCCGTACTACTCTGTTCGAAAACGTTTACTCTATCGTTTCGTGCAAATTATTTAATAAACTTCCTTTAAATATCAGAAGAATAAGATCCTTGTCAAAATTCTTGAAATGTGTAAAAATGTAAAAAGAAGGATGAAAACCTGTGACATTTACTACGGTGATTGCTATAGGGAACGAAAGCAGCGTTTATTTGGATGTGGATTTGTTGTAAGCGGCAGACTTAGGCAAGAAGTCTTGAGCTTTCGACACGTTAGTGAACGCCTTACAACAATCCGCATCAAGGCTAAATTCGCCAACATCAGCTTAATATGCGCTCACGCCCCCACAGAAGAAAAAGGCGATGCTGCCAAAGAGTGTTTCTACGAGCTCCTCGGCAAAACATATGAGCAATGTCCTAAGTATGACGCTAAGATTGAATTAGGTGATTTTAACGCCAAAATAGGAAAGGAGGACATCTTTGGTAGAACAATCGGGAAGCACAGCCTACACGACATCACGTCTGGGAACGGACTTAGGCTAATTGACTTTGCTGCGGGGCGTAATGTTACTATAGCTAGCACACGGTTTCCTCACCTCAATATCCACAAAGGAACATGGCGGTCGCCAGATCATCAAACCGTCAACCAAATTGATCATGTTGCGATCGACGTAAGGCACTCCTCCAGTGTTCTAGATGTCCGAACTTTCCGAGCGGCCAACATAGACTCGGACCACTACCTTGTTGTAGCCAAGGTGCGTATGCGGATATCTCAAACGCCACAACAACGGGGAAATACTGTGGGGAGATTTAACGTTGAACGGCTACAATCGCAACAAACCGCCAGAACCTTTGCTGATCGCGTATCCCTCAACCTCTCGAGAAGTCCTATGCAGCCAGCATCAAGTGCTGAAGACCAGTGGCATAGATGCCAAGAAGCCATCAGAAACGCCGCAACCGATGTGCTCACGAAATACCTGGTTTGATGAAGAATGCCGGCAAGCACATGCAGCAAAACAAAGCGCATACAAAGCGACGCTGCACAGAAGGACGAGGGCAGCTCGTGAGCTCTACGAGCAAAAGAGAAGGGAAGAACATCGGCTTCTCCGGAAGAAAAAGAAAGAGCACGAGAAGCGAGCGATCGAGGAAATAGAGAGGTGCTACTCCAGAAACATGTCGGAAGTTTTACCAAAGGGTAAAAAGAACGTGTCATTGCAACAAGACCCGAACAGAGACCTGTAGAGACGAACAAGGAAACCTTGTGGTAGAGTCACAGTCGGTGCTGAGGATATGGAAAAACCATTTCTGCAAACTGTTAAACGGCGAAGACGACCCAAATTCCGCTGTCAGGCAGAACGAACCATTCAGCTTAGACGATGAAAGCCAAGACTTCCGTCCACCCGACCAAAACGAAGTGAGGATAGCAATATCCAAGCTTAAGACCAACAAAGCTGCTGGACCAGATGGCTTAACTGCCGAGCTTTTTAAGGCAGCGGGAGATGACTTGGTAGAGAGCATACACCAACTCGTCTCCAAGATTTGGTCGGAGGAAAGTATGCCTGACGAATGGAACCTCAGCATCGTTTGCCCGATCCACAAAAAAGGAGACCCTCTAAACTGCGCCAACATCCCTGCCAAACTCGTCCGACTGTGCAGAATGACGATGGAGAATTCTCGCTGCTCCATAAAGGTCGGAAACAATCTCACCGAGACCTTTGATGTCAAAAACGGATTTAGACAAGGTGACGCGCTGTCATGTGACTTTTTTAATATAATTCTTGAGAACATTGTGCGAAACTCACAAGCCAACACCAGAGGCACAATTTTCCAGAAGTCTGTGCAACTACTTGCATACGCTGACGACATCGTCATCATTGGCAGAAAACAGCGAGCTGTCACTGGTGCGTTTGCAAGTATCAGTACAGAAGCGGCAAAAATGGGTTTAGTTGTGAATGAGGGCAAAACGAAATATATGCTGTCAACAAGAAGGGACACACAACATCGACGAATCGGTCAGAGCGTCACGACAGACAGCTATAATTTGAGGTAGTTAGGGATTTTGTCTACCTCGGCTCCGCTATAAATTCTGACAACGACATCACATCAGAAATCAATCGAAGAATTACACTTGCCAACAGCTGTTTCTTTGGTCTAAGAAGGCAATTGAGAAGAAAGGCCTTGTCAAGAACCACTAAGGAGACTCTATATAAGACCCTCATCATCCCAGTCCTACTCTATGGCGCAGAAGCATGGACGCTATCAAAGGCGGATGAAGATCTCCTTGGTCGTTTTGAACGCAAAATTCTTCGATTGATTTTCGGTCCCGTTTGCGTTGACGGGCTTTGGAGGAGGAGATTTAACAGCGAACTCTACGAGCTGTACAGCGACATCGACCTGGTCAGGAAAGTACGCATCAGTCGTCTAAGATGGCTGGGACATGCAGACTGAATTGACACCAACGCTCCGGCCCGAAGAGTCTTCGACTCCAACCCGGAGGGACAACGCAGTAGAGGAAGACCTCGCCTTAGGTGGCGCGCGCAAGTGGAAGGGGACCTCAACCAACTTGAAGTGCGCAACTGGAGGCAGTTAGCCAAAGATCGCGCTAACTGGAGAGGCGTATTGGTTGAGGCCCAGGTCCACCCCGGACTGCAGTAAGTAAGTAAGTGTAAAAATGTGGCTTCTCGATTGTAATCACGAGGAAATTTAAGTTTTGCTACCCTCTATGTTGTCTAAATATGTACATAAAATTGCTTTATCACTGTTCTATGTACAAACATTATTTTATATGCTACCCATTTACGTTTTTCTTTCTCCTTCATTTAAAATGTATTGTAAATTTTGTATATATTAAATTTGTATAAATGAATTACTTTCTTAAATGCAGCAGTTCACCAGTGACATTAATACTATTTGTGTTGTACAATCAAAATGACACTACCTGTTCTTAGTTTTTTAATATTGCAAATATAGATTAGGTAAGTTAAATCAAAGTTTGTAATACTAAGAATGATGAGTAATAAAAATAAAATAAAATAAAATAAAAATAAATATGTTTGAGAAAAGTCTTATCCTCAGGCACTACTTTCCGGAGACTCTAAAAAATGAGAATAATTTCAGGCAGCAAAACTTGTGTATCAACCTTAAATATGGTACTTTAGGAATAATTTCAGACAGCACAATGTGCTGCCTTATTTAGGAAGCATACTGTGTATAAACCAAAAAGTTTCCACTGAGTTGGAAGAGATTTTTAAAAGGGAGCGATGTGGGTATTCACAGTTGAAAAAATTAAAAATTGTCCTTAGAGCCGGATAACAACTCGCTTTCGGGGCTTATTAGTTGTGAGACATTTGGAATTGCTTAAACCTTTCACAGTTCTGATGATCGTTTTTCTATGTTAAACCGTTGGTCCTTCGAGCCGGGAAACATTTCTCTTAAAAAAACCCGTTCGCCATATTCCTCGTACACTTCAATTCAATTTTATTTACCTATTTTCTTTCAAGAAAATGGGGACGAAAAAGGCCTATCCCTTCCCTTTTAGAATCAATCTCCAACCACGGCCTGGATTAACCAAATCAAATACTACCATGTCATGATTTCATTTGCACATCACATATCCACCGCACAAGATATGCATTTCCTGCGTGCAGTAAACTTTACATTCTACTCGTTCCCTTTCAGTGTTCAAATCCTGCAACGTATGCCTACATCCTTTGGTTTCCATGTCATGAATCTCTTGGGGCGCAACGAAATTACATATTAACTGCATTTTGCCGGAGCAAAATCGATTCGATACTCGATAGATATTTGCTTAATGGATTTGTGGTAGATATTGTTGTTAGCACAATTATCCTGGCATGCAAATGTTAATATTATTTTAAAACGAGGTAAAACCATTCAGGAGAGGGCGATGTGATGTGATCAAAGGATACCTATAGTTATGAATATTTTTATTCAAGTTTAAAGGAGAATTCGGAGGCCTTCTGGACTTTTTAATATCTAAAGGAAGAACATTTTAGGTTAAGTCGTCTTTTTATTGAAAAGGAGATTGAAAATAGAACCGGCTACGGGTTTTCAAAAATTTTCTAGGGGTTTTTGAAGGTACGTCTACATCTGTAAATGACAGTAACTTCATAGTGCCAAGAAAATATTTAACAAACGAGCGACTGAATACGTCACAAGAGTCCTCTACTGCGAATTGGGAAACTGGTCAAGTCATCAATGAATGTCTCTACAAATTACAATACACCCTCAACAGGTATTTTATTCACGGTGTAATTTTTTAGGCGAAAATACCTACAAGGAAGGATTTTGCCCTGCTTAAGGGATTTTTCCCTACGTGTACCATCGCTGTTTGTCATTGATCAATGAGACAACAGTTTGATTGGTGGTTCTACAAGCAGGTTTTCTAGAGTACTGAAGCCATCCCGATGAGTTTCAGCTTTCAAAAGACACCGGACTCCCAGAAACCAACAGCAAGGACGCTGTGACAACACTTTACTGTGCTAATTGCAAAGAATAAGATCAGTTTTTCAACAAATTTGAAGAGTTGCTTAATTGTAATGTGACGAAGTTTATAAAAAAAACAATCGCATTCTTTTCTTCTTAGAAACGTCACCTTTCATTTGGTCCCTATTTCATCTACTTCGGTTTTGAAATACCGCCGCAATCGGTAAGACAAAAGGTGTGCAGTGTGCACCCTTTCGGAAATATACCTAGTGAACGTGCCTCACAAATCATTCGAATTGCTCTGTCTTGCAGCCAATTACCGCTATCCTGTTCGATTACATATGCAATGCAACCTGTGTGACATCTACCGTGCATCGTCAGTGACCACAAAGATATGGACACATATTTGCAAGCGTATTACCAACATAATAAAAGGAGAAACACAACAACTTTTCTATCGACTTTTGCCAGTTGAATCGCTAGCCTCCTCAGTTAATCCTTGTCGCGTAACTGTACCATAAATCGCTTTGTTTTTCTCTCCCTATATGCCTCGCCAACAACTGGCAGAATTCCCGCATACATATCTCGCACACATACGAGTCCTGCTAGGAAAATCCTCAAAAATAGAAAAAAAAAACCAAAAGATCAAAAGAGCGATTTTCATTTCCTTTCTCACATCCCGTTCGATTTCCAGTCCCCATTGCAGGCAACACAAAATCCAAACTGTATGGGAATGCATTAAAATTGCCAATTTGAAATCCATGTTGGTTTTTCCAACGATATGTGCACTTGGGCTATGTACGTACAACGTACATGTATGTCAACAAAATATCCTTTATCAAATATATATATACATTTTACGCAGAGTAAGTGCGCGGTGGTTGGGGAGTATACGTGTTTGGCGTCAGAGTGCATAGCACATCACACTTTTTACAATTCGATCGATGCGGGCTTCTCATGTGTTGATGCCAATAAAATATCCTTTTTGCCAAGCCAATCTTCAGTATCCCCACATTCGCTGAACCCCCGTCTAAAGAGAAGTCTCAAGGAATTCCTTCTTCTTCTATTAATTTTTTTTGCTTTTTTTTATATAAGATGACGGCGAACTTGCACTTCTGTGTGTGTGTGCCGTAGTCCTTAGAAAACTAAGGAAAACTATTTTTTGTTTGCCTCCATTCTGCGGATGAATCGCCTCGCTTGGTTATACATTCGCATGGCAGTCCAAAGGACGAGCCAAAACCAAAGGATATTAGTTGAAATATTACAGTTCAGATAGAGAAGAAAGTGCATTCGTGTGGCGGCGGGGGTCGGCGGTATTATATGGAAAATCAAAAAGGATATGCGATTTTCTCTGTGTGATAAGGAGCGAACAGAAATGTGTAATTTATGTTTGTGAGCACTCCTTCGCTGGCCCCGCTATCCAGTTATTATGTAAACTGTGCTTCACTCGAATGTGTGTATATATATATGTCTGTGATGGTCCTTGTGTCCTTTGCTATACCAATATATTTCATTCGACTTTTGGACAGTGTATTAAAAATGCAGTGAAAGGAGGTAGGTACGTTAATGTCATGGAGCCACAAAAGACTTTCTTTTTTATTTGATTTCGAGAGCCTTCTGCTAATCCCTTGATTAGAAATATGAATGAAAGGAGCTACCAACTATCTAAGGCGAAATAGTTTTCCATTGTAAATTTAGTCCTTCAGAGGAGTTTTGCTCTTCCATTTGGAGATGGTAGTTATTCCTCTTTATCTGTGAGAGATAATGACGTCACTTTTGACCCTGTACAAAGGGACAGACAATCTCCACCTTGCAGATAGAGCTTCTTCTTGCGGTAGTATTGGTATACAGTGGGTTTCGGAAAATTTAAGGACGCGGAAAAATTGTATCCATGCTTTTGACAAAGAGTTTCGTCGGAGCACTGGTTTTGGATGTTTGTTATCGTTGAGTTAAGCCTGGCAAAACACTGTTGAATAATCACTAAGTGAGCAGGACTTTTCTGTTGCTGTGATTACCACGACTCCATGTGCAGACATTTCCCAATCAGAGCCACCTGTCAGCTGTCATCTGAAATTGCAAAGTGTGCCTTCGCCGATGCAATAGAAACCAAATGTCGCCCCATCTTGAGCCATATCTTCTTCATCTTCAAATTCACATGGACTGGGTCGTAGACCTAACAGGATGCGTGCACTAAACAACATATACCAAGAGACAAACTACCACTTTGTCACATGTTTTTATGGAATAGATCTATTGGAAGTCTCAAAATCATCAACACAGACAATAAATTCCCCTTTAAGGTGTTGAAATGGTCCCAACGAAAAACGGGCTTCGAAAGTCCTTTCATCTATCTACATAAAAAAAATTAAGTTCACTTGTGATTTTAAGCAATGCAGGGGTGTCCTTGCTACCACTTTCATAAAATATTACATGAAGCAGCAGCAGCAGTGAAGCACTCTATTTTTTTTTTTTCCGTGAAATATTATGAGTTGTTTTTTTTTTTGCCCCTGCACTGAATAAGGACGACCAACCAGGACAAATGTTGCTGTTGGAAAACAAAATTATAAATTAGGTAACAGAGTTGATTTTTTTTTTTTGTTTTTTTAACTCCAATGGCGCGAGGGTTGTTACGGCAAAAAAAAAAAAAGAGATTTATCGTTTCGACGCTTGATCTTGAAGTTCAGGCGGTTCAGGTTCGGTGTGTTTGTTTTATTATTTTATTTTTTTTTGTTTATTTTGTCGCTTTTAATGAAAACTTTTGTTTAAATGAGAAACTGCTTAGAATTATTTATGCTTTTCGCCATTAAATGCAGGACCGTAAAGGAATTAACAAAGCAACTGTCAGAAATTGGGGGAAGGCGGCAATAGTACCAATCTGTGGGTGCAACGTTTGTATGAACTTGGTTGGTGACTGTTATGTGACAATGATGGGTGTAGTTCTGGTTAAATGGTAAGGATGAACTGCAAAAATCGACGCAGCGTTTTATACCCGATTCTGGCCACACATTGCGGCGATATCACTATCGAAAAAAGTGAAACCAATCAATTGGCCACTAAAATCATACAATTTACCGCCACTGGAGGTATGTCGTATTGACGTGTGTCGTAGTGGAGGTATGACGTAGGTGGTGTTGACTGGTAAAAGGTGAAAAAGAAAACTTCCCCAACTGTATAGATGTGCTCAAAAATAAGTAAGTAGTCAAATGCTAGAAACTTCGCTGAAGTTATCTGAACGAGGGCATATTTTCTGCGCATCGCTCTGACTACCTCTTATCTTTTATTGAGAAGCCAGTATGGTGCTTTCAGATTTCAGTGCATTACGCTTATACCTATGATCACTTTTATTTTTTTTTTTATTTATATGATCATTATTTTTAATTATACAAATGTTATAAAAAACAAAAAATTTACAACCAAGTTATAATTAAAAATAGGTAGTGACATTTATATTTGGAAATAAAAATAGTGATAATGTCACATCGTGAAAAATAACATTTAGAAGTGGGGTGAACATTATTAAATTCAAGTATACTGCAAATAAAGTTAACAATTAAATAAAAAAACAATTAAGAAAAAAACTAACTATGTAAAGAAAAGGAGAAAGAGAAAGAGGATAAATATAAATGTAAATGAGGAGAAATTAAATAAATCAAATAACATAGCGCAACAAAACTTTGATTTCTTCATGATCGAAACCGAGGAGCCAATTTTTGACTTTATGTATATATATAAAATTGGGCAAAGATCTAATTACACGAATATTCGAAGGAAGGCTATTATACAGTTTACTGGATACAACACAGTAGAAGTTTTTGAACAAAGTTGTGCGAAAAGAAGGTAAAACGACATAATTACTTGAATTACTACGCAAAGCACGGGTGTTGTAAACTGGACTCTGCATATAGCCACCTCTTACAAAAAAAATCTTTAGAACTTTAAAGTAAAACAAATGTTTAGGCGGTAGAATTTTCAATGTTCTGAATAATACCATGGAACGAGCCAAGCGATTTGCCCCAGAAACTATCCTAATAGCGCACTTTTGTAAGACAATCAATGGCTGCAATTTCGTTTGATAGGCACCCCCCCAGCAACTTATTCCATACTGCAATTTTGATTGGAATAATCCAAAATAAACTGTTTTTAAAGTATTATGATTACAGTACTTTTTCAGACGATAAAAGCTTCGGACAGTAGAACGAAAATAATGCTTCAAATTAGAAATATGATCAGACCAGGTCATATTTTGATCAAAAGTAACACCCAAATATTTAAACTGATTAACTGATCAATTTGGAAACAATTTAACCCACATGATATTTCATCATTGAGAAATGTTCTTGCAGATTCACAAACACAATTAGGCAAGACTGATCTACTACAATTCTGTTCATGAAAATGTATTTCATAGTCAGGGAACTCTTGCATACTTAAGCTGAAGTTCATCAATTTAGTTTTGTTACTAACAACTAGTTTGTGCGTAGAAAACCATAATCTCAGAATGTGAACGTCCTGATTTATATCCGACTCTAAGGTTAAACGGTTATCTGACTGATATGCAATGCCTAGGTCATCTGCAAAGGCTGCAACTTTCCCAACAAACGGTTGACTAAATAGGGAATTAATATACACTAAGAACAGAATTGGACCAAGAACAAAACCTTGCGGCACACCTAAGTTTATTATTTTCGAGCTGCTCTCAAAGGTACCTATTTTAACTTTTTGAATTCTGTCTTTCAAATATGACTCAAACCAATTATAAATAAATCCACGAAATCCCGCGCAGTACAATTTGTGAAGGAGTATATTGTGGTTAACCATGTCAAATGCTTTAGTGATATCTACGAAGAGACCAGCGCAGCATTTCTTATTATCTAGAGATTTATATATAGTTGAGCAAAACTCCAAGAGGGCATCTTCTGTAGAGAGATTTTCTCTAAACCCGAACTGAGAATGTTGAAGAAAATTAATTTTTGCAAAATAGTCCAGTATTCTACTCTTACCAGCCTTTTCAAAAACTTTTGAAATTGACGACAATAAAGAAATAGGCCTATAATTATTTTTATCACTTTTGCTTCCCTTTTTATGAAGAGGTATCACATTAGCATATTTAAGTTTTTCAGGAAAATTACCAGAACAAATACTTAAATTAAAAATATAAGCAAGAATGTCCACTATATTAAGGGCTATATTTTTAAGAGTATGATTTGAAATACAATCATTTCCACAAGAACTGGAGTTGCTTAATGTATTGATGATTTTGAAAAGCTCTAAGCCTGTGATTTCTATAAAAAAAGAAGCTACTATTTCTAGCTGTATCGCCGACTAAAAGAGATCTAAAGCAATGGTTACTGTGTGAAGCAAACTCGTTAGAAAGAGATCTCTGTCCCACAGTAGAAAATAACTCATTAAAAAGATTAGCTGTTTCTGTAGGATCATCAATAGTAACACCACCATTACACAGTACTATCGAATTAGAAGAATTAGAAGGATTAGAAGGGTTGCCACCAATAATACTATTTACAGTTTTCCATTCTTTTCTTGGGTTACCAAGAGCGCTTTGGACTTTAGAGAAATAATAACTATCTCGAGTCAACTTAATATCTTTATTAACTTGTTTACTAACAAGTTAAAAGCGGGTTTTAAGTGCAATATTAAGTGGAGGTTTAAAGCATTTTTTCCATAATTTATTTTTAAGTTTAATTTTCTTTAAAATCGAAAAACTAATCCATGGTTTTAGCCTCTCCTCAGATTTCTTACGGTCAATATTATACGTGGAATTGTTTATATAATTTTGAAGAAACGATAAAAACAGATCGTAAGCTTTAGAGGCATTGCCGTCTACAAATATTTCATCCCAAGTTTCAGAGCGTAGCTCAATATTTAATAGTTTGAAATTAACCTTAGTTATCATAGATGAACTTACATTCCTTAGGTTTGACTAGTGAAGTCATAAATGGCCACCAAATAGTGTTATATGTCACGTGGGGTTCCGCGTTCAGCAGTCAATAAGCTGCCATTTTGCGAAGCCTATAGCAACATTGTGTCGATAGCTTAAACTACTCCAATAGGACGGTTAGCTTCCGTCCTTTAAAGGTATTACTCAACTGGAAAGAGTGTGGCCTATCGGAGTGTTAGCTTTAACCATCTGAACGCGATCGTATTTTCACGCTCGAATCACCTGAACGCGAGTAAATTATTTTTAATCACTTCTCTCGCTCTTGTGTTTGATGGAAAAGTCAGGATCGTTGGATCTGGACATTTTGGCGACTTCTTAGGAGATCGAACCGAATGTCCGTAATTGTTTTTTTGTTGTTAATCAAGGATCAGGGACTAATACGGACCTGTAGGAAATTACGAAGACGCTTTAACAAGGGGACATATCTGGAAAGTGTATCTTAAGAAGTTTTAGGCAATAATTTCGGTCAAGTCTGGATTGATTGACTTTGGACAAGGATATGCATCAGAGAATTGGTTTGTTCAAACAACACGAGTTAACACAAAAACCACTGGGAACATCCGCAAAAGCCCATTGACAGTTGTTTTAAAAGCACTCGCCACTCGTTTGAAAACATCATCCACCTATACACTCACCACAAGACCTATACACGTCTGCCTTGACAAAAGGAAATATTTTCGCCTCAGTCAAAAAAGCAAAAAGGATAATCCAAAGGACAAAATACTCACAAATAGTAGAAATAGGTAAATCAACAAAAATTTGACCAAACAACAATTCCATTTTTTTTTTTTCTGGTGTCGGTTCCCCACTCCCTCTCGGCGAACGATTTCCTTGGTAATCAATGTGAATATAGAAATTCCATTTCACCCCTCAAACTTCGTCGAAGGACTTGAATCAAAACCAGTTAAAGCGAGAGAGAAATGAGCCCGAGGGCACCGCTCTGGTGGTTAGAATGAAAATAAATGCAACAGCAGTAGTGTAGAGTCGCCAGAAGTTGGAAAACTTTTCACCAAAACGCCATGTCCTTAAAAATGTTTCTATCGCCCTATTTGCGAAGTTTATTTTTTTCTTCTGTTTTGACTATTTGGAATTTTCAACCCCCGACGAGTGTCGTTGCTTTAATCGTCCATTTTCGTTTGTTCTCACTGTGGATGTACAGTCGCCCTCACTCGCTCGCTCCATTGGGGATGGTGTCGTTTTGCTCATTTCCACTGTCGCTTATATAAGAGGACGGAGATGGAGTACGCGCATTTATGGTTTCGAATTCTGACTGAATAATAAAATGTAGATTTGGGTGTGTGCATGGGACGTTATCCTTGAGCTCAACACTAAAGTGTACACACATCGTAGTGGACCACTATAAAGGAGTCCGAAAAGTGTATTCTTCTTTTTTTTTGCTGTTGTTTTTGTCGCACAGTCTTAATGGCAGAAGGACATCAGCAGTTGCTCTGGCATTGTTGTTGGGTGTGATGCTATGCCATTACACCTTATACGGTCCATACACCACCACACGTTCAGTGTTTTCAACATTACAGTAAAACTGAGCTTGCGAGAGGGATGAGAGAAGAGAAGCAGAAAGCCAGCAGCAGCCAGCAGTAGATACTGAGGAGGATTGTTATGTAATATGTACACACAACAATCGGCATACTAACAATTCTGGGTGTACGGTCCGGGTCTGGGTACGTTTGCCGAATTGGTGGGATGGGACGCCGGACTGATGCTGCTTTCGGGGTGGATGAAGGATATGAAGCGGCTTGATATTTTGCCACGAGTGCAGGGATATAAAGTACTAACACTTGGAAAGGAACAAAACATCCGCATTTACGAATACTTGAGCAAATTGGAAAATGGCGCGCGGAGGTTTTTTTTTTCCTGTTTATACTTTTCGGAGCTTTCGATTGTTGTAGAGCGTAGTGGAGGGTGTTGCCGTGGCAAACGAAAATCTGGTGAGCCTTTTCTGAAGTGGGTGGCAAAATATGTCATTGATGGAAAACAGTTTTAGCGTGCATCAGTTGGGGACTTTGTCTGACCGGACTTTAGGGCCAAAAGAAGTAAAAACAACCTTCGTACAAAAATGACAAAATGTTGAAAATATTTTCGAACTCGTATACGGACATTTTTATACATTCAAGGTCTTTTATCGACGCTGGGCTGTTGGCATAGAACTGATCTTTCACGTGGCCCCAAATGAAGAAGTCGCAAGGTGTTAAATCACAAGATCTCGGTGGCCAATTGTGATCACCTCTCCGAGAGATACACGGTCCGGAAACTTTTCCCGTAAAAGATCAATGGTTTCGTTGCTTGATGATCGGTCGGCTTGAGTTCTTGTGTTAACTGAACTTTATAAGCCTTAAGACACATGTCTTTATGCAAAATACGCTGTAATGACGTTTGTGGAATACCCAGTTCCAAAGAACGACGAGGAATGGACAACCCTGGGTTTTCTTCAATACTTTGGGCTACAGCAGCAATATTCTCAGTTGTTCTTGAGCGACGTGCACGGATTTTATCCTTCACTTCACTAACTTGTCCCAACAGCTCGAATTTGTCCACCAATTTCTATATTGCGGTCCGACAAGGTGCTTCACGACGACCAAAAAATGATTTAGTTTTGCGAACTGTGACTGCAAGATTTTCACCATTTTTGTAGTGAATTTTAATAATTTCCATGCGTTGTTGAAGTGTGTATATCGTTCCATTTTTACTAATGGCGTAGTTTCTACTTGTCAAATGTCAAAGAATAAAAGCTTCAAAAGTGACAGCTACCGAAATAGCGGGTCATTCACAATAACACCTCTCATTGGAAAACCATTTATTAATAAAAAAAACCTTCTTAAGTTGACCTATTTAGCCACACGAAGGACATGCTTTTGAGCCTTTAAATTCTTTTTAGATATTTTTTTTTAGATTCTGTGATTGGTTTGGACGAAATTGCTTTCGACAGTCGTATTTAAGTTCTACAAGGAATTTGTAAGCAAGCTCGATAAAAAAAGGCGGAACGAAATGAAACGAATCGAATGGAGCAAATGAACTAGCAATAAAGTGTAGCAAAATGTCTATATACGTATAGCTTACAGAAAGTGGTGCCCTCTAGAGGCTTTTGGTCATACATTTAACTCAACCCCGTTCAAGGTCGATTCGACTTATTCGTAATTGTGGACTTTTTCGTGTCAGGCTTAGTTCATTTAGGAAAGTTTTTTAAATGCCTACTGGTTCGAAATAGGGCGTATGATTTTTGCACTTTCCTCAGAACAAATAGGCAGCTAGGTTTTAAATTTGAACTTGATTTCGGAAAGCAGTCATATATCCCCCCACCCCTCTCAGAACCAACTCAACAGAGTCAACTAAGTTCGCCCTACAATCTAAATTGAAGTGTGTTTCACTTCAGTTGAAGCTTCTGGAAAATATAAAACGGCATATACCTGTCATCCAAATAAATATTCCGCCGAATGTTACCGCAAAGCTTCAGTCAAATCAAATGACACGACTTTTTGCAACCTCCAACGGCAACACTACCGTCCAAAAACAACCTCCACAGCCAACCCCACATACTATTCTACACTCACATACCCGCAAGTGCCTGGTGCCCTCTCTTCGCCGCTCGCCATTTTTCGATTACACAATCGAGAAAACACAAAAGTCCTTGAACACGTATACGTAATGTCCAGGCGAGGCGAAATTTAGGTGAATAACAACATTTCATACTCCAACTACTCCGATACCCTTCATCCTGCTGTTATTCTATACTCGCCGCACCATACAGTCCACCACACCAATATAAAACTAACTGCCAACGTGAAGTGATGAAAAAGCGAATCCTGAATCCTCCCGTGTGCTGGTTGCTTGGATTACTATTTATTTTTGAGCCATACCTATCCCCCCCCTATGAAAAAGGCTTTCTACGTATTTCTCCTTTTTGTTCGACTTTCACCGGTGAATGCTATGAATGCAAGCTCCAAACTGGTTGTAGTTAAGTTTACGAACATATATGTGCATCCAGCGTATGCCTTGAACATGTGAATAGGTATACGTTTGTACAATTAGCTATCAGACTCTTCAGTTGCTTTTGATTAACACAACCGAGTGAATTCGGTGTGTTTCCGAACAATCTCCCCCAATGTGTTTCTTGGATTTGTGCGAGTTGATTGGATTCTCCTTTGAATTTGATTGTGCTTCTCTTTTATTTGTTTTCTAACAATTCGGCCCTTTCATCATGGCAATGAGCTACTATAGAGAAGGGTTAATAGGCAAACAAATCAATCAAACAAATGCGAGTATGAAAGCGATGCGAGCCCACATATGCTGTAGCAGTCCAACTGTCATTGTAAGGTTGTGCTTCAAGTTAAACGAATAAGTAGGTTAATTCTAGTGATAATCTGTTGGCGATACAAACATATTTGAATGTAGAAACAAGCACATGTATATGTTACTTTGTTTGGGGCAGAAATAATTCGTTACAGATGCTATTTCATCAACGACAAGATGTTGTATCTTCGGTTTATGTCAGAAAGCAGTACATTTTCATAATCAGCACAGAATTTCCTTTCATTTGATACCCCACTCGACCTCGTTTAAAATATATTTTTAGTTTTGCTTCAAGAGCCACGCCTTCTTTGTAGGCGTAACAACTTTTATCTGCCTTTTATTCAAGTCAAACAGAAGTCTGCTGGTGCTTGAATGATTGAAATTTTCACATTCGATTCTGAAGTCGATTGCTGTGAAATATATCTAATTTGCTCACAAGGGGGCGCTGCATATACACGAATAGAAGGCAAGCAAACTCACAGTACAGTGCAGGTTACTCGACCTTTTATGCAATCGAAATGCAAACTGTCTTATAAATTAATAAGGAAACAAAACCCTTCCCAGCACTAGTGAATTTTATAACGAAAACTTCGTGGCAAGCAGTATTGCAGGTCGCTTTTTGAAAATATGGTTGGATCAGTACAGAAAGCAAACAAACTCACAGTAAAGTGCAGGTTACTCGACCTTACATGCAATCGTATTCAATTCAAACAGAACTAGTGAATTTTATAATGACAACTTAATTATAAGCAGTATTGCAGTTCGCTTTTTGAAAATATGGTTGGATCAGTAGAGAAAGCAAACAAACTCACAGTAAAGTGCAGGTTACTCGACCTTACATGCAATCGTATTCAATTCAAACAGAACTAGTGAATTTTATAATGACAACTTAATTATAAGCAGTATTGCAGTTCGCTTTTTGAAAATATGGTTGGATCGGTAGAGAAAGCAAACAAACTCACAGTAAAGTGGAGGTTACTCGACCTTACATGCAATCGTATTCAATTCAAACAGAACTAGTGAATTTTATAACGAAAACTTCATGACAAGCAATATTTTTGGTCGCTTTCTGAAAATATGGTTGGATCAGTACAGAAAGCAAACAAACTCACAGTAAAGTGCAGGTTACTCGACCTTAAATGTAATTGTATTCAAGTCAAACAGAACTAGGGAATTTTATAATGACAACTTAATTATAAGCAGTATTGCAGTTCGCTTTTTGAAAATATGGTTGGATCGGTAGAGAAAGCAAACAAACTCACAGTAAAGTGCAGGTTACTCGACCTTACATGCAATCGTATTCAATTCAAACAGAACTAGTGAATTTTATAATGACAACTTAATTATAAGCAGTATTGCAGGTCGCTTTGTGAACATATGGTTGGATCAGTATAGAAAGCAAACAAACTCACAGTAAAGTGCAGGTTACTCGACCTTACATGCAATCGTATTCAATTCAAACAGAACTAGTGAATTTTATAATGACAACTTAATTATAAGCAGTATTGCAGGTCGCTTTGTGAACATATGGTTGGATCAGTATAGAAAGCAAACAAACTCACAGTAAAGTGCAGGTTACTCGACCTTACATGCAATCGTATTCAATTCAAACAGAACTAGTGAATTTTATAATGACAACTTAATTATAAGCAGTATTGCAGTTCGCTTTTTGAAAATATGGTTGGATCAGTAGAGAAAGCAAACAAACTCACAGTAAAGTGCAGGTTACTCGACCTTAAATGTAATTGTATTCAAGTCAAACAGAACTAGGGAATTTTATAATGACAACTTAATTATAAGCAGTATTGCAGTTCGCTTTTTGAAAATATGGTTGGATCGATAGAGAAAGCAAACAAACTCACAGTAAAGTGCAGGTTACTCGACCTTACATGCAATCGTATTCAATTCAAACAGAACTAGTGAATTTTATAATGACAACTTAATTATAAGCAGTATTGCAGGTCGCTTTGTGAACATATGGTTGGATCAGTATAGAAAGCAAACAAACTCACAGTAAAGTGCAGGTTACTCGACCTTACATGCAATCGTATTCAATTCAAACAGAACTAGTGAATTTTATAATGACAACTTAATTATAAGCAGTATTGCAGGTCGCTTTGTGAACATATGGTTGGATCTGTATAGAAAGCAAACAAACTCACAGTAAAGTGCAGGTTACTCGACCTTACATGCAATCGTATTCAATTCAAACAGAACTAGTGAATTTTATAATGACAACTTAATTATAAGCAGTATTGCAGTTCGCTTTTTGAAAATATGGTTGGATCGGTAGAGAAAGCAAACAAACTCACAGTAAAGTGGAGGTTACTCGACCTTACATGCAATCGTATTCAATTCAAACAGAACTAGTGAATTTTATAACGAAAACTTCATGACAAGCAATATTTTTGGTCGCTTTCTGAAAATATGGTTGGATCAGTACAGAAAGCAAACAAACTCACAGTAAAGTGCAGGTTACTCGACCTTAAATGTAATTGTATTCAAGTCAAACAGAACTAGGGAATTTTATAATGACAACTTAATTATAAGCAGTATTGCAGTTCGCTTTTTGAAAATATGGTTGGATCGGTAGAGAAAGCAAACAAACTCACAGTAAAGTGCAGGTTACTCGACCTTACATGCAATCGTATTCAATTCAAACAGAACTAGTGAATTTTATAATGACAACTTAATTATAAGCAGTATTGCAGGTCGCTTTGTGAACATATGGTTGGATCAGTATAGAAAGCAAACAAACTCACAGTAAAGTGCAGGTTACTCGACCTTACATGCAATCGTATTCAATTCAAACAGAACTAGTGAATTTTATAATGACAACTTAATTATAAGCAGTATTGCAGGTCGCTTTGTGAACATATGGTTGGATCAGTATAGAAAGCAAACAAACTCACAGTAAAGTGCAGGTTACTCGACCTTACATGCAATCGTATTCAATTCAAACAGAACTAGTGAATTTTATAATGACAACTTAATTATAAGCAGTATTGCAGTTCGCTTTTTGAAAATATGGTTGGATCAGTAGAGAAAGCAAACAAACTCACAGTAAAGTGGAGGTTACTCGACCTTACATGCAATCGTATTCAATTCAAACAGAACTAGTGAATTTTATAACGAAAACTTCATGACAAGCAATATTTTTGGTCGCTTTCTGAAAATATGGTTGGATCAGTACAGAAAGCAAACAAACTCACAGTAAAGTGCAGGTTACTCGACCTTAAATGTAATTGTATTCAAGTCAAACAGAACTAGGGAATTTTATAATGACAACTTCATGATAAGCAGTATTGCAGGTCGCTTTCTGCAAATATGGTTGGATCAGTATAGAAAGCAAACAAACTCACAATAAAGTACAGCTCAATCGAACTTTTGTGCGATCGAAATTGATACGGTTTAATAAGGTCGACTGTAAATAGCTTTCTGTTTGCTTTCTGTTGCATATTTGCCTATAATTTAAGTCCCCTGGATCTCAAAAAATCTAATGGGGACTTTAGTGACTCATTTGCTTGGTAGAAAAAAGTTCTTGTGACTAATTTTGGTCAACTTGATGATGTAATTGCTGAACCACTACTTGACTGATTTCAATTTTTGACCTCTCGCGACTTGACGATGACTAAATTTGCTTAGTCAATAACCCTGACTGCCGATTTCATGCACTTTGATTGCATTTTAACGACCACTACACGACTTTGCTACTTAACCACTGATAGCCTCTTACTTGACTTAGATTTACATATGTGCTACGCTTGGTTTTTTTCGCAGAAATTACCAAGTCAAGTACCAACAATATCTTCGCAAAAAGAAGTTTATATTTGCGTTTTTGGTGAAGCAATTACGTTTCAGCGTGTTCACGACCACGGCTAGAAAGCTGACGACTTGATACTCGACTGCGACTTTTACCTACTATTTCAGCGAAAGACTATTATGGATGTCCTCACACAACTTTCTAAGTACAAAATCATAATTAATACGTCTTGTAAACCTTTGTTGACCGCTCACGACTAGTCATTCAGATATTACCATCAGAATATAAATTTTTACAAAATTTGAAGGAAACATCTTTTTGATACACTCCAGCCCTTCTTGACTTCTCTTAAGGTCCGTCGTTAGCTCTCCATCGGTCGAAGATCAAATTAACGACCACGAACCGTTAGTGTGACCTCGTGAAAAATATATATACAATTCCACATTCCACCAGTTAAATAGTGAATGAGAATGCACTTTGGTCATTATGGGAAAACAACCTTCGTTTGTTAGCATTTTCTCATCGGCCCCGATTATTTATTTATTTTTGTTCACTCTTGCACAACAACAATATTTGGAACATCTACTCCACAGAATATGAGTGCAAAGTAAAAGAGAACGTTTTGGTTGTAGGTTTGTTTTTCGTCCTCATGCTTGATAGAAATCTCGAAGTGTAGGAGAGAAGTGCACAAACAGAAATGAAACTGCCTCCGGCATTGGGTTACCCTATTAATGAAAAAGATACAAAAAAAAAGAAGAAAAGGACGAAGGAAACATATATAGAAACGAGGGAAGACACGATGATCGGCTTGTGAAAAGCTGATACTCTTTTTGTTGGATTCGGTTTTTTTTGTGCAGCACAAGTGCTGTTGGAACATGTGTACCCATCTCGTGGTTTTTTGTTTTTAACTTTTTGTAAAACAAGAAGAGTTACTTCAATTTTGTGTTTTTTTTTAAATGGTAGTTCTCAGCAGAAGCACTCAGCACGAAGAAGTGGCCTGGGAGGCCAGTATTGAGTTCGTGAAATATGTTTGTACGGAACCAAATGACATTTGTGATAGTAATAGAAAGGCTTCGAGGTATTTGGCGAAAATTTTTATTTTTTTTTTTGGTTACGTATACGCCAGAGTGACGTTCGTTGGGAAATTCGATAAACTTTGTTGAAACTGCTATTGCTGTTGTGGAGTGGAGTGTTTTTCCGGCAGAGGTAGTTGCTGCAACAGAAACACTCCCTGGATTCGTATAAATAGATCTACGAGGGCTTATAAGAGAAACACGGACTGTAAGAAACTTTTTGGTAGTAATCCTAATTCAGGTTGCACCCATCTACCTACCTACATCATTGAAAGTACAACATTTCTATGACGATAATCATTGCGCGGTCAAATCGTCCTTATGTAGGCTACCACCGAACATAGGACAGTGTCTTGAAGTAGTAATTTCTCTCCCGTAGTCCATAAAGTTCTCAAAGGCTGCTGTCAAAAGTTGTAGCTTCCTAGAAACTTTTTCCCAATTTTTTATTTGTTTTTGATCATCCCCCAGTACACTTTAATTATCCTGCTCCTTTCGCTCGTCTATTTCTCAGCGAACATAATGCAAATTTTAAAAGTTATTTCGCGCACATTATAACCACCTTCGGCAATGGTTGTCGAAAATTGTTTAATGGATTTCAAATAACTGTCGAAGAATAACGAGGGATGATAGTTAAATGGGAAATTGTTTTGTCGGAATAGCCGACCTCGTTGAAAGGGTACAACAGCAAGGAGTAGGTACCCCTTACCCACAATAGGGCTCTAAACTCGATGTCTTGACGTTGTATGAGATTACAGGGTATAGTTAAGAAATCGTCCTTCAAATGGCCGAGAAAGGAACTCTTTCGCTGTTATTAAATATATCCTGACAACCAGCACATGGATCCTCTTCAATAACGGTATAGGTGCCAGTTTGAAATAAAATAAAAGAAAAATTGCAATATCCTTCCAATGGTAAATTACTTCTTACAGTATACACAGACACACACACAAACACGCCACTCTCCCAGTGCCACTTAACCTTAGATGGACAATAGGGGGCAAGTTCTCCTTGCAACAAACAGAAGGATGCTCGGTAGAATAGCCCTTTTACTGTACTCAATCCCACTTGCACGGTACTACTGAGTGCAGAGAACAAGGCGACCTACTTAGGCCTTAGAGGTCCACAATTAGTGGCAACCTTTATGTGGCCCTTTTTTTGATAGAGAAAAAATAACAAATCCTCTTGCATAGACCTCTTGGGATTCGCCAAGGTAATCAGTCTGTCTCTGTGTAAGTCTTGTGGCCTCAAGTGGGACCTGGGAAATAGACAGGCCGAGTGCACTGTACAATGCAAACAACCCACAACACATGGGTTGTGGGCTGTATGGGTTGTAGTCCACTTGAGCGCGCCATGGGTGTGCACTTAATTTGTTTTATAGATGTTGCAGGTCCTTAAGGAAAGGTCAAATGAAGGCAAATAAGAACCATCCAGTCTTGAGACGCACTTCAGGAACTTTTTCCTTTTCTCTCTCTCTGCACTCACTCTCTTTATCTGTCGCGCTATTCAACTGACAGAGGGTTGGCAGAAATGACAGCGGAACGAGGTCAAGATGTTGACCGTGTGTATGTATAATGCTTGACAGTCACACGGGCATAATCAGAATCACCCTATCGTCTGAGGAAGGAAGTGGGTATTTGTATGGATTTGCTCACCGCGCTTATGATTGACACTGTTTCATGTCAATTTGACGGAATATGTATGCCATTGGGTGAGATGCAGTTTGATGGTTTCATTTGACTACAAAAATTGATTAGATGTTTTTTTTTTTTGTTTTTTATTCGTCCATGAATTGTTTTATTGGATTTGGTTACATCTTACGAGGGAATTAGATGTTTTTCTTTGACGTTTAATTGTGTCGCTTGACACACGACCTCGGATTTTTAATTCCCTTTGCTAATGACTGAAGAATTATTCGAAGCATGTGAGAAGGTACGCGATAGAGAGGTTTCAGGAGTGGATGTCATTAGAAATAGATTTTAAGGGACCAGACATAAATAAATATCAGATTCTCATTTGACAGAAACCTTTTTACGTACATCGCAAATTGTTCATAAATGAGAAACAGAGACAGAAACACCGAGGAAGACTGCAGCGAATTTCCGCTGAACCAATTTTACGTGAAAAACTCAATAAAATCGACGAATAACTTGGAAAAATATCAACTTTCGGTTGGAATATATACGAATTTATAGCGAAAAAAAACTGGTACTTTTCTCGATGGCAGTTAGTTGATAACATTTGAGATTCCGCTGACAAGAGATTGCTCCACAAAAAAAGGTGTGGAAAATGGAACATAGATCGATCGTCAGAGGCAGTGATGCCGGACTTTTCGGCCTGAATTGCTGACGACGATTACCAAAACTGCCCTTTTCGCCCATTTCGGTGTTAAAAAACAACAAAATACACTTGGCCTTACCAATAATCATCATTAACCTTCGCACTAAATATTTCCTAGGTCACAATATGCAATTTTGTATGGAAAATTTCTAAAAATGATTATTAGTACCGCGGACTATGAACACTTTGGTGTTCTGAACGCTAAAAGAATTCAATTTTTCGCCCTTTTAGCTTATTTTGAAAGGCAAAACGCCCACGAAATGGGTAATTGCCCACGATCTGGCATCATTGGTCAGAGGTAGGAGACTGATTGAAATTGAAATTGAAACACTGAGAAATGTGAAAAGTAAGATGGAGGTCCACAGGGAAAAGTGATGCCAACTCAAAGACATTTGAAAACACATTAGAATGAAAAATGCGCAGAAAAAGTAATAGATTTTTAATATTAAGGTTTAAGTCGAAAGAAAGTCAATTTCCAAATGAATATTTTCGACTACTTAAATCTCTTAATCACTTATTAGAGCACTGTCAAAATTAAAAACACAACAGACGACGATATTGTTTCATTTTGATTAAATTTGAAGAAATGCGATGAAAATGGCTGAACAATGTACGCGTCTGTCGCTGGTTAAAGAAAATCTAGTTCCAAACCGATGAAGTCGAGGTAAATTAAGGACGAGTGTGTCAGTTTGAAATAATTAAAATCTTATTGCGACTAACGTTGGTTAGCGTGTGTGCGGCTTTGTTTTTTCATGAAGACAAACAGCAGAACTGAAACGGAAACGGAAAGTTAATTCATGTGTGGATATCGTCCGTCATTTTAGACACAACATGTTATATTTTTGCGGCCATTTTGGTTTTTGATTGTTTTGATTGTTTTGCTTGTCATTAGTATATAAATTGTGGACTTCTTGTTTTAGAAATTTGTGTGTTTCTTGTAAAAATTTCATCCTAATTGATGCAGATGTTTTTGATTATTTTTGTATTGCCTGTCAAGGCATAGGACGTACATTTTGTTGTACGACCATTAGAGAGAGATAGAGGAGAGAGCATGATAAATTATAAATAACCAACATCTCAATGGAAATTAGTTTGAAATTTTCGTGGTATGAACATTTTAATTTTGTACGTAAAATCAACATGATCGCGTTCGCTTAAGCCTAAAAGGCATCAAGTGATAAATAACAGAAACAGAATCCCAAACATTTGCAACAGAAACAGAATTAGGAACAGAACATTTTTTCCAGCAACAGAATTGAGCGACAGAAAAATGTCTGACAGAACGTAAACAAGTCTATATTGATTGTTTCTGTTTTGCTGCCTGCAACACAATTTGACAGAATAGGCGGCAGCCGTGTTTTTATCGATCTGTTTCAGTTTTGCGTAGCTGAGCGAGCAACGTAAAGAGAACCAGAACTAACTATAGAACGAAAAAAACGTTCTGTTCTGTTTCAGTTTTTGTTCTTTGTCACTTATGGTGCCATAAGTGACCAGAAGTGTTTTACGGAATTTTTGTCCTAGACAGGCTCTTGCTACAATTTCAATTTCTTTAAACTCGTCTATTCCAAATTTTGTTGTCAAAGATTAATTTGTGTCCAACTTGGGTCTTCGCTCTACACTTTCTGACCATCGTCTTTCTGTCCCAAAATCGTATATAGCCACTCGGGCGTATCTGGGATATTTTCTTACAAAACTTTGTTATGCACATAGGATTCTGTTTTTTTTTTTTTTGTTTGAAACACCGCAGGTAAAACCTTGAACGCGGCTACCAGCCGCGAAACCCTACTTTTCCGCACGAAGGAGCAGGATTATCTTCAAGTGTACAGCGACACAATTTAACCACGCGAATTAAAAATCCCAGCTCATCAATTTACTAAGGTACCTTTTTTGCGCTTCTTCTTTTCCCTTTTCAATGCAAGAATGACGTGGTATAAACAAGCAAATGAATTGTATTCTACCTAATTATCCCCTTTTTCTTGTCACGCTTATCTCCCCCCTGCTTTCCATTGTCGAGTGGGATTCCATTTTTTGTTCTTTTTTGCTTTCTCTATTTTTAAGTGAAAGTGAACAGCGGCAAAGTTCCTAATCGGATTATGTGACAAATTATACGAAATTCCTTTTAATATCACTCTGCGTACCGTTACGTGTACACACACAAGTACCTACGTATACAGTGTACCAACTTCATTAGCAAAGTAATGTTGAGCTTAGACTTTTAATGGACAACAACTCACCTGTCATGGGCTTTTGTGATTTTGATTTGCTCCGAAAATCAAAAGAGTCTACTATGTGTGAACACATCCCTTGACGTTTTCAATTAGAACAACAAGTATAGATTGAGGTTGAGATTGAGACCGATGACCTGTTTTCTTTAAATAATTAAATACTCCCATACCCATTATGTCGGGCTGTGTTTCGCTGCAAGCTAGGTCTAGACCCATTTCACCAAACGTCAGACAGTACTCTTTTTTCTCCGAAATTCGAAGGTTTTAAAATTATTGCCGAAGGTATGCTAGAGCACTGCAAAGTGTGCAAAGTGGTTACAAGTGTCTATTAAGTGTCTGCAGGTGTAGTTGATTTGCGAAAGTGGAAAACTAAAATGTCAAAATTTCACTCAAATGGTTGCAAAGTACACAAAAGTATGACACATACAGTTCATGCAATTGTGGTGAAGAATCTTCTGTCAAAATGCGTAAAAGTGTATGGGAGTGTACTCAAATATGAAAGGGTTTGTCAAAGTTTACGAAAAATGTGTTTTATTAAACATAGTGCATTTTGTATGAATATTAAAATTGATAAAATAGTTTTGAGGTAAATAATTCTGAATCAAGATCAATAATCGACTACACACCAAAACTTTGATTGAAAGTCACAGCGCGGTTCTACAAACATTTAGATAAAATGTGTTTGTAAGTGTAATTCATGCTTAGAAACGTTTAATGTATAAAATAGAAGAGCTAAAAAATATTTGCTTGTCCACAAAACTGTTTCGGATTGGTTTTAGAAAAAAGTTTTCATCACGTACTTTTTTGAAGTGAATCAAAATGAAAGAATGTCTTGTTTGATGTTTGAATGATGATTTTAGTTAATTTGTTTAAGTTAAGTTAAGATAATTGTTAAGTAATGTTTCAGAGTGTTCTCCATACGATTTGACGTATAAAACTGTGACCCAAACGTATGCAAGTTGTCATCATTTAAAAGGGGCGTCGAAGTGATAATTAAAAATGATATTTAAAATCTTGTCTATAAATGTTTGAAGCGTGTTTAAATGTCAAAACGTGCTAAGCAACATATTTTAAAATTTGGAAAGTGTTTAAAAAATATACAGCAATGTCTAAACATGTTTGAAAATTAATCTGAATATGTAACACTGCTTAAGAAAAAAGAATCATGTTGGACCGTTTTAAGAGTTTTTGTTTTTTAGAGTGCTTCGACATTTTCAGCTGCAACCCAAAGCAGATTTGTTGTCAGTAAAGAGGAACTTAGGCCCATTTTATTCACTCGAAGTTGAACACAACTTGGGGATTTTTATATGGGAAACTTCCCAAGTTGTGTTCAACTTCGAGTGAATAAAATGGGCCTTAAAGCACTTGAAAGACACCCGTGGGATATATGTTTGGAGCCAAGAATATGCACATTTCTGCACCTATCACATTATTATATAAAGAGGTAATGTTCGTTTGTAGGAGGTAATCTCCGGAACTACCGAACCGATTTCAAAAATGCTTTCACTAATAGAAAGTTACGGGATAGAGAATTGTTTTTTATGAAGATAGATCATTTATCAGCTTCTTAGGCACAGAGAATACTTTCATTATCAGTTGGCATATCTGAATTTTTCTGAATTGAATCGCAGAATGCATCGCAATTTGGCCAGTGGGTTTTATTTAAAGAAATAAATAGTAAACAGCGAAAACAATTATAAGTGGACACATGGGGGCCTGAAAATATGAAGGGCTATTTTCGAGTGTTAGCCGCCAATAGCTGTCAGTCCCTACTGCCGTTTGGCTGTTTGTCTCATTTATTTTTATAAATAAGGCTGTTCGCCCCCCTTTTGGAAATGTAAACGATGCCTTCTCAGATGATACACCTAACCGGACCAAGACCGCACTCAGTGTACACTAAATGCCTTAATCCAATACCTATCCCATGTGCCTACGCACTTTGCATCAATTTCCCATTGTGCTGACTTTTGTGGCAAACCTTTCTCTCGAGGTCATTAGCCCGATCCCATTGTAGTGCTTATTTAGATGTTCTTATTTAGACAGAAACTGCCCCCAAGCTCAACGCAAACTCCCCACCTCATCAGCGACTAATTCTTGTTACACCTGTTCACACTTTGCGGACTCTATGTCGCTCTCTACACAAATACATGTCAACTCCGTGCAATGACACGAAACGGGCGAAATATAGAAGAATAGAGCCAACCCCAGGAGAGACGACAAAATAAAGAACAGAGAAAATCCTTTCTATTCGACAAAAATGAAAATTACAAACATTTCCATTCACACGGAATAAGCGTCCACATATTTCTGTCGCCACCACCTCCACCCGCCGCTGCTACTACTGTTGCTGCTGCTGCTGCTGCTTCTACCGCCATCATCATCATAAGCATAACCATTGAAACGGGTGGGCTTTTGTGTATATTTTTAGGACACACGGAATGTGATTAATGGTAAAAGCAAAACGCCATTAAGCGAAAATACAAATTATTATGTGACAGCCTTTCGCAGTCAGCACTGTACTACATACTGGCTGGAATTCGTCTTTTAAAGTCAGTCGCACACACAAAAGGATATCGTTACGGAATTGCGTGTTGTGTAACGTTTTGCTTTTATACTACCTGCGATGTAGGGCGTAATCACGCTGCTGGCTGCCGTGCAACGCACACAATACCAGTCTGTATGGCTTAAAAGTTGATGGCTTTGTGTGGGAAGACTATTTCGAATGACATTTTCATAATTATTTAATGAATTTTACTAAGAGACCTAAGCCAACGCAAATATACATCGGGCAGATACACTTAGGACAACAAACATATCCTGTGGCTGCAATCAGTCGTAATGCATTTGTTCAATTGAGTTACTTTAGTGCTTTGTGTGGGGTTTACTGGTGTATCCTGTGGGGAAAAGTCGACAAAAACAGGATGCTCTGGAATTTGTAATTAAATTAATTAATGAATCCTTTTGAGGTGCATTGTATTTTCGTTTCAATTACTTTAGTCTGTCGAAACGTGTCTTCGTTTTTACTCAGCAAAAGGGGTTAACCCACGTGGGATTTAATTTGTGTCTTCGGTGTCTTTAGTTTGAAAACAGCTCCAAGAGAGTTACATGCTCGAGTTGGTAGTTTTTTTTTATTTTTTTGTTGGGTTTTACACTCAAATTAAATAGGAACTATTTGCTGGATTTTATACGGTTTCAGGACTCAAACGAGTCAGGGCGTGATTTTGCCGGAAATGTAGCTGTCAATCGACACTTGCCACAATTAGCAGCGGATTGTAACACTTAAGGTCGGTTGTACAGGGTGAGCCCAACTGAAATGTGTTACAAAAAAACTGGCTCAACTTGTTCAAATTGGTTGGTTGGAAGCACAAATCACCAGTGGTGTGCTATGGCCCGTAGACCTTCCGATATTTTTCCTGCACTTTAATTGTTAAAATTTTTGAAATTCTTAACCGATTTGCTGAAATTGAAGCAATTTGCTAAGCAATTTTTCCATCTGAAATTAAGCAAGTTATTTGCTTCTCTCTGGCTGAACGCCAGGCATTTTTAGATTAAGCTGAACAAAAGCAAATGTCTTCTGAGAGATGACTCTTAACTTTGATTACAGGGTGCAGCAAAACTAAGATCTTTCAACTGCTTTTGATTATGGGCGAACAAATTTGACGCACGATATTCCTACGTACTTGTTATAATTACTTGTTAAATGTGTATAGGATTGAACTTCTATGTACAGGGTGACACAGGCAAAAATAATGGATTTTTGTTTGTACTATAATTTGAAGGCCATCGTCAACCTGGTGGCGTCAAACTCTATATGGCTGTACTACTAAAAAATAAGAATAAAAATAAATAAACAGCTGACAGGGTGACCAAAAAATTCTGACTTTGAATATGCATATAGTAGGTACATTTTAGCGTCGATTCGCAACGAAAAAGTGGAAAATGTTTAACATCTGCGTCTGCGTGGTTGACACAAATATTGTAACAGATCTCCCAGCCATAAACAAATCAGAAAGGGACTGCTTCAGCTAAAAAATAAGTCGGAAGATTTTGAAGACAAGGATACCACCGTACGGCACTCTTTCTACTTTCATATAACGTATTGCTTCGAGTGGTCTAAAATTCGATCTGAAGGGTGATTTCATTCAATTCGAAGGAGGTCAACCGCTTCTACAAGAAAGGAAGACAGTGAGAAGATTCTGAAGACAAGTGGGATACCACAGGATGAGTCTCCACTCCTTTCATATTTGTAACAGCTTCGAGTGGTCTAAAACTTGATCTGAATGGTGGTCTCATTTAGAAGTTAAAAGAAGGTCAAGGCTTCGACAACAAAGGAAGACAGTGAGAAGATTCTGAAGACAAGTATGGATACCACAGGGTGACTCTCCACTCCTTTCATATTGTAACAGCTTCGAGTGGTCTGAAAATCGATCTTAATGGTGATTTCATTTAGAAGTTCAAAGAAGGTCAATGCTTCGACAAAAAAGGAAGATAGTGAGAAGATACTGAAGACAAGTGGGATACCACAGGATGACTCTCCTCTCCTTTCATATTTGTAACAGCTTCAAGTGGTCTGAAACTCGATCTGAATAATGGTTACATTCAACTTGAAGAAGTTCACCGCTTCGACAGGAAAAGAAGACAATCAGACAATTTTAAAGGTGGGATACCACAAGGCTGCATGCTTTCCCATTACTACATTTCAATAGTTCAATTCGAACGTGAAATCCCTTTTTTTACTACTTTATAAGTATGGGACAGCAATCGCATAGCACGATGCTAACCAAAAGACCGTAGGGAAGAAGAACCCATGTTGCATGGCAAAACTTTGTGAAAAACAATAAATAACTTGCGGTTGTCAACCCCTCTGATGGTAGCATTCAATAATTGGTGGTCGAGTACTCATCACTCGAGTCTCTATGATTGGTTGACGATGAAGTTGACTTTCAGCTTTTTGCCAGGGGAAACATAATGAAATACAAAAAGTTCCTCCTCGACAAACATTCACTTGCTACATCCTTTGAGTAAAAACCAACTAGATCACTGCGTCAAAATGACGCACACATCGGGAGTCTACCTCAAATACAATGCCTTAATTCCGCTTCCTTAGTTCAGATTGCAATATCTATTCCGTCCAAAGTGTTATCATCTGTTATGTATATCCTAGGAGTAGGTACCCCTTTCGGGTATTAACAGCGGAATTTTCCACATGAGTGCTCGCCACCGAAAGCAGCCATGATTTCTCCTAAAGGCCAACGACAACGATGCAGAGATTTCCTCTTAACCGCTGTACAAGGGGATCCCAAGAATTTTGTCACTTTGCATTTGGATTTCGCCACCACCTTGAGAAGCAGCAGTTTCCCATCTTGTTCTCTAGTCCGTCTCATCCGCTTGCGTTTCTATTTAATCCGAGCGTCAACCGAAACGAATCGGTTGGAGTCCTTTTGCTCTCTGAGGGTTAGCAAACATAAGTAGACAATAAAAATGCATTAAGTTTTATTATTTCTACGTTTGCCAGTTCCTGTTTCGCGTTGATGATTTTTTTTTTTTGTTCTGCTCATTTTCCTCTTGTTTTAGTTGGATTCTTTGCGGACTCTCGAAATACAACACGCGTTAGGGGTGAATTGTTTTTAATAAAAATGGAAATTAACACTGACAAGCTGGCCGACAGACAGACAGACAAACAGACAGGCAGGCACAACAGCCAGCAGCCAGCAGCCGGTGAGTATATTGTCTTGTATTCTGTATGTTAAAATGGCGGGCCTATTATTTTAACGCTTCCTAATGTCTTTGGGATATCAGAGAGTTTTGAGCGGAATATATTTATGGGAATTGCCTGTGGTTCTTTGTGTCTAGAAAATGAACAGCCAACAAATTGATGCTCATCTGGAGGCGATGTTTGCGACGAGCGCTTAATGATGCATTCCAAATTGGGGTTAAATTAGAGTGTATACCATTCTAGGTGATTGGATTCTGAGGGTGTTGATTGGGCGATTGGATTATCCTGCAAATGGATGTGCGGGAGACAAATTGCGGCGGTAGATGGGAAGTCATCTGAATGGTGATTGGAGCGATTTGGGTTAGTTTGTAAGACGATTCTTCTGGGGGATGAAGGTGTCTTCATATAGTTTTCTGTGGGTGGAAATTTGTTGACTATTTTGCTCCCTTTCGATTTAATTAAAGATCAGAGCGACAGATTTAATAAAGAAAAGTCAGAGAAATACATGTTTTGGTTGAGAACGCTCCTAAAAAGTAAGCGTGGCAATGAGCGAATAGCTCGAACCTTCTCGAAATCTTATGGAATATTTGAAAAATGTTTCATCAAAATCGGTTCAGTGGTCTTGACGTCAACCGGAAACAAACGTAAAGCTACCTACAGTTTCAATATATATAGAACGCAGCACCATAAAACGTAGATTAGATTACAGATTATGAAGAGGGAGAGCCTTCAAGGGTCTCTGGCGCTGCATAAAACGTAAGGTCTGTCGGACTTCTTGTTGAAAGCTTGCCGGTGCTAACCTCGATCAGAAAGCAAATTCTAGGAACTTGCAGATATTGCCGAAACGGATATCAGAAAAATACGGAAATTTGTCCAGAATTCAAAATGGTTCCAAGAATGGCGGACATAACCGACACTGTTTGTGTTTTCACAATGGACCTAGTTTGGTCGAAGTCTGGAAGTAGAAGACTTCATTGTGAGCGCATACGCAGACGATGTCGTTATTCTGGTTCCAGGTAAATTCACTCTAGTCCTCAGCGAAAGACTTAGTTACGCACTTCTACTAGTCAATAACTGGGTCACGGGCCGCGGACTCGGAGTGAACCCATCGAAGACGGAAATCCTCCTGTTTACGAGAAAAAGGGCGATCCCCGCCTTCAATCCCCCAAGGATGGGCGGGGTAGACCTTGAAATTTCAAAAACAGCAAGATATCTGGGAGTAATCTTAGATTCCAAGCTCAGCTGGAAGGAAAACATAGAGGATCGCGTCAAAAAGGCATACGTGGCACTATATGCTTGCAGAAGAGCATTCGGCAACACATGGGGATTCCGGCCGCACGTGGTGCACTGGCTATACACAGCTATAGTGCGGCCCATCCTAACATACGGTACAGCAGTGTGGTGGAAGGCTATTGAGAAGAAATACAATCTTTCGAGCTTAACCAAAATACAAAGGGCAGCATGCATCGGGATAACGGGTTCCTTACGAACCACCCCCACCGCAGCTATGGAGGTGATGCTAAACCTTATCCCTCTGGATATTTACTGCAGCAACAAGGCGGTGAAAACCGCAATTAGACTAAGAGAGTCTGAATTATGGTCATCTAAACCCTATGGGCACGCATCCATTGAATCCCAATGGAGTGCGGCGAAGGAGAAGGTGCCTACAGACTATCTACCTTCCACTGTCGTTTTTGACAGGAGATTCAATACTAGAATTCCAAACAGAAGCGAACGGGAGAACAAAGAGGTAACAGTAGAAGAGGAGCTAGCCCTATACACCGACGGTTCTAATATGGATATCGGTACAGGCGCGGGCATCTTCAGCGAAGCACTGGGCCTACGAGAATCATTCAGAATTAGCGATGATTGCAGTGTCTTTCAAGCAGAGTTAGCCGCTATCACCCAAGCGGCAAAAGACCTTAAAAGAAGGCACATTGTCGGTAAACAAATCACTATCTACTCTGACAGCCAAGCGGCAATAAAAGCCATGGAGTCAGTCGTGGTGAAGTCAAGGGCAGTATGTCACTGCAAGAAAAATCTGGACGTAATATCACAAGCCAATGCGGTGACCTTATGCTGGGTACCAGGGCACATGGATATTCCAGGTAATTAACAGGCGGATGAGCTTGCAAGAAACGGGTCGAAAATACATGCATCTTTGGCCATAAAATCAGTAAGAACTCCGCTCAGCACGCTTGCAAGGAAGATTGACATTGAATCCTGGAGTAGAACTAACCTACGCTGGACCAATCTCATTACCTGCAGGCACACAAAACAACTATGGCCGGAGTTGAGTGGAAAGAGATCTAAATGCATGATCGGACTAAGCCGCAAAGATATTCGCATACTCACGGGGGTCATTACTGGACACTGTGCGATAGGCGTGCATGCGGAACGGCTGGGGATACTGCATAACGATTTTTGCAGAAGCTGCAGGGACGTTGAAGAAATAGAATCTGTTCGTCACCTACTCTGCGAATGTCCAGCCCTTAAAAACAACAGACGGAGGATTCTCAACAGTTACTTCTTCGATGACCTAGATGATTTGAAGAATGTTGATTTCAATGCACTCCTGAGATTCATACTCAAATCTGGGTGGTTCTAGCAGACAAACAGACTTCATAATTATCATAGCTTACTCGTAGGACATACTTTAGGATCATGATACAACGGAGCTTTAGGAACCCATGAGATTTATACTAATCTATGTGGCTTCAATATAAAAAGCGGTTCAGTTTTTCTCTTTCGACAGGTCACACTGGATGGTTCCCGTAACTGGACACAATGGACCCAACTGATGGTCTAAGTGAAGCTGTGGCAAACTGCCACAAGAGCACCCTTTTACCTACCTACCTACCTTTGTCGAAGTCAATTATTCCAAATGTGTCGGATAATTGACACCTAACCTAACCCAACCTAAGGACCAAGAACTTTAGTGATTCCAAACGAACCCCATGTGCTTCTTTTACATCCAGTCCATTGCTAAACGAATTTCTTAAACCCTCCCACCGCTTCCATTACACAGCTAATAACTATTAGCTTAACACACTTTCCGCTACAGTTTTGTTAAGAGATTAATATGATTTTTTTTTCTAGGCAGCAAACTTTGTTCCCATTATTACATCATCCCCCAGCGCATTCTCCTCCCCTAACTGCCGCAACAATATTTTTGTATGCAATTTTCGTGTTTTTATTCAGCCGTATTTTTGTCAGCATCTCTTTCCATCGCCTAACGGGAGTAGGTCACACAGAAGTTTGGCGTTTTTCATTTTACCAAAAATCACGTAATGCAAATGAAAACCCTCCCGAGAAACCATTCAAGCAGAAAGCGAACACAACAGAAAACAAAAAATTGTAGAATGTCGAACAACAGCGCAACAAAGTATATACCGGCCTAGGGTTGAGGATGGTTAGGGTGAGGGTATGAGGGTGATGGTGACGGCGATGGGCCTCGGTGGCAAGGCTGTGACGAGAAATGTCGATCGTTCTCTGCAGGTGCAGGTGGCTGGAATTGTAAAAAATAAGGCAACTCTTATTTTCTCCTTGGAAGTTCGATATTTTTCTTTTTTGCTGTTGAAGGATTTTTTTTTTTCGTGTTGGTAAGAAAAGTGAAGCGCATCTTGGAAGGGGCAACACGACAAAGGCGAATGCTTTAAGTTGTGTAAAATACGGGAAAGTAATATCACAGAGCGACTTGAATTCCCGTTGTATTTCGAGTACATTTCGTTGCCCCGCTAATGGTGTAGAAGGAGTCAAGACATTTTTTTTTATTTTTCCTGTGCATGTCCTGTATATTGCACAAGGAGTAGGAGTAGGAGTAGTCTTCGTCGTCGTGTATTGATGAATATTCGTGAAACGTGTCACTGTACTGCTCTCATTTTGTCATTTCGCTTGGTTTTCATTATTTTTGCTGTTTCTTCTTGCATTTAACAATGAAAAATGGTGAAATGAAAATGAGATTTCGGCCCGCAGGGAAAATGGAATAATATCGCTGCTGGGATAGAAGAAAGGATTCATTACTGTGTGTCCCCATTGTGAGAATTACTTTCATTTTCATTAAATGCATTAACACGAAAAAATAAAAACCAAACGCAGAGAGAGAGAGAGAGAGAGAGAGAGAGGCAAAATAAAACGGAAGTGAAACAATGGTGCTGTGCTAAAAAAAACAAAGCAGCCAAGGTAACGCGGGGAAAGTAATAGGCTTTTTGTGGGACGGATATAGGGAGTCGGTAGCACTTTGTAGACAGATGACAGATATGGATTGTAATTGGATCTGAGCGACAGATGAAGTAGAGATATTTCGGATGGTGTGGTGGTTAGGGAGCTGGGTTCTTAGTAAAATTTATTTCTACTGTTTTGGCAATAAAAGCCTTTTTCACTTGAAGCAGCAGCTCTTTTGTTTTAACGTCGCAGAAGCTGTGGTATCAATTTGCGGTTACAGCTAGCGTTGCCAGACTTTTGGCATGTGGATTTTCTTTTCCCATCAGGGTCAAAAAATCCCAAAAAACTGGAAAAAATCTCTTAATCTGTCATCCCTGGATACAGCCACATCAGGTAACTCTTACAAAGAACAGAATGCCATCTCAATCTCATGTCGAGTCCCCGAAGCTGCAGACAATTTGAAGTATTGACAGAAAATCATTTTTATACTTTGTTTTAAATGTTTCTAACACAAAAATATTCTTATTTTGAGTGTTAATTTGCGAATCGGTAGATGACATTTGAGCGCTTCTTATTGAACCAAATAGCTAGTGCACAAGTTTGACATTTACACCTCGTGAAGTTGGCTGCTATAAGTTGTTTGTACATGCCAATTGGCAATAACAGTGTCGGTAAATACAACGATTCATTTTTCGATTTGCTGAAAACCGCGGAACCTATTTTGACACTTTAGTGTGAATTTGTCAATTGATTGTTTTTATTTGAAACTAGCGGACTAGGCTGTTAGGCTTTGCTTCGTTGAGTAGAGGAGCTTCGATAATAATATTTAGGGACAAAATTCACAACGAATTTTCCACCCTTACTTACATCAAATCATGCAATAAAATGCAAAATTTCGTCGAAAAAAAAATAATTCTCGTTTTTCCGGAATTTTCCGAGTTTTCCACAAAGAATTTTAAATTTTTCCACTCGAAAACCCATTTCGGAACAATTGCACACAAAATTTTCAACATTTTACATAGGGTAAGTCGGTCGAATATGCCAGTGTGGGTATTATGCCACCTATCAATATTTTATACTCCTACGTTGATTGGCAATGCTGGCGATGCAATTCGCTCAATTGTGAAAAGTTGTCTTGGCAGAGAGATGCGCAAGTTGTTAGGGTTTTTTGTTTTGGCAAATAATCTGTGAAGTATAAGTCCAAGTGTCTTTTTCTTAAATTCAGTGTGATTTGAAACGTATTTTTTTCGGGTTTTTCAATACAATATTGGAAGGTTTCTTCAAAAAAGATATGATTCGCTTTGTATACGTTATGTTCCTCCGTGTTTAGACATATGTGATATGTTCCGTCCATTTTTGTTTTGTTTTATATTTTCTGACGATTTGATTTTAATTTCTTGCAGAAACAAGAATGCCTCAAAAATATCAAAGAAGGAAATGCATGGATGCACGAGGATTGGTTGGAAAATGGAAGCTGCCCGATATGTCCCATCGATGAAAATTAGTTGCCAATTAATGTTTGCTGGTATTGCACTGCACCGACTCACCCTACAGAAAAATTATTTTCGATTTTTCAAATTTCCCGACTTTTCCGGACGATTTTCTCAACATTTTCTTTCTTCTGACAATTACCAATAACTGAAAAATAAATGGAGCCAAATCGGTCCAGCCGTTCTCAATTGATGAATAACTATACATTTTTCACACCATTTTTATTAGAAGATAAGTGAAGAGACAGACGTTAAAGTAGTGGTACTCATACATCATTTTGACGTTTCTCATTTGTGAATTTGGCAATTGACAAATTTATTCGAAATAGCTTGCCGTAGAAGACATTTTATTTTGCTGCGAATTCCTGTCTTCATTGTTCTTACTGTACAGAAATGGGGTCACAATAATACGCCACTTTGACGTTTCTAAGTGTGTGTCACTTATCAATCTGGCAATTACATATTTCTTCCTGAGATTATGCCGATAAATATTGTTTAGGATACATAATCCTCAGCCTTCATGCAAATTAATTTTGTGCCAAGAGGCAAATATGCCGCTTTGACATTTGCGAAAGTGTCACTTTTGTTAAACTGTCAATTGATTAAATTTCTGTGAAAAAGCGCACTACAAGAAGAACAGTTAGTACAGTACGTAGTGAGTCCGATTTAAACAGTGTGTAATTTCGAATTCCACTTGATACAACAAAACCATATCTGACACCATTTCGCTTTATTGTCATTTCGCTTTTGACGTCTACCAATTCTCAAAATTGGCCAACACTCATCAAGATTACGATGACGCGTTCCTTTTCTTTTGCACATTAGGAATAGATGATTGTAGTAGAAGAAGAAGAAGGCGACCGACGACAAAACTCCTCAAAAGGTAGGTACGAAATGAGGGAAATTTATAAAAAAAAAAAAAATAGATTAACTGTTCTAATGGAGGTTTGCTTTTGTTGAAAATTGCGACTATGACCATGGAGACAATGACGAAATGAAAAGAAAGAAAAAAAAAACGTAAATGATTTTGATGAGTCATTTCTTTTGATGGTTCTTCTTTATTTTTTTGTGTGTTTTTCTTTCGTTTGAAAGTTTATCGTTGTAATCGTTGTAAAGGAGGTGTTTTGTGGATTGGGCAGAGGGGGGACTGGAAAATGACTCCCCTTTGTTGGCACTCTCATTTTATGGGCTTACGCTAATGAAAAATCATTGGAACGATGTTGGGTCATTGCGTTATTATTTACGGTTTTATTTTTAGTGTGCCAATTAAGTTTGTTTAAACGAAATAGTTTTATCGGGCCTTAATGTTGCTGTAGGTTTTTGAGGAGAACTGAATTTGGTGTATAGATGGGGTTAAAAATAAATAAATAGTTGGCGCAACAGGTCTGTAGGGACCCTGGGCCTAGCTTCTCACAACCATTCGTTTTGTGTGAGTTTTATTTTAATTTTTGGAACGAATGGGAGGGATCTACAGTTTTATGCCGATTCCAAACGGCTAATTGAGGAGCTCATTCATGACAGTTATACTCTCGGATGTTTGTCAGACGTTCGCGAGAGGTGGCGCAGTGAAAAAAACCCTGAGTTGGAATTTGGGTTTTTGCGGGATTCGAACCTGAACCCCTCGCTTAGTAGTCCAACACACTAACCACTAAGCCACTGCGGCCGTATAGATGGGGTTATGGTTCATTAAATGAGAGCGTGATTGCCTGCCCTTGTCGTGGGTGAAATTAAGTTCGACAGAGTATAAAAGTCTGTTTGATAAAGTGTGCAGATTGTTGAAACTTAGTCGCATATTGAGTAAAGTTATCCTTGTATTTTTTTTGTCAGTGTTTTATTTCGAAGTGAAGCGATGATATATGCAGTAAACAAGTGATCTATAGGCGGTGTGAAAAGCCATTCCATTTGACCCTTTTTTAAACTTTACACCAACTTGAATCGACTTCCAAATCGCTGACCAAATTACACCAGAACAACCGAGTGTACAACTCTGGGGCAATATTCGATAAAACCACACTATTCTCAATCTCCAGGATTATGTCCGAAGCAAGTACAAAGGATATCTCGTATTGCTTAATAATTTTGTGAATTCCAAGATGATACATTGTTAAACCAGCAATATTTTCTTAAAAAACCATTGTGCCCAATCAGACAGCTATACTTGGCGAACCACAGGGGACCCATCCCAGACCCATACACTTTTCTAAAAGAATCAGTGTTTATTTCTTAGTTTAACTCCCACTTGTCTGCACCTTAATCCACAATCACTATATTGTTCTTTGAGCTGACTCAAAACAAAACCAAATTATCCTTTTCGAAATCCCCGCAAATTTTTTTATAAATCAAAAAAAAAAAATTAAAAATCTACAACTACAATCGAAAAAGGAAGAACATTTTAAAAGCAAATTTGATACACATGCCGCACTTACTCATTATGTGGAATATCCTCATCCTGTTCGCCAAGGACTAATATCATATTCATTTTAATTGCAAACAACACCACGCACAATGTCAAAACTCCAAGCAATTTGTGTTGCTCCATTGTTGCTGCTCTCCAATTCTGCTGCTGCCGATGTGATGTGCGTGGATGGTTCTGATGCTCGCTGATGGATGGAAATTACGATGCCAAAGGACACCAAACAAATGAGATATTATTTATCTGATTTTTATTTTAAATATATAACTTTTCACTGAATACTTTCAATTACACACTCGTGAGTAGATTTTTAACGGGCCAAACGAATGTGCATTTGCACACGCATGACAAACCGCGCTTATACACACACGATTAACACATATTTGCAAATTTTATTTAAATTTTTAAATTTAATTTAAGCCCGGATTTGAACACTAAACACTCGGATAGGGACAGAGACAGCGAACCAGATAAAGGGAGCGAAAGGAGTATAAAACACTTGTAGGTGGCACAATTTTTTTGATTTTACCTTCCTTCAATGGAAAATTTTCAATGGAAAAGTGCCGCAAGATTCTTCTTTTAAATCCACTCAGATGCGCGATGACTTTGTGTATATGTGAGGGCGGGATGGGTGGTTTGCCCGCTTACACACGCTGAGAAAAGGGATAAACTGCCCGACTGTGCTGTTGTAAGTTTATAAATTCGCCTTTAATAGATTCCGCTAAAATTGCAGTCATTTTCTAAAGCCGACCGACCGAACACACGAAAGGATCTACAGTGGAGTCTTTGGGGGGAGGTAGTTTTTGTTGTTGTTTTTAATTTATCTACTCGAAGGATACGCATGCATGCAATTATTATTGTTATTTTGTTGGTGTAATTTGTTGCTGCTTATTTTGTTGTAGATACTCAAGGATTTATTCGTAGGATGTTTGGAATTCATTTCCTCATGCTGCTCTGTATGCTGTGTTGGATATGTGGTTGTGGTGGTTTCGTAGTGGTGCTATTGATATATGGCACTGGCACATCCTCTCCTTGAACCAGTTTTGAGTGCGAAGTCGTCGTTTTTATTTTTCTATCTGCTTTTAGTATTTTTTTTTTATATATATTTTCTTTTGCTCGTTTATTTTTCTGTTCGTCCTTCCTGTGTGTGAGAGTTAAAAAGGCAGAGAGTTAAATTGCACTAGTTAAATGAAAAAAATGTTCCACATGCTAAAATAAAAGTAGGCACACTCACACACTCGCACACATCGTCCTATCCCAAAGGAAATGAAATAAAATATAAATGTACCGCACCAGGGAATGGAGAACCTGTAGAATATCATAGTCATTATCATCATAACCATCTTGTACTGTGTCCCGGTTCGGGTTTGATTTGCATTCAAAAAAAAAAAAAATACTCATGGGGCGGGGGAGCAGAAAATGGTGTGAAAACCCATTTGGCGGAAAGTTCACATTCGCTAGATATAAATTTTCATCAAAAACAAAAGGTACACACGAATATTATGTGTGTAGAGTTATTATGAGTATTGTGCCTCAACTGCTGGTACTCTGTATATGGTGCTATGGGGACGACTCCTAGTTGTACTGTGTACGGTTTTCGTGGCCACAATTCATTAGTTTTTGAGGTGAGGTGCGGCGCGCGCAAGAAGTGCATACAACATTGAAATTGAATCTCACGAGGATGAGAGATAGAGAAACCGGAATCGTGTATCCTTGAAAAGTCATTTATACCACGTATACTTATTCTGTTTCCGGAATTAGAAATGGAATAGAGGATGTGGTTGGTTATTTTTCTAGGCTGGGATGTATTTAAAGAAATATTTTAGGAGGTGTTTGCGGTGTTTTTTAACATTTTTTAATGGAAGCTTTATGGGAGTTAGCCGTGAACCAAATAGCATTTCTTATGTTGGCCATAGGTACCTACTTGTAACTATTTTATTGCAATTATCACAATTTTCCAAACAAAAATGTGACTTGAGTAATGTTCAAGGTAAAAGTCCGTTAAAAAAGTGGTTGCTCCTTGTAAAAATTAGAGATTTACGATTTTACTCATGGCTAACAGCGCAGTCTTATTTATTAAGGCGGTTCCTCTCTTAAATTCCCTCAATTCTGTTAAATTTGTCCAAATATTTAAAAAAAATATATACCTAGCTTACAACCGAAGGCAATAAAAAGTTTGCAAGGCTTCAGCGCTAATTTAAGTATTGACAGAAAATATTTTCTTATTTGCTTAACGTAGTGCTATGGATTTATTTTATACTAACACGTTCAGATGTTTTTTAACGGAAGAAAAATAAGACCTTACGCGTTGAATGAAGTGGCGCCCAACCTTGGTCCGCTATTAAATTGGTCAACTAAGTACTGACAGGACTAGATCATTACTAAGAAACTTTTATGAGTAAGGTAAAGTCCAGCATTTCTACTAGATCTGTTTGGTTTGAATTTTGGACTATGTGCAGCCATTTGACAATCGCACTTATTGATGACCGAGCTTAAGTACGGCCTTGATAATACAACAACTATATTCTTCCCCTTAGCCGAAAGCCCTGGCAGCCAGCGCTTATTCTTCATGTTGTATTTGAATATAATTTATTTAACATTGTACATCAAAGTTTCATTGGGATCGGTTAAGTTTCGCGAAAAAAAAATCGACAACAGCGCCACCTATCGGCTCCAAAACTATCGTATTTTTCTAGCTTCATCCAACCAAGCACACATACAAAGTTTCATTGAGAATTAAGCTTTAATAAATAAAAAAAAATATTCTTTTCCCATTTTTAGTTCTTCTATTCAAAAAATAAAGAAAAAAATAAGTTAGAAAAGTGACTAACAGGCTAAAAAGCTATAAGCCGTTCAAAAAACAGAAGATCAGTGACTCCAAAAATGTTCATAAATCATAACCCTTGAAGTTCAGTTGGTAAGAGAGAAACTAAAAAAATGGCTAAAAAGGTTAACTAGTTAATGTTTTGCAAAAGTGTAATTCAAAAAGAACTGGTTACAGTGTAAGGCTGTTTAATGAAATTATATGAAATAAATAAAAAAAAAAAAAAAAAATACAGTTCAAAAAGAACAGTAACTCGAATTTTTTAAGAAAATTTGTTCGAACAGTGACTTACAAAATTCGTGGGTAACTGGAGCAAGATATTCGTAATAATTTAATATTTGTTTCTTATTTTTAAAAATATTTAAAATACATTGGCTAAATTTTCAAGAACTTCCAGGACTGTAGTTTTCAGTATTTGGCAACGTCAATGCACCTCAGAGAAATCAGTGCAAAATTACTTACAATCAGAAGACCTCCACAACTAAGTAACACGACCAACCCTATATAGCATCAAGCCCGCTGAGAGACAACTTTTGGAACCCAACCAAATCTAAAACCACAGAGAAGGCACGCCATGCCATCTCCCTCTAACAAATTGAAGGTACAAGCAGCTTACAACGTTCTTGCACGTTGCCCATCTGACATTTAGTTTTGTCATGTTTTTCTCATGTCCGGTGGTCGTTGGTTTTCGCGTCGTGTTAGTTATTTATTATTTTTCCTCGGTTTTCGTTGTTTTTTCAGTCTAATTGGTGTGACAATTTTGAAGTGCACATTGGGTTATTAGACATTGACTATGTGCAAGCTGTGATAGCAGCTAAAACAGGATCCAACTTCGATGGCGCTGGCCACCAATTGCGGGTTGTGATTTGTGATGAGCACGATACGTGGATCTTGATAGCATTGTTGCGAACCAACAGCGGTAAAGAACTCTGTGACAGCTGAACTGTGTTATACTGATGCGATCGACTGTAATATGCTTTTCACACCGAGTCCAAAACTGGGTTTTCGCCAAAACACTTGAAAACTTCATCGAAAACAGAAGTTTACTCATATATATTTTCGAGTCGTTTGCACTAGTTTTCCACGAAAACGACTTCCAATCGTTGGGTTGTTGGAACAAACACACCTTTCGCAATGTTCAGCAAAATGGATGACCGAACAAATGTCACAAATCACAACTAATTAATTGGTGGGCTAATATTATTTGGAAATGCACTAAATACATTTTGTTTGTCAATTAATTCGATCGAAATTTGTAACCACAAAAGTTTGCACCGAATTTTAAAGACTATGGTCTCACAGCTGATTGAAACGTCAAACTAGTTGGAGGTCGGTGTACATCATAAGCAAGACTGTAAGCAAGACTGTAAGTGTCATATATAGTGAAAATTATAAATTTAGAAAGGAATGTCTGTAATGTGAAAATGACTGCCTATAGTGGTGAAGTACTTTGAAGGTGATCATCATACTCCTTCCCAAGTAGATGTCGCCCTTAAATGCGAGCCCTTCATGGCTTAATGGAGGCTTTTAAACGAATAATATATACGTAGTGTCCTAAAACCAATTAACGCCCCGAAGAGTCTTCAATTACAACCCGGTGGGACAACGTCGAAAAGGAAGCCCTCGCCTTCGGTGGCTTGTGCAAGTGGAAACGGTCCTCCACAAACTTGGTGCGCGAAACGTAAGGCAGTTAGCAAAAGATCGTGCTATAACTGAAAGGACGTATTGGTTGAGGCCTAGTTCTACCTAAGAAGTAAATAAAATGAAATAAAAGAAAGCTAAGCAGCGCAAAATAGAGCTAAATCGACAGAGATTAACAAAACCTCCTTGGGCTTCCGAGATTGGAGCTCATTTCAAGACTGCACCAGCATTATACGTCATGAGTGGCATATTAAATAAGGGACTCTGCACCGGCTTCAAGGGCGTACTCTGGAACTAAATGTAATAGATATGTGTATTCAAAAATAAGTCGATAAATACCTCGGTGCTTTAAAGGAAAGGTAAAAGGAGAAAGGAAAGGTAAACAAAAACATTTGGCATATGAAGAAAGATGACCAACGTAATCTTTTAGTTAACCCTTCTCCCTAGAGCTGCGAGTAAGTCATCAAAATAGTGCATATGGGTCATTCGCATGCCTGGAGTGCACTCAACTATATCAGGGGCCGAATTACCGCATTTAGGCACAAAAGACGCCTTTGAGAAACCGCAGTGTCTGAGCCCCCTGTTGGCTCTCCCGCTTCCCAATCTACCTCATACGTGAGCGAGCCAAACGTCACTGAATTTTGTGCATTTCACAAGCAAAACAATAACAAATTCAGTCACTTACTACTCGATCACGGATGCGTTAATTCAACCTCAGATCTAGATCATGTGATTCAAATCGTGGTTAGGTCCATAAAGTGGCTTTAACCTCTTTCGTTCGTCTTTATTATTGCAAACATTTGTTTTTTTGTTCAATATTTCACGTACAGTACTAGATTATGGGGCGGCTTATTTCAAAATTAATTATCTGACCACCAGAGAGGCCCACTTTTTCAATAATAATAATTAATAATTAGTTGCCGCAACAGGTCCATAGGGACCCTAGGCCTAGCTTCTCACAACCATTCGTTTTGTGAGCGTTTTCATTTTTGGAACGAATGGAAGGGATCTACAATTTTATGCCGATACCAAACGGCCGATTGAGAAGCTCTTTTGAGACAGTTACACTCTCGGATGTTTGTCAGACGTTTGCGAGAGGTGGCGCAGTGAAAAATTCCTGAGTTGGAATTTGGGTTTTTGTGGGATTCGAACCTGGGACCCCTCGCTTAGTAGTCCAACACACAAACCACTAAGCTTCAATAAAACAGTTCAAAATATGAGTAACTGTAGGATAGAATGCACCCGTCAGTTATTTCTGGGTTTGCGTATTTCCAAAACTAAAAGCCTGATCATTGACAGTTTTTTTGGAAATTGATTTTCAAGCCCTCAACATACCGAATGAGGTCCGATTTAAAAAAGTATAGGTCCGCAGGGGTCCCTATATAATAAAAGCTTTTGTTTAGAGGCTCTTTGTCGAATTGACAACTCTTTTTACAGCGACAGCCAGTTTGACAGGTATATTCAGATGCTAGAAAAACTAGCGAAAAGTCAGTCTTCCAAATCGAGCTTTATTCGACCGACTCGTAGATGCGGCGCCTATAAGCACGAAGTCATATCTTCCGAAGGAAGTCATAATAATGTCACAATCTTTTCATAAGTGTCATGGGAATTTTCGTAACTCGTCTTATTGCATTTGGAAGTTCCGAAGCTCAAAAAAAATACACTATCGCATATTACTATTGCGTAGGAATTTGTCAAATTTGGTCCCATGACTTATCGTCAGTAGCAACCTGCAATCCTGACATTTTATCAGCCTCCCAGCCGAAGAGAAATTTTCATATCACAGTTCTAGGTCAATCCCAATCATTGTCGCCCTTAAGGCTTTATATGCCACTTATAGGTCATTACATAAATTGTGTCATCAATTGCCATAAGGTTGACATATAACTGACATTGTTATTCATAACTACTCCGTGACTTAATGGAAACATTTTCCATCGTGATCGTACGGCAAGGTTTCTCGTTTGATTGCTAATGTTCGTGTGATTTGATGTTTTATTCTTAAAATGTTAACACCCATACATATTCGACAGGCGGCAATTTAAACGCGAGTTCATTAAGAACGTCTGTTGAGTGTTGACCGCACTCATTTGCCCATTTAATAAAAAAATAATTCCTCTTCTACAAAGGCACTTTGTGGAGAGTTCAAACTTGGTATCCCACTTCACCCATTCCCGCTCCAATGGCAAAATTAAATCGCTTTTCTGCATTTATTTTAATTTAACAGTATTAATTAAATTACCTGTTATATTTATTTAGCAATTTAAATTAATTTACAAAAAAAAAAAAAAACCCTCCACTTGTAATCAGTTTACCCAGCAAAACTGTTCAACAACGCTAGAGGTGAATTATAAACACACACAACACCATTGTAGGTGTAATCTCTTAATTTAAAGTAAAGTATCGTTGATAACACCCGTGAGGAGATGTTCAAATCCCATAAATTGAGTATGCAAATTACCATCGCCAGTGAACTGAAAACCAACCAACTGACTGTGAATTTATATTGGGTATTTTTTTCGTACGCCCGTTGTGCGTGTGTGCCACCCCAAAACGGATGACATTCTCGTGTGTGTCAACATTATCATCATCATTTGAAGTCAAATTTATAAAAAGACAAAAAAAAATCGTTAACCCAATCCAAATGACAATATTTTTTTAACAACTATGATTTAAAATTTAAAATTCGCATTAATTATGTAATTTGCGCTCGGGTGCGTTGTTGTGTTGCCTGGAGTTTATGTTTTTGGCCGGCCAGCGTAATACAACCGATGTAACATGGCGCAGTAGATGTATGAACGAGTGCATCTGAAATTGATAGCGCGGCCATTTAACCGATCCGATAGGGGAAACGTTGTGTGCTGACAAACACATTGCGGGGTTTAAATTTAATTTAATGGAACTGTATTGTGGAAATAATTTTTATTAACAGGCAGGAGGGGGTTTTACATACTATTGCATTTTTTTTTTTATCAGAGAAGAGATTTAATTTATTTACGCTGTAAATCTAAAGGAGGCCGGCGAAGTTTTTCCATCTTTTTTTGAAGCTTCGATAAGATTGTTGGAGAAAAGCTGGGGTGGGATTCTGTAAATAACGAAATGAAAACCACTTTCGCGTTTCAAAAAAACGAAATAAATCACGCGAAAACGAAAATCTGCTTCACATAATTCCTAACGTTTTTTTGTTCACATTCGTTTAGGTTTGAGAAACTGTGTGATAACAAAATTATAGTTTGGCAGTCTCAGTATGTAGCTTTATTTTCGTTAATTTGTTTTGACGTTGAGGAAAGCTTTAAAATAGGAGGCACGGATGTATTTCGTGTACTACCTGTATGCAAATGAATATTGTCCAGCACGTACTTAAAGGCAGCTATGTTTAACCTAAAACGTTGAACAAAACTAAAAGAAAAAAATACCTTTCTAACTAAGAACCAAATTTAAATAAACCAACCTTTTGTCTGGTAATGTGAGAGGATTCGAACAATCCCGCAGATTTTTTCTATTTTTTTTTTTTAATTTACGTGTTAATTTTCCATTTCACTTTTGTCGCTTTCGCTGGCCAACAAAAAATAGTTTGTTAGCATTTCTAGTAAAATATTCAGCACAATCATAAAACCACCAAACTCAAAGAGAATAAATAGGAAAATGATAAACGTCAACAAAATAGCTGTCGTTTGTTTTCTTTCGTGGAGACGATAAAATCTGTTCGTTGTTAAGGTTACATGAAGCAAGAAAAGCGAAAACGTCAAAGAAAATGTGTTCGTTCGTTTTTTTTTCGCGCCCACGAGAATTTCTTTCGTTTTTGATGTTACATGAAGCAAACTGTTCGTGTGCACGAAAACGTTTAAACGTTTTCACCTTACAGAATGCCGGCCCTGACTTTTTGTAGATTTTATTTTCCGTGATTTTTCTTTTCAAATGACAGAAAAGCTGACTTATTTTTCAGACTTTTCGTTTGCAAAGGGTGTCAGAAAGTTATAGGGAAGATTGTTGAGGGTCTTTAACTCAATAACCGGGCTGTGAAAAACAGCCATCATATCGACGAGGACTCCACAGGCATGTTTAGTCCAACGTTCTCTTGAAGCTTGCTCCTAGTTATGAAGATTTTCATACTATTGTTCAATTTTATACTTTTGCGCCGTCTTTTTATAAGGATATTCATATTCATTCCTAAAGTCACAATATAAGTATGAAGGGCCCAGTCCATAGAATTCGTTGCATCCGTCGCGTCGACGAATTGCCGCATTTGACGGAACGAGTTGGCCCATAGAATCCGTCGCATACGGTGACAGGCAGAGTGTTTAAGTACTCTATACTTATTTGTCCCAAGAAAAATGGTATGTTTTCCCTTTCCAACGTGTACTCAAATTCCCTTTTAAATAATTCCCTTGATAGGCATTTTTTTGTGAAAAAAAATTACCTTTTAAAAGTAAAATTTATGTTGTACGGAAAAATAGTCACATTAAACAACCTTTCATATAAAAATCGCATTTTGTGCCAACTGTCAATGGTTGCGACGGACAGAAAAGTAGAAAGTAAACCTACTTTATCCGTCGCGTACGGCACGTGCGCTGCTTATGGGTCGCCTTCCATAGGAGAGTGTGTATTCTATCAACCTGTCAGTCGAAAACTTTGCCGCAACGGAGGCGACGGATCCTATGGGTTGGGCCGTTGAAGACCTTGAAAAGTTCCTTCTCGTTAAACATCTCGTCAGCATTGGTGTATTGTTAAAATAGTAATCTAACTTTCAGTGTGAACGCACCCTTTAACCAATTACCGAACTGTCAATGTCAAAAAAATTCAGGAAATCAACATTTTCCTCACGAAGTACACGAAGGAACAACGTTTACAAAAAATTAAAATCTACCAAAATTCCGAGTCGGTGGAAGCAACCTTAAGAGCGTTAACGTCAATTTTCAATCTTCAGCGATGAAGCGCATTTTTGGTTAAACGGCTTCGTCAATAAGTAAAATATACGTTACTGGAAGGGTGAGAGCCGCCAAGTGCGTCATGAAAAAGCGCTCCTTCCGCAAAAAGTCAGTGTTTCGTGCGGTTTCGTCTCAGTTTGGTGAACATGCTATTTCGAGAAACGGACCCGTCTATTGGCCGCCGAGATCGTGTGACATTACGCCTTCAGACTTTTTTGTATAAGGCTAAATTAAGTCATTGGTCTATGACAACAAGCCAGCGACGTTTATGGAGCTCAGAGCCAATACTTGAAGAGAAATAGCGGCCTTATCTGTCGGAATGTGCGTCCGCGTCATCGAAAATTAGGTTCAACGTATCGACCGCTGAATACGCTCCCATGGTGGACATATGAACGAAGACGAATTCCATTCATAAATGTTTTTTGAGATATCTCAATTAGTTTGAATTTTATTTAAAAAGGAAGTTGTCAAGTCATTAATGAAGGGCCCTTTTGCAAAGTTTTGCACCAAGCACTACAAGTTTGCACCTAATGGTAGGGCTCAAATTTTCCGCAACTATACCTGTTGTTGGATTAAAATTAGTACGCTACTCGAGCTAAATTTTAGCTCCCATAAAAAAGTCTTTCCAAAATTTAGCTCAGCCAAATTTAAGTGAATTCCTTTAGAAGAGTGGAACGCGCTGCTTGAGCTAAAAAATCAAACTTTTATTTCAGAATGTACTTCATGCATCTGTCAAAATTTAGCGTCAAAATTTATTACGTCAGCCAAATTTAAGTGAATTCCTTTACAAGAAGGGCACGCGCAGCTCGAGCTAAAAAATCAAACTTTTATTTCAGAATGTAGGTACTTCATGCATCTGTCAAAATTTAGCCTGCCTATTTATTACGAGAGCCAAATTTTAGTGAATTCCTTTACAAAAAGGGCACGCGCAGCTCGAGCAAAAAAATCAAACTTTTATTTCAGAATGTAGATCCTACTTTATGCATCTGTCAAAATTTAGCGTGCCTATTTATTACGAGAGCCAAATTTAAGTAAATTCCTTTACAAAAAGGGCACGTGCAGCTCGAGCTAAAAAATCAAACTTTTATTTCAGAATGTAGGTACTTCACGCATCTGTCAAAATTTAGCGTGCCTATTTATTACGTCAGCCAAATTTAAGTAAATTCCTTTAGAAGAGCTCAGCTCGAGCTAAAAAATCAAACTTTTATTTCAGAATGTACTTCATGCAACTGTCAAAATCTAGCGTGCTACGTCGGCACAGTTTCTCATGCTAAATTTTGACAGGTCGTTGTGTTCTGTTGCGGAAAAGTTTGTGGGATAGGATGACCTTTTTAGAATAGGAAATACGAGAGAATTACATGTTTGAAGCAGCCTTCTGTGAACTGTGACACTTATCCAAAGCGTACTCATGGGCCTTACTATAAATATTTTTAGTTTCGACTCTAAATTTAAGAGGTTCACAGTGGCTATGTCTTCGACACAAATTTCATTTTGTGAGCTTCCGAAAATTTAAGGCCGAGACCTAAGTTGTTATTAGCACGTCTCTATGTCAAAATTTAGGTTGGATTTTAGCTAATCTTTGGAGAGAAAAGTTTTAGAGCAGCTATAATATAGTTTAGCACAAGCAGCGTACTAAGCTTTAGGCATAAAATGTAGGTAAAAGAAAGAGTACTCCATACGAATGATAAGGGTTGTTGCATTCACTAGAAGAACTGTCATTGAATTCGAACGATCGCGTATGGTTCCCTGATTTCTTTTCCGCAAAGTCATGGGTACCTGTCGGAATTTTTACTTATTTTGTTCAGCAAATTGTTTCGTGGTAGCCTTCCACTTAAAAAGGAGAAATCTTCCCACCCTATCTCTGATATTATGCCAACTGTTTAAATTCAAACTCAAGTCCGTTTGGCAGTTATAAGTAATAAAGTCTCACCTTTAACACTGCCTTCAGACGTCTCTTCTGCTGCGCGAACAACGACCCCCTCCACCGATGTGTGAACACTCGAACCCACTTACACGTCTTTTCAACTCCAAATGAACTCTTTTCCCTACAACTCCGCTCCCACAAACCTGACCAAAAACAGGCAAAAACGAAAGGCAACAAAAATAAGGAAAAAAAAAAAAACTAAAAATACACCATGCAAGGATGATTTCCTGTGAGTGATGGACTGCTATTATACAATAGTGCTGTACACACATAATAACATTTCCCGTATACTGTTCCGTGAAAGCGCGCATATAAAATATACATCTCCTCTTGTGCAATCGTAGAAAGGCATAAAATTGCATTTTGTGCATTTGTAGATGTGTACACTGAAAGTTCTGCGAGTACAATATCCTGTATACGAGTGGTGGCCTATGTATCCTCTTTCTAGGTCAATGAAAAATATTTTAGGATATCCTTTCTGTATATATGGGTAAAAACAGGCGAAACACAAAAATTTTCCAAAATTCTTCAGATTTTATCGCTAATAGCTCATCAATGGGAGACATACAAAATGTGGAAGAAGAAAAAAACAACAACTACCAGAAATAATGCAGGACTATCAAGGATAAATTGAAGCTAATGTACAGAGGGAAGAGTATATCCTTAATCGTAAATCACCCAATCTCTCATCGCATATACAATACAAAAATCATCCTCTTTCCTTTTTTGCAGGATATACCAACGAAGCGCGCGCACATCGTCGTCGTCGTCGTCGTCGTCGTAGCCGTTTCTTCAGACAAACTCTCCAAAAATATCCTGTTCTCTCACTGGAACTTATACAACGACACAAGGGCAATTATTTTATGGTGTCTTCCTAGTCAAATAAGCATTAGAATTCTATAGAGTATAGAGAGAATACAAATAATAATTGTGTCGATTGGCTTTGGGGGCAATGATGAGAATGTTTTTGAAAGTTTCGACAAACTGGGAATTGATGGATTCTGATGACCAGGATAATGAAATTTTGCCAAACCAATTCCCGCTCGAAGGTGAAGTTGGATGCACTTTGAGGAATTCATTTGGAAATGGGTTAAGACATCGATTCATTTTGTTAGAATAAGGGTGCTGCTCTCTGGCCTTTGATGTCAAAAAGACTCGAGAAAAATATAGTTGATTCGAAAATGGGTGCATTTCGTCCTGGATCTTAGTTTTCAGTTAAAATTTGCTTATAACCGCTAGAGTCCTGTGTTGTAAGTAAACTTTAATCGTGGATCAAGTACTTACAATTGTTAAACAAAAATCTGCCATTGAAGAGTTCGGACATGAACCGATTAAGCCATAAACTAAGCTTCAAACCATTTGTGAAAGGAAGAAAAAATCACATTAAGCAGCGCACTTTACGCATGCGAAATGCAGTTGTAAGTGGTCTTTCGATTATAACCGAATAGCTTTTTTTAGGGAAGCAACAATTAGTGGGAGCCTTTCACCCTTTACGATGTAAGTACTTTTTGGTCAGAATAACTAGAAAGCAGGTTGCAGCACTCTAAAAAATCGAATAACGATAAAATGTGTGTTTTTTCATTTCCCAAGAACACTCTTACCCACTTAAGTCTTTTCTTAAATTTTCACCTTCAAAATAAAAAAATAAAAAAAAATAAAAAACTGTGAGCTTCCGTAAATTTTAAGCTGACACTAAAAATGTTTAGTGAAATAACCCTACTCAAACAAACGTAATTGATTTGAAACATTTCAAGTTGGTAGGGTAAAACAAATGATTTAGGCTGTGTTTCTTTATTTGGCGTTTCCAAATGGAAATAGGCTCCTTCAAACCAAAAATATATAGGTACCAAAGGTTAACAGAAAATTGATCTTGCGGTAGGTATTTTCATAATTTAATAGGGTTTACGAAAGAGGTTTTTTCCGAAACTTCAAGCCCGGTATCTTGTGTAATTTTATATGTCACACTCCGAGTTGGGACCTAGGAAATTTCGACTACAAAAGATCAAAGCATTAAAAGGTTTTTATTACCAACTCAGAGGAAAGACTGCTGTTCAATCAAACTTTGCAATGAACGAGAACATTTAGTGCGACCCAGTCGTGCACAATTTTGGCCACAAAGTATTTTGAACTATGAAATGAAGGGTTTTGGTGACATTTTGTTCAGAGGTATGCAATAATTTAAGTCCAGGGTTTGAGTTCCTGCCTATGATGTTACATTTCAAAGTTTTTCGATTTCGAGGAGGCCAATTTTTAAAGGAAAATCTGGGTCGGCATTCTGTAAGGCGAAACGTTAAAACGTTTTCTTGTGCACGAAGAAATTTGCATGTGTAGGATAGGGCAAATCATTAGTGCTCACGAAAACGTTTGATACAGAATCTGGCCCCTGAGTTTCAAGAATATAATGTCAGATTTGAAAAGCTCCCCAAAACTAGTCAGATATGCTTTCCGGCAAAGGTATTACAGTTTTATGAATACAAATTTTAGAATTGTGTCGATATTTGTAAGAGATTGAGTGTCATTGACACATTCATGGTGTCAGAAACATCTTACCTAGCGTCAAAATTGTCGACACCGACTTGAGTGCACAGACTGAGCCGGGTCTTACTAATAAGTCACTTCTATCCTCACACTAAATATTTTGTACGGTACAAGAAATATACGAAATGTCAACTTAGTACCCACTTAGCCACCAGTTGCTTGAATAGATTCGTCGGCTCATACCCTATTTACATCGAGCCGAAAACCGGGCTTTCACGAAAACAATCGAAAACTTCATCAAACATATTTCAGTTTTTAAAACGAGTTATAATCGTTGGGCTGTTGAAACAAACACACCTTTTGCAATATTCAGGTGACCGAACAAATGTCACAACTTGAAATCATTTTCCACGCTTATGTAATTGATGGGCTACTATTGTTTTGAAATGCTCTAAATTAATTTCATTTGTTAATTATTGCGATCGAAATTTGTAACCAAAATAGTTTAGTTAACAGAAGATTCACGTTTAATGTCTCACAGCTGATAGAAACGTCAAACGAAACGTCGGTGTGAATGCATCGACTAGTTTTCAATCCGCGGTACTAATGATCATTTTTAGTGTCCAGGTTAATTTTTCGGACTCACAATGGCGAAATTTTCCGTACAAAATTGCATATTGTGACCTAGGAAATATTTAGTGTGGAGGTTAAAAATGATTATTGGTAAGGCCCAATGAAAACACGGTTTTCGGCTGGGTGTGAATAGAGCATTACTTTCCATAAACGTCAACTAAAAAAGTTGAATCTAAGCCAATCCAAATAGAGATAGATCAATTCAGACAGCTGTCGGACTTCCAAAACTAGATGATTGGACATCCCCAATCTTTTAGCTAGTAGTTTTTGCTTCGTGGAGGTGTCAATGATGACACTAAACTAGTCTTTTACTTGCACTGTTAGGTAGACATTATTTTTAGTAGGTATGGCGTCAATATTTTTGGTCAAGCGTTTTCTTTTTGAAATGGGTTTTTACTTAAGATTCGTCAAATTTGAGGTTTATTAGTCAATTATCTACTACCATATCTGTTTACATTGTGGAGTGGTTGGAGTATTGGCAGCTGACCAGAGGAAAAATGTTGAGACCGGAATAGAAGCTTGGGCATTTTTCAAAAGAAGCAAATTACTAGCCATTTATACAGAAACAGAATGATCAATATGGGCCTCAATGGCCTCTTGGTAAAATTGCATAAAATGCAAATTGCCCCGATATAACCTTACCCAACCTAACCTAGGGCTTAAAAAAGGTGATAATTAAATTTGCTCTCAAGATATAATCAAACCAACACCAGCTTTTATTAAAATTCCTCAAATTTTGCGCTGCAAGGGTCTTTCAAAATTTTCCTGAAACCAGTCGGATTTATTACACTCATAGCGGCATTCGTTAGAAAGGAGGTCGCTTCAACTGGTTTTTATTGCACTTCCACTCGAAGGACTAAGGGGCTAAGGAAAGTACAATATGTGCAAGATCTAAGAAATGCCAACTGGAAACGTTTTCGGTCTGAATTAACTGGTACTCTTCAAAACGTTCCAAGAAACTTGAATGATATAACATGCAAAGGAGACATTGACTCCATTGTCGCAATTTTTTCAGAGCAAATTTTGGACGCTGTTGACAAAAGTGTTCCGAAAATTCCAAAAAAAGTGCGTTCGGTAAATCTGCCTCCTAACATCCTAGAACTTATTAAGATACGGAACACTTACCGAAGATATTGGCAAAGATATCGTCAGCCGGTTTTTAAATATCAAGTCTCCTATCTGAACCAATTAATATCCAAGAACATTCTTAAACATCGAAACCATGAGTGGAATGCAAAACTGAATTCTCTTGAAAAAAATGCAAAACCCTTTTGGAACATTGTTAAAGTGGTAAAAAATAAAAACAGACAACTCCCCTTCCTTAAAGATTCAACCACAACATTTTGCACGGACCTAGAAAAAGCAAATGCACTAGCCTCAAAATTTGCAAATAACCATTTGACTGCATCTAATTTAGGAGATAGTGCTACAGATGATTTAGTTGATAGAACCGTCCAAAATTTGTTAGGTCATAATACGAGTCAACCATCTGCAAGTATTTATATTACAGTAGAAGACACAGAATTTATAGTTAATGACCTGCGAATTCGAAAAGCTGGAGGCGCTGACTCAATAAAAAACATATACATAAAGCAAATGCCGATATCTGGTATTAGGTTTTTAACATTTATTATAAACTCGTGTTTAAAAATGGAATATTTCCCCGATGAATGGAAAATTGCCAAGGTTGTACCAATAATAAAAGCGGGTAAGCCTCCTGAAAAGACTGATAGCTATAGACCAATAAGTTTACTAAGCAGCATCAGTAAAATATATGAAAAGGTCATAAAAGAAAAAATTTCAAAGCACATTTCAGAAAACCATCTGTATCCTGATGAACAATTTGGTTTTAGACGCTTCCACAGTACATCCCATCAAGTGCTTAGAATCTGCAATCATGTCAAAGCGCATCGATCGATAGGCAAATCAACTGGTATGATCCTACTGGATATAGAGAAAGCATTCGATACCGTTTGGCATGACGGACTTATATTTAAAATGATAAATTTTAATTTTCCGTCGTATATTTGTCAAATTATCCGTAGTTTCTTATCAAATCGTCGTTTTCAAGTGCACGTTAATAGTGGTGTCTCTAATGTAATATATTTCCACTCAGGTGTCCCCCAAGGCTCAGTTCTTGGGCCCGTTTTATATAACTTGTACACATCGGACTTGCCATGTCTACCTCACTGCGAAGCAGCTATCTTTGCCGATGATACTGCGATATTTTCATCGCATGAACTCGCTCTCGACATTGAGAGGAATTTAAAATTTGCGATGACAATATTAGAGGAGTATTACAAAAAATGGAAAATTAAAGTCAATAAAGAAAAAATACAAGCCATCTTTTTTACTAGAAAAAGAAAAGCTTGTTATCTTCCTAGCGGACCGTTACAGGTTAATAGAACAAGTATAAGTTGGGAACCTTCGGTAAAATACTTAGGCATTTATTTGGATACCAAGTTGACTTTTGGAACGCACATAGCAAATACCCTTAAAAAAATTGCAATTGCCATAAGGATGCTGTACCCTTTCATAAGCCGAAAGTCGCAACTTTCAAATGCAAATAAAATAATCATCCACAAAGTAATTTTTCAAGCAATTCTGCTTTATGGGTGCCAAGTATGGGGAGATTGTGCAATTTGTCATATTAAGAAACTACAGGTTTCCCAAAATAAATTATTAAAAATGATGCTTAATCTACCGTGGCATCACTCGACCCTGGATACTCACGATAAGGCGAATGTTGAATTGATCTTTCAAAGAATCCAAAAATTAAAGCAACGTTTTCTAGAACGCTGTGATTTTGCTGAAAACCCCCTCGTAAATGCTTTA